>OW387026.1:20000000-22775000 GCA_936439885.1 Nowickia ferox | reverse complement strand
CCCTATTACAGAATAGATGAAGATTGGTATTCTCCAACTCACAACTCCCTAATAAAAACCGAGGTGCCTGTTGAATTAAATCCTCTCTCTGGACGAACATGGGAGTTCGATCTACCTACCAACATGATTAATACAGGATTGTACTCTCAAGATGTAATTGACGACTACAAAAAGAATTTAGAAATCCCTGACTCAGAACAGACCATACTAGCTAATCTTGCCAATGGGATGGTGAATAGGGATCAGTCGGGACAATTCGTAGTTTCTGTCTCGAACGTTATATCTGACGAGGAATTACTTAGTATAAAAAATAGAATGTTTAAAAGTTACCTAATGAAGGGAATAGAATGGATTCAAGAAATTGGTAGCTTCGGGGCAGGAATCTGGGTAGTTTTCTTTATTGTGAAAATCATATACAACATAATAATAAACAGCTTAATTATTAAGGCACATGGAATTCATCCTGCTTATTATTTCTTAACCCCTTGGGGAAGAGTTATCAATTATGCCACAACAAAACAAAATAAGGACTTAGCTTCTCGGGTAAACCATAATTCACTTCAGATAGAAACCTTAAGAGATACAGAACTGATTTAAATACTTTGTAAACAGCTTATAATTAACATCAAACAAATATTCATATTCACAATTAGATTAGTCTTTTATTATTATAAGAAAAACAAAAAAAAAAAAAATACTTTTTACCAAATTCCCTTAATTTTGATTGGTTGTTTAAAAATATTCTTACTATTGTAATAGTGAAGAAAGGAACAAAACATAATTGTAAATATGTAAACGTAAGTTAGAAGAACTAATTAATTTTTTTTAGTATTGAAATTGAGGTTTGGGGATGGCTCCATTATTTTTCAGACAACTGTGTATATATATATATATATATGGAATATATTGGAATAGCATCCCAAAATTAAAAACTAAAATATTTGTAATGGTTCTTACATTGAAGGACAAGCCTGAGGTTTCTTCAGCAGTGAATCTTTTGGGGGAGTCCTCCATGATAACAATAAGTTATCATACATATCATACATATCATACATATAAATATATAGAAATTTAAAGAAACATCTATACATATTAACCGGTCCAAGGCCATAACGGCAGAGTTCATTGACTTGTTAAATATGCGACAAAAACCGCTTCTATCTATTGTGTATGTGGTTGTAAGTACATTGTAGTGTACCACACTTATGGTGGTGCACTGTAACATAAATTACTTGCATTGCTTTAATAGCAGTTCAATGCACAAGCATTGCAACATAATAAGAATGCTGAATGCAAGAAATTGAGTGACATACTTTTGAGTCATAATTTAATATATTATGACAGACCTATAAGGGAAAGCTCATTTATCATCACTTATAAGCAAACTGAGGGAACACTGGACCACTCAACAGGTCGGTTGGCTCTGAAAGGGGGTGCTCACTGTTTATTCCTTGATACTCACTGTTTCTCCCCTCAGTTAGGAAACAGCTTCTGGGAGGATCTCCTTGAGGCGAAGATCTGCAAGAAGGAATTTCCTGCCTCTCTGCTCTATGAGGGCCATGCTATAAAAACGGAAAGTCCTCTACCTCATGATATATCCATGATGTTTTCATTTTCAAATGGAGACTCTGACTTTGCCCTAGCCATAAAAACAGTAAAGGAATACTGCGGATACATCAAAGTGTTCCAAACAGAGCACCCTAAGATCTTCCTGATTGAAGGACGTAGTAACAGTCTACTAGATACAGTCAGTAAAAGAATAGAAGGATACGAAGTAGACATAATCACTCATCTAAATTCTAAAATGCTTCATGTGCTGAGGCATGTAAAAGGTCAATTAGATAATTTGTATGATATCATCTTAGAAGAGCAATGCAGGTCAGAGACTCAAACATTGAGACAACTTCAGACTCTTGCTCTTCTCTCTCCGAATCAGTTTGCATATGACTATTTCGGTCAACCGGGCTATGCTGCCTTCGTGTCAGGAGAAGTTGTATACATCACTAAATGCAAACTTGTATCTGTGAACTATTATCCAACACACCCTGTATGCTATCAAGAATTGCCTGTACTTTATAAGAATACAACTTACTTTATCCAGCCTAGGACCCAATTATTGTCTAAAGTAGGGACTCCGATAGAATGCAATCCACTTTACCGACCCTATTACAGAATAGATGAAGATTGGTATTCTCCAACTCACAACTCCCTAATAAAAACCGAGGTGCCTGTTGAATTAAATCCTCTCTCTGGACGAACATGGGAGTTCGATCTACCTACCAACATGATTAATACAGGATTGTACTCTCAAGATGTAATTGACGACTACAAAAAGAATTTAGAAATCCCTGACTCAGAACAGACCATACTAGCTAATCTTGCCAATGGGATGGTGAATAGGGATCAGTCGGGACAATTCGTAGTTTCTGTCTCGAACGTTATATCTGACGAGGAATTACTTAGTATAAAAAATAGAATGTTTAAAAGTTACCTAATGAAGGGAATAGAATGGATTCAAGAAATTGGTAGCTTCGGGGCAGGAATCTGGGTACTTTTCTTTATTGTGAAAATCATATACAACATAATAATAAACAGCTTAATTATTAAGGCACATGGAATTCATCCTGCTTATTATTTCTTAACCCCTTGGGGAAGAGTTATCAATTATGCCACAACAAAACAAAATAAGGACTTAGCTTCTCGGGTAAACCATAATTCACTTCAGATAGAAGCCTTAAGAGATACAGAACTGATTTAAATACTTTGTAAACAGCTTATAATTAACATCAAACAAATATTCATATTCACAATTAGATTAGTCTTTTATTATTATAAGAAAAACAAAAAAAAAAAAAAATACTTTTTACCAAATTCCCTTAATTTTGATTGGTTGTTTAAAAATATTCTTACTATTGTAATAGTGAAGAAAGGAACAAAACATAATTGTAAATATGTAAACGTAAGTTAGAAGAACTAATTAATTTTTTTTAGTATTGAAATTGAGGTTTGGGGATGGCTCCATTATTTTTCAGACAACTGTGTATATATATATATATATATGGAATATATTGGAATAGCATCCCAAAATTAAAAACTAAAATATTTGTAATGGTTCTTACATTGAAGGACAAGCCTGAGGTTTCTTCAGCAGTGAATCTTTTGGGGGAGTCCTCCATGATAACAATAAGTTATCATACATATCATACATATCATACATATAAATATATGGTTCATTCTGAGATAACCGGCCAATTTGCTGTCCTTGTGTATTTAAACTAGGATAAATAAAATATATTCCACTTTATTATATACTTTACAATAAAACATTATAGGTCCTTTGTAGTCACTTAAATATTTGTTTCATAAATTGATGGATTCTTCAAAAAATTGCCTGCCAAAGTGTTAAAACATCATTCCCCTGGCTGTCCCTAACACTACTTTCACTTAAATTTTTCTAAATTTCTAACAAAAAAAGTAAATAATTATTTAAAAAAATTAGTGCAAAGAAAAAAATAATATTTAATGACTTGTTTTTTCTAATAATGTTTAATTTTTTTTATCAATTATTATTTTTATGGATGATTATCTTTTGTCCCTGAAGGTACACATCATTCCCCTGTAATATATTATACTCTCTTAAACTCAAATTTTCAATGCATTGTTGATTTGCAATATTTCAAATTTGAAAGAAAGTTATATCAACTTCGGTTATATGTGGCAAGTTTTTCGCCAACTATGCTAATAAAATGAAATCAATCGCGTTTTGTCGTTCGGAATGAGCTGTCACACTTACGTTCGTCATTCCCCGGTGTTGTTCTAAACAAAAAGTTTAATACATTTTATAATTTTGTGTGTGTTTTTTTAATGTTTTTTGATTTTTAACATCAGATTGAAACCAAATTTTTGAAGGTAAGTACTTAAATTAACATTTTGAAGAGTTTTGTGACTATTCGTCATTCCCCTGCCATCATTCCCCTGCAACAATGAAACACAGGGTAATGACGACTTACAGGGGAATGATAGTTTACCGTTATTAAATGAAGTGTATTTGTTTAGAATTTCGTGATGGCTAAAAATAAAGCAAAAACTAAGGAAGAGGCGTTGGCAGAAAAGCGAGAAGCAGAAAAAAACCGATATAAAAAAATTAAAGACGATCCAGTTAAGTATGAAGAGCAAAGGCAAAAGGAAAGATTAAAGTATCTTAAGAAAAAGGAGAAAAAGCTAGTGAAACCTATTGCTGAAATGACAGCGCGAGAAAAACGTGCCAAGAGAAAGACGTGGAAAAAAAATTCAAAAAACTACAGAGAAAATAAGAAAAAAAAGGAAAGCGTTAGTAAGAATGTTTTGAGAGATCATTCTCCGTCTGTCTCAAATGATAGAAATGAAACCAATCCACCAGACCCGGAACCGAGCGTATCTTCTCAACAGGAATTTCTTCATCTTCGGGAGGAAATTTGCAAAGGAAAACTGTTGGCAACAAGAAAAAGAAAAAAATATTGTAGGGCACTAAAGGAAAAAGATAAAATCATTTGTGAATTGAACAATAAACGCGAAATGTATAAGAAAAGATACTATAGATTGAAGGCTACATATAAAGCAAATGTAAAATCACCAAATTCCAAGGTAAATAAAATACTTCTAGATTCTGGAATATCTCATAGTCCGATAATTGCAAAAAAAATGTTGTTCGGCGAAGTTTTACGAGAGCAGTTAGTCAGTAATTTCACAAGTATGAAATCGGATCGAGCAAGGCAAATGTTCACAAAAGTAATTTCTGGTAAAATAATTAAAAAATATAGAATGCAAAATGAATGCTCTCTATTCTTAAAATACAAAAGAACATCAAAAGATTACATGAATACTTCATGTTTGTTTTATGCTCGAAAGGATAGGTATGACTCCATTAAAAACAGGAAATTAGTGCAGGAGTACCTTGAGCTTGATATCAACAGCCGAGTCTGTCCTGGGAAGCGCGAGTTTGTCCGAAAAGGACAAATGTCAAAGCAAAAACGATTTTTAAATGACACCTTAAAGAATTTACACAAGAAATTTTTGAAAGAATATCCTAAGTGCATCCTAGGTTATGCAGCGTTTTGCACATATTGTCCATTTTGGATCCATCAAATGAGTGTTGCAGACCGCGAAACATGCAAATGCATACATCACGCCAACTTCGAATTCCTGGTTGAATCACTTTTTACTAACAACGTCCTCAATGAACAAAAACCAGACGATGTTATTAGATCCATTTGTTGCAAAAAGGAAGCAAGATGTCTTTTAAGGATGTGTGATTTGTGTAAAGAGTTTAAAATTACTTTTAAGGAATTTGAAAGCACAGCACCTATTTACTACTTTAAATGGGGATGCACTAAAGAAAGCTATTTTGATAAGCGAATCAACCAAAATAAAACTGTGACAAAAAATCTAAAACAAAAAATTGAATGCCAATTGCAGGAGTTAGTACGCATGTTCGAAAAACAACTGCCTCTATTTCTAATTCACGAAGGAAACAACTTGCATCAATTTAACGAAATCAAAAAGTTGAAAGAGACCCTTAAAGAAAACGATATATTAATCCATATGGACTTTAGCGAGAATTATAATCTGAAATATGCAGAAGAAGTGCAAAGCTTTCACTTTGGTGGATCGCGGAAGCAAATAACTTTACACACCGTTGTTGTTTATACAAAAGGTGAGAACGGTACACCAAAAGTCGAGAGTTTTTGTACATTGTCCGAGTCACTTCTACATAATGCTTTTGCCATATGGACTCACTTACAGCCAATATTAGATCACATAGCTTCGACAACAAAAGCGACAAGTCTACATTTTTTAAGTGATGGCCCAGCAACACAGTACCGAAACAAAACTATGTTTTATTTTCTTGCCAACAAACTGCACGAGATATATCCTCCAATGAAAAACTTTACATGGAACTACAGTGAATCTGGTCACGGAAAAGGTGCGCCCGATGGTATTGGAGGAACTGTTAAAAGAACCGCGGATCGTCTTGTTGCACAGGGTACCGATTTGATGAATTTTAATATTTTATTGCAGAAACTAGAAGAAAATTGCCCAGGAATTCGGTTTTTTGTAATAAAAAATGAAGATATTGAGGTAAAGTCAAAGGAAAGCGAGTTTAAAAATATTTTACCATTTCCTGGTACTTTAAAAGTTCATCAAATTTGTGGTAATCATCAGTATAGTCGCTTGAAAATGAGAACTTTGAGTTGTTTCGGTTGTGAAGATTGTCATCACTTTGAACTAGGGATTGTCGATTATCACCAACCAAGGTTAAGGCTAACTTCCTGTAGCTCAAATGGTTCTTTTGACGTTAATATTCGTGGAAAGTTTGAACGGTCAACTGCGGAAAAAGGTTGGACATACGCGGATGTTTACAATTCGAGCGAAGATGAGACCAACAGCACTCGACAATTAAAAAGTCTGAAAGCTGCCAAGGCTCAAGGTGTTAAAAATAAAAAACAATCTAGGTAAAAAATTAATTTTAACCTTACCTAATACATATATAATTTTTTAAAATGTTTTTATTTTCTTAACAGACATTCTGCTATTTGTCAGAAGGACTCTAAAGATGAAAAAGTACAAATTGCTAAACTTCTAAAGTGAACATCTTTGCTGTAGCTAATAATGAAAAGACGTTTTTAAAATAAATTTGATAATCTTCTTATTAATTTAAAATAATTTATGTAAAATAAGTGGTTTTTGTTATTTTTATAATTTTTAACTAAACTGAATTAAAATGATTGATTTAAAAGGAAATATTGTAATTTTATTTGTTTTCGTCATTTCCCTGCTCAACACGTCATTACCCTGGAGGACATATTTTTAAAAACTCGTATAATTCATTTAAAAATTAAAATATCGATGTGTACCTTCGATAATTGAGTAGCCATTCTTAAAAGGATTAAAGCTACCTATCTGTTGTATTAAATTGTGCAAAAAACTTAAATGCCAAAAATAATGTCAAAATTGGCCCGTAATCTCAGAATCAACCATATAGAAATTTAAAGAAACATCTATACATATTAACCGGTCCAAGGCCATAACGGCAGAGTTCATTGACTTGTTAAATATGCGACAAAAACCGCTTCTATCTATTGTGTATGTGGTTGTAAGTACATTGTAGTGTACCACACTTATGGTGGTGCACTGTAACATAAATTACTTGCATTGCTTTAATAGCAGTTCAATGCACAAGCATTGCAACATAATAAGAATGCTGAATGCAAGAAATTGAGTGACATACTTTTGAGTCATAATTTAATATATTATGACAGACCTATAAGGGAAAGCTCATTTATCATCACTTATAAGCAAACTGAGGGAACACTGGACCACTCAACAGGTCGGTTGGCTCTGAAAGGGGGTGCTCACTGTTTATTCCTTGATACTCACTGTTTCTCCCCTCAGTTAGGAAACAGCTTCTGGGAGGATCTCCTTGAGGCGAAGATCTGCAAGAAGGAATTTCCTGCCTCTCTGCTCTATGAGGGCCATGCTATAAAAACGGAAAGTCCTCTACCTCATGATATATCCATGATGTTTTCATTTTCAAATGGAGACTCTGACTTTGCCCTAGCCATAAAAACAGTAAAGGAATACTGCGGATACATCAAAGTGTTCCAAACAGAGCACCCTAAGATCTTCCTGATTGAAGGACGTAGTAACAGTCTACTAGATACAGTCAGTAAAAGAATAGAAGGATACGAAGTAGACATAATCACTCATCTAAATTCTAAAATGCTTCATGTGCTGAGGCATGTAAAAGGTCAATTAGATAATTTGTATGATATCATCTTAGAAGAGCAATGCAGGTCAGAGACTCAAACATTGAGACAACTTCAGACTCTTGCTCTTCTCTCTCCGAATCAGTTTGCATATGACTATTTCGGTCAACCGGGCTATGCTGCCTTCGTGTCAGGAGAAGTTGTATACATCACTAAATGCAAACTTGTATCTGTGAACTATTATCCAACACACCCTGTATGCTATCAAGAATTGCCTGTACTTTATAAGAATACAACTTACTTTATCCAGCCTAGGACCCAATTATTGTCTAAAGTAGGGACTCCGATAGAATGCAATCCACTTTACCGACCCTATTACAGAATAGATGAAGATTGGTATTCTCCAACTCACAACTCCCTAATAAAAACCGAGGTGCCTGTTGAATTAAATCCTCTCTCTGGACGAACATGGGAGTTCGATCTACCTACCAACATGATTAATACAGGATTGTACTCTCAAGATGTAATTGACGACTACAAAAAGAATTTAGAAATCCCTGACTCAGAACAGACCATACTAGCTAATCTTGCCAATGGGATGGTGAATAGGGATCAGTCGGGACAATTCGTAGTTTCTGTCTCGAACGTTATATCTGACGAGGAATTACTTAGTATAAAAAATAGAATGTTTAAAAGTTACCTAATGAAGGGAATAGAATGGATTCAAGAAATTGGTAGCTTCGGGGCAGGAATCTGGGTACTTTTCTTTATTGTGAAAATCATATACAACATAATAATAAACAGCTTAATTATTAAGGCACATGGAATTCATCCTGCTTATTATTTCTTAACCCCTTGGGGAAGAGTTATCAATTATGCCACAACAAAACAAAATAAGGACTTAGCTTCTCGGGTAAACCATAATTCACTTCAGATAGAAGCCTTAAGAGATACAGAACTGATTTAAATACTTTGTAAACAGCTTATAATTAACATCAAACAAATATTCATATTCACAATTAGATTAGTCTTTTATTATTATAAGAAAAACAAAAAAAAAAAAAAATACTTTTTACCAAATTCCCTTAATTTTGATTGGTTGTTTAAAAATATTCTTACTATTGTAATAGTGAAGAAAGGAACAAAACATAATTGTAAATATGTAAACGTAAGTTAGAAGAACTAATTAATTTTTTTTAGTATTGAAATTGAGGTTTGGGGATGGCTCCATTATTTTTCAGACAACTGTGTATATATATATATATATATGGAATATATTGGAATAGCATCCCAAAATTAAAAACTAAAATATTTGTAATGGTTCTTACATTGAAGGACAAGCCTGAGGTTTCTTCAGCAGTGAATCTTTTGGGGGAGTCCTCCATGATAACAATAAGTTATCATACATATCATACATATCATACATATAAATATATAGAAATTTAAAGAAACATCTATACATATTAACCGGTCCAAGGCAATAACGGCAGAGTTCATTGACTTGTTAAATATGCGACAAAAACCGCTTCTATCTATTGTGTATGTGGTTGTAAGTACATTGTAGTGTACCACACTTATGGTGGTGCACTGTAACATAAATTACTTGCATTGCTTTAATAGCAGTTCAATGCACAAGCATTGCAACATAATAAGAATGCTGAATGCAAGAAATTGAGTGACATACTTTTGAGTCATAATTTAATATATTATGACAGACCTATAAGGGAAAGCTCATTTATCATCACTTATAAGCAAACTGAGGGAACACTGGACCACTCAACAGGTCGGTTGGCTCTGAAAGGGGGTGCTCACTGTTTATTCCTTGATACTCACTGTTTCTCCCCTCAGTTAGGAAACAGCTTCTGGGAGGATCTCCTTGAGGCGAAGATCTGCAAGAAGGAATTTCCTGCCTCTCTGCTCTATGAGGGCCATGCTATAAAAACGGAAAGTCCTCTACCTCATGATATATCCATGATGTTTTCATTTTCAAATGGAGACTCTGACTTTGCCCTAGCCATAAAAACAGTAAAGGAATACTGCGGATACATCAAAGTGTTCCAAACAGAGCACCCTAAGATCTTCCTGATTGAAGGACGTAGTAACAGTCTACTAGATACAGTCAGTAAAAGAATAGAAGGATACGAAGTAGACATAATCACTCATCTAAATTCTAAAATGGTTCATGTGCTGAGGCATGTAAAAGGTCAATTAGATAATTTGTATGATATCATCTTAGAAGAGCAATGCAGGTCAGAGACTCAAACATTGAGACAACTTCAGACTCTTGCTCTTCTCTCTCCGAATCAGTTTGCATATGACTATTTCGGTCAACCGGGCTATGCTGCCTTCGTGTCAGGAGAAGTTGTATACATCACTAAATGCAAACTTGTATCTGTGAACTATTATCCAACACACCCTGTATGCTATCAAGAATTGCCTGTACTTTATAAGAATACAACTTACTTTATCCAGCCTAGGACCCAATTATTGTCTAAAGTAGGGACTCCGATAGAATGCAATCCACTTTACCGACCCTATTACAGAATAGATGAAGATTGGTATTCTCCAACTCACAACTCCCTAATAAAAACCGAGGTGCCTGTTGAATTAAATCCTCTCTCTGGACGAACATGGGAGTTCGATCTACCTACCAACATGATTAATACAGGATTGTACTCTCAAGATGTAATTGACGACTACAAAAAGAATTTAGAAATCCCTGACTCAGAACAGACCATACTAGCTAATCTTGCCAATGGGATGGTGAATAGGGATCAGTCGGGACAATTCGTAGTTTCTGTCTCGAACGTTATATCTGACGAGGAATTACTTAGTATAAAAAATAGAATGTTTAAAAGTTACCTAATGAAGGGAATAGAATGGATTCAAGAAATTGGTAGCTTCGGGGCAGGAATCTGGGTACTTTTCTTTATTGTGAAAATCATATACAACATAATAATAAACAGCTTAATTATTAAGGCACATGGAATTCATCCTGCTTATTATTTCTTAACCCCTTGGGGAAGAGTTATCAATTATGCCACAACAAAACAAAATAAGGACTTAGCTTCTCGGGTAAACCATAATTCACTTCAGATAGAAGCCTTAAGAGATACAGAACTGATTTAAATACTTTGTAAACAGCTTATAATTAACATCAAACAAATATTCATATTCACAATTAGATTAGTCTTTTATTATTATAAGAAAAACAAAAAAAAAAAATACTTTTTACCAAATTCCCTTAATTTTGATTGGTTGTTTAAAAATATTCTTACTATTGTAATAGTGAAGAAAGGAACAAAACATAATTGTAAATATGTAAACGTAAGTTAGAAGAACTAATTAATTTTTTTTAGTATTGAAATTGAGGTTTGGGGATGGCTCCATTATTTTTCAGACAACTGTGTATATATATATATATATATATATATATATATGGAATATATTGGAATAGCATCCCAAAATTAAAAACTAAAATATTTGTAATGGTTCTTACATTGAAGGACAAGCCTGAGGTTTCTTCAGCAGTGAATCTTTTGGGGGAGTCCTCCATGATAACAATAAGTTATCATACATATCATACATATCATACATATAAATATATAGAAATTTAAAGAAACATCTATACATATTAACCGGTCCAAGGCCATAACGGCAGAGTTCATTGACTTGTTAAATATGCGACAAAAACCGCTTCTATCTATTGTGTATGTGGTTGTAAGTACATTGTAGTGTACCACACTTATGGTGGTGCACTGTAACATAAATTACTTGCATTGCTTTAATAGCAGTTCAATGCACAAGCATTGCAACATAATAAGAATGCTGAATGCAAGAAATTGAGTGACATACTTTTGAGTCATAATTTAATATATTATGACAGACCTATAAGGGAAAGCTCATTTATCATCACTTATAAGCAAACTGAGGGAACACTGGACCACTCAACAGGTCGGTTGGCTCTGAAAGGGGGTGCTCACTGTTTATTCCTTGATACTCACTGTTTCTCCCCTCAGTTAGGAAACAGCTTCTGGGAGGATCTCCTTGAGGCGAAGATCTGCAAGAAGGAATTTCCTGCCTCTCTGCTCTATGAGGGCCATGCTATAAAAACGGAAAGTCCTCTACCTCATGATATATCCATGATGTTCTCATTTTCAAATGGAGACTCTGACTTTGCCCTAGCCATAAAAACAGTAAAGGAATACTGCGGATACATCAAAGTGTTCCAAACAGAGCACCCTAAGATCTTCCTGATTGAAGGACGTAGTAACAGTCTACTAGATACAGTCAGTAAAAGAATAGAAGGATACGAAGTAGACATAATCACTCATCTAAATTCTAAAATGCTTCATGTGCTGAGGCATGTAAAAGGTCAATTAGATAATTTGTATGATATCATCTTAGAAGAGCAATGCAGGTCAGAGACTCAAACATTGAGACAACTTCAGACTCTTGCTCTTCTCTCTCCGAATCAGTTTGCATATGACTATTTCGGTCAACCGGGCTATGCTGCCTTCGTGTCAGGAGAAGTTGTATACATCACTAAATGCAAACTTGTATCTGTGAACTATTATCCAACACACCCTGTATGCTATCAAGAATTGCCTGTACTTTATAAGAATACAACTTACTTTATCCAGCCTAGGACCCAATTATTGTCTAAAGTAGGGACTCCGATAGAATGCAATCCACTTTACCGACCCTATTACAGAATAGATGAAGATTGGTATTCTCCAACTCACAACTCACTAATAAAAACCGAGGTGCCTGTTGAATTAAATCCTCTCTCTGGACGAACATGGGAGTTCGATCTACCTACCAACATGATTAATACAGGATTGTACTCTCAAGATGTAATTGACGACTACAAAAAGAATTTAGAAATCCCTGACTCAGAACAGACCATACTAGCTAATCTTGCCAATGGGATGGTGAATAGGGATCAGTCGGGACAATTCGTAGTTTCTGTCTCGAACGTTATATCTGACGAGGAATTACTTAGTATAAAAAATAGAATGTTTAAAAGTTACCTAATGAAGGGAATAGAATGGATTCAAGAAATTGGTAGCTTCGGGGCAGGAATCTGGGTACTTTTCTTTATTGTGAAAATCATATACAACATAATAATAAACAGCTTAATTATTAAGGCACATGGAATTCATCCTGCTTATTATTTCTTAACCCCTTGGGGAAGAGTTATCAATTATGCCACAACAAAACAAAATAAGGACTTAGCTTCTCGGGTAAACCATAATTCACTTCAGATAGAAACCTTAAGAGATACAGAACTGATTTAAATACTTTGTAAACAGCTTATAATTAACATCAAACAAATATTCATATTCACAATTAGATTAGTCTTTTATTATTATAAGAAAAACAAAAAAAAAAAATACTTTTTACCAAATTCCCTTAATTTTGATTGGTTGTTTAAAAATATTCTTACTATTGTAATAGTGAAGAAAGGAACAAAACATAATTGTAAATATGTAAACGTAAGTTAGAAGAACTAATTAATTTTTTTTAGTATTGAAATTGAGGTTTGGGGATGGCTCCATTATTTTTCAGACAACTGTGTATATATATATATATATATATGGAATATATTGGAATAGCATCCCAAAATTAAAAACTAAAATATTTGTAATGGTTCTTACATTGAAGGACAAGCCTGAGGTTTCTTCAGCAGTGAATCTTTTGGGGGAGTCCTCCATGATAACAATAAGTTATCATACATATCATACATATCATACATATAAATATATAGAAATTTAAAGAAACATCTATACATATTAACCGGTCCAAGGCCATAACGGCAGAGTTCATTGACTTGTTAAATATGCGACAAAAACCGCTTCTATCTATTGTGTATGTGGTTGTAAGTACATTGTAGTGTACCACACTTATGGTGGTGCACTGTAACATAAATTACTTGCATTGCTTTAATAGCAGTTCAATGCACAAGCATTGCAACATAATAAGAATGCTGAATGCAAGAAATTGAGTGACATACTTTTGAGTCATAATTTAATATATTATGACAGACCTATAAGGGAAAGCTCATTTATCATCACTTATAAGCAAACTGAGGGAACACTGGACCACTCAACAGGTCGGTTGGCTCTGAAAGGGGGTGCTCACTGTTTATTCCTTGATACTCACTGTTTCTCCCCTCAGTTAGGAAACAGCTTCTGGGAGGATCTCCTTGAGGCGAAGATCTGCAAGAAGGAATTTCCTGCCTCTGAGGGCCATGCTATAAAAACGGAAAGTCCTCTACCTCATGATATATCCATGATGTTTTCATTTTCAAATGGAGACTCTGACTTTGCCCTAGCCATAAAAACAGTAAAGGAATACTGCGGATACATCAAAGTGTTCCAAACAGAGCACCCTAAGATCTTCCTGATTGAAGGACGTAGTAACAGTCTACTAGATACAGTCAGTAAAAGAATAGAAGGATACGAAGTAGACATAATCACTCATCTAAATTCTAAAATGGTTCATGTGCTGAGGCATGTAAAAGGTCAATTAGATAATTTGTATGATATCATCTTAGAAGAGCAATGCAGGTCAGAGACTCAAACATTGAGACAACTTCAGACTCTTGCTCTTCTCTCTCCGAATCAGTTTGCATATGACTATTTCGGTCAACCGGGCTATGCTGCCTTCGTGTCAGGAGAAGTTGTATACATCACTAAATGCAAACTTGTATCTGTGAACTATTATCCAACACACCCTGTATGCTATCAAGAATTGCCTGTACTTTATAAGAATACAACTTACTTTATCCAGCCTAGGACCCAATTATTGTCTAAAGTAGGGACTCCGATAGAATGCAATCCACTTTACCGACCCTATTACAGAATAGATGAAGATTGGTATTCTCCAACTCACAACTCCCTAATAAAAACCGAGGTGCCTGTTGAATTAAATCCTCTCTCTGGACGAACATGGGAGTTCGATCTACCTACCATACCAACATGATTAATACAGGATTGTACTCTCAAGATGTAATTGACGACTACAAAAAGAATTTAGAAATCCCTGACTCAGAACAGACCATACTAGCTAATCTTGCCAATGGGATGGTGAATAGGGATCAGTCGGGACAATTCGTAGTTTCTGTCTCGAACGTTATATCTGACGAGGAATTACTTAGTATAAAAAATAGAATGTTTAAAAGTTACCTAATGAAGGGAATAGAATGGATTCAAGAAATTGGTAGCTTCGGGGCAGGAATCTGGGTACTTTTCTTTATTGTGAAAATCATATACAACATAATAATAAACAGCTTAATTATTAAGGCACATGGAATTCATCCTGCTTATTATTTCTTAACCCCTTGGGGAAGAGTTATCAATTATGCCACAACAAAACAAAATAAGGACTTAGCTTCTCGGGTAAACCATAATTCACTTCAGATAGAAGCCTTAAGAGATACAGAACTGATTTAAATACTTTGTAAACAGCTTATAATTAACATCAAACAAATATTCATATTCACAATTAGATTAGTCTTTTATTATTATAAGAAAAACAAAAAAAAAAAATACTTTTTACCAAATTCCCTTAATTTTGATTGGTTGTTTAAAAATATTCTTACTATTGTAATAGTGAAGAAAGGAACAAAACATAATTGTAAATATGTAAACGTAAGTTAGAAGAACTAATTAATTTTTTTTAGTATTGAAATTGAGGTTTGGGGATGGCTCCATTATTTTTCAGACAACTGTGTATATATATATATATATATATATGGAATATATTGGAATAGCATCCCAAAATTAAAAACTAAAATATTTGTAATGGTTCTTACATTGAAGGACAAGCCTGAGGTTTCTTCAGCAGTGAATCTTTTGGGGGAGTCCTCCATGATAACAATAAGTTATCATACATATCATACATATCATACATATCATACATATAAATATATAGAAATTTAAAGAAACATCTATACATATTAACCGGTCCAAGGCCATAACGGCAGAGTTCATTGACTTGTTAAATATGCGACAAAAACCGCTTCTATCTATTGTGTATGTGGTTGTAAGTACATTGTAGTGTACCACACTTATGGTGGTGCACTGTAACATAAATTACTTGCATTGCTTTAATAGCAGTTCAATGCACAAGCATTGCAACATAATAAGAATGCTGAATGCAAGAAATTGAGTGACATACTTTTGAGTCATAATTTAATATATTATGACAGACCTATAAGGGAAAGCTCATTTATCATCACTTATAAGCAAACTGAGGGAACACTGGACCACTCAACAGGTCGGTTGGCTCTGAAAGGGGGTGCTCACTGTTTATTCCTTGATACTCACTGTTTCTCCCCTCAGTTAGGAAACAGCTTCTGGGAGGATCTCCTTGAGGCGAAGATCTGCAAGAAGGAATTTCCTGCCTCTCTGCTCTATGAGGGCCATGCTATAAAAACGGAAAGTCCTCTACCTCATGATATATCCATGATGTTCTCATTTTCAAATGGAGACTCTGACTTTGCCCTAGCCATAAAAACAGTAAAGGAATACTGCGGATACATCAAAGTGTGAAGGACGTAGTAACAGTCTACTAGATACAGTCAGTAAAAGAATAGAAGGATACGAAGTAGACATAATCACTCATCTAAATTCTAAAATGCTTCATGTGCTGAGGCATGTAAAAGGTCAATTAGATAATTTGTATGATATCATCTTAGAAGAGCAATGCAGGTCAGAGACTCAAACATTGAGACAACTTCAGACTCTTGCTCTTCTCTCTCCGAATCAGTTTGCATATGACTATTTCGGTCAACCGGGCTATGCTGCCTTCGTGTCAGGAGAAGTTGTATACATCACTAAATGCAAACTTGTATCTGTGAACTATTATCCAACACACCCTGTATGCTATCAAGAATTGCCTGTACTTTATAAGAATACAACTTACTTTATCCAGCCTAGGACCCAATTATTGTCTAAAGTAGGGACTCCGATAGAATGCAATCCACTTTACCGACCCTATTACAGAATAGATGAAGATTGGTATTCTCCAACTCACAACTCCCTAATAAAAACCGAGGTGCCTGTTGAATTAAATCCTCTCTCTGGACGAACATGGGAGTTCGATCTACCTACCAACATGATTAATACAGGATTGTACTCTCAAGATGTAATTGACGACTACAAAAAGAATTTAGAAATCCCTGACTCAGAACAGACCATACTAGCTAATCTTGCCAATGGGATGGTGAATAGGGATCAGTCGGGACAATTCGTAGTTTCTGTCTCGAACGTTATATCTGACGAGGAATTACTTAGTATAAAAAATAGAATGTTTAAAAGTTACCTAATGAAGGGAATAGAATGGATTCAAGAAATTGGTAGCTTCGGGGCAGGAATCTGGGTACTTTTCTTTATTGTGAAAATCATATACAACATAATAATAAACAGCTTAATTATTAAGGCACATGGAATTCATCCTGCTTATTATTTCTTAACCCCTTGGGGAAGAGTTATCAATTATGCCACAACAAAACAAAATAAGGACTTAGCTTCTCGGGTAAACCATAATTCACTTCAGATAGAAACCTTAAGAGATACAGAACTGATTTAAATACTTTGTAAACAGCTTATAATTAACATCAAACAAATATTCATATTCACAATTAGATTAGTCTTTTATTATTAAATGAAAAACAAAAAAAAAAAAATACTTTTTACCAAATTCCCTTAATTTTGATTGGTTGTTTAAAAATATTCTTACTATTGTAATAGTGAAGAAAGGAACAAAACATAATTGTAAATATGTAAACGTAAGTTAGAAGAACTAATTAATTTTTTTTAGTATTGAAATTGAGGTTTGGGGATGGCTCCATTATTTTTCAGACAACTGTGTATATATATATATATATGGAATATATTGGAATAGCATCCCAAAATTAAAAACTAAAATATTTGTAATGGTTCTTACATTGAAGGACAAGCCTGAGGTTTCTTCAGCAGTGAATCTTTTGGGGGAGTCCTCCATGATAACAATAAGTTATCATACATATCATACATATCATACATATAAATATATAGAAATTTAAAGAAACATCTATACATATTAACCGGTCCAAGGCCATAACGGCAGAGTTCATTGACTTGTTAAATATGCGACAAAAACCGCTTCTATCTATTGTGTATGTGGTTGTAAGTACATTGTAGTGTACCACACTTATGGTGGTGCACTGTAACATAAATTACTTGCATTGCTTTAATAGCAGTTCAATGCACAAGCATTGCAACATAATAAGAATGCTGAATGCAAGAAATTGAGTGACATACTTTTGAGTCATAATTTAATATATTATGACAGACCTATAAGGGAAAGCTCATTTATCATCACTTATAAGCAAACTGAGGGAACACTGGACCACTCAACAGGTCGGTTGGCTCTGAAAGGGGGTGCTCACTGTTTATTCCTTGATACTCACTGTTTCTCCCCTCAGTTAGGAAACAGCTTCTGGGAGGATCTCCTTGAGGCGAAGATCTGCAAGAAGGAATTTCCTGCCTCTCTGCTCTATGAGGGCCATGCTATAAAAACGGAAAGTCCTCTACCTCATGATATATCCATGATGTTTTCATTTTCAAATGGAGACTCTGACTTTGCCCTAGCCATAAAAACAGTAAAGGAATACTGCGGATACATCAAAGTGTTCCAAACAGAGCACCCTAAGATCTTCCTGATTGAAGGACGTAGTAACAGTCTACTAGATACAGTCAGTAAAAGAATAGAAGGATACGAAGTAGACATAATCACTCATCTAAATTCTAAAATGCTTCATGTGCTGAGGCATGTAAAAGGTCAATTAGATAATTTGTATGATATCATCTTAGAAGAGCAATGCAGGTCAGAGACTCAAACATTGAGACAACTTCAGACTCTTGCTCTTCTCTCTCCGAATCAGTTTGCATATGACTATTTCGGTCAACGGGGCTATGCTGCCTTCGTGTCAGGAGAAGTTGTATACATCACTAAATGCAAACTTGTATCTGTGAACTATTATCCAACACACCCTGTATGCTATCAAGAATTGCCTGTACTTTATAAGAATACAACTTACTTTATCCAGCCTAGGACCCAATTATTGTCTAAAGTAGGGACTCCGATAGAATGCAATCCACTTTACCGACCCTATTACAGAATAGATGAAGATTGGTATTCTCCAACTCACAACTCCCTAATAAAAACCGAGGTGCCTGTTGAATTAAATCCTCTCTCTGGACGAACATGGGAGTTCGATCTACCTACCAACATGATTAATACAGGATTGTACTCTCAAGATGTAATTGACGACTACAAAAAGAATTTAGAAATCCCTGACTCAGAACAGACCATACTAGCTAATCTTGCCAATGGGATGGTGAATAGGGATCAGTCGGGACAATTCGTAGTTTCTGTCTCGAACGTTATATCTGACGAGGAATTACTTAGTATAAAAAATAGAATGTTTAAAAGTTACCTAATGAAGGGAATAGAATGGATTCAAGAAATTGGTAGCTTCGGGGCAGGAATCTGGGTACTTTTCTTTATTGTGAAAATCATATACAACATAATAATAAACAGCTTAATTATTAAGGCACATGGAATTCATCCTGCTTATTATTTCTTAACCCCTTGGGGAAGAGTTATCAATTATGCCACAACAAAACAAAATAAGGACTTAGCTTCTCGGGTAAACCATAATTCACTTCAGATAGAAGCCTTAAGAGATACAGAACTGATTTAAATACTTTGTAAACAGCTTATAATTAACATCAAACAAATATTCATATTCACAATTAGATTAGTCTTTTATTATTATAAGAAAAACAAAAAAAAACAAAATACTTTTTACCAAATTCCCTTAATTTTGATTGGTTGTTTAAAAATATTCTTACTATTGTAATAGTGAAGAAAGGAACAAAACATAATTGTAAATATGTAAACGTAAGTTAGAAGAACTAATTAATTTTTTTTAGTATTGAAATTGAGGTTTGGGGATGGCTCCATTATTTTTCAGACAACTGTGTATATATATATATATATATATGGAATATATTGGAATAGCATCCCAAAATTAAAAACTAAAATATTTGTAATGGTTCTTACATTGAAGGACAAGCCTGAGGTTTCTTCAGCAGTGAATCTTTTGGGGGAGTCCTCCATGATAACAATAAGTTATCATACATATCATACATATCATACATATAAATATATAGAAATTTAAAGAAACATCTATACATATTAACCGGTCCAAGGCCATAACGGCAGAGTTCATTGACTTGTTAAATATGCGACAAAAACCGCTTCTATCTATTGTGTATGTGGTTGTAAGTACATTGTAGTGTACCACACTTATGGTGGTGCACTGTAACATAAATTACTTGCATTGCTTTAATAGCAGTTCAATGCACAAGCATTGCAACATAATAAGAATGCTGAATGCAAGAAATTGAGTGACATACTTTTGAGTCATAATTTAATATATTATGACAGACCTATAAGGGAAAGCTCATTTATCATCACTTATAAGCAAACTGAGGGAACACTGGACCACTCAACAGGTCGGTTGGCTCTGAAAGGGGGTGCTCACTGTTTATTCCTTGATACTCACTGTTTCTCCCCTCAGTTAGGAAACAGCTTCTGGGAGGATCTCCTTGAGGCGAAGATCTGCAAGAAGGAATTTCCTGCCTCTCTGCTCTATGAGGGCCATGCTATAAAAACGGAAAGTCCTCTACCTCATGATATATCCATGATGTTCTCATTTTCAAATGGAGACTCTGACTTTGCCCTAGCCATAAAAACAGTAAAGGAATACTGCGGATACATCAAAGTGTTCCAAACAGAGCACCCTAAGATCTTCCTGATTGAAGGACGTAGTAACAGTCTACTAGATACAGTCAGTAAAAGAATAGAAGGATACGAAGTAGACATAATCACTCATCTAAATTCTAAAATGCTTCATGTGCTGAGGCATGTAAAAGGTCAATTAGATAATTTGTATGATATCATCTTAGAAGAGCAATGCAGGTCAGAGACTCAAACATTGAGACAACTTCAGACTCTTGCTCTTCTCTCTCCGAATCAGTTTGCATATGACTATTTCGGTCAACCGGGCTATGCTGCCTTCGTGTCAGGAGAAGTTGTATACATCACTAAATGCAAACTTGTATCTGTGAACTATTATCCAACACACCCTGTATGCTATCAAGAATTGCCTGTACTTTATAAGAATACAACTTACTTTATCCAGCCTAGGACCCAATTATTGTCTAAAGTAGGGACTCCGATAGAATGCAATCCACTTTACCGACCCTATTACAGAATAGATGAAGATTGGTATTCTCCAACTCACAACTCCCTAATAAAAACCGAGGTGCCTGTTGAATTAAATCCTCTCTCTGGACGAACATGGGAGTTCGATCTACCTACCAACATGATTAATACAGGATTGTACTCTCAAGATGTAATTGACGACTACAAAAAGAATTTAGAAATCCCTGACTCAGAACAGACCATACTAGCTAATCTTGCCAATGGGATGGTGAATAGGGATCAGTCGGGACAATTCGTAGTTTCTGTCTCGAACGTTATATCTGACGAGGAATTACTTAGTATAAAAAATAGAATGTTTAAAAGTTACCTAATGAAGGGAATAGAATGGATTCAAGAAATTGGTAGCTTCGGGGCAGGAATCTGGGTACTTTTCTTTATTGTGAAAATCATATACAACATAATAATAAACAGCTTAATTATTAAGGCACATGGAATTCATCCTGCTTATTATTTCTTAACCCCTTGGGGAAGAGTTATCAATTATGCCACAACAAAACAAAATAAGGACTTAGCTTCTCGGGTAAACCATAATTCACTTCAGATAGAAGCCTTAAGAGATACAGAACTGATTTAAATACTTTGTAAACAGCTTATAATTAACATCAAACAAATATTCATATTCACAATTAGATTAGTCTTTTATTATTATAAGAAAAACAAAAAAAAAACAAAATACTTTTTACCAAATTCCCTTAATTTTGATTGGTTGTTTAAAAATATTCTTACTATTGTAATAGTGAAGAAAGGAACAAAACATAATTGTAAATATGTAAACGTAAGTTAGAAGAACTAATTAATTTTTTTTAGTATTGAAATTGAGGTTTGGGGATGGCTCCATTATTTTTCAGACAACTGTGTATATATATATATATATATGGAATATATTGGAATAGCATCCCAAAATTAAAAACTAAAATATTTGTAATGGTTCTTACATTGAAGGACAAGCCTGAGGTTTCTTCAGCAGTGAATCTTTTGGGGGAGTCCTCCATGATAACAATAAGTTATCATACATATCATACATATCATACATATAAATATATAGAAATTTAAAGAAACATCTATACATATTAACCGGTCCAAGGCCATAACGGCAGAGTTCATTGACTTGTTAAATATGCGACAAAAACCGCTTCTATCTATTGTGTATGTGGTTGTAAGTACATTGTAGTGTACCACACTTATGGTGGTGCACTGTAACATAAATTACTTGCATTGCTTTAATAGCAGTTCAATGCACAAGCATTGCAACATAATAAGAATGCTGAATGCAAGAAATTGAGTGACATACTTTTGAGTCATAATTTAATATATTATGACAGACCTATAAGGGAAAGCTCATTTATCATCACTTATAAGCAAACTGAGGGAACACTGGACCACTCAACAGGTCGGTTGGCTCTGAAAGGGGGTGCTCACTGTTTATTCCTTGATACTCACTGTTTCTCCCCTCAGTTAGGAAACAGCTTCTGGGAGGATCTCCTTGAGGCGAAGATCTGCAAGAAGGAATTTCCTGCCTCTCTGCTCTATGAGGGCCATGCTATAAAAACGGAAAGTCCTCTACCTCATGATATATCCATGATGTTCTCATTTTCAAATGGAGACTCTGACTTTGCCCTAGCCATAAAAACAGTAAAGGAATACTGCGGATACATCAAAGTGTTCCAAACAGAGCACCCTAAGATCTTCCTGATTGAAGGACGTAGTAACAGTCTACTAGATACAGTCAGTAAAAGAATAGAAGGATACGAAGTAGACATAATCACTCATCTAAATTCTAAAATGCTTCATGTGCTGAGGCATGTAAAAGGTCAATTAGATAATTTGTATGATATCATCTTAGAAGAGCAATGCAGGTCAGAGACTCAAACATTGAGACAACTTCTGACTCTTGCTCTTCTCTCTCCGAATCAGTTTGCATATGACTATTTCGGTCAACCGGGCTATGCTGCCTTCGTGTCAGGAGAAGTTGTATACATCACTAAATGCAAACTTGTATCTGTGAACTATTATCCAACACACCCTGTATGCTATCAAGAATTGCCTGTACTTTATAAGAATACAACTTACTTTATCCAGCCTAGGACCCAATTATTGTCTAAAGTAGGGACTCCGATAGAATGCAATCCACTTTACCGACCCTATTACAGAATAGATGAAGATTGGTATTCTCCAACTCACAACTCCCTAATAAAAACCGAGGTGCCTGTTGAATTAAATCCTCTCTCTGGACGAACATGGGAGTTCGATCTACCTACCAACATGATTAATACAGGATTGTACTCTCAAGATGTAATTGACGACTACAAAAAGAATTTAGAAATCCCTGACTCAGAACAGACCATACTAGCTAATCTTGCCAATGGGATGGTGAATAGGGATCAGTCGGGACAATTCGTAGTTTCTGTCTCGAACGTTATATCTGACGAGGAATTACTTAGTATAAAAAATAGAATGTTTAAAAGTTACCTAATGAAGGGAATAGAATGGATTCAAGAAATTGGTAGCTTCGGGGCAGGAATCTGGGTACTTTTCTTTATTGTGAAAATCATATACAACATAATAATAAACAGCTTAATTATTAAGGCACATGGAATTCATCCTGCTTATTATTTCTTAACCCCTTGGGGAAGAGTTATCAATTATGCCACAACAAAACAAAATAAGGACTTAGCTTCTCGGGTAAACCATAATTCACTTCAGATAGAAGCCTTAAGAGATACAGAACTGATTTAAATACTTTGTAAACAGCTTATAATTAACATCAAACAAATATTCATATTCACAATTAGATTAGTCTTTTATTATTATAAGAAAAACAAAAAAAAAAAAAATACTTTTTACCAAATTCCCTTAATTTTGATTGGTTGTTTAAAAATATTCTTACTATTGTAATAGTGAAGAAAGGAACAAAACATAATTGTAAATATGTAAACGTAAGTTAGAAGAACTAATTAATTTTTTTTAGTATTGAAATTGAGGTTTGGGGATGGCTCCATTATTTTTCAGACAACTGTGTATATATATATATATATATGGAATATATTGGAATAGCATCCCAAAATTAAAAACTAAAATATTTGTAATGGTTCTTACATTGAAGGACAAGCCTGAGGTTTCTTCAGCAGTGAATCTTTTGGGGGAGTCCTCCATGATAACAATAAGTTATCATACATATCATACATATCATACATATCATACATATAAATATATAGAAATTTAAAGAAACATCTATACATATTAACCGGTCCAAGGCCTTAACGGCAGAGTTCATTGACTTGTTAAATATGCGACAAAAACCGCTTCTATCTATTGTGTATGTGGTTGTAAGTACATTGTAGTGTACCACACTTATGGTGGTGCACTGTAACATAAATTACTTGCATTGCTTTAATAGCAGTTCAATGCACAAGCATTGCAACATAATAAGAATGCTGAATGCAAGAAATTGAGTGACATACTTTTGAGTCATAATTTAATTACTTTTTACCAAATTTTGATTGGTTGTTTAAAAATATGCTTATCATTGTTATAATGAAGAAAGGAACAAAACATAATTGTAGATATGTAAACGTAAGTTAGAAAGGCTAATTAATATTTGTAAAACTAGTATATAAGCAAGGAAATTTATTCAATAAATCAGACTTTAATTTAAAAATGTAATCCGGCAACAACTTGCCTAGTTTATAAATTGACTTCTCACTTTTTTCTGGCAGTTCCTTTGAACGCCTATTTATAAGCTGGACCCCCTGTACAGCTGGATAAAAATAATAATTGGGCTATAGGACTACACAAACACACTACTACATGCTAGGACCACATCCTTTATTATTAACTCATTACATGGCGATCCTGCGGACAAAAACCTTGCAAAAAAAAAAACCCCCAAAAGCTGAGACTACATTACTACCAATCCACTGAGAACAGACCAGATCATCCCAAAAAAAAAACAACAATTCATCCATGTCAGAAGAAATAGACGAAATTTTTTCACGCTGGGAAAAATACCTAGAGGAAAAACTTAAATCAACAGAATACAAACCTTCACCAACAGCAATAGCAGCACCAATATACACACCAACACCTATTAACGCTGGCCCGAAACCCATCAGCATAGAAGAGTATAGGAGAAGACAACAAGCCCATAAGAAACCGAAGGAAGAAAACCCAGGAGCACAAAAGAAGAAGCGAGGAGGAAAGAAATTCCAAAGACGCAAAGAAATAGCGATACTCTACAAAAAACTAAATTTAGCAACTCAACAAAAAGAAAAAATCAACATAAAAAATCAAATTAAATTACTAGTAAAAGAAAATGATATTATTTTAAATAAATTTTGAAAACTTATATAAAATTCAAATATTATTAAGAACACATAGAAAAATGGTAAAACCGAAACATAAACAGAACCCTTTGCCTATGTTAAAAGAAAATCAGGTCTTACAAAAAGAAAGCACTGAAGAACAAATTCAGTATTCTATTCAATGGTTAACTGAACTGTGGAAAGACTTAGGTATTGAAGGAACTCCCGATAAAGAGGAGGTATTGAATCCAACAAAAACAGAATTAGAAACAATTTTATTATTAAGAAAATATAACATTTAAAAGAAATACAAAAAAAAAATCAATACAGATTACTAAAATGGGAGGCAAAACGTCCAAAATAGATAATCCAAATGCCAATGTAGTAAATAATGTAGAAATCATAGACCACACTAAACAAATAGATTCAATATTTATACTTATGTTAATATTAGTTATATTAAACGCATTAAATATATTAATTAAATTATATATCTTACACAAAAGATCCCTGAGAAAAAAGTATGCAGCCGTAGTGACAATTTAAATACAATTTAATTTTAAAAGAAAACAAAAATAAATAAACATACATTTTTAAATCAATGGAATGGCAAAATATTGTTTGTAAAGTTAGGTTGATAAAAGAAAATTTTGATAAGTCCTATAAATGCTTAAACACTGATAGAGTTACAAAAGACGAGACAATTGAAAAACACATACAGAATTTAATAAACAAATTTTAAGAAATACGAGTAATATTAAACGTAAACTACAATCGACCAACAACTTCACACAAAGTCGCAGACGACGCATTTTTCCTAGACATAACAGACAAACTCTCAAAAATATCAACAAGAAACAAATAATTAGAAAAATTTCAAAAAACTCAAATATGACAAACAACACTTCACAATCAACTGCAACAATGACATTGAACGCTTCAGAACTTGCATCAATTGCAAAATTAATCCCCATCTTCTCTGGTAGAAAGGAAGAACTTAACCCATTCATAGCCAATTTGAAATTAATTCAAGAAACCCTAGATGATACAAAGAAACCCAATTTCTTTCAATTCGTTTTCAAAACCAGATTAGATCAAAAAGTACAAAACAGAATAAAGCAAATATAACAAACAATTTAGAAGAATTAATAAAAGAACTAAAGAAAAATTATAAGACAAAACTAACACCAAAAATAGCATCCTAAATGACTTAAATAAAATAAAACAACAAGGTGACATACGAAAATTTGCGGACAAAATTGAAAGTTTAATTTCGGAATTGAATGAATTACAGATATCAAGCATAGGTGAAGAAAGCAGAAATGCAATAATACAATCAAATGGTATCATTGCATTTAACGCATTTAAAAATGGATTAGCCAATAGAGAAATAGTCAAAACAATAGAAGCGAGCAGAGTAAAAACATTTGCAGAAGCTTTAGAAATTGCAGAAGAATCCAACAATTCAAATGCCCAAGCACAGATTATGCATCAGATAATTAGATTTAATAATAATAATAGAAATCAGAATAGAAATAATAGTAATTTTAACAACACAAACCGCATGAATGACCATAATAATAACAGAAATAATAATTTTGTTAACTTCAGAAATAACAATTTTAGTAGAGGAAACAATTTTAATAACAATAGAAACAATACAAATTTTAATAGAAACAATAATCCAAACACTAGAAATAACACCTTCAATAATAGAAATGGAAACAATTTTAATAGAGGTAGACAAAATAACACACACAGAAATAACAACAACAGACATGTACACACCATACAAGATTCGGGAAACGCATTAGGCTTGGAATACAGCGGTATTCCGGACAGCCAAATTTAAAAATACACAAAGTATCTGATAATAACACAAATTTCATAACCACTAAATACAAAAATAAAACTTTCACATTTCTTATTGACACAGGAGCTGACATATCACTTTGTCGAATGCAAAATGAATTCCAATATGAATTTTTAAATCAAGAAGAAAGATGCAAATTAACAGGCATTACCACAGAAGAAATCCATTCACTATGTACAATAGAAATAGAACTAAATTTATCAAATGAAATATGCTTACACCCATTTCATATAGTAGATTCAGACTTTCCTATAGAAACAGACGGAATAATAGGGAGAGACTTTCTTAAGAAATATTTTTGCAAAATAGATTACAAAACATTCACAATTTCAATATTTACAAATAATACAACTATAACACTACCAATGCATACAAAATCATTTACGTCACTACAAATAAAAATACCACCAAGAACAGAAATAATACAAGCATTAAAATTAAACTTAACTGAAGATAGCGTAATTTTTAACAATGAATTAAAGCCAGGCGTATTGTTAAGTAATTCAATAGCACCGAAAAACGGCATGACTCATTTGAAAATATTATATACAACAAAAGATGAAATAATTTTAAAAGGCATTAAACTCCAAACTGACCCACTTAGAAACTATGAAATATTAAATTACAATAATGTTAATAACCCCAAGCGTTTTTAACAAATACTAAATGACTTGCAAATAAATAATAATGACAATTATGCAAAAACAGAATTAATAAATATTTTTAGGAAATATCAAAAATGTTTTTCACCTCGAAGACGAAAAATTAAGCGTCAACAATTTTTACACACAGAAAATCATGACCTCGGACAAATACACCAGTGTACATAAAAAACTATAGATTACCACATGCACATACTGAAGTAATAAATGAGCAAGTACAAACAATGCTTGATGATGACATAATAGAACCATCAATTAGCCCATATAATGCTCCACTCCTCTTAGTACCCAAGAAGAACACCGAAGACAAAAAAAAAAAAAAAAATGGAGACTAGTAGTAGACTTTAGAAAACTGAACGACAAAATTGTAAGCGACAAATTTCCACTAACTAGATTAGAAGATATCTTGGACAAACTTGGTAGAGCCAAATGGTTTTCTACACTAGAACATGACAAGCTCATTTCACCAGATTGAATTAAATGAGGAATCTAGACCACTTACAGCATTTTCTACGCCACAAGGCCACTATCAATTCAAAAGACTCCCTTTCGGACTAAAAATTTCTTCAAATAGTTTTCAACGAATGCTAACAATAGCACTTTCCGGACTAGAATCCGAGGCATTTCTTTATGTAGACGACATAATAGTATATGGATGCAGCTTAAACCATCACAACCAAAATTTAATAAAAGTACTGGACAGACTTCAAAAGTACAATCTTAAACTTACCCCAAAGAAATGTTGTTTTTTAAGACCAGAAGTGATTTACTTAGGACATTTAATCACAAAAGACGGTGTAAAGACAGACGCATCCAAATATTAAACAATAAAAACACAGACGAAGTAAGACGATTCATTCATTCATTTTGCAATTACTACAGAAAATTCATACCTAATTTTGCTGACATCGCTAAAGATCTAAACGCACTTTTAAAGAAATCGATAGAATACAAATGGACAGAACAATGCCAACATGCCTTCGAAACACTAAAAGAAAAACTAACCAACCCACCTGTATTACAATACCCAAATTTTGAAAAACCTTTTTTACTAACAACCGACGCTTCAAACTACGCGTTAGGTGCTGTACTATCACAAGGAGAAATAGGACAAGATTTACCAATTTCATATGCAAGTACATGCAATAATGTTATCTGGCTAAGTTGGAAGTCATAAAAATTAAGCTCCGTAAAATTATTTCCAAATATAAATATTTTCTTGTTTTTTATACTTAAAATTCAATTTAAGCCTTTGGAAACTGTTTTTTAGTGGTTAATAAAATATTAATATAAAGTTTGACATACATTTTAAACTCGAAAAACAATAAAAAAAAAGTTCTTATTATGGCTGAATGTAATAAATGCAGTTTATCTATTCGTGGTGAATCCGGAATAAGATGTATTGGAGTATGTGCTAAAGTTTATCATGCTTCAAGTAAATGTTCTGGCATTGACCAATATTCACAATCTATGTTGGAAAAAAATAATTTTATTCGCTTTATTTGTGATTATTGTGTGCAATACATACCCAATGTTGATTTGGTGCTAAAAAGTATAAGGGATGAAGTGTTACAAAATACAAACAAAATGGTTGAATACAAATATGAATTTGGTTCTGCTTTAAAGCAAAGTGAACATGAAATAAAAAAACTATTACAAGCAATTGAAAAGAGATATGAAGAAAGAATTAATAAATTAGATCGTGTTCATAATACATTTGAAAAAAGTCTTAATGAAATAAAAAATTTGTCATCCTATATCAAGGACTTTGAAAATAATAACAAAGAAGCGTTCAAAAACTTTGAAGATAAAAGCACAGATATGTGTATAATGAAATAAAAAAGGTCATAATAGAAACAAATAATGATCAAAGTAAAATGACATACGCTGAGAAATTAAAATATAATGCAGTGGTGCCAGACTTAACTTCACCAAATTACACTTCGAATCAACAAATTTGCCCAGTCATTTCCCCACTCGTTAACCCTAGCGAGTATGATTTGGATCGTAATGTACATTCCAATGAAAGTTTTACAAATAGTAAACAAAAACGAGCGAATAATAGCGCAAGTAAACAACCTGGTTTTGCTGTTTCTTCTACTCCGCCTCATTCATCACATAATGCTGTTATAAGGAATCAAACATCTACACAGTATAGTAAGCCCAAGCGTAGCTTGAAAAAAGGACCTGTTATTTATAGTGCTAATTCGTCGAGTGATTTGGAAGTGATATCTCAAAAAATGGATACACATCTTCTCATTCAAGCCTACTGTGACTGTGGATCAAATCTTAAATTATGTGGAAAAAACTGCAAAAATAGATAAGTCACATGGTCTGCTTCAAGCTTGTTAAGAATGATGCTGATTTATCCACATTAAGAGGTGTTAATTTCAAGATTGGTATTGCAATACTATAATGTAATCTTGAAGCCGGAAATTTGGCCAGCGGACATCGAAGTGCGGCCTTTCGTAAATTTTCGAAAGCAGACTCCCCACATACAAAAAACCTAGTTTCTACAGGCAACCCATTTAAAGTATACTATCAAAATCTATCGGGAATGAGATCTAATGGTAGAATTACTGAAATCGTATCGTGCTGTTGCGTGTCAGCTGACAAAATCCGTAACATTTAATAAGCATGTTGATGCTTATTGAAAATCTGTTGGCAACGTTTGCTATCTATCTATTCTATTTTCTGTAGATTTTTACGTAGCAAACGTCAACTTCTGGCTTACATACATACACACACACGTATAAAGCAAAGTAACAGCTGACACTTTCGCTGGCAGCCTCAAGTTTTTACTAACTAACATACAGACTTAAACGATACGACAACTTCAAAAGTAAGACGATACGATTTGACTAACGAAGCCATAAGTCCAATACTGTCTACGATTTCTCCACTCAACTTGATTATGATGTTATTGTGTTGGTTGAAACTTGGCTGAACAAAGACTTTTCGGATGCTGAATTTTTTTATCTCAATCTCTTCAATGTCTTCCGTAAAGATAGAGATGCGTCTACCACTGGTCTTTCTTTGGGTGGTGGAGTTCTAATTGCTGTAAAAAAGTGTTTTAAGTCATCTATTTGTAAAATTGATGATCATAATGGTCTACTTGATCAGCTGATTTTATCAATCTCCGGTTTAAGCAGTCGTTCCTGGTTTGTGCTTCATATATTCCACCTAATAGCGCCGATCATATATATGATGCTCATATTTCTAATATCTTGTCTTTTGGCGAGGATTTCTCAGTAAATGACAATCTTTGTGTTTTAGGGGACTTCAATTTAAAAAATATTGCTTGGTCAAAATTTTTTAACGATGCTTTTTTATCGCCTCGTAACGTAAATCATAGCTATGAGATTAATTTTATTGACAGTTTAATGTCTCTTAACCTTTGCTGTAGTGAAAATGCGCAATATATAAGTCATGTGTCACTCAACAGTTTATTTACCTGCACATACCATGGAATCGTATTATTAGCTGACTTACTTAAAGTACAGGTTATTTACCTGCAAATACCTAGGAGTCATATTATTGGCAAGTAATTGGGTATTCTCTCTACACATCCATATTTGCTTAGGTTTAAGTTTTATTGTTCAAGTATTAACTATAAGTATTTTAATTTTTAGATTATAAGAGGCAGTTGTAAACAGACAAGTAAATAAATGAGTTGAAACAACTTAACATTGCCAAGTGAATACTTTTCATAATCAATTAAATCGTTTTCTTGATCTTATCTTTATTCCAGAATCTCTTAAATACCAAATTTATGTCCCTTTACTGTGGATATCCCCGTCAAATATTCACCATAAACCTCTAACTATTGAAATTTCTAATTTAACGTTTTTTAAAAGTTCTCAACTTGCGATTGTTATTGATTTTAACTTTACATCATGCAATTTTGATGTGCTTAATTCCATAATTGATTCTATTAATTGGTTTGATCTTTTTGCTGGCCTAACAACAAGTGAGTGCTATGAAAAAAATTTTTACGAAAAATGAATCATATTTGTCTTAGTAACATTCCAAAAAAGAATATTAAGCCCTATAAATTGTAGTGGTCTAAAAAAGCTAAAAAATCTGCGCAATAAATTCCATAAAAAGTTTATTGATTTGGATGATCCCGAATCTGAAGCTAAATTTATACATTATCTTGTCTAAGGAGGAGGAAATTAAAAGTAACCCTAAAGCGTTTTGGTATTTCGTTAAGTCCAAGAAACAATCATCAGATATACCATCAGTAGTTCGTTTAGATGGGTCAATTTATCAATCCTGTGATGATGCTGTTAATGTTCGCTTCATTTCTTAAATCCAACTTTGAGCCGTTCTTAAATAATATCCCAACTCCAGTGGTGTCTTCAAAGCTAAGTTTGGGCTTACTAGTCCTGTCCGAGGCTGATGTATCGGTAGCAATTCTTGAGGTAAAAACTCATTCAAGACTGACTGTGATGGCTTATGTACGCATCTGTTAAAGAAAGCTTCAAAAAGCCTCGTACCTGCTCTTACATTTACATAACACAGCTTCTATCCTGCTAAATGGCCCATGACCATGCGGACCCCAACCAACATCCTGGTCCAATTATAATAGGTGCTGATGCAAACGCACATCAACAGATTGGTGAACACCAACTTAAATATCTTCACTCTATACAATTTAAGTGATGAAGATACAGTAGCTGTAACATGGGAGACAGGGGAATGCACAGTGTGACAGCTTCTATCCTGCTACATGGCCCATGACCATACGGACCCCTACCAAACATCCTGGTCCAATTATAATAGGTGCTGATGCAAACGCACATCAACAGATTGGTGAAAACCATCTTAAATATCCTCACTCTACACAATTTAAGTGATGAAGATACAGTAGCTGTAACATGGGAGACGAGGGAATGCACAGTGTGGCAGCTTCTATCCTGCTACATGGCCCATGACCATGCGGACCCCCACCAAACATCCTGGTCCAATTATAATAGGTGCTGATGCAAATGCACATCAACAGATTGGTGAAAACCATCTTAAATATCCTCACTCTACACAATTTAAGTGATGAAGGTACAGTAGTTGTAGCATAAGAGACAGAAGAATACACCGTGTGGTGGGTTCTATCCTGCTACAGGGCCCATGACCATGCGGACCCCCACCAAACATCCTGGTCCAATTATAATAGGTGCTGATGCAAACGCACATCAACAGATTGGTGAAAACCAACTTAAATATCCTCACTCTACACAATTTAAGTGATGAAGATACAGTAGCTGTAACATGGGAGACAGGGAAATGCACAGTGTGGCAGCTTCTATGCTGCTACATGGCCCATGACCATGCGGACCCCCACCAAACATCCTGGTCCAATTATAATAGGTGCTGATGCAAATGCACATCAACAGATTGGTGAAAACCAACTTAAATATCTTCATTCTACACAATTTCAGTGATGAAGGTACAGTAGTTGTAGCATAAGAGACAGAAGAATACACCGTGTGGTGGGTTCTATCCTGCTACATGGCCCATGTCCATGCGGACCCCCAACAGACATCCTGGTCCAATTATAATAGGTGCTGATGCAAACGCACATCAACAGATTGGTGAAAACCAACTTAACACGTTGACTGCCAAGGCCATTTTCAGAAAACTGGCCAAAAATGACATTTTGATTTTTTCACATTATATTATTAAAAACTCTATTTCTAGATGATAGGTATCATGAAAAAGCAAATGATTTTTATTTTAGGAGAAAAAGGACCTACGAATTATCTCGTAGTTGGCTTCTGTGACAGAAATCGCTACGCAGAAGTAGGTCCTTTTTCTCCTAAAAAAAACATAATTTTTGCTTCCTATAATATTTTGTTTTATAGTTATTATAATTTATTATAATTTTATTATTATTTTCTTTCTTTTTAGATTTATAAACATTTTCTAAATTTAATGTTATAATTATCAAGAACCCAAAATGGATAAGAAAAGGTCACTGAATCAAAGTAAAATTGAGTACAACGCAAATCTAAGTGATTCAGAATATGACGGAATTTTCAGCGATGATAGTAACGACATTTATGAGCCTTCTGATTATACAAGTGGTAGTGAAGATGAACCTGAGGACGGGTCCGATCCTGATGATAATGACGATGATCTCCAAGCAACAACGTCAAATGAGAATGATGATTTGTGGACAGAAGTTCAACACAATCCTGATTTATTTCTTTTTGAAGAAAATGTTGGTGTGAAATTAGATACATAAAATTTTTCAGTACAAACGCTGGTGGACTTATTTTTTTCGGATGAGCTGCTTGCATTACTGGTAGAACAAACTAATTTATATGCTGCGCAAGAAATTGAGAAATGGGAATGAAAATGCTGTAAAAAAATCCAAAAGGTTATCAAATTGGCAAGATGTAAATGCTGCAGAGATAAAAGTTTTTATTGCACTTTTATTGCAAATGGGACCTTGTACTTTTCCAACAATAGAACATTACTGGAGCACGAACAAGCTATATAATGTAAACTTTTGGCGCTCACATATGAGCCGAAATCGATTCCAGTTGCTACTTCGTTATTTTCATTTGGTTGATAACTCAAACGCATCTACCGACAGATTATACAAGGTGAGACCAATTCTAAATCATTTCAACAATGTTATGCCTGAAAACTATGTACCAAGTAAAAATATTTGTATTGACGAATCCATGATGCTATGGCGGGGAAGATTGCTTTTCCGCCAATACATAAAAAATAAAAAACACAAATATGGCATCAAACTATATGAGCTATGTGAGTCCGACGGTCTTGTAATAAAAATAAAAACTTACAGCGGAAAATCTGAGGAAACTACCAATAATCTAGGTCACACTGCTGACGTTGTTTTACATTTACTTGAGGACTATCTCGATAAAGGCTACGCGCTTTACATGGATAATTTTTATAATTCAGTTAGTCTTACAAAACTGTTATATACACGAAAAACTTATGTGTGTGGAACCCTGCGAAGTAACAGAAAAGGAAACCCCAGAGATGTGGTAAATCGTAAACTGAAAAAAGGGGAGTGTTTTTGGCAGCAAAATGGTCCTGTTTCTGTATGCACATGGAAAGACAAACGAGAAGTCCTTACCATTTCAAACATGCATGCTGTTGAAATGGTAGAGGTGCCCAATAGCAATGGAAAAATTTCTATGAAACCGAATAATGTTCGAGATTACAATAATGGAATGTCTGGCATAGACCGATCAGATCAAATGATTTCGTACTACTCATCTCTAAGAAAGACTATTAGATGGCCCAAAAAGGTTTCGCTACATATTATAGAGATATATATACAAAATGCTCACAGAATTTTTCAAAAAGTAACTTCATCAAAAATAAAACTGATAAAGTTCAGAGAAGAATTCGTCTTCGCGTTGATTGGAGATTTTCAACCAGTTTTGGAAAAAAATAGAAGTCAAGAGCTCCATTATTTAGAGTGTTTACCATCAACGGAAAAAAACAGCGTCCGACAAAGCCATGTCGTGTATGTACCCGAGCAAAAAAAACGCCGAGAAACGCGTTACTTCTGTCCAGCCTGTGAAGAGAAGCCAGCCCTTTGTGTGGAAAATTCTTTTAAAAACTGAATATCTTAATATTTTTATAGAATCGGACTACCCAGGACCTGACTTGACTGTTATGAGTAAACATACAACATAAGGGGCACCAAAGGAAAATGGATGTCCCATTCGTCATTTATGCTGACTTTGAACGTATCTTGGAGGAAATTAATTGTTAAATTTATTAAGAAGCACACTCGTTGTGATTTTAGCTATTATATCCCGCATTCTCCTAGTGTCGTTATATGAGAACAAAAACATTGGCAGCTTCAACTAGCTAGTGAACCGTTATTATTGCATAGAAACAAATAAAACAAAAACAATTGTCTGGTGTGTTACTTGCTTTTTCATAATAAATTTAGTTGAGCGTTGTGATTCAAAGATTTCGTGTGTGGTAAATTTTTTATTGTGAGAGTTTTTTTTTAAAAGTTCAGAGTAATGACTTCGGCTAGAAGGTAAGTGTGAAAAACATAATAAATTATATAAATGTGCCCTAAAAGTAATATAACATGAAAATTTATAATAGTTTACAATATTCTTGTCAAAAATATTTATTCGAGTTGTAGAAGAAATATAATTTTTTTGAAAATATATTTGGTTGTCGTCAAATGACGACACTATGATACAACGAGTACTATCTGATTTAAACTAGGGATGCAACCGATACCGATACCGATATAGCGGCGATACTGCTGGTTTTCCGATATATCGATATCGGCGATATTTTACTGTCGATACGCCGATACTTCTTATATTTTTCTTTCGAGTTTTTTTAAGTCTTATTAATATCAATTTTAAATCTTGAGCCAATCTAAACTGAATGCCATCGTTTATTTTTTAAAATCATAAATATTGCAGACGTTTTGCAGTTTGAATTTTAGAAACTGAATTAGAAAATGTATTGAAAATTTTGATGATTTGAATGGCTCATTAATAAACACTTATTTTGTATAATAGAAGAATTACTCTACTTCAGTTTTGTTAGTTTTTTACTTGAGCTCAATTTCAATATGCGTATCGGTATCGGCGATATTTATTTTTGAATATCGGTATCGGTATCGGATCGGCGAAATGGCGTATCGTTACATCCCTAATTTAAACTTTTTTTTTTGGTTTCGGTTTTTTATTAGCGTTGCGGACATTTTGGATATTTTAGAGGAAGAAAATGATTCAAACGAGTTTTATATCGAACCTTCAGATGTTAACGCCTTGACTGATGAAGACTCAGATGAGGAAATAGAAGGAAATATTAATTCTTTGTCTCGAAACCAACTTCTAGCACCTGTTGAAATACGAAGAACCAATGAAGAGCTTCCCACAAACACCGAACAACAAGACATTAAAAGAAAAAAAGTGCATGAGAAAAAGCAAAACGAAATCACTTGGAAGCTAGGAGGAAAAACATCTCAAGCCACAGAATTTCAAGCACCTGTTAATAGTTTTGAGGAAAGCCTGACTGCAGTTCAGTATTTTGAGCTTTTTTTCGATGACAAATTGATTGAACTCATAATCGCCCAAAGTACGGCGTATTGCTTATCAAGAAATTGGCCCCAGACGTGAAATTGAGCGCAAAGGAGCTAAAATGTTTTTTCCGAATTTTGATCGTTTCTGTATACAGTCCATTGTCTAGTAAAGCAATGTATTGGAATACTGGCGACGATTTGCGTAATAATGCTATATACAATTCAATGCGAAGAAACAGATTTGACACCATCATGAAGTCGCTGCATTTTCAGTGTAATGCCAACTTAGATAAAACTGATAAGTTCTGCAAATTACGTCCACTTATATCTCACCTTCAAAAAGCTTTTATGAAGTACTTTCAACCTACGGAAGCAGTGTCACATGATGAAGCAATGGTAGAGTATTTTGGAAAACACGGTTGTAAGCAAGCCATCCGAAATAAGCCGATACGTTTTGGATACAAAGTTTGGTGCCAAAATTCTCCATTTGGCTACCTTATTGCGTTTGATCCATATCAAGGAAAAACGTACCAGGGTAATGAAGAAATGGAAAAACAATTTGGAAAATGTGCATCCACTTTGTTGCAGTTAATTGACCAATACTCCTTATCAAAATCAGTGCTACCCTACCATTTCTTTTGCGACAATTTATTTACAACACTTCCTTTACTCAAAGAGATGAGAAAAAGAGGCTTCAATTGCACTGGGACTATAAGAAGCAATCGTTTAGGTAACAATTGTTGTTTGCTGGATGTAAATGAATTCAAAAAGAAAGAAAGAGGGTTTACACAGACCGCAATAGCAGAATTTCAAAAAGATTTTTTTGTAACTAGGTGGAAGGACAACGCAGTGGTCACTGTAGCGTCAACTGTTTTTTCTGCAGATCCCGAGGGAAGAGCAAGGAGGTGGAGTAAGGCCAACGTAAAATACCTTGAAGTAAATATTCCATATTCTATTCAGAATTATAATAAAAATATGGAATTATAATAAAAATATAAGCAAAAGAGTTTCCGAAGAGACTTAGCAATGTCATATCTATTGTCAGAGACCAATTTTCCGACAGGTCCAGGGAGAATATCAAAATCCCAGCCTGGGGCTGATTCCTTGAGATATAATGGTTATATGCACTATGTGCAAAGAACGAAAAATAATAAACAGATACGATGTGCTGGTGATAATTGTAAGTCAACTGTAAGAACAGAGTGCCAAAAATGTGATAAGGGTTTGTGTATCGATTGCTTCGCCCCATATCATCAAAAATAAAAATATTTCAATTTAAATTACATTATACTTTTAAAAACACAAAATACTGAAGAAGAAATAAAAGTTCTAAAACTGAAATCCATATGGAAATTTGTGTACCTTTATTTTAATAGCGTCGTCATATGACGACACCCATTTTCTCGTAAACTGGACCCGATATGCCCGTTCTATTTTCAGATATATATTAAAGGTATCCTAAACATGCAGTGAATCAAATATTATAATAATCGGATAATTATTTCATAAACCGGGAGAATTCGGGATATTTAGATATGGTGGAGTTGTGTAGTGCCGTAAAAGATATTCCAAAGCAAATAATAAATATTAAGATGATTTCGACAGGGAGAAGCCCTCAGAACTTCTTGTCTATTTAGATGCAAATAACCTTTACATTTGGACAATGTCTGAATATCTTCTGTTAAATTAAAAAAATTATGACTGTTGACGTGGCGATTTGTTGTGGGATATGGGTCGCCGTGGGGATACGCTGTCGTTGGTGTAAGTCGAGTATATTACCAGCGACAACGCGTGTCCCCGCGGTAACTTCTACCCAACGGCAACTCCTTTAAGTGCCGCGAGTAAGAATGCCGCCGGTCTTGGCTGATGGGCAGGCTTAGAGAAACAAAGGGGCGAATCGTTGTTTTGCCTGGCATAAAACAAAAAGAGTTTTATTTCATTCGCTTTAAGACAGCTGCATAATAAAGTTGAAATAATTTTAATTTAAAATTAAAGTTTTTACAGGGTGGGCCAAAAGAAACCAAGGGGTGTAAAAGTTTAATAACTTTTTTGTTTATTAACTTTTTTTTATTTTTTCTTTCAGATTATATAGACAACACTTGGAGAATTTATAATGGAGAGGTTCACAACTGAACAGAGAACCAGAACAATAGAATTTTATTATTTAAACCAGAGATCAATTATTTTAACGCAAAGAGCATATCGTCGACATTTTAACGTCAGAATTTCGCCCTCTGAAGCGATGATTCGTCGCTTAGTTAATCGTCATCACCAACATTGCAAAAAAAAAAAAGGATACATATACAGTGGCTCGAAGATTTGGTGGTAAGAGCAACAATGACAGTTTAAGTTAACAGATTTTTACTGAATCGGACTACCCAGGACCTGACCTGACCACTATGAGTAAACATACAACATAAGGGGCACCAAAAGAAGAAGCAAATAACCTTTACATTTCGCCAATGTCTGAGTATCTTCTGTTGACGTGCGAACGGACACCCTGACTTTAGGTGCGAATGGCCACTCTCTTTTTTCTCGTGTCTCTCTTTTTTTTCTGCTTTTGTTGCTTATTTTTATTCTCTGGCAGCGTTACCATATATATTTAAAAAAAATGTATGTATGTGAAAAAAACAAATTTAAAAAAAAACTTAAAAAAAAAACCTTATCTACAAAAGTATCAAAATTTTAAAAGAAAATTATGGCTTTTTAAGGCTTGCGGCTCCTTTGAATTGAAATAAATATGTTGGCGTTATTCCTCAAAATACAAAAGCGCCACGCGCTTTTGAAAAGGAGGAGTTGCCCGCAGAACACACTAGAAAAAACACGTCAAACTTTGGTCGCGGTTAAATTTGTCTTTTATTGAGAATTTGTTACGGATTGTCAGAATTTCATTTAATTCGCCTAAATTAGGCAATGTTAAACGCCATACAAAACTAAATAATTGTTGGAGTCTGAAGATAACTCAAATAAAACGCATTTCTGGGCATATAACCACACACAGGCTTGGTTAAAATATATGAGTCATCTGGCGAAGTGTGGTTACCCTGTTAATGCCTCTTGTTTTAACTCCTAATAATGGCGCCCGAAAATGGCGAATGACAATTAACACGTGATGCTTATGATCCCGTTGAGCAGTTGACCAATAACAAAACAACTGGCGAACGACTTTGAAAAAAAAAAACTAGGTGACATTGACGATCAGAACGATTTTGAGGAGAACAAAAAGGACAGAAGGTGTAATGTGAAGACAACCAATCTCGTTTCATTATGTTTTATTAATAATTCTTGAAGACAATTTTATGAGTTTTTCTCTAAATAAAATATTTTTACAATACAATACTTTTACGATATCTCTCAAAGCTTATCTTGTGATCTTACTCTCTAAATAAAAATATCATTTGAGATTATTCAAATATATTACCCAGCAAACATTTTTAAAAACGAGCAGCACGCAGTGGTCGTTTAAATAAAGTCATAAGACTAGAAAATATATGTTTGTTAAATTATCAATCAGATTGGAAAATTTGAATAATAAGATACTTTATAATATTTCAACAGATAGTGTAGAAGAGTTTAGTTCAGGTACTTATAAGTGTAAGTGTGGTGTTATCTACACAATACCTAAACAAGTTGCAGGTCTAAACTTAGTATATAATATTTGGATAGAGTCAAACAGTACTTTGGAATATATTTGCAATAGTGTCATTAATTGTGATACAGATATTTTGAGATTGATAGGCGGCATAAAAGCACATTATAATTTGAGTAACAAGTCATTGGATCACACTATACATAATCTACTATTTGAATACGATGGACAATCAAGAGGTAAATTTCTTGTCAGCAGAAAATGCATCGACAGTGAACCGTATACCATTAGAACTGTCTGAAAGAAATGCACTTGAAATATCTGGGCAAATGCTTGTTGATCTTGCAAACCATGCAAGTGCATGTGACATTTTAATCACAGGTTTGTCTGCACAGGAAGTTGCAGAGATGTATGGTGGCTCTGTATTCAATTTCATTGAAATGGAAGCAGAGTTCTCAAAATTGTGTCCAGACTATGCAGAACAAATCAGTTGGGATTCTAAATCTTGTGCATTGCATTTCTGTTCTCTTGTAATTTTTAAAGTTGGTCCTGAGTCCCGAAATGTTAAAAAGAGTGATGGTGACAAGACTTGGAGGTTTAGGTTCTTATGTAAGAGGGATGATAATACACCAACATTTGGATGTGTTTTCGTATCTACATATAAGGTACAGAAGCCACCAAACAGGCCACCAAAGTTTGAAAACCACAAATTGAGCTTGACTGTTAAGCAAGCTAGCCTGCTTGCAACTACCACTGTTATAAAACTTGTGCTACCAAGTCTTAGTAAGCAAATAAGTATAATGACACCTTTAGCTGGGGCAATCTTCTCCAAAGAGGATATTGATAAATTGACTCAAGATTTGCACCCTACAAATACGCAAAATTACAAGGCATCGGTGATAAGTTCTATAATAGCTAGTTGTCAAAGTGGTGGTCAGTACTTAACCCACTCGAAGTGCCATATTGCAGTATGTGCTGCAATTGTAGCAACTAAAAATATGCAAGATCGGCGTACGGCAAATGATATTATAAGGAAAACCTACAAACAGTATGTTGCAAAAGGTAAAGCATTCAACCATGAGAAATTTAGAATTTATGCAAAGTATGCTACAGGTGGTGTCCCTGCGGACTTCACACCAGAAAGCTTAACTCTAGCTTGGTCACCAATATTTTTCTACGAACCCGGTCGGTATTTACATTTGTAAATACATATACTTCTTTATAATTTGTGAGCAAAATTTTAGTTCCAGCTTTTTGTTTTTAATATATTAAGATTCTCATTTTGCTTTATGTACATATGTACAGTGGCTGTCAGCTTATTTGATGCAAGCAGACTTAAAAAACTTTAATCAATGGTAACTCATAAAGTAATTAGAATAATAAATAGAAACAAAAAGCACTTTAATTGACAACATGGGCTATTAAAAAAACTCCTATTGTTTTTTATCTTTGCTCTTGTTTTATAAGAAATATAACTTTAACTGTAGTGATACCGTTATTTTTGAAAATGGAATGAAATTACTTCTTAGTTTATCATTTTCTACGAAGGTGTGCATAATTTTAGTACTTTGTTTGGAGTACGAAAGCATTACGCATGTTTTATTGAAGATGGGTCGGCGCACAACAGTAGAACAGCGCGAATTGGTTATTCATCATTATAAAACTGGACAAACTCAACGTAAAATTGCAGACATATTGAATTTGTCTTCATCTACAGTCCAGCATATAATTGAACGCTACTCAAAGGAGAATAGAATTGAAAACAAGGGTAGAACTGCTCCTAACAAGATTTTTTCTGCATCTGATGAACGTTGGATAATAAGAAAAATTAAGGAAAATCCAAGGTTATCAGCACAAAAAATAGCTGATGAAGTTGCCACTGGCATTGGAAAGATTTGTAGCGCATCAACAATTCGCCGTGTTTTACGTTCCCATGACTTTCATGGTCGAGTGCCACTGAAGAAGCCATTTATTAGCCCAAAAAATAAAAGTTCCCGATTAGCGTTCGCAAACTCCCACATTGCAAAAGGTTCAGATTTCTGGAGTACTGTCATATTTTCAGATGAATCTAAGTTCAACATCTTTGGCTCAGATGGAAGGTCTTTTGTGTGGCGGAAGCCAAATACTCAGCTCCAATCAAAGAACCTTCGCCCGACAGTTAAACATGGCGGAGGAAGTGTTATGGTGTGGGGTTGCATGGCCGCAACGGGTGTTGGAAGTTTGGTTTTTATTGAAGGAAACATGGATAAAACAATGTATTTGAACATCCTCAAAGAAAATTTGATTCAAAGTGCTGAAAAATTGGGTCTGAGAAACAAATTCCGTTTTTACCAAGATAACGACCCAAAGCACAAATCCAATGTAGTTCAAACTTGGCTTATATGGAACTGTCCCCATTTGATGGAACCACCTGCACAGTCTCCGGACTTGAACGTGATTGAAAATTTATGGGCGTTATTGGAAAATAATATAAGAAATCACCAAATTTCAAGCAAAGAAACGTTAAAAAGAGCGTTAATCGAAGAGTGGAACAAAATAACGACAGAAATTACACAAAAATTGGTTGACTCAATGCCAAATCGATTGAAGGCTGTTGTAGATCAAAAAGGTTACCATACGAAATATTAATTAAAATATTATAGACAAAAAGCATTATAAATTTTGTATTCAAAGTTGCTTGCATCAAATAAGCTGCATCATTTCAAAATTAAGTTGTTTTTCTTTTTTTTCATTTTTCTTTAAGATAGTAGGTAATATGAAATAAATGAATAAGCAATTCTGAAATAAGAATCATTTTAAAAAACTGGCCTTTTAAATTTTTTAAAACACAAAAATAGTTTTTGAGTTACAGGGATTGTAATGTATTTATTTTGCTTGCATCAAATAAGCTGACTACTACTGTATATCGATACTGAAATAAAAAAAAATTATCTTGAGAGAGATTTGCAAATGCAAATTTTGTTATTGGTGTACCAAAGTAAAAGTGTATTTTGATACTAAAAGTTATTGTTGTGTATTTCTCTTTGTTGCTATGGAATTTGTAAATAATATGAGGAGAGAATTCTTTGCTTTTAGATTTTGTATTTGAAAGTACCGTTATAAATGTCTGCAGTAAGTACAACGTTTAGCCAGCGTTTCATTATGAAAGTTTTTGTGCCTTAGTCAACAAGTTTATAGTGATAATGGAAACTAATAATAATAATTTTAAGGTTTTAAGTGCTTCTGTAGTATCCCGGTAAGATTTTGATGAAATTCTTCCATAGTTATATGTTTATGTTTCAAATATCTCAGGCTGCCTTACGATATACAACTAAAGTACTATGAAAACCTTGTTAACAATATTGACTCTGAAGAGGAGGAAGAAGTAGTAACAGGTGATGTTCTCAGTGGTGCAGATGACGAGGGGGATATGCCTATACAAGCTGGTGAATTTAGAGATGATGCCTCTGATGAAGAAGTAGCATTACATCCAGTGGAAATTGGACACGGAGGTGACTCACAAAATGAGTTAGAATCTGAGGATGAGTTGGAAGTATCAGATTTGCCGCCTATAAATGATGAAAACTATTTTATTTGCAAAGATGGAACCAAATGGAAAAAAACGGCGCCTGGATTACAACGTATGCGTCAACAGAACATTTTCCGTGATAGCCGTTTTGTTGGTCCCAACCCAAATACAAAAAATATGAGCATTATTGAAATATTTCATGCTATAATGCACCCGACGATTCAGGCAATTATTTGTAGAAATACAAACAGAAAAGGCAGAGCTGAATACGAAAAATTGAAGGGAGATGAAAGGTCGAGCAGTTTAAAGTAAGTAAACGTTATATTTATTTAGGAGTTTGTAAATGTAGAAATATGTTTTAAAACACCTTCAGAAAATATATTTGGGAAGATGTTTCTGAAGAGGAGCTTGGTACATTTTTTGGTATACTGATTGCCATGGGTAGCCACAATGCAAGTAAGGAGAGGCTTGAAGGTCTTTGGCAAAAAAATGCGTTTCCATTGTACCGAGCAGCTATGTCAGCGAAGCGCTTCAAAATAATTTTGAGGTTTATTCGCTTTGATCAACAAAACACAAGAGAGCAGCGATCCCTAACAGACAAAGCCGCACCCATTTCCGAAATTTTTGAAATGTTAAATGCCAATTTGCGCCAAAATTACCGACCAAGTCAAAACATTACTGTGGATTAACAGTTGTTTCCTTTTAGAGGCCGAACAAAGTTCACACAATATATTCCATCCAAGCCCGCCAAATATGGCATAAAGCTATGGTGGGTTTGCGATGCGAAATCTTATTACCCGTTAACTGGGCAAATATATACCGGAAAATCGGGTAGCGACAGAGAAAAAAACCAGGGAGAGAGAGTAGTGAAAGACTTAGTTGAACAGTACAAAAATACAGGACGCAACGTTACATGTGACAACTTCTTCACAAGTCTTTCTCTAGCAGATACACTTGCAAGTTGGAAACTCTCAATGGTTGGAACATTAAAAAAAAACAAAACATGCATACCCTCTGAATTTAAACCGTCACCACAAAGAATTGAGCATAGCAGCATATTCGGCTTTGCAGAGAATAGGTCCATTTGCTCGTATGTTCCCAAAAAGAATAAAACAGTCGTTTTACTCTCAACAATGCCATATGACGACACAATTTCGAATACGAAACAAAAACCAAACATAATTTTATTCTACAATATGACAAAGGGAGGAGTTGATGTGATGGATCACATGTTTTGACAATACACAACAAAACGAAAAACAAATAGATGGCCCCTTGCTCTGTTTTTTAATATGTTGGACATATCATTCCTTCACATTTTACTACAAAGAATGGTAATTTGGTTTTTAATATTTGCTCTAAGGAAACTTTTTTATTTTTACTGCTTTCTAAAACAGGTGGACGTCGATTATTTTTGCAACAATTGGCAGAACAATTATGTATGCCTACAATTTTGAAAAGAGCGAAAATTCCTCGTGTTGTAGCATATTTTCCCACTAAGAGTGCCATTGAGTGCATTACAGGGGTCCCCGTAGTTGCATTGAATAACTCCACTTTGGAAGCTTTTGTTCCAGACGACGATGATCGTGGGCATTCTAGGGTAAAAGGTGGTTGTTATATGTGTTATAAAGACAACTGCAAAAGAGAGCGTTCAACACGAAAAGTGTGTGGACAATGCCACAAGCCGATCTGCGTTGAGCACAGTAAAGTGCAAACAAAATGCATGGAATGTTTAAACCATTAATTTATCATTTGTTTTTATCCTTAACACTTATTGAATAAATAATTTTATGCATAAAATACAATGAATTATATAAAAAATTAATATCTTAAACTTTATTTACATATGTAAATAGTGACCAATTATGAAGAAAAAATCACAAAACCTGGAAAAATAACGGAAAATGATTTTTTTTTTAATTTTTTTTCTTTTTCTGAAAGAACATAAAAAATTAGTCACTGAGTCCAAACCATATCAATATTGAACAGTAAATACAGAAATTATGGCCACTATAAAAACTGAATATTTACAAATGTAAATACTGACCAAGCTAGGGTTAACTAACGAAGTAACAGAAATACAACGTTTGCGTAGGCATCAATTGGATGATGTTGAAAGTACATCAAGTGTAGCATTGTCCCTACCTAGTGGCTCAAATGTACAACTACCTCGTGGATCCAATAGAAGGACACAACAATGAAACGCCATGTCTTCTGTTAACCCACTTGAAGATAAAGAAGTGCAAATACAAATGGACTCTTCATTCTCAAGTGGTTTAACATATGATAATTGTGAAAATTTGTCTGATGCAGATGTATCAGGACAAAACAGTAGTATTAAGTCTGATGTTAGCATAAGTTCTATAAAAACAATAATTTATAAGATAAAGAAGGATATAAATAGATCATTTTGTAAATTGGGTGTAAAAACAAACATTAGTTTTGATTTATTGCAAAGGTTTTCAATGACAAGTACATTTAAAATGTATGACAAATATATTTTGAATATACCTAAATGGACAAATATAAATGCCATTAATAAAAAGTATTATGATACTGTTGTTAAACACATTAAAGTAAGATCAAAATATACCAGCCAAATTTCATTTTTGTACTCGTTGCTATTATTGAATAATATTAAATCTGACACAGTTTCCGAGTTGATGGAACTAATAAAAGAATTATTTTATACAAAACACATATTAATAGAATTAAATATACCTTTTTAGATGTAAGTATGGCAATAACTAGAGGGAAATAGTAAGAGTACTGATCTGGTGAGCCAATTAAATAATTTTAATTTTATAATCATTGTTCTTCATTTTATTAATTGCATTTTACTGTTTTTTGTATACATCACTATTTATTATTTACTATCACTAAGTTTATGTCCGACACTGGTCGGGCCTAATAATTATATTTAGATTTAAGATTTGAATACTTATTGTTAGTTCATTTTTGAAGATACAATAAATAAATATATTAAAAAAAAAAAAAAAAAAAAAAAAAAATACTTTGTATTTGCTTACTTTTATTTTATTGAATCACATGTTTTTTTCATCTACTGGATTTTACTGGCAAAAATTTGACCAGTAAAAATTTGCAGACTCTCAGTCAACAACTGTCAATTTACTATCTCAATTGGCACTCTATTTTACAATTTTATGTGTAAACGAACGCATTTCAGTAAAATCCAGGGGGTTACTCCCTGGTGTCATTGGAGTGCAGTAGATGGTACTCACATACAAACGGTTAGATCGGGCAAAAACAAGCACTTACACCTCAACACAAAATTGCAGCACAGTATGAATGCTATGGTTTGGTTAATAACATTTCACATTGATTTATGAATGTAATTGGGTGTGTTCGTAAATGCATCACTGAGCTGCAAATGGAAATTTAAATGTTCTAAACTGGTTCACTGAAGTAGATAACGCACAAATAAATATCAAATATTGTATACAAACATGATTACTACTAAAACAAATTATCAGCGAACTTGTATTGCATTTTAAATAAAAGTTTTGCACGTACGATGCAGAGCAGTGATGCATTTTCGAATACACCCATTTTTTATCTTTCTCTAAAAATAACAATTTCAATATCAAATATAAATATTTGTTCACATGTTTTTCTCCCTTTGCGAAAGATATTTGCGATAATCGGACGATTTTGACAGACGCTTTCGCATTGCAGAGTGCGTTGATACCAGGCTTGCGAAAGAAAAGAAAAATAGATGCGAAAAGCAAATGTCCAAACGCATTATAGAGTACCAATCGTTCGATTTCGTAGCATTTTTCTTTCGCATCGCAATAGAGAGTAACCCCCAGTACAAATTTGCACAAAATTGCACAAATTTTTGGGTAAACAAACGGACATATTGTGAACTTCTTAAAATAAAAATTAATTGTTTTTTATTTAACCTTCCCCCAAAAGGTAGTTTTGAAAGCGATAGGATTCCATCACATATGTATCCACTTAATTGATATTTAAGCAAATATTTTCTTAGTTTTTTTATTTGTGATGCAGGTTTTAAAACTGCGTACAAATTACGGCATTATATGTATATCGAAGACAATTTCAATAGAATTTAAAAGGAAATATTTTGAAATTATGTTCATTTATATGATGCAATTTTCCCCTGCTTAAACTTCTTTAAGTATGTATAACTGACGGGAATGTTCAACAAATTCATACGAATAAACTTAATACTAAAATGTGGATTTGATTATTATTTTTATTTTTTTTTGAAGATTGACTTGCACACATGCATTTTATGTATGTATGTATTCTTAAATTTGGTCCAACACATGGCATGGTATAAAGTTTACATAATAAATAATTATATAATAATTGGTGTTTTATTTCTGGGAAATGGATTACATCCATCTACTGTGGGAAGGGGGCAGATTACATCGGCCACGTTCTTTTATTTTGTTTCAGGCAGAGTGACCAGTAAGCGTAAGCGTGGGCAGAGCATCAAACAACGCAACCGCAGCTGAAATATAGTTCGCAGTAGAGATGTCGTGAGAGGAGAGAAACTTTGTAAGCAGAGAGGACGTGTGAGAGAGCAGGTGTGAGCAGAAGCAGTAATGCAGTAACTACTCAACTTCATTTTGTAGTTACCGAAAATACTGCGGGCAAGTAGATAGGAGGTGCGACAGTGTATGTGTGGGCACAGGCAGAGCGAAGAAAAGAGAAGGTGCAGCAGAGAGGCAGAGAAGAAGAAGAAGTCAAATACATTTTGTGCAGTGACAAAATATTGTATAAAAGACCAAGCGAATAATGATTCGCTCTTTTGTTTTGTACAAGCGAACCGGTAAGACGTAGTGAGTGGTGATAAGCGTAGTATTAGGAGTATATAGGGATTGGGTACACTAATCTCTATAATATTGAATTAGGGTGCTGATTTATAATCAGCATAGTGAGGCTCGGCTAGATTACATCTGGCTGGGAAGCAGAGGAAAGGGCACAAGAGACAGGACTCCGCTGAGGTAATACCCCGGAGTTTCAGGGCGACAACGATTGGGCCCCGCTGAGGTAATACCCCGGAACTTAGGGCCACAATAGGTTTTCGGATGACATCCGAAAGTTTTGCTAATTCTAGGAGCTAGAGAGCAGTTCAGAGTAGACCACCACTGCGTCCACCACGAAGGACTTTTCTTGTAAAAAACTTAATATAAGAAAATAACTGAAATAATAAATAATCGAAAAAAGGAAAATATATAGTGATATTTTTTTGTGTGAGAACTCTGGACACGGCGAACTTACCCCAGCTATACACACGGGATAACCGGAGGTTCCTTACACTGGCACCCGAGCAGGGACGCATTAGTCACAACAAAACATAAAGAACATGGTACGCACATCGTGGGTGTACACTTTACGGAGGGACGAACTAGTCCAATATTTAGAGGAGTTCGACGTAGACGCCAGCGGTACAGTCGAAGAAATGAGGAAAAGGCTGGCTACATTCATATCCAACTGTAACGATGGAAAGGTCCTCAACAGGCTCGAGGAGTTAGAGCAACACCATGGACGTAGTCCTGCAGCTACGCCCACTGAAGGTATTTCCACACAATTAGAGGTACCCGCTGTGTCGGGAGTATCGCCATAAATGGGAATACAGGTAGGCACTGGTCAACCATTCCTTCCGGTGCAGGGCGATGCTTTACAAAATTCAACACCAAGTCTTAGCGCTCTAAACACAATACACGGTGAGTATACACAAAATATCGATAATGACACCTTTTGCTAGTGCAATATTTTCTAAGGAAGATATTGTACGCATAACTCAGGAGGCTTTAAAGAAAAATGTGGTTCATGCAAGTGAGGTAGCTGCAACTACAGTCATGGTGGTACAAAGTGCACAATCTGCAGGACAATATCTGCCCTATAGTGACTGTTCAATTGCTGTGGTGTGTGCTGTTGCTGCCACGAAAAACTTAAAGGACAAGAAAGTAGCCGATTCCATTATCATAAAGACAGAAGGACTTTTCTTGTAAAAAAAAACTTAATATAATAAAATAACTGAAATAATAAATAATCGAAAAAGGAAAATATATAAGGTGTTATTTTTTTATGTGAGAACTCTGTACACGTCGAGCTTACCCCAGCTACACACACGGGATAACCGGAGGTTCCTTACAATTTTAGTTCATTTCTGAACGCATTCACTTTTTAATACTAGTTTTCATTTATGCTTTAAAATTTTGGAACAAATCAAGTTTAGGGGCACCTCCCAGAAATTAAAAAAAAGTATCCTATCATATAGAAAATTAAAAAATAAGAAGAAAAAAATTATATAAAAAATGGAGGCGAGGCTTAGTTTCCGAGTTATCGGCCTCTGAAGTTTTGGTACAATATTGTGAGTATGTATACGGTATTTTCCAACGAATATGACCAATATTGGTATCATCTTAAAGTTTTTGAGAATAGCCTTCATGAAATTGTAAAAATAACTCTTGGTCAGCCATGCAGGAAAACGTTATTAAGCAGGAAAACTTTGCTAGGCAACCTAGTAAATATTTTCTGCCTTGCAAAGTTTTCCAGCTTAATACCGTTTTTTTAAGATTTTCTCCACCATGATGTTTCCCGACAAGGGGCAGCCTAATAAAGGTTTTCTGCCTTGCAAAGTTTTCTTGCCTAATAAAATTTTTCTGCATTGCCGGCCTTCGGCCAAGCTTAAGGATTTTCTCCACCATGGTGTTTCCCGAGACGGCGCTGGCGAGTAAATATTTTCTGCCTTGCAAAGTTTTCCTGCTTATACATATTCGTTGGAAAACACCGTATACATAAAATATTGTACCAAAATTTCAGATACCAATATTGGTCATATTCTTTTGAAAACACCGTATGATTAGAATATTTTACTAGAAGTTCAGAGGCCCATAACTCGGAAACTAAGCCTCGCCGCCAACTTTTTTTATTTTATTTTTTAATTTTCTATATGATATGATACTTTTTTTTTAATTTCAGGGAGGTGCCCCTAAACTTGATTTAAGCCAAATTAATTTTAGAAATTTCTTGTGCTTAGTTTTTATTTTAAATTCCGTTACTTTCTTATGCATTAGTTAGAAAAAAAAAAATAAGAAAAATCAACTTACTTGGGCTTAGAGTACATTGAATATCGATTGGTTTGGTTGTCTCCAAAAGTAATCGTCATTTGAAGAAATTGAATTGACTTGAATTAATTTTCTGATTTATGCTTTTGATTTGTAGTTGTAACAGATGTTGTTGATTTGGTGTTTGCAGTGTTTTATTTGTTGTTTTGTTATGTTTCCCCTTTGTTCTTAAACTAGACGGGCAGCTCCAAGGCCTAGTCTAAGAAGGGATTTTGTCATACGTGACGTTGAGCCAAAGACGATGAAGATGTCGATGAAATGGCAGCGGCACCAACACCGCCACCAATACTGCCGCCTGGAGATGGCGATGGTGATGAGGATTTACTGCTGTGCCGACCACCCCCATGGCTGGTAGTGGTTGACACTGAAGCTGCCGATGCTATGGAGGCTGAGGATTTAGGACGATTAGGTGGCGGCGGTGGTGGGGCTCTTCTCATTCTCTGCTGCAATATGCGCGGTAGTTGAGGATGAGATTTTTGCGGTGCCGGAGCCAGTGGAGGTACAGCTCCACTATGATGATGTTGCTGCTGTTGGCCGTGATGCTGGTGGTGATGATGATGATGTTTTTGATGGTGCAACTGTTGCTGCTGGTGTTTCGTTATTGAAGAGTTATTTGAAGAGGAACCTGAAGTATTGGAAGTGGAGGTTGAGGATGCATGAGATGTCGTTGAACCTCTTTTTGATGGTATATTTTGTTGCTGTTGCTGCTGATTTGATGCAAGTGCTTTTTGCGGCATTAATTTCCCTGCATTAGTCTGCTGATGATTTGAATACGATTCATCTTCCGGTTCGGAAATTAAGGAGTTTGTTTCAGATGGCGTTGGCGAGGGTGAGGGAGGTGATAAAGCCTCTTGTTCCTGTAGATAAGCACGAAACCCTTGTATTGATTCATTTAAAGCCCACAACTGAGATAGCAGCGATAGATCCAGTTGCCTTAGGCCATACATTTCACGTCTTAATATAGCCAACTGTGTGTCTAATTTAGAAGTAGTGCTAGAATTAGAAGTGCTATCACTGTCTGTTCGTGACGGGTGTTGTTGATGGTGATTAACATGCGTATTATTGTTACTACTATGATTGGAGAGGTTGTTGTTGGTAGGCGTATGCTGCTGTGTTTGGTATAAATGGTGCTGACCACTATGAGTGGACGATGCCCTACTATGTAAACTCTCGCGATCGCTTAAAGATTCTTGCGTAGAAGACAGACTTCCATGGCGATATGAATTAGAACTACCACCACCGCCGCTACTGCCACCACCGCGATGACGTTGAGCAGCAGCTGACGAGGAGGTAGAGGCGCCCAAGTATAAATCAGGATCAAGGAAATGACTATTCAGGCCACTATTATGCGGAGAAACTGTAGTGGGATGTTGTATAGCGGCACTTAAACTTTTTGGTAAAGGCGGTAGCCCTGGCAGTGTAAGTTTTTGATCGGCGTCCATAATTTTTTACCGGTATTATTTCACCAACAAATTACAAGTGCTTTTCTTTTCCCCGACTTTTATTTCACGTTGCAAATTTCTAAAAAAAAAAGAATCACTCTAGGGCATTCCTTTTTTCTCTTTCTCACACACACTGTCTATCGATTTACCTAAAAGCAAAGAAAAATATAAAATCGCCAACTAAAAAAATCCTTTATACCAAAATTTATAAATATGTATTACCTTAATCTTTGTATTTTATTTCCTTTTTATATTTTTTATCCCTTTATAACGAATGTTAATTTAATTTTTTCATAAACTTTTTACTATCAGCGAATTTTTTTCAATACAATTTTACTTCTAATGTATATTGAATTTCCAGGCTTGCCGACACATTGGGCACTGTTTGTTCAGGGGTTGCAAATTCAGCCATTTTACAATGCAATGCATGTGGAAACAATGTGAACATACGCCCCACACTAAAGGACAATCATCGCCTGGCAAAGCGCATTCCGGACATGTTGACTCAAAGGACATACGACAAATACCGCAATTTTCATCGTTCGCTATCCAACGCCATGATGCAACACCCATCCATGATTTAATTTTCACTTTCATGGTGAACACATTTGTTACTGTTAATTGTTGGAAGCTATTAATATAATAATGTGTGTATTAACACATCACAAAAATCACAATCGCAATTATATTTAGAACTTTGATTTCAGGACTTTCTTTGAATTGGAACTGAAATTTTCTGCTAAATTTTGCTGAGCTTGCACAATTTTATTTGATGTACCGCTTCGTCTTTTCCAAATGCAATGCTATTCGTTTTTGTGCGGGTTTGATGCTCGTTTCTCGTAACAAAGTAGGTCAGTGATGCCAATGAAGTGTTTTTTGAAACCAGTATATTTTCATGGATTTATGCAAAGTGTTTAATATCAATTGTGGCCTAATCACGTTCACGTTCGTTGAGTAGAATATGCATTGATATACATACATACATCATAAAAATTGCAAATAACAATATTAATACTTTTACGCTGGAAATGTGCCACATATCCCAAAAACTGTCGATTGCGGTAAAACAATTTTTTAAATGTTCAACAAATTGTGGAAATGACGCAATATTCAAGATATCGGAAAACTGATGATGAATTAGGAATTATTCATATATAATCAATCAAAAACTCATTTTTTTAATATTCCACACATCAAATTAGTAACCGACGATATACCAAAACTTTTAAAACATGGAGTTTTAATGAAAAAATAAAATTCATTTTGTCTGTACAAAAGTAAACTTTAAGAATTTAAAGCCAGTGTTTTGTATTGAAATACTAGTTTTAAGACTCTTAAAGTATACTTTTAATCGTTGTGAAAATGGCCCTAAGATAAGTAAAAACAATAGTGAATAAAAGCAATTTATAAAATTTATTTTAATATATTTATTTTCAAAATTTTAGATATTTGTAAAAAGCAAAATGCGTTGGGCGTGAAAAGGTGTTTATTTTTTTTACTTACTTTTATATTTTATTTACTTTTATATTTTTAAGTAACTTTTTATAATAAAAACAAATAATAATAAAAGTAATATTTATTGCCAGTATATCAATCATGTATGATTGCTGAATTGTGGTTGTATATTAGTCAATTATGATCAGTCAAACTTGAGTAACATTTATGCTATCATTGATTAGTAAAAAGCAGTAGAGTGAGCAGTGCGACTATATGTTTTATAGCCGCTAGAGTGAGTTGCAACATCACACGTACACAAAAGTTTCCATCACATTTTTCATTTTGCCCTTAATAATGTGATAGAAACTTTGTTCTACGCAAGGACGAATATATCATGCATCACTTCCGATCAAATGACCGGTCAATTGACTGTAGGGCGGTTTGCAACATGGAACAAAATGTGTGTTCGGGAATATCGATGAAGAATGTTTATATTATTTGTTTTATAAAAATACACGATAGAAGTTTTTTTAATAATAGAAGTAATAGACACAAACAAGTCAATTTATTTCCAGGTAATATCAATATAACAAAAATTCAACATTTAATAAAAATGGCTTTTTAGTGAGCCAAAATGTCAAAAAGTGGAAACTGTTTAACAAAATAAAAATTATTCACATAGCAGCTACTTTTGAGTAGAAAATGCAGCATAAAAACTGCGAATAATAATATCAATTCCTTTGCCTTGGAATTTTGCCTCAAATCCTAAAAAAGTGGCAAAACAATTTTTAAAATGTTCAACAATTATGAATATGATTCAATAGTATAATTCTATATCTCTTTCTATGTATATCCCAGACATCGAAAAACTGTGAACGAATTTGAAATCAATAACTTCATTTTTTAAATGTTTCATGCGACAAATATGTTACAACCGGACTACTTTTTTCTTTCTCGTATTCGTACGTCGATCAATTTCTTACATATCGTTTTCAACTGATATTAAGTAACCATGATACAATAATACAGGTAGCCGCAAATCTACAACAAATTTACAATAAATAAAACAACGGGATATTTTATTGCTGTTTTGTGATGACAACTGTCAAAAACCAAGAGAAAACAAGAGACATGTACTTGCGTTTTTGCTAGTGTTTGCAAAGCTTTATTTGTATTAGTACAGTTTTAATAGGCACCGTGCACGTGTATAGGTAAAACATGATTGCATGTTTTCTTGTATTTGCAAAACTGGTTTGTATTAGTACAGTTTAATAGGAACTGTTACAGTTTAATAGAAACTGTGTTGGTAAAACGTAAACAACAATTGGCATATCACATCACGAAACAAACTCCATCAGCTGGCGCTTCCAGGTTACCTCTATTATTGCATCATGTATGTAACATAGCGTCTACAACTGCGATTAACTCTGACATAATATGTGAGAGAACGTCGGCAGAATAACAAAAATAAAATGCCGATATTTCTCTTCATCTCATACAACAGGACAATGTAATTCTACTTTTCTTATAACATTTCATTTTATGCAAATTCTCATCGAGTTAACATGTATTATTTTTGTATAATTATATATTTTGTTTTCACTTTTTCGCACAAACTTTAATTCACAAATTAAATTTAACAAATTTGAACATATAAAATCCCAGAAATATTGTCCAAAACATTGTTTTTCATTTATTTCAAGAAACACTCACACATGCATACGAATTTATTTTCATGTACGTGTGTTTTTTGACAATTCATCTCATAAGATTGTTGTTATGGGATTTCTTATAACAACTCTCTCATAAAAAATCTTATAAGATTGAGATAACACTAATATGAAGTCTACACGTAACATAACTCGCTCTGCGATTGAATTTGACGATCTCATCTTACATATTATGTTAGGTGTAGACCCTATGTAACTATGATATAATATGAGAGAGAGCGTCAGTAGAATAACAAGATATAAATATATGTATTAATATTAATATATATAGGGGAAAAAGTACTCTTGTAAATATCATGATATTTGATAATTATCAGGCAGCCGTGGAGTCGACAACATCTTTGTATATTTTAACAGTATTGCGTGTTTTATAAAAATTTTGACATATATTTAGTACATTATTTGTTTACCAAATATATATTCAATGTTGTTTTAGTACAGAATTATTTTTTGAAAATATATATTATGAAAACAATATTATAAGATCTGATAAGGTATTCTAATAATACTAATAATAATATTGCCATGGGATATGTATTTGATATTATTTCAGGTATATATGCTGTAAAATATTTAAAGGCAGTTGGCAGCACTAATCTCTATCCACTGAGTTGTGATAGTAGCAGAGGTGGGAGACGCAGTATATTATTTGGTATATTAATATTTTTAAACAATTGTCCAAAGTGTATTAGCTGCAGCCGCAATTTCAATAAATCGCTTTCAATTTCTGCGCACATACTGTGTCAAAATTCCTTGAAATCGATAGCTGTGGCAAAAATTTATAGTCAATTTTATTTTATAAATGCCACCGACGAAGAAACATTTCAAATTGCTAGCTTCAATCAATGTATGCAGTGACTAGCTGTTCAAATTGAAAATTAAATTGCCATATAAATCAAATAAAAAAAAATAAAGCAATCTAGTTTTCAATTTAAAAAGTTTGATTGTGTTAGTAACAAAGTGTGAGTGTATTGCAAATTGAATGGAATTGAAAGGCAAAAATTGAACGTGTGGCACCCAAGTAAGTTAATTTGGAAGCAATCTACTTGTCAAGTTAAAAAGTTTGAGTATGTTAGTAAGAAACAGTGTGAGTGTATTGCAAATTGAATGGAATTTAAAGGCAAAAGCTTAAAGGCTTAAGCTTGTGGCCCTCAACTTACTACATTTTGCAATTACCCAGAATACCAAAAGTTTTAACCTTTTTTATGGCTGATCGTACTCAAATGTAATTGACAAAAAACATCACTTTCTTTGTATTTTTTGTTAATGACGGAAAAGTCCGAACGATCAAAAGTTACTATTGAGCATCGAAGCATAAAATGTCCTTTAAATTGTTTAATATTTTGCGTATCGCTAGTATCTATTTTCTTTTCTTTATTGTATACTTCCTGTTAACGTATTGCGAATTGATATCAGAAGGTATGCTGCAAGTCCAAAAAATTTAAATTTTCTCCACGTTCTGAATTTTGGATTTCAGAATTTTAAGCTTTTGTGCAATATTGATCGCAGATCGTCAATTATTCTTGCTACACGTTTAGTAAGTGCGAGTTCACACTATGCAAGTCTTATTGCTAAGATTATAAGCTTGTAGGAGAGAGTGACGAGGGAAAATAAACGAGTACCCAACTTCAAGTCAATACGTATTGTTTTCTCATTCTTTATGTTAAAACAGCACACATGCTTACACAAAACTATGCATAAAACATATGAGCTCAAAAATAAGACGTGCATTGTGTAAACGCCAATGAAAATTCAAAGAAGAAAAAGTGATAAGCTTTGCAATAAGACTTGTGTAGTGTGAACTGGGACTAAAAATGGCAAAACTTGATAGCGATCAATATATGTACATACAATATTGAGATTGTAGGAGTGCTTTTAACACAAGGCACAAAGTATTTTCGCTGTTAAATATATGTTTAAAAAAATTGTATGATATATATACATAAGTCATAATTGGTACACCAAAAAAAATTTGTAGGTTATATATCCTAAATTTATGGTATAATTTTAATTAAGTTAAAGGGTACGATGATATTTAAAGCTATTTTAATAACCTTTTGCACCGACGGTACATCGAATAAGTAAAAATAATTAATGTCATGATCGTAAAAGATAAGCAAGAATAGTTAAACATATTTAGGTTGAGTGATATAACTTCGTGCTAACCTGAATAGAAAATGAAAAAACGGACGAATAGAAAAATGAATAAGTGTTACTTACTAATGTATTTACCAAAGGTAAATCAATAAATGTATACACAACATTTCTCATATTCCATTTCATTGAAAATTTGAGTTCAATAGATGATGTTAATAACAATCTCTACCCCAGTAAATAGACTTCGGTGCGTGGCTGCACAGAAAAATATCGGTATTTCCTCAAGTTAATACAGTCTAATTTAATTTGTCTTCTCTTCTTTAAAAACTCACATTAATTAATAAAAATGTTTCATTTAACAAGAATTGAAATTACTCAACTTAAGCCCGACTAAGAAATTATTTCTGATTAAAATTCACTATAGTTCAACTAAAATATTAAAATTGTCTCACTTTTTGTATTTGTTAATAATTTATTATCATATAGTTTCTGTTTGGCTCTCCAAGTCTTCACATGCACTTCATGAAAAGGGCACTGGTCGCATTGTTTTTTTTTGTATCAACTTTCCATCCCTGACTAGTAAAGCTTGGTAGTACTGCCATATGCAATTATTTGTTGCTGCTACCACACTGTTGCATTAAAAGGTATTTTTGCTTAAATTCTGTGGTAAAACACAGAAAATATCGGAATATTATACATTTTATAATATGGTTATAATCATAATAACTAGTAGATGATATTTAAACATACAATCTGTCGTTACTTAAATTTATATGGGTATATAAACGATTTGCTTAATTTTTAACCATCTCACCTGGCAACTCCCAAACTTCGCAAACGCTTAGTTTAAGCGCAATTTTTACCGTTCGGTTGTTCCCTATAAAAGTTGAGGAAAGTTTATGTTTTTTAGTGAATAGTGTATAAAATGTAATTATTTTTCAAGAAGTATATAATTAAAGTGCTGCTTAATATGTGTATTTAAAGTTTTGCCCGAAAAGTTATAGAGAAATTAAAGAAAAATGTAGCTAAATTATCAAATGAAATTTTAGCCCATGCACCACCGACAGGTGTTTGGGAGCGCCCGTTGCATTTATATAAAAGAAATTGATAAGCATGTGCTCCTGTATTGTTAAATGAATGTGTTAAGAAAAAATCTTAGAAAAGCTCATGAGCTCATTGAGTAAGTTTTAGCATTAGGAAATATTTATAACATCATATTATGATATAATATATATTTACATGCATATGTAAGTACATACCACTTGTATATCGTACAGATATTAAAATTCAATATTATTTTAAAGGCACGAAAGGTTTTAGGTATTTCAAAATATTGGTCAGTATAAGCACCAACAAGAAGCATATAAACCAGCTTCACCTATAACAAATAATGAATAGCTACATGGTATATATTCTAATATTATCAAAATTTATTGAAATATTCATTAAATTTAACTTTAAATTGAAATAATGAAAAACTTTTTATACGTCCTATAAAATCCTACCTTTGATTAACGCCATTATTACAACAATGACCCTAAAGCAGGTAAGATGAAAATTTTACATATTGACGATTATTTTACATACCTATTTACTATATTAATTTATTTATAAGCATATATGTATGTACATATGTAGTATTACTTCCAATCATGACATCAATTCCTTATTTATATACATATATTTTACATGAAATTTCTTTCTGAAAAGGACAAAATAGTGTATCAAAAATAGCTGCCTTTAAATTTTTTCAAACTTAAAAGGCCACTAAGGATTTATTAAGGTGTAGTTTCCATATTACAAACATTCCACTTGCCTAAAGAATTTGTTTGGAAATCACTCAAAACATTGAGAGCTTTTCATATAAATTTTCCAAACAAGTTGACTGCGTGTTGTCATATAGAAACTACACACAAGTCCATATGTAGTAATTTTAAGAATCATTCATGATACAATAACGCAAACAAAGTTTGAACCAAGAATGATAGATATAATATACATATATACATATTTCTACCTGCCGCAATTTTGTCTAAAATTACTTATTTGAATACTGATTTTTATAACCAGAGAGAAAAGCGTTAAAAGAACGAGGGATATACATACATACATATGTATGTACATATTTTAAACGATAAAATTATATACATACCTATACTAGCTGAGCCCGGCAAACGTCACACTGGCCATACTGTGGCCACTGGTTGGGACAAAATCAAATCAGAAACTTACAGGGTATTGGGTTGTAAACCTGTGTTGAAAATTTAACCTCCACAGCTTTTATAATTGCCGCAATGTTATATTTTATCATTTTTGAAAAACAAATAAAGTTTCGAATTGGAAAAAAAGTTTTTTTTTTGAGTCTCAAGGTTTCGATGAACATATGTATCGCTCATTATGAATGTCATAACTCAAAAAACCGATTTTTTAAAATTAATAATGCAGAATTAATCTTCATATTGTTCTTCATATTGTGTTAGAATTTCATACAAATATCTTGTTTTATAACTCTTGAGAGCAAAATAAAATTTTCTTTTGCCATTAAGTTTTGTGAATAAATGGAAAAGTTTAAACTCGTTTTCTGGCAAAGTACTTTTTTCTTGAGTTATGACTAGGGATGGCAATCCCGAAATTTTAATCCCGGGATTTTCGGGATTTAGTAAATTGTTTACTAAGTTCTGTTTGTTTTTTAATAAATTCATCATGACCTTCCCCCACGTGACGATAGTAACCGTGGCAACACAATATTGATCTTTTATAATTGAAATTTATTTGCCGGTGGTTAAGCATTGTCTTAATATGTATTTCATTGATGCTTTGCCAAATCATTAGTAGACTTCAACCACAGTCACAAACATAAGAATGCACAGACTTACAAAAACTCTTTGAGTATTCACAAATAATAATATTTTTGAAAATCACAAGATAAACATAAGCCTAGTTAGCTTAGAAACTTAAACCAACACCAGCAAATAATTTATATTCGATATAAATCTGGGTTTTGTTAAAGTTTCTAAGCTAACTAGGCTTATGTTTCTCTTGTGATTTTCAAAAATATTGTTTGTGAGTTCTCAAATAGTTTTTGACTATGTAATATGAAATAATTATAAAACTTTTGTTTGTTTTGCCGTACCTCTTTCAAAGACGTTTTTTAGTTAATACCTATAAAAAAATTTATCTTTTCATGTTGAAAAAACCCAGAGTCTCGAATAATTCCTGAATCTCCAAAAATTTCGAATTCCCGAAAAATCCCGAAATACCGGGATTTATTTTTTGAAATCCTGAATCCCGAGATCGTAAAAATCAGTCCCGATTTGCATCCCTAGTTATGACGTTGTTTGGGTAAATGAGCGATATGTACGTAAGTTCCAATCATTGGGAGTTATTTAATTTAAAAAAGCGGAAGTTAGTTTTGGGCCTTTATACATACATATCTTATGTGAGTACATATTGGTCCTTAGCGACAGAACCAAAGCCGTACAGTTTTTTCACATGAAAAAATTTAAACATGTTCGTCTCTTATTCGTGATAACGGTCATTATATACATAGATGTATATACACATGTAAATGCATAATTATATTCACCTTTTATTTATTAAAAAAAAAATACTAAATTTTTTTTAAATTTGATGTGAAATAGCCAATAAATAATCAGTGAAAATTAAAAACAAATTCCTCTTCATGAAAATAGTTTGAATAATAAATTGTATCCCGTTAAAAGAATTACCGATCTAATCCAAGATGATGTACCAACAGAACCTGCCTGCACACGTTGGAAACATAACAAGGTAAGCTTGAATTTCTTGTTGCTTGTAAATTTATTAAGAAATATTATTTTCATAAGCTTTTAAATTTAAAAAAAAATCCTGAAAATTACTACAACAAAATTATATTCAAAAGAAAGATAATTTTAGTTTTGACACTCCTCGTCAATGACACTCCTGTGTTAAAATCATGCGTTCTGCACCTAAATTGAACCAATTCATTTGATGTAGAACTCATGCATGTCTTTTTTTGCTGGGTAGTGACAAGTGAAGTTTTGTTAAGAAATGAAAAGTCTTTATGGAATCGTGGTATAAATAACAATAACAAAAATTAAAAATTTTAAAAACCCCCGATATATCTAGAAAAGATGTGATATCTTCTAAGCGGCTGGACCAATTTTCTTAAAACGTAGCCAAGAACTCTCTCGATCAAGTCACCTTTCAAGCAGAAAAACCTAAATCAAAATCCGTCCAGCCGTTCGGTCTGTACGTGGGCACGGATGGTATAATGGAGTCGTTTGAAAATTTTCAAAAGACAATAAGTGCGTTCGCGTACGCTAAAGTTTTTACAAAGTTTTACTAAACTTTAATGCATTTTACTAAATTGCGTTCGTTTACCCAAAATACAGTAAATGAGAACACGAATTGTCACTTTAGTTCTTCACTGACTGCCTTATTCATAAAAAATAATTCAGGTTTATTAAGCGCTTATTTGAAATATTTCTATGGGAAATTTGTCAAATAAACCTGTAATAAATCTAAAATATTTTTTATAAATTGGACCGCGAGTATTTTAGTTTATTTTAGTAAAGTTTAGTAAGATAAAAACATATGATTCAAAATGTAAACAAACGAAAAGTAAGCAAACGAAAAGTGTAAAAATGTTAGAAAAGGTTAAATAAAAATTGTGAAAGTCTGTGCAAGACAAAATGTAATGGGTATAAAATGGTATGAGATTTGAAGGAAATTTTAAAACTTTGTTTGAGATTGGAGATAGATATAAAAAAATGAAAAAATCACAAAATAGATAATTTATAAAGAATGGTAATAATAACTGTTAACATACATATTTGCTAATTTAATTTATTAATTCTTTTGTTTTGTGGATGACTTTAATTATTCAGAGTTGTACAACTGTAAAGTGTCTGGTTACTTAGTACTGCACTTGTTTTTAAGGTAGTCATGTAATTTTTTTTATAAATTTAACCAACAACAAATCAGAAAAATCAAAAAGAAATTAATTGCAAATATTACATAAAATAAATTACAAATTTATTGTTAGATTGGTCGTGTTATAAAAAGTATTGTATCGAGTACCAATAAGAAAAGGAGTTGAAGAGTCAAAAGTGCATATATTTTTCAGCACTATGTGGAGTTGGAGTCAGTTGTTTCTTTAATCTTACTAATTTTTAATATTTTTCTGTTCGCGTACTTTTTTCGGCACCAACTCTTTTTGAGAGTAAATTTTAAAATTTTTGCAGTAACTACTCATTTACTACATTTTACTGCAAAAGTGGAAAAACACACCTAATAATAATTTATCAGATCAGGGTTGTGTTTTTTCGTAGATCGTGCAATTATAGGATAGTGAGTCATCTCCTTAAAACTGATTGTATACTATTGATCGTTTCTCTGGATTAAGACTCGGCAGTTTTAGTTGCCCAACTTTTAATTATGGCAGAGTTGAGAAAGTAATACATACCTTTTGCATACCTATCTTTTTCTTTCTCATTATAAAATCAAAAGTTGAGCAAGAAAACCTGCCGAGTATAAAACCAGAGTTCTCTTTTCTAAAAAAAACGCAAAATAATTTTTCTTCATCAGCACACTTCTCCATATCGTCACAAAGCAAATGACAATCAGAGTTGGAGACAATCAAATAATCAGTCCTCAAATCATCGGTTGGTTATTGATTTGCTGCAGTCATAATGTATTTTGGAATATACTGTGCCGCAAACCAATAACCAACCAACGAAATATCAAAATTTTTGGATCCTCAGTCGGTTAAAAAGAAAGAATGTTTTAATACTAAAATCCTTGACTACACAACTTTTGCCGCCTTTCGAAATAAGAAAACTTACTTCACAAGTAAATTATGTGTACGAGTATAAGATTGCTATATTTTTAAAATAAGCACTGATTTCCTGAACTGCATTTATTTCAAGTAAGTTTAAGGTTAATCACATCACCACTCTATTGCAACAGCCTAAAAAAAGGCAATTTTTTTTAAATGAACTGCCTTTTGTTTGCATGTCAGTTTTTTTTTAACAATGGAATATGTCTTTTAAAAGTGATAAAAAAAATAAAACAAAATGTGCATGCGAAACTCAAAAGTATCAACCTTCTACTTAAGTTCCTACTTAATTAATTCAATATGTTATTTATGAAAAAAAGAGAAAAAAATTTAAAATATATTTTACAGTGTCACTTCTTTAATACTTTCATATAAGTTTCAAATAATAAAGAAGTTTTTTTTAAGTTAAACTAATTTTTTAATGTGGAACAATTGATACCAAGTTAGCTCAATTTATTTATAAACTCTCATTAGCGAGCTGCTAAACTCTTGCACACGAGCTACTAAATATTTAGTATACTATATATGTATATATCTATGTATCTATAGATCTTTAAACTAATTACAAATGTGACAAATTTTAGTGAAATCGAAATACTTGGGAAGTGTTACTATTTTGCTGGTAGGTATTGGGTGCATTCATGAGACGTAGCTGTTGAGCTCAATAGTTGTGAAACTATTGGCAGCTGTTGGCCCTAGCAGCTCTTTTGAATAAGTTCGTTCTGTTGGACAAAAACATCAATGTAAATTAAATGGGTTTGAAACAAGTTTTGATTCGAACGCTCCCAAACTAGTTCAAAAAGAGCTGTTGGACACAACTCTAGTTGACCCCAACAATTACGTCTTAGAAACGGCTTGACGGATATAATTTAATTTTATATCTTTATTTCGTTACTTTAGCGCCTTTGTAATGTAAAATTTAATAAATATTTGCTCCTGCCACCTAACAAAGCATATAAAAGGCATAGCTCTATTCGATCAGCTGTTCAGGCTGAGCACAACAACTCAACTATGCGTTTCTAAAGGTAGAGGTCCATAGCTCGCTTTTTGCGCGTTATGCTTTACACGCGTTTCATCCTCTTGTTTCATTCTATACTTTGTTCGCGTTGAGTTACATGCACTGCTTTTCATGCGCCATTTTATTCTTGTTTTGATCAGCTGTGTGCGTTTGCTTATAAATACTTATAAAGAAAAAATGGGGAGTGAAATCAAGTTTTTAAAAGAACTTGTGGAGTTAGACGAGTTTGTATATTTAATTTTATGTGCAAAAAATGCCTATGAACAATTTCAAAAAAGAAAAGGTTTTGGGTACGGCCGTTGTATTTAAAACGGAATTTAAGTGGGTTTTTTGAAACCACATTTAAAAAATTAAAACTTATGACCCTCAGCAATTTCGAACCACGACAAGAATGTCTGCAGATGACTTTGACTATTTATTCAGCATTTTAAAAGATAGTCTTGAGAAGAACTCGGCCAGGGCTATTCCAGTAGATTGTCGGCTGTTGTTGACTTTAATGTAAGTAAATTGAAAATTACATATACATAAATGTATGCACATTATTGGCTTAAGCAATAACTTTTCTAAGCAGCTATTTAATACAGATTTAGCGGAGATGACAATCAGTACGTAAAAGTAATCGATAACTAATATGCAAAATTTGTTACTGAGAAAAGTGTGGTGAAAAGTTAATTAAAATACATCGCATTAATGAAAATATTCACATATTTTATTAAACAAGTTTTTTTTTACTAAGAAATTTTTTTTATTAAAAAAAAAAGAAAAAAATTATCCACGGCAAAATAATATTTATCGATAACGTAAGAAATAAAGTATTATTTAACATCTTTAGCATTCAAGAACAGCTGACTTTCTTTCATGGTGCTTGTAACGCGTACAAAAGTAGAAAGTATACCTACTTTTTGCTTTGAACGCGCCTACGCGTTCTGCGCTTTTTGCAATGTAACTTGTCACATACTATTACATTGATTCTACTTTTTTGACAGATGCATAGAAAGCGTAACGCGCAAAAAGCGAGCTATGGACCTCTACCTTAACACAGAGAAAAAAAACTCCCCAACAGAGTCAAGAATATTTTCTCTATGAAACGTTTTTAGGCTCAGGGGTATCCTAGCAGAGAGAAGCGAAGATTTTTCCATAGAGATTTCTTACTATTTTTATGTGGTAAATCTTATTAATTTTATCAATAAGAAAACCACATAAAATCAAGAAGAAATCTTGTTATTCACACTTTTTTTTACTCAATTTCCGTTATTTTTGGCACCAAAAAAAAACAATCCATAGAGAAAAACTTTCTGATTCTATTAGGTTTTCTTATAAATTGTAAACCATAGGGATTTCTTATTGATTTTATTAGGTTGCCTTATTGATTTTTTCAAAAATGTATTCTTATTGTTTTCATTAGGTTCCTATATGATTATATGTAAAGCATCTTATTATTTTTTTTTAAATAAGGAAATCTTGAGTTTATTAGGTTTCTTGTTATTTCATATCTATAAATAAACATAGAGAAAATTTTTTCATGATCTTTATCGTTTTTGTACAATAATTTCAATGCGTACTCAGGCTGCCTGTTAGCATATTGGTTAGAGTGCTTGTCTATCAGTCAGAAGGTTCAATACTTGTCTTCTCCTCTCAAGTAAATAATATGCCTGTATGGCGAGTTAATTAAGAATATAATATAATATGTATGTATGTATAAACACATAACATCTACATATACTACATACATACATATATGTTAAATTTTTTTTTCATTAGGTCGCCTAATAAAAACAAGAAGAAACCCTTTTTGAAAAAAATCAATAAGATAACCTAATACAAACTACAAGATTTCTTCTTGATTTTTTCCAAAAGGTTTTTCTTATTAAATTAATAAGATTTCCTTATTGAAAAAAAAAACCATAGAGATATCTTATGAATTTTGTTATATTTTATGAGGTATTTAAGGCCGTTATACACTATCATACAAAGTCGTGCGATCTACGAAAAAATACAACTCTGGTATGATGGAGTTTATGAAAATTTTCAAAAGACAATAACAATTTATCACACCAGTGCCCATGTTCTGTAACTTTGGCGAGAACTTCTTTCGTCGAAAAGATGTGAAACAAAATATTCCATCGTTTCTCGAAAAGTGAGAAAAAAGTGTGTCAAAAGTGATTACGTCGTTACGTTAGAAATGTTAAAATGTAATAGTCGAAGCCGACGTGACATCGCAGACGTTGTGAACGCTTATCACAAATGTCGTGGACGGCGACCAAAATTTACTAAAATTGAAAATTTTCAACGACGGCGGCGAAAATATAACTGACGGCTGTACGAAATAATGTATAGTGCGACTTTAATGTTTGTTGTTTAGAATATGTTTATTGTTTACTAAATATTTTCCAATAATACAAAAAATAACAATAGCTTTGTGGTGTAATTAAGTGATTGTTAAAACAAAATTGTTGAACTGGTGCATATAAAGAGTTAATGCCATCAAATTGTCTTCTTGCGAAGACATATACTACATAGTCTACCAATTTTTCTTTTTGTTGCTTAGAAATTCGCATAGTTTTCTAAAATTATAAAAGAAAAATTGTTAATAATGAAAAAAATCACTTTAAAAAAACAAAATACTAACATTTTCCGTGTTATTATCCATCGCACTTGGCTTTTTAATATATTTTTTATTTTTGAATTAATTTCTCACCGAGTTTTTATTTGTGAGTGAATTTGACAGTTCAAAGCGGGAACTTTTCTCGCAAAAATTTTACAGACACACTTTTTCTGTAAATTGGCGAATAATTTCTTTACGTGACAGCTGTTACTCGCCAAAAAAAGTTACAGACACAGTTTAGTGAGAAAAGCAGCTGTTTGTTTCAATTTATTGCATTTTTGTTTCATTTCACACATTTCAAGCGAAAACTTTCTCGACGCGGGAGTTACAGAACATGGGTACAGGATTGTACTTTTTCGTAGATCGCACGACTTTGTATGATAGTGTATCACGGCCTTTATTAGGCACTGTTTTCTCTGTGAAAAAAAACACATTGTCGAGCATGACAACAATCTGTATTTGAAATTTTCCAAACACCCCCAAAATCGGCTTAATATAAAAAAGTCGTATCTAATTTTATTTTTTTGAAATCGGGGTTTTAACGTTTTCTGGTAGCCAACAGATAATTACATCCTCCTTAAAGAACTAAGTAAGCTACTTAACAAATTATTTTTACATGCAAACGTTTTAGTTTTTATTCAGTATTTTGCTTCTCTTTGATTATTTTCACGAAACGTTTTTGAAAAAGCATTGGCTCATTTTGACTGTGAGACACTGTACGAGTATGTGCATACTTAGGGAAGGCCTGCCTGTTTCAAAATTATTAATTTTTTATTTGTTTTTTTTTTATTCCGGAAATTTAAAGAATTTTTTTTGCATTAAAATCGTCTGGTATGTTGAATTTTTTATAAAAAAAAACTTTAAAGTGCCGTAGTAAAAAATTAAAATAAAAAATTGTAAACAGATGTCGTAAGAGGTTTTCTCTAAATATGTATGTATGTATCAGTGTTGTCAGATTTATTTTGACCCTTGTCGCCAAATGACTTGTCGAATATCGCCAAATATCGCCAATATAATAAAACATTAAATTATAGCTTCAAAAATATTTTTTCATTTTGTAATTATATTACAAATATTGTTAAATTTTAAATTCAGCAGGTAACGTCTATCGTAAAACATATAAATTATACTATATAAGAAAAATTAAGAAAAGTGTTTACATTAACATATAAATAGTGGAGTACAAAAAATAATTAAAAATAACTTATTCCAAAAGATCAATCCGAATAGGATAAATTGAACTTGAACACCAAGATAAACATTATTATATAAATCTTGTGATAAAACTGAAGTGAAACATTTACTTAAATGTGTATTTAAGTACACATATCATGTCCTTGAAGTGGTAAACAGAATCGTTGTATTCATAGATTCTAGTGCCAGCCATACCTGACCTGAGTAAATATCAAAACGATTTTGATATTTCCTCAAGCTTGTAAAACTGTACAGTGAACTTGTGTAGTATATGTTGTAAACGTTCAGTTGTGTCGTAATTTTTTAAGAGTTCCAAACTAGAAATGAGCGCCGAAAAAATATTCTGGACAGAGTACCTAGAATTATACAAAGAATCGCCTGCATTATGGAGCATTAAAATAAAAATTGCACAGTTTACTTGTATAGTGTGTGTCACAAGCTTATTTTACTCAGTGCCAGACTTAAGCACTGAACTTGGGTAGTGTATGGCTGGCATAGGCGAGAACTCGTGCAGGCTTTTTGGTGCTTCATTTTCAAAATGTTGGTTCTAATTAATAAAAGAAAGTTTTCCCCACTGTGTTTTATAAACACCAAATGAGATTTTGTGGGCCATATTTTTTAAACTTCTTGAATTTCAGAAAATTTTGTTTGAGATAAAGAGTCACAACATTTAGAATTTCATGCACGAAATATTTTATGTTGTAGAAAAAATTATTTACAAAAAAATTTCATGTTTTTAACATTATTCTATTTTATTGAAATCGTAAAATATCGCCAAAAATATCGCCAAGGAGTTCAAATATCGCCATGTAAATCGCCAATCGCCATTTGAACATTTTCATCGTCAAAAATAAATTTTCGTCGCCACGTTTGGCGAGATATCGCCATATCTGACAACACTGGTATGTATGTATGCATGTAGTACTTAACGAGACCAAAGAAAAATTGATAAATCTTAGAAACCTCTAGCAAATATATATTCTACTAAATGATTGTAAAGTTGTTATTATTTATTTAATATGCAAGCGAAAATATCTCGATATCAGATCAGATTAACGACGCAGATATTTGGCGCGCATATCTTTAAAATGGAAATATATATTTTTTTTTTAAATCTCGTATACAAGGAAATAAACTCTAATCAAATAACAAACAGTTTTAGCAATTAAAATTTTTTACATACAGTCATAGCTCAGTACAACGAATGATAAAATGAAAAATATATATATGTGACAGCGCATAGAGAAAGGGACCTAAGGGTAAAAAAAATCAATTTTCACTTTTTTTTTTTGATGTGGACAACATCTGAGCATCGAATGAGACCGATCCCATGCCCCAAAAGTGTTCCCTCCCAGAGATATGCTCGTTTTATGAAAGTGATGGTACACCAAAGATACACGTATTTAAATCTTTAATATGGCTCTCCTCAACAAAACCGGTTTTTACCCTTAGTTCCCTTTCTATTTTGCGCGTCATATATAGTAAAAAATTCGTTATATAGTGAAGTTTTTTCTGTATGCATAATTTAATTAATTTTGCTTGATTTTTGAAAATAATTTACTTGAAATGCACATACTTTAGATAATTTTGTTTAGAAGTAACCCATTTTTTTTGTCTTTTTAATTACACGAGGGGTAACCTTCTTCTTATCCCATGCTTTTGGAACGCAAACAGCAGTTGCTCTCTCTTTTGATACTTTAATTCATCTTGCAGTTACTTCTCGAGCATGAACAAATGCTTTGTCTAGAAGCATGTCCGCATTAACAATTGAGTCATGTGTTAAGCCCTTCTCAAGTATAATATTTCGCAGCTTTATTTTAAATGGCTCATCTTGTTCATCTCTTGATATCAGTTCTTCCTCAGACTTATTTAACAAGTCGTATTCTTAAATCTGCTGCTAACCATCCATCAGTTCAATTAAATCTTGGACTGACTGATTTCGCATATTGTAGCCGTTGTGGTGCATTCCTCGGCAATAATTCTTGGGCCAATTGAATTTTATATGGAAACATCTTCAGATCAACTTTTAGAATACGTCGTAGCGATGTTCTGGAGATGTTCAATTGAGTAGCTCGTCGACGAGTAGACACAGTTGGATCCGTGTGTACACTTTCTCGTATAGCTTCTATAGCTTGTTCAGTGCGAACAGGACGAACAATATTTCTTCGTAGTTCATTACCCACTGAACCCAAATTCTCAAAACGGGTCATTAAGCTTCTTATCATGTTTACACTGGGAGCCTCTGCAGTATTAAAATGCGGACGGTATTTTCTTTGCTTTGTAACAATTGATCGTCCGGAAACATAATAAAATTCAACAATTTTTACACGTTCTTCCACTGAGGATGATGACAAAACCTTATAAAATTCTGTATTATCTTCAAAAAAAAAAAAAAATACAAAAATTATAAGCATTTCAAATCAGTCAGTCCAAGTTGGCCCACCATGTAGTTCTAGAACTTTTTAATTCGATATTTTAAGGACCATTCTTAAAGAGATAGTCGTCAGTTTTCCGAACCGTTTGAAACAATTTTGGAATATGGAACAATAAAGAAGATTTCGTTATTTTATATTTATTAGAATCTTTAATTGGCTCATTAGTAATAAAATAAATTTTGCAACATCTTTTATTTCACAAAATTTTTAATTGGTTATTTTTTTAATGAAAGATGTTAGTTCTGGTTATTTTTTATACCTAAAAAATTTCTTTTCATATTCAACCATTCGTTATATCGAGCGCCAAAAATTAAAATATTCGTTATATAAAAAATTACACATTCGTTATATCGCCAATTCGTTGAAGTGAGTATTTGTTATACCCAGCTTTGACTGTACTTAAGTTTATGCCACTAAAATCCAAAGAATTTCAACTTTGCAATTACTCTAACTACTTCGCTAACTACATACAACCTGAATATACATATATTAAGCACCGTGAAAAAATTACGCATGATTTTTTATTATAAGGGCAGCGAGCTTTGTCAAAAACACCAAAGGTCAGGAGCTGGTAGCGACCCCTAAACCTTAATAAAAAAATTAAAAAAAAACATGCGTAATTTTTTGCACAGTGCTTAATATATATTCCGGTTGGCCCATAACAAAATCCAATATTTTTTTAAGAACCACCCTTATGTACAGACATACATACATATCGCTCATTTACTTCAATAGTGTCACAACTAAAAAAAAAACTAGTTTGCAGAAAACGCATTCAAAGTTTTCCATTTACATGCAACTCAATGATGAACATAAAAAAATATTCTTCTCTCAGGAGATGTGTAGTACAAGCTATTCATATGAAATTTTTACCCAAGTTAAAATGTGAACTGCCGAAATATTCTGCATTATTAAGTCAAAAAATGAATTTTTAGAGTTATGACACTGTTGAAGTAAATGAACTATGTATACCCTCTAGTCTGCATAGAACCATATGTCTATATGTCAACACTCTTTTCTCTAGTGACAACTGCACTAGTTGAAATGTTGACAACTTTCCTTTTATGCGCGAGTAGATTTACGTTAGAGACTACAGTTCTAGTGAATTTCTGCTGACATTGTCAATGAACGCGTCAATAGTTTGGTTTTCTTTTTATTATGTTGTGCAATAATGTTAAAGTAAATACACATGTATGTATGTTTTTAAATTTAATGCTCCAACTCTTATAAAAATGTGTATAAGTGTGTTGCCCTAACATTATGAAATTGTAGATGAGGGTCACTAAAATGTACTAGTGAATTTTTGGTTCAAATGTGTCCATATGGTTGTAAAAGAATAGTACTAAAGTCTACTGGTAGATTTTCAATGACAACCCTACGTTATATGTCAATAGGCGATTACATTGGCTGGGGTACACCTAGTCAGTAGTACTATTGGCAATGTCACTAGTAAATCACTACAATTTTACTATTGACATTACTTAGTCAGTAGTGCTACAGTCTAGTGGTGGATTTTCAATGACAAGCTAATGTTAAATGTCAATAGATGATTACATTGGCTGGGGTACACCTAGTCAGTAGTACTATTGGCAATGCCACTAGTAAATCACTACAATTTTACTATTGACATAGAGCGAGGAAATATCGATATTGTAGACTAGAGAACCTAAAATTTACTAGTGAATCTTTGGTGTCAATGTCTCCATGTGGTCCCAAAAAAACTACTTAGTCAATAGTGCTGCAGTCTAGTGGGGGATTTTGAATGACAAGCTAATGTTAAATGTCAATAGATGATTACATTGGCTGTGTTACACCTGGGCAGTAGTAATACTGATAATTTCACTAGTAAATCTCTACAATTTCACTATTCGGATTTCCTGCAGGTTATGTAAGTATGTACATATCGTGCGACACAATTTTCGTACTTAATTTTCTGACCAAAATCGATTACTTGCGATCGTAAATAATCGATTTTCGTTAGTTAAGTTCTTTTTGCGGTTACAGCTCGATATCTATTTACTTATGTATATGTTTATGTACATACATACATACGTATCGCTCATTTACTTTAATAACTAAATGAATTTAACTTTCGAGTTAATAATGCAGACCTAATCCTTATATCATTGTTTATAATCAGGACAATCATGAATAAAATTCTGCGTGAAATTTCTCCCTTTTCTAATTAGAATTTTTTGTTTTCCCTATTACTTGCTATTAGTTGGAATTGTTCCCAGCGAAAAATTTCACGCGCAATTTTATTCATGATTGCCCTGAATATGTAAATTTTTTTTTATAGAAATAGGTATGTATATTCAACTCTTGAGAGAAAAATAAAATTTTCTTCTTTCATTAAGTTGTGTGTAAAACTAGTTTTTATGAGTTACGACGATGTTGTAGTAAATGAGCCATATATTGTATTTACAATCATTTTTTTTCAAAAATCTTTCACTATCCATTCCACTATAAACATTTCTTTGCACGGACATATGCGTACAAAAACAATGTAGTTGGTTACATTTTATTACCGTAAATGCATCAGCAACATATTATGTACGAGTATGTATGTATGTACTTGGTGTCAGAAATGTGGAGAAGCATCCCAATATTTTAACCGCGTACACATACATGCATAATATTTAAGTAGGTGCATACATACAAGCATGCACATGCACATATATACATATATATGTATATATGTATGTACATTGTATGCACATTGCATGTACCGATTTATAAAGTGGAAATCACATAAAATAGCAGCAACACCAACACTGTATTGTTGTCGTTGTTTGAACCCTAATTTAAAGATTTTGAGCATTTGAGAGAAGACACAGATGCGTCTCAAAAGTGTTAAGAGCATTCAAGAAACAAGGTAACCAGCCTAAAAAAAAATGTCAACTTTGTTAAACATTAATGTTTCATGTATACATATGTATGTATGACTCTGTCAAAAAGGAAAAAGTGCCTAAGTCGAAGTAAGGTAATTTTGAGTTAATAACACTCCTGTTATCTTCATGTTCACAAGTGCCTCTATGGGAAATCTTAATTATTTTATGCGTCTTTTTCAGGAAGATATAGCATAATGACTTTCTGCTTTTTCGTTTTTAGATTTATAATCTCATATGGAATAATGGCTTAATATTAAGTTTCTTAAATAATTTTTGGTCAAGTTTCTGACCATTTGGGTCATATTTAGAATCCTTAAGAAAACTAGTAGTGCGATTGACTAACTTTGTTAACGATAATCGCATCGTTAAAATAATTGTAACGAAAATTTATCGAATTTGCTATTCATTAACATTTTTAACGATATTCGCTGTAGGTTAATGTAAGCTGTGTTGTAATTGAAGTGACAATAATTTACTTGCTGCTAATTCTATCGACAAAAATCAACAGAAAGTATCATTTGCGTACTATCGTTAAAAAGAAGATACAGAATCACACAATCGTTATTGCAAGCGGCAAAATGTATAGACAAAAATTATGATTGTCGGATCGTTAAAAGTTATTGAATCTCACTAAAGCCTATTTATGTATGTATATAGTTAGTGTAGTACGTGTGCTCTTCCATATTTTAGCAAAATTACCACTAATCTTCTCAAGGAAATTATGTTATCTTGAATCTAATTTATTGGCTCTATTTCCACCATCCTACTTTTATATTTTCATAAAATACTTTTTAGAGCAATTGTTTAAGTTTTTTTATGTATCTCGTTTCAATTCCAAGGAATTCTAATCCTAATCCATTTAGCGACTACTGTTAAATTGCTAACAGTGCTCTGTTATGTGCTTAAAATGCTATGTTAGAAATTTTGGTTTCTGTGTCTGCTAGTTAAATTCGAATTTACGAACATATTTAATAAGCTGACATAAATGTGGAAACTGTTAAGCAGTCTCTTACATAGTGTCCACACCTGATGATTTTATATCATAATTCGTAATATGACGCCGGCAGAGCAACTGCCATTTTTTCATTAATATCAACACAAAGAACAAGACGTTGATGATTTTATATCATAATGAATCAAACAAATATTTGAAAAATATTTGCCAAAAATATGTAATTTGCGTGTTGTTTATTTTTTTAGTCACAAATAATTGTTCTGCCTTCTTTTTTAAACGAAAATTGTTGAATAAATAAACGTTAAATGCATAGTAACATATAAAATGACATTTGATATCAAGATGAATTTATCAGGCCGTGAGCTCTGATGATTATATCATAACGCTGCTATAATATTAATAAATTGAGTCTATATCATGATATCAATGTGACATTCATCATGATATAAATTCATCATTTCGTCCAAATACCTAGAGCTGCATCCTTGAAAACCACAATTGACGCAAGAATTAAAGACCCAAGTTTCCAGTTAGAGGCCTGAAACTCCTGAACAATTTATCTTCAGCAAAGGTGACACACATTGGCTTCCATGCAGTTCAGTTTTAATCCTTATGGACTTTTTTCTGTGGCCACTTTCTTATTTTTATTAATTCAAATATCGAATACCGAGCATGGTCGCCATAATTGGGTAGTAATTATATAATTAATAAGTTAACTGGTGAGGTTAGATAAAGGTGGCAGTCAGAACACCGCACGCAGACTTCTGGGTCCATTGTAATATCATGGAGACTATGCTTAAACGCTGTCCTCACCAGGGCCCATTATGTTTTTAGTTACGCGTTGTGGTTTACCATTTTGCAAGGTTTTGGGTCCAATGGATCCATTGTGATTCTCTTCTATTAGTTTATATACATATATATATTTATTCCTTCTACTCCTGCAAGAAGCACAGGTCCGTTACGTTTCTTGTTACGGTTTCGGTAATCTATTTGTTTTAAGACGAATGACTGATTAGGCCATAGCGTCAGATTCTGGTGTTGGGGCTGCCAACTATGCATCCAGGCGTGATGAGTTGTTGCAGGTATTTACTCTGCGTTTAGGGTTATACCGCCCCCGATCGGTGGTCAGAGCCTCGTTAGCATGACAGAGGACACCAAGTCTCGGGTGGATAGTGGGTGAGGTTGACAGTTGGAGAGGATTGGCTATATAGCAAATTTAATATTTGTATTCGCATCACTTTCCCATTGGTCCTCCTCTATTAATAATAAAACATTTAACCCCTATTGTACCCAGACAGAAAAACCCCCATTAGTTGTCATAAATTTTCTGAATTTCCAAGATAAAGCAGCTGATATCCTCCAGCTTGCACTTTGCGATAAATTCCCTCATGGAAACGTCTGTTCAGCCATCTAAAGGTTCAATTAAACGTGCCCTAACTATAACCACACAAACCAGCTGTTCGAACTAAACTTATGGGCAACACTGTATTTGATTATGGGTAGCTCGCCATAGCCATGAACAGCTGTTTATGTTTATGTCTAACCGTACATATTTGTTGTTGCACTTTTGAAATGAATAAACAAATGATAATATAAACAACTGTTTATGGCTGTGGCAGCACTAGTAGGTAAAGCAAATATATTTATGATTATCAGTCGTTAAGCACCTCTGGGCTGAAGAACAGCCTCGCGTCATCGTAATTATTTCTTAAGTGCGGTCAGGCTTGTGTGTGTTGTTTTCGTCTCGCTCGCACAGGTTGAATGATCTGTCACGGATAACCGTATATTCTTGCGGTTCTTTTGTGAAATTTCTTTAAAAAACACGTTGCTACTTTCTATGTGAAGGCATATGTCGTGTACAGTCAGTCACAAAACTTTTTTAAAACTCTGTTAATAACATCTTGGGCATATGGTATAGTTACTAGGCCCATATTTGTGCAACCATATTATGGAAATTTACTTTGTATAATATGTACCAATAAATAAATAAAATAAATATTTATGATTATGGCAATGGTTACGGCTATGGCATTATGGCATGGCACGTCTGATTGAAACTTAAGCCTATAGGAGTTGCAGCTTTTGGGCAATGGTAGGAATAGTTTTAGGTTGCTCTTCACAATCGCACATCCTACAGAAGTCTGGAAAGCTTACTAGTCCGGGGCTATGATATAGGAATTGCTCTATACTCTCCACTTTAAACCGCAGAAGTATTTTTAATCCAAGGTTGGTACCATTACATTCAACCACTAACCTCTGTACAAGCCTACGTATGGGATAATGTCTGGTCAGCACGCAAACCAGTGCCGGATTTAATTTGCTATTACTTGAAATCAAAGAAACCATTTTCTTCGTTGGCTGAAGTACTTAGCACGTTGACTACAAAACGAAGATCCTGGGTTCGAACCCGGTATCAGACAGTCATCAAATAACAACACCATGCATTTTTCTGATGTACATTAGTGTCCCTTTGCATCAGTTGTTGTAGAAAAGTTCATGTGATGAAGGCATAGTCACTGGTCACTGAATTATACCGACTTCAGCAGATACTAATCCCAATGTAACATCAGAGCGCCCTCCTTCGTTGTGTAGCAGAATCATCGGCGAAGTAAAATAACCAATAAAATGGCTACTAATCACAGCTTCAAAAATTTAATACGCCTCACTTAACACCAGAGGCGCTGCAAAACTGCATTATCAAAAAAAACGTGCAAAAAGCAGAATTGTAAAAGAATGAAACTTTCCTCTATCTCTTTTTGTCATACAGTTGTTATAAGAAAGCGATAAGCTTAAACATCACTTGAGTGTTCATCTTAGCTAAAGTTAAGTTTAAAATTATATAATTTCAGTTATAATAATGCATCCATATCGTTAACTGAAATGCAAACTCACGTAAGTGACTGAAGTAAAGATTCTTTATTTAAACTTTTAATACGGCTGATTATTATGATAAAGGTTTTTAGGGAAATGTGTTTCGATGGAATATTCAATAATTAATTTAAAATGCGGTTTTGAATTTTTTATTATTCATTATATTGCAACGCCAAGTGCATTGATACAACTTTCTACGTGGATTATCTCAACAAGAAAGTGTCGCTGATCTCAGTTCTTTGTATGGCGATAAAGCACCATCAAAAACCACAGTATATCCACAGGTATAGTGAATTCAATCGTGGTCGTACTTCCATCGCTGACGAATTCCGTGAAGGTCGCCCAAAATCGATTGTCGTGCCACAACACAACGATGCAGTGTGCGTGAACTTATAATGCAAGATCCTCATGTGACATATTGTGAGATAGAAGCATCCTTACACATTAGTTCCGCTTCAATACATTCGATTTTGCATGAACACTTAGTTGTAAACAAAAATTTGTTCTCGTTGTATACCCCATAATTTATCAATCGCTCAAAAAAACGCTCACGTCAAGTGGTGTAAGTAAATGATTGAAATGTTCAACCGTCGTGCTTCAAAAGACGTCTATAAAATCGTGATATATGCTTATGAGCTGGAAACAAAACAGCAATCGACCGTGTGGGTATTCCAAGACGAGCTAAATCCAATAAAACTTGTTCGTGGAAGAAGCACAGCGAAGCAAATGGTCGCCTGTTTCTTTGGTTGAATGGGTCATGTGGCCACTGTTTCGCTTGAGGAATTCTGAGTGGTACACGATCATTTATTTGTCGGAAGTCGTTGGAGAAATTCGTAAAACTAACCCCCGAAGACGAATCATTCTTCATCATGACAATGCGGGATCTCACACATCTCACCCAATGACTTCTTCTTGTTTTCTATTATCAAAGGTACACTGCAAGGTCAACGATTTACGAACGCCGAAAAAGCACTTGAAGCGTGTTGCGCTGTGTTGTTGAAACCAAACCTCCTGCACATCATGGTTGTTCAGTTGATCACCAAAGAAATTAGTAATCATGGCTCTATAGCGGCGGGTCTTCCTCTGCGCTACGCTCTACAACATCAATGACTTCTTCTGTACACACTGTACGACGTATTTGTGGATGCGTATTATAATTTAGACTCAAAATTTTAGAGTAAACGTAGCGCGAAAACGTTCCGTAGTTAATCGAATTAATTGATGTGATGGACGATTATTTTGAACGTAAAATGTACGTAGTGCGTGATACGTATTTCGAACAGAACCATAATTTTTATGATTTTGAAATGCCAAACCAAACTAAACATAAATCACTTGACAACAGACAAAATGGCCGCCAGTTAAAAATGTGTTGCCAACTTAAAGTTTTATACCGTTATGTCTTTCCGCCTCTTAATGTTGGAATTTCCGAAAATCCCTTTTTAGTGGATCGATAGATTTGAAGAGGAAGCCACATGCCGGATTTCAAGTCTATACTTTTGGCCGTTTGGGTTGGGGGGTGATGGGTCAGTGAGTGAGTGAGTTAGGACTTGTATTTTTTTATGTACATATCGCACTTGGTCCTCTAAAGGAGGTCAATTCCAACTTTTGCAGTTTTCCCTATGTATCCACTATAAACATTTTACTTACCCTTTATTTAATCTTAGTGCTAATAATAATAATTCTGAAGGTTAGAGGGCAGACAATGTCCCCAGAATGATCTTTCTACGCTCATGTCTACATTTAAGTGATCATCGGGTTAAAGTTCATTTGACTCAAAACGTACGTCATATATGACTGTTGAAGCAAAATATTTAATTAAGTTGTTTCTAAAAAGAACCGGTTTTATTGGGCGACTATAGCTCGGGTAGCGATAAGCGCGTGTTGTGTTTTTTTTTCGTGACACATACACGCACGAGTAGTATCGTGTTGTACCAAATTGTTATGAAAAACCACGAAACAATTTTAGGTGTAAAATATGCACGCTTGAATTTCCAGTAAAGAAAAAATTAATATTTTGTATCGTCAAACACGCAAAACCAGCAAATTTTGTTGATAGTGTGACCCCTAAGCTTAAAGTTCTGAAATTAAACAAAAATACGTACACACTCGTATGTATCTTATTGAATATAAAAAATGCTTTTTTGTTATTCAAATTGATTTCGTGCATGTTGTGCAGTTTCGTGTTGGGAAAATTGTTCGCGTGCGTGTTTCGTACGTGTTTGACATCTCAGTATTCGTGTTGCAAACATTCGGCACGCTTCCAACTCTAGTTAGGGGCCAATATGTCTAAACCTTTTATTAATTTGGAGATATTACTTTATACATCAATATGTATGCACATATACATACATATAAAATTATAACTGCTGGTCACCTTAGTTTACTGTTGTTAATATCATTTGGCATGTTGTTGTTGTTGTGCCTTTGTTGTTGCTTGTTTTAAAAGCAAATCCAACTTCCGAGGAATTGTTGTCGTTATAACGTTCATATATCAGTACAACGACGTCTGTTGAACTTATAACACGCGATCATCTGTCTCTCACGCTTAGTCTAAATCTGACGACACAATACGGTTGTCTGTCTATTAGTTTTATTGATGTTTGGTTATGGAATAAAATTTTAAAACAAAGCGCTATCGAAGAAACGTTTAAAAGTTATTTGAATTGAAAACAAAAAAAAAAAGTGATGAATTATATTTTTTGTACTAAAAATAAATTGTACCTATGAAATTCTAAAAAGGTAGAGAAGAAAATAATTGAAGTGGAAAATTATTAAATAATTGCAAAATTAAAGTGGCTTAAATTGAAATAAAAGTGTTTTTTGTTTTTAATTTAAGTGAGTAAATAAATAATAATAAAAACCATCACACGAATAAAAATTTAGAATTATTTGAAAATACCTACATACTTCAAAAGAATAAAATGTAAAGAGAACATAAAAAACAGAAAGCCCCTCAAGGTAATCATCATGCGTTCTTTGTTGTTTTATGTGAACCAAAATATTTGAAGTGAAGTGGTGTGTATGCGCGTGTACACTCATATATAATTACATACATATATGTATGTATGTATGTGTGTATGTATGTATGTTTTTTTGTTTGGAGGTGTTTCATGTGTAATAAAAGGAGTTTGGTTTGGATGTTGTTTACATTGAAAACACAAATTGTGTTCAAAAATTATTCAAATACATACCAACATACATATGTACATACATACATAAAAGTAAATTTTTGAATTCAAAAAAGATATGCACAGATATACTCGTTTGTAGATCTAAATTAGAGCGTGCGTAGACTTCTAATGTGTTCCCAGTTGACCATGTCTTTCAGACATATTGCAACTAGTGTGGAGCACCTGTTGGCGACAGCTCGAACATTTCATTGAGGACTTTTTCAAACAAGTAGCCGCTAACTAAGTTCAAACATGACAACAAGAGTGACATTTTCGCTCATATTTTCCTTGTACCTGTATAACTGACCATTTCTATGACATTTTCATTAACGACACTATACACAATTTTACATTGGACGTTGCAAGCTAGCTTGCGGACAATATCCACCAACTAGTTTGATGCGCAACCAAGTTGAGTAGTTTCTCTTTCACCGAATCTTTGAGTACGGTTTCTGCTAGATTGTCTCAACTGGCCAACTGGGTTTCTTTAAACTATGATTGTGTTTCTATCGAGAGCTGTGGACTTAATTTTTAAATAATTTAATTATCATGCGTAATCTGCGCACGATCGCAAGTATGTTATGTTAGTTAAAAGTCTAACTGCATAAAATGCGTGTTAGGCTGCATTGGCTTTAAGTCAATTTATTTCAACCTAAATACTGTGCAATCAGATATGGCCCACCTTAGATACTCGTAGTAACAAGTGCTTTTTTTTAAAGGTTATTCAAATTGAATACATACACGTACTATACATGGGAGCCATTTATTTTGAGAGTGGCATAAGTCACTTATTTAAAATGTTTTCGAATGAAATATTTATTTATTTCATAAATACTTTACAAAATCAATTTGCAAAGTACTGTTGCACAAATATGGGCGGGGTAACTAGACCATATGCAAAAGATGTTATTAACATTATTTAAAAAAGTTTTTGTGACTGACTATAGACGACCTATGCCTTCACATAGGAAGTAGCAACCTGGTTGTCAACGAAATTCCACAAACGAACCGCAAGATTATACCGTTTTCCTTGGAAGATCAGTCAACCAGTGCGAGCGAGACGAAAAACTCTCGAAGGCCAAACAACACACACAGGCCTGACCACACTTAAGAAATAATTACGATGACGCGAGAGCTGTTCTTTAGCCCAGAGCTGCTTAACGACTGTCGAATGAAATATGTATATTTCTTAAGTGTATGTGTATATCGTTAGTAATTCTCAATTACTTTTTGGTACTTTTTATACAAAAATATGCTAATTCTAAATTTTTTTTTTTTGAAATTTGGTTGAAGATCTTCTGGAGCCAAAGCCCTTTTTCACGGATCAATTAATATCTCCACAGCTACAATATCTATAACTCTCAAAACAAACTGCACGTTCCAACAAAATCTTGGCGGCATAGCGGGTGGAGACGGATACCCCCCATATATTTTTATTTAATCCTTTAATTCCTGGGAGGAACATAGGTAATTATTATTTTCCCTATATCTTCCGAACTGCAAAAGTGAGCCACACTAAATTTCATGTTGATAACTCTTAAAATAAGTTGCCTGTTCCACAAAAATCTTGGGTGTATAGGGGGCAGGGGGGTAGAGACAAGTACTCCCCACACACATAATTACACTGTGCTCGAATCGGAAATTTTTTTGTGGCAAGGCGGGGATCCGGTGGGCAAACCTAATTCGAGCACACTGCGGTCCTAAGGAAACTTTTTGAAAAAAAAAAAAAAAATTGTAAACTTTGCAAAACTGCTTGTTAGAGCGTTATTTTTTACACTATTGCAATAAATTTTTGTGACGAGGTGTAATTGTGTGAAATGTATTGGAACCACTGAAAAACTCAATTTCGTGACAATACGAGTTGGGTTCTTTCTACTTGTGACCATCGATGTATTTATATGTTATTTATTCCTGTCGTTCCAGGGCCTGCAAGTTCACAAAACATATTTATGTATCAGTCGTAAAGCAGCTCTGGGCGAGTCAACATCAAGCGTCGTTAGCAATTATCTCTTAAGTGCAACCAGGCCACTGTTGTTTATTGGCCTTCGAGAGTTTTGCGTCTCACTCGCACTGGTTGACTGATCTGCCACGGATAACCGTATATTCTTGCGGTTCTTTTGTGAAATTTCTTTAACAACCACGTTGCTACTTCCTATGTGAAGGCATAGGTCGTGTACAGTCAGTCACAAAGCCTTTTTAAAAAACTGTTAATAACATCTTGGGCATTTGGTCTAGCTACCCCGCCCATATTTGTGCAACAATACTTTGCAAATTTACTTTGTAAAGTATTTCTTAAATAAATAAATAAATATTTATGTATGTACATATGTATGTATGTAACTACATGTATGTATTTATGTTAAAATATTTACCATATTTTGACTGGCAGAATAGTTCATTTGCTCTTTTTTTATATTCTGCTTTGTGCTTTTTATTTATTTTGACATATGTAGATATCATTTGATATCAAATTAAAATGAATTGAAATGTAAGTTGTTTTGTTCAGTTTGGCTGTTTATTTCGCTGGTTAATCGTTGCTGAACACAACAATAATTATTGTTGACCTCTTACGCGATTAAGCGCCAAAAGTTATTGAACTCATTAGCATTTTAGCTCTAGTTCCGATAAGAAAATTAATACGTATTCTATGCTAGTGTTTTGATTATGTTTCGTAGTAAGCGTAGTAAGTGTTATTACTGTGATCTTTGTACATACATATATACATATATATATATATATATATATATATATATGTATATATATATATATGTATATATATATACATATATATATATATATATATATATATATATATATATATATATATATATATATATATATATGTATATATATATATATGTATATATATATATATGTGTATTGATTGTGTCTGGATACCAAGGCGAATTCATACCATGCGATGTCATTATATTAGATGATGATCAGCTGCTGCTGGTTTCTCTATATGTATATATATATATATGTATATATATATATATGTATATATATATATATGTATATATATATATATGTATATATATATATATATGTATATATATATATATGTGTATTGATTGTGTCTGGATACCAAGGCGAATTCATACCATGCGATGTCATTATATTAGATGATGATCAGCTGCTGCTGGTTTCTCTGGTGTCAAAACCAAACAAAACGTTCGCAAAGTGTATTAATACCGAGTGGCCTTATCATTACAAAAACATACGAACATACGAATTTGTTGTAGGATTATTTTTATTTGAATGTTGACAGTTCGTGTTAGGATTTTATACCATTTTATATGGAGCTTAACGGTTGATGAAAAGTCAGCTGAAGATCAGCTGTGCTGATAAAGACCACCTGGTACTGAATATGAATTGAACGTTCGTAAAGTTTTTAGCATTAAGAATTTTTAAAATAACAAATATTTATATTTACATTTTTTTCCTGCGGTATTACATTTCATATCAGAATAAGCACATCTTATTGAATTTGCCATATTTACATAAGTGGCGTGGGGCTACCGTCATAAAACAAGCGCATTCTCCCGACCTCAGGCTTGTCTATTGCACTTTCCGGTGAATGTGAATTGCTTGGGAGTTTCGAGTCGATTCAAAAAGATGATTAACAGCTGATTAGGAGAATTATCCCCAAATGTGGGATTTTTTTTTTTTGGAAAATGGGGATGGAAATTTTCCCTGTAGTCTGAAGAATTTTAATTTTGCATTTTGTTTCATCATCATTAGTCGTGCTTTTTCTTGTATGTAACATATCATACAATAATATGTTGACAAAATACTGAGCTTAATAAAAACTTAATTATATATGTAAATCTGTGGCAATGTGGAATAAAAGCTTAAGTCTACTCAAGCAAAGCAGTGTTTTTCGGAAGCTTAGACGCTACCGCTAATGCATGATTCTACTTTCGTGTGATACTTTCTTTCCATATGTAGCATTTTAATCACTGGAAATTCTAACTGAAACATAATACAGCATAATAAAGTTAAATTATCTTAAGTCTACTTAAGCTACTATTCCATATTGCCACTGAATAAATTTTTTTTAAGAATGAATACCAATTTCTTTTTAATTATAATTGCTGCTAAGACATACAAAGATATGATAAATCTTTTTAACTTAAAAAATATGCATAGCAAACAGTTGATTGAGATGGAGAGGGGAAAGATGTGGAATGAGGAAGTTTTGATCCTGCAAATGAGTTCAAAAGATCATTCTATTTTTATATATCTAATCAGGACTTGACTTAATACTCTATCAGTGCACTTAAACTAGAGCTGCGGAAAAATATGTGTCAGTTGTTCAGAAAGTAAATACTTTAGCTTAGGAAAATGATAGCAGTACAAAAAGTTACGAAACACGTTAAGGATGTAGACATACACAACCCAAGAACGGCGTAACTTACGAAAAGTTCCAAAGCGCCTTTTTTATTGATTATGTAAAACAATTTTATCCGTGTGTGCTCCAAAATATCGATACAGTGAAACATTTGCTGTAAAACTTTTGAGTTTGTTGATGAAGGGAGAAAGAGGAATGGAAAAGGGTACTTTGTTTCCGATGTTGTTTGGCTCTCATTTTTTTTCTATGTAAATGAAAAACTTCGATTCTGTTTTTTGATTATGTTTATTTGAATCTTTAGAATTTTATTAGTCAAGTCGAGAAGATGATATCGACCAAATGGTCGACGTCACAATTGATTGCTCGTTTTATGGCTTTTTTCATCAGTTCGGTGAGAACTTCGGGCGACAGATTCTCGCACGCGTGTCAAATGTTATCCTTGAGGGCTTCCATGGTCTCGGGCAAGTTCACGTAAACATGGGACTTCAAAAAACGCCACAAAAAAGTCGACCGGTTAAATCGGGCGATCTTGCGGGCCAGTGAAAATCGCCGCGTTCTTGGGGAGTGTATCGCTCCATGGCTTGTTCGCTTGTATTCTACATCTGTCTAGTTCACAAATATCAAAACAGATTTGACATTGGCCGCCATTTGCAAAAATAAGAGAATCTTCCAATAGGGTGATTTCTTTTGGCCCACCTTGTACATGAAATTCTTGTTAAGTACTTCATTCTCTTCTCATGAGAGATATATGAAAAAATGTATTAAACTGCAAAACAAAAACTTCACAGTGTGGACACGAATGCAGTTAAAAAAAAAAAAAATAATTTCGCAGCAAATATTTCACTGTATAGACAGGGACTTAACGAAAGTCAAAAGCCTCTTACGCCTGTTTTGAATTTATATGACGGTATGAAATTTATCACACAGTGCTTAAGAAGTGTAAATTGATCATCGTCTTAATACAATGTGTTATAAAAGTAACACATTTCTTTTGCGAACTTGAATATATGTTTATGAAGCTGAAGTAGTAATGTCTCTTAAACACAAATACCTGATATGAAACCCCAGCGATGACAGCAAATAATTAAATTTTCTGTAAATACAATAAATTGATTATTTGACAGTATTACGCTCAATATTAGCGAAAGTCACTGGTAATAAAATGATAAAGTATATCTTTATTCTGACTAGCTTGATAACATGTCACTGCGGGTGTAAAGTATTAGAATTCGGCCTAGTCCCGTTCCAGTTTCCTTCACTCTAGAGAACATTTTGTAGGCCTTTGGCATATGAAAGTGACTGGCCCGCTTCATAATAAGTGTTAGAATTCGGCCTAGACTTTTATTCGACCAGTTACTTTCATTCCAGATACCTCATTCTAGGCTGGTCAAAGTATGCAAACCGATATACTCCTTCTTTATTTATATTTTTTTTTCTGTACAAAAAGTTTTTGCAAAAATTTATCTTTTGCCCTTAAAAAAAGGATTTTTGGCGATATTCACAAAATGTATATTTTTTCTGATATTTTAAATTAAATATATTTTGGTTCCCAAAATACATTCATTTGTTACTTAAGCCTTAGAACATATCTTTGTCATTTTTAAATAATATAACTTTAGAGTAGCTACGTCCAAGCCATATGCACAAAGTGCAAACTTTTACAAAAGAGCTTTTGTGCTTCCGTACCGACGAGAGCACAACAGCCAATCAGATCTCAGGGACAACAATGGTCGCATTCATAAAACGTAACTGTTGCGCAACCGTTGACTGTTTGTCTTAGAAACGCATATTTAAGTAGTTTCGCTCCACTCAACAGTTGAATAATTGCTGCCATTTTTTCGCTACCTATCGTCAACATTTTGTGCTCAGCCTGAACAGCTGGTCGAATACAGTTATGCCGTGTATACTACAATTCAACGCCGCTTTGTTAGGTGGCGGCTGCAAATATTTGTTAAATTTTACATTTCAAATGCGATAAAATAAGGAAATAAAGAAATAAAATTAAATTACTAATTTCATCAAATATATGTATGTTTATTATGCTGTCTATTTATATTATATGTTACATATTTAATTCACTGTTGCCTTTAAATATTTTTAGAGCATGTGGCGGCTTAGCGTTTAAATATAAATGCTATAAGGCGCAGGTATCTCATTTTATTGCAGTGTTGTGCAAACACAGAATATTTATTTTGTGGACCAAATTTTAATGTAAAAATTGTAGATTTTGTAATGTCCATACTTTTTAGCTCAACTAATTAATTTAGCCAATTTAAATTATTTTCTTTGTTCCCCTTTAATTCCTTCCATTGTTTACATTCATCAGCTGTTCATTGTGCAGTACATCCAGCAAGCCGTTTCTAAGAAGTAACGGTTGAGGCCAACAGTTGCCAACCAACGGTTTCACATCAGTTGAGCTCACCAGCTACGTCGTATGAATGCGCCCAATGCTTGCTCTTACTTTGCAAGGAAACAAGAATAAATTTAAAAGCTTTCAAAGCTGTTTACCTCAAATGCAAATTGGACGTAGCTGCTCTAGAGCAAGCTACTAATATATAACTTATTACCTGAATAGTTCTGCGGTAAAAGGAACCGATTCGCTTATAACAATTCACAAAACTCTTCGCTGGGTTGTTTTTTTGGGTTTTCGAAAAAGACGTAGTGATACCAAAGGGTACTCTTTAGGAATGACATTTTATAGGTCCCAAAATTTCAATAAATATACATATATATTTCCACTATTTATAAGGATAACATCCCAAAGTGAAATAACAAGCGTGTTTCCTTGTGTATTGCACTCACTGTGTAATAATAATGTATACAATAATTCTCATTCAGTCCGTATTGAAATTAATATAAGTACTTTATATTTAAAAACAGAAAAAAAAAATTCAAAAAGTATGAATGAAAATATGCAGCGATTTTTTCAAACTGACTTTATCGACTTTATCAGTTCTGTGCCACCAGTATGACCACACCAGCATTTCAATCATTGATTTATTACTCAAATACACGACTAAATCTTTTATAAAAAAAAACGCTTCTTATAAAAAACTGGTATTGCTTTTAAAAATGTGTATTTTTTTAAGACACCCAATATTATGGCTTGTCATTTAAGACACAAATGGAAAATCACATATGGCTTGTCTGGATTCATTTATCTATCCTTCCCTCTGCCGCTGCTACGCTTCACCATTTTATTGTTTATGTCATAAACTTTCGAATAAAATTTTTTTTTGTTTTAATTTGTGTGTCCATAATTGTTTTATTAATGAAGCTTATCGTCATCTTTTCATTCTTTGAGAATGGTTTGGCTTTTATCTTTGATTTGTTTTTATTTATTTATTTTTTATTAATTTCTTGGGATTGCTTTGTTACTTTTTTGTGTTTCAATTATATTATATTATATTTATTTTAAATTGCAACAACAACAATAATTATTATACAATTTTATTAAAGTTTTATTAAGTGATAAATTATTGCAAATGTTGTAGTTCATCAATTTAATGTGACTGATAAGAAAACAGTGCCTGAAGTGTTATTTTAATGAAACTTTGCAAGAAACCAAAGAGAAATGCTTAACAGTTTCGAATTTAATTTTTATTTAAAAGTGATTAATTTTGAATAGATACCGGAATGCCTAAAGGCATTGACGATTGCTACAAATGCACTATCTGCACTACGTCCGTGCGATGTGAGATCATATCTTTGGTTGTGTTCCCTACGATATTAACAGAACGCAAATATTTTCTGTACACAGTTGCCTCATCCCTGCCTAAAAGTTTTAAGTCAATACTTTAGTTAAATTCATAAAATTTAAACATTTTACGCCATACATATGAAAATACAATAAATAAAACATAATTTTTAACTTAACTCAATTTTTGTAGTGCAAAAAGTGAGTGCTCACTTCAAAGTAATATATTTGAAAAGTCACTTGATGTGATGATCACTTGTTCTCGGAATGGAATCAATTAAAATTTTTGGTTAGTTCATGTGAAATTTTGAATCATTCTTCCTGTATAGCAAATATCAATTCACTTTTATGTTACTCCTCTTTCTCTATCACTATCCTACACAATCGCACGATCTACGAAAAAATACAACACTGATCTGATTTTCATAGATTCCATCATACCAGGGTGGTATATTTTTTTTTTCAAAAATCGCGTGATTTTGTAGGATAGTTTATCATGGCCTTTAGTGAACTATCGTTGATATCGAATCACAGGTCAAGTGGGCTAAACCATAGTCAGCCAAAGTGGCACCAGAAAGCCGAACTACAATCAGCTTCTTATACAAATGAATACGCATACACGAATACATTTCTCTCGGTGGCCAGCACTGGTCTACACTTATCTCTGTGTAGAAGTAACCTGATACTTCCCCGTTTTATCGTCAGTAGATTGGAAGAAGATGACAGCGGCTCACATTCTCTGTAAAGGTGTGTGCATGATACAATTATACAAGGTACTTGCACGACTACAACAAAATTGCAACACCAAGAAACACACGCATTTTGTTGGTAGAAACAAACAGAATTTAGTCAAAAACAGATGTCTTTTGTTGTTAAAAATAACAATTACAGGGTTACTAAAGTACAATTGCAGACGCGGCATTCATGAATGATTATTTTCATTCAGTGTTGCCAATATGTGTGTAATATACAGAGTGTGTAATTTCTACTCACATGTGTAGGCCTATAATTAGATTCATGTATAATCTGTGTGTAATTCTACTTTGACTTCTATTTTTGTTTAATTTTGTTTTAATTTTAACCTACACAAAGGATGTGCAGTGCAATTTTCTTCAATGTGTAATTGGAGACACAGCCACATGCAAATTCATTGGCAACACTGTAATCATTTTATTCACACACATACACTAACATTTTTGCGGCTTGTAAACAAAGTTTGACAAGTTTCTGCATTGTATACATTAACAGGCTGGGCTTGTGCAAGTACCTTGTATTATTGTATCATGGGTGTGTGTTTCAATCTTTGCGTTCAAGTGATATTAAGCAGACTTCTACAGCCTATTAGGAACTTCATAGAGGGCTTGGCTTAAATTTTGTGATCTGTAACACACACAAAATTAATTAAATGTCGCCGTGGTCTTGCAGACGACAAACAGATAGACAGACAGTAAAAGACTTTCTCTTTAAAAGAAGTGTTAGTCGATTGACAAAACACTTACATACATCGTGCCATGACCGCCAAAAAAGCTTAAGCGACATAATTTTCGAACTTTTTTTTTTACCAGAATCGATCAATTTTGATCATAAATAATAGATTTTCGTAAAAAAACGAGGTCCAAACAATGTGTCATATCTACTGCCGTAACAATGGAGTATCAGCGTACATATAATTCTGAGTGCTGAGCAACAATTTGTTTGTCAATAGTTCTATAATGGGGAAATGGAACCATACAACACGTTATCCCTCGTAATGAATTTAGTTACTAAGACCATGTAATTCTTCCCCAATTTTTGTCAATATACTCAAAAATAAACTATTGTGTATATGTAAATACTTATCATACAACATTCTTTTGATAACAACAATTAAATATTTGGTTGAACTAGTTCGGTTTTATTTTCCTTAGATATCAAAATTAATAGAAATGATTTAAAATATTTTTTTTTCTTAATAACTAACATTGTTTGTACTTTAAATTAAATTGTTCACAGCGAAGCGGAAGCGCGAACTACACATTTTTCGAATTAGTTATTTCAAGAACTTTTATTTATTTCAATAATCATCGTTTACTTTCAAATTCCTTATCAATTTCAATAATATTTCAATAAAAAGTTAATACAATTTAATTATTTTTAATTGAAAGTCACATACACATTATAAAATGAAATGCAGTCACCATAATTATCATAATAAATAGTAATAATACTCGTACAATACGATTAAAAATAAAAATAAAAAATAATAATAATCTAAACTGAAAAAAAATAAGTGTAGGTTACACAAATCACAATTTCCTTAAGCAAACGATTAGTGCGTAAAAGCTCTCAGGAACTGTTATTTAACACTTTAATGGGCAACAATTATCTGCCAGAGTTTGGTTGGCATAACTTTAAAATATATTTTTTTTTTCGTAATAAAGTTTAGTTAATTAACAAAAACTAGAATGTAATTAAAAGGTTTAATGAAAACGACTTAATGATTGCAAAACCGGTCGGTCGTTGAATGAATCATTAATTTTATTATTTTGTTGAGAATTTTTAAAAGATGTACAGTTGAACACTCAAGGCTTTTTTGTGGAAGAGTCAGTACGTATAATTTACAGTTCGCAAAAAGAATAGGAAGAGGAAAATATCTTATTGACCTTGAAGCGATACCAGCGAAATGTAACAGAATGAAGAGGATGCTATTCTTTCGTGGCAGTAAAGTAAAATAAATTAAGCGTTAAGAGCAAAAAAATTAATGTTGAAAATGTTCTTAATAAAAAGATAACACAGTTTTACACTTAAAATTGTACACTTACATTTGAAACGCATTTTGAAGCAAGCGTTAAACACAGCTTGGGCTCAACGGGTTCCACCAGCCCAATAATGAATTTTACCTGACAGTTTTTTCTCTTTCTTCCTAATCATTTGTTCCCGAGAAAAAATCTAAATAGGCCGCCGGGAATGAGAGAGATGGAAAAATCTGTATCAGCTGTTTAATGTTTACGAGTACTCTGCACTGCACTGACGCAAGAGTTCAGTAAAGAAATTTAATAAAAAAACTTTTTTTCTTAGAACAATGGTAAAAAAAAATTTTCGTTTTCATTGCCAATAGGATTGTGTGTTAATATAAATATTTACATATTTATCTATTTTTGCTTCAATAAAAGCAAAGTGAAGTGAAGTGATAACTGCGCACCAGGTAAATATTGCAAATGGCTTACATAAAAATTGGACAACAATTCCTAAAATAAAAACAATTTAGTATAAAAATTGCTAAAACAAGAGGGAAATGTAATACTCCGTTGTTTTAAATTTTTGTAGCTACACTATTTATTGCGCTATACAGTAGTTAGGAGTGATTTTCGTAACAGAAATAATCGACACTATTACAGTTATAAATTTATTTTTGTTTTGATTTCTTTGTACTTAAAATCAAAGCAGGAAAAAAAACCGAAACAAATTGTTCTTTGAAGTGAGTGAAACAAAAGCAATAAGAAGGATTGCTCAATTTGTTTTTGTATTGTTTTCGCACATGAGCAAAAACCAAAGAACACAGCCGATCGGTTGTAAGCCGGTTAACAGCCACAAGAAAATAAGGGGAAATAAATGGAAACGTTCTGAAATATTTGCGGCGAATTTGACGTCATCATATAATATAATTTTATTGCATTGTTATTCAGCACTTGAAGTTTGTTTTACATACATAACTAAGCAGCTTAGCTACAACCGGGTGTCCTAACGCGCCAAGACAAAAAAAGCGCGTTTGGCATAGTTAAAACGCGCTAAATTGGCATCGCTGTTTTGCACTAGTTCCCTTCAAAATGTTGGGAGAGAAATTCTCCCTCTCTCTCATACTATAATTCCCTGGGATAGTGTTGCCAGAAAATTATGATGGGATAACGCTAAATCGGTCCGAAGTATCTGCTAGAATTTTCTGCAGAAGAAAAAATAAATTTACATAAGCTTTTTTGCCAAATTTTTTGAAAGCGTCAATACTTTTTTACGAAATAACATGCTAAATCTAGCACTGAAAATGCTGAAATGGAAGCAATGCATTGGGAAAAAATTTCCAGGGAATTGTTACTCATAATTTTGCTGTATATGTTCCCCTGCTACGTAAACCGTAAAATTAGTTGAAAATGGGTTTGCAATTGCTTGCTCCCTCTACAGGCTAAAAGCAGAATCGAAGAATAGTCAACAGCATGTCTACAAGAGTTTGATCAAATGCGTGCAACTAACGGAAGTGCACTCCAAATTCTTGCTAGATTAATCTCTCAAGTTCAGTTAGTGTGCGTCATGAGAAGCACTGGTGTAATATAACTTCTCTCTTCATTCGGTGAAAGTCTTAAATTTAAAAGTATACGTAAAACCTTCGAAAATTATACAAGTCAAAATGCTATATAACCTATAAATTGGTCGCTTAACTCAACTCTACATTGGCCACTTAGCGATGAAATTTGTAAAAAAAAAAACTTAATCCAAAAATGATTTTTTCTTAAAGCTTTATTGAATAGGTTTGAAGACTTATTGATGCTTTTGATTGCCAGGTATCAGATTGCAGTATAAAATAATCTTGAGTCCTAGTTTACACTATGCAAGTCTTATTGCTAAGCTGATGAGTTTGCTAGGAAAGAGAGACGAGGGGAGAAGAAACCTTACTGTTCCCCTCGTCTCTCTCTCCATCAAACTAATCAGCTTGGCAATAAAACTTGCATAGTGTAAATATGGACTGACAAAGAAGGAACTTCAAAAGAAGTCAATTGGATCCAAATATAGTTTTCTAAATGCGGATACTTTCCAATAATTTTAACTTGAGCCTGCAACTTATCATTTTGCCATGTTTGGCAAGTCGTTGAAAACTGAATGCAAAGATTCTCTTTCTCAAGATAATTTCTATAGTTATGCAATTTTAGGGAAGGAAGCGAAACTTGGTATATTTATATTAATTTGAATATAAACAAAATGAGAATTCTATTATGAATGCATCACAGCGAATGTGGATTTTATTTGGAAATTTGAAAGTTATTATTAATAATTCTTCAGATGTAGAAAATATAATGCTTTGGAAGCCACTAAAATGCTATTCTTTATGAATGATTTTCACTTTTTTTCTAGGCTGTAAAAAGGTTGCTAATGGACTGGGAAAACTACAGTCCGTAAGAAATCTCGCTGTTCGAAATAGATTAAATCTCATCAATAAGATTCAGCGTTTAATTAACGAGTTCCGCTCCATACTTCTTCTTTCTTTTTTGTAACTGGCATGTAGTACCTTTTTTGAGAACTTTACATTTGATTTTAATATGTCGTGGAGAGAATTCTTATAAGATGCTTTCAGTTGTCCTTGAAATTATGCTTTTTAAAAATGCGGTTGACTTTGCCCATATGAAAAGAATAAATCCTATCGAATAGTTGTCCTAGCTCTTGCTGTCTATGTTTAACGTTTTCAAATCAGGGCTGGCGAACTATTGAAAACTTAAGGAAGGTGTTCACCTGCTGAGTTCTATTTTCTTTCTAGAGCTAGAAAATCCCAAGTTATGAATAAAATGGACTTGTCTAGTTAAATACCCAGCTCATGAACTACGGCAAGTGTCTGATAATTATCATTGCTTGGTAGCGCAAAGAATTCTTGGTGATGGGTGGTAACTATGTGCATAGGCGTAGAAAGACCATTCTGGGGGGAGAAGCAATGGGGTGCATGGCTCCCCTTTTTAAATATTAAAAAATGGCCTATAGTTAATATAACTTAGAAAATCCCCAGTTACGTGATTGTGCATTTGAGGTAACGATATAGGCTCGAAGGACCACAAACAAGTAAATAATTTAGGGTAACCTCTATTTTATTCCATGTAGAAAATAAGCAAAATTTAGACGAGTGCAATCGAGTGGTTGCGTAATAAATTTTTTAAGCTTAAAGTATTGATAATTTATTTATTTTTTGCTTTTTAAATAATCTTTTCCACTCGTATACAGTTATTATTCCATTACCAATAGCTTTGCTAAGTGAAACCTTAAAACTTTACATCTTTTGTTGTTAATATTTTTTATTGAATGATGCAAATAAATCTAAGTAATATTATATGTATACCTAAGCAATTTTGAAAAGCTTCTAGTACTAAAATTTAAATCACTACAATTTTTGTTACAATTTTCCAATCATGCAATAAATAATTACAACGACATTTTAATCAGGCATATCAATCATTACATGCGTATTAACTTCAACAAACCGCAACCGCTTTACAAAGCTTAATTTTAAATCGCTCACGCTATTTTTTAAACGAAAATAATTTGAAAAAAAAAACGAAATGCATTATACATATGTACATTAAAATCTCATGAAAAAGTTTTGCTAACGGTTACAAAAACCCATTGACACTGAATTTCTAACTAAAACTACGTCGTAATTTAAAGATTTTCAGTGGAATGGCAACACTTAAATGAAATGATTATTAATTCTGTCAGAACAAGAATTGCAAAATTTTTGCGTGCTGCAGTTATAAATGGCAAGCTTAAAATCAAAATTATGTTAATAAGAAATAAAATATACAAAATTATTATGCATACTTTGAATCTCGGTGTTAATAAATAAGTAAAGTTTATTTAAGAACTCCTCTATAACATATTGTTCTTTGTGTGTATTAACAACAACAACAAAAAATTCACCAAACTCGTTTTTTGGCGAACAGTACAGTTCGTCAACGAATTGTTAGCATGCTGAAGTTGTTAAGTAAAAAACTTCTGCTGAATAATTTCAAAATACGTTTGTAGCGCCGGAATTTCTTTTCTTTTTTATTTATGTATTTATTGAAGTCAAGTTTGTGAAAGTAGGTAAAAAAATGCAACCCTGATCTAGTGAATTGTTATTGCGTTTTGGACATTCTCATGAACTCCTTCATACCAGGGTTGTATTTTCTAAAAAGTCGTTTGACTATGTAAGATAGGGAATAACAGCTGATTTTACCGCATGAAAAATTTAATCACCCCGAAAATTGTAACTTCAGTGTTATTTGAGGGCCATTCAGACTATTATACATGTATAAAGACTTTCATCACACTTTACGAGAAAGAAATCTAAAGACATTTGTTTCGACTGTCAAAAAATCTAACATAAAGTGACATTTTATTTTCACACCATTACACCCCATATTACATTAAAAACACAAGTATAAAGCAGACAGCTGTTGGAGATTAACATGCCTACTAGAGATGGGCGCGTGTCGAATTTTTCCAACTCGACAGGACACGAATACGAATGCCAAGCCGCCCAACACGTACGAAACACGCACGCGAAAAATTTTGTCAACCTGATACTACACAACACGCACGAAATATTATTGGTATATTATTGAAGATAAGCAAATTTAATTTATTTTTGTTCAAGAGTCGGTTTTCAAAATATGGCGCCGAGTTGGCACTGCCAGCTGATACACTCTACCAAAACAGCTGATACTATCTGTTTACGTAAATAACTTCAGAAGCCCAGACAATATCAACAAAAATGATGATTTTGTGTGTTTGACGATACAAAATATTAAATTTTTTCTCTACTGGAAATTCATTCATACATATTTTAAATCTAATCGCACGAAATCAGAACACTTCGTGTTGAGTCGTGCGTGTTCGTGTCACAAAAAAACACGACACGCGCCCATCTCTAATGCCTGCATTAATCGGTGACTTTCGGCGGCAGAGCAGTTGCGTGTACGCTGTGTTCGTGCCGGCCTTTGAAAACAGACGGCGCGCCGTTAAAGTATTTGATTTACACAAGATAAAGAAAATACAATAATTTCTTTAAATTTCCGACATGTCTTACACGAAAAATTATTCAATACGATAAGCATATTCAATATTTATAGCCGGAAGACATATACCATAAACGACGGCACGACATCGGCGTCGAAACATACGACTTGATAGTTTCTTTATTGCTTGATTTTGTAATAATGCAACTCTGATCATATAAAAAGTCTTATCGTTTAAAAAATTTTCAAAAAATGTTCAAGTATTATGGGATGTCAAATTTTTATCGTATTATTTACCATTCGTTACGACATTTTGCATAAACACTATCGCACCTGCACGTATTATTTGAATTTTTGACATGTATTAAAACAAAGTATAATAGTCTAAGTGGCCCCTTAGAAAAACATCCCGACAAATGAGAATCGCTTGGTACAAAAATAGTGTGCAGTTTCCGATCGCCAAATTCGCTTAAAATCTTAACACACTCAGCCAATATTCTATGTAATTTTTAGTCAGAGTACGAAAATAAACAGAACGAAACGTTTGCTTTAATTTTTAACCGACTTCAAAAAACATAAGGTTATCAATTTATCTGTATTCTTTAACCGACTTTAAAAAAAATGAGGAGGTTATGAATTCGTCTGTATAATTTGTCTTTGGGTTTTGTTTTTGTCTTCATAGACCGATTTTAAAAACTCTTTTTTTTTTTTGCCTGGAAGGGTATAGCTTCCATGTGGTCCCATTGAAAAAAAAATTGGGCGGACACACTCCCACGATTTATCTCTTTGACTTTATGATATTTTACTTATCTTATTGCTACGAAACTTTCCTATACATTAAGCTCTGATAGCGACACACTCTCGATGTTAAAAAATGGGCGGAGCGACGCCCAATAAAACTTAATATCATACATATTTGACTTGCTTATATTTGACAGAATTTTACTAAACTTAACACACACCCTGAGCTTTAAAAATACACAAACTTGAATTAAAAGAAGTGGGCGGGGCCACACCTACGAAATTTTAATATTATATTTCACGTGGTTGCACTTAACCGATTTTTACGAAACTTGGCACACACATTGAGCCCTGAAAAGACTTAACCTTGCATTAAAAAAAGTGGGCGGGGCTGGGCCCACTAAAACTCAATGTTATATTTCAAGTGCTTCAACGTTATTGATTTTTACGAAACTTGTTACATGCATTGAGTTCTGAAAAAGAATTATGGGAGGAGTTACGCCCATTTAAATTTATTATACTTCACCTGCTTCTAATTTACCGACTTTTACGAAACTTGGCATACACTTTGGGCTCTGTAAAATAATTAATCTTATGTTAAAAAAAGTGGGCGGGGTCACGCCTATGGAAAGTTTGTATTAAATTATGTGTACTACTAATTCACACAAAATCTGGCGAATAGTTTCGGCTCTTAGAATGACATAATTTTGTGCTTAGCACACACCTTGAGTTCTGAAAGTGACGCGATGTTAATTTTCGAAAAGTGAACGGAAACTAATATACCACGCCTCTGAAAATATGAAATTGGCAATGTATGGTAAAACATCTCAAAATCGGCGTGTTTAAACTCTTAAACACGAATGAGGAGTTAAACACGTAAGTGTGAAAATGGTGTAAAACAGCTCAAATGGAGAACATGCATTTATTTATTATTATTATTTTTGGTTATAAATCGTGTTAATTGATCGTCTTCAAACAATTTAAACTTTTGAACCTTGAACAAACGCCGAATGTCATTGTGAATATTCGTTGAAACTTATGCCATGAACAAACACACGAAATTAATATTAATATCGTACTTCAGTGTCCAACTTTCACATTGAAGTAGTCCAGTATCCACTATTTTTATTTAAATTTTGTTACAGCAACTACTCGTATCTTCACAAAATATTTATAATTTTACATTTCTGTGTCATTGTTGTAGTTTTGATTCCTCCACAAAAACTTTTGTTTGTTTGCGATTGATCAACCAACCTGTTCGTATTGTTTACTTAAAATCTGTCATTTATTTTTAAATTTAGTCTGTTTAGTAAGCTTTTTTATCAAATATTTTATTTGTACTCGTACTTATCAAATAATTATCAAGTCATTAATCGATTTGTCAAACATTTTGACTTCATAACCGTTTTAACGTTAGGCTGAGTTTACATCTGGCATTTCTTGTGTTGTCATTTTGTGGTGTAATTTTCAAATGTGTACTCGTACAATGACGTTCCTATTAAGTTTATCGATAACACACAATTTTGTTGTGTCATTGTGACAGGAAAGTTTCCCATGCCTAAATAATGGCAATACGACATCATTGTCTACATCAAGAACTAAGTTTGATATAACGACATTTAGTGTCATTTATTTTAGTAATTGTGAGACTTGGTTTTTCATATTGTTTGTTAATTAGTAGTTATATAAAGGGATAGTCGCAAAATTATGTATGCATTACGTATGTTCAGCAATAATAAGAAAAATATTAAGACAATCTAGAAAACGGCAAAGAAATTGGTGGATAAGAACAGGGCTTCATTGTAGTTTACGGAAACAGGATTCAAGATGATTTAAAAATTTCGCCCTGATTTCACTGAAATTTCTGCCCATGCAGTTTCCTTTGCATTTCTATTCCTTTAAATGATACATAAATGATTCCATACAGCCTCACGGATCTCCACAAGCTGAATTAGCCGTGTCGTCATAAATTTGAATTTTTCTCACACGCTTCTGTGCTTTTTCCACTTTCTTTTTCGTTTTCCGTACTTTTTAAATTTTTATACCCGCATACATTTAAGATTCTTTCTGTATGTACTCAATGCGAGAAAATGCCAGTCTGCAGTGCTGCCAACTTATTCTCACAGCTGTCTACATCAGAGGTTGTGAGGTAATGCCACACAACGAAAAAAATCGGGAATAACAAACGTTGCCACTAGTACACACAAACTTTTATTTTTGCTTGCGATAACACAAAATGCCATAGTGTGTACTCGGCTTTAGTTTGTGTGCTTGCGAGTGTTTTTTTTTATGATGATAAAGGGGAATTTTCTTTTGTTGCTGAAAGTTGATTTTTCAGTTTTATTATTGCTTGGCAGTTGTCTTGTTTTGTTCCATTTAAAATGCAAACTAATCATGCATATTTAAAAATGTTCTTATCAATTATATTATGGGTAAATAGACGAAAATATATTTTTGGAATAATGGAATTATCCAGCGTAAGTGCACATGAGGTTGTGAGGTAAATTTATTGACAAATGAGTTGACACTATCCAACATGAGGGACAGTTTTGCGCAAATTTTACATTGATCGATAGTGTGAACACGAATTTCGTCACTCAACACACAGAATTTTTTTGTGGTTGAGTGATAGAAAGCGGCCATATTTGTTTTTGACTGATAGTGTGTACCAAAATGCATCAGTCAAGATGGACGCGGAAAATTATTTTTTTAAAGGAATTTACATATTTTTATGAAATACAAGGCTGTGTGTGATGTTAAAGACAAAATATTAAGCCAACGACAACAAATATAAGAAAACAATAAAATAATTCGTTATAAAAAAACGATGTTAGCAATAATGCGCATCCAATTTGCGTTTTTTCTGTGTTTGTGTGTCTAATTTTTTCTTGAATGAAGGTTTGAGTGTCGAACATGATCGATAGTCTGAACAGCCAACACTATCATTCAAAACTGATGAATTTTTGACTGTCACTTTAGATGATTTTTTTAAAGAGGTTAAGAACTTCAAATTGAAATTTAATTAATATAACATAATAACAATAATAATATAATAAATATATAACTTAATAAACATTTTATTTAATTTTAATAATAAAAATATAATAAACATTTTAATGGTTGTGATCCCGCCTACTTTTGTGAAAGCAAGATCATTTCATCTTAAGAGCTCTAGGTGTATTTCAAAGTTTCGAAAGAATCAAATAAGTAGAAGTTCATGAAGTTTAATATTAAATTTTAATGTGCTTGGTTCCACCCACGTTTCTAAACGTTAAAAAGTGTCACTGTAAGAAACTAAAGTATATACCAAGTATCAAATTTCGTACAAATCAATTGGGTAAGAGTATATAAAAAATGTTACTGGCAGTAGCTCCGCCCACTTTTTTTTGATAATTACACCACACGGCAGCAACAATCTCTCAGACCAAAGAAAATTTTTTTAAATCGGCTTATAACTGATGAAGTTATGAGGTAAAAAATACACCCGAATTGATAACCTCTTCTTTTTTTAAAGTTGGCCCCCCAAAAAGATCGGTGATCAGCTGCCACTATTGAGTGTAAAGTGCTGATCGGCATGGTTCAACTGGTTCAGGACTCAGCGATGTTTCGACAACGGTATGACGATTATCTGCACTCGAAATACATCATTCTTAAAAAAATATATTTCTTGTGAAGTTCTGAATCAATAGACATTTCATTTCGATTAACTTATGATAAAATGGCAGTTGGAACTATGCACTTCGGAAAAAGCACACGATGTGGAAAACTAAAGAATTTGAATTTCAAAAATTCACTACCAAAATAAGGCTCACGAAATCCACAATCAGTCCTACCAACCAGTTTGTACCCAAATGATCTCATCGGTATCATCAGATTAACGAATTTTTTGTGCCACAATTGGCTTCTGGTCAGCAAAAGCACAGTACGCAAACTGTTTTTACAAAATGTGGTTACAAATTTAATAAAAATAAGGATCATTCGTTTGACATCATATTCCATTCGTCATTAAATGCCATATCTCTACTTTACTTTCGAATTTGTTTAAAAAAACTGCAACTTACTTCACAATTGCAAATTTAGTAAATTTTGAGCTCTTAACTTTTTTTTTAAGTCTGGTTAAAGTAGCGGTTCTTATTAAAAAAAGAAATATTACTTTTTAAAGCTTTTTAGATTGTGAATTACCAGCTTTTTTGTATATGTACATACATATGTATACATAGTAAACAAATAATATGTATATAAATATTATACAGAAACCTTTATGCTTTTGCCCCACTTTTTAAATTAAATCTCAGTACTTATCAAGAATTTTTTCTAGACAAAGTTTCTTGAATAGATTAAAAGTAAATTTGTATCTGCAATTATGATCAATAAATAAAAACAAACAGTTTGAAATTTTTTGACAAATGCTTTTATGTCGTGATAAGATCTGACAATTTTATACGAGTGGCGAATTGTAAATGACTGCAAATACATACGAGTACATATGTACGTACATATAGTGTGTGTGTAAATTCTACACTAGAGAAGAGATTACTAGAGTAGAGATGAGAGTGCCATGCGAGGTCACGGCTAACTCGCTAGATGTGGAGTCAGTGACTGAACCAACGGCTGGATCTGATAAATGAGTGCCGTCTTCTCAGGTCTATCGGTGATAGTCACAAGTGGCAACTGAAATCAGTATCTATTGCCCAGAAAGCGAAGGCGTCAATTTTTCAGTCTATGACGAAGCTAAGAAAAGTTTTTTTTTGTCTCCTCTTTGTCTAGACCACAGAATGACAAATGTATCGTTTTAAGTACTCTTTGAGTAGAGATATGCAAATGTCGTGATTTTATCGTGATCAACTTTATTATTAATCACGCGTGACTGCGTGAAGGTGACTTAAAAAAATACTCGTGCGTGAGCTATTTTTAAGAATCACGCACGAATTCTCACGCTCTCACTAAAGGCCATGATTCACTATCCTACACAATCGCGCGATCTACGAAAAAATACAACCCTGATCTGTTGAATTGTTTTTTTCTTTTGAAAATGTTCATAGACTCCATCATACCAGGGCTGTATTTTCTCAAAAATCGCACGATCGTGTAGGCTAGTGTATCACGGCCTTAAATAACATTCCTGCATAGGTGCATCTGTATGTTTATTAGATACTACGAGTATGTAGGAAAGTGTATGTTATTGGAAATCAACTACTGCCGTTGGTACTATTGACTAGGTAGTTATTTTTGGTCCATATGTAGACATTGACTCACTACTACATTCACATTTGGTGTTTTATTAAAAGAAAAGAACTAATTGAAAAAAAATATGTGTATACATAGGTACATAATATGTATCAATTTTTTTCGGCTTTTGGTGATTTTTTTAGTATTGACGCTTATTTTAGTTTTGGCGGTTTTTCGCTTTTACTATCTTTTTTCGGGTTTTGTCGATTTATTTAAAATACACATTTTTCGTTTTATCGATTTTTTTAGTTTTTGATGCTTTTTTATTTTTTTTTGGACCTTTTTGCTTTTGGTGGTTCTTTTTTTGCATTTTAGCGATTTTGTTTTATTATGGTGATGAGTTTCACTTAGCGCTTTTTTTCGATTTTGGCGATTTTTCATTTCGAATTTTTTTTTTTAATTTTGGGATTTCTTTTTTGGTTTTTGGGTTTTTTTACAATACACATTTTCTGTTTTAGCGAGTTTTTTAGTTTTGGTGCTTTTTTCCGCTTTTTGGCAATGTTTTATTTTTTTTGCGAGCTTTTTACTTTTGGTGATTTTTTTGTTGCATTTAAGCGATTTATTTTATTTTTGTATTTTGGTATTATATTTTAAATTTAAACGCTTTTTTCGTTTTAGCGATTTTTTGTTTCGACATTTTTTCAATTTTGGTATTTTTTTAGTTTTTGAAAATTTCAAGAGTTTGTTGCTTCTTACGGTTTCCAAGATATAGCAAGTTGACAAAATTACATAGTCAACGTGACATTAACTGATAAAATATCCTTTTATATTCAGCCCAATCATGAATATTCCCTCGGAATTCATTTCTCACGGAAAATAATTTTCTCGAGAAAACATTCCTCCAATCATAAATTTATTGGGACGAAAAAAGGGTAATACGTGGCATCACCGCATTATGAAGCTCGTTGTTTTGCTTGTTTGTTGACATTTTGTTTCTCCACTTTTTTTTGAGTGAGAGAGCAAAAAAAAAAATTATTAAAATTCACCAACTTGAAAAAATATGTAAAAAAAAGTTTATAAATTATTTATTTGGGAATTATTTGTGTTTTTCCAATTCCAACTATAAAATACAAGTTTATGTATATAAATTTTGTTTTAATGGAGTATTAACCATGTTTTTATGCATTTGGTAAAAAAAGGGGGAAAACAAAGTCATGATAGGAGAAAAGGGAAAAGTGAGAAAAGTCGTGCGGAATTTTTGTTTATGATTGGGCTGATTGATTTTTTAAATTTCAGTGTTAGTTGGTGTAGTTCCGCATAAAAATACACTAACTTTGATAATTTCAAGTATGTATATGTACATAGTTGTCTGTATATTACATTAGCTTTCCAAAATTTTTCGTTGTTGTTTAATTTTAACTGTCATATATTTTTTATTATAGCATTTAAAGTTCTACATATTCTGTGAAGATTTTAAGTCCGTAGCTCTTACGGTTCTCGTGAAAGCAGCCTGCGACATACAGACATGCGGACGGACGGACATCGTAGCGAAAATAATAGGGTTCCTTGTCACCTTTGGCGTAAAAGAGTATGGGAAGATTCTCTTTGAAGGTCTTTGATGAAGCAAATTTTAATTTTTTTAAATTAATTTTAAGGGAGAATATATGGTTACGGGAAATTATATCGCTCATTCAACGTTATAACTTAAAAAATTAATTTTTGAGTTAATTATGCAAAATTAATGCCCTAATTCTGTTCGACGATTGTATCTTAAATACATTGAAATTGATTATTGAGGAGTTTAGCTGGATCCTATGCGCATTTCACTGTTGCTAATGCAGATCATCAGGGAACCTTTACCCAAAAATTTCTTAGTACAACTAGAGTTAATATGTTAAACTTTCATTTAAGCAAATGAGAAGCTCAACAAATAACAAAGTTGAAACAAGAACTCAATAATCAACATGTTTTTTATTTCCTTACTTTATCATTACTACATTATTATTTTACTTAATAAGTAAAATCATAATTTGGGATTACTAGTGCGTTAAAAAAACTTTTAAATTCGTGTTTTGTAAAACTAGTTTTTTTTGGAGTTATAACGTTCTTCAAGTAAATTAGCGATATATATATTCAGCAAATTGGATTGCGTTGTGTAGCATATTAACCTGTTTATTTGTAGTCAGAACTCTACCCCATTAACGACAATTAAACCAGCAACAGTTAATAACAGTTAATAGCTGTAGGTACGCACAGTGGGACTAATTGAAAAATAAATATTAAAAAAAGTCGAATGAAAAGAATTTTGTATATTTATGATTTAATCAGGCTAAAGTTCGTATCGCTTTGTAAGCCAAATTACATGTGATAATTATTAATGAACAAATAACATCAAAGTTAGTTGTAAATATTCTGACAACACATAGTTGAACGGAACAGCCAGCCGTTTTCGAAGGCCACTAAACCTTCATCATCAGCGTTCTTCTGTGTTTGGTCCACTGTGTGTGGTGTCAGTTGATGTAGATTTCTGCCTTATATACGAAACTTTTCTGCAAATGGAATATGTGAATTGGTTTGATTCATCGTATTTCAATTTGCTGAAATGTGTTTTTGTAATGAAGGCCCCAAATTTACCATCACTATATTTACAACAGTCTTACCATTGTCGTTTTTTCATTACTACATAATTTTGGTTCGTTGAAATTATGGCAAAAATTAATGAATTCAAGTGATTTCGACGATGTTCTTCACAAATGGAACATTAATCCAAAGAATTAGCTCTTTCTAATGCATGCTGTGCATTTATAGCATTCATACTTGTTACTAAACAGCAAAGCCCACAAAAAAATAGATAAAAAGAGAAACAATAAGAAAATACTTACATACACACATAAATATCTTCAATTGCAGCTTAAACTGCAATAGCAAAATAAAAAGGATCATTAAAACCCATTTACAGAGTAAATACCTGATTGGTAATGAGGCAATAAAAACAACAAGTGCAAATAATTCACACTCATGTTAAAATCAATTACCTATAATATAAATTGTATGATGAAAATGGTAATAACTTTTTTTTTTGTATTTGCAGTGCGTGAATAGACTTTTGAATTGGGTTGTGTTTGCTTTTGTCAGGCGGTCTTGTTGGTTTTTATTATTATTTACATACATACGAGTACATACATACATACATACATACATACATACATATGTATGTCATTGTATTTTACGGCAGCAACCACAACAAAAAAAGCATTATTTTATCAAAATAACTACAGTATTACAAACATTTAACATTGTGCATATTTGTAATGTTTGGCAACACCAACCTCAAATTAATTGTCTATTATGATGGCATCACTTAATTCAAAAAAAAAAAAAATAAACAATAACAAGCAAAACAAAAGCCAATGTAAATAGTAACAGTGTTGCATAAAAGAGTTTAACAGCACTAACAAAAAAGTTTCTTTCATTACAAAAAAGCTAATCAGGTGTATAATTGTTGTTTGTTTGTTTTTTTTTATCAAGATATTATTATAATTAATACAATAGGAAAGTCTTTATTCAATTGTACCTGACAATTATAGTCGTGATATTGTAATGTTCGAAGTTAGACTCAAAAGTTGTTAAAACTATGTAGTTCAATTTCTTTTTGAATGAATGCATGTTAAACTTGAATAAAAGTATAAGTGCACGGTTTTAAATGAAGTGTCCCTTGTTTCTTTTTTTTTGGAAGAAAATAAAGTTTGAACCCGTTAATCTCACACATTTTCTATTCACGATTTTCTTATACTTCATACTGAATGTTGGAGTGCATAATATGTTATAATTTTATAATTTTCGAAATCATATCCTGCTGATCTCATGGGAGAAGCCTTAGAATATTTACATCATTTAATTATTTTTGCAGAATACTCATAAACAATGAGAACGCCAGAGTGGTTTTTGTACTCGTATATTAAAAAAACCAGTACTACTGATCCAGTTTTTTTTTCGCACAATAAAAGCTCAACCACTTGTGCTTAATTGCACAACGAATATTATGCCTAAAAAAAATCAGGTTTCATTTGTGAAGGGTGTTTTTTTATAGAGATATAAAACTGTGAAATGGAATAAAACAAAGATGAATTTTTTAAATTTACATGAAATTAACTTTATTCGAATGATAATCTTCTGCCATTATAATTTAAATATAACTTCTAGCATATGACCTCCACGGCTAGTTCGGAAGTAGTTTAAAATGAAGGTCCAATTTTCGATGACTTTTTCGAACACTTGTGGCCGTATATTGGCAATAACGCGGCGAATGTTGTCCTCCAAGTGATCAATCGTTTCGTGCTTATCGGCGTATACTAACTAGCGGCTTCACATATCCCCACAGAAAATAATCTAGCTGCGTTAAATCGCACAATATTGGAGGCCAATTCACGGGTATGAAACGAGAAACTATGCGGTTACCAAACATTTCCTTCAATAAATCAACTGTGGCATGATCTTTGTGACATGTTGCGCCACAGCTCCTGCAAATGATGGTTGTTCAATCGATGAACGAATAAGTGAGTAATCATGGCTCTATAGCCTGATTATGGACTGTATAGACTGATTAGGGTCTTCCTCTAGGCTACGCTATACAGCAGATGCGTATTATAATTTAGACTCAAAATTTTTGAGTAAATGTGACGCAAAAACGTTCCATAGTTAATCGAATTCATTGCTCTGATGGATGATTGACCGTAAAATGGAGGTAGTGCGCGATACTTATTTCGAACAGAATCATGATTTTCTAAATAAATTTGCACAATTTGAAAGCGTTGTTTAGGCGTCAGCCTATTCATGTTGGAGTGCCAAACCAAACCAAACATAAATCACTTGACAGCTGACAAAATGGCTGGCAGTTAAAAAAGTGTTGCCAGCCTAAAATTTTAAAGATATATAAAAATCACACTTAACATAAAGCAGCTAATTTAACTGATTCATTACATAAAATTTTTTCCGAATACTAATAAACAATTAACATCAGTATGGTTTTTTACTTATCTTTATTAAAGCAACCAGGATTATCGCTTTAGTTTTTTCGCGCACCAAGAGCTCAACCACTTCAGCTCAGTTTCACATCAAATATTACGCCTATAAAATTGGGTTTCATTTAAATGTGAATTGAGTGCCCACAAATACTACAGCCTCGTCATCATTTAATAATATATAACAGGGCTACACCACAGGAAGGAGTTCTTTCGCCACTCTTATGAAATCTAGTTCTGAATCCTGTGCCGTTATCTCTAGAATCGCGGGGTGCAAAAACATTGCTTATAATGTGGCAATAGCTGTCAGAGGAAAGTTCCTCTCTTCTCTAAGGGAAATCCTAAAGAATGGCCTTTCAACTTAAAAAAGATGGCTAGAAAAACGAAGGCTTGCTCTTAAACACAATAGAACAACTAGCCCTTCTCCTTCTGGAAGTATGAGATTTCCATCCAATTACACGGATATAAAGTGTCTGCAAAATATCTCGGTGTCTTCTTGACTCTAAGTTTAGTTTGAAAATCAATATTCTAGAGAAAGCAACAATTTCACTTTATTCATTTTAAGCTAAAGTTAAGCTGGTGAAGAATATGAAGCTTTAATTTCTTTCTCTCGTCTCTTTTTTCAGTTAAGTTTTGCTGTTAACAAGCCAATAATGATATATCAATATATTACACGTTTATTTAATTATGACGAGACGTATAAGTTTCTGTAGTATAAATATTTTATTTAACCCACCCATACATCCGCAATTTATTTCACGATACATGAGAAAATAATTAGCAATAATTTAATAAAATTATCTTTATCAATAATCATGAGTCACTAGTAAAAAAAAAATAAAAAAATAATAGTAAACTAAAAAATAAATGAACAAAAGAGTAAAACGAAAAATCAAAACGAAAACAACTTTGATCATCACGATTTTTAATGACTAGGCAAAATATTTCCATAGAACGTTTCATTTGGTTAAAATTTCCAGACAACAAATATGTGAGTGCTTATGCAGGGAAGGCCAACATTTGATTTGTTAAAAGCAGGCATAAGCAAACACCCCACACAATTTCACGTACAAATTGGGTACTATTACTGAGAGCAATTTCCGTGTGTAGTGCTAATTTAGACTCAAATAATGTACAAAGATATTCATGGCACTGATCTATAGATGATTTTCTTGTAACAGTTGCAATATTTGTGTTGGAAGAACTAGTAAGCACGTTGACTACAAAACTGAAGGTCCTGAAAGTCATTAAATAACAACACCTCGCATTTTTCTGTTGTGCATTAGTATACCTTTGTATCAGTATTTGAAGGAAAGTTCAAGTGATGAAGCCAAAGACACTGTTCACTGAACTGCACCGGCAGCAGTGGATACTAATCTTCATGTGACATCAGAACGCCCTACTTCGTCGATATTATGTAGCAGAATTATTGCTGAAGTAAAAAATTCAATAAAATGGCCAATAAACACAGCATTGAAAATTTAATACGCCTCATTGACACCAGAGGCGCTGCAATACTGCATTATTAGAAACGTGCAAAAAAGCACAGTTGTAAAAGAATGAAGTTTTTCTCTATCTCTTCCTTCATCACCCGTCTTCTCTATCACTATCCCTTTCCTAAAGAAGGTAACACCTAGTAATAGTAGTAGGCATCCATTGCCTGAGTGTTACTTCTCTTTAAAAACCTAAAAACCTGGGGTCTAATCGTCGCTTTCTATAACGAGCTGATTCAATCACTTTTTCAGTTTGAGATTATGGCATTCGATATCGAACCATATTATTACATTGTACGATAGCGAATACCATAATCTCAAACTGAAAAATGTGATGGAATCAGCTCGTTATCGAAAGCGACGATTAGACCCCTGAATTCGATTGCTTAAGAGCTTAACAAATACAAAATTAAAAATTTTTGGCGAAGGCATAAAACATTAAAATTTCGCCGGGCACAATTTTGAAGTCATTGCCTGATTTAGCAAAACACGTTTGAAAATTACACTAGTAGCCGAAAATCGATAAATCGGCTTCATAGATTTGTAGCGATGGAGATTTAACTTTAGAGAGTTTACAGAACCAGCCGGCTGGGCGATCTTTGCTTTCCGTGTCAAAATCAACACTTCGCAACCTTAACAACCATCGTGCTCATGTTAAAATCGATGAAACGTATTCAGAATCAGCTTCGGTGAGCATTAATCGATTGCTTGAGAAGACCGTTTTTCCAAGAATTGATGAAGTGAAGTGAAACTTCCCAAAAATAATGCTTTGTAGACCCAAATTCAACATTTACGAAGCGAAACAAATTATATCGTTCAAACCACTTGTAAGACATGCAACATCTGTTGTCGATCCCGCATTTTTTAATTATATACACTATATATCACTTTACCCTAACTAGGTTCAACTATTTTTATTTACCTTTTCGATAATCACATTAATTAAATCTACTTAACCCAGGTACATACAGCTGTGTTAAAAACAATAGCACTAAAGCTGAGATTTTAATTTGTATATTTTACATTTAACTTGTAATTAGTTATCAAAATATTCCTGCCTTATATAGGGTGTTTTTTTAGAGTGTCACAACTTTGAGTTGGCATCACTGCTTTATTTTAATTGAGCACCCATTTAACAGCTGATAGTTGCTTTTTGTTTAGTTTGCTTTGAAATTTCATTATAAATCGACGTACACCACAGCAACGCGTGTAAGTTGTTGAAATTTTTAATCAAAATAATTGTTCTTTTCGTCGAATAATAAATTTCTTGAATGTCGATTTTGAATTTCCATTCAAAATCCTATTTTCCGATAAAGCCCATTTCTGGTTGAACGCATTTGGAGTGTGGAGAATCCACAAGCTTTTGTCGAAACACCATTACACCCAAAAAAAATTACTGTTTGAAAATTACTGTTTGGTGCGCTTTATGGGCTGGCGGAGTCAGTGGCCCACATTTCTTGAAAAAATTGGTGTTTCAGATTGCGCCTTCTACCCGAAAGCCGTGGCGGAAACATGGCAGAAATCATATTTAAACATTCATTTCATAAAATTTGCTTTACAATAAACCCCGTTTCATTGATATTAAACATATATTTCCTTGTTTTATTATGATTTAAACTTTTGTCACTCTATAACAAAAGCCCTTTATAGGGTGTTTCTATAGAGTTATCAAACTTTAAAATGGCAACACTTTCTTAAATGGCGGCCATTTTGTCAGTTGTCAAGTGAGTTATGTTTAGTTTGGTGTGGCATTTCAACATGAATGGACTGACGCCTTCGAAATTGTGTAAATTTGTTTTGAAAACCATGGTTCGCATTTTACGGCCAACTAATCGGAGTTTTTATAGAGGTATAGAACTTTGAAATGGAACAAAGCAAAGATGAATTTTATAAATTGACATCAAATTTACTTTATTCGAAAGATAATTTTCTGGTAATATAATTTTAAATATGACTTTTGGCATATGACCGCCACAGCTGGCTCGAACCTAGTCTAATCTGGAGGTCCAATTTTCTATGAGTTTTTCTAAAAATTTTTGCTGGTATATTGTCAATAACGCAGCGAATGTTGTCGTCCAAGTGGTCAATCCTTGCGGGCTTATCGATGTATGTAGACTAGCGACTTCACATATCCCCAAAGAAAATAGTCTAGCGGCGTTAATTCGCACGATCTTGGAGACCAATTGACGGTTCCGAAACGTGAAACTATACGGTTACCAAACGTTTCCTTCAATAAATCAATGGTCGTACGAGCTGTGTGACATGTTGCGCCGTTTTGTTGATACTACAGCTCCTGCACATCATGGTTGTTCACTTGATGAACGAAAACGTCAGTAATCATGGCTCTATAGCGGCAGATAGACGGATTCGGGTCTTCTTCTACGCTAGGTTTTACAGTAGCAATGACTTTTTCTGCACGCACTGTACGACGTCTCTGTGGATGGGTATTATCACTTAGAGTAAGTGTGGTGCGAAAGCGTTCCATATTTAGTCGAATTAATTGCTCGTACCGTAAAATGGTCATAGTGCGCTTCGAACAGAATCATGATTTTCAAAATAAATTTGCACAATTTTTAAGCGTTGTTCAGGCGTCAGTCTATTCTTGTTGGAATACCAAACCAAGCTAAATATAAATCACTTGACAGCTGACCAAATGACCGCTAATTAAAAAAGTGTTGCCAACTTAAATTTTATACATCTGTAAAAAACACCCTTTAATTTGGGTCGTTGAAAGAGCCACACCACAGGCATTTCTTCTTGTGAAGAAGGCAGCATCATATTTAGCAATATATCAACCTATTAAAAGACATTATATAAGTGATAACGCTGCTATAAGTTTTGACGGCACTGTATATGTAAATGCAATATAAAGGCTCAAGTTACTTTGTTGTTGGTTCATCAGCTCGTTGACTTTTCATTGCATCAAACTGAGTGTTGTTGTATTTAAGTTGATGTGTGTATGTATGTATGTACATTTGTAAGTGTTTCAAGTTTAGCGAGCGCTGTAAGCTGATGGATTCACTGACCGAATAAAACCGGTCTACTTTCAATATAATGCTGCGACTGTGATCAAAATATAACATTGCCAGCGAAAATTCGTTTGTTACTTCTAATGAATAACATCATCATCGAAATAAATTTTTCATGTATTAAATAAAGTAAATTTCTTACGGCTGCTATAAGAAGTATCAGGCATTCAAGCCTTAAATGCTTTTGCCCGAACTGTGTACACAAATACCAACGTTCTTAAACCAATAATTGTATGTACATATCTTTCTTCCCAAAATAAAGATTTTGACATTAAGCCTTCATTTTCAAGCTTTGAAAATTAAATGCAAACAGGAAATTTTGTACAAAGTACAGTTTAATTAAAAAAAAATACAATCATCATCATTATTCGAGTCTTTGTAAGTGTTTTTGAATAACAAAATCTAATTATTTATATCAATAATTCTCACATCACAGCACTTTTTCCCCCGTCGTAAATTAGCAGCAGTAATTACGGCAACTTTCAATACTCAGGAAAGAATATTTCACTATTTATTAATTTGAATTTTAAATATGTATTTTAGTTTTTTTTTCTCATCTAGAGGCAATTGTATTTATTTTTATTTAATTTCTTTTTACGTTTAAGATTTTAAGATTCTTAGAAATCACTTAAAGTAAAATGTTAAAAATAATATTAAACTTGACTTTCTGATCGAAATGTAAGCAAAGTAAAACTGCTGGCATAAATTAAGAAGCCTTCTAATGAGTGTATTCAACTAATGAGTATCACTTTCTACATAAATAGCTAAATAAATAAATTGAAGCATAAAATACTAGACTTTGTAAAACTAAGCTGAGTTTTGGAAATATAAAAATACGAAATATGCTTGCAGCAGTTAAAGAAATATTTTCAAAACAAGTAAAAATTAAAAAAAAAAAAAATAAAAATCCTCTACCGCGACCAACTTTAAACCGTTAAAGATCCTAAACGATCATTTGAAATGAAAAATCATTAGAGAAACCCAAAGATGATTTTTATATAGCTGTCGAAGGAATACTGTAAAAATGTTCAATGATGATCATATGGTCAGCAGCTTCTACGCTGATTTTTGAAAAAAGTTGAAGGACCAAGCTGTAAGCAAACCGTTTCAAAGAAAAAAAAATAATTTTGAAAATCGATTGACAAATGAGGAGAGTTATGCATAAGGGCAGCAAATTTCCCCCATCCGATGTTCGATAAAAAACTAAAGCACCCAACCGCAGACCAAAAAATAATTTAAAAAATCGGCTTTCAAATGGTATTTTTTTATAATTTTTGAGTATTTTCATCTTTGGATGAATTCACTTTTTTGATTCCTGTTGATCTTCAAAAGTTATACCCTGCTGAACTTGAAACTTTACAAAAGTAGAGTGATGAATTAAAGGTGAAAGTTGAAATTTTATGCTGAAAACACAATCATAGTGGTTTTAATCTATTCGAAGTATGCTGAGCTAGATTTATTTTTGTAAATTGACTCAAACTATTTTCTTTTAAAGCTGATCTTTTAAGATATATCTCTTCATTGCCTTACAAATCTACAATGACACAGTTAAGCCATTAAGTTGTTATTTCTTATAAATAAAATTAACATCCCCCCCCCCCCCCCAATTTAAATAAAAATCTAAAGGGAGAGGGATTTTCATCTGTAAACACACTTCAAACTATCAAAATAAACCGTCAGGTTGTGGAAAAGATTTGAAATTTTAATAGCTAACAAAAATAAAAAGCAACTCCCAATACTTAAAAGAAAAGCAAAATTTTATAAAGACTGGTAAAGAGTTTTTGAAAATAAGTGAAGGCTCGCTAAAGCTTCGATTTTTTTAAGTGTACATTGAATTATTCACCCTTATTCCAGTTGTCAATGTGAAGACAATTTTTTTTTACTGTTTTGTCTTATTTACTTCAAATCGTTATCAAAGATTATCGATGCCTGACAATATTGAATTTGCATTTTATAATAAAATTTAGATGGCGATATGGTTTTCAAACGACTTTGAATTTGCCGTCGCCATTTTTGCTAACGACTTGAGTTTATTTGAAGAGATTAGTGGAAGAGTTGTAGAAGAATCTTTCTTTTGCAGTTGGCTTTCCCAAAGGCACTCTTCCAAGTAATTTTAAAGAAAAAGTGGGATATGATATGTTTCCTTTTTGTTGTTGATGTGTTTCCTTTTTGATGGTGTAAAAATGTTAAGAATCTATTTGAAGAAAAAATTTAGGTTTTTTCCAATGAAAATTGATTCTGAACCACCGTGCGGCGATACTTCAATTAATGCATACTCGTATTCATTGATAACTTCTTCTTATATCATGAGTAGTGATTGATTTTGTTTGTCCGTTTATTCGCATTCATGTTTTTATTCTTGCCGTAAAAATCTTACGTAAACAACTTACATATATACACACATACATACATATTTTATTGAACTGAGAACTAAAAGAAGAACAAATGGTTCGTCCGATTAAACAAACTAACTCAGTCAGTCAGCTCAATAAAGTAACAAATTTATTAGTGGTGAACTAGTTCATGAATGTTAATGAGAAAATTACTTTAATTATTTTTATACAACAATTACCTTTAAAGAACTTATGCTGAAGAATAGAATAATAAGTGCCAATGTTAATCTTTCTAAAGATCGATACCAATAAAAAGCCTACACATTGTCTAACGCGCTACTAATAATCCAACTGCTAGACTGCTTGTCTACCACATAATTTCAGTAAAAGCCTAAAAATATGTTTCATTTTTTTCACTTCTAATTTAAACTGTTTAAGAAGGCAATTGTTAATAACATTTCGCATTTTGCATTATACATATTTTAACATATAAGCAACGACACTCATTTTCTTATTGGACGTTAAACACCAACACTAATACGTATAATTTTCTCTCAGTGTTGCCAGCAGCAAAATTCAAAACTACACTTGAGATGAAGTAAAATTACCCGATTTAACTGAAATTACACCTGCCCACGTATTCTGTAACTCGCTAATGCAAAATCTATAAACTCAATATATCGATTTTTGTCTTTGCATAAAATTTTCAAACGTCTATTGCTAAATCAGGCAATGGTTTAATAATGTCATTCACCGACATTTAAGTGTTTTAAATATAATCGCCAAATATTTTTAATTTTCCATTATGCTCAGCATTTTAAGAAAACTTAAAACAATGAGTCCTTCATCCAAATTTGGATGCAAAAAAAAGTGCACAATGTTCCTTTGAATATCTTCTTTAGTAAATAAATTTCCCGTAATTGCTTCAGCGCAGGAGAGAATATGCGACTTTTCGACTACAATTAATTTTCAAAACTACAATTAAGGCGAATTCGTATGACTCTGTTCAAGGCAAATTCATATAAGGTATACTCAGCTCAATTCGCTTTGAGAAATTTATACTTTAAATGTAAAAAAAAATGTACTCAAAAATGTGTGTTGACATCCAACGTACATACATATATTCAAATTACAAGCGTTGAAAATAGTCACCTGATCCCTTGCGACCACCTAGTACGGATTCGCCTTGACTCTGTTTATTGCAGCTGGGCAGTGTTACCAGCAAAAAGATTAAAAATTACACTTCGGATGAATATAAACTACCCGACTTAACTGAAATTAACCCTGATCATAAATTAAGATGTAATTTGATAAAAAAAAATTCCAAAAAAAAAAAATAAAACAAAATTTTTTTTTTTTTTAGTTATAATACTTAGATTCACGAAAATAGCACAAAAACTAAAAATACAGTAAGGCCTTCGATTATCCGTCAATTATACGGGAACGAAATATTGTAATTGTTTTCTTTTTGTCCATCCGTTTCACTTTTTTTGCATCGATCAACCGTGATTACCTTTATTATTCGGGATTGCAAGCACGCAACCGTTTTAAGCCAAAATATTTTTTTACTTACACTACACATTTATGCATTTTTTGATTAAGCACAAGCACAAAATCCATGAATTTTTCTTTTATTATACCTATGCGATATATAGAAAGATGTATCAGTAAGTACAAAAATATGAATAAAAAATATGAAAAAAAACAATAAATGCTGTTACCCCATTAACCGTGAAAATCGATTATCCAGAATGCTCCCGGTCTCGACCATTATGGATAATCGAGGCCTAACTGTAAATCAATTAACAAACAAATAAAATTAAATAATAAAACTTAAAATAATGATTGGTTGCATATATGTAGGGAAGGTACACAATGTTCATTGTCGTTCCTTTAAATACCTTCTTTAGTAAAAAAGATTCCTGTAATGGTTTCAGACGACAGAATGTATATCAAATCAATTTTAAAAATCTTAAGGCTGCTAAATATTCTCTCAACTGAAGTATTTGCAAATGGAATATTAAAATTAAATTTATTATTATATTTTACAATATTGAAAATATATCTTCCTACCTTCGGGTTCACTATGAAGCTACTACATACTTATCAAAATCGAAGCTTTTGCAAGTCTGTATGGAACGATGGATTTGTTTTTACCGTGACGTTGGTGGAGAAGACTGTTTATTTGTTGATCAACAAAAAATCACTTCAGTATACAATTTTCAAATATAATTGCCCTTGCTAGAATGGAACAGAAAGCAAAGAAATGCCAATATATCGTTCATTTATGTTTAAAACCAAATTTTCAGCTGCTCCATAAGCTCCGGGATTTAAAACATCGGTTTTAAATAAGGAAAACAAAAAATTCTTAATCCTTATTCATTATATAAATTAGTTGCATGAAAATTTTTCATTTGTCAATAGGAGGTCTGGAGGAGCAACTCAAAAAAGTTGCCAAAAAATCATTAGAGATTCATTCTACGCCCTTCTTTATAAAATAAAATTCGTTTCTATAGCGCTGAAATTAGCAAATAAACAAAGTTTCGTGCAACAGAATTCATGAAATTTCATGAAAAACAAATACTTAAAGTAAATTAGGTATAAGTTATTAAAACGAAATAATTTTCAATTACACCTGATCTACACCTAAAAGAAATTATCCACGCTCTGTTCACGACAGTTAAAATTACAACAAATTCGGTTAATTACCCAAAAATTCCCAACACTTTTTTTCCCTATTTTCTCCAACTACATATTTCTATTATGCATAGTTGGAAAACTTAGTGTATTTCAGAAATTTACCTAGGAAGGGATACTTAATATATATAAAAATCAAAAACACGTTTATTTGTTAGGGGTGAACTCTTCAATACCCCAACAGATTTTCGCCTTCCACCCCACAAAATATTTGTAAAAGACCGGCGCGTGTTTTTATATATATTCTACCCCGGTAAATGCTACGCCCCTTTCAGAAATAGTGATTTTAATAATAAGTTAAATCTATAATATAAAAATGAATCGTTGCTAAGCGCAAATCTTGAGAACAGCTGGAACGATTTCGCCAATTCTTTTTTTATAATATTTCTTGAAGTACGAGGAGGGTGCTTGCTTACGGAGAGAAAGTTTTAAAACTAGGACCAGGACCGCGATAGGGGGAAATTTCTGCACCTCTGAAACGTCCAAACCGAGTTTAATGAAATTTAGAATATAGATAGATCTGCGTCCAAAAAGTCACATAGGCCATGTACATTTTTAAAATTAGGACCAGGAGGGCGATAGGGGGAAATTTCTGTCCCTCCAAAAAGTTCAAACCGATTTTAACGAAGTTTAGAACATAGATAGATTTCCATCTAAAAATTCGCAGTAGGGCAAGGGGGGCGGGATTGCAGTCCCTCCGAAACATTCGAACCGATTTTAATGAAATTTAGAACATAGATAGATCTGCGTCTAAAAAGTTACATATGCTATGTACATTTTTAATACTAGGATCAAGAGGGCGATATAGGGAAATTTCTCCCCCTCCGAAACGTTAAAAATCAATCAAATTACTGCAAATTAATTAAATATTTGTATAATGTCTTTCCTTCAAATTTATTTTAGTTGTTGGTGTAGCAACGCGCGCAGGGTACAGCTAGTATAAATATAATACAGTAGTTTTTTGTTTAAGCGCACTTTTGATTTAACTGCATAAAGCTATTTATCTGTGTCACTATTCCTTAAAACTCCATACAAATTCGTTTTTTAAGTGCACATTCTTTACCTGTACTTTTAATAAAAATGCCCAAAATTTTTGGTAATTTAAAATTATTAAGGGCAATCATAAATAAAATTCTCCCTCTTCCAGTTATAATTTTTTTGTTTTCCCTATTACTTGCTATTCTTTTTTTTTTTTGGTAATTGTAAATTATTTTTATATAAAATGTGTTGACCACTTTTTCAATCATGTATCCAACTTAAACCGTTTTGCAATTATAAAAATCGCAAATCAGATCTCAAGCTGTCATTCATTACTTCTGCTATCGAAGATGCTTCACAATTCAATGAACTTGATTTCCTAAACGCGGTTTCTGATTCTATGAATCGCATAAATTGTGACGACGGAAATTAAAATTGAGAACGAAATGAAAAAATTATAATCATCTTCTTCAAAAGTGTGGTTTTTTTATGAATATTAAATATAAAAGCCTATCCCAAAATTTAAAAATTTTTTTTGTTTAAAATCTAAGTGTGCCACAAGTCGAACGTTTTCGACATCGTGGGACATACCCTAAAAGTGGATAAAATTTAAATCGATAAAAATCCACAGGCTATTCAACAATTAACAATAACTGATTTTTTCTAAAAGGACATTAAAATACATACGAGTACATACTCTAGTTATGTCACTGTCCAGCATTCAGTAAAATCAGAAGACAAATCATCTATCTGAAAAATATATCAGATATGGAATATCTTAGGTATTCAGATTGGAAAAACTTAAGAAAATATATTTATAGGTTCAGGGTTTCTTTATTGGGTAGAAAATCGGACAATCAGGACGGGGATAATGGTACTTTTCCCATAAAAAGTAATTGTTAATTATCGTATACAGGGGAACTAACACACTCAAAGCTCTTAAAGTTTTGAATGGGTGGCGGTTAAATAAAAACCTTGCTGGTAAGCGTGTGCAGTAGAGTATTAATACGGATATGAAAAATTTTGTCTGAACATGTATGTGTTACAATATCGAAAAAAGAGCTGCTGTCTTATGCCTTCAGTTTAGAAAAACCAGGGGGGTTACTCTCTATTGCGATGCGAAAGAAAAATGCTACGAAATCGAACGATTTCGCAAGCCTGGTATCACCGCACTCTGTAATGCGAAAGCGTCCGTAAAAATCGTCCGATTATCGCAAAAATCTTGCGATAGGTAACTATCAAACGCAAAGGGAGAAAAACATGTGAATACTTTGAACAAATATTTGAATTTGATATTGAAATTTTTATTTTTGGAGAAAGATGTATTTTACATTTCATTTTGTATTTTACATTTCATTTTGTATTTAACATTTTTTTTTAATTTTGGCCGATCTAACCGTTTGTATGTGAGTACCATCTACTGCTCCAATCACAACAGGAATGCCGCAAGTGTTGTTTTTTACTTCTTGTTTCTCTTCTGCAGCTAAATCAAAATTTGACATGTTTTTAACATAGTATTCATTTAATGTGAGACTGCTGCGATATACCTAAGGTATGGTCCTGCCCAATTTGATGTTGACATCCATCTTGGCCAAGTAATTTTAATGCGGCGGCTAGTTTTATAATAGTTGAAATTGCTCTGGATGTCCTTGAAACTTTTATGTCCTGTTGAATAGTGTTTAGAACAAACAGAAACGGAAATTTTGAAGAGAGTATATTGGACTTACATATCTCTTAAGACTCGTCCTACACGATCGTTTTCCTCATCAAACACTATTTTACTTTCAATTTAAAACTGTTACACTTCACTTTTTTCTAACTTTCCTTTTCTTAAAAGATGTTTTTTACATATTTTGACATTTCATTACTGTCAATCTTTGCCATATTTCCTTTTGCAAACTCAGTGCTGCCAGAATTTTGCCAAAGGACTTGCGAAAGTAATAGAGAATACCAAATTGTCATCTCATCGCATTTAGCTTTCGCAACGCAATAGAGAGTAACCCCCAGCTTCGTATATCTTAAGCTGTTCTAAAAAATGTGACATAAATATTATGGTATTGCATTATCCAGCACTGACAAATATCTTATTTATTATTATAAAAAAAAAGTTTGGAGTCTCAAGTTTCTTGTCTTTGAATTCATACAGTTCAGCATTAAGCAGATAGAAGGCAGCAGGCAACCGACCACAACTATCAAAAATAAAATACACAAACGATTATTTTGACGCCATCACAGCTATACGACCACCTTTACCATTATTGCCAACTGAGGCTAATTTCTATTTTTCGTAAACGTAAAGAAATACTTCTATTTTTACAAATATGAAATATATTTGAAAGTGGCACCACAGAAATTTGTATTTCTACTGCACAATCAGCTGTTCATAATAATACTGTCAACGGCTTTTGGCACTCCTGCTGTTGTGTAGCCGTGGTACTCTACGTATTTTAAGAAGCATTATTCATCTGTTAAAACGCACATTTCGAGATTAACACTAGTTTGTCATTGTAATTGGTTTTTATATAGCGTTAATAGTCTTTGGTTGGTTATGGCTTCCTAAAGTAAACAACATTGTTGTTTTTCAATATACTAAATATATATTTATGCGCAGTATGTTTTGTTAATTGTTATTTTTTTCCATTTCTGTGGTATTTGCTGATTGCTTATTTATCAGTACAATGTTGTAGATGTACTCACCTGAAAATATCTACATAAGTATGTACATACCAACATACATATATAGCATGTATGTATGTATGTATGTATGTTTGTACAGGTGGGTAAATGTATGTATATATGTATGTATGTAATATGTACGGACGTATATGGGTACGCACGAGTATCTCGTAGACATACTTAATGCATGGAAAAGTGTGTACGTGCATGGAGTTATTAATTAAAATTAATGCGGGATCAGTTCCAGAATTACTGGAGCTAATGAGAAAATAGCGTGTTTAGATTAATGGGTGTATTATGGATAGTTATTCAGGGGTGATCTTCAAACTGCGCGATTCCAAAAACGAAAAACAGTGATTAAACATCTAAAATATTAAAACCAATTAAAAAGCTGCAACAAGTCACCTTTTTAATTAAGTTCTTTCCTGGAAATTAGGCGATTTCAAAACGTGTGGTTTACAGAACACCCCTGATCAGTGTTGTCAGATATCTGGCCAAACGTGGCGACGAAAAATTATTTTTGGCGATATTTGAACTCCTTGGCGATATTTGACGATTTCAATAAAATAGAATAATGTTAAAAACATGAAATTTTTTTTTTGTAAAGAATTTTTTCTACAACATAAAATATTTCGTGCATGAAATTCTAAATGTTGTGACTTTTTATCTCAAACAAAATTTTCTGAAATTCAATAAGTTTAAAAAATATGGCCCTCAAAATCTCATTTGGTGTTTATAAAACACAGTGGGGAAAACTTTCTTTTATTAATTAGAACCAACATTTTGATAATGAAGCACCAAAAAGCCTGCACGATTTCTCGCCTATGCCAGCCATACACTACACAAGTTCAGTGCTCAAGTCTGGCACTGAGTAAAATAAGCTTGTGACACACACTATACAAGTAAACTGTGCAGTTTTTATTTTAATGCTCCATAATGCAGGCGATTCTTTGTATAATTCTAGGAACTCTGTCCAGCATATTTTTTCGGCGCTCATTTCTAGTTTTGAACTCTTAAAAAATCACGACACAACTGAGGGTTTGCAACATATACTACACAAGTTCACTGTACAGTTTTACAAACTTGATGAAATATCAAAATCGTTTTGATATTTAGTCAGGTCACTACGTAAATAGCACAATCAGCCCCATACACTACACAGACGCACTGTGCAGTGAACTTGTGTAGTGTATGGCTGGTACTAGAGTGTATGAATACAACGATTCTGTTTACCACTTCAAGGACATTATATGTGTACTTAAATACACATTTAAGTAAATGTTACTTCAGTTTTATCACATGATTTATATGTATAATAATTTTTATCTTGGTGTTCAAGTTCAATTTATCCTATTCGGATTGATCTTTTGGAATAAGTTATTTTTAATTATTTTTTGTACTCCACTATTTATATGTTAATGTAAACACTTTTCTTAATTTTTCTTATATAGTATAACTTTTATGTTTTTCGATAGACGTTACCTGCTGAATTTAAAATTTAACAATATTTGTAATATAATTACAAAATGAAAAAATATTTTTGCAGCTATAATTTAATGTTTTATTATATTGGCGATATTTGGCGATATTCGACAAGTCATTTGGCGACAAGGCTCAAAATAAATCTGACAACACTGCCCCTGATTAACATACAAATTCGAAAGCATTTTGTTTCCCTTCGAATTACACAGTAGACCCGCAGTTCGATTGTCGCAAGGCATAGCATAAAAATCAGACATCCGACCAAGGTTGTCAGATTTTTTTCGACCTATTGCAACAAATTGATTTTAAAAATCAGCAAGAATCGCCAAAAGCAATTTTATGTAGTTTTTTTTTTACTACAAATTTGATAATAAATTTGTTTTTATATAAAATTTTATAAAAAAATCGTTAAAAAATTTAGAAGCAAATCGCCAAAAGTAGAAATCTTGCAATTTTTCTCACTCAAATGCAAAGCGGGTTAATAATCTTGATGATTTTTCTTATATTAATTATATGAAATTGTTTTAATATCTGCAGACGAGTTGTGACAGGATTTACTTTGTAAACATACTAATTTTCTTGAATTACAAAAATTTTGAAGCTCAATTTTGTTTAAAAAAAAGTCATAAAAATCGCCAAATCAAAAACTTAGACGCCAAAAAAGTTAAAAAATGGCCTTGTTTGGCGATAAATAGTCATATCCGATAAACCTGCTGCCGGCCGGCATGTCGCGGCAAGCAGAATTTCTTGTTTGCCAGAAAGCAATAATTATTTACCAGTTAATGTCGATAACACAGTCTTTAGTAACTGGCATCGCAACTGAACTTCAGTTATTATCCATAAATACAATATTTTGAGTTAAAGTTATGAATTTACAAATTTGCTTAAAAAAGCTTAAGATTTATCACAGTGTACGAGTATAATATATTCCACAAAACGCATTTAAATTATACGATTTTTATTACAACCTAAAAATCAAAATAAATTTTAGGAAAATAAAACTCTTTTCCAATTCTTAAAATGCCAACAGTTGATATTTCTTATTCAAAAAGCAAAAAAAGACGTTAATTTTTTTCCTTATGGGGAAACAAATTTTTTTTATTTTTTCAGCAAATATTTCGAATCTATTCGTTTTTCGCCAACGATTGTTTTTTTTTTATTCGTTGGGGAAATATATTTTTTCAGGACCGGTGGTCTACATATTTGCCATTTCAAATTGTTTTTGGACTATCCTCGTAATTGTTAATTTATGGTAAAACCCACAACAATAAAAAAAAAACAACAGCTGATATGAATGTCGGGGGTTATATTTAGTGGCCACTAGGGGAATTACATAATTATTAGTTGCTATATAAGGAGATAACAGTGTTACCAAATGCACAAAATAATAATAAAATTTTCCGAAAGCTATAAATATGAATTTTGCTTATTTCTAATGTTTGTGCTGGTTTTATACATAGTACAAAAGCTTTTAATCAGAATTTTAATATATTACAAAATTGTTTTTCCCTTTTTTTGCTTACTTTGCATAGTTTTTTAATGATTAAAGATGAAATATGTAAACATGTATTTTCTTTGTACTACCGTGTTCCACAGCTTTCAAATGTTTTAATAACTTTGGAATTAATTGATCCTAAATAAATTTATGCTAAGTTTTTGAAATGTGCTTAACACTGAAATAAATTCTTTGGGATTATCCCCCTTTAATTATGTTCCAGTTGGAAGTTGAAGTTGCAGCGGTTGCTATGCTACATTTGCAAAGAAAGGATTACAAGAAAGTAGAACCACGTTTTAGAGCCTGTAAATACCTCTGCGGTAGCGGCAAAACTTGCGAAAAACACTGCTTTGCTTAAGTCGACTTAAGCGGTTATTAATTACATATTGCTACAGATATTTTTTAACCCCCCGTCTAGACTGGCAATAAATTCGTTAACATATATTGCAGCAAATGTCAAAATATTGATATTGCCTATGGAGACAGCTTATTGGCGGTGCTGGCAATAATTGCGACAATAATTGTCAACAGTTTTTCGACACAACTGAGGGTTTGCAACATATACTACACAAGTTCACTGTACAGTTTTACAAACTTGATGAAATATCAAAATCGTTTTGATATTTAGTCAGGTCACTACGTAAATAGCACAACCAGCCCCATACACTACACAGACGCACTGTGCAGTGAACTTGTGTAGTGTATGGCTGGTACTGGAGTGTATGAATACAACGATTCTGTTTACCACTTCAAGGACATTATATGTGTACTTAAATGCACATTTAAGTAAATGTTACTTCAATTATTGCCAGCACCGCTTATTGGCGGTGCTGGCAATAATTGCGGCAATAATTGTCAACAGTTTTTCGTTGACAATTATTGCGAACATGAAACGTCAAACTCGGTGTTAATTTATGTTCCACTTTTCTGTATTTCGTTTGACATTTAGATAATATTAGTGAAATTAAGAAAATATACATATATGTATATTAAAAAAGAAAAATAGTCTCGTAGAAGCGTGTGTAGTGAAATAATTTGTGCTGTTATTAGTTTAAAAAAATAAAAATTTGTTGGATTAACCAGATATTTACAAGAGAATTATATTTTTGTTCTGCACCTTTCTTGTTGACTTTATCCATATTGTGGCTACGAGGCTATGGGAAATAGCATTGACATAAGTAAAGCAATCAGCAATATTGTACCGCTATTCTGCCGGCTTTATTGCTATATTGCCAACATATTTATTGCCAGTCTAGACGGGGGGTAATAACCACAAATGATAAAAATATTAACATGCCATCTGGCAACGTTTTGTTGCTCACTCACGTGATGTTGTTTATAATTCTTATGAAAACATATAGCAGAGATGGAAAATCTAGTAATCTTCTATTACAGTACCGGTGAATTATAGATATATCTATAATATTTTGCCAACTTGAATTACTTTTTTTTTTAAATCTTAAAATTTGTTTTTGTATATTTTTAACACGGAAAAAATAATTATTTTTTCACTGCGGCCATTCAACAGATAACATTGAATATCATGCTAAGTTAAATTTTCACTACATTTGCAGTGATTTTCATCAATTGTTTCCATTACAGATATTTTGTAATCCGATTAAAGCCTTATACAAAATAGCCTTTCTAGCGAGTTATAATTTATATTAAATTCGAACCAGTCTCTTATTGTAGATGATGTCCTCGAGAAAAGTATACTTAGAAAACCACAAATGCACCGCTGTCTAGTGAATGTCAGGAATTATAAGTGGCTATTTTTTTCAACGTTGTAGGAAAATATAAAATATGTACATATGTATTTTTGTTTTCACTTTCAATACAATATATTTTTTGAGGTAAACTTATTTTACTATTTGCCTGTACTTTAGTGAAAAATTAATGTTGACACCCAATATTTAGTAGAGCTTAGTTAACCTTATCTTATTTCTCTTGTGCAGGCTGGTGCAAACACACCTCTCTGCTCAATTCTTTGATCATTTACTAAAAACTTTTATCAGAGTTGCCGCCTTCGGCCGATTGGAAATAATTTTAGATACGTAACATTTCTTTAAGTTTTATTTAAAAATGTATTTAATGAAATTTAAAATTTTAAATAATATTTATATGAGTGGGAAATCTATGAAGAACATGTACATTAAAATTTTCATTAAAATTACTTCGTTTCTTTTATTTAATTAAATTAAGCTAAAATTGATAACGTTTAGAGAGAGAAAATTAAAAACATGTTTGAAAAGAACAGACAAGTTCTAAGGAACATTTAAACCACAAAAAATTATAATTTTTTTTTTTTTTTTTTTTTTTATAAACAAACACAACCCCGCAAAGCGATTAGCTTGTCTGCAGAAAACACCCAGGGTCTAAGGCGGGAATCGAACCCACGACCTCTGGACTGAGAGGTTAGCATCGCTACCACTCAGCCACAGGGGCACCCAGAAGAATTGAACAACAAACACCTTTTTTTTCTAGAAAACCGCAATGCATTCATTATGCATTCATCATATTATGGATATCGATCGATTTCAAATCACGCGATTTTACAAAACTGATAATAGCCAAATAGGTGTTCTTCAAACCGTACAATACAGTAAAAACAAATTTAAGTTCGAATAAAATATTCTATGCCACCGAAAAAATCAGCAATAAATCTTCTGTTGGGAATTTGAAATCGACAGATTTCCATCACTTATCAGAATGAAAATGACTTATTGATGTTTTTTAGAGACTACATCGAAAAATATGCCTGAGAAATTCCTTTTGAAAAATTTCGTCATAGCTTGATTGTATTTTTTTTCAGATATCTTGGCCAGGTTTTTAGGATTGATTTATTAAATTTTTCATTTCATTTGGGAATTATTTAATTTCGTCAAAAATTTGAAAATGAAATACATAAGTACGATTTTTTTTGATATTATTTAGTACAGAAAAGAATTTGATACTTATTTCTTTAAGCTAATGATTTTTCTAAGCGAAATATATTTGGAAAATTTTTCTGTGAGATGTGTCCAATGCCTACAATGCATTTCTGTATTGTCGACATGACTGTTTGGTTCCAAGTATGTCGGAAAACGCCACAAAAATGTTCTTAGCTGGTTTCGAACATTAGCTACACTTACTAAATATTTTTATATTTCACAAGATCACAATATATTTGAGAGTTATTTGATATTCTTCAGGTGTTTATTCATAGAGACTTGTTTCATCTTTTGACATGAAAGTTATTTCATTAGCAAGTAAATTAAAAGAATTGCGACTTATTTCATTTCGAGTTTTGGCAGTAATTTTATTTATTGAGACTTATTTCATGAAAGTTTGCTAGAACTTACTTCAAATTTTATATCGCATTTTATTTTATTCATACACTTACATACATATATGTACGTACAATGTACATAGTTTTTTGTCTTGAGTTCTTCATTTGTTTCAGAAATTTTTAAGTGAATTATTTCTAATTATTTGCAAAAGGCACTAGTCGAAGAACATTTTCATTGCCTCTATGGTATCATCAACCACAACCGCCAATTTTAGTTTTCATATTTTAAAAATTTTCTGCTGAAATCGATTTTATGTTCACACACGAAATTTTTTCTCAGTAGTTATTGCAATTTTTTTATCTTCTTTTTCTCACACTTTTGAGATTATAAATAATGATATGAAAATGGAACACTTTTGGTATAGTATATAGATTTATAAATTTTTTGGTTTCGTTGAAACTTTTATTTCATTACAATGCTTGGACCTTGATATTACGTACGAAAAACAATGTCATTTAAATGATCGCCTCCAGATTGGTTGCAGTAGTCCATGATTTTGTGGAAGTTTTCCACCCTTTTTTTGCACATTTCGGGTGTTATTTCGGCGATAACTTGACAAATGTTTGTTTTCAAATGCTCCAAGGTTAAGGAGTTATCCGCGCAGACGTGGGTTTTGGTATAACCCCACAAAAAATTCAACGGCGTTACATCGCATGACCTTGGTGATCAATTGACGTCGAATTGTGTGTTGTGGCATCTTCCCATGCATTAAAGCTGAAATCGGAAATTTTGTGTGGCTCGTGGCATGGTATTGTTGAAACCACATATCGTCCAGTTTGTAATCTTCTATTGCAGTTCAAAAAAAATTTAACTGTAATAGGGCTGTAGTGATGTGAATTGACTGTAAAGCTTCTTCGGATTATCCGCCACAATTTAACTAACATAAGCGATATTTTCTGCAGTGCACAAATTACGATGATGATGGGCCTGACCACTACTGACTATAAAATTAACAATCTCTTTAAATTTCTTCATAATTTTGCCAACTCCTGACGAGACCATAATGACCCTATAATGTAGTAAGTTTTAACTATTTTTACGCGTTCTTCGGCTGTTAAACGATACATATTCGTAAATTGCAAACCTTTCGTTAAATAAATGACACTTCAGATGTCAAATATTTAACAACAGGTATATTTGCTTCACAAAATATACCAGAGATGTCACGAGAAGAAAGATAATTGTGTTTTCGGATGTCTCGCTCACACAGTCATCAAATCCTCTTTACTTTTTCTTTTGCGTGGTCTCATTCGCTGCCTAATTTTTGTAAATATATGGTAAAAATTTATATTTTTGAACGAAAATGCTTAAAACGAAGTCTCTAATCATTTGAAAACTAATTTTAATCACTTTTTTAATGCTAATAATCTTTTTCGCATTTTTTTTTTTTTAATTCAATACCTCAAATTACTTTAATTTTAATTTTGTTCAAATGTTCATGTGTTCAAATGTATTTTCATTTTATGCTTTGTGGTCTCATTCGTTGTCTGCTTTTGGTAAGTTGAAGTTAAAAATTAATATTTTTGTAAGAAAATGTTTGAAATTGAGTTTGTAAGCATTTGGAAACTAAATTTAAACACTTTTATAATACTAATAATGTTTTAGACATTGTTTTTTTAGTTCAACACTACAAAATCTTTCATTTAATTTTGTAAAAATTTTCAATTGTTCATTTCACTAAGTATAAATTTGCTGTTGTTTGTTTTGATTATTGTACTAAAAATATTCAATAACAAACACACTATATTTGTCCCTTTTTAACAGTGATCAAATCAGCGGATTTTAGCTTTTTTCATAAATCACTTTCTACAACTCTGGTCTACTTTGTGATTTCCTTCGTGGTATAGAGAATATATGTTAAAATAAGCTTCGCGAGTGCCAAAGTGAAGGAAAGTTTGAAAGAAAATTAAAAGAATTTTTCAACGTAAATTTTGTGCAAAAGTAAAATCGGCTTAGTTTTTCTTCAAATTTTGAACACTTGAACTTTGAATTCCATGAATTGTAATTACGAATGGACAAGCCTAAATGAAAAGCGTTAGAACTGATACGAAGTTGCACTACTTACGGAAGAAAGTCTTATGGTAGAATTACTGAAATCGTATCGTGCTATTGCGTGTCAGCTGACAAAATCCGTAACATTTATTAAGCATGTTGATGCTTATTGACAATGTGTTGGCAACTTTTGCTACGTAAAAATCTACAGAAAATAGATTTTTACGTAGCAAACGTCAACTTCTGGCTTACATACATACACACACACGTATAAAGCAAAGTAACAGCTGAGACTTTCGCTGGCAGCCTCACGTTTTTGCTAACTAACATCCAGACTTAAACGATACGACAACTTCAAAAGTAAGACGATACGATTTGACTAACGAAGCCATTACATATACGAGTATACGTACATATACATAATTTTAGCTAGTTTAAATTTTGTGGCAACACTGATTTTATACTCCCATACTTTCTACTTATGTATCGCTCTCAACATTTGAGTATTTAAACAGGTGAAGTGTAAATGCTGTGGTCGTTGTTTTCAAAATCTAGCGCTGCAAATTATTCATAAAAAAATATGTTATAATTTTTTCACTCTGTTTAATTTGCGGTTTTGTTTGGTGCACAAACTGTCTCCACAGTAAAAAATTCATATGATTATGGGAAGCAGTAGACAGTCAGTAACCAGTCTATAAGTCAGTCGCTAAGTCGGTTGCTCTCAAATGCAGTCAATAACACGCTACTTTCGCATTTGTTCTAACGAATCTTTTTTTCGAGCGTCAAAAAGACAGCAACGTAAACGTAAGAAACCAGACCTGAGTACACTTTTTTTTTATTATTATTATTTATGCATGAGATCGGGTTAATAAAATTTTTGTTCCGCTCTCAATGGAGCGAGCAATTCTTAATAAAAATAAGTGAATACTGAGATTTGTATAATTTCATGTCTTAGCATTGTTGTTGTTTGTTACATTCGGTTGTTTTATTTTTCTTGACGCCTTTAGAGCTAAACGAGACCTTTAACGTTAAACACGGTTTTGTCCTATATGTTGTTACCCAAACAAAAAAAAAACAAAAACAAAAAAAAAAAGAAATAAACGAAACTCTATAAATAATCTAATAAAATTGATAAAATAATAAACATTCGCAGATGATTTAAATAAAAAAAAAAAAAATTAAAAATATACACACGTACGCTTATGCATAATAATACCAAAAAAAAGCCACTCTTAAATAAAAAAATTATAAAATATTTAATTCACGCCTCAAATTAAGTGATTTAACACAACCGACGGTCGGCCAGCAATTTTTTTTTCTGAACTCCGGCTATAAAAAATGTGTCGCTGTTGTCAAAAGTGAGTAAAAATAAACAAGTGTTTTTTTTTCTTAATTTATGCATATGGATGGCTTAATATAAGAAAGGCGTAACTCGAATTTTCGATATTTTATAGGAGAACGAAAAAACTTCATAAAAACTAAAGCATTTACACGCAAAAATAATATTTTAAATGACCATAAGTACTTTATTTTAAACTGTAACGTAGTTATTTTTCAAGGCGGATGTAATTATACGTTGGGTACCAGAAAACGTTAAAAACGCAATTAAAACAAATCGAGTTACGCCCTTTTTATATTAAGCCATCAATATGCAATATGTAAGTATCTAATTATTTGTTTTTTTTTTATATTTTTATTATGTTCTTCAGCTGCTGGGAAGATTTCTATTGGAATTGTTTTGAAGAAAGATTTTGTTATGATGAATCTATTGGTAAGTAAATCTTTAATATATTTTGTGTTATAAATTACATGTGTACATATGTATGTTTACATATGTATACGAGTATATGTATATCTATGTATGTAAATAATGTACACAGCAGTTTGGAATATTTAATTTTATTTGTAGTAAACTTTAAGCGCAACAGGCGCAATAGTAGCTACACATTCAAGCACACATAACAGAAATAGCAATTGAAAGGTTAGGAACCAAAGTGATACAAGTGCCTCACCTATGCAGCTAATCAACACTTAATAGTAAGATCTATCACTCTGCAAAAATTAACACCTTTATGAAGACTTCAAACAACTGCTTTCTAATGACCAAACGTTTCAGTACTAATAGGGAATTTAAAGGGTAGAAAAAAATTTTGAAGTCTAATTATGTACTCGGATTTTTCTTATTTGCACTTGTACGTAGATACCCCTTTGGTTTACAATCACAAAATTACAATTTTGGCGCTAAACAGCCAAAACCGAAAACAGCGCGTCAAACGCGTTTTCTATCTGTCACAAATTCTCATGATTATACAAAATGTACGAATCAAACATACATAAATAACAGCGATGCCAACTACTTATAACCCAAACGCGCTATTCCCCTTCGCAAAGCGCGCTAGAACGCGCTAAGTTACAGCGTTGTCAACTGTTTATAGCCAAAACGCGCTTTTATTTTTATTTTATTTGTCAGACTTTTTGACAACTTATATAAATTGTCGAATAGTTTTGTGATTCAAATGCTTTTTATACTTCAGCTAGAATAGATGTTTAATGAATTGTAATTATTTTTTGGTCACGAGTACGAGTACATATTTTTAGTTGTGAAATTTCAAAATATTTGCCATTTACAGTATTGAAATGCGTTTCTAAGTCTCACCACAGTCAAGGGAATTTTATTTGCGACAGCAGAATCATTAACCAATTTAAAACATTTTATGAGTTTTGAATACTAGAAAATTGTTAAATTTATTCAAAAAAAGTTTTAAAAAATATTGAACTGAAATGATGATGACTTTATTAAAAACGCGCTAATTTAGCGCTTTTTTTTACTAAACGCGCTAAGACGAAAAAAAGCGAGGCAACAATGCTCTGTAAATGGAAAATCTAAGCAGTGAAGTTGTTGTTGCTGTTATTGTTAAAAAGTAATGTAATTTTACCTTTTTTAAGTGAATTTAACGATTTTATCTCCAATTTTTATTTCTATTGTTCGTGACGCAACGTTGACGCTCTTATTTAAGTGTGTCATTCCAGTGTTAAAGCTAGTCGCTAGAAAAAACTACGCTTGATGCGCTAATTTAAATTGGTATCTAAGTCTTATTAATTTAAATATGTATACATATTTATTTATAGTAAATGGTAGGCAAATTTAAGGTTAGGAAGAAAATTGGAAGGAAGTAAATTTTTGATTTAATAATGGAACATGATGTCTGGCAAATGTCCACCTCCAGCACGTCGGCAGACGTCCGCTCTTTCACAAAATTTTGAAGCACATTTTGCAACAAAGCTTTGCTTATCTCGTCAATACAGCGCTGAATTTCATCAGAGTGTCTGTTGTTTCTGGTTTGTTCACGTAAACCCGTTCTTTCAAATTGAAATGTTCAAATTTCACAATTAAAATTCCTTGTTCCAGAGTTTAATGTTCCATCGTTAAAATGTCTCAACTTTTTACGAAATATATGTCAAATTATGTCGGCGCAATTCTTGACATTTCAAATTTCCCAACCCTTTACATCTGTGTTGCTGCAGTTGTGAAATAAAAGCTTTTGAGATAAACCTTCAAATCAATATAAGACAAAACAGTATTATTTCTAGTGGGAAATGGGTGGTTGGTGTACATAGCTGCCTGTTCCATGCGGGCATTCCAAGTAGAATCTAGATGATTAATCCACTACGCTCGTCGGTGTGAAACTATATGATACCGTATCCCATTACTTGGATACGGTGATTGATACTAGATCCATTTTAAACAGGCCCATCCTACGAGCATGTCTACCGATTGTCCAGTGTTCCGTCACGCGTGCGTCGGGCCTGGAGATGGCTTCAACTTAATATTTGTATTGAGAGCCTGTCACTGTGACGTTTTCTTAGCCACTTTGCACGTGTCTATATTGCGCCATCTGTATTCTGTCTTATAGACATACTGCTGGAAGATGCGGTTTTTACTAGTACCAAACGGTTCGGCACTGGAGGTGTTCATAGCAGAGCCAACTCTAGCTAGCATGTCCGTTCGCTGCCTGGGAAGTTGCTGTGTGCTGTAACTCAGGTCAGATTGATCACCCAGTCTAAGTAGCACATTCTTATACTGCAAAACTACAATAGATGAAGCAGTATATATTCTTAGCTTTTGCCTCCCTTCCATTCCCTAATGGATGCAATTAGGACTTTAAACACTTAATCAAAGTCCAGATGAGGCACCATGTAATCAGATGATTTCCTCAATGTACGAGTAGGGGATAATTGATCCAGCATTCTGGGATAACCATAAGACCTTCATCTCCACCACCACCCAGATGCCACTAATTTTGATGCGCCATTTGAGGATACCGTGCCAATACATGAAGGTCGATCGGAATAAGATTTAGTAAAGCTTTAAGAGCCTCTAAAGGATTAGTACGTAAATATCCCGAATCCCAATGCAAGCGAGATTCTGTATTCTGTAAAGTTGATCTACCACGTACGAGTATTTCTTACTTGTGCCAAACCATCATACTACAGAGCCATAAGTCAGTATTGGATACACAATAGAAGTACAAATCAATTTAAGCATTTTAGGGCCTTGGGCCCTAAATACAGTACTGCATTTTTAGTTTCCATGATAGTTTTTGGTCCAGTATAACTCCTAGGTATGTTGCGCTCTCCGATAAGCACAGTTCGTAGTTTTTCAACCGATGAAGCTCCGCTCACTCCTAGACCAAAATGTGTAGCACAGTTACTAAGCTTGTCCCACCATAGATTTGGACATGATACCCGCACCTTCTGTATTTAGGAAGGCAGCCAAAGTGGATTGTTTGGACACAAGGGAACTCTCTGTGTACCTTACCACTTTATGAAGTGCTGTTTCTGTACAATATTCCTTAAGATTTTTAGTGGAGATTCTTGGGGATAATATAAATAAACAGTTTCTTTTGGGATTTTGGGGTGAACATTTTCAAATTAGAAGTAATGTTTTGAAATAATCTCATCGCCCTGGAGTTACTTACTTGTACACACTGCTGCTGCACCTTACTTTGCTGATTGCGTGTACCTTAATGGCATTACATCTTGGAGTGTAAATATTCACTTACTCTCGTCTCGAAATAAGAGGAGTCTAGAATTTATTGTATATATATATTAATTCCTGTTGTTCCTATAACAAGCATTTGGCCGTGTGAATTCAGTATGGTAACTGTCAAATCCTCAGAATTCTGGCCTCAACTAGTTATTGTTCAAAGTGAATTGCATTGTTGTCTTGAGCTCAAATCCTGGGAAGGGAAGTTTCGACATTCTAGTTGAAGACATGATGCTTAGACTAGAGCAAGACTAGGTTTGGTTAGATGGGTAGCCCCTCTTTCAAATTGCCTAACTAAAGCTGATTAACTTGATGATACCTTAAGATTATTCCATAAAAATTTGGTTAACTCTATCCCTACTAAATCATCCAGTTTTGGTAGGGTATCAGAGTCGAGTACTCCCGCACACATTAGACAGCGGCAGTACATTTGCCTAGGGAGTGAAGCTCAATTTGCTCCTTATACTCCTGATGAAAGCCGGCTTTCACTTCCTGTGACAATGCAAAGCTCTGCAAGTTTTCACTAAGAGCATATATATATAAGTGGTTAATAAGATTGTCATCTGTGTCAAATCAGCCCAAGCGTGAATTAAGACCGTCATGGCTAGATCCGTTCTTAACTATGTGGTATTATATTTTATAATTGTACATTCATAGTTTGGTTGTTCATATTTTGGCATGACACTTGAGCGTTAGCGCTAGATAGTTGATAATAAGTAATTTGAAGAGTTCTGGATGAGGGGACACGCAGGACATCAAAGTCTCTGGTCTCTGGTATCATGAACAAGTAAGTGCTCTGTCTTTAAGTATTCTCTTCTCAATTGTTTAATAAAGATAGGCGTCAGTACCTGCATTGGACCTTATCATTTTCTATCTTGAATGCAGTGCGCTCAATACAGCCCTGGTATGCCAATTTCACTTACATATGAAAGTTGTAATTCATAGACCAGGTACAGAGAAGGTGGTGTGATTTAATCATGAGCTACACATAGCAGCTTTTTTGAATAGCAACAGTATTTAAACGCATAACTTGGTAGTTTTAACTCAGGTACAATTATTATACTGTCAGATTCCTCTTCCCGATATTTGGGGTTAAACGACAGTCATCACGAGTTACCCAAAGATGACACACTGATAACAAATATAAAACTCTGCATTGCGAGATATTTGTGGAATCTTAATACTGCTAACTGCTATTAGGTCTCTCATAGGTGTGTACACCACATCTATTCTCGTCCAAGTATGTCGCAAAGCCCTCGATGGAATTGCACAGCACTCAAATATTCTACTAAGTTGGGTGCGGGGTCATGGGACTATCTCAGGCAACATAGTTGCGGATGAACTGGCAAAGAGGGGAACCACGCTTACAGAGGTTGATATTGACAATTTCTGTGGTCTCCCACTCTCATCCTGGTGAAGACGCTTCGATGTTACCTTTCTTGAAATAGCCCAAGATAGATGGCGCAACGAGCCAACCTGTGCAATAGCGAGAACCCTCTGGCCTTGCCTTAACTCTCATAGAACGAAAAACCTCATGAACTTCAATAGGAAGCACTTGAGAAACCTGGTGGCCACGTTGATTGGTCACTGTCTTTTCGGAACCCATGCTAAACGTATGGGTCTCCCTTATAATGACTACTGCTATAGTTGCAATGACGAAGAAGATGAGGAAAATGTCCTGCACCTCCTGTGTCATTGTTCCGCTCTGGAGGATCTGCGGCTGCACCTCTTTGGCAGAATATCCTTCGGCAGCCTATCTGAGTTATCGGAAATTGAGCTAAAATACTTGAGCTTTTATATAATTAATAGTGGCTGGTATAGCCGCTTACTTCCCCCCCCCCCTTGCCAAACTAGGACCCACTATCACCTCACCTAACCTCTATAAATATAACTGTCATATCTTTTCACCTCTATCCCTCTCACCCTCCTTTCTCTCTCGTTCTTTATCCTTTTTATACAGGTATCACAAAGGGATCATTATAATGGACCCAAGTGAGCTGGATTCTCTCTTTCAAATCTTCCTTACCAGCAGCCTGCTAACCTAACCTAATAGATTCCTTTGTTAGTGAGAATTCAGTGCCTCTTTGCTCATTCTTTGCAAGCATTCTTAGCAAATGATTCTAAAGGGTTCAGAATACATCATGGCCTAATAGTTATACATAGCCTAAGGTTTTGAAATCAGTTATACCAGACACTCTAGAGTGAATAGGAGGAAGAACTGGTCCAAAGACCGGCACTGCGCACCTGATGGATATTTTGTGCCAGAGCCTACTTTTTTTTAAATTTTGAGGTAGGGAGTATTCCTTCATAAAAACCTGTTGTCTAGAGTAGATGTCTGTTTGATATTTGCAAAACTCCTAAGATCTGAGGTCTCACGAAGACATCTAATCCTAGATTTTTCTTCATAAGCTCATATTTGCTCACTCCCTAATAGTAGAGCTTGTTAACGATTCCTCTTTACTGGGCTTCAACTCTTAACCATTTAAGTCAGTCATTCTTCTGAAGATTCCTCCACATAAATTTTAGATATATAATTTTTGACACACTGCCGAATTGTTTCTCTTTTACTTTTAGCAAAACTTGTAATGCTTGCTGTTCAATGACTTCTTGTAGGACAGTGAAAGTGTTTATTCACTCTCTATGAAAATTTTAATTCTCTACACACAATTGATGAATTTTAATTTCTGTTTCAACCTCATCCTTCATTTAATGCTGCAATATTGTGTTACTGTTTGCCAGTTTTGAATTGTGAAGTTAACGCGGTTGCTAATAGTTTTGCAATATTTAAAAATATAATATTTCTCATAAGTTTGTCGCAATACTTTGCAAACGACACAGTATTTTGAAGTCTCTATATACTAAAATATATAATATAATATTGTACAATGAAGTAATTTATTGAAATAATGATGGAATTAATATTCATGTCATGAGTAATGAAATGAAAATGAATGTGTAACTGGTGTGTGTGTATGTCTGTGTGTAAACTTTTTCTTAAAGAATTCCCCGTGAGCTTGAAATTGAAACATTGTACTTTAATTACGCGATCATTGAAATCAATTAAATTTTATACTGATTCAATAAAACGTTAAACAAGTTTGCATATAAATTATATTTCCTTTTAAATAAACAAATTGCTTCTTGGTTTTATGACAGAAAAACATTTTAATGTGGTTTATTATATCGCAAAAAGTTATTACTAAATATTTTTGGCTTCCTAGCTCTAGCGAGCTGAGCCACTTTCTGCTCAAGTTAAAACTTTGAAATACATATTTAGTCCTGGTTCAGACTTGCAATTTTCGTTGCAGCAATTCTTGAATATAAGTGATAGTATTGAAATATCGAAGACCTTAACTTCTTAATTCGTCACGAATGAAAGTATGGCCACAGGGCACTTCTCCTTTAATTGGAAAAGGCTAATGCTTTCATAGCAGTTTCTCTGTTCCAGTTGTCTAGATGAAGAGAAAGAGGAGACAATAAGATCTCTTAGGTACCTCTATTATGCACTGGAAATCTTCGCTTTTTAGGCACCAGCTACTTTAGATGGTTTTCTGAACTATAAGTCTAAAAATGCACACAACTTCATCAGGAGCAGCGAATAAGGCACGAGGTCGTAGCGCGCTCTCATTATTCCTCCTTTCTTCTCTCTTTAGTCACGCGCATGACATAATCTTCATGTCCTTTTTTCAGCAACTTAATCTAACCCAACCTAACTTCATCCATCATGAGGCAAATTAGTAGGAGAAAGAATGTTCTTATTCAAAAGTTTGAAGGTCAGATTATCTCTGCAACTAGATATAAAAAGAAATCCACTACCCTTATATTAGTAAAAATATTGCCCATCGCCTCTTACATCTCTGATGTCAATATTTTTAGCACGTATGGAATGATGACATAATATTGAATAGGCTTGCCCGAGTTATTCGCAGATGAACAGAAATCACACTAATTTCCATTCGTCGTTTCCAAAGCAAAAGATTGATTTCAGGCTAGACTATCATTCAGTGTGCAGAGACTGAAATTTTAGTGGTAAACTGATTTAGACACCACAGGATAAATTATGAAAATATCGGATAATAACCGATAGTAAGCTTTCGGCAAAATCTATATCGTTTATACGCGTATGGCGTTAATAACGTATATCTCTTGCAGAGATAGCGAGATATTGTAAGCGGAAGTTTGGTCTCGGGACATGGAATGATACTACAGTGATGATACTACATATGGTCTGAATAAAGCTAGAGCGCGCAGATTAGATATTCAACAAGCCCCCTTATTTTGCAATTCGCTAAGGCTAAAGATAAATGAGATCGCTAAAATTTTAAACAAATGCAAAATTTAAAATTTTTGGCTATGACTTAAGCCACTAAAAATTTCGGCGTATTACATTTTTAAGACTTTGCTTGATTTAGCAATGCACGTTTACAAATTGCTTTCGTAGCCGAAATCCGATAAATCAACTTTATAGATTTTTAGCGAGTTTCAAAATGGGGGCAGGTTTCTTGCTCATTTTCCAGATAAACTCGGCCACGCCACAGTTGCAGGTTGTGGAAAGAAGCAGAAAAGATATCCTGGTATGCCGCTTTATAATGGTATTAATAGAGCACTGACAGAAACAACGACTCTTGTACAAGTTTCTGGGCGGTTAATAGGTGCTGGGAAGTGTTGAACACCTTCTCTAGCACTGCCCCTTTCTCATGATCATTCCTGAAAATCTTGCAATGATACCGACCCAATAAAAATATTCGACACTTAGAATCACTAAAAGCTGTTAGAGGCAATACATTGCATTCCGATAAGCACTAACGTAAGCGAGTCCATTAAAGTATGTTCTACGATCGTACACGAACAGTACACAATTATATGCATATTTATATACATTTACGTGCACGTTTGGTGGATGATTTATTGCTATCGCTTCTGAGTGGCTCATCGCGAATAAAAATCATGCATTATAAAAGCGCAATTCCAAGTGATTAAGTTTAATTGTCTCCCTTACAAAAATGCTTCCACCAAGCAAAAATTTTTGCTGGGGCAATGAGTCATCAAAAGGTTAAACTACCTGCTAAGCACGGAGCAAATGGGAGAATAAAGAATATATTTACTATCCTAATACTAATAGAGCAAATTATTGTTGACTGAAGTATTCAGCGCATTAAGTACAATCAAAATTACGCTCTTTAAAATGACAACCTCGATCTCTGGTCAGACTGAATCATATAAATTGAGGGGTCATATACGACATGTTTGTAATATCTCTCTTGTCAAATTTCTCCCCTACCGTTTGTTACCTTTAAAACATTGCTTCTGTAAAAATCAACTTTTGCAACTGAAAAAATTTCAAATAGAGCAATTTGCAATCATCTGGCATCATAGCTGTCAGATGATGCCGCTATTATTAACCCTACGTCTCCACGAGCCACCAATTTAGACATGACATGAACATGACGCCGGCAGAGCAACTGTGAAAAGTTTAGCAACTTCTTTGTTGTGGTGAACACGGGCGATGTCCATGTTTAGGTATATCAAAGTATTTTGCGGTAGCGCAATAGAGATAGAATATTGAGCACTTCTGTTCTGTCTCTTTTCTTTTTATTTTAAATGGTTGCGGATGGCGAATTTCATGGCGAACATGGTTGCTCAGACATATGTTCAGGCATCAATGTCAAAGCATGGACGAAACATGCGATTTGCGATGTCCGACATGATGCCCATACCAAGTTCATGGCTACTGGAGACCGCTAGTGAAGCAAAAGGTGTTGCCATAAACTTATGCCGCGAGTAAACAATCAGCGGTGTTAGTATTAGCCGCCTGAAGGTATTATATTAGTATAAAAATATATGAATGTGTTTTCAAACCATTTATTAATAACTATAATAATTATTAATTATAAATAATGTTTCATTATTATACACAAAAGTAAACATGTTCGAATAAATAGAAAAAAACTTCAAAAAAATTACTGACTCATGTTGTGTGTAGTTCGTTCGTGAACTACACAACTCTAGTGTCACCAAGAGGTTTTGCAAATCGAGCGGCTTATCTGTCGGTAAAATTTGCACTGAGATCAGCTGTTGTAAAAGCACTTACTTGGGTCGAAGCTATTGAACATGTCTGTACGTTTGTGAGCGAATATTAAAATCTGCTGTAAAATAACAATTTTGACAGACAAAGAGTTATATGTATGTGATTCACAAACTGACAAAGCAGTTGCGACCAGCTTAAATATCCTAAATGGCAATTTGAAATGAAAAATCATACTGATTTTGATATAGTTCGCCTACTTTTTATTTACTTCGTATTCACAACATGGCATCTTTTGGCCGCCATATTGATTTTTGACTATTGTAATATATAGGGATTAAGACAAATCGATTCGATCGAAGTAAGAATCGTTAAAATTAGCCCACGCATTCTATTTATATAGTTCCGCAAAAAAAAAACCCACACATATACACATAGGGTGATAAACGCAATAGCCTTTTTGGCTATTACGGCCTTTAATGTCTATGCTAATGTTTATAGCAGCGCCCTAGAAGGCTTAACAAAGATTAAATGGATACTTTCGTAAAAGCATTTATAGTGCACGTCTGCAGCATCACAAACATCTAATGTTCAAAAATGTATAACTTGGCAGCACTGTTTTGTGTCAAATCTCTGCAAATGGCGCAGTAAATTATTTTAAGATGCAAGATGTTGCAGTGGAAAAATAAGTTGAATATGTGTGTGTATGTATTTTGATATTAAATTACATGTTTCAAATCTCACCAAAAAAGAAGATTGATACATTCGAAAATTACTTTGAAACACATACATAATCTTGGTAGTTTTTTATTATTTCAAAGAATTCTTTTTATTTTAGCTGTCTTCTTTTTGCGGCCAATTGTGTTCTTATAAGAAATAGCCGCTATGATTTTCTTTCCATCTTTTTTTTTTTACTACAATTTAAAGAACATTGTCACTTTTGTTAGCGTCATTTTCTTAAATAAAATTACTTGCCAACTTAAAAAATTGTTTGCAATTCGTTCAAAAATTTCAACTGTGCACAGATGTTGAGCAGTTGCAAAGCATGGGCAACAGCTGATTACCCATACGCAGTAAAACTTGGCAGGATTGCTGCGTAGATGCATAAATTTGTAAATTTACGAACGTACACGATATCATTGAAAGTTATTTTAAAATCTTCTTAGAAATTTCTGTTATAGATTTAAATGAAACCAATGACATTAATGATTGGTTTCGAACACTGCAAACACATTTTTGTAATATACTCTAATCTCCTCCCGTATCTATCAAATTAAATATTCCTTACTGCAGTAATGTACACACATTCCTGACCTGGCGTCGTCCACACCAGACATGAAATGAGTAACATTAACACTTAAATCATAAACAGTGTTTCAAAATAGCATTGCTGACATGAGTAACCGTTAACATGCCACTCTTTAAAATAACAACTCTCGCCATTAGGCCTTAACAGTATTTCATGTCTAAAGTTGTGACGTCAGTTAAAAGCAAAATTTCAAGACTTATATCACGAATTTCTTTGTTTGCAGCCAATTACAATCCCGATGAAGATGAAGAGTATATGGCTTCGCAAAAAAATGGAAACGTTTTGGGACGCATACAGCCATCGGACAATAACAATTTAACAGTACCGCAAATAATTGTCGATCAACCATTGCGAAGGGGCAACTCATCAGCATTGTTCAGGTACAAATTGATAAAATAAATGTTTACTGCCAAATTATTATTAATTTTTTAATGGAAAATATTAACATCATTATCATCATGTTCAGGCCAACCAGCAATTCATTTAAATTATCATCAGACTTTTTTAATATTATTTCTGTGTGAATAAATAAATAAATTTCTTTAAAAAAAATATTGTAAATACAAATATTTGTACAATCCATTAACACAGTAATGGCAAAATTGACGAAGAAGTCTATCGACGTGAAACACAAACCAATGTGCCAATGTTGGGACCCGAAATCCTGGCTGTTTTTGCAAATTCACAAATATTCCAGGACCACCAGCCCACCAAATTGAATCGCATTACCACAAAGATGAGCTTAGCGGGCATACATTCGCCAAAACGTGAAATACCCACAACGCCCAAAGAGAGCGATCAGGATCGCCTGCTGAGACGTTTGGAAGGTAATAATGAATCTACACCGTTTTTATCTAAACGTGGTTCGGGTGGTAATACTAATGTGCCTCTTATAAAAGTGAAATTTTATTTAGACTAAGCAAATTACTAACACGCAATGGGTTTATTTTAATAGAGGGCGGGCTAAGGAATGAAAACGACTTAAGTATTATTTTTAAATTTAAGGTTTAAACATAACGATACTTAAGTTAATATAATAAGTTAATTATAAGTTTGTTAAGCAAACAAAAGTACTGAATTAGAAAGTCGCAATATTACTCTAATCTATTTTAGTATTAATAATTATATTAAGCAGTGGTTTAATAAAGTTAGCGGAGAGCTATTAATATTTAAATTAAATATTTAGAATGAAAACGGATGTAAATTTTTTTTTTAAATAAATATAAGAAAGAAATCAAAAGTGTTTTGAAATTTGCACTTGAAAAATTTAGCTATATTTAGACTTTAGTTAGTAGTAGAATCAAAAATGCAGGTTAAGTTTTCGTGAAAAGCTTTGACAGTTTGGGTGCAAAGAAAACGTATGCACGTCAGTGCGGACTTATGTTGTAATGCCCAGCAAAAATGTATTGAATTCATGCTTTCGAAATAAGTACGCTGTTTTGACGCGCTTCCGAGATTGTGCAAGAGAAGAGGGAAAGGCCGACCTCCTAAACGCAAGTTGCAAATGTATAATTAAAAAAAATGCGTATGCAATGCTAAACATGTCTTAAGTGCAACTTTGCGTTGCAGAAAAATTTTTTGCATTTTATCGGCATTTAGGAACGAAATACTTACTCAGCCATTGCAGCTCAAATGTTTGCATACAAGATAAAAATGATGCGCGATTTTGACAGCTAATCGTTGCCAAACGATGAGGAACATTGGACGTTGCCAGAAAGTTTACATATACGTTTACGAAGTGTATGCATTGTAAATATGTATTGCAACTTGCGTTTAGGAAGTCGGCCAAACTTCTTAGTTCGTTTTCTAGTACTCTGAAATTGATCGGCTAATTATATTTATTTGAAAGAAAATTAAAATCAAATGCGAAAATCAAATTTCATTGCATATTGCTCGTGCAAATATTGCAGATGTAGCAAGATGGGTGCCACTGCGGCTGAGAGGTAGCGATGCTAGCTAGCTTGTCAGTCCAAGGGTCGTGGGTTGGATTCCCGCCTTAGACTCTGGGAGTTTTCCGCAGACAAGCTAATCACTTCGCGGATTGTGTTTGTTAAAAAAAAGTCTGGGATATTTGTATATAGCAATACCACAAGAATAAAACATGAAATTGAAATTTAAAATTTCCTACAATAATTCATATATGCAACAACAAAAACAAAAAAAAACATTGTTGGCTGAGCAGGGCAAATGTTGGCAACGCTAAAACAGCTGTATGTTTTTGTTTTGTGTATAAAACCTAAACAATTAAACTCCCGCTCTGGCAAAGCCAGACACTGAAATTATGTATGTATGTACATCTAAGAATGAATCAAAACTGCTAAAATTCTTAAAAGGTTAAAATTTAAATTGAAATTATATTAATTTACCGAAATTTTAATAAAATTAGTAAAAAGTTGAATGCCTCTATCACAGTGATATTTAAGCGGCGGCGTTGATTTGATGCTGAAATATTGGCTGCGGCTTAGCTTATGTCCGTTTTATTTATTTATTGTCAAAAGTCAACTGTTACAATTAAGTTTGTTAAACGTAAAAAAATAACACTTAATGATCAAACAAAATTGCGCCGTGAACACATCTTCCATACAAATTGGCACAAAAAGGCAGTCACAGAAAGCATTTTGACAGTGTGTTTCTTATGCTCTCAACAATGCTACCATACATACTTTTTTTTAAACAAAACAATGAAGAAACCTGAAGTATTGCTCAGAGAGCGAATACCGCATTTTCCCAGTGAAGTCCAAATGCACAGAAGATGTGTCAATACCACCGCTTCATCTAGACAACTGGAACAATAGTCTCTATAAGAGACATGCATTAAACACATTCACCACACCAGGCTACCGACTACAAAATGGGAAGGATAGAATACACATGTTTATATGGGAGTGATTCTTTTGGAGACAGCAAGGCAACAGGCCTGCAGGTTGTTGTCTATGCTGATTTTGTCGTTGTAGTCCAGTGAAACTAATTTCTATTTCTTTGGCTACAATGAGAAAATTCAGTGTTGCCATTATAATACAAAATGTTCAATGAATTTTATCATACAATTACTTCATATTATTTAACAGAAACAATATCCAAAAATTGATGTAAAGCATAAATTGATTAGTTTTTATACTTTTACGTCATATAAGTACATATTTAAAAAGTAATTTAATTTTTATAAATGCGAAATATTTGAAGGTGGCAATACTGAACTATGTATTTATACTTAAATATGAGGTGCAGATGGTGCTGCTGCCTTCTCCAAAATAATTAAGTAGCTGGCTACGAGGTGACAAATGCGGCTTGCTAGCGGCATTTGAAGTCGTGTGTTCGCGTAGCCTACTGTGGTGAATGTGTTTAATGCAACATCCAGCTCCGTAATCGTAACCAGAAGGTCTCCCATCTGCTTTTGTGCAAACCTCAGGAACCTTAATTTATTTATGATGTAAGACCAAGGGTTTTGTATATTATGCACCAAATCGTTGCCCAGTCTTGTCAGCATGTATTCCTGAACTGTTTTCGGAAACTCAATTCAGAGAAAGTTAAAACCTCTGTGTGATCCTGCTTTGGGGTTCTCACTTATGCATCGGCCATGTCGATCTCTCCTACATGGAGGAGGTGTGCCGTGAAATCAGCAATAGTTTTATTTCAATTTCTTACGATGCCGAAAGATGAAAAATAAATTTTTTCTCTTTTTCCACAATGATTAAACAACCTTATCAATTATAGCAACTATTATTTTTCGTCGTTGTAGTGCTTCATACGACGAGTTTAAGCTTAAATTAAACGTGCTATAACCATAAACATATACACTATATTTGATTATAGGTGACTTGCCATAAAGCCATAGTCCTAACCATAGAAAGAAATTGAATTTTGGTTATGGCTATGGTATAGAGCGTCTGATTGAACCTTTACGCAGCGAATTCTTAATGACGAATCCGTCGTATTGGGCGAAATTCGCCATTCGTCCCAGTTGTGTTTTTAGTACAAATAGAACCAGTTAGCTCAAAAAATTCAGAAAATATTCCCTACCCTGCTTCCACAAATTGACCACAGCAGGATAAGCGAACACATGATTTCAAATGCCGCTGGGTGCATTTCGCCGCCTTGTAGCCAGCTACTTAATTAGTTCGTAGAAGGTGCCACATTTATAAAATTTAAAAATGTGCCCTAATAATGTAAATGTATAAAAATTAATCAATTTATTTTTTTACATAAATTTCGGGATGTCTTTACCGTTCAATAATATGAAACAATTGTAAGCTCTCATACATTCCACATTTTGTATTATATTGGCAGCACTATATTGGCTCAATGTTGTTGCCAACAAAAATAAAAATTAGTTAAATTGAACTACAACGATAATATCAGCATGGACAACAACCTGACGCAGTGTTGCCTTGCTGTCGTTCAAATAATTATTCTCAAATAAGCATGTGGAAAATTCTTTTAACCCATTGAAGTCGTGCAGGCTGCTGTGTTGAATGTATTTAACGCTTTTCTGTCTACGGTGAAAAATATTTGAGAATAAATTGAAAATGTATGTATATTTCACAGTTTTAATTAAGAAATTTATGCTTCTCAAATTATTTTAACAATACATTAAATTGTTTGCTGGGTATGCATGCATGTTTTAGGTTTTATAAATTAAAAATAATTTAAGTAAATTTTTATCTTTTAGAGTTATGTATATATGTATGTAATTTCGTAAAACATAATGATGCTGCATTTGTACCATAACTTTATTCAGCCACTGTAATTAATAAGCTATAAACGTTACCAATTAAAATACTTGATTTAATGTTGGCAAATCTTTAATTATGTTCAGATGTAATCGAAAAACATAACGTAACCTTAACTGTATTAGTTAAGTTTAACTTTAATATATGTTAAGTTTTTTTTTCTAACAACTTAAGCCAAAGATTAAAATTTTTACGTAATTATATAAAAGAAAAGAAAATTCAAAGAAAAACCTTGTTTTATTAAGCAGAATCATTAATTTTGTTAATTGGAGAAAAAACGTCTAGCGAACAGTGAACAAGAAATGATAAATAACGTATGTTATTTTATTTTGTTGCAAAATAAAACATTATTATTTTTTTTTTAATTTTATAACACATAATACGTTTAGAGACTGAATAAGACGTTTACTATTTGCTAATTACTTGCACTATTTGTAGTTTATTTTTATTTTTGTGATTGAAATGCTTCAACTGGCTTATTTTGCTTTATAATATAAAATATAATAATCAGCTAATTGCCTTCCTATACTTCGGTCTACGTAATACACATAAACAGTGATGTAGATCAGGGTTAAATAATTCGTGAAATCTTAAGAACATCTCTTTGGGAGAGCCAAAAAATGAACTACTTTAAGGTTTAAACTATATATGGACTTGGTATGGAATTTTTCGTGTCTTTATTTTTAAATAATCAGCTGAACTTTCATGAAATTTTTGTATAAACCGAATCAGTAAAATGGTATGTAGATAAAAAATATCTATATCAATACAGGTGGTTCTTTTGGAGTTGGAATGGTGAGTAACTTCGATTGCACCATCATTCACGCTCTCAATGCGATAAACTAACTCTCTGTAAAAAGAACTTGAAGTACATTTTCATGGCTTTCAAGGAATCTATATTAAAAATATGCAGATAATTATTATAAAAGCGAGTAAAAATTTATATGTATTCGTCATATATTTATAATTCCGTTATAGTTTTACGGTCTTATTCATAAAAAATATTTTAGGTTTATTACATGTTTATTTGACAAATTTCCCATAGAAATATGTCAAATAAGCGCTTAATAAACCTGAAATAGTTTTTATGAATAAGGCAGTTAGAAAATACTGACGATACTTTTTAATTACTGAAATTTACATGAAAATAATATTTTGCGTTTAAGTTTAAGCGTAAAAAGAAATTAGGTGCGAAAATGGAAAATTTTTTACTCTTTTTCTCAAAAGAAATCATTATAGTAGGCCAAAACGGAAAGTATTCTTAAGATATCATAAAAGAGAAGTCCAAGTCTATGTATGTAAAAACAGAGATTTTGCGCCGCTTCCAGATCGCAAATTCTACATTTTCATGACATCTTGTGAATGTTTTTTTAATGGCATTTGATTGCTTGATTTTTTTCTAACTAAAGGCTCAGTTAGCCGACTGTCATGGAATGTAACTGCAATGGTAGGAAGCAGCTGATCGATATTGTTATGTAAAAAGTAATGAAAATGGTTATAGAGATGTAACCGGAATGTAAAAATCTGTATATTACTTTTCACAAAACAATATCGATCCTGTTTCCTACCGTTGCAGTTACATTCCATTACAGTCAGCTAACTGAGCCTTTATACTCACTCACATGAAAGCAAACTTAAACGCGAAAGCCCATAAGCCTTTTCGAAGTTGATTTGAATTTAATTCCAATTTATTTATGCATATAATCTCTTGCTCGCTCACGTGATTAAACGGAAAAGAAAGGGAAAGAAAGAAAATTTATATATATTAAAAAAATAACCTGAAAGTTTTACGTCTTTTTTATGACGTTTAACAGCATTTATTGCCTTTGTGCGTGAAATTGCTAAGCCACTTCAGAAAAAGGAAACATCTTTTGCAAAACAAATTGAAGACAGCAGAAACGCAGATTCACAAAAGGTTAGATCTGTGTAGATTTCTCCTTGTAATAATCTTTCGATTCTATTGTCTGTTAATTCTTCATGTAACTGAAGAGAAACGTTATTTGTGATAATGCCTGACTTTGTGAGTGATTCCAGCATGTCATTTGCCTAATACTCATCGCTAATTTTCATTCGTTAGACCTAGTTTACACTATGCAAGTCTTATTGATAAGCTGATTAGTTTGTTAGGAGAGAGAGACGAGAGGAAAAGAAACGTTTCTGTTCCCCTCGTCTCTCACTCCCTAAAACTAATCAGCTTAGCAATAAGACTTGCATAGTGTAAACTAGGACTTATCAAAATAATTACCTAAAAATAATTGTACGAGTATAAATAGTAAATAAAAATAACATAATTTTAATAAATTTTTTTACTTAATGGCAAGTGAACGAAGCGCAAATGGGTTCAGCAAATAAAAAAAAAATAATCGTAATAAACGTTTTTGCTCATTCCTTAAAAATATTTTTTAGCAGTTTTGTGTGGAAGAGAGAAAAAACAAAGAAAACTTTCTGATTGCTTTTTACTGAATTTTTAGGAATTTTTGGAAATGCAGCCAACTTCACGTATTAATCGAAAGTTGCAAATTAAAAGAACAAATAATTTTTTGTTTATGCAATAAAAAAATTGCATAATGTTTTACGTTTTTGTACCATATACCACGACAAATTATAATATTACTTATTAAATTTTATGTACAATTGCCAAAAAAATTTATTCTGTTGGGGGAATTTCATGCTTTTTTAGATGTTCTGATTATTTTTATAAATAAAACACACATTAAGCTATGATTTTGCGTTGTTCGGTTGTTAAACGATCCACTTTCGCAAATTCCAAATGACATTTCAGATAACAGATATTTAACAGCTGACTGACAGCCTTGCCAGACCGGTGGTGTTGTATTTCACTGAATAGATAATCCGTTATTACACAATTTTGTTTAAAAAAAGGTAGGCAATGCCACGCCTTTACAAACTAAATATTGCTTTTCAAGTTTAAATTTAAAGACAAGTGATTATTATGAAACTTTGCTTATAATTATTCAGGTAGTTTGAAGTACAGGAAGACGCGTGTTAGCGTTTGCATACTTTTTAAAATAAAAATATTTTTTAACTGATTTCAAGAGGTTCGAAAATTTAGAATTTAAATTGAGTTGTATTTTTTTTATTAAAAAACATTAAAATGTTTTAAAATATTGCATTACTCATGAAGGTACTTTTTTTCTTATTAATTTTTATATGCAGATATAGAAAATATTCCACTGCTCTTTTTTATTAAAAATAAAAATTGCACATGAATAATGAGAATTTTTTTTTACTGATAAAAACTGCAATAATTCTCTATATTTTATCTACATTTTATTAATAAATAGTGTGTATTACAACAAATGTTGTAAACATATAAAAGTCCATTGACTTTAAAATGTTGTCAAGTACTTGACTGTAGCAGCAGACTTTCATCAATTTTATTTACACTTTTTATTTGTCAACGATAAAGTGTTGTAAATGTTACATAGTATATACATATTTGTGTGTAAATAAGTATGTATGTACATATTTAGGTACATGAATTGTAAGAAAAATATGTACAGTGCCCACAATAAGTGTTCGTAAGCATGTGAAATAAACTCAAGTTTTTTTAAATGTATAATAATAAATAATTAAAAAAAAACATCGATGTATTTTATGAAATATCCTTGCAACATCGATGTATGTTTGCGAAGCATCGCATCGAAAAAAAACATCGATATTTTTTTTTTACAGTGTCCATCCCTACTTTGAAGTACTTACATGAAGACGCGTATTAGGGTTTGCATACTTTTTTAAATAAAAATGTCTTTTAACTTGATGCATGATTATTTCTTTAAATTAGAGCAACAGTTAAGATATTGAAAAAAATTAAAGTTGAAAATTAATACTACACACAGAAAAATTTCATACTAGAATCTACGAAAACAAGGTTAATTTTAAATTAGATTAGTTGGCATGATTTTGCTTCATAGCATACTTCATGTTAATTCAACATGATTTACTGTAAGTATCAGAGGAGTTTTTTTCCTTTTGAAATAACTTTATTTCAAGTTGATTTAATATTCCATTACTGTTAAATCAGCAATTTCTTTGGTATCGAGGTCTTCAAATTCAAAACCAGTGATTTCATTAGCGCTTTAACAATAATTCGGTAATGTCTGCAGACGATAAATCATAAAATCCAATATAAAGAGTTATTGCTGTGATGTGTCATACTGAACTGTATTAGAAATCACTGGGTTGATTTTTTTTTTTAATAATCTGCCGACTCTCTCCCTCTAATGATTTTTGCATAAGCTTGCCATTGTCGATCTCTCCAATTCACCGAATTGGAAATGATAAGAGAAATTTCCTTATTTGGCGTGCTAAAATGATATTTTCCTTTGAGAAAAAAGTAAAAAAATTCCTATTTTCGCAACTCCATTATTTTTATGTGAACTTGGTTTTTGCGTAAATTTCAGTAAAAAGTTAAAATTTTTGAAAATTAATTAATAAATTTCTTAAAAAGACAATTTTTAAAAAGCATCGTTAGTATTTTTTAAAACTGTAATAGAATTACAAATTTATGATTAATATAAATAATTTACTCGCTTTTCTACTAATTTGAGACATATTCTATAGAAGCAATGAAACTGTAGTTCTTTAACAATGACTTAACTTTTTTTTTTACTGGAATGTGGATGAACTGGTGCATTTTACACAATCAACCGAACTTTAAAATCTAGAGCTCAAATTATCACATTCGTGATCGTATCGACAATCGTACAAAAACAAATTAAGTGATACGTCAATCGTATGAGTTGAATGGGATTTCAGTACGTGCACGTATGTATGTCATAATCCGAAACGGGTGTTTTTACGTGACGAGTTGTACGTTCACGAATGTGACGATTCGATCCCAGGTCTTTATAGCTTTTATACTGCAGAATTGCCGGTACACAATATGTTTGAAACTAATCTGTAAACTGATCAGTTGTTACTAGGGTCTGCAAAATAATCGCAGATTTTCATAATCGCAATTACGATTAAAAAAATATTTGATTAATCGCGACAATAGGTTAATAAAATAAAATAATAAATTTAATAAGTGCTTAATTTGGATTTAATTATTTTTTTGCTTTATAATACTTTTACCCAATGGACGACTAATTGTATGAAATTGTAGGAATATAAATTGTTTGTTGTGTTTTGTATAAGTTTCTGGCCCTAGTCGATTATTCTATTGTGATTTTCAAAGAACTTATGTAAATTCTCAAAGAGCGTAAGATAAGAAGTTTGAAAATTTTCAAAACTATGGTTGAAGTCTACTGATTTGAAAAATTTCTTTGCTTGAAAAGCTCAAAACTTTTAATCGTAATTGAGCGATCACGAATAAAAGGTGTGTTTAAGCGCGATTTCGATTACGATTATAATCGCTGTGCGAACCCTAGTTGTTACCCATCCCTTTTAATTAGCTGCCCAGTAACAGGTAATGACAGCGACATCATCGACAGTTGTTTGAGCTCGGCTTACAAGTAAGGGATTTAAAGTGTCCAGGAGACGATCAAATAAACTCATCAACCACATAGTTGTGTGCATGCAATCGTATTTTTTTCGGCTACACTTACCCGTTGTCGGCAGTGACTGCTGAAAATAAAAAAGGTTTTAGCGTTTTTTTATGAGTATTGTTGCAATTTAAGTTTAAATTTTTTGTTAACGCACTGGTAATACCAAATTATTATTTTACTTATTAAGTAAAATATTTTTTATTAAAAATACATTGAAATTGATTATTGAGGGTTTTAGCTGGATCCTATGCGCATTTCATTGTTGCTAATGCAGATCATCAGGGAACCTTTACCCAAAAATTGCTTAGAACAACTAGAGTTATTATGTTAAACTTTCATTTAAACAAATGAGAAGCTCAACAAATAACAAAGTTGAAACAACTCAACTCAAACTCAATAATCAGCATGTTTTTTATTTTCTTACTTTACTACATTGGCTGACTTTTTTCGGCTCTAAGTCCATATTTACACTATGCAAGTCTTATTGCTTAAGCTGATTAGTTTGAGGGAGAGAGAGACGAGAGGCACAGTAACGTTTCTTTTCCCCTCGTTTCTCTTTCCTAAGAAACTAATCAGCTTAGCAATAAGACTTGAATAGTGTAAATATGGACTAATTGTAGTTGTAAGAAAGTATGTAAAGAAGAAGTATGTAAAGAAAATAAATGATGAAGCAGAATAAAGTATGCAACTTCAGGAAAATCGCTGCTCCCAAATTAATAAAGCCCATATAACATCGTCGGCAGACTTCAAAAGCTCTCTAAGTCCTAGTTTACACTATGCAAGTCTTATTGCCAAGCTGATTAGTTTGTTAGGAGAGTGAGACGAGGGGCACAAAAACGTTCTTTTCCCTCGTCTCTCTCTCTCTCTCTCTCCTAACAAACTAATCAGCTTAGCAATAAGACTTGCATAGTGTAAACTAGGACTCATTTTTGTATTATTTTTCTTTGTTCTTATTTTTCTTTGTAGTTTTGTTTACAAAATGTATGAAATTTATTGAAAGTATGGTAACATTTTTGTGAGAATGAGTACTTATATGTGAGAGCATAAGAAAAAACGCTCTCAAAATAAAATAGTTCTATCTCACGACTACTTTCTGCGGCTGTTTTTCTGTGCCAATTTGTATATAAAATGTGTTTATGCGGGTATTGTGTTTATTCATTAAATGTAAATAACAACAACAGCTATTCAAGAATAGAGTGTTGCCACACAAGTATTTTTGACCGGATACAGTGAAGTTAATAATTAGTGTTTTTTATGGGAATTGTTACAATTAAAGTTTAAATTTTTTGTTAACGCACTAATAATAAAAAAAAATTAAAAAGTTAAACTTAAAAAAGGTTTAATTTTTTATTTAACGGCTGATGATTTGATCGTCTCCAACTGTGATTGCTGGAAAAATGTCATTTGCACGGACTCAAACAAATTTATGTTGCATTTCCTCGAAAATTACTGTTGATCTAGTTAATTGCAATTCACGTAAAAAAATGTGTGTGTAAAAATGCTATTTTTTGTATCAATATTTTATTCAAGGTGTAAGGCCTGGCCCACGATATCGACAACGTTCGACTTGTCGCACACTTACATACATTTGAAACAACAACGAAATATTAAAATTTCTTTTTGTTTTGAATGTAAGTGTGCGACAAGTCGAACATTGTCGACATCGTGGGTTTGGCCCGTATTTTAGCTTTTTTTTTTTTACAAAATTGCACTTGTCAATTCTCTTCATCCAATGCTACGAACTAAAAATGTAAATGGTGATTTGTCGTATTTATTTTTACGTCTCCTTTTAAACGACAAGCATGCGTAACTCACATATATGTGCTCATTGACGGATGTATTAGATTGTCTCCCAGAGCCCATAACATACAATTTCCTAAAAAGGCTACACGATCTTGGGTTATTTCAAACCCACTAGATGTTTTCTTGGTTTTAGCTACTACATACTCGTATGTTCGACTTGGCATTTGTTTAGTAAGAAAAAAATAATGTGAAACACTGTATCACTTTTATGAATGCAAAATTCTCAGCGATTTGTAGCCAATTTTAAACAGTGTTGCCAGTTTTTTCTAGAGCTTATCCACAATTTTTTGCTTGCCATCCCTGAAAATCCTCAAATTGAGTTTGTTTGATTCAAATTTTGCTTTTGTGAAAAAATTAAATTTTGAATTTTATTTAAAAAATAATGACAAAAATAACATATTTATTCAGTAAAATTAATTTATATCGATAGCTATATTTACATTCATATTTATTTTATTGTTTACTTGTTAAATTGTACAGTACACATAGTTTAATATACACAAGCATAAAAATTTTTTTAACCAAACTTTACCATTTCAAAAACTTCAGAATTTAAATCTTCTGATTCATCAGCCTCAGAAATTATGTTGTACACAGCACTTGTATTAAAAAGCTTTAATATTTCAATTTTTCACAACAAATTGAATTATTTTTAAAGTTTGTGTTTATTCTAAGAAGTGTTTCCAACAAGTCATATTTAATTTTGTTTGCTTATTTTTGTTTTGGTAGTGTTCGTTATTGGTTAATCTGTCTTGATACTTCTTGTTTATTTGAAACCATTCACTATGTATAATAACACACATAGACTTGCCAGACGCACATTTCTTAGCTCAAAAATCATTCTTGTTACCATCAGTAATAAACAAATCCCCAAAAAATGCCCTAAAATTTGGTTATCATCCCCAACAAATCCCCAGTCCCCAACACGAAATTTTTATTCTCAATCGCGAAAAAATATCCCCAATTTGGAGACAAATCCCCTAAACTGGCAACGCTGATTTTAAATAATATGCAGCGATGCCAATTTAGCGCGTTTCGCGCTGGCTTTATAGCGCTTTCTTTCGTTTTAGCGCTTTTACTAAAAAACGCGCTAAATTAGCGCTTTTTTCAGTTCAGTATTATTTTTTACTTTTTTTTTTTTGCATAAATTTAACAATTTTCTAGTATTCAAAACTCATAAAATTTTTTAAATTGGTTAATGATTCAGCTGTCGCAATTAAAATTCCCTTGACTGCGGTTAAAATTAAAAACGCATTTAAATACTGTAAATGGCAAATATTTTCAAATTTCGTGACCAAAAAAATTTATATAACTTATTAAGCATCTATTCTAGCTGAAGTACAAAAAGCATTTAAATCGCAAAATTATTCGACAATTTATAAAAGTTGTTACAAAGTTTGACAAATAAAATAAAAATGAAAACTAAGGATTTCAATTATTTAGAAGGCAATTTTGATTCTGTATTAAATGATTTTAGTTATTTAGGATATAATTTCGAAGAAACAATGAAACAACTAATACACATGTACATACATACATTGACTTTTATTCAAATTTAATTCAGCGCGTAGGAAAATAGCGCGTTTTGGCTATAAATAGTTGACAATGCTGTAACTTGGCGCGTTCCAGCGCGTTTTGCGAAGGGGAATAGCGCGTTTGCGTTATAAATAGTTAGCATCGCTGATAATGTGACTCGCAAGTTTCTCCTGATTTGCAAAAGAGTTACAAATTGAGAGAGAGAGAGAGAGATTTTAATTGCAATATAATTTTAATTAATATAATTTTTCAGATGTACATACATACATATAAATAAATAAATATTTATCACTCTGCTTTGGCTTATAAATTGCATTATTTATACAACATCCAGTTTTTAATTAATATGCAAATTTAATATTGCAAAGTCTCGTGCAAATAAGTATGTACAAATATTGGTTCACAATACTTAAATTATACAGGGCCCTTCAACCGTGTAAATACACTAAGAAATTGGCCTTGAATTTTTTTTAATGTTCATTGCAGATTTTATACATGAAAAACTTAAGATTAATTAGAATTCTTGGCTATTGTTTTATAATAAGTTCCGTGACATTTATTTAAAAAAATTAAGTAGGTACATTTCGCTCATTTACTGAAACAACGTCATAACTCAAAAACAGTAGTTTGCCAGCAAACGAGTTTGAAGTATTCAATTTACACAGCAACTTAATGGAAAAAGAAAATTTTAAACAAACAAGATATTTGCGTGAAATTTTTACACAATCTGAAGGGGATTAATTCTGCACTATTAACACAAAAGTTCCATTTTTTTGGGTTATGACATTCTTTGAATAAAAGAGCGATATGTGTTCTATATTTTTTCATATTTCCAAGAATAATTTTTTCTGCTTTACATATCGTCGGTTGGTTATTGGTTTGCGGCACTTTTAAGCCAATTCGCAAAGAAATTTTTACGAATTTGTAATCAAGTTATTTATAGTCAAATCCAAAAATGCCATACGGAAGCATTTAAGAAAAATTATTTTGTACTTTAAAATATAAAATTTTTCCAATTACAATACTGAACTTGAAAATCAGCCTTGTGTGATAAGGGCAATTATGACTCTTCCATTAAACGTGTCGAAAGATTTCGAAAAGCTTTTTATATACGAGTACATATAATAAAACTTTTAATTATCTTTCGAGTACTTTAATTAGAGCTAAAAAATTTTAATTTTTATCTCTCAAACTTAAACTTTTTCAAATATAAGGTATTTTTTTTTTAGAGTGTCACAACTTTAAGTTGGCATCACTGCTTTATTTGAGCACCCATTTAACAGCTGATAGAGTTGCTCTTTGTTTAGTTTGCTTTGAAATTTCATTATGAATTGAAATTTTTAATCAAAATAATTAGTCTATTCGTCAAACTCATCGTGAATCGTTCCGATGAAGCACATTTATGGTTGAATGGGTATGTAAATAAGCAGAATTGTCGCATTTAGAGTGAGGAGAATCCACAAGCTTTTGTCGAAAAACCATTATATTCACAGAAAATTACTGTTTGGTTTGCTTTATGGGCTGGCGGAGTCATTGGCCTATATATTTTCAAAAACAATGATGTTCGGAATCTTAAATTGTTGAAACTCGGTGTTCCAGATGGCGCCTTCTACGCGCCAGCCGTGTGCGGCCACATGGCAGAAATCATATTTAAACATTAATTTCATAAAATTTTCTTCCCAATAAAGCCCGTTTCATTGATATTCAAAATATATTTCCTTGTTTTATTATGATTTAAACTTGTGTGACTCTACAAAAATCACCCTTTACATTGTATATTGTAAAAATTTTAGTGCTACACTTGTTTTTTCAAATTTATGACCAGGCAGTAGTTTTTATTGCAACTATGTGATTACCATATAGATTGGGGTAAGACACAGTGGTTTGTTATCTATAAATTTCTAAAGCTTAAAAAGCTTATAACGAAATAATAAACAATGGCCTCGTTTAACAAGAATGTATTCCAATTAAGGCCATTGCTGAAAAGTTCTGGAATGCGGAGTAATATTTGAATAATGTTTCGTCAAATTGCTTTAGTTATAGTTGACAGCTAAGTTGAATCATATTGAGCTCAAGGTGGTCAATCGTAGCTGTCTTATATTCATCTATATAATTTGGATCTTATGCTAGTTAACTATTTTCGCTGCAGGAAGTGAGATAAAAATTCCGAATAGATCCTAATCGGAGAGTATTGCAATACTCTCTACCATTTGAAGAATGATATCCAAATATTCATGGACGGATCTGAATCACTCGGTGGAGTCGAATGCGGTATCGGTTAGACTCTCTCAGTCTCAAAGTCTCCCGAGCAGATAGGGAGACTTTCAATTTTATTGATACAAATCATAGAACGGACGCCTTGAAAAATCCTTCACTACTCTGAAACTGCATGAGACCAGCTGAGGTATTGTCGTCTCTCTTAAAAGAGCGAAACATATATGACACAAACAAGGTGACCAGTACTCACTTTATTTTAAACCAGGAACATTTGAGCTATCTGAGATCCCCAAAAGACCCGGGTTTCGTTAAACTGTTAATAAATGATCGCTGGGCATTAGGCAAATATACATATATATATTCTTTTAATAATAAAATATAATTAGGTATCTTCTCTCTCTTTGTACAATATTGGGACTAAACCCAATAAAAAAGAGCTTCCAGAGAAGCCAATAAGATCTCAAACTTTTGATCCGGAAGTAGTACAAATTTGGATGATTTCTAATTTTTACATTGACTGCTTTCGGCTGCACAGTAAGCTGTGATCGACATTGTTTATCAATATATATATAAAATAGAATTTTTAAACTTTGTTAGATGATATACATATATGCATAGTGCGACTATGAGGTACTAAAATTGGCAATACAGTAGAGAAAGCAGCAATATTCCACTTTAGTACCACATCGATCAGGTGAACAGCTGATTTTATTTATTGTGAAAGAAGCGCCAGTCAAAAATGTATAACGAAAAATTAATGTTGTTGGTTGATGATATTCTGCTTCATTGTGCTGGACGTATTTTGATTTCGGCAATATATCGTCAGGTTCTATAATAAAGAAAAATGTTGAGTGATTTTTAATCTATTACAAAACCGTCGCAGTAGAGTTGAAATACGACAACCACGACAATAAATACTAAAGCCCCGTTCAGACTATTATACAAGTATTAATACTTTCATCAGATTTTACGATACAGAAATCTAAATACATTATTTGCTACTTTCAAAAAATCGAACGTAAAATCACATATTGTGTTCAGACCATCTCACTTCAAATAAAATGTGTTATACAAGCAGAAAACAAAACAGCTGTTCAAAATAAAAATGTCTGTGCTATTCATTGACTAGCGGCGGCAAAGCGGTTTCATGTAGGCGGGGACGTGCCGGCACTTGAAAAAATTCAGCAGTTAAAAATATTCTATGTAAATAACAGAAAAAATTTAAGAAAAGATATTACAAAAACGTTAAAAAATTACGTCAACGAAATATACTTCCATACGATTCACTTATTCAAAATTTTAAGCAGATATACATATGACAAAACATTACATCAATGACGACACGCTATCGGCGGCGAAACAGCTGACTTGGAAATTTGGTTTGTGTGAAAATGCAACCCTGATCTAATGAAATTTGAAAAATTTTCTAAAAACGAGAAAGTCTTATGGGATGTCAAAATTTTTATCGTATTATTTGCCACTTTGATGACATTTTGCGTTCAGACTATCACACTTGCACGTATTATTTGAATTTCTGACAAGTATAAATATAAAGTATAATTTGAAATACCGAAGTATATTTATTTAACATAAAGTCGTTATTTATTTAATTTGAAAATTTGCTTGTTTTTATGGTTTAGCAATTGTCTATATGCATTTCGTTCCTGCTTTTGGAACTCGTCAGTAGACTTCAACCCAAAAAAATTTTTAAATTTAGTTAACAAACTTCGTATGTTTATAGTAAGACTCTAAGGGACTCTAAGAGTCTTACTATGAACATAAAGTATAATAGTCTGAACGTGGCTTAACCAAACTACAAAGAAAAAGAGAACTGTTTAAGTCAATCAAGTCCACTGATTTCCTTTTTTTTATTAATAATAAACAAACTTAAAACATTTTCATTTAAATATTCGAATAAATATTGTTTAATAACTCTTCTTTTCGAATATTCTTTAAATGCACAGGCGCTCAAACGTTACGTTATGGTTACAGCAACATTACAGTAACCCGTCCTTAAAAAGGTCACTCTGACTAACTTAGAATTATTTTAAAGCCAAAATGTTTTCTCTGTACAAAAAGTATGAGTTGTTTTGAGGAAAAACAAATTCATATTTTATTTATTTTTAAAAAGTTCATGCTACAATGTCGATACCTTGTATGTACAATAAATAAATTATGGGAATAACGTGTTTTTGTACACCACGTCAGTCCATAATTTGAAAACAACATGTTGTTAATATTGCGATATACTCGTAAAATAAGAAATGCAAATTAACTTCCTTAAAATTTCATTATACAGAGGAATTTTTCAAAATGTTTGCTTTTTAAAACAAAGAGAAAATAACACTTAGGGACGTTAGATTTGCCAGTAATGAGACACAAGCATTGTTGCCATTTTAGCATTTTCACTGCTAGATCTGGCATTTTCATTAGTTAAAAAGCATTTAACTTTCAAAAATTCTGCTGAATGCTTTCTGGCAGAATTTGTTAAAAATAAAAAATTTTAGTTTAAAATTTGTTAACGCACTAGTAATCCCAAATTATTATTTTACTTATTAAGTAAAATATTTTTTATTAAAAATATATTGAAATTGATTATTGAGGGGTTTAGCTGGATCCTTTGCGCATGTCATTGTGGCTAATGCAGATCATCTGGGAACCTTTACCCAAAAATTTCTTAGAACAAATAGAGTTATTATGTTAAACTTTCATTTAAGCAAATGAGAAGCTCAACAAATAACAAAGTTGCAACAAGAACTCAATAATCAACATGTTTTTTATTTTCTTACTTTATCATTTCTACATTGGCTGACTTTTTATTCAGCTTCAAATTGTAGTTGCAAGAGTACATATGTAAAGAAAATAAATGTAAATAACAACAACAGCTATTCAAGAATAGAGTGTTGCCACACAAGTTTTTTTTTGACCGGGTGCTGTCAAGTTAATAATTAGTGTTTTTTATGGGAATTGTTACAAATTTAGTTTAAAGTTTGTTAACGCACTAGTAATCCCAAATTATTATTTTACTTATTAAGTAAAATATTTTTATTAAAAATACATTGAAAATTTTAATTTGTGAAAAAAATTCTTCTGTATAGATGATTTTTCTCATAAATGTACATGTATTGCAGGTTAAAGGTTCCCACTAACAACAGTGAAATGCTCATAGAGTCCAGCCAACGCCTCAATAATCAATTTCAATATATTTTTAATAAAAATAAAATAATAACTTGTTATTATTAGTGCGTTAAAAAAATTTTAAGCGTACTTTCCAAAAGTTACCAATTATTAACTATTTTATGTTTGTATGTGCTATACAAATACATGAAAATTCTAATAAGTTTGTATAAACATTAACTTCAAAGCTATTTCAATAATTTTTTTTTACATTTATATCGCATTATATTTTTCTTCTGTAGAACATTTTAACAGGCTTTTTTGACCGATTTAGCATTCGCTCATCATCATTTTCTGGCAACACTGGACACAAGTCAGGCATATTAAACTCCATAGTTGTATGCCATTCGATGTATTTTATCCAATTAGAGAAATATCAGAGGTTATCCACTTCGTAAATTTTGGGTACGTTCGTAAAATCACTTATAGTGTACGTCTGCATGCTGCAGACGAACAATAACGTTAAAAAATGCGTAACTTGGCAGCACTTTTTAGAGTCAAACGTTTTTTAATGCACGTAAATACCTATCGCAAATCTCTACAAATGCCGCAGTAAATTATTTTAAGATGCAATAAGTTGCAGTGGAACAATAAATTGAATTATATGTATGTACATATTTGATTCGAATCTTACTAAAAAAGAAGATTGCTTATATCATAGTCAGTGCATACACCCAAAGCGTCAAACTTTTCTGTACAAGCAATCGCTTTTGGACGGTCTTTACAGAATTTGTCTTAGAGCGAACGGCATCCACGATTGAATTCCGCATGTCAGCTGTTCGCAGTGGTCACATATGATTAGTCCTGTTTACACTATACAAGTCTTATTGCTAAGCTGATTAGTTTGTTAGGAAAGAGAGACGAGGGAAAAAGAAAAGTTACTGTTCCCCTCGTCTTCTTCTCACTCAAACTAATCAGCTTAGCAATAAGACTTGCATAGTGTAAATATGGACTTAGTGTTCGATTCGGTATCGGCCAATAATTATAAACAGTGTCCATGCTCTGTAACTTTGGTGAGTCGAAAAGTTTGTTATCATTATTTTTATATGAATAAGCCTGTGAAAAACAGGACAACCACTATAATTGTTTAATTTTTCTCGATGCGAAAACTTCTCGCCAGTTACAGAACACAGGTACAGTATTCGACTTTCATTTTACAGAATTTCACCGAAAGCCGAATTTTTATACCATTGCACTTTTTTTTCAAGGTTGTTGATAAATGCAAGCAAACTTACTTCTCTACATAATTCTTTGCAATGGTTTTTTTTTTGTAAAAAATACATAAGTGCAAAATTGCATACAAGAAATTCAATCAGAAATCGTTAAAAATCTTTAAAAAAGTGATATTAACTGTTTTTTATGATTGAAAAACTTTAAAAACAAATTATTTGTTTAACCTCAAAAAATATCAAAGTTGTTTCTTATTGCGAATTTAAAAAGTAAAGTTTGATTTCGGCTTCTGATCATACGGCTGAGAAAATATTACCGAACTTCAACTACGGCCAAATAAAGTGACTTCATTCGGACATTCATTCTGATTAATTGAATCTACACTACAAAACCTTTAAAGCTTGACTTGAAAATCAAAATTTTCAGAGTTCGATTTCTATTTTGAAATAATAATAAAATTAAAACTCACTTGGCATCACTGAATATCAAAATCAGCTGACTTAATCGTACGCCACTTATCAAGGCGCATTTATTAGGTGGCTGTACTACATCAGGTGACAAATATTATTATACCAAGCCAAATGTCAAGTTTAGATTGTGTAGGTATAAGCCTAAAAACAACTAGCGAATATTCAGTTTTGTATGGTGTTTGAAATTTCCTATAAGAAACACTCTGAAGAACTCTGAAGAGTGCTACCCTGCAGAAGTTCCAGATTTATTACCATTTATTTTGCAAAAGTCCCCACTTTGCCCTCTTTTGAAAATGAAGATGGTACGCACATGTGGTTATTGCTGTTGTAATATTTTTTGTAGAAATGCGTGTACCTGATTGATATACCTTGATGGTTATAGCGTTTTCACTACTAAAGGCTGATAGGAATTTCTGAAATTCAGGGTGGTTAGTCCCTATTGCGATGCGAAAGAAAATTTTTACGAAATCGAACGATTGGTACTCTCTAATGCGTTTGTGCATTTGGCTTTCGCATCTTTTATTTTCCCTCGCAGGTTTGGTATCACCGTAATCTGTAATGCGAAAGCGTCTGTCAAAATCGTTCGACAAACGCAAACATCTTACGATAGGTAAATATCAAACGCAAATAAAAAAAAAACATGTCAGTACAATAGCAGTTTAACATTTTAATAGATTTCATGGTGCAATATAGTCGTTTCGGCAAACACATTCAAAATTTCTCTTAATTTTTTCTTTCAATAATTTTTTATCCATTTTATTCAAAACTTTATTAAATTGTTTATATTTTATCTTATAGCATGCTTTTATAAGTCAGTACTTTGAGATTAACATAAAAATTATTCTCCAAATTGATAAAATTTCATATGGTTGAGACATAGTGTTCTCTTAATCGCCACGCAGACCTCTTTTAACATTGACATTGACTGCTGCGATAGCCCTTGGATATGGTCCTGGCCAATTTGATGTTGGTATCCGCGGTGGCCAAAATAGTTTTAATGCAGCGGTTAAGGCGATGTCAGATACAACTTCAACGCTTTGCGAGACGTTTCTAGCGTTGGCAGAAAAGCGTAAAGCAAAATGTGTATGACACAATAAAAACTTTGACAACACAATAAAAACTTTTGTTTTACTGCTTTGTTTAATGCATAAAATACAGCACAATTCGATTACTCCGATGTCCATTACTCGTTTTTTATGTAAATTTACCAAAAGTTTAATAAAATTTCTTATTTAAATGCGAGTTTGGCCAAACACATTTAAATAATTATCCTAGTTATACAAATCTTAGATGTCAAAGCGCATCTTCAATGCAACGCGAAGCAAAAGTTGTATCTGACATGGCCTTTAGTTTTATAATAGTTGGAATTTGCTGTGCATCTTCTTGGAACTTTTAGCTCTTATTGAATAGCAATTAGAACATACAGAAACTATGCCTTGTTCAAGCGGAAATTTTGTTCAAAGCAATATGTATTTGAGAACATATTCTATTACAGATTTTTCTCTTACCAGTGGTCATTTAAAGAGTATATCGCACCTATCTGTTAAGACTCGTCTTACAACTCGTTCTACATGATCGTTTTTCTTATCAAACTACAACGCTATAGAATCCATCACTTTATTTTATTCAGTTTTTCTTAACTTTAATTTTTTATAAATTACGTTTTTTACATATTTTGACATTTCATTACTGTCGATCCTTGCCATATTTTCTTTTGCAATGTCAGTATTGCCATTTTTTCAAAAAATTTTGGGGAACTAATATGGAGTACCAAATTGGGTGCATTCATAAAGGCCTCATTAGTTTTTAATTTTCGTTGTCGTTCTGTGCCGTTCTTTTCTGTATAAAATATTTTGCAATTACTTTTTCTGTGCATAACAAATCTTTTTTGATGTACGTGCTCGCCACCTCTTGTTGTATGAAATGAAGAAAAATATCGACATTTTATTTATGTTATTCTGTCGACGCTCTCTCACATATTATGTCAGAGTTAATCGCAGTTGTAGACGCTATGTAAGACAAAACAAATTGATTGAGTGGTCGTGGTGTTAGACTAGCGTTGTTGTTTTGCTTCAATACAACTCTGTGTAAAGCAGAGTTGAAAACATAAAATGAATATAAGCCGCCATATTGGCATTTTCATAATTACAGGGATGCTATAACCTAGGCCTTATTTGCTATTTTCGCTTAAGTCGATTTTCTCAAAATCGGCTCGACAGAATTTTAGCACGGTTGTCTCATTTTGTTCTCCTAAGTGTCCACTTTAAGAATGTATAACGTTTTTGCGTGGGAGTCCAACAGTGCTCCTGGGAAAATTCATCCACGGTTTTTTTTGGCCATTTTCGATTAAGTCGATTTTCTCAAAATCGGCTCGATAGAATTTTAGCACGGTTGTCCCATTTTGTTCTCCTAAGTGTCCACTTTAAGAATGTATAACGTTTTTGCGTGGGAGTCCAAGAGTGCTCCTGGGAAAATTCATCCACGGTTTTTTTTGGCCATTTTCGATTAAGTCGATTTTCTCAAAATCGGCTCGACAGAATTTTAGCACGGTTGTCTCATTTTGTTCTCCTAAGTGTCCACTTTAAGAATGTATAACGTTTTTGTGTGGGAGTCCAAGAGTGCTCCTGGGAAAATTCATCCACGGTTTTTTTTGGCCATTTTGGATTAAGTTGATTTTCTCAAAAACGGGTGGACAGAATTTTCGCACGGTTCGCTCATTTTGTTCACCAAAGTGTCCACTTTACGAATGTATAAGTATAACGTTTTGGCGTGGGAGTCCAAGAGTGCTCCTGGGAAAATTCATCCACGGTTTTTTTTGGCCATTTTCGATTATGTCGATTTTCTCAAAAACGGGTGGACAGAATTTTCGCACGGGTCGCTCATTTTGTTCACCAAAGTGTCCACTTTATGAATGTATTTGGGGGTCCATGAGTGCTAATGGGAAAATTCATCCACGATTTTTCTTTAATTTCCACTCTTGAATTACCAAGATTGATGCCGGCTTCGTAATATATTTTTAAAAATACCCAAAATTTTCCCCCCCATTTTTTCCCGGTTTTTTAATTCCCAAAATCGACGCTAACTCGTCGACGCTATCTTGGGTCACGTGTCTTTTATATGTTGTTTTAGGTGGCAAGAGCAAGTATTTGTTAAATTTTACATTACAAATGCGATAAAGTAACGAAATAAAAATATAACATTAAGTTATATCCATTAAGCCGTTTCTCAGACGTAACTGTTGAGCTGCGCCCATTGGCATCTCAAGGCATTTATCTTTCGCTTGGTAATTGCTTTCACATCGCAATAGAGAGTAAGTTCCCAGGTTGCCAAAAGTACCATGTGTAAACAAAACTGACGGAAATTCAAATTGATAAAAATCTTAAAGAAATTTCCGTTTGCTGGTACGGACTTCCAAAAGAAAATCACACGGAATTTTCGAACTTTATTGTCTATTACAGGGATGTTATAACAATAAATGGAAGTTTTTTTTTCAGTCAACTGAAACAAAAATTACAGTAAATACAATTGTTTGGCCAGTAATTTCTTTACATTTCCTATTTTCCACAAGTTGTAATTAATTTTTAGTGTTTTTATATGTGTGGCAAATTTAAAGATAAATTAATTTATGTGTATGAAAACATAATTCTACACATAAGGCTACTAGTTTACCGTGTAAAAATAAATGTAAATTTACAAACGTGAAATTCCCTAAGAACTTCGTACCAGGCTTAAAGGAAAAAGAAAACCAAACATTAAAAAATCACCCTAAACTAACAAAAGTTTCGAATAATGTTTAAAAAATAAAATTATAAAAATGTCGCCATTTTATTAACTCATTTTATTTTATTTTTTTCGCTTTTGTCTCCGTTAAAAATAAAATAATGCATTAAAATTTAAAACACACTTTCATGTCACACAACTCGGATCTTATCTTTTTTTAACGAAATTTGTCTTTTGCGTTTTTTTTCAACAACAACAATGATATTTATTGGCAAGCAAGCAATAAAAATGGTTAATTTTAATTTACCTTGCAATATTAGATTTTAATAACGATCCATTAAACTGAAACTGATTTACAATAGACATACATACATATTTTTAAATCTATTTATATTTAGCGCTCAGGTGTTAAAAAAATGCAAAAATTATTATAAAACGTTTACAAACCACTCAATTGTTTACTTTTATTATTTCATGTGCATTCAAAAAATATTGGCTTTTAGTAAATTCTACTCTCTTGCCAACGTACATACTCGTATATTCACTCCAAAGCGTTTAGTTAACCAAATGACTTTTTAAATTATTATCTTTTTTTCTTTGTTGATAATAATGTTAAGAAAAAGTAAATATGTATAACATATCCCTACATACTTACATACATACTTATGTACATTAAATATAATACATCACTGTCAAATGTTCGAGAATTTGGGACAAATTGTGATAACTAATCTATATAAAGCGATCGACAAACAAATATTTTTGTTTTCAGTTTTTCAGCCAACAAGTAAGTTATTTTCCTTGTTGCTTTGCTTAGTAGCTGCAATCACATATTAAATTATTATAATAATATAACTTCTAAATTAGAGTCAAGAATTTTCATCTAGAAAACATTCAATTCTGTTGTCACTCGGCAAACATAAATTCTTGGTAAGGGAAAGAAGACATTAACATCCGGCAACCCCAATTTCTTAGTTACTAAATATCTACCAGCGTTGCCAGCATTGATTATTTATCATATCATATAGCGTTTTCACACCTAAAGTTAAAACCTGGTTTTAACATTACTGCTGATTTTGCGTCCACACTTTAAGTATAATAAATTCAGGTTGTGTAATAAATTTGTTCAAAATAAAAAAAACTCCTGTAGAAATAAGTGCATTTATTACTAGATTTTTTTTCTACTTTTTAATCGACTTCAAAAAAAGGAGGAGGTTATCAATTCGTCTGTATTTTTTTTTTTTTGACATTGTTACTTCATAACTCGGTACATTTTAGACCGATTGTAAACATTCTCTTTTTGTCTGAGAGTGTATAGCTTCCAAGTGGTCTCATTGCAAAAAAAAGTACGCGGGAACAGGCCCACACAATTTTTTTATCTGATTTTATCATATTTTACTCATTGAATTGCTGGAAAACCTAGCAAACAGTTCTGTTTTTTGTAATTACACAATTTTAAAGTTGAAAAATGGGCGTGACTACGCCCATTAAAATTTATTATTCTATAGGGATGTGTCGTTCATGAACGAACGAGTAAAATTGAACGAATCACTCAAATGAACGAAGCGAGCCGGTCATTTTACTGAGCTGACACATAAAAATAAATTGAACGGAATGAACGACCGATGACCGAGCGCACTTGGGTCCTTGCTTGGGTCTTTTTTTTGTTTTGTTTTGCTTTTTCATCGTTCATGTGGGATTTTTTTTTGTCATTTTCTCGTTTTCATTTGCTTTTTTATCTACTTTTAGTAACAGTGTTACCATTATGAATTTTTGAAACTGCTTTAACTTCTCACATACGTAATTAAGTTATTTTCGCTCCCGCTTTTTGACTTTTATTCATTGGCCATATATTTATTTACCAGCAGAGACTTAATTGTGGCAAAATAAAAACACATCTTGGACACTTCTTAAAGCTATTAATATTTTCCAAATTCCTTATTTTATGTCACACTAAAAAATACTTTAATATTGCAAAAAAAAAGTTACTTGCTGATTTTTCCTTTGTGTTATTTTGTTTGTTTGCCAAAAAATAACAAAAACATTGCATTTGTCTTTTTTTATTGACCGAATCAACTGTTTGTTTTTTCATTTCGTTCTTTTTCTTGAAAAGAGCGGATGAACGAAATGAACGTACTCGTTCTTTTTTACAAAATGAACGAAAATGAGCGGTCACTTAAATGAACGATTTGGCACAGCTCTATTATTCTACTGCACGTGGTTCTACTCAACCGATTTATATGAAACTCATCACACACCCTGAGCTCTTAAATAGATATAACACTCCATTTAAAAAATGGGCGGAATTACGCCCATTAAAATTTAATATATTATTTTACGTGGTTCAACATGACCGATTTTTGCAAAACTTAACACACACCCTGAACTCTGCAAAACACATAATCTTGCATATAAAAAAATGGGCAGAGTCACGCCCATTAAAATTTAATTTTATATTTCACGTACTTCTTAACCAACAGATTTTGAAAACAACATTTTTTTAAAGAGTTTTTTCCAGTTTGGTCCCATACCTTTTTTCTGGAAAAGGTGAAAAAAAGTAAAAAGAGTTGCCATATACTTTTGTTTATGAATAATAATAAATACTTTTATTAAAGCGAAAGTTATATTAAAGGAGAGTGTTTGGTAGGCGCGAACCGATATTCCGAAGATAACAACTATAATTTGACGTCGGAGAAAAATAAAGCTCTTATAAAGTCGTTAACAATGATATGCGACGTGTAGAATGGATGGGACTACAAATGGCAATGCAGTGTACAAAAAACTTAAAGGGCGATGCACAGTGGCGCCATTTGCCTTTTTTCGTTGCAAAAATCATATCTTTTGAACCGAACAAGATAATCGAATAATTTAAATTGCATGTCATAGATAATTGTTCAACCTATAAAATGAGCGGTTGGAGTGGACGCTACACCTTATAGGTGCTTACTTATGGGTTTTCAAAGTTAAAATTTGTGAAAAAATCCAAGTTTTGGTAACAAAAAAATTTTTTTTAAGAATTTTATATTTTTTTGTAGTTCTTTTGTAAGCTTTTCATGTTTTAAGATATTACCTAAAAAATTACAACAAAAGAGTTTTTTTTTAAATGATTTTTTCAATTTTCTGTAAAATATTCATTTTCTTGGTAAGACAAAGTATGTCTAAAATACAAATCATTTCTAAACTCTAATTTTTTTCTAACTCATCTATTTTATGGTAACAAAATCAAATTATTTTTACCAATCTTATATTTCTTAGTTCTTTTGAAAGCTTTTTCTGTTTTAAAGTTATTAGCCAACAAATTAAACAAATTTTTTTTCAATTAATTTTTTGAATTTTCTGTAAAATATTCATCACAATTCGTAACAGAAGGTATATTTAAAAGACTAATCATTTCTAAAGTATAATTCCATTGTAGTTCTTTTCGTGACTTCACATGCCGCAGGGAAGAAATAAGTGGATCGGAAGATGCTGCTAACATGTTGAAGAGGTCCTCATTTTGCCTCACCCTTGATGCTTTGAACGTGTTCTGCAATCTATATTTTTTGTAAAATTTGTTAAGAGACTCCTGCGCTTCTTCAGAAAGCTCTCCAATTGGCAAAGACTGGTACTCAATTATATCTTTGCCATGCGCCAATATTTTATGGACGGTCGGGGTCAACTTCTTCTGTGGATAAATTTTTGCTAAAAGAGATGCAGTTTCCGATGCATATTCTCCAAATTTTGTAGAATTAACACTTTCTTGGCAGTTTAAAACATTCAAGATCGTTCCCAATCTTTTGACGATTTCATTGTCAATTCCAGTGATTCTAGTTACTGCCTCATCATTTGCAAAAAATCTCCTTGAAGTGTTTCCATCGTTTGAGTTACCGTATCCACACTTGGGGCAGTCTACTTTTAGTCCAAGTTGTTTCCAAAAAGCATTCTGTATTTGCTTCTTTCTGATCTTTTCCTTATCCTTAATTGATGTATTTTCATCGATGTTTTCATCTTGTTGTGGTAGGGTATACGCCAGTTTTAGCAAGAACTCCATACACCTTATCCTTGCGTGCAATGGTGACATTCCATATTCGTAATTCTCCTCGTTTGTAGAATCGTTTAAATTACCGAAGTTCTTCTGACTCTTTTTGCAAATCGGGCATGTCAATGTTGAGGTTGTTCCTGTCAGTTCGTTTACGACTTTTCCGTCAACCATGGTCAGGTGGAACTCGTAACTACATTCAATATATTTTCCTTCTCCAATTTGCAATTTTGTATGCTTAATCTTGCTTATTTGTTCTTCAATGTCCTTCACCGTGGTCCTTATGAGTTCTGCCGATTCCTTTGCAAACTGAAACATTATTGGTCGGCAATAATGCACTGATGACGGTCGATGATTTTTCCAGTGTAGGGAAACATCAGATTTTAGCCGCAATGGAACAACAGATGCCATAAACATATTTCCGTCAGATATTGTAGTGTCATCGGAAGATATCCTTTGCTTATAAACGCTTTGTCCGGATGATCCATCGCAGCCCCATTTGCTGATCAATGTTAGTTTCTGAGGAAGAATTTCCACCTCATTTTCAGGAAGACTTTCCAACAACCGTTTTGCTGTATGGTCCATAAGATCCTGCAGATTGGCTTTCGCAGAGACTTCCGTAAACTCCGTACGCAATGGTCGTGAATTTATTTTGGCTTGCGTAATATGCTTGTATCCGGGGAAAAGGTCAGCCCCGTGTCGCATTAAAGATGCCCGTAGTATCTCATATTTCTCTTTGGAAAGTTCTAAGTCCAAAAACAGAGCCAAGGCTTCTTCGGAACTATACTTTTTAATATGTGCGTTTGTGGGAGTGGGAATGCTTTCCTTAATCCTTTTTAGTCGCAGTGGGCTTGCATCAGCAACAGATTTTGTAATCTGCGACCTAACTCGTTCACTATCCTTTATGTATTTAATAGACAGCGCATCCGATAAATCCTTCGTGGTCAAGTCATTGGTGGCATCGGCAAGTTTCCTCTTTCTTGTGAAAATTGAACACTCCTCCATACTTTTTTTTGGCCTTCCTTTTTCTCCTCTGGTTGATGTGGAGGGTTTATCTACTGCCAATATATCCAGGATGGTGTCTTCATTAAGCCAGTCCTCGTATTTGGAGTTGAAGATGTTAATGGTTCGATTGCATTTCACCCATTTTGTCTTAATTTTGGCATGTATCATACAAAGATTATTTTTTATACTTTTGCTTCTCTCAATATTTCCGTATAAGCTATCGAGTTCTTCTAAAGCAGCTTCCGCGAAACACGTTGGTGTAATTGACTTTCTAAACAGTTCAAATAGTTTTAAATTGTTCAACGCCATGTTTTCAATACTTGTTTCGCCAACTTTCAGTCGTAGACTAATGCAGGCATTAAGCTTGTTTTGCAATATATAGGCCTATGCTACCATGTCTACAAATGTACCTGTTACATGCATACATATGCATTTGGGCTGAATTATACAGTTTTGATATTATGCACGTAGCCAAATGAGATTTGTGCCTACCTGTACCATAAGTCAGTATTGTTCTTCACCATATGTACGCCAAAAATAATTTTTAAGTGAGGTGCGTACCTGCTTATTTCAATGAGTAGTTTTTTGTGCATCTTGTGTCTGTAACGGAATATTAGGACCAAATTTTTCGCCAGAGGCTCTCAGGTAGACAACTGACTCAAAATGCAATTTTCAAACTATTACATCAAAGTAACTGTCAGTCAAGGCATGTAAGGGATGCCCGCCATACAATTTCTGCAACCATGTCTTTTTAACGTTTTTTACCTGTAGAAGCCAAATAGGCACGTAAAGGCAGATAAAACCTTTTGAGTTATGTAAAAGACTAGTTAAAGAACATATTTTGAAAATATGGCGGAGGTAAAAAAAGGTAAATTTTTTTTATTTTCCGTCAAAGTTGAAGAATAGTGAAAAAATGGATAGTTTTTAAATACTGATTTACCTAGAGAAACACAAAGCAAACAGCACAATTTTTTTTATTGTTATACATTTAATAAGCACATCAATCACTAAAAACAAAAAAAAATACTATTCGTTGCCTAGTTTTCGTGATATTACACCTGAAATCGGATCAAACTACCTAAAAATTGTGTGTTTTTTTAAATCCGAAAATTGGTTAACTTTGAACAGTTATGTCTTCTAAACTAAAAATCTGATATTGTTAAGAGTAGCATATTTGAGATCGTTGAAAAGTTTACTATAAGATGGATTCATTTAAAATTTCGCAGGCGCACATGAAAATTTTGATTTTTGCAACCTCGTTTGCTCTACGGGCGCCACTGTGCGATGTTGAGGGACATGGCAAAAAATATAAAAATTTTCTGGAATGGTATTTAAGTAATGGTTAGTTCTATTAACAAAAGCTATGAGCTAATATATAGTTCATCAAATAAGGTTCATGCCGAACGTTTTTTATGATTCCGACCAACAAGCCAGTGCCTCGCTCGTTTCTGTAACTTGTGAGAAGTTCTCGCATCGACAAAAATTAATATAAAATATATAAATTATATTAGTTGTCCTGTGTTTCACAGGATGATGAAAATTTTTTCCACCCGAAAAGTTCTCACATTCCTTACAGAAACGAGGCACAGAACTGGAAAAATAGATTTTGAGAAGGAGGATGGGGGAAATTTTATTTATGGACAGAAAGACATTTTCTTCTTCGTATCGTTGGTCTCAAGTATAAAGGCCCTAACTCAAATAATTGTAATTTTAAAGGGCAATATTCAATATGTAACTTTTTTGGAACAACTGCTTGTAAAATCGCTAGTTTTTACACTATTGCAATAAATTATGAAATGTATTGAAATAACTGAAAAACTCAATTTCGTAAAAAATACTAGTTAGTATCTTTCTACTTGAGACCATCGATATACCATATACATATTGTATATTATTTAGTTAAAATTCAATTTATAATTTATTTACTATTTTTAGAAAATTAAAACAAATTAAAATAACAATATTGAAAACGACAATAAAATACGAAAATCTGTTTTTGTTTCCAATACTATTTCTCTGAATATTCTTTTAAGATTTGCCTACTTATTTAGAAATTATTTATTACATTTAAAAATTACTTATATACGTATAACATCTGCTAAAACATCTCTTTTTTCCAAACATTCCTTACAGCTAATTTACATGGCGATACCTTAGATTCTCACAAGTTAGCGGATAATGACAAGATCATCAACGAGTTCAATAAAGTATCGTCCGAAAAACGTATAACTTTTACCATTAGTGCCGATTCATCACCGGAAGGCAGTCAGACCTTGACACCCAAAAAGTTCGATGTTATAGCGGAAGAGGAAACCATTAATACGGGAGACGAAAAAGATGAAGTCATATTGCGACCGCGCTTAATCGATCGCCATCCACATCTTTTGCCCAGTACAGCATTGGGCACGGCGCCACGTAAGATCTTGCGTAGTGCCAAAAGTGTGCCTCACTTTAATGTAAGATCGGCTGCGAGTGAAACTGATATATTTTCCATAACCGGTTCTGGCAATACAATAAGCATGACACCGGAAGTGCCATCCATATCATTTAGTAATTTACCCAAAAACTACGAGGACACTCCGACAATTGAAAAATACAGAATAACACAAAGTTTATATTCCATACAAACGGCAAATGCGGCCAAACACAACTCGGATGATTATTCAATGCCCAGATATTTCCGCAAATCGGCTATGATATCGCACAGCACCGAAATACTAGCGAGTGGCGACATCACGCCCTCGAATTCATCATCGCGCGATGATGTCCGTAGGCCGGAGAAGAGTAAACGCTTGCAGAGACTAAGAGGTGCCTTGCCGCCGCTTCTTATACATTCGGTTTCCTTTCGCAAGAATAGAGACGAAAGCAAGCAAGTGGATTAAAGGGTTTATTTACTCGTATTATTTGTATATCTAGTTTTTATATTTTGCTCATATCAATTGTAAAGCCCACTTTTATATACGCCTAAACAATTTTGTTTCTAATTGTAAATATTTTGTAATATTTTTTTTTTGCCTAACCTTTGATTTTAAATAAAATATGTACTTATTCTTTTTTTTTCTTTATTAATTTTAAATTTATTTTTAGCCTTTTGCTTTTTTTAATAAAAGCCAGTATTTGAAGAAATTTATGTAAATATTATAACATGCATATCTTGAGACAATAAATATATTATTTTAATAAACAAAATAATCCCCCTTATTGTAATAGACTAAAAAAATGCCCCAAAATTTGTTCCTTAATCTTAAACTACGATAAGATCCAATAACTCTTGTGCACTAGAATCTTAAAAAATTTTTGTTTTATTACCTTAATATGGAAAGCCCCTAACTCATAATTTTTTTGAAATCGAGAACATCGAATGTATCGAAAACTGCAAAAATCTCGATATAAAAAAAATAATGAGTTAGGGCCTTTCTATATTAAGGTAACGATATACTACATATATATGTATCTACTCGTATGTATGTATATACATATAAAACTTTGTTGTGGCCTTAAAGTCTGCAAGGGGCTGTACATTTGGTGATCCTCATGAGTAATATTAAAATAGATAATTATTACAGGCAAGTTTTAATAATTCAAAGGGTGAAAAAGCAATTCTTGAGCCTGATCCATTTGTAGTATCAACTTACGAGTCGTCTTGTCATTTAGTAGTGGAGTGTGTTTGTTCCTAACGCATGATCTCTGGAACTATAAAAGCTGTGGAGCTGAAATTTTCGACACAGGTTCGGGTCAATATCCGGTATGTTTTGGTTTTGTTTTTGACCCAACAATTGACCACTGTATAGAGTCATTTGTAGTTAAAAAAAATTATAATATAATTGAGCGTAAGACAACGTTTGGTATTATAAATCAAATTAACTAATATACAATTTAAATTTTTTTCACAAAATTTACCGAATTCTAAAGAATCATAAAATACCTTAGTGTCCCTGATTATGTGCAAGCACTGTTGCCAGAAAATTTTACAAAAAATCTGCAAAAATTTGCTAAAAAATTGGAAAAATCTGCAAAATAATTTAAAAAATCTGCAACAATAAATACATCTTCATTTTGAATTGTTTTTCATTTTGTTTTCGAATTAACATTAATTATTTTGCCCTACAAAAACATATGCTGATATTACAAATTGTTTAATAAAAATAAACATTAACAAAAGGATAGGGATAAATAAAAGTTTTCTACATACATATCGCACACTAAATCATAAACAGTCATAACTCCAAAAATCCGGGATTTTCAGGAGTGGCAAAAAACTGTTGAAGAAGACATTGCTGCAAAAGAAATTTTTGCGGTCCATGAAAAAACAAAACCATTTTCTTAATACTGAGTTCTGACTGTTTATGATTTAGTGTGCGATATATACTATATATATATGTATATCTATACATTGTTGCGTATGATAGTGGCACGCGTCTGGCCAGCGCACCCGTAGCAATGCGATGGATCATTCCATGCCATACTCTAGAGATGTTTGTGCACTTGTTAAGGTCTTGGTTTATTGGCAGGCGGTACGAACTAATGTTTGTATGTTGTATTCTTGTAGGATTGTGTGGGAGTAGCTTCTGTGGTGTGGCGGAGTTTTATGATTTTGTAGAATATGGATGTGTATGAGCGTCTTCTTGTGTTGAGTTCTGTGGTATAAATGTGTGATGTTTCGGGTTTCTGTCAAATGAGTTAAATACTATGAATGTGTCTATTGTGAATTAAAACAGGGATGAAAATAAAAGTATGGTGCCCATTCACTAATGCCGGCAAAACAAAATAGCAGCGTGATATGTCGATGTTTTATGTTTTGACAAATGGAATTTTCGTGTGTATTTTGTAAGCACGGGAAAATTAATGTAATATTACGGAAAAATTCTGGAAAAGAAAAAACTGGTCTTTGGTATTTGTAAGCAAGGAAGATTAGCAAAAAAGTAAGCGAAGTGATCGGATCAGAACAGATCAGTGAAAATCACCAGATAGAATTGCGGAAAATAATATATTTAAAATCTAAACCGACAGTAAAAAAATAATAAATTGTGTACTGATATAAAGAAAATAAAGCAGGAAAAGGAAAACCACAGGAAGACTCCGATAAGACGGAAATACCCCTAAAGATCGAAAAACTCGTCCAGGACGTGACCGCTGAACAAAAAAAGAATGTAGGCACGGTTAATAATAGAAGTCGCCATCTTAAGTAGCTAACCGCTTCCGCTTACCTATAAAAAAAATCAACAGAAAGATAAGAAACAATTTTAATTATTAAAAAGAAGAGAAACATATACATATATAAAAAAAGGATAAAAAGATAAATAAAATATAAAGTCTTGTGTTAATTATATGTTTGTGTATTTGTGTAAAGTGTTTTAAGTTTAGTGTTAACAGGTTACAGAAGTGTTCAAATTGTTAGTGCCTAAAACACATAAAACGGAAAATTACAGTTTAATTAATAAGACTTAGCAGGATTTCTACAATAACAAAAAAAAAAGAGAAAAAGGATTTTTAAAAGTAATAGTTGAGTGCGTCAAGAAAATCACCCGAACAAGTTATTGGGGAAAATAGACTACCTAAGTGAGCTCCTTTAGGTACGGCCATATACATATATAGAATAAAAGAAGAAAAGTGAGAAGTGACTTTAAAAAAAATTTAAAGTTTTTTTTTGTTGTGCTAGCTTAGAAATACCGTTAGATTTTTTTGTTTGTGTTATTTGGGCAGTAACAGTTTTGTTATAGTTTTGTAATAGAGTAAGTTGTCCGTTAGTGTGAAATTTAGGTTAAGTCTAATATTGTAATATAAATCAGCTTTAACTACATTTCAACAAAATAGTTGTTTTGGTAAAGAAATACCGTTCGATTTAATACATTTAATAAAAGAAAAAAATATATAGAAACAAGATATAAAAACACAAGATACAAATACAGACAAGAAAAATAAGAAGAGATTATACATTTAGCCTGATATAGGCGAGCAAAGTTTTTTTTTAATTCAAATTAAAATTACGTTGTAAGAAATTATGATAGCGAACTAAGTTAAGTCATTTATCAGTTTTTTTTGTTTATTTATTTATAAGACATAAAATAATAAAGATATGTGATTTGTTTTGTATATTGTAACGAAAATGTCTATGGAGTAAATTGGTCTGTTCGGGGGAGGATATGTAAGACAAGGTTGATGACGAGAAAGTGTATTGGTTTTCGGGGGACTTAATAAATTGTATCAGGAAGTTGAGAGTCCCAGGTAGGGAGGGCAAGCAGTAGGGAACATCCATCAAGTTCTCTCTCCCAAAATGTTTCCAGGTACTTAGTGTGTTGTAAATTAGTGTTTTTTTTGTGTTTCAAATAAATTAATTGTTCGTGCCTCGGCTGTGTTGGTAAGTTGCGACCTACCCTGTGGATACGGAATTGAGCTAGTTGGCATCACCATCACAGCAGTAAGAGCGTCACGGAACAACATATATATATTTGCACAGATTTGTTATTTTCTTTTCAACATTCTTATGTTGGTGGTATGCTTACTGCAAAATTAAACGTCAAAAACTACTTATTTGTTAGCGTTTCTTATGTGTATGTTTCTGACAGTAACACCATGGTTATTTCTTTTACGGAGTAAAGAAAAACACGAAATAACAATAACACGCTTAACAATTTTTGCAATTAAAAATCAGCAAAATGCAGAGAAAAGTGTATTATCATCGGCCAGTTTGATAATGTCAGCAATGGCTTAAGGCCTCATTAGTCTTTACTTTCTGTTGATATTCTTTGCTGTGCCGTTCTGCTTCTGTTTATGACCAGAAACGTCGCAGTTTTTCACTAAGTGATGAATTTTGCATCGTCCATTGTTATGTTTCGATATAATTTAATGTTTTTCTTTTAAAAACTAAATGTTTTAAATTCTAAACGCACAATCACAATTTATTTCAAAATGCTTTTATTTAATTTATGCTGTCATTTAAAATTACTTAACAATATTTTGATTTTCACAGGTTGAACCGAAACAGAACAGAACAGAACGAAATAGAAAAACTAACGACTTATATTAGATTTCTATAAACAAAAAAGAGTCAGCTGATTCGTAACAGAACAGAAAGTTAAAACTAATTCTGCCTTTATTCGAAAACAAAAAATAATAATTCTTTTGAATTGAAAAATAATCCCACCACAATTCCAATTTGTTTTAATACCGTACGGAATTAAAAATATCTACATCTGGTAATACTTTATTCCCCATATGGGTACAACAGTACTTGCACTGTAGTACCAATAAAGCAGTGCAGCATTATTGCAGTGCATATAAAATGGAGATGAGCACAGCTCACGTGAGCCCTAGTAGTACGATTAAATCGAAAATATTGCTCGATATAGAAATTTTATTTAAACTTTAGCGGTCTAATTCATAAAAAATATTAAAATTTATTACAGGTTTATTTGACAAATTTTCCATAGAAATATCAAATAAGCGCTTAATAAACCTGAAATATTTTTTATGAATAAGGCAGTAGATATTTTATAAACAAAAACATTTGTTATATCAAAAAAAAAAAAATAATAATAATTTCAGCTTGAAGTGTACATTAAAACAAACAGGGCAATCATGAATAAAATTCCACGTGAAATTTCTCCCTTTTCCAATTACAATTTTTTGCTTTCCCTATTACTTGCTATTAGTTGGAATTGTTCCCAGGGAAAAATTTCACGCAGAATTTAGTATTAAGACACTTAAAAATAAATAAAATTAATAAATAAATACTGTACATTAATATTTTTCCATATTGAAATAAGAAATTTCAACATGACTAGACTTTCGTTAATGTTTCTTATTAATTCAATATGGTTTTTATTGATTTTAAGCTGTTTTTTCTCTGGGTTTGATAACAGTTTTTTAATGTTGTGGTTACTAATATTTGTTTGAAAAGATATACGACTATGTCGATATGCTATATAAATTATGTGTGTCCCATAGATACAAAAATTTACACGCATTTGTTATGCTCTTTTAAAGACTTTTATTCATTCATCGTAATTTTTTCAGAAATTTATTAAGCATTGTCGTTGAACGTATAGTGAAGAAGTTTTTCTGATAGGATATTCATTAGATATGTAAATTCTTATAAAGACTTTCGAAAAGCTAAACTGCAGTCCAAATATCATTACATCTATTCCTTTGCCCCCTTCAACTGTAGTTCGTCGCACTGCACAAATAGGAATGTTCTTAGAACGTAATATCAGTGAAAAATTTTAAAATTGTGACTTCTTTTCAATCTGTTTAAACGTTTCGTTGTGTAGATGCCATTTACAACATTTTTGAAAGTTTTTATGCAAATGTAACAGGCAAGTTTTTGTTCGACATTGTCAGTGCAAAATTATTTTCAATTGTAGACATAAACAGGCATCAAAAGTTGTTTTAGAACATCTGCCCTGAAAGAAACAGAGCAGAGTAAAAGATAAAAGTATACTTAATATATCTGAAATTCTTTTGAATTTCAAAACAAAATTATTCTTGCAGCTAAGAGAAATTCGAAATGATAAGTTTATTTAGTTTTACCAAAACTTTTCTTATATATGCAAAATAATGCTAAACAATTTGACCAGGTATCATTATTAGAGACCCTTTTTTATAATTTTCAAGACCGCTTTAATGATTTTGAATTTATACAGCCTTTGCTTGATGTATTCAAAAACCCTTTAAGTTGTGACATAAGCAAGTTTACAAATTCATTCAGAGGTAATAATACTTGGATCTGAGGTAAAAGCTTTCGATAAAATTAATACTTTTGAGTCTTGCAAAAATTTAGATGATGCGATATGTCCCCAGCTCAAAAAAATTTTTTTTTAAATATTTATAATTTTTTCCCTCTACTTATTGATGTGAACAAATTTTTGCAGATATGAGAAATATTTGTCCAAGCAACGCAATTAAATGAGTGCGTTGAATTTAAAAAATATTTTACAATTTGCAATTGTCATGCAATCACATATTAAAATGCAAAGTTTAATTTAAAGTCTTTAAAGCGATTTTAAACATTATAATCAGGAAAGGTACATGGTCAAAGATTTTAGCATAGTTTTTCTTGCCCTCAAATTCTTGAAATTGAATTTCTGTTAGTTGCAACAAAAATTTAAGAGAATTTCGGCCGCATAATGAAATTTTTTTCTTAATTTAAATTACATTAATTTAGTAAGTTATTTATATGAATTTGACAAAGATTCTAAATCTAAATATCTTTCTTTTAAGTGTTTGACATTATGTTTGCTGGGTTGCTCTCTCAGCAATACATATGCAAAATTATTTTTGAACATCACTGTGCTATGTTATAATTTGAAGAAATGAAACGCAACTATATTGCTACAACTAAATACTTTGTAAGGTTTGTGTATTTGCTCACTTTAGAGTAGTCGATAAGTAAGTGCAACAGTTTAACGAAGATAGTACAGTGCATACAAAAAACTACTTTGAAAAAAGAATGTAACTCTTGTAACAACTAGAAGCTTTGAAAGGTTTGTGCATTTGTTGATTTGAAAATAGTCGACAAGTAAGTGACTCTGTATAACGAAGATAGAACAGTGTACTCTATAATAAACTTGCAGCAAGCAAACCAATTTATAAAATGTTTATTTTTACAAAACGGGAAATGCTAGTACAAGAAGCGTAGTTTTATGCAAAGTTAGATATGTATATTAATAATGTAGTTCAATGTAAGGATTTAAAATGTGCGTGTTTTGTTATGCCGTCGGACGATGTCGACAATGTCCGACTTGTCGCACATTTACATTCAAAACAAAAACAAATTTTAATATTTTGTTGTTTCAAATGTAAGTGCGCGGCAAGTCGAACGTTGTCATAGCTTCCAAAAAGCCATGAATGTTTTTTGCCTTACTAAAGTGCTTCACAGTAGTAATAATATATAATTTTTGTGAGAGCCCGCCTGACGTTAGTGCTTTTGAGAAGCATTTTTCGAAGCTTTTGTTATCAAATAAGCATTTGATACGATCAGAAACTTAAAAACATTTCCATATAAACTCTAGTGAAATATTTCGTTCGATAACGAGCGCCGTAATGTGCCGCAGAATTTTTTTTGCTGCCAATTAGTGTCGTTTAAAAGGAGTTAATTTAACATTGAATTGTTAACACGGTACTCGGATAAAACGGTTCATTTCCAAAGTAAAATTTTCACTCCTATCTGTCGTTTGAAAACGATACTCCTACAAAAATAGGCTAAATTATTAATTTCAATTGCAAATAAAATTTTTAAATCACTAACATATTACATTACTATTTTTCTTGATCAATTAGAATTCCGTCTTAAAAGTATAAAAGAGCTGGCAGTGCTGTAACACTTTCATTTCCTCTCTGTTGCAACCCTGTTCTAACTGTATGCATACTTTAATTCAGGCATGTTACATTTGTCAATTGTGACAGCTTAATTTCTCATCTCTGTTACTAGTAAGCGTAGACGTGAATATTGGTGTTGTGTTTTTGTGTTTGAACAATTTTCGGTAAAATTAACTTAAAAATGTGTAAAATTTAAACAAACGGCAGCCGCAATATGTTCGCCATTGAAAATTAGTGAAATGAAATGTAAGAAGAATTATTTTAATTGAAAATTTTGCCAAGTTAAACAGTAACATAAGAATGAAAATTTCTTACGCTGCCATAAAGGAGTAAAAAAATATTTTTGGTGAAAAATCGAATTTGTAAAGAATGTGAAGCAAAACGTAATAGGAATAAAACATATGTGTGTGAGCATAGAAGAGGAATTAAGCAAAACAAAGAGACAGCGCCTTTGTATTTTTTTCTTATTAAGTGTTTTTGATAGTGTTGTGGCAAATGCATAAAAACCGGCCTATTATAATTAATTGTTTATTTATAGACAGTGAAAAAAGAAAATGCCGGTAATTTGCTAAAAAGTTCTGCTGTTTTATGCAAATTAATAATTGAATTAAAGGTGTGTTGTGTTGTATTATTTTATTTGTTATTTAGATTGTTGTGTTCTGTAGTGGGAAATTAGAATTTGTTTGCAGGAGAGCAGAGAATCTATGTTGTTTTCTTCTTGCGTTCTCCCAAAACAGATTCCACCTATCCAAGGTGGCCAACCCTAACTTTTATTTTACAGAGCGTACGAAAACCAGTCATTAGAATTCGAGTTCATTTGAGTGTAGCGATATCAAAAATACAAGTAAAAGATAAAAATTAAAGTAATGTAAATAAATTATATATGAACCATATTTATTTACCGCATATTCTAATCATTTCTTTACTGGTTAGAAAACTCATAAGTAGACTTCAACCGAAAAATTATAGAAAAAGCTAAAAACATCCATTTGTTGTTTCAAGCGCAATTATTGCTTATACCAGGCAGTTATTATTATTTTTTTTAACGAAATTATTACTTCCAATATAACTAATACATGGCTATACATTTTTGTAATTCCTTTTAAATTTTTTTAATGCTGTTTCGCGCCAACAATCCATAATTTTTTCAAACAGCTGTTTGAGAACACTGGGTTTTATAAAATTGTAATGATACCTTAACCAGCCTAATAAAGAAACTGACAAACATACACACAACCAACCAAACCACATGCGCCGAATTCGGAATGAACGCTCGACGAAATCTGCCGATTTCGCGACCGAAATCGTAACGATTATGATATGACGACTTTCGCAATGATATATGTACCTATAACGCTCATTTACTTCAATAGTGTCACAACTCAAAAAAACTAGTTTTGCAGAAAACGCGTTTAAAGTTTTCAATTTACATACAAATCAATGAAGAAATAAAAAAATATATTCTTCTCTCACGAGGTGGTATTAAAATCTATTTGCATGAAATTTTTACACAAGATAAAATACGAAATCGCGAATTAATTTGCATTATTAACACAAAAAAAAAAGCATTGAAGTAAATGATCGATATGTAGTTCCGAAATCGTAAGGATATGTCGGTACGAAATCGCAATAATAAGATACTCGTAAAATTAGGCCTAAAGCTTTTTGAAGTATCGTTGGATATTCACCCGTGTGAATACGCAATCTGATAATAGCCGTTAAAAAGGAGTTTTTACAAAAGAAGAAGAAAGACCTATTTATTTTAAATATATTATTTTAGCTTTAAAGTCGATTTTCTCAAAATATTTTTTGTGACATATGATGTTATTACAATAAGCCCTTCATAGAAGAAATAATGACTTTTACAGCCGTATAGAAAAAATAGTAATTTGAACTTGAAGTGTATGTTAAAACAAAATTTCCATACAAATTTTGACAAAAGAACACTTGAAGTTCTAATGTAATGGGAATTTTTGCTTGTTTTCAGATCAGAAAAATCTACGATGTTGAGATGACTGGTTATACTTATTAATTTTGTTTTTTATTTTTGGCTCTGGCAACACTGCTTATAATCCCCCCAACCAGAATTAGACAACAACGAATAAAAACAATGAATACAGTGTATGAAAAAAAGGAAAACATAAATATCTTCTACCAGTGTTGCCACTATGCTTCTTGCCCTCTGCTTCTTGTAGGAGTTAAAAGGAAGGTAAATGTGTAAATGTGTTTTATTATTCGTTTTTTTTATTGCGAAAAGTGTACATAAACTTATTGTATAACATTGTAAATTTAGTTTTGTTTTTCTATTTGATTAGAATTTCAGAAATCACAACAGTTGTAAACAGCTGATGTGTGAATAAAAATGAAGTTAAGCACACTTTATATATACATATTTTTTGAATTGTACCCTACAAACGGAATATTATTTGATCAGTTATATATATTGGAATAATTTTTTCAGGCGCAGTAAAAACACTCATATGGAAGTCAAAAATGCCAATTTAGGAAAATAAAATAATTTTAATATTATTTTTTATGGTACAAAAAACCATAATTTTCCAAAATTTATTACTTCTTTCAAAAAATTTGCTCTCTTAAATTTTAGTTAAAAATGTTTAAATTATGTTTGAAATTTTCAACATCTACCGTCAAAATATTTTTAAGCACAAAAAATACTTTTTAAAATTGACGATTTTCGCACATTGCTGAATGTAGCGGGCATGTCCTAAATACAAAATAATGGGTTTAAACACATAGTGCTAAAGTCAGTCCATTAACTTAAGCACTATGTGTTTTAAAAGTGAAAGTGTTAAAGAAAATTTTTCTTAAAATTAAAAAAAAAATATTAAAGATGCTCTTAAAAATAAACATGGCTTTTTCAGGGAAATTTTAAAATTTTGATTTCTTAGCCTTTTCCTGATTTCGCGAATGCAGATATTAAATTCTCCCCCCCCCCCCCCCAATTTGATCGAAAATCGAATGCTGGCTTTAAATTTAAAGTCCAAAAATAAACTAAAAAGTTATGCACGAAATACTAAAAAAAGTCGAAGCAAAAAAAATTTTTTTTATCTTGCGTCAAAAATCTTCTATGTTATGAGAGAGAGAGAGATCAGGAAACATCTAAGGAGATCATTTCTTCAGAATTTTTAGTTTAGCTCAAAATGCTTTATCAGATAAAAATCGGATAATTTTAAAAAAGTTACAACCCTCAGAATTTATTTTAGAGTCACAGGTGGTCAACTTTGGCCCGTTGCAACTCCTCTCCAGCAAAAGCTAGAAGGCTGTCAAGCCATGTGTTATAAAGCCTAAGTCCTGCTTTAAAGCTGCTCGAAGTTTAAAATAAATTTATTACCATTTATTTTGCAAAAATCCCCACTGGGCCACCTTTAGCCGCTGTACAATTTTTAGGCTCTTTGCTGGCAATGCTGGTTATACCGTAATCTAATCTAAACAGCGTTTCCAGACAATGATGATGGGAGAATGCTAAAATGTTCTATACAAGAAATAGAAATAAAATGCTAGATTTTAAATTTATATAGATTTTATAGCGGTTTTGTTTAACTTAATGCTTTTTGCTAAATCTTGCAGTGAAAATGCTAAAATGGCAACAATGAATCTAAACATTTAGAAGAGAGCGAGTTGCAAGCAACTAATAAGTGAAAAACATTTAAGAGAATTAGTATGTTTTATTTTGTTTATTGGAAGGAAATTGATTGTTTGTTGTGTTTATTATTTTTAACCCCCCAAACATGGAAAATGCGCAAGTTCAACACAGTGTGCTGGTATAGTGGCGAAACATGTTGACAAGTGAAACAAAACACTCCTTGTTATTTGCTCAAACAAATTTGACGGCATTGTCTCCGTTTCAATCGCAAGTTGGATTCAGGCCGAAGTAAACGTTTAAACGACAACGTGCATTGATGAAACGCGCGCGTTTATTATTATATTCTAAATTAAAGGGTGCTTAAAGCCAAGCAAAAGAAAAAAAAAAGAAAAAGATGAAAATAATAAATACAGAAAATAAATCTCTTTAATAGAAGAAAGTGTGATTTTATGTGAGTTTCGGTAAAAAATACTTTAATACAAATTCACTAAAAAGGAAGTTTCAATTGGAAAAAAAGGTAAAAAAAAAAATTAATTGGAATGGCACTTAATGTGAAAATTTTTTAGGTATAATAAAATGAAAAAAAAACATAGAAAAAGAATAAAAAATGTGCAAATAAAAAAGTGTACATATTAATAATAATATAAATAATAAAAAGATTTTTTACGTTTTGCAACTATTTCAATCATGAAAAATTTAAACATTATAAAAAATATTGTTTTATAAATGAAAAAAATTGTTTTTCTGTATTAAAAAGTGTATTTAGCAAATTCAAGTGATTCTTATTGGAAGTAAAATAATACTTTCCTATTACATATTTTAAATAACCGTGTGAACATGACATAGAAAATGTAAACACTTTAATAACACTTAAAATATATTTTAATATAAAAGAATACAATTTTGAGAAAACGTGAAATCAGAATATCGTTTTACTAAAAAAAACTAATTTAAAATAAATGCATAACAATGAAAAAAAAGAAATAAACTAAAAAGATAAAAATTTAAAAGATGTTAATTTTAATGGATAAAATTCAAGTTTCAAGAATTCTTATCTCTAAAGTATCATAAAAAGTCCAACACATTAATTATGCTTGTGGAACCAGCCAATGTATCACTTTTCTTAAGTAAAATATCACATCGTGTGAAATTTTAGAATAATAAATAAAAAAAAAATGAATAAATACAATAAAACAAGATCAAAAAAGTTACATTAAATTGAACCAAATAAATCAAATCAATAAAATCCGAGAGATCGAAAAAAAATTTACACTAAAATTAAAAAAAAATATTGTATGCCACTGTAGTGAAAATTTTTTTCAAACAAACATAAATATATTTCGAAGTTTAGCCTAATCAACACCAAATAAAGCAATAAATAAAATTCGAACAAAATAATTAAACTAAATAAAACACACAAATTTGTTTTTGTTTTTCAATGTAAAAAGACAGACGAAAATGTCTGCTTGTCTTCGATAAATTGGCAGTTAAGGTCCTGTTCATCTAAACGTGAACGATAGATTCGATCGAATATTTATATTGGAAACAAACAAAAACAAATTTCAGTTTATTGTTTTTGTTTCTAATATAAATTTTCGATCGAATCTATAGTTCGCATTTAGATGAACAGACCCTAAATTTCTATATGATAAAAACTGAATAAATTTTGTAAAAAAATTCAAACTTTTCACGAATAAAATAATCCATATTTATGTCTATATTAGACAAAAGCTAAAAACCATAAGCAAAAATTAAAAAAAAGGAATATTTTGCACAAGTTCTGATATATTTCGTAAAGGTAAAGCATGTTTTTTTAAAAGTGTCACAACTTTGAGTGTCTTCACGTAATTGAGGTATGAACAAATTTCGAATCATGATCCTATACCGTTCACCATTGACAGTAACATTCTGACCATCATCGTTTTTGAAGACATATGGGCCAATGACTCCGCCAGGACATAAAGCGCACCAAACAGTAATTTTCTGTAAATGTTATGGTGTTTCGACAAAAGCTTGTGGATTCTCCTCACTCCAAATGCTCTGCTTATTTACGTACCCATTCAACCAGAAAAAGGCCTCATCGGAAAATAAAATTTTGAATGAAAATTCAAAATTAATATCAATTTGTGCTTCAGCCCATTCGTCGAACAATTTGCACGCGTTGCTCTGGTGTAAGTCGCTTTCAAAGCAAACTGAACAAAAAGCAACTATCAACTGTTAAATGGGTGCTCAAATAAAGCAGTGATGCTAACTCTAAAGTTGTGACACTCTAAAAAACACCCTGTAAAATGACACCTTGCAAAAATTTGCTCAAATAAGCGTTAGAACTAAATACTTATGAAAACCCTTTTATACAGAACCGTCTTTAGAAATTTAAGCAATTTCATTTATTTGCTCAACACTCAAGTTTTATTTGTATCGTTTAAAGTTGTATTTGAAAAGATAATTTAAAAAAAAAATGCCTCAAAAAAATATTTTACAAATTATTTTATATATTTTTAGAGAGAAATTTGGGTTCAAATTATCTTGCCAAACACAACTTTAAACGATACAAGAAGACTCTTGTGAATTGATCAATTATTAATAGACAGTGTCATAAAATCCAATATTATGGGAAACCGTTTAATGCCGAGTACACACTATGGCATTTTGTGACATCGCAATAGTTTGTCATTTCAGATATTTTTCATTGTGTTGCAATAAATTTCATTTCTAATTTGTTTCAAATTTGTGTGAAAAGTAACGAAAAAAAATGAAATTTAAAATGAAAAAACCGTTTGTAATTAATTAATTAAAAAATTTGATTGAATTACCTGAATCAATTAAAATTTTTTGTGAACCAATTAAAAATTTAATTCAATCAATTAAAAATGTAATTAAATAAATTAATAATTTATATAAATCAATCAAAAATTTCATTGAATAAATTAAAAATTTTATTGCAACAAAAATAAAAGAAATTAATTGAATAAACTAAAAATGTATTTGAAGCAATTAAAAATGCAATAAAGCAATTAATTATTTAATTAAATCAATTAAATTTCTAATTTAGGGCCCCCCTTTTATAAAACACAACTCTAAGCCTTGAACAATTTTCTATGTATTTTATTTTTATAATTCAACTTTTTTCAATCACCCCTCTCGTTAATAACAAGTGGAATTTTTGTTACCGTGAAATTTTCGTTCCCCTCGAAGGGAAAAATGCTATCGTGAATCTCCCGTAAACATGTTTCCCCACTATCAGTCCCAGTGAATGTAAGAAAAGGGAAAAAGATTTGTGAAGCTTAAACATTTATTGAAAAAATCAAACAAATTTAAGTCTAAAAATAATAAACAAACAAATTTCAGTTTCTAAATGAAACTTTTTTTAATTTTAAAGTTGTATTTTTAAATATTCCAGCTTCAGTGGAAAAAAAATTCTTTAGTAAAAAATTTACTGTGTGTGAACCAAAGAGCTTTCATACTCGTGTGTTGCAGGGACTTATCGTGAGCTTTATTTACTAATCTTGTCCTAAAAATAAATATTAATAACTTTTAATATTTAATTCGAAGGAAAATATAGAAATTATGAGTTGCAAAAATAAAGTGAACAAAACCAAGGAAAAAGTCAAAAAATTCCCCGTGAAAAATATTATTCATGATAAAAGAACTCAAAAAAGGGGGATATTTCTAGGGAAAAATTATTCACGATTGCAATTTGGCGAAAAGGTGATGGGGGTGAATATAAAATTTCTCAATTGTTAGCGTTGCGTTTTTCAATATAAGGACCTTAAAGTATTAAAATGCGAAAAAAATTTTCGATAACCATCTTAATGATTTTGTATCTGTGAAGTGAAAAACAAATAGTTTTTAGTATATTGAAAAGAGTATATAACCCATAAAATTAGAAATAAATATTGGACCTATGTAACCTTATTGTGTTGGTGCCTTCCAAAATCAAAATAAATAAAATAAAAATAAATATAAAATATTTCAGTGTTTCAAATTAGAGATGTAACGATACGCCTTTTTGCCGATACAATACCGATACCGATACTCAAAAAGAAATATCGGCGATACTGATACCGATACGCATATTGAATTTGATTTCAAGTAAAAATTAACAAAAGTCAAGTAGAGCAATTTTATGATAAAAAAAAAATTACAGTGTAAGAGATTTTGAGTACATATTTAAAATTGATATTTATAAGAATTAAAAAACATTAAATTGAATTAAAAGTCAGTGTAAAATTAACAAAAAATAATAATTTTTTTTAATAAAAAAACGTTTTGTTTTAAAACAAATTTTATATGAAAATCTTATGAATCTTCTATAAATCAAAAAGATACTTATTGGCATTTCCCAGGGAATGTCAACTTTTTGTAGCGTGCGACACCAAACAAATATGTTTTTTTTTTTTTTTTTTTTTTTTAAGAAAATGAAGATGCTGACGTTCTGCTCTACATTCGGTAAAATTTTAATCAAAATCGAGTAACATTGTTCTGAAATAGAAGTTTAATTGCTTGCTGTCGCACGCGACAAAAAAGTAAACTTTCTCGTGGAAAAAAAATTAACTTTTTTCCTCTAATTTTCATATAAATTTTAAATATGCTGAAATGCAACGAAACGACTAAATTTCTTGTGCTTTTTTTTGTAGCAATTTTGTATGCAAAAAAAATTTTTAATTTTAAACTTTTTCAAATTTTCCTTTTGTTTTCCATACAACTTATCAGTGGCTGGAATGCAATGAAAAGCAAGTGATGTTAAAAATTCCAATTTATAGACTCGCGTAATAGTAATTTAAAAGTTGCAATACAAACAATACAATACAGAGCAATTTTGTGTAGAGATTTAACAAGCAACTGCTGCAAATTTTTTGAAAACCAATTATAAAATGTATTATAAATAACTATTGGCCAATGCATAAAGTGTTCTATTGTGTCATTTAGTTATAATGTACTAAAATCAAAAAAATTATATGTATTGAAATAATTTAAAACAATATGACACAATAAAACACCTAGTGAATTGGCCAAATGTAAAAGTAATAAATAAAAATTTAAAAAGTTATCTAAATAAAATTGTAAAAAAAATGGAAATAATGAGTTGTCACAAATTTTTTTTTTGGAATCGATTTCCATTACATGCTGCTTCCCGCTTTTTTGGGGCAACACGATACAATTTAGACTCTCAATTCTTACTTACACTTACACTTATTTCACTAGCACAGAGCTACACGTTGTTAATTGACCAGTAGATTTCTTTAAATTGCATCTTTCCATTTGTCTGGCATTCTTTAACAGCTGATCACAAGATTAAAGATTTCATTTCAGGCACTTTGAGTAAAGTTAATATTTGTCGTTGTTTCTTTGCCGGAAGGTCCTAGTTTACACTATGCAAGTCTTATTGCTAAGCTGATTAGTTTGTTAGGAAAGAGAGACGAGGGGAACAGCAACGTTTCTTCTCCATCAAACTAATCAGCTTAGCAATAAGACTTGCATAGTGTAAATATGGACAAGGATTTTTTAAATAAAATTGACTATCTCGTTTGGAGTGTAGTCTCTATGTCACATTTATCAATTTAAAGCAGTTTTTTGACAAGCAATTTGTGTGATAAATTTGTAATCAAGGCAAATTAATATAAGGTTTACTCAGTTCAATTCTCTTTGAAAAATGTATATGTATGCGCCTTCAAATATAAAAAAAAAATTATTAAAAAAATGTGTGTTTTCATCTAAATTATATAAACAAATAAATAAAAAAAATAATTATAAATTACAGCTGAGCACTTGACGCCACCTAATGTAAATTCGTCTTAGTTAATTTTAATTATTATTGTTCGAACTTCATTTGTTTCTATATTTATGATTTGATCAGGCTAAAGTTCGTATCGCTTTGTAAGCCAAATTACATGTGATAATTATTAATGAACAAATAACACCAAAGTTAGTTGTAAATATTCTGAGAATTACGTAGTAGAACGGAACAACCTGCTTTTTTCGAAAGCCACTACACTTTCCTTATCAGCGTTCTTTGTGTTTGGTCCACTGTGTGTGGTGACAGTCTTATTTATAACTAAAACTTTGAAAGTGCTTCTGCAGTGTTAAATAAAGCGCTAAGTGCAAGTGTGATCTAAATAGATTTACAAAGCAGTTAAAAATATCTCAAATAAAAATTAATATGAAAATTTGCTTGTTTTTATGGTTTAGCAATTGTCTATATGCATTTCGTTCCTGCTTTTGGAACTCGTCAGTAGTGGAAAATAAAATAGATAGACAATCGAATAAAGATGCTTGTTTTGTAAAAAATTTTGTTTGAAGCTTTCAAACTTATTATGCTTGTATACTGTGATTCTCAATATAGTATTAAGAGTCTTACTATAAACATACGAAGTTTGTTAGCTAAAATCAAAAATTTTTTGGGTTGAAGTCTAGTGACGAGTTCCAAAAGCAGGAACGAAATGCATATAGACAATTGCTAAACCATAAAAACAAGCAAATTTTCAAATTAAATAAATAAAGACTTTATGTCAAATAAATATACTTCGATATTTCAAATATAAAAATTAATATTCATGAAAAAAAACAATTGCATTCGATTAAATTTTTTCTTAAAACCAAATATATTTTCTGAAATACAAAATAAACATTAAATAAAGTTTATTATTAAAACCATGAAATTTATAATTTGAAGAAAAAATATAAAATCGATTTAAAAAAAAATCAAAATATACGGTTGTGTTTGTTCTGTAAAGCAAACCGTTTTTAAAATCTAAAAAATTTCAAAAACGAGTAATTGAATATTTCAATCGAAAATTTAAAAAATTTTTCCTTGAAAGCCTCTATGCACCGACATCCAAATAATTCTAATGTTGAACCAGCGGGAAAACTCAACAGACCTTCTTACTTCAAGCCTTATTAAAGGCCCTGCTACAAATTTTTTTGATTCAATTATTATTCTTATCTAATTGCTAGAGAATGTTTTACAGAAGGCCTGGACATTTTCCACACTCACTGCTATTACAAGGGAGAAGAAAAGGAGTAATAAGCAAGCAAAAGTAAAATCAATTAATTGAAGGCCTCTCAGCATTTCTGGCGAAAGAAGCGAGAGCTGCAGGCCTACGCCTTAATGACAACGCATGTAAAAAAGATATGATATGAAATGGAGCAAGCAGGCCTTGTGCAACCAAAATAAGGAGTGTAGAGGCCTTCTAGAAGGCATTCTTACTCCTTCTTTTTGTCGCTTGTGAACTACTGCTCTGCCATCTCGTTGAGAGATGATCAGTAGTCCAAGGCTGCAGTTTCCAGAAGCGGGGATTCCATGATAGCATGATAGCAACTCGACTATGAGTGTATATCGGTACCTGATTATATTTTTGAAATCGAATTTATGTATGTCGATAGAAGAACATTTAATGTATCGAAAAATGCAAAAATTTCGATTTCAAAAAAATAGTTACTCAGGGACTTTCTATGTTAAGGTAACGATATGTAATTAACATACGTTTGTTGAAATGATATTCACTCTCCACCAATCCGCAACTTCCTTGATAGAAGATAAGATCTTTGAATGGAAAACACTGAAGTGATAAGGAAATACCAGAAACTCTGTAACTAACATTTACTTGAGTTTTGGAGTTTTGTATAAAATTCAATACCGCTTCTAGTTGAGGCCGGATGCCACAACGATGAATTTTAAAATGTTCAACAATTTCAGTAATCTCTTGTTGATTTGCGCGTCCGCAATGGTGAGAAAGAATTATTTTGACAGTGGGCACTAGTGTTAAAATTATTCACAGGAAAAAGAGCGGTGAATTGTGAACACTCAAATCGCTGAAGACTTAAAACTCATCGTTGCGGAATTCGGCCCCTGGAGTACCATTCCTTCAAGTCCTTTAAAGACGTTCATGAAGTTGAGCAGAGTAGGTTTGGTTAATAAATACTCCATGTCATGGGGGTCCACTATTCTGCAGTAGCCGATGCCGTTTCCGTTCCACAGAGAAGTGCAACGAAAACGCATTGGAGATATTGTTTCTATCTCGGCAGCATGTATAGAAGCATACCCAATGTCTTCTGCACAAGAAGTGCGAAGAGCACTTGTCATATACAGTGAGGCAAGTGTTTGAACCTTGCATAACATATAAAGGTACATACGTCTTCTTCTCCAGGGAAGAATTGGACATACTAGGGCTGTATAGATTTTTTTGGGGGTGAGATCCCAACTTTTTCCCATGGATTTCTTGCAGCGATAAAAAGAAATTGTTGATTTCTTCATCCTCTCTAGAATATTTATATTAAAACTCAACTCAGAGTTAAGAGTGACATAGAGATATTTCGCAGTGTTGTGTACTTTTATCCCCGTGTTCTTTAAGGGTCATGGGGTTGAAAATCAAGTATAAAGGCCGGAGCACAATGAATCCGTCATACGTTAAGCTTCGCCTTTTTCAACTGACAGCTAAGTTGAAATACATGGTTTCTTATGAGGTCTGTTATATTCAGTACGTGACCGTCAACGCAAAGTACAAAAATTGGTAAACTTTTAACGTTTTGCGTATGTTGAGCAGTTTGGCAGATGTTGGTTGGTATGTTCTGCTTTAGATGTTTGTGTTTTGTGGCAGCAAAAATAAAATAAAATAAAAGAAATTAACGAAATAAATAAAGAAAGTTGAATTTAATGAGTAAAATGGAGAAGCTGTTCGAATGTTTCCGTATATAAAGTACTCATTTTGCAAACCTTCTATGTCGTTGCGTTAATGTCAGTTGAAAAAGGCGAAGTTTAACGTATGACGGATTCATTGTTGTTAATACTAATTTGAGAATAAAACTAATTTCGTTTTGTTGGAATTAGGTTAGATGAGAAATATAACCAACACTTAAAAATTTCTCAAATTTTAGCGTAAACACTACTTTTGTTTTATAAAAAATTGGCGCTTTTAGTTTGCTTGAAAATTTATTGAGAATGTTTGATTTACTCTGCAGCCAAATATTCAACAAATCGCTTTCAAGTTAATCACACCTATTGCTTGTCAAAATTCGTATTAGTTGACAGCCATGGCAGAGACTGCACACTCAACTTTATTTTCAAGATGACGCCATCAAGGACACAATTCAAAAAGCTCGGTTGAATGGAAGTACATTAAGAAATAAATTAATGAATAAGTAAACTTATTTAATGCTTTGTTGTGCTAGAATGTTTTTTAACACCAAACATTAACATTTAATAACAATAATGGTAATCAGCTGTTTTACTCGATTATCAAGTTGAAAGACGACTTGAAAGAGAAAATCAGTAACAAGTTGGCTATCAAGTTTTAAAAATATGTATAAGTGTGTTCGTATTGCAACTTGAAATCCAAATTGAAACAAAAATTGAACGTGTATCCATACGCAAAGTTAAAGAATAAATGTTGCTTCGACTCGTCGGTGAGAGGGGGTCGGTGAGAGGGGGTGAAAAGCTTGCGGAGTAAAACAAAGGCAGGTAATGAAAATTCGAGGGGATTTTTACTATTCTCTTTGCCTTTTTCGTACTCTCAGCATTAAGCGTGTTTATAATTGTCAAAAATACATGAAAAAAAGTCTTAATGTAAATGTGCGTGACGTTTCGCAGGGGGCTTAAAAAGAAAATTGTCAAAACAAGACAGGCTAAAAAGGCATGGTGTAAATGAGCTCTTAAAATAATTGAAAAAAATTCAAAATTTAGTGTTATCACTGACTTACATATGGCTGTATGTATGTATGTATTTATGTATGTATGTACATATGGCTTTAAGTACATTTCTCTGCATTATCGGTTCTAGAGGTATATTGTAGCATTTTATTTCTGTTCATTGGATTTATGGTGCTGAACTTTAATAAATTATTCTAAAGAAAAACCCCTGCGGGTTCCTTATATTTTATTTGAAGTTTTATTTACGGGTGCGGGCTTCTTTTAATACACATACCTACATACTTACTCGTACATATATTTCACTCCATACTATACCCATTTTTGCTTGAACATTTTTATTTTGTCTTGTTCGTATGTATGCATATACAAGATTATTCTGAAGCATGTTTTATTGTTTAAAATAATAATAAACAAAGAAAAATATGAAAAAACCTACATTCAAATAAGTACTCCACTTACATTTCTTCGTACATATTTACATACATACATGCATACACATAAAAAATATAATAAGCTCTAGGTATATAACAGAAGTAGTGAAGTGAGTGCTTGTTTTCATTCATACATAGCTACATGTAAATATGTATGTATGTATGTATGTAGGTTTGTGTATGGAGTACCTTTACGTTTAGGGAGCTGTCTCCAAGCCTCCCTTATTTTATGTTCACCACTGTTACATTTTGCTTATTCCTTTTTATTGCATAAATGTAAATGTTGACCAGAAAATTTACACACACACACAATTAACGCGCACAAACATGCAAGTTTATTTTCTTCAACCGTTATTTCGTTGGTTTTATGTTTATGTGTGTAGCGGTTGTAGTTGTTATATCATGGGGTCTATGACTGCTGCTGGAGTTGCTGTCATTTGGATTATATTGTTTTTCTTTTGTGTTGTGTTGTTTCTTTGCTCTAGTGTTTATGTCCATTTGTCAATTGTTTTGCTTTGTATACAAATTTTTTGATGGCTTAGCATGTGTTTTTTCCAGCTATACACCTCGTTCTCTCTCTCTCTTTTTGTCTCTCTGGGTATATCACTCTTTCAGTGGTGTAATTAACTTGAGGAAGTTTTCGCTTTGTTTATTTCAATTCCAAATTCACTTTACCTATTTCTATATATTTATTTCTATTATTGCAAGGGGTTATCCCGGCATATCCGTTGATTTTCACCATAGCGTAATATAGTTGTTTTTCTGCATAGTATACAAAGGTCTTAGGTTAGGTTTCCGAGGAAAAAGAAAAGTGTTCGCTTCACTTTGGTCCATTTCAATTAGGGCTTTTTGTATTACCTGCAGGAAAAAGAGAGAAATAGGATATAGAAATAGGAAAGTTCAGATGACGAAGTGGCGTGCTAAAAACTTCTGCAGCAAGAGTCAGCGATTGAACCATCCAATGTTCCTAATAAAGGTATGCAGTTGCAAAAATATCAACCGCTAATAGTTCCGAAAGAACACTGAAAACCTAACTTACTAAAGAACGAGGGCAGGGCTGATGCATAGGAGGTGAGTTAATGGCCATATGCCGTTTTATTTGTACTAGATTAAAGTAACACGCAACCTGTAATTTTTAATCAACTACAAAAACGACTTAGGCGCAAATGTCAACGCCTCACACAATCAGGCCCATTGCCTACTTCTCTTCATTATCTAGACATCCTGAACTGTATTCGTTCTGCATCAGAAAGGGAATTTGTATCTTGATTTCTTCAATATATACCCCACCCACCGCCGACCCTCCCCCTCTTAGAGCCATCTGTAAAAACAAGTAAAGCTCAACAGATATCGACAAATTTATTCGTTTGCGGTAACAATAAGGTGATTCTTTAATTTCTTTTTTACGATAGTGTCCAAGTGTATTTTACGGCCTGTCCCACGATGTCACCAACGTTCGACTCGTCGCACAGTTACATTGCAAACAACAACAAAATTTTAAAATTTGTTTTAGTTTTGAAACAAAATTTTAAAATTTGTTTTGAAACAAAATTTTAAAATTTGTTTTTGTTTTGAATGTAAGTGTGCGACGAGTCGAACGTTGCTGACATCGTGGGACTGGCCCTTAATCACCATTTAATTCTATATCATGTAGCTCTGTGTAGAAACTTGCAAAATAAGCTAAAAGCACAAAGAAGACTAAAGAAAAACTAAATGATTTTGAACTTGTGACTTCACTTTTTTACATCAACTGACAGCTAATATTGTTAAAATATGTTACTGAATAGCAAAGTCATTAAGTGTTCGCCATACTTATTATAATACGATACGATTATCGTAATAAATGTTACTGAATTCATGTACTGATATGGGAGGACTATGTTCCAGAATGTTGCAAAATTTTCTCTCGGAGATAGGTTAGGAAGGAGACCCTATTGGGTCCATTGTTATTAATAATCAATTAAGTTAAGGATGCAATTTGTATTCTTCAACAGGCCAGCATTTCCTCAATTCCTTGGGTGCTATGCTACTATGACATTTGGTCTGATGACGGAACGAGCGTGTTGCCAGCTTCTTCGTAAGTAAGTCTACTGGGAGTCAGCCAAACATCGCGAATACTGGTAGTAGTTGGTGTTGGTTTCATAGCAGCGATTATCAGTATTTTTATAGTCCTTTCCAGATGTAAACAATTAGTGGCTGAGTCTTAAGCCTTCTATCCACTACTATACCACTACGCCATAGAAAAGTAAGGGGTTGATGATTGCTTTTAGTAGGTAATAAACTTCTTTGGGCTTATGCCCTTCTGGCGTTTTGCAAACTACTTTCTTTGCTCCTGCTTCAAGATTATCCTGCCAGAGTAACTTACTGTCTAAGAAAAAGCCCAAAAATTTGGTTTCCTTCAACAATGTTAGGGTGGCACCATTTAATTTGGTTAATGAGATACAGACGAGGCTTGGTTAGTCCCAATTTAGATGATGCATTTTTTTAAGAAGTCTTGCTTTGTTGGCGAGATGATCTTAATATGGAACATTGCAATGCAAGTAAAGCTAAGAATAATTTATATATAACGGTCAATGTGGTATTGGAAATATTCACCCTTATTCCAGTTGTCAACATTGAGGTCATGTCAATACATAACCAAAAAATTGGGGCTTGTCTACTCGCTTTCGAGAATAATTTTGTGCTATTAACAGTCTATTTCTAATCCCTAAGGTCAAAGGATATATCATGAGCCAGTTAATAGCAGTCAGTAGATTTCGATAACGGATACATAAGCCAAAATTTTTAGGTACAATGTTGACGTGACGTTAATGCTGAAATAAGGATTATTAAGTTCAAAATCGACCAAGCTACGCTAGTTATCGCTGGGAAATTCTGTACACTGACTTTCTCCTCATTGCCTCTTAATACATATTCTGAACTCTTCCGGACACATACAATTGCACTGTCATTGTAGATAACTCAGAAAAGAATCATTCTGCTTTTATTATGTATTTGAATTAAAACGGTTTAACCGTTGTTGTGTAGAATAGAGGACATTACTGATATCCTCCTTCTCCATATTAAGAAATCGAGTTTTAATCTTGGCTGAATGTTTTAAAGGTCATGTGAATCTGCGCTGACTATTTACAAAACGAAAACGGATCGATGTCTGTCTTAACCGATCAGATTAAAATTTGCGGCTTTTAAGAATATTGACCTCATTCAGATCTCGTGAAGTTTTGATAATAAAATTTTCCAAAATATTTTTTTTTTTAATTAAATTTGTTACTACTTATTTGATCCAATCCAAAATCTAACAATCTCTCAACTTCATAAGACAACCTCAACAGCTACCAATTCGATTAAAAGCGATTATTCTGTTAGAGAGAATCGTTGAGGAAAAGTTTTGATAAATTGTCCTAATATTTATAACTTCTAAAGTCTTTAGTCAAATATATTTTTTTAGAACTTGAAAGACAGTGTCCTGTAAGTTTAGTCAAAATTGGTTAAATGGTTCAAGAGATCGGTGTCGAAAATTTCCTAAAAATATTTTTAAATGGCCCAATTACGAGTGTCGTATTCCGACTTCGACTACGACGATTTTGTACTTGATGATTAAAGAAAAAATGTCGCAATGTTCTTTAGTCGATTACCAAATAATCTTAATCGAAGTTGAAATACGACACCCGCAAATTTTCGACCACTTTGGGACCTTAGAGAGCAAATCGAGGAAACGTCTTTAATATGAACTGATAACCGCGATTGTTTTTAAGTACCAACAAATGTACGCCACTAGAGTTGTATCCAACATCTATTTTTGAACTAGTTTGAGAGCGTTCGAATCAAAAGTTGATTCAAACCCATTTAATTTACATTGATGTTTTTGACCGGACTTGTGTCCAACAGTTCATTTTAGTTCAAAAGAGGTGTTGGACACAACTCTATACGCCACTGCAGATAATTCTAGCATTACCAGTGGTTATATTTCAAAGTTTATTTGCATCAGACAACTTCCAAACATTTCATACGGGAATTGCTCTTAACATTAGTTATCAATTCTATTTAAAATTAGTAAGAGAGTGCGAGGTGTATTTAGTGGATGCCTGCTTTGCATGAAACTTATTTTTTCCAGTTCTCTTTCAATTAATTCCTTTGAATTTTTAGGCAATTTGCCAAAAATAATAATGTTCCATTTTCAGCGTTTCTGTTTTGGGGTGAGTTTCTTTTTTACCTTTTATATTCAATTTCATTTAATTTTAGGGTGTAAAAGTTTGGTTTTCTCATTTCTTTCTCTCTTGATATGCCATTTATATCAGTTTTATATATTTATTTTGGTTATTTTCTTCTTTTACTTTTGATTTAATACATATGTACAGACTCTACATATAGTTGTGACATTTTTTTTATAAGGATTTCCTGTTATCTGTGTGTGTATGTGTTTTGTTATGGAATTCTAAAGTAATTTATCATTTCCCAATTCCGGAAATTTTGTAAGATTAAAATGTATAAATATTTTGACGTAGCAAAGTGCTGTTTTGTGTTAGTTTGTGCATGTCAAACCCAGAATTCTGGAAATATCCAAGATCTATAGACATGCATTTTTAAACATTTAAAAAATAAAATTAAGAAAAGTAGGTCTTATAATTCTATTGGAAATAGCATATGATAGGAAAATAATATTGACCCTTAAAATGTTTAGAACTCATGCCAAAAGCTAAGCTAGTTTCAACTTTTTACAGACGAATCAAAGATGGATGTACGAGTGCATGCTGCAGTTCACTGTCCGGAGCCCAGTACAAACTTTTTCATAATTATTTTCTTCCAGAGGGAATTCTATACTGCCAAAATGGCATCAGAATATCCTCTCCTACCTCAGACTTTGAAAGCACGTGAGAATTTGGCGGAAGTTGTAACTGAAGCAAACTTTTATTACTCATCGATTGTGCAAATGTGCAAGGACGCCAAAAATGTATTAGGTGACATTAGAGCAGCAGAATTTTTTTGGATTCGATGATATGTAGGCATTGATAGTTATAAAATGACTGATACAGTAACCAAAAAGTTGGTCCAACATAGGCTTTTATTATGCAAGAGCAGGCGGAGAAAAATTAGCGCGAAAGACTTAAATCCATATGGAGGTTTTATGATTCTAAATCTTCTTAATTTCTCCTTATCACTAACTAGAAGCGACAGTAGTCTTTACTGTTTGACAGCCTTGAATTATGACACCTGCATCAACAGCTTTTTCTCGTAGAAATCTCCCGTGTGTGAAGACATCATACCAAGGATCTAAAGATTGCGAAATGAACTATTATTCCCGTCCTCTCAAACTGGGTATCACTCACCTACATTCCATTAAGCTGCAAATAGTTTTTATACAGAAAACGGGTAGAAGAAGTAATGAGGTTTCCGGCCCTATCTTATTTCTTGATTAAAGCACTAGAAAAAATCATAAACTCAGACATTAAGAAAGAACATGTGGGATGGTATACACTATAAAGACGTCAGCATGCGTATCTCAGAGGTCGCTCTACAAACGCAGCTCTAGAAGGGGTGGATAGAGAGATCACCTAAAACTCAAACAATACGAGGCGTTAAGGAACATATTAGCATCTGGATAACAACTGTGTCGGAGATAGAGAAAAAATCACTGCAAGGCTAGGAAACAGACTAAAGTAGTAAAAATGCCAGGGAAAAAGAATACCACAAAGTGGGGTGATTTATCCATTACTTTGGGTTCTCATTGTTAATACAATTCTCCCTGAGTTAGAAAATAAAGGGCCAAATGCCGTAGGGTACGCGGACGATGTGGTAATACTGGCATAAGGGATATTCATGGACATGTTAAGCGATATCATGACCAATGCTTTCAGTATACTCAGCAACTGGGTCACATACTATGGCCCAAGAGTAAGCCCAAATAAAACATTCACCACAAAGATGAAGCTGCGGAGTTTTGAACTTCCTTAAATACAAAATCATGTACAAGTTCTAACATTGTGGGTTAGAGCAAAATATCTGGGTGTTATGGTGATATCCGGAGTAAAGCACCTACTGTTCCATAGCACGGCTCGAGACCGCAGAAGATACGAGTATAACTCTTTTGGTTCATATACTTCCCAGAGTCTTGAACTTGTGCCGAAAGTGGGATTGAGGTTTGTTAAATCTGTGTGGAAGCGATTCGAGAAAGGCACCGCAAATAAGACTGCCATCTGTTGGCATCGCTAGAAACATTCTTTCCACCCATTATTCCTAAATATAACCTCGATAGGATATTATGTCGTAAACTGGTTGTAATTTTCAGTACAATTTGTATATCTTTGAACCTTTAATTTTGCCTCGGATTTAATTTAATTAGTTACGTAATATACATACATATCTTGTTTTTAATCTTGCGTACTTTTTTCTCCCCGCTTATTTATTAATATTATAATTCTACTCTGGGACAGCCTGGCATTTGTTTTGTTTAGCTCTATTTACATTGCAGGTATGTACGTTTGTGTGCACGTAGATAAGTATGTGGCTTTTGTTTTCCATTTTTCTTCTTTTCAAACATTAATTTCATTCATTCACACGCACATCCATTTATATATAAATACGAGTACATACATATTTCACCCATTAGAAGAAATTTTTGAGGTTAAAATGCTGTGGTTAAATTATGGTTTTTGTTGTCATAAAGGAAAATATTTCATTTTCTTTTAAGCCGTATTTTCTTATCATTTATCTCCTGTGTGTGTGTGTGTGTTTGTGTGTGTATTTGGTTGAAAAAAGCCGCTTATTGGGAGCATTTTCTCATTTTGTGATTTATTATTTCTTTATTGAGAGACTGCAATAAGAAATATTTTTATTAAATTTTCTCTATATACGAGTATTGGTTTTATTTTGTTGTTGCTTTTAGTTAGGTTCTGTGTTTCGATTTCATTGTGTTTCAGATCAGCGTTGCCAATTGAATGTTTTAGTACGCTTTTTAGTGTTTTTTTTAGTGCTTTTTATTTCACTTGGGTGCCATTAAAGGCTCAGTTAGCCGACTGTAATGTAATGTAACTGCAACAGTAGGAAACAGCTGATCGATATTGTTTTTGAAAATTAATGGAAATGGTTATAGAAATGCAATGTAACGTAACCTACTTTTCATATAAAAAAATCGATCAGCTGTTTCCTACATTACAGTTACATTGCATTAGAGTCGGCTAACTGAGCCTTAAGTTTTTGGAGAAGTTAATATGTATATGAACCCTTCATTTTGAAAGCGAGGTAACAACAACTTATACTTGTTTTACATTAAAAGAGGACGCTTTACTCTACAAAATTTTAGGAAATTATTTCCTGTAAAGTGTACATATTAGTTGTCTCACGATAAAACTATTAAAATCTATATTGGTGATCCTCACATCGGTATTTGAAAACTGGAAGACAGTGTTGTGATCCAAAAATGATGATAATGAGGAAAAAATTCATATATGAAGCTTATGTGAAAGCCAAAGAGTTAAAAGTGCTGCCCCGAACGAACTACTTTTTTTTAATATTACGAGTTAAATCTCTTTTGTTTTCAGCCCCTCAAGTTTTTCCGTTACGTTGATGTAGATTGTAAGAACCTACTAAGTCGAACTGAATGCATTTTTTGTTGCGTATTTTTTTAGCAATAAAACTTTTGAATTTTTTTTTATAGATCACATAATTTATTAACTTTATTATCTAATTAAATAAGATTTTATTTTAATCGATTTAAAATTTTACCGCAATCAAAAAGTTTTCAACAGTGTGACCAAATCTAAGAAATTTCGCTCACAAATATTCCTTAAAATAATAATAATAGAAAATGCTAAAATATAAATTATACTTTCAATTAAGAAAAAAAACGTTGCAAAACAAAAATTCTTATAGGCTTGACATAAATGTGATTCAGTACTTTTATAAATAAAATAAAATGTGTTCAAACTACATAGAAGAAAAATATAACTTAGGCCGGGTTTACATCTTTGTGCCATGTGCCAAAGAAAGTCTTAGACCGGGTTTACATCTGTGTGCCATGTGCCAAAGAAAGCGTAATCACTAATTACTAATGAAAAACTGTTTGATTCAGACATGTATTTATTGATTTAAACAGTTTCCAATCATGTTGGATTCTATAAAATTGTCTATTAGTTACACTGAGAGAAATAAGAATGCGTCACATTAATTCAATCATTTTCAATATAATAGAAAATAGTATTAAAATACTTAAGAATAAATAAAATTAATAAATAAATACTGTAAATTAATATTTTTCCATATTGAAATAAGACTTTCGTTAATGTTTCTTATTAATTCAATATGGTTTTTATTGATTTTAAGCTGTTTTTTCTCTGGGTGTATGTATGAAACTGTTTAACTTAATAAACACGTGCCTGTATCAAACAGTTTTTCATTAGTATCTAGTGGTTACGCTTTTTTTTGGCACATGGCACACATAAAATGCCAGATGTAAACTCAGCCTTACAAATCTGCAATAAAAAAATTTATCGAAAAAAACGTTTTCCTTTAAATTATCGTGTGAATAAAAATTAAATTTTCTTGAACTTAAAAAAAAAATATTTAATATTTTATTTTATTTAACTTGACACGCGTTTTTAAATTTGAAAAATGTATTTATTAAGGTTAAGCACATCTAGATGCATTTCGTTGGTGGTCACGCAACTGGCTAGTAGTTTTTAACCATAATTCAAAAAAGCTTACAAAATCCCAATGTTTACAGATAAACTCTCAATAAATTATTGAGAATTGAAAAACTACAATGGCAGTAGCCTAAAGGTTCAATTATACGTGCCATAACCATAACCATACAGCTGTTTGAAACCTTAAGAATATATATATATATATATATCAGAAATAATATTATTCAGCATTTGTTGCTTGCTTTGTTTTTCCACTAAATTTTTACATCAAGGCAATTTTTGGTTGTCATTGTATGTACATACTTAAACAACAACGAAATGCATCCAGATGTGCTTTTAAAATTAAATAAAAATCAAAATCGAAATTATGTTATGATCAGGGAAACCACAAATATGCAATTGCATATTTTTTCTTGTGTGACGTATTAAATCGGGGGTAATATATTTATCCGTTACATACCTTTTATGAATTTTGGCATTGATTTGTTAGTGCATATTTTACTCTTTAAAGCATGTTTTAGCATATATCAGTCGTACACGCATATTCTTAGCATATTTTGTAATTTTTAGAACATAATTTACGCTTTTAAGGCACATTTTTGATACTTCATAGAATTTTCTTATTTTAACATGCTTACAAGCTTATCTGTTGGCAACAATTTTTTATTTTACTATCAATAAAAATTCGGTTTTGCTATTTGCGACGGACTCTGCCCCGAGTAGACGTTCGAGGAACATTTCATTCACTGTATAAAAGTTTACTTAGATGTGACACAACAATTTTTATATCACAATCTAGGTCAATAATTTCTTGTTTATTGCAATAACATTTATAAATAGAAAACTTGTGTTATTTATCCAAAATAATAGTTTTAAAGGCTTAAGTCTGATATCGTGCTCTCTTTTGAAATTGAAGTTAAATTTTTAGGAGATTATCCAAAAAAATTAATTTGTATTATTTGCTTTAGTCAAAATTTCTATGGCACATTTGTTTTCACGTGCACTTCAAACACAAATTATTGTTTTTAATTAAGCAGTTATTCTTTGTTAATTTTTTATTGTTTCTTTTTTTTTTCTTATTTTATTTTTGTCTTATTTTATGTGAAAATGTTGTTGAATTTTTGAGTTATAAATATACCCATAAACCCAATGCTCCGAATTCGTAACGACTGGTCGACAAAATCTTCCGATTGCGGAACCGAAATATTACCGAAATCGATACGATTTTTGTATGAAATGCTTGACACGACTTCGAAACGATATGTAGTTACGAAACCGATACGATATGTCGGTACAAATTCGTAACGACATGTAGGTACGATTTCTTTTTCTATGTACAGCAGAGTACCTCTTCATTGTTATGTTTCTGCTTTTCTCGAAATAATATGCATTTTACATTTACATTACATTTTTTAATATATATTTTTAATATATATTACCATTATTTCTTATTTATTACAAATATTTATTTAAAACAAAAATTTTCACAGAGTTTTCCTTACATATACATATTTATACGAGTACTTAAAAATCAAAGTTTTAATGTTTTTAAAATTTTTATAAAAAATTGTTCAGAGAAACTTCCGAAATGTCTTAACGAATTCGCTACAAAAAGTCTGAGTTCAGACAAACTACCGAAATGTCTTAACATTCAAGAAATTTATTATTCCCTTACGAAATGTCTTAACGAATTCGGTACGTCTGACTTCAGAAAAATTCGAAACATTTGGTTTGGGGGTATTTTCATTTACAATTAAACCAATTTATTTTATTTTAAAGAGCATATTTTTTTAATTTGTAGTGCATATTTACAAGTTTATAATGCATATTGAATGCGCATAAAACAATTTTTTTCTAGCATATTTCTGGTTTCCCTGGTTATGATATATACATATATATATATATATATATTTATTATGCACATGTATTCTGGATTAGTAGTAATGGGTGTTTTTTTACATTTGAGGCAAAATCAATATAAAATTTTTAAATAATGCAAATAAATACATAAAAATATATAAAAATTTTAGTGCTAAACGCAAAATTTGCAGCTAAATCAAAATAAAAAATGTCAAATATAACTGCAAAAATGCTAAAATGGCCACACTGGTTAGCAATAGTGAATTTTCTACCATGTGCTCTCTCAATAATTCTCATGTATTATTCTGTTCATTCACTCTCATTAAGTTTAGCTTGGTCTCTTGAATTATTTTGTTGAATTTTATGCCATTTATAATTTATTTATATTTTGTTGTTGCTGGGAAAATATCCTTGTTTTCATGGCGTTGCAAATGTGTGGGTGAGTATAGATTTCATGTCTATGTATATATATATGTGTGGATATTGTCCTTATTCCTTTCATATTGTTGCTGTTGTTGTTGTTGTTGCTAAAGTCACTATGCATATGAAAAAGTGTGTACAAATACACACACACACTCACAAATACTGGTTGTTAAGATAAAAGAAAAAATCAAGTTTACCAAACATTACATATCCACATGTATGCATGTACATATATTTGGGTGTAGTATCTGTGTATGTATGTGTGTATGTAAATACATATCCGTTTACATATGGATGTATCCCTCTCTGTACCCTGCAATCGGCGTTGCTAGCGAATGTCTAGCTATTTCCTTAACTACTAATCGTTAATATTAACTACCAGCCTAACTACTAGCAATGCACACGACTGACGATTTTAACATGGGGATGACATTGACGGTAGTCAATTGGCACCATCTAGATAATCCTTCATCCGTGATTTCGCTAATCAATACAATTAATTTTATATTGATAAAACAATTAATTATTCACTCTTATCGGAAATAAAAGGCGAACATTTTGTTCACGTGAAATATTTTCCGTGAACAAAAAATGGTGAACAAAATTAAAGAATAGCATATTGGCACAACAACAACGCAAACATTGGTGATCACAATTTTAGGGAAAGGGAACACATTTCACGTGAACTTTTATTCCCGATAAGGGTGATTAATAAATTTTTCAATAAATTGTTTTTTTATGCAACGTTTCAATTGACTTCTGCTGCTCATTTTAACTTTCTGAAAGAAAAGCACTTTTTTCACTAAAAGTTGCACGTTCACTGAACACGAAGATTCAATTGCAACTGATGCCAACACAAAATCAAAATAATTGTATACTTAAAATAATTTTTTTCTAGTTAATTTTCTTTAGTATAACAGCACAGTTTTTTTACACACAAAAAAAAAATTTTTTTTAAGTTAAAAGCATTAACTAATCCTTGAGTGAATGAGTCAAAAGGCGAACTCTTGCATTACTTGTGGCTACTGGAGTAGCTAGTCGATTTTTCGTTACAGAAATACCTATCGATTTTGAGTCAATTTCTACTTTAAAAACTGGAGGGTACTTGTAGAAATATATGTATGTAGGTATTAGTGTTGAGCAAAACTGTGATTTTTTAATAATGTTGCTCCTTGTGAATGTGATTTCTAAATCGCTGTTCTTTTAAATACTAATACTTATCAATACTTTATCAAAATACCAATACTTCTTCTTAAGAAGAGTGACAAGAACAAACAATTAGCATCAACCCCAACAAAATATTGATAATTGTCGTATGAGAGTCAGAGAGACAGTAAAATTGCAAATACAAAAATGTGAGAACTATACCTACATAGGTGCCAGAAAAGACGATTTTACACGATTAGACGATTTTTTTCGACAAATGGTGAACGTATACAAATAAATTCATGTGGTAGTTTTATTTACTGTAAAGTAAGCATGCAAGAGCATTCACAGTTTGTATGAAAGAACTATATTTCTAAAAACTGTTACTTGATAAATTCAGTCACAGTTGTGATTAGTGATTTTTCAATCGCTGTGAAAAAGTAACAGGTTTCGAAAAATAGCTCATCACTAGTAGGTATGTATGTACGCTTCTTTGTATGATTGTCAGCATAAATGAATCGGAAAAAAATCATGTAAATACTTAAACAAAATGCATTTGTAAGTTGTTATCCCGCTGGCATATTGATAATAACTGCATAATATTTACATACATAGATATACATACATATGTATATACGAGTACATATATCGTAATCTGAAATTCAAAGAGCCGTTATTTACAAATAATTTAAGGAAAATTTTTCTTGGCAGCGAATGATTCAATAACCAAAATTCGTATCAAATTTTATAAATGCAAATCAAAATTCTCTGAAAAATATAAAAATTTGTATACCTACAACCTTTTGGAATTTAGCTAACGATATTGTATTTACATACGTATGTATGTATGTATATGCACCCAAAAATGTACACAGAAAAAATATAACTAAACTGGGGTAAGAAACAAGTTTTTTGAATATCTTTTCAAGCTTAAAAAAGTATTTTGTTAATATAACAAATACAAAATTATTTATGCAAGTAAACAAATAAATTTACAACATTTTGTGTCGATTTTATGTCCTGATATTTAAACACATAATACTGAAATATTACAAAACATCATCACTAAAAGGCTTGAGAATTATTATTTTTTTTTTTTTGTTAAAACAAAACGTAATTTATAACAAGTTAATTTTTTTCAATTAAATATATCAATTAAATATTTAGTTGAAATCTGCTACAATTTTTAAAATTAAAAGAAAAATGTTGTGATAATCTTGTTGCAATATACTCTGCGATACCTTTGTTGCTACTTTTTAGATTTCTATGTTTGTATGTTGTAATTCTCAATTATGTTCTTTCTAATTGTTTTTATATACATACATACATAAACATATGATTGACGATTATCAACTTTTTCAGAAGTATGGCTGAATGCTAAATAAATGAATAAAACTAATTTTAAATGAGTTTACGCTGACAGCACTTCCATCTTCATGGAAATGAGCTCCGTCCCTCAGGATCGTTGATTTAAATAATAAACTTTTATTATTCTAGTTCTTTGTTCAGTTGTGAATGTCTCCATTATTATTCTCCAGGTCTTATTTATATAATCTGAAAAATAAATTTAAAAAAATATACATATAAACGAGAAATTTATTAAATTTTTAAACCCCATGGTGACTTTTAGCCCATCCAGTATTCGCAAATGTTTTTTTTTTATCAAATCTAGAAAGACAACTTTTACACTCGCAAAGTTTACTTTGCAAAGTCTTGAGTTTGTAGAAGAGCTGCCAGGTAGATGAAGTGTACATTAAAACAAAATTTCCTAAGAAAAACCGTACCCTTCAAGCACATGTACATATTTATTTTGCATAGTTATTTTTCGTCCATCTACTTGTTATATATCAACTCTGAAATTTGTGGATAGTACAACTTCTTATATATCAACTCTGAGATGTATGGATATAACAAAACTCTGATATACAACTCTTTTGTCGAAAATCATAAATGACTTTGACATTTCAATCATTTTTTATTATATTACATAGGTCGTAAAGCAGCTCTGGGCGAGTCAACATCAAGCGTCGTTGGCAATTATCTCATAAGTGCAACCAGTCCACTGTTCTTTATTGACCTTCGAGAGTTTTCCGTCTCGCTCACACTGGTTGACTGATCTGCCACGGATAACCGTATATTCTTGCGGTTCTTTTGTGGAATTTCTTTAACAACCACGTTGCTACTTCCTATGTGAAGGCATAGGTCGTGTATAGGCAGTCACAAAAACTTTTTTAAAATACTGTTAATACCATCTTGGGCATATAGTTCATTTACCCCGCCCATATTTGTGCAACAATACTTTGCAAATTTACTTTGTAAAGTATTTATGGAATCAATAAATAAATATTACATATTTCACCAATTTAAGGTCCACAAAAATTGTTTTATTTACTCACGCAAATTTAATTTGTGTATATTTTTTGTAATAACAACGTTGGCTTATTTTACGTTAGCACTTTAACTCCTACCAGCTGTTTTTCACAAATTAGCAAGTGATTGGCAACTCGTTAGAATACGTATGTTTGGCAGATTGATAGCATATCGATACCAGCTTTTGATTATACATAAATATTTATGTATTTCCCAGTTAAAGTTTAAATTAGACGCGACATAACCATAACCATACAAAAGAGCTGTTCGAACCAAACAAATGTGCAACACTGTGTTTGATTATAGGTGACTCGCCATAGCGCCTAGAGTTGTGTCCAACAGCTCTTTTGAACTAAAATGAGCTGTTGGACACAAGTCCCGTCAAAAACATCAATGTAAATTAAATGGGTTTGAAACAACTTTTGATTCGAACGCTCTCAAACTAGTTCAAAAAGAGCTGTTGGACCACAAGTCTAATAGCGCCATAGCCATTACCATTAAAAACAATTGAATTTTGGTTTGGTTATGGCTATGGCAACCAAGAGAGGGATTTACTTTATAGTTTTAGTCACAATGCTTAAATAGTTATTTCTCGCATAAATTACATTTTAAATAATTAAATGAACATTTGCAAATGATCAGCTTTCAATAAATAAATAAATTTGTTTTAATACTTAAAACTGAAGTCTTATATAATTTTATATCATCTTTCTCTTTGCAGATTTTCCTCGTACGAAAATGTTGAAATAAAAGTTGTTCTGAACACCAAAACTAAAAGAGAAAAAACTTAAAAACCCAAAAAAAAATATCGAAAAATATTGAAGAATAGTGAACATTTATTCGCACATGCATGAAGTAATCACGCGGCCAGATCACTAGAAACTTTGTAAATCATAATTTTCGGTTGATTTGTATATATGTAAACAATATTCGGTATTTTTTTTATATAGTCGTTGTCTTTGTCGTCGTCACTATCATTAATGTATTTATTTGTCGTCATATATTCGTTGTTGTATCGTAAACGTGTGTGTGTCTATCCCTATAATTGTGTCCATTCAGTGTTAAGAGCAAAAAGTTCGTTTATATATTCGTTTAAGCTGTTATCGGAAATAATCCTATTTCTTACGGTCGTTTTTGCAAATACGCTGTAATATACAAAAACTTTTAAATACATATTTTGTATAAAATAATTTTGTAAAAAAAAAATACAAAATGCGTGCGGTGTTAATCGTTTAAAATATTTTAAAAAGAAAGAAGAAAAAATAATAATAAATTTATTTGCATGTACATATTTGTGTAGCCACAATAGGAAAAAAATATTGCAAATAATATCTCTCAACAAAAATTGTTGTAAAACAAATGGCAAAAAATCCCATATAATTTGTTAAGTGAGCAATTTACATTTATAACGCTATTTTTATATAAAAGGGAAACAAACACAAAATTCTACCCCGGCAACACTCATCTTTAATCTCATCTCATCTCCACCACCTCTTTAATACATCCCATCTTCAACTAACGGCTATTGGCCGCCATTTGTTTACTGTGCATGTATTGTGGATAATATTAAAAGGTTTGGCAACATCAAGTTCTACAACAGCTGTATAAATATGGCCTTCTTTAATGATTTTATGAAATCTTTACAATTTCATTTTGAAAATTAAATCTCTTCAGTTTATCGTAATTTTAATACCCATATCAAGGAATTAATCTGTTTGGAGTGATTGCTTAGAAAAAGCATTATTAAGGTAAGTTTATTATTAATTTTGTTTTTTTTTACAAATAATCAGGGAAGGAAATATTTTTATTTAATTGGAAAATGATATGAATTGAATTAAATGAAATTCTTTTGAAATTGTTTAGCAGATTTAGTTTAAGGAAAATTTTTATGAAACTTTTTATCAGCACATAGCAAACCAAAAAATATGGCTGAGATGACCAAAACCTCAACGAAACGTTATATGATTTAATTATGTATATATGTATGTATATATGTTCATTAGACTGGTCGCAGCTTGCATGGAATTTTTTTTATTTCTTAATATACATACATATTTATACGCTGTCTAAAATATGAGGTTTGCTGACATAAATGTCTTAATTTTTTAGCTCGATCCGACGGTGCCTTCTGGTACTTAGCGGGGCCTAAAGTACACGATACACAGTGGGGATTTTGTTAAAAAAAATTAAATAATTATGCAGTTTCTAAACGGGCCGTCCGATTATTGCGAAATTTCATACAGCATTTGAGGAGGTGTCAAAGAGCTTAACTGCCTTATTCATAAAAAATATTTCAGGTTTATTAAGCGCTTATTTGACATATTTCTATGGGAAATTTGTCAAATAAACCTGTAATAAACCTAAAGTATTATTTTATGAATTAGACCGTAAGTCTATATATCTTTAAAGAGGTGGAGCCACAAATCTGAAATCTTAAAACCGATGCCAAGCTGATGTTTTTGAACTGATAAAAAAGATTTTTTGCAAGTGGATTTTTGTTTCTATCCAAGAGATGAAAGTCTGCTACATTTATGGGTTTTTGCTTACAGTTGAGGAAATACTCGAGAAAAAATAAAAAAATTTTGGACTTTTTTTTCTTTTTTTACCAACCTTGTTCGATTTAGAAAAGAAAACTTATTATGAATGAAAAACAAAATTTGTAACATTAAAGAAGAAATTTGGTATCACAAGCACAGTTAAGTCCAAAGTTATACGCAATTTAAATTAAATTAAGTAGTTTTTTTTGCCGTTTTTCGCAGAAAAAAGTGGGTTAATTGTTTTTCTACAGGGTGTTTTTTAGAGGTATAGAACTTCGAATTGAAATAAAACACAAGAAAATCGTTTTAATGTCCATCAATTTGGCTTTATTGGAAGGATAATTTTATGCCATTAACGTTTAAATATGATTTCGGGCATGTGGCCGCCGCGGCTGGCTCGAATAAAGCCAATTCTACAGGTCCAATTTTCAACCACTTTTTCGAGCATATGGGGCCGTATGTTGGCAATAACGCCACGAATGTTGGCTTCCAAGTCCCCTAACGTTTCTGGTTTGTTGGCGTAGACGAGCGACTTCACATATCCCCAAAGAAAATAATCCAATGGTGTCAAATCACACGATCTTGGTGGCCAATTGACAGGTTAACCGAATTAATTGCTCTGATGGACGATTATGTCGACCATAAAATGGACGGAGCTTGCGGTAAACTTCGCGAACTGAACCATTATTTTCGAAATAAATTTGCACGATTTGCAAGCGTTGTTCTTTTGTCAACCTGTTCATGATGAAATGGCAAACCAAACTAAATATTAATCACTTGACAGCTGACAAAATGGCCGCCAGTTAAAAAAGTGATGCCAACTTAAAGTTCTATACCTCAATAAAAAACACCCAATATAAATTTTTTTTGCAAATATACCAAGCCATATTTTTTGCTTATTCAAATAATAATAATAGTTTAGAAATATCACAAAGAAATTTTGTGTTAAAAATTTTCGTTATTGAGGGAACCAGATCGTTTCGAAATAGACATATTTTTGTTATAAATATCAAATTGAAGGCTCTTTTTTCTCAAATATTTCTAAAACTATTAAAAATAAGAAAAATACAGCAAAAATACTGAAAAAATCCCATTTATGGGATTTTACAAATTTTTGTTGGGAATTGCCGGGAACTAAAAAGTAATAAAACACAGTTTTTTTTTGTAATTTTTTCTATTATATTTTTATTAACATAAATTTACGTTAGCGCTTTTCTACGCTTTTAGATCTCAAAATTACGCTTTTTAGTGTTTTTAAAATTTTGATGTGCTTTTAGAGCCAAAAAAGTTGGTAACACTGGTCATCATCTAATTCGAGAAAAACATTTTCATTTGTGTTTCACCCACACCCACTTGAATTTCGCTGTGAGAGAGCTTAATAGCTCGTATAAACATGTTATTGAATTGCAAAATTTTGTTTCTTTTAATTTTTGTTTTTTTTTAACCTTTAAAATCTGGACATATTTTAAATAAAAACCAACCATATAATTTTATAAGCCAACCAAATATCTAAAATATTTTAAAAAAAATTTTAGCTATCCTGCAGCCCTCTTCACATCAATTCTACTAAACTAAACTCCTGCTGAGTTTTATTTTTTCTACTCGTATCAAAACATAATCTTTCTTTTCGACTTCCTCTACGCAATTCAAAAGATTTAAATTTTCCCCCCTAAAATTAAAAATACCTACTTAAATTTCCCTGCATAAATCTCTTATCTTTAATCTTGCTATTCCTTTGCTAATACCCATCTTAATTTGCAAAATTGTCTGGTGTGTGTACAATGACACGAACGTGTAAACGTCATTAAAATGTTAAACCCATAATTAACAATTAACTTTAAATTAGTTGGAAGGTAGCGAATGATACACCATAATTACGACGAATGTTTGTTTGTTTGTTTTAACACAAGCGCCACACATTTTTTTGTGTGGAATGAGTTTGAATGGGAAGGGGAATGTTACCTGCTCTAAGATGAACAATTTTATATCTACTCAAACCGCACGCACACACTCACACTCACACACACGCAGGGAGTAAAGTTCTTGAATTTTTTTTACGTGCTGTAAAACATATAAATTCCAGAATAAAAGAATAATTGTATAATAAATTTGTTAGAAACCGTAATAAATCACTGGGAAATAGATAAACTTGTGGTGGTTAATAATATTTTTTCTTACTTATAAAATGAATGAAGAATTGAGAGAAAAAGATAATGAGCTGTTGGACTTAAAATTAAAGCCGAAAATATCAAAACTAATCTGGTTACAATACTCAAAATTTTAAATTTAGATTATTATGCAAACGCTGGCAGTACTCGCAGTATTCCTTTTTAATGGAGCGAAAACCTGTTTTAATCTCTTTTTTATTTTAGAAACGAAACCAGTGTTGCCGCCGAGAAATTTCAAAAAGTGGCACAAATAGTATAATTTTCAAAAAAAAGTATCAAAAAAAAGGTATCATATTTTTAAAAAAGTATCAAACGTTTCATAACGCTTTTTATTAAAAAAAAATAGCTTGAAGTAAAATAAAAAATAAACATAACAGCAGGTTGACTAGCAGGTTCACAAAAGAAAAACATATGATGTTTTTCTTAAGAAACAAAGCAAAGCTAACATTCATATACATATATAAAGCCTGATTGTTATGACACACATGGTACCTAATTGTGTTGAGCAGCGTAATTTCGTACCTCAAGAGCTGTGTTGGATAATTATTATTGCATGTTTTCGCGGTTTTCTCTTTAAAATGTAAAAAGTGGCAAAAGTAGCACAGCGTTGCAAAAGGTATCATATTTGGTATCAATAAAGAAAAGTATCAAAAAAGGGAGAAGGCGCAAAAAAAGTATCATTTTGATACTTTAGTATCACAAACGGCAACACTGAACGAAACTCACAAATAACGCAGGCATATAGACACATACATATGTAGATACATTTCAAGCCAGCATGATTACTTTTCAAATGGAACTGAGTAATAAATATATAATTACACTGCACAACACAAAAAAAGAATTAAGGCATCTGATTCGGTATCGCTGTTTTGAAAGTTTACACTTGGATCTTATTTAAACCAGTCGTGAAGTTTTCCCTTTTAGCATATTTATGCCATGAATCGTTATCAGAACCTCTGTAACTTTTGCTTTTTGGCTAAAGCATGTGTCCAGCATTTTTATGTAAAATTTAATAAAATGCTGCAACTCTTCTCCATCTGGGCCTTCTTATTCTTCAAAAAAGAAGGTAAATCAGCACCCTTAAGCCATTGAAAAATAGTTTAATTGAACCCTTAAACAGGGATATAAGACGTTAAAACGTTCTGTAATAAAAAGATTCTCCTAAAGTCCTTGTAAGTCCTTGCAATCAACTAAGCAAGCAATAAATCAAAATTTGAAATGCATTAAGGCTTAATTTCGCATGTAAAGAAGATTAGAAGTTGCTCATAATAAGATCTCATAAAATAATAAATAAATTCAGTAAAATGCTATTTTGACTGTCACACAAAGGGTTCCGTACGAACACTACATATGTAATATTATACGAACTTTAAGCTTGCATTAAACGTGCCATAACCATAACCATACAAGTTAAGTGTTCGAAAAAAACTAATGGGCGACACTGGGGGGTTATTATGTAATTCGATTCGAAAAGAAAACTGTTCGAATGTGTATGTTATTAACATTACAATTCGAAAGCATTTCCGTTCGAATCGGATTACGTAATAACCCTCCTGCTGTATTTGATTATAGGTGACTCGCCATAACGCCATATCACTATGGCTAACCATAAAATCGAATTAAATTATGGTTGTTTTTATGGCGATGGCACGTCTGGTTGAACCTTTAACCCCAGCAGCACTTTTTCTCAATTTGCCGATTTTTTCGGTTTTTGGCGATTTTTTGACTTTGGCGTTTTTTCTTAGCTTTAGTGATTATTTCGTTTTTTGGCTTTTTTAATTTTGAGTTTTTATTTTTTATTTTTCATTATTGGCGATTTTTCTAATATGGCAAGTTTTAGCGTTTTTTCATTTTGGCAATTTTTTTACAATACATATTTTTAGTTTAAGCGATTTTTTAGTTTTGACCCTTTGTTTTAGTTTTGGCGTTTTTCCGGTTTTTTTTTGTAATTTTTTAGTTGTTTTTTTTTGACCTTTTTATTTCTTGGTTCTTGCTCTTTTTTCCTTTTTGCGATTTTTTCGGTTGTTTGCTTTTTTAATTTTGGGGTTTTTTCGCTTTGATGGGTTTTTGGTGACTTATATTAATTTTAGCATTTTTTTTAGTTTTGGCGCTTTGACGATATATTTAGTTAAAGCGATACATTTTTAGTTTTGGCGCTTGTTTCTTTTTAGCGAATTTTTTCGGTTATTGGCGATTTTTCTAGTATTGACGCTTTTTTAATTTAAGGGGTTTTCTCATACTGGCGATTTTGTTTTTCAGTTTTTGACGATTTTTTTTTTGTTTACGCTTTTTTTAGTTTTGGTGCTTTGGTTTTCGTTTTGGCGTTTCTCCGTTCAGATATTTTAGTTTTTTTGACGATCTTTTTATTTCTTAGCGATTTTTTCAGTATTGATGCTTATTGTAGTTTTAGCGTTTTTTTTTTTAATTTTTTACATTTGGCGGTTTTTGGCGATTGTTTTTTCAATACATATTTTTAGTTTTAGCGATTTTTTTTTAGTTTAGCGCTTTTTCTTAGCTTTTGCGCTTTTTTCGTTCCTTGGATTTTTTAATTTTGAGGTTTTATTTTTAATTTTGGTATTAGTTTCTGGCGTTTTTTTTTTGCAGTAGGTATTTGTAGTTTTAGCGATTTTTTTTAGCTTTGGCGCATGTTTTTCGTTTTATTGACTTCTTTCGGTTTTCGGCGATTTTTTTAGTTTTTTGGCGACCTATTTAATTTTGTTGATTTAGTTTTTGTATTTTAGCAATTTATTTTATTTTTGGTGATATTTTTAAATTTTTTTATTATGGCGATTGTATGTTGCGTCATATTTTTAATTTTGGAATTTTTTTTTAGTTTTAGTGTTTTTGAAAATTTCAAGAGTTTGCCTCTTACGGTTTCTTAAGATGCAGCAAGTTGTCAAAATGACATTAAGTGATAGAATACTCCCTCATACCCTTTAATTTTGATTTTTAAAATTTCAGTGTCAATTGTTGTAAAAATACAATTTATTGTGTCTTTATATTCACCCGTATTGCGTATGTCGAGTCGAATTTTTGTCTACGACAGTTTTGTCATAGATTAAAGAAAACTGTTACATATTTCCTTTAATCTAGAACAAAATTCTCGTAGACGAATGTTCGACTCGACATACGTAATACGGGTAAGATTTCAAGATTTTTCGTTACTTGCTTTAGAACAAACACCCTTTAATTACTTAACATTCATATACCTATTTGCTGTTGTAAGTTTTACACATTCTGTGAAAGTTTCAGGTCCATAGATCTTACGGTTCTAGAGAAAACAGCCTGCGACAAACAGACGGGTGGACGAACATCGTAGCGTATGCAATAGGGTCGTTTTCACATTTGGTGTTCAGAACCCTACACGAGACATTTTTCTTTACACTGTTATGTTTTTGTTTCGTTTCCTTCTTCAATCACGTTGTTAAAAACTTTTTCATTTGCATTAATTTTGAAATAAATTTCAACACTTTCTTTCGTCATTTCTTTCTTTTTATTACTTTAAATATTAAATTTCTACTTCCGATATAATTTAAAGTTACGACGTTAGTATTCCCTTTTTGAAATGTTTGTGTCGTCGCTGTATTTGTTGCTTTTAATTCCTCGAGCTTCTTTTTACAATATCTTATTTTGCATCTTCTTAAGTAATAAGGAAAACAAGCAGCCAGTCACAACGTCTGCTTAAAACACAGAGACAAAAATAAACTAGACTGTCATATGATACTTTGCATACTGAAAGACATTAAAAAAAGAGAAAAAAAAACTAAGAAATACCAAACAGAAAACAACAACATATCAAAGAACTAAAGTAACATAAAATAAAAATAATCGACAACTAAGAATGTGTCTGTTTATCATTTTATTTATTTGTACGGTCTGTTGGTTGCTTCTTCAATTTGTTTCCCTGCTCCAGCTACTGCCATTTCCATTTCCATACCGCTCGAAGACTCTTCAGACAAAAGAAAAAAACCTCCAAACATACATGAATTCTTTGGAACCCACTACAAACGGGAGTGTTGCATGAGTATCAGAAGGTGCATGCATACTCTATATTTAGAGCAAAAGTAAAACTATTGCTGAGACCGGCACACAAACAGACTTTCGATGACTTTGAGTGGCCACAAATACTCAAGTGCTTCCTCATTTTTTTTTTAACTTTTCTTTCGATGTTGTACTTTTAGTTCTTTACATTCTGTTCAATTTTGTTCTGCTCTCTTTTTTTTCTGGTTATGTTTCAAGAAAAAGTAAAAAAGTAAAAAAGCAAATTTTTTAATTCTTTTTTATACTATTTTTTTCTATTTACTGTGTTAGCTTAAAAAAAAACAATTCTACTTTGTGTAATAAAACATGATTGCTTGTCTAGGTTTATTTTTGTTTCATGCCAAATACAGCAAAACTTTAGTTTTTTTAAATTCGATTTATTTCTCTTCTTAGTGGCCGGTGGTGTTCAAAATAACACGAAATATTTGGTAACACCATTTCTCAGTCGTTTATGAGAAGACTCTACTCAAAATTGAAATTGAGCCTGTACAGCTTAAAGCCTGCAGCTAGCCGCCGGCGAGTAGGCTTCAGCGAGAGTTTGCTGCAAAATTTATGAGCAAGTGTTTTAAAACATTGAGTTTAAAGCAGCGTTGCCGAATTCTGTGTAATTATCAAAAAATGGAAAAAAAAATTTTTGTGTAATTTCGCCCCAACATTAAACACAAGTAAATTATTTAATTAAAGATCTTCATTTCATTTTAAAAAGAATTTACTAATAAATGTTTTTATAATCTTATTATATTTTTGTTTGGCTATACTTGTATTTTTCTTTTATTTTCGAACTGTTCAGTAGAACAATTTTCCAGCAAATTAAAATTAACAAAAACTTACATGAAGAATAAGTTGTCGTCTGGTACGAGGACGGACCAGTAAGTCGGTGACTTTTCAAACTTCCCTCGTATTTATATGAAATGCAACACTGTTCCCATCAAGTACCACCTGTTAATAGACTACTGTCAAATTTTGTGCAAGTGCTGTCATTTACTTTGCGTTTAACAGCTGTTCAAAACATGCAACCTCGTGCATTTTTCTAAAAATGGACAGTGAACAGTGAATTTCGAGTGCTCATTAAACATTATTTTTTGCGAAAAAAAACAGTCAATCAAACCAAGCAAAAGCTCAATAAATACTGTGGGGACTCTGCACCATCGATTTCAATGGTAAAAAAGTTGGTTTACTGACTTTCGTTGTGGTCGCACAAGTACAAATGAAGCTGCACGTTCTGGACGGCCAATTGAGGTCAGTACACCCGAAAATGTCGAAAAAAAATCACTATATGGTGTTGGCCGATCGAAGAGTAAAAATGCGTGAAATTGTTGATGCCATAGGCATTTCATTTGGCAGTGTGGTTTCGATTTTAAGTGATCAGCTGGGTTTAAGAAAGTTGTCTGCAAGATGGGTGCCGCGTTTGCTCTCAATTGACCATAAACGTAAACGTGTGACAACTTGAAAGGCTTGTTTGCAGTTGTTTAACCGCAATCCGAAAGAGTTTTTGCGGCGTTTTGTAACTGTGAATGAAACATGGATACATTACTGTACTCCGGAGACCAAGCAGCAGTCTAAACAATGGGTTTCTCCGGGTGTACCTGCTCCGAAGAAGGCCAAGGTAAGTTTCTCGTCCAATAAGATGATGGCAACAAATTTTTGGGATGCACGCGGGATAATCCACATCGACTACCTTCAAGAGGGAAAAACAATAAACGGCGAATATTATGCCAACTTATAAGACCGATTTAATGAGGATTTAAAAAGAAAACGACCCCATATGGCCAAGAAAATGTTTTTTTTTCATAAAGATAATGCACGGGTGCACACGGGTGCAGTCTTAATGGGAAACTCTATGAACTGGGCTAAGAATGGGTACATCCTCCGCCATATTCTCCGTATTTAGCCCCTAGTGACTACTTCCTATTTCCAAACCTAAAGAAATGGCTCGGTGAAAAGATATTCAGCTCCAACGATTAAATTATTGCCCAAAAAAATGCATATTTTAAGGTCCTCAAAAAATCCTATTTTTTTGGAAGGGATACAAAAACTTGAGAAACGAGATTATGTTGAAAAATTAATTTTTGTTTAGCAAAAAAAAAAAACTGTTTCATTCAAAACGTCACGGACTTATTGAACCGCCCTCGTACCATCGTGTAAATATTTTTATGAAGATATAGGACAATATTGAGGAGACCATTTGAACCAACCAAAAATATGTTGAAAATGAAATATTGGAATTAAAAATTGGAATATATCGCATACAGTATAATACCTAATTTAGATTAAGCAATTTTACACAAAATTAGTTGCATGAAAACTTCTTCATTTTTTAACAGGACCTCGGAAAAACAAATCAGATAAATAAAACAAATTTGCTGAAAATGCTTCAGAGATTCATGTCACGTTATTTTTTATAAATCACTCTCTGCAAATATCGAAAAGAAAAAGTTTCGTTGTTGACATATCGCTATTTTTATTGACACTGGCCGATATACATAACAGCAATATTCTGCTCAGTGAGCACTCTTTGCATACACAGAAAAAATTATTCACCAATTAATATTTTCAATTAAGAATTGAATTGATTAAATTAAATTTTTACTTGTATTAATTAATTTGAGTGGAAAAACTTAATTGATATTATCAAATTGTTTATAGGTGAAAATTTAATTAATTTTTTAATTGATATTACAAATATTTTAATTGATATTACAAAATTACTCATATCACTTTTTTGTGTGTACGTATTGATGGATTAATAATCAAAAAAGTGAAACTGGTGCGAAATTTACGTGTAGTTTCCACAATGCAAGCAAGCGACTTGTCTAGAAAAAATATATGAAAAGCACCCAAATTTTTGAGTGATTCCTATACATATTTTGTAGACAAGTCGCTTGCTTGCATTGTGGAAACTACACATTAGTTACAACAGCTTGAAAAAGTCGATCGATTATGACGACCATGAAATGGACATAATTTACCAAACACAGTTTTCACACAGCACGAATTTTGATAATAAAATTCAATGATTTGAAAGTGTTGTTCGTTTGTTAGTGTACTGGCAAACCTTACTGAAAATTTTTGTAATTGCCACGAGTTACGAATCTTTTTTGTTTGCACTGCAACAATTAACACTGAAAAAAATAAAACAAATAGTAAAATCAATCAAAAAATCACTCGATATATATTCTTATATAAAAAGCATTACTTATTATCAAACACACTAAATTTGTTTTGTGTAATTTACAACATTTTGGATAATTTTGAAGGTTTGTCGGTGTAAAATTGAATTTCGATTCCGGCAACACTGTTTAATAGGTATTTTTTTTTTTAATAATTGTTGCAATAGCACAATAATTATCAGTGCATTTAAGATCTCTCCATGCTTCACTCGCACATGAATATGAGTTGACGTTACAAATATCTTCACCTCTGCCTTATGTCAGCATCGTTTTTAAGGATTTATAGGACAACTATTTTTCTGTTGTAATGCCGTCTCTGGTATCGATTATGGATTTTTTTTCGATAATATTCTCAATACGAGGTTTATTCAAAACGTATCGCGAATTTTGAAGTTTGAAGTACTCATGTCTCTCACTTATGCCGACAATTTCGGCCATTTTGAATGTTCAGTTAATTGTTGACAGCTGCTTTGCCAGAATGGCTAACAGCGGCTTAATAACTTTTCTAAATCTGGGACTAAGCTTGAATGGCCATCGTTGTTTATTACTTGATTTTGTAATAATGCAACTCTGATCAGATGAAAAGTCTTATTGTTTAGAAAAATTTCAAAAAATTGTCAATTCTTAGAGGATGTCAAAATTTTATCGTATATACTATTTACCATTCGTCATGACATTTTGCATTGACAATATCGCACTTGCTTATATTCTTTGAATTTTTGACATGTATTAATGCAGGGTGTCTGGTGGCAAATTTATATTTTTAATTACAACCCGCCAAAAAGGCCACGTCAATAAGCAAAACTGCCTTTACTGGTCTCCAAGAACCCGTAATGCTCGATTGAAACATCAAAAACCATTGCATTGCCCCAGGGTAACTGTTTGGTTTGAGATAATTGGACCATATTTTTTTATTCAAAAATTCTCGAAGCCAGGCAATGAATGCCAACGGTGAAAATTATCGACGCATGATTACGGAATTCTCTTTGCCAAACCTGCAAGCTCATCCATCGTACTCTTCACACACACGTGGTTTCAACAGGATGGGGCGACTGCACACACAGCCAGAGCTTCGATGAATTTACTTCGGGAAAATTTCCCTAAAAACTGATCAGTCGCTTTGGGGACACACCATGGCCACTGACGTCGCACGATCTAACTCTCATGGATTTTTTTTAAATGGGGCTAACTCAAAGAGAGGGTTTATAATGGCAATCCCCAATCTCTTGTGGCTTTAAGGGCAATATTAGTCGAGAAATCAGCTCAATTGAACACAAGGCTCCGTTTTGAACAGTGTGTTCAACTCGATGGAAGACATCTGGATGACATACTCTCTATAGAATAAAATCCGCATTTCCATTCTATCGTTCAATGCTCTTAAGAAAACTTTGTGACACTTATGCAGGCCTGTCACAGAAATCGATCGAAATTGTTTTCATTACGAATTTTCATTTCGATCGATTTTGTTTTACCTTCTCCAGATTTCGATCGATTTTGTTCAATACGAAAAAGCAGCAATTCGATTGTTTTCAATTTAAATGTGGCAACATTGGGCAACGAAAAACAAAAAAACACATGGTTATTAGAAGAGAAAAACAAAATAGGAAAGGCACAACATTTTTTTTAACTTGAATTGAGCAAAATTTAAAAATTAATACACGAAATGTCTGCAATAACTGCAGTTTGTGGTGCGCAGGGATGTCAAGACTTTACCGGCAAATTACGGGGAAGACGATTGAGGGATGCTTCAGGTTCATTTTCGTATCCAAGCGCAGTGTATATGTATGTTAAAGTTTTATTTATTTTTATTTCACTGAACAGAATATTTCACTTTTTACGATGCTGCATTTTTCCTTAAGACTTAAGGAAATTTTATAATTTGTACAAAAAAAAAAATTAAATAATACAAAAAAAATTTTAATTAAATTGTTGAAAAACATCTTTCTTTATTGAAATAAGTTGTTTCAAAAATATTTTTGTACTTTCACATAAGGAAAATTACAATTCCGAGCATTAAATTTAAAGTGGTTTCATTTCGAGCATATTCATCGTTTTTCGTTTTCTGAAGAACCTAATTACGGAATTGAAATCATTTCGATCGAATTTGGATCCTGTGACAGGCCTGATTATTACGTTTTTCATTTAAGTTTGAAAATATAAATCTGCTACGAGACACCCTGTACAAAGTATAAAGCACTGAGCAGCCCTTTAATGATGAAATAAATATCCCTTGATTTCGCTTGAAATCAAGATGAAATTTCTTATTGGCAGACCCTTTATAACTGAAAGCCAATGCACTGTCTACAATTTTCTTATAGCGGATTTGAATATTCCTGCCAATTTTTAACTTTTAAGCAGGCCAACATAATCTCTGCAAGTTGCTTTTAATTTTGTGTAAAGAAATGGTGTAAGGTCACCTCACAGCATGAGGAAGGAGTTGTTGCACTATTGTTATAAATTCTTCAATAAGAGTTGTGGTTAAAGAGGAAGAATTACTTGTGTTGCAAAACAAAATAACAACAAAGAAGCCCAAAAACGGTAAATCTATTTTTCTTGATTTCGTACACTTAGACAGCAAAATTGACCAGCCTATTTTGTGCAAAATATTTTTTTCTTTCTTAAAAAAAAAAAAAAAGACCGCATGCCTTTAACTACCGCATTCAATTGTCTGTTTCGCAAAAAAGTAAAAAAGTAAAACTAAAATAAAGTGAGTAGCAGACAGAAATCCAAACACGAAAAATGGTAACAAGCAGAAGCAGTGCAAAAGGCAATACATAGTGTCCAGTAAATTGTTAGTTATTTTTCCATATTTGGTAAAAAGAAATTGTTGTAGATTTCATACGAGGCAAATACTTGTGTATCTCTAAGTTAGCCAAGCCAAGCCAAGCCACTGGAACCATTCATCCATTTCGGCATGTTGCAAATTGCTTTCGAAAACAATTGCTCTGTGTAGTATTTTAAAATAAGCCGGTATTAAAACTCACATGTGCCAGTGATGTGGAGTGAGTGGCTTCTTTTTGAAATAATTTTTTAGTTTGTTTGTTACTACAACAAAGACGGCCTGCATGGCTCTGCAATTGTTTTATTTTTTCTTTTGGGTTGAAACGAAGAAACATGATTGCTTCTTTGTTGGGTATTTTGAATTAAAAATTCAATAGGAAATTCCAAAGACTATCTAACAGAAACAATCTTAGTTTTTTTTTTTTTTTTGCTAAAACTATTAGGTGTATTTACATTTCATTTATATTTAAGCTTTTGAAGTGAAAAAATATTTGTGAGATTTAAACACTTGTCCGTAACCAGGGTTCTTTGTCGTATTAGGGGCAGTGAAGTAATATAAGCCCCTATTGCCGTTCTCAACTCAACTCAGTTTGGTTGTTTGAGAGTTAACCTAACTTACACATTGGTATTGCCATTCACAACTTAAATAATATGGTGCCTTGCGCAATAACATTTTATGGAAAATATTATTTGTCATACTCAATACTAAAATATATTTGGCTTGTGCTCGAGTTGCGTTGACAATCAGACAACCAAACGGAATTGAGTTGAGAGCTTTTTGGTTTGAATAATTTTTTATTAGAATATATTTCGTTTTGGCATTGTTGCGAATTTTGTGTATTTCTGCCGTTCACTTTTCAAGTATCAGCGCATATGCTCTTGTTGGTACTGATAAAGTTATCTTTTCCCTTTTAAGATATTTTAAATCCTTCAAGGGACCAAACTCCCGCATTTTCCATCATCGGACTTTCTTGCAAGTTATGCTGAAAGTTCACACGACTTGTTTAAGCATCAGTGCTTTCTGCGCATGTCATATCTTCAACCCATCCTACACTTTTCCACATTTATGTAACTTTAAATGCGAAGCTTTTTACGCTGCTGGATCCCTTTGAAAATTAAATAAAGCTTCTCATCCCTGGTTATCATTTCTTACTTTGATCTTTTCGAATTGGAAAAAAGAGCTTTCGCATTGAAACTTAAATAACATCGAAATTCCAATGGTTTTCTCTTCGCTTCAAGTTACAGAGTAACTCTAACTTGGCTAGTGATACTTACAAAAGTTGAAAGTAGAAGTGCTTTTGAACCTTTAGGCACTCTGTAACTTGCAACATATTACAAACTAACTCCACTGTTTTGAAACATGCGCAGCGTGCGAAAAACCATTAAAAAAGGGGAGCTTACCTTAGTTCCTGAAGAACCATCCACAATCGTTCACATAGGGCAGATCTCACAACGTCAACATCGTTCGACTTGTCGCACACTTACATTTGAAACAGCAACAAAATATTAAAATTTGTTTTTGTTTTGAATGGAAATGTGCGACAAGTGGAACGTTGTCGACATCGTGGGATTGGCCCAAAATCCAACAGCTCGGCTTGTGCAGCACTCGCAGCACAGTTTAAGAGTTCACAGTATAATTTGAAACGAAAGCAATTGCGTTCGAATTTGTATTTATATAACATGTAAATTCGGAAGCAAAAAACAAGAACAAGAAAGTCATGATGCACTATGATATGAATGAAACCAGGAAATTCTTTCAAAAAATCAAGCGTCAAATGGAAGGATTTAAATGTGGTGCAAGAAACAGCGATGTCAATCTGGTAACCGATGCGCAAGGCATATTGCGGTTGTGGAAGGAGCATTTATCCAAGCTTCTTGCAGGTGATAACGTTAACAATGCCACGATTGGAGATCATGCGCCTAAAATGCTAATCAACGACAACGGCATCTACATACCGCCGGTCGACTTTATGAAGGTAAAAATAGTTATAGCCCGTTTAAAAAACAATAAAGCTGCAAGCGTCGATGGCCTTCCAGCTGAGTTATTTAAAACCGGTAAGTAACTCTTGTGCAAAATATGGTTAGAAGAAATCGTGCCTGATGATTGGAGTCGCAGTCTCCTCTGTCCTATTCACAAGAAAGCAGACCTTGCGATTTGCACCAACTCTAGGGGTATAAGCCTCCTTTCCATTGTATACAAGATACTTCCCTCCGTAAATGCGAACGTCTTGAGCCGAAAGTATTAGTGTGGACTTAGACCTGGAAAGTCCACCATACACCAGATATGCTCACTGCGTTGAATCCCCGAAAAGATATATGAAAATCAAATCGACAACAACCATCTCTTCGTCGACTCTAAAGCTGCGTGCGACAGCCCTAAAGGGGAAAAATTTTACGTTGCCACATCTGAGCTTGGTAAACTAACAAAAATCGTTCAACTTTGTGTAATGAATTTGCAGAGCAAAAAATTGGAACCAACCTCTCCGAGCTTTTTTGCACCAAGCGGGGTTTTTAGATATCATGCATTATCATGTGTATTATTCAACCTACTAATGGAGAATATTTAGCAAAAGAGACAAAAATCAAAACCACTGACATATTATATACAACAAAAATATTATGCTGCTTGCTTATGCTGACGATATTGACATTATTGGTCGAGAGAGGGCTTTATTTCTTAATTGATCACCAAGCCTAAAGTAGCATATCTTGGCCACAGCTATTCTCTGTTTAATTTCTAAAGTGACATCGTTGCTGGCACCTAAGTGGATAAAGTCTTTTACAACTTCAAAGCTATAATTTTCGATCTTTATACGTTGTTCGAGACGCTGAGATGTTCTGAAATGCTTCGTATTATTCTCGTTCACCTTAAGGTCCATGAGCTTTGACTGCTTTTCGAGTTTTGCTAAACTCACTCTGAGATGTCACTTTAGAAATTACATGGAGAATAGGTCTGGCCAAGAGATCCTACTTTGGGCTTGGTGATAAATTAAGAAATAAAACCCTCTCTCGGCGAACAAAAATAACACTCTACAAATCCCTCATCTTACCCGTCCTACTATATGGTGCCTAAAATATGGATATTAGAAAGATCTGATGAGACATTGGTCGCAGGATTAAAGCAAAATATCCTCCGCAAGATTTATGGCCCTCTACGAGATCATCAGATGGATTATAAGTTGGAAAGAATCAGGAGCTGTACGAACTTTATACCGATGTAGATATAGTAGAGCATATTAAAATACAACCACTATGTTGGCTTGAATATGTGATGGAGAATGAAAAATTATGCTGCAGCCCGTAAAGGAAAACCCATCGGTGGGCAACATAGAAAAAAGGGCAACCCAATATCAGTTGAAACGACCAGGTGCAACAAAACCTAACAGCACTTGGTGTCTCCATTTGGCTCCAGTATGTAGAAGACAGAAATAGATGGTAGTCTATTTTACTTCAGGCCGAAACCGACTCCCGGTTGTAAAAGCCATCTAAAGAAAGAAAGAAGCAATTCGAAAGCATTTTTCTTTAATTTCGAATCACAGAGTAGACCCCCAAGTACTCCATGGGTATCACCAAGGGAAAAATCTAAACATTCAAACTTGCATTAGATCGTTGAGCGATTGCTAGAGATGAAGTCTTACTTGTCTACCTTGTCGAAGCAGTTTGTGGTTTACGGCTGAAGATCCATAATAAGGGCAATGGACTCGTAATAAAACTGGAAGCGCAAGCGATTTACTTCAAAAGATTCGGAACTGCTTAGTCCTATTCTCGACTACCAAGAACCAGAGTACTGGATATGCCACAAATGCCAATTGTATATCTTCTGATCTTCGTCTTCTTCAGAGCCCTGTCTTAGCTATGAAATTAACTGAAACTTCTTAAAAACATAAATCTCAGACGAACGCTTGTGCAATTGAGAGTAAACGTCTGATACACACACCAAAGCTTATCTCAACACCCAATATTTGTTTCCACAATCATGAAAAGGTATTTTATACAAACAAATTTGAATGTCGTTTATTTTTATGTTCTTACAAATACGGCAACCACCTTAAAACCCAATTTGCATATTATATGACTTATGATATTTTATTTATTTAAGGGAATTATTTCCAGACACCTCGAAGTTTATGTCTTGATTTTTTATTTTTTTCCCGCAAAGTAAAGTAAAACTTGTACAATTGATTTTCCAACTTAATCTTTAAGTCTAGGGTCTTTTTACTAAATTATATTTATTATCCAACTGTGTATTTTGCACATTATTTCTTTCTTTCCCTGTCCAGTTTAATCAACAATATAATTTTCAATGGCAAAAGAAATGTAGACACATATACGAGTACATATATTTTCCTCAGCCTGCTTTCTTTAAAACGTTAAAAAGTATCAATTGTAATCAATGCAATACAATGCGATTTCTAAGGATTAAGTGACATGAAAAAAAATTAAGCTTTTGTACTCTGTAGTCTTAGACAATGTCTGGTATCTTCTTGGGGCATACCACTACAATGCAAACGAACAAACAAGACATGTTAAGGAATTTTAAACATAAATTGCTTCAGAGCTCTAAAGAAATTTAATAAAAAAAAACAAATAATTGACTAAGAAGGAATACGAGTATTTTTCTTATTCAATATATGTAATTCTTTATCTTAATAAATAAGCAAAAAAAAAATGTTTTAACTAAAAACGTGTTAATCTTCATTAATTGAGCTGTTACCAAACTCCAAACCCATTTCATCAGCAATAGTTTCTATAATTGAGATTCCTTCAATCCCAGAAAGTTGCTAAAGCTCTGCTAGACAAATTATATGTTGGTCTAATGTTGAGTGTTGTTGTTTTCTGATTGTAAGAAGGCTTTCACTTACGCAAAGTTTGCTTTGCAAAGTCTTTACAAGAGCTCCCATTCTGTTTTCCTTTCTCTACAACAAATCTAAGACTTTCAAAAGTAAACTTTGCGTGTGTAAAAGCTGATGTAGCTTAGAAATTTTTTACTTGCTTTTAATTTTATTTCCATTCACAGATAAACGTTTATAAAACGACAAAATGTTGTTGAAATATTTTAATTAATTTGACAATTTTATTAATGAATATTCTTATTTAAAAAGCTATTTAAGGGTAGTGCGATCCTTACAGACGGGTCCAAAATGGGTGAAGGAACAGGGGCTGCTGCCAATATCTTGGAAAGGAACATAATGCAACATTTTTCAAGCTGAGACCTTGGCGATTCACAGGGCCACGTAAACAGTGGACAGAAATATAGCTGAAGGTGAGAAGTTAACCTTCTACGTCGACAGTTGCAGCGCTCTGTATATGAAAGTATAGAAGGAGATTATCAGGGCAATTATGAATAAAATTCCGCGAGAAATTTCTACCTGTTCCAATTAGAATATTTGTATTCCCTATTACTTGCCATGGGTTGGAATTGTTCCGCGGGAAAACATTTCTCGCGGAATTTTATTCATGATTGCCCTCTATAATTTCTCGATTCTTCGTCGGTCGCATGAATTTGGGGTTCTGTCCGTCTTCAATGTGGATAATTTTGAGCAAAATCTTCATCCTACACCCGTTTAAGATGCAGCTTTTGCATGTATTAAAGCCACGAGATTATCATAGGCGTCGTTCTTTCGCTGATTAGGCTCTAGAGTGGTGGAAAAGTGATCCGATGTTTTATCGCTAAATTATGTTCTTAACGGTTTTGTTAATAAAACAAATTGCCGCACATGACGTAAACCGATTTACAACAGACTTTGCAGACACTATTGCATTCGGAAAAATGCACCACTGGTGGGGTCATTGGAGATAATTTCTTTAAAAATTAAGCCGGAGCTTTGCGACCTTACCATGATCCATGAGTTTGTATTTGAAAATATGCATGACATTGGCAAGATGTAGTTTCCACAGGTTGGCTCTACGTGGCATACAGTGAGCGCAACCAATGACTTATTGAAATAGAAATTTGGCGATAAGATGATTTCAATAAATGGTCCTGTCAATTAGACTCGAAAGTTGCGTGATTTGACAGCTCTCGATTATTTCCTGTGGGGCCGACAGGAATGGTCGAAAAAGTGGCTTGAAATTTCACGTCCATAATGCTCTTCGTCAAACACAGCTCCGGGGGCCATAGGTGAGGTTAGGTTTGAAAGGGCGATGCTATAACGCACCTCATTTCAGAGACTCAGTTGGATCCATTGTGATTTCCTTCTATTGACCCGTTAATAGTAATATTTAACACTCATTTGTACCCAGAAGTGCCCCTATTATCCATCATTGAGCCACTGAATAAGTCCCTGATATCCTCCAGTTTGCACTTTGTGACATTCTGAATGCTCTCATGGAAACGTCCGCTCAGCCATCTAAGCCTATGACGTTGCAGCTTCGGGCAATGGCTGAAAATATGTTTAATGATTTCTGGTTACTCTTCTTTCCCGCACATCTTACAGAAATCTGGAGTGCCAGTTTCCCAGTGACATGTCAACGGGGCTATCGCGACTCGCATCGCCTTCCTGTTAATATCCAGTAGCAGTTTGGATCTTCTTGAGTCAAGTTTTGGTCACACAGCCCTGGAGACTCTACAGTCCTCCCTCCTTCGACTAATGACCTATCGGTAATTTAACCGGTCTGTCACACATTCCCTCATCTAAAGCCGACACTATTCTTCCCAGCTCATTGGCAATTTCATTTCCCTCAACACTGCTGTGGCCAGGAACCCATCATAGTCTGACACTGAGGTCTCTCTTGCAGTCACTAACAAGTTTCGATTTCAAATTGGGTCCCTTCAAAGCGTTTAGCGCTGTCTGGCTGTCGATTTAGAAGATTACCTTCCCACCTTCAGCTACGTTCCTGGCCACTAGTTTCGTGGCTTTGAGAATCGCCAAGATTTCAGCCTGGAAAACGTTCCTTTCATTCGGCAGTCTGAAAGAACTACAAATTTTCGTTCCCAAGTGGCAATATGGTTGAAATAATTTTAAAAAATTCTTGCCATGAATTGATCTGTCAAAAAAAATTTTTTTTTTTTATTAAAATTTAATTCTTTGGCTGGCTTCCACAAACTCCATTGATTTGCCTTCGACGCCGCAAACAAGCAATCAGCGCATCTGTTTCAAAGATGACACTCATGGCTACAATGTTGCCCAACTTTGTTTCTATACACGAAATAAATACAGCATTGGAAAAGTATACAAAGTTTGTATTGACACGTTTTGAAATCTGCCTTTTATCTATTATTATTTTTGCAATTTAAAGTTCTATTGGGCTTAAAAAACATCCTTTATGAAAGAAAATGTCATTTAAGGAACCGACAAAGAATAAATGTTTCTTGTTAGTTCAGTAACCTGTCAAAGAGACTGATACACTTCATGGGAAGTGATATAAGTCGCATTGATGCTATTCTCTTTGCCATACAAAGCATTTAAAGTTTTAAAATATCAGCTGTTGTGTTTTTGCGAGAGAACATTCAAGTTGCTTATGTACCTATAATTATGAACCCAACTATATGACTCTTTGTTAGTGTAACTCTTACACTCTTTAAGCCTCAATGGCGGCATGTAAGCATTTGAACAATTGTGCATTTATTTTTCTTTTTAACCGAATTCATATTTTGTTTTTTTTTTATTATCTTTTATAAAATTCTTATGATTAATATTCGTTGTATATATTTTTATTTTGATTATTATGCCATGCGTTACCAACAACTTCCATTTGTAGCCGTAAATAAAAACATAAAACAGAATTTGTAAAAAGTAGAAAGGGGAAAGGCTAATACATACACACATACACACAATGAAAAAATAAATTATATATGTATGAAAAAATTTGTTGTTGTTGCTTATTTTTTTTTATTTCCCTCAAATTTGTTTTCCTGCAGTGAAAAAAAAGAAATCAAAGGTTTGGGTATGGAGATGATGATGTATGTGTGCGTGTGTATGTCAGACTTTAGGTATTTTATTATTCATATAAATTTTATATGTATGTACATATTTATTTATTTTTTTCAGTTGTTTTGTTAAGGCTCAGAAACTCCCGGTAGATTTTAATAAATAAAATCTTGTTTTTAACATTCACCAAATGCAATTGTCTGAACAAGTAGCAGGGAAAGGAAAGCGTAGCAGAGCAACCAATAGAGATCCTGTTGGCATGTTTATAGTTTTCTTAAGGGGGTTGTATGTATCTGCTTGTAGCAAAAATGTGTGGAATTTCAAGGCATATGCCATATACAGCTTATGTAAAAATATTTGATGAAAACAGTAAAAATTAAACTACAAATAGTTCAGTATACAGTTATAAGAAAAATATATAAAAAATCGTATACTGAACTATTTGTTTACTTGCATTTGAAGAATTTGTTATTAATTGATTAACCCTTTAGAACAGGAGTTCCCACCAAATTCCTATGCACTTGCTAGAATAACTATCCGTACAACCTTAAAAAAAACTTAAATGTGCTTAGTGAAGCAAACATTAAACATTTTCCGTGCGACATCTTCACTTTTCTTTAAAGAAAGCTGACTACATTATACAGGGTGTCTGGTGGCAAATTTATATTTTTAAATACGATTATTTAAAAAAACAATAAACGGTGCGGAGGGAGGGTGGCGCCGTTGGAATTGTCGATTGTGCGTATCGCACGTTCGCTGTGGAGACATTTTTTAAGTGTAATGATTCTTACGTAGTTACTCGACAATTTTGTTCAAAGTTCGGTATTAGGCGAATACGTGATGGACCGAGTATAAATTTAATTCGTTTTTGTGTGCAGAGATTCCGCGCAACTGCTTCGGCTATGAATATCCCACGGCCAGGACACGGTCGATCTTTAAGAACTCCAGAAAACATTGAACTGGTTGAAAGGAGTTTACGTGAAAATCTGCCACTTTCAATACGGAAAAGAGCAGACTCACTGGGACTTCCAAGAGCGATTATTCATAAAATTTTATAAAGGACTGAAAGAAAGTGACTTTGATTTGATTTGTAAATCCCAATTTTTGGAGCGACGAGGCTCATTTTGACATAAACGGGCACGTCAACAAGCAAAACTGCCGTTACTAGTCTCCAAGAACCCTCCATTGAAACGTCAAAAAGCATTGCAAGGGTAACTGTTTGGTGCAAGGGTAACTGTTTGGTGCGCCTTATCCACGCTTGAGATAATTGGACCATTTTTTTTTTCGAAAATTCTTGAGGCCTGGCGACGAATATCAACGGTGAAAATCAGAAACCTTGTACATGTCGACAGCTGAAGCTCTTCATTTTGTATAGCTATTCGTTCATTGTGTTAACTTCTACTGCGACTCTTGAATTTTCAGAAGCAGAAGTATGAGCAGAAGCAAAAGAAAATACACAAATGAGAAGTTTTTAACCACTGCCAAGAACCAACTATAATCACCACCCTAACAACAAGCTCAATCCCCATTGAGTATACTGGTGCTTACTGCAGCGTAAAATTCTACAATGTGATATCAAGTCCAGAAAAATTTCTAAACATTATCATCATGGAAGAGTGGTGTCCGGAATACACATCTAAGTTGGCAATATCTCTGAAAAATCGTATAGCAGAGGTGCATAAACAAACATATATCCCACAGGTTACAAACTCCTAATTTCTTTTTTTAAATTTATATATATATATTGGTTCCTTTTTACACCTTGTAAGGAGCATAGGGCCGCAACAAGATGATTCCAGCACAATCGATCCTTTGATAGATTTTTTGCTTCATTCCAACCTAGATTTAAGCGGGATAGCTCAATTTCAGTTTGTCGTTTCCAAGTTTATGCTGGACGTTCTCGTCTTCGACTGCCTTGTGAATTCCAATCTATAGCTTGCTTCGCGATATCATCCGGAGACTTTCAGGTGTGATTGGATTCTGACTGGTTTCTAGCCAAAGCTGATTATTTTGAATTGTTCTTGGCCAGTATATTCGAATGATCTTCAGTTCGCGTGCTGATGTGTTCCATGTCTCGCATGCATATAATAGTGTGGATTTCACATTTGTGTCGAATATTTTTAACTTTGTTCTTCTTGATATGTATGAAGAGTTCCATACTGATTTAAGTCGACCAAATTCTTGACGGGCTTTGTTTAAGCGACTGGAGATGTCAGCTTTGGAACCACCACTCTTATCTAATATACTGCGCAGGTAACAGAAGGTGTCTACTTCTTCAAACACTTTTTTTATTTGGTTTTTATTTAATTTAATTTTTGTTTGGGAATACTTTTTCTTGTGAATTTTGCAATTGTTTTAAATTTTCTTCACCGTAAAAAATTTTTTAAATTAAATAAACTTTCAAAAGCATTGATAAATAAATAACAGGGAATGCTCTAAAAATTTAAAATTAGAGATATTAGTAATTTTTTTGGCGCCATTGCCATAATTTTCCTACTCCGAAATGTTTTTAATTAAATTTACGAATATTTTTTCTGGCAAGTGTATATTGTTTTAGGTTGAATTAAAAATTAAAAAAAAAGAAAACTATTCTTTTTATTTTCATTAAAAATATGGTTATAGAAGTTATTAAATAAGTTTAAAAATACACCGGTTTTATTTAAATATGAAAGCCAAATTTTAAAAAATTTTTAAAATATTCAACAGTATTGCGTATGTTGAGTCGAAAGTTCGTTTGCGGGAATTTTGTGATAGATTAAAGAAAACTTGTACACATTTCCTTTAATCTATCATAGCATATTCGCAGACAAATATTCGACTCGACATGCGCAATACAAGTGATTGTCTCTGCTTTGACATGGTTAAGCTTGACTTTACATTCTATCAAGCTAAATGAAATTGCAACAAAAATAATATCAGCTGTTTTTGATAGTGATGGCAGTAACAGTCAGTGCAGGGTATTAGGTACTTTATATTAGGCAGTGAGGAGTAAACCCTCTCACTAATATTTAGTTGTTTGTATTTGAAGATTTCGCAACTGGTTCTACATACATATATATACATATGTATGTAAAATAAAAATAAATAAAATAACATATCGAAAAAGTATGCAGAATGATTATAAAAACTTATATTATTTTGATACGGACGCCCATTTGCCAACCGTTGCTCTAGAAACACTCTATTGCACATCCTTTACATTAATAATCATTAACTTTTTATAATAAAAATCGGTAAAGAAACACTTATGATTTAGAAAATTGGTCGTAAATTTACTACTGGTAAGCAATATACAGTTTTCCAGTTTGCCTTTGAGTATCCATTCACAATAACACATTATATTTGCATTACAAAAAAGTTTATGATATAATTTTAAACTAAAATTTGTAAGTGCCTTCAAATTCTAAATTATTTTGGTTACAAAGTAGATATTTTGTCATGTTACTGTCATATATGTACTAATACATAAATGCGCACCCCATAAATTACTTCAAAAACTGTACGTGACCAAAATATTTAAGTTGTAAGCATTTAGGGTTTGGCGCTTTCTCAGCTTAAATAAAATAAAAAAAGTGTGCCATATTTTAAAATGTTTATAATTAAGTTTTAGCTACAATTTCGGCTTTGGGGGCCCTCTATATCAAAGAGTTAACAATTATTATTATCGATTGAGACTTGCTAAGACAATAAATCACTTACTTTATACTTTATTGTAAATATAAAGTATGTCCCAAAATTCACGCCAAAAACACACTTCATATTTACATAATTTTTTTTTTACAGTGGAATATAAAAAACACTCACAACCGGACATTCATATACTTATATTGAAAACAAAAACAAATTAAGAGAATTTGTTTTTGTTTTCAATGTAAGTAAGCGAAAGTAAATTTCTTGTCGACATCGTGGGCCAGGCCGTTAATTTTTTGTTCGACTATGTGTTTTTTTATTTTCAAAGTTTTATGATGCATTTTGCATATTAAATTAACAGCAGGGCAAATCAAAGCATTTAATAAATAGATATGGGCAGTATGATATTAATACAAATACAGCCCAATACTGAATATTGCTCGGGAAATTAATTCTTTTCCGAGAATAAAGTTCTCTGATTCTTATTAGTCGACGAGTAAAATAAAGTGTGACAATTCCCAAAAAACACTAATAAGTAACTTGACTGCACCCGTTCAAAAATACTTGTATGGCAACACTCTATTCTTGCTAAAGCAATGAATAACTGTTGTTGTTTTTTTACATTTATTTTCTTTACATACTTCTTACAACTACAATTCGAACTGAAAAAAGTCAGCCAATGTAGCAATGGTAAAGTAAGAAAATAAAAAATATGTATATTGATTATTAAATGCTTGTTTCAATTTTCATATTAGTTGAACCTCTCATTTGTTTAAATGGAAGTTTAGCACAATATCTCTAGTTGTTGTAAGAAATTTTCGGGTAAAAGTTCCCTGATGACCTGCATTAGCAACAGTGAAATGAGCATAGAATTCAGCTATATGCCTCAATAATAATTTCAATGTATTTTTAATAAAAAACATTTCACTGTCTGAAAGAGTCTAACTTCCAATTGGTCCCATTGCAAAAAAAATTGGGCGGGGACATGCCCTCAAATTTTTTAATTTGATTTTATGATATTCTACTTATTTGATTGCTGCGTAACCTAACAAACACTTTCGGTTCTTGTGCTTACACAATTTTAAAGTTGAAAAAATGGGCGCGGCTACGCCCATTAAAATTTATTTTTATATTTCATGTGCTTCTACATAACTGATTTTTACGAAACTTACCACACACCTGGAGCTCTAAAATAGACACTATCTTGCATTTAAAAAAATGGGCGGAGTCACGCCCATTAAAATTTCATATGCTATTTTAAGTGGTTCTACTTTATCGATGTTTACAAAAATTAACACACACCTTGAGTTCTTAAATAGACACAATCTTCTATTTTAAAAAATGGGCGGGGCTACGCCCATTGAAATTTATTATTATATTTTACGTGGTTCTACTTAACCAATTTTTACCACACTTAACACAAATCCTGAGCTCTAAAAAACACACAATCTTGCATAAAAAAATGGGCGAAGACACGCCCATTAACCAACATAGTTGTAAAATTTTTTTTGATTGAAGGAGCTTACTTCCAGTGTGGTTCCATAAATGTTTTTCGAAAATGTTCTATCAGTTCTTTGCATGAAAGTCGCCTTTTTTTGGCAGAATTATTTTGTTTGCAGTTGTTTTAGTTTACCTGAAAGTTGTTAAATTATTTGTTTAAAATGCATAATTTTTATCTATTTGACTAAAGTTTATTTCTAACAAAATTGTTGATCTAAACAACAATAAATTTATCCACACAATAGCCCAACATCATTTGGAATTATAAATAAATGAATAGAATTTTTGTTTGTTATTAAAAATAAAAATATCTGCATTGTACCTTTGGGTATTGTTGTTGATCCTTTTTTTTATTGAAAACATTTGTTTTGGGTTTGCATTAAAATGCTAAAAACAAATAGCTGATGTTATTTATAATTTAGTAGTGCAAAAGTGTTGTTAAAATATCTAAATAAAATTTTTTTGTATTGTATAGTTTTGTTAGCTGTATGTCTAAAAATCAATAAGTCATAAACCCAATTTAATTAAAAGTTGATTGCTCAAATAACATGACAGAAAAATATAAAATATTTACAGTAAATATTTTATGAAAATTTAATTTAATTGCTGTAGATTGTAAATGCATAAAACAGGAGAAACTTAAATATTAATAAACATATTTGGATCTTTTAGTTGTTGCTACCTTGGTTCGCTATGCTAGCAAGTCATATTGAAGTTTTTGCATCCTGCCTTTACTTCTCCACTTCGCGGTCATAGCTAAATTCCAAGCTCCGTTCGTTAGAGTAGCAAACCGTTGAGGATCCCGCCGTGAGGCAAGTTGGCATAGCATCTCATGATCACGACATGCTATGCTGGTAGTTATCGATATCCATAGTTCTCATGCAGCTAAATTACATCCGATATTATCAGTGGACTTGGTTACAACTTAAATAAACATTGTACAACTTTAATAGGACGGATATTTGCAACAGACGATACTTTCAATAATCAGAAGAAACTTTCTAGCCTTGAGTACCGTTAACCAAGGTCTTGCGAACTATGAATAAACTACCTTATATTCTTGAAAAAGTTTTTATGACATTTCAAAACTGATTGACTTTTCAGAGCAATAATTTCTTTGAATAAGACATTTATCTTATTAAAAAACTTTTCATGTTACGAGTATCTGCATAAAATTTCAGAGAATTTGTAAAAATTTTTCAGAGCACTTTTATTTCGTTTTGTGTAAAGTTCATGTTAATCTCCCTTACATAAAAATATTGCAGATCAAATTGCCCTCAATGAGGGCAATTATGAATGAAATTCCGCGAGAAAATTTTCCCGGGAAAAATTCCAAGTAATAGGGAAAACAAAAAGTTCTAATTGGAAAAGGGAGAAATTTCTCGCGGAATTTTATTCATAATTGCCCTGATTAATAATTTTTGGATGTTTTAAGTTTTCTTTCGTATTTTTAAAAAAAAATTCTCTCAAATGAAAATATTAATTTTAAAAGAATTTATTATTAAAATCTATAATTTTTAACAGCTTTTTTTATTAGTCACATAAATATTTTCCCTTGCTAAACAAAAATTTCCCTTGAGGAAGATTTTTTAATTTTCGCGCAATTCTAACCTAAAATCTCTTTATCTCTTTGTCTTTTCAGGTAAACAAAAAGTTCTTTTACCATTTTATTTTAATTAAGTAAGTAATAAAATCAATTATAAAAAGTTTTTTGAATACTCATACATACTCGTACGTCCTCGTACATACAACAACCACCAAATTAGGCAGCATGAAAAATAAAAAATATTCAATTCCCTTGGCGTTAAATCACATTTTGGCACACATTTCATTTCGAAAAAGGAAAGAGAACACAAACGCATAGAAAAGGTGTGAACAAGGTGTGCTGTCGCCAGACATGCTTGATGTTATTTAGGGATAAAAAAAAAACCAAAGTCAGTCGGCTTTTTTTTTATTCGAACTCGTAAGTGGTTTTTATTACCATTTTTGGATTAAATGACAGTTAAACTAAAAAAAACACTTAATGTCAAATTAAGCAAAAAAAAAAAAAAAAAATACCGGAGAAAAAGAAGAAACGATAACAGCTATAAAAAGCATAAGATGATTCTCTTAGGGGTAAAAAATATTTGTTATTAATATGACTGAATTGTTATTGTCAATAGCAAGAGCAGCGTGTGAAATAGCTTGTGTGTGAGGACATGTACGAGAGAGGTTTCAGAAGGAACCAACCTGGCTGATCTAGATAATTACTTATTTTTTTTTTTATGTTATGCAAATAAAACAACCCACTTTTGCGATGCTTATATTCCTACACAGTGCTGACTTAATGAAGTTATTCCATTTGATTGGAACAGCAGTTAGAGAAGCTGGAAATCTGCGTCAATGTTAAATGTGAAAAGACTATCAATACCTTATGAATGATATTTATATGGAGCATGTATCTTCAGTTCATCTTCATCACATCTCTGACTACACTTGAACGGCATTATGCCAGCTCAGTTTGGTTACCAAGCCAAACTAAGGAAATGTGCAAGGTCAACTTATAAAATTGTAAGGTCACGCGGTTTAGAGCTATCGTTTATCCAGTAATCTTTGACTATTACTGGGTGAAAATTGGACTAAGGATCACCTTGTCTTTATCAAAAATCCATTGATATTCTAGATTGGTGTTATGTGAGATTCATCAGGAGAGTAGGTCTGGATGAGGTGCTCTAGCACCTGACAAGGGATACAATAGATCTGCTTTGGTAGCAGTGTCCTGTGATTCCCGTTTGACTTAATAATTCATTCATTCATATGTTACACTGAGCTTTGAATTGGGTGCATCAAAATTTTTACCATGACAAGAATTGAAGCAAAACCTGCTCAACGAGGTTCGAACCATGACGAAACTTCCCCCCTCCGATAATGGGTTCCTATTCTTAGAATCCGCACTGTGGCAAGGAGGTACCATCAAGCTATTTTTTGCGAGATTCTGAATCGCTCCCCAAAGACATCAAAAAAGGCTTTCAGGCTGCCCTTCTGACCTTAAATAAAAAAAGAGAAAAGGATATGGGTATACGAGTATGAAGAAAATATTGGGTGTTGCTAAAACTAAATAGAACTGCAATTCGCTGCAGAAAGATATCTGTAGGTAAAGTATACCAAATGAAAACTTCTAGTTGGCAACGTTGTTTGTTTTGTGTTTAGTTTATTTCATTCTCACAAAGCGATAAATTCATCGCGCCTCTCATTATACCTTATGGTCGATATAATCGGTCATCATTGCATGTAATAATATGTTTTATTACAAACATACGCAGGAATCGAACCTGCGACTCTCCGACTACTACACTAGTATACTGCCTATTGCCCAAGAGGGAACTCGTGCTCGCATGGTTCGATTTCGCATCAATTTTATGATGTATAGGTCGTACCGAAGAAATTATTGTTGCGTAGTATCGGAGAAGATCCAAATGAAGTCACTCAGTATTGTACGTAACAATTAGGTTAGGTTAGGTTAGGAAGGATGGTGCTATAATACACCTCCACTCGGAGTGCCAGTTGGGTCGATTGTGATACCCTTCTATTGACCCGTTAATAGTAATTTTTAACCACCATTTGTAACCAGAAGTGCCCTTATTATTTGTTATTAAGCCATTGTGTTCCGGTACCGGTATCGCTAATGTACTAATGGAAACCTCTTGCTCAACCATCTAAGTCTATGACGTTCAAGCTTCGGGCAGTGGGAGATAATATGTTCAATTGTTTCTGGTTCTTCATTCCCGCACATTGTATAGAATGCCAGTTTCCCAAATGCTGGTTCTTGCTCTGACCGATCAGTGATCAGTCAACGCGCATATCACGAATCGCATCGCCTTCCTTCTTCATATCCAGTAGCCGTTTGAATCTTACTGAGTCAAGTTTTGGTCACGTAGTCCTGCTTTCTATCCAATTAATGAGTCACCCGTAGTAATGACTTATCGATAATTTCACCGATCTGTCGCACAGACACAGACAGAATTAGGCATAATACGTTCAAGAACCGATCATTAGACATACCTTAAGTTAGGTTAACAGGCTGCTGGTAAGGAAGGAAGAAATTTAGAGTCCAGCTCACTAGGGTCCAATACAATGATTCCTTTGTGCTACCTGAATTGAAGAGAAGATAGTGAGGGAAAGCATAGTGATAGAGAAGACAGGTGGTAAAGGAAGAGATAGAGAAAAGCTTCATTCTTGTACAATTATAATTTTTTTAATAATGCAGTTTTGCAGCGCCCCTCGTGTTAAATGAGGCGTATTAAATATTTTTTGAAGCTGTGCTTAGTAGCCACTTTATTGGCTATTTTACTTCGCCGATGATTCGGCTTTACAACGAAGGAGGGCGCTCTGATGCTACATTAGGATTAGTATCCGCTGAAGCTGGTGTACTTCAGTAAAGAACGACTATGCCTTCATCACTTGAACTTTCCTACAATAACTGATACAAAGGGACACTAATACACATCAAAAAAGTGCGTTGTATGGTCACTTAATAACTGTTGGTTGCCGGACTCCATCCCAGGACCTTCAACTTGTAGTCAACGTGCCAACTCGTACTACAGCCAACGCCATTTGCATTTGCTTGATCAAAATATCGCCAACAGTTTTAAATAGCTCTGACCAGACCTTTTTGATGATGTAGATAGTCAATCAGCTGAGTTATTCCCAGGCCTCCCTCGTACACGTTGAAACAAATTTATTTGCCTTATAAATGACTAAATTGAAATCTTGTAAGTTGTTGTTGTCAGTGCGCTGGCATTAAATTACTGAGGGTCGCGCACATTTATAAGAATAAACGCTCAACCTTGCTGGCAAATGTGCTAAATTCTTATACTCGTATGTATACATTTTTTTCTGTTCGAACCTTCAACATTGTGTTGTGCCGTCGTGCTCGTTCCCTCATTTATTTTCACGCATAATTGGTGTTTAAGTGGAATTTCAAATATGCATTGTTTTGTAATTTTTTAAGCCTTATTAGTTTTTTTTCCTTTAAATACTGCAAATGAAAAGGAATGAGTGTATGAGTAATGAAATACTCAATTGTATGAATAAGGTGCACGTTTAAACGATAAAATCGCTCGCTTGATTCTCGGGTTAATGCCAAGCAAAAAAAATTCTTAGTCATTCTCAATCATTTAACTGCCACTGGGATCATATAAATAAGTTCAATTTAATTTTCTGCTTGGAACCAATCTTAATAAAATAAATAAAGATTAATGTAGCTTTAAAGTAGTGAGGAATCCGGTTTAAAGAATGCTTTAACTTTAATTGAAGTAAAAGCAAAAAGTAGCCATATCACATCTGCGCGCACCTCATAGGCATAAGAAGCTTCTTTAGTTCATAGAATTTCAGAAAATTTATTTTGATTTAGTGTTGGAATTTGCATTAATTAATAAAACAATTCACACAAAAATTCCACAGCTGGAATTACGAACGAAAAACACTCGTTAAATGCTTGATTAATCAAGTGTATACTTCTTTTTTCAGACTTTGCTTGTTTTTTATGCTTTCGAAGGCTGCATATTTTTGTTCAATATGTTTCTCTCATTCGTGTATAATAAAATTTTATTTATAATTTTTATAGCAGAACATTTTTGAAATTGTAAATGAACATTTTATGTACAGGACTTTTTTCTCTGTGTAGCTCTACCTTGGAGCGAGTGGAGTAAGCACACAATTTGCTTGTAGAATAATCATGTAGAGGGAATATAAATGCCAAATATTGTTTGTGAAAGAATACTAAAAGTATCTCTATAAACTAACCATTTTCAATTAATAACAATTAAACTAATATGCAACTTTTGGCAATTCGTATAGTTTGTGGCTTAAAATCTAATTTCCACATAATTATTATCTCTTTATACAAGTAAATACCTACTCATGATTTTCATAGATTAACCCGTTTAAATAAAGTGCGAGGGCTAACTCAGCATTAATTGTTCGTCAAGTAAGTAAATCTTCTTTTGATTTGATTTTAGCTTCTCAACATTTATGCTTGCAATAAATACATGAACAATTTTAGGAAATGCAACTTCTTGACTTGCAATGCAATGTGCCGAAATAAAAATAAGGAATATAAGTGCAAATATTCATAACATTAAGGGTATTATGAGTATTTTGTACCTACAGTATTAATTTCGTCTATCGGGAAACGGTCTTACTTTTGAATTGTTTACTCAGGCCAAAATAACATCTACAGGGAACTCAGTAATTGGGTGGGGAGCAGGAACAACCGTTCATGGGGAAGTGGGTAGGATTGTAGAGTCTGGAGGAGTCTGCTCTTCAAACTTGACTCAGAAAGCTACCAACTGCTACTGGATATGAATAGGAAGGTGCTGCTAGTCTTCATAAGCGTGTTGACTGGTCACTACTCGGTCAGAGCAGGAAATTCACTGGATAACAGACAATAGGTGTTGTTCTTCGTATAACGGATACTAAGCATAATGTAACATTAGAACTCCCTCCTTCGTCGGTATTGTGTAGCAGAATCATGGACGAAGTAAAATAACCAATAAAATGGCTACTAAACACAGCTTCGAAAATTTAATACGCCTCATTGACACCAGAGGCGCTGCAACACTGCATTAGTAAAATCGTGCAAAAAAGGGGAGTTATAAAAGAATGAAACTTCCCTCTATCTCTTCGTTCACCACCTGTCTTCTCTTAAAACTATCCCTTTCCTAAAAAATTTAACATCTAGTAATAGTAGTAGGCATTCATTGCCTGAGTGTTACTTCTCTTTAAAAAAAAATTATATTAATTACTAATAGAAGGAAATCACCCTGGCTTTACACTACATTTCCTAACCTAACTTAACCTTCAATGTTTAACAGTGATAGTGCTCCTAGAATCTTCGATTCAGTTCCCAGGCATTAATGTCCCATGCTTGGATGCTAGCCAAATAAATAGACAAGAAAATTAGGGCAATAGCACCAGAGCAGCTTAATAAAAGATTTACTAAGATCGAAACATGCTTGAATACTGTAAAAACATAAAGACTTTGCGGTGCTTGAGAAGAGAGAGAGAGAGAGAAACAAACAAGTGAACAGAGTTTATGGAAATAATTAACTATAGAGAGATAAATGTATAGTTGCAGCAAAAATATTTGAGGTAAATTGGGAAAAAGTAGAGAAAGGGAGTCTATAAAATCGTATCGGGGAGACAGTAAATATTTCAAGAACTATAGGGTGATTTTTAAGTGCTTTCGGATATGATTTATAAACAAAACATATAAAATTTAGAGAAATGTATGAAATTTTTACTTGAGTCGGTAGAACGATCTGTATAATTAAATATTTAAAGATTATTTCCTGTAAATGTTGACCACGGCTACGCCTGAAATGGTTCATACACTGGGTCCGATTTTGGCATACTCTGGCCAACATATCGGCCGATATCTCACGGATAAATTCTTCAATATTGTCCATAGCCCTACAAAAAATAGTTTAAAGGCATTAAAACGTACGATCTAGGCGGCCAATTGACCGGCCCCAAAACGTGAAATAAATTGTTCACCGAACTCGCCTCTCAATTGGGCCATTGTTTCGTGTGTGTGTGTGGCATGTGGCACCGTCTTGCCGAAACCACATGTTAGCTAAGTCCAGCTCCTCCATTTAGGACAAAAAATAAAAATAAAATAGATACCCAATTGCTACGAATGGCACCGAATCGATGATTCACGGTTATCAACAACACTAGCGGCTACAGATGCAATATTTTCCTCTGTCCGCACTATACGTAACTTTGGTGCGAAATTAAATCATAAAATTCCGAATAGCCGCCTCAGAAGGTCTCCCATACTGACCATAAAATGGAAGAAGTGCACGATGCACTTTCTCAACCGAACATGAATTTTGATAATAAAATTTAATAATCTGCAAGCGTTGTTCATTTGTAAGTCGATAAGTTATAGATGAAACTGAACATGTTTATGAGTAACATGATACACGAAAACAGCTGCTTCTGCGATCCGTAGCTAATGGCTAAATCTTACTGCAGGACATCATAAAATTAGTTGGTAGCTAATATAAACTCATCATGCTGTCTTCAATTTATTACCTCAACATTTGCTGATGAGAACCCGCCATGATTATACAAATAAAGATGTAAATTTTCTTGTTACTAAAGCAAAACATCTAGAAATGAGTTGTTAATACATTGAGGCCCTATACGGCAAAAAATTTTATCATATAAATAAACTTCCTTGTCCTAAACTTCCCCAGCTCTATCAGCTCCACAAAATGCAATTATTTTCTCAAAAAATTTGTTCCCTTTATAAAATTACATTAGATCAATGGTTGTGAAACCCACCTCGTATTTTTATTTATTTATTTTTTTCTCTTATCCACTTAAAACTAATTTATTATTTTAATAACATTTCTCTCGTTAGGCAGTTGTAGATAAACTATTTAAATAATTGACTTAAGCCCTGCGGTCTGCCCCTCTACATTTTGCCGGTAAATTTTAATTACGCTTTATGGTAGTGGCTTATTTTCTCGTAAATTTTGCTAATCGCAATATTTGCATTTTACTAAATACAAATTAATATTTTGTAATTTTTCGATTTTATCGTGCGCCACAACAAAAGCATTTGCCGGCAATAATAATAATAATAAACTTTGTGGCATTCAATTTATTTAAATAAATTTTTGTTTAAATATAATTATGATTGTGTTTTTTTTTTGTAACGAAAACTTATGGAGAGAAAAGCTGTTACGCTTAATTAAATATTGACATTATTTGCTTCTAAATATTGCAGATAGTTTTCAATACATTTTATTGTGAAAATTTAAAATGTAAATAAACTCATTTAAAAAAAGTAAGAAAGAAAGGCAGTTTAAGGGAGATAGGAAAGTGAGGTAACTGTTCTCGCTCTATGATGACAGGATTATAACTCAGCTTAACCATTACGAAAAGCATTAAATGGTTAAAGACAATTTATAACAGAGTACCATGTCTTATTTTCATGGATAGTAAAGCTGTTGTTAAAGCCTTAATGAAGGAGAGGCTTTTAATTCTCAAAATGTCGTTCAATGTAAAAATTAGATTAACTCATACACAAACTCTGCAAATCTACAAATAATATGGATACCGGGGTTTCGAGGAATAACATGAAAACAAGAGGCTTCTAGGCTTGCCAATACGATTATATATCATTGAGGAACATCACTGCAGAACGTCAGACATTTTACAAAACTCAAATTGAACTCAAACAGTGGCCGATTGGAGAATATGATAACATTCGAGGTGTGTTCAAAAAGTATCGCGAATTTTGAATTTTCGCGGGTTACGTATATTCGAATTTAGATTTTTGTGTGGCGTTATGTTGGTACTCATGTCTCTCACTTATGCCGAGAATTTCGGCTATTTTGAATGTTCAGTTAATTGTTGACAGCTGCTTTGCTTGCACGTGTTTTGGCTTGGCTTATATGTTACTCGCTTACTCGACATCATTGGTCGAACATTGCGAGAATCTGCCAAAGTGAGTTTGGCAGTAAGTGGGGATACAACCAAGTTGATGGAATCAAAGCAAAAGACGTCCAGTAGACTCGGGCAGACAGTGGAAGTTGAAAACTACAAACTTTGAGATAGTCTACAAAACAAACAATATCAGTTTTAAGAAATGGAAGAACAATATTGGCCATTAGGTGCTAATTTGGACTAAGTAGACAGTTTAAAAACAAAGACACTTCTACACAGACAAAAATCGCTCTTTACAAGACACTGACACTACCTGTGCTGTTATATGGTTCTGGAGCTTGGGTACTTGCAATAGCAGACGAGGCATTACTTGGAGTGTTGGAAAGGAAATTTCTGAGTGTCATATGAACCTGTACGAGATTTAAGCTGACATTACATTAACTATGTCAAGCGTATTAAATTACAACGATTACGTTGGCTAGACCATGTTGTGAGAATGAGTGAAGACGCTCCAGCTAAAAAGTTATTTGAATACGAACCTGGTGACAGTTCACACAGAAGAGGAAGAACAAAACTCCGATGGAAAGATCAAGTGGAGAAAGACATCTTGAAACTTGGTGTAAGAAATTTGAGAAGAAGCGTAGAAGGCGCTTGTAAATCTCTTCTAGGTTCGGCTACAAGAACAAACGTTTTGTAATAGCCACCTTAGTAAGTAAGTCATCCAGTATGGGATTGGGTCAACGTAGTTACCGCTCTCTTCAAACTAACCTAGACTAATTCTTCCCTTCTGCGAAAACAAAGCCACCTTTAAGTGGAATTCTCTAAGGACTCAGGAGCCCGTATGTGCGTGTAACTGTGTTTTTGAGATTTACCATATCAGCAGTGAACCTTCCTTTTATATAGATAATGCTTCCCAGATAACAGAAGCTATTGATGTCTTCAACTAGCCAGCCTTTGATTGATGACATTTACTACCATCCATTTGATTTTCGTGCACTTGATCTACAGACCAGCTTTTGCCGGCAGATGTCTCTTAGGTTAGGTTAGGTTAGGACCTCCACTCGGAGAAGCAGTTGGGCCTCTAGCAATGTGAGTTTTTCTGACATGTCAGTATGTTTATTTTTTAGCACACAGATGTCGTTCAGAGAGATTGACCTTGCAAGCCCCGTGTTATTCCGTTTTTCATTCATCACAACATCTGGGACAATATTAAATAAATACGGTGACATTACCCATCCTTGTCGCACGCGAGCCGCTATATGTATTTGCTCACTCAAATGATTTTCGTGTAGAACCCTGCATATCGCTCAGCAGTACAGTTCTTGGATGCGAGATAAAATTTTCGTGGTGTCCCTTTGCATTTCAGAGCAGTTCAAATAGTTTTGTTGTCGATTGTGTCCAAGGGTTTTTTCAAAGTCTTATGAAAGTCATGTCCAATGGAAATCTCCATTCAATAAACTGCTTCAATATCATTCCCAGGTCGTTGACGTGGTCAATACACGATTTATAAGGACAGAATTCAGGCTGTTGTGATTGGAGATCAGGTTCCTCTTTCCTCCTTCTCACAAGCATTTTCCTAGTTCTAGCATAACGCATTGCACGATCACTTGTCCTATAAAAACGAGCTATTAAGATATATACTGGTCTTTCACATTGTCCCGTGCCAAGGTGGATTTCTCCTCTGCTCTACCATCCTCCAACCAACAAGAGATCCATAGTTGTGAACGATGCTGAAACCTACCGTGCGCAAACACATATTTGCAGCATTACTATATATAAACTTACCTGAAGGTCTTCTTAAACCAAAAAAAAAAGGAATATCATTAATTTTTGGGAGCTATTATGAAAGCATTACCTTTTCAAGGGAGGCTAGAATAACTAGTCTCGTTGGCATGCATTCACATATCTTTATCTCTTAAACGTACACTTCTCAATATACGAAGATCCCAAGTGATTATTTTGTTGGTATAGAATATGCCAATGAACCCATAACATGCTTGTTTAATCGTCCTTTCTCAAAATAAGTAAACTTTTGGGCAATTTGGAAACAAAATCTACACCAGGGGCAAAGTACCAGCACATAACAACCTGATGGGCAGCACGTGTCTTCCTTCTTTGGAAAGAAAATCTACGTACATATATCACAGTGAAATTAATCTATTATTAGTTTAATTTACTGTCTAATAAAATATCCAATTACCACAATTATAATTTACTGGTAAATCGATGTTATCACTTATTTAGCCGTAAAACTCATAAAAAAAACATGAACAAAAAAGAACATTGAAAATGTTAACTTAGCTTATTGTATTAAATGTGTTGTTGCCCTTATTTGTTGTATTAATGTTGTCCTAACAATAATTGTATCTATGATATTTATACGAGTATGTACATAAATATATTTTATTCTTGCGTGTGCCATTTCATTAAAATAACTTGCTCACTTTGCACCTGCAATGCCGCACATATTAACGTTAATGACAAAGCAAGCAACCTGCCAGAAAATGTTTTTAATACACCATGACAATGAGAATGTGATTCGGTAAACAAATACAATAATATATCAGCAAATAACAATTAGAATCCGGTAGAAATTCTCTACTCATGCAAACTTGAAAGCATTCTTGCACATGAATGTATAAATGGAAGTGGATAAAAACTTTGCCACGTGCTGCGGCAAGGTATTTTCTACACGCTTGAGCAGTTTTCTCATAAAGAGTAAGAAGTGTATAATTATACAGAAATGTCATTAAATGCTTTAAATTATTATAGGCTTATAAATTTTTTCGGTTTCAGATGTAAAGTTAAATAAAACACATATAAATCTATGATTTCGATGAAACTTTTATTTTATTATAATTTATTTTTTGAGGTGGTTTTCAATCACTTTTTCGCACATTTCGGCCGGCATCTGTGCAATAATTTAACAAATGTTTGTTTTCAAATTCTGCAACGTTAAGGGATTATGCACGTAGAAACGGTCTTTAGCGTAGCCCAACAAGAAAGTCTAACGGCGCCACATCTTATGTTGTTGCTGGCCAATTGACGTCGCCAAAATGTGAAATTACACGTTCTGAAAACTTGCCATGTAATAAAGCCAAAATCTGTCTTGTTGTGTGGCTCGTGACACCGTCTTCTCGAAACCGCCTATTGTCCAGTTCATAATATTAAATTGCAGTCCAAAAAGAAGTCGGTTATAATGTTAAAATGCCATAAAATGTTAAAATTTTATGTTTATGAACAACTTTCGATCTGCGACTGTGGTCGAAAGCGCTAATCGAACGAATTTTTATTTGGGTTATGACGAGCATTAAAAAAAAAAATTTAGCTATTATGCATATCAATCACTGAAACATTTTTTAAATTTGCAATAATTTTCAGATCTTCTGCTCAAGAATCATAAAGAATAATGCAAATTAAAATAAACTGGATCAAATAAAATATATTAATCCTCGTTTATCAAAACGACACAAATGTAAAATGTTACTCGGGAAAAAATATAATTTTTTATTTATAAAAATTCAAATTCTTGATATAATAATAAAATATTTTTTCTTTTTAAAATGTTTAAGAATACATTTTCTTTTTTTTTTTTACTATAATTTCAAAAATTATAATTTTTATTCTGATAAGAAATTATTCATTATTGTTTTAAAATTTTTAACAAATAGTTTCATTTTTAAAATGAAAGCGCACATTTTTGTTTTAAAACTGACATTAAAAAAAATAATTAATTAAAAATTAGTTTACCGTCTAGTTGAATTTTTTCCGTTTTAGACATCTTTTTTAGTTTTGGCGCATTTTCTTAGTTTTGGCGCATTTTATTGGTTTTTGGTGTTTTTTTTTGTTTTGGCGTTTTTCGGTTTTTGCAGGTTTATTTTCGTTTAAGCGATTTTTTCGAATTTCAGCAGTTTTTGAGTTTTTGGGCGATCTTTCTACTTTTGGTGATTTTTTTTTGCATTTTAGCGGTTTATTTGTTTTTGGTATTTTTTCCTTTAAGCGCGCTTTTTTCATTTTGGCGATTTTTCGTGTCGGCATGTTTTTAATTTTGGGATTTTAGAGTTGTAGCGATTTCTAGATTTTTGCCTCCTACGGCTTCCAAGATACAAAATTACATTATTTGATAGAATGCCATTTAATTTTGATTCTTTTAAATTTCACTGTTAATTAATGTAGTCTGCATAAAAATACATATGTACATGTCATATACATACATATATGTTGTTATAGCGGCTAAAGTTTTATATATTCCGTGAAAATTTCAGGTCCCTGTCACAGACAGACAGACAGGCGAAAATAATATTAATTCTTTTCGCCTTTGGTGTACGGAAAGTTAATTTCTGTAAGTACTTCGAGAAATTTCACATCAGAAGGATTTTAAGTTTTATGTATTACACAGTTTAATGTTTTCTTTAGGTACATTCACTTGTGTTTGCAACTTTTGAGAAACTGAACTTGTAAGAAAAAATATAAATAAAAAAAAAAATTTACTGCAAAAATATTTGCACTCTATACAAATTTAAAGGAAATTTAAAGCCGCAATTTTTAAGCTGAATTAAATTATATGCATTTAGTTAAACTAAATTACATAAATATCATTCAAAATCCGCAGAATAATTCAAATTATGTGGAATAACAACTTTAGTTTATTTTTGAAAACATTTTTTAATTTATAAAAGTAAAAAAAAAAACTGAACTGCAAATATACATGTGTTGGCAAAGCCTTCAGCTTCAAACAGACACAAAAATATGAGACCAAAGTTTATTCAAATGCACAACTGTATAAATAGAAATATGTGTATATGTATACATCCATCCACACACAGTATGTTCGAATGTGTGTGCGAATATGTGTATGTGTGTGTATGCAAAACAATGCCATTTAAGCCACTTTAAATGCACATTGTGTTGCTTTATTAATTTGGTTTAAATAGAATTTTAAATCAACAATAAATACAAATATTTACCATCCCAACAAAAACAACAATTGTGCAAACTATTTCTCACCAAGAAGAAACAGCGCTGTAACTGTAATACAACTAAATCGTTTCTAACACTGGCAAACATTTTCCTACACAAACTGTTTTTATTTAACAGTATTATTTGTTGTGTAGACTCTCTTGAAAATGCCTTTACATGATGTACATTGAACATAAGGACTCCAGTGCGAGTTAAAATCGCTATTATATAAAAAACACAAATTGGGGAAGTAAGCTAGCTGTTGTTCGAGTAATTTTTAGAGCTTAAAATAAGAGCAAAATTTAGCTAAAATACTAAGCAGAAGCTGAACGCTTATTCCATTGAACTCCTCCAGTTTTTTGACAAAAGATGGCAGTTGCAAACAAGTGAATAATAACTAGAAGCAGGAAGAATTGAAAGAATAAGAATAATCTGAGCAATTTGGTTTTTTGGCTTTTTTAGGCGTTTTTAGGCACCCTTCACACTTTTTTTTTGTATTAAAATATATAAATAATCCCGATTGGTTAAGTCATTTTTTATTTGAACAAAATTTTCTAGAACATAATTTACAGTGTTGTTGTAACACAAATAAAATTATATAAATTAATTTAAAAATAATTTTAAAGCCAATTTATTTATCTCTTATAAAATTACCCGGTACATACATTATAATTTTACTCTTCCCTTTGGCAAATTTTTGTATTTTTATTAAACATTGCATACATGCAGGCGCAGCCAAACAAATATTTACATTTTATAACAAATGCATGTGTGTGTGTGTGTGTGTGTGTGTGTGTGGGTTTTTATGTAAATTTAACACATTTTGTTCTAGAACAGTGCATTTGCCATAATCATTTTTTTTTTTTTTTGCTTTTCCATTCATGTTGTTTTTTAAGTTGTAGTGGTAAACCGCAATTACAAAAGTTTTGTACAAATACAATCATAATCGTATATAAACTCAGTTATTGTATAGAATTTAAATTTTTTATATTTTTTTCGCATTGAAACAATGTGGAAATTATTTAATTTGTAAAGTTAAAAAAAAGTAATTTACAATTATAAAAACTTAAGTAAAATAAATAAAATTTATAAAATTTACATTTAAGTATAAGCGTGTGTGTGAACAACAAGATAGAAAGTTAACTTATGTGTCTTTTTTTTCATAATGAATAAAAAAATTATAATAAAAATTGGCTAGAGAAATTTTTCTATACCTTCGGCATAAATACAAAGCGAATGTATATAGTTATTGGATCTGGAAGTTTAGTTTTCAATCTTTTTAACTTGAGAAAGTTTCCTGCAGTAATTTCGTAACGGTGAATTGTCACAAGTAATGAAATGAATACGTTCAAATTGGGTGAAAGGAATCATGTAGATTCTACTTGAATGCCTGTGTGGAGCGGGCAGCCACGTTCAGATAAATTAATGCAACATTTTGCTCAACTGCTTTTGAGACCTGATGGGCTTAAAAAATCAAGTCTGAAATATGAACGTTTGATTTCACTAAACCCTGCAAGAGAGTGCAAAACACAACAGATTTCACAGACTGTGCCACATCACCCATTTTTTTTATTCACGCACACATTTCAAAATAATTATGTACGAAAATATTTATAAATTAGAGAGAAATCTGCAACTACTCTTTACTTTAGTTGTAATAATTTAAATAAATTAAACTGCAATAGCTTTAATATAATTTTTATATTTCTAAAACTAATTGCTAGCGCCAAAAAGCACTCAAAGTTAACAAGCCGCAGACACAACGACGACAGACATTTTGTCAGCTGTATTATTATAACTTTTTTTTTTTTTGCCTGCCTTAATTCCAACAAAATTATTTGAAGACTGAAGCAGAAAAAAGCAAACAACAAGCCCAAAGCGTTTAATTATTTATATTCATGATTAAAAAGTAATTTTAACACAAATATTATTTTAATATTCATTAAGAGTTTTTTTTTTCAACTTAATTGAACATCAAGCACTTATGCAACATTTATGCGTGGAGTGGTTGAAAAGTGTTTGAAAAAATTTCAAGTATTTATAATTAACAAAAAGCTTCAGCCTTTCAAAATAAGTAGTTTTAATAAATTATAAACCCAATCCTCGCATATGGAATTGACATAAATTGCACCTTGTAATTGGCTGTATTCAAGTACATGAACTTTGCCTAAAGCCTTTAGGCTAAGCACTCGCTCATATTTCCCCAAAATAAACTTTTAAAGGAATAAAAAACAAGCTTAACAACATTTATAGCGAATACAAAAACAGTAACAATGTCAAAACAAACATGAGACAACAGATGTCTTGACAACCTGCAACCCATAATACAGGCACATAAATAAATATTCCACAGTGGAGTGAAAGGGGTGTGGGTGGCAGATGTGTGCGAAAAACAAAATGAAAGAGTAAGAGAACCAATAGATTAACTGTGTTTAATATGTACAGTGCCGCTCAATATAATAGCACCAGTAGCAATTATTTTGGTATACGTATAGGGTGTTTTTTTTAGAGGTATAGAACTTCGAATTGAAATAAAACACAAGAAAATCGTTTTAATGTCCATCAATTTGGCTTTATTAGAAGGATAATTTTATGCCATTAACGTTTAAATATGATTTCGGGCATGTGGCCGCCGCGGCTGGCTCGAATAAAGCCAGTTCTACAGGTCCAATTTTCAACCACTTTTTCGAGCATATGGGGCCGTATGTTGGCAATAACGCCACGAATGTTGGCTTCCAAGTCTCCTAACGTTTCTGGTTTGTTGGCGTAGACGAGCGACTTCAGCGGATGCGTATTATCACATAGAATAAACGTAGTGCGAAAACGATCCATGGTTAACCGAATTAATTGCTCTGATGGAAGATTATATCGACCATAAAATGGACGGAGCTTGCGGTAAACTTCGCGAACTGAACCATTATTTTCGAAATAAATTTGCACGATTTGCAAGCGTTGTTCTTTTGTCAACCTGTTCATGATGAAATGGCAAACCAAACTAAATATTAATCACTTGACAGCTGACAAAATGGCCGCCAGTTAAAAAAGTGATGCCAACTTAAAGTTCTATACCTCAATAAAAAACACCCTTTAGAATAAATTAAGTTTAAAGACTAACTTTTAAGAGAACTTAAATCCGTAGAAAAATAAATCGAGGCTTGTCTACTCTCTTTAGAGAAAGATTTCCTGCTAGTGACAATCTATTTCTGTTCCCTAAATTGTAGAAAATAGCATGAGCCTGTCAATCAAGTCACTTGTGATCGACAACGGGTAGACAAGCTCCAATATTTTTTTTGTATTGACTTGACATCAACGTTGACAACTGGAATAAGGGTGATTATTGAAAGAAAAAAAAACTACCATTTAACGCGTAACCCTTTAAAAATGAACTTAGCAATAAAAGCAAAAATTTTAATTAGAGCAAAGTTTCCTTTGTCAATTGGCGGGCATTAACAAGCGCTCATTGATTATGCTGTTCATATTGTATGTTTCTCAAAAACGAAAAAGTCCTAAGGCAAACTCGAAGTGAAAAATTAAATAAAGAAAAAAAATGTAAATGAAATGAAGACAAGTAGCTTGTCTGTCAACACGTTATGGGGACAAAAAAAAATAGAATAATGACACATGACACTACTGCGACTGAGTTTGCGCTATTTTTTTTTTTTTCATATTCTTGGTGGGGAAGGAAGTGTCAATACTACCGCAGGCGTTTTAAATTACAATAAGACCAGATATTTCTTTAAGTGAATAACATTATTTTGCAAATAAAGTTTTAAAACCAAAGGGAATCTTTAAATATGAAGAGCTTAAAAAATATTTAGAGAATGACAACATTTAAGCATTTTACAAGTTTGGTTAATAGAACTGATGACTAACTAAAACCCATTAGTGATTCATAAAATCTAAAATGACATTCGTATGCATGTAAGACATACAAACATACATAAATACATAAATATGTGTGTGTGCATGTATGGAAATCTGTCACTTTATTTATGAGAAACGAGAAATTCGTTGTCATCTTTTAACCCTCGTTGCAAATGTTAGAATTCCTCTTATATGCACACACACACACATACTTACACACAAACATACATGCATAAATACATACATATATGTAGAGCTAATTTGGCTGCAGAGCAGTCAGTCTTTGATGGATTGCGTGTCTTCGTTTTACTATGAAGTGCAATTGTGGGTGGAAAAATTTAATGTTTCCAGATGTTGTTGACATAAATGATTTTATGTTGGCATTATTAAGCAGCAAGAAAAAAATTAGCGATGTATTAAAGGTCACACACACACACACACACAGAGATGAACACACGCAAACATTTTCTAATTTTAGCACATGTATAAATTATTTATTAGAATGTGAATGCAAGTAAGAGGAATATCGAAGCAGACAATTAGTTTCGTGAATAATTTGTTTCTCTAATAAGTAATTGCTGCACTAATTGACATATATATAGTTATCGACCTGCTTGTCAATTACTCCGTTTGGCGCAGTTTGTCTACACTTGAACGACTAATGATTGTCAAGTGTTGTCTCATCTGAGGTGTTCTTTTTGCGTTTACTTTCCACTTAACTTATAATCAGCCCAATCATAAACAAAAATTCCGCACGAGTTTTCTCACTTTTCCCTTTTCTCCTATCATGACTTTGTTTTTCCCCTTTTTTTTTTTTTTTTTTTTTTTACCAAATGCGGGAATAAAAAAACTCCCCGGGAAAAAAGCAGGTATTATGAACGCAACTGAACTTGCTTTTTTCACTAAAAATATTTCTCTTGCGAGTCGTAAAGCAGCTCTGGGCGAGTCAACATCAAGCGTCGTTGGCAATTATTTCTTAAGTGCAACCAGGCCACTGTTGTTTATTGGCCTTCGAGAGTTTTGCGTCTCACTCGCACTGGTTGACTGATCTGCCACGGATAACCGTATATTCTTGCGGTTCTTCTGTGGAATTTCTTTAACAACCACGTTGCTACTTCCTATGTGAAGGCATAGGTCGTATACAGTCAGTCACAAAACATTTTTAAAATACTGTTAATAACATCTTGGGCATATGGTCTAGTTACTCCGCCCATTTTTGTGCAACCATATTATGCAAATTAACTTTGTATAATATGTATAAATAAATAAATAAATAAATAAATATTTCTCTTGCAAAACAGAAGGGAGTTTGCATAAAAACATGGTTAATATTCCATTGAAACAAAATTTATATACATAAACTTGTATTTTATAGTTCTTTATTTGGAAAAACACAAATAATTCCCAAATAAATAATTTATAACCTTTTTTACATATTTTTCCAAGTTGGTGAATTTTAATAATTTTTTTTTGCTCTCTCACTCAAAAAAAAAAAGGGAGAAACAAAATGTCAACAAACAAGCAAAACAACGAGCTTCATAATGCGGTGATGCCACGTATTACCCTTTTTTCTTCCCAAGAAATTTATGATTGGAGGAATGTTTTCTCGAGAAAATTATTTTCCGTGAGAAATGAATTCTGAGGGAATATTCATGATTGGGCTGAATATGTTTGAAATAGCTATTCCGATTGCATGCTCTTATCTCGTACAAGCGTATAGCTGCTGATCTTGAGTATAAGTACCGTGCAGAAAATTTGGTGACAATTGATCCAAACGTACTCGTCCTATGACTTGAGAAAATGGGAGTATTACCAAAAGTAGACAGCAGTGTATGGTGAAAAAAGAAATACATATCGTGTAAATGATTACATATTCATAATTTTCGTTATGTATCGTCTTGATATTTAGTCAAATTGATTGGGACTCGGTCTAGTATTTTAAAAAACGGCACGAAAAATGTTCGATGTGGTTGAACCTAGGACTTATCAAATAGTATAAATATAATGTTAATAGTTCTATTCAATGAGATTCTGGAACCAGTCCCGTAACTATACTCAGATATTAACCTAAGCGTAACTATTATTCAGGCTTATTATGAACAGCAACCATCAATTGGTTGAAAAGTGAAAAAATTTGTCAACTATGGTTGAAATAGGTATTACGAAAACGAGTTGATAAAATTGTGAGTGATTAAGTAGGTATTCGCAATTGTGAATATGCACTTGAAGAAAAAAAATAATAGCTGACAAATGACAAAAATAAGCTGGAGTGAGAGGCCTTTGCAATGTACGAGTTTGCTTCCATCAAACCTACAAACCTTTCAATTTGCTTTTTGTTGCTCATAATATGCGACATGTGCATAAAATCAATTATTTTGTTTATTTCTAACGATATTTATTTATATATTTCTATTTACTTACTACTTACATTTCGATTGAATATATATCTCCTACTGTTTTGTAGTTGCAAAAAAGAGAATAAATTTCCATTAATAGCTATTCACAATAGTGATTTTGTAGTTGATGGTTGATACTTTTTTTCAACCGCTTACATTTCGTAATACCGATTTATCAACTTTGTTGTAAAAATTTCTCTTATCAACCGCCTGATTTATACTTTTGATATATGAGTGTCCCTTTGGTCGAATCGGTAGTGTGCAAACATGTCATGCCAGAGGTTGTAAAAATTTATGATTAAAAGTAAAATTCCATTACGTTTGTAACAATAAAACAATTTATAAATTTTCATTGTTACAGTTAAATGTCGGAATGACATTTATTATAATTTATATTACTCTACACCGAATAGCTCCGTATAAGATAGTTCAGTGACATGTCACAAGGTCCATACAAAGTATCAATTTACCCCAGCTTAAGCCATCCCCATGTAAAAGTGACTGGTCCGCTTTATAAGAAGTGTTAGAAGTCGGACTGATCCCTATCACTTGGTTGGTTGGTTTACCTGCCTGCCCCGTTTCACACAGGCATTCAAGTAGAATCTACATGATTATTTTTTGAAAGACTACTTCACTCTTCGGTTTAAAGCCGTGAAGAACCGTATCCTAGTACGGCGTTAGATCCAACCGGTCGAAAAAAGATCGTCTGGTATATGTTTGCCTTAAAGCTTGTGTCTCGAGAGATGCAGAGCTGGACATTCGCGAAAGAAAGGGTAAGATTGTTTCTTTTTCGATTTCTTAATGACAGCAAAAGCAGAAATCATTGTAGGACAGGCCTAACCAACTAGCATGTTCGCCGATCGTCCAGTACCCCGTCACGACTGCGACGAGCCTCGAGATGTCCCTACGCTTTCTTGTTACCTGCATTGAGTGTCTATCATTGTGGCAAAGCCACATTTTCTTAACAACCTTGCACGTCTCTATATTGCGCCATCTGTATTCAGTCTTATGGAAATAAGGCTGATGATACAGATTCTAGTACCAATCGGCATGGCTACCGGCTTATAGCAGACCGATCTCTTCCACCCGTTAGTTACCTGGGAAGTTTCTGTATGCTGCAACCCAGATGAGGGTGAGATTAGCCTGATTACCCAATCCAGATAGGACGTTCTTACACTGTCCAACTACAATATAGGAAGTGGTATATGATCTTAGTGCTGCTTGGCTGTCGACAAGGATATCGACTTCGCAGTGTACGCTGACGATCAGCAATCTGAACGCTTCTCTTAACGCCAAAATTTTAGTTGAAATACAGTGGCTTCGTTAGATAGACGAAATAACCATTATTTTCCAAGGTTGTTTGAGAATACTTTAAAGCCGACACCGCAGACCATTCTTGATCCAACAGTCTATACGCGAATGTCGTATTTTCTTACTAGCTTGATCCAGGATTCTGACATGACCATAACACGTTGATCTTCACCATACCGCTGCCGATGTCCCTAGTCTTGGCGCAGTATTTTTGGATACCGCCAATACATGAAGGTTTATCGGTATAAGGTTTAGTATAGCGTTAAGACTCTCTGAAAGACTTGTACGTAAACATCCTGTAATTCCGATGAAAGCGGAACTCTGTATTCTGTAAAGTTGTTCTAACACATACGAGCATTTCTTACTTGTGGCATACCACCATACTACAGAGTCGTAAGACAGTATTGGACGCACAATTGCTGTATACGAGTACATTCATTTAAGCATTTTACGGCTTAGGCCCCATTTTGATGCAAACATCCTACGACAGGCGTAGTATAATACCGTTGCCTTTTTAACCCTGTGTTGAATATTTAGTTTCCATGATAGTTTTTGGTACAGTATAACTTCTAGATATTTTGTGCCGTCTGTTAGGAACAGTTCATGATTTTTTAACCGACAAAGTCTAAATTTTTGCTCCTTAGTCCAGTTCCGTTCTGTTTGGTTTCTCTCCTAGCCCACATACAGGAAAAAACACTCATACACACACAAAATACACATTCAAACACATACACACAAACATTTCTGCTTCGTTAACTTCGCATTTATTTAAAGCAGCAGTCAGTGAAACCGAAAACTGTACGAACATGTAGACATCGGGAGCTCTTCCCTGTCGTTTATTGTATTAACTTCGATTACGACTCTTTGAATTTCAGTAGCAGAAGTATGACCAACAGGTTGTGATTGGACAGTCAAAAAATAAAAAGTTAAAGAAATAGCACAATTGTACGACTTTTGCTATTTCGACTGCAGTTTTTTTTAAACACTGACGGAATCCCCTGCGCATGGCTTCCACAATCTCTCTTATTTTAAGTCGGCGATTTCAACTCGGTTTTCAAAACCTTTATCATCTTCGCTGCTTGTATGTTCACAATCAAATTCAGTAAAACACTTTTTTTTAACATTGAAATTGATGGTAAAGAGTCTTCATAGTATTTAACACGATAAGCCTTGGTGTGAATGAATTTTTTTCGCTAAAAGCAATGCGAAAATCACTTTTTTATTTGCTTCGCTAATGACGCAGTAGTCTGCTATCAATGGCTGCCAAACACCAACGAAATAAATCAGCTGGTTGAAATTTTGACAGGAGTCAGGTGACAGCTGTCTGTTGACAAAACCAGTGTTGCCCTTTTAGTTAAAAGGCGGAAAATGAGAATAAATGGGGAGAATAAATGGGCCCTCGTATGTTGAAAAAAATTCTTTAGCTTTTGTTGGTTTAGGTCTCTCAAATGGTTGCCTTTTCTATTTCCGTCATTGAAAATAAATAATCAGGGCTCACTCAGTCATAATTATTATTAATTTTTTTCCAAAATTTATTTGAAAAAAATTCTTTGATAAAAAAAATAATATTTTCCTAATGAAAAAAAAATAAAAAATAAAAAATATTAATAAATAAGATTATGTGGGTTTCGATTGTCATTCACATTCATAAGCATATATAATTATTTTTAGACTACAACACCCCATTGTGAGAGTCATAAATAAAACAACAAATTGATTGTTATTTCAAATGGCACAATAAACACATTCACACATAAAAGACAGACTCATTGTATAGATTGCAGTGAACCTAAAAGCAATTGTAAATAAATTTATTTTCGTTTGTTCTTCTTATTTCTTTCTGGAAGTAATTTTTTCTTATTAAAATTATACACTTAGATCATGACGTATAGATTTTTATAAGCGTAAAATTTAAAATGCTTGTGGTCTGATGTTTATTTTTTTATTTATTTTTTTGATAACATGCCTATCTGGGCGTCTCAATACCAGATGGGATGATACGAGCAGCTGATCTTGCTGCTTGCAAACAAATTGTATATTTACATGGGGCAATTATATGTACGCGTGCATGATATTCAAAAGAGCTTAACGTTACTTTAATATATAAAAGCAACACCCCAACTCATTATTTTTTTAAATCGAGTTTTTTGCATATTTCGATAAATGAACCTGTAATATAAACCCGATTAAAAAAAAATAATGGCTCATGACGTTTCTATGTTAAGGTAAAGTTGAACATTTGTATGTCTTCTTGGACTTTAAACTTGTATTAATCGTTTGCATTGTTTACATCAGCTGATTTTGACAGCTTCCGCAATATGCCGACCTTTCATAATTTACTTTTAGCTGTACCATCTGCACGTAATCAGAGAAGTTACAAAAGTATTGGATATTTGTTTGCCTGCATGTCAAAACCATACAGTGCGGGTCACATCTACGGAGTCCAGCATCTGTATGTTTGTTGGCTTGTTTTTAAAGTCTTTATAGCTAAAGCGAATTGTCTATGTTTATTTAAAGGATTTCAACATTTTCCGTTTACATTAAAACGTAGCAACTCGAAAAGCATTAACGGCACACAAGGGAATTCATAACGAAATTAAAGTTGAAAATTATATTGTGCGAGTAGATGTTGTTGGTTTCACACGCGTCTCGCACGCAATTTAAGTACAAATTGTAGACATTCAAATTGAAATTTTAATGTTCGAAATTGTGTGTGCATGCTTGTATTTTTTTCTCATTTACAATTCCCCTTTTAAAATTGTTCAAGGGTGGAACAACTAAGTGCTAGTTGCCAACAGCCAGTTCAGAGCAATGTGAGCAGCTAAAATAGCGCCACCATTTAGTAGAATTTGTTGCATGCATGACTGCTTGCAGTTGCATGCAAATAGCAGAGACTTGCATATTGTATGCATTATACAGCGAGCAGCAGCTAGAGTATTTTTATGCTTAAGAACATAAATTATCAATAAATAATACAAAAAAAAACTGTTTTTGTCTGTGCCTTACGCCAGAATATAAATGAAGGAGTAGCTCTACATGGTGAATGATCAAGGGCGCTATTTTAAACGTGGTGGCAAAAAGTATCCAAGATGCATTTGTCATACTCCATTTAAAATTTATTTCAATGCTTAAGCAACAAAGCCGGTTCTCTTCTTTTTGAAAATAGCAAGTGCGAAAGTTTTCTACATGTAAATACATATATGCCAAAATTAGTTTTACATTTAGTTTGTGTAATTTCTTGAATTTAATGTTCACGTATTTTGATAAAAATTTTAAATTAAAAGTAATAAAAAAATAGATTGGAAAATTAGTATGAAAAATTATTCGAATAATTTTTATTCGAGTTTTTTAACGAATAATTTTTATTTGGATAGAATATATAATAACTCTTTAGTTGAGTAATAATATTTATTATTTTTAATTAGAAAAATATGTTAATGATGTCGGCCCGATAATAATAATATTATTAGATTCGATTATTACGACGCAAAATATCACGCACTATGAACATATCGCTCATTTACTTCAAAAGTGTCACAACTCAAAAAAACTTGTTAGGCAGAAAACGCGTTTAAAGTTTTCAATTTACATACAATTCAATGAAGTGTTACTTCTCTTAAAAAAAAAATTAAGACATAGAAAAATATTATTCTCTCACGAGGTCGTATTGTACAAGCTATTTGTATGAAATTTTTACACAAGATAAAATACGAAATGCCTAATTATTATGCATTATTAGCTCTTAAAACGTATTTTTTGAGTTGTGACACTATTGAAGTAAATGAGCGATATCATCCAAAAGCAGTTAATAAATTTTAACGAATTTCAATGAATAATTTTAGCACAATTTATATTTTAACTCGCTTCTGAGTGAAATAAAAAAAAATATTCGAATAATTTTTATTCGAATAATTTTTATTCGAATGGTTATTTAAAAATTATGTTCAGTTGCATAATGATGTTTATTAATTTTCTAAAAAAATATTTCAATTGATTTTGGACCGATTAATATTCCATCTGAACAGTTTTTATTGAAATCCATTGTATGTACCTAATTCGCCTCTGCTACCACCTCATAAAATCGCAGTAAGTGTTGTAACTTGGCGTTACAAATATTTATACACCTATACTCTTATTCAATAAAAAGTGCAAATGCACGTACCTTTTACCGTATACCGTAGTGAAATGGCACTTACCTTTTACCGTATACCTGAACAAAGCATGACATACTCACACACAGGCAAACACCACCACTGATTGAAACCGAGCCACAACATGCCAACGCAAGGTATGATTCTCACTCAGATCATATTTTAGTTGGCATAAGTAATCAACTTTTGTACACAATGAAGAACAAGTTACGATACGGTATGAACGACAATTATAAGCAAACCGCTTGAAAGTGTCGTCCGAAAGCTTTACCGATGCTCGTTCTAAGTATTTAACCCGTGGATAAACCGTATTTTAGCGATCCTAAGGTCTACCGAATTTACCTTACATTATTTCCCCTATTATTAATATTATTTCGTAGAGTAGCCGTTTACGAAGTCTCCCGAATTTACTTCGTGCTCGTTGTAGTTAGCTGCACGGTAGCGGAATATAAAGTCTCCCGAAATTACTTTATATTCGTATCAATTGTACTTAGTGAATTAACCGGACATAATATCACCTCTTGAATTTACTTCATACTCTTTACTTTTTAATAGTGTAGACTTTAGAAGTCGTGAGTTCGTACATAAAACTGGTTGTGTTAGTATAACAACATCCACATACTATTCAAAGGAAGCATACCTTTGACTAGACCCTGGGCAGGAAAATAAACTGCGTTACAATGGCGCCTTAGCAGGGACCCGACTTCAGTCTCACCCAACCACCAACGAGCTTGGATCGGGCGAAGAACACAATAACGAAACATGACCTAACCAGAATATGCTACAAACCGGCTCATTAAGTTGGATAGATCTTTTGCGCAAAGGTAAGTTGATTGAAATATGTATACAGCAAGGCATTACCACAACTGAAAAGGGAACTGTCAATCAACTTCGTGAACAATTAGGAGAGCTCGTACGAAATAAACGTCAGAGGGTTTCGCCAGAGAATCTTCTGCAGGCATTAGAGGAAGAAGTAATCACGAAAGATAAGACACCCATCATAGGTAGTCCTACTGGGAAATCTACGTCAGAAGTACCCTCGGCAAGTTGCCAGCTGAGATCGTCTCTCCAGGACCACAGTCCATTGTTGGGAAATCTTCTATGAAGGGGGAATGATTTGTTAGACTTTATAGAACGATTGGAAGAGCTGGCAGAAAGCTACGGTTTCGATCGTGTTATTTTGCTACTGTCGTTATTGGAGGTGCTAAAGAATAAAGCCCTTCAATGGTATCGGGTACGACGAAAGGAGATCCACACATGGGAACATTTCAAGGCCGAGGCTTCCCATTATTTCTACAAAAGCGGTATCTGGCACACCTAGAAGAGGTAATATACCAAAGGAAAATGCGAAAGATTATAAGTTGGCATTACAGACACTTATCCGACAGCAGCCCAAACTCTGCGAGGTGAACCATGCTGATCGAATCTATGATGGCCTGCGATACGACTATCGATTGTATGTTCGTAGAAGCGATTTTACATCTCTACGAGAACTGATGGCACTCACTGAAAAAGAAAATACTTAGGAAAATCAATAGAAAACGTTCGTCTATGCTTTAAATAGTAAAAACTAATTTTATTGCAAAATCTACAAATCGAGAAGTATTCGACATTTTGAAAAAACCGAAAACGTCATTAAAAAAAACCGAATTTTAAAACCGGTTGAAAAACCGAGTCCATTACCCTAGTAATAGTGCAATTTTGGCTTATTAATTATGATTTTATTGCCGACGAAAATCGGTACATTGTGCGGATAGTGTGATCCTTCCAGTCTTATTCAACGATACGTCCCAATGTGCAAGGCCGAACTTATTCATTAAAGAACACTATGCCACCCTTTAAGAACTTTAAATAAATTTTTTAATGACAAAAAATCAGAAATTCTTTTATAAAAATTATTATATTATTTCAAAGTTCATAATAATTGTATTAATTTATTTATGTTTGTTTCCTGCGGCCAAATGGACAATTTCTCATATTTGCTTCTTTTTTTGCCGTAGAGAAGTTTTAATAGTGTTTGTATTTTTGTTTATTCAAGCGTGGCCCACCCTTTTGTATTTTTATTTAATATTTTTTTTTTGAAAAGACGCGTGGCGCACTTAAATGGAACCCAAAAACGCAATTTATCAACACATTCAAAGGAAGTTTGTAACAAAGTTAGAAAAAGGTCATAGAACCTTTAATTTTCTATAGATGTATATACGCATAAGAAAACTTTTTTGTTGTGGAAAATTAATCAATGCAAAGGCAGTTACAGAGAATTAGATGATTCATTCATTTCTTCAACAGCAGTGTTTGGGTGGTTTGTTGTTGGTGCTTTTTTTTTTTGTTAAAAAATTGTTTTATTTTTTGATACTCGTATAATAAAAAAGTATTTACCAGGTTCAGGGACGTATTCCATGTATTTATTAAGAAGAATGAAAATTGATTTTCTTTCTTTTTTTTCATAAAGCAGGTATCACTTTTGACCTTTGATATTTATTAAAAATTGGAATAACACAAAAAAAAAAATAAGAATAAATAAAGATATACATAAATTCAATAAAATTTTAACGCAAATAAAAAAAGTAGCTTAACCAAAAATCAAAGTTTTAAAAAAAAATTATAATCTGCAACAAAGCCTGATTATCCAAAAAATTTCATACTTGGAAGAAACACAAAAGAAAAATTCAACTGAAAAAATTAAGAAAAAAATTTTTTCCCCTTAACATCAAAAACTACAAAGAATTAAATTTTTATTGAAAATTTTTACCAAAGAATATTAAACTAAAGTGTTAATGCTTAAATTTTTTTTTTATAAATTTAACATAATTTTGGAATTATAATAGACAATTTTTTCCTTCATAAATTTAAATATTTTATTATGATTTTTTTCTAATTATTTTATTTTTCTCCTTTCAGGTATGTTTAACCCAACAAATTGGAAAAACAATTGTAAGCTAAAAATATTTCTTATTGTTTTAAGTATAAAATTATTTATGTCACTGAAGTATTAAATGCTTAAGTCAGGGCTTCTTAACAATTCAACAGACCTAAAGTCATTATAATTAAATTGGTGGACAACGAGTTCAAGGTGGCGCAAAAGTAATCACCCCATATTCTTTTGCTGTATTTATTTTTAATGAAAAACTTTGGCTCTGCTTGGGAAATTTATTTATTTAATCCATTAAGGCCATGATTTACTATCCTACACAATCGCGCGATCTACGAAAAAATACAACCCTGATCTGATGAATTGTTTTTGTCTTTTGAAAATGTTCATAGACTCCATCATACCAGGGCTGTATTTTCTGAAAAATCGCACGATCGTGTAGGCTAGTGTATCACGGCCTTTAGTATATATTCCATTAAGTCGAGAAAATGATATCGGCTAAGTGGTCGCCGGAGTTGATGACCATATGAGCCTGTTTGATGGCATTTTCCATCACTTTTGCCAGAACTACGGGCGACAGGTTATCGCATTCCTTAAGGCCGTGATACAATATGCTACACAATCGCAAGATTTAGTAAAAAATACTACTGAAAATTTTCGAAAGACAATAACAATTCAGCAGATCAGGGTTGTTTTTTTTAGTAAATCGTGCAACTGTGTGGGCTAGTGAGTCATTGCCTTTTAAGGTTTCAAGAGTTGACGTAAGCCCGGGACTTAAAATTTTTTTTGAAAAGCAGTCTGCAGCAATTAAATCGGGTTGATCTGGCTGGCCAGCGCAAATCGCACAAAATTAGAGATTAAGCGACCCGAAAATGGTTCCTTCAGAATATCATTTGTGGCTCGAGCAATGTACTCCTTTGCACCGTCCTGTTGGAACCACATGCTCTCCACTCCCACCAATTAATCCAATTGAGGAAAAAAAAAATTTGGTAATCATGGCTCTGTAGCCCACGCCGTCCACTCGAACGTAAACTGAACATCACGCAGTAACTTTGAGCTGATGTAAAGGCTCTTCGTAGGTGATACATGGATTTCCGGTGCCCCAGAAACGATTTTTTTTGTTTATTTACATAACCGCTAAGATGGAAATGAGCTTCATCGCTCATGATAATTTTCGGTTAGACGCTTTTGGTTGTCGACAGGAAACAACTGATGCACTGTCAACACTTTGTAAGTCCATATTTACACTATGCAAGTCTTATTGCTAAGCTGATTAGTTTGACGGAGAGAGAGACGAGTAACGTTTCTTTTCCCCTCGTCCCTCTTTCCTAACAAACTAATCAGCTTAGCAATAAGACTTGCATAGTGTAAATTAGGACTAAGTGAACATCTTCAAATCATTCACCAAAATTCTGCTTAGGGACCGCCGACTAATGCCCAATTGCGCGGCACGTCATCTAAACGAAGTTCCCGGCTCACATTCGGCATCTTGTGCAACAACATGGATACTCTAAGCAGAATGAATTGTTGTGCAAAAAAAAAAATGGAAAAAATTAGAAGTAGTTAGCACGTTGACTACGAAAACGAAGGTCCGGGTTCGAGCCCGGTATCAGACAGTCATCAAATAACAACACCACGCATTTTTCTGATGTACATTAGTGTCCCTTTGTATAAGTTGTTGTAGGAAAGTTCATGTGATGAAGGCATAGTCAGTGGTCACTGAATTATACCGACTGCAGCAAATACTAATCCTAATGTAACATCAGAGCACCCTCCTTCGTTGTGTAGCAGAATCATCGGCGAAGTAAAATAACCAATAAAATGGCTACCAATCACAGCTTCAAAAATGTAATATGCCTCATTTAACACCAGAGGCGCTGCAACACTGCATTATTAAAAACGTGCAAAAAGCAGAGTTGTAAAAGAATGAAGCTTTCCTCTAGCTCTTCATTCACCACCTGTCTTCTCTATCACTATCCCTTTCCTAAAGAAGGTAACACCTAGTAATAGTAGTAGGCATTCATTGCCTGAGTGTTACTTCTCTTAAAAAAAAAAAAAATTAATAATGGAAACAATTATTCCGCGTTCTTGCGGAGTAAACCGTTTTGTTTTCTACGTTTGTTACTTCACATAAGTCAAATCCGAATAGACATTTGGCACCATTTGCAAAACTTATAGCGTTTTTCAATACGGCGATTACATTTGCCCCCACCCTGTAGCAGTTCTATGGGAGCTGAAGTTTGGATTGTTAGGTCGATAGGGCGTGTGGGAAGAGTTTATTAATAAGGGGAGTGTCGAAAGAAAGCTTATGTTTATTTAACTTATCCTGCGAACTTAACGCATCTGCGAAAATTTTTATTTATGAAGAGTTTCTTGGCGATGGATGGTGCATCCAAATAATGAAAAGAGAATATAAGTTTAAAAAAGCCAACACTTCGGAATTTGGTTAGTTTAATAATAGCACAGATCTATAAAGTGACCTGGCTCGCATGGATATTGTTGACAGTACAACAGGCTCTACATGTTGGCAAAAAGATGCTGAAACTCTCGAACACTACTTGTGCCACTGTCCAGCATTCAGTAAAATTAAAAGACAAATCTTGCATCTGGAAAATATACCAGATATGGAATATCTTGGGGATTCAGGCTGGAAAAACGTAAGAAAGTGTATTGAGGAAACTAGGTGCCTAGTCTGATTAAGTTTAATAGGCTTTCATGGTTTTTTTATTGGGCATATCCCCAATATTTCTTATTAAGAGCACGCAACATACTATAATAGCACAGGTGTAGTTCGAAACGGATTGGGTCAATTATTACTGCCCCTCTTTCAACCTAGTCTAACGTAACCTAACCTAGGGAAGCTCTTATTTAGTTCATCGCAAGAAAGGAACACATAATGGTTTCTATCTTCATTACATACTACGTTTATAGGCGCACTATTTGCAAATAAAAATATTTGCAAATAAATTAACTCACTGTTTATACGGCATTGTAAATGCTTAAAACTTGGTAGCACTTCTATAGAAATGTTACTTATGTTTACAAAAAAACTTGTGTAAATGTATAAAATAACAAATAATAATTTGTTTTTATTGCCATTATTTTCTTCTATCAATGTTTTTTTGTGCAATATTTATCAATTTATTGTTTTTTATTATCAAACATTTGTAAGTGTGGCAACCTCAAGCATTTTATTTGCAAATAGTGCGTTAATCGTGAATAGTTTTCTGAATTAGTAAGTCGCAATAAAAACAATAATATGGCAACAATTTACAGTTTTATTTGCAAATAAGCCGTGGGTATAAACGTAGTAACATTCTCCTTTCTCTCTCTCTCTCTCTCTTTCATAAGCTCATGAAAGTTGCTCAACTAAAACTGTCGTGTGTGTACCGTACCCAGTATTACTTTAATAATCTTGAATGGCATGATTTTTAAAAATATATTGCTCACAAGTAAACAAATTTAAATCTGAAAATGTCTGTTATTATTTGATACTTAAGATCAGCTTAATCCATGAATGTATTTCATTAATAAGGCTTTACGTACGACTTGCCGCAATTTTAACAACTTTGCAAATACATATTTTATTTCCTCGCCATTAAATTCGAAATGCTTGCTAGTTTTATACCAATGTGGTTTACAAATGATCTTTCAAAATCCATTTTATACTTTTCAATTATTTCTTAATGTTACATTTTCCCATATAAGTAATATATATGTACAATGTACATAACTATGCCAAGCCAACGCAATGAGGGGGAAATTAAAGTTTTACAACATGTTTTCCCATACAACGCCTACACTGGCTGTTGGCAATTGCTGCTCGCCCCTCTTGCAGTGCTGCTTGGCTGTGGTTTGTCTGTTTGGTTGTTGTAAACTAATAAGTTTTGCGGTAATTTGTGGGCTTTGGATATTTTGCCATGTGTGTCATGTCTATATTTTTTTTACACAATTTCTATATTTATGTACATATAAAAACAAAATTCAAATAATTTTAAAGTGGTTTTAATTGAGCCAATATTTTTTTTAACTTGCAAAATTTAAGTATTTATTTAATTTTCTTTTTTAAAAGAATACAATATTTTTTTTTTTTTTTCTAAAAAGTTTCCAGCTGAGAGAAAAATAAATAAATTTAAAAAAAAACTTTTGTTGTTCTAAATTGTTGCTTGTTGTGTGTGGCATTTTTCTCTAGGAAAAACAAAATCTCTTTTTTATGACTTCTGATGCAAGGCTTCTTTCTGCAATTGCTATACATACATACATACATTTACAGCTCAAGGCATGCTTATGCATGTGAGTTTTAGCAACGATAATAAAATAAAAATTTGCAAAACAAAATGCACAGAAAAAATTGTCATCTTTAGTTTCACTACATAAATTTTTTTCTTTCAGCTTGATAGTTTTTTTTCTAAAGCATTTGACAAGTTTTGCTAGTTTTGTTGAAATTTCAATTAAAGAAATTTTCCAACTTTAAACTAACTTTAAAATAACTTAAAAAACAAAATAGACAGACAGATTTATTAGATGGCAGAAAGGCAGAAAGTTTCAAAATTCACAATTGTTGGAAGCTGTTTGTGGAGAGAAAAAGCAACAAAAAAAATATATAAAGGGTCCGCCAGATAACTTTTTTTTTTTTTTTGAAAACAAGGCGCAAAACATCGAGTGTAGCTTCGGCTGTGTGGCACGTAGCGCCGTCCTGTTGAAACCAAATGTTGCCAATATCCTCCTCTCCTCCTCAACGTGGCCCGATTACGATCGCCATTGACTTTAACGGCCACTCCTTGCTCATTGGCCCAATTATGCCTCTGGACCAAAATCCGCACCAAACAGTGACTCGTTTTGGGTGCGTCGGCTTTTCAATGTATGCGTGCGGGTTTTCTGTGCCCCAAATGCGACAATTTTGCTTGTTTACATACCCGCCAAGATCAAAATGAGCTTCATCTGAAAGGATGATTTTTTTTTTCGCAAAATCGGCATCTTCTGTAAGTCGATCGCAGGCAATATTTCCCAGCGTTGTTCAAACATATACACAACCATATTCGTTCAGCAAAAGGATAAAACTAATTATCTGTCAAATCAGACATGAGCTAAGTGTTACCATTCACGAAATAAGCACTAGTTGAAAAAAAACGTTAAATGGCGGACCCTTTATACAAATGAAAAGTCGGGAGGAACTTGCCTTTTAAAAACTAATTTAAATTTTGTAATTTAATTTAGAAAACAACGGCAACTCACTGCGGGAAATTTGCTCGTAACGTACTTCTATAATTTTTTTTGGCAAAAAAAGCCAAGTTAACAAATAAATTTATTACTAAATTAAAGTGTGAATGCACTAACTAATTCACTAATGCACTAATGCATATAAAAATTTTCGAATAAAATATTTTTTGTTCACATGGATTTTACAGCCTGGCCCACGATGTCGACAAGAATGTTTCTTTCGCTTGCTTATATTGAAAACAAAAACAAAATAAGAGAATTTGTTTTTGTTTTCAATGTAAGTAAGCGAAAGAAACGTTCTTGTCGACATCGTGGGCCAGGCCGTTAATTTCATATCACCAATTCAATGAAAATTAAAAACTGGTGGTCGCTCCCAATTCGGTTGTATATTTCTTTTGTAATTTACTTTCAGTCTCAGCTGATATAATATTTGGAACAATCACAGTGAGTGAAATTCACAGTGAGTGAAATTCACAATAGCGACATTCTTCTTCAATAGCCAGTCATAACACCAAAATGAAAAATCGTTGGATCAGCACTTTCCACTACAGTCGAAGATCGAAAGATTCTCATAATAATGCTGGGAACACAACTGGGACGAACGACGAATTTTTCGGTGCGAACTTTTGTCATAAAAAATAAAACACATTTGAGCATGAAATGTGGAATGAAAATGAACACAAGAACGCCGTCGAACGAAATTCGTCGTGCGTGATAAACTCTGAGATAGAAAAACAAATTTCTCTTTTTCTTTGCACACACAATCAGGGTTGTCAGATATGGCGATTTCTCGCCAAACGTGGCAATTTTTCAACTTGTTTGGCGTATAAATTTTTATTTGGTGACATGACGATTTTTCTAGCGGATAAATAAATTTGCTGGCGATTTTTATGGCTATTGTTTTTAATTTAACTTCAAAATCTTTATAATTCAGGAGAATTACTTTGTTGAAAGAGTATTTTGGCGATTTAATTTGTAATATTTGGCGATTTTCTGCTAAATTTTTTTTACTATTATTTAAAAAAAGAAATATTACAAAAAAACTATTAAATAAAAGCAAATTTATTATCATATACATATTAAGAAAAACTGCATAAAATTAATTTTGGCGATTTTTAAAATCAATTTGGCGAAAGAGGTAGGCAAAAATCTGGCAACTCTGCACACAATAACCATCTTCATCAATTATAAGAGCTGAATTCGCAGTGAATTCTTATCGACGAATTCATTGACATGGGCGAAATTGGTCGTTCGTCCCAGTTGTGTTCCTAGCATAAGTCAAAAGTCTTCTTAATGTTACTCAAATACTATAAAAATTCTCTTTCTTACTCTCTCAGCTTTTGATACTAAACAACTGAGAAGTTGTGAGTAAACTCCGATGCAATCAAACCACATCTTTTATATAAACCATTTAATCACACAATTAGAATGAATTAAATTTGATTTATGGCATGTGGCCAGACAGTCAACATTCATTTAGTTTTTTTTATATCTTGTATATGTATATTTGATTCATTTAAATGATTTTTTCTATTAAAATGTTATTGTGGAAACAAAACGAGTAACCAACAAAACACGCGAATGGCAGCTTGCTTGGCTGACATACTGTCTAGTTTTCAAATATTACAAAAATATTTACAAAAAAAGAGTGAAATAAAAAGTTCACAATATGATGCGAGTAGAAAAAAAAAATCATTAAAAAATGTAAAGCAAAAAAAAATAAAATAAAATAATGTGACGTACAAAAAGAAAAACCTCTGCGTATAACAAACCATTAAATCTTCATTATCAGAGAATTCATGGCATTATTTATACAAAGAAGGAGAGCTTCGTCCTCATCATCATCATCGCCGTCAGCATCGTCATTATCGTTGTCGCCATTCTCATAAACATCAAAACATTAATTCACATGCGATACGCTTTTGATTTTTGTATATGTATGTATGTGAATTTTTTTCTTCCTGTTCCTTTACTCTTTTTAGACTTTACACAGCAACAAAATGCGAATCAAAACCAAAGACCGAAAAAGTTCATTATGAATGCAATGGGAAAATAGGAAAAAAAGGAAAGAATCCTTGATTCCCTTGTACTACTTGTTCGCATAAAAGAGGATGCCAACAACCATGCTTTTGGTATATTGAATGCAAAATGCATATTAAATGCGGCTTAAAATTTGCCAAAGTAAAAATAAAACGTTTTTAATGATGAGGCCTTATAAATATATAAACATACATACGAGTATGTATGTATGTTTGAGTGTGTCTGTATCGGGAGCAAAGATTTAACGTTTGATGTTGAAAAAGTTGTGGCAAATAATTTTTTTTAGAGGCTCAACCGATATAGAGAAAGAAGATTTTGTGTCTGCACTAAAAGTCAAGTGGCTGTTGCAACACAATTGGTTTGTATCGTGCAAAACGAAAAATATTTGAAGAGAATTTGTGGTTTTAGTTGAGATAAGGGAGCAGTAATTGTGTTGGATTAAGGGCTGCTACCACACGGTTTCGGGAGCAACTTGTTTGTGAACATCTGTTTTGATTAGATGTGTACATAATTGGCCATTTAGATTTAACTGCCCGAATTTCAAGTTTTCCTACCACTGGTCTAATTTGATATGTCCACGAAAATCCTTGCATATTTATAAAATCGCTTTCTCTCTAATTACTTCGACCATTGCGGTGGAAGAGATTAGGAGCTTCTCTTCCATTAAAGGAATCGAGAGGCTCTTTAATTCCAAACAGCTGAAAGTTGAACTTGGACAAGGCACGTATTTGGGGATTATAAGTTAACAAACTGAGGTTAGGTTAAGTTAGGTTACGTTAGGTTATCGGGTTTATGATAGTTAGCACGTTGAATGCACGTTGTGCACTAGTATCCCTTTGTATCAGTTGTTGTAGGAAAGTCGCAAGTAATGAAGGCATAGTCCCTGGTCACTGAACTATACCGACTTCAGCAGATACTTATCCTAATGTAACATCAGAGCGCCCTCCTTCGTCGGTATTTTGTAGCACAATCATCGGCGAATTAAAATAACCAATAAAATGGCTACTAAACGCGGCTTCAAAAATTTAGTACGCCTCATTGACAACAGAGGCGCTGCAACACTGCATTATTTAAAAAAAAACTATTAATAATCCCTTTGTGTTACCTGTAATTAAAAGAAAATAGAGAAGACAAGTCTTAGAGGAGGAGAAAGGTGCAAAAAGTAGAGGGATGTAGAGTAGAAAATAGTGCATTGACAGAGCTATTAATTGCTGGTGGAGAGGAAAGAGTGGGTCAAGAATGAGTCATATGTGTGCACATGCTCAGATATTTGAGTCTCATTTCCAATAACTCGTATAGAAAATTATAATCTGACAAGGAAGTGCAAACGGCGATTCACCAGAGCGGAATAGAAAGCAGAGGAGATGCAAAATGCTTTCCTCCTTCTCTTCATCATTGTTAAGGGGGGGGAGGGGGGCGAACAATGCGTTAATTATTTATTCCAAAAGCGCAGTGGCCGGTTAGTGTGACCAAGAAATTCCTCAAGTGCTCCCTAGTGAAGTTCATAAGATTTTTTGTTCTGTGCAACAAACTTACTAAATAATGAAAATTTTCCTTTGGTTGGGGCTTAAAAGAGACAGAAGATATTTTTACAAATATCGCTTTTAGGATGTCGAGGACACTTTCGCCCTCGTTGATGGTACAATATAGTACCGAACTTTTGAAGAAAAAACCGCTTGCACTCTGGTATCCTGCACACTTGGGCGAATGCTAAAACTTATAGGCTTTTCCCATACGGAAGCTGCATGGATCCAAAAATTTTAATATGGTATTCTTTATGACTTTTCGGGTCAATAAAACCTTATTTACATCAAGCATTTTTTCATGAAATTTCATGAACTTTGCTACACGAAACTTTTCTTATTGGCTAATTGCAGCGCTATAGAAGAATTTTATATAAAAGAGGACGTAGAATGAATCTCTGATGCATTTTTGGCAACTGTTTTTGATATGAGTTACTCCTACAGGCTTCCTATTGACAAATAAAAAATTTTCATGAAAAAAATGCTTAATGTAAATTAGGTATAAGAGTGTAGATCAGAACCAGGCAATTTTTGGTCATGAACTACCATGTTTGTCGGCTGTTTTTCGGCATTTACATCTCTACAATGCACACGATCAATCAAAATAAACAACAAGAGCACAACAGTACGTTGTATCTATCAACAAACAACCCAGTTGGCCATGTCTTTCAAACATCTTGCAAGATAGATGCATTACAAGGTTAAGGCAGTGTTCGTGTTCTTGACAACAAGAGCAACACTTTCGCCATGTTTTCTTTGTCCTTGTAGAACTGACAATATTGTCATTAATAAAATTGTACACAATTTTACATTGAACGTTGCAAGACTAGTTTGCAAACAATATCTACCAACTAATTTGATTCATGAGCAGTTGAACAGTTTTTCTTTTACTAAGTCTTTGAGTACGGTTTCTGTTGGATTGTCTTAAAAGAAACTGTAATCTTGAATTTGTTCGATTATTCATTCGAACTGATTAGCTAGGCGCGGCACAGCTCTCCAGTTTGTTGTTGTTTCATTAAATTTTTATTAGTATATTGGAGTGAATTGTTGATCTTGGTGTCATGGATATTGAGCTATGTTACCGATTTTCGATTTCCATCAATTGTTGAAATAAATTTCAGCAACTTTTTCACTTTGTGAGGTTTAAGCAATATTTCAAGCATGATAATTGGCTTTTAGGAGTGATTTGTCTTAGATTCTTACTGGAAGATCTCGATTATGCCAACGATATATTTATGTCTCTAACCTCTCAACCATAATGACTTACAAGCTAAGATTCATGCCGTGCAAAATGAAGTGGTTAAAATTATGTTACAAATAAACAGCTCAGAAACGAAGTTGCTGAGAATAAATGCCTTTAAAACTAGAGAATTTATGATAAATTATTAAAACCTTAAGAACGTTCCCTTATTCTGTTGCCTGGAAAGTCTGCTGCACACGAAGACTGGAAGAACTTCATTTGACGCCCTTTTTGGCTGATATGGATGATTTCCACACATCTCCAAAATAATAAACTCTTCTATATGAAAGCAAGTCAAGGAATGCTTCTCGAAAGAACATCAGCTCGCTCTCGGTGCTTATAAATCCATGTCTGCGCGAAATCCTAAATATATTTTGGCCAGTCACCATATCTAACGATCGGCAGTTGACCCAAACAAACGAAACGCCCGGGCGTGCCCGTATACATACAATTACCTAAAAGAAAATGGTGCTGTTTAACAAAACCTATTGAAGACATCACTAGCCAAGCTATCGAATAGAATCCACTAGGTTGCCGCAGAAGAGGCAGACTATCCCACACATGGTGTCCCTAAATTGAGATCGAGGCGACTTGCAATGGCACAAGCTGGAACGAGATAAGAACACTAGAATCGATCAGAACCGCATGGAATGAATTTGTTATGTCCTTATGATCCTTATAAAAGTGATGATACACACACTCACACACACACACACACACCGGATTTCTGTTAAAGTTATAAGCTTGCATCAAATGCTCTCTTTTTATTTAAATATCTTAAAAATACTCTCAACAAAATGACTCATATTGAATTAGAAGCCCTAACGATAGTAAATTCACATGTCATAGCTAAAAAAAAAATTTCGGTCATGCAATCCAATGTATAAAAATTAAAATTAATGCACAGTCTCTATATAAATAATATATTATTTTTCCTCTTTCGCTTGAAGAAGTTTGCACAAAGAAATTTGTCCTCGTGTCCTTAATGTTGAAATTAAGTATGCGATTAATTTGTTCACTTAATTCATCACTTAAATGCCACTTAATGTTTTTTTTAATAAAAAATAAATTTACCTGCTTTACTGGCATGTAATAACAGCCATTGCCTTCAGAATAACATCACAATTATATTAAACTTTAGCGCCGAACTAAAATCACTACCTATTAATTTGCCTGCGGAGGATATTACGACTTTTTTTTTGATGCCTGACACTAATGACTGTGATGACGTATACAAAAATATACACGTATAAAATAATAATATAAAAAAACCTTATTTTAGCTCGTAAGAAATGAATGGCACGAATGATTTTTATGTTTATGTGAAAGATATTAAAATTATTCTGTGGCGGCGCGATTTTGCAATGATAATAAAAGTCAAGGCCATAAAATGAGCAGTCATAAAGCCTTTAACCTTATAGTGGGCAATTGGTTCCGGGCATTCATTAACTAAATTAAATAGAGAGGAAATTTATGTACATAAGTATATTTTTCTACATGAAATTAATTTATGATGAATTTAAATCTGAAGAAAATAGTTTATAAAGCTCAAATGGAGGCTTAAATAACAGTTTTAATGGAGATGTAGGTAGTAGTTTAGTTTAGTTTTACTGAATATCCCACTATCAAATGCATGCTGACGTTGACCAATACGTTCCACCACCTGCCTTTGACTGCTTGTGCAAATATAACAGACGCAGAAAGTCTGCAATACCACAACAACAAATCATATTTAAAATTTCGCACACTTATTCATACATGCAATTTACAATAATGGCAACGCTTAAACAGCTGAGTTATTTGTTTTGTTTATAAAATCAAAACAACTAAACTCCTGCGCGTGCAACTTTTCAAGGCGGAAGCGTCGCCACTAAAACTGCCGCCGTTTAAAAGTTTAAATTTAAAAATGCAATAAAACAAAAACGGTTTGAAATTTTGCCAATTTTAATTTTTTGTTGTGAAGTTCAGGGTGTCTGGTGGCAAATTTATATTTTTAAATACGATTATTTCAAAAAGCAATAAACGGTGCGGATGGAGGGTGGAGCCGTTGGAATTATTGATTGTGCGGATTTGTTAGCCTCCATTCTATCGTTCAATGTTTTTAATAAAAATTATTACGTTTTTTATTTAAGTTTGAAAATATAAATCTGCTACCAGACACCCTGTACAATTGTTGCGGTTAGAGATGGAGTATTATTATTTTATTCATATGGTTATCGCAGCTGACCTCACTGTACCTCCATTCGATCGGACCAATTTTTGAGCTCTTTTTCGAGTGTATGGGGTCGTATCTCGGCAATGGCATCACAAATGTTGGCCTTCAAATGCTCAATTGTCTCTGGTTTGTCGTCATAACACTTGTCCTTAATGGCGGCCCACAAAAAATAGTCCAGCGGTGTCAAATCGCAGCTTCTTGGCGGTCAATTAACATCACCATTACGGCTAAAATTAAACGGACATGAAACTTTGGACGCAGTAAATCGATTTTGGCATGAGATGCGTGGCAAGATGCACTGTCCAGTTGAAACCAAACATCGTTCACATCAAAACCATGAAAATCAGGCACAATAAATCGCTTAAAATGGTGCAACAGGTGTCTCCAATGACCGTAATGGTTGCGTCGTCCTCATTTTCCAAGAAATAGGGGCCAATGATGCTTCCGTTCTACAAGCCGCACCAAACAATCACTCGTAATGAGCGCATGGCCTTGCCGCATCAACAATGAAACCAGTTTCACGAGCTTTAGCAATAAACTTGCGTATACCGGCCACTGTTGGTCCTTCTCTGACACCAAATTTTGTACAACATTTTTGTGCAAATTTCCGACCAATTGTCTTTGTTTTGGAAATAAATTTCCAAGAAATCCCAACGTTGGTCAAGCGTAAATCGATTAATTTCGTTTAGTCGAGATAATATACTGAATTTTGTGATGGAATAGAATGACATAAGTATTGCCAGATTCGAAATAACCGGTGCACCGCGGTGGTTCAAATTTAAACCGATAGATGGCCCACCCCTTACATGTGAGAACGTTTAATGAAAACTACTAAAATTTATAAAATTTTTAAATTAAAATTGCAATTTTATTAATTTAGGCTAAATTTTAATAAAATTAGTAAAAAGTTTAATGCTTCTAACGCGTGGATATTTTAGCGGCGGCATTGACGTTCAAATATTAATTGCAGGTTAGCTTATGTCAAGTTAATTTATTTATTGATAGCTTAAATATTTTAATAATCAACTATTACAATAACTTTTTTAAATTTTTTAAAGCAACACTCACGCTTTGTAGCTGAAAATTGTTACAAATATGCAAGGAAGTGTGATTTCCGCTATGGCTTCTCCACTTGTGTTCCCTCGTCGTCCTATTTTTACCTGAAGTAAAGCAAATGCTTGACTTAGCGCACATTATTAATTTCAATGAATGTGAGCCACCTGCTGCCATTAAAACTTGTTTCAAAAGTGTATCTTATAAAGCGTGTTTTTTTAGAGTGTCACAATTTTGAGTTGGCATCACTGCTTTATTTGAGCACCCATCTAACAGCTGATAGTTTGTTTTGTTTAGGTTGCTTTGAAATTTCATTATGAATCGACTTACACCAGAGCAAGGCGTTAATTTTTAATCAAAATAATTGTTCTATTCGTCAAATTCACCGTGCACTTCTTCCATTTTATGGCGTGCATAAGTCTGGTTGAATGGATACTTAAATAAGCAGAATTGTCTCATTTGGAGTGTGGACAATTCACAAGCTTTTGTCGAAACACAATTACATGCACAGAAAAATTACTGTTCGGTGCTCTTTATGGGCTGGCGGAGTCATTGGCCCATATTTCTTCAAAAACGATGATGGTCAGAATGTATACGAACATGATTCGAAATTTTTTCGTAACTCAATTACGTGGAATTAATCTTGCCGATATGTTGTTCCAATAGGACGGAGCCACATGCCACACAGCGGGCGCTACAATTGATTTACTTAAAGAAACTTTTGATGAAAAAATAATTTCACATAATGGCCCAATGAAGTGGTCACCAAGATCGTGTGAATTAACCCCATTGGCTTATTTTTGTTATCGGCGAAATACGGCCACAGATGCTGCGAAAAGTTGTTGAAAATTGGTGTTCTAGATTGCGCTTTCTACGCGCCAGCCGTGGAGCCCACATGGCAGAAATCATATTTAAACATTAATTTCATAAAATTTTATTTCCAATAAAGACCGTTTTATTGATATTAAATATATATTTCCTTGTTTTATTTTGATTTAAACTTGTGTCACTCTCTATAAAAAACACCCTTTACTTTCTTTTAATTTTTTATATGACGCAAAATCTATGAACTTTTTTTTAAAGAGAAGTAACAGTCTGGCAATGAATGCCTTTAAGAAAGGAATAGTGCTAGAGAAGATAGGTAGGGAAGGAAGAGATGAAGGAAAGCTTTATTCTTTTACAACTCTGCTTTTTGCACGTTTTTAATAATTCAGTGTTTCAGCGCCTCTGGCGTCAATGAGGCGTATTAATTTAGTAGACATTTTATTTTATTGCTTTTTTGATTCAGCTACACAATACCGACGAGGGGGGGGGCGCTCTGATGTAACATTAGGATTAGTATCCGCCGAAGCCGGCTTAGTTCATTCAGTGACTTCATCACTTGAACTTTCTTACAACAACTGATGCAAAGGTACACTAATGCACATCAGAAAAATGCGTGGTGTTGTTATTTAATGGCTGTCGGAGACCGGGTTCGAAACCAGTTTGTAGTCAACGTGCTAACTGCTTCAGCCAACGCCACAATCAAGATAGACGGAGATAAATACGTGTTTGGTGTGCTTAAAGAACCCGAATTTGAACTTGATCCATCATAGAGTTAAAAAAAAACATCCCTGCAACATTATGCTGAATCCAGACCATACACATAACTTTGAGAGTATATTATAATGAGAAGCTTGCTTATGATGCATAGAAGTATAAATTCTATTTTTGAAAATCAACTTTAAATGTTTTTAATGTACGCCCTGCAATAAACTGAGTTTGCTTAGTTCTCTATCTTTTTTTTTTGGTTTTAAATTCTACGGTAATTCTTTGCAACGTGCTTAAAAAATGATATGATGATTTTCAATTTTAATCCTTTAATTTATATTTTCATGGTTTGCTGTATTGCAATCGAATTCTTATAATAGGGTATTTTTTATGCATAAAAATTATACCGCAGCTGGTATTAAACGTCAGCATATTTTACACAGACCCACCCTTAACTCGCTGACGAGTTAGAGGGAACAATGGGAACAAAAGTTAATGTCAGCAGAATAAATATGCTCTGGCATCTGCATAAAATGCAATTATTTTATAATGATTTGTAAATGAAAATGGATTTAAAGAATTTGTTTAAAAAAATATATATTATTATGCATAATTTTCTCTTAGAGGTATACAGAACTCATTCAAACTGTCACTTAATTGCAACTCTCGGTGTAATGTGGTACTCAAGGCGAATTCACATCAGGTGATCTTAATTCACCAGCTGACATAATTTCTCTGCTGTCAATCAATGCAAAACGCTAGGAAATATTCTGACAGTAGGAAATTGTACACTAACAAATATACAAGGCGAATATGCAGAGTTGCAAATTAATACCAACTGGTATCAATTCGCCTTGGTGGTATTTAATGAATTTGGATCAAACGTTCATTTCTGTTGTTTTGTAAAAGAAAGTTAACGTTAATATCAACGTTAATAACCAACAATAATAATTGCTGCCATAAAAAACCAACTAGGATTTAAAAATCATCTCCTACATGTCGAAACTATGGATAGTGTTTTTACGGTCATTGAGGATATGGTATCCTGGTCCAGACTAACTAAAATGAAGAAACTTTGTCAAAAATGTTAAATACAAATATGTAATATAATTTCATTATCCTATATAAACGTATGATATTTGAGAACATACAGCCTTGATCTACTGAATTTTATAAAAAAAATTTAAATACCATAAGTCGCTAAATCAAAGTTGTATTTCCCCCAGACTTATGTGATTATGCAGGATAGTGAATACCATTCTTTGTGCGAGAATATTCCCTCAATAAATTAATTTAACACTTGCCTTAATTGATCCATACCTGCAGTATAAATTGTTTTTGAAAGCACCAAAAAGTATGCTTTCAAAATTAACTAACTACCTCTCAACTTGATATTTGTCCGTCCATCAGTCTCACTTTAAACTAATCACGAAGCCGTAAAATATTATTAATATTTTGTATTTTATGGCGAGAAATAACAATTTTCTCATTGATTGTTGGCAGTTACCATTTTGAAACAATAAAAAAATAAACAAAAAATTGCAACAACTTACGCAAATCAGCAACACTTTAAATATCACGCAAAGTCATAACTTTTGCACAATTTTCATTATTCGTTTTTCTCGTGATTTTCCATATTGTTTTTTGAGAAAACTTTTTGCAGTAGCAAGAAAACAAAAAGTGCAATTTGAAACAAACCAAGTTGAAGAGGTTGCAGTACAAGTGCTTTAGCGAGTGCATAAAGTGTGCTGTGATTTTTGTCTGTTTTTGGTTCTTTTAAAAGTTTCCTTAGAAGTTCATCTAAGAAAACTTAATATTATTATTATTTTTTTTATAGCAGATACAGAAGAGATTATTTTGGTTGCTGTTTTTATTTGCTAAAGCTTAGAAGTAAGAATAACAAGAAATATACATAATTTTTGCAAGTACATAATTTGCAAATACGAATTGAGGCAAAAGCACAAGAAAAGCAAATTTATATTGCTGTTGTTTTAAGTTATAGTAGAAATAAATTTTTTCCTCAGTATTTTTTAATGTGCATTATGTTGCTGATCATATTGCCGCAGAAAGTTGGAAAGTCAACATTGTTTTTAGCATTAAAAAGGGAATAAAAATCTATTATTTTAATTAAAGCAAGACCCAGAGCTGGAAAATTAAAAAAGAAAGTTCGTGGAACTTTAAAAAAAAATTTACAAGAATTTTAACTAAAAACTTACTGCTGCCGTATTCTAAAAAATAACTGGGTATGAAGTATATTTTTAAACAAAATATCCATAAAAAATTTTAATAAAAAACGCTTAAAATATTATGAAATTTGTTAGAATAAGAGCATTAATGTTTTTCATTCTTTTTTTTAAATAGAAAATTTAAATTTTTATTTCTAAAACAATTTAATAAAAAAATTATTAAAATCAATTCCTGGGCTTGCTTTTTCAACGATAATTATCAATATTGAAAGTTTTGAGTTAAAATATTGCAGACTAAATGCGTCGAGAATTGGGTTTTCTGCCATTTAGAGTTAACACTCAATTGAACGAGAGTGGCAACGCCGTGCTTGGAAAATAATAGTAAAAACAGGAAAGTTAGCAAAGAAAAAGCAACCCTGTCACTGTTTTATATTGGAGACATACATTCATGATACAATTATACAAGGTACTTGCACAAGCCTATATGTATACAATGCAGAAAGTTGTCAAACTTTGTTTACAAGCTGCAAAAATGTTAGTATATGTGTGTGAATAAAATGATTACAGTGTTGCCAATGAATTTGCATATGGCTGTGTCTCCAATTACACATTGAAGAAAATTACACTACACATCTTTTGTGTGGGTTAAAATTAAAACAAAAATAAATAAAAATAGAACCCAAGGTATAATTACACACAGATTATCTCATTACATGGCCTGCACATGAGAGTAGAAATTACACACTGTGTATTACACACATATTGGCAACACTGAATGACTATAATCCTGCATGAATGCCGCGTCTGCAATTGTACTTTAGTTACCCTGTTATTGCTGTTTTTAAAAACAAAAGACATCTGTTTCTGACAATTATCCGTTTGTTTCTACCAACAAAATGCGTGTGTTTTTTGGTGCTGTAATTTTGTTGTAGTCGTGCAGATACCTTGTATAATTTTATCATGCATACATTATTTTGTATTTTCTGCAGCCAACTTCACTTTTTAACTACCTGTCAAATATTTATTTTGATTCGATTCTTACAAACTTAAAGGGCATAATCAATTTTGAGCGGTTAAGACTGCGTTGAACTTTAATTTATATTTGCTTCCTAAGCATCTTTCAAAATATGAAAATATATCAAATGTTAAATAGCAAGACCATGGCCATGGGCCCAAATCGTTACATGCGTGAACGTACAACTCGTCACTTAAAAATAAATACATATTTCGTATTAGGACTTACCTGAACGTACTGTACGTAATAAAAATTAAGCTTATGACACACACGATAACTGAACATACGATTTTTACGAACTGTCGTCCGCTAAGAAAGTTCAATACAAGTGCTTAGATATTTTAAATTAAATTTCATAAAATATATAAGTAAACTAACAGCTTTATTTAAAAAACTATTATTATTATTATAAGACTTAATAAGAAACATTTTGTATGAAAATTTTTTTGCTGCCTACGTATTATTATTTTTTTAATTTTTTTCCTACCACTTGTACTTAAATGTAATAACAATCAAGTTTATAATTTTTTTATTGTGCATTAAATGTGCTATTCAAAGTGTTGTGGACCGGGTTGTCAGATTTTTTCTAAACTATTTCGCCAAATTTATTTTAAAAATCGCCACAATTAGAAATAAAGTCGCCAACATTTTTTTTTAAATTTCCCTTATCCAAATTCAAAATGAATTAATCAATATAAGAAAACTCATCAAAATCAAGTTGTTTTAATTTCTTGCAGGATATATTTATTTAAACTACTCCTTCAACGAACTTATTTTGCTGAATTACAAAAATTTTTAATTTAAATTTTGTTAAAAAGTAGCCCAAAAATCGCCAACAAATTTATTTATCGCCAGAAAAATCGCCATGTCGCCAAGCCAAACATTTAAAAGCCAAACAAGTTGAAAAATCGCCACGTTTGGCGAAAAATTGCCATATCTGACAGCACTGGTTGTGGAAGTTAATAACTATTGTGAATTAAAAAAACATTCGTTCATACGATTCGTACGTTCATACGATTAGCGTATCGCATAATTATTTTTTTGTACGGTTAGCGATACGGTTCATAATGTGACAATTCGAGACATTTAGAATGCGCGCCACACACTAAAGCTGTAATGGACATTTACGCGCTGTTATATTTCATACATAACTAGATGAGCCCGGCAAACGTTGTCTTACCCTCAATAAATTTTTTTTTACTACAAAGTACTCCATACAGTAGTCACTTGTTGGTTAAAAAACAAAACGAAAACCTACCCGGTATTGAGCCGAATCTGTGTTGAAAATTTCATCTTCACAGGTCTTATAGTTCCACAAACCATGCGTTAATAACAAACACACATTGCGATTTTATATATCACCCACCGGCGCCATCTACTTAAAATTAAACAAAATGAAACATACTTATTTTCGTGAAGTATACTCACACACCACGTACTTGGGCCGTTGTAGTACATGCTATGTATCAGAGATGGCGCTGTATGTGAAAAATGATTTTCCCTGTTTTTCTGCTTTTCTCTTGAAATTTTCCCTAAATTTTCTTTGCTATAAACCTCACGGAGCCCGATACCTTTCCAGCGAATGCAAAACCGTGGAAATCGGTTCGTGCGTTATGGAGTTATAGCGTCAGGAAGGAAAACCCGACTTATTTTTATATATTAGAATGTTATATTTCATAATAATGGCTTTATTTAAATTAAAAGACAGGAAGCGCTAAATAGTAACGAATAACGAACCTATCTGCAGTGTTGTTTGTATCGTGTTAGAATTTAACAGCTGGATCCAATGTTTCACTTCTATTTTTAACAGCCATTTCCCTTCGCTTCCAAGGGAATATTTAGAATGGAACTGGAAGTGACGGCAAATTATAGTTTCTGAATTACGAATTATCAGCAAAGCTTTTCTCTTGAAACCCATATCATGAGCATGCATGAAAAATAACTGTTCCTGCGTCTTGATATATCCGCCATTTTGAACCTACAATAATGCAAATTAATTTTTCAAATTCTGCCCATCCGACTCTTTTATTTCATACTCATATTATAGAGTTGTATGAAAAAAAGTTGGTCAGCCATTACACAGTGAGAAAAGGTAATGAATAGTAAAGGAGAAGGTAATGCACAGCATGTGTAATTTTCATTCCAGAATTCATTACTGTTAACACAGAACATATCCTTTGAAAGTAATGAATTATTTTAATGCTTACATTCTTTCTTCTGCAGATGTGGTAATGCACGTGGTAATCAGGGTGAATTTATTGTGTTCGATCAAATTACCCTCTCGATTCTCAGGGAATGCATTGTCTTGCTTTGGAAAATAATACATTATTTCTCAAATTATTATGTAATTAATGGCCACTTTTCCCACTGCGTATGATTCATCCGCCATATTTATTTAACGAATTTCTCTCTTCAAGCACTTTCTTTTGAGACTCATATTTCAATACCTGAATAAATTAAAAATTGTATTGAATAAATTATACAGCTTAATTGAAATACATACTGGAAAGCCATTAAGTGAATAATTAAATGAATCGAAATAGCAATTGAAATATTATAAATCATATGAAACTACAACTACATTATAATTTAGTTTAATTAAAATTAAAATGAATGAAGTGTGGTTGTTTACAAACTCCAACAAAGCTCTTGTGGAAACTTTGACGGCCTGTCCCACGATGTCACTCGAAATCGTTTGATTGAATACTTATATTGAAAACAACAACTAATTTTCTAATATTATTGTTGTTTGCAATACAAGTTGTCTTTCGAACGATTTCGAGTGACATCATGGGACCGGCCGTAAATACCACTTGCTCGTCGTCATATAAGTTGTCTTCGTATTTGTCGATGCATGGCTATATCTGTATATACCATCCCTCTGATGCTGTTGAAGCTTCTTCGATAACTTTAAGCTATTGAGTTAATTTCTTGCATTGGCGATCCTCGTCAGGTAGTTTTGGGCCATCATCTTTTGCTCTTTGCTTAAGGGTTATAAACAAAATCGTGGTTGGATATTTCTTCAGTTGGTTTGGGAGGTGTGTGCCCTATCTAGGAAAATTTTTTTCTACAAATTTTGATATTAATGTCACCAATACCAGTTCCTTGCCAAAGTTGTTCGTTACTTATTATGCGAGGCTAAACTATTTTTGGAATTATTTGGAGCCAGCTATTTGCGAAGACCCTGAGTTTGTTTCGTATAACATACATCACAAACCAAGGCTCGCATCCGTAAAGAAGAACGGAGAGGGCACAGGTTTTGAATGAATGCATGTGTTTGCTTTCCGTTTTGCTGTGTAGCCCTGTAAATGCTTTCCTCGTCTGTGACAGTTCCTCCGCTCTGTTTGATAATGCTGCCCAAGTATTGGAATTCTTCGGCATAATGGTCTGGATTTTGTAGAAGTTTAAATAGATCAGTTGATGTGTGGCTCCTTGGTTTTAGCTAACTTAATTCTGAGACCTACTTTGTTAGATTGTAAAGGTAAATTTTTATATAATTTTCGACTATTTTTTTTTTTATAAAATAAAAATGTTTTTTAAGCTTGGGTTAACTTCTTCAGGTAGTCAATTGTTTGTATTTAATTTTAAATTTTTCCCTTCAATCTCAAAAAAAATTTTGTTTTATAATTCTCAAAAATATAAAAACTTGATTTCCTAAAGAAATCAACCGAAGGTCAACGAAATATCGATAATAAAACTATATATAAAAATAAAGACCTGAAGATAAGTTAGCTTCACTTACCATCCGTACAATCAAGCGATTCAAGTCGGGTTTTTGGTCTGAGAGCATACCATGCAATTACTCTTGGCCTTGGGTCGTTTGTGCGTCAAGAAACTGTATGCGTTACGCTTAAAAAGGGCAATGGCGATAAACGCTTCAAATATTTTACCTTCGTCAAGAACTGAGTTTTGAAAAGTTTCATACCCATATTCTTATATAAAATCTCGCACAAAGTTATTGGAAATTACTAATTATGTAAATAGTAAGCTTAACAGCCTCATTAGAAAAAACATAAGATGCTTCGTTGTACTTAGAGATGCCAAACAAAGGCACAGCAATTTTTTTTTATTGAAGTGAACAAATTTTAAAAATTAATACACGGAATGTCTGAAAGACGTCAAGGCTTTGTCATGAAAATTGCAGTGAATGTTATTGAGCTCTGCTTCAGATCGACTTTTATATTCAAACGCAAGGTGTGTTTTAAATTTTTATTTATTTTTATTGCATTGAATAGAATATTGCAGTTTTAATAATTCGGCATTTTTTCCTTAAGAAATTAAATAATACAAACAAATTTTAAATAAATTGTTGAAAAATATTTTTCTTTGTGGTAATAAAGTATTTTTTTGTAAGAAATCCCGAAAATTCCGGGATTTTCGAGAATGGGATTCCCTGTCTGGCCTCTCCAGTTGTAGCACATTTTCATACGCGTCCAATATTTGACTCAAACAAACATTTTAATCAAATATTATTTGAAAATCAATTGAAAATTTAATAAGAAAAAAATAAATTTAGACTTCATAAAAAAACAGCTGTGAATATTAAAATTTTTTTTTAAATAATTTTTCTACTCAAAACTGGATATAAAACATATTTGAAATACCGAATATTTTCTTTAGATATATATATTTTATTTTCATAAAAATAATTTTCCTTTATTTTAAAATTAAGGAATTTTACTTTGCCCGTGTTGTTCTGGACCCACTGTGCCACCATATTTGCACTCTAAATCAAACGCACATGATACTCTGCAAGTTCTTATTGCCTTCATTCTTTCCAGTTTCAAACCAATATTATTTATATTAGAAGTTACTTATTCATTAGCCCACTGTGCCTTGTGGCACGAGTATCTACTAACTAGATATTATCTGGCGTGTGCCTTTTATGTTTATTATAAAAACTTATACCTATTTGCATGTTTGTGTTTCATTTTTGTATAAAGGTTGTTATAACAGGATTAGCATAATAATACTATTTATTATGGGGATAAAAATTCAACTTCTTTTGCTGCTGCTGCACACACACGCACAAAAAGAAAACTTCAAAGAACGAAATACAATTTTGATACTCTGTGGGTATTTTGAACAATGGCCCGGCCCTAGTGTATGTCTGCCTGTTTGTCTGCGCCCAACTAACGGTCTGTCGCTCTGTTTGTCCGTCTGTCTGTCTGTCTATCTGCCTGTTTGCCTTCTGTCTGAATAAATATATTTGTCCTTTTACGCTGTTGTTGCCCTGTTTCTATTTGCCTCCTTCAAAATGTCCTTTTGGTTTGTGTCAAATTGTTTATACTATACATATATATTTTTTCCATTTAGCATGCGGTTGCTGGAAAATAAATTTAATTTTTGTTTTAGTAAATAGCATAAGAACAACAATATTAAGAAGTGAAGGGAAAATATTTATGTGTAAAAATTTTTGTTAATTTTTTTCCCTCTTGCTACACTTTGCTGCAACCATGTAAAAAATGTATGTAAACCGCAGCCTGAAAATTGCATGTGTTAAAATGCAGCTGCTTTCTTTTACTCGTTTATCGTTTTTTTGTTTGTTTTCTTTCTCTTAATAAATAAATTAAAATTTTGTTAAACAACAAGTAAAGCAAAAGACAAGAAAAAAATGTTTTCCAAAACTTTTTAGAATCAAGTAAATAAAGAAAGTACACAAATGTTTTATTTATTTCATTAAAATTACAGCAAATAATAAGAGTAGAGTACAAAAGTAAGTGAAGAAAATAAACTTTTCAAGTTTCATCAAAAAATAAAAAATTAAAAATCTATGAATTTAATAAAACTTTTCGTGCTAAAAAAAGGGCGAGTGTAGAAAAGAAACGTAAATGTGATAAATAAAAAAAAAGCAGAGCATTAAAAGGAAACACATTTTCGAGTGTTAGAGAAGAATAACTGCAAAAGGAGGCCTCTAAATTTTAAGAGTTGGAGAGTTATCAGATTTGATTTTCCCAGCCTTTCCATACACAAACAAAAACACTCAAACTTTCTTTACTGCATGAATGAATGAATTAAGTCAAACGGGAAACACAGGACACTGCGACCAAAGCAGACCTATTGTATCGCTTGCCAGGTGCTAGAGCATCTTATCTAGACCTACTCTCTTCATGAATCTCAGGATTGACAGTGGATCTAGTGTTGGCAGTTCCCAATCTTCCAATAGGTGTTTGCCAAATTGGTTATATCTTCTCTGAAAAAAACGCTTCACAGTCCTTCAGAATATGCTCTGGAGTTTCATCGTCATAATCACAGAATCCGCAAAGGCTGTTACTCCCAATGCCAAGTCTGTTGAGATGTTTTCTCAGTCTACAATGGCCTGTGAGGAAGCCTGTAAGCATTCTCTTCTTTCTTTACTGAAGCACGACACTTAAAAAATAAGATAATACTCGTCTGCAAATAAGTAAATTTTCAGTTTCACCATTTTTTTTACTCCCACGTTATCTGACGTGATCGTAGATGGGGAAGCCTTATAGAGCCCGCCTAATGTCATCTGAACACATAAACTCAGAATGAAAAACACGCCTTCTACTATTACATAAGGCGATACATTAACAAGGAATGTGTGCCATTGTCTCGTCATTTTCTAAGCATTAACGACACAAGGGTGAACGAATTTGGTTACTTTTCCACAGAGGATAGTTCAGTCCAAAATGACCAGAACGAAAACCAGTAACAACCACATTTCCTTAGAGTTCGAAGTGTCATCTTCTTTGATCAGATATTTTACAGTCGACCGACTTACGCCCCAAAAACGGCTCTGGGCCTATAAACGAAGCAGTAGAGGCCCTCCTGTTCAGTTCATCAGCTTCCTCGCTTCCCGGATGACCGTTGTGGCCAGATATCCAGTATAGGGAAACCTTGTTCCGTATGGATAGCTTTTACTGTGAGTCAAAGCACTCCAAAACCAGCCTGGAACGGAATTCCCATGAAAGGAGGGACTTAAGAGCTGCCTGGCTATCGGAAAAGGTAAATGTATGCGAGCTTTTAGTGCGCTATTTAAATTAATGTCAACACATTTGGTGATTGCCTGTATTTCTGCCTGAAGTACCGTAGGCCATTTGCCCATGAGCAAATAACAACCGCCAGCTTCCGTTTTGGATCCATCCGTATCCAACATAAACTTCTGGAATCCACCGCGGTACCGTTTTCGTCCCACACTGCTCTTGGTGGAATTTTAACATTGAATCTCCTGTCGAACCTCAGTTCAAAGTTTATCCTATCACTAGGCATACTTAGCAGCCCTAAACTGGGCATTGTACCCTGGACCGACGAGTGCCCATTGCCAACACAACGAGCAGATCTCTCGAGACCCATCCTCTTAGCGGCCATTGTCACAGAAGATCTTATAAAGATTTGTATCGGTGGTAGTCCAATCAAGGCCTCAATGGCTAAGGTTGGACATGACCTCATGGCGCCTGTTGCAAGAAGACACGCCAGTCTCTGAACTTGTCGATGTGGATCTATACAACGATTGTTAGGCCAGTCATAACGTACAGTGCGATTTTTTGGTGAAAAATGATAAGACAACATACCACACCATCAAAACATAAGGACGTCACTGGACGTATATGACGAGGCATTGGACATATCCGGGTACGTGAGACTAGGGTTATAACTAACCTAACCTAAACCTAAAAACCACTCCTGGGTCAAACAAACCTTAGAACAAATATCCGTGTAAGTTTGCAGCTATGCGAATTTATCTAAGCTAGGGGAAAGAACGGTCCTATGTTTTTTTATAGAAGAACTGGAGACCAAAATTTATTTCCGCTTGCCAGGCCATAAAAAAACTTTTCAGGCGGAAGTTCGTGCGAGTTTTGCTGTTGGCAAAGAAAGATGTTGGATTGTAATTATCAATCAGGAATAATTGCTTAATCGGGCTTAAGTTCAGTATTTTTCCATTCATATTGAATGAAATGTAATTTTCTAAAGAAGAGAAGAAAAATTATACTAGATTTTAGCTGGCACCCATGTTTATCTACTTGGACAGAGATTGCTATGAACATCAGCTATTTAACATGCTTTTTTTTAATGAAATGAAATAAAAATATTATTTTATTATGTAAAGTCGACTTGAGATAAAATCGTATTACACATGTCACTAAATTCTACAAACGAAACTTCATATAGGGTGTTTTTTTTAGAGGTATAGAACTTCGAATTGAAATAAAACACAAGAAAATCGTTTTAATGTCCATCAATTTGGCTTTATTGGAAGGATAATTTTATGCCATTAACGTTTAAATATGATTTCGGGCATGTGGCCGCCGCGGCTGGCTCGAATAAAGCCAATTCTACAGGTCCAATTTTCAACCACTTTTTCGAGCATATGGGGCCGTATGTTGGCAATAACGCCACGAATGTTGGCTTCCAAGTCCCCTAACGTTTCTGGTTTGTTGGCGTAGACGAGCGACTTCACATATCCCCAAAGAAAATAATCCAATGGTGTCAAATCACACGATCTTGGTGGCCAATCCATGGTTAACCGAATTAATTGCTCTGATGGACGATTATGTCGACTATAAAATGGACGGAGCTTGCGGTAAACTTCGCGAACTGAACCATTATTTTCGAAATAAATTTGCACGATTTGCAAGCGTTGTTCTTTTGTCAACCTGTTCATGATGAAATGGCAAACCAAACTAAATATTAATCACTTGACAGCTGACAAAATGGCCGCCAGTTAAAAAAGTGATGCCAACTTAAAGTTCTATACCTCAATAAAAAACACCCTTTATTTACGTGACATGCTCACGCCTCTAACGAAGTTTATTATAAAGATATAAACAAAACAACATTGAATTAAATCTTAATAAGGTTCGGCGGTGAGGGTAGCGTTGGCTGAAGTAGTTAGCACGTTGACTACAAAACCGAAGGTCCTGGGTTCGAGCCCGGTCTCTGACAGTCATTAAAATAACAACACCACGCATTTTTCTGATGTGCATTAGTGTCCTTTGTATCAGTTGTTGTGGGAAAAGTTCTAGTGATGCAGGCATAAGGCACTGGCCACTAAAAAATACACCGACTTCATCAGATACTAATCCTAATTAATGTAACATCAGAGCGCCCTCTTTCGTTGTGTAGCAGAATCATTGGCGAAGTAAAATAACCAATAAAATAAAAATGGCTACTAAACACAGCTTCAAAATTTAATACGCCTCATTTAACACCAGAAGGCGCTGCAACACTGCATTATCAAAAAGCGTGCAAAAAAAAAAAAGAGCAGAGTTGTAAAAGAATGAAGCTTTCCTACATCTCTTCCTTCATCACCTGTCTACTCAATCACTATCTGTTCCCTATCACCCTCTCTGACTATCTTCTCTTCAACTAACAGGCAGCACAAAGGGATCATTGTATTGGACCCAAGTGAGCTGGACTCTAAATTTCACCCTTCCTTACCAGCAGCCTGCTAACCTAACCTAACCTAAGGTTCGGTGATGACAGGAGTAACAGGTCACACATCTTAAGTGAGATCAGTTTAGGGTCACGGATTATAAAGTCGTTGAAATTTATTTTAGTACGACTTCCACACTGGTAATTCCGCATAGATTCTATTGGGTCAAATCTGATAATCTATATGAGGATAGTCTGTAAAGACAATACAGAGGCTGGTGTCTATATCTTCGGAACGAACATTTGTAGTTCTTTCAGACTGCTGAATGAATGCAGCCCCCTCCCAAGGTGAGATCTTGGCGATCCTCAGGCTCACGGTGATTGTGGCCAGAAATGTGCCTGAAGGCGAGCAGGGAACCTTCTACTCTCAGGCAGCGCTAAAAGCTGTGAATGGACACAATGTTAAATCGCAACTAGTTTTTGACTGTAGGAGAGTCTTCAACTTGCTTATAGACAAATAAAGTGCCAGACTGTGTTGGGTTATTGGTCACAGCAGTGTTGAGGGAAATGAAATTGACAATGAACTGGCAGAAATAGGCTGTTAAATTACCGATAGATCGTTACGACAGGGAACTAAGTAATTGGGTGGCGGGCAGGATCAAACGTAGGGAGTATTTTTTAATCTCGAGGGCTATGTGGCCAAAACTTGACTCAGGAAGATCGAAACTGCTGCTGTATACTATAGGTCACTGCTTGTTCAGAGCAAGAACAAGCATTTGGGAAACTGGCACTCCATATTCCTGTAGAATGTGCGAGGGTGAAGAGGAATCAAAAACTATTGAACATATTATCATCTGCCATTGGCCAAAGTTACCATAACGTCACAGGCTTGGATGTTTGAGCAGACGTTTCCATGAGAGCATTAGTGGTATCGCAGAGTGTAAACTGGAGGATATCAAGGCTTTCTCAAGAGGATTCAGTGGCTTAATGGCAGCAGATACTAGAGCTTCTTTTGAACACAATTGGGTTTTAGATTTTTACTAACGGGTACTAATAGAAGGAAGTCCCAATGGACCAAACTGATACGCCGAGTGGAGTTGTGTTGTAGCAACACCCTTCCTAACCTAACCTATTAAAAAACTACATTTTTTATAAAACCTTTATCATAAACCTTTGCTTTACGACAAAATTATTTTAACATGTTCATTTTGGTTTTTTCGAAAAAAATTTTCATACTTTAAAAGTGTTTTTACTCGAAAGTATGACTTTGGACTTACGCTATTATCGCTTGCGGCCATACATATGTATGTATACATATTTTCAAATAGATCTCTAGTTTTCTTCTAGAAGAGAAGAAACTTATTAATTAGTTCGAACTGATACAAAATGTTAAGAAGAGTGTGGAGAGAATTTAGAAATGAGGTAAAAAGTATTGGTTTCTGCCTCTTTCGCTAAAGGCACTTCTTTTTTCGCACCCCCAAATATTTAACGTTCTGAATTCCATAATTTTTGACTGCATTTTACGTAGTGCTTGCTTTTTATTACAAACATTAAGCACAAAAGTTTTTAGTCAATTGGAATACCTCTTGGCACTTGTTTATAATGTTAATTTCACACTTGGCTTTTCTTCAAAAAAAAAAAAAAAAAAAAAATAAAAAAAAATGCATAAACTGTGTATGTGTTTTTAATGTTTCTAGGATCCTTGTTGTGTCATTGCTTAACAAAACTAATGCAGCAACAGTGTTAGCATCTGCAATAAAAAGAAAACCATCAGCAATAACAAATATACATACATACAACAACTAAAGGAGAACCAGCAGAAAGCAAACATTTTTCCCAGATGATGTTGACGAACGTTGTTAGGGCTGATGGCGCACATACGAGTACATACATACGAGTACAATATGTACGAAACACATAATGTTTGTGTTTACATGTCGACTAAACTCTTAAAACTCTGCACTACAATGACACTCTTTTAATTACCAACATGTTTCCATCATCTATTTTGTCATCTTTTTCTTTTAAGTACATGTTGTTGTTGTAGTTGCTGCTGCTGCAGCCATTGCTGCACTTCTTCTTTTCGTTTTCTTGTATTGCAGCAACATTTTATGTCAATAAACTCATTCTACTTATGCTCATGTGTTTAATGACGAGGGTGCTGCGATAAGTATTTGTCTTATGGCTTTCAACACCCAAAAATTGTTATTTTTTTCTTAAGTGCTTTTAAGGGAGTTTTTTAGTTGTTATTTTTATTTTCGTATTTAATTTTTTTTAATTTTTTATTTATTATTTATTCCATAAAATTTTCAACTGATTACAGTTGAGTGATAATTTTTTTTCTCTGTTTGAATCTTTTTAAATGCAGCGTGGCCAATAAATTTCACTACATAAGGACTAGGACCCACTACTCTTATACTGCACAATCGCACGACTTTTGAAAAAAAAAAATGAAATCCTGGGCTCAAATCGTCACATCCGTGATCGCATCGACAATCGTACGAAATTAAGTGATACGTCAATCGTATAAAAGGCATGGTATTTCAGTACGTTCACGTATGTCATAATCCGAAAATGGTGTTTTTACGTGACGAGTTTTACGTTCACGGATGTGACGATTCGACCCCGGATCTAATGAATTATTGTGTCCTTTGAAAATGTCCATAAACTCCCTCATACCAGGGTTGTATTTTCTGAAAAGTCTTACGACTGTGTAGCCTTAAAGAAACTCAAACAACTTTTTTAATCAAACTATATAAACTATTGATTTTTATTTCATTTGATATAAAGTTAGTTTTCGATATTTTTAATGGTTTTTGAAAATAATTGATTTAAATCATGATCAGTGTGGCATTTTAACAAAAAGTTGCTCATGACTGTCTGCCAAGTTGATGTCGGAATTGCTTCAATTATCCATTGAATCGACCGTTTTAAATCCATAAAATTTGAGGATTTCGCTTTATAAAGTTACTGCATTTGTTTTCGTTTTTAAACATTTTTAATATTATCCAATGGGCAACGAACTGCAAAAAGGTAATTAAAAAAGGAAAATTTAAGCAAAATCTAATAAAGATTTTTGTTTGGGGCTTTAAAATTCATGATGTTTGTATATTGTGATTCTCAATAACATATTAAGAGTTTTACTGGTCGTAAAATTTGTGTTCTTTAATTGATATACATATTTGCACTATCTAAAATATGATATTTGCTGTCATAAATGCGGTCTTAATTCTTAAACTCCATCCGACGATGCCTTCTGGCGCCAAGTGGGACCTAAAGTACCCGTTACACAGGAGGGATTTTGTTAACAAAATTAAAATAATTCTGCAATTTCTAAACGAGCCGTCAGATTGTAATGAAATTTCATACAGTATTTGAGAAGGTATCACAGAGCTTTAGTTTGGATGCCAAGCTAATGTTTTTGATGTGATAAAAAAGATTTTTTGCAAGTGAATTTTGTTTCTTTTCAAGAGCTAAAAAATAGTTTGCTACAGCTTTAGGAAATATTCGAGAAAAAAAACTAAAATTTTGGCTTTTTTTACCAACCTTGGTCCACTGTTCTGCTAATGGAGAAGTAAAATCTTGTTCGATTTAGAAAATCAAACTTATTTATTATGAATTAAGGACAAACTTTGTAACATTAAAAAAATTAAAATATTGAAAAAAAAGTAGATTTTTCGCCGTTTTTTGTAAAAAAAAAAGTGGATAAATTAAACAATATCAATCCTATATTTTTATTTATTTAAAAGTTAATACTATAAGAAATATTACAAAGAAATTTTTTGTTCAAAATTTTCGTTAGCGAAAAAACCAGATCATTTCGAAATATAACTCTAGCTGTAACCAAAACTTTATGAAGCCATCTTAAGACCAAATATGTTCATAAATATTTCCTAACACAATTTTTGGGAAATTGCGAAAAAAAATTTGGGAATTGCCGGGATCTCAAAAGCAAATTCTATTATTTCTTGCTTTCTGTGTATTAGTTGCAAAATTTTTAATATAAGCGAGGCTTTTCAGCTGAAATAAAAAGAAGAAGAAAAGCAACAACTGATAATTGCAAATATTGGCGATATCCAATTTTACTGTGGTCCACGATTTGAGGTGTCAGTAAATGCAAAAAAACTTCAATTGAAATAGAATACGTGAATTGCAGAATTTTATTCGTTATCGGAAAATGAAAATTAAAAGCCATGCTTGTTCCTTATTTAAATAATTAATTTCTTGGTGATTAAATAAAAGCTTTTGTGTATATTTTTTTAACTTAAAATATTAATATAAAAACAGAAATCATGTGTAAATATATTAATTTGAATTGAACTCAAAAAAATACTCAAGCAATCTCAACGACATTTTGCAAAATTTTATTTAATCCAGGACTGAGAGATGAAATTTTTTGTACATATGGCTAAAGAAGAAGAAGAAGAAGAAGAACAACAACTATTGTCCATATCCAGTTTAATTTGGCCCAATGTTTTAGCTGTCACTCAATACAAAAAAAAAATGCAATTGAAATAGAATACGTGAATTGCTTTGATTCCCCATATCATAATTTTCTTGTAACTCACCCTCAAATTTAGCACTTATTGCAATACTCATTTAATAATTGGCCTAATTTAATTTAAAAAAAGAACATACAAGTCTGTTTGATCGCGTATATTGCCCGTGACAAAAGATTTCAATGAATATTTGCATATTTGCATTTATACCATTCATCGTAAAACATTTAATTGTAATAGACATATATAACATATACAAGCAATTATAATACTTGAGAGCATAGAATAATTGATAGAAAATTAATAATTGATACTTTTCCATTAAAAAATTTACTAATTGACTCAGTGTTCAACAATTCCTAAATAAGTGATCCCTCAAGGATATTTTGCATTTAAACTTAAAACACAACCTTCTCTGCCAGCCATGACATCATATTAATCATGTTGGTGTCCATATTTTCCTACAATCTGTATCCTATATGCAAATATAGTATTAGATGTACACATGTACATACATACATGCAAAGTATGATACCAATTATGTGAAAATAACAAGCAAGATACAGTAGATGCAAATGGGAGCAAGCAAGATACTTACATGTTCTTAATTGTTTCCAAAGTAAACGAAATGCTACTAAAAAGAATCGAGCAACCACCCACCCTTCCAACTCATGGGCCTTTGCTAAGAAACTGTGAGGACAGCACGACACTTGTTTGCATTTGCTGAAAGCAAAAAATAAAAATAAATAAATATTAGAAGAAGAATAGCTGCAGCAATTTAGCAGCAGCTGTAACAAAAATAGAAATGGAAAATAATCATTATAAAACTAAAGGTAGCAAAAGGTAAATATCCTTAGCTCACTGGCCTTCGCCTATAAAAACAAATAACAGTTGCAGCAAAACAAATAAAACAAAAATAAACGTGCAAAAATTAAAGGAACGAAAGAGAGGGAGAGAGAGTTAGAGAGAAAGGGAAAACAGCCTCAACCAAAACTCAACTCAACTGCAACTTAAATACAAATAAAATGGAAAAAAAGAAAAATTAAAAGTAACTCAAGAGAACAAACTGTGCTAAAAAGGTGTAATGAGTTTTCTGACATCTTTTTCAACTAAAGGTAACATCAACACTCAAATGCACCGGCATATACATATGTAAGTAAACATATACAGTAGAATCCCGATAATGCGTACCCCGTTAAAGAGAAAATCGCAATAATTTGTAAAAAACTGTTCGTTTCTTGTAAAAAATTGTGTTAAATCGCAATAATAACATACATTTCGATCTTTCTTATAAATCGTGCTTCTTATAATTCGTGATGCAACGTAAAAAAATTGACAGTTAAAAAATAACGGCGGTCTTCGGTGTTTGATGCAAATGGTCTTGCCGTAAGTGTAAATACAAAACATCGTCCAACAACGAAATACACATACAATCTAAAAAAAGCTGCGATGTTTTGCATTTACACTTACACAAGACAACTTGCATCAAACACCGAATACCGCCAATGTACTTACAAATGTTTGCATGCATGTATGTATGTTTGTACGTGCCACCCACCAAAACCCAAATGCTCCGAATTCGTAAGTAATTTGTAAAAACTGGTGGACAAAATATTTCGATTTCTGAAAAGAAATATTACCGAAATCGATGTGTATGAAGATAAATTTAAATTTAACTAGCAGAGACAAAAACCCAAAAAGTTTACAGAGTCCATTTTGCAGTTAACAGCGGACTGTTAAGCACTTAACAGTCCTAGTAAAATAAAGGAATATTATTTCGGTTGCGAAATCCAGGAACGGGGGCTGATACTATGCCCAACAATTAATGGAAAATATGGTCCGAGAGCTGAATAATGAAATTATACCAATTGGATATTCAAAAGATATATCAATAATACAGAAACTTAATTTTAAAAAAGGTCCTATTTGAAAGGAAAAGTGAATATTGTGGGAAATAGGAGATGGGTACATATATCCCACTATATAGAAATGGTGCTCCTGATGGCTCGTTAAAGAGCAAATTAGGTGGCATATCTGAAATCATTTTGAGACTTTAGAAAATTCCATTTTAAAAAAAGTCATATTTCTGGAGAAGATTAGTGGTCATTGTGGGAAATAGGAGATGGGTACATATATCCCACTATATACAAGTGGTGCTCCTGATGGCTAGTTAAAGAGCAAATTAGGTGGCATATCTGAAATCATTTTGTGACTTTAAAAAAATCAATTTAAAAAAAAGTCATATTTCTGGGTTTTTGTCTCTGCTAGTTAAATTTAAATTTATCTTCACACACATCCAAAATCGTAACAATTTTTCTATGAACTTGCTGACACGACATATGTTTACGATACCGTATCGACATTTCGGTATAAAATCCCCAACGATATGTCGCTACGAAATCGCAACGATATGTATGTACCATTGTTTTAAGAGATTTCTTAGTAAAATCGTTTTTAATAATTCTTCAGCCCATTATTGGTTTGTAGCATTTGCCAAAAAGTCGGAATGAAGAAAAACGACAAAAAAGGTTTACATAAAGTTTTCTCAAAGTATACCCGATAGAATTTTTTTTGGATTTTCATTATTGCTTCCGACAAATTTTAGGAATAAATTTGTGAATTTTAGTGAACTTTGCTTAATAAAGTTAGAAGTTAATATTACTTCATACGTTTTGTGCCGCATACACTACTTTTATTTTCAAAAAGTAGCTTTCTGTGCTCCATACGTATACTTTACTGCTGAGGAATTGAGAATTTTGTTGTTTTATTTATTTTTCTTGCTGTCTAGAGAAATAAGTCGATCGTTTAACGCCGAGCAAGAAACCGCCGCCGTAATATTTTTAACTATCGATCCGCTTACACACTTACACAAGAAAAACAAGTAATTGAAGTGTATTTAATATAAAGAATGGAATTAAATTTTTTTTGTTATAATCAAACATGCATAATTAAGGTTTCTTTTATTTTATTTTAGTGTTTAATAAGTTTATATTAAAACATTTAATCGGCGGCTGCGTCTGGGTGATGATGTTTTTGCTTAACAGTCGCCGTTGAATGTTTCTGACGGCACCTTCGGTTTTTTATTATTCATATCTAAAGGTAGGATCACACGATTGCCGCAAATACACCAATCTGACCCAATTTTTATTGTGCTAAATTGGTGTACAATAATAAAATTGTCCCAATCAAATACGTTGCAGTCACATGATTGCCCCATTTTATAAAAATTTGATTGTCGCAGATTGACGAAGAATGAATTTGTGGTAATAATTGCCGCAGCCCAGTCACACGATTGTTCAACGGCAACAGAAACAAACAGCTGTTGTGGTAGTTTTTAGTTTATTTTGTTTTACTTGCAAACGGGTTTCTTTTAAAAATAAATGATTTTTTGTCTGTTTTATTTTGTACATGAAAATGGTTTATTGTTTTAAAACAAATGAAATTGCATCTGCTTTGTATATTTTGTGCTCCTTAAATATACAAAGCAGAGGCAATTTTCGTTCTTTTAAACGAATAAAAACTTAATATGTATGTGGCTTAAGATTGGCTCACAGTTCCATGCTAACGTTTCACATAAGTTATAATTACATATAAAAGTAAGTTTAAGTCGATACTTATGACAACACTTGGAACACACGAACAAAATAAATTAATTTAAGAAATTGTCGCGTATTGGCTACATTGATTGCCGCTCGAGAACACATTAAATATTGGTGCATTTTTAACATTTTTATTGGGGCATGGTTTCATATCAACCGTTCACACGATTGTCGCACCAGAGTTGCATTTGATTGCGATAAATCAGCACAATATTGTTTTCGATTGTCGTATAAAATGAACCAATAATTGGTGCATTGCATCAATCGTGTGATCCTACCTTAATAGAACTGAAGCAAGAAGCAAGAGTTAACTTTACTTTGCATGTTTTTGTATGAAAAATTTGACGCAAACGCCAAACTGTGGCATGTACAGCAAAACAATACTTATGAAACCTTAGAATAGTTGAAATAGAGCAAAATTAATGCTAAATATCTCAGAAAATATAATTAATTTCGCGGAACATGTCTTGGATTCAGAAAGGAGACATACGAAATATATACCCATACCTAACTAATTTTTTTTTAAATGGTCGGTGGGTCAAACCAATAATGGGTTGACGAATTGTTTATTAAAATATGATTTTTCATTCTTTTTTTTTAAATTAGTTTCGATGTGATATACCTGATGTATAATGAGAGATTTGAGTCGTCTGACCTTTTTCTTTTCAGTGATTTTAGCTGTCGGTGCTTTGCGGTAGTATAATGTGTCGTTATGTTTTTCTCTAATTTTCGCAGTTTGTCCTGCTATAATTGTTGAATCACCAGCACAAATTTGCAAAAATGTGGCAATGTTCTTCTTGATGCTAGTCCATCAAAATTTACATTGTTATTCGCACAAACTCACATTAAGCATCTAGATGTAACCGAGAGAAATTTGATCAGACAAACTACCGTAGCATCTTACGAATTCAATACGAGAAGTCTGACTTAAGAAAAAGTCGAAACATTTGGTTTAGGGTCTAGTAGGGAAGTAAAGCTGGGTTTACCCTTAACTGTTTTACGAAGGGGTTTTGGTACGTTTTCTTGTTTTAACCAAATTAAATCGAAATCCAGTTTAATTTAAAACATGGCTGGTGCCGATTATCGGGACTCTACTGTGCTATTAATAGAGACTTAAAAGTATGTGTGCATGCCTCTGCAGTTGTGCATTAGTGGTGGTCTCGCCTGGTATGAGTTTTGTAAACACAGTTCTTCGTATTAGGAGCAAAGGAAATTGCAACAATTTGACATTTTTTTCCATTTCAGTTTGCAACACACACAACTTTCTAAATAGATTTTTGTGTGTGTGTGAGAGCTTTTGCTAGATAAATACATCAACTTTGTGTTGCACATATAAATTTTAACTTGCATACAGTCATACACGTATTTATTTAGCAATTATTAAAACCTTCTTATTAACACATAAAGGCAGGCATACACAGAGAGAATAGATTGGTTGAAAATCTGTTGGAGCAACAAATATTCAATTATGTATTCGAATAATCCATATTTGCTATCAGTTCTCAATCATTTGTAAAATTTTTTTGTATTTATAAACAAAAAACCATAATTACATTGTAAGTAGAATTCTCACAATAGTTTCATTAGTAATAACAATTGATTTCGTTTATTTCTAATAACCATTTTGAAGTATTGGTAGACACAACTGAATTAAATTCAAGTTAGAAAGTAACGTAAATGAATATTGGCTTTTGAAATGAAAAAAAAACTATTCCTGTAAACAATATTTAATTTGAAAAACAAAATTGGTTATTGTAACTAAAAAATCATTTGCCGTCGTGCTGAAATTCTATTGAAATAAAAGAAAAGAAAATTAAAATACTTTATTGATGTTTTCAACCGAATTTTTTATTCTGAATACAAAATGAAAAACATATTTTGTTGTCGCAATTGAGTTATTCCTTATTTTTGGAAAAAAATTTAATGTAATAAACAAAAAATAAAAATCATATAGAAATGTCATATAAAAAATAAATTTTGCAGAATAATTACACAAAATCTCGATTTAGTCGTAATAAAAAATGTAAGGACATTATTATATATATTGCAAAATATTCGAAGTGTTATTACTATTATTCTGAAGTGAAATTATTTGTGCAAATAATATGTAGTTTCTTGATAGGAAAATTACCCCTATTCTGCATTTCGATTACGTCCCGCATTCAGTTCCGTTACGATCGAAAATTGGCATTCTGCAGAAAACGGAATCGAAAGAATAAGAAGAATATAACAATGTTTACAGAATCAATTGTATAAATGTGGAATGTGGAAATGAAACAACAGAATAAGCAAGTCTGTTATCATTTTCATAAGCAAATATCAAATTTAATAAAACAAGTTCTATGTATAATAAAGAAAATTGTTTATAAATTTAATAAAAGAAAAATATTGAAATAAAATAAAAAAAGAAAAAAGTAAAAATAAGTTTTGCATAAATATATAAGTGTGTATAATCTAGCCAAGCTGAAATTAACTAAAAAAGTAGAAAATAAAAGTATTGTTGTTAAATATGTAAAGACAAAACGTTAATAAAAACTGTTTGTAAAGAAATAATTTAGTGAGTTGCATTTTTATTTAAAATTTAAGGACATATGGAGTCTATTGCAAAAAAAAATTATAATAATAATTTGTATTTAAATCGTTTCTGAATTTTTTAACATTTTTTTACTTTTTTACTTAAAAAAAGAAAAGTAGAAAAAACCTCCGTTAACAAAAAAACAACTGAGAGAAACGGAGCTCCGATCGTAATGCAGAATACATACAATCGAAAGAAACTGAGCGGAATCGAAACGCAGAATACCAAAATTGCAAGACGGAGAAAATTTCGATTCGAATCGAAACGCAGAATAGGGGTGAATATCTCTGTGTAATAAAGCCGAATACTGGCAATGGATGTAACAATGCACCACGCGGAATCAAAAATTTGCACATGTTGTATCAATTAATTATTTCGATAGTCACAATTAAAATTTCATTCTAAAAATTCACATATCGCTACTGAAAAATTGGTTCTTAGAAAAGCTATATTCGTTCATTACAACAGAATTGTGTAGTAGTTGTTGGAACCGACAAAATTCGATTGGCTACAAATTCTCTGTTTTCTCTGTGTACCTATGTATTGTTCTGGCTTTGTATAGGAAGGCTGTCTCAAGAGTGTTTCAAATCATCACTGCAAAGGTGTTAAAGTTTAAATAGCGTTCCTAATATCTAATTTTTTCGTTCTTCGTCTGAGCTCAAATGGAAATAGAAAAAAGAGGGCGTGTCAATAAGTCCGTGACTGTTTGAAATGAAACACCGGTTTTTGGATAACAAATCATTTCATTTTTCAACGTAGTCTCCTTCTTACTCCAACTTTTTTTTATCCCTTCCAAAAAATCAGATTTATCGAGGTTATTTGGTACGGTTTTTTTTTGTCTGGCGGGGTCATTGGATCTTACTCTTTAATGAGGCTGGATGGAGCAACCGTTACTGTGAAAGATGATAAATGATTTTGCATGGTCAAAATTGGAAGATATTGGTGTGGACAATATTTATTTTCAACAAGACGGCGCTACTTGCTAGGCAAGTAACAATACCAACGCTCTTTTTCGTGAAAACTTTCCTGTCCGTGTGATTTCTTGAAAAGGCGATCACAAGAGATTTTGTGATTTATCACCCATAAATCTTTTCCTTTTGTTCTATGTGGAAGATAAGTTCTGTGACAATAACCCACAATCAATTCAAGACCTCAAAGATGGAATTCGTGAAGTTATCGAGGTGGTGGAAAATTTCATTAAAAGATTTTTAAATACTATCCATACTCCGGCAAGTGTATGACAGTTCCTTTTCAGCTTATTCCCTCGATTTCCGAAAAGGAACTAAGACAACTTTTCTTCCCGCCTTCATTACAGCAAGTACAAGTACATACTTATTTAAAAATTCAGCATGATGTCAGCTGCCTCACATTCTTTAATTTATAGTTTTCAAATGTATTGCTTTTCATTATTTAAAGGTGTGTGTTTGTCTTTTAAGTAAACAAGTGCTTTTAGTTTCTACTTATGTGTGAATTCCCTCATAATTATAATGTCAGTGCAGAAATTTGTTTTGTACATCTTTTCTTTTTTTGTTTCTTATAATTTGTTTCATTATTATTTTCTATTTGCGTTTGCTGATTGCCCTTTTCCATTCTTCGTTTTCTATGATATTGCCAAACTGACACATACGAGGTGTGTTCAAAAAGTATCACGAATTTTGGGTTTTTTCAAAAATTATTCATTTATTCATGAATATCTATTTTGTCCCCTTCAAAGTAATCTCCCTCAGATATAACGCACTAATGCCAACGTTTTTTCCAATCTTTGAAGCACTTCAAAAAATAATTTTTTTAAATCTTGTTCAGCTCCACCTTCGATGCCGTCTTTATCTCGTCAGTCGTAGCGTAGCGTCGTCCTTTCATGGGCCTCTTCAGTTTCGTAAACAAGAAAAAGTCACAGGGGGCCAGATCTGGGGAATACGGTGGCTGCGGCATCATTAGTGTGTTGTTCTTGGCCTAAAAGTCGCGCACAAGCAACGATGTGTGAGCAGGGTCGTTATCATGGTGCAAAAGCCAATTTTTGTTCTTTCACAAATCCGGGCGTTTCTAGCTGATTGCTTCGCTCAAATTGCGCATAACGTGCAGGTAATATTCCTTATTGACCGTTCTACCCTGTGGCAAGAACTCATGATGCACCACGCCCCTGCAATCGAAGAAAACTGTAAGCAAAACTTTCACATTCGACCGAACTTGGCGCGTTTTTTTCAGTCTTGGTTCGTGCGGCAGCTTCCATTCAGATGATTGAACTTTGCTTTACACGTCGTAACCGTAAACCGACGACTCGTCACCAATTATGACCCTCTGTAGCAAATTTGGGTCGTTGCGGACAGAGTCCAACAGCTCGTTAGCAATGTTCATGCGATGCTATTTTTGGTCGAAATTGAGCAATTTTGGTACGAATTTCGCGGCGACCCGTCTCATGCCCAAATCGTTGATAAAAATTTAATGGCACGTGCCAATCGATATGTCTAGGTCCTCAGCAACTTTTCTAATGGCTATTCGACGCCAATACAATTTTCTTCACTTCATCAGTTTCTTCGTCTGTTGTTGGGCGTCCGGCACGCTCTTCGTCGTTCACATCTTCTCGGCCTTCTGCGAACATTTTGTACCACCGATAAACGTTGCTTCGGTCCAAGATAGTTTCTCCGTATGCCACAGTCAACATTCGGAACGCATTCGCGCACTTAATTTCGTTGTTTTTTTTAATAGGTTAAAAATCGAAGACGAGTCAAAACACGTGCAAGCAAAGCAGCTGTCAACAATTAACTGAACATTCAAAATGTCCGAAAATGTCGGCATAAGTGAGAGACATGAGTACCAAGATAACGCTACAAAAAAAACCAACATTCGAATATACGTAACCCGCGAAAATTAAAAATTCGCGAAACTTTTTGAACACACCTCGTACATACTTCTATTGCTTGCTCGAAAAGATTTAATTTTTGATTGTTTGTTTAAAACATTTATTATCTACTTCACATTTGTTACAAAGTTGTTAGTTGTCAGGGTTTACAAAGATACATGTGGCTTGATGTCTTAAAATTTAAGAATTCAAAATTCTTTCAAAGCAGAAAGTTCTCAAGTCACATGTATTTTCTGTTTATATTTTAGTTTCAGTATCAGCTGACACAATATTTTTATTTATCACAGTGAGTTTAATTTACAATAATGGCATTCTTCGTTGAATGCATGATACAATAATACAGGTAACCTCGAAGCGCCAGCTGATGGAGTTTGTTTGTGATGTGATCTGCCAATTGTTGTTTACGTTTTACCTATATAGTGCCTATTAAACTGTAAGGGTTCCTATTAAACTGTACTAATACAAATAAAGCTTTGAAAAGACACAAGCAAACGGAAGTACATGTCTCTTTTTTTCTCTTGGTTTTTGGACAGTTTTAATCACAAAACAGCAATAAAAAGTCCTGTTGTTTTATTTATTGTAAATTTGTTGTAGATTTGCGGCTAAATGTATTATTGTATCATGGTTGAATGCGTGTCATATCTTGCCAAGGAATTCCTTTCTTGTTCTCTTATCTAGAAATATTTGGATTTGATGTTGCTGTTTTATGAAATTAAGTCCGATAAAAGTAACACTGATTTCATATCTAACACCCAGTTTTTCTTTCCGTACAAAAAGATGTTTTGTATGATATTTTTTTCCAAAATAATGTAGATTCATTAACTTGTTTATTTCTTCCTAATTAAGTGTTCAAAAGCAGCAAGAAATAAAAAGTTTGCACAGCAAAAGAAGAAAAAAAAAACGCTTAAACTGTATAAATAGTGGAGTATAAATTGCTGTTGTTGCTGCTATTTCACCCCTAGAAATCAAAGTTTTCGTTAAGAACTAAAGTTTATTTCTAGTTGTGTGTTTTATATTGTTGAATTTTAATTTAGTTCTTACACGCAATGCAGTTGTAATAAACAAGGCTTGTAACCTTTTGACTCACTGTTAATGCTGCTACCCACACACCCCCTCTCCCCTTTCTTTTAAGCATGAAAAGCTTTCCGTTTCTGTGTTTTTTTTTGTAATTTGTTGAATTTTATTGCACTTTTTAAATAAATATAATGCAGCAAATATTAAGTTATTTTAAGCAACAACTAAAAACCAAATTAGACTTACAACCTGCAATTAAAGTTTTTTTTTTGCTAGAGTTGTTTTGCTTAATTTGGTGTGTTGGAGTTTTTTTTTAAACTTGTAGCTGCATTTGATTGAAGACCGGATTTAAATGTGTGAAAAACATGCAAAATTTCAAATCAAAACTTTTAATTTTTAAGGGTGATTTATTTTACAAGTTGTGGTGTTTGTTAAAAGATGTTGAAAGTTGAATGAAGTTCGAAAAAAAATAATTAAAATTAACTAAAAATTAATAGCCAAGGGCCTGTGGCAAAAGACTAAATAAAAATATACTTAAGTATCAAACCAAAAAAGTTTGTCTTAATTAGAACAAAAAATAAGCAAATTAAGTAACCTGGGCACAGTTAGTAAAGAACAAACGACAATGGCAAGACTGTTGTAAATTTAGAGATGGTAAAAATGAGCTTTCGTTACAAAAAAGCTTTCAGCAAATTGTAATACTTTGGATCAAAACAATTCACATATTCCATTTGCAATAATGGCTGAGTATATAAAGCAGAAATCTACATCAACTGACACCACACACAGTGGACCAAACACAAAAGAACGCTGATGATGAAGGTTTAGTGGCCTTCGAAAACAGCTTGTTGTTTCCGTTCAACTATGTGTTTGTCAGAATTAATAATTATCACATGTAATTTGGCTTACAAAGCGATACGAACTTTAGCCTGATCAAATCATAAATATAGAAACAAATGAAATTCGAAAAAAATAATTAAAATTGTTTATAAAAGTTGTGGAAATTTTTAAAGTCTGAATATGATCGCATGAAACAGAATATTTATTTAATTGTACTTTTAAAAATCCAAGCTCTCTCTACCCATGAGAAATTGCTTTCTTTATGCCAAAACGCTAAATGTCATAATAATTCTTTGATAAATCGAGTATTTAAAACTTTTAGCGTTTCCTCTTTTTAAAGTTTTATAAATTAAAAACTATAAGCTTGTAATAAACCAAGAAAGTTTGTCTTAAGTGGAACAAAAGTAAGTATTACTAACACGTGCATAATTAGTAAAGAACAAACGACAATCGCCAAACTGCTGTAAATTTAGAGATGATGAGCTTTCATTACAAAAAAAAAGCTTTCAGCAAATTGTAATACGATGAATCAAAAAAATTCACATATTTAATTTGCACTGAAAACTTGAGTATATATAAAGCAGAAATCTACATCAACTGACACCACACACAGTGGACCACACACAAAAAAAAAACACTGATAATGAAGGTACATTGACCTTCCAAAACAGCTGGTTGTTACGTTCTACAAGTGTTTGTCAGAATATTTACAATTAACTTTGCTGTTATTTGTTCATTAATAATTATCACATGTAATCGGCATTACAGAGCGATACGAACTTTAGCCTAATCAAAGCATAAATATAAAAATAATTATATTAAAGCTTTCAGCTTTCATTACATGAAAAAGCTTTCAGCCAATTGGGGTACTTAAGATCAAAACTATAAGTGAAATTTATTTGCTGGTGGTTAAGCGATGTCTATATGCATTTCATTGTTGCTTTAACAAATCGTCAGTAGACTTCAACCACACATTTTGAACAGTCACAAACCTCTTATCTTATGCACAGACTTTCATAAACTATTTGAGAATTCACAAATATTAAGATCAAAACAACTCACATGTTCTATTTTCATTGCAAAATATGTATATAGAGCTGAAGTTTATATCACACACAGTGGACCAAACAAAACTTTAGCCTAATCGAGTCATAAACAGAGAGACACATAAATCGTTACCTAAAACGCTAAACACCGTATATAACAAAAAATTTAATATCGCCTTTTTTTGATAAATTACCTGATATTTCATAGAAATAAATGCTACAAAAAAACCAAATCTGAGCTAAAAAACTAGCGATTTCATTGGAAAAATTTGCATTAAAAAGCTCAATATTTTCCATTTAACGTGTTTTCTCATTGAAAAGCCCAAAATATTTTCCATTCTAACATGTTTTTTCCTCCTTCTGTAAAATTATGAAATTTTAGTTAGTACGTTTTGGGCGCAGGTAACAAAATGCTAATGATGTTCAGATTGCAAAAAAAAATCTCAATATCATGAAAATTCATTTTATTTCTTCTAATTAAAAAAAAAAAAATTAATCGATGGATCTTGCTGGCCATCCCTGAAGCTTACTGGCAGTTTTTAAGTCCAAAAAAAATTTATTGTGTATCGAAAATCGATTTTACTAGTAATAAAGAGGCAATAAAATACAAAAACTTTTTTCACAAATTTTCGACAACGATATGTCTCGAACCATTTTACAGATTCTAGTCAAAATTGCGGTATCCGATACACTTTTCAAGGCTTCAAAAATCAATGAATACGAGTATCTAAAATCGAGTTGACTTAGACTTTTGAAGTTATTAAAAAATAAATTCAGTAAAGTGAGACTTTGACTCGCGCGCGAAGAGTTCCGTACAGACACTACATATCGCTCATTTACTCAAATAACGTCAAAACTCAAAAAGATGGAATTTTCGAGATAGTGATGCAGAATTGATCCTCATATCGTTCTTTATGTTGTGTAAAAATTTCATGCAAATATCCCGTTTACTCAGCTCGTGAGAGAAAAATTAAATTTTATTTTTCCATTAAGTTGTGTGTAAATTGAAAACTTCAAACTCGTTTTCTGGCAAACTGGTTTTTTTTTTAGTTATGCCGTTGCTTGAGTAAATGAGAGATATGTAATAGTACGAGTATACGGACTTTAGCCTATTAAATCAAATATCTTACCTATTGTAGACATTAATTTTTTTTTGTTTGTTTTTCCTTTTTTCATTTTAGCTCTTTTTTAGTTTTAGCGATTTTTTTAATTTTTTGGGTTTTTTTTTGTTCTGGCGATTTTTTTGGTTTTTGGTGATATTTTTCGGTGGTTTTTAGTTTTAACGATTTTTTTAATTTATGCGTTTTTTTTGCTTTGGCGATTTTTTTGGTTTTTGGTGATATTTTACGGTGGTGTTTTAGTTTTGGCGATTTTTATGGTTTTTGGTGATATTTTTCGGTGGCTTTTAGTTTTAACGATTTTTTTAATTTATGGGTTTTTTTTATGTTTTGGCGATTTTTTTGGTTTTTGGTGATATTTTACGGTAGTTTTTTAGTTTTAGCGATTTTTTTGGATTTGGCGCTTTTTAAGTTTTTGGCAATTTTTTTCGTTTTTGGGAATATTTTTTCGGTTTTTGGCGATTTTTTGTTTGTTTTTTGGCCACCTATATACTTTTGGTGAATTTTTTTTGCATATGAGCGATTTATTCTACTCTTGATGATATATTTCATTTAAAAGTTTTTTTTTCATTTTGGCGATTTTTGGTTTTGGTATTTTTTTTAAATTTGGGATTTTTTAGCTTTGGCGTTTTTGAAAATTTCGAAGATGCAGCAAGTTGTCAAAATCACATTAACTGATGGAATACCCTTTAATTTTCATTTTATTAAATTTCAGTGTTCATTGGTGTAGCCTGCATAAAAATACACTCTCTTTCGAAACTTCAAGTGTCTATATGTAATTGTCTGTATATTACATTAGAATTTCGAGATGTTACGTTACTCGCTTTAGAAGACCCTTTAATTTTTAACTCATATATTTCTTAATGTAGCGTTCAAAGTTTTACATATTCTGTGAAAATTTCAGGTCCGTAGCTCTTATTGTTCTGGGGAAAACAGCCTTTGACAGATAGACACACAGACAGACGGACAGCGTAGCGAAAGGAATAGGGTTCTTTTTCACCTTTGATCTACGAAACAACTACGAAAACAACTTTAAAATATGAACTTGATATTTAAATAGCACTGACAGAATAGGCTAGACTTAATAAAGCTGGGTTTGAGTATCCTGAGAAAATTAAAACTGCCAGGAAAATAATTTTTTCCTGATATGCCGCTCTTATTTTTAAAAGTAAACACTTGACATCATTAAAACCTTCATTAAATTATTATTTTCTCTTTTCTTTTCAGTTTTCCAATGGCCTTCTCTACCCCACTGCACTGCAGAAAAATGGTGCTTTTCTAACATCTAAATCCAACAGCAACGTTGCCAATTTTCATTAAGGCAAAACAGCAAGCGGGAAACTAAAGTTTCTTTTATTTTATACATATTTTTTTCTTCTTAACAACACTCATATAATCGGCCGGTTGTACACCTACAGCCAAATGGCTGGCTGAAATCTCAAGCACCATTATTACTAAACAAAAAATAAATAATTGACGAAAAGCTAACAAATATTAATTAGCTGGCCGGGAAAGAAAAGAACCTACTGCTGCATAATCTCAATCTAAAAGTATCACAGCTGTTGAAGTTTATTTGAACAAATTTAATTACGAGAAGAAAACAAATCTTTTGTTGCTTATATAATTTCGTTTCAACCTAAAAAATAAAACAAACATTCGTAATAAATTTAAAACGTTTAACAAACAGTGAGTGTGTTGTCGCGAGTGTGCTTTTTTTTAGAGACAAAGAGAGACAAAATAAAAAATGTTAAGTTTTGCACGTTTGAAAATGGCCACTCATCATCTGCGTACATTATGTACAAATTGCTGCATGCAAGTCTTCCTTATAATGACACTATTCGTGATTGGAAATTTAAGTGCCTGGCAGGAGAATGTAAGACCAAAATTATATGTGGAATTAGGTAAGTTGCACAAAATTATTTAATTATTGCATTTAGACATTATGTATGGATAATGATACGAGTATTTAACTGTTGATTTTTATGGAAAGTTTTTGTGTTTTTGTTATAAAAATTTATAAAAAATGCTTATCATGCTTTCTAAGTCTTCGCTGCTGCAATTGCAAAACTTGTGAAAATTATGCAAGTAGAGTTATTCAAACAAAAAAGCTTAATTGTTGAAATTCAGGTCAATACAGCAGGTACTGTATGCTTTGCTTTTGTGTCTGTTTTTGGCGGAATTGAGATTTGTAAAAGTACAGTAGCTTCCGCTTAACTTATCTGCGGTTAAATTATTTACTCGCTTAATTAATGCCAAAAGCATGTGAGGCTGTGTGAGTGAATTAAGTAATAACCCAACAAAAATTACTGCTTACCAGAAGCGTTTTTGTAAAGGAGACAATGTTACAGAATCACTTGCTGTTGCGCATGAATAAGGCATTATTTTTGTTCGAGATGAGCCAGATAGAAGCTATACATTTAGCTTCCAAATAGCCAAGAATTTTTTTTTGCCTTACTAAAGTGCTTCACAGAAGTAATAATATATAATTTTTGTGAGAGCCCGCCTTACGTTAGTGCTTTTCAAAAGCATTTTTCGAAGCTTTTGTTATCAAATAAGCAATACATTGCTTCCCTCAGTTGTTAGTGCTTCTAAATTAGATTTATTTTTTTTTTGCTGGGAAAGTATTCTATAACTGATTCTTACCTCTTAATTTCACTACCTCTTTCAAAGAAAGAGCAGGTTATCAATTCGTCTGTATTTTTTATGTTCGAGGGGAACTATTTACATTTCGGGAACTTTTAACACTAATGTCAATAAGCTAAAATCTGGCAACACCATAATAAAGTTTGACAGTTCTTAGCATAAACGTACTAACAACATTTTGATGTACAAGTGCTATTTGTTTTGTTAGCAGTGAGTTAGAAAATCAATTTGATAAAATAAAAAAACGGAAATTTCAAGAGAAGGTTTTCGTTTCGGATAATTTTTCACAACTTTCGCCGTGGATTATCTCAACAAAAATGTATCAATGAACTCAGTTCTTTGCATGGCGATAAGGCACCATCAAAAAACCACAGTATATTGCTGGTATAGTGAATGCAATCGTAGTCGTAGTTCTGTCGCCGACGAACTCCATGAAGGTCGTCCAAAATCGGTTGTTGTGCCACAAAACATCGATACAGTGCGAGAATTGATAATGCAAGATCGTCATGTGACATATTTTGAGATAGAGGCATCCTTGCACATTAGTTCCACTTCAATATATTCGATTTTGAATGAACACTTAGGGCCTGTCCCACGATGTCACCAGCAAACGTTCGATCGACAACTTGCATTGCTAACAGTAATAACATTAAAAAATTTGTTGTTGTTTTCAATATAAGTATTCGATCGAACTAATTCTAGTGACATCGTGGGACAGGCCGTTAGTGATGGTTTGTCGATGTCAACCACGTTGGTCTTGTGGCACATTTACATTTGAAACACAAATAAAATTTTAAAATTTGGGGGGGGGGGAAATAAGTCCGTGACTTTTTGAATGAATTACAAGTTTTTGGATTCAAAATGATTTAAATTTTCAACATAGTCTCCTTTGAGCTCCATGCACTTTATCCAATGTTTCTAAATTTTTCCCCCTAAGAATAAAGAAGATTTGTCGAGGTCCTCAAACTATGTAGTTAGTTATTTCTTTGTGAAATGGTTTCATCGTTGGAGTCAAAACTCTTTCCTTCTAGCCATTTTTTCAGGTTTGGGAAAAAGAAATATTAAGTCGGGTCTAAATCCGAAGATAATGATTGATGGAGGAGCAATTAGTAGCCCGATTCATAAATACTTTTTATGAAAATTGCACATGTGTGCACCATTGCATTGTTCTGCTGGAAAAGAACTTTTTTCTTACCCAAATGCGGTAATTTTATTTTCATATCCTCATTACATAAACCCAATAAGCTGACACAATAGTCGCCATTTATTTTTTTAGTCTTATGAAGGTATTCAATGTGCATTATACAGCGTGTATCCTAAAAAATGTACGCCATGACTTTATTGGCTGCCAAATCCGTCTTGGATTTCTTGGGCGCCGACTCACCTCGAGAAATCTACTGTTTTCACTGTTGTTTGGTATCCAGTGCATTGCAGTAAATCTATGTTTCGCCCACGGTTATAAAACGATAAAAACCCCATTCGTATTGCGGTTACACAACGCCAAACAATCCTCCGAAGTTATCACGCGAATGCGTTATAGTCGATTGTGAAGAAAAACGGAAAGCTTTCTCTCATCCAAGTGATCATTCTTAATTTAAACCACTGAGCCATGTGAGTTGCACACTCTCTCTCTGATTTTAAATATCCGATCGGTCAACACCATATCGTACATTTTTCTAAATTGTTTCGCTTATAGAGATCTCAACTAGGCGTCTAGTATGTTCGTCATCTTTCGTGCTTGTACAGCCACAATGAAATTCAGTAAAACACTTGTTTACCATAGAAAATGATGGTGAAGACTCCCTATAGTATTTATCAAGCTTAGCCCTGGTTTTAGTGGTGGTTTCTTCCGCCCAAAATAACGCTTCATGAGTACATTAATTTTTTTTTAATTTTTTTCCAAGTCAGCCAAAGCCCCTGCTATAACTCCCAACAACACATTTATGGTATTTGCCAAAGCATTGCAATTTATGTCCAGCATGTAACTCTTTCCCCTCTTATTATTCGTTGCAAAAACATCATCGACAAAACACATTCATTTCGCTAATACGTACCTACAACTTCCTGTGAAAATTAAATTAATTATATAAATTTCCTCGTTCTGAGAATTTTTTGCACTTGTGCCGAAGCAGATGCTTTTTTCCAGTATTTTAAAGTAATCGGAAATGACCTTATCGTAATTAAAATAAATTCTTCTCTCTGTCTGCTACACGTGTCATTTATTTGTGTTCAACATGATTTTATGTTCTGTTGCAAGAAGTGTAGTTCGTTTCCCTTACTAACTTTGCCTTTCCCATTGCAATGCGATTTAAATACTTTTGTTGTATTTGCAAGTTATGCACGTATGTATGTGAGAATGCAACATACTACATCGCTACATTACATTTAACACTTTGAATGCAATTTAAATTTCGATTTCTTCAACAAATACTATTGGCTGGCTGACTGTGTCTTCAGCACTGACTGACTGGACTGTGTAATCGTAGTTGTTTCTGGACATGATTATGTGTCTGCCAGCGTGTTTAATGAAATCACAATTAAATTGCAGAGAGAAAGAAATATTTTAATGAACATTTCGGAAGCCGAATATTTGCACACATATATTTGTTTCTCTGATACAGAGAGTTCCAATTTTGCAAAAGGTGTTGCTTACAATTTTAAATATGATCATGAAGGTGATATTGCATAATGAGAAATTAGTAATCGATTCGTGTTTAGGTATGTTTTATTTGTTCGTATTTTGCAAAAACTTCCCCTGATGATCCCAATTGATTGCTTAATTGCTAACACTAGGAAAGTCGACCAATATTTTATTTTTTATCCTTGAAAACTAATTCAGTTTAAGGTAAGGAATTTCCTTTGATTGTTGTGGTGTATTCATATAAAATAATAAACATATAAAATTATAGTAACATGAGACAAGGTGTAGACTAGAGGACTTATTATTATATATTATTATATTCCGAGTTCACTTGGTTCTACTGAATAAAGTCTGTCAGGTGCCTCAACAACAACCAAACTTCATCTTAAGTATCTTTGATTGACTTAGATGATAAAGCATTCCTTGGAGCATATTTTTTGCCGAAAAATTATGGTATTAAGGTAGCGCTCTTTTTAGAGATTTCTGAGATTAAATGTACTGCTCTCAGACTGCCAATGTAAGGCCCAAGGAAGTAGATAACATTTGTTGAGCTTTGGCTCTCGTCGAAGAACTACCGATATCTAGCGCAAAAATTCTAAAGAACGTAGGTTTCTACAAAATATTTAGGGTTAATCTAATTGCCTCCGAGTGTCATAAGTAAGACTACTCTGACAGGATACAAGAAAGAAAAAATTAACATTCAGCTTACCTGGTTATAATAGAAGAATTATGTAAGGGCATGATTTCATTTGATTAGCTAAGAGCAAAGAAATACTAAAGATCATGGCAACTCCGAGGAAGGAGGAAAAGAAATTGAAATTAAGGAAAAATGGTTTGTAAAGTGAGGTTAAGTGCTATAAAGGGTCACTCATGTGAGGAAGTGTAAATTTAGCTTTTAAATGTTCTACGCCAGAACAAACTACTGCTCTCGATGAAGGAGTGAATGTTTCTTAGATGGCTTTACGAATTATCGCCCAAGTTACTATCGCCCGAAACTGCTAAACGAAAGAAGGCCCAAAATTTTTGGATAATTAGTCATTGTGAAGAAATACTCAAAAAAACAGAGCCCGATCGCCCAAAAAAATGAAGGAAGACGCAAAAGTGTAAAATAAATAATCGTCCAAAATTTTGTTTTCGGTTTTTTAACATTTGGTAATTATTCATTATGAACAAATACCCAAATATCTAAAAATATCGAGTCGCCAAAAGTCGATGAACAATCACCCAAAGTTTTAAACAAAAATTTTTGGGCGATGCAACTTTTTTGCTTTTCGGGCGATAGCAACTTGGGCGATAATTCGTACAGCCGTCTTAGACCTGTAGCACCCAAACGAAGTACTTACTGCCAAGAAGTCCAATACCGCCACTTTTCAATGGGGGGAAGAGAGACATAGAAAGTAAGGTATCGTTTCCTCTTACTCTTCATTTCCAAAACTGGACAATTACTGGCGTTTTAGGGTAGGGCCAGCTTTTTAGTTTGGCTGCGAAGTAATTATATCTGTGGCAAAAAGGAAAATGTCCTCTTAAGCTAAAATTTATATAATGGAGTTACCCAATTTAAAACTACACCTGTGTGAAATTTCAGTTTATTTATGTGCTTTTAGAGAAAGTTGCAGCACAATTAGTTTTTCTTTCCTTATTTAATTTCAATTCAATTCAATTCAATTTGCGATTTTTTTTTTGTAATAAAACTTATGCCGGATAGACATCTGGCATTTCTTGTGTTTTTCATTTTGTGGTGTCATTTTCAAAATGCGTAGAACGCCATAGTGTTTACTCGGCACTAACTTGACTTTCGATCTAATATATTGTAATTTTATAGTTAAGATCTTTCAATTAATATGGTCTCGTAAGAAAGCAACATATTTTGCAGAAATAGGAATAGTTTTAAAAAATTCAGTAAATTGTGACTTGGACTCGCATACGAAGAGTTCCATATGAACTCTGCCTATGTAATACTATACGAACTTTAGCCGATATAATCGAATATCTTACCTGATGTAGACATTTAAAAAAATTTTGTTCTGGCGTTGTTTAGTTTCAGCCTTTGTTTTACCGATATTGTGTTCGGTTTTTTGCGATTTTTTGTAGCTCTAGCGATTTGTTTTAGTTTTTGCGAAAATTTTTTTATTGACTTTTTTTTAGTTTTGACGACTTTTTTCTGTCTTGGCGATTTGTTTTTATTTCCGTTTTTTAGTTTTGGCGTTTTTTTCGGCAATTTTTTTTTGCTAGACATATTTTTAGTCTCAGCGCTTTTCTTACTTTTGGTGCTTTTTTCATTTCGGCGATGTTTTTGTACTGACTTTTCTTAGTTTATGCGTGTTTTGTTAGTTTTAGCGTTATTTTTCGTTTTGGAGAGTTTTTTGTTTTGGCGATTTTTGTTTGTTTTTTACAATACTTATTTTTAGTTTTAGGGATTTTTTTTTAACTTTTAGTGCTTTTTTCGTGTCGGCAATTTTTTTTTTGTTTCGGCGATTTTTTTTTAGTTTTATTCGCGACCTTTTCACTTTTGGTGATTTTTTGCATTTGAGCAATTTATTTTATTTCTGGCGAAATTTTTCATTTAAGCGTTTCTCAATTTGGTATTTTTTATTTTAGTATTTCTTAATTTTGGCATTTTTTTAAGCGTTTTAGTTTAAGCGTTTTTTAAAATTTGAAGAGTTTGCCTTTTATTCGGTTTCCAAGATACAGCAAGTTGTCAAAATTACATTAACTGATGGAATACCCTTTAATTTTAATTTTTTATATTTTAGTGTTGATTTTTGTAGTCTGCATAAAAATGCACTAACTTTCTATATATAAATGTCTTTATATTACATTACAATTTTAAAATTTTCCGTTGCTCCCTTAAGGACGTCCTTTAATTTTTTATTCTCGTTTATTTGTTGTTATAGAATTAAAAGTTTTGCATACTCTGTGAAAATTTCATGTTCGTAGCTCTTACGATTCTCGAGAAAACCGCATGTGACAGACAGACAGACGGACGGCAGAACATTGTAGCGAAAACATTGGGGTTCCTTTTAAAATTTGGTGTACGGAAACGTAAAAATCACTTTCGATCTGTCCCACGATATCGACAAGAAACTTTTTATCGATCACTTATATCTCCTAAAAAACTATGAAATTCTACTTAAGCACTTTTAATTCATAACATTTTTGCCATAAAACCGGTCATGCCTAGACTTGGATGGCATTGCAAGCTGAAATGCACCAAATCGACCGCCCTTAAGCTGTCGGTAAAAGTCTCGTGCAGCATATATTCAAGTGCCATACGGTGGATAAAAAAGCAGAGTGCATTACCCTTTTAAGCATTTCCTCCCTCCATGTCAGATCGTCCGCATTTGAGTTGCCTGCCATAGTCTCGTACTGTATCCATCCGAGTATCATACGGCCTATAAGAAAGTTGGACTGATCGCTGAAATTTATAATAGTTGTAAATATATTCCCTAACTTCAAGCACTCTTGTTACAAAGTTTGAGAACCCCTTTTATTTTCCTCTTGAAAAACATATGCACGAGTACATACATATTTACAAACATTCTTATGCACAATTTCGTTGTCATTACACAAAATGGTACGCTCCCACTATGACACGTAAACAGCGATGAAAAAAAGTACAACTGTAATTAACAGTTATATCCTGCCTATATGGTTCTGTAACGTGTATAACTGACTGACAGACAGTATGGCTGTTGTTTATTAATACAAACATGTACATACGTACGTAGTGCATGCTTTAAGACTTGCCTTACTGCATTCGTACATGCCTGCTATTTCCTCCCTACCAAATTGTTGTCATAGTCACAATAACAGTCATCATCAGCGTCAACATCATCGTGTAATTAAAATAAAATGCCACAAAGACACACTGCCTTATAATAAATAAATATTTTTGCAAGAAAGCCATGACAACGTTTGCAAAAAAAAAAGAAAAGAATTTAATAGGAAGAAAATAGTGTACGAGTATATTTTTATAATGGTTAAGCATTTTGTAGTTGCAGAAATATTTATTTATGAAAGAGGAACCATTTCATTTACGTTTGTATTTATTGGTTGATTGTGATATCAAAGAACCTTCCCTGGGGTAAATGGAACTCATACACATGGAACTCACTCACTCATTCACGAGACTGCTCCTCAGGTGATAATGACCAGTGTGAGCTCTAACACTTCACAGCAGACCAGTCCTTTTGCAAAGGGATGGCCTAAGATGGAGTTAATTAACACTTTGTAGCACCTTGTGACTTGTCATTGAACTATCTTATAGGAACTTAATCGGTCAACACTTCGAAATTTTGTTGGCATTATAACAGGACAGCTTAGTAGGAAGATGATGAAACTCAAATTAGAAGTCAAATCTTCCATCTAGAAAAAATAACAATATTTTAGGGCTTCTTTCCGATTGGAAAAACCTAAGAAAGTATATTAAAGAAACATGGTTCTTAACCTGACTAATTTTTATAGGTTATTTATGGTTATTTCTTGAGCACTATTTCTACGTAAGAGCGCATAACATGCTATAAAAGCATAAGTGGCATCCGAGTCAATATAAATTGCCCCTCTTTTCAACCTTACCTAACCTTATTAGATAATGCAGCATATTAGATAATACTAGTGGTTCTAAAGCTGAAATCTCTAGCCGTTTAAATAAAAATTGCCAAGAATTTGGTCTACTTAAATCAGTGTGGATTTTCTCAGGAAGAACAAAGTTAAAAATATTCGATACAAATAAGAAATCCACACTGTTATACGATTGCAAGAACTAGAACTCACCATCATGCGAACTTTAATCTAAGCAAATTTTTGTAAGTAAAGGAATGAGCAAGATCCTTTGAATATACTGCTCAAGAACAATCCAGTATAATCATCTTTTGTCCAAAACCAATCGCAGCTGAAATCCGGAAGCAAAAGTGAGGCTGTATCAACCATACCTTCCGCAAACCACCGAACGATATTGTGAAAAAAAAGATACGAATTGGAAGCCACAAGGCACTCGAAGACTAGGACCCCCATCACAAACTTGGAAACGACTAAGCGAAATCTAATTATCCCGATCAAATCTGCGTTGAAAGGAATTGAAAAATATAACACACGATCGAGTCTACTTGTTGCGGCTAATTAATACTTACAATAGTAAAAGGAACCAGTATATATGTATATATATATATATATATATATATATATATCGACGATTTACTACGCTTATCCTAATGTAACTTCAGAGTGCTCTCTTTTGCCGGTATTGTGTAGCAGAATCATGGGCGAAGTAAAATAATCAATAAAATTGCTACTAAACACAGCTCTCAAAATTTAATGCGCCTGATTGACACCAGAGGCGCTCCAACTCTGCATTATTAAAAACGTTCGAAAAGAGTTGTAAAAGAATGAAGCTATCTCTTCCTTCATCACCTGCTTTTTCTATCACTATCCATTCCTAAAATAAAAAATGGAGTAGTGGCAAAGAACCTATTCAACAGATATCTGCTCCTCCTCATCTCAAAGACTTCGGCAAAAGTCGTTGTAGGTTATATTCAATATTTTCGCATGCAGGCCTATATGAACTTAAATCCTTTCGTAAGTTTCGTAAGTTGGAAGCCTGAATGAGTAACCTCATTTGAAAATACTCGTAGTTTCTTTGGAAAATCTTGGATGATTCTGAGGTTTCAGCGGGACTTCGAGATTTCAGTTACCGCTGATGGAATAAACCAAATCCGCTGAAGACGAAGTAGAAAGATAAAAATATGTAAATTTTTTAGTATCGATGATGTAAAATCATTATACTTTCTGGTTACTACCACTGAGACAAATTAACATGCATTTAAGCTCATTGGACGAAAAAAGGAAAGTCAGTTTAAGACCTTGCAGACTTCTATTATTTGAACAAAGCATCTTGTATTCCTTTGTAGCAGCTTTGAAAATGGGTACTATTCGTATGAAAGCATGATTATGCTTAAGAAAGTAAAGTCGTCTAATCACCTTCCCTATAAATAACCGGCTAATGAAGCCTTCGTACTTTAGGTTATATTTGAAAGTGTAGTACCCAAGCTCTTCCACTCGCAGACCCTTAAAGTTCATTCTCAAGATATATAGGCTAAGGAAAATAAGAAATACCATTAAGTAATCTGTTCTACTTAGTGAGAATACAAATACATATGAATTTTCAACTTGTATTTATCGTTATGTTTATGTAACTTAAATTTTACTCAAATATTGTAACTTATCAAACCATAAATTCCTCTTTAATTAACCTTGAATAGTGTTTAAAATTCTTATTTAATCTATTCAAAAGTATCATGCATATTATATTCTACTTTTCTTTTTGTTAGTGCAAAAAGTAATTACCGTTGAAAATTATATTACGCTTCCTTAAATTAATTAACATATTATCGCATAAAGAAAAGTATTCGCCCTTTTATTTCATTTGCCAAATGTGCTTGCATTTTATACACATACTCGTAGATGCAACCATTTTGCCTGTTACAACAAGATTCTGTAAATTTAGTCACCTCATTTACCGCACTTTATACGAGGAATTTAATTCTACTTCAATAAGATTGTTTTTGTTCATGCACCTACAACACTACAACACACATGATCATTGTCATCGTCATAATTATTAACATGCTTTTATATGTGTATGAATATAAACTCAATTACGAGACACTCACTATTGCCATGCTAAAATCCATAAAAGGGATGAGCAGTACTTGCAACAAAAATATACTAAAATATCTTTAAAATTGAACCAATTTTTGTTTGTAGCATAATGTTCGAAAAGAATGGCCACTCGCTCAGATTTGCCTCAAATTTATAAGCCTTACTCCATGTTGGTACACAATCATCACTTGATGTCGATTCTTTCCCTTAATAAGTGAAGGAAAGTTGTTGGGAAAAGAACTCATTCCTTTTTAACACCAGCTTTTAGTTGTATGCTTTAACAAAGTGATATAACAACATCTGTCACCTATGCCAAATTGGCCTTTAGATCCTACTTCCCGATATTATGCTGCACTCATGAGGACTTTGCACGTCTCAAAAATGCTCTTTGCTAGACCAATTTGAATTTGTAATACATCTTCTGATATCGTAGTCCGATACATTTAGAAGATTGTGCAGAATACAAATACTCATAAAAGGAATTCCTCCTTATCATTGTTGACTTATTTCGACTTCGACTACGACGTTTTTGTAATGGATTAAGGAACACTTCAATATTTTTTTTAAAATCTTAAACCAAAAGTCGTAGCCGAAGTCAAAATACGATAAGACCCATTAAATCTTATTTGTGCAGAATGAGTAGTGACGAAGAAGCTATTCAACAGCTTCCTACCCCCCGTCTTCATCATGAAGAGTTCCAAAGAAGGCGTTGTGAAGTAAATTCAATTCTTTAGCATGCAGACCTCTGTTAGCCTTTTAATACAGTCACCAGCGCAGCTGTTTCCTTGTAATTAATTTTAAAATATTATGCCACCTGAAATCGTTTCGGGGGACAGTCAATTCGAAAGTTGAATAAGTAACCTCATTGGACTATATTTCCTCTGAAAAATGGTTGACGTATCTGATATTTTAGCGGATTTTAAGATTTCGATGGGACTTCCAGAATTTCGAGATTGCAGTTACGTTTTTGTCTGATTTCTATTTGTCTGCCAATTCCTTAAGTACGGCACACTTGCGCGAAATATCATATCTTCCATCGGTAAAAGGTGTAAATCAGCGATAGTATGTATGTATGTTTTACCTCCTTTAGGAAATTGATAGTGGTAGAGGAGACAGTTGGTGATGGAGGAGATAGAGGAACGTTAGTATTCACTGAAGCCGGTTCATTTCAATGACAGTGTCTATGCCTTCATCATTTGAACTTTCCTTCCACAACTGATACAAAGGGATACTAATGCACATCAGAAAAATGCATGGTGTTGTTATTAATGACTGTCGGATCCGGGCTCGAACCCAGGACCTTCGGTTTCTGTAGGCACTCGCATTGCTTTATTCCGTTCTTGATAGCTGCGACAGCATATATTATAGGAAAAAGCCAACCGATTAACCTAACACGAGATGCTCTTCCTATTTTTGTTTACCTTTTATTCTGAGAGTTTATCGTGAAAGCAGGGACATATTTTCGTTGCCACCCTACACGTACTCAACCTATTGCATCTATCTTCTGCTCTCTGAAGATAGTGTTTGAGGATAATATTTTTAATGGTTTAAAACTTCATTGCGACTGGAATATATAGCAGGACCATCCCTGTCCTCATATTCTGTAACTCGACAATGCTTAACTTAAACGCGTTCGCTAAAATGCTGAACAAATAGAAATTAAAAAAAATTTCGGTGACATAAATCAGTAAAATTTCATCGAATTACATTTGTAAGCCGTTGCCTATTAACACTAGTCGTTTGAAAATTGTATTCGTAGCCAAAAACCGATAAATCGACTTCATACACTTTTAGCGATAGAGATTTAGCTTTAACGAGTTATAGAATACCACGGCTGATTAATTCGTCCGCCTGCTCCCTGCCGATTAAGTTACTATATGCGGAAACCCAGATAGGAAGTATGGAGCGTTTAACGTGAAAGCAGTGACACATTTTCCTTGTGACCCTACACGTACTCAGCCTTCTTCATTGTTATTCGTCTTTTTTAATATAAAAATTTAAGTTTTTATTTCTGATGGTGCCAAAAGGGATTGCGACTTGCAATTCTTTAGAAGCAGATCAGCCCTGATTAGTTCGTCCGTCCGCCTTTTTTCCGCTGAGGTTACTATGTGCAGAAACCCAAATTAGAATAATGTGGATCTGACGACAAAGTCTTGATAGCATATCTTTACAATGAATAACTAAAATTGAGGAGGTTTCAAATGTTCTAAGTGATCTAAGCGAAAGAATTGATGCCTGGTTGTCGACAAAGATTCAAATTTTATCCATAACATTTCTTGCACTTCGTTTACTACCTGCCTCTCTTATGGGCAGTATTTCACTTATGGACACTATTTCACTACTGCAACTGCACCATCGGAAAGACGATGTCGCAAGTACAACACAAATCACTAGGGGAAACTCCAGACCCAAGCAACGCCGTTCATTATTGATCAGTCTGTGTGTAGGAGGAGCTTTTTCGCTCTTTTTCCATTGTTTTTTATATGGGAAAATTATGTTTTTTTTACTAGGACGACTACAACGATTTTGTAATAGATTAAAAAAAATATTGCAATGTTTTTTTAGTCTAGTACAAAATCGTCGTACTCGAAGTGGAGATTCGACCCTCCTAATAAGTCCTATTATACAACTTTTAGGAAATAAGTTCATACAACATACTAAAAAGAGGTGATAGCTGTACTTGTAACCGGACGAGGTGAGATACTTTCACAGTAAACGAGAATTTTGTGCATCGATCGCAATCGATCATACCTCATGTGTCAAATTCTTCTTCCCTTCTTTTCTCGGACTATGCATCACTATATATAATCCAAAATCTATATGATTTTTCTAAGTCTAGACAGACTGATATAACAAGTGCTCAGAACATAGATCCGTGATTTTCTAAGGGGTGGGCCATTTATAAGTTTAAATTTTAAAATGCAATAAAACAAAAAAAACGGCGTGAAATTTGGTAAATTTTTTATTTTTTTTTGTTGTGAAGTACAGTTCTGGTTAGAGAAGGAATATTATTTCATTCATATGACTGCCGCGGCTGGCCTCACAGTACCCCAATTCGATCGTACCAATTTTCGAACACTTTTTCTAGTGTATGAGGCCGTATCTCGGTAATGGCATCTCGAATGTTGGCCTTCAAATGCTCAATTGTATCTGGTTTGTCGGCATAGCACTTGTTTTTAATGGCGCTCCACAGAAAATAGTCCAACGGTGTCAAATGTCAGATTCTTGGCGGTTAAATAACATCACTATTTCGGCTAATTAAACGGCCATCAAAGATTTGACGCAATAAAACGATTGTGGCATGAGTTGTGTGGCAAGTTGCACCATCCTGCTTAATCCAAACATTGTTCAACAACAATATCATAAAAAGCGGGCACAAAAACATCAGTTATCATGGTGCGATAGTTGTCTTCATTGAGCGTAATGGTTGCGCCGTCCTCAGTATTCAAAGAAATATGGTCCAATAATGCTTCCTCTCCACAGTCACTCGTAATGAGCGCCTGGTCTTGGCGCATCAACAATGAAGCCACTTTCACGAACTTTAGCAATAAACTTGCGTATACCGGGCACATTTGATCCTTATCTGTGACCAAATTTTGTGCGACATTTTCGTGCAATTTGCGAATAATTGTCCGTGTTTTGGAAATAAATTTAAAATAAATCCCAAAGTTGCTCAAACGTAAATTTATTCATTCAGTGGAGATAATATAATGAATTTTGTGATGGAATAGAATTGCCAGATTCGAAGTAACCGGTGGTTCAAATTTAAACCGCTAGGTGGCCCACCGTATATATCTGTTTCATCTTCCAATTACGAACGAAGAAGCGTGAGAGAACTAGGCTACCTTTCCACAATCAATAACAAGTACAGCGTTGATGGGAGGTTTATTGTGCCTCATTAGAAAAGCGACACTAGCGACACTGTTATCAGCCTCTTTGAAATCCCAATACTAACTTTAACCGGGCAGCCACTATATGGAAACCTGCATAACATTTGAAGTGAATTAAAACTCCTCACCTTAAGCTTAAATAGGAATTCTGTCCAAAGGATAGACTACAGAGTTGTCTATCTATCGGTAAGGGTACGAGTAAATATATAAAAAGTACTTAAAGGCATAACAATATTGTGCCAAAATCCCTGATTGTTCATCCCTACCAGCAGATAGCATGTAGTTCTTTGAAAGTTACTTAATATCATTAAGTTTTCAATGCACACATTTTGTGAAGAAGACATTTAAAATTTTACGAGTGTTTGCCATTTTCGTGTGTACAACAGCAGCGGGAGGGCTGAGCAACAAAATGTTTAACCGCAGGAAATGCATTTTAATGCAGCATTTGCTACGTGTTTCTTTATTTTCAACCACACACATTCAAATACTATTTATGTTGCAAGTACAACAAATCTTTTGTGTGACATAAATACGAGTATGTATGTAAGTATGTTAAGCAAAATGAGAAGGACTTTTCGTAGACAGGGACGCATTTTTGTGGCTTTCTCCTTGAGGAACAAAAAAAGAAAACTTCCAAAGTTTTATTATCTTTTTCTTCTTTTGCTGCATTAAAATTATTTTTATTGAAATGTTAGCATAAGACTAACTGACTGTTGTTCTTGTACTGTCTGTGTAGAGGCTTCAGCTGGGTGCGCTTATCTTTTTCACCTTTTGTGCGTCGAGTGTCTATTAACTTTAAACTGCTGTGTGTTGCTTTCTTTTCCTTTTTCCTTTTTTTTTTTTTTTTTTTTTTTTGAGCAACGACTTTGGGCCAGCTATAATTACATTTAACGGAAGTACACATAATTTTCTAGTCAATTGTCTAGTTCTGGTTGTAAACTGGCAACCTGGTGGGATTTTATAAAGAAAATAATTCCAACCAAAAACTAACCAACCACCCCTTCAAGTCACCCATTCACCCAGACAGACATTTCACCATTCAAACACTCATTCTTGCTTTTAGTTGTGGAAACACACATATACGAGTACGTATAACTCCTCGGAACACGTAAATAATAAGCAGACTTCATGCTTTAATGGTTGGAGAATAGCGTCCGTACAAGTTGTATTTAGTTTGGGGTAGTTGAAGAGCAATTTTAGTCTTAGTATGAAAGTCATTGTCATTGTCCAATAAAAACCACTATAAGCACAAATTGTGCAGAAAATTTCATTATGATTGTACAGACAGACGGAAAAATACTTGAAAAGTAAATGATGAGAGGATAGTCAGGCATCACTTGCCTGCCAACCCAAGCCAATAATATGCCTTGTTGAATATTGCCAAATATGGCAGACATGCACTATTACTACCCACTGCTACTCACCTGGCTTAAGTCTTCACTCTGGCAGTTTGATAAGAAGGAAGGAAGGAGGCATTCATTAAGGACAGACTGACACAACTAAAATTAAAAATGTGTATATAGTAAATTTTTCTACTTTATTGATCGTTGTAACATTTAATTGCTTGTAATTGTAAGAAGAGTTGCAAAAAAAAAAGAACAAAGCTAAAGCACAAAAAATTTTGCAAAATAAAAATGGAAATATTTTTTACTCTCTTTGCAAAAGAAAAAAAGGCGACGACTGTCTGCTCGTTAGGTGTTTATGTGCAAGTTTAATTAAGCGTTATTGTATGTGCTTAAGGTGTTAAACATATGGAATTTATTAGATTCCAGCATATTTGTCCTGCTGTAAAACATGAATGTCATTGTAGCTCTGCTCAGGCGTGCCATGACAACTGAATGTATAAAAATTAAATACTGAAGTGTTTAATAAAACATTACCGGAGATTATGGTGGCAGGAATTTTGTAATAAAATACATATTTGGGGACAGAGAAGTTAATTGCAAAGTGTTAAATAAAATTAATAAAAATAATAAAGTCTGCTTAAGGAGAAATCTCTCTGAATCGAGTATTAAATTAAAATATTTACTGCCGTATTCATTAAAATTATTTTAGGTTTATTAAGGGCTTATTTGTAAATCTGTAATAAACCTAAATTTAATTTTTATGAATACAGCAGTTATACTCCTACTTAAATTATGTTTAGAATTTAGCTCTTTCAGAGGCTTAAATTTTATAAAATTTGACTGGAATGTATATTTTTAGTTGGTTAAAACTTTAACACACTTCAAAAACTTGTGCCTGGAACCTTCGTGAGATAATTAATATTATACGGAATTTGAACAGTTTTGAGAATCGATCTGCTTGTGAGAGCGTTCGGCTGGTTTTTAGAAGCCAAACTGGAGACAATCATCCTTAGTCCAGTTGTCAACATCGACGTCATGTTAATATAATAACCATTATCGAAAAAACTTGACTGTTGTTGACATGACAAGCTCATGCCATAGACCTTAGAGAACAGGCATAGACTGTCAATTGCATAATAATGCTCTCGAGAACGAGTAAACAAGCCCCCAATTTTTTAATATTGTATTGACGTGTCGTCGAGGGTGGCGTTGGCTGAAGTAGTTAGCACGTTGACCACAACACCGAAGGTTCTGGGTTCGATCCCCGTCTCCGAAAGTCATTAAAATAACAACACCACCCATTTTTCTGAAGTGCATTAGTGTCCTTTGTATCAGTTGTTGTAGGAAAAGTTCTAGAGATGCAGGCATAAGGCACTGGTCAGTAAACTACACCGCCTTTATCGGATGCTAATCCTAATGTAACATCAGAGCGCCCTTCTTCGCCGCTATTTTGTAGTAGAATCATCGCCAAAGTAGAATAACCAATAAAATGGCCTACTAAACACAGTTTCAAAATTTAATGCGCCTTATTGACACCAGAGGCGCTGCAAAACTGCATTATTAATAGCGTACAAAAAAACAGAGTTGTAAAAAGAAGCATAAAGCTTATCTCTATACCTTCCTTCAACTCCTGTCTTCTCTATCACTATCCCTTCCCTATCACCCTCTCTCACTATGTTCTCTTCAACTCACAGGTAGCACAAAGGCATCATTGTATTGGACCCAAGTGAGCTGAACACTAAATTACACATTTCCTTACCAGCAGCCTGCTAACATAACCCAACATAATTTGACGTGTCGTCGATGCTGACAACTCGAGTGAGGGTGAATGATAATGAACGATATTCTCCATCTTGTCAAAAAAACAGTCTCAATTAGGAATTGCCCTTTAGTTTAGTCCTTTGCTGTTCTTATCGCAGCGTTTCACGAAAATTGTGATGCACTTAGTTGATTTAGGTTTGTTATCCCCACAGTGGACTTAGGTTGACTTGTCGCCGATTGTCCTGTGCGTTGTTTGTTAGAGCGAAGTTTATTAAACAAAATATGGCCTTGCTCCAGAGGTAGAAGCTCAATATAATTGACAAGTAGAAACCGTAGAGACGTCTCGCAGCGCGTTGCAGTCGTGATGGGGCACTGGACGATTGGCAGACATGCTAGTAGTAGTATAGGCCTGTTCTCTTATAAGTTCTAACGTATGTGTCGCTGTGAAAGCAATGGAGGGACAGTTTCCCACTTTCTTTGCGAGTGTCCTCTCTCGAAAGACAAGTTTCTAGGCAGCCATGTACTAGACGACCTTTCAGAGTTATCAGAGATTGTTTTAAATTACCTTGTCAGATATCTAAATGCGACGGATTGGATCTAGTACCAAACAACGTATGCGAGTACGTGACTCATCAAACTGTTTGTAATTTTTGTTCAGTATCGTTTGGCAAGTCGTCATGGAAAGACTCACACCACAAATTACTCAACTGTATTACGAAAATCAGCGTTCTGTGCGAAATATTTTTCGTGCGATTCGAGAAACTTATGGTGCGCATAATCGACCACTATTGCCAACTCCACTCTCAAACTTGAGTCCCAGTTTACATAAGTGATTGATACTCGACCGGTTAGACCACCCACATCCATCAAGTAGTGAAGTGAATATAGCATCTGTAGCTGAGAGTGTACGCGAAGACCGTGACGAATTTATTCGTTGTCGTTCTCATCATCGTGGCTTGGCGTATTTTTCGTAAGGATCTCGGCCTTAAAACATACAAAATTCAACTTGTGCAAGAATTGTAGTCAGAGGAGTTAAATTTGCTTCTTATTTTGAGAAATCATTAGTGTATTTTCTTAACTTCACGTTTTGCTACGGTAAATTGCCCACCTAGATCGTACGATATCACAGTTTTGGATTCGCCATCCTTTCATACATCCTTCGTATGATATCGTGGTTAATTGGGGATTGATGTGTCTAGTGTGATGGTCAATGTGTTACTAATAGTCTCTGGCCAAAAACAGCTTATTAAATGGTGTCGGCGTTGGTAGTGAAAGTATGTGGTCTTTTAGCACCTTTTTGTTTTGGAGAAAAATTTGCTAATTTTTGCTCTCCAGGCCCGCAAGAACGCTCGTGTTGTATTTTCTGGATCTTTGTACTTCTTCTCCGACGAAACCTTTACCAATACGATTACAGATGGACAAAGTGGTGAACATTTTAAAGAGTGCGGCAGCATAGATGCCGCTGTTGCCATCAGCAGATGGATATTTGGAGAATCTGGTCGCTTACGAGTTTCTGCAATCAAGCATCACAAAGAGGGAGAAACAACCACCAGAGCAAGCTTACACTATAACAAATCCTATTGTCTACTCGATTACTATTAAGGAAGTTGCCATTTGTCCTGCACCAAGCAGGACAAATGGCAACTTTTCAACGCAAATGATATCCAATTGGAGTTTGTTCGTATTGATTCTTTTCCGTGAGTACCACACTTAAGTATGTGTCCGGTTGCCATTACGAAGCCAAATTCAAAATACTTGATGTCTATAGTTTTTAGCAGTTTAAGGTCAATTTTGATCGCATTGCCTTTACCAGGATGTACAATACTACCCAAGTTTCCGTGAGGCCTTTGGAACACACACAATATGAACGCTTCATACCGAGTGCATTCCCTTATTACAGCAGCGCCTTCTCTGTGATGGTGGGTGTATTTATTTTCTCTTTCGTATTTTTAAATTTCAGAGTAGAGACTCCAGGACCTGGTGCTACTAAGAAACGAGATAGTAAAAGTACTCAGTAATCAGAGAAAATAATTAAATACATAACTGAATTTTGTACAGCTTACACTTAAGCTATGAGCTTGTTAGCGATAATTTACAAATTCTGTAATAAAGATAATCCCCCTTATCGTAGTTCTTGTAATAGATTAAAGAACACTGCAACATTTTTTCTTTAATCTAGTACCAAAATGTCGTAGTCGAAGTCGAAATACGCCAACCACGATAAGGCCCATTATAAATACGCAAAAAGAAAACAGGCGACAAGACATTAGACATCCTTATCTTTCTTAAGCAGTACATGGTCTTACGAGCCTTGTCTATGCGATTTGTAACATCTTCATACTCACCACTATTTTTACAGATTACACAAATTTGACATTAGACAAATTTGAAATCTTCTATGACAATTTGATATAGCATAAAAGCGTTGGTGTTTTTAGTATTAATTCTTCTGATCTTTGTCTTTCTTTTATTGATCCGTAGTGACACCTTTCAAGCGTGTCGATGAAGAATATGCAGAATATTTGATTTCTTTCATTGAATCTTATGTTTCATATTACGGAACAAGTCTTTCGAGATCCATATCTTTATTAAGAATTACATGGTCTTACGAGCATTGTCTATTCGGTTTGTAAAATGTTTATAAAGAAGTAAACTTCCTAGTAAACTTCCTTTAGTCAGAATATCTTATTTATTTCAGTTAATCTTATGTGTTAGATCACGGCAAAAGTAATTATACACTCATGTCGTTCTTAATAAGTACATGGTCGTACGAGCTTGATCTATTAGGTTTGCAAATGCTTCATGAAGACATAATAAGCCTAAGCTTACTTTCTTTAGTCACAATATTTTATTTATTTCAGTTAATCCTGTGTTTTAGATCACGGGCCAAGTAATTCGACATTTATGCCGTTTTTAAGAAGTACATGGTCTTACGAGCCTTGTCTATTCCGTTTGTAAAACCTTCATGAAGAAGTGAACTTCCTTTAGTTAAAATATATTATTTATTTAAGTTAATTTTATATTTTAGATCACGCGAAACGTCATGATACATCCATGTCTTTATTAAGAAGTACATGGTCTTACGAGCTTGGTCTATTCGGTTTGTAAAAGCTGCATGAAGACATAAGAACAAGTAAACGTCCTCTAGTCAAAATATTTTCTTTATTTCAGTTAATCCTGTGTTTTAGATCATGGGCCAAGTAATTCGACATTTATGGCGTTTTTAAGAAGTACATGGTCTTACGAGCTTGATCTAGTCGGTTTGTTAAATCTTCATGAAGACATAATAAGCCCAAGCTTACTTCCTTTAGTCACAATACTTTATTTATTTCAGTTAATCTTATGTTTCAATTTACTTTCATTCCTTTAAATTTTATTAAAATGAATTTAAAAGTACTACCATTCCTTCCCACGATTAACTTCTAGTGCCAGCGCTGATTTACAATCAAACTGCATAAAAAAGTATATAAAATATCATGATTTCTTCTTGTAATGGCAATTTTTTAAAGTGGTTTTGGTAAATGAAAATATATTTTCTTGTTTTGGTTTTTTTCCCCTGCTATTTGCTTAAAAAATTGTTTAAGCAGCAATTTGTTGGGTTGTGCTTGAATGTGTCTTGTGTACAAATGAATATCACGTGCCTGCGAAGCTTAATGCTGATGTTGATGCAACAAACAAGAATTTTATTTTAGCTTATTTTTTTTTTGTATTTTATCTGTGTTTTTTTTTTTTGCTGCTATTTTTGCACAACTCATCTCTAGAACAGATGGTGCAATATGATTTTGATACAACAACATTGAACAAGAACTAAGTTGGACGTGTGTAAGATAAATGTATTAAAACAAAGTAAGACAACCACAGTGGTGCCTTTACATTACAAAAAATTAAAAATAAAAAGAAATTGTATATATTTCTTTGGTGAGGCAATATTGTAAGCATTTCCGGGGATGCGCCTTGGAATATTTTAAAATGCTTCAAAACTTACTCGCAAAATAAAACTTAGATTTATCTCTATACACATGCAAGTAAATAAGTTTTGGTTCCAAATATGTTTTCTTTTTGCCCAGTCAATACTTTGATGATACAACTGTAAACTCACTTACGATTCCCTTTTAAATCCTTCACATAATACCAGCTTCAATCCAAGCCGGCATCAGCATCACCACCACCATCATCATCACATCATCATTATCAACAGCCTTTCGGATTTCTACAGTTTTTTTTCTTTCCATGTTTGTTTCCGAACCTCTAATGCCACTTTATTTGAGGTAAAAACATCATAATGCTTTAGCACGAATAATGAAGTTTTAGCATTGAATAATGGCGAAGTTGTAATGCAAATCTCGTAGTGTTTTGGTTGCTGGTCTTAATGTCGTTGCCAGGGTTTGCCTGCACGTTGCAGTAACGAATAAGAAGGGCTTTTGCTTCATTGAATACTGATATCATTTGCTTCTATTTTCGTTTTACTTCGAACACTAATTCCAAACCAAAGAGGTTTTTTTTTTTCATCCATTCATGTGCTCGTCAATTTGGTTTTGTTTTATTTTTTTGCTGGTGTTCTATATATATATTTTTTTTTAAAGGATTTTTTGTTTGCATTAACTGTATATGACTGTCGCTGTTTTGTTGTTTTGTTTGCTAAAAGTTTTGTCTTGCAACAAACTGTTATTTTGGTTTTTTGCTTTACTGATGTGAGGGAAGAAATCAATTTTTGCTGTTGCCAAAATGATAGAGAAGTTAAGGATTTGGGAAACGAAATTTTGGCTGCCTAAAAAAACTTATACATACGAGTATGTACTTTAGGAAATTCAAAATATTTTATAAGATTTATTCAGTAGGTATTATACATTCATTTAAAATTATGCCAGACAAAACTTTTGTGCTCTTGTCACACTTATGCTTGCTCATGCGAGTTTCGAAATATAACTACAGTAACTTCCAGCACCGTTGCAAGGCTATAAACATCTCCAGAGTAGTACAGTAGTCTCCGCTTAATTGATTTTTAAAAAAATTATGATTTTTGGTGCATTTAGCTAGAAAAATCATATGCTCGATACTCCGTTAATTGATTTACTAATGCAACTGCATGCTTTTCAAATTAATTTAATGGGTAAAACAGCAAACAAATAGCTGCCCCTATTAGCCACCACAACATATTGTTACGTTTTTACCCTTTAAAAACGCTTTTTCGTGGACTCGAAGATTTGCAAATGAATAAAAACGTTTAAGAATTACACTTTATTTACTCACAAATACACTCTTTGAATGAAACACAGTTTTTTGTTTTGCAAAACAGAAATTTATTTTTCAACATAATCTCCTTTTAACTCAATACACTTAGTCCAACGTTTCTCCAGTTTTTGTATCCTTTCCAAAAAATAAGATTTTTTCAGATTCTTAAAGGCATTTGTTTAGACAATAATTTCATCGAGTCATTTCTTTAGCTTTGGAAATAGGAAGTTGTCACTAGGGGCTAAATATGGAGAATATTTCGGGTGAGGTACCAATTCGTAGCCCAATTCATAGAGTTTTATCATTGAAACTGCACACGTGTGATGAAAAAGAACTTTTTTCGTGGCCATATGGTTTCGTTTTCTTTTTAAATCCTCATTAAATCGGTCTAATAAGTTGGCATAATATTCGCCGTTTATTGTTTTCCCTTTTGAAGGTAATGGATGTGGATTTCCCGCGTACATCCCCAAAAACTGTTAACAACATCTTATTGACCGACAAACTTACCTTGGCTTTCTTCGGAGCAGGTTCACCCGGAGAAACCCATTGTTTAGACTGCTGATTGCTCTCCGGAGTACAGTAATGGATTCATGTTTCATCCACAGTTACAAAATGCCGCAAAATCTCTTTCGGAGTGCGGTTAAACAACTCCAAACAATGCTTTGAAGTTGTCACACGTTTACGTTTATGGTCAATTGAGAGCAAACGCGGCACCCATCTTGCAGACAACTTTCTTAGACCCAGCTGGTCACTTAAAATCAAAACCACGCTGCCAAATGAAATGCCTATTACATCAACAATCGCACGCATTTTTACTCTTCGATCGGCCAACACCATATCGTGATTTTTTTCTTTCGAAATTTTCGGGTGTACTGACCTCAATTGGCCATCCAGAACGTTCAGCGTCATTTGTACTTGTGCGACCACAACGAAAGTCAGTAAACCACATTTTTATCATTGAAATCGATGGTGCAGAGTCCCCATAGTATTTATTGAGCTTTTCCTTGGTTTTTTTTTCGCAAAAAATAATGTTTAATGAGCACTCGAAATTCATTTTTTGTTTTGAACAGCTGTTAAAGGCAAAGTAAATGACAACACTTGCTCAAAAATTGACAGTAGTCTATTAACAGGTGTTACTTGATGGGAACAGTGTTGCATTTCATACGAGTATAACTACGAGGGAAGTTTGAAAAGTCATGGACTTATGGATCTGCCCTTGTACACACAAATAAACTACTTAAATGTACCACAACTGGTTGCCACTACGTCTTCCCCGCTGTTGTTTACTCAGGTCTCACACAACTGGCTGGACTGGTTTTGCAGCAAAACTCCCTCTCGGCTTTTTGTTACACACAAGATTTATTCTGCGGATGCTCACTGTTTATACAACACGAAAGACTCAATGTCTTTACTTAACTACTTCTAATCGTTATTATCGACCGCACGGTGTCTTTACTTTCAATGATGTTGACACCACTACTATTTGATGCACACTCTGACCACCTCTCACATAAGGTACTTCCTTTTATACTACAGAAAGCGGTTCTAGAATGTTCGATATGTGCTTATAGATGGCGTCATGAAATGTGTGCACTTATTAAAGCCAAATGCAAGAAACTGTATTACTGCATAAAGATGTTGCTGCTATGCGTACGTTACGATCTGTGTTGTCGTCTACTGTTGCTCGCCAAGTGATCAAATAGTCTTCTAACGCAATCTGGAAAATTCATGTTACTGTTTCGAGGCATTTGTAGATAATTCTATTGAGCGTTATTTTGAATTTCAGAGTTACTGGGTAACGAGTTTTATGTTGGTAATACTGTGTGTTACTGGCAATACAGAGTTGTTGCCATGTGTGCTTGCACTTTTATGCGGTGTGCGTTTTTTTAGTTTAGTTTAGTTCTTTAGCTAAATACTTCTAGATAAAACGTTTAAATTAGCTCTGTTCGAATATTTTTGCGTAACAATATGCTCTTGTTTTTTTTTTTTTAACAAATCTGGCGTTATAACAATGATTTCCACATTGAGTTTTTATTATAAGCTCTGCGAAGTTCGTAGTAGAGATGAGCGATATTTCCATCCACGTTATTTTTTCACAGTGATTGAAAGATCACTATTAACTACTGCGACTGAATTAATCCAGCAACAGGTACCTGAAATGTAGTTCTTTCATACAAACAGTGAATAAACTTGTCTTGTCTCCTTTGCTGCAAATAAAGCTATTACACTAACTATTTTTTTATCTTCAGTTTTTGTCAACAAAAAAAAAATAGTAAAATCGTGTCCAAGCGTCTTTTCTGTAAACTATGTATAGCTCTCACGTTTTTAACTTCGTAATTTTATTATCCTTTCAGCTTTTTTTATGATACTATTTGAAAAGAGTTGATTGATAATTCTTTGTTCTTGTCATTCTCCTTATTAGTATTTATCAAAGATCTAACATACATACTTTTGGAGTAAAAGTGCTCAAATGTTTAAACCGTAATCATGAGCACTGTTTAATTCCACTTCTAATCTTGTTCTTGGTATATCCCAAAATAACAGAACTGCTACAAACATACAGTATTGATCCAGTGCTTGTGAATGTGTGGAAGCCGTGTAAACAACCACAGCTACCAAACTTGGAACGCTGCCACTTCAAACATGCGAAAGATGCAAAGTTTTGTGAATCGTTGCCGATAACAAATTTTTTTAACATATAATCTGGCGAATAACAGGTCAAAACCCCATATCAACTGAATTAAGGAGGCGCAAATAGCGCTCGATTGGCCACACACTTAGAATACATAGACACTAGAATAGAACGTCCATGTCACACCGTAACGAGAACAGATTGGGGTCTAAGGCGTTGGAAAACTCAAGAAATTTATTGAGTTCCTCTGCTCCTTCTAGAAATGACAGAGAACTTAACATTATTATCATTAAAAGTAGATATTTAAATATATTTTGCTTACCTTATTTTTGTTTTTTTGCCAAAATAGCGTTATGTAATATAAACGACAAATAAAAATATAAAACTGAATTCTTGGAAATTTTCAACATCAGATAATAATTAGCATATTTATATTTTTTTACACATCCAATTCTTGCATTTTTTGCTGGCTGTGCTTTCTTAAACAAACATGCAAATTTTTATCATTTTATATGCTTTTATTTTTTTTATTTTTGCTTTAATAAAGAGAAAACAAGCATGTGAAAATAATTTTATACATTTTCATAACATTAACAATTTTAAGTTACACATGTATTAAAAAGTTATGGGACGACGCGAAAAATGTATCATTTGTATGTAAAAAGAAGGAGAGGGATTGTCTTTTTGGCCTGGCAAACTTATGAAGCAAGGCATGAGGGCGAGGGGGGGGGGGAGAAAAGAACTAAAAAGCAGACATGAATTGCTGCTAAAAAAAATTCCAAAAATATCATTTGCAAGATACGCTTCAGAAATTACATTGTTGTTGAACGCGAGTGTGTTTTGTAAAATACATTCGTACATACAAACATAAGGAAACACATGTAGTACATATATCACACACTGCCTGTGATATTTTTCACTCCTAACGAAAATATTTACATATTACAACTCTATGGAAATTTTTATACATACTCGTACATCTGTATGTATATTTTCCATAAACAAAAAGAAAACAGCATGGAAATATTGTTGAAACTGTGAAAAAGACAATATTTAAGCTGAGAAAGACACATTATAAAAATGGCAGCAATAATAATGGGAAAACTAAAGCGATGACATCAACAATTTCTTGTTTGAGGCGCAAGGAGGGAACAACTAACTAAAAACAAAATAAAGTGCGAAAAAAAATTATACTAATATTCCAAACTCACTTACAGTCAACTCTCGAAAGTAATATTTTGTTGGCAAGTGTATTTAAAAACTATGTGATAAATCTAAAAATATTGTGTGTAATTTGAACTACTCCCCAATGAATTGAAGTTGTACGAACACCATATGGCTCGCATACGTTTGAGGATATTATATTTAATGGTGGCAAACGGCACTGCCTGCAGCTGACAATGCATTAGAAGCGTTCTTAGCGGATTTCCAGATTTCTTTCGACTGACATCCCCAATTTTTAAATTTTTATCCCCAAAATTCCCCAAATGGCAATTGGTACTAATTTTACCATTTCTGGAGATGGATTAAAAGTGTCACAACAAGTTCCATTATTTTTAAAATGTATATTAATTCGTAACAGAGATTTTAGCAATTCGTACTGAATTTTGTTTCTAATTTAATTTTTTTATTGACTCCAGTGCCGAAAAAACTAGTTCAATGCAAGCGTTGCTCGTTGATGCACAAAGTAAATTTAATATATACAATACTTTACCAGTTCTTTAAACGGACATGATGCAGCGGCATCTTGACATGAACAAGCTTCTGCCCAAAACATGTTTAAGTCGTTCGTTATTTGTATATAAAATTGTAAGCATCAAATAAGCTAAAGAACTAATTGTCAAATAATTTGTAAGTTATATAAATACTAAAATTAGCTGATGAGCAATCTCCCCAATGCGAGTACCTTGTTTGTCTTGTAATAAACCTTATTTAAAATTTTGCTAACAACAAATGTTAAAGACGAGTTCATTGTTACCATTTATCATTTTAAATTATTTATGAACTAAAAAAATATATATTGAAATTAAAATAGAAAAAGAAATAAATAACAAATATTAAATAAAATACAAATCCCTAAAAAATATCATAAAATCCCCAAAACATAAAAGTTATCCCCAATTAATTAAACCAAAATTCTTACCCCCATTTCGAAAAATAAATATCCCCGATTTGGGGATAAATCCCCTAATCTGACAACACTGCAGGACAGTTCGCTCATTGCCGATGAGGTTACTAAGTATGTGGAGGAACCCTTATAAGAGTAGTGTGAGTCTAACGACCATATCTGTATACTCGTATCACATCCATACAAAGATTATCTAAAATTGAAGAGGTTTCAAGTGGCCTTAGCGCAAGAAGTGCAGGTTGGCTGTACACAAAAATATCGATTTTCCCCCGAATATTTTATTCACACAGCTCATTACCGGCCTATCTAATGGCCAGTGTTTCAGCCTGCAATATACTTGCAGACCAAGCACATCATTCTTAATCCATCGGTGTAGACTTCTGATGCCATAATAAAATTATGTTTTCGTTCCTTTTCTAATGCTTTATTGATAGGATAAAGACTCTAAAAGTTCTCTCAAAGTCCATTTTAGATACCATAACATAGGAGGCTTTCCTTAGTTCTGGATACAGCAGACTTCACAGAAAAAAAAAATTGAAAAGAATTATAATTTCAATAATATTTGTCATTAACTCAATACGATATTTTAACAATACCTCGCATTTTAAAATATCATTTAATTTAATTTGTTTGTGTTGGTGTTTTTGTGGTTGTTGATTGAACCAACGCGCTGATGTGTTATTGTTGTTGTTTATTTTGATTGCTCGTGTTGTATACGTGCAAATGCCGACAAGAAGCCGGAAAACGTCGTGGCTGGTTTTTACTCAACAATGTTATTTTTAAATTATAACGCAAAAAGCACATGAAAGAAACATAAGAAATCATATTTTGCGTGTATTCATTATTTGCGTATTCAATAACGATTTGCTCTTTAGCTGAGTGGTAAGTGACGTTAGTCTATTAGTCAAGAGATTGCCGGTTCGACTCATCCCAAACACATTTAGTTTTAATCGCAGCCAAGCAAAAACAAACAAAAAGGGATTGAAAAATGTGACATTCATCCACACACACACACACACGCACACACACACATAATAACAATTATCACTGAAAATAAAATTTCAGTCAACAACTTTTTTCTTTGATTCATTAAATTTCTTTATTGACTGAAAAAAGTGTATTCAATAAACGTGCTCACAATTTTATTTATCAATAATACAAAAATCGTCATCACAGAAAATTCCAGAGACTTTTTTATTGAATCAGCGATTTTCGTATTCAAATATCAAAATCATTTTTTTTCTATATTAAGTAGTAATGTATGATAGAAGTCCCATTTAGTTTGTAATGAAATAACTATAAGTATATCAAGTTTTCAAATGGTTTAATAACGATTGCAGCTATCCTAGGACGTAACACACTGACTCTTTAAATCCAGCCAATGTTTTTTTTTTTATAGTTTTGAGGCTTTTGCCAAAAATTTTACATAAAATTATAATCACTCCTATTCTGCGTTTCGATTCAAATCGAAATTTTCTCCGTTGGCCAACTTTGGTATTCTGCGCTCCGTTCTTCGATTTCTCTTTCGATTGTATGTATTCTGCATTTCAATCGTAACTACGTTTTTGTAAGTTGTTATTTTAGTGATCGAAAAACGCAGAATAAGGGTGAGTAATAATTAATCAGAAATAATTTCTTAACCGGGCTTAAGTTCCTCCGTCATTTCAATTCTTATGGAATTAAATACATATTTTTATTAATTAATGTGAGTTTCTAAAGAAGAGAAGAAGTTCAACTTAAAAAATCCTAAATTTTATTTTTCAAATAATAATTAATAATAGAATTTTTATTTTATTTTCTTTGGCAAAAAGGAAAGCCATCGAAATCCAATTCGTGACTGTTATTTTAGTGAATAAGCATTAAGAAAAGTATTTCCTCTAAGGACATGCTAATGCTAAGGCCATTAGAAAGGAACCCTTCTTGCACTTCGTCCTCATCACAGTAATCAGGGGTGTTCTGCAAAACGCGCGATTTGAAATCGTGCGATTTCAAAAACGAAAAACAGTGATCTGCTGATCGGACGACTTAGCGCATTCGCAGGTCAGTTCGTATAAAATATCTTAAACATCTAAAATATTAAAAAAAATTAAAAAGCTGCAACAAGTCACCTTTTTAATTAAGTTCTTTCCTGTTAATTAGGCGATTTCAAAACGTGCGGTTTACAGAACACCTGTGTTCTAGCGATTTCTGTGAAATAAAAATCGCTTTCTCAGAAACAAAGTTTTATTGTACATAGAAAAAAAAATAATGATTTTGATATTTAAATACGAAAGTCGCTGATTCAATAAAAAAATCTTTTGAGTTTTCTGTAATGACGGATTTTTGCATTATTGGTAAATAAAATTGACAACTTCTCTCTGAGCTAAATATTTTCTTATAAATTATGGCATCCAACACACTTTTTAAGTCTATAATAAATTCACTAAACACAACAGTGTCGAAAAAACTTGTCCAATACTAAACGAACTTTAGCGCATGTAATCAAATATCTTACCTGATGAAGACATTTAAAAAAAATTTAAATACCCGGTATACCATTTTTCGGCGTTTAGCGATTTTTTTTAGTTTTGGCGCTTCTTTTCGTTTTTGTAATTTTTCGGTTTTGGCGATTTATTTTAGTTTAAGAGATTTTATTAGTTTGTTTGTTTTTTGTTTTGGCGTATTTTTTCAGTTTTAGCGTGGCTTACGACCCGTTTAAGCATTCTTAAGGTACGAAATGCTACAAATGCCAGATGTTGTACTCGACATAACTTCGAAAATTTCAAGTGTCTATATCTAATTGTTTGTATATAACATTAGAAATTCAACATGTTTCGTTGCTCGCTTTAATTTTTCACTCTCATGTCATTTATGTATTTGTTGTTATAACGACCAAAGTTTTGCATATTCCGTGAAAATTTCAGGTCCGTGGCTCTTACGTTCCGAATAGTGATCGTTTTCAGCTTTAGTATACGGAACCCTAAAAATTGTGATTTCGTAATTATCGCCATGGCGCTACTCTAAGCGATTTTTAATCAATTATATTTTGGTTTGAAACAATATTTTTAAACCATTGACAATATGACGTAACATTACAGCAGCTTGTAAATTCATTACATAAGTTTGAAATAAAATAAAAAAGAATTACTAGACACAAAATACGTATGTATGTATCTGCTCGTATTAAGTTCCAAACATTTGCAAAAGATTGCCTAAATTCATTGCAAAACTCATTGGCAAATGTGTTGCGTTGTGGCTAAACATTAAAAATTATGGTTTATAAATACACACTAAATAAATAAAATAATAATAATAATAAATGCATAAATGGTTTTATTTTCGGTTTTTTGTAGTTCATCAATTTTAAAATGTATAAAAATTTCATTTCAAAGCTTGTACTCGTATAATACAGCGAAATATGTAGAAATGTGTTGCACAGCATGTTGCTTTACGCATGATCAAATTTCTGATGAATATTAATATAATCTGCAGTAGTTATGTTTAACGTATGTATAACGGTACATTTTATTCACATCAACGTAACACACACACATATACATACATATATACTTACAAATACTCACTGCTCATTGTTTGCATCGAAAATGTTGCAACAATGAGTCTCTGATAATGATGATTCGCTTCAAATGCCAAATGATCATTATAACGTTTACGTTTAAGTTTTTTTTTTGTTTGTATTGCTGCCTTTTAACGATAATATTAATAATAGAAATTATAATTTAATAATGATGGGGCTTAATTTGTCATTTCAATACAATATTATGTTGATGCAGTGACAACAAGCACAAAAATAACAATATTTCGTTGCTTTGCTACTGCAGCTAAATATATTTTTTGTATAATTTAAAAAAATTAATAGCTAATGATTGGTTGAAAGTGCAGATGTGTTTGGTAAATGCGTTTAAATAAGAGTAGGTAGATAATAGGAAATGCTTGCTATAAATATCAAATCTAAGCAAAATTATACAAGTTCGTAAATAGGATTATTCATTGAGTCTGGCAAGGCTGCCAGCTGTTATGGTAGGTACACACTTTGCAATTTATTTACGCAAGGCGTTTGTGTTGAATATTTTGACACACACACTGCAATGTACAATGAAACCATCAATGCAACCTATAAACATCAAAACATTTGAATATTTTATGAACTTCGATTGCAACTTCGAACGCAACCATAAGCAAGACTACACACTATGCGTTCTACAATGAAATCTGCCTGGTTGTGAAAATATGTCGCAAGGTCTGTACCTACAAGGAAATATCTTTCATTTGAAGTTTCATTTATTTTGTGAAAGGTTTGTCATTTACTAATGTGAATCGTTTAGCTACGAAAGAACACGTAAAAATAGTTCGGTCGGGGATTGCGACCTTGTCGTGGTGCGAAGGCTTATTAGGTGCAACGCTCCTGAGAGCGATGCCGGCGGTAGCTTTGCTACTGGTAGGGCCTCCCTTAACGGCAAGGTCAATGGAGAGCATCTAAAGCTAACAGCAATCTAAAATATTAGGCGACGTATCCGGCTGGTCTCCTACCAACCAGACGTCCCAGGATGTAAGCAAGAAAGTAACTTCAACAATCTTCGCTTAGAAGTCCGCCGACCTCAGGTTTATATTTCTGAAGGCCAACTGGCAGCCCCAGTCTAGGATGCTATACGGCCCTATGTTTCTCCTAGGAATTAAAGGATTAAATATATGTATATATATACAGAAGTGTTGGTTCATACGTCATGACCAGTTTTCGAATCGACCTAATGTGCAAGGAATTCGCAAGACTGTGAAGAAATTTGAAGAGACGAGAAGCGTTAAAAATATCGCATCTCTTATTGAAAATGTGGCGGATAATCCGAATTTGTCGGTTCCATGAATTTCTCAGGAATATGCAGCTCATTATGGTGTATTTTTCATTTTGATCTGCACCTTCATCCATATAAAGTCCAACTGACGCAACAATGAAGCCTGCTGACTATTCGGAACGCCGTAGATATGCTGAACAATGCTGATATTTCGAACAAATTTTTCTTCAGCTATGAAGCTCATTTCTCTCTCGATGGTTACGTCAACAAGCAAAATTGTCGAATATCTAGCTAAGAGAACCCAGAAGGGATTGTGGAAAGGTCATTCCATCCAGAAAAAGTAAATTCGGTGTACATTATGGTCAATGTCTAGGCATCCCTGCATAAAAAATGTCAACCGATAACGAATATCGTTAAAATATGTTAACTGATAGCAAAATTAATCACCCCTATCGTCAAAATTTTTTCTCTCGAAATATTTCCCCTTTTTATCAAATTGCAATAGTGAATAATTTTTCCTATATTATTTTTTTTTTTTTTTTTTGATTCCCCTTATCATGAATAATTTTTTTTAGGGTGATTTTTCCACTTTTCCCTTGGTTTTGTTCACTTTATTTTTGCAGGCGAAGTGAATTATTACATCGCATAATTTCTATATTTTCCTTCGAATTAAATATGAAAAGTTATAAATATTTATTTTTAGAACAAGATTAGTAAATAAAGTTCACGATTGTTAATAATAATTCTCTGCAACACATTTTTTTATAGAGTATGAATCTGTTTGGTCCACACACCGTAGATTTTGGCGTGGTATTACTTTACTTTGTATGGCCAACAAGATCATTGCCCAAATAATCGCAAAAAAAATCTCCGCTAAAGTGTTAACCAGCACTGAGACAAGAACAGGCTGGATTCAGACACCACAAATCCACTATCGATTATATAAACAGTATCCGTGCTATCGGCGGGCAATCTGTTAACTGGCGATCACCACTCTATGTATGTGTGCTTTATCGATTTCAAAAAGACTTCGACAAATTAAATCACAACATGATTTGGAACGCATTCAAATGCAAAACGTCCCTCTTAAACGAATTTCACTTATTAGCTGCCTTTGCCAGAATGCCAGCTGTCGAATTAAGCATGGTAAAGCGTTAAGCAGGATCGTAAAAGTGGAAATTTGTGCTAGTCAAGGATGTGTTTTATCACCACTTCTATTTAATAATGTCTTAGACACAGTTCTTAAAAGTTCCCTTTAAAACGGAAAGCACGACAAACTTTTGGTCGTTTAAGACCCATTTGGAATTAGTCTTCACTTTCTCAGCGCACAAAATTTACAATATTTAACACAAATGTCAAGTCCACTCTCTACGGTTGCGAGGCATATTCTGGCCGATAGTGATGTCCAATTGCAGGCTTTGGGAACAATCCAACCAACAAATCATGGCCACTGAAATAAAAAGACGTAAATGGCGGTGGATTCGCCACACCTTGAGAAGATCAAAGAACGACACCACAAGAATAGCCATAGAATAGAACCCGCAAGGAAGTAGAAGAAAAGGACGCCCAGCTCATATGTGGAGAAGGCAGATCGACTTAGAAGTGGTCGGAATGGGCAAAACCTGGGAAGAAGTGAGAGCGTTGGCACAAGACAGGCATATGTTTAACCACTTCATTGAGGCCCTGTGCTTCTTATATGATCAATGGGAACACATATACATATGTATAGGGTATTTTTTTTAAGAGTGGCACAACTTTGAGTTGCCATCTCCGCTTTATTTGCGCACCCATCTAACATTTAGTTTGCTTTAAAATTTCATTATGAATCGACTTACACTAGAGCAACGCGTGCAAATTGCGTATGGCGTATGGGCTGAAGCACAAATTGATATTGATTTTGAATCTCCATTTAAAATTTTATTTTCCGATGAAGCCCATTTCTGGTTGAATGAGTACGTACTTAAGCAGAATTGTCGCATTTGGAGTGAGTAGAATCCACAACCTTTTCCCGAAACATCATTACATCTACAGAAAATTACTGTTTGGTGTGCTTTATGGGATAGCAGAGTCATTGGCCCATACGAAGTGTGTTCAAAAAGTATCGTGAATTTTGTGTTTCTTCAAAAATTATTTATTTATTTTTGAATATCTATTTTGTCCCCTTCAAAGTAATCCCCCTCAGATATAATGCACTTATGTCAACGTTTTTTCCAATCTTCAAAGTACTTCAAAAAATCATTTTTTTTTTAAATCTTGTTCAGCTCCTCCTTCTATGCCGTCTTTATCTCGTCAGTCGTAGCGTAGCGTCGTCCTTTCATGGGCCTCTTCAGTTTCGTAAACAAGAAAAAGTCACAGGGGGCCAGATCTGGGGAATACGGTGGCTGCGGCATCATTAGTGTGTTGTTTTTGGCCAAAAAGTCTCGCACAAGCAACGATGTGTGCGCAGGGTCGTTATCATGGTGCAAAAGCCAATTTTTGTTCTTTCACAAATTCGGGCGTTTTTTTGCTGATTGCTTTGCTCAAATTGCGCATAACTTGCAGGTAATATTCCTTATTGACAGTTCTAATCTGTGGCAAGAACTCATGATGCACCACGCCCCTGCAATCGAAGAAAACTGTAAGCAAAACTTTCACATTCGACCGAACTTGGCGCGCTTTTTTCAGTCTTGGTTCGTGCGGCAGCTTCCATTCAGATGATTGAACTTTGCTTTACACGTCGTAACCGTAAACCGACGACTCGTCACCAATTATGACCCTCTGTAGCAAATTTGGGTCGTTGCGGACAGAGTCCAACAGCTCGTTAGCAATGTTCATGCGATGCTGTTTTTGGTCGAAATTGAGCAATTTTGGCACGAATTTCGCGGCGAACCGTCTCATGCCCAAATCATTGATAAAAATCGAATAGCATGAGCCAATCGATATGTCTAGATCCTCAGCAACTTTTCTAATGGCGATTCGACGCCAATAAAATTTTCTTCACTTCATCAATTTTTTCGTCTGTTGTTGGGCGTCCGGCACGCCCTTCGTCGTTCACATCTTCTCGGCCTTCTGCGAACATTTTGTACCACCGATAAACGTTGCTTCGGTCCAAGGTAGCTTCTCCGTCTGCCACAGTCAACATTCGGAACGCATTCGCGCACTTAATTTCGTTGTTTTTTTTAATAGGTTAAAAATCGAAGACGAGTCAAAACACGTGCAAGCAAAGCAGCTGTCAACAATTAACTGAACATTCAAAATGGCCGAAATTGTCGGCATAACTGAGAGATATGAGTACCAAAATTCGAATATAAAAAAAAATCAAAATGCGCGATACTTTTTGAACACAACTCGCATGTCTTCAAAAAATTTGTGTTCCAGATTGCGCCTTCTACGCGCCATCCGTGGCGCCCACATAAACGTAAATTTCATAAAATTTTCTCCAATAAATACCGTTTCGTTGATATTAAAATTAATATATTGGGTGTTTTTTATTGAGGTATAGAACTTTAAGTTGGCATCACTTTTTTAACTGGCGGCCATTTTGTCAGCTGTCAAGTGATTAATATTTAGTTTGGTTTGCCATTTCATCATGAACAGGTTGACAAAAGAACAACCCTTGCAAATCGTGCAAATTTATTTCGAAAATAATGGTTCAGTTCGCGAAGTTTACCGCAAGCTCCGTCCATTTTATGGTCGACATAATCGTCCATCAGAGCAATTAATTCGGTTAACCATGGATTGGCCACCAAGATCGTGTGATTTGACACCATTGGATTATTTTCTTTGGGGATATGTGAAGTCGCTCGTCTACGCCAACAAACCAGAAACGTTAGGGGACTTGGAAGCCAACATTCGTGGCGTTATTGCCAACATACGGCCCCATATGCTCGAAAAAGTGGTTGAAAATTGGACCTGTAGAATTGGCTTTATTCGAGCCAGCCGCGGCGGCCACATGCCTGAAATCATATTTAAACGTTAATGGCATAAAATTATCCTTCCAATAAAGCCAAATTGATGGACATTAAAACGATTTTCTTGTGTTTTATTTCAATTCGAAGTTCTATACCTCTAAAAAACACCCTGTATTTCCTTGTTTTATTATGATATAAACTTGTGTCACTCTGTAGAAAACATTCTATACAAATCTTCCCTTTTTTACTTTCACTGGGACTGAATGCGGGGAAAAAATTTCACGGGAGATTCACGATAGTATTTTTTCCCTTCAAGGGGAATGAAAATTTCATGGGAACAAAAATTCCACTTGTTCTTCATGATAGAGGTGAATGAGTTTTTCTTATAGTTTTTTATGCGACATGATTATCGCTCACCGAATTCGCCGCCAGGAATCTTACGACATTTGCAGAAACTTGACAACAAATTGGGAGTTTGGTTAAAATATTTTTTTAAAATGAAATTAGAAACAATAACAATAGAATATATGAATAAATATTTTTTAATTGATAGAATCTCATCAAATTAGTCACGGATATATTTTACGGTTTATTTTTCCTTTAAATACCAGTTGTTAAAAGCTCTTGTTGTACTTACTCATACAATACAACACATACAAATTTGCATAAAAACAATTTGCAATATTTGACTTAAAATCTCACACGCAACATAAACGCAAATATGTACGAGTATGTACATATTCCGACTTAAATACCATACATTATGAATCACCTCAATTCGTTAGAGAGGAAGAGTGAGAGAGAGAGAGAGAGAGAGAGAGAGATGGGAAGAAAGTGTAATCACACATGTGTGTTCTAGAGTTAAATATGTGCATTTTAAAATACATTAAATAAACATAACGTTTGGGAACAATTCTAGGGAGGAGTAGAGGATGTCACATCTGGCGTTCAGGAGTGATGAAATGTTGTCGTGTGCATAGATTGAAAATTGACACGCAACAATATGAAGGAATTTGCAAAAATGTGTCACCTACTACGAGCATAATAATTGCGTTGGGAAAGGCAAAGCAACGAAAGAAAAACCAAATGGAAATCACTTTCGAAAGGAAAAGGAAGTAATTGTAACAGTTTTTCATATATTTGCTTGCAACGTTCAGCAGTCTTTCGAGTTAGAAATATTGTTACAACTAAATTGTCTTTTGTGCAAATTGCAAGAATTTCACGCATGATACCTTGCAGTAGGTGTTTGTTTGTGAGTGTATTTGTGTTGGGAATTTAAGTAATTTTCTAACGTTTTGCCACATTTGCCACACACACACACACACATAAACTAAAAATGACAACAAAATGCATTATGCCAATAGAAACAAACACTTTCGAAATGTCTGTCTCTCGTGCTATTTTCCTGTTCAACGTCTTCGATGATGTCGTCATCATTTGACAAAATGTTTAATGCATTTGTGTCACTTTTTTTTCCCTTTATGCTTGCGAGAGCACACAGATAATATTCACAGATGTGCAGTGAATTTTATTTATGTATCTTTTATTTTTGCTTTTTTACTATTTAATTCAATGAACTCATTTCGTAAATGTAAGCATATCATCATACTCAGATGTGACAACTTGCTACTGCCTCATCACCTATTGTTATTATTGCTGCTTACAGCTTTTAAATTTAACACATCCTGGCTGTAATTGCAGCTGAGAATGAGAATGTCAGGGTAATGCTGCTCTCTGGTTCATATTGAAAATAAGATAATAATAATGATGCTTGCTCATTTAAATGGTGGCATTTAGCTATTTAAGTTTATCATCTATGTATATTTTCTGTGATATTAAAAGTAGATAATTTCATTGTGCGTTACTTGTTTTAATAGTTTTCTATATATTTTCACTTTGTTGTTGACATAATTTTACATCTCGAAAGTTATAGGTTATCCTCTTTTTTAGAGGACAATCATCTATTTTAACTCGCTGTCATCTCTAAAATTTGTGTACTCTTTTTGTCATCTTTTTTATTATCAGTCATCTTTAATAAAGGGTCCGCCAGATAACTTTTTTTTTTTGAAAATGCTATAAAAAAAACTACTGAATATTTTCTCAAATTTCTTTTTTTATTTGAAAGTACAATCCTTCCGGTTAATAATGAAAAATAATTTCATTCAAATGGCTGCCTCGGCTGGCCATGCAGTAGCCTACACGATCGGTCCAATTTTTAAGCACATTATCGATTGTGTGCAGCTGTATTTCACCAATGGCTTCACGAATATTGTCCTTTAAAGCGTCAATTGTCTCTGGCTTGTCGGCGTAACACTTATCTTTGACGGCACCCCACAAATAATAGTCCAACGGTATCAAATCGCAGCACCGAGGTGGCCAAACGACATCAGCTCTGCGGCTGATAATGCGATCTTCAAAAACAGGGCGCAAAACATCGAGTGTAGCTTCGGCTGTGTGGCACGTAGCGCGGTCCTGTTGAAACCAAATGTTGCCAACATCCTCCTATTCAATTTTTGTGAACAAAAATTCGTTCAACATGGCCCGATAACGATCGCCATTGACTGTAACGGCCACTCCTTGCTCATTTTCGAAAATTATGCCTCTGGACCAAAATCCGCACCAAAGAGTGACTCGTTTTGGGTGCGTCGGCTTTTCAATGTATGCGTGCGGGTTTTTTGTGCCCCAAATGCGACAATTTTGCTTGTTTACACACCCGCCAAGATCAAAATGAGCTTCATCTGAGCAAAGATGATTTTTTTTTGGCAGAATACAAAAAAAGTAATGTCGCAATATTTCCCAGCGTTGTTCAAGCGTATAGACAACCATATTCGTTCAGCGGAAGGATAAAACTAATTATCTGTCAAATCAGACATAAGCTAAGTGTTACCATTCACGAAATAAGCACTAGTTGAAAAAAAACGTTAGATGGCGGACTCTTTATTAAACGAATGATTTATATTATTATTTATATTTGTTTTCATGTACTCTCACTTTCATTTGCATTCTCTAACTGTCAACCAAATTGATGTTATATGGAGGTTGACAGTTGAAGTAAACAGCTGCCTTATGGGCTTACCTGGTTTGAGTGTACCTTGGTAAGCTTAATGTGTACAAGGCAGTGATATTGCAAACATTTTATTGTTGAGAAATTCTCTGTTTTTATGGTTCTGTAGCAAACCAACTTCAACTTCGTCGGTGCTTCTTAAAATGTTCAATGTTTGTTATTGAACTAATTTTACTACATAAGAAAGAGTACATGTATATATATGAATGTGTTTTTTTTTCTTTAAAGTTTGTAAAAAATTTAGAAATTTAATTCAAATGAAATTTTTACTATTTTTGTTGATGTCATCTTTTTGTTCCCTCCGAAATCTGGTCACCACCTTAGGTTATCGGCCTTTAATTCTTAAAGTTTGGTTGCAGGGCTGCTTCCTTTGATAATTTTCTATAGCTATGCGGCCTCTAAATCTGTCATATCAACCGCTTTAACTCTAGTCATTTCCAACTGCAGTGAGGTATTGACATGATTTCGTTTGTCAGAGTCTCTTTCGTATTAAGGGAGTGTACCAGCGAGAAAAACGAGGCTGACATTTGGTTTCGAGGCACTTTATGAGACGCGTCTCGACACCTTGCATACTCCTTCATAATATTTTTTTTTCAACTCAAGGTTCTTGCAAGAAGTGAAGACACGTATAACACGGCATATTAGTACATAATGTTGAAAGAGCCCTTGGGATTCAATGGTTGCTGAACCTCGTAGAGATGTAATGTCGCACCGCCATTGCAGTAACTACAGGGATTAAAAAGCCATTGGTTGCTCCGGATTTCAAGAATCAAACAAATTTGTGAGTCATAATGCTGAAAGACCTCCTTTTCGACTCTACTTGTTTAGTATCAAAGAGTTATAATGCTCATCAACCGATTCGGAGATTACGACGGTGTACAGTGGATAATAATAAAGTGAATGCATCTCATAATTGATTTTTTCAAATGCTTCAAATTAACCATAAAGCAAGATCTATCGAAAAGCTAAGATGTCAAGCAATAATTATTTGCAGGAAGTATAGTTATTGTAACATTAGAAGTATAAGAAAATGGCGACAGAACACACTACTTTCGACTTTGGGGAGATAAAAAATATATCATATTCAAGGGCGTATTTTTAATATTTATAATATTTTTTTTTGTTGGAAAGGCCATTTCGCCCAGATTCTAGTTATGTCTATATTGTTACCAGATTTCAAATTTATGCATTTGAAATATATATTGCTTCTTAGCTTACCTACACAACTTTGACTAGGATTTTAACTGTTGCCGCCGTTTGCTGCCGATCTGGTTGTACCATAGAATTAAACTTTAACTTATTATCTAAAAGATATATGTATTAAAAATAGCAGCCTTTTCGTGCCTTTAAACAAATGGCATGCAAAATGTTGAGAAACTCAGAAAGTAAAAAAAAAAATTCAAAGTAAGGCTGTCAGTCCTAAGTCCATTTTTGTCCAAGCTTTGGTCCATTGTGATACCACAATACAAAAGAAATATTTAAATTAAATGTTAAATGTTTTTGTCTTTCATAAAAAACAACAGATGTAAAAATGAATGGTTTATATGCAGATTATTTTGTTTCTTTGCCAGCAACATCAGAAAAACTTATTCAAATAATCAGAAAATAATCTTTTACTGTTCTTAACAAAACACTTTTATACAAAAAGTGAAGCAGTTAGCACTTTGTCTATCAAACCGAAGGTCATAGGTTCGAGCACAGGCTCCGGCAGGCATTAAATAACAACACCAAGCATTTTTCTTTTGTGCATTAGTGTCCCTTTGTATCACTAGTAGTAGGAAAGTTCAAGTGATAAAGGCATAGAAACTGGTCACTGAACTACATCGGCTTCAGCAGACGCTAATCCTAATGTAACATCAGAGCGCCCTCCTTCGTCGGTATTTTGTAGCATAATCATTGACAAAGTAAAACAACCAATAAAATGGCTACTAAGCACAGCTTTAAAAATTTAAGACTCCTCGTTAACACCAGAGGCGCTGCAACACTGCATTATTAAAAAAAACGTGCAAAAAAGAAAGAAAAAAAGCAGAGTTGTAAAAGAATGAATCCTTCCGCTATTTCTTCCTTTATCACTTGTCTTCTCTATCACTATCCTTTTCATAAGGATGGTTACACCTAGTTATAGTAGTGGGCATTCATTTCCTAAGTGTTAATTCTCTTTACAAAAAAAAAAAAAATAATAATTATTTTTAACCGTTCATAATTTTTTTGACTGAAAATACAAACTAAAGCTTAAAGTTCCACACATTTAACGAAATTCAAAAATTCTTAAAAAAATACTCATCCATTAAAAAGTTACAGATTTTTGATCAGAAAATTACCACAGTTTCCCACTATGCGGTGATGAAGGAAAAACCTATCACGGTCTTTTAATCGTCATGTCATGAGGTCTGTTGCCTCCGTGGTTATTCTATTTATCTTGGTGATTGTTGATATAGATACTTTAAGGTTATTGCGCTTGTAGGTACAGAAGTGCCGCCAATACCTCCGTAGTATACCAATACCTGATTTATTCGTGAGGTTGATTGGAAACTCACCTGAATATCATGATAATTAGTAAGCTTACAATCCTGCGGGAACCATCTAACGGCTATGATTCCGAACTCTAACCGAGGAAAGAGGAATATTAAAGTGGTGGTTAAGCTCATTCTAAATTTTTGTTGTAGGTTTATATTCTGCTGGGTTGTGATCCATTGTAGTGTTAGGGGAACGAAGCTTCCGATGAGAGGGCGAGGTTAGAATCATTGCTAAATCAAACAGTGAGTGCAGCTTCAATAGATGAGAAGAATAAGAGTTTCGATGAGTTGGTCATTGTTAGAAGATGTAGTGAAGGAAGCTTCGGTGTATCCGCTACTACTTTAGAAGCTCAGTAATCCGTTTTTGCAAAGAAAGAATAGTTTCTGGTAGAGTTGGCAGCCTTGCAAGATTCTTAAAACTTGTTTGGCTGAGCCTTGTCCTAGCAATGTCGGAACTACTCATACTATTATGAATTAAAGGGTTTTGATAGGTACTGATTGACCACTGTTCGGTCAGACCGAAAACCGCCAGATGAAAGACTTGTCGATCTTAACACGCTATATGAGGATGAAGATTAGCTGGAACCTATATAACATATTAGGTATGTTTCTCGGAGGCTACAGTACCGCATACAGGCATGGCTAGAATAACGAATATGCCACGAGAGATAAAACACATTATGCATGAAAACATGGAGTATATCAAGGCTTCGTCCTGGGTAATAATTGCTTTAGTGACGTTAAACAGGCATACAAATTTTCTCCAGAAAGAGGAAACGTAATGTTACAGAAGGGATTTGATGCATTTACTTGTGGAAGTGCTAAGTGGTAAGTGCTTCAAAATCTAACCTCTCTACCTACGCTTATCTGTGGTAAGAAATTTATAAGCGAAAAGGAATTTATAGACTTCTCCACTGGAACTAAGTTAAAGTTTCATTTTAATTAAGTGTAATCTCTTTCACCAGCATTTTGCTACCCACACTAGGTAGTCGGTTTTTTAAAAGAAGTAACGCCCAGGCAATGAATGCCTTCTACCATTACTACACTCAGAGAAAATCTGCAACTTAAAAATAAGAACGCGTCACATTAATTCAATAATTTTCAATATAAAGGAAAATGTACATTAAAATATTTAGAAATAAATAAAATTAATAAATAAATACTGTAAATTAATTACATTGAATTAAGAAATTTCAACATTACTAGACTTTCCTTAATCACCCTTATCGGGAATAAAAGGCGAACATTTTGTTCAAGTGATATATTTTCCGTGAACAGAAAATTGTGAACAAAATTAAAGAATAGTATACTGGCACAACAACAACGCGAACAGTGGCGATCACAATTTTAGGGAAAGGGAACACATTTCACGTGAACTTTTATTCCCGATAAGGGTGAATGTTTCTTATTAATTCAATATCGTTTTTATTGATTTTAAGCTGTTTTTTATCTGAGTGTAGATGTTGCCTTCTTTAGGAAAGTGATAGACAGGTAGGTGGTGAAGCAAGATGTAGAGGAAAATTTCATTATTTTACAACTCTGCTTTTTGCATGTTTTTAATAATGCAGTGTTGTAGCGCCTCTGGTATCAATGAAGTGTACTAAGTTTTAAAAGCTGTGCTTAGTAGCCATTTTATTGGTTATTTTACTTTGCCGATTAAATTAAGAAGGTTAGGCAAGCATTTTTAATTGTTATTATTATTTTTAAGAAGAAAAGGATTTTCGCCAGCATTTTGCTAACCAAACTAGGCAGTCGGTTATTGTAATACCGATTACATTTAGAATTTAAGGTGAGGCAAGGTTTGACAGGTTACCGAGAAGAGAAATTAAGTTTTCAGCTCACTTGCGCCCAAATAAAAGGTCACTTTGTGAGAACAGGAAAGAGATAGAGATAGGCAGGTAGATAGAGAAAAAAGTAGTTTAATGCAGGTTTTCGTTTTAAAACCTTATCTATTGTACACTTAGCTATTTTTCGTAGCACCATTGCAGCGCCTCTAGTGTTAATTAGGATAATTATTTTTAGCTATTTATTTATTTCATTAGTTTTCTTACTTCGCCAACGATTCATTGCTATAAATATCGATAAATGAATGCGCTGCAATATGCATTAGTATTAGAGATGGGTGGATGTCGTGTTTTTTTCGTGACACGAACACGCACTACTCAACACGAAGTGTTCGTGACAGAAAATCTGTTTTCTTGCGTGTTCGTGTCGTATCGTGGTGAGCAAAATTGACACGATGAACACGAAATGATTTTTTGTGTTAAAATATGTTTGCACGAATTTCCGTAAAACACGTAAAACCATCAAGTTTGGTGATAGTGTAGGGGTCTCTCAAGTTTAAAGTTCTGAAATTAAACAAAAATAGGTATCTATTTGAAAATTAAAAAAAAAATGCTTTTTTTGCTATTCAATTTGGTTTCGTGCGTGTTGTGCAGTTTCGTGTTTTGAAAAAATTTCGGGTGCATGTTTCGTATGTGTTGGACATCTTAGCACTCGTGTTCGTGTCGTGTCGTGTTGAAAAAATTCAACACGCGCCCATCTCTAATTAGTATGGATACTAAAGCATAGAAAAATTAGTAATGCTGTTATTAATGGGTTTAGGGTTTGAACTCGTGCTCTCGAATATCAATAAATATTTATGACAGCACCCTCAACACCACCTTAAATTAAGAAACTCGAACAAGAAATTTTGTAATATATCTGAATACTAATTTTTCTTTTCCCTTGTTCCATTTCAGGTAAGTCGAACGAACTTTACAACTAAAAATTATGCCGGAAATAAAAATCCATGCGAATTAAGGTAAGACATAGGTATTTTTGCTGTTTAAAATGCGGCAGCCATAACGCGAAGAAATCTTATGTTAAATGTAATTTGCCTTAGAGAACATGTCTGAAAATTAAATATTCTAAGTTGTGCAATTTTCTGCATTATTTTTTTTAAATTAAGTCTATAAAACTTGATTACCAAAGAATTGCTGCAAACATAAATCAAAATAAGCGGCAGCAGTTTCCTTTTAAATATATTTGTTTAGTTTATCTTTTCTCTATGATTAATATTAAAAAATTGTAGAAGTAAATAACGTAAATAAGATTTAAAAAAATATTACTTTAGATGTCATTATTTTTGGTTCCTTTCTACCAGTTTATGCTATTGTCTTCAACTAAAAATCAATTTAGTGTGAAGAAGATAAAATTGTATATGACTTTCTGTCTTCGTTCTATTTTTCTCGCTATCTTTTGTTCTTCTTTTGGTTGTTATCATTATTGTGAGTTAGTGGTGGCGTTTGTCAATGAGTTCTAACCAAAAGATTCATTAACTTAATTTCCTTTACAATTCGTCTGCTAATGTGACATATCCGTTTTCTTTTTTCTGACGCATTCGCAGAAAAAATGCTGTTTTGTTTTGCCTGCTTGTCACATCATCAGGAAAATATGAATGACTGTTTGAAATATTTCTTTTATCTTTTATGTTTATTTTTGAATCTCGGCATTGAACAGTGGGCTTAAATACTTTGTAAATCAAACATCTTCCTAGGAATTATGAGTCCTTACAGTTTATTCTATAACAAAATGTTTAGTGTAACATATTCAATTAGTAAAATAAGAGTTGACGCTTAAGTTGTGGTCAACGGCTTGTTGAAGCAAAGTAGAGAAATTAAAAAAAATTATTTAACGAAACAATTTTAATTATCTCGAAGAAAGCTACAGCCCGCTAAGATGATGATGATGGAAAAATGGCTGGAAACAGAACACATAACTAGACACCAAAGGATAGTAGATATCTTACCATGAAATAATGCCACCATAGAAAAGTGTGACATAATTCAAACTAGATATAAACACACTAACTGCATAATTATAATACTAGAATGGGATGCAATGAACGAGGTGTAGAATAATATACGAACTGATATACAAACGGTTGGAGAACTTTTGGCCGAGTATGAAGCGCGATCTATGACAGGAACGTAAGAAAATTCTTTTGTCTTCCGGATCATGGCCATTACGGAAAGCATTAAATGATTGCAGGAAACTCACAACAGGGTGTTAATCCACATTTTTACAGATAGGTTAGGTAAGGTTAATCTGGGATTGATCCTCATAGACCGAGATTGGCCCTTAGCGATAGCAGCAGATGACAAGAAAACCTGTAAGTATGGCAGCCTAGTTCGTGGTGCCTGTATGGAATGACTTTCATAATGATTTAAAAAACCTAACCAGTCTACTTAAATCCACTCTTTATACAAGCTCAAGACTCCGAAAATTGTGAGCACCAAGAGAGTTATATCTAGTGCGACTTAGAGCCGAACAGTGGCACAGTAGATGTTCTATTGTCTCAATTACCACGGGTTGCTTACATTTCCTGCAGGTTCCGTCAAGTATTCATCCTATTTTGAAGGCACGGTACAGTTAATATTCCCACTACAAGTTTGCAATTGCTTCTAGTTAATCATAGAAGAAATTTAATCGATTTGGTATAATGGAAGCTCCATTTGATTTTAGAAGTTTTGCAAGTTTTCGTCGCACGCCAACCTTTCTCCCCTTCTTCCTTCATCTTAGAGTAAACGATCCCTTTCAGGTATTGAATTAGATTCCCTACATTTACTGTTTCCTCTTAAGGTAATTGAATTCCCCTTTTTGCCAGCGTAGCGGCCGTTTGCTGTCAAAGCCTTAATGAAGGAGAAAGTTGTTTTCCAGAACATTTTTCAATGTAAAAGTTCTATTAATTCATACGCATACTGAACAGGATACCGAGACATCAAGATACAACAGAAAACAAAGAGACTGATAGATAAGCTTCCCAAGGTGGCAGCATCTCTAAATGACATCACCTTAAACCGAACTTTGACACTGGGTGATTTGAGAACATGAGAATGTTTGACAAAATCCCACTGTAGGAGGAGCAACCAGCAGTGTTAAAAAAACCTCAGTCGAAATAGCAAAAGTCGTAAATTGTGCTATTTCTTCGACTTTTTATTTTTTGACTGCCCAATCACAGCCTGTTGCTCATACTTCTGCTACTGAAATTCAAAGAGTCGTAGTCGAAAATAATACAACAAACGACAACGAAGAGCTCCAGCTGTCGACATGTTCGTACAGTTTTCGGTTTGACTGACTGCTGCTTAAAACAAATACGAAGTTAACGAAGCAGAAATGTTTGTGTGTATGTATTTGAATGTTTTTTTGTGTGTATGAGTGTTTTTTCCAGTATGTACAAATATAATAGTAAAACAAACAACAACAACATTTCGTCCATCAAGCGATTAAATACGCAATTGAAACTGCAAAATCAAAAGAAAAGAAAACACACGACATCTCTGCTACCTTAACTTCCGAATTTATTTAAAGCAGCAGTCAGATTAACAGAAAACTTTTCGAATATGTCAACAGCTGAAGCTCTTCGTTGTTTATTGTGTTAACTTGTACTGGGACTCTTGATTTTCAGAAGCAGAAGTATGAGCAGAAGCAAAAGATAATACACGCATGAGAAGTTTTTAAACGCTGGCAACCAGAATCCTATAAGGAAATTCCAATCACGAGAAGTCAAAATATTTTCTAAGATTGAATAGGCCGACAGCCAGAAGACAGTTTAGGATAATTACCGGCCACACGGAGGAGACGGAGGTCTCATTTAGTTCGCATGGGTCTGATAAGGGATATGACATGAAGAGGTTGTTAGGAAGAGAAGGAATTACTAAAGGATTACCTGTGTCATTGTCCAGCTATTAGGCAACTTAAAAGTGAAGTTTTCGATTAGAACAACGTAATGTACTGGGAACGTCTTAGGGGTTCCTATTGGAGAGACTTTAGAGAAAGCGTCTAAAGAATTGGTTTGAGGAGTCACCGATTTATCGAACAGGGTTTTTTTACAGAGAGGTTTATTGGCGGTACCCAGCATCTTCGGGTAGAGCGCAAAATATGCCAAATTGGTCATAAGTGTACTTCAGTATGGAAGTAAAAATTATATGGAGAACAAAAGTAATATTTTAAAAATTGGTTTTTGTTCAAAAAAGTCTTCGCCGAAAAAACGCATGGAAATTGAAGAGTCTTTTGAATGTTATACGAAAAACGAAATTAAAAAATCTCTTTAAAAGTTTGTTAAAACTTCTTCTTTCAAAATTACAAGTTCGCATCTAACCCACTGTGCGTTGATAAGCCATTTATCACAAGAATAATTGTATATTTTCGCAATAATTTTTATTTTTGTTGTTGTTGTTGTTGTTGTGTTTCATGCATCTGTGTATTTCTTGATGAATGACAATAAATGAAGAGTGAAGAAAAGATAAGCGACAATAACCCAGTGAATAGTTTAATAATTTTACTTTATGAAGCTACTCACAGGTTATTCTGGATTGAAGGAGTTGCTCACTCTACGTCAAGTTCTTTTTTTTTTTTTAAATAAGGAGAATGACACTCAAACAATTTATATGTCCACGAACATACATATTTATGCACATATGTTACCTTCTTTAGGAAAGGAATGGTTTACGTAGCTGCCCGCTTCACGTGTGGACATTCAAGTAGAATTTAGATGATCCCTTTTCTTTGCAGACTTTAAAGAATGCAGTACTGAATCTATACTTGATACGCCTTTGTTGCCCTCAAAAGCAGCGAATTTAATACTCTTAGGAAAGGGATAGTGAAGATAGGACAGATGATGAAATATTAGTTTATTATGCTTTACCCGTTTTAAAACTTTGCTATTTTGCGTTTTGTTAATATTTTAAAGCATCATCGCAGCGCCTCTGGTGTTAAGTAGCCACATTTCTTTAAGCTTTGTAGTCATTTAATTAGTTATTTTACTTCGCTGACGATTCATTGCTAGAAATATCTTAAAGTGATATTTGGTCGATCCGCCTGGTATTAGTTCAAAAAAAAAGGGTGAGTTTATATTTCTGGTCACTTATACAATGTCGCCAAATGCGTTTCTGAGTATACACATTCGTTCGCTGGGAAATTCTCTTCAATATTTTAAATATTTCTTTTGTTTCTTCTCCTACAATCTTGGAAATAATGCGGACTTAAACACACACATAAATACTGTTTTAAGATGACAAAAAAAAAACCCAATAACACTGACAGCAGCAACATCATGATCCCATGTGCCACGTAATAACAATGATAAATGCAAGTCAATAAATCTTGTAAAAAAAACAGCAACAACAGGATAAAACTATACTTAAAGAAAACCATGAAAAAAAAACGGCTGACTAAGTGACTAAGACACTGCACGCAATAAGTAAGGCAGTGACAACGAAACAAATATCTTCTTGGCGGTTATAAGTGCCCAGTAGTTCTGGTGGATGGCCAAAATTATTCAGTGATGGAAAAATTAGTTTTTAGCGAGTAGCAGACTAATAATAAAGGGATGTACGCATAAATAATATCCACCAAATGATACTAAAGCCGCAGCGTGAGCCAACAGCTCAAGAGTATTGCATCCACTCAACTGCAAAGATTTGAAATTTGGTGTCAGTTATTTTGGGACGTGATAGGAAGTTAGATGAAGCATTGACAGGGTAGTAGAGCGTTGACTATACAACGTGTGATGATACATATTTCGAATTTCAGAATTTTTTCAATTTACTGACTACCAGGTGACTTAAATAAAATCGACTTTAAGTTAGTTGAAAAGTAGTGCAGATATGATAACCGCCTAGGACATCGCAATGTTCAAATTGTCAGTTGCTTCCATTGGAAAGTAAGCCAAGTGTCAGTCAGCACTAGTTGAGAAATAGTTACCATAAAGTTAGTTTAAAGTTAACTTAGTTTCCGACAGTGCATTAAAGAGTCAAAGTGTTAAAGAACATCACTTTCAAAACTGCAGGGTGAATGCACTGGCATTACTTTTTCCAGTTAAACGTTTTCTAGAATAGGCAGAAAGGATGATGTTTAGATGTAAAAAGTAAAACTTCTTCTAACCAAACACTTTGCTTTTATCCTAGAATTAAAATGTATTTTCCACTACCAACCAACCCTTATGGAAATATCGATTATGAATGTGTTATATTACAATTTCTCAACAATAATGATTTACGAACGATGCGCAACATCTTAGACTGACTGTCAGCACTTAAATAAGGACGACAACAATCACATAACAATCATGGTTAAGCAAAGTCTTTCTAACGACAGCTAAATGTCAAAGAAATTCAGTCGCAGGCATAAAACAAAATCGCTTGTATGTAAGCTTGGAGACAAACAAAGTGATTTTTTTTTTGCAAAAGCTTGTATTCTTATCGCCTTCTTTTTTATTTTTAATTTTTTTTTGCTATTTTTCTTATCGATGCAGGGAAGTCAGCTTTTCCTTGTTAAAGCGATTTAAATCTTTAGTTAAGCAATTGATTGGAAGTAAAGGAAGGAGTAAAGGCGAAAGTGTTTTGTAAAACCAACTGAGTGGGTTGTAAGCATTTGTTTTTTTGCTCATATTTAGTAGCGCTGTGTCGACAGTAAATACCACGTTCTGACTAAACATATTGTATCGGCAATCTTTGATTTTGTTTTTCTTACTTCCAGCTACTTGCCGTCATAGTCTGTCTATATTTTTTCTCTTTTTGTTTTAGTTTGCTTCTACTGTGCCTTCGTTTCATTATTTGTTTTAGTTGCAAATAAATATTCAAATGGAAGTTAAGAAGTTATGCGTGAAATCTCAAGAATAAAAATGTGATTGAAAAGTAAGGAAGTTCGTGTAAATGTGCAATAGAAGCATTTTTCCTGAAACTGATAATATAAAATTCAAAACAGAAATTAAAATTTACCTCGAGAAAAAAATGGTTTTTTAATGTCTATTCTTCCGTTTAAGCCAATTGCAAAACCTCAGTTAGCGATAAACTGATATTCGTCGTAACCAAAATTCATAATTTCACCAACAATTTGAATTGTTATTTGCTCTTTCAATGCCATTTGTTATTTCCTTCAATAAACTTGGCGAAAAAATAATAACTCTAATTCCAGTTGTCGACATCGACGTCACTTTAAGACAATACCCAAGCAATTGGGGTTTGTTTACTCGCTCTGTGTGCTACTGACAATATATTTCCGTTCCCTAAAGTCTAGAAAATAGCACAGACCTGCCAACAGGAGTCAGCTGTTTTTAACAACGGGTACATAAGCCCGAGTTGTTTAATATTGTGCTAAAGTGACGTGACAACTGTAATAAGAAACTCCAGGTGCTTGGCTATCGAAGAGAGTTTAGAACAAAGAAAACAAAATGCCGCCCTTAAGCAATTCGTTATTCTGCTATTTACACGTACTTAAACACACGCATGGTAGAAAATAATTCAGTCTTTCATAAGCATTCGTACAAGCATGTATTTTACTATCTTTGATATTATATCATATAGCAGAAGTTTTGTGCTGCCATTCTACATCAGAAGGAGGGAATAACAGTCTTTTAGACCTCAACACGCTCCGTCTAATTGAGAAGATAAGTCAGTACCTCAACATGCTCTGTGCTTACCTTTAACTATAAACTTAACATATCGAACTCTTTAGAAACATTTGGTTTACTTATAACAGTGTTAATTAGTTTCCCGCAAAGACAGGTACGGCAAATAGTGGCAGTGTTCACGAGTTGTTAACCTTTCGAATTCCTATACAACGACTATTGTTCAGGATGTCTAGATGAGGAAGAGGATGACACAATAACTTATCTCTTATGCATCGGCCACCACTTGAAACCTAAGGCTTTCGTACTTTAGAACTACGAACCAGTAACCTTTCACAATTATCAGCGGTTGGTCTTAACGATTTGCAATCTTTTATTAGGAGCCAATGAACTTGCCTGGTCTTACTTCAAAATTAACTTGTCCAGGTTACAATCCCAGATTATTGACCACCATGGATAGAAGCCCGAGGGATCAACTTCGTATATTAGTGTCAGTACTAACAGGACATTGTCACTTACATACACATGCCGAAAGATTAAATCGTCCATATAATGACTTCTGTAGAATTTGTATTGACGAAAAAGAGGAGGAAACTGTTGAACACTTAGGTTAAGTTAGGATAGATTGAAAGACGGGCAGTTATAATTGACCCAGTCCGTTTCGGGCTACACCTTTATTTTGTTGAACACTTACTCGGGCATCTCATTTTCGCAGGGCCTTGCAAATATATGTGAATGCTGCATTAGAAGAATAAACACATTCGTACAAATATCAGGTTGGTTTAACACCGAGTAAGTGGGATCATAAAGGAAATTTTTTCTGTCCTTCTGTACAGGCAGCCTAACGCTAGCCATGGGGACCAAATTAAGCCGGTTTCCCATGAAAATGACAAATTGTACAACCTAGCCTTACCTTACCTTATTAGAAACAGTAAATGGTTCAATTACTTACTCGATATACAAAAAGATCACATGCGTTTCCTCTCAATTTCTTTTCTTATTTCTACTTTTCAATATCTATCTTTTCTGACAGGTAACACAAAGCAGCCTAATTAACTGAAGCCAGTTTAGGCCAAACACTCTTCTTGCCTCAGCAACCTGTTAACCTAACCTATGCTTAATTATTTTAATTGTTTTTTAAAAGACCCTAACACCGAAGCAATGAAATAGCGAGCGAATTGGTCAGGAGAAGCAATGATTTTTTGACTGCTAAGATCATTTAACAGTCAGCTTCCCGAATTAGACTTTAGGTCTTCCTATTGAAAAGTTGATTCCGTACCACTGCAGTGTATACCAAGCAGAAATGCTTTCTATCAAGAAAAGTGCAGATTGGCTGAGAATGAATATCACTTCAACATGAATGAATGAATATCACTTCTTCGCTTCTAAGAACAATAACAGCTCTGGATCATCTCCAAACGAGCACAAATTAGAGATGGCAGACTACTTTAACATTAGAGCCATCTGAAACAGCCCAATTCTAGGTACAATTACCTTGCGAGAATTGGGAAACCTCACTGCTTCCACTAGATATTTGCAAACCCACAACTAGGCTCAAGACTGAAGAAGAACTAAATAGGAAGTGTGCCACAAGAAATGACTGCATGATCACTAGATATTTACAGACTTATTAACATACGGAAAAAACGGTTTCTTTGATTTCAATAAATGGAAAACAAATTGCTGTTTTAGTATGAGCAGGCATGCAGAAAGATTACGGCTTGAATACAACGACTTATGGCAGTTGCCAAGATATTGACGGAGAAGAAAATAAAGAATATTTTCTGTGTCCCTGGATTAGTTTAGCCACGTTAGCCGCTTTTGATTTCTAGAAGCTTTCTGACCTTGAACTGCCACGATTAGAAGCTTTATATCGAGCTTTGCTATTTAAGAAATGCATGTAATATCATGTAAATTCATTTCGAATTGCAGAGTATACCCCCTGGTTGGTTCAACGATGCAGAGACTGCACTTAAGCAACGTCTCCGTGGTCTAACAATGATCCAGCCTGCGTTAACCTAAATAATCTTCTGTCTTCTGTCTGGAGACATAGTAGTTCCCCCTTCATATTGCAGCACAATCCTATTTTTTTTTAAAGTATGTTGTACAAGAACGTATAAAATGGACTTTTCCTGGATTTTTCGTGGCTAAAAATCACCTCTTGGTTATTGCCACTGAACTTTAAACAAATTATATTCTTTTACAACTTTGCTGTTTCTTTAATTTTACTGTCAACTTGAGTACCACTTTAACTTGAATGTCCCTAATATTTTTTTCTCTCAAGTACATGACACACATCTGCGAACACCATAAAAACTTACGCACTGCTTTTAAATGCGTTGCAAAGTGTTGTTGTTGAAATATATTGTGAGGTTTTTCATTTTGTCTCGTTTCTTTTTGTGTTATTTTGTTGTTGTAGAGCCGTTTTGGTTTTATTTTTTGCAGCCATAAACAAATTTGTGGCGCCTGGCGTGTTTAATATTTGCCAAACGAGAATTTATAGGAATTTATAATGATTTATGAGTATTTAATATGTTTGATTTTAGCACTTTTCGCCTTTAAACTTCAGGATTATTTGTGTAGTGATTTCTAAGAAAATAAAACATAGTTTCATGTAGAGATATAAATACATATTTTAAATGAAGTTTATGGAAATTTAAAAGGAAAGATTGAGGTTTTCGAATTGTTTCTTGGGTGAGGAGGTAAAATAGCGTTTCCGTGCTGGAGAGCACTTTGGGCTCTAGAGTATTTTCGTGAGGCGTCTTGGGTGTTTAAATGAATTAATAAATAATAATTAAGAGCATGGCGTACCACCATCAGTTCCATTTTTATTAAGGGCGTAGTTTTTACTTGTCATCAGTCGAGTAGTCACAGTTTAAGTAATGAAAACTCCTAAAATGGAAGGCTTTTCAAAATGAAATGTCTTACTGGAGCAACCTGAATTATCGTGTAATAATAAAGGGTGCCCCTGTGACTGAGTGGTAGCAATGCTAGCCTGTCAGTTCAGAGGCCGTGGGTTCGATTCCCGCCATAGACCCTGGGTGTTTTCCTCAAACAATCTAATTGCTTCGCGGGTTGTGTTTGTTAAAAAATATCGTTCCAGATATGACTGCTTTAATTGCCTTCAAAATAGACAACATGTTTTTCCGTTTTGATTGGAAAACAGGCAATTGTAATCATTTAAAGCTGGGATTACTGTCTTCTAATTAATTTTCGATTGACTTTGACAATCAATAGTGGAAAACGTCGGGCTATCGAACAAATTTTCGTATAATTTTAACTGTGTTTGTATGGAAATTTCAATAGATATCAAATGCCATAATTCGCCCCAGTATGTTTTATTGAAAAGCTAATGCTGCAAATTTGATTAATGTCTTTAAAAAAAATTGCAAATATTTCCAATAGATCTCGTTTTCTCCTACAATGGAAGGAATTTCTTCCTTCCATTCTGAATTCTGAGATTGCTGCACTCTTTCTTAAAGTTAGTTGCACTTAAACCCCATTTTTTTTTCAATAATAATATTATTGTATCTGCTGTCCTTTGTGGCATTCATGCATTTTAACTTTTAACTTAATGCAACGAATAATACTTCAGTTTGCAACAATTTTAATTAGTCCCGAGTTTGGTCATGTCAAAACTTTCATGTTATTTTGCTGCATCTGGTTGTGTTGCTTAAAAAAGAAAAGTTTTAACAAATTCTTTTGTTTGCTGCACAGCTTGTCATAAAGTCAATTAAAAGCTATAATAGACTCCATTTAAAGCTAATCACAGTTTGTAAAAGAATCTAAGGAAACTAAAAGAAAACAAATTGCGACATTTTCACATTTTCATTTAAGTATTTTAAATTGTCTTTTTTATTGTTTTTTACTTAAGCGCCCTCGTATCTGCAAACTTTTAACACTCGTACATACAATATTGGCAGCAAATTAGAAAAGGGAAACTGTTAAAAGCATTATTGATTAAATTTTTGTTGAACAAAAGAAAAAGTGAAACATGTAGCAGAAATTTTTAAAAGCTACTTAAGCGAAACCGCAATTATTTTCTTCTTAGGAAAGGATGCATAAGTAGTGAAAGCTTTTTACAATTTTTTGAGTTTCTCTAACTAAATACAGGGTGTTCTAATAAGACTTTTAATTCGAACAGCCCGCCACTTTAACACACTTTTACTGTTACTACTTGACAGATGACAAGTAAAACTACGCCATTTATAAAAGTAGAACGACATCCTTTGAAATTATTCCCCCTTGTCGTGGTTGGCGTATTTTGACTTCGACCTTTTGGTAACAGATTAAAGAATACTTCAACAATTTTGTTTAATCTGCTATTAATTGAAATCGAAATAGGCCAACGACGATAAGGCCCATTAAAATTCACACCGACGAAAGCACAAGAGAGCTCAACAGCCAATCAGATCTCGGCGATAACAATGCTTGCTCTTACTTTGTAAAGAAATAGGAAAAATTTTAAGAGCTTTCAAAGCTGTTTACCTCAAATGCAAATGCCAGAGTAGGTGTGTTTGCACGTATCATGTGTGTGAAGATAAATTCATCGAGTTAAATTCATTTTTCAAAAATATCGCATGCGATATATTTTCTTCTTTTATTTGGTACGCATTTTGTACTGAAATTAAGGGGTTTCTTCATAAAAATGTTCACTGCGGCCAAACCCTTGGAAAATGAGGACAACGACCCATATTATTAAACTGCATTTACAGTATCTCTGAATTGTATTTGTGAAATTTTTTAGAAAATTTCGAAAAATTTTACTTTTATTTATTTTGCTGCTTAGCTAGAATAACAGCGCTGTTAAATAAAATGATCGATCCCAACAGGTTGTCTAGGATGTTCTAAGGAAGTCAGCGCTGTCAGACTTTCACAAATTTCACAAATACAATTCAGATATACTGTAAATGCAGTTTAATAATATGGGTCGTTGTCCTCATTTTCCACTATGTTTGATTCGCTGAGGAAGAAGGGTTTGGCCGCAGTGAACATTTTTATGAAGTACAAAATGCGTACCAAATAAAAGAAGAAAAATATGGATGCGATATTTTTGAAAAATGAATTTAACTCGATGAATTTATCTTCACACACATGCACGTATCTGGTCTAAACATAACTGGAGGTGTGCCTTCAAAGATCAGGCCTTCCCTCTTCGTCAGGTAGTGTGGTTGCGATCTTTTTTACCGATTTTTCTTGTTTTGTGGATATAAGCTCTTGCGTTCCTTATCCAGCTGTTCTTCTTCCGCCAGTTTTAATTCCTTGGTTCAATGATTTAAATGTTAGTCTCATTTTTCTTTTCATTCTTTAATATTGCAGTAATACTTACTCTGAGGTTATCCGCTCGCCTTCTTGTGAGGTATTAGCTCTTCTTAGTAGAGCTTAATATACGCAAACAGGATACTCAAGAATCCGTTTGTGCAGAAGCTAATGTACTTTTACCGTAAATGACTGGGGATTCACACAGATCTCTGGTACATTTTCTGACTGACAGGAGGTATACCCTGTATACCGAAACAAAAGAAAATGCTTTCGAATTTGTATGTTACTAACCTGATAATTCGAAAGCATATGGGTTCGTTTCGAATTACAGAGTTGACCCCCAGCTTTGAGCTTTAATTAAAATTCGTTTGGAGGAACTTCTGTATCGTTTTCAGCTGTTAGACTTCTTACCTGCTTCACAGTAAATCATTCCGCTCAGCTGTTGAGGATTTGCCTTACAGTGTGCTGTAGCATGCATCAGCAGCGACATGTCATATTTTTTTTAAAAACAGCAAACAAACCTCGTAGAGTTTTCACAGACTCCTTTCGGAGTCCAGGGAATAGATAATGCAGCCACTACCACCTAAACCATCAAAGCAGTGCATTTTTACATTTGTCTGCTAACGAAGGAAAATGAGTTAGTGATATGATGACTTGTTTCAACTTTAGAGAGAGTGTAATAGAAAAAGCAGACAAAAATAAAATATCATTGGCCCAGCTGCATTAAAAGTACAACATTTGTTGGATGAATGTGTTGTTGCTGGCATTTTGTAACACGTATTACAAATTTTGGTTGCATTGTCAAATGAAACATTTGCTTCAAAAAAAAAGAAAAAAAGTTTAAATAATTTCCCCAGTGAATCGCATTACAAGTCGCATGACCAAATGTCTGTAGCCTTTGATGGCTGCCATTAGCACACACACATACACACACACACCCAAAATACCATCGTAAATCGCTGACTTACACTTCGACTTCGACCCACTTTACTAAAGTTTAAAACAAACAAAAAAAAACACATTAAGAGACGGTAAAAAAAGTTCGAGTTAAAAAGTTCTGTCGCTGAAGTGACCAGAAAGTTTTTCACACAAAACTTTTTCACAAAACATATTGTGCATGAAATTTATACTCATTTGCAATCAATTGCAAGGGCTGTTTTAACATTTCTTTATTGCTTAAAATATTAGTTTGCTTTTTGCTAAATATTATTTTGTTTTTTTGTTGTTGTTGAAATTATTATCGTTAGTGAAAACACTCAACATTATGGCTGCTGATGTCCCAACTCTGCAAGGCACGCACAAAACTAACTAATTGATTGACAGAGTGTGATTGTCGTATTGAAAGACAGGCAGGCAGACTGACGGACTACTGATTTGATTTTCATTTTAATTTCTTTTTTTTTGTTCCTTTTTGCAAAACCATTAATGATTTTGGGGAATACGAAATGTACATTTGAATCTTTCTCGTCTTGCATTTAACATATTTCAATAAAATGTTGATGAGTTTGTCTGGCAGGTTTAATTTAACAATGGCTTAACAATTGTTTTATAATATTTTAAAATTTGTAGTAATTATTTTAACAAGCCTTGATTGAGTGATTGATTGGTAGCCAATTCAAAGTTTTTTTTTATATTTTATATTAAAACTGCAAGCAAATTACCTCAAAAAGGAAATAAAATCAAATGACTGCTTTTTTTAATATAATATTAAAATATCTATTTGCGATCTATTTATAGGTAAACTTTAGTAAAGTATTTTCAAGCAATTGTCATGAGTAGACTATAAGTTTCAATTTGCTGAATTAATAACATTTAGTTGATAAGGCGGGTCCGAGAACCAGTATAAAATTGAAAAAAGAGAATAATCGAAAAGAAAGCAATAAAGAGACAATCCTCGAATTTCTTTGCGAATGTTTAGCTTTGCAGCTCTCGAGACACAACTTCTAGACGACCTTCCAGATTTATCTGAGATTGGGTTGAGTAACCTTATCAGATATCTCAACGCGACGTGTTGAATCTAGTACCTATCACCGTATCCGAATACTTAGATATGGCTCTACAAAGGTTGACACCGATGAGTGGAGTGATCCTTTCAAAAAGGAATCACCTAGATTCTACTTGAATGCCTTTGTGCATAAGGCAGCCACGTAAACCAACCATCCAACCAAAATAAACACTCTTATTCCAGTTGTCAACATCGCCGTCACGTCTATACTTGTTTACCTGTTGTCGCAAACAAATGACTGCTATTGACAGTCTAATGCTATTTTGTAGACCTTAGGGAACAGAAATATATCATCTATAGCACAAAATTGTTCTCGAGAGCGAGTAGACAAACCCCATTTTTCTTTTGCTGTTGTGTTGACGTAACGTTGGTACTGACATTTGGAATAAAGGTGAATTTTTTTGTCTCCTCATACCCAAGAAGCTCTTGCTGTTAAAGTGCAATACAAGCGAAATGAGAAAATATAATTAATAGGGAACAATCGGAGGCAGTTAGAAGACCTAAGGAAGAGGTAGACATGTGATGCCGGATGACAGCTTTAGTTTTGCGTGAACTCCAATGCGCGCAGTACGATCACTGTTTGTTAAATTGGCAAACCGGAAAGGATTATATTTTTTAAGGGAAGAACGGATTCTACTACATGATGAAAGACACAAGTTCCTGATAGATGGATATTTTTGCAGTGACTGATTATGCGTGCTTCACTTTAATTTTCTTAAATATGAGGCTTGCTGTCATAAATGCGCTCTTAACTTTTTAGCTCCATCCGAACGTGTTTTCTAGTGCCTGCTGGTGCCTAAAGTACCCAATACACAGTGGGGGATTTTGTTTAAAAAAATGGAAATAATTCTGCAGCTTCTAAATGAGCTGTCAGATTGTTATGACATTTCATACAACATTTGAAGAAGTATCGTAAAGCTCAAGTCTGGAGTTTTAACGATATATATTCAGAGTGGGCGGAGGCGCAAAGCTACAAAGTAGGCCACCTTGGATTAATGAAAAATTAAAAACAATGCCAAGCTGATGTTTTTGATCTGATAAAAAAATATTTTTTTTTATACAAGAGCTAAAAAAAATCTGCTACATTTATGAGTTTTTGCTAACAGTTTAGGAAATGTTTCAGAAAAAATATTAAATTTTTGGCTTTTCACCAACCTTGGTCCACTGTTCTGCTAAGCGAGAGGTCAAATCTTGTTTGATTTAAAAAAGGAAACTTATTATGAATGAAGAAAGAAATTTGCAACATAAAAAATTGGTATATAAAGCACAATCAAATTAAAAGTTATACTCAATTTAAATGATAATTTTCGATTTTTCGCCACTTTTTTCCAGATAAGAGTGCGTTAATTATTTTGCTATTATACAATTTTTTTTTGCAAAAATACCAACCCTATATTTTTACTTATTAAAATAATAATAATATAAGAAAAATTACAAACGAACTTAGTGTTCAAAATTTTCGTTATTGAAGGAACCACATCGTTTCGAAATAGACCTATTTTTGTTACAAATATCAAATTTGAGGCCTTTTTTCTCAAATTCCAAAGCTGTAACCAAAAAATTTATACAGACACATTAAGATAAGATATGTTTTTGAGAAGTATCTGCGCTCGTTAAAAAAAAGAAGAAGAATGAAGAATACAGCAAAAATACAGGGTGTCTGGTGGCAAATTTATATTTTTAAATACGATTATTTCAAAAAGTAATAAACGGTGCGTAGAGAGGATGGCGCGTTTAGAATTATCGATTGTGCGCATTTGTTAGTCACAATGTCGCAGTGGTCCAGTGAGCATCGTGCGTTCGCTGTGGAGACATTTTTTAAGAGTACTGATTCTTATGTAATTGGTCGTCTACAATTTTGTTCAAAGTTAGATATTCGGCGAATAAGTGAAGGACCGAGGGTAAATTTAATTCGTTTGTGGGTGCAGAGATTCCGCGCAACTGCATCGGCTATGAATGTCCCACGGCCAGGGCCCTTTTGATTTTCAAGGACTCCCGAAAACATTGCACTGGTTGAAAACAGTTTACGTGAAAATCCGCCACTTTCAATACGGAAAAAAGCAGCCTTACTGGGACTTCCAAGAGCGATTATTCAGGAAATTTTAAAAAACAATCTCAAGTTCCACCCTGTTAAAATTCAAATCGTTCAAGAACTGAAAGAAAGTTGCTTTGAATTACGCAAAAATTTTGGTGAAACGATGTTGGAGCGTTTTCGCACTGTAAATCCCATTTTTGGAGCGACGAGGCTCATTTTCACTTAAACGCCCTCGTCAACAAGCAAAACTGCCAAGAACCAGAAACCCTCGAGTGAAACATCAAAAACCATTGCATTGCCCCAGGTTAACTGTTTGGTGTGCCTTATCCACGCATGAGATAATTGGACCGTTTTTTTTTTTTGAAAATTCTCGCAGCCAGGGGACGAATTTCAATGGTGAAAATTATCAACGCATGATTACGGAATTCTTTTTTGCCAAACCTGCGAGCTCATTCATCGTACTTTTCACACACGTGGTTTCAACAGCATGGGGCGACTGCATATACAGCCAGAGCTTCGATAAATTTGCTTCGGCCACTGAAGTCGCACGACCTAACTCTCATGGATTTTTTTAATGGGGCTAACTCAAAGAGAGGATTTATAATGACAATTCCCAATCTTTTGTGGCTTTAAAGGAAAATATTCGTCGAGAAATCAGCTCAAGTGAACCAAGTTTACTGCAGCGTGTGGCACAGACCACAAGGCTTTGTTTGGAACAATGTGTTCAACTCGACGAAAGACATTTGGATGATTTACTCTTTAAAAAATAAAATCCGCGTTTCCATTCTATCATTCAATGCTCTTAATAAAACTTCGTGTCAATTATTACGTTTTTTATTTAAGTTTGAAAATATAAATCTGTACGAGTATGTACTGAAATAATCCAATTTCGCTATTTTGCGATTGTTTTTGGGAATTGTCGGGAACTCAAAAGCAAATTCTATTTGTTCCTACTTTCTGTTTATTGCATCATTTTTCACCTAAAAGAACCTCTTCAGCCGAAAATATTGATAAATGTGAATATAAGTATTAAAACGTCACATACCAGCTTATTATAAGCTTTATTATGTATTTGAAAATTATCGTAAAGCTCGTGGTCCATTTTATCAATATTTTCAGCTGAAAATGATGCAATTAATACACAGAAAATAAATTCAAAACTGGCACTTTTTACTAAAATGAGTTAAAGAAAAGGCAAAGATGTTTAGCAGTTTTTTTATGGGGAAAAAAAGCGAGTGGCGATAGGGCTCAATTCCTTAACAGCATATAAAATGTTATTGCATTCACTTCCCTATTCTCGATTAGGAATCTTTGTTATAAATGAAAACTACTAAAGTTTTCCATTCTTGATAATATAACTTGGAATTTTGAACTTTGGTTGCATGTTTACAAAAGATACCGTAAATACCAAAACCAAACCGAAGTAACCAAACATTCGAGTATCAAATATCATTATTAATACTTGCTTTTATTGAAGGTTTATTCCAATATCATACATATATACATATTTTCTTATATAAATTTGTGTTTGTGACCCCCAAATAAATTGTCATGTTTTCAAACTTAATAAAACTGCATATTCTCGTTTGCAAATTAGTTCTCAACAGACCTTGTCACTACTCGTCCTGTCCTAAAGCTAATTTTCTTTTGCAAAGCTTTCACAATAAACTTTAAACTTATAGATTTCATTGTCCTTGTGCTGCAAGATAAATTTTACTAAACAATTTGCAATTTTTTTTTGTAATCTCTGGTTGTTGTCATTGTATGTACATGACCGACCACAATATAAAACCCTCTTAAATTATTCTAATCTTTATTTTTTTTAAAGCCATAAACAATCTGAATGCATGAAGACTTAAAATATTTGAAAACATAAGAAGTGGTCCGTTCGTCCCTTTGGCTTCTACTGAAATATGTACTAAAACATGCATTGAAACGTTTTGAAAGAAATATATGGCTGTAGTTAGGCATAAAAAAGTTAAAAAAGAAAAATATGTCTAAATAAAAAGATTAGAGCAAAATAAAACTTTTGCACCCCAGTGGGTGTTGCTTGCAGTTTTTATAACTCAATCTTGCATTCAGTAGTGATATCTTTGCCGCCCTGCCTCTTTAGTACTCTATCTCTCTCTCTCTCTGTTATTGTCTTCATCTGTTAAAGAAGGACTTGTGGTGCCTCCTTTTTATGGTTTAGTATTTTTTGTCTAGCTACAGCTACTTTTGTTGTTGTTGTTGCATAATAATATAAAATGACATTTGTCTTCATGCGATAATCTTATTAAATAGTTGCAGGCAACAGTTTGAATGTTTGTTTGTATGGTGCATGCACCATGTTTACATGCATGATGCATGCAGCATGTCTCATGCCATGATTTTTTTAAAGCCTGTTTGGCTTATGCAATTTTTCAACACGTCTATAGGAAGCCAGAGCAAATAAAGAAACAAATCTTGCCCTCCCTGGTGCAAATGGGCCAGCAAGAAAATTATGGTATTAGAATAAGAGACCATCAACAAAGAAAAATGCTAAAACATTAAATTCGCAAAACAAGCCTGCAAGCAAAAAAAAAAAATAAAAAAAAAAATATTGCAAAATAAATTTATATTTAGGTTTGTTGTAGTTTTCAAACTACATATCCACATATCCTGCCACACATGACTTAAGCTTAAATGTAGCTTTTAAACTTGTTAAGGATACACAGAATACGACGAGTAGTTTGGATTTCTTAATATGCAGTCAACGTATTGAAAGTCTAATTGTACCCTGGAGTATGCACAAGTAGCAGCATAAACAGTAGCCATAGTAATACAAACAAACAGGCAGCACATTACAGCAAGTGTAATGGCAAAATCGGCCATACAACTCAAGCACGGACACATAAATATATACATATGTGTACGTGTGTGCGTATGTGTGTGTGTGTGTGTGTGCTTGCAGGCACATGCATTTGAATTACTGCACCAGATACATAAATACATGCATACAGAAGTATGTATAAGAACAACTTCAACACTGCAAGAAAACGCTCTGTAAGTTCAATTATTTAACCTGATATACATAAATATTAAGGCATGTGATGAAAATCGAATAAATAAATAAATAATATGTGAATATCATATGAATTTTTTTGGTTATTGCAAAATTTGCCAAGAACGAAATGCATATAAAGCAAAAGAAAAAATTAGCAAAAATTTCAAATACATGACAGACTGAATGTAAAAAATGGCAGCAATCATCCCTGGCACGACGATTTTCTCTACTTGCGCAACCCTCTGACGTGATTAATAAAGTATATCACTTCGACAACAGTTTTAGAACTGTTCTGGCCAATAGAAAGGAAAGGGGGGAAATAGAACCTCGGTGTACCTTTGGAACTCGCACCATCAGGTAGTACACTGATGGCTCCACAACGCCAGCAGGCTCTGGAGTGGGAGTCGTAGGACCAAAGACTAACTACCACGAGTCCTTGGGAAAATCTCCTACCATTTTTCAATCGGAAGTTTATGCCATTTAGAGATACGCACGATTTAATCTTGATAGGGGCTACCGAGGGAAAGAAATATCCATTTGCTCGGTTAGTCAGGCTGCAATCAAAGCGCTAAGCTCATATGAGTTTACCTCTAAGTTAGCTTGGGAATGCCGCATTAAACTAAATCAGCTAAGCAGCAGGAATAAGGTCACACTCTACTGGTTTCCTGGACACGCCGGGGTGGTAGGAAATGAAAATGCAGACAAAATGGCCAAAAGGGGGGCTAGTACACCCATGGTCGGACCAGAACCGATTTGCGGACTCATGTTGCACAAAATCCGGGAAGATATATCGACGGAGATCAAGAGTAATAGGGAACACCTCTGGCTCAATCTCCCTGGGTTGAGGCATGCAAAGCTAATGATTGGAACATATTACCAAATTCGTTTCATAGCTCTCAGATTGCAGATTCGCTGACTACGGCGATGAAACTCCATAGCATAATCTGAAGGACTGTGAAGCGTTATGCCACAGAAGATATATCCAATTGGGCAAGCACCTATTGGAGGATTGGGAACTGCCAACACAAGACCCACTGGCAATCCTGAGATTCATCAGGAGAGTAGGTCTGGATGAGGTGCTCTAGCACCTGGCAAGGGATACAATAGATCTACTTTGGTCGCAGTGTCATATGTTTCCCGTTTGATTTAATTCATTCAAATGTCAAAAAAAAATATACTTCGGAAATTCTGTTATTATTGAAAAAATATTGAAAAGCAATTGCAAAATATCTACAAAACAAAAATGACGAAATGACAATTTTTGTAGCTATGCTGTTTATTGCGCGATACAGGAGTTGGGAGGTGCTTTTTGTAACAAAAATAATCGACACTATTACAGTTGTAAATTAATTTTTGTTGTGCTTTCTTTGTACTTAAAACCAGAGCACGCAAATAAACGAAACAAATTGTTTAATTTTACTTTGTTTCGTTCTTTGAAGTGAGTGAAACAAAAGCAATCAGAAAAATTGCTCAATTTGTTTGCGTATTGTTTTTGAACATGAGCAAAAACCAGAGGACACACTAACGGCCGCCGCCGGCCACAAACAATACATTACATTACATTTAGTCGTACGCTGCTAGAAAAGAAAATAATGGGAAATAAATGGAAATGTTTTGAAATATTTGCGGCGAATTTGACATCGTCATATAATATAATTTTAGTGCATTGTTATTTATTATATGAAGTTTGTTATATATAACTAAGCAGCATAGCTACAACCGGCTGTCCTAAGACACCTCTCTTCTTTTTTTTCTGTTTTAAAATGACTTCGTATTTGAAATCAATTTCTATTATCAAAAAAAAGTATAAACGGAAAAAGATCCAGCAAAATAAGTCCCAATGGAAAACCTTCCAATGAAACGCAGCCTACAAAAATTAAATAAAGCTGGACTCACCTATTGTTTCCTCATAAAATTATTTATGTATAGTTTTTTATAATTCATCTATTTCTAAAATTTTTTCAGGAATATCAAAGCTACTATGTAAAATATTTACGTGTATAAACCAGGCGTATTAAGTTAAACAGGTGGCAGCACGGCGGCAGATAATTATAATTTAAATTTAAATTTAAAAAAAATAACGAAAATTGCTCTGGCAGCTCAGTTGAACTTTGGATGCAAAATTAAAGTAGCTGGCAGCACAGTTCCATTTTGTTCTGATAAAAATTAAAATTTCATAACCAAATAAAGCTGAAAATGTTCGGAAGGAAATTAGTTCTCTTTCTCTCTCTCTCTCTCTCTCTCTACCTTTCCTAAAAATAAAAACGCTAAACTTTAAATAAAAATAATTTTTCGCCAATTTTTAACAACCATATCTCAAGAATCATTTCATAGATTTTGGTAAAAATTGCGTGTGTATCGCATCATTTAAAGTCTTTAAAAATTAGTGGACAACTGAAATCAATTTGACGAAAATTTTTGAAGGTTTTAGAAAAAAACCGAATAATTTTTGTAAACGGTATCTCTCGAACGAATCGCTTGACTTTAGTCGAATTGGCAGCCTTCGACGTGTCAGCTACAGAGCTGATGGTCCAAAATTTGTTTAAAACACAGTTTTGCGATTCACTATCTCACGATATCTAAGTGAGCTCAATATCTCTTGAATGCGAAAATTTACTTCCGATTCGTTAACCGATTCTTAAGTAATGAAATCCTCACATACATACACACACACTTTCATACATCCAAGAAGGTCAGACTCGACCCTAAAACTTAAAACTTCTAATGATGAAATTGCCATAAAATCTCTAACTTCTTATGGCGGAAAGTTGAAAAAAAATATTATTTCTGAGTACGAAAATTATAAAAAACCTAAAATTCGTAATAAAATAACCCCCATGCCAAAAAGTTAAGTGAGTTCCAATAAAATAAAAAAGTTATGAATTATGAAAAATTATGAAATTATATTCAAAATGGTGAAATAATTTAGAAAGATTAGTCGATTTTGAACTTACCTCAACGGAGAGAGAGAGAGAGGTTTTAAGTACGACCATAGGTTCCTTAAATTTAAAGCTTTAGAGATGAAGCCGTTTTTGGAAATACCTCAGAGAAGAAATCATTTCTGTTCGTCCAAAAGGCAGATAGAACAGACCTAAGCACGAGAATTGATTCTTGTACATAAGTACCTCAGAGGAAAAAGTAATTGGCACTCTTTGAAGGGCAGCAACGGCTTAAATGATTGACAAAGCCAAGCCTGTTTTTCACATGCCCTACAGGAGAAAGTTCTTGACACCGGCTGCAGGCTGTTAATGCATTTATGCTTTGAAAAATACCAATTTTGAACATACATTAGAGGAGGAAATCCTTGCTACTTTCCGAAAACCGTTTAAGAAAAAAAAAATTTAGATCCCGAAGCCGAGCACAAAGTTAAGAAATATTTTTATTATAAATCGCTATCAGAAACTGTTGAAAAATAATTCCCTAATTTCGCAGTAAGGAAAACGAAACCCTATCTTACTTGGTTAGGCTAAGAACCTAGCTTCCTCAATCTGAATGCTTAAGATGTTTAAAAGCAGAGGAGATTTGTCGTCTGATTTGACTAAACGCTAGACAGTGACACATCCGATGATTTCACTTAAAAATATTCGTTTTTGACATATCAAAATAAAACCTCTTATTGGACGATCCTTTACATGTGTCCCGTAGACCAAAATTTCTTTTTCGAAAGAGCTTCTGTGATGGTATGAATGGGATAAATTTAAGCGTTTCTCAAGAAATATCCTCTAATGATGTAAATTAGAAATGCAATCGCTCTACTAACATTGTAGCATTTGCAGATGATATTATAATATATCATCCAGATGATAAAATTCTGAAAATTGATGAAAACCTACAATATCTGTTTTGCATAGTAGAAAAATATGCTAAAGACTGGAAGATGAAAATAAATATTGACAAATGTGAGTCCATTCTATTCCGCCCACCCGTGGGAAAGTGCATTTATAATATCAGAAAGCATTGGAAAGAATTCGGAGTGAAGTCTGGTTCTAATGTTAATATTGAAAACAAGCAGATGGTAAAATATTTAGGTATTCACCTTGATAAATTTTTATATTACAACAAGCATATCGACTTACAAATACAAAAGGCAAGAAAGTCTTTTTTTATGTACAGAAAGTTGTTTTTTTTCCAGATTTATAAATCCTACTGTTAAAATAATTCTATATCAATCCTTAGTTAGACCGATTCTAACATATCGCTGCCAAATTTGGTACAATATTGCACCATCATATATGGAAAAAATTAGGGTCTTCGAGCGGAAATGCCTTAGAGCATGCTCATCTCTCTATAGATCACCTACTACTGACTTTAAGAAATATATCTCTAACAGGAGGCTATACAGTGCTACAAAAATAAGCAGAACTGATAATTTTATAATACATTTAATTAGAAACCATATTTTAAAGACTATGGAATGCAAAGCAAATAACTTTATTATGGCTCCGTACTATGTTAGTGGAGATTATATAGAGAAAATTCGCCAAATTGGGTATGTTCCACCTGAGGCATTTTTATACTTAGATAGCCAAGGATATATCCAAGATGATAGAGGCATTCCGGTTTTATACCAAATACATCGGCGAGCCAATATAAAAGCAATAGATAGCAAGCATATTACAGTAGAGAACAAAAGATTCGATACAAGTTTGTACTTGAGGGATAAAAATATGTTGCCAAATATAAATAATGAGAAATATTGGTGGTTAGTCCGATAGGGAGCTAACATTTTTGTTCTTTTACCTCTTAACTACGTTCCTTTTTATCATTATAAAATACTGAAGTAGTTTTTTCTTTCAACTATTTTTCCTACAATAAAGAATTTAAAATTATCAATATACATACGAATATAGTACTCACTAATCTATTTATAAATATTCTCAAAAAGAATACATACCTTCTAAATGTAAATGTACTGGAGTGCTCGAATACGGGACAGAGTATATATAATATATAAGATACTATTTGTTTATTTGTAGTTTATTTATAAAAAAAAATAAAATAAAATTTTGTTAAATAAACATTAAAAAAAAAATGCAATCGCTCTACTTCTAAAGACCATTGTACAAATTGTTGTGCTCCATATCTAAACTAAATATAAAATGCTTCCAACCACATTTCATATTAAAAATTCCTTGTGTAACGAATGACGTAATATTCCCCTAGACCTGTCCTTTCCTGGAATGGTATGCTGCGATTGGTAAATGTAGATATCATGTTGTAAAACTTGATGTTTAATCTCATTTGCTAAGTCAATCCAATGTATTGAATATATGGATGTGTTGGCTCTTATTCATTCTTCATTCGCCTGTATACCCTCATGTTCTAGGACTCAGACTACTCTACTGTGATATCGTTTACACAGTTCCAAAAATTTGATAACTGCGACTTTATAGACTTAAAAACAAAGACAATCATACTCATCATGAATTCCACATGAGAAAATTTCCGAATCAAATTTTTCTTTCACAAGGATTTTAATTTCATTTAATCAATTCCAATAAAATTAAAAACTAACATATTTCCACTTTTTGCAACACACAACTATATGTGAATGATTTCTTTCATAAATTGTCAGATTATTTTGCAATCGTATGAAGTTTTTTGATACCGATTTTTCACACGTTCGAAAATTTTCATGTGAAATTTTATTTAGAATAAGCCTGAGTAAGCTGGGTTTTTTATTACATCAATAACAACGATGTGCAATATATTTGTAATTAAACGTAAAATGGCGACACTATATTCTAAATGCTGGACTAGAAGCTAGAAGAGTTGTAGGAGTCACCTCGAATCAATCTGAATTCAACAGACAGTTTAGGATGTATAAATTTCTATTTCCAGCCTTTTTGGAAATGCATCACTGATTTCCGAACAGACAACAGGCCCAGTTAGCGAGAGTATTTCATGCAGCACTCCAAATGCATCCGTTATGGCCAGTATTGCAGTCTGAAAAATAAGATCGTACGAGTACCATTTACCAATGTCTAAGTGAGAATACTTTACAACCAAAGCCTCGTCCATATATGCTACACCATAAGCATAAACTCACACCTTTGATTTGCTTTTACTATATTCTTTGAGTGTATTTCTAACTCTTCCTTGCCTTTAGGTAAATAAACATTTCTTTATACTCCATTATTGCACCACAATTTTCAAATCCACAGAGAAATCTAATGTACAAAAAAAAAAAAAAAAAATTAAATAACTGCTGCAAAAGCTGGTCTTTAGAAGTGGTATAATGTACCGCACTCGCACCGAAAAAAAGGAAAACAACCATACGCAAACCTCACCACAACAAAAGCAGCAAGAGCAACATATAAAATATAAGCAGAAAGGAAGCATAAAACAACCGAGCAAAATTTGAAAAGTGCGCTATTATAAATGAATGATGGGTAGGTTTTGATAGACATTGGATGCATTCCAGATAGATTTACGCTAATAAATAGCTGCATTATCCCTGGTGTATAGAACTTAACTCGGCATCAGCATCAAAACCATTTGACATGCAGTTCAAAGCATCACTGACCACTGTCTGTTGGATTCTTGCTTTTAGATCACTTTAAATCATATTAAAATTATAGCTACTTGCAACTACATACGAGTATATATATATGCATGTATGCTTTTTGTTAAATGCTCATAACTATCCTTGTTGCTTTCACAAGAACTCCTCGTTGATGGTAATGAAAATGATGAGCCTCTGACAGCTTTGCCGCTTGTGTTTTCTTAACGAACGTGAGTAGTAACCAAACATTGACGAAAGTCCATTTGTGCTCGTATGTTGGCACAAGTATTGTTCATGTGATATTTTATGAGTTTCTCAAGTGTTTATCTTAAAGTTTTAAGTGACATTGAAGAGTTACAAGTTCTGAGTTGACAGTATAAAGTTCTTAAGGGCTTGACAAAATGTCTTGGTTGGCATTTTCAAAGAAGAAAAAGGAAATAAAAGAAAAAATATTTCATTTATTTGGGCAGATGAATGAGACTTGGGGGAAATATGTAGAGAATGATTTCTTGTCATAAAAGAGGCCGGGTAGTGATGCATTTAGGAATCAAGAGATGTTTTATGGTTTGGTAGTAAAACCTGATGGATCCTTGGTTTCTTTTGTTGCTGTAATTTAAGTAGCCTGTAATATCTGGTTTTATTGAAAGTTTTAGAAAGTTTTGCTAGAAACCTTCTGCCCTTCTTCTTCGTATGCTTCTTTGTTTGCCTCATCTGGGGCTCATGTATTTTATAAAATAGTGGAATTTACACTCTACAGAAACGTCATTATTAAGGATCCTTGGATCCTTGGTTTCTTTTGTTTCTGTAATTTAAGTAGCCTAAATCTGGTTTTATTAAAAATTTTAGAAAGTTTTACTGGAAACTTTCTTCCCTTCTTCTTCGTATGCTTCTTTTTTTGCCTCATCTGAGGCTCATGTATTTAATAAAATAGTGGAATTTACACTCTACAGAAACGTCATTATTAAGTAGATCTTGAGTATTTCCGCTCTTCTGGAACTCATAGTCGACATCACGTGAATACGATATCAAAATATTGGCGCTAGTCTACCGCTTGTCGACAAACAACTAGCTGGTTTGACAGGCTCATTACATTTTCTAGACCTTAGGGAATAGAAATAGGCTGTAGGCAAGTGTCAATATTTTGCTATTGTATTGAAGTGACTTGGAGAGATAGTTAAAGAGTAAACAGGTGTTTTCTTCTCCTCTTCCTGCCAGACGAGCGTTGGCATAGCGAGTGGTGCTTTTGTGCTAGGATTACTCTATTGCAGAAAATTGTTTATGTAGCTTCAAGATAATACTGCTCATCTAAAGTATATAAGCAGTCAAATGGCAAATACTTGCGCTGGACCTGAGCAATATCTCCTTAATTATTTCAGGTGCAATAAGGTTTTACGCTTTTTTAAGAGTAAACCTTAAAAACTTTCTTGAGTGTTTTAGAATTTCGCGTTTGAAATCAATAGTTCTTAGATGAATGTCTTTCTTTCTTTTGATTATATTCATTAGTTACAAAAACGAGATCCAACCCTTTGTTGCGAGTTTCCAAGAACGGTATATACGTTACAAAAAGGTGTAGTAGCTGCATTCCTCATAAGTGTAGGTTTGCTATTTTAATTATTTTCAGTGCGAACGTGGTTTCCGCATTCAATCCTTGCAGATTTGTAAGGTTGACGAGAGGAGACATTAGGCTAATGTTAAAGGACTTATGCTAGTATAGGCCTGTTGTGTGCCCCAATGTGAAGTACGAACTAAGTGTCATTCACGTAGTCCCTAAATATTGTCCAGTAAAAAAAAAGTGTAATGTCTCTAATGTCCATTCGGTAATGACTATCCGGTAAGGTATCATCACCAAAACTTTTATCTCGGCTGGGTGAGAGTTGAACGATGAAAGAAGAAAGGGCTCCTTTATTTCAATGTCCGAAATATGTTCCCTGCATTCATTATTATTAGTGGCTTCGATTTAGTTCAAGTACCCTCGCAAGTTAGAGCTCTCCGTTAAGATGCCTGGCTGATTGATTGTTGGTTCTAAATCCATTGCACCCACTCGATTTATCCAATTGCGCATAAAAATTTTTCATTTTGTTTCGACTTCTTTTTGATTGCAAAATTATTGAAACGGGCACGTCGTCAGTTGCTCACATAGCGTAGCCTTTTTTGGCGATAACTTCAGCACGAATGCTTGTTTCACTCAAACAACAAATTATAACAAATCCTGGAAAACAAAGTCCGTCCAGAATGATCAGACCTAGAGATCTCGTTCGACAATCCCTTGACCCTTTTTCCACATCACCCGGCAATATAATTATGTTTGTTTGGTTTTTAGGGTGGTATAGTACCACTACTACTCAACTATTTTCGAGAAGACGTAACGAGCCAACATCCCCTGACAGTTTCGCTTTTTCTATTGCAAAGCCGTGGTTTATTGTTTTTTATGCAATTTTTGGCCCCAACAACGTCTTGAAAAGGTATTTCCTGAACCTCGTGGGGGGTTCTCATTCCCTAAATCTGGCGATTTCTCTATTTAGCGCTGCCACCGAATGTGAAAAAGGAATGAGTAGTTATAAAAATCTGGGTAACAAGTTCAATGTCAACCATTCCAGCGATGTTTTGGAATAATTTCCAGCGACATGGCATATGTTGTGGACATTAATACCAGGGAAGCAGACTTTTTGAAATCTTAAACGGACTGAATGTACCTCAAATGGGAAAGTAAACCGCGTTACAATTTTTGTACTGCAATATAGAGAACTATAAAATCTTTTTATATCTTAATGAACTCCTTGTAGATGTGAATAACTGCAGATGTTGCTAGAAATGTTGAACGAAATGCAAGGTTTATAAAATATTGTAGTTAATATCAGAAATATATGACATGTTTTGTGAAATTCTGTCAAGATCCATGATGGGCAGCTTCGTTCATCTATCCAGTGTTATAAGCCTAATTATTGTTCTTGGTATTGAGGTCTTCCACCCAGTGAGAAAGACAGCGACTGCTGATTCTATGGCTCCATTATTCATTCATTTATCATGGACATTAGCCATGCGTTTACCATGGATTCTAATACTTACCATCGTTATAGTATTCTTTAGAAGTAATGGGCTTGCGCTCGTTTCTGTTAGGCACCTCAGTTGGTTCGGAACTTGTGCTATGTGCAAATGTTGTCTACCAACTGTGCCTCACTTAAATATAATGCTGTAAATTGCTCTTCTAAGCTTTTCCGACAACTTCATTCTCTTACCATACTTAATTTGATGTAGAAAATACTCTGAAGATTAATTTTCCCTGCGGCAAAAACCACATTCTCGTTGCCGTCATTACACAAACAGGCCTAAAGTTCCAACTAATTTTTTAGAATCAGAGAATGTATGAGAAACTGTTAAAAACTTTCAAGCTTCAAAAACAATTGTAATCAACTGCACTTAAATGCAACCCTGGACATTTGAAGTTTACCATAAAAAAATTAAATTTTAATTGCAATTGCCATTCACTTTTCCATGCAATTGAATTTCAATTAAAAGAATTAATCTCATTACTTAAACTCAATTTAAAATAAATTGGCAGAAAGAAAAACTAAAAGAAATTTTTGTTGTATACACAAAATCCATATAATTAATAGAATTTAATGGTAAGTGTCTCATACCGCCAAAGTTCCAGCTGGAATAGAAATATTTAAACTCCCATAAGCTTTAGTACTGACTTCACAATAAAGTCTGGTAGTCGTTTGAAATTTTTAAAAGATTAACATTAAAACAGGGTTTATGTAAATTAACTTATTTTGCAAATTTTATTTTCTACCTCTTCACAACTTAATTGAATTGTCAAATGAAATTCAGTTGGCCAACTCTCTATGCAGGAACATAAAAAATTTCTTAAAGTCCTTTTCCAGGCCTGCACTTGCAAACGCAATAAGCCAATCCAACAACCAACCCACCAACCAACGTCTCTGGCCCCACCAAGGGTCTTAAGCAAATGCATTTATATTTTTTTTCTTTCTGCAAAATATTTACATACTTGTAGGCTACGGAAGGAGAATGTTAATGGCAGTTGTCGTTGACGTTTGTATTATTGTTCTTAAAATTGCAATTGTTGTTGTTGTTGCTATTGTTGCTGATATAAAATGAAATGCATTTTGCAGTTTATTTCTCTAAAGAGTTGAAAGACAAATGTAATACAATACACTCCATATAGTTAAAGGACATTTTGTGTATGAATATTTTCAAACACATTAAAATAGAACCAAAGCAACGTCGTCATCGTCATCGTCATCGTCATCGTCTTCATCATCACCATTATAATTTGCCTGCATATCACAGTCGTTGTTCTCATCAGTGCAATGCATTAATGCATGCCATGCAGGAAAATGTGCTTTAATAAAATACTTACAAATATTCACATTTACCTTCTAAGCATAACCGAGAGCAAGCCAAAAATTACTCGGAAAATTTAATAAGGTTGTGGGAAAAGGGACAGTGAATTTTTTTTAATTTTATTTATATTTAAAAAGGAGTCTTCGAGTTTACTTTTTAGCTGAAGGGGAAAACAAATGACGAACTCGAAGATAAAAGTTTGAATAATTTCTTATGAATTTGAGAAACTGGGTCGGCATAGAAATAGTTGTTGTAGCATGCAAATATATATAGAAGATTGTGGTAACTAAGCATTATTTGGTGGACATTATACCTTTTGGCTAACCAGTCAACATTTTATGAAATCAAGGATCATATTCGAGTCTTATACGACTCCTCTTCGCGATTAAAATAATCCCTTATGCGCTCATTTTCGAATCGAAAATGACTGTTCATTCGGGAGAAAATGGTATCTTAGCCGCGACTCTTCTAAAAGAGTCTTTTATGACTCGCGCTTTTGATCAATTTCGTGTCCTTTTCGAAACAGTTTATGGTATTACTTAAAATCGCTTGGGAACCAATGCTTCAAACAGTCACATTTCGAGCATATCCGTGATCAATTTATGATTGCGCACATTCTGTACATTTTGTCTTTAAACAAATCACTTTCTAAGTATTTCTGGGAATCATTTTCGAGTCTTATTTTAAGCGCAGAACTGATTAATTAGTTTTTGATCATCTAAAGTATTCGAAAAGGATGCAGTTTGGTGAAACAATCTTCCACATGCTGACTGGGTAAGGTTCATGCCCCTTACTTGAGTAAGTATATTCTAGCCATGTTTTAACTAATAGATCTATTCTAAAACTTTGTTGGTGCTTACACAGGTTTCACAAAGAACAATGCCAATGTAAAATCAACGTGAAAAAATGTTGATTGCAAATCATATTAAATTTTTTAGAAACAAGCATTTTCCCGCGACTTCGTTCACATCCATAAAGAAACTGAGTAGACTTTTAACTGTATCAAAAACACCAATTTTTCCCGCTTTATCCAGTTTCGCGCAACTTTCTTAATTTTTTCTTTCATATTCTGGTTCTCCTGACAATAACAAACAAAATAGAAAAGGAGTAGTAGCGGGGGCTATGGGGGGTATCGGTCCATCGTGACAAAAAATTTTACTAATTTTCATTTATTTCAAATATGTTGTTTAAGTGTATTGGTGTTTATTTGCCATATCTATCAAACATCTTGCAAGACGGATCCACGACAATTTTAAAACATGGAAGGCATGTTGGCGACAGCTGAAACAGATCATTGAGCAAATTATCGAACAAATGGCCGCTAACCTCAAACATGACAATAAGAGCGACCACACCTTTGCTCATATTTTCCATGTCCCTGTAGAACTGACAATTTCTATAATATTTTCATTAATGAAATTATACACAATTTTAAATTTAACGTTGCAAGACTAGCTTGCGAACAATATCCGCTAACTAAATTGATGCATGACCAGATGAGTAGTTTTTTTTTAACCGAGTCTTTGAGTATAGTTTCTGTTAGATTCTCTTAAAAGAAAATGTAATCGAAAAATATAGTTCAAATGAAAAATGTCGAAATTTCCCTAAGAAGTCGTATGTCATCAGTACCCTCTGCGATGAGGTGGTCAACTGGGTTTGGTCATAGCTACAAGGCAGTGTTGTGCTCAGTTGTATTACTTGTTCCGGCTTTGTTGTTGTTTCTTTTGATGTTTGTAAATATCGAGCAAATTTCGCTCTACTTGTGAAATCTTCCTTGTAGTGGAGGAGTCTCAGGTTCAAATCCTGCAGAAATGCCAAAGTAGGCTTGTAATTTGTGCTTTTTTAACTCTAACTCCAAATTAATTTTATATTAAATGAGCAATAATAAATTAAAATTTAATTCATGATAGCATTTATTTAGTGTATAACTAAAAAATATTTAAGGTTGTTGTGGCTGCAGCGGTAAGCGCGCTCACTACCACGCAATGAGTTTCAGTTCAAATCTTGACCGGAGAAGCATATTCAAAACACGCAAACATTTTTCTGATGCCAATAAACACAATGACGTAAATTAAATAATTAATAAAATAAAACGACTACATTAAATTAAATTCATGTTATTTCAACTTGAAATAACTTTGATTCAACATGGCTCTTCCGTATTATTTCAGCATCAAATTCATGCTGTTCGATTTTGAAATAACTTTGATTTGATTTAAAAGTACAGGAATGTTAAATCAGCATGAAATAAAGTCATTTCAAAAGAAAATATTTCTTTGAAGAGTACAGTAAATCGTGTTGAATTAACATGGAACACATATGAAGCAAAGATTTCACAAAAAAAATTTATTACTGTTTGCAGCAATTTTAGTTTGCCCTAGATAGGCAAAGAAATTTAAAGACGAGAAACTCACATCGCAGGTGGATGATAACTGCAATGCCTTCAGTTTGTAAAAGGAACAGCTGTGCTTAAGTCGAATATTGCTGGAAAAATATCACTATAAAAGGAAAGATGCGCTGAGCTTGTACTTTGGTTTTTTTTAAGTAGTTTTCTCAAGGTTGCCAGACTCCTTACATTTTTTTTAGAAACGCTCAAGTGAGTTATTCTCCTGCATCTTCCGTATTTGGCACGATCTTCTCCTTGGATATTTCCATGGTTTCATTTCTTCAGTTCTGATCGTCTCCTTGCAAATTTAATACAATCCAGAAGTTTTCTCTCCATAGAACTAATAATATAACTTTAAAGTTTTATGGATGCAGCTTTATTATATAGTCTCCACTCTATAATAAACCGAAAGGATCTTTAAAATAAGTTGATTTTTGTAAAAAATTATAGATAACAATATTTGAAAGTTCCTGGTGAGTATGCGAGATATCTAAAAATATTGCGAATGCCTTAAATGGGTAATTTAAAAAATAATTTTCTCTCCGTTACAGCAATTTTCATTTTAAGGATATATGGTAAACACACGAGTCCTTGGAGTTTAAATTTCATAAAATTTCATCATGTCTTTCATATTATTAGCCGAATTTGCATTTTCAGCTTCTCTTGCCATTTTAAACACACAAAAGTATTAATTTTTTTTTAGCAAACAAAATTAAAATCCAATTAGTTAATAAAATGTTATCAGCTGTTTTATTGTCAGAAACTCCTGAAGTGAGAATCTCATAAATGAGCCATCACAGGCATGTGGCGGTTTTGTGTAGTTTTTTTGCCAATTCGAATCTAAGAAAAAATTGTTCGAATTGATATGTAAATAATATTAAAATTCTATTAGTTTTCTCTTCAAATCGAAATACAGAATAACTCCTCTGTATGAAAAATTCCGTATTGTCATCATGCTAAAACTGTTCTCTTGGTTTTTGGCTAAAAAAATGTTTCATAATAATGCATTTAAGAAAATAGTTAGCAGAGAAGCAATAAGGACTACCTTTGCAACGAAGAAAAAAATGGGAATTGTTTTGGCAATTTAATTTTGCGGACCAATGGGAAAGTAATGCGAATACAAATGTTACATTTGTATATACAGCCAATGCTCTCCAACTGTCTGTCACGCTAACGAGGCTCTGATGACCGATCGGGGGCGGTATAACCCTAAATGCAGCATGGAGTAAATATCTGCAGCAACTCAACACGCAAGGATGCATAGTTGGCAGCCCCAACACCAGTATTGGACATTATGGCCTAATCAGTCATTCGACTTAGGTTAGGTTAGTCTGGTTGGTCAGGGACCTCGCATAGACCAGTATTGATTCTTAGCGATACCAGCAGATGACAATAAACCTGTAAGTATGGCAGCCTAGTTCGTGCTGCCTGTATCGAATGATTTCCACACAGATTTAACAAACCTTAGCAGTCTACACATTTCCATTCCCGATACAAGTTCAAGACTTCGAAAAGTGTGATCACCAAGACAGTCAAATCTAGTGCGGCTTAGAGCCGGACAGTGGCACAGTAGATGTTCTACTGTCTCCAATACTCCGTGCTCCCTACATTTCCTGCAGGTACCGTCAAGTATCTGTCCTATTTTGACGGCATACGAAGCCGTCCATTAGTGTTCAGTTAATACCCCCATTAGAAGTCTACATTCGATTCTGGTTAGTGATAAAAGGAATTTAGTCGATTTAGGATCATAGGAGCTATACATGATTTTAGAAGTTTTGCACGCCAACTTTCCTCCGCTTCTTCCTTCATCTTAGAGTCTATATCCATTTCAGGTATTGAATTGGTTTCCGGACATATACCGTTTCTTCCACAGGTAATTGGGTGCCCCTTTTTGCCAGTATATCGGCCATTTCGTTTCCCTCAATCCCCATGTGTCCTCGGACCCAATAAACATGTACATGACATGTACGTCATTCGACTTAAAAAAACACAATTACCGAAACTGTTTTGCGGCCCTATGCTCCTTACAGGAGTAAAAAGGAACCAAAATATATATATACATATATATATATATATATATATATATATATATATATATTTGCAATAAAGTTAAACTAAAATATTTTCACAAAAACTTATTGATTTTACCTCGTATCTAAATTTATGTGTATGCGCCCGAATGTATGCAAATGTATAAAATTTAAGCTAAACATGAAACCACAAATCTATTGTGTTTAAGAATGGAAATCTGTGTGTGTGTGTGTGTGAGTGTGTATGGGTGTGTCTGTGAGCACAAAGTACTGTTTATAATAACAAACACATACATGGCACATTAATGTGTTTGCACGAATGTTTACTTACACTTATGCATGTGAATATGTTTGTGTGTGTGTATGTGTGTGTGTGTGTGTGCAACACCAACTACAATTTTAATGCGTTTGTGGTTGCATACATAAGTATCATTTAAAAGCAAAAGTTACTGCCAAACAAATTTCATATGGAAAATTTTTATAGCATCCATATTTTATTGAAATTGTTTCAGGGCTGTTCACTCAGGTACTCGTTCGTTAAGCCTGGTACTCCCAGGATACATAGCCAAACGACTTTTGAGAAAATACAAGCTAGATCTAATGAATAGTTATTGTCTTTTGGAAATAAGCTGCATTAGATCAGGGTTCCATTTTCTGGAAAATCGATTGGCTATATAGGATAGTGAGTTCTTGCCTTAAAACTGAGCTGCAGTTTTAAAGCTTATCTTAGAGTTTTCTAGAATAGGCTGAAACAAAAAAGTATCATCTACAGTGAGGGATATATTGTCAATTTACCAAGAATCCTTTTTCGTTGTTTATTTTTCTATTGTTTTGAGAACAGTCATTTCTTTCTTTTGCTCTCGAATCGATAATATTTGATAATATTCCTATTTTGGATCTGACGATGTTTTGTTCTAGAGTTAGCAATAAGAGTTGGCGAAAAAATTAAGAATAGTTTTCTTTTATTCCCTTTGTTCTAGGAAATGGCAAAATTAAACAAGCAGAATTAACTAGAAATTATTAGCAAATGAACAAAATTTTCAATGTCGAAGTAAACAAAAACGAATCATCGAGATTATACTTGAATGCATGCGCCACGTGGGCAGCCAAGTAAACCAAATAACTATAATGTTATACATTATACTTATTAAGAAATATACAACCATACAAACACATGAATCAATGCAGATGAACGACAGCAGGTTAGGTTAGATTAGCATGTAGCTGGGAAGAGAAGGTAAGTTTACAGCTCAATTGTGAGAGAAAAAACGATTTATTAATTTTTTCGTTTTACAATGCACAGCAGCTCGTTTGGTTAATTCTTATAGCATTTTTGCAGCGCCTCTGGTGTTAATTAGCTGTATTACTTTAAAATATGTGTTTTTGATTAGTTATTTTATGATTAATTGCTGCAAATATAGATGGAGGAGGGTGCTGCTCATTTCAGAAAAATCTATAATGTTGATTTGACTGGGTCTGGCTCTCAAAGACCGTTATTTTCTTTGTAGTTGACGCACTAACAACTTTAGCCAATAGCAACAGCCACACAAACACCAGCAATTATAATGTTAAACATTCTTCTTGTTGAGAAGTGTGCAACCACACCAACACATAAGCCAATGCAGATGTTCAGACACTAACAATAACAGCTTCAATTGCTTCTACAATGATGTTCTCCTGTCAACACATTTACACACAAACAAACAGAATAAATTTTAACACGAATTAATGACATGATCGAAAGTTATTATTTGAATAGCTGTTGCTAATATTCTTCTGAAAGCTTTATGTTAAGTACAAAAAGAGCGATGTTTCTGCTAAAATGGATTCAACCATCGGAGTTCATGATTACGGTATAAACAGTCAGCCAGAGTAAGCAAATTCAGTATTGTGTGCAGAACAGCGGAGTGAGTGTTGTGTAAACAATAGCAAAGTTAACATCGTGCTATTAAGTTGTGAATTATTTAACAATGTGTGTGCTTAAAAACTTATTTGATAATAATTATATATCTCTTTTGTTTAATTGCAAATCTTCGAACCTAAAAAAAACAATTTTTTAAAGAGTAAAAACAACAATATTTTTATTTATGATTTGATCAGGCTAAAGTTCGCGTATCGCTTTGTAAGCCCAATTACATGTGATAATTATTAATGAACAAGTAACACCAAAGTTAGTTGTAAATATGCTGACAAACACGTAGTAGAACGGAACAACTAGCTGTTTTCGAAGGCCATTAGGCCACTACACCTTCATCATCAGCGTTCTTTGTGTTTGGTCCTAATACTCTAAAGCAACTTTCTTTTCTACACCTTTGCCTAAATCAGGACTTGGAAAAGAACTTCATCATAATTTTTTTCTAGAACTAAGTTTCTAATATCATAGCTGATCTTTTAATGATAGTAATGATGTGCAAACTAAAGTGTGCTAATACTTCTAAATAAACGATAAGACCTGAATAACAGTAGTGAAATCTATTTTTACAAACACTTCCAAAGGATCAGCCATTCGGTACTCGATAACTTGTCTGTGGTCTTGTAAAAGATTTATGTAACTAACGAAGTTTTACAAAGAGGTTGTTGATTTCCTCTCTCCTTAAAAGTGAGACCGAAGCACGCCCTCTTATAGTTGTAATAGTTGTCAATCCTTTATTAACCGTAGTTTAACCTTAGGTTAGGTTAGGTTAGGTTCGGAAGGGTGGTGCTATACCGCACTTCCACTCGGAGACCCAATTGGGTCCATTGTGATTCCTTTCTGTTGCCCAAAAAAAGCAATATTTACCTCCATTTATAGACAGAAGTGACCCTATTACCCGTCCTTGAGCCACTAAATTCCCATGATGAAGACCCTGATGTCCTCTAGTTCACACTTTCCGATATCAGTAATGCTTTCATGAAAACGTTTGCTCAGCCATGACAGTAACAGATAATATGTTCAATGGTTTCTGATTCTTCTATATCCCCGCACATCCTACAAAAATCTGAAGTGCCATTTTCCCAAATGCTGGTTCTTTAGTTTAACCTTAAAGGCTTAAGGAAATTTGATGAGGATTAAGGTTGTCTTTAAAATAATAAAAGGAGATTAGCATGACAATTTTCACATTCCCCAGCTTAATTTTCAAATTTTGTTTAACAGGGAGAACTGCAGGAATCGACGGAAAAGTCTTCGAAAGGGTTCGCACTAAGAAAATAAATAAAAAATGAAGAAATATGAAAAAGATTATTATGAAAATTTCCCCGCTAAATTGTCAAATTTACTTTAAAAAGGAGGACTGGAGGAAAAATATATATAACAAAAGTAATTTCAACTATTAGGAAGAGTTTGTCTGATATCATGTTTAGCCGTGTAACAGGAAACTGTGAGAGATCTGGTTTTGTTAACTGCAATTCTTAGCAGTCGAAACAATAGTCACTGGTTTAAGAAAGAAAAGGAGGGAAAAAGTAAATGTACCGTTATCTTCTATGTAACTTTTTAAAGATAAAGGTCTGTGTACCCATCCAGTAGTTTGGCTTTACAATCCAAGCGAAGTATTTAAGACAAAGATGAGCCACTGTTTGATATGATGCATCGTATTAGAAAAAATATGCGTGGTTTAACTTGGCAGTGAGGTTAATGGTTGGAGTCTTAGTACGCTTCTACGGTTTCCTAGTTTCTACAATGGCAGTGATGTCCTGGAAGCAATCGATTCGTCTTATGTCTGCTGCCCTGTTAAGCTAACCGTTTCTAGTTTTTCAAACTCGATACGAATTTGCTTACTTTGATTCGTCTTTATGGCTTTACCATGTAATTAATTACCTGCAGTCGATATAATAAGCACTATTTTAACATAGAAGAAGAGGGAAAGATAAGTACCAAGAAGAAGGAATTGTTGTGGTATGTTGACTAACAATATAAAAGGGAACTGCGTGGTAGATCTGTATGCAATTCTCAGTAGTTAATACAAGGAACTATTATAACAAAGAAGAGTAAGGAAAAGAGGAAACCTACCGATATCTTTAAGGTAACTTTTTAAAGTAAAATGTCTGCGTATGCAGCCAGTAGTTTGGCTTTAGGATTAACACTATATATACTATATAAGACAAGGATAAGCAACTGTTTGATTTGATACATATTATTAGCTGTAGTTGTAAAAAGGAGTATGGGTACTTTAACCTGACAGTGAGGTTAATGGTTTTATGCTCCCTTCTGCTGTTCCTAAGTTCCTTCAATAACATCTCTGTCATGGAACCAATCAATCTACTTTAAATCTACTCTTAAACTCTTAAAATGTAGTCGATACAATGGGCATTACTTCAGCAAAGAACAGAAAGGAAAAAGGTGTCGTACTTATATCTTTAATGTAACATTTTAAAGATACTTAAATGTTTGAATATGCACTTAATATTTTGGGCTTATGGATTAGAAACTATGCGTGAAAAACAAAGAAAAACTGTTTGATTTTACATATCTTAGTTGCAGTAAATGGGAGAAGGGATATGTGAGGTTTAACTTAACAGTGAGGTAAGTGGTTGCATTTTAAGCACGCTTCTACTATTCCTAAGTTACTATAATGGCAGTGATGTAATGAAAGCAATCGGTCCGCCTTAAGTTTTCTGCTGTACTCTTAAGATAACCGATTCTATTTTTTAAAACTTTATACAAATTTGTTTACTTTGATTGGTGCTCTTGACTTTACAATGATTGAAATATATTCTCCTTTGCCAAGGCTGCCACAACTCACTTTAAGTACTTAAACCGAGTAAAAGAAGTCATATGGACATAGTATGAGGCCTCTATTTCGTTCAGGAAGGGAACTTTTGGCAAATTATCTATAATTCAAATTTAACAAAACAAAAATCCAAGTTATCCATTTTAAACAAGAACTGTTTTCATTTAGTAATTGGTATAGAACCAGGTTCCCACTCCTGTTCTATTCTAACCTTTTCGCAATAACCTGAAAATTCAGTTTACCTAAATTTTATTTAGGGAGAAAGAAATAGGAACAAGAACGGTAAATGATACACAAAAGAAAAATCTAGCCTTATCGTGAGTTTGTTGCCTCTCAATAAATAATTTTTTTTTGCAATCTTCTTAAATTTAGTACAAACAGGTCGACTAGATTGAAAATACGACAACCTCTGGCAGTTTCACTATTTAAGAAATAATTTAGAGCCGACCCCAACAGACTTGAAAACTTTCTGGCATGGAAAAAAAATGCAAGAAATCAGGCTGCTAGAGTCCAAAGGGAGTAGACAACCAAAGTACCGGTATACTTCCAAAAGACCACTTAATTTTCTTCTCTAGAAAATTTCCTATCTGTAGTTTAAAATCACTTTAAACATAACATGGATATACAAACATATATTTCTGCTTGTATGGATTTGTGATCATTACCGTATGCATTTCCTGTTTATTTGCTTATGAACATTTATCCTTAAGCACATACTCGTACATATATGTGTATGTGCAAAAGTGTATGAGTGTGTGTTTGTGTTTCTAAAAACCACATTATGTTTATTTGGAAATTGTGTATGTATATTCGGCTCGGCTTTCATGTACGGACGCATTTTCCCATACACTTAATTCCTGTCCTCATGGTATCGTTGCCATAATATTCTTCATGTTTTATTGTTGCTGCTTTATTCTGCTTGTTTTATCCTGTTCGACATAATGACAGCAGCATTCTGTTGTTTGGTTGTTTGTTTGTTTATTTTATTTAGGAAAAAAAAAAATTATTTTAACCAAACTCTCGGATACGTTTAATTGATGAATTGATGTTAAATATTCAGTTAAATTTTCTATAAATTGTTTTATACTTTTGGGGATTATAAAAACACTGATACGAGAAAATGAATCTGATGCCAAGCATATGCATGCATATGCATGTATGTACTCGTATGTACGATTATAATAGATTAAATTTTTAAGTAATAATAGCAACAGAAGTGAAGTATGCAATATTAAATGAATAACTGAGATTTAGTGAACAAAACAATGAATGGCACAGGCAACAAAAAAGTGGTTGTTGTTGGTTGGCTGAGCATTTGATATTAAATTTATTTAAATTAATAACATATATTAATACTATTACTAAAATATTATGATTCGATTATAATTAAGAAGAGATTTTAAATTGCCATGTCACAATTGTACTAAATACCATAAGGGAAAGAAACTTTATAACAAAAAGTGGCATAAAATTTTAAACAGATTTTATGCTTCAATACAAGGCAATTTATTGTGAATAATAATGCAGGCTATAAAGGCCACAGAAGGCTAAAATTTTATTTTATTTAAATCTGATTTTATGGGATTGTAAACTTATATTTATATGCAAGGAAAATACTTATTTCATAGCAGATCAATTTTAAGAGAACATTGAGGGAAAGCTTTTTTGTCAAGAGAATTAATATTAAAAAAAAAAGGAAAGTAAAGAAAGGCCAGATGGTGAGGTATTAAGTTATTAAGCTTAACTCGCTTTGCAACTCTGTTATTGTGAATTTTTGTAGTTTTATTTTTTGCCTCGTTGCAGCGCCCCTGGTGTCAAGCAGCCGCATTAAGCTAAAAAGGAATTTTATTGGTTATTTTACTTTGAAAACTATTCATGGCTATAAATATCAACTTAGTACGGCGCTGTAATATGCATTAGCATAGAAACTAATTCATAATAGAAAAATCTAATCTAATCTAAAAATCAGGCATTGAAATCGGGCTGTTGAAGATCGTTATTTGCCCAAAAATAGCCGACTAGGCATGAGCCAGTATTTTTTTATCATGAACTTTTGTCGCAGTGCAACTTTTTTTTTCATGCGTATATTTATTTATTGTAACTTCAGAAATTGTAACAATAAGTATTCAAATCTTAAATCTAGATATAATAATTAGGCCCAACCAGTGTCAGGCATAAACTTAGTGATAGTAATCAATAATACATAAATATCGTATTAAGCACAGAAATATTTTCAAGCTGTTTTATCTGGAGTGTTGAGTATTAGAGCCATAGTGTCCCTCTTTTTTAGGATGAGACTCGAGTTTTGTTAAGTATTTACCTGCGTATTTTTTAATTTCTTCAGTCACTAGTGGCATATTTAAATCGCGATGTAAATTTGAATTTTTGATGTACCATGGAGCCGATGTTATTAGTCTTAAAATCTTGTTTTGTCTTCGTTGGATTCTTTCTACATTGGAAGCTGAAGCAGTGCCCCATAGCTGTATTCCGTAGCACCATATGGGTTTCAAAAGCGACTTGTATATTAAAAGTTTACAATCTAGACTGAGTGTTGAATTTCTATCTGAGTTAATTTAAGTTTCATTTGAGTTAGCTTTGAGTCAATATGGTGTTTCCATGTAAGCCGTCGATCAAGGTGTATACCAAGGTATTTTACATGTGAATGTTGAGGAGCAACTTGATTGTTGATTCGAATTGGGGAACAAGTATCTCTTTGCAGGGTAAATGTTAGCTGAACACACTTTTGTTCGTTAACTTTAATTCTCCATAAGTTCCAGCTGTGTAATATGTTCTTGTAGATATCGAGAAGCCTCGTGAAGGTTTTCGTTCATAATAAGGCAGGCTGTATCATCGGCAAATGTAGATGTATGCATATTGCTGCTGAAAGGCATATCACAAGTATAAATCAAATACAAAACTGGCCCCAATATGCTCCCCTGTGACACACCGGATGACATAGATTCGGGCACACTCATGAAGTCTCCTTCAACAACCGTGAACTTCCGGGTAGTAATATAACTTTCCAATAGCTTCAGAAAATTTATTGGTAGATATGATTTCAATTTTAAAATAAGGCCTTCATGCCATACTTTATCAAATGCCTGAGAAACATCAATGAAAAGGGCAGAACAATATTTCTTTTCTTCAAATGTTCTTCTTATAAATTGAACCAATCAATGAGTTTGCAGTGCAACTTAAAAACAATTTAAAATGTTACCAATTGTGAAAAAGGAAAGGTATTTGGATGGTTCGATTCGGAATGCTAGCTGAAAACCTGTTCGCCTTAGAACTAAAGAGAAGCAAAAACCGGGTTGGGGGGTATATAACTTTTACCGATATATATATATATATTGTATTTCATACTCTGTTCTATTAGAAGCAGTCTAAATGACATCATACAACATTTAATATGGTGCCGTCTAAAGCACTTATAGTCGTGAATAATAACCGCAAGATATATCTTGAATAGATATGATGTCACTTTTCAAACAGAAAAAAACTAAATCAAAATCGGTTTAGCCGTTTGGGCTGTACGTGGACGGGTAAGAATAATTTTATTTAACAGAAGTTCATACTCGGTATGAAAAAAAAGTTCGTTCTAGAGACTTTCGGACTTTGACAGTTGTTGACCATATTTATGAAGCTACAACTGTCAAATTGAATGTCATTCATTCAGTCTCTTTTTTCCTAATCACCATGGACAGATATAGCGTTCAAAAACGCGTGCAAATAACTAAATTGTTTTATCAAAATGGGTGTTTTGTCCAGGGCTGTCGATGTCGGGGCGTTAGTTGGGCCTGCCTGCATCCAACTGAACCAGAAGCTGAAGGTAAACGATCTTAAACAACGACGTGTGCTTGAGCAGTTAGAAATTAACCTAAATTTTCATCGAAACATCACCATTTCTGGATGAATGGGTACGCCAACAAATACTCTTAAAATTTTCGAACTTGAGACGATACAGTAACCATGAGATCCAATTTAGTGCGATACATCCTTAACAATGCACTGCTTGGTTGTACACAATTCTGTGAGAACGTCGTTGGTCAGGTCTACGGCAGGAGATAGAATTGGGTGATATGAACACAAACGTTATGCAGTTTCAAGAGGACGGTGCTACGTGCCACACAGCTAATATCACATTGGACATTCTGCACGCGAAATTTTAGTGTAAGGCCTGATCATATCACGTGGAGGTGATGTGAAGTGTATACTGAGATCGTTCGTTGTGATCCCGTTAGACTTTTCTTCAGATCTAACCGAATAAGCCACAAACCACAGCGCCCTTAAGAATAGAGCTGAGTCCAACTTGCTCAATTGTTCGTTTTAAACACATGTGTTTGATCATTGGTTTGTGAGTTTGATCATTGGTTTGTGTTGACTGAACGAGTTGGAGACAGCTCTGCCTCAGAACTATCATAACCCATGCCAATTTATTACATTATTGACTTGACATCAAACACATGTACTTCGGTATTTTTATAGGCAAATTAATGTTTCTGTTTTAATTTCAACTTTTAAATACCCAGTGGGCAAGTAATTTTAGGGAGGTTGTTGTAGGATACATGAAAACAGATAAAATCCAATCAAATTTTTTGTTTGTTTGTTGCTTAAAAGATTTTGTTTGATACTTTTAAGGCCTGCCCCACGATGTCACCAGCAAACGTTCGATAACATTAGAAAATTTGTTGTTGTTTTCAATATAAGTATTCCATTGAACGATTTCTAGTGACATCGTGAGACAGGCCGTTAGTTGATTATATTTATGTATGTAATTCTCAATAACATTGTAAGAGTTTTTCTTTAAATATATGAAGCTATTTAGCTTTTTGCAAAAATCTTTAAATTGAAGTCTACTGATAAGTTTTTTAAGCAGAAACGGAATACATCTAGATGTGCTTAAGCAACAATAAACAAAAACATTATAGACTCAATGTAAAATTATATTCTGCCCTATTTTTAAACACACATTTTAATTGTTAATATCTTTTTTTCTTTTCAGGTAAGTTCGTTAACTCCATAAAAAGTTTTTGCATTTTTCTTTGGTTAAGTAAGTAAATGAAATTGTGCATTTAAATTATTATTATCATTATTATTTAAATTAAGTTTCAAACTAGATTAATTACAAAAACATGCTGGTGGCATCTTGTACGGCTGAGAGCAATTGGGGGGACCAAAAATAAGCAATTCCACATTGTTTTGGAATATTTTGAAAATTAAAGCAAAATGGTTTATTTTATTAGACATTTGTGAACTCGTGTTAAGGTGATCGACCATACACCACACAATATTATTGAACAGTTTAGTGCCATTATTATTTTCGCTTTGGTGCACATTATACAATAAGTTGCTTAACTTAAAAAATTGCACCATTTTTCTAAGAATATGTCGCTCATTTACTTGAACATTGTTATAACTGAAAAAAATTAGTTTTACAGAAAACGACTTTAAAGTTTTCAATTTACACACAACTTAATGGAAAGAAAATTAAATTTTTATCTCACCAGTTGAATATCGTTAGCTGAAAAGTAAAATCGCTCTACGCACTACGCTAAAACTAAACAAAATTATTTAAGTGATTGAAGTAAAATTTCTCTATATTAATTTTTAATTCGTTAGATTTTCATGATAAGGGTTAGACAATTTGTAGGAACATATGTTTCCAAGTGATCAGCTGACGATATACAAGATAATTGTATTAAAACTTTTACAGAATGTGAATTACGATAAGTGAATTAATTCTAAAAAATTAAAATTGTCTCACTTAATTCTATATTATTAAATCAAAAATCAAATTTGTTGAGTCATTACGTTTTTCAAAGTAATGGTGGGTGGAATTTGTAAAATTTTGTCAACATATTAGAAAAAATTCCCTTTTGCTCAATATAAGTCACGAGGCATTCGATTTTATCCAGTATATTGTGCAATACTGGCAATGTTACTGTGCAATATGAATTATTGCACAATAATATTGCAAAAGTATGGTTGGTTACCTTAAATATATTTTCCCTATTTGAAGTGGCCTACTTAATTGTTAATGTAACCGGCCGATTTTGAAGTGATATTTTGTTTTGTCTTGTTTGTTTCTTACTTTCTTTCTTTGTCAAGAAAATTAGATTGTTCCATTTCAGATAAATATTTCTATAATCTCATTTCGTATTAAATATCTTAAAGTTATTAATTGCTGGAGTTATATGTCTCCGTTTATAAAATGAAATAGTTTGTGCTGTTACAAATTCTGTCAGCATATCTTTGTGTAAATCAGGCTGGACTTTATTAACACTTGTATATATGCAGTTCACTTAATATTAGTAATCATAATTATGATGCCACTGCCCAATTGCATTTCTTTATACATATAAAATTAACTAATTAAAATGTTACATGAATAAATTTCAAATTAATCTACTCGTCTGGTATTAAATGAAATTCAAAAGAAATAAGGATATTACTAACAAAGAGATTCATATTTATTTGTTATTAAATGCTATTTCTTTTGCATACACTGAAAAAAAACCAGCAAATTGTTGCTCATAAGAACTAAATCTCTTTACACATTGTTTGTACGATAATAAAATATATTTCTAGAAAAAATTCTAGAAATCTAAGCTGGACTTGTACACAAAACAAATACATACGAGTACGTTTCGAAATAAAAAAAATTACGCTAAGTGTACATACTCGTATGTATGTATGTATGTTTATGCTTATTTGCTTGTCAACATTTCTTCAGAGCAAAAATCCCAAACACATAAACAAATTACAATTTAAAAAAAGACTTGACAGCTTGTCAGAACTCTTATGACATTTGCATCACACATATGCACAAGCAGTAATAATAAGCTTTGTTGCGTGTGTGTGTGTGTGTGTGTAATAGTAGTGCAGGCAATCATTGTGTGATGAATTCTCATTTTACCCACAAAAGAATAATATACTGCAGACATTAAATGTCATAAATAGAAAAATATATACTAATGAGTTATTGCAGAATTTTTAAATGAATAAGCAAATCGTAAAATTGTGTGAAGAATATTTTTATATTAATACATACGAGTACTTACCAAACCCATAAGCCTGACACGGGTAATCCAGACCATCCCCATTGGCTGAGCTAAAAATGTTTATGAGAGGGGTGAGGAGGGAAGTGGATTGCATTACGAGTGGTGGCCATAACCCTTATTCTGTAACTTAAAGTTACATCTCTATCTTTAAAAATCTATAAAGTCGATTTATTGATTTTCTACTACAAATGTAATTCTCAAACAAATTGTGCAAATTATGTCATCGCCAGAAATGTTAAATTTTTTATTTGTACAGTATTTTAGCTGTCTTCCGTCGAGTTGATCACACTGTTCAAAACGAAGCTGCAGTAAACTTGGTTCAATTGAGCTGATTTCTCGACGAATATCGTCCTTTAAAGTCACAAGAAATTGGGAATTGTCATAGTAAACCCTCTCTTTGAGGTAGCCGCATAAAAAAAAAATCCATAGGAGTTAAGCTACGGTCACACTTGTCAAACATTTGCCAAAAAAGCGTAACCACTAAATGCTAATGAAAAATCTTTCAATTCAGACAAAAGTTTGTCAAGTTAAAGAGTAGCCAATATGGTTGGGTTCTATGACATGGTGCATTAGTTGTGTTCGAAACTGTTTAATATGATAAACAAGTGTCTGGATCAAAACTTTTTTCATTAGTGTTAGTTGGTTACGCTTTTTTGAGCAAATGTTTGAAAAGTGTGACCGTACCTTTAGATCGGGCGACCTTGGTGGCCATGCGATGTACCCAAAGCGACTAATCAGTTTGTGGGGAAAAATTCCCGAAGCAAATTCATCGAAGTTTTGGCTGTGTGTGCAGTCGCCCCATCCTGTTGAAACCACCCCAGGGGAGTCTATTTTTGACTACGGGTGTTAGCAATCCCGGGGCCCCGTAGAACTTATGTGTTACTACCCAATCTCTGGCAACAGAGCAACGGATGTGCACATATTTATTAAAAGGAAACAGGTCTGTGTTGTCAATCAGGTGCAGCGTCACCTGGAACTTCCTTGAGTTCAAAAGACGATAGAGGTGAAGCCCTTGTGGTGGATCTTCGAGGTATCACCAGATGCTTGTCTCTGGTTCCACGGGTGCCGCTTGCCCGACGGTCGAGCTGCCTCTAGGTGTTCGGGTGTATGTAGCGGCCGTCAGGATCCTTTGCTAAAAGGTCAATTTCGTCCTACCCCACGGCGTTAAAGGGATGATGTTGATCAGTGTGGAGTAGGAACTGGATTGTTGGCGGCACAGGCATGCGTCTGACTCTGATGAGTGGTTGTGCTGTGCCGGCAATGGTGAGGAATTCTCTTGGAGACCTCGCTGTGAGTGTAAGCACTTGCGGCGTGAGAACTTGGAGAATCGTACGTGGTGGCTGTGGTTGCTACCAAAAATGCTGGGAGAATAGTCTTGGCTTCCCAGTGTTAAATTAATGCTAGTGATTGGCGTGACGCGGTCAGCCAGACACTATTCTAGGTGCTGTTGCCATACAACAGAAGCTGTTATGGGCACGGACATAGCAGCAGAGTTTAGATAGCTCAAAGTACCTCACCAAGGTACAGATATAGTACAGGGATAACTACTATGATCGAAGATTGCAACCTATGTGCCTTGTGGAGTGGGCATATAGTTCATTCTTAAGGGTGCATGGGGGCGATGGTTGGCGTCCTATCTACACCCGATGTTAAGACCACCGTGAGATGAGGCCATAAAGGTAGGTGCTCACGCAAATCTTGAACACATCCTGTTGAAACCACTTATGTGAATAGTACGATGAATGAGCTCGCAGGTTTTGCAAAAGCAATTCCGTTATCATGCGTCGATAACTTTCAACGTTGATATTCGTCGCTTGGCCTCGAGAATTTTAGAAAAAAAAATGGTCCAATTATCTCATGCGTGGATAAGGCACACCAAACAGTTACCCTGGGTAAATGCACATGAGGAACGTCGTTTCACACAAATTTTTGCGTAACTCAAAGTCACTTTCTTTCAGTTCTTGAACGATTTAAATTTTAAAAGGATGGAACTTCAGATCGTTTTTTAAAATTTAATGAATAATTGCTCTTGGAAGTCCCAGTGAGTCTGCTCTTTTCCGTATTGAAAGTCGCGGATTTTCACGTAAAGTGCTTTCAACTTGTACTCGAACTTTTAAAAGATGTTTTTTTTTTGTGAGGGTACTTTATATAAAAGGTTCCTTTTATAAACGTTACTTTTTGTAAGAAAAATTTTATAAAAAAAAGCTTTTTATAAAAGTTACTTTTTATAAAAACTACTTTCTTCAAAGGTACTTTTTTTAGTAGCACTTTTGAAAGAAACGTACTTTTTATAAAAAGTATTTAAAAAATTTTAATAAACAGTTGTTTTTAATAAAAGCTTATATTCTCTAAAATCTAGTTTTTATAAAAATCACTTTTTCTAAAAGCAAATTACGAGTACATTTATTTAATACAAAAGGTACTTTTTCTAAAAAGTACTTTTTATGAAAGCCTTAAGTTTAAAAGAAAAAGAAATGTGAAAAGAAGTCACATTTAAGGCCATGATTCACTATCCTACACAATCGCGTGATCTACGAAAAAATACAACCCTGATCTGATGAATTGTTTTTGCCTTTTGAAAATGTTCAGAGACTCCATCATACCAGGGCTGTATTTTCTCAAAAATCGCACGATCGTGTAGGCTAGTGTATCACGGCCTTTATTGAGTAAAAAGTTCGGCAGCAAAAAAAATTTAATTGATCTACTCAGAGATGGAAAAGTGAATTTCCGTATGGCATTGGATTTCAGTGATTTGGGATTTGGACAGGCATTCTTTAAATAGCTTTAATAAAAAAAGAATACTAAAACAATTTTATTTAAGCATAGTAAGCTTAGGAAGCTTTTGACACTTTAAAGCTAAAAGCACCAGTTTCAGTTTAGAAAAATACCTTCATTTAACTAGTAATATTGCTTTAATATTTTGTATGTTTTTTTTTAATCCAACACACATTATTTAATTAAATAAATTGAACAAGAAAAGCATACATATGTATGTACTACTTATAAAGAACCAAATATAATTACGCAATATATGTACTTATGTATTTCTATGGCGAAATGCTTTTTCCATTATTCTTTCAAAAAATCATGTTCTCGAGCCAGACACTAAAAAATGTCGTGCATGTTTATTTTTTGTTTTACTTGTAATTCCTAACATCATTATTTATTATCTGCCATTAAAACATTTTCTGCACTTACATATTAATAAATTTCTTTCGTCAAAGTTCATCAACTATTTGCAGCGTCGTCAAAATCTTCTCCTACAAATCATTTAATGTCGAGAGGAACAAAAAGTACTAGAAAAAATTAGTTCGAAACAATTTCACTCATTTTTAAATTTAGTTTATGTTAAATGTACTTTAGCTGTTGGGTGATTGTGTGCATGTGTTTTTTTTTTTGATATTATTTCCTTATTAAGGCTGTTCTATTGTCTTTTGCCTTGCTTTTTCTTATGCTTAAATGCATCTGCATTTCTCGTAATCTTTTTAGGCGCGCTGTTAGTTGTTTTATGTTTTCTACGTAATGAAATAATCGTATAAATGAAATTTCATTGCTCGAAAAAGAATTTTGTGTGATTTCCTTTCTTTTCTTTTTGTTGTTTTGTCTGCTTATTTATGTGCATATGAACGTTTAATTACAAGCGTTCAAGTCTTTTCTTTGAGTGTATAAACTTTACAAATTACTTTATTTGAAACATGACAGTTTTATACAAACGCTAAGAGCTCGCAAAGCAGTGACGCTAACAGCTTGAACATGGCAGGAACCCAGTTAACCAAAACATATGCAACTAAATGGGAGATAGTTACAAAATGCTCAAATCATGTTGGAACGTACTCACACTCTCTGGAATGATTGCATTAATTAAATTATGAGGGAAGCACAGGACACTGCTCACGAAAAAATCCATTGTCGAATACTGACTTACGGCTCTGTAGTATGGTGGCCTGCCACAAGTAAGAAATACGTGGTAGATCAACTTTATAGAATACAGAGATCCGCTTGCGTAGGGATAATGGGAAATTTACGTACTAGTCCTTTGGAGGATCTGAATGCTATACTAAACCTTATTCCGATTTACCTTCTTATATTGGCGGTATCCCCAAGTAGTGCGGCAAGATTAGCGGCATCTAGGTGGTGGAGATCAAGGTCCTCGGACATGCCAGATTCCTCGATCAACTTTCCCCTACACAGAGGAAATCAACTGATTACATGGTACGTCATCTGGACTCTGACAAGGTGTTTAAAGTTCTGATTCCATCCAGACGGGAGTGGGAGGCACAACGGTAAAGGAATATGACGTCAGAATATACAATGATGGCATAAGAATGGTCTACGGTGTCGGCTCTTTAGTCTTCAGATCATCTTGGTTTCGAATGCTCCTTTCTTCTCCCTAACGAAGCCACTGTATTTCAGGCTGAAATTTTGGCGGTAGGGATAGACGGATAGACTGCTGATTGATCTTTGGTATCTTTGTGGACAGCCAAGCAGCGTTTCTATCCCTATAATCATACATCACTTCGTATATTCTAGTCGGGCAGTGCAAGAGTTTGCTATCTAGGCTGGGTGATCAGGCTGACCTCACCCTCAGCTGGGTTCCAGCACATTGAAACTTTTTAGGTAACGAAAGGGCACACGAGCTAGCTGTGCTATGAATGCCTCCAATGCCGAATCGATAGCCATGCCGTTTGGTAATATTCAAGCACTATCTCTATAAGAGTGAAAGCAGATGACACAATATAGTCACGTGCAAGGTTGCTAAGAAAATTTGGCCTTGCTACAATGATAGGCGCTCAATACAATTAACAACCAAGAACTGTAATGACATCTCGATTCTCGTTGCAGTCATGACGAGGCACTGGACGGTCGGCAGACATGCAAGTAGGATAGGCCTATCCTATAATGAGTTCTGCCGAAGTTTTTGAGAAGAAAGCACAGAATAAACAATCTTCCACTTTGTTTGCGAATGTCCAGCTTTGCATCTCTCGAGGCACAAGTTTTAGACAGAAATATACTAGACGATCTTTCAGGTTTATCTGAGATTGGGTTGAGTGATATTATCAGATATCTCAACGCGACCGGTTGGATCTAGTACCTATCACCGTATCCGTATACTTAGATACGGTTCTACATAGGTTGACACCGACGGAGTGGTCTTTCAAAAAGCAATCATCTAGATTCTACTGGAATGTCTACGTGTAGAAGGCAGCCATGCAAACCAACCTCTAACATGACTTGCCAGGTGCTAGAGCACTCATCTTCTCTCCCAAGGAATCTCAAGATTTTCATTGGTTTTGGTATTCATAGGTCCCAATCATCCAACAGGTAATTGGAAAATGCCTGTACCTTCTGAGGCATAAAGCTTTACAGTCCTTCAGAATAAACTCTTAAGTTTAATTTTCATAATCCCAGAATTTGCATCGACTGTTATGCCCATTTCCAAGTCCTTTGAGGTGTTTTTGCAACCTAAAAAGGCCTGTAAGAAAGGTGGCGAGCATTCTTAGATCTAAGCATTGCTCAATCTAAGAATTATTGAAGCAGATATGTTCCTTGGTATTCTTGATCTCGTTGATATATCTTCCCGGATTTTAGCCAATCCAAGTCCGCAAGACAAGTTTGGTCCGAGCACGTGTATGATAGCCCCCCTTCTGGCCAGTTTGTTGACATTTTCCTTGCTTCCATTCTCTTTTTCTCAATTTTAAATACAAATTATATGCAAAATTATTGAGGGCTATTCTCGCAAGCGGTGTTTCTAAGATGCCTGCTATAGATCAAAAGAAACCCTACTGATTGGCTTAACATTGCTTATTATCGTACCTTTGGTTGATTAATTTCCTGTTGGCCTAAATCGTAAATAATGCTACATACAATGTGTTGCACTGAGGCACTCTGCAACTGACACAACTTTCTCATAAGCATTCTAAACAGAGATAATTTTATTTCAGTATCTACCCATTATTGAATGTTTTAAATTACTTTTCCCTTTCTTAAATATTTATAAAGGAACTCATATTATTAATTTGCGAATAGTTTCGCGTACCTTTCTTAAAATTTTTCGTTTTGTTTACTGGGATTCTAACTTCAAATATATTTACATCATGAAGTGTAAAACTATCTTCGGGTGTTTCCCTGTTCATGTGTCTTTCATCTTCTGTTTATCATCTGTTCTTTGGATGTCAAGTTATTTATTTATTTTTATTATTTTTTTGTTGAATTGTTTAGTTAAATTAAGTTGATGTACTTGAAAAATGTAAAATAGTTTTAAGTAAAGCATGCAAAAACAGAAAACAAAAAAATCACACTCAACAACGTCTTCTCAGACTATGGAGCGATGTAGTACATGTCAAAACGAAAAGTTTTAATCAAGAATTTATTCTACAAACAGCTCAAAGATAAATTATAATTTAATTAAATGAAATATCAAATTCAGTTATACTAATGTTGTTAAACTTATGGCCTCTTTTTCCACACAGAGTTAGTGAAATGCACAAGTCGAGAGAATTTAATTAAATAAAATATCAAATTTTGACAAGGTCATTACTTTTTTTTTATTTATTTATTGTTGAAAGCAAGACTTTGTTTTTTTATTTTCTTTCACTTCTTTCACAAGCAGGATATACAATCCAGACATTTAGCAGCTGGACATTTGGTATGAGCTTTTCCCACACACATGTTTGGTGTTGGTCTGCTTTAGAGAAGATTTTCATGGCTTTTAATGAAAGTTTTTTATTGAAGTGTATAAAAATGTTATAGAACAACAAAGACTCACACACATAATCAGTTTAGGGCAGAGTTATCATAATAAACAAGAGAGTTCAATTCGTTTTCCAGGGTAATTTTTTCATTTATCGATACCGGAATGAAAATGTTTACTTATAGGAGGCGTAAGATGATATAATTTTTGCAAATGACATCTTACGTCAATCACATTTCGTAACTGTTATGGTAGAATTAGACGATTCGTATCGTGTTACTTTTGAAGTTGCCGTATTGTTTAAATCTGTATGTTAGTTAATAAATATGTGAAGTTGCAAGCGAACGTGTCAGCTGATATTGCATTTCTCTTTGCTTTATACATGTGTGTGTATGTATGTGAGAGATAAGTTAACGTTTGCTCCGTAAAAATCTATTTGCTGTAGATTTCTACCTCACATACGTCACGATACATATTAAACAAACAGCAACATGTTTTATTTATGTTACAGGTTTTGTCAGCTGATTCGTAAGCTCACGATACGAATCTACTAATTCTACCATTACCTAGACAACAATAAAGCACTATACTTTGCCAGATCAAGGAACAATTATCTCGAATTTATTCATCAATAACAACAATTTGGTATTGTTAGCGCAACGTGAATTTTAAAATCGATTTTCTAATCGTGTTGGGGGTGGCGTTTGCTGAAGTAGTTGGTACGTTGACTACAAAACCGAAGGTGCTGGTTTTAAGTCCTGTCTCCGACAGTCATTAAATAACAACACCACGCATTTTTTTTCATGTCCATTAGTGCCAATTTGTGTAAGTTGTTGTATATATTCCAACTGATGAAGGCATAGGCACTGGTCACTGAACTACTCCGGCTACAGCGGATGCTAATTCTAATATAACATCAGAGCGTGCTCCTTCTTTGGTATTGTGTAGCAGAATTATCGACGAAGTAAAATAATCAATAAAATGGGTTTAGTACCCTCAAAATTTAATACGCCTCATTGACACTAGAGGCGCTGCTGAACTGCATTATTAAAACGTGCAAACTAAAAAGATTTCCTCTATCTCTTTCATCACCAAATGTATTCTCTATCAGTATTCCTTTTCCTATCACCCTCGCTCTCTATCTGCTCTTAAACTCACAGGTAGCACATAGGAATCATTGTATTGGACCCAAGTGAGCTGGACTCTATATTTCACCCTTCTTTACCAGCAGGCTGATAACCTAACCTAGTCGTGTCGCGCCAACTGACCAAATATTCCGCCGCTTAGCTGCTCGACTTGGATAGACTGGAACTACAAAAGATCTTTCAGAGTGTTCCCGCCACCGGACCGCGCTGGTCGTTCTATCTAGAATATTGTGGCTGTTGCTATCGATGACGCTGAGAACGACGAAACATCAACCACATGACGCGCCACGAAATTTAGCATCACCAGACGGACCCTACAGCAAATTTAATGAAATACATGTTCCCACAAAAACCGCTTCAGTTAACAGCTGCTGACCATCAGTCGCAATTGAATAACTACCGAGTCATCCTCAACCTCAACAATAAAGAAGACGATTTTGAGTCGAAAATCATCATCAGCGACGAGGCGAATTTTCATTTAAGCGGTTATGTCGATAAACAAAATCTTTATATCTGGGACACTAAAAATCCTCGTGTGGTGCACATTTTAGCTGTCACATCAATTATTCAAAGCCACTGTGTTGTGCGGTGTTTATAAGGAAGGAGTGATTGGGCCGTATTTTTTGAAGGACTTCATCGGCAATACAGTTATTTTTACTCACGAGCGCTACAGGGTCATGATAAACGATTCCTTCGGTAAGGTTAGGTTGAAAAGAGGAGCCATTTCGCTCATGTCCGGCGACATACACACAAGCCAGTCCATGCCTGTTGTGCGCTCACATTTAAATTAACAAACGAAACCCACCTTTGTAGGAACTCAGTATCGTTCACATAGTCCCTCAAACTTTTCCAGTCCATACTTCTAAGGTGGGCAATGCCCGGTAAAGTGTCATCCCCAAAATAATGGGATTTCGGCTTTGCGAAAGCTGGACAATGACAAAGGAAGTGCTCCATTCTCTCCATGTCCTCTATTCATTGTCCTTCGTGACTCCAATCCGGTGTAATACATTTAGTAGATCGATGCTACAAAATATCATGAAACTCAAGCTGGGAGGTTATTTCATAATTTGATTTGAAAATAGAACGAATCCAATGCGTTTATCATTTCCGTTGGATGCAATTTGGAGGTTCAGTTTAAAAATAATTTGTGTCACATAGTTTATTTATCTTTCCGTGTACTTCCGATGCCCATGATTAGAGTCTTTTGCTTTCCTGAACAACAAGCATTTGCTGTTTGACATTTAATTTAAGCAGTCCTCGGATGTGCCTTATGTACTTTAGGATGTCCACTCTGTCATTCGAAACGAAAGCAAATGACTTCAAATTTACAGATAATAAACTTTGAAATTCGAAAGCATTTTCTTTCGTTTCGAATTGCTCAGTAGACCTTCAACTTGTATTTACAAGAGAATGGGCGAGAATAAACCTAACTAACCTAACCTAACCTTAGAACCTCCCTTTGCCTTGAAGTGTAACCTCCTTATCGCAAAGCAACTAATGTTAAATGCCACATAAACTTTCTCATCCATCACACTTAAATTTATGTTGCGATTAACGAAGCAAATAATAATTTTTATGCTGCTCTTTTTTTGTTGGTCTTGATGTATTTAAAGGAAGTCGCGGAGTAAGTGCATGTATGTGAGGTATGGCAAAACATGATGAAAGGTTACATGCCACATTAAAAACAGCTGCACTTTTAATTGTAATTTATTAGAAATCATAAACTAATAAGAAAATAAATCACAATTAGTTACGCGAGAAATGTATGTACGATGATGGCAATAAATAAATGTAAAGAAAGGGAGGAATTGTGCTCAAACTACTTCTTAGGAAGTCCTGCAATTAGCACACTCTTTCATTTTTTTAGGGATTCATATTGGAAAACTTATTAAAACATTTAGGGGAAACATTTCCTAATGTAACGTTGTTCACTTAATATGTATGCTTTACCGATTTTTTCCAAGTAGAGCGCCCTTCATGCCAAACGACATAAGTGAGGTCAACATTGGTTATTTTAATTTCTTTTATATAACTTGGTAACAGACTTCTTCTATGCAAAAACGTTCGTAGTAAAATTCTGACCGTGTTTAACTCTTAATGATCACACAGAACTGCGTCTTGAATACATTTTCAAAACAAATTGATACAAAAAGCAGTCTTGAGATAGAATCTGTTTTATTTTGACAGCGTTTTTTCGTATGTTCTCACATATAGATACTCATCCTCTCGACAATGCTACCATACTTTCAAAAAATTTAAATAAGAACAAAAGAAAATAAAACAAAAATTAGAGAGCATATGAATTTAGGTTAGGTTGAAAAGAGGAGCCATTACGCTCATGTCCGGGGACATACACATAACCCAGTCCAGGCCTATTTTGAACTCCGGGGGAAAATTTGAAACTTCAATTAGGCAATAGACAAATACAGTTGGCAAAGCATCAATAATCCTTAAAGTTTTAATTAAAAAGACGGATTGCATAAATACTGTAACGATTACCGATAAACCCACATTATATTAAACAACTTCGTGCCAGGAAAACTTAGATTTATGAAAATTAAGGAGTCAAGAGTTACAAAAGAGCAAATGAACGTGTCAATCATGGCAAGATATACGTATTACCGTGGCACGTCGGTTTCTTCATCCTGGTGGAATGCAAGCTGACAAACCTTGGAAACTGCTTTTTTCAGTACTTGAAGCGTACCAAAAAGATAGTGACACTGACTCACTTGTGAATTTTATAAAATTGTAATAATTCGCTATAAGGAACTATAATCTTCTTGAACTTATAAAGTATAACTGAGGCTTACTGATCTCCGGTATTAAATGCGGGCTGCTGCTGGCAAATTTTTCGGTTTTTTTTTGGAAGCATAAAATAATATTCTATATGACTTTTAAGGAGGAAATGGCACCTACAGCCAGAAGTTTCCTCTCTCTATTACATCGAAACGGGATGCATATTATTTTAAGAATAAATGCTGTCTTAGCAAACTAATTCGTAATTTTCCCTCAGGACGCTTATCTTGAAATATATTCAATCAATTCTTTTTAAATAACTGTTAAAAATCTTAAAAACGAAAGATTCTTCACGCAAATTACCAGAAGATCTTTAGAAACTAAAATAACTATAATTATAAACATAACCAAAGATCCTTTTTAAGCCCGATAGGATCTTAAAATAACACAAGTCATTTAATTTTAATGGAAATTTTTTACTTTTTCGAAAGATTAAAAAATGTCAATAACATTTGATAATGAATTCGGTAACATGGCCGCCGCGGCTCTTCTTTACGAAATGCATTCTGGACGTCTAATTTTCAGACACTTCTACTAGCATTGCTAGCCGCATATCACGAATAACACGGCCAATGTTGGCCTCCAAGGCATTAATTGTTAATGGTTTCTCAGCATAGGTCAGTAGCTTCATTAGCAACCACAGGAAATAATCGAGAGTCTTAAACTCTCAGGACCTCGGAGGCCTAGTGACAGGTCAATTTGTTGTAATCAACTTATAGCTAAATTTTTAATTCCATAAGTATGTGATTGCTGTCGCCGTATGACACGCAGCGCCATATGATATCTTGCCCGGTTCAATATCATGCATATTTTCAAACAAAAAATCATTTATCTTAATGCTGCAATGATCTTCATTGACCGTAACGCGTGTTTCGGTTAAGTTTTGAAGAAATAAGGCCAAATAATGCCATTAGCGTATAAACCTCACCAAACATTGCATTTTTGTGGATGTCATAGAATAGAGTTGTGTCCAACAGCTCTTTTTGGACTAGTTCGTACGCATTCGAATCAAAAGTTTTTTCAACCTTTTTTTAATTTGCATTGACGTTTTTGAACGGACTTGTGTACAATAGAACGAACTAGTTTAAAAAGAATGTTTGACACAACTCTATCATGGAGTCTGTAGGGTGTGTTGTGGATTGTTTGCAATTCATATGCGACTTTTTTGATCATTAACAAACTTTTGGGAGCAACAAATCAGATAAAAAACCTTCCACTACGCAACAGTAAATTTGTATGTTAAGAACACTTGGAAAACTGTAGGAAATATCGATCTGAAGTTATCGGCCCATCTGGCTTAGTAAGCTGTTTGACTTTACATAACATCTTTGAGAGTCTAAACGCTAACGGCCTTGGAAATTATTGTATCATAGTCAAATGCAACTCTTTGAGAGAGGTGGAGTTGGAAGACTTCTTCCATTACATACCGAAAGATTGTACGAATTCAAATGCTACTTGTCTAGAGGCGTGGAGTTGGTAGGTTTCTTCCACTACATAGCGGAAGTTTGCATGAAATACAACTTGTCTAGAGATGTGGAGTTGGAAGAATCCTTCCCTTAGCAAACCAAAATTCGCTTGAAGCCGAAAATACTAACGGCCTCGGAAACTACGGTATCGTAGTCAAATGTAGCTAGTTTTGTGAGGTCGAGGTGGAAGCTTTCTTCAATTGCAGACCAAAAGTTCGCATGAAGTCAAGTGTAAGTGTAAGTGTGGTGGGCAGATTTCTTCCATTACAGAGCAAAAGTTTGCATGAAGTCTTAAAGAACTTAACATGGAAACAACTCCTGCTTACACAAGTAAGATTTAAAAGAAATTAAAAAGCCTGACTGTGACCAATTTTAGAACGTTAAAAATCCTAAACGGTCATTAAAAATTATAAGAGAAGCCTAAAGATGATTTTCAAATATCTGTCAAATGATTTCTATTTTGACATAGTTCGCCGAATTTTTATTTTCTTCATAGTCGTCATATCTTTAATGGCACTTTAGGGATAAATGATCAAAATGGGCCTACTAAAAGTAACACACATACATACATATATACATAAACACAATATCCTTCTTTGCGTCGCGCAGTCGAGTAAAAAGAATCATCATCGAACTTTGTTATTACGAAGAGGGAAGTCTAACCTTCAACATACAGGAGTACGTACAGGATCAGTTTTCTTATTAGCAAACTTAAGACTTCCATTATTATTATTAACGGGTCAATACAAGGAAATCATTATGTACCCAACTGGGTCCCCGAATGGAGGTGCGCTATAGCACCGTCCTTCTTAATCTAACCTTACCTATAATAATCAAAATAGAAATCTGGTAACAGTATGATAACTCTTAGTTCACGTGATTGCATGATCATCATCAGACAATTCTCGACTCAAATAGTTTGGTTTTATCATACAAAAACATCCGCGGCAACCAGAACGCGAATGAGTAACCCCAACCATTCAAAATAAAATTAGCACTCTATTACAATGTATTCAATTGCTAAGAGTGCATATTTTTAAAGGACTGCTACACATTACAAAAACTCAAAGCAGCCAAATGAAATATACTAAACAATTAAAGTTATTTATTGAAAATTAGCATGTTTAACTAAATTTATTTCAATTCGTGCTTTAATAATTATGTACTCGTTTATAGCAAGCAATCAATTTACGAGTAAATATTGCACATAGGGAGTTAATGTTGGGCCTTCCCATTTCCTCTGCGAAAAGAAAACATGGCCATGTGTATATTTTTGTAATATAATTCCACAAGGCCTTTGACAATAAATTACGCATTTAATTAATATTTGTTGGTGTGCGTGTGTGCGTTTGTATGACTGAGTGACTGGGTGTTTGAGTGTGTATTTGTTTTAATATAAATTTTGCAGCATAATGATGAGTGCGAGTCCTTTTCGACCATAAACAGCAACATATTTTTCATTCATGTGCGTATATTTATGACTTGGCAGCTGTAGTTGCTTGTATTTGTGTTTGCTGTTGGTGTGTGAGTGCTGTGTGTTAAATGTATTTGTGGTTGAATAAACCTTAAATACAAATGCAGTTTGCAGTAAAACATAAATATACTCGTATGTGTCTAGCCAAGGTTTTGCAAAAAAAAAAAAAAATATTGGATTACATTGAAAAAATTTTTGACTTAACCTAGTCTTCTTAAAGAATTTTGTATGGTTCCATTTCTTTCCAGCCATCTATTATGATCTCGGATAGTATCCTAAATAAATTTCAATTCGTCGCAAGTTTTCTTACAGAACTGATTACGGTTCACTTCTGGAGTAGATTTCCATTTATTTTAGCGTCATATATTAGGATCTAGGTCATAAGGATGAGTAATTTTTCAGTCATAGCTGTAATTTCTCAGATTTTGATTATCAAAGGGGCTTAGTACTCGCATTGGAGTAAATACTAATAAGTAGATGCTGTTAGTGCGTGAACTAGCAGCAGTTAGTGCGTGAACTACAAAGCAAATGACTGTTTTCGAGAACCCGCTTTCAAACCCTGATCAACCCAGTCATATAAACATTATATGATGTTTCTAATATGCCTTACTTTAAACGATAATGTGTTTTGCAGCGCCCTTCTTTATTCTTCCACTTTCTTTGCGAATGTCCAGCTTTGCATCTCTCGAGGCAAAAATTTTTAGGCAGTCATGTATTAGACGACCTTTCAGATATATCTGTGATTGGGTTGAGTGAACTCTTCAGATATCTGAACGCGACAGGTTAGATTTAGTACCTATCGTCGTATCCGAATACTTCGATACGGTTCTACATAGGTTGTCACCGATGAGTGAAGTAGTCCATCCAAAAATAATTGATATAGATTCTGCTTAAGTGCCTAAGGAAGAAGGCAGCCGCGTAAACCAACCAAGCAACCAAAATAACTCATAAAATGGATCTTTAGCTTAGAATAATGCGCCTACTTAACACCAGAGGTGCTGCGGCGATGCTATATTCAATGTCAAAACGTATACATGAATTAAACTCCATTTCGCTCTATCTATCTGCCTATTTACCATCTGCACTTGCACTATCCCTTTCCTACTCTCAGTTAACACAAACGAACCCGTTGTTTGTACCCAAGAGAGCTAAAAACTTCTTTCGCCTCTCATTAACCTGCCATACTAACCTAGAAGATTAATGAAAAACTCTCTTTCAAATTTTGTATGGGTAAGAGGAATAATAATACAGGACCGAGAGGTATCGAAATGGTTTTATTTTCTGTTTTATAGTCATACTACCATGGAAGTCTTTCGAAGAGAGTTTTGGTAAATGGACCAGAAGTGCATGACATTTAATGTTGTGTAAATATTTTCTCCTCGGACCTTGAACATTTATGGTAGGGTCACGCAAACTTCTCAACAGGCCGCACCAATATCCGCAGCTGTTCTTCTGGGTGAAGAGTCTCTGGTCGAGATAAGTCGGAAAATTAGATCCGTGTGTTTGGGATAAGGATTAGCTTTGAATATTGAGATAGTCGGCGCCTTGATTGGGAAGCAATGTTATGGTTTATGTGCTCATTCTGGGAAAATAGAGATTCTTATATCTTGTTAGCGAATTGTGGAACTTTCTTGCTAAAACTGTTAAAGGTTCTATCGCAAGATAATGTTCCTTTTTAGTTATAACAACTATCAGTTGATAATTAAGAGGAATAATGAATCTGAGTTTAACTGATTGTAAACAATAATTCGTGTATTCGATTTGAATGAAGTCCATTGGAGCATCGATTCTTAAGCGCTTTTAATTGAATATCTAGTTATTGTTAACATGAACGCAAACAAAACCAATTCCTTACAAGTTTTATCAATATATTTTTGCTGACTCAGGTCTCTCACATCTTAAGCTAGGAATACAACTGAGACGAACTACGAATTTTGTCCACGGCAACGAATTCGTCGATAAGAATTCGCTGAGTAAATTCGTCGTGTAAAGCACAACAGCGGCGAATAAATAACAGCTCTTATAATTTATAAAGTTGGTTATTGTTTGTGCAAAGAGAGAGAGAGAGAGAGAGAGAAAATTACTTTTGCGTCGTTTGTCGGCGTAAAATATTTAAATAAATCTATCTTAGAGTTCGCCACTCAGGACGAATTTCGTAATACGGCAGTGTTGTATTCATTTTATATGCACAAATGTGTTTTATTTTTTATGACGAAAGTTCGCAATGGAAAATTCATTTTTTGTTGCAGTTGTGTTCCCAGCATTAGTCGATACTAAAATCGTAGTTTATTATTATTGATTGCTCCTCTTTTCAACCTTACCTAACTTAACCTAAAGTTACAGCATTTCGCATTTTATTTATAAGAATTTATAACCACTGTGCGCATATATGCCTTCTTCCCAGGTAAGAATAAACCTAACTGCACGTGCCTTAAATTTTATATCAATTTGCATATCAAAAGCTCTTACACACATTTCGTTCGCTGTATTAGTTTGTACTAAAGCTAGAAGGTTGAGTTCAGTTTGCACATCATAATGAATGCCTAACATCTAATAAATATAAATCACTTTTTCAAAGCTTATAAATAGCTATTTCGAAATAATAATGGTGAAGAGTTCATTGCAAAAACTAACTTAATTATAATTAAAATATATAATAAAGGGTCTTCCAATAAAAGGTTTAATTTTTATAGGTAAAAACCAATATCTTTAAGCGAAATCATCCGATATTCATTTAATTGGAAATAGCATGATGCTCTATTAATAATACAAACAATATAAAACAAAATGGTCGTTACGGTTACCCTTACAGTACCACATTCTTTTATGAATGAACTTGCACATTTGCGAATTCATGAATTCCAGTTTTAAAGGTCTGTAATAAATTTTTGGCTTTTGGAATAGACCTCATCTTTTGCATTGCTCCAAAGCATAAACTCTAAAGGCGTTAAATAAAAAAAATCTCGGGGCCAATTTTGATCTCCTTTTCGAGGAATCACGCGGTCAGAAAAGTTTTTTCGAGAAAGCGTCATGGTATAGTTACCTTTGTGGCACGTAGCGCTATCTTGTTGAAAATAAACATCGTGCACATTTTCCCATTTTTGCCTTACCAAATCATTAACTGTCATTCGATAGTTCAATCCATTTACCCTAACAGTTCCTCTAGCCTCATTTGCGAAAATGGAAGGTCCAATGATCCCGCCAGACCCAAAACTTTACCCAACAGTCACTCGTTGAGGAGGGAGAGTCATTTCAACAATAATTCTTGGGTTATTCTAGCCAATTATTCTAGCGGCAATTTAACTTTTTAACGTAGCCTTCAAGGTGAAAATGGGTCTCATCATTCAGGACGGGTTTTCAATGGAATTTCTAGACCTTTTTGATGTAATTCTAGAACCCAATCATAAAAAAATATGACATTTTAGTGGAAGTTAGGCGTGAGTTCTAGTCTTATTTGAACTTTAAAAGCCTAAGAACTAAAATTTTTAAGCAAAATACGGTATAAAATTTGTAAAGTGCTCGATTCAAAGGAAGAAACCTTGGTTTTACTGAACACTACGGGCTACAGCAGCAGTTGCTCTTGAGCGCCGTGTATGACTTTCATGCCTCACATCAATAGCTTGTACCAGCAGCATAAATTTTCCCACCAGTTTCAGAATTATTGGCCGAGAAGGTGATTTACGAGGACAAAAAAGTGTCATACCCACCCCCACCCCCTGTTGACTTGAGCTGAGAATTTATATGAAAAGTACTCATTGCTTTGAGTGACTTGTATACAAGTTTTCTAAACGAGTCGTCTGCCTGACTTGTAACGCGAAACTTTCACAATTTTTGCAGGGATTTGCAAATAATTTCAATGTGTTGTGGAAGTGTTGTTTCTTTCATTTTTTTTTTAAATTGAAATATCTTCCTATAATGGAAGATTTTAAATCAAGTGATTGAAAACTTTACTTTACTTTACATAAAGTGAAAGCCATTTGTGGTGGTCTCGTGTAGTCTTAAAAGCAATCAATATATATATTTAATAATAATATTATTTATAACATTTAAATCAATATAAATTTTATTTATTGCTATTGTGTGTTCTTTTCTTTTTTTTTTTAGTTTTAAAATACACATTTTATTGGCTTTAATAACTTCTAAAATAATCCCTCTCTATGTCCCATTATTGTTGTTTGTTCCAACACACATACGAGTACGTACATGCATACATAATTTGTCGATAAGGTTCATTTCAGTTCAAATAAAAGTTCATTGTTAACTGATCCACAAACTGCAAATAGTAATGAAATAAAAGTATAAATAAATAAAAAACGACATTATAATTTAAACAAGTAACAACAAACACTGCCACGACACCAAAGGCAACACTAGCAGCAATAGCAACTAACAGCAACAGCAACATTTATATGTATGTATGTTGCAAACAATTATAGTTATTTACAAAACTGTAAAGCAAAAAAAGTATATAAAAATTTTACACTATAAAAATTCACTGAAGTGTAAACTTGTGCTGCCAGCTCTCCTATCCCTCTTCCTCTCTCTCTCTCTCGCGCGCGCTCTCACACAATCCCCTTTGGCTCTTTTGCTGGGTTGTTGCCTGCTTTTTCCTGCATATATTTACATATTTATTACCAATGTATAGAACTGTTCATGTATGCACAATATGATTTTGAAAACTACAGCTGAAAAAGAAAAATATAAAAACTGATAGCGAAAGAGTAACATATTCCTATACAAATATCGACATTTTATTGACAGTTTTCTTAAGTGTATTGCAATGTGTACAGCTCAAACATGCATATGCATGCACATGAGAAGGGTATATTTAACTTCAAATATACATATTTAAAGCATTAATACTTCGCAACCAAAAACCATGAGTTTTATGAATTCAAATAGTTCAAAGCATCGCTTTCACATCATGTGTATTAAAGAAGTTTAAATAAATTATTTGGTGGTAATTTCTGACTTCCTAGTGTTCTATGTTTTCAGCACAAAGTATCAGCAGCTAAAGTCCTGAATTGTAGCAGTTTTAAAAATCTTTAAAGCTTTTGGAACACTTACTACCTAAATTCATGCATAATAAAATAATCTTTAACTATGGCGTTGAAAATTCGGGATATACTTTCTGAAGTGGGGGTAAATCTAACCCCTATTTAATTTGCCCAAAAAGTTGTACTAAAAATTATTTTACTTAGATAATTTCTTTAAGAATGAGGAAAGGGTGTTTTTGTAATGTGATATAGAAAAAATTAAGTCGTAGTTTAGCCCTCTGATCTCATTTTATCGAAGTGAACCGTCTGTTCAACCGAAATTAGTCAATATAAAAATAAAATTTTTCATGGGAATTTTAAATCGAATTTTTTTTTTATAAAAAATTAATGTTTGTGTTGTTAGAAGAGATGAAATACAGAAGTATATTTATTTGACAAAAAGTATTTATTTAATTTGAAAATTTTGCTTGTTTTTATAGTTAAGCATTGTTTATATGCATTTCGTTTCTTATTTAGAAGATTCCAATGGCATGTAAAGATTTTGGAGAAACAAATAGATCAAGGACAGCTTCAATATTCCATAACATAACTCCTAACAAATTTTGATGCGATAAATCAAAACAATTCACATATTCTATTTCAGTTGAATTTTTTTTTTTTAGAAATCATAATTCTGATGATAAAACTGTTTCAACTGCGGAAACAGTCGTTGTTCCGTTCTGCTAGTGCTACCCATTCATTAAAAATTATTCATTTCACACTATATTTTTTATAATATTTCGATAATAACCCTAATCTCTACGCGGCACAGTTAATAAAAAAAACACAATATTTTTAATTTTTCTGGATTTACAATCAGAAATTTACTTATCAGCAGACTCAATAAAATTATCAGCTAATTAATTATTTATTATCACTAAATTAATTGCTTTCGGGGTGAATATATTGACCTTAAAAATATCATTAAGATGCTGTTAAAACCAAATTGCTTATCTTCTAATTTATTTAAAAATAATATCAAAACTAATCGAAAATATGCGTGGGAACTTTTTTAATTTAATTCTATTTTAATATAAACAATAAATAAGGAATGATGTAAAATGATCACACATACTTATCTTATTTAGTAGAATGGTTTGCTAGGTAAAGCTCTTAAAGATGAAACCCCGGATGAAGCTTAAGGTCGAGCAGGTGCTATGGAACATATCATAGACGTTCATATAGACAGCGAAACTAGCTGTTTCTCTGACCTGAAGTCGAATATGTGTGGCTCTCATGTATAAAATCGCACACTTTCCAGGAACCAGTATCCGCTGTTACGGTTACCGACCACAGAATAGCAGAAGTATCGCTTTAAGTACTCTTTGAGTATTGGCCGTCAAGCAACTATAAATGGACTTTAAATTGACGTTCAAAGCTCTCTGTCTGTTTTCCACTTGGGGCAATAGCAAGAAGCGATTCCTCTGTTAGAAATTCCCAAGCAGCTCACGGCTTCAGGCACCCGCTTGTAAGGCAGCTAAAGTGAAAAACTAAAATACAAAAAGTATTGAGTATTGAGTAGAATGAATGTCATGCGAACTTCCATGCGTCTCAGGTCATTAGGTGACATCCGACGACATACATTCAGGAAAAAGCTGCAACTTAAAAATAATAATGCGTCACATTAATTCAATCATTTTCAATATAATAGACAAATTGTATTAAATGCTTAAAAGTAAATAAAATTAACAATAAATAAGTATTTATTATAAATTAATATCTTTTTAATATTGAAATAAGAAATTTCAACATTACTAGACTTTCGTTAATGTTTCTTATTAATTCAATATGGTTTTTATTGATTTTCAACTGTTTTATCAGCTTTTGCAGCCCCAATATTAGGAATGAATGCAGTGGCCCAATCAGTCGCTCATTCTAAATGCCACTGCTTAACGAAACAACACAAATAATATTAGTTACAACTGTAAAATTCGCTAACCAAAATAGGGAAGAAAAAAACATCATACGCAAAAATACGTATCAAAGTTAAAATTAAATTTTTGCAATGTATCAGCTTGAATCATGCAATTAAGTAAAAAATAATCGCAAGTATTTGTTCGGCTACACAACTAGTATATACAGGAATAGTTTATTTACTTAAAACATTGTTAACTAAATAATTACTAGAAATGCATTTATCGCTATACAAATTGCGAAATATCAGTTCATTACAGATTTTAGTTTGCTTATTTTTGGGAAAAAGATTTAGATATAATATCATTTGTTTAAAGATTTAAGATATTCTAAATTTCACCTTCTTATTATGTTTTCAAACAGTCAAAGCATATTTTCGATTCCCCTTCATACACATAAATGCATATATGTGTTGAATAAATACTACGAGTATCATGCGTGTATTTATTTTGGCCCAAATAAATATCCATAATCTGAGTATAAGCATGCTTTGAGTATAAGTACGATAGACACTCAATATGCATGTTCTATTTATAGTTGTAGCCTTTTCGCATAAATAAAGTTGAGAGTCTATTTGTGTGTTGTAATCGGCTATAGTCATAGTTGGTTGAAAGCAATTATGTGAGCGTAAGAATTGCTTGTGATACAATTATGAGTGCACGCAGTTACTTAAGTATATTTTGTTTTAAACTCATTGTCAGTCGCTGATACCGACAAAAATTTACTATAACATAAACTCTGCCTATGGCTGCCTAAAATATTCCTCATTCCAGCCACAGCCTTGAATATGTTAAAAGTCTTAGAAACCTTCACACAATTAAATTTATCATATCACACAATTAAATTTATGTTTATTTAAATTTATGCTATTTTGTTTTTTGTTTGTTTGATATGGAATGTAAAAATAATTTTCATAAAATTATGTTAACAAATTTAAAATTCAAATACAACTTGATGTAAATAAAACTTAATTACAAAGTTGTTAAATATCAAAGTATAATTCGAGTGTTCTCCCACAAAAAGATCCCATTACTTGGAATGTGAAAGAGGTCATGAGAGAAGTTCCCACAATTCCGATAGTTTTTAACCATTTGTTTCAAGATGCCTCCTACCTTTTTGTATTGTTTAGGAAATTCGCCTAAATAGTGATCTCATGCATTTAGAGAAGCTAATAAAACATTTTAATGTATCTGTAAGACTGTAACAGCATATTTTAAAGAATCTGGGAGAAGGCTGTAGAGTTAAAAAATTTAGTAACTTTGCTTTAGCTTAGAGCTAGTGTGCTTTACCAAGATATTCAATAGAAATGGGATCGCGAGTTACTTATCACTCATGATCATGCATGCTCACAATCATATTTTTTACTTGTGCACGCTTATATGCTATCTAGAATTTTTTGCTCACTTTTAAGCACAATTAAGTGAGTGTTGAAAGTTAATCACGTACGCGAATGGCCCCCCAAATGCTCGGAATATTTTTTCAAATGAAAAAATTTTTTTGTGTATATTATCAAAACTTACCAAAGATTTTGTTTAAATTTGCACTACAGAGCTTGTTTTATTGTCTTCCGAAATTTTTTAATCGAAATTTAGAATATTTGTATCACAAAGTAAACATGTGAACATATGTCTCATGTAAACTTCCTGGTGTATGCCTGATCGGAGGACAAATTATGGAACTCGACATGGAATGAAAATTGTTTAACCTCAAACTTTAACGAATATCGTAATCTGTCCTCTGGCCAAATCGCACAATGAGAATTGAAAAAAAAAATACACGAACCAAATATAAATGGCAATCTTATGCTTCGTCAAATATTTTACCTCCCAACAACCTGCAATTAAACTCATTTGAGGGTGAGGATTTAGCATCTAGAACTGACTTAGACTCACCCAAGCCTTTACAAAAAATAATAATTACTTTGCTTGGGATGAGGCAAAAGTTTCTTTAGCCAATTTGAGAAAATAATGGCTTGCAATGGATTTGAACTTTTGCAACATTTTTAAGAGTTACCTGACGCCCTACAAAAGAAATTATATTGATGGTTTTATTAAGTAGAAATCATAAGTGGCGGACATAATAAAATAAAAGTTAAACTCAAGGAACTGATTGCCTTCTGCAAGTGCCTTCCTTCAGCAAATGTTTTTAACACTCAAAGTGGCGCTATGGGCAAAACTTCTTTTCTTTGCAGAGCCAAATCAGTTTTTTAAATGCTTAATTCTCTAACACAAATATATACTTGATCTGATCCACTTTCAAAGAGTTTTTCTAGTTCCTTACTCTAATTTTAGCTTTTGTTTTGAGGGATTCCTTTGCAAAGCTTATAGTGTTTTCAGTTAAAGTGAGTGTATATGAAAACTCTTATTAAATCTCCTTTTATTCCTTTGGGTAAGATTTCGCAAAAACTTTCCTAACTTTTTCTATTCGTGTTTGTTTCTTTCTTTGTTTAAATATTGTCAGTTTCAAAAGTTACCATTTCTAAGAAAGAAATCTCACAAACTAAAAGAAAAAAAGAAAACTAACAAATTTAACTTGCAAAGACTCTCTCACACACCTTAAGAGCAAGTGGATAAATTTGTAATGCAATTTAATAGAAAAGAAATCTAATTTTATCATTATCGCAATGTGTGTTAAGTGCCTCAAGAAGATAGATAGACCATACAATGTGAAAGTAGGATTGAAAAGAAAATGAAAAAGCAGTCAGTAGAGAAGTTACACTCGATGTTTTTGTTTAATGGCTTTTGAATATTTATTTATGTATATGATAGTGTCTGTGTGGCAATCAATACTAAAAGGGAAGAAATAAATTCTATATAAAGAAGTACCTAAAAGAAAGGAAAACCATAAAAAATAAAGGTACTAACAAAACTAAAGAATGCAAGATACTTAAGAAATTTTCTTTGAAATCATGACAGGAATAAGCAGTCACAGTGCTAAGAGGAGGAGGAGGAAAAGAAGGAGAAGTAGGAATGTAAAAGAAAATGTCTGTATACAAGATATTTTGTTAACAGTTTACAAATATGCATTTAAACAAAATAAAGAGCTAAATACTTATGCAATTTGTAGTTCTTTCTTCAACTCTAAGCCATGTCAACATATCCAAAAAGATTTCTTTGTTTTTTTTTTTGCTGAGTAATTTCTATGGGTTAAGAAACGGAAGCAGCAAAATAGTACATGCTGAGGTAGCGTATTCCAAAGAGGAAGTGCCGTTACCTCGAAAATCTTACAGTCATCATGCCACATTCCCTTCAAGAAATCTATCTTGTAACAGATTCGCTTAGAGCATTTTATTTCTTAGCATAATAAAGACTTTTATGTTTGCATACTCGTACATAAAGAAAAAATATATATGTACATTTGAATTTTTTCTTACTTTTCTTATCTTACTGTCATGGTAGAAATTTCAGTGAAATGGAAGTATTTAGATGCCATGCAACCTTGTGGTTATTGTTCTGGTTTAACTGTTCAAAGTAATGCTGTAGACAGAAGTGACTCAATCTTGTATCACTAAACTGTTGAAAGTCAATGCATGCATGTTGATTTCTTGTTAATGGCTTTTGATTGCCTTATGCACTATGGGCTTAAAATTTATTATGTAAAGGCATAGTTTTGCACAGATATCGGTAAGGTTTTAGGACTAAGAATATAGAAGGAAAAGCAAAAGAGCTCTCTCTGGCAAATATGCAAAGGTTACTTTGCAAACTTTGTAGTTTGTAGGAGAGAAGGAAAATGAGGTTCCATTTTCTTTTTTTTCCTCTCCTGCAAACTCTAGTTTCTGCAAAACCAACTTTGCATGTTAAAGATGTAAAAGGCATCGTAATAAATGCAGATAACGTTCAGGATCAATTTATGTAGCAAAACAAAAGTTTTCGACCCCTAATCAATGTTGCCAGGTTTTGATAAACAAGAGTTAGAAGTCTGATATAAATTACAGACTTCATTGTTTGGCGCATTTTACACGCATCATTGGACTTTTTATTCAAAAATAAAGCTGGAGTCTGCGTTGCAGTCAAGGGAGAGCATTACCGCACCATGATCAATGAGTTTTGGTTTGAAAATACAGATGCTATGCATCCGGGCAACAGAATGGCGCTACCGCAACCATTGACTTATTTAAATCAAAATTGGGTGATAAGTTGGTTTCAAGAAATGAACAGTACCTGGATTCAGTAACTTTTTGCGAACCGGAAATCGTAATATTAATCGATAGTTATTCGGTTACGGTAGCAATAATGTGTTTCTGTAATTTCTTTTTTACGATACTGCGAGCACATCTGCGTTTTATATGCTTTTGAATTATATACCATGTGGCATCACTGCATGCAAAATGTCAAAATAAGCGAAAATCACAAAAAATAATTACAGAAAAAGTTAATGAATTTGAGCTTCTTATTTTACTTTTTTACTTCAACCCACAGCGAATATTGTCAAAATATGTTACTGACTAGCAAAGTCGATAGATTTACATTAAATTTATTATAGCGATACGATTATAGTAATAAAACTTACTGAATGCAGGTACAGGTCAATTGGCATTAAAACTCGTGTGATGTGAAACCTTTCGATTAGTTCCTGTGGGGTCAAGCGAAGCCACGGGCTTATGCTGAGGCTAATATTAATTGCCCCTGCCCCTGCACCTGAGTGGTAGCGATGCTAGTCTATCAGTCCAGGGATCGTAGGTTCGATTCCCACCATAAAACCTGGATGTTTTTCGCAGACAAGCTAATCGCTTCGCGGGTTGTGTTTGTTAAAAAAAAAAACGTGGCTAAAATTTGACATCTAGAATGGGCTCGTCAAGACTTTATGTCCAAAAGAATTTCCAGATGCTAATTGCATATCTTTTGCTTTTAAGAGAAGTAACACTCAGGCAATGAATACCTACTACCATAACTAGGTGTTACCTTCTTTAGGGAAGCGATAGTGTTAGACAAGACAGGTGGTGAAGGCAGAGTTAGAAGAAAGCTTCATTCCTTTACATCTCTTGTTTTTTTACGTTTTTAATAATGCAGTATTGCAGCGCCTCTGGTGTTAAATGAAGCGTATTATTTTTATTTTTTAAGCTGCGTTAGCAGCCATTTTATTGGTTATTTTACTTTGCCGATGATTATGCTATATAATTAAGGAGGATGCTCTGATGTTACATTATAGGATTAGTATCTGCTAAAATCGGTATAGTTCAGTGATCAGTGACTTTGTTTTCGTCACATGAACTTTCCTACAGCAACTGATACAAAGGGACACTAATGAACATCAGAAAAATTCGTGGTGTTGTTATTTGATGACTGACTGATACCGGACTGTCTGATACCGGGCTCGAACCCAGGACCTTCGGTTTTTTTAGTTAATGTGCTAACTACTTCAGCCAACGCCTGCAATAGAACCACCGCACACCTATTAAAACCGCTCTTCGAGAAAATATGGGAGTTAGAAAAATTGCCTTTAGAATGGTTTTAGGAAATTTTGGTTACAATTCCAAACACGGGTGATCACAATTAATGCAGAAATTATAGAGGTATTAATTCCCTCAAAGGTGCTTACGAAGATTCTTCTTAATTGCGTAAACGAAAAAAGGACTCCAAACCACTCCTGTGTTGACCAGTACTGCAGCTTGTATTCATTGACTAAAGTAAGGCATTTGACAGCATAAATATATATTGTGTATCTGGGGTGCTGATATAAGGCTAGTAAAGGTACAATATGATTGATGGCTTTCGTTGCAGAGTTCTTTAATAACAAACTATCCGATCAGTTTAATACCAGTTCTGGAGTACGTCAAGGCTGCCTCATTTCGCCCTTACTATTCCTCATAGTTCTGGATGATGTTTTAACAAGCGTTATTGATGATAGCGAAAAAAGAGGAATCCAGTAGAATTTCCAACACCGTCTGGAGGATCTGTTTGTTGTGTTCAAGGCACAGTGACATCCAAATCAAAATCGGTGACATCATTACCGAATCACAAGCATTTGGTTTAAAGATAAACCCTAAAAAGACGAAAGCAGTGAAGATAAATTCGCTTGACTGTCAAATATCAATTTTAAAGCAGGCGATGATTGAATTGAAAATGTCAACTTTTTCAATTACCTTGGAAGTGTAATCTCATCAGATGGCGGTGCTATCAGCGACATTCTAAGCAGGATATCTAAACCCCAAGGTGTCTTTTCATAGCTTTAGAAAATCTGGAAATCATCTTCTGTATCTACAAAAATTAATTTATTCAACTCTAACGTAAAATCAATTTTGTTTTGTGAGACTTGGTTAATGACGGAAACACTCTCGAGGAAGCTTCAAACGTTTGTGTACAAGTGTGTGAGGAAAATTCTGAAGATCTGGTGGCCGAACACAATTTCCAACAATTATGGAATAGAAGTATACAAATGCCGATACATCTAGAGATCCAAAGTAGGAGGTAGAAACGGATAGGAAACAACAAACTGAAATCTGTAGACAGCCCCTCCAATGGAATCCACAACGTACCAAAGCACGAGGAAAACCAAAACACACATGGAAGTGAATGTTAGATAGAGATATATACCCAGAAAAAAAAACAGCTTAAAATCAATAAAAACCATATCGAAGTAATAAGAAACGTTAAGGAAAGTCTAGTCATGTTGAAATTTCAATGTGGAAAAATATTAATTTACTGTATTAATTTATTAATTTTATTTATTTTTAAGTACCTCAATATACATTTTCTATTATATTGAAAATTATTGAATTAATGTGACGCGTTCTTATTTTCCCTGAGTGCACAAACATTAGAATATTCCTTCAACGAAGTGTACAATATAGCAAAGGATCGGAATAAATGGCGAAGTTTTGTTGAGAGCATAAGAAACAGAATAATGGCATATCATATCTTGATCTCTTGAGTAAAATCATTTATTGGATTTAAAATAAATTGTTTTTTAATGTATTCACCAATTCAACTTTAAAACAACATTTCTTAAATTATTTGCACTGTTTCTCGGTCTCGAAGGTGTCATAGCACAAAGCCGCTTATAGCAAAACTTACAGGCCCATTGTGCTTTTGCTTATCTTGTTAAAATATAAAAGTATTATGGGAACACATGTTTCTATTGAATTTTCTTTACACAAACATATCTTGTTATCGCAGTTTTTATTTTCAAAATATGTGTGCATTCCAAATCAAAACATATTAAGAGCGAACGAACAACAACCTGACGTAGCAGAAAATGGGTATTATATGCAGCATCAATGCTGGGAAAACACAACGACTGTTCCCACTCAAACAACAACTCAAGCTGGTAAAACTATAACAATTATCCTGTATTCATGAGTATCTATTGCCCAAACATAAAACACATGAAAACATGTGCGACACTAAGCAACTGTTGGAGTGAAGCATGCCACCCATATGTTGTTTAAGTGCATTTGTATAATGCCTTTAGTCTCAGCATTTGCACCATTTGTTTTTCTTATTTTTGAACCCACTGTCAAGAAATTGTCAGTGACAATTGCAGTCGTAAGCAGTCTTAGCGCCTCGTCTCTATTTTTAATCTCTCCGACTGCCGACTGGCTGTCTGGGTATTGCCTGCTTTGGGTGGCAAACATGTGTATTTTTGTAGCATAAACATTCAACTCGCACTCGTGTATCGCTTTGTGTACATATGTATCTTTCCCTTAGAAGTAAAAATTCTGTTAGAAGTGATTTCTGCTTGCATTTGCTCCATCTTCTTTTCCTTTTGACTGCATGGCTATTGCATACACATGTCACTCTCTGTGTCTGTCGGAAGGAAAGTTATTTCTCTAAACATTCCTTTTTGTTTGTACAGGGTGTTTTTTTAGAGGTATAGAACTTCGAATTGAAATAAAACACAAGAAAATCGTTTTAATGTCCATCAATTTGGCTTTATTGGAAGGATAATTTTATGCCATTAACGTTTAAATATGATTTCGGGCATGTGGCCGCCGCGGCTGGCTCGAATAAAGCCAATTCTACAGGTCCAATTTTCAACCACTTTTTCGAGCATATCGGGCCGTATGTTGGCAATAACGCCACGAATGTTGGCTTCCAAGTCCCCTAACGTTTCTGGTTTGTTGGCGTAGACGAGCGACTTCACATATCCCCAAAGAAAATAATCCAATGGTGTCAAATCACACGATCTTGGTGGCCAATTGACAGGTCCATTCCGCGAAATTATGCGCTCATCGAATGTTTCCTTCAATAAATCGATTGTGACGTGCGCTGTGTGGCATGTAGCGCCGTCTTGTTGGAACCACAACTCATCCACATTCATGCCATCCAATTCGGGAACAAAATAGTTGGTTATTGCTGTGCACGGTGGCGAATCGATTCATTCGGGTCCTCTTTAACACTTTGCTCTACAGCGGCAATTGTTTCTTCGGTGCGCACTGTTCGACGTCTCTGCGGATGCGTATTATCACATAGAGTAAACGTAGTGCGAAAACGATCCATGGTTAACCGAATTAATTGCTCTGATGGACGATTATGTCGACCATAAAATGGACGGAGCTTGCGGTAAACTTCGCGAACTGAACCATTATTTTCGAAATAAATTTGCACGATTTGCAAGCGTTGTTCTTTTGTCAACCTGTTCATGATGAAATGGCAAACCAAACTAAATATTAATCACTTGACAGCTGACAAAATGGCCGCCAGTTAAAAAAGTGATGCCAACTTAAAGTTCTATACCTCAATAAAAAACACCCTATATTTGTATTAAGTGCTGTAGCCCGCTACCGTCTACTAATGCTTTTGCTACTGCTTTGCTTCGTTGGTTACTTTCTGCTGCTGGTGCATGCAACTAGAGACGACATATTGTTGTGACAGATTTCAAAATGTCTACTTAATTCTATTGTTCCCTCTTTTATTTTAGTTTCTTTTACTATTCTTGTTGGTGCTCACTATTGTCTTTGAAATTTTGCCGAAATCTTTGGAGAAAAAAAGTAAAAAATAAAATCTGACTGCTGCACTAATAGAAGACAGCAAAAGGAATGCAAGACAACTTTGCTCGAAAAAAGTTATAATTAAGTTGTTAGACGACAGAAAAACATGTCTCAATGTCAAACCAAAAAAATGGAAATGGAATTATTAAAGCAGTAAATTTTCAAGTGTCATCTTTAAAAGCAGAATGTTTAACTTAATTGCAAACGAGTCACTCATTCGGACTGGGTTAAAATTTCACTAAAACTTCTACTTTGGGTAACTACATTGCAATGGCTTGAAAGGAGGCATGTGTTTACTTAGGAGATGATTAATCAGCTACTCAGTCATCGTAAAACGTGGGCTGCAAGTGCGAACTTAAACGAATTTTAGTGCACTAAAGCAACGTCGCAACGTGTTTCTTAGCCTTAAATCCTCTCGGAACTTATTTTCTGAGCAACTTTACCTCACCCTCCAGTCAAATTTGTTTGATGTGAATAAAGGAAGATTATGTTAGGTTGACCGATGTGTTGCAGATTAACGTGAGCACTTGCCTTTACGGCCTTATCTCACGGTGGTCTAAACACCTGGTCAAGGTGGGACACTTACCATCGCCTCCATGCACCCTTTTAAAGCACCATGTGACTTACCAAGAACACGTAGGTTGCCATCTTTGAACATAGTTATCCCTGCCCTACGAACAAGTACCTTGCTGAGGTACTTAGAGCCATGTAAACTTTTGCTGCTAAAGCATTATCAGAGCAGCTTCTGTTTTGTGGCAACAGCACCTAGAATAGTGTCTGGCTGAACGCGTCGCGCCAATCACTAGCATTGATTCAACACTGACAATAACAATACTATTCTCCCAGGGTTTTAGGTAACAACCACATTCACCACGTACGATTCTCTGTGATCACACGCCGCAAGTGAAATTGCTTACACCCACAGCGTGGTCTCCAAGAGAACTCCTCACCAATTACCGGCACAGCTCAATCACTCATTAGAGCCAGAGGAATACCTGATCCAGTACCTACTCTATACAGCTCAACATCATCCATTAAACCCCGTGAGGTTAGACGAAATGAACCTTTTAGCAAAGGACCATGCCGACACGGTACATCCATCCAACTCCTACAGCAGCTCGGCTTTCGGGCCACCGGCATACGTGGTACCAGATACCAGACTAACCAGGGTGGACTTTGAAGTTCCACACGGAAAGGCTTCACCTCTATTGTCTTTTCAACTCAAGGCAGTTCCAGGTAACAATGCACCTGTAAGGCAAAATAGCAAAATATACGTCCGGTGCTCTCCTATTTCAGAAATCTGGTAGTAACACATAAGTTTTATGGGTAAAAAGCCAAAGGTAAGCCTTCAGGAAAAGCTATTTTACCCCGGCTAGGGTAACCAAAATTGCCACACACATAATCTACTAATAGATCCCCCTAGATTACAAAAGGAATCATTACATTAATGTCAAGAACATACGCCCAAGTCAGTTTAGGTCTGTTGTGCGCTTCCAAGTGGACTAACGTTCATAGAAACTAAATATCATTAACGTAGTTCCGCCATACTTTCCAGTCACTACCTCTAAGGTGGGTACGGCCTGGTAAGGTAATGACATAGAAAGTGCTCGCTGCATGTCCTGCATTCATTGTCGTCTATTTCTCCAATCCGGTAGAAGTGCCGTCGTAAGTTAGAGTAACCCGTGAAAATGCCAATCAACTAGTTCTTCCGATGTATATTTCTTCCGACGTGGTTTTCTTTAATTTGAAACTTTTTTTCGCCATCCAGCGTCGTCAAATTTGGTTTATAAACATTCCGGTTTCGGTGAGATGGCAGAAATTCGTTCCAGATTTCCTAGTCCTGACTTGTTTAGTTGCAGCAACCCCTTTGTTTTATCTTCTTCCGGGTCGCCCATAGGACCTTGGTCATTATTATTATTATAAATTAATATTAGAAGTGAAAAATTCTACCTGACAATGACTCAATATCGATAGCCTGTTATCCAGAACTAATCCAAGACCTTTTTGACAGTCAACAAACTGAATGCTATCCTCACCGAGAGAGACCACCAACTCCATGAAAAAACAAGAAGTCGGACCGTACATCATAGCCTCAGTCTTCGTGGTATATATGGTGTAGAAATTAGTATTAGAATTAGAATTTGTATTAGAATTAGTATTATCATTGAGAATTTCATGACAACCTCTATAACCTCTGAACAAGAAAATGGAGTTAAGATTGTGGAGTCAATGGCACTAAGCAGGTCCTAAATGTAAAAGATAAACAGAAGAGGACCCAAAACCGATGCTTGAGGGAGACTTGAAGAAAGAGGAAACGTTTCCAATACAACACCATTCACGGTAACGAATTGGTGTCTACCTGTTAAGTTAGATTTTAAGAGCCTGCACGCTGTTCTTGAAAAATTAAATTCATTTCAGAGTTTAAAAATCATTTTAGCAAAATTGAACGAATTAAAAGATTTGGATAAGTCCAATGATATTAAAACACTAATATTGTCATCATTGAAGTTGCTTCTTATTGTGTCAGTAAGACTCAGAAGGAGGGAAGTAGTATTTAACACATTAGGGAAAGTGTATTGTGAATTATACATTTTATTAGCAACAAATTTAATTTTTTTTAATTTAGCTGAAAATAACACAAATAATGAAATTAGTAAGTTTGAAATTTTTCACCAGGTATCTATTCCCAAGTAAGACCTGCCTGCCACTATAATTTTTTCGCCCAGGATTTAAAATGCCTAATTTAATTGCTCTGTTAAAATGCAACAGCCTTTCATAGATAATGAAAAATGCATTTCACTTAAAAATCTTACTCTACTCTCCTCTATTCCCCTATGACCAGTCACAAAACCTGCTCACCCTTGTGCTTTCCACTTCTCTTAATCACGACACTTGCAACTGAGCAAATTATTTAAAATTCAAGATTTTTTATTGCTTCAGCTGTGATGCAGCAGTAATGCATATAGAATGGAAAAAGTATTTGTTGCATATACTAAAGAGGATAAACAAAAAAATGAAAAGGATTCAAAATTTCCAGACCAGCATGAAATGTTGATATGAAAGTAGACAAATAAAAATATTTGAAAAAAAAAAATCACAGTAAACAACAGCAAAAAAAAAACTTTTTTTTTTATACATTGATAATGTGTTGTTGTGTTGCATTTTAATTTATTTATAAAGTATTTGATTTCATTGTATCTCTACTTTGCTATAACAAGCTTTTTGGCACAAGTGCCATACGAGGAGGGTTACTTACTTATTTATATTTATTATTTATTATGCACTCAATAGAGAATACACTTACAGAAAAAAGTACCAATGTCAAATCAACATGCAAACATTTTAATTGCAAATCATATTAAATTTATTACAAATCATATGTTCTTCAAGTGCTTTGGTGTTCATTTGCTTTGTTCATAACTACAATGCACCATAGTGCAAAGTTGTGTGACTTGCTCTTGTTTGTTTTAATGTTCGTGTTGTGGAAGTAGCCGCCAAGGTTCGCATTGCCAGCGAAAACTTCCTGCTGCTGGGTAACAGGCAGTATACTAGTTTTGTAGTCAGGGGATGCAAAAGTGGCTGCGCAGTTTGTTTTTTAACTATAACTTTAAATCACAAATTTTTCATGTTAAATCATCATTAAAATCATGTTAAATTAAAACTTATTTCATGATGATATATTTTTAGTTTTGTAAAGGGTGCTTTTTGAGCAACTTTATTTTTGGCAACACTGTTTTTGGCAACTCAGCTGTTTTCGTGTGTCATGTTACTATTAAAAATGTTCAGTTTGGTCTGTAATTTAACCGTAACAACAACGCTAGCAGATTATTTAATTTTATTATCAAAATTCATGTTTGGTTAAAAAAATGCATCATGCTCTTCTTCCATTTTATGGTCAGTTTGGACGACCTTCTGAGGCGGCTATTCTTAATCTTGTGATTAAATTTCACACCAAATTTACATTGACATTAAATCACCAACTTGCATATGTAAAGTGCGGAAAGAGGAAAATATCGCAGCTGTTTCCGCCAGCGTTGTTGATGACCGTGAATTATCGATTTGGCTGCTGGAGCTTTTTTTTTTTTTTTTTTTTTTGCTCAAATCGGAAGAGCTCGACTTGGCTGACATGTGGTGTCGGCAAGAAGGTATTTCATGCCACAGACCAAGCGAAACAATGGCCCAATTGAGAGGTGAGTTTGGTGAATAGTTTATTTCTTATTAGGGGCCGGTCAATTGGCTACCTAGATCGTGCGATTTAACGTCTTTAGACTATTTTTTGGTGATGTTAAGGCTCATGTCTATAGGAACAAGCCCACAATGGTTGGCTTACTGGAAGATAATATTGAAGAATATGAACCATTTAAACATTGAACTATGTAGATCGTTCTACCGACTCAAAGAAAGATTTCATACATTTCTCTGAATTTTATTTGTTTTTCTTTATCATCAAATCAATCAAATCTGAAAGCTTTAAAAAAATCACCCAAAATATAAAAAATTTTCTGCAGCGCTAAGAGCGTTGACGCGATGAGTTCCACTTCAAATCTTGGTTGGGGAAGTCAACTATACATACAACACAAAATTTTCCTAATGTGGCAATACACATAATAATGTAAATTAAACAATTAACAAAATAAAAGGACTACATTAAAATAAATTCGGACTGTTTCAACTAGATACAACTTTGATTTAATACGGTTTTCGATGTTATTTCTGTATCAAATTTATAATACATTTTGAATTAGCAGTACATAAATATTAAATCAATATGAAATAAAGTTAATTGAAGACGAAAAAATAGCTTTGAAAATTGCTGTAATCAACATGATTTACATTAACATGAAACACCTACGAAACTAAGCCATGGCTGAGAATCATAAATTAACATTGTTTTCGTAGATTTTAATATTAAATTTTTCTATGCATTAAAAATTATTGTATGGATTTTAAACATTTGCTATTCACTTTTACTTAAGATTGCCACTCTTACTTTAACATTGAGGACTATAGACAAAGTGGCCCTCGTATCTGTATTTTAAAATTCACTGCAAGTTGTGATTACAAATCTGCAAACATAAGTATATAAATGTAAACGTATACACATATCTCCCTCCCATTCGTTGATTTCTTAGGAATGTCCTGGTGCCAGTAAATGGTAGAGAGACGGGTATTACATAAATACTTTAGAAAAGTTCTTTTAAAATTCTGTATATGCAATTTATTTGCAATTTTATACTTCACGTTCTTTTTTTCCCTGCATTATTTTTTTTCCAACCCTCTTTTCTTAATGAATTGCATCATGTTTTCGCCAGCGCATTTTTACTAAATTTGATTTCTTTTCCAATTTCTACACTCATTCACTGCTACTCTGCTGCTGCTACTTTTGCTCATACATTTTAAATAGAAAATTAATTTGATTAAATACAAAGAAACAACAGCGAAGAAAAACAACTTTTTTAAGAGTTTCAGAATATTGATACGTTATTTTTTTTTAAATAATGCAAATGCGTTAGTTTAAATTAAAGCCAAATTAATAGGGAAAAGTTTTGGGAGAATAAATTGCTAAGGTAGATTAAGTAATAATTTGTAAATTTTTGTTGCTTAAAATAGTTTGCCATGACTATGAGCAATACCTGACTTTGTAGGGGGAATATAAATTTGTTTGTAGAAATGCAATTTAATACAAACTAAGAAATTACCAAACAAGGATATTGCAACTCTTCAATTTGAGAAATTAAAGTTGCCCCCTTACAGCTGAGGTTTCATGTTTCTATAAAGGGTTGTGAGGGAAAATTTAACAAATATTTTTCACTCCATATATTTAACCTTGAAAGACTTTCAGCTTAATACCTTGGAAAGTAGAAGATCAACGAATAGTCTCTGTGAAGATATTAAGAGCGAAAAAAGTCAGCAGAAGTCTACTTTACAAGTTGAGGCTGTTAAAATCCAGCAAGTGGAAATGTCATAACAGTTCCAAGCAAATGTGGACACATTTAAGGAATTTGTATGTCTTCATAACTCGAAATGTTCAACTTTGAATTCATGTAGCTCGGCTTTTACTGTTACAGAGTGCACATTGCTTCTGGAAGCTTACAAAGCTTCAGACGTACGTACTGCGAAACCATCGCAATTCCATTGCTATTATAATCCATATACTGTCGAACCTCGATTATCCAGGCCTCTATTAACCGGCTAGATTTTTTTAACTTGCATAATGTCACTTCGTCTCTTGACCTCTTTTGTGCGTGCTTTTTAAACTTTTTAAACCCCTGTTAACCGTACTATACCTCAATTGTCCGTCCAAAAAATAAAATTTCATGTTTTAGTAAAAAGTAAAATTTCATGTTTTATTTATAATACAAGTTGTCCGCCGGAAAGGTATACTACTTTGCTTTTATATAATTTTTGATTAAATGACAGAGAATGGATCTTATATTGATAAATGTTTTATTTAATGTCGGTAATTATATATGGAATACAATATCACATAAATGTCCGCCTCTGTTAGCCTCACAAATGCGAGCCCTTTTGAGCACATTTTTCATTACATTCTCACACATTTCACGCGGTATTTCATTAATTTCATCACGAATATTTTGTTTGAGCCGCTCAAGCATTTCTGGTTTGTTTGCATAAACCTTGTTTTTCAGATATCCTCACATAAAGAAGTCCAGAGCAGTCAAATCAGGCGACCTTGGAGGCCAATCAACATCACCATTTCTTGAAATAACTTGTTGTAGAAAAAAAAAAATGTTTTAACGATTAAAACACATTGGTTTATCGAATATTTTTCCATAATAAATTTGCCACGTGTCTACTTCACGACTGCCAAATATGAACTGTTAAGACTAATGTTTACCAAAATGGCGGCAAAACAAAGTAGTATACCTACCCGGCGGACACCCTGTATATACTCTTTTGTGATGCTTTAAAACCTCTATTAACCTCTATTAATAATGGAATATGATGTCGGGCAAATGTCCACCTCCAGCAAGTCGGCAGACGTCCACTCTTTTCACAGAATTGTGAACCAAAGCTTCGCTTACTTCGTCAATGTAGCCCCGAATTTAATCTTTCAGAGCGTCAGTTTTTTGCGTTTTGTTCACGTAGTTCTGGCGTCTCAAATGGCCCTAGAGAAAATCATCCAGCGGCGTTAAGTCACAAGAACGAGGCTGCCAATTGACGAGGAAATTTCTCATGCAATAACTGTATTGTTTGACCAGCTGTGTGGCTTGTGGCGCCATCTTGCTGAAACAAAAGGTCACTGATGTCAACATTAGCCAATTTTGGGCACATAAAATTGGTTATCATGGCTTGGTAGCGCAGATATCTCACGGTGACGGCATTTCCTTGCTCATTTTCGAAAAGATACGAGCCGATAACACCACCTAACCACAAATCGCACCATACGATCACTTTCTTTAGATTTAATGGTTTTTTGAGGACTGCTTGTGGATTTTGTGAGCCCCATATGCGACAATTTTGTTTGTTCACATAACCGCCTAATTGCAAATGGGCCTCATCACTGAAGATGGTTTTGTTGAAAAATGCGTTATTTGCGTTCACTTTTTTAAACAGCCAATTCTCAAACGTTCGACGCAAACAATAGTCGGCCGGCTTTCGCTGGTTAAAATTTCCCAAATTTTTACTAAATAAATGTCAAAAGATGACAGCTCAATTTTTGACATTTCATCATTTGACTGCCAATTTACTTCCTAAAGTCAAATTTACCCACCCTTTATATGGAGGAAACTAGGTTCCTAATCTAAAAAATCATCTGGATCGCATAAATGTTGTTGACGATACGACATGTAGAGAGAGCTTGCTTAGAAGATGATAAAATTCTCGAATACTACTTGAGTCACTGTAAAGTCACTGTTCAGCCTTCTGGAAAATGTACCAGATATGAAAAAAAAACTAGGAAAATATATTGAGGAAACTAGTTACCTGACCGGGCTAAGTTTAATAGGCCTTTATACGAGGGCGGTTCGGAAACTTCTTAGCCTATCAGTGAAAGAGAATAGTTAGTTTTTCAAAAATATTTTTATTTTTCAATATAATCTCCTGAAGCTTCAATACACTTAGTCCAACGCTTTTCTAGCAATTCTATCCCTTGATTAAAATAGTTTTCCTCAAGGTCTTCTAAATAGTGGTTTACAACTGTAATTGCATCTTCATTTGAGGTAAAACGCTTGCCAGGAAGGAATTTTTTTAGATTTGGGAACAGGTAAAAGTCACTGGGAGCTAAATCAGGAGAATAAGGTGGGTGGTCAAGCAACTCGTACTTTAATTCGTTGATTTTAGCCATTGTTAAAACACTCTTGTGCGCTGGTGCGTTGTCTTGATGAAAAATAATTTTTTTGTGTTGTAAGCCAGGACGTTTTTCTCGAATTTGTACATTTAATTGATCCAAAAGGTTGCAATAGTACTCTGAATTTATTGTTTTACCCTTTTGCAGATAGTCAATCAATAAAATACCTTTGAAGTCCCAAAAAACCGTTGCCATAATCTTACCAGTAGATTGAATTGTTTTTGCCTTCTTTGGGGCACTTCCTCCAGCTTCAGTCCATTATTTGGATTGTTCTTTTGTCTCTGGAGTATAGTCGTGGATCCATGTCTCATCAACAGTTATGAAACGAAGCTTAAAATCCATTTTATTTCGCTTAAAACGATCCAAACAAGCTTGAGAAATGTTCATTCTTATACGTTTTTGGTCGACTATTAACAAATGCGGCACCCATCTTGCAGAAAGCTTTTTCATCTGTAGTTCTTCATGCAAAATTAAATGGATTCGATCATTTGAGATGCCCATGATATTAGCTATTTCGCGCACTTTTATTCGTCGATCATTTAATACCATATCTGTTGTTGTTGCTGTTTTTGGACGTCCACTACGTGGTTCATCTTCAATGCTTGTACGACCACGTTTAAATTCAGCAACCCAATTTTTTACTGTTGCATATGAAGGAGCACTTTCACCTAACAAATTCACCATATCATTATGAATTTCTTGTCCCGATAAACCTTTTTTATGTAAATATTTAATGACACCACGCATTTCTAATTTTTTCATTGTAAAAAAATCGCGGATGCGTCTTTTGTGAACACCTGTTTCTATATGAAGGAATTGCCAGATCGAAACAAAATTTAACATGTGTTCATAGCAGAGATGGAAGTTTCCAAAACACTTAACTTTTTTCTGTTTATACCGCGCTTTTTGTGCTAGGCTAAGAAGTTTCCAAACCGCCCTCGTAGTTCTTTAATTGGATAATTTCCACTCAAACATCTCCCTCCAGAGCTCACAATATGCTAATACAGGGTGTTTTTTTAGAGGTATAGAACTTCGAATTGAAATAAAACACAAGAAAATCGTTTTAATGTCCATCAATTTGTCTTTATTGGAAGGATAATTTTATGCCATTAACGTTTAAATGTGATTTCGGGCATGTGGCCGCCGCGGCTGGCTCGAATAAAGCCAATTCTACAGGTCCAATTTTCAACCACTTTTTCGAGCATATGGGGCCGTATGTTGGCAATAACGCCACGAATGTTGGCTTCCAAGTCCCCTAACGTTTCTGGTTTGTTGGCGTAGACGAGCGACTTCACATATCCCCAAAGAAAATAATCCAATGGTGTCAAATCACACGATCTTGGTGGCCAATTGACAGGTTAACCGAATTAATTGCTCTGATGGACGATTATGTCGACCATGAAATGGACGGAGCTTGCGGTAAACTTCGCGAACTGAACCATTATTTTCGAAATAAATTTGCACGATTTGCAAGCGTTGTTCTTTTGTCAACCTGTTCATGATGAAATGGCAAACCAAACTAAATATTAATCACTTGACAGCTGACAAAATGGCCGCCAGTTAAAAAAGTGATGCCAACTTAAAGTTCTATACCTCAATAAAAAACACCCAATAAAAGCATAAATGTAATCCAAAATGGGTTGGGTCAATATTGAGTGGCTCTCTTTTAAACCTAATCTTACAAAACCTAAAGCAAGAAGAAATATATATTGAAGCGTATGTTTGAAGGTACAAATCCCAATGTCTTAAAATTGAGCTTTAGTCCGCATATAATGCAGGAAGAAACCTGACTAAGGAGCCGCCTAGTGAATAGTTTAGGGTTCTTGGCGTTTCATATTGTAACTAGTGTGTGTTTAAATAGAAGAGAGAAAACATACCTATTGAATACCAGGAAATGTTTTCCATATTGCGAAATATATTTTTAATGTTGTTGTAAGAGTTCGGCTATTTTAAAAAGTTTTTTTCCAGAAAACGAAACTTACCAAGAAATTGGTACCTCCTCTGCAAATAATTAAAAACAATTCTAGTATTTTTAAATAGAAACAAGAGATGTAAAATGGTTTTATGCCTTCAAGTGCAATTTGCATAAGAGTTGTTTAATTTCAATGAAAAAGAAGTAGGAGTATTCGTATTTAATTCTTTAAACTTACATGTTTTGATGCTTGTTAGATACTCAGACATTGCCATCCCTGTTTTTTCCCCAACAAGAACCACAAACGAGCCCATCCATATTCATTTAAAACTGTATTAAGATACTCAAATGTTTTGGAAATGCAATTGCATATGTATGCAAACTAAATGCAATATTTCCTTAAAAATAAAACCTTATTTTCCTTCTGCTTCTGTGGTAGCGGTACACAAATTTTAAATATGAAAGCAGAAGTAATACTTAAATATTTTATTCGTTTGTAAATCCTCAATTATAGATTTTACAAGGCATAATATAAACATGTCAAAATACCACAAAAACCAGAAAGCATTAACCATACGAGCAAAAACCTAAAACATGCCATAAAAGACAATAATTACACATAAGATAAGAGAATGTTTAAGTTATCAGGAGTGTTCGGTATTACAGACAAACACTCAAACAACTTTAATCAATAGAAATAGGGATGTTCCTGTGAATGTTTGAGACAGATTAATTATTTTTTTATGGAGACTCCGATAGAAAACAATTATCATGCCTGCGACAGATTCGCAATTACACTGGAATATGCAATATTAAAGATCTATTATCAACTAAGAAGGACAGACAATATTTAAGGGAATTGTATAATCGCTAATGCTTGGAATCGAATATGCCAACAAAGAGGCGAATATATACATACATATGTATAGACTTGTAATGCCCGAATTTATACCCATCGATATCTATCGTGTAAGTTAAATGTTTTAAGTCAAACTCGTAGGTAAAAACTTTAGGTAAATTATCTGTATGTAAACATTACGAGCATTAGATCTGTTAACAGACATAAACTGATAAAGGTTAGTGAAGACAGAGGACTGGGTGAAAAGCAACAAACTAATATAGCAGTAGGAGAAGTAGGAGAGGCAGAGCGAGATGCCAGGTCATGTCAAATTCGCTAAATGTTGAGTCAAGCATAGAACCAACCGCTGCTTCTAAGAAAGTAGTGCAAATTTCTAATATACATAGTTGAGGGTTGCGAGGAGCATGCGAAGTATTTGTCAACCAGTTCAAGACAGAGCCACACAAGGCTCATCATCATCTCATCTTCCTCTTCATTTAGAAAACCGAAACAATACACGTTACGAGTATAAAAAATGCAACGCTCCGGTGTCTTATTTCGTATCTGGCACTGTATTTGAAGTCGCGAAATCTAAAGGGGTTTTTATAGCTCTATTTGTATTGATGCGAGACCAGAGGATTGTCGAACTCTTTGAAACGGAAAATAAGGCGAGTTATGGTTTTCGAATATTTTCATATAAATTACTTTGTATTTCAGTTCATATTGCTTGCCGTAATTTGCCCCCGAGATTATTTAAATTTTTTCTTGTGTAGAAAGATTAAAAAAATGATAATTTCAGATAAGAGGATGTGCAGGTTATCAAAAGAGTAAATGTCTAAAAGATAATAATTAGTATTTGTACTTGTGAGTTCTAATTACTTACATAACATGACAAATAGTATATTCACACGAAATACTACAATACTTCCGATCGCGCTAAGTCAGAAGTTCCTCTTTCAGGTTAACTTCTGAGCATTTTATAAATGGATGGTAAAATTAAACTTTATATTTTTATAATAACGGGTTACACATTTTCGGTTAAATAAAACCCACATAAAATTATGACTTCGATGAAACTTGTATTTCATTATAATGCTTCCACTTTGCCATTACGCACGAAATGTCTTTTGAATGGCAACTTCCAGATTGGTTGCAGCATTCAATCCTTTTGAGGTAGTTTCGTCTACTTTTGCGCACATTTGGGGCGGTATTACGGTGATAAATTGACTTGAATATTGACTTTTAAATGCTCCAACGATAGCAGATCATCCGCTTAGACATGGTCCTTGGTAAGAGCCTCAATCAAATGATGATTGACGAGCAACAATTAACGTCGCCAAAACTTAAAACTACGCGTTCTGGAAACTTTCCATGCAATAAAACCAAAATCGGATGTGTTTTCTCGTTCGTGGTACCGTTTTGTAGAAACCACGTATTATTCAATTCATAATCTTTAATTTCAGGCCAAGAAAAGTCATTTATCACACAGCTATATCGCTTTAAATTGACGGTAACGGTACTTCCTGTCTCATTTTCGAAAAAAATACCGACGAATGAAACCTCCAGACCATAATGCGCACCGAATAGTTACTTTTTCGGAATGCAATGTCTTTTCCACTATCTTTTAAGGGTTCTTCGAGACCCATATGGGGCAATTTTGCTTGTTGATGTAACCAGCGAGTGAGAAATGAGCTTCATCGCTGATGAACAAACATTCAAAAAATTTTTTTTTTTTGAAAAATCAGTGTTGAAAGCCAATGGCTCTAGCAGTCAATCAGCATATCTACGGCATTGTGAATGGTCAGTTGGCTTTAATTGTGGCATCAATTGGACTTTATATGGATGGAGGTGCAAATCTAAATGCAAAATACACCATAATGACTCGCAAGATGGGCCCATTTACTATGAATTTTGTGGAATCGATAAATTCGGATTACCCGTCATACTTTCACTAACAAAAGCAATATTTTCGGCAGAGCGTATACTGCGATGATGCTTAGGCCTCACAGCATCTGTAACGCTTCCAGTCTCTTCAAATTTCTGTATAATCTCCCCAATGCCGTGCACAGTAGATCAATTATGACGACCATATTCAAACCATAATGCTCGAAAAGTGAAAAGTGTAAGGAAGCTTTAAGTATTTTTACTCCTTTTTTTTGTTTGTTAAACGATTCATATTCGTAAAATGCAAAAAACTTTCACTAAATAAATGACACTTCAGACGAGAGATATATAACAGCTGACAGCCTTGCGAGAACGGTGGTTTTGAAAGCACTAAATGAATAACCCTGCTGATTAAGCAGCAAATCTAACCACGCATTTTAGGAATTTTGGCGTTATACGCGTCTGTCTCAAAAGTTGAAACAGTGCATTTGTATGTTGCAGGTTAAAGAACACAAATGCCTTGACGATTAAATTAGGAAAAGTAAAAGGTTTACAACTGATATTACTGATACCCGTATCATTGTTTGACTTGAATTTGCGATGTGAATATCCCCACTATACGATATTTTTGTGCACACTATTTGCTTTTAAATATTTCCATATTTGCTTTTTTGCTTATTTGTTTTTGCCCATGCATACGTTTAACGTTTTAATTATTTATCCAGGCCTGTAGTATCAAGCTCAACATATGTGCACAGCAACTACATGACACTCACAGTCTTTCCCAGACGCAGAGTGAAACCAACTGTCAGCCCAGCTTCAATTCATTCATTCATTCATTCAGTCATTTAGTCTTCATTAAAGCACTCGAAATGAAGAGAATTATAGATAGACATGTGTGAGAGCTGAAGAAGTTTTTTGTTCCTTTTTTTTTGTTTGCTTCCCAGCTGCTTTCAATTTACATTGAAACCTAACAATAACGATAATAAACAAATGTTCACACAACATAAGTAAGTGTAATTTATATTTGCGGTTTTTAAAAGCTGTTTGTAAGATTTGCATTATTGTTACACTGTGAATAAAGAATTCAAGGAAGGCAGACAGAGTGGTTTCTTTGATTGCACGTATTAAGCGTCGGTAATAGTATTATTTTCAATATAAGGATACTCGTATTATGATTATAAAAAGGTAAGAACTTAAAACAGTAAAAAGTTAGTCTGCATGTGATTCCCCGTAAGCCAAATGTAGCCGTAGTTATTCTGGCTATTGCTACCTAGACCATGGCAGAGAAGCTGGATTAATTTAATGCCACGCTGACTTAAACAAATCTGTTGCACAGCAATAGCGTAGTCGGCCAAAGTGGCACCAGAGTGGCGATCATCAGTCGGCTTCTTATACAAATGAATACACATTTGCGAATATATTTCTCTCGGCGGTCAGCATTGTCTTAAAGGCATAATTTAATAGCTTGAATTTCGGTACTACTCCAGTCGTCATAGCTTTGGCCAATAAATTGTGGTACACCTTGACCCTTAAATTACAACCAATGCATGATATTCAAAAGGGTGCTCATCTATAACTAATCCAGTACAGGCGCCCGTGGCCTTACTGCTTTCAAATTCATATGAGTTCGAAAGATATTGTTGACGAAAAATTTCGAAATTTCATTGTTTTCCAATAAATTCAAAAGTCCTCGTCAAATCTATTTTTTAGATATTCCCTGAGCTTTATAGACTTGAAAAGTAATGGATGCTGTAAATGGAAATCTGTACCTTAGCGGAAAGTTTCACGGATGATCTTCAATCGTTTCCCATACTTCTTTATTTCGAGACTAATCAGTATAAATTATTATTATTCATTTTATTGCCAATATTTTATAAATAAAGCACATATGTAATTTAATTAATTTAATTTTATTAGTTTACAAGCTCACATACAATAAACTTCAATAAACTTAAAAAATTTTCATACATCAGTTTTTCAATTAGAGATGACATAATGACATCAATATTAAAAGGCAGAAAAGTATCTATAATATATTTGAAAAAAAAAAAATGTTTATGTTGCAGAAATTTATGATTCAAAAAAACATAACTATAGAAAAAAAAGTAAATAGCAAATAAAATTGTTATGCCTGAAAAACAATAAATTAAACAAATTGAATTACAAAATATGTTTATGTTTGTAAATGCGTTTGACAAACATAGAAATAGAGCATGTAATAAAATTCAATTCATTGAAAATATTTCGAAATATAGAGAGAATGGAAAGAAGGACCTTAAAGCAATTAAATTATCATAGTGAATTTAATCCAGCATCTTAAAACCTCAAATGTTTAAAGTTTTTTCGGCATTTATGCCATAAACGTAATAAATTGTTTATTTTTTTTTAAAGAGATGTGACCTGAAGTTGGCTGCAAGTTTAAATATGGGAGCTGTATGTGACTTCGTTGTGTGTGTAATTGTGGTTACAATAGAGAAATCTTCAACAAATGCACACGTGAAACCAAAACTTTGCTCAACCAAAGTTTTTTAAAGGTAATAGGAAATTCAAAAGAACATAAAAATTGCTCAACTCAAATTGGCGGCAAATTCGAATTGCGCTTGAATATTTAATTTAAAAGCATGTGTAGCTTTTCTGCACTCATCTTTTAAATATCACATGCTTTTAAAACTGAATGAAAATTATTTACCATCAGCTCAACTTATTCCCCAAGCAGAGATAACATTAATCCCTGTGAAAAAAAATATAGTTCTTAATATTAATAACAATTTTACAACGGAAGTAAATTTATTCAAAAAAATTATTAAATAAATTTATCGATTTTATTGCTCTTTATAAAACTTTATGTGCAAATATAATATGCGTATGTAATTAAATATGTTTTTATATTAAACTTTTAAAACGTATCAAAAAAAAAAAAAAGAATAAAAATAATAAATTCCGTAATTGCACATAATAAGCACACTTTATTATTTAATTTATATCACAATATGATAATAAAATCCTAAATTAAAAAGAGTTTTACACAGCCATGCATACAATATTTTTCCACTATTTGCTTTTAAATTATAAAATCTGCCAAAGAAAATCTGTTCATATAATAAAACTTATTTATAATCACTTGAACATTTTTTAATTAAATAATTAAGCAAAAGACTGCATATAATTAATCAAATGATTGTGTTTAATAAAAACGAATTTAATGGAAAGTAGCTAAAATTAAAAAAAACAATAATAAATTATTAATGACAGTATTAAGAACATATGTACATATATATGTATATATACATATATATATGTATAAAACAAAACAAACAGCAAAATATTTAACAGAAATATTTAAATAGTGTTAAAGCTAAAAATTGTTAAGTCCATATTTACACTATGCAAGTCTTATTGCTAAGCTGATTAGTTTGATGGAGAGAGAGACGAGGAGAACAGTAAAGTTTCTTTTCCCCTCGTCTCTCTTTCCTAACAAACTAATCAGCTTAGCAATAAGACTTGCATAGTGTAAATATGGACTAAGTAAGATATCTTCAAAACTCATTCTAAATTTTTATTTGCTCCAGAAGCTGCAGCATACATACATACATATGGCTCATTAAATCATAAACAGTCACAAATCATTATTATCAAAATGGTTTTGTTTTTCATAAAACAGTTGACTGAACAAATGTCAACAATGTCTTCTTCAACAATATAAAATACCTTTATGCCTACTTTAAGGCTCAGTTAGCCGACTGTAATGTAATGTAACTGCAACGGTAGAAAACAGCTGATCGATATTGTTATATGAAAAGTAATGGAAATGGTTATAGAGATGTAATGTAACGTAACATACTTTTCATATAAAAATATCGATCAGCTGTTTCCTACATTACAGTTATATTACATTACAGTCGGCTAACTGAGCCTTTAATGTTACAAACTTGCGTCATTTGTACACTATCAACAGTTTTTTTTTTCCCACTCCTGAACATGTGTCATATTTTTAGTTATCACTGTTTATGATTTAGTGTGCGATGTGAACAAGTCGCAATTGTTCTTTTAAAAGTGGATCAACTCAAAATTTTCCATTATAACAAAAATCGAAATTATAACTTTTGCTATTGTAACGACAACAATCACAATAACAAGATAACAATAACTTAATTCACAATAATAGCAATAATTATAATCAGGGACAGAAACTTCATGCATTTAAAAAAGGTATTTTAGGTGCCTAAAATATTACATTTAAAAAAAAACGTAAAATATGCACTAAAAACAATAAAATATGCACATATTTTTAAAATTTTTTATTCAAAAGAATAGTTTTCAATTTACATACAAGTAAATAGAGGTACACAAATAGTTTCTTTTCTTTCTAGAAAAAAATAGAAACAGGAAAGTGTTGTTATATATTTATTTTCATATAAAAATTTTATATTTTTTTTTATATTTTCGAATGTGAAGTTCAATCAATTTGTTCTTAGAAAGCTTTTGTGCATTGTAAAATGCCTTTTAATGTCTGTGGATGTAATCGGCTAAAATTTAAACGATTCCTTTTTTATAATATTATATATTTATTTAACTCAGCCATTAAATTAAATTAATTTTAATGTGTTTTTTTTTATAGAATTACTCTATTCCAATATCATTCAAATAAAAGACAATTTTATTTCATCTATTCATATGCGACGTTTCGTTGGGATTTTCCAACATTTTCAGGGATACTATTTTTATTGAAATCTGGTAACATTAATAAATAAAAGAACAATTTTAATGCAATAGCAACAATGATAATAAAACAATTAATATTTTCCTTAAACTTACATATTGTATCATTTAATAAAATATAACATATACCACGAGGATTGCGTTGGCTGAAGTAGTTAGCACGTTGACTACAAAACCAAGGTCCTGGGTTCGAGCCCGGTCTCCGACAGTCATTAAAAATAATAACACCACGCATTTTTCTGATTTGTATTAGTTTCCTTTGTATCAGTTGTTGTGGGAAAAGTTCTAATGATGCAGGCATAAGGCACTGGCCACTAAAAACTACACCGACTTCATCAGATACTTAATCCTAATGTAACATCAGAGCGCCCTCCTTCGTTGTGTAGCAGAATTATTGGCGAAGTAAAATAACCAATATAATAAAAATGGCTACTAAACACAGCTTCTAAATTTAATACGCCTCATTTAACACCAGAAGGCGCTGCAACACTGCATTATCAAAAAAGCGTGCAAAAAAGCAGAGTTGTAAAAGAATGAAGCTTTCCTCCATCTCTTTCTTCACCAACTGTCTTCTCTATCCCTATCCCTTCCCTATCACCCTCTCTCACTATCTTCTCTTCAACTAACAGGTAGCACAAAGAGATCATTGTATTGGACGCAAGTGAACTGGACTCTTATTTTCACCCTTCCTTACCAGCAGCCTGTTAATCTAACCTAACCTAACCTAACCTAGCCATATAACGACCAGTGCGAGTCAGGTTCAAGCAAGATACATTATTTGTATGACCACCGACAAATTCTTGCTCATTGGTATTTGTATTGCAAATACCAATTTTTGTACCTAAGGGATATATAATGTGTTCTCCAACTGGATGTAAGTGTAGACCTAATGCAACTTTTCCATTTATGCCAAAAATAGCGCGAAGCTCAAATATTTCGTATTTATAAAAATATATGTATGTACTCGTATATAATTTTTTTTATATTTGAATTGAAATGACTAATGAGAATATTAAAAATTTGATAATTTGTACATACGTATTGTAGTTGATTCTCTAAAGGAGGTCAACTCAAAATGTTGAATTTCCATTTTTTTTCCTAGAGTACGATATACAGTGATCACATACCCACTGTATAATCTTACATCATTTTCGAAAGAAAATACTTACATGCTAATTCGAAAGCATTTTATTTCATTTTGAATTACAGAGAAGATCTGCAAAACTGCGCAAAAAAATTAAGATGAAATGCATTCGTTCAAATATGCTGTTTGTTGAAGTAGTTAGTGGCTTGATTACAAATAATATGACGGTCTTCCTGCGTCCGAGTTTGATCCCTGGCCAGACTCAATTATATCAACATCATAGAGGTTTCTGATATGTACTCGTATTTGTGTCTATGCTAATGCATATCACAGCGCCCACCTTCGTTGAAATTTGTAGTAATGAGTATGCATAGCTTAAAGCAATGTGCCTACTTAATTTCAGAACGAATTTTCATATCGCACAGAAAAAAGTATTCACCAATTAATGTTTTCAATTAATAATTTAATTGATTCAATTAAATTTTTAATTGTATTAATTGATTTGAGTGGAAAAACTTAATTATTAAATTGTTTATAGGTGAAAATTTAATTAATTTTTTAATTAATATTACAAATATTTTAATTAATATTACAAACTCATTCATATTACTTTTTTGTGTGCGTTCTTTATGTTATGTAAAACTTGCATACACATATTTTTTATATACACGTCTGGAAAGGAAATTTTTATTACACTCGATTTCTGTAAAACAAGTTTTCTTGTGCTAAAGTTCTATTGTAGTAAAGTCTTAGTATATTCCTTGTTAATCGGCAAGCCTACTTCCATATATTGCTGAAAGAAATATTGCTTTGCAGATTTCTCGGTACAAACATGCAAACTTTCCAACACAAAAAAACATCCTTATGACAGTAGTGCAAATAGATCTGGAACACTTTATATTTTCCATTTTTCACAATTTTCTTTTTTTGTAAATCTGCTTATTTCATTAAGCAAAAAGTCGCTGTTGTAAAGCTCCCACAATCATTTTTTTTTTTCGTTAAGAAACCTTAAACTCCTTTCCACATTTTCAAGTTTGCTTTATTATTATAAAAAAAACCTATTTGTCATCTTTTCTTCCTGGAATTAAACAACAAGAAACACAAAATATAAAATACATACAACTTAAATCAAAATAAAAAGTACTTTATATGCAGAACCACGGATTCCATTTTTCTATATGTATATACTTGTCGCCACAACTCACTGTTTTCATACTGAATCTTTTGTTTTCTTTCCTTATTCCTGCTGCCAGCAGTGTTGTCAGATTAGGGGATTTATCCCCAAATCGGGGATTTATTTTTCGAAATGGGGATAAGAATTTTGGATTGGGGATTGAGTATTTAATTGGGGATAACTATTATGTTTTGGGGATTTTATGAGATTTTTTGGGGATTTGTATTTTACTTAATATTTTTTTATTTATTTCTCGGAATATTTTAATATCAATACATATTCCAGTTGCTCTTTTTTAATTCATAAATAACATAAAATGATAAATGGCAACAATGAACTCGTCTTTAAAATTTGTTGTTAGCAAGATTTAAATAAGGTTTATTACAAGACAAACAATTGCTCGCATTGGACAGATTGCTCATCAGCTAATTTTATTGTTTACACGTACTTACTATATAATTTACAAATTATTTGACAATTAGTTATTTACCTTATTTTATGCTTACAATTTTATATACAAATAACAAACAACTTAAATATGTTTTGGGCAGAAGCTTGTTCATATCAAGATGCCGCTGGATCACGGCCGTTTAAAGAACTGATAGAGTATTGTATATATTAAATTTACTTTGTGTATCAACGAGCAACGCTTGCATTGAACGAGTTTTTTCGGCAATGGAGTCAATAAAAAATTAAATTAGAAACAAAATTCAGTGCTAAAATCTCTGTTACGAATTAATATACATTTTAAAAATAATTGAATTTGTTGTGACACTTCTGATCCATCTCCAGAAGTGGTAAAATTAGTACAAATTGCCTTTTGGGGAATTTTGGGGATAAAAATTTTGAAATTGGGTATGTCAGTCGAAAGAAATCTGGGAACCCTGGCTGCCAGCTATAACAGCAAAAAGACAAGTAGAGGATTTAAAATTCATAGTTTTTTTCATTTTCTTTCATTTGTTATATTTTTTTTTGTTTGCTTTGAAATAAATAAATAAAAATGTGTACGTACATGCGACAGCATTTATAGTTTGTCCCAAACGCTTGACTTGACTTGGCTGCTAAGAAAACAAATGCCAGTAAAGTTATGCTTAAGAAACAATCAAAATTTATGAAAAATATGAAAGTTTGTTTAAAATATATTTCTAAAAAAATTGTATTTAAATGCAAAGTAGTAATGATTTTATGTTGGAATCGAAAATGCAAACTGTATTTGCAGTTTGCAGTTGCAAATGCAGTTAAGTTCATATAACAAATGGATGCATGTGTATGTGTGTGTGTGTGTGCGTGCGTGTATTCGAATAGCAGAGACAGCAACCATATTTTGTAATACGCCGCATCATGTTTTTATTTAAATGCACAAAACCTTTTACAAAGAAAACAAACTGATAATATTATTTCTAATGTCTCTCTCTCTCTCTCTCTCTTTCTCACTCTCTTTGCAGGTACGTACATCTAACAACATTTATTCTTATAAATAATGTTTCTATTAAATTTATATTAAGCTGTAAGTATACACACAAAAAAAAAAATGAAAGAAACTTAATGAAATAAAATATTCCTTCTTACGCTCTTGAAATTTTGTCCGTCTGTCTGTTTTGTTAATATTTTGCTTTATATCCCTGTCAACTGATTGCTTGCTTTATTTGCAAAATATTCATGTTTCATTTTATGCTGATTGTTCATATTTATATATTCTATGCTTTTTATTTATTTTGTCTTGGTTTGCAGGAAAAAATTATAATTTGAATAATTAATATCGTTGCTGGTTGGTAGCGGTATAAAATTAAATAAATTCAAATTCATGAATTATTTAAATGGAAATTATTGTGAACAAAATATTAGAAGGAAAAGTTGCAAAGACCATTCAAATCTGTTTGATATTTTCTTTTTTTTCAGAGGCGGAGAATAATTGCTAGTAAAATATAATGAAAGTAGGAGGATACAGAGCCTTGTATGAATAAATTACAACATTCGGTAAAATTGTCAATGGGGTTTGCCTACGGGCCGTTGTGATCAACTGTTTCTTGTCAAATGTAAATAAAACGAAATTATTTAATTTTTATTTATTTGTTTGTTCATCCAACGATTCATTTGCTGGTTTCAAACATCTTCAGGGTTCTTCTTATAATTTATGTTAGTAAAACATCTATCATGAGATTACAAACTAATTTAAGATCATAAATAATTAAAATAATTATAAATAATAATTCTGTGTGCAAAAAAGAAAAATTTTTTGAGTCAAGATAAGCTGGTTTTGAGTTAATGGCACTTCCTCAATTAATTTGTGCAATTTTTCAAGAAGTTGTAGCACAATGACTTGCAGCTTATCTTTCTTAGACTTCTAATCTCATTTGAAAGAAAAGCTTTGATATATTTCAACTTGAATGCATTATTTACAGTGTGCAGAACGATATTTGCTTAAAAAATAAAGGTTAAAAGAGAGTTTCATAATTTAACTGTAAAAGAAATATATCTCTGAAAATCGAGTGCTCTCCTGCAGTCAAATATGACTTTAGCGTTTTTTCCTTATTGCCACAGTATTGACAGTTAATTAAGTTAAGTCACTAATTTCAATTGTCAGTTTTATATTCGCCTTACTATCGAGTGATTTTCTTACCGTTGGGTTTGCAAAACTGAATAAAATATTTATTTAGGGCAATAAATGAATGCCTGCCATTTATTTTTTAAATATTATATCATATAAATGTTGCCCGACGCTACGCCGTAAGTGGTCCACCCGTGAGCTAAAATTGGCACATATTTTTTTTTTTGCGTTTTGTCCAAGATCTCACCAATAGCAGCTGTAATTTTTTTTAGGGCTGAAATTGTCACTGAGTTATCCCATTACACGAGAGACTTCACGGAGGGTTAAATTGCAAGATTTTGGCGACTAATCGACTGCTGCAAAACGTGAGAGTAATTGCTCAGCACATGTGCCTCTCAACAGGTTCATGGTATCGCATGCCGTGTAGAAGTATTATGTGACATCGTCTTGTTAAAACCACATACAGGGTGTTTTTTTAGAGGTATAGAACTTCGAATTGAAATAAAACACAAGAAAATCGTTTTAATGTCCATCAATTTGGCTTTATTGGAAGGATAATTTTATGCCATTAACGTTTAAATATGATTTCGGGCATGTGGCCGCCGCGGCTGGCTCGAATAAAGCCAATTCTACAGGTCCAATTTTCAACCACTTTTTCGAGCATATGGGGCCGTATGTTGGAAATAACGCCACGAATGTTGGCTTCCAAGTTCCCTAACGTTTCTGGTTTGTTGGCATAGACGAGCGACTTCACATATCCCCAAAGAAAATAATCCAATGGTGTCAAATCACACGATCTTGGTGGCCAATTGACAGGTCCATTCCGCGAAATTATGCGCTCATCGAATGTTTCCTTCAATAAATCGATTGTGACGTGCGCTGTGTGGCATGTAGCGCCGTCTTGTTGGAACCACAACTCATCCACATTCATGCCATCCAATTCGGGAACAAAATAGTCGGTTATCATGGCTCTATAGCGGTCTCCATTAACGGTAACTGACTCTCCAGCATTATTTCGGAAGAAGTATGGCCCAATGACTCCACCAGCCCATAGAGCACACCAAACAGTCAGTTTTTGTGGATGTAATGGCGTCTCAAGGGTCTCATGTGGATTCTCTTCACTCCAAATGCGGCAATTTTGCTTGTTGACGTAGCCATTCAACCAAAAATGAGCCTCATCACTGAACAAAATTTTGCGATGAAAATCAGCATCGAGATCAATCTCATTTTCGGCCCATACACCAAAATCACGACGCATTGCATGGTCTCGCGGCTTTAATTCTTGCACAAGCTGGATCTTGTAAGGTCGCAAGCCAAGATCTTTGCGCAAAATCTTCCATAAAGTTGATGGACAAAGCTCCAATTGCTGTGCACGGTGGCGAATCGATTCATTCGGGTCCTCTTCAACACTTTGCTCTACAGCGGCAATTGTTTCTTCGGTGCGCACTGTTCGACGTCTCTGCGGATGCGTATTATCACATAGAGTAAACGTAGTGCGAAAACGATCCATGGTTAACCGAATTAATTGCTCTGATGGACGATTATTTCGACCATAAAATGGACGGAGCTTGCGGTAAACTTCGCGAACTGAACCATTATTTTCGAAATAAATTTGCACGATTTGCAAGCGTTGATCTTTTGTCAACCTGTTCATGATGAAATGGCAAACCAAACTAAATATTAATCACTTGACAGCTGACAAAATGGCCGCCAGTTAAAAAAGTGATGCCAACTTAAAGTTCTATACCTCAATAAAAAACACCCAATATAAACTATAGCCAATTCCCTTCCATTTTGATTTAAAAAAAATCGGTAATCATCGCACTGTACCGTGCTGCATTAACTGTAACGTTGCGATTATAATCGTTCTTAAAGAATTGCGATACAATAAGGCCGCAGATCCACAAAACCCATCAATCATCTTTCAGTTTGTATTGGCAACTCTGAAACTGCCTGTGGCTGCTGTTCATTCCAAGTTCGGCATTTCTGTTTGAGCCAAAAATTAACTTCGTCGCTAAAGAAAATTTTTCGATAGAAAACACATTTCCCACGGCACAGCTCGAACTTTGATAATAAAATTTAACGATCTGCAAGTGTTCTTCGTAAATAAGTCTATTAATGGTGAAATGGCAAACCTTGCGGAAATTTTTTGGTAATGCCACATATCATCATGAACAGTTTTCTTTTGCACTGAAAAAATTTGCACTGAGAAAACAAATACCAAAAAAAAACCCCCGAAAATTTCAGAAATTGTAGCGTTCATGTATTTTATATACCACACATTAGTCACTTAGTGTAAACTTCAGCTAACTTCGTTATGTTTTTCTTTGTAAAGAACTCAAAACTACACTAGATAAAAAATTTTTTTCAGTGTATATGTGGGAGAACTGCAAAGAGTTGCAAAACACTCACACACCATCACAAAATGTTATGATGTATGTTTTGTTCCTTTAACTGCCATTAGAGCATAGGGCGCCAAATTAAAGTGATGCGTTAGCAAATTTGGGGTTTCGAGAGACGTGAGTCCCCCAGATTGGTGAGAGGGCTGCTATCTGTGCGTCCAATCCCACGATGCAACCACGCTTCAGCGGTTTATCACCTATTTTCCTGAGAAATCTCTCAGACACTCAGGTTACATGGTTGTGGTGTCTTCTAACTCTAGCTTCCTCTGTTGCCTTAAAGCCATTGCTGGGGATACTTGGTCAACGACCGGAAGTAGTTAACTGTTTGGATAATTCAACAAACGAATAATTCTGGCAACTAACAAGTGAGTGGCAATCAGTTACTTTCCATCTCTAAGAAGAGCCCCATACCATCCATTGTAACGATGGCTTAAAGCGTTATACAGAAAACCTCACACCTCGAAATTGTCTCTCCGATCTCTGCTAAAAACAAATAAAAAAAAATTTTAAATTTTTACGTTTTAAAAACGTTATTTTCGTGGGTTCGAAATTTCAATTAAACAAAAGTCAGCCAGAATATATTTAGTTAGAGCTTTTATAAAAAATATTTAATTATTTACTGCTAGAACACCATGATGTTAACTTCACTGTTCTTAAGAACACAAGACTCACTGTTTAGCTGATACATTACCCTTTTTTACAATTAACATAAAGCTTCGAGATGGATATTAGCAACATTCTAAAAGTCTCAGCACCTTCAGAAGTGTTTAATTCAAGTTGTTCTTTTGTGTGTACATGCATTGACATTATAGTTGTTGTTGTTTTTCTGCGTATATCTACCCACTTGACCTGAGATGCGACATAAACGAATGCTCACTAAAGCGAAGAAATTGCAAAGAAAATTTTTCGATATTTTTGATGGCGAAGCTAAAAAAATTCGGATGAAACTTCTCTGGATAGTTTCTCGAATGTGTGACGATAGTCAGCCTAGTGGATGTGTGCTAGTCTGTTAGCCTAGAGATATCGGCCCTTATTATGAGCAACTTTCGATCTTCGACTGAGAATGTCCTTATTGTGAATAGCACTCAAAGTGATTTTTAAAATTTGCAACAACTTTACCTGAAAATATAAAACAATAATAAATAAATAATAATTTTTTTACACTCAAATACTTCATCGAAAGCTAAATTCTGTTCGATAGAAAATTCGTTGCCCAACGAAAGTTTCGTTGCTCATAATATAAACTGAACATTCGATTTTCGATGTTCGATAGCCAGCGAAGATCGAAAATCGAATGCAACTCATAATAAGGGCCATCGTGTTTGAATTTTACAGCGCAAGTTAAAGAATTAAAAAGTAAATAAAATAAAATAAATCAAATAAATTTAAATAAATAAATTAAAAAATAAAGATCTTAAATCTTGAAAAAAATTACTTTTTCCACTGCCTTTTTGCAATATCGAAATTAGTTCCATATTGGCTCACTTTTGATATTGCTAGCGAACCTTCGAAACAAAAACTGAGCGATAGGTAAACTTGTTTCGATTTATTTTTGAGTGTCATTCACGATAGTTTTGCACGATAAATATTCGAGATATATTTAAAATGTTTAACATTAAAGAAAGTCTTTGGTCAAGTCGGTAGCGAATTTATTGACATACGTCTTTGTGTGGTGGTATATTTCTTAATAGAAGAAGGCATAACCTTGGTTATGTTTTGTATGTTTACTTTCTTATTTATCATCAGCACAGTCTTTCTTGTTTGTGTGCTTGCATATTATGTTCTGAACGAAATTTATATGGGTTGTTGTCCATGGTTTTTTTTTTAAATATTTTGATTAGGGAAGTTCTCACTTTATTTACGTAACAATATTCTGTCATATTCTGAAAGTATAAATTATAAAATTGTTAGAGATTTATTTCATCTCTGTAGTGTTGAAATTCCCTTACAATAGTTTTGGCTTTTGATAATTTTTAACCGATCTCAAAATAGGACGTTCATCCGAATTTTTTTGTTGCTTTATAACTCGGTGCCCTTTAGACTAATTAAAAAAATTTTTTTTTGAGGCTATACTTCCATTTGGTTCGGCTTATTTTTTTTTGTTTTTTTCTGTTGGTAATTTTTTAGCAATATTTTACTGCATATATATAACGTTTTCAGAAACATTACAGTGTGCTGCAACTTATTATTAAAAAAATGTAAAAAATTACTTAAGTTACATTTGCTCCATTTACAATATTCAATTCCATTAAATCCTATCCGTTCATCTTCATATAAAAGTTAATGCTTTTATACAAAAGAAAAAAAAGATTTTATGAAACAATAATGATAAATTTTCAATAACAATGACAGCAATAATTAACATAAATTTTAAACTTGACTTAAATATGTACTCGTACATTAATCTGTTAAAAAGACATTCTGCAATGAAATTCATAATACTCGTAGTTTCAGTATGAATCAGACATGGAAAATCAAGATTTTAAAATGGTCATTTGCTTCAACCTTAGAAGACCACTTTGAAAATTGAAAATAAGGGCTGGTCAATGTGCAGTATGCCGTGTGCATTCCTTACTTTGGCATCTGACTTATGTACTTTTATAAAATGAGGTGATTTATAAGTGAACTTGTATGTATTGCAATAGCTGAGTGCCAAACATGAAACCGTGTAAATAAAATTTAATGTGTTTTTATTTATTGTCTTTAAAATAATGGTGATTTTATTCTCATACGAATAGCAATTATTACCAGACTTTACACATAAATATTTGTGTGCTAACTTTAGCGCATGAAAAAAAATGAGATTTGCGATTTTGAACTTACAAGTGGTTAAAAAAATTTTGCGAATTTCAGCACTTGGGCAATTGTGATTTGCGGTTCGCAAACAGTTACTGAATCCCAGTACTGGTGTCGAAAATCTCGAGAATTTTTTGATAGCAGAAAATTTTGCACAATATATATACTCGTACATATATGTATATGTCTTTTCTGCAGTGTTGCGTTTTGTGTCCTTTGTGATTATAAGATTCACAGAATAAAATAAATTTTCAATATTTTTTAATAATGTCTTTGAAAGAAAATATTACATGGCAAGGAATTGTCCATCCCTGTTGAAAATGCCTACACCATGTGATGAAAGTGTATTGCTGCTGCTGTTTCTGTTTCTGTTGCTGTTACTTTTCTGCTCGTATAAGAGATTCACATACTCGTACATAATGTTAAAATTTGTTAAGTATCTTAATAATAATAATAAAATTTTATATTGTATATTATACATAAATGTATTTATAAAAGTATTTTTATGTCATTAAAACGAGAATAGTTACATACATATATGAAGTATAAATTTATATTAAAATGATTCAGTTTCTGTTTCATGTACTGTGAATGCTGCCCAAAGAAAAAAAATAATAATAATAATAATATTGTTACTGGAAATGATCGTCACCATTATTATCCTGATAATGACGACTTTAATAGTGTTAGTAATGATGTATGAGAATGTTTTACATACATACATACGTTTGTTGTATGTAAAGGCAGAGTGGTAACTGGCCTTGTTACAGCTCAAAGTCTACTATAGACAAAATAAAATAAATTAAATCAAAAATAAGTAGCAACATGAACATAAATGTTTTTGTCATGTGTGCAAGTGACAAAATATTATGAAATTCAAATTTATTTATCAGCTTGTAAAAGTTAAAGAATTTTTATATTTTTTTTTTGTTGTAAATATAAATGTGAGTTTATTTTACTGGCTCATGCAGTAACATGCAAGTAACGAATTACAAAAATTGTACATAAGTGGTTGATATTTATGCTAGTGATAAATAAAGACTCACACTAGTGATAAATTAGGATTTATAGATGTTAGATTGTGTGATAGTGCATTGCACAAGTAGTTGTCTGTAGAATACGGGACTGTACAGTTCAGCATATCTTAAGCGCCAGTTTCAGGCTTCAGTGACATTTTCCGGACCTAAAGGCTCAGTTAGCCGACTGTAATGTAATGTAACTGCAACGGTAGGAAACAGCTGATCGATTTTGTTATGTGAAAAGTAATGAAAATAGTTATAGAGATGTAATGTAACGTAAACTATATTTCATATAAAAATATCGATCAGCTGTTTCATACATTACAGTTACATTGCGTTACAGTCGGCTAACTGAGCCTTAATGCTTTCTATACGTTGTGTTATTTACTTCGTAGAGCATAAAAAACTTCTTTATAACACTTCTAATAGTTATTAAGGATTCACTTACCCATAACTTCAAACATGGTTACGAAAGTTTTACCCATTTAGTTGGGAAATATCATTTCTTTTTTACTCTGCTGTGTTAGAAAAAATCTGGGGTCAAATTATTAGTAAAAAAAAGCGAATAATTTTTACCAAGCAATCAGCGAAAACTATTCGCAATATTTATTTACAAAACTTATTTTAATAACGAGATATTTTCTTTCTGTTGTTGGGCGTACTATTTAAATACTTTTTAACTCATAAATCATTTACCTACAACACGTACGCTTGTTTTTTTTTTTTTTTGAAATTGTTGCATGATTGCAATTACACAATTGCATCAGTTCTATTATACTTTTCTGTGAAAAAAAAAATTATAATAATTTAAAATGTTAAGTTGTCATTTTAGTTTAACTGTCGCACATTCAACTAAAGTGTTGGCATTGATTTGTGGTCCTTATTGTAAAATTTAACAATGCATTTAACAAGTGTTTGTGTTTGTGCATACGAGTCCCACGGTCACCACAAGAATTGTATGCTGAATACAAAACGCAAATATTATTTATAATTGTTGTAAAAATGTTTGAAAAGTCAGAAAATTCATGTTAATTTTTCTCTCATTTTTTTTTTGATTGTTGTAGCGGTTGCCTACATTTACCGCTTGACTAATGAGAAACACACACAACCACACACACACACACACACGCACATATTAAAAAAATTTTAACAAGGACATTTGTGCACTAACACAAAAATTTAAAATAATTTTTGTACTTGTTTGAGTATTTACAATGAACGACTCTTATTCGTGTGCGTAGATTTGCGTTTGCAATACTTAATATTTTGTAATTAATTTATGCTGAATTTTGTTGTTTGTGTGTGTGTTTTAGGCTTCATTTAATCAGTCTTTTATGGGACTGATTGTTGTTTTTTTCTTTTTTTTTGGCTGTTACTCGTAAGTTGGCTGTTGCCACTGACAAACCTTGAGACCATAATGAGTTCAAATGTGTCACATACTATAAAAAAAATTTATATAATATTTTTTTATTATATTCAGCCATATTGAAACATGTATGAAATTGTCATATTAAATCGTTTATATTTATGTGATTGTCTCGGCGCATGTAGACTTTAATTTCATGCCAGCAGGCATTTTTTCCACCTGGCATTAGTGATTTTATTACCCAAAAGCCGAAGTATGTATGAGACAAAATGTTTCTTAAATAAAACTGAAAATTATATTTGTGCTTAAAAGCTATAACAGCATAAGTCGACTTCAAATGAAATCGAGTTATATATGCCTCAACATTCTACAAAAGAAGCTTCACGTTCGTGCCCCCTTTTGACGAGAGTATCCAAAAAAATTTATTTGTATTATTTGCTTTAGTCAAAATTTGAATGGCACTTCAAACCCAAATTATTGTTTTTAACACGGCAGTTATACTTTGTTTTTTTTTTGCCTTATTTTATATGCAAATGTTGTTGAATTTTTGAACTAAAAATATATTGAGACAATTTAAATTTTAATCAGAAATAATTTCTTAGTCAGGCTCAAGTTCAGTAATTTCAATTCTTATTGAATGAAATATTTTTAATTAATTAATGTGAGTTTCTAAAGAAGAGAAGAAAAATTAAATTAGACTATAAGCTGGGGGAAATACCGACAATTAAATTTATTTTTTTTTTCTCTCTAACCCAGTAGATAGACTTTGGTGCTGATGAAGTGCGTGGCTGCACAGAAAAATATCGGTATTTCCCCCAGCTAATAAAGTCTAATTTAATTTTTCTTCTTTTCTTTAGAAACTCACATTAATTAATAAAAATATTTCATTCAACAAGAATTGAAATTACTGAACTTAAGCCTGACTAAGAAATTATTTCTGATACAAATATATTTTAATTTTAAAATAAATCAACTTATTTTATTTTTAAGAGCATTTTTTGGAGTTTTCATTGCATATTTTAAAATTTTTAGCCCATATTGAATGCGCATAAAACACTTTCTTAGAGCATATTTCATGTTTCCCTGGTTATTACTGTAATCTTTACTTTACAACAAAATAATTTTAATTTGCCCATTTTGATTTTTCCTAAACAACGTTCATACGTCGTTAAATGTGTTTTTATTTTCTGCAACTATGTTTTTGGACTTACGGTGTTATCGCTTGTGGATATAAATATATTTGCGATAATGTCTCAGATTATTCAAATTATTACAACTTGAATTATTTCAAGACAGTGTCGGGCGAAAGTTTTCTAATGCCATAATTAACTTTATACAAGGTTGTCCTAGTTTCTTCACAGAAAGGATTACACATCCTTGATTGTGAAATCTGTGGAAGAAAAAATTTAATGGTGTAGTGGTGTATGAGATTTTATAGAGATTTTTAGATTCTTTGTGAAGTTGGGTAGATAATAAAATAAAACAAAAAAAAATAAATAAAAATTGTATGTCTAGTAGCACGATTAAAATATACACACGCCCATTTAGCGAAACAATCACCGTCAATGTCATGCCCATGTTAAAATTGTCAGTCGTGTGCATTGCTAGTAGGCTGGTATTTAATCGTAACGATTGGTAGTTAACGAAATAGCTAGACAGTCCCTAGCTACGCCGACTACAGGCTTATTATTGTTTTAGTATAATACATGTCACGGGAATACATTTAAAAAACAAGACGTATTTGCATTTAAAGACTGTTTCACAGAAAAAAGTATTCACCAATAAATGTTTTGAATTAATAATTTAATTGTATTAATTAATTTGAGTGGAAAAACTTAATTGATATTATCAAATTGTTTATAGGTGAAAATTTAATTAATTTTTTACAAATATTTTAATTAAACAAATATTTTAATTAATATTACAAACTCATTCATATTACTTTTTTGTGTGTTACGCAGGCCTCTAGTATCAGCTGAGACTGAAAGTAACATAAAAAAAATTTTAAAATGTTGTGCTTAAAAATCCAGTTGAGTATTGCAAATTAAAATAGACTTGGTCCGGCAATGCAAATTTAGGATTTTCCTCCATATATAGGTTAGGTTAGGTTAGGTTAGCAGGCTGCTGGTAAGGAAGGGTGAAATTTAGAGTCCAGTTCACTTGGGTCCAATACAATGATCCCTTTGTGCCGCCTGTTAGTTGAAGAGAAGATAGTCAGAGAGGGTGATAGGGAAGAGATAGTGATAGAGTAGACAGGTGATGAAGAAAGAGATGGAAGAGGAAAGCTTCATTCTTTTACAACTCCTCTTTTTTGCACGCTTTTTGATAATGCAGTGTTGCAGCGCCTTCTGGTGTTAAATGAGGCGTATTAAATTTTGAAGCTGTGCTTAGTAGCCATTTTTATTTTTTTGGTTATTTTACTTCGCCAATGATTCTGCTACACAACGAAGGAGGGCGCTCTGATGTTACATTAGGCTTAAGTATCTGATGAAGTCGGTGTAGGTTTTAGTGACCAGTGCCTTATGCCTGCATCACTAAAACTTTTCGCACAACAACTGATACAAAGGACACTAATGCACATCAGAAAAATGCGTGGTGTTTATATTTTAATGACGGTCAGAGACCGGGCTCGAACCCAGGACCTTCGGTTTTGTAGTCAACGTGCTAACTACTTCAGCCAACGCCACCCTCTTCCTCCATATATGAAACCGTACAACATTTTTAAGTCCCTTCGACGCTAGATCTATATTACATCGAAAAAATTAATAAATATGTGTTAAAAAACAATTGCTTAACACTTAAATTCTTAATCATTTTTCCATTTGGAAATACTGCAGTATGCATGCATCGAGAGCTAAATTCTGTTTGATAGAAAATATATTGCTTAACGAAATTTTCCACAGTGCTGTCAGCTCATAATATTAATTTGATATTCTCTGCTTGATGTTTTATAGCCAGCAAAGATAAAAAAAATTAAACACAACTAATAATAAATAAGGACCAAGATCTTTCAAATTTAAATCCTCCCGTTGGCGGCTTTCATATAATAAAATAATAAAATTGCTTACGACGGCTCGGCAGATACACTACGTGTGTATTTTTTTTTTTAAATACCTTCGAGAAATAACCTCACAGGAAAAAGTAAAAATTGCTTAAATCAAGAAAGAATGGAAGCCAATTTTTGTCATGTATTTCGGAGATAAGTCAAGTCTCAGAATTGTATAATAGACCCGGAATACTTGTAACAATTGAACTTTGTAGGCATTCAGCTTTAGGTGAAATGACAAGTTATGCACATTTAAGGTACTTGAGCGCTTCTTAATTGAAAGAATTAGGTTAGGTTAGGATTTTCGCAAACAGACTGCTAGACAATTTCCACGTTTTCCACCATACTTTATGTTTTTGGTCGCCCTGATTATTAATCTTCCAATGTTGTTCGGATTTCTTAAATTTTTGATCCATTTTCGTATGAGAGGCATGCGTGCAGCATCGTTTAATATAGTTCTGTTCAACAGCTCTTTTGAACTAAATCAAATGTCCTAATTTGCACAAACTTCTACAAACTTCTTTAGCGGTTTTTATGCTATTTTCGAATTATTAATTTGTTTTTTCTGCTACTTTTAAATCTTTTGCATTTCTTTGCTGCGCCAACTTGTAATTAAAATACATATAGATATTTCTTTTTGAAACTGCTACATATTTGTTTTCTGAAATTGTGGCTTTTAATGTAATTGCCTACTCTACAAGTAAACGATGTTAATGTATAAAAAAAGAGCATAAAAAACTTTTACTTGTAAAAATTTTCCAATTAAAAACTGTTTAATTAGCTTTTTCTTAATTGAACCCACAAAAGGAAAATTAAAGGAAAAATACTTATATACACATACACATATTCACATATTTCAATATACTTATTAACTATTTAATGCACATGAACAGAAAATTTACGAGTATTAAAGAACATTTTTAACGATCATGTTTGTGTAAATCTTACATAAATGCAGTTTTCATTATTTTAAAGTCATTGGCAACTTGACCAAAATTAAAGAGAAGGACAAAGACACACAAGCGCATGCAAACACAAGCATTTACTTAACCAACAAAAAAAAAAGCATTTTTGCATTACAGTGCCTGCTAAAATTAAAACAACTGCTTTAAGCAAAAATTTTTTTTTTTTTTTTTTTTGAGAAGTAACAAGACCGTGGTACAGTCGGCTCTTGATAATTAGAAACTCGTTTGAACTATTTCACAGCTTACTTGAAAAACATTCAATAAGTTAAAAAAAAATCCATGTAATTTGTTGCGCACTCTGTAATTTGAAATTATTTGAATGGCAAAAAAAAAATAAAAACAAAATAATCAGGCATGTTCTGGAAATCACGACATGTCAAATCACGGCGATTTCAAAAAATTAATAAAAGCTAAATCATTGCTTTTCATAGCGTTGAAAGTTGGAACAAAATATCCTTTTATACATGACAAAAACATAAAATATAATATAAGTGAAATTTATTTGCTGGTAGCTAAGCGATGTCTATATGCATTTCATGGTTGGTTTAACAAATCGTCAGTAGTCTATGCATAAGAAAAGAGCTTTGTGACTGTTCAACAATGAAATGCATATAGACATCGCTTAACCACCAGCAAATATATTTCACTTATAGTACAGGGTGTCTAGAAGCAGATTTATATTTTCAAACTTAAATAAAAAACAAAGTTTTATTAAGAGCATTGAACAATAGAATCGAAATGCGGATTTTATTTTTTAAAGATTATGTCAGCCAGATGTCTTCCGTCGAGTTGAACACTCGGTTCACAACAGAGCCTTGTGTTCTGCACCACACGCTGCAGTAAACTTGCTTCAATTGAGCTGATTTCTCGACAAATATTTTCCTTTAAAGCCACAAAAGATTGGGGATTGTCATTATAAACCGTCTCTTTGAGTTAGCCCCATAAAAAAATCCATGGGAGTTAGATCGGGCGACCTTGGTGGCCATGGGATGTCCCCAAAGCGACTGATCAGTTTTTGGGGGAAATTTTCCCGAATCGAAAACATCGAAGCTCTGGCTGTGTGTGCAGTCGCCCCATCCTCTTGAAACCACGTGAGTGAAGAGTACGATGGATGAGCTCGCAGGTTTGGCAAAAAAGAATTATGTAATGATGCTTCGATAATTTTCACCTGGCCTCGAGAATTTTTCAAAAAAAAATGAACCAATTATCTCATGCGTGGATAAGGCACACTAAACAAATACCCTGGAGCAATGCAATGGTTTTTGATGTTTCAATCAAGGGTTGCGGGTTCTTGGAGACCAGTAACGGCAGTTTTGCTTGTTGACGTGACCGTTCAAGTGAATATAAACCTCGTCGCTCCAAAAAATGGTATTTACAGTGCGACAACTCTCCAACATCGTTTCACAAAAATTTTTGAGTAAATTAAAGTCATTTTCTTTCAGTTCTTGAACGATTTGAATTTTAAAAGGATGGAACTTCACATCCTTTTTTAAAATTTCATGAATAATCGCTCTTGGAAGTCCCAGTGTGGCTGCTCTTTTCCGTATTGAATGTCGCGGATTTTCACGTAAACTGCTTTCAACCAGTTCAATGTTTTTGAGAGTCTTTGAAGTTCGACTGGGCTCTGGCCGTGGGACATTCATAGCCGAAGCAGTTGCCCGGAATCGCTACACCCACGAACAAATTTAATTTACACTTGGTCCTTCACGTATTCGCCGAATACCTAACTTTGAACGAAATTGTCGACGAGCAATGCTCATTTCACCATTGCGACATCGTGACAAACAAATCCGCACAATCGATAATTCCAACGGCGCCACCGTCCCTCCGCACCGTTTATTGCTTTTTGAAATATAAATATAAATTTGCCACAATTTTTTTATTCACACACGCTCATGATGAATACGCAATTCATCCATTTCAATGACTTTCTTATTTATTATAATTCCTTAAAATCACTATTATACACAAATACAATCACGATCACTTACACGTGACTAATGCGTGACACAAGCATAAATAATAAAAGCACGTAAAACAACGACTACCACAACAGCAACAAACGTGTTATCAGAAATCGCTAAGCGCTTGTTATTGGCAAACTCAACGCGTGAGGCTGTAAAATAAAATTAAAATTTCCACTTAATTGAGCCCAATTAATAACTTTATGTTGACTTAAACTGTCCATTTTATTTTGCACTTCCAATATAAACTTTAACGGTCTAATTCATAAAAAATATTTCAGGTTTATTACAGGTTTATTTGACAAATTTCCCATAGAAATATGTCAAATAAGCGCTTAGTGAATTATGAATTATGAATAAGGCAGTAATAATTCTCTGACAGATGTGAGGAACATTTTCGAAAAAAAATGTATGGGACCAAACTGAAAGTAAACTCTTTCAAAAAAATTTTTTATTAAAATCTATTGGTTGAGAAGAAGTATATACGTGAAATATAAAATTAGGTTTAATGGGCTTGCCTCCGCCCATTTTTTTTAAATGCAATACTGTGTGTTTTCCAGAGCTCTGGCTGCGTGTTAAGTTTTGTAAAAATCGGTAAAGCAGAACCACTTAAAATAAAATTTAAATTTGAATGGGCGTGACTCCGCCCATTTTTTTAAGTGAGTGATTGTGTCTCTTTTAGAGCTCAAGGTGTGTGGTAAGTTTCGCAAAAACCGGTTAAGTGAGACCACGTGGAATATAATAATAAATTGTAAAGGGCGTAGCCCCGCCCATTTTTTTAAATTTAAAATTGTGAAATTACAAGAACCGTAAGTATTTGCTAGGTTTTGCAGCAATCAAATAAGTAGAATATCATAAAATCAAATATATAAAAAATGTGGGTGTGTCACTGCCTACTTTTTTACAATGGGACCAATGGGAAACTTTACACAATCAGAAAAAAAGAGTTTTTAAAATCGGTCTAAAATCTACCGAGCTATGAAATAACAACGTCAAAAAAAGTAATAAATACACACGAATTGAGGAGGAGGAGGAGGTCCTTTGTTTTAAAGTCGTTTAAAAATTAAAGCAAAACGTTTGAATAAACTCCTAAGCTTGATGATGTTATGGTTAGGTTTATTACTTCTTCAAAATTACTTGAGATAAACAGGATTTAATTACGCAAATTTTTTAGCTTTTCTCTGAACAAAATAATTTTCAGTTTTCTTCCACAATGTTCAAATTTAATGCGTCCTTACAAAAACCAGCATTACTTATTTCAAATTTATTTTTCTCCTATTGATGTAGAATTTTATGCACTCTGAGCGAGTACTTTCAGTTTTCACGGTAATCGAGCTTTTTTTTAATAAATCCTTGAAAAGACCGCCTTTCGTCCTAATGTGCATCATCAGGCAGCACATAACGAAATTCCTTGACGGAATTGCGACTGCACTAATGGGCGATTACTACATAACTAGGTACCAATTGAATGAAGTTAATATTTTTTATAAAGTTCCATATATTTCCAGCTTGCTTTGTTCCGCCTTACTACCGCATTTGTTTCAATTTGCAATAATAAAAATATCTTAACGGCAAATTGCTTTAATTTTTGTTGATTGCCACTTTCTTAAGCTTTTGGGAATTTCAACAGATTAAACTCATCTGTATTTTATCTTACTTAATATTAAAAGCTTCGATGCCATTTCAATCCCATTGGCTTTTAACTAACATTTATCTTTTAAATGTTCCACCTACATTTTTTTATTACCACAAGACATTAATAAAGATTTATAGATATTTCTTATACCAAAATAAGATCCTTGGAGTATATTTTGTATATTTAATTTAATTAACACCATCTTATGCCAAATAATCGACCACATTCTTGCACAGGCTCACAAGAAAATATAAAGGAAATTTTTTCTTCGTGGCCAGGTGAAAGAAAGCATTTTAAATTATGTTTCTTTTTATATGAAGAAGAAAAAAATAAATGAAAAATAGAGCAAAGAAATTGTTAAAGGTCATGCTGGGAAAGAAACTGTTTCAAAAGAGGAAAAACAAAATCACAGTCACACAAAACATTTTCCTGAAACCGCTCCAAAGAGAATTTATTTAAGCACACTTAATATCCTTTGCTGGCTATTTATTTGATACTATAAGTGAAATTTATTTGCTGGTGGTTAAGCGATGTCTATATGCATTTCATTGTTGCTTTAACAAATCGTCAGTAGACTTCAACCACACATTTTGAACAGTTACAAACCTCTTATCTTATGCACAAACTTCCAAAAACTATTTGAGAATTCACAAATAATAATATTTTTGAAAATCACAAAAGCAAAATAAGCATAGTAGGCTTAGTTTTTTGAAGTTTGTGCATAAGATAAGAGGTTTGTGACTGTTCAAAATGTGTGGTTGAAGTCTACTGACGATTTGTTAAAGCAAAAATGAAATGCATATAGACATCGCTTAACAACCAGCAAATAAATTTCACTTATAATATAATTATGACAATATATCGAATAATAAATTTCTTGAATATTTGATACTATATATCATTGTCATGATTTTAGTTTAGCTTAAATGAACCTCCCTAATAAAACCTTTAATAGCAGATTTTATGTCTCTGCTACGGCTTCTGTTTTTATTATTATTAATTTATTATCTTTAATTCCATTATGTCACATAAAATAGTCTTATAGGCATAATAAAATAAAATTGTCATAAAGAAATTGAAAATATTAAAAATTATCCTTAACAAATATATTCCATACAATGTGTCACAATTTTTATTCTCTTTAATAAACATTTTATGTATTCTGAAATTAAATAGACATTTATAGTCTTGTTTTTTTTTTGTTTTTTTAATTTTTGTTGTTGGTTTCTTGACTGCTCGAGTGCTTGCGTGCTTGCTAAAGTGTTCTTTAGCTTCCCTCCTCTCTCTCTCTCTCTCTCTGTTTCTCTCTCTTAATTAATGCAAATGCAAGGCTATGTTTGATTTGCCGTTATTTTCATTCGTTTACGAAAAACAAAAATAATTTTACTTTTCGTTTATTGTTTTCTTTAGTGTACGAGTATAATAAAGATTTTATGGAAATTTTTGATTTATTTTTGTTATTCAATTCAATTTCTTATTTGTCCTTTCAAAAGTAAATTTGTTAAAGTTAGTTGAACTATAAAGCGGAAAGGTCGCTTAAATGCATAAAGTCATGTTTGAAAAGCAAGAAAGAATTTCGTTTATGAACGCAAGTTTGAGTAAAAAGAAGCCAAGGTTACGGAAAATTAAAATTGTATAAAATTAAAGCAATACTTTCTAATTAAGGACACCATAATTGGAACAATAAGTGAATTTACAACTTCATTACTTCATAAAATTATCAGACCAATTCTAAATATTCCCAGGGAAATAAAATGGGAGAGATAATTTAGAGTTTTCAAAGTCGGCTATTTTGTTTGTACTTGTTTTTTTTTCTTACGCAAAAGCTTGCAAAAGTATTTTGTTTTAAATAGGAGAACAAGAAATAGAGAAAAGATATTCGGGGAATAGGGAAAGAATTTCGGGGCTGTACGTGATATCCTGGAAGGAAGATAACTTCCAACAACTGGAATTTGATAACCATCTTCTACCAAAGGACTGATGGTCTAATCGTCGTTTTCGATAACGAGCTGATTCGATCACGTTTTTCAGTTTGAGATTATGGCATTAGCTATCGAACAATGTAATAATATGGCTCGATATCGAAGGCCATAATCTCAAACTAAAAAAACTTGTGCGAATCAGCCCGTTATCGAAAGCGGGGATTAGAGTCCTGATCTTCTCATCTTTTCGGATCCCATGACATTATTTGCTGTTTTTTTTTAAAGATCTGTGAAATCAATTTTACTTAATAGAATTCTTTTAAAAAAATTGGTTAAAATAATGAGCCTTATTGTGATTGGCATATTTCGCTTTTAACTTGAATATTTTTGTTCTTAATTAGAGAAATAGTATCGCCAAGTTGTTTAATCTTATGCAAAAATGTCATAGTCAAAGTCGAAATACGTCAACCACCAATCTCCATTGAATATGCTTAAATGAAAAACTTAAATAAGATTAAACAAGAAGGGACTTCCATAGTTCTTTTAAATTTCCCTCAACTTCTTGTTAAGAAAGTCCTTACGCGACCTGGTCTATTTTCCACAGAAGAAGACAAATTTTTTTTGTTACAGTTTCCACAACGATTTCGAACAGCTCGGTAAGTATATCAAAGATGTCAATCGGAATGTTTGTCCTGAGCCCTTCAATGGTCTGTGGCTTGTTGGCATATACTTTACTTTAAAGTAATCCCATAAAGAGTTGAGCTTCTTTGGGCATCACAGGTGCCCATAGGAGCACACCTCAGAATACCTTGGAGGTCATGCTTCACCTACCTCCCAAAGCGGACTTTGCGGTGAGAAAAGCGACTGAAAGTCTCCTTATTTGAGTTTTAGGGGGCGCATCTTCGTAACCCTTGGGTTCACGGACTATAAGAACGTTGAAGTTGATTTTAGTAGAAGCTCTGGATAAGCTTTATTCCGATAAGCTATATGAGGGTCGTGGGGTCTTTGCTGGCTGGTAAATAATGGGAGAAGGCACAGGTGCTAGTGTTTATATATTGAACATTCATATTGTTCCTTCAGACTACCAAACGAATGTGGCATTTTCCTAGCTGAGATCCGAGAGGTCCTCAGGGCTCCTGAGTTGGTGGCTAGAAATTTGGCTGAAGGCGAGAAGGTAATCTTCTAAGTAAACAGCCAGCAGTTGCTGAAAGGTTTGAAGGGACACAATGCCAAATCTAAACTAGTAAGTGACTGTAAGAGAACCCTCAACTTGCCTTTGGACAAATATATTGTCAGAATATATTGGGTTCCTGGCAATGTGGAAGAAAATTAAATTCAATATGAAATTAAACTTAAAATGAAAATAAATTAAGATGAGAATACGGAATAAAGGAATATGTGACAGATCGCGATAATTACCGATGAGTGATTACTACTGGGAATTTATTAATTACCTGGTTAAGAGGGCAGTAGGAATAATTGTAGAGTTTAGAAGGCTATAGAATCAAAACTTGAATCAGGCTGATTCAAACTGCTGCTAAATATGAATAGGAATGTGAGAGGAGGTCTGATAGACACGTTGACTGCTCAGAGCAAGGATCTGCATTTGGGAAACTGGCACCAGATTTCTATAGCTTGTGCGAGTATCTAGAAGAACCAGAAACAATTGTTCTTGTCGGTCATCTAAATTTACTTCCAGTAATGGGATTTAGTATGAACCATGCGAGCATGAGCGACAGTTTGGCTGTATTTGCAAGCAACGTGACAAATCCACTAACTTTAAAGTCCTGAGCGCGGATAGGCTTGGTGTTACCGTAAACATTCTCTACAAGAGCTTTAACCAGTTTATTGGTACATATTTTGAGTTGTTGGTCGGTATGTGGATCATTTTTTAGCGGTGTTAGTGGTGCTTCTGAACCGTAATATTTTCCATAATTTGTGCATTGAACACAACTGAGCAACTATTTCCAACTTATGACGTCACTATTCTAGAGCGTTGCTTTGATATGAATTGAAAGATTTAATTTTTCGACAAATATCCAGGTTCTACATGTTGCCAAGATAAAAGAATGCGCAACCTGTACAGAAAGCATAGAGATAATGGCAATAACTTGTCTCCTCCTGTTAGTAGAATTGTCCTTTAGTTTGCTTTTTAAAACAAGTTGGTTTCAGTTTCAATTATTTGAAAGCAATGTTGAAAACTTAAAGCCCAGCTACATCCTAAGAGGTTCGATGTAATTTTAATGCACGGGGAGAAAGTATTCCGCAGAGAAAGTCGCGAAGGAGCATAATGCCCGTAACAACTCCATATCCACTTTAAATTTAAAGAAGAAACCAGCGCAGTGGTACTCTTCTTTATGGCATGGAATAGCTGCTTTAAACTTTAACAGATTTTCTTCTTAACCGACAAGTAGATGCTTGTCTTGTTAGTGAAGAGAGGAAAAATACCTGTCGATTGAAACCGAAATTAACAGCATCGTTAGCACAATACAGCCTAGCACGATTCTTCTTAGTTTGACAATGAATGGTGTAAAGATTTTAAGAACATTTATTTAGCAAAAATTTTTCTAGTTTTAGAAAAACGAATGTTCTTATTTCTACAAGGTGTATATCATGCGTGGGCACATTAGATGCGATAGCACAGGCTCAAGTGTACTCAACGAGGCTAGACAGATTTAGCTTGCAAAGTCTTGAGTTTGTAGGAGAGAAGGTGAAAACTCCCATTCTCTTTTTCCCTCTCTCCTACAAACTCAAGGCTATGCAAAGTACACTTTGCGTGTGTAAAAGCCATCTCACAAATTTCGGCGTTAGTGTCAGTGTGCACACTTAATTTTTTTTAATACGTTAAAATCGACAAAAAAAATCGGTAGATTTGAATGAAATTCGGTAGAACAATTTTTTTATTCAAAGAAACATAAAAAATAACAAAATATATGTACTTACATATAAAGGGTAAGTGCAAGGAGTATCAAACTAAACAGGTTCTAAAAGCGCATTTAAAACTTCACATGTGATTGGAAATTAAACTGCCATATTAAACTGCCAAATGAAAAAATGGAAACTTCGACAACTGGATGAGTAGTATCGCTGCTCGGTGTAAGTCTGTAAAATAAATAGTTTTTATAATTTACAAATACCTTTTTTTTTTTTTTTATAATTTACATTTACCTTCTTAAAAATTTATCCATTGTAAATACTTCGATGTTGAAAGCGCCTCGGACACCAGTAGACTTCGTAAAGTGCTATCGAAAACGCCCACGGTGCCAGGTTTCATTAAGAAACCTTGTGGACTACAAGCGGACGTGAAACCCTCGAGGTTCTCATGGAAGCACATTTTCCTGGCTGCTGAGTCTATGAAGATAGGGCAGAATCCGACTTGGAAACTAGCGCTGAATTGATGCAGGTGCCCATTAATAGGGACAGACTTATTTGGGCAATAAACAGTTTTAGTCCTTTTAAGTCACCTGGCCCGGATGGCATCATTCCGGCTGATTTACAGCGGAATGACTAACCAGGATATATATGGCATGTATAAAGTGGGCATATATTCCAAAGCCATGGAGGATGTGTACGGTCGTTTTTATTCCAAAAGGAGGCAAAGCATCGCACACCACAGCGAAAGATTTTAGACCCATTAGTCTTTCATATTTCCTCTTAAAAATATTGGCAAGGCTGGTTGATGTTCATCTCATAATGACAATCGAACCTGACCTTATATCAGCATCTCAACATGCATATACTAAGGGTAAATCAGTTGAGACTGCGTTACACACTCTTGTTGGTTCAATAGAGAAATCTCTGGATCAAAAGGAATACACACTGGTAGCCTTTCTTGACATAGAAGGCGCCTTTAACAATGTGAAACCAGAAATCATTATAATGGCTCTGACGAGACTGAACATACATCAGTCAATAATTAACCTGGTATGGAGAATTCTTACTTATAGAGCTATCTCATCCAACCTATGGCAAGCTTCGATTAAAAGAATAGCTAATAGAGGTACCCCACAAGGAGGAGTTCTATCTCCACTACTGTGGAACCTCGCTCTAAACTCCCTTCTCAGGGAACTGGATGTCAGTCGGCAAATGCGTGGAAAAAGCTGACTTGTGGTCACTCTATAATAGGAGATCAATTGAATGATCTACCGGCCAATATAGATTACCGATCACCCATACCTCTGCCTGACAGTAGATTCAAGTCTAACACATCGGGCGTATCTAACTCGTCTATAAGAACAGAGGAAGATGTGCTCGAGGTGTACACAGACGGATCGAAGTCACACAGAGGCGTGGGTGGAGGAATCTTTATTACTCGCTTTCAAAAGAGGAAAAGCTTTAAGCTGGACAGTAGATGTAGTATACTACAGGCTGAAATCTCAGCGATAAGTAGAGCGGCTAACTGGTTGAGGTATTACAGGATATACAACTGGGATATCCGTATCTTCACAGATAGCAAAGCTGCCATTAAAAATATTGCGGGTGTCTTTACGACATCGAATCTGGTATATGACTGCCGAATGTCTCTTAAAAAACTGGGAATGCATGCTGTCCTGGAGCTACAATGGCTTCCAGGAGCTGGAGCTCAAATGCAGGATGAGGACACTGATGGGTTGGTGGATGTTCCGATGAATTGCTGCAAAATGCAAATACAGCAGAACCTTTTCAGAGTTGCACAGGCTAGATGGTTAAATGAGGTCACATGCTCTGCCTCTAGAATGACATGGCCCTGTTATGATATGAGGAGGTCCGTAATATTGGTGAGGATTCCAAGAGGACAACTCCGTACTTTGGTTGCAGTCCTATCAGGACACTGCTATATAGGTATACATGCTGGTAGATTAAATCTACCTTATAATGACTTCTGCAGAAGCTGTCAGGTTTGGAGAGTCTGTCGGAATGTGACATCGGCGGTGTGAATTCATTCATACGCCTTTCGGGTTGGTTTCAGCAAAGCATAAATAGTGAATAGGATGAATGAGGATGGGCAGTCCACCTCAATCCGCCCAGGTAGCACAATGAGACCTCAAAGGTCCCAAGTGTGCTAGTTTTTATTATAAATCGGCAGCCTGTTATAACCTAACCTAAGTACTTCGATGATTCTAAATATTCACTTGTAAAAACATACACAAAATATGGAAAACTATAAGCAAGGTGAATTGATATCAGGTGGTCTTAATTTGCAACTCTGTGTACTCTCCTTGTATATTTGTTAGTGTAAAATTTCCTGCTGTCAGAATATTTCCAAGCATTTTGCATTGATTGACAGTAGAGAAATTATGTCAGCTGGTGAATTAGGATCACCTGATGTCAATTCGCCTGGACTACAAGTATTTCTTAACGCCATTTAACAAGAAATGAGAGTGATGCCAGACATTGTTTTAAAAAACTCAAGTGTTTTTTTTAGAGGTATAGAACTTCGAATTGAAATAAAACACAAGAAAATCGTTTTAATGTCCATCAATTTGGCTTTATTGGAAGGATAATTTTATGCCATTAACGTTTAAATATGATTTCGGGCATGTGGCCGCCGCGGCTGGCTCGAATAAAGCCAATTCTACAGGTCCAATTTTCAACCACTTTTTCGAGTATATGGGGCCGTATGTTGGCAATAACGCCACGAATGTTGGCTTCCAAGTCCCCTAACGTTTCTGGTTTGTTGGCGTAGACGAGCGACTTCACATATCCCCAAAGAAAATAATCCAATGGTGTCAAATCACACGATCTTGGTGGCCAATTGACCGGTTAACCGAATTAATTGCTCTGATGGACGATTATGTCGACCATAAAATGGACGGAGCTTGCGGTAAACTTCGCGAACTGAACCATTATTTTCGAAATAAATTTGCACGATTTGCAAGCGTTGTTCTTTTGTCAACCTGTTCATGATGAAATAGCAAACCAAACTAAATATTAATCACTTGACAGTTGACAAAATGGCCGCCAGTTAAAAAAGTGATGCCAACTTAAAGTTCTATACCTCAATAAAAAACACCCTATATTATGAAAGTGTTGCCACAAAGAATACTAACTACAAATGAAAGTTGCCACATCCAGTTTTGCCTTTCAATTCGGGATACACTCAAACTAACAAATTCACATTTTAGAACATACATGTGATGAATTTTCCGTATGTGTGATATCAACTTGATCTTGTAGCATCGGTGTTAATTAAAATTTTCGTTCAATATTCGGTAGATTTCAGGCCTTGTTCGGTAGAATTGGTAGATTGTTAAATTCACAAACATATTCGGTAGAATCTACCGAATATCGGTAGAAGTGAGCACACTGGTAAGTGTACTCTAGTCTAGTATACTCTGTGTCAAGACCATGTTACATTAATCTTAAACACAAACTACACCTACATGTCAGCAAATATATCTGCATTTGCTTAGGAGCATAGTATTTTTTTTATAACAAGACATTGTAATTTGTTGTTATGGCTCCCCACCTTTGAGGTGTTACAACTTCAGTAGTATAAGATGGAGTTATATGACGTGAGATATTATGCAAGGCCTAAATGTCTATTAATTTTTTATAATGTTCAGAGAAAGAGAAACAAATTAAACATTTTTAGAGCCATTATTAATTTTGTAAAAAAAAATTACAACACGTAATGTTTCCTTAACTAAAGAAATAAATAATTAAATCGCATTTAAGAATGCCGTCTCTTTACTTTGTCATGGCGGTTGAAATATGTGTAAAAGGAGATATTTTTCTGAAAATACCAAAAATTGTGGCGCATTGTTTTAAGCCTGTGAGGGTTAAATACTCGTATCTGTAAAGTAAGAATGTCTGCAGACAATTTTATTTTCACTACGTTTTATTTTTTTTTTAACTCATCCATTAAAAATAATGCTCACAAGTATCATTCAAATTACTTTATTCCACTTTGGGGGTTTGTGCTTTTTTTTTTTAATAAAAAAACTTTTATGCCTTTGTCTTTAAGTTAAAAGAATTTTTTTCTGTATAATATACTTATAGTCGTATGTACTCGTATGTATAAATTTTAAAGCAGGTTCTTTTTTTTCAAGTGGATTTTGTTGTCTGATGATTTTTAAAGTATGATTTTAGGCGTTTTGCTTTTACTTTTGTTTTAATGCTTATGGTGAGTTTGTGTTGGTGGTGGGGCGCTTAATTAAAAAACCCTGTATGTCCTCGAGTAAATGAACGGGAAGGTAATGGAAAAATATTTGAGAAACAAGATTTTCTTTAACTCCCACTTTCAAGTTGTTGAAAGACTTATTTTTTTTTAACATTTACAATATATTATTTTACTTTAATGTTTACTTGCAAATTTTTAATCTACCCCTGGAAATAATAACCAACGAAGTATTGACGATGCAAAGCTTATGATGTTCATTTTTTTTAGTTGCTTCCGAAGTCATGTGTGCAATTTTCACTAACAACAATGTTAATTTGTAATACGAGGTCTGATCAAAAAATAAGCGTTATTTTCAACTTTCGTATGTTCGATTTTCGCATTTTTTTTTCTGTTATGTTGGTACACATGTCTGTTATATATGTTGGCAATATCAGCCATTTTGGATTGTCAGTTTATATTTTGACAGACAAAAAGGTTAGTCGTGTGTCGGTGTGCTCTTCGATTTTTTACTTTTTCGGTCTTGGCTCTTCTGGACGCTTCCATTGGTATGATTGGGCTTTGGTTTCAATGTCATAGCCATACACCCATGATTCGTCACCAGTTATGACCTTTTTGAGGAAATCTGGATCGTCGTTGACGATGTTCAACAGATCCTGAGCGATGCCCATGCAACGTTGTTTTTGCTCAAAATTTTGCAATTTTGGAATAATCTTCGCTGCCGCACGTTTCATGCCTAAAACATCCGTAAAAATTGCTTGGCATGAGCCGAACGATATGCCAACATCATCAGCAACCTCTCTGATAGTGATTCGACGATTATCCAAAATTATTTTCTTCACTGCTTCAATGTTTTCATCGGTTGTTGACGTGCTCGGGCGACCAGGACGAGCATCGTCATTGACATCTTCTCGGCCTTCCTTAAGCCGGTTATACCACAATTGAACTTGTGTTCTGATCATAGTAGACTCGCCAAACGCCATAGTCAACATTTCAAATGTCTTTGCGCATTTAATTTCATTTTTTACACAAAACTTAATACAGTTTCTTTGATCCATTTTTTCGAATAGTAAAAAATCGAAGAGCACACCAAAACACGACTAACCTTTTTATCTGTCAAAAACAAACTGACAATCCAAAATGGCTGATATTGCCAACATATATAACAGACATGTGTACCAACATAACAGAAGAAAAAAATGCTAAAATCGAACATACGTAACTCACGAATTTTGAAAATAACGGTTATTTTTTGATCAGACCTCGTACTTCTATGGAATGAATTATTTCATATTGCAAGACTTCGGTATTATTTCTAAAAGGTTGAGGTAACCTCACCTTAAAGTGTTGTAGGAATTATTATGGTGTATTCGTAAATCTCAAATATTATAATGATTTTTATATTGACAAAAAAATTTATATCTTTATTGCGGCAATTGAAAAATATTATTGTGGATTGAGGTATTTACTAGAAGAACTCTTTCGCCTTTTACTAATCTTATGAAGTTCTGGAAATTCCGGTTATGAAACTTTTATGAAAACTGCCAAAAAAATATATATTTATAAACAAGAAGTTTTTTCTTGTATTGTAAAACAATGTATTCCCTAAATAGAATTATGTATAAAAAATTGGAATTTTCTTGAAGGTTTCTTCTCTTTTTGTTTGTCAAACATTTAAAGATTTTATGATACATATTGATTATTTAATTTGAATTGTAATGAATTTTCAATCAAGGAATAATTTCTTAATCCGCTTACTACATTTATTTCTCATGCATTCCATTTCATTAAGAATTCATGTGAAAAAGCACCTCCCTCTCTGCGCCATTAGAAATTTTCAGGCCAAACGCGAATAAAATTCCGCGTTAATTTTTTCCCGGGGAACAATTCCAACTAATAGAAAGTAATAGGGGAAACAAAAAATTATAATTAAAAAAGGGAGAAATTTCCCGCAGAATTTTATTTATGATTGCCCTGATTACGGTTTCTGATAAAGTGTGTAGTGGCACAGAAAATGCAGCGCTTCCCCAACTTTAAAAAATCACATTAATTAATAAAATATTTCATTCCTTAAAAAGAATAGAAAAACACTGAACTTGAGCCTGCTTAATAGAGATTTTATAGTTTTTTCTAAAAGGTGCCTTGATGCGCAATATTGAAATAATAAATATTATGTTGTGACTACAACCAGAGCTTTCTAAAATAAATTCATAAAATTTGTGTTATCACTACTACCAAAGCTTGCCGAAATGTGAATTTGTTTTTACGAAAATATTCATTTTATTAATAGTTTTAACTTTATTTCTCTATAGGAGTATATGACCAAAAAATTAAGAAGTCACTTAATCATCTGTTATAAGATATATAACATGCCCATATGTATTGTTCGTATTGTACAGAGTGGCCCAAATGAGACCTAGTGAAGTTAAACTAGTCGTTGTTGGGGGTCTTGCGGTAGAAGCTGTTGCACAATTTGAACTTTGTATGGATACATCTTAAGATCCAACTTTAAAATTCTCTATAATGTTGTTCTGGGTATACCAAATTGGCTGGAACGGCGACGAGTTGCGACATATGGATCATTTGCAACACTCTGCTGTACAGCTTCCACGTTGTCTACAGTACGAATATTTCGATGAGCACCGCATCCTGGACGGTCGGCAACTGTACCCAGTTTCTCAAAACGGCGAACTAAACTTGTAATCATGGAAGATGTGGGCGCTGTTCTTACGTTAAAAAAACGGCGATAATTTCTCTGCGTCAGAACAATTGATTGTTGAGGAGAATAATAAAAATCGATAATTTTAATGCGTTTTTGTGGAATGTACGTATTCATTTTAAATTTCCAAGAGTTCAGTTATAATCTGCAAAAATAAGAAATAAATTATATTAAAAATTAAAAAAGTTATTTGTGTTTCACATCAGCTGGTCTTATTTGGGCCACCCTGTATATTATTCACCTTTTACCCTTTTTTGTAAATATATGGTGCGTATGAGTAATATATTATTTTTCATCAGTATTAATCATACTCACACGTACTCATATACAAAAGGGTAAATCGTGAACAATGCGAACATATTTGAAGCTATTTTTGTTATTAAAATTAAGAACGCGTTACATTAATTCAATCATTTTCAATATAAAAGAAACTAGTATTAAAATACTTAAAAATTAATAAAATTAATAAATAAATACTGTAAATTAATATTTTTCTGTATTGAAATAAGAAATTTCAACATGACTAGACTTTCGTTAACGTTTCTTATTGAATCAATATGTTTTTTTATTGACTTTAAGCTGTTTTTTCTCTGGGTGTATGTATGTATGTACTCGTATGTACATATGTATGGATGAACTTGAGCACTTCCTCTTGGAAAAAAAATATTGATATAATGTTGGCTTCTGAGACTCATTTGACTTCGAGAAGCCTTTTCAAAATCAATGGCTACACCTTATAAGATTCAAAGAACCCAAGAGGAAGAGCATGCGACTGCAAACTATTAATATACAAGTCGCTTTGAAACCAATATATGGTGCTACGGAATTCAGCTATGGGGCACTGCTTCAGCTTCCAATGTAGAGAGAATCCAACGACGATAAAATAAAATTTTACGTTTAATAACATCGGCTCCATGGTACATTAAAAATTGAAATTTGCACCGTGATTTAAATATGCCACTAGTGACTGAAGAAATTGCAAAATACGCAGGCAAGTACTTAACAAAACTTGAGTCCCATCCTAATCCCCTGGCTCGTAACATCTTGAATTTTACTGGACACATACGCTTAAAAAAGAGGGACACTACGGCTCTAATACTCAACACTCCAGATGTAGCTGGTTGAATATACTTTTATAATTTAATTTTTTTGCTTAGCACAACTCTTGTGTATCATTAATTTACTATCACTAAGTTCATGCCCGACATTGGTCGGGCCTAATAATTATATTTGGATTCAAGATTTGAACACTTATTTTTAGTTCATATTTGAAGATGCAATAAATAAATATATGTACAAAAAAATATTAACCGAACGCGTGGACCGATTGTAATGATTCTTACATGGATCGATTTTTCTTAATCCTGGGAGTGTCACTAAAGATATGAAAGTACTAAAAATTCAATATGGCGGCCAAAAGAGCAAATGGGTATCATTCGACAGGTATTTTATGATTTTTCATTTCGACTGACTATTTAGGATATTTAATGGTTTAAAGTTGGTCGCAGTCGGGTTTTGTTCATTTTTTTAATTAAGTGCATTTGGAAAATTTTATAAAATTTCAGTCATAAGTCGAGAAATAATATTAATTTTGGTGCTAAAAATATTCAACATTTGCCATTCATTCCATTTATATTATTAAGTTTAACATTTGTTAACGCACTAATGATCCCAAATTATTATTTTACTTAGTAAAATATATTTTATTAAAAATACATTGAAATTGATTGACACTGTTGCCAATGCAGCTCATCAGGGAACCTTTACCCAAACATTTTTTAGAACAACTAGAGATATTATGTTAGACTTTCATTTAAAGAAATAAGAAGTTGAACTAATAGCAAAGTTGAAACAATAACTCAGCATAAACATAACGTGCTCTTCCACACAAACTGCTTACCGTCTGCATTACCTTAGAGCAGTTAGGTAACGGGAGCAGAGTAATGAAACAAAATAAATTATTCCCTGCTTGACTTACTAGGAAATCGTGTAAATATGTAGTTCTGTGTTCAAATTCTGTCGAAGACATGTGTGTTTATTTTTAGATTTGCACGTTAAATTTTTGCCTTTCAATTCCATTCAATTTGCATTACACTCACAGTTTTTTTACTAACACAATCAAACTTTTTAAATTGAAAACTAGATTGCTTTCAAATTCACCAATCCATTTATATGGCAATTTAATTTGAACATTTGAACATTTTGGTCACAGCTTACTTTGATTGAAGATACAAATTTAAGTTGTTTCTTCGTCGGTGGCATTTAAAAAATGAAATTGACTATCAATTTGTGCCTCAGCTATCAATTTCAAGGAGTTTTGACACACACTATGTGGGATGAAATTGAAAGCGATGTATTGAACGTGTGGCTGCAGCGTTAATAAAGTATCTTAGTGTGAGAGTAAAACATTTGACTTCAATCACAGCAACCACGAGTTCAATATCGCCAGCTGGCATTTGATTTTTGTCAACGACTTCTAAAAGTATTGCAATTTTTAAGTTATTACTTGTAATCCAAAGTTGTAAGCACTTACCTCCAATGACATTGCCATGTTAAAATAATAAGTTGAAATGTTAAAGTAGAAGTAATATAAAGTATTTTATTCACATGATTATTAGCAATTTATTCATTACTCTCATCATACATCTCATCAAAACTTTTGCTGGGATAATAAAAAGAGGCAGTTGCTTCTTCTTTCGTACATTTAGCCGAAATTATTTCGAAAACAGAAACAGAAGATAAAAGCACAAAAATTCATTTTGGTTTATATGGATTTACTTGTATGCTGTTGTATTTTTATTTTACTTCAAATTATATCCTCTTTTTTGTCTCGCTGTTCTTGTCTGTGTAGCATAAAGAAAAAATACATGCATACGAGTATATATAATTCTATAATAAAGGAATATGAAATTATAATTTTTAGTTTTGACAATGTTTTCAAAAGTTTTGCTTCGGACTTATAATGACTTTTATCCTTTCAGAGAATTATGTTCACATATAAAATTATTTTTAATTAAAAATCCACTTGCGACCTAAATCAATATATATTTTCATACAAATACAATAACTTTTGGTAGCTTGTTTATTAAAAATTATCTTATTTTTCTTTCCTTTTAGGTAAGTTCGATTAAATGTTTCAATAACACTAAATCCTTGGAAAGGGTAAGAAATTAATATACAAATAAGTAATGAAACAATGTATGTCATGGGGCAATTAACACAAATGTTGTGCTCATTGCGCCCAATAAAAATATCACCTGCCCTTATTTATTAACTTTATAAACAGTTTATCTAAAAATAATCCTTCCTTTACTTTAAAACCCCGCTAGTAATTCATCTTCTCTACCAAATGATTTTACTGGCAGTTACTAATAAATTATGCCTTTCTTCTTCATAATTGTATAAGTAGCAATTTCTTTCGCTTACTGGCTTTGTGCAATATTTACGTATTCCAAGAATAACAAAAACTTTCAATTTCTCTTAAACAATAAATCAGCTCGAAATGATTGATTTGTAAAAATTTCAAAATTATATTCCTAAACAAGAAGACAATAATAAATTGAAATTCTAGAACATGCACTAATAATTTTAAACAATGGAAACAATGGTAAATTATGAGGGAAAATAAACTTCAATGGGGATATTATGTAAATTGTAATAATGTAATATTTGCAGTGTTACCACCAGCAGCAAAATTCAAAATTACCCTTGAGATGAAGCAAAATTACCTGATTTAATTGAAATTAATTACACTTGATCATAAATTAAAGTTTTATTTTATAAAAAAAAACCTTTGCAAAAAAGAAAATTGTAAAAAAATTCATTTAGCGGAGATCAATGTTAATGATACTTTTAAAAAATTTATTATGTGACATATTGTCAAATTTTTATTTTAAATTAAATTTATTTGTTGGTGATTAAGCATGTCTATATGTATTTCATTGGAGCTTTAACAAATCGTCAGTAGCCTTCAACCACACTTTTGAACAGTCACAAATGACAATTTGCTAAAGCACCAATGAAATGCATGTAGGCAGGCTTAACCACTAAGAAATAAATTTTATAAATTATACTGTTTAGATTCTTATAGAAACTTAAAATAAATTAATAAAAATAACACAAAAACTAACAAATAAATTAACAAAAAAATAAAGAAATCTATATAAACTCGTATAAAAATTTATCCTTTTTTTTTGGCACGGCATCATACGTGCATGGCTGGACTGATACCTTCCATTTCTTTTCTGTTTTGTTTGTTATTGTCTGGAAAAGAAGAATATGAAAGAAAAAATCAAGAAAGTTACGCGGAACGGTCTAAAACGGGAAAATTTTGTGCTGTTGGTATTTTTTCTGTTTTTGATAAGATTGGTATAAATACAGTTTAAAATTTACTCAGTTTGTTACTGGATGCGAACCAAGTCGCAGGAAGTTGCTAGTATAAAATATAAATAAAATATTTCTTAAATCAGTTTTACAAATACTAAGCGTGCTAAATATTCTTTCAACTGATGAGGCTCTATTCATTATCAAGATTTTGCAAATCTATATTAAAGAATGGAAATCCAACAGTGATTTTGGTTGAGAAGACTGTGCATTTTCTGGATCAACAATATCTAAAATGTTATAAGTTTCATCAATAAAATCAAATTAATATTTTATTTGGTAAACTACTTCAATAAAATTGGGTGGCGTTGGCTGAAGTAGTTAGCACGTTGACTACAAAAACGAAGATCCTGGGTTCGCACCCGGTATCAGACAGTCATCAAATAACAACACCACACATTTTTCTGATGTACATTAGTGTCCCTTTTCATAAGTTGTTGTAGGAAAGTTCATGTGATGAAGGCATAGTCACTGGTCACTGAATTATACCGACTTCAGCAGATACTAATCCCAATGTAACATCAGAGCGCCCTCCTTCGTTGTGTAGCAGAATCATCGGCGAAGTAAAATAACCAATAAAACGGCTACTAATCACATCTTCAAAAATTTAATACGCCTCATTTAACACCAGAGGCGCTGCAACACTGCATTATTAAAAAACGTGCAAAAAGCAGAGTTGTAAAAGAATGAAGCTTTCCTCTATTTCTTCCTTCACCATCTGTCTTCTCTATCACTATCCCTTTCCTAAAAAGAAGGTAACACCTACTAATAGTAGTAGGCATTAATTGTCTGGGTGTTACTTCTCTTTAAAAAAAAAATATAGAATTTCCTACAATTACACTGGTCTGCCAAAAAATTATCTTAAATAAAAATGTGTGCAATAGAGGGATCTTAATGCCAATATATATTTTATGTAACTTTAAAAATATTATTTTAGCCGTGTTATCAATTTTCCATAAGCTCTGGGATTTTAAAACATCGATTTTTATATAATTGGAAGAAATTGATAGACCAGAAGAAAAACCAAGAATTCTTTGTAGGTATGCCATAGTGTTAAAAAGTGTTGATAAACGATAAAAAAGGAAACAATTAAAAAATGGAAGATTAGTGCTTTGAAAGGGAAGAAATTTAAATTACACCTGTACTAAACCTTAAAAAATTACCCACAAAGTGGCAACACTGAATATTTGCTTAATGTACACATTCAGTCTCTCTCTCACACCCATACACGCACGCACAATCATACATATTCAATGTAAAAGATATTTACAACGGTATTTCTCCAAACTGTGTATGAGTATATATATGTGGGTGTCTGTAGTTGTGCGTGTCTCTACACTAGCCATAGAAAATTATATTAACAACAATAATAGGAAAATTCGATAGTATTGAAATATAGTAAAAATGTCACTTAAACATAACTGTATAGTAATGATAACGAAAATCACTAGCATTACTTATATTTAATAGAAGGATTCAAAAAGGAAAAAAAAACTAATATTGATTCCCAAAGATTTAATGAATTTGATAAATTTTGAGTGAAAATGAGCATATAGAATTATAGTTTCAATGAAAAAAAAAAAAAATAAGCTAAAGAGTTATGTATCAGCAGGAATGTGTGTTATTGAAGTTAAAAGTTCCATATCCAGCGCTATTTTGAAACTGGTGATTTAAGTTTAGTTAACATAACAACTATATTTTAGAAATGCATTAAACTGATCCAGAATCACAATAAGCCACTGATATCTTTGACTCAGGGATGGAAAAGTTGGTAGAATTGTAATTTTTTTAGCACTATTTGAAAGTCAAAAGTACCATAGCACCCCAATGACCAATTTAGCACTATTGAAACTTTTTTCCTATTGTACAACATGCAAAAAAATGAATCAATAAATAACCAGTTTCGAGAGCTGGTTGATGTAGGAATTATTAAGCCTTTAAGAAACGACAACATTTATACGTTTTGCTCGAGGGTATTAGAAATTAAAAATGAATTAAACAAACCGATGTTTTCGGATAATTCCAGAAATGCTAGAGGAATATTATCTATTATACATTCGCCTGAAAATGTGGAAAGGGTATTCGTACCAACATATAAATAAAACCAAAGTAATAAAGACTGTTTGCATCGACTGTCTCCAATCGAATCAAGGATGAAAAAGTATATCTCCTAAATCTTACTTTTATATTCAGATCTCAACAACTAATAGTCTTTTGTATACCTACTGAAATTAGACATTAATATTGTTTAAAAATTAATATTAATTAATAATAATAATTAATGATATTATAATAAATTAACTTCAAAGTGCCTCTTGTTAATTGTTAAGTTTTTACACACATACATTCATACATATACAAATGAATTTTACGTACGTTTTGAGTTAATTGAAAAAAATTAAGATTTTGGTACAATCGTACTGGAAAAAGTAAAATTTTTCTTAAAAGTTAGTATAATTTGAAAATCTGATTTCGCATCCCTGCTTTGACTTCAATATTTAACCTCCATTTGCACCCAGAAGTGCCCTATATTTTCTGTATTTAAGCCACTGAATTCCCATGATGAAGCCATCAGGGGATTCCCCCATCCCCCATATCGCACCAGATAATCTGCCTGGCTGACGATGTCGACATGAAATTTTCTTTCGTTTATTTATATATATATATATATATATATATATATATATATATATATATATATATATATATTTTTTTTTTTTTTAAGAAAAGTAACACTCAGGCAATGAATGCCTATTACTATTACTAAGTGTTACCTTCTTTAGGAAAAGGATAGTGATAGAGAAGACAGGTGCTTAAAGAAGAGATAGAGGAAAGCTTCGTTCTTTTACAACTCTGCTTTTTTCACGTTGTTTTTTAATAATGCACTGTTACAGCGCCTCTGGTGTTGAATGAGGCATATTAAATTTTTGCAGCTGCGATTAGTAGCCATTTTATTGGCTATTTTACTTCGCCGATTATTCTGTTACACAACGAAGGAGGGCGCTCTGATGTTACATTAGGATTAGTATCTGCTGAAGTTGGTATAATTCAGTGACCAGTGACTATGCCTTCATCACATAAACTTTCCTACAACAACTGATACAAAGGGACACTAATGTACATCAGAAAAATGCGTGGTGTTGTTATTTGATGACTGTCTTATACCGGGCTCGAACTCAGGACATTCGTGGACAATGTGCTAACTACTTCAACCAACGCCACCCTCAATTAAAAACAAAAACAAATTTTCTTATTTTCTTTGTGTTTTCTATATAAATAAGCGAAAGAAAATTTCTTCCCTTATAGCCTACAGAAATCTAGTGCCAGTTACTCAAATGCTGGTCCCTGCTCACACCGAGCAGTCAATGTCAATGTGCTTATTACGACTTGCATCTCCGTTCTCTTCATATCCAAAAGCACGAATTTTTACAATCCTCCCTACCTCTTGCCATGAATGGTGGGTTGGTGCTGCTCTCCACCCAATTATTGAACTCTCTGCAGTAACGACCTATCGGTAATTTCACCCATCTGTCACACATTCCCCCATCTAACGGCGACCCTATTCTTGCCAGCTCGTGGGCTGAGGTCTATGACAATATCCCATATCTAGACCTCAAAGATGGAATTCGTAAGTTAATTATATCTAGTTAGATGTTAATAATGCATCGACTTTAAATAAAATTTAATTTAGCGTTACAATTAGTTAACAATACTGTAACTTAGCGCTTTTAATCTCGTTCTGGGAAGGAAAATATCGCATTTTGGTTATAAATATATAGTTGACAATGCTGCTCAGACGATTTTGATGGAAATGAAGATAAAAAATCGTGAGATTGGAATTTGAAAAATTTCTTCTTTCAGCCACGTTCTGTTCATATAAATAATGCTTAAAATGCTAAATTTTCTTGCCTGCCGACAATCAGGTGCAAAATAAGTTTGCCTTTTTTAAATTTTCTGAAATGCAGACGTGCGATCCTTATTTTCGTCTTCTGATTATGATGGCATCAGTAGTCTTTTATCAATCACCTCTAGTTTGAAAGATATAGTGACGTATAAAATTTGCATAATCTACAGAAATGTTTGTTTACATTGTTAGTGAATAGGATCTACTTAGTAAGCGTTTGTGGCTAAATAAAGTAGTATTAACAAACATCATAATAATAAATGTCATGAATGACACGATAAAGTAATAAGACTAGCAGATTTGCTTATATAATATACATAGATATATGAGAATAAACAAGTGTGTCTTGCGCTTGGCAAAAGTATTTATGTACATATTTAAGTATTTGTATGTATGTGTGCTAAAATGCCGTAATAAGTAATAACATCATCAATAATGAAAAAGAAAAAAATTCAAATTGTATTCTGCAACATTTTCCAACAAAACTACAAATTTATGCTAATTAAGTAAATAACTTTTTGTGTATGAATAAAAGAACACATAATCGTACTCCCAGTTTTTACACAACAATTTCATCGAACACATGCATAAAAAAATTAATGAAAGGCTTCTCTAACTTTTTTCCTCCCCCTCTCTCTCTCTCTCTCGCAGGACAATGATTGAAAAAGGAGGGAGGGAAAGAAAACATTTTACTACAAATAGTTTTAGCTGGTTTTTGTTAGAAACCAACAAACAAACAAACAAAAAACACAATTGCATGCAAGTTATGGGATAAGATATATTTTTTGCTGTCCTTTCTCTCTCTCTCTCTCTCTCTCTTCCAGTTTAGACATAAAATTGGCAACTGGCCATGTATGTGTACAAAAATAAAAGATATGATAAAACTGGTAATATTTGTTTCCTATTAAACTGGCAAAACAAAAGCAATAAAATTTTTTTTTTATCAGTAGCCAGCCTCTATTTATGCTACAGCTAAGGTTTAAGTTCAAACTCCCTGCACATGCCCTGCCATTCCATTCCTCACTCTGCTGCTGCAACTAAATTTAGTTTAGTTTATTGCAGAATATCCAACAATTGAAAATCAATGTCCCCTTAAACTATGAATTACAAAATAAATGAATAAGTATCATTTGTTCAGGTCCAATGTATGTATGTTTGTGCATATATATGTGTGCATGTGTGTGCGTGTGTATGTATGTATGTGCATGAAATAATACTGTATGCCAAGTTAAGTTATGGATCATTGCTCTGGCTAAAGTTTAGATTTTTATTTGAGACTTCATTTACAAGAATTTTTAAATGATAAAGTTTTTTTTAATTTTTTTTTTAAGAAATATTGAACCAGAAAGAGCATCACATGAATATGAATCAGGGTGGCAATTCTGCAAGGAATGAGGATCTTATTTTAAGCTAGAAAAAATACTTAGGAAATTGTGCCATGTTGGCTTTTTAAAACTTTTTTTTTTTGGTAGTATGAATTATAAAATTGTTAAAACAGTGCAGTTCGGTTAAAACAAACAGCGCTTGTAACAAGTTATTGTCGATTATAGCGAACTTCGGCTTATAGCGAATTTTCATTTACTAGGAATTCTTTTTAAAAACTTTAAATGAAAATTCAAACAAATTGGGACGAAAACTTTATCGATGTGGATCCCAGAAGCTTATGTTTGTATACGGATGGATCCAAAACGGAAGATAGAGTTGGTGCTGGAGTTGTAGAACCCAACATAAAAATCTCGCCCATGGGCAAATGGCCTACGGTATTTCAGGCAGAAATACAGGCAATCACCAAACGTGTTGACATTAATTTAAATAGAGGCATTAGAGGCGTGCATACAGCTATCTTTTTCGATAGCCAGGCAGCTCTTAAGTCCCTCCTTTCATGGGAATTTTATTCCAGGCTGGTTTTAGAGTGCTTTGACTCATTACAAAAGCTAGCCATACAGAACAAGGTTTCCAGTTTTTTGGATACCTGGCCAGCGCTCATCCGAGGAATGAGAAAGCGGATGAACTGGCCAAGAGAACCTCTGCTACTCTTTTTATGGGCCCAGAGCCGTTTTGTGGAGTAAGTCGGTTGACTGTAACATCTCTGTTCAACGAAGATGACACTTCGACCGCTAAGGAAATGTGGCTGACTTGTTCTGGTTTAGGGCAAGGCAAAGCATTGTTGCAGCCATTTACATACAATGGCATCCTAAACCTCAACAGGAATAATTTACGGCTGGTTACTTGTTTTCTTTCTGGTCACTTTGGACTGCACTATTTTCTGTGGAAAAGTAACCAAGTTCGTTCATTTGTTCGTGTCGTTTGTGCTTAGAAGATGACGAGACGACGGCACAAATTTTTTGTGAGTGTGTCGTCTTATGTAACAGTAGAAGGTGTGTTTTTCATTCTGAGATTTTGTGTTGAGATGATATTAGGCGGACTTTTCTAATATCTGTGCTGACTTTCATAAGGAGAATCATACAGAGATTGATTTAATTTAATTGGCACAAAAGATCCATCAGGTGTTGCAGTGCCGGTCTTTGGACCAGATCTTCCTCCTTTTCTAATCTAATTCTAATGTGTTCAAATGCTATCAACAATTTGTAAGTTTTTATGTGATGATTTTTTAAAACAGTTAAAAATTAAATAGGTCAGATTAGTTTAAAAAGTTGTGGAGAAAATGCAAAAGTAAAAAATAAATAAATAAATACTGGAGGAAATTACGGCATTCAATACGTATCGAAATTTAAAAATATTTCCATACAAACTATTGAAATATTTTTAAATTACAAGTCGTATTAAATGCCTTAATTTGCCCTCTGATTTTTAAATTTATATTTTTCTATATTTTTTCTTTAAAATATTTTTTTTTTTGCTTATGATTTGTTGATGAGTTGTAGAATACTCGTATACTTAATCTTGTTAAAACGAAATTCGCTTATAACGAGCAAAAGCACCAGATCCCTCGGAGATTGCTGTAACTGAATACCGAATACCGTTCGTTAGTTGTTCCTTGGATATAATAATAACATCCAGTAAATATAATTTCCAAGAAAAAGTTGGCCAAATTTCTCACTGTTAATGACTTATTTGCCTGAGACAAGGACTTTGTGTTACACCTGAAAATCCGCTCTCGATCTTAGTCGGAAGCTCTGGAGATCATTTCGAAAAATAAAGCATTAGCAAATAATAACCTTTATCAAGTCGAATGTAAAGCATTTAAATTAGTTTTCGTAGCAAATCATGTTTGAGGTAAACATGCCACACAGCAATCTGAAATGAGTTTAGTCTTAGTGGTCGGAGTGCCAGACAGGGACTATTGGATCAAATCTGATAAACTATATGAGGGTAGTACGGTCTTTACAGACGAGCCAAAAATGGGGTAAGACACAGGGGCTCATGTCTACATCTTGGGGTTCTTTCAGACTGCTGAATGAATGCAGCGTTTGCTAAGCTGAGATTTTGATGATCTTCAGGGCCACAGAATTTGTGGCCAGAACTGTGACTAAAGGTGAGGAGGTAACCTTCTTTGCCGACAGCCAGGCAGCGCTAAAAGCTTTGAAGACACACAATGTCAAATCGAAACTATTTAGTGACTATAGAAGACCCCTCAACTTGCTTATGGACAAATATAGTGTCAGACTATGAAATTGAAATTGCCGATGAGCTGACAAGAATAAGGTCGGCGTTATATAGTGGAGTGGAGGAAATGTAGGGAACACGTAGTATTGGACAGTAGAACATCTGTTGTGCCACTGTCCGGCTCTAAGCCGCACTTGATTTGACTGTCTTGGTGATCACACTTTTCGAAGTCTTGAACTTGTATCGGGAATGGAAATGTGTAGACTGCTAAGGTTTGTTAAATCTATGTGGAAGTCATGCGATACAGGCAGCACGAACTAGGCTGCCATACTTACAGGTTTCTTGTCATCTGCTGGTATCGCTAAGGATCAACACTGGTCTATGCGAGGTCCCTGACCAACCAGACTAACCTAACCTAACCTAACCTAACCTAGTGGAGTGTGTGACAGATCGGTTAAATTACAGAAAGTTAATTACTACAGTGAACTCACTAACTTAGTGGGGAGCAGGACCAACCGTCCATGGGGAAGTAGGGAGGATTGTAAAGTCTAGAGGGCTATGCGGCCAAAACTTGACTCAGGAAGATCCAAACTGCAATTGCACGTGAATAGAAAGTTGATGGGAGTCTTGGTAGGTGTGTTAACTGGTAACTGCTCGATCAGAGAAAGGGCCAGCATTTGGGAAACTAACACTCCAGATTTCTGTAAGATGCGCGAGGATGAAGAGGAACTACACACCATTGAACATATTATCTGCCATTGTCTGAAGCTGCAACTAAATAGGCTTACATGGCTGAGCAGCCATTTCCATGTGTGATATGGTAAAGTGTAAACTGGAGAATATCAGGTGCTTCATTTTGGGAATTTAGTGGCTTAAGGACAGATTCTGGGTATAACAGAGGGATGAGTTTCCATTAACGGGTACTAATAGAAAGGAATCAAAATAGACCAATATAACTTGGATATTACTGATTGATAATGGACTCACCAGCTTGATATTGAGTTTCTCGGTTTAGGATAATTATTGCAAAAAAAAAAAAAAAATAACAAAATCTTTAGTTTGGTGTTTAATAGCTCATGTAGTGAAATGTTTAGCCATGTTTATTCGGCAGATCTTCTCGTACTAATTTAACCTTTGGGTTGGTGCTTTGCACTCGCAACGAAAAGTAAAAGTTAACTAATGTTCGAAATGGAGTATTAACTGGAAGCAAAATTTTTTAATTATGGATTTCTACATATTGAAAAAAAACAATGAAATTTTCATCTCACAAATTTCGTAGTAATTTTAGTCTAGTGAATCGATGGCCTTTCAAATAATATATTATGGTTTCAATGTAATACTTGCATAACGAAACTTGATGTTCTTAAATATTTTTTTTTATCTTTGAGGTTTTTGAGGTAATTTTCAGGGTCCATTAGTTAGCGCTTCAATGAAAATGTTCAAAAATAAAGTATTATAAAGTCAAATCGTTCATTAATTTTAGATTAGGTTGAAGTGGAGAATTAAAAACGATCACTAACCATCAAAAGAACTTGTATTTATTAAAGTAGTTCGTCAATCTGTGTCAGTCAATTTTAGATTAGGTTAAGTTAGCTCAGGTTAGATAAGGTTGACGTGAAGATGCATTATTCTCATGGCAAAGGACATACGCATAAGCGGGTATAGCTATGTTGTGTGCTCCCATGTGACTTAAAAATGAGCCATAACCTTCATAAGAACTCGTTATTATTGAAGTAGTTCCTCAATCTGTTCCAGTCAAACCCCAAAAGGTGGCTAATGTCTAGTAAGGTATCATCTTCAAAAAAGCGGTATCTCGGCTGGTTGACAGCATGACAATGATAAAGAAAGTAGTTCATTGTCTCAAGGTCCTCCGTGCATTCTCTGCAACCTTCATTCCGTTTCAAGTGCCCTCTGAAGTTAGAGTGTCCCGTCAAGATGCTGAACAACTTTCCTAGTTCGGGCTTGTTTAGTTTTAACAGGCCCCTTGTTTTATCTTCTTTCGGCTGGCCTCATTAATTTGAACACATATTTGAAAGTTAGTTGAAATTGAAAAGAAACACTTGCCGAACATAGGAAGTTCAGTAACTCCAAAAAAAAAATGATTTGGAACCGGACCAATACGATAAGTATTATCAAATAAGGTGAGGTTCTTTTTTCAAAAACTGCTGGGTATTTGACTTTCTAAATTAAGTATATAAAATGTACTGTCCTTGGGACTTTTGCTTAAAACTTAGTGCTGCTAAAGCATGATGAGGTAGTAAGAGAGTGAGAGGAGGAATATTGCCAAAATAAAAAGCAAATGATTTGTTATGGTATGGAAAATTGTAACATTTTCATGATAAATCGTTTTCGAAGTATTAAAACTAAAATATTGGGAAAATAAAATTTTAAATTTTCTATAACAAAGTGTTGGTGCTTACATCTCTACACAAACAAATTCAAGGAAAGATAATGGACCAGCTTCCGATGTGGTTTCTTTTATATCTTGTTTTATTTTTTGCTTTAGTTTGTTTGCTACTTGACTAAGGAAGGAAAGGGTTTTTTTGTGTGTTTTATTTTGCTGAAACCTTACGATAGTATGGACAAGTAAATGGTTTTGGATAGTACATGAGTTTGCTAAATACATATCGTGTGCTAAACTGGAAAACAAAAGAATATTATTATTTGTAGGAGAAATACGTTATAAGTAACGTTGTGGAAAATAAATTTCAGCATAAAACATATGGAAAAATTCTAATGTTTGGATCTTTAAGGCAATCGTAATATATTTAAACACTTTTTTAATCATCGATTCTTTTATTTTTGTTTAGCTTTTGACAATTTTGTGGTCAGTCACTACTCCTTTTAATCTCAATTTTCAATAAACTTTTTTTTAATATAGTTCTCTGTGATATGTTGCACTTTCGCCGGCGTTATTAATATTCCTTCGAATAGTTTAATAAATTATTTTATTTATGGTTATTAAAGCAATAAGAAAAGGTATTATTATTTATTATAATTATAAGAATTCAATTAATAACTGCAAAATTTTTTATTTGAAAATTGGCACCAGAGTGCCGAACTTCAATCGGTTTCTTATAAAAATTAATACACCCACACGAATACATTTTTCTCGGTGACCAAAACTGTTTTAGATCAACTCTGCCCATTTCATCAAACAATTGTTTAGAAGCCACATCTCATTTTATTTTATGATCTTTAATTTATGCTGGAAGCACAACTGGGGCGAATGACGAATTTTTCGGTGCAAACTTTCGTCATAAAAAATAAAACACATTTGTGCATATGAAAATTAACGGCCTGGCCCACGATGTCGACAAGAAAGTTTCTTTCGCTTACTTACATTGAAAACAAATATAAATTCTCTTATTTTGGTTTTGTCTTCAATATAAGTAAGCGAAAGAAACTTGCTTGTCGACATCGTGAGCCAGGCCGTAAGATAAAACCGCCGTAGAATGAAATTCTTCGTGCGTGACGAACTCTGAGATAGATTTATTTCTATTTTGTACGCCGACGAACGACGAAAAAACTATTTTCTCTCTCTCTCTCCCTCTCTCTCTCTCTCTCTGTTTTTTTTTGCACACACAATAACCAACTTTATCAAATATAACAGAGGAATTCGCTGAGTAAATTCGTCATTGTTTTGCTTCACACGACGAATTTACGCAGCGAACTGTTATCGACGAATTTGTCGTCGTTCGTCCCAGTTGTGTTCCTAGCATTAGTTGTCCCTGAGACAGCAGTGAATGAACATGCTTAGCGGATGTAATGACATATTTAAAATACAGTGCGAAAGATAAATGACGGAATTAAGAATATACCTTTCAATGTACGAGTATAATACTTTTAATAATCTTTTATTTTATCCAACATATAAAAGGTATTATAAAATGTTATTCACAGGCATTATTATTATTTTCATAAATAATTAAGAAAGCAAAATAGATTTAAATTAAAGAAAATAAATTTCAAGCGTAGTGACTTTATGTGTTGTCAGGTAAGATAGACCGTTTAACGATCGATAGACTTTTTATTAAGGAATTATTTGCTATTTGTTTACTTGATAAAGTCGGTTTTGTTTTTTTGTTTTAAAAAAGTTAAATTTTAAAACAGCAAAATGTTTGAAAAACTTCCTCATTTTACCAAGACATCAAATAGCAAATTCAGCTTGAATTGCACTCTTTTACCTATTTGACATCCAAAATAAATCATTTTGATTAAATTTTTATAAAAGTAAGTACTTTTACGTATCACTGTACTTTAAATTTTCTCACCAATACAGCTGCAAAACATTTTTGGGCTTCCTTGTTTTAGATGTTCGTTTGATGTCGCTCTCTTTGTCTACCTCTCTTGTCTCCTTCTCAAAGAAAACTTTACTCACATTTGAGATAAATAAATTTTTGCTTTTAATATTATTGATATTGTTTAAGTGGCAATTCTATACGTTTGCCCAACATATTGTTATTATTGCTGTTGCCATTGCCATTTGAAATAATTTAATTTTCAAATGTGTCCGTTATGCAAATGTGTGTAAATAGAAAACACGATGTGTGTGCTTGTTTGCTAAATAATTTTAAAATGAGAATTGAATTCAAATTATATTTATAGCATAACTTTAAGGCAGGCATGTGCAGTATGAATATCTTAGCATACGCAAAGGCAAAACTGATGAGCATTTAGGCAGTTATTTACATAATATTTTTGTATTAATATCAATAAAAAGGATCACTTCATTTGGTAGTGATTTTTCAAAAACCAACATCCTTATAAACAAAAACAAAACAAGAACATATTTATCTTCTTTGAAAGAAAAAGAAAAATTGGAAAATTTTGCTTTTCTATCTGTATGCATTATGAGAATTAATAATAACCTGCAGCTTCTCAGAAAATTCAGGTCAGGGTATGCAACCTGTGTCTTCCCCTTAAGTCAAATAGTGCTTTTTTGATATGCATAGAAGCGAAGGCGAACGCTTATGTTTACCTGGTGTTAAGACTACTCACGTTAATATTTATTTTATTCTATATAGAAGTAACACAGAAATAATGAATGCCTACTACTATTACTAGATGTTACCTTCTTCTAGAAAGGGATAGTGATAGAGAAGATAAGTGAAGGCAGAGATAAAGCAAAGCTTAATTCTTTTTTACAACTCTGCTTTTTACACGTTATTTTTTGTTACGGCAGTGTTGCAGTGCCTCTGGTGTCAATGAGGCGCATTAAATTTTCGAAACTGTGTTTAGAGCTATTTTATTGATTACTTTACTTCGCCGAGGATTGTGCTACGCAATACCGACGAAGGAGGTTGCTCTGTTACATTAAGATTAGTATCAGCTGAAGTCGGTATAGTTCAGTGACTAGTGACTTGCCTTCATCACTTAAACTTTCTTACAAGAGCTGAAAAAAGACACCCTAAAGCACATCAGAAAAATTAGTGGTGTTGTTATTAAATTACTTTTTCAGTGAACGTGCCCGAACCCAAGGTGCTAATTAATTCAGCCAACGCCACCGCATCTGCTTATACCAACATACGTCACAGCGACCTTTTTCGTTGGTACTTTTAGAAATATTAATTAGTCGGCAAAGTGAAACAACTAACACATTGGCTGAACTAACGCTTCTACTAAACAATAGAGGCGCTACAGAGAGAGGCGGCTTCTCCATAATCAATCCTTCGTACACTATTCCATCAGTAAAGCAAGTAACCTTAAGAAGGCATACTTATAACCACAAAGTACTTACAGAAATGTCACGAGACGGAAGATAACTTGTGTTTTCGGAGGTCTCACTCACTCTCTCACTGACTGCGTCTTCTTTAAGGTTTCTCTCGTGGTGGCAGTTTTGGGGGTATTTTCGTTTTATACTTTGTAACCTCATCGTGAGATTTTTGTAAATAAATGGAGAATATTGAAATTTTTTAATGAAATGAAATGACTTCTCTAATAATTTGAAAATAATTTTTTATCCCCTTCTTAATAGTAATAAGCTTATTCGCATTATGGTTTTTAATTCAACACCACAACTTCTTTCATTTAATTTTGTAAAATTGTTTACTTCTTCAAATGTATTTTCATTTGATTCTCTGTGGTCTCATTCGCTGTGTAATTTTTGTAAGTAAAAGGCAAAAATTAAAATTGTTCAATGAAAACGCTTAAAGTTAAATCAGGAGTCATTTGTAGAGAAATTTTAATCACTTTTTAATACCAATAATCTTTTTCACATTCTTTTTTTTTAATTCAATGCAACAAATTCTTTCATTTAATTTTGGAAATATGTATGTACTCGTATGTTCATTGCAAAAAATACACATTTTCTCTTGCTTGTTTTGATTATTTGTTTTGATTATTTGTTTTGATTATTTGTTTTGATTATTTTATATACTACAGTTGTCCCTTTCTCGCAGAACCTACTCCACAAATGATTTTAGCCTTTTTCATAAATCACTTTCTTCAACTCTGGTTGATTTATTAGTTTCACTTGAAGGACAACAATTGCCGCGTTATTGTCATTATAAGGCCACAAATGTTGGAAAAGGTAATCGAAAATTGGTCCAAGTCATTCGTGGCATATTAAAATTATAATGCCAGAAGATTATTTGTTGAATAAAGCAAATTTCATGTCAATTTAAAAAATTCATCTTTGTTTTATTCCATTTCAAAGTTCTATACTTCTATAAAAAAAAAACACTCTTTACTTTGTACGGAAGTAAATGCGCGTAGCCCTTTAGAAATCTCTGCAAATTAGCTGCACTGAAGCCCAAACACTCGGTGCGGTAAGGATTCATATAATTTGGCATATTGGCAATATCTTCTCTTATAATTGCAGCCAGCTCATTGAATGATATCTAGGTCTCCCAAACTCTCAACAAAGTTTGACATTAAATGATTTTCAATGCACAGCATCACCTTTTCGTTACATGTCTTTGTTGTGCAATAATCGCTTTAAATCCTTTGCTTAACAAATTTAAAAGGTTTTGTACAATAGCACTCTGTCTGTCTGTCTGTTTATATTTTAATTTATAAGTTCGATATATCGTTAACCTTCGGTTAACTTCTTCAGGATATTTCCTGTTTTTGTGCCATCACAAACAGAAGACACACACTTCCAAAAAATTCGTTTCATAGTTATCATGTCCCTGAGTAAAAACAATCTAAGAATGCTCACAGGCTTCCTCTCAGGTCATTGTAGACTGAGAAAACACCTCAGCAGACTTGGCATTGCGAGTAACAGTCTGTGCAGATTTTGTGAGTACGACGATGAAACCCCAGAGCATATTCTGAAGGACTGTGAAGCGTTATGCCACAGAAGATATATCCAATTGGGCAAGCACCTATTTGAGGATTGGGAACTGCCAACACTAGACCCACTGGCAATCCTCAGATTAATCAGGAGAGTAGGTCTGGATGAGGTGCTCCAGCAGCTGGCAGGGGATACAATAGATCTACTTTGGTCGCAGTGTCCTGTGTTTCCCATTTGACTTAATATTTTCATTCATTCATTCAACATCCCTGTCGATGGTGAGAAAGCAATGAAAAATGTTTTGCTCCTAAACAATTTGCATACTCGTGTATTTTTTGCCAAATTTCCGTTCTTCCGTTGCCATATGTACACTTCACATTATTGAGGTTGACGTATTTCGACTTTGGCTGCGAAGCTTTTGTAATAATCTAAAGGACACAGCAATATTTGATCTTTAATCTTTTACCAAGACGTCGCAGTTGAAGTGGAAATACGCCAACTACGATAAGGCCTAATGTTTTATAACAGTGTATTCTAATATCGATAAAATGGGGCGGAAAATAAGCTTCTGCATGTGCTTGCTGTTATCCCATCATGTACATGTATTTCTTCATATACATATGTAAATAAATGTTCAAATCTAATTTTATATAAATGAACTAAAATATGCTTAACACGCGCTAAAAGTTTGTACAAATGAAACAAAACAACAACAACAGCAGCAAGAATATTATTCCATAAAAAACGAGATAAAAATTGTAGAAAAACAAATATAAACACTGCATATAAATACAATCAGACAAAATAATCTGGCCAAATAAAGACAACACTCGCTGCCAAGTGAAATTCTTACTGCAGAAAGCCAAAAAAAGGACACGATAATATTATTTCAAACTCAGCAGTGACTATGGCAAACGTTTGCAATAAAGCTTTGGGGAATTTCTTGAAATGAAATGCTTGAAAAGCAAAAAAGAACGGGGTTGCTGCATGTGAATAGTAAGATGCAGCAAATAGTTTGGTGGTCTTGTCAGTTGTTCGAGAGAATTAAATATAAACTACTGAGTGAGTGCTTTGGTTTTATTTTCATTGACTTTTCCGTTTTACTGGCACGATTATTTTCTACCCCAAAACGTTGTTTAAACGTTGCAGTGTTTTTCTTTTCTTTCTCCGAAATCATTTTTAAGTCTTGCAGCAGATTATTTATCCACTTTTACACGATTAAAGCAAAAATTTGAAAATAAGAAGGGTGTGCTGTGAGAAAAAAAGTAAAAAATTATTTTCAGCTTAGAATACGCTAGAAATTCAAAATATGGGAAACTGATTGTTTTTACAATAAGAAGGTTATGTTAGGTTAGGTTAGGTTAACCTGGGTGGTCAAGGACCTCGCATAGACCAGGATTGATACTTAGCTATACCAGCAGATGAAAAGAAAACCTGTAAGTATGGCAGCCTAGTTCATGGTGCCTGTACCGAATGAGTCCCACACTGATTTAACAAACCTTATTAGTCTACACATTTCCATTCCCAATACAAGTTCAAGACTTCGAAAAGTGTGATCACCAAGATAGTCATATCTTGTGCGGCTTACAGCCGGACAGTGGCACAGTAGATGTTCTACTGTCTCAATTACGCCGGGTTCCTTACATTTGCTGCAGGTACCGTCAAGTATTTGTCATATTTTGATGGCATACGAAGCCGTCCAGCAAATCAAATCAAATTAAGAAAAGAAAAGAAACCCCGCGCCTGCTATCTAACATTGAATACACAAATCATGTTCGAACTTGAACTTTCTTACAACAACTGACGCAAAGGTACACTAAGGCACATCAGAAAAATGCGCAGTGTTGTTAGTTAATAGATTTGTTGGTGACCGGGCTCGAACTCAGGACCTTCAGTTTTAAAGAGTGTACTGAAGCCTATATGCTGCTGTCTTTACCTCAAATTACATCTACACATCAAAACATTTAAGCTTGCATAACTAAACTTGCAATTGACCTTCGTAAAGAGTGTTTTGTAGATACCTTGGCGCTTCTTCTTCTTTATGGTTTCAAAGAATTAATTTTGATTTCTGATTTCCAAGAATACAACTTCTATTTGCAATGTTTATAATAATCTTCCTTATTTATATTAAAACACCCTGTCTTCCTAGACTGTTTGCGCACTAACAGCTGAATGCTTGTGCAATTATCCTGCTGCTCTTATAACTGTTGGATTTGTAGTCCTCTAGACATATTTGCCCATATTGCAAAAGCACGTTTATAAAACTCAAACAATTGAAAATTTTAATGAGCAAGTTGTTTGAAATGTTAAAGAACAGAAAAAAAAATCCAAAAGAAATCAAACTGACTTGAAAGTTTCAAACAGCAAGTAACCTGCACCATTTGAATGGCTGGCAAACTAGATGTACTCGTATGTCTGTACACACAACTGACTGTTTTTAAAGTTTGTTGAATAGTTGAATTATGGTAGATTGCTCCTTTGGCTACATTTCACACTAAAGGGTTGTTCCTTAAGTCTAGTTGATGTTGAAATGTTGAACAAAATCACCCCTATCGCGAACAGTTTTTCCCTCGAAATATTTTCTATTTTCCCCAAATTGCAATCGTGAATAATTTTTCCCTAGAAATGTGTTCCCTTTTTATCGTGAATGATATTTTTCATGGGAATTTTTTTCCATTTTTCCCTTTGGTTTTGTTCACTTTAATTTTGCAGGCGAACTGACTTCAATACATCGCGTAATTTCAATATTATACTTCTAATTATATATTAAAAGTTATAAATAATTTATTTTAGGATAAGAAAAACATTTCATTTGAAACCCAAAATTTTTGTATTTCTTGCATTAAGCTTAAATTTGTCAGATTTTCAATTAATTTTTGAGATTTAAAAGTTTTCTTCCCCTTTTTTACATTCACTACGCATTGATAGCTGGAACAAATGTTCCCGTGAAATTCGCGATAGCACATTTCCCTTCGTGGTTAATGAAAATTTCATGGGAATAAAAATTTCACATTTATTCACGATAGGGGTTAATATCTTTTTAATTTAGTGCAATCTTGATTTCGTACTTTCGGTTTTTAATCCAAAAATCTTTCAGTTCTTGATAAAAAACAAAAATTTTTTGATTATATAAAGGGTGGGCAAATTTGAGTATTAGAAACTAGCAGCCTTATTCATAAAAAATAATTCGGTCTTGTATGGCTAAATAAAACAAATTTTTTATGGAAATCAGTTTCATAAACCTTTTATAAAGCAAAAATATTTTTTTATGAATAGGGCCTTAGATCTTCAAGTATTATATCCATAAGAATGAATAAAAGTGGCGCAATATAGACACGTGGAAGGTTGCTAGGAGAATGTGGATTTGCTGCAATGGTAAAAGCGCAATTCAATTTATAAATAGAAATTGTGGGGACATCTCGAGGCTCGTCGCAGTCGTGCGGTAGTTGTCGTGAAGATGGCCACAAAGTGACCGTCTTCCACTTTCTTAGCGAATGTCTGGCTTTGCATCTCTCGACACCCCAGGGGGTTACTCTCTATTGCGTTGCGAAAGCAAATACGATGCGAAAGCTAAATGCGATGAGATGCCAATTTGGTACTCTCTATTACTTTCGCAAGTCCTTTCGCAAAATTCTTTGATAAAGTGGCAGCACTGAGTTTGCAAAAGGAAATATGGCAAAGATTGACAGTAATGAAATGTCAAAATATATAAAAAACGTCTTTTAAGAAAAGGAAAGTTAAAAAAAGTGAAGTGTATCAGTTTTTAATTGAAAGTAAAATAGTGTTTGATGAGGAAAACGATCGTGTAGGACGCATCTTAAGATATATGTATGTAATTCCAATATAATCTCTTCAAAATTTCCGTTTCTGTATGTTTTAAACGCTATTCAACAGGACATAAAAGTTTCAAGTACATCCAGAGCAATTTTAAATATTATAAAACTAGCCGCCGCATTAAAATTAATTGGCCAAGATGGATGCCAACATCAAATTGGGCAGGACCATACCTTAGGTATATCGCAGCAGTCTCACATTAAAAGAATACTACGTTAGAACCATGTCAAATTTATTTGATTTAGCTGCAGAACTGGAACAAGAAGTAAAAAAGTTCTTTACAACACTTGCGGCTGTGGAGCAGTAGATGGTACTCACATACAATCAGTTAGATCGGACAAAAAAAAAAGCACTACACCTCTACACAAAATTGCAGCACAGTATAAATGCTATGGTTTGGTTAATAATATTTCACCTTGATTTTACATATGCATGTGATCACAAAATGAAATGTATTTACATTATCAAATTAAAATATTTGTTCAGCGTATTCACATGTGTTTCTCTCTTTGCGTTTGATATTTACCTATCGCAAGATATTTCCGATAATCGGACGATTTTGGCAGACGTTTTCGCATTACAGAGTGCGGTGATACCAGGCTTGCGAAAGAAAAGAAAACTATATAGATGCGAAAAGCAAATGCGCAAACGCATTAGAGAGTACCAATCGTTCGATTTCGTAGCATTTTTCTTTCGCATCGCAATAGAGAGTAACCCCCCCAGTTCTTAAGCAGCCATATACTAGATGATCTTAAAGCTTGGTTTGAACGGCCATTTCGGATATCTTAATACGGCGGTTTGGATCTACTACCAATCACCGTACTTGGTGGGCAGCCAAGTTAACCAACCAATCAACCAAGTTCGCCGTTGACGTATTGAGAAAATCAGTTTATGAAAAAACATATTTACACTGCCGCTGATCCAGACAGGCATAAAGATTAGAGTTCTTCTAATTGCAAGTTAAGTTTTTAATAATATCCACAGATATTCTTTGCAATGCGCACATTAATCTTTGCAATAGAATTATTATTCTTTAATAGAAAAACTTGTTAAGGCAATTAGACATACGAAATATTATGTACATCCCTATTGAAATAACAATGTACATCCCTATTGAAAACTCCTTTATTTGTATGTATGTGTTTAAACAGAAAGAAAGACGTGTTCATCAGCTGTATTTGGTTCTCTTTGGAGCCCTAAACAAATGATGAGTCAGTTAAAAATTTTGTACATTCACAAAACTTTTTACTCCAAAAAAAAAAAGAAGAAAGAAGTGAAAAGAAAACACTCCTCATAGATACCAAGATACCAGTTGGATAAAAAAAACAAAGTAGGTGTGCTGTGCGGTGGCATAATATTTGAAGGATTAACAGAAATTATCTTTACAAAAATATCGTTTGAGTTTTATTTTCTTACTCTTTTCAACTGTTTTATTATTTTAGCATTTTTGTACGTACTCTATTCTATTTTATAATTCTTATTGGGTTTTTGTTTTTTTTTTGTTCGCTCCTAATTTTTATTTCTTACCTTTTTTTTTTGGTTGCAAAGAATTTTAATTTAATTCATAATTAAAGATAAATATTGTGTATAATTATTTGTAAAACGTGTACAAAATGTAAAAAAAAATATATATATTCAAGGGTGCTTATCGTTCGAATGGAATTTTTTAATGTGTGATAAAAACTGTGTGGGATTTTAATTATGGTGCACATAAATTTTAGGGGTTTTATCTCTACATGACAGGAATTTCTTGCACTTACAAATGAGAATTTGTCATTATTTTTGTATATATATTAACATTTTTATTTGCTACTTTAGGCAGCATATAAAGTTTACTCCTTGCGCCTAAATTTCCTCCCAACAGTGTTGTAATTAAAATTGTTTATGGTTTATTGGAAAGAAGAAAGCTAAGTGACCCATGCTGTGCTGATTTACTTACATACTCGTATGTAACTTAAATGTTTGTGCTTTGTTATAAAAAAAATTATAATTAGTAATAATAAATATTTTTTTAATTTTTTTCGCTGATGAACTAGTTGCAGACACTTTTCTTACCATGTACTTCAATTGCCATCTACTTATGTTTAAGGTTACTGCTCTATCATCGATGCTGTTCTCGAGCAATCATATGGAAACTTTCTGAATATTCTCTTACTATCCGTCTACACGAGCAATAATCTTGGTAATTATTGCCATGGTAACTGCCAAATTCGATTGCCGACACAAGATATTAAAGTGTGGACCGTATGAATATGTAACGCAGTTTGTTTTCCAGCTGGGGTATGACTCAGTCTGCCCAGGGTCTTGTCAAAGGTCTGCTTCCTTTGAATAGTATGTAGATGTTGTTATACTAACACAACTAGTTTTATATACGAACTCACGACTTCTAACGTCTACACTATTAGAAAGTGAAGAGTATGAAGTAAATCCGAGGGGTGATATTATGTCTGGTTAATTCACGAAGTACAATTAATACGAATATAAGGTAAATTCAGGAGACTTTATATTCGTTTACCGTGCAGCTAACTACAACGAGCACGAAGTAAATTCGGAGGACTTCATATTCGGCAAAACTACGAAATAATATTACTACGAAATATAAAGTAAATTCCGGAGACTTTATATTCGCTTCGGTTTATCTACTGAGAGCAAGAGTTGGTAAAGCTTTCGGACGACACTTTTAAGTAGCTTGCTTATAATTGTCGTTCGTACGATCTTGCCACTTGATGATAATTGTGTACAAACGTTGATTACTTATGCCAACTAAAATATGACCTGAGTGGGAATCATACCTTGCGTTGGCATGTTGTGGTTCGGTTTCAATCAGTGGTAGTGTCTGCTGTGTGTCTATGTCGTACTTTGTATACGGTAAAATGTACGTGCAATTTCACTACGGTATACGGTAAAAGGTACGTGCATTTGTACTTTTCATTAAATATAAGTGTAGTATAATGAGTATAAGCTTATAAATACTTGTAACGTCACGTTACAAATATACCATACATTATAATATATATTCAACAATAAAGCTTAAAATACATTACTGAGCAATAATCTCTTAACACGTGCTGTCAAATTCAAATAATATTAAATTTATTTTCAACGCAAAAGAGAAAAATAAAATTTTAAACTATGTAAATCAAATAAATAAAAGCTTAATTTATAATTAGCTATACCTCTAATTATTGCTAAAAAAAAAAACAAATATATTTGGATGTACGTGTTCGCCACAAGCAATTTGACATCATATTTCTGCCGGCGTTAATGCTTCTGTTAAGACACAACAAATTGCTCGTGGTGTCGTAGTGTTACTGTTATTTTTGAATTTCTGGCAACTCTGTGATGTAGAGTCGGCCGCATGTGTTGCAGTGTTATATTTAATTCTGTTCGTTGTAATGAAACATGCATTTTAATTTTAAATTCTCACAAAAACAAGAAGGAGGCCTTCGAATTTTTTTTGTGATATTTTTTAGCGCCCATGAAAAGAGTCTTCCCGGTAAATTTAGATATATTTCGTTATTACTCGTTCAAAAGATATTAACTTTTAAAAAAATCACTTTTTTATATTTTCGTACATAATTTTTTTGCGAGGATCGCCCTATACGAGTATGTACTCGTAGTTGATATAACAAATTTTCAATTCTTAACTTATAATAAAATTTATAAAACCAAAAATGGTTTAATAGCAAATCTGGCAAGTACTGAATTGATATTCAGGAAATATTTTTCTCCTACGAGTCTAAATTAAAGCGATAGTATGCACCTCTTGACATTTTTAATATAATCCAGAAATTCAATTCTTAAAGAAGTCAAATTTTATGAATGACTGACTGTGTCTGTCTGTATTTTTTAGTGTGTTTGAGGCATGTGAATGTATATTTTAATTTCCTTCCTTTTTCATTTATTTATTATTTACTCTTATGAAATGGTAAAGCATAACGTTCACCAACTTGCTGTGTGATGTGTCATATTTAGATTGAATAAGTTTTGAATTGTGTACATGTTCTCTGCTATTCATTAAATTATTTCATTCAATTATAATTATTATTATCTTGTGCATTTTTAATTGTGAAATTCTATACGCGTAAAGTAAGAATAATTGACTAAGAGTGTCTGGACGGAGTTGATGGTGTTAGAAATGAAAGAATTTAATTATATAATAATTAACAAGTGTGAAATCTTTTAATCAATGAAACTAGTGTCGCTGTATTCGTTTGATGTTATATGTTTCATACAGGAGCTGAAATAAAGGATATTAATTTCTTTGAAAGATTTTAAAAGAAGGCTTTGCGGTGAAAATTATGATTGAAAATAAAATTAAATTAAATTAAAATAAATGAAATTAAATTAGATTAAATTAAAATAAATTAAATTAAATTAAATTAAATTAAATTAAATTAAATTAAAATAAAATAAAATAAAATAAATCAAATCAAATTAAATTAAATTAAATTAAATTAAATTAAATTAAATTAAATTAAATTAAATTAAATTAAATTAGATTAAATTAAATTAAATTAAATTAAATTAGATTAAATTAAATTAAATTAAATTAAACTAAATTAAATTAAATTAAATTAGATTAAATTAAATTAAATTAAATTAAATTAAATTAAAACAAATAAAATTAAAATAAATAAAATATAATTAAATTAAATTAAATTAAAATAAATTAAATTAAATTAAATTAAATTAAATTAACTTAAGTTAAGCTATTTCAATGCAATTGAAGCAACCTGTTAAAACGTGGACCAACACGTTCTTGCAAAATTTCCCAGAACTTTTACAAATTTAAATTTAAACCAATCACCCAGAAATGAGCTCGTTTATGGCCTTAATTTTTCTGTGCACTAATTTTATCTAAAAAAAAATGTTCGATTTAATCAAATAATAAATCAAAAACTTTTTGCCAGAAATTAAAGATTAACATACTTCAAAAAGTTTCACCACACAAAAATTCTCCACTGACAAAAAAAGTCTCTAGAACTTTTGAAAACATTTATCAATTTTAATATTAAAATATTTTACTTCTTTTATATTTTTTTTATAATTTCCATAGTATTCTTTACTCATATGAAATTCTCCTGAGTTGCTCCGGTACTAATGTGTTTTAAACTTGACTAACTTTTTCACTTTTTTTTTACTTTACTTTACTTTATTTTACTGTGTTTTGTAACTTTTTTCTTGTTTTTGCTTTACTGGTTGGCATTTAGTTACTTACCGAGTCAGCCAGTCAGTCACTCAGTCACCTAGTTAAAGGACCAGACATACATATGTATATGCATGTGTATGTATGTAAGTAAAAAATTCTTGAGATTTCACTGAGTATATGATTATGAAACTTATTTAACCAACTGTTCAAGCAATCAAGCAGAGCACAAGTTTTCATGCAAACTCATGCCCAACTGGAGGAGGAAGTTTTCAGAGCACGAAAAAAAAAGAAAACCAATGTGCTAAAAGAGAAATGAAGTGCATACATACATACATATATTAAAAACAACTCTTCTTCCAACACCTCTCACATTGAATTTTAATAAAATTTTTTTTAACTGCTTCCAAATAAATGAAGCTGTCTCGAGTGAGAGAGAAATGCAAATCTCTTGCTATCAGCGTAGCCAAAAATAGCAAGAGTGTTGTGAAGGTTGGCGAGATGGTCAACAAGATGTGGATGGCATGGCCCAATTTTTATATTAGACAACACCTGTCGCTAAGCATCTATTTTACTTTTTTTGCATAAATTTCTTATAAATTTTATTTTCAGTAACACATACGAGTACACACACAAGTAATGTCAGTTTAAATATATCATTCCCATAAAAAAATATAGCTTTTTCGTGTGTCAGTAACGGTGGCACTAAAGTAGCAGTAACCTGTTACAAAAAAAGAACACAATAACTTTGTTACTACAAATGCATAGTTGGATTTTTGTCATGTCACTTTAATATTCTCATGTGTATGTATGCACATCCTTACACACATGTATACGAACTCTATTTCTTTTATCTGTGCTGCTTATTCCTTGTGCAGGATTTCATATAACGAACATATGCAAAGTTATGATTTTTTTCGCACACTTTGCGCGTATGCAATGTTGAGGAGAATAGCACAGACATTTTAACCATAATATGCATAAACTCTCGTCTAAACCAGGGGGAATTTGGGATAAAAAAAAACTTGCATACATATGCATTTCTTACTTATGCAACAGCGCTGCTCAGTGGTGTCGCATTTGTTTGGTCTGTGTCTGTTGTTGTTGAAAAAACATTAAAGCGCTCTAAGTGGCCCGTGTTTTGTGTGGCAACATTCATTAGGGAATGAGAGATGTGGGAACATGGCACTGGCAATGTAACGTTGCAGGCTACTTGCAGAAATTAAAGGACAACAATATTACAGTGTTGTGTTGCCGGTAAATTTTAAAGCTACTTGGCAGTCAGATTCTGCGCTTGCATACCGATGTGTTTCTTATGTGCAAGAAAAACAGTGAAGTAGTTAGAGATTGTGATTTTCTCTCCGTCTCAATCATTGCAAGCAATTAGTTCTTGTCAAACACTTTCCTAAATCCGAATAAATTTTTCACTACTGGAGTGATGAAAATAAACATCCAAAAAGCCTTCAAATCACATAACATACACTAGTATACTAATTTAACACTGACTTTATGAGTTAATATTTTGTTCAACATATGAAATTAGTTTGATCATTAATTTTAATAACGAGCAATTTACTTAAATTTCTAAACAAACACATGATCTCCAATGACACGCTAGTGTAAAGTGGGGTACCCACTATCGAAGATGAGTGACAGTTTTGCTCAAATCTTACATTGGTCGATAGTGTGAACACGAATTTCGTCAGTCAACAGTCAACCACAGCATTTTTTGTGGTTGAGTGACAATCAGCGGCCATATTGGTTTTTGACTGATAGTGTGTACCAAAAAGCGTCAGTCAGTAGATATTTTTGGAGCATAAACAACACAAGTTATACGCGGAAAATTATTTTTTTAAGGAATTCATATATATTTATGAAATGAAAGGCTGTGTGTGATGTTAAAGACAAAATGTAAAAACGAAATCGCACAAGGAATTGTGTTTTTTTCTTTATTTGTATGTCCCATTTTTTTCTTGAATGAACGTTTGAGTGTCGAATATGATCGATAGTCTGAACAGCCAACGCTATCATGCAAAACTGATGAATTTTTGACTAACACTCATTGTCTATAGTGTGTACCCCTTGGATTCCGAATGGTAGATAACACTTGCAACAGGTTATTTTTTACGGATTTTTCAATACAATTAGGGAATTCACAATGAGTATCTTAACAATTTTAATGTGGCAACGATGTGCCATTTTAAAATTTTCAATGTGAGCAGGCAACTCATTGTTGGATAAAGTTATCCAAATAATTTTTGTTCTGCCAAATGCCTAAAAACAGCGAAAAATACAAATATTTGTTCATCAACTACAGCTGCGCTGACAGTTTTAACTTGTTTAGTTTAACATTACCATATTGCCATATACTTTTAAATTTGCCACCTGGTAATTAATTTGATTCACATACAAACAAAAACAACAAAGTACTAAAAATTTAAAAGTTCCAATATTTAGACATATTTGAAAACGCTATTGCGAACTCCCTAATATAATGTCCACACCTGACGATTTTATATCATAACTCGTAATATAACGCCGGCAGAGCAATTCATTAATTTCAACACAAAGGGATAGACGTTGATGATTTTATATCATGATGAATCAAACAAATATTTGCAAAATGCTTGTTAAAAATATCTAATTTGCGTGTTGTTTAATTTTCTGGTCAAAAATAATTGTTGTGCCACCTTTTTTAAAAGAAAATCGTTTAATAAATAAACGTTAAATGCACAGTGACACATGAAATGAAATTTGATGTCAAGATGAATTTATCAGGCCGTGACCTCTGATGATTATAATATAACGCTGACATAATATTAATAAATTGAGTCTATACCTGATGAATTTCCATCATGATATCAATTTGAAATTCATCATGTTATGAATTCATCAGGTGTGGACACTATGTATGACTTGATGCAGCTGGGTTACCTGACAGTCGATTTGGTGAGGTAATTCACCAATAGGAATCTGCAAGAGCAGCTACAAATATGGTAAAATTTGATTCTAGCCTATTAGCAAAATTGAAGACAAGAGGACCGTTGCCATCGAGGTAGTGACGCGAATAGAAACGCAACTCTGGTTACCAAGAGAAACCAAATGAAGTCAAGACACACTTTAAAATTATTACCTCTCTGTAAAGTTGCATTCAATTATGACCCAGAGTTTTGCTAAAAGAAGGTTCATACATTTTTATTCCTTCTATATGCAGAAAATAAACACGCAACGATAGTAAAATATTCGAGGGTAAGGCAACATATGCTGGGCTGCGCCCATTAAAGTTTAGTATTAAATTATATGTACTGCTATTTATCCGATCCCCAAGAAACTTACAAATAGTTGGGGCTCATGTAATGGCTTAATCTTGTGCATTAAAAAGTGGGCTGAGCCATTTGCTTTAAAGCTTAGTACATTAGTTTTCCGATTTAACGAACCTAATTATTGTCAGGGTGGTTTGTTAAAGTGAATTGTTCGTTATATCCAGTACTAAATAAAAAAAGAAAAGTGTCGTCCGTTTTATTAAAAACGCAAAATATGTGCATATAGTATATGCATATATAAATATTATAATAATCTTAAATACACGTTTCATTTAAAATATAAAGATAAATTCATAAAAACACTGTAATGCAAACATTTATTTAAAAAACTGGTTAAGAAGTCTGTTTTTTTAATGGATATCTTTTTCTTAATAACATCTTCTTTTTATGGCAGTCCATATTTTTTACTCATATCTGTCGCTCCCAAACAATTTCGGTGATTAGTGATAATTTTAACTTTGTACCCATTTCGATTTTGTACTAAAAAATACTTCACACAATTTGCTCTCAAATCAAATAAAAACTTCAGAAGAAAACTAACAATATATTTTTATTTATTTTTCCTTCTTTTTTGTTACTCCCGCTCTAAGCCAGTTCGAAGAACTGTTTCGCCACCACCAACCTATATTTTTTTAATTTACATTGCTTTTTAGTATTTTTGTTAAAAATTGGGGGGTTTTCAGCCTCTTATTACATATTTGTTCGTTAAACTGAGTACAAAATTAAATTTTTATTCCTTATATAAGGTACTCAGTGGAAAAAATTTGGGTGTTCGTTAAATGCGATGTTCACTAAATCGAATGTTCGTTATATCGGAAAATTACTGTATTATATATCACGTGCTTCTACTTAACCGATTCTTACGAAACCTGATGCACACTTCGAGCTCTCAAAGTGGCGATATCTTGCATTTAGGAAAGTGCTTGGAACCACTAATGTTTGCAAAAGTGAGCGTGACAGGGTTTAAACAATTTTTAAATTGGCACTAAAAAGTTAAAAATAAAGCTTTTTGGAATATTTTTTTGCCGATTTTAATAAGTTCTAAAAGGTTACAAATAACTAAATAAATAATTTTTATATACATTACCTATAATGCTATTTGTAGTCGGTGACAAAAATAATGATAAGTTAACACCGACTTCGAATAGGACTATAGGCAACTCATATAAAAATGTTTTATTTAACTGAATCTAATTTATTGTTATCTTTTTATTGCTTATTTTTAAAGTCGTTTAAATTTTTTAAGGTTGATTTGCTTATTATTTACCTGGTTTTTTTCCTTCTTTTAATCTATAGCTCACCCTATGCTAACGATTTTCTGATTTTCGCTAGCATTAGGTTCCGTGTGAGGAGTAAATAGTTCAATAGTTCTAGAAATATCGGTGTTCATCTAATTCTTTTTCCTTTCGATCTTCCATACGAGTATTGACAATTATTGCGAACATGAAACGTCAAACTCGGTGTTAATTTATGTTCGCCTTTTCTGTACTGCGTTTGACATTGATATACAGCCCAATCATGAATATTCCCTCGGAATTCATTTCTCACGGAAAATAATTTTCTCGACAAAACATTCCTCCAATCATAAATTTCTTGGGAAGAAAAAAGGGTAATACGTGGCATCACCGCATTATGAAGCTCGTTGTTTTGCTTGTTTGTTGACATTTTGTTTCTCCCTTTTTTTGAGTGAGAGAGCAAAAAACAATTATTAAAATTCACCAACTTGAAAAAATATGTAAAAAAAGTTTATAAATTATTTATTTGGGAATTATTTGTGTTTTTCCAAATAAAAGAACTATAAAATACAAGTTTATGTATATAAATTTTGTTTTAATGGAGTGCAAGAGAAATATTTTTAGTGAAAAAAGCAAAAAAGTTATGAACGCTCATAATACCTGCTTTTTTCCCGGGGAGATTTTTTATTCCCGCATTTGGTAAAAAAAGGGGAAAAACAAAGTCATGATAGAAGAAAAGGGAAAAGTGAGAAAACTCGTGCAGAATTTTTGTTTATGATTGGGCTGATAATATTAGTGAAATTGAAAAAATAAATTGAAAAAGGAAAATAGTCTCTTGAAAACGTGTGTAGTAAAATAATTTGTATAGTAATTAGTGACATTCTATCTCACGAAGGTTCAATCAGTGCGGGTGTTCCACAGGGATCTTTACTAGGACCTGTGCTTTACAATATTTTTGTGTCAGATATACATGAACCTTCGGAAAATATTCTTCTCTTAATGTATGCTGATGACATTCTAATTGCTTCATCGGGTGGTAGAGCAAGGACAGTTAACGCCGGAATTAACTCCTATTTAGCAGTACTGACAGATTACTTTACAAAATGGAGACTCAACCTGAATATACAAGACAGTAAGACAGTAGCACTCATGATAAAGGGACGACGTAAACATATTTACAAAAATTTTCGGACGTATAAGTTTACCATGTTTACTTATTGGGTTTTGTGGTTGTAAGTATGTAATATTTAAAACTGTTTGTGATTCACAATATTAAAAAATTATTTCGTTATTGTGATTGATTGTGGTTGATTCTCAGACTGCTAAACTGAGTTGAATTGCAAACAGCAATGGGGTGATAAGGTAAACGCACTAGGAAGAGTAAAGAAGAAGAAGAGTAAGGTTGCGATATCCATATTTTATTATGCATGCGTCAACTAAGACGGCTATACCTTCGAAATAATATTTGGATATCAATGACTTGAAGCATGTTTCGAAAAAAAGGGTGTATAACGAGTCATTATTGGTTAATTTTGAATTTAGAATTCTGTTTATATACGACTGTCATAATTAAGTTTAGTTGGTTATTTTTAATTGAATTTTTGGCTGTGGTTATTGCCTCAATTCGAAGGCTCCATTAGCAGCAACATCAACATCACAGAATTGACATCAGCCATCTTTGGTGTGGAAATGTTTTGTCGTATCCACAAACACAAAGTATAAAAATCACACACACACACACAGGCACACCGAAAACACTACCCAGCTGGCCTTTTCAATAGCAGACGAGCGCATATTTTAAAAGTGGAGATGATTCACACGGAAGACCAGGGGAGGGCGCTTTCATTAGTCGCAGATGCAGTAATTTGAGATTTATTTGGAGATTATCTTACACAAAACTTTTATGATTAATGTTAAAATTTTATGAGTCATGGGCAGAGTTGTAAAATAATTATACGATAACGATTTGAGGAACAGTACAATACTCAGCAGACTTTTAATTTTGCTGCAGCGATCTGTTAATAATAAAGTCATTACATTGCAAGAATTTTGAATGGCACAGATCTATGAAAAGTTCAATTAATTAAAAAATAAGATTATTTAAAAAGCTGCTTACCTTCCTCCAATAACTTAATAAGTATTTTGTGTAAAATACCAAGCACATTGAATTTATACTTCCCTTTAATATATCCTTAATTCTTGAACAAGAAATAAAAAAAGTATTTGGAACAACCGGCAGGATTGTTATTCAAAACTTAAATGAGAAATGAGTGTAGCAGTATCGTTTAGGAGTTGTGTATTAAACACCATCGCCTATTAAACAGATCTTGGTTAGCTGGGTACCAGAGTCAGTTTATTAATTTATCTACAACATATTGCAAAATATAGTGTGTATTGATGTGTGCCATTGCCCTCCTGAGTTTGTGCCAAAGTATTTTAATGTGTGTGAGTTGTGGGTGTTTGGGAGTTTGGGTGATGATGACGTTGATTTCTATGCCAGTTTTATGCTTCCTTCGCAAAGTAAAATCCTATAAAATAATGAAATAAAACTTTTTTAATTTTATTTTCGGACTAAAACAGGTCACTGGGAATGTTTTAATTCTATTTTTACTTTTTTCGTATTTATTTTCCTCATTCTAGCCTTCACTCTCCCTCTCGCTATCACTGTTCTGTGTGCAGGCTTTATTTAATAAGTTTTTATTATTCGAAAGTAATTAAAATGTAATTTGATAATAGTTTATGAACAAAAAAGAAAGTGGGAAAAATGAAGTGTAGAAAAACGGGAAATTGAAATTCACTAACGAATAAATGTGCCAGTATGCTTGTCAATATTCTCTGCAAATGGGGAAAAAATGCAAAACAGATGCGATAAAATAATAAGTATATTTACATTTTGTTTAACTGAGCAGCTTATGTAATTAAGTTATTTGTAAATTTATTACGAACATCATTTGATTAATTATGATGCCCATTGCTGAGCAAAATAATTTGGAAAACTTTTTACTTCCAACTCATTTGTACCTCAGCTCATCTTGAAAGATATGGTAAGGATTTCGCCACGAATGGCTGCTTCAATTCGTCAACGGTCTGAATATTTTTGTCTTCAACTTTGATCTTTCAAACAAATCCACAAAAGGAAAATCGGAGTAATCAAATCTAAAGTTTTTGGGAAAAATAGATCTGGTGTTTTTTGACATCAAATGTCTTGGGATTTTTTGGCTGCATTTTTTTTTTAATTTTAAGATGAATGGGGATCGGCAGACATGCTAGAAGGTTAGGTCTGTCTATAATGAGTTCTGCAAAAGTTGTCGAGAAGAAAGCAAAGAAGTGACAATATTCCACTTTCTTTGCGAATGTCCAGTTTTGCATCTCTCGAGATAAAAATTTTTAGGCAATAATGTAATACACGACTTTTCAGATTTATCTGAGATTGGGTTGAGTGACCTCAACGCGAGGGGTTGGATCTACTACTTATCACCGTATACGTATGTATACTTAGATACGGTTCTACATAAAGTTGACAGCTACGAGTTGAGTGGTCTTACAAAAATTAATCATCTAGATTATACTTGAATGCCTGTGTGAAGAAGGCAGCCACGTAAACCAACTAACCAACCAACTTATTGTCTTCGTGGGCTCAACTTTAACTCAAGAAATCTGCCTTATTCGGCTAGGCTTGCTATAATCAAGGTACCATCCCTTAAAAGCCGTAGAATTGTGCTGAACTTTTCGTTTACTTTCACTATAATTAATGGCGACGTATGCTTTGGATTTTTAATCAACAATCTAACTTCTAATGTCTCACAACGCCTTCACGTTATTTAATTCCTTTATCGCTTATATTTGTTAGAGCTAACTATGTTAATGCGGATCCACTGAGAAGGATGTAGGGATGGACAAAAAACATCGATGCTTTTTTTTGCACCTAAACAATCGAAAAACATGGACGTATACAGAACGTGGCATATAAGCGTGTATACATTGTATGTGTTGTCATGATTCAAGTTTGTACATGTAAACCTGATAAATGTTATGTGAACAACTGGCAATACTATTATAAGCGACGAATAAGCTCGTGTCTGGCATCCTGACTCCCAACAAAAAGTTTGCTAACTACGCGCAAGGCGTATCTAAGGCCGATTGGCTGAGAGCCAGCTAATCCAAGCCTCCGATTTTTTTTTCGGTTGATAAGCGGCTGGAAATAAGGCGCCGATTAATATAATTGTTTTTAATATTTAAGATTCCTGTTGGAAGACTGAACGAAAATCCATTGGATATTTGGAAAGATTATAAATCACAGTTTCCCAAACAAGACTTCTTTTAATTATTTTATAATGGTGGGAATATTGGCTGAAATATTATTTTCGCAAGCGGCGCAGGTGATGAACGGCCAAAAACCGTTTGAGTGGTGAAAGAATTGGTAAACTTTTATTTCTAAACATCATTGAAAACAAGTAGTAATTAAAATAAATCAAAAAACCCGACTGCGGCCAACTTTTAACAGTTCAATATCCTAAAGGGTCATTCGGAATAAAAAATCATAAGAGAAATCTAAAGATGATATTAAAATACCTGTCGAATGATATCCAAATATGCAACATACTTGAATTTTTGTATTACAAACTGTCAAACAATGTATCACGCACCGGCGCCATCTTCTTAAAATGAAACAAAATGAAAAGTACTTATTTTCGAGAAGTATACTCACACACCACGCACTTGCGCCGTTGTAGTACATGCTATGTATCAGAGATGGCGCTGTATGTGAAAAATGATTTTCTGTGTTTTCCTGCTTTTCTCTTGAAATCTTCCCTGAATTTTCTTTGCTATAAATCTCACGGACCCCAATACCTTTCCAAGGAATGCAAAACCGTGGAAATCGGTTCGTGCTTTATGGAGTTATAGCGTCAGGAAGGAAACCTCGACTTATTTTTATATATTAGATTTTAATCTTTGTTCAATGTTATGAAACATATGTATGTATGGGTTAATTTAAAATGTCTGTAAGGATAACTTTTCCATATTTTCCATAGACAAATAAATAAATCTAGATAATTGCTTTTTGAAAAATATTGACCCTAAACTTACACTACGAGTATGTCTGCTCATTAGGCCTTTCAGTATCCCATTAGAGTAATTAACTAATTTCGACTTCAGAATCTTCCCTTTCCAAGCCTTTAGCCCTGTCTAACTCTCGCTATATAGAGTAACCTCCTCATCTTCAATCACATCCTCGGACCTTAATATTGTGGCCATCATGATGGGTAGACAGGAACACGGAACACTCGTTCGTAAGTCCGAAGGGTTAGCATGAGTTCTTCTTATGTAAACCGCAGTGCTCGTCCCATCGTTCCATCTCAGAGACTCAACGCTAAATACCGCACAGCCCTCGTAAAAATCTTCCGATTTGAAAAAGAGGAATGGCAAAGTTTAAAAAATAACGAAAAGCTTTTACAACAAAATTTTACATATTTAAATTGATCAATTAAGTTTGGTGTTAATTTATTATTAATGATTTTGATATGACGAGGCTTTTCTCTTATCAAAAACTATACCCTTTCATTCGCAAATCAAATACCAGCAAATGTCTCTTACTATTCATAAGCTTCGTCATATATATACGAGTACATACACACTTACACATGTACATTGTACGGACATTTTTCAAATTTGTTGCAAGTATTATGCCGTGTCATGCCACATTCATTAAAAACCATCGAAAATACATTTTCTCCCCCAAAGAAATGGGTTAATATGTTATGATAGATGCTGTATTGTGTGTCAGCCGCCAAAACCCCTCGTTCATATGTACATACATATGTATGTATGTATGTAGTAGTTGCCAATATTTTCATAACACTATACCAAGCCAAAGCTAATGCCACCGCTGACGATGATGATGATGATGATGATGATGAGGCTTGCTAGCTAGCTGGTACCGTTGTGGCTGCTGTGAATATGACCTGCCAAAAACTGACCAAGAAATTGAAACAAAATATCCCGCATCAGTTTATGCTTTAATGAAAAATCACCTTCAAAAATAAAAATTCTAAAACAAAGAGGCTTGCCATTTATTCAAAACAAAAAAAAAAACACGAAATGTTTGGTAACACATTTCAATATACATCCTTGTGATACCAAAAGAACACAGGAAGGCAGAACGCAAATTGTATATGGCAGCAAATAAACTCTTTTTATTTTCCGTAATCGCCTTTAATGGCCGGGTCAAACGAAATATATACAGACATATGAACATACGTTAAAGTTAAAATAAATAATGTTTGATGATGACTTTTGATTTGCAGAATACGCAATATAACGAGTATAAGGAAGCGCATACAGCTATTGAAAGCCATTAAATACATTCATGTGAGAAACTGTTCATTAAATGTGGACAAGCTGTAGCAGATATTTCGGAGAATACAAATAAAGAATATTTAAGTATCTCTTTGTAATGTCAAAATAACAGCTTCTGTTTCCGAAGCGGCTGAACCTATTTTAAATGACAGAAAACTAATGTTATAGGTTGCCACTTACTACATTTTGTTTAACGATGCGGGGCAAGAAAATATACCTTTAAACACGATTATTTCAAAAAGCAACAAACGGTGGCGCCGTTGGAATTATCGATTGTGCGGATTTGTTACAACTTCTTTAGTCAAATGGTATCGTCTTACTTTTGAGGTTGTCGTATTGTTCAAGTCTGGATGTTAGTTAGTAAAAATGCTGCCAGCGAATGTGTCAGCTGTTATTGTGTTTCTCTTTGCTTTATACGTGTGTCTGTATGTATGTAAGCCAGAAGTTGACGTTTGCTACGTAAAAATCTATTTTATGTAGATTTTACGTCACTGAATAACAAAGTCGATAAATTTTCGTTATATTTATTATAGCGATACGATTGTCGTAATAAAAGTTACTGAATCCAGGTACTGAAACCGGTGTAGATCAGTGACCAATATCTATGCCTTCATCACCTGAACTTTCCTACAACACCTGATACAAAGGGACACTAATGCACATCAGAAAAATGCGTGGTGTTGCTATTTAATGACTGTAGGTGACCGGGCTCGTACCTAAGTAAAATTTTTAAAGTTTTTTTCAGTTATCAGTGAATAAAATAATTTTTTTTAGAATTATAATAACCGTACAATGTTTTGAAGCATCATTTCACTTCAATCTCGGAGCATCTTTCAAGCAACAATAAGCTAAACTCATACAGATATTTTGGAAATATCGAGACAATATGGATTTCAGTACATTAGAATAACGCTGGAAACTAATAGACAGATAAGCTGACGAGTATGGATTGGATCATTACTTAAGAACATCAAACTAGAAAACATCAAACCTTTTCAAAAATTTCAAAAACGAACTAAAACAACGGGTCTTAGAAATAAAGATCAGAGATTGGCAGAACTCAAGGCCTGCGAGTAAATTCATGTACATACCATGAGTTTAGAAATCACAGCTGGGTGCCATGACCTCGCAAGTGCACAGAAACTCCCTTTAGGCGGAAATTATTGACTCTAGTGGCGTGATAGCGCCATTTTTACATTTTTTCCTTAATTTATATAACAATTTAAATTAAAAAAAAAATTCAATTGATAACTTACAAAAAAACTTATTACATTTTATTTGCGTAGCGCTGTTTCATCAGCCACCCTGTATCTCAAGCAGCTGTTTCCAATATTTTTACTTGCAAAAAAGTAATGCGCCTAAAAGTATGCACAAAATATTTACAAACTGCATTTCTGTGGTAATAAGGAAAAAAGTGCTTAACCGCTCTGTTTGTGTAAGACGTTGATGTTATAAATCTTGACGTTTGTGTAATATAGGGTCCGCCATCTGACGTTTTTTTTTCAATTAGTGCTTATTTCGTGAATGGTAACACTTAGCTCATGTCTGATATGACAGATAATTAGTTTTATCCTTCCGCTGAACGAATATGGTTGTCTATACGCTTGAACAACGCTGGGAAATATTGCCTGCGATCGACTTACAGAAGATGCCGATTTTGTCAAAAAAAATCATCTTTTCAGATGAAGCTCATTTTGATCTTGGCGGGTATGTAAACAAGCAAAATTGTCGCATTTGAGGCACAGAAAACCCGCACATTGAAATGCCGACGCACCCAAAACGAGTCACTGTTTAGTGCGGATTTTGGTCCAGAGGCATAATTGGGCCATTTTTTTTTTCGAAAATTAGCAAGGAGTGGCCGTTACAGTCAGTGGCGATCGTTATCGGGCCATGTTGAACGAATTTTTTTTTTTTTTTTTTCAAATATAAAAATATCCTGAAGAAGTTAACCAAAGATTAACGAAATGTCGAAGTACTAAAATAATAATAAACATTGACCTAAAGCTCAAAAAATTAGTTTAATTGAATAAATTAAGTAATTCTTTGATATGAGATTATAAGTCGAAAAATGATAAGCAGCCATTGATTGCGCTCTAACTTTCTGAAAAAGCGCACAAAAGAATTGAAATTTTGATCAGGGGTACCTTGAAATATAAAAATTACAGAGGTGCCATTAACTCAAAGTCAGCTTATCTCGACTTAAGCACTTTTTCCTATTTCCCACTGATTTGTTCATAACTATTTGAGGATTTTCTATTATGAAAAAATTTTAATTAAGCACATTGCTGACTGTAATTTAAAACATATTCAACGGCCTTGCGCTTGAATTAATTTTTTACTTTTTTCTATTATTTATTCAAGTTGTACAACTCTCTTGCAAGCTGCCTTTCAACTTTACAACTCAATGAAACAATGAATTGAATTCTCCAAAAAAAAAACGAATAAAAATGTTGCCAAAAAGCAAGCACTTGATACCCTCTTCAAAAACCAAAAAAAGAAGCAATAGCACAAATCGTCCAGATTTATTCGAAAGTTTCTATTATGTTTTATAATGCAGCATGAATTTAACACTAATAATCAGGACTATTTCATATTTCTTTTTTGTTGGCAGTGGTACTTGTATCGTTATTATTTTAATCCAAGTGTATCACAATCCTCCACTTTCCGATACTTGTGCTCTACACGCTGCTGCTCGTCTCTTGAAAGCAACTAATCAATTATTGTAATCAAAACGTACAAATATTCCCTTAAAATCAATTCTATTGTTTTTTTTTCTTTGTGCTCCTTTTTAATATGCTGTAACGTAAGATGGAGTATACATGCTTATTTTTTTATTTTATTTTACTTCTTTGTTATATAATGTTAAGAACAAAAACTCTCGCTGGCAATAATGAATGAATGCAGGAGGAAAACCACCCTGTATTGAAAACTTGATGCCGTCATCCACTTGAACCCAAATGTGCGATTAAGCAATGAAAATTATACTGAAACATTGATGTACAAGATGTTTTACGTTTAGTTTTTGTTGTTGTTGCTTTTTTGGGAAAAACTTTTGCCAGTTACGTGGTTCTGTAATGTTTGGCTGTGAAATGAAATGAAATGAAAGCAAAAATATTTACTCAACTAAAAACGACAGCTGCCACCAATGAATGGAAGTGGAATGAAGAAGTATATTGCAGCGCCAGCGAAGTGCCAAAATATGAGGATATTCAGTACAGTTTGTCAAGATAATCTTGACAAATGGAAAAATGTTTTAACATATCGTGAACATTTTCCCTCGAAATTTTTCCACTTTTCACAAAATTGCAATCGTGAATAATTTTTCCCCTGAAATGTTTTCCCCTTTTTTGGATTCCCCTTAGCATGAATAATATATTTCACGTGAATTTTTTCACTTTTCCCTTTGTTTTGTTCACTTACATTATTAGGCTCATGAATATTCCCTCGGAATTTATTTCTCACGCAAAATAATTTTCTCGGGAAAACAGTCCTCCAATCATAAATTCCTTGGTAACAAAAAATAAGAATACGTGGCATCACCGCATTATGAAACTCGTTGTTTTGCTTGTTTGTTGACAGTTTGTTGCTCCCTTCTTTTTTTTGAGTGAGAGAGTAAACAAAATTATTAAAATATGCAAAAATAAGTTTATAAATGATTTATTTGGGCATTATTTGTGTTTTTCCACATACAAGATCTATTAACTACAAGTTTATGTATATAAATTTTTGTTTTAATGGAGTATTAAATATGTTTTTATGTAACCACCCTTCTGTTTTGCAAGGGCAAGATTTTTAGTGCAAACATCAAGTTCAACTCTGTTTATAATACCTGCTTTTTTCCACGGGGAGTTTTTAACCCCGCTGTAATAAAAAAAGGGAAAAAACAAATTCATAATAGGAGAAAAGGGAAAAGTAAAAAAAAATTCTGCCGGAATTTTTGTTCATGATTGGGCTGTTAATATTTGCAGGTGAACTGAATTGGTTTTGATATTTTCCTTCGAATTAAATATTTATTTTTAGGAGAAAAGTTTATGATTGTTAACAATAATTCCTTACAACACCTTTTTTTACGGAGTATGAATCCGTTTGGTTCACACGCAGTAAATTTCATAGTGGTGCATGGCAATAGTATACTAAATAATTTTTTTTCCACTGCACCTTGAATATTTAAAAACGCAACTTTAAAGTTAAAAATAATTGCATTTGGAACCTAAAATGTGTATGGTATTTCTCATTATTAAACTTAAATTGGTCTGATTTTCAATAAGTTTTTAAACTTTACAAATCTTCTTCCCTTTTTTACATTCAGTGAGTATATTTACACCAGAACAATTTTTAAGCCGCAGAGTGGCTCATAAGTGGCAAAATCAATTCCCAGTTCTGTCGAACTTTTTGTTATTTCTCGCACTCTCCGTTGCGAACGCTTAAGTAGAAACAAATATTCGATTTAATTAACTTAGGTGTGGACTCAAATAAAATTTACAAACTCGTACAAAAATCAAACACTACACTCAGGGAAAGGCTGCACATCAATTCAATAATTTTCAATATAATAGAAAATGTATATTGAGGTACTTTTAAACAAATAAAATTAATAAATTAATACAGTAAATTAATATTTTTCCATATTGAAATAAGAAATTTCAACATGACTAGACTTTCGTTAATGTTTCCTATTAATTCGATATGGTTTTTATTTCTTTTAAGCTGTTTTTTCTCTGGGTGTAGATGGTGATCGTGTGGAAAATCTGTGCAAAGAAATTTGGAGCAATGGATTGAGTTACAGCATCATTTTAAAATGATATCAAACAACAATATTCACAAAATATTTTTGGGGACAAAAATTAGGATTTTTCTTTTGATATTGGGATTTTTTGTGAACATGACGTTTTAAATTGGGGGCAAGAGGCAAAATTTTTCTCGCAGCACTGCCGCTAATTACAAAGAAAATTTTACTTTGAAATGATAATACGGTGCGAGGGTAACACCGATCCTTGTCATTTTAAAATGATGCTAAAAAAAGAGTAGACCCCAAGGCAAATTCATACAAGGTATACTCAGCTCAATTCGCTTTGAGAAATTTATACTTTAAATGTCCAAAAAATTTACTGAAAAATGTGTGTTGACATCCAACGTATAGTCAAATTACAAGGGGCGAAAATAGTCACTTGATCCCTTGCGACCTTACAGTATGGACTCGCCTTGGTATACCCCATTACCAATGTCTTCTGGTGTAAATTAGTGTTGAGCGAAACTGTGATTTTTTAATAATGTTGCTCCTTGTGAACGTGATTTCTAAATCCTGTGATCACAGTTTAGCAGTATTTTGTTTGTAGCAGTTCTGTTATTTTGACAAAATCTAATAAGAAGAGCAGTTGTGAAATTAAACAGTGACTGTGATCACGGTTTAACACATTTCAGCTCTTCTGCTTTAAAAGTATGTATTAGTATTGGTATTTTGATTAGTACTTACTTAAGAAGAGCGAAAGAACAAACAATTAGCAATCAACCCCAACCAAATATTGATAATTGTCGTATGAGCAGCGATGCCAACTATTTGTAACCCAAACGCGCTATTCCCCTTCGCAAAACGCGCTAGAACGCGCTAAGTTGCAGCATTGTCAACTATTTATTGCCAAAACGCGCTATTTTCCTACGCGCTAAATTGAATTTTAATAAAATTCGATGTATTTACATGTGTATTAGTAAATACAATTGATTTTTTAGTAGCTCTTTTCAGATTTTATAATATTGTTTCTTCGAAATTATATCCCAAATAATAATACAGAATCAGAATTGCCTTCGAAATAATCGAAATCCCTAGTTTTTATTTTTATTTTATATGTCAAACTTTGTAACAACTTATAGGTATATAAATTGTCGAATAGTTTTGCGATTCAAATGCTTTCTATACTTCAGCTAGAATAGATGCTTAATAAGTTATATAAATTTTTTTGATCACGAATTTTCATGAAATTTCAAAATATTTGCCATTTACAGTATTAAAATGCGTTTTTAATTCTAACCACAGTCAAGGGAATTTTATTTGCGACAGCTGAATTATTATCCAATTTAAAAAATTTTATGAGTTTTCAATACTAGAAAATTGTTAAATTTATGCAAAAACAGTAAAAAAAAATATTGAACTGAAATGATACTGACTTTATTCAAAACGCGCTAATTTAGAGCTTTTTTTTAGTAAACGCGCTAAGACTAGTAAAAGCGCGTTTGGCATAGTTAAAACGCGCTAAATTGGCATCGCTGCGTATGAGAGTCAGAGAGACAGTAATATTGCAAATACAAAAATGTGAGAGCTATACTTAGTTGCCAGAAAAGACGATTTGACACGATTAGACGATTTTTTTCTCGACAAACGGTGAACATATACAAATGAATTCATGTGGTAGCTTTATTTACTGCAAAGTAAGCATACAAGAGCATTCACAGTTTGTATGAAAGAACTACATTTGCAAAACCTGTTACTTGATTAGTAATTTTTCAATCGCTGTGAAAAAGTAACAGATTTAAAAAAATCGCTCATCACTAGTGTAAATTAATCACAATTAATACGTCGACCCAATACATTCCCAAGAGCTTTTAATTTGAAAAAGTTTCTGGAGTGAGTTTTTTTATTAATAGATAAAGATAAGAATTCTTCTAAAACAAATTGATTCTTACAATCTCTTGAACAGACATCGCAGAAGAAGTTTAATTTAATGTACTTGCATAGATAACAGTGATTTTTTTCTCCCATCTTTCCATCCCTTTATATTTTCCCCTCTCCCTATCTTTCTGGCTTATTTAACTGTAATGCATTAAATTATCCATTAAAAGTATTTTTGTTGAGAATTAAAAGCATAAATTTAAATAAATTGCCAATTTAACTTCAGTTATAATTCAGTTTATTAAGCCATTTCATATCTTTTTTTTTGGCATTGTTGTTTGCTTTTTTTTATATTCCAAAAATAAATTAATGTTCATGTCTAACCATAAAAGTTTAATTTAACTGTCATAATTTTCGATTTACACGCAAACAATTTAGAAGAAATGATTATAAATGTTGTTAAAAAAAACCCAATTTGCTTTTAACACAAAAAATGTAAGAAAATTAAAATGTTATCTATGTAAAAGAATCGTTAAATAGAAAAGTACATAAGTATGTTTGAATACGTAGGTTGCGGAGAAAAGTATAGCAAAAATAAAATTTATTAAAATTTTTAACAAAAAATTTTATTCTGGGAATAATAAGGTTCAAGTATTCAAGTTTTGTATTTTTTGTTTTCAAATCAATCCAACTCCAATTTAATCAGTGAGTTCATTTCATAGTGAAATTTAAGACAGCAGTACGAAATTCCCAAAAAAAAGGCGCAAGAAATGCTACATCTCTTCGAAATTTTAAAGCATTGCCTGCAAGTGAAAATAATAGAGGGTTTTCCAATAGGGATAGTTGACGTACATACATACATATGTACATATATAGCGCTCAACAATACGTGCAAATAATAAAACTATTTTATGAAAATGGATGCTTTGTTCGGACAATGTTGCGCTCGCTTCGCCCATTTCTCAGTTGCCATAATTGTCCTACCGATGGAACTATTCGCAATAAATTTTATGCCACTGGCAGGATAATCCGAGGCGGTGCAGTTCGCTTCTTTCACATGAACTCTGGCTTTCGCAAGCCAATTTTTTTTTTTTAATTTGCTTTATGAATTGAGTCTGCAATTTAGACCAATTTTAATAATGATTTTTTTATATTTCCTTAGAAGTCCCTTCAAAAAAAAAAAACCATTTGCACAGTGATTTATAATTCATGTATACTTTTTTTTATTAGTATTCATATGTCTTGAAAGGACGTTCGAAAACCCTTCATTCCATATTATTGTGGCTTTTATTAAAATGTTTCTATTTTTAATAATTAAAAAAAAAACATATTTAGTTTACAGTGTATAATTTTTCAAACTCTGCAGCCACACGTTCAATAAATCGCTTTCAATTTCATCACACATACTGTGTGGCAAAATTCCTCGAAATTGATAGTTGTGACACAAATTGATAGTCAATTTCATTTTTTAAATTCCACCAACGAAGATGCAACTCAAATTTGTAGCTTCAATAAAGGTGTGCTGTGACTAGCTGTTCTAATTGAAAATTAAATTGCCATATAAATGGATAAAGCAATCTAGTTTTCAATTTAAAAAGTTTGAGTGTGTTAGTAAATAACGTGTGAGTGTATTTCAAATTGAATGGAATTGAAAGGCAAAAATTGAACGTGGGGCCCCCAAGTAAAAGCACTTGTCTTCACTTTGAAATCAGAAAAAGAAAAAACAAGTAAAAATCAGTTTAAAAAGTAACACGGATGTCACCTTTGCTTTAAATGTTTAAGCGATTTAAAAAAAAAGAAAACGTTATCAATTCGTCTGTATACTCGTATATGTATGTATGTATTTTTTCGGCATTGCTACTTCATAACTCGGTACTTATTAGACATTGTAAGAAAACTTTTTCTGTCTGAGAAGGTAAAGATTCCAGCTGATCTCATTGTAAAAAAGAAGACGAGGACACGCCCACAATTTTTTAATTTGATTTTAAGATGTTCTACTTATTTGATCACTGCGAAACCTAGCAAACACCTTGTAATTACACAATTATAAAGTTGAACAAATGGGCGGGGCTGGGTGGTTTTACTTAACAAATTTTTACGAAACTTACCACACACCTTGAGCTCTAAAATAGAGACAATCTTCCATTAAAAAAATGGGCGGAGTCTCGCCCATTAAAATTTGATATTTTATTTGAAGTGGCTCTACTTTAACGATTTCCCCAAAATTTAACATACACCCTGAGCTCTGAAAAACACACAATCTTGCAATTAAAAAAATGGGCGGAGGTACGCTCATTAAAATATAAATGTTATATTTCACGTACTTCTTAACCAACACATTTTAAAAAAATTTTATGTTTTTTGGGGCCATTTGCACAACTTGCCTTTAGCTAAAGGCAGGATTTTGTCCGCACGATAAATGGCTTTGCATTATAAAACCTTCATTTGTTATTTTTTTATCCATTAAATATTATTATTATTGATAATAATAAAAATTTAAATTGTAATAATCCAAAGATATTTATGGGGCAATCAAAATCCTACCTTTAGCTAAAGGCAAGTTGTGAAAATGTTGTGTAAAGTGTCCAGTTTGGTCCCATACATTTATAAGGAAAATGTTCTATAAAATCTTTTTATCAAAGTCTGTATTTTTTTGGCAGAGTTATTTTTTATACAAAAGCAGTAACTACTGTTTTTTGGCTAACGCATTTGTTGTTAGTATCCGTGCAAAATTGTAAGGAAATATATACTTATGTATGTAATTTTCTGATTTACATCATTATCAATTAGAAAGTCTATTTTGAATTTTTTGTCATTTCAAAATTTTTATACGCACATTTGGCGAGAAATCGTCATATCTGACAACACTGACGACAGCTGCTTATCTGCCCAAAGTGATGTACACATGCTTATATCTCTTTCTATCCTTTGGTCTGCTCCACAAACATTCGTGTACGCAAACAATATTGGTGTAGAGTCTACAGTGTAATAAGATAAAAACATTGGGCATTATCAAAAACATTACATATCGAAAATTATTTTCTTAGGTCCATCATATACTTTACGCACTGTATTGAAAAAATCTCAATACAGCCGCTACGCATGTTCACTCGCTGCTGTCTCATGAACGACTAAATTAAAGAGCATAAAATAAAATGATGTGTGGCTTCTAAACAATTGTTTGGTGAAATGGACAGCCATGGTCTACACTGTAGACTTTGAAAATAAGCCAATTATAAAATTGTTATTTTGTGACTTCAGTGAGTATAAGGGTGACAGCAAAAGCATTTAACGTTATTATTAATCTCCCATTTATTTAAGAAGTATTAAGTATTTTTGTGTTATGCATTAAACACATTCACCACAGCAGGCTACATGAACACACGACTTCAAATGCCGCTAGCAGCATTTGTCGCCTGGTAGCCAGCTACTTAATTATTTTGCAGACGGCAGCAGCACCATCTGTACCTCATATTTAAGTATAAGTACATAGTTCAGTATTGCCGCCTTCAAATATTTCACATTTATAGGAATTAAATTACTCTTTCAAAATGTACTGATATAACGTAAAGGTATAAAAATGCTTTACATAAATTTTCGGATATTATTTCTGTTAAATAATATGAAATAATTGTACCATATCATATATTCAACATTTTGTATTATACCGGCAATATTAAATTTTCTCATTGTAGCGAAAGAAATAGAAATTAGTTTAATTGGACTACAACGACAAAATCAGCATAGACAACAACCTGCCGCCCTGTTGCCTTGCTGTCTTCAAAAGAATCACTCTCATATATACAAGTGTATTCTGTCCTTGACATTTTGTAGTCGGTAGCCTGCTGTGGTGAATGTGTTTAATACATTATGTTCATATGTATGTATGTATATCTGTTTTAGTAATACATACTTACATACATAGTTCATTGCATACTCCTACACATGTAGTGTATTTATCACAGGCGAATATAATCCTCTTACCCTTTGGACTTAAAATAATAATGATGCCTATTTGTTTTCTATTCAAAAAGTTAGTCACGAGAAAAACAACTTTTATTGGCTAAAAACAAAATTGAACATGCTATTTTGCAATATATCAAGTTCTTAGATAAAATGGCAATCACTTTCTGTAAAATTATACATAAAAGCAAAATAAAAACAAGGTAGATGAGTTTATCAAAAAAAAAAAAAAGAAATAATACTAGCAAAATATTGTTGATTCATCAAGTTTTTCTTTATCTCTGTATAACATCAGTCCACGACACTGACTGTTAACTGTTATTTTTTTTTATTAGTAGAGGTTTCATCAGTTAAAAAAAGCATGCAACATTTTATTTCTTTTAAACAAATTTGTATATGAGCTTATTAACGCTTACATAATCTTTGAGCAGCAAGTGGGTGGGGGTAAAAGTAATTTCTGTCAAAGCCATAAAATGTCTTTTGTTTGATAAAAAAAATTTATTAGTTTTGGTGAGTAACATTCTCTATTAAAATAAATAAATCATGTTTAATCTCTGCTTTCATAAAAACACATTGCCTTTCTCTATTTAAAAAAAAAATTGGAAAAATTTCCTTAACCAATATTCTGCCTCTTGGAAAATGTGTTCTGTGGCTGAGCTTTAATGTACATATGTGCTAACGAAAGTGTTATTGTGGGCAATTTGATACCATTTCTTTCCTAATGTCAAAAGCCACAGCTCCCAAACTGCCACAACCTTTTTTTTTGTTTTTTGATAATCTTGATATAAAGAAAATAACAATTTTCGCAGAAATTGTTACACATACAGACATGAATAACTAGCACGCATGGTTATCCGCATGGTTGCCACATGTGGTTGATATGAAATTCGATATCTGTATGTATATCACAAGAAATCTTCAGAAACTTCTGTCAGATCGTTTGGGTTTTAGGAAATAACTTAAATGCTTTTTTTTCTGGAAATAAAATGCAAAGTTTAGAAAATAAATATAGCAACTTTTTATTCGAAAAATAGATTCCTAAAAATAAAATTGGCTGCCACTTTTAGATCTGCTTCCGATAAAAATTTTACGGCCTGATGTATAATCAAAAACTGGCATGAAAGGCGATGTCAGATACAACTTCAACGCTTTGCGTGACGTTTCTTTGACAACACTCACTTTTTGTCTTACTGTTTTGTTTAATGCATAAAATACAGCACAATTCGATTACTCTGATGCCACCAACTCGTTTTTTTAATGTAAATTTGCCAAAAGATTAATAAAACTTCATAAGATAATTTTACCAACTGATTGTCAAATCACGCCAAAAGTTAAGAGTTGCCTAAATTTTCGCTTCGCTTTGCGTTAAAAGTAATTACTTTATATGACATGTTTCATATAAGCATGTACATCTTACATCTTAGCTATCAAAGCGAATCTTCAACGCAACACGAAGCAAAAGTTGTATATGACATGTCCTGAAGTTAGCATAATGCATTAAACACATTCACCACAGCAGGCTACCGACTACAAAATGTCAAGGATAGAATACACATGTTTGTATGAGAGTGATTCTTGTGAAGAAAGCAAGGCAACAGGGCGGTAGGTTGTTGTCTATGCTGATTTTGTCGTTGTAGTCCAATTAAACTAATTTCTATTTCTTTCGCTACAATGAGAAAATTCAGTGTTGCCAGTTAATACAAAATGTTGAATAAATGATATGGTACAATTATTTCATATTATTTAACAGAAACAATATCAGAAAATTGATGTGAAGCATAAATTGATAAGGTTAGCAATCTGCTGGCAAGGAATATTTGAAAAGTTAGAGTCCAGCTCACTTGGCTCCATTATAATGATCCCTTTGTGCTCATAAATTTATTAATTTTTATACTTTTACGTCATATAAGTACATTTTGAAAGAGTAATTTAGTTTTTATAAATGCGAAATATTTGAAGGTGGCAATACTGAACAATGTATTTATACTTAAATATGAGATGCAGATGGTGCTGCTGCCGTCTCCAAATAAATTAAATAGCTGGCTACCAGGCGACAAATGCTGCTAGCGGCATTTGAAGTCGTGTTTTCGTGTAGCCTGGTGTGGTGAATGTGTTTAATGCATAAGTGACAAAATTGAACTGAACTGTGAACTTTGAGCTTCAAATGAAAGTAAACACCGCATATTGTGTAAAGAAAATATTTTTATATTTTATTAAACAATAATATATAAAAAACCATATTACATAATTCTTAAGTAATAACGATAAAATTAAATGCGTTTAAATAAGAAATCAAAACAGGGACATATAAGAAATAAATTAATTTTTTATTTATGTAATAATAATTTAACTCGTCAAATGAAAGTAAACAGAATTTTGCATGTTACATATAGAACTATTTTAAATATTTTTTTGTAGTTCTTTTGACTTTATTACAGCTTCTAACCTCCTAGACAGCGATTCAACAAGTTTTTTTTAGTAAAATCAGGTGGAATTTTACTCCATTCATCTTGCAACGCCGCCTTCAGATCATCCTTGCAAGAAATATTCCTTTCTCTCACTTCTTTGTCCAAGTATAGCCACAGATGGTCAATTGGATTAAGGTCTGGGGATTGTGGGGGATGGTCAAGTGTTTTGGGCGTGCGATACATTAACCATTCCTTCACAATTTTAGAGGAATGCTTGGGATCATTATCCTGTTGAAATATCCAGTGTTCTGCTAAGCATAGCTTCTTAACACTAGGGGCAATATTGTGCTTTAAAATGTAATAGAAGAATTGTAAAAAAGAGTGGGAGAACTAGAGAAGGTATCAGGGAACTTCGCAGGTTTGGAACAAGAAGTAATCAAACTGTCGGGTGAATTCACGGGAAATTTTAAAGAGCTATTAGGTAAATTCGACGGTTTGAACGATAAATTCGATGGTTTGCAAGAAAAGCTTACAGGCTTGCAAGAAAACTTCACAGGTTTAGAAGAAAAAGTGGAAACACTTACAGAAGCGATTCTTCATTGTTGATTCGATAAACACAAGATTACCGACCCCCGATGCCGCCATGCATCCCCAGACCATTATGGAGCCTGCACCATATTTTACGCTTTTAACCATTCACTTGTCATTAAATGCTTCATTAGCCTTTCTCCATATCTTTGATGGTTTTTGAACACCAAATATCTCGAATTTACTCTCATCCGTAAAGAGAATATTTTCCCAAAATATTAAAGGCTGATTTTTATACTTAGCGAAATTCATTCGTTTAATTTGGTTAGCCTTCGACACGTAAGGCTTTATAAGTGGTACACTACCATATTAGCCATTTTGGTGGAGGGATCTTCTAATGGTACTAGCACAGATTTTCCAGAACATTGTGATATACTTTCAGCTATTTTTACTTTACTCGAAGCCGGATTTGCCTTCACTTCTTTAACTAAAGCCCTTACTTACTTTTCTGTAAGACAGTTTGGTCACCTTCCACGCGGCAAATTATCTTGTATTTCGCGTATTTTTCTATAATTTTTTTTTATGGTTAAATGGTGCCTTCCAAAAGTTTTACCTATTTCAGGCAGTGATTTACCCTTTTTATGTAAATCTACTATGATTTCGCGAACATCAATTAAAGTTTGCTTTCCCATTGCCTACTTTTCACTGTTTTATGTTGCAAGTATTTATTTTATCCCACATACAGTGCAAGTGACTTATATCTGGAACGGAACTTTGCCGTTATACTTAGAAACAAAAATATTCAAAAACTGCCACATCATTGCAGCACATCTTCTTTAATGATGATGCCACTGTTAACTTTCATTTGACGCGTTAACGCGTACATTTCATTAAAAAAATAATTATTCCCTGAGTTGGTTTTTTTTAAATTTCATTGTTTTAACCAATTTAATTCTAATTTTAGTACTTAATAATTATGCAATGTTATTTATCATAAATAATTCTTTACGAGTATTTGCAAATTCTCGAAATAATTTTAAAATTATGTGTGGTGGTTACTTTCAATTTACTTGTTGACGAGCTCCTCTAAACAATTTGACATTTAAAATCGCTGCATAATGTGGTTTTAACACACGATTACATCCTAGCATTATTTTTAATGTAAAATTGTATGGCAAAACACGTTACTGCACTTTCATTCAGTATTATTGAATTACTTCCCCTTCGCCAAGTCGTTGAAATTTGTAAATATGGCAACCATGTTGTGCTTATGTGAAGGCTTTCAAAATATTTTACGAGTGCAAACAAACAGTTTCAAGGTCTTCCATGTCTTTTTTACCCACTTCAGTAAAAACAAGAAAAAGGAGTGGAAAAGCAAGAACAGATATTTGGGGACCGAATGGCGGCTATTTTGTAAACGTATTATATACACGTGTGCGTGTGTGAGTGTTGGTTAAGTTTTGCTTATTTATAAGAAATAAAGTTAATTTCATTTGCAGCACATGCAAACCCACCCTTGCACAAGAAGTTAAGTGAATATTTATGTAGGTATGTATGTATGTTTATATACTTAGTTTTATATACAGCTTGTCAGAAAAATGTTTTCTGAACGAAAAACTCTTCTATGAGGAATGAGATAATGATATTTTTTCTAAATATATAATCATGTTTTTATTTTGGTTTTAACTTGTTTTTAACTGGCTCCAAAAAAGGAGGTGGTTACCAATTCGTCTGTATTTTGTTTTGAGTTTATTACTTCATAACTTTAGACCGATTTTAAGTTTTTTTTTTGTCTGAGAGGGTATACCTAGCTTGCCTTTGATCCCATTGTCAAAAAAAAATGGCGGGGCACGCTAACGATTTCTTTATTGATTATATTACCTTTTACTTATTCGATTGCTGCGCATTTTAGAAGGAACCTTGGGCTTTCGTAATGACACGATTTGGAAGTTGAAAAAGTGGGAGGAGACACATTAGGTCTGTTCCAGATGCATAACAAAACAATCCGAACTTGTACAAAGTTATCCAAAAGCGTTCCAGATAGCAATTTTTGTGCAATTTTGAGAGCGAATATGTACAAACTAGTTTGCACTTTTTCTTCTGGGTAAGTTCGGACAAGAATTAGATAATCAGCTGCTTTTTGTTTACATATAAAACTGAAAAATTAATCAGAAAACTTGCAAGTATAGGAAAAAAGTTTTTACATGCAAATTTATTAAAAAGCCAAATGGAAGGGTTTTTGAACAAAGTTGAAGTTGTAAGTGCATTTGTGCATATTTCTCCATTTCATTAATATAAAAAAAAAATGTTTTTTTTTTTCAATAATTCACGCAGCTTTTACTTTGCTGGAACTTATTTTCATTTACTTTTTACAGCTGTTGCCAATGATGCAAAATTTTTGTTTTTTATTCAGAGAGTAATTTTCTTTTTTATCTCATTAGTCCGAACTTGTATGAAATCTTGTGAAACACACCTACTCATTCAAAATTTGTTATTATATATAACGTGTTTCTATTGAACAGATTCTTACGAAACTTGAAACAAAGTTTCAGCTCTGAAAGTAGCGATATCTTGCATTTAGAAAACTGGTCGGGGCCACGGCCATTACAATGTGGTATTAAATTATATGTACTTCTACTTATCCGATCTGCATTCAAGCTTAATAGTATATTTCACATGCTTTTACTTTGAGACCTCATGCATTTAGAAAAGTGGGTAGAACCACTAATATTTGCAAAAATTGGCGTGACCACGCCCCAGGAAATTTAAACCTGGTACTAAAAATTTAAAAATAATGCATTAAACACATTCACCACAGCAAGCTACCGACTACAAAATGTCAAGGACAGAATACACATGTATATATGACAGTGATTATTTTGAAGACAGCAAGGCAACAGGTTGTTGTCTATGCTGATTATGTCGTTGTAGTCCAATTAAACTAATTTCTATTTCTTTGGCTACAATGAGAAAATTCCAGTATGCCAGTATAATACAAAATGTTGAATAAATTATATGGTACAATTATTTCATATTATTTAACAGAAACAATATACGAAAATTGATGTAAAGCATTTTTATACTTTTACGTTATATAAGTACATTTTGAAAGAGTAATTTAATTTTTATAAATGTGAAATATTTGAAGGTGGCAATACTGAACTATGTACTTATACTTAAATATGAGATACAGATGGTGCTGCTGCCGTCTCCAAAATAATTAAGTAGCTGGCTACCAGGCGACAAATGCTGCTAGCGGCATTTGAAGTCGTGTGTTCGTGCAGCCTGCTGTGGTGAATGTGTTTAATGCATAAAACTCAAAAAAGCCGAACCGAATTTTTTACCCTGATTGGCAGCGATTTCGAATAAAACGATTGGTAACACATATAAAAATGTTTTATTGAACTGAACTTAAATTAATTGTGATTTTATTTAAAGCCTTCCCAGCAGATAATAAATGACTGCGTTCAATATGAAATAGTGTTTCATGGTTTTTTTTAGCATTTGTTTCTTCGAATGCATTCTGAATGTCATCGCAAATCGTAAATAAAGCTATAGTTTTTGAACTCATTAAAAACGCATGCGATATTCAGCAAAAAAATCATCACATTGACACATTTTCATAAAAGAAGTTTTATCTGCAATGGTAGAGAGTATGCCTTGACAATCGGGATTTCACGGTTCGTACCCTGGCTGCGACAATATTTTTTGTTGGTTTTGTATTTACATGAAACTTGCATGGCTTAAACTCAGTAATTTAAATGCATATCAAAGTATTTAAATTTTCGCACAAGCACATGATCTCTAATGACAAGCTAATGTAAAAATCATGAATGTTTCAACTAAATAAAACCAATGCGTCATCACTTGAAGCCACGATTCAACACATGATTTTTCATGTTTTTTTTTTTTTTTTTTTTGCTGGGTTTTTATATTTTTATTTATAATTTAGTAAAAAAAAATTAACCAAGATTAATAAGTATGTACGCTCTTTAACTTCACGTATCGTTAAATATTGTTACGTTTTCATCTTCAAAAACTTTGTATTAATTGCAACTCGTAATTGCAAGTCAAAGTCGCACATATACAGTACTGTGCAAAACAAAAACCATTAAATTCCTATTTGACTTAAAATTTTAATATTTTGAACATTTGATTATTTCAAGCAGCCCTTTTCACACAATTTTGTAGTCAATCATACTAGAAAACGAATTCGCATTTCAATTTTGCAATTATGATGTTTCCTGAAAAATAAAGAATTATCAAACCCTTGTATCGAGATTGTGCAGAACAATAGCAACAAAATAGATAATGTCATAACTATCAATAAACTCTTTGATATACTTATTATTCCTTATATTAGATTTTTAAATTCCTTTCTAAATAATGTTGGTTCTGCTTGATCTGGGAAGAATGGGAAAGAGTAGGTATTGCTGTACTTCCGAATCTTTAAAAAGTTAAGGGTCCAAAAACATATAAAAATTGACCGTTAATCACTTAAAAGTGTAATAAAAATATATCCCTTGTTTGCTGATGGGTAGGTCGGCTGGATAATTTCGTATTGAGCAGTTTTTGAGTATTTCAAATAATTCAAAAAGCTCGTTTGCTATTTTTAGTGAGGTTATAATATCTCCAAATTTAAGTAAGCATTATGGGACAACTCGAAACCGTGCCAGAGAAAGCAATTGAAAAAGTTGCAGACTAAGAAAATACCATAGTTGACCAAGAGTTACTTCCAAAAAGAAAGAGATGTAAATCTAATATTTACTTCATACAATTTTATTGCTTTTATTTGCTTAAAATAGAGTTCAGTAGAACACATCCTAGTTGGTTGGATCATAATAAAATGGGCAACCAATTTATTTATTGAAGAATTCAAATTCAAATCTCTTCAATTCGGCGCTTGCTTAGCAATCAGTTTTCGCCACGAAATATCAAAATGGGTTTTAAGTACAACAGCGGTTAGGTGATGGTGTTGTCTTGCTTTCCGACTTATTAAGTTAGACCATTCCACAAATTTTGTAAAAAAAAAATACTTCAAGTAATGATCATTAGACATTTTGAGTGGAATATGACACTTCTACGGATGATTCAATGCGGTAGTAGTCCATAACATACTTGGAGGTTGGGCAAAAAAAGCAAGAAAATTAAATTAATTCCAATCCATGCTTGATCGACACATGCAGCTTTCTTCAGCGTTTTTGCAAACCTCTTTGCAAGATGGTGCAGGAGTGTTTTCGGAAAATGGTTCCAAATTAGCAACAAACACTTTGTATTCCTTAATTCATAATAAATAATACTTGTGAATTTATCCAGCGCTGATATGCACGTATTGTGCAAAAAACTTGAGATTTTACAAAAACTATTCATTTGTTGCTTTTGTTATGCACAGCTACAAATTGAAGCCTGCACTATTTTAGATAGATTTTGAAAAACCAGTGCTTTTTACAAAGATTTTACTTAAAGTGCTACATAGGACATATAAATACAAATAAATTATGGTCACAGTTTTTGTCGCATATGAGGTACATACATATATTGGGAAATAATCGTCTGAATTTATTTTTGCAGATTTTGTTGCTTTTGTTTTGCCCAGTACTGTATACAAACAAATTTTCATACAATTTTAATTGTGTTTTGGTAGAAATTTCAATCGATATCGAATGCCGTAATTTTCCCCCAGATTTTATGTTATTATAACAGACTTTATTTGCTCAACGGTGTTATACAACAACAACTAACTGTCTTTAATCACAATGTTAAGTTATTAGCTGCTAAGACAACACGATGTTAACTTCACTGTTGTTAACATAACATCAGCCATTTTATACTTAACATAGTGTGCTTCTTGATGATAATGGCAACATCTAGAAATTTTAGCACGTTAAAAGATATTTTTCCTTGTGTATATATGATATACACATATGTACATACATACATGCGAGTATATGATATTATGCGATTATTGTTCTCGTGGTGTTCAGTGTTGAAAATAATACTTTGCAGCAAATTAAATTTATGTTTCTATCATTTAACAAAGTAAGCCTTGATTTTTACTTACAATATTTTCTCTTGCTTTGAATTATTTGTATGTTTAAGTATTAATAAAAACTCAAACTGAAAAGACGTTATGTATATTGATTTTTCATTCTGAAGATATTAATCTCATTTGTTCAACAAAATTTAGGAACCTTTACATTCTTACATTTTTCAGTTTTGTATTTTTTTTTTTTTTTTGGTTAAACTGAAATCTACAATTTAATATTGTAACATTATATTTTTCATATCTGAATGACTACATAAGCAAATATGTACTAGATAACTTATTTTCCTCTAAATGTATGGATTTTATTCCAGTGAAAACAATTATTGTGCTGATACGTTAATCTTCTTATATGAAAACATTTAAATCAAATCGCCTACTCAAAGAAACTGTTTACCTAAAAGGTAACACCATAATAAAAAAAAACTCCCAATAAAAAATAAAATATAAATAAACAAACAAAATTTTAAGAAATAAATAAATATTTAATGGATTTATAAAAAAACCCCTACACAGCCATTAAAAACAACTTTTTGTACCATAGAAACAACAGCAAAGCAAATGTAATCATTGAGAGGAAAAAAAACAATGTTGCACAATTGAAGAAAATGGTTGTATATTTGCCCTTACTGTGCTACATGACTTGCAAAGGAGTCACATTAATATGCTGAAAACGTACTGCGACTTGTAGGAAATATAAAAATTCTCTTTACATGATATTGAACAAATATTGAAATAATGGTAAATAAGAAAAGGTGAACAAAGTTTTAAATGATTTGATATTTTACTGCTACACTTTTGCTTTCCTAATTCTTAAAGAATTTTTCAGTAATGGAGTTACCCCAAATTTAAGCAAATGAACCAAAATTGTTGTTGTTTCATTAAGACGTATAATTTCGCTGATGTGTTGAGGAATAGCAAACTTGTGAATGTGGGTAATTCTTGTTCAAATTATGCGTCTGGTATTGAATCAGATCATTGTTTTTTGATGGATCTTGCAGACTTTCTTTAGGTAATTGAAAACGTGATGAGAAATAATTATTTAAAGAAAACTATTCGATTAGAAAGTTTTAAGTGCGTAAAAATAACTCGAATAATCAGTAGATGTTTTTTTTAACGAAATTTTTTGGATAAAAATTCTTTGGCAAACAAAAATTATTCGATTAAAAATTTTTGATAAAAAAAATTGTTCGAAGAACACTTTTTTGAACCCGAATAAATTTCTTTTTTGAATAAAAATTATTCTAATGAAGACTTTTGTGAAAATACAATTTTTTTAAACTTTTTGCGCATAAAAGTTATTCGAATAATATTTTCATTTATGTGCTCCTAAAATTTATTATTATGTATATATCAACTATAAGATTATTTTCGAATGAAAATTATTTGTCTAAAATCGGTTGTTCAAATTAAAATAATTTGAATAAAAACTTTTGTAAATAAAAATTATTCGAATTAAATATTGTATATATTGAAATATTATTCAACGGAAAATTGTTTTGTTGTTTATGATATATTCCAATCAAAACTTTATACAAGTAATCAATCCAATTACATTTTTTTTTAGATGCAATTTATTTTTAGAAACTTTAGAATGACAATTTTCTTTTTGTACAAACTAGCTTGTGCATAAAAAATATTCGAATAAAATCTGTAATGCTAATGAAAATTTATTCGAATAAAATCTGTTGTATATTGAAAAATTTGAGTAAAAGCTTTATTTAGTCTAAAGCTTTTATGTGAATAAAATGTATTCGAAATAATATTTTTTCTGGCGAATAAAAATTATTCGAATAAAAATTTAATAATAACGATTCGACTATAATTTTTTTCTTAAAAACTAATTTGCTTATAAAAATTATTCGAAAAAAATTATATTACGAATGAAAATTTATTCGAATTAACCTGTGTTCTAAATATTTATTTAAGTAAAAAATATTTTTGGTCATACGATTTTGTGTGAAAAAGAGTTATTCCAACTTATACGTTTTTCTGGCGATTAAACATTATTCGAATAAAAATTGATTTGTAAACAAAAATTTTTTGCATGTAAACACATATGCGCTTTAAAATTATTCGTATAAAATTTATTTAGCGAATAATTTTTTTTTGATTATTATTGACTTGTGGATAATATTTTTTTTAGTAAAAACTAATTTTCTTATAAATTTTTTTTAAATTTTTTTTTATTCTTACGAATAAAATTTTATTCGAATGAAATTTGTTGTGGCCTCAAAACTTTTTTAAGTAAAAACTATTTTTAATTTAAAGCTTCTGCATGATTACAAATAATTTGAAGTATTATCTACTTGTTTCTGGCGAATAAAAATTATTCGAATAAAAATTCATTTGCGAATAAGAATTTTTTTCCATAAAAACTAATATGCTTATAATTTTTTAATATTCTTTCTTGTTAATAAAAAGAACTTATTCGAATAAAACCAGTTGTACATTAAAAATTTTTTTAAGTAAAAACAAGTTTTTTTTGTTTTAAAATTTTTATAAATAAATAATAAATTTTTTTCATAAAAACTAACATGCGCCTAAAAAGTATTCGAGTAATAATTTATTAATGAATAATAAATTTTTTTCACAAAAATTAATATGCGCCTTCAAATTATTCGAGTAAAATCTGTTATGCATATAAAAACTTATTCGAATAAAATCTGTTGTGCATAGAAAAACTATCTCAATTAAAAAGTATTTTTGGCTTAAAGATTTTGGGGCCTAATTTATAGAAAATATTTTCATTTTATAAAAGGTTTATTAATCAAATTTCCATAGAAAATTTGTTTAATAAATCTCTTATTAAACAGAAATATTTTTTATGCATAAGGCAGTTTGTGTGAATAAAAATTATTCAAAGTAACTGTGCTAATTTTTTTTGGCCAATAAAAATACTTAGAATAAAACTTCGTTTACCAATAACAATTTTTTTTCTTATAAATACTAATTGGCGCATAAAAATCATCCGTATAAAATCTATTTAGTGAATGCAAATTTATTCGAATAAAATCTGTTGTGCATTAAAAATTTACGCAAATAAAAACAATTTTTGGTCTAAAGCATTTGTGTGAATAAAAGTTATTCGACAAATTTCACTTCGTAAAAACTAATTTGCTCATAAAAATTACTTGAATATTAGTTTTAAAGCGACTTGTCAACAAAATTTTTATATTAATCACTCAAAATAATGAGTGCTTTTCATATATTTTTTGTAGACAAGTCGCTTGCTTGCATTGTGAAAACTTCAAGTAAAAGTATGTATTTGAACATATCTTTTCCTACAGCAAGCTTGACTTGTGAAATTTTCTTCTACACAACTTGAACTTTTTTAAATATTGCTGTTGTGGAACGATCAGATGATAAACTTTCAATTAGACCGTCATCTATTTTGGTCTGACAATGCCTCTGACCTTAGCCGTTGTGAACAGTCAGAGGTTATTTCAAATTTAATTATACATATACTTTTGAATGAAAAGAAATATAAATCGAACATTTTGATACACATGAAATATGGGTCATGAAACAAACATGTCAGTTATAAAAGCAGCTCACTATTCATAAAAATCTATTAATCATAAGTTCACTTTGGATTCGTTTAAATTTTCACACTAAATAAAAGTCTTTCCATTCATGACCTTCTTTCATTTTATTGTAGCAAGTAAACAAAATAATTCCATTGTTTGTTTGCTTTACTCATTTTATTATAGAACACATAATGTCAAATTTTTAACATTGCCTTAGCTTTAAAAAGCTGAAACGTGCAAAGTGAATTTCATTGTGTTCCATAGCACACAATAAGTGAATTTAAGGAAAAAGTTTGTTATAAAATTAAAACGTTGCTGGGCTTTTGTAAATTATGGGCTAAAGTTGTAGCAGATGCATGTTTAGAATATTTAATAAGCTTAAAGTAAACAATTACAAATATAATTGCTTTGCTTGCTTTAATTCATCTGAATACGTTTTAAGGAATTTAAAATAAAATATAAAACTTTTTTTTATTATTTTAATATTTTTGCACGGAAACGAAGGCCAGCACAAAAATATGAGAGGTATCAGGATATAATTTTTAGACGCTCAGATATCTTTCATAAAGCATAAAGTATGGAAAATATTTGAAAAAAAGGAATAATACTACGCGTATTAAAAGGCACGTTGCATAAAAAGGTACTTTTTATGAAGGGCACTACTTATAAATAGAACTTTAACAAAATAAATTTTTATAAATCAGTCGTTAAGCAGCTCTGGGTTGAAGAACAGCTCTCGCGTCATCGTAATTATTTCATAAGTGCGGTGAGGCTTTTGTGTGTTGTTTGGCCTTCGAGAGTTTTTCGTCTCGCTCTCACTGGTTGACTGATCTGCCACGGATAACCGTATATTCTTGCGGTTCTTTTGTGGAATTTCTTTAACAACCATATTGCTACTTCCTATATGAAGTCATAGGTCGTGTATAGTCAGTCACAAAAACTTTTTTAAAATGGTCTTAATAACATCTTGGGCATATGGTCTACTTACTCCGCCCATATTTGTGCAACAATACTTTGCAAATTTACTTTGTAAAGCATTTATGAAATAAATAAATAAATTTTTATAAAGGGTAATTTTTTTTAGGGCTACTTCTTTGTAAAAGCTACTTTTTTGTAAAAGATACTCTTTATAAAAAGTACTTTTTATAGAAGGTACTTTTTGTAAAAGATATTCTTTATAAAAAGTAATTTTTATAGAAGGTACTTTTTATAAAAGGTACTTTCTATAAAAGGTACTTTTTATAAAAGGTACTTTTTATAAAAGGTACTTTTTATAACAAATTTTTTTAATTAAAGGTAATTTTTATAAAATCTACTTTTTGTAAAAGTTAATTTTTATAAAAGGTACTTTTTCTTAAAGGTAATTATTAGGGATGCAACCGATACCGATACCGATATATCGGCGATACTGCTGGTTTTCCGATATATCGATATCGGCGATATTTTACTGTCGATACGCCAATACTTCTTATATTTTTCTTTAGAGTTTTTTGAACAACTGAAACTGAAATGTATTGACAATTTTGATGATTTTAGAAAATAAACAGTATGACATTCAGTTTGAATTGACTCATTCAGTTTGAATTGACTCATTCAATCTTACACTGTTATTTTGTGAAAAACAATTATTAATTTTTTGTTAACATGAATTGAAATTCAATTCTATTTTTTTAAGTCTTATTAATATCAATTTTAAATCTTGAGCCAATCTAAACTGAATGCCAACGTTTATTTTGTAAAATCATAAATATTGCAGACGTTTTGTAGTTTGAAAATTTGAATTTTAGAAACTGAAATGTACTGAAAATTTTGATGATTTGAATGGCTCATTAATAAACACTGTTATTTTGTATAATAGAAGAATTATTCTACTTGAGTTTTGTTAATTTTTACTTGAGCTCAATTTAAATATGCGGTATCGGTATCGGAATCGGTATCGGCGATATTTATTTTTGAGTATCGGTATCGGTATCCGATCGGCGAAATGGCGTATCGTTACATCCCTAGTAATTATTATAAAAGGTTTTTTTTAATAAAAGGAACTTTTTTTTTAAATGTACTCTTTGTAAAAGGAAGTTCTTATAAAAGCTACTTTTTATAAAAGGTACCTTTTACAAATAAATACTTTTTATAAAATTTATTTCTGGAAGAAAGTACTTTTTATGAAAAGTCGTTTTCATAAAAGGTACTTTTAACAAAATGTACTGTTTATAAAAGGTACTTTTTTTAAAGTTTTTTTTGAAAAAACGTAGTTCTTTTTGTTAAATGAAAAAAAAATCTTCAAACTTTTTATAAAAGTTACTTTTTTTCAAAAAGTTTTTCTATAAAGCGTACTTATACTCGTAGAAAGCAAGTTTTGATATTTTTCTTAAATAAACGCAATATCTTTATCTCCACAAAACTCCTAGAAAATTATTTTTTTTTGCTGAAAAAATTAATTAAATATAAGTAAACAGTTTAAGAAATTTATTATTCGACATATTGTCATAAGTTTATTTTAATTTGAAATTTATTTGCTGGAGGTCAAGCATTGTCTATATATTTCATTGGTGCTTAGCCAAATCATCAGTAGACTTTAACCACATTTTGAACAGTCACAAACCTCTTATCTTATGCACAGACTTTCAAAAACTATTTGAGAATTCACAAATAATAATCACAAATAATAATATTTCTGAAAGTCAAATAGTTTTTGAAAGTCTGTGCATAAGATAAGAGGTTTGTGACTGTTCAAAATGTGGTTAAAGTCTACTGATGATTTGGCTAAGCACCAATGAAATATATAGACAATGCTTGACCTCCAGCAAATAAATTTCAAATTAAAATAAATAAACAGTAGATATTTTCAGATTGTGGTTATCTTAACTGAGTTACATACTAGTATGTATATTTGAAACATATTAAACTTTTCAAATGCTCCCTGTTCTGGTTCTAAATGTTTAAAAAATGAGAATGGTGAAGATCTAAATTAATGAAACTCAATGCATGCGCTTTAAAAACGTCCCTGCTTGATACGAGCAATGTTTTTTCACTTGCATGAACTATTGTGTTCATTTATAATTCACAATAATCATTCCCTTCTCTGTTCTTTTATTACTTTGTTGTTTTGATAACACAGCAGGTTGCAAACAGTTAAGAAAGTAAACGAGAGGGGAATGAATGTGAAGCAAAAAAATATATAATAATAAACACACAAACTAATAATAATAATAATAAATGCGAGTGGGATATGCGTATAAGCACGTGTAATGTTTTAATAAAATATTCTATAAAAATCTAATCAATGAAAGTGCACACTTGCAAACAAACTGACTTCGAAACAAATACAGCCATACAATAATACTACAACAAATTGCAAACATTAAATATTTATTAATAAAAAAAAATTAATATCAGCCACTTGAAACGTACGAATATATATTCTGCAAGAAGAAATCAAAATTCAAGTTAAAGTAAAATTTAACAATTTTCATAAAGGTTTATTTACATTTAGCTAAAGTCATGTAAGACTTTTAAAACAAGAATACATACAAAAAATTCATTTTTACTGATAATTTTTAAATTACTTTTTGTGTTTCTTTCTGTATGCCTGCTCTCCTTCAGCAAACATTAAAGCTCTTACCTCTGCAACATGCCTGCTTATCTATGCAAATGTCAGACAATTACACACATCCATACATACGTACAAATATATTCTTATGATCCTTTATTACAGCCCTTTTTGATGGCAAATTATAAAAATATTAAAAATTTATTGCATTCAACTGCTTTCAATTACACCTGTGCTTGGCAATGTACACATGTGCGTGTATGTAGAGGAATGGGTAAATAACGAGGGTTGAAGCAAGCTATGCTTATTGTAGTTACATTCCTTTGACATCGTCTACACTATTAAACATTTGGTGCAAAACTTTCGAGTTTGTGGATGAGAGGGCAAAGACGAAAGAAAAGGAAAGGGGTACTTTATTTCATGGACATGAAGTTCTTGTTGAGTATGTCATTCTCATCTCATTCTCATGAGAAATATGCAAAAGAAAAACTTCACAGTGTGGCTACGATTGCAGTTTCAAAAAAGAATTTATAAATATTTCGAAGAAAATGTTTTACTGTACGGATGGGGACTTCCTAGCTTATCTCACAGCGTGTGCGTCTCGAAGTCTGGCAATTTTCTTACCGATATTCACGAAATATTTATGTACATATGTCTAGTTCGCTCTAGAGCTTTAGAGTACTCTAATCCTTTTTAATCACCTTTTTTGGTTTACTTGGCTGCTTGCAACACACAAGCAATCGAACAAAATCGTGAGATTCCATTTTGATAGATACCTCTCTACTTTTCCAAGTCCTAGCCTATGAAAAATGTGGGGATCCAATGTTATATCCAGTGATCAGTCGCAGTAGATCCACTCCGTTGTACTGTAGGTACCTCATTATGCCCCCCATACCAATCTTTGATACCTCCGATGGGTCGTATAGTATGATTCTCCCTAGAAATTTTAATCGCCAGGCAGGACACTCGCAGAGCAGGTGAGAAACTGTATTTTCTTTGTCCTGTTCTCAACAACTGCTTCAGAATGTATTGTAGGGAATATCCAACCTACTAGTAAGTCCGCCGATCACCTAGTGGCACGTCAGCACCCTAACCAACTGCGAGAAGCTCCTCCCATTCTTTGCTTACTATTTGTTCTGGGCTTTTACGTATTGTAAAACTATGGCCGCATAATTTTTCGCAATCCTCAGGATTTTTAATCTTTCTTCTGCTTTCTGAAAATAATATTCCAGAATATTGTTACTGACAGATAATGTTTGAGAAAAAATTATTTTTAATTTGGGCTTAAGTTCGCTATTTTTTTTACGAAGAGATGAAAAATTAAACTAGATAATGTTTGAGGCGTTCATAGCGCATCCAGCCTTGGCTAGTTCGTCCGAGAGCTCATTTTCGATGAAAATACTATGTTAGGGACCTCTTGTAAGGGTACTGTCGGTCTAGAAACAATTTGGTTAGCCAAAATTGAGGAGGCTGCAAGTGATCTTAGCGCAAGAAGTGCTGCCTGGCTGTCGCGAAAATTAAGATTTTCTCCCGAGCATTTCTTTCCCTCATTGTATCACCTGCATCTCTTTCCCACAATATTTCTGCCTAAACTACATTTGCACCATCGAGAAGACGGTACGATAGCTGTACGTACAGATCATCGCCTGAGAAAACTACAAACCTATTATCCGTTAATGTAGACTCCTAGTATCATAATTATTTACATACTATTGCGCACTTTTTACATTGCTTTCTGGATGGGAGAAGGAATTTAAAAGTTCTATCAAAGTCCGGTTTTGGGTACCATATCAACGTTTCTCTGTACTGAACATTTTAATGAAGCCATCCTTTGCTGGTCTTCTTACTAGATCACAGCCTTTTTGTGTTGTTTATTCGTCATAAGTAACGTCAGTGAACTCGTAGAGGTTTTGAGAAACTGGTTGTGAAATAGCTAATGGCACCATTATCTTATCAGGGTAATCTGGAATTTAAGAAGAATAATACACAGGCCCGAATAGTAAAATCATATGTTGTCTGCACCTCCTACAGAATACAAATCCCTAATAGTTAAACCATCGCAATTTATTTCTCTCTCGCGTTGTCTGCACCTCCTACGGGATAAAACTCATCACACTAATCTCATTTTAATTCTTATTAGAGAGTATCTTATGATCTCTTCTCCCTTGCAAAACGGTTTGAGTTTTGAATTTTTGCTTTGTTTAAGTAGTAGTAGTTAAAGTATTTTCAATTCTTATAGAATAAAATCTATTCTATTAATTAACGTGATTTTCGAAAGGAGACCGGAAAAATTAAACTAGACATACTTCAGCTGGGGAAAATACGAACCTTTCTCTGTGCCGCCACGCACTTCATCAGCACTAATTTCTATCTACTTGGGCAGAGATTGTTTGTTAACATAATTTTTTAATGAAATGTAATATGAGAAATGATTATATTACTTATATAATTATTTATTTACCATCGGTAAATGTATTTGCGAATATAACTATTGATTTTCTGATCACTCTAGCTCAGTATGTTTAACTATTCTTTTACGATCATCACATTAATTATTTCTACTTGTGCGATGTTTTGCTTTTTTCTAAGGTTTTTTCATTTTGATATTCACCTCTATCGTGACTAAATCAAATGCAATTTTTGTTGCCATACAATTTTTCTACCCCTCCAAGAGAAAAATGCTATTGTGAATCTACTGTGAAATTTTTTGCCGCTATCAATTCTTAGTGAATGCAAAAAAAAAAACAGGAAAAAGATTTGTAAAGCTTAAAAATTAATCCAAAATTAAACAATTTTAAGTTTATTAATAAGAAATACATAAATTTAAAGTTTCAAATTAAATGTTTTTAAGGTTTTAACCTTCTACATGCAGTGGGAAAAATTCTTTAATGTATCACCGCTATAAAATTTGTTGCTTGTGAACCAAATAGATTCATGCTCTATGCGGAAATAGATTGCAAAGACTGATTGTTAACCTTCCTGAACATTAATTACCGATCTTGTCCAAAAAATAAATATTTATACCTTTTAATATATAATTGGAAGGGAAATATTAAAATTATGCGATGTACTAATTCAGTTCGCCTGCAAAAATGTAGTAAAAAGCCAAAGTAAAGGTGAACAAATACAAAAAAAAAAATATATCCAGAGAAAAAATTTTCACCGCAGGGTTGATTGGGTATTTGAACTTTGTGTGCTCGAATCCCAACTTTTTTCGTATCTCATTTTAATACATTTCTGTAAAGAAATACATAAATAGCAATCATAAATATAATTTATAGTATCTCAGTGCTCAGTGCAAAAATGTTTTATTTTCCCATTAATTGTGTTTTAGTTTATTCTTATCGCTTAAATTAGCTCTTAGTAAAGTTATTGTAGTGATGAAAATCTCAAGTGGCCACAGTTGCCTTATTTTATAAGTAATAGATGCCATAAATTTTAATGTTTTTTGAGATAAAACTGTTTATTGCTGTATTTAATTTAAATTATTTAATTTTTTTTTAGCTCTCATATTGTTAGTCTATAAACAAAAATCCTCAGATAATAATGCCGAAAGTTATTAAATAAATGTTTGATATATAAATAGCAACTGAAAATCATAATTAGAAATTTTGTACAGGAGTGCAGCTATAGTAAAAGAAGAAAGAAGGAGGGAGAGAGAGAGGTTGGGAGAGAGAGAGAGAGGGGTTGGTTGAGAGAGAGGGGGGGGGGGAGAGAGAGGTAGGAAAAATTTAAAGTAACAGTGTAAAAAATCAACATCTTTAATCTTATTTAATACAACTATTGAATGCCCTTTGCCAGCTAGCAATTAATTTTTACTAACTACATACATAAACAAGTAAAATCAAAGATGGCAAATACTATTTACTGGGTTTATTTAATTCGTCAACCTGCGACTGATATTCGTTCTGTGCCACTGTTAAGTTACTCAAAGTTCCATTTTCCCTGCACTCTTAGTTTGGGGAATTTGTCCCCGAATTACGGATTTATTTTTGTGATTGGGAATAAAATTTTCGCGGAAATCCCCAGGGGATTCTTGGGGAAAAGCCATTTTTTTAGCTGGGGATTTTTGGGGATAGTGTGCAATTTAAAATCTTGTTATCTATCTTTTCTTTTTTATATATGTTTCAAATTCGTGAAATCACATTTTTCTTATTGCTGGTGGTAAGAACGAAAAAATCTTAAAATATATCAAACTTTATATCTGGCAAGTCTGAAAATCGTGTGCATATTAATTATTGTGAATGAAATTGCGAAGGTTTGCTCATGATATAATTATACAAGGTACTTGCACGACTACAACAAAATTGCAACACCAAGAAACACACGTATTTTGTTGGTAGAAACAAACGTAAAATTGTCAGAAACAGATGTCTTTTGTTTTTAAAAACAGCAATCACAGGGTAACTAAAGCACAATTGCAGACGCGGCATTCATGCATGATTATGGTCATTCAGTGTTGCCAATATGTATGTAATACACAGTGTGTAATTTGTACTCTCATGTGTGGGCCATGTAATGATATTCATGTATAATCTGTGTGCAATTATACTTTGGATTCTATTTTTATTTATTATGGTTTTAAATTTAACTCACACAAAAGATGTGTAGTGTAATTTTCTTCAATGTATAATTGGAGACACAGCTATGTGCAAATTCATTGGCAACACTGTAATCATTTTATTCACACACATACACTAAAATTTTTGCAGCTTGTAAACAAAGTTTGACAACTATATGCATTGTAAACATTAACAGGCTGGGCTTGTCCAAGTACCTTGTATAATTGTATCATGGGTTTGCTCATAAAAAAAACAATTTAATTGAATTTCTGTACAACTTTTAAATTTTATTGCTAAATTTTTTTGACGTTTTTAACAATGAATGAAAATATTTGTTTGAACATAAGAATACATACATATATCGTCAACCCATTAGTGGTATGGAGCATATGCCAAAAAGTCGGAATGGAGAAAACGACAAAGAAGGTTTACATGAAGTTCTCTCAAAGTATACCCGTTGGTTTTTTTTTGTATTTTCACCATTGCTTCCAACACATGTTTGGAAGAAATGTGTAAATTTTAGTGAACTTTGACGAATAAAGTTAGAAGTTAATATATATTACTTTATTGTAAAAGTAAAAATACGTTTTGTGCCGCATATACCACTTTTCTTAATTTATTTTCAAAAAGTAGCTTCTTGTGCTCCATGCGTATACTTTACTGCTGTGATTTGAGAATTTTGTTGTTTTGTTTATTTTTCTTGCTGTCTAGAGAAATTATTCGATCGTTTAACGCCGACCAAGAAACCGCCGCCGTAATATTTTTAAGTATCGATCCGCTTACACTCTTACACAAGAAAAACAAGTAATTGAAGTGTATTAATGTAAATAATGAATTTAAATGATTTCTGTTATACTCAAACATGCATAATTAAGGTTATTATTATTATTTTAGTGTTTAATAAGTTTATATCAAAAAATTTAATCGGCGGCTGCATCTTTATGATGATGTTTTTGTTTAACAGTCGCCGTTGAATTTTTCTTACGGCACCTTCTTTTTTTTATTATTATTTTCTTATAGAAATGAAGCAAAACAAGAGTTAATTTTACTTCCTTTTTTTTTGTATGAAGAATTTGATGCAAGCGCCAAACTGTGGCATGTACAGCAAAACAATACTTATTAAACCTTAAAATAGTTGAAATGGAGCAAAATGAATGCTAAATATCTGAAAAACCATAATGAATTTTGCGTAGCATATTTTGGATTCAGAAAGGAGATATTGGAAATATACCCCATACCTAACTCATTTTTTTTAAATGGTCGGTGGGTCACACCAATAATGGGCTGACGATATGTAATTAGTACACACTTAAAAAATAATTCTGTTTGCTGTTTTTTTTCCATGTCCTTCAGAATCTTCGATGTAATTTAGCAAAAGTCTCTCATGCACATTTCAAGAAGGCAATCACTTCCTATTGGGTGTAGGCAACCACGTGTTGCTAAAAAAATATAAAGTGAGTAGTACTAGAGGAACGGCCTTGGTATTATTTTAAGTTTAGTTCAGCCACCCCTCGTATTCTGTAACTCGCTAAAGCTCTCTAACGCTAAATATCTATAAACTCGATTTATTGATTTTCGGCTACGAATGCAACTTGTATAGCTAAATCAGGCATTGGCTCTGTTACAGAAGCAGGAGTTACAGGGTCAGGAGTTATATAAAAGCCTCTTACGCTGAGTTTGGCAGTGCCAATGAATAGCTCCAATTTCTTAGCTGCCTCCTACTAGTACTAGTTTTTCGTCTTCTTTCTCTGACAGTTGAACTTAAATAAAAAATTATAAATAATCCCGGTGTCATGTTTAAATTTTTAAAACACATTTATATTTTTTTACCGTTCTGCCTCTATTGTGAATTTAATATACCATTCAAAGGGCTAGTTTTTAACATAAAGATAAACTCTACTTGTCAGTTAACTGTAGTTTAAACTTAAAATATTGTTTTTCAGATAAAGGTTATCTAATTAATAATCTAGGTTTAACCGAGCAACATTGCTCAGTTAAACTCAAGTTAGAACTGTCAAATGATAAATATAAAAATATTACGCAATTGAAAAAAAACAGTTTCACTGAAAAGTTTAATAAATAAATACATTCATACATAAATAAAATGGATGTTTCTTATGACGACGAAGATTTTAGTGATTATGAAGCCAGAATAACTTTGATAGGACAATTGTGAGAAGAATAAGACATAAAAACAATTCCAAATCATTTACGAATTGGAACTCTTGCAAAGATTTCGTTTAACAAAGAGATCTGTGTATGATGATTTTAGAATTAATTGGAAAGAAAGTGGATTTTAAATTTGATTATCTTTCTTGGTTTCATTTTTGGAGCGTCATTATTTTTTAAGACTATATTATTAATTTTTTAATTTTCTGAAAATTCAGAATTCAGTTATTGAAGTTTTTTTTTTAAATAAATTTAAAGAATTGACATTGAGAATTGTGTTGCCCTATTTACATAAAATATTTGCAAGAATGCCACATCTATATTGAAAACAAAGTATGGCATTTCTAGCTAAATTGACAACTGTTAACCCATTACTGAAAAACAGCATATCTTGGTTAACTCAAACGTATGTTAAACTAAGTTTAATTAGTAAAAAACTAGCCCAAAGTGTTGTGGAAGTTAAAAACTATTGTGAATTTGAAGAAAAATTACTGTCTGTTTGCAATCGTATGACATGATGCCACTCCGTTCACACGATTAACGTATGACGTAATTATCTTTCGTACGATTGTTGATACGATCACGAAAGTAACAACTCGAATTTTTGAATTTTAAAATTAACAATTTCTTGTGTTATTATTTAATTTCTATTAAGCCTGTAATTTCTTTTCCAGTTTATAATCGAAATTTAAAACTTAAATTAATTAAATGTTTGTTTAATATTAATTAAATTCTTCTAATATGTATGTAAATCTTAAATTAATTTAGTTTCCAAGACAATTATAATCAGTTAGAACAACGTGATGATTACAATGCCAAAGCTGATGAGAGGCCAAAAGATGCTAAATATGTGTGGATAATGTGTATTTATTTAAATTAAAGCGTACGTTTGTTTGTCTGATGTCCCACTGATAAGAAAGCAAAGAAGCATAATTTCCAATGCAATGCTTAAAGTCATCAAAGTGCTGAGAACAATATGCAAAGGTGCCTGCAATTTTAAAGGCCTCCACCACAAAATTGCATGACATATTGTCTTATAATAACTAACAATTATTTTAAGTACAATAAAATCCTTGAAAATTAAATATATGTATGTGTGCGTGGGTGTGTAAGTAGATGTAATTAAATTTATGGTCTCAGCAGCTGCAAAATTTCTAATTTTATGGTATGAGTATACGTTTACATTGAATAAGGCGCACTGTTATTTGAAATAATCTACATGAGGTTGATTGTTTTTCATTTTCTTGTGCAAAAGTGATAATTTAAACACCCACAAATATGAAAGCAATTTGATACTGGTACACAATAGTGTTGTTTATGCTTTTATTTAACTCTTTAATTTGTCACCTCACTTTGTGGAAAGCTCATGAAATTTTATGTTATAATATAATTAAAATTTGTCGTGCCATAACCGCCAAAAAAGCTTAAGCGACGTAATTTCGAAGTTGATTTTTTGGCCAAAATCTATTATTTGCTATCGTGAATGATCGAAAATGTGTCGGTTAAGCATTTTTGGGGGTTTTGGCTCGATGTTTTAAAATCGTTATTATTTAGACTCTAGGGCACTCTTTAGGCTTTCTATACTACAACAAAGTTGCAAAAAAATTTCTACTTCGTGCTTCATCGACCTCAAAATATACTTTAAGTATAAATTTTTCAGGTCTGTTCCTGCAGTTGATTAATAAAATTATTAGCAGGCGCTAGTTTGGCCCATCTAAGATAACTTATTCTCCCAAACATATTAAATTGGCTGTGTGGCTTCAGTATGAGAACTTTAGCATTCGGTTCGAAGGACTATCAATAAATTTTGTGTTTTAAATTTTGTTGCTTTAATTTAACCTTTTAAGAACTTGAATGTTCTCTTTCAATTGCCATTTTTTTTTTGTCTTTAAAACAAAACTGTCAAAATCTCTGCTTTCTCGAATTAGGTCGGCAAACGAAGAGCATACTGCTTTGATCAGACCTAATTTTTGCTCGAGGTGTCCCACTTAGGAGCCTACTCTTATATGTAAAACTCCGCTTGTTTTTTTAACGCATCAGCCCCGGTATTCTATAAATCGCTAAACTCGATCACTAAAATGCTGAACAAACACAAATTTAAATTAAATTTTTGGCGATGCCATAAAGCAGTAAATTTTAGGCGGATTGGATTTCTAAGCCATTGCCTGATTTAGCCCATACACGTTTGAAAATTGTAATCGTAGTTGAAAATCAATAAATCGACTTTATAGATTTTTAGCGATAGAGATTTTGTGAGTTACGACATACGGGGGCAGTATTCAATTAAACTTTGCTTCTTTAAAATGTTATTTTTGTAGGTCAGAATATTTGCAATTAAACAAAAAGTACCGATTAAAAAACACTTGTTATTTACTCAACACTGATTTGAAGAGCTTTTTAACACACAATGTTAAATAATTGACTGCTGGAACACCACAATGTTAACTTCGCTGTTCTTTACACAATATCCGACTCGACTTAACTGACTATTTAGCGGATGTATAACGCCCGAAAAGGATTATTTCTGTCGAGTACTGCTAAAATGTAATTTTTGAGATTTTTTTCTGTTGCTGAATGCTTACATAAGATAGCTGAATAAGGGATTTTTCTTAAAAAATCTTTTAATAAATAATAAAATAGTTTAAAAAATTTCGAAAAATTGGAAATATTGGTTTAGAATTTCAATTCATCGAAAACGCAATAAATTCAGAATAGTTGAGTGTTTCCTTTGCTGAAAATAGAATTTGTTAGGCTCTTTAACTTTTGGAAATCCTATTGAAGATATGATAAAGCTGAATATCACTGAGCTGAGAAAATTCATTGAAATTGGACATATGCATGTATGGGAAATGTCACTGAGTTGCTGAATTTCTTTTCAAGACAGCTGAATAGCATTAAATTGTTAAAATTCCTGAAAATTGTTTTAAGATTTAAATTTCCAGTGGAATAAGATGGCTTAAACTGCTATTAAAAATAAATAAAAATTCATTGAAATTGGACATGTGTGGAATTTCAATGAGTTGCTGAATTCATTTTCAAGCCAGCTGAAAAGCATTAAATTGTTAAAATTCCTCAAAATTATTTTAAGGTTTCATTTTCTTATGATGATTTTGTTCTTAGCTGAATATAAATCTTATTAGACTCTTTAAGTTTGAAAATCCTATTGAAGATATGGTAAACTTCTTAAGCCAGCTGAATATCACTGAACTAACAAAATTCATTGAAATTGGACATATGTACGAGTATGTATGTGAAATTTCACTGATTTGCTGAATTCCTTTTCAAGCCAGCTGCAAAGCATTAAATTGTTAAAATTCCTCAAAATTGTTTTAAGATTTAAATTTCCAGTGAAATAAGATGGTTTAAACTGTATTAAAAAAAAATTCATTGAAATTGGAGATATGTGAAATTTCACTGAGTTGCTGAATTCATTTTCAAGCCAGCTGAAAAGCATTAAATTGTTAAAATACCTTAAAATTGTTTTAATGTTTAATTTTCTTATGAAATAAACAAACAAAAACTAAGAATAGTTGCTTGTGTTTTTAGCTGAATATAAATCTTGTTCGATTATTTAAGTTTGAAAATCCTATGAAGATATGGTAAACTTCTTAAGCTAGCTGAATATCACTGAGCTAACAAAATTCATTGAAATTGGACATATGTATGTGTGTGAAATGTCACTTAGTTGCTGAATTCCTTTTCAAGCCAGCTGAATAGCATTAAATTGTTAAAATTCCTCAAAATTTGCTTTAAGATTTAAATTTCTGGTAAAATAAGATGCTTTAAACTGTTCGTGATAATTTTTGTAGATTCTTGCAATGTAATAAAAATATTTTTCATTTGTACAATTATGCAAAAAATACAAATTTCGGTTTGATTTAAATTCAATTGCTTATTGCAATTAAATTATGTTGTCCTGCTGTTATTTAAAGATCCATTAAATAAATTTTGAAAAATCATATTTCCAGTATTTAATTACTAATGGCTACAATTTCTTTTAATCAAAAATAAAACACAACATTCAACTGGTCATAATGCCCAGGGAGTCTGCTTAATTGGAAATTAACATAAAGGGAAGCATTAAACAGGTCGCATAACCAACCAATCGTTATTATTATGCTTCACAATTATTTTATAATTACTATAATACTTTATTTTATTTTTACCTATTCAAATCAGTGAGAAGAAGGACAAAACAATATTCAAGCAATATGCAGTCCGATGCCATAATGATGGGATATGAAAACTATGAACAAGTAATAAGTTTTTTTTTTTTAAATAAAATATTGCTGCAAAGGGCAAGGGGGAAGAAACTAAGAGAAATATAACAAATAATTATTTTAATCAACATTATATAAGATATTATTGCGCCTTATTGTATGCTCCAATTTTGTTACATAAATCGATTAATTTACACTCAAGTTAAGCAAGAGTAAATTTTTCCTCCGCACTTGTCATTTGCCTGCAAGAGTATTTGTAATAAATGTGAGTTTATTTTTAAAACGGTAAATGATGAATTTGTTTTTTTTTCATGAATTTCTATTAAAAAAAACTATCGAGGATAATAAAGTTATAATATTATAAATTGCCTACATCATCATTAAAATGAAAAACAAAGTTAAAGCCATCATTTCCAATAAAAATAGCCATAGATTGTAAAGCAGACAAGGCCGCTAATTGTAAAGCTACATATGTCTGTTTTATCTTCTGTTCTTTGAAATGGTGTAACGCCCGCAATCCATTTAGTGAGTGAGTGGCAACTTGTCATAATTATTATTTAGTGATTATCATTCGAAAAACGAAGTTTATAGGCAGCCATATATATATATATATTTTTTTTTTTGTTTGTTATATTCCATTCCATGGGCTTCAGAGAACTCACTACCACATTTGAATTCACACTGTTAATCATTATGTTGAATATTTTTGTCTTATTTTTTCATTTCCTTTTCAACAGAGATATTCTATAGAGACCTTCCTTCATATTGCTTAGTTTTGAGTAAGAGTTGAAAATTTTATTGTGTTATGATAAAAAAAATTCTAAATTTTTTTAGCCAACAGTAAGGTGTTGTGGAAAAAGAAGTTGACACAAAAATATTTCCACTAATCAAAAATAATAAAAAACCAGTAAAATTTAATATTTTATAATACCAAAATCCACAAAAAGTAAAAATATCTATTTCAACTAATAATAATAACAATACTGAATAATGTTTGGTTATAGCTGAATTGCTGAATAAAAAATACAAGAATCTTCTAATGCGCAAAACGCTCAATTCTTTAAAAAAATAAATTTTACTCTAAAGAAATAATGCTGAATAATGTTTATGTATAGCTGAATTGCTGAATAAAAAATATAATAATAAAATATAATAATGATCCAAAAGCGCAAAGCGTTAAAAATATATTTTACTTGAAAAAGCAATGCTGAATAATGTTTATGTTTAGCTGAATAGCGATATCTTTTCTTCAATAAAGAATCCATTAGTTGCAGATATTACATATACAAAAAAGTTGTCTTATAGCTTGGCTGAATAAAGAAGTAATCTTAAAATGATCAAATAGGAAGACTTATTAGAATATCTTACTTAAAGCGATATGGCTGAATAGCATTTATATGCAACTGGATTGCATTATATTTGGTTTGATAAAAAATCAATTAGTTGTAGATGTTGAATATACAAAAAGGTTGTCTTAACGTTAAAATAATCAAATAGCGAAACTCATTAGAATATCTCTTGATAAAAAAATAATAATGAATAATATTTACAATAGCTGAATTGCATTATACGCACTTCAGCCAAAACTTAGTACCGGTGCACACACTTCAACTCGCAATTCAGCTGTAAGAAAAAAAGAGATATTTGTATGTTCTTCTCCTTCTTTTTTATAGCTGTATTAGGAGTTGATCAACAAAAGTTGAAGTGTGAGAACCAGGACTTAATTAAATTCAATAAATTTTTCATGCCTTAGCGGAATAAAAAATAGCAATAATAGTACAGTGCTCAAGAAGATAAAATCGTTGAAATTTCTCTTTTATTTAAGAAAAATAATGCTGAATAATGTTAACGTGAACTTAATATAAATTCCTAATAAGTATTTGCTCATTAAAAAAAAATGTTTGGTGAAAATGCTAAATTTAATTTAAAATATTTATATTAAGCCGTATAATTTTAGACCAGCTGAATGGCAATAAATATTTGAGCCAATTTCAAAAGCTATATAAATTGGAAAAATATTCGTTAAATTTGATTGCATTGCGCTGAAAATGCTTCATTTTACAAAATAACCCATTCAGCAAACTTAAAAATATTGCTGAATTATTCATATAATTAGCTGAATGGAAAAACTTTGCAAAAATTCAAACTGAACTAGTGTTAAGTATTTGAAGAAGAAAAAATTTATTTCAAATTAACGGAAATTGAAAAATTACCACGCAATGGAAGAAATTGATTAGCTGAATTGAGTAATATTTATGCTTGAAATGCTCCAGCATGCCTAATAAGATATTCAGCAACTTCACAGAACATTACTGAATTTGCTTAATACTGATTATGTGTTAAAAATCTTTTAGCAGTAGTCCCAATGCCCTGCAAATTCACAGTTTTTGAATTGTATGAACGCAGCATTGTTTTAAGAGTTTCTATTCCCTTGACCTGCACTGTTTAACAACAAACATACACTACTTGCAAATATATTTTTGCTGTCCTTTCTACCAGTGCATTTGCCCAAGAGTTACGAGTATATACTCGTACGTAAAAATTTTATTGAAATGAAAAGTTTCGTTTAATTTACCACCGTCGAGTATATTTGTGGTATAATGACTGACAATTGTTTAATGTTTGAATTAGAAATCATGATGCTGCTGCTGCTGCTGCTACAAAAGTTAAAGATAATAATCGTGATAATATCGGCGACAAAACAACAGCAATGTCAGCCAACAACTAAATGAATTTTTGTGAAAAATATAGTTTTTTCTTTTGTTCAGTTTGTTTGAATGTTTGACTTGTTTAATTAGTTGACTAAAGAGAAATTTTTTTTTATTATTTTCTCTGCAGCGAAAGATAGAACAGTTTACTCTGTAACCATTCGTATCCATCAGTAAGCCATTTGCCTTCACATGCATACATCGATACATACATTCGTGTGATGATGATTAGCAGTTTTTTTTTTCAATTTAGTTCTCTTTTGTTTCAGGACTTGAATGCTGTCAGAGTATTTCTAGGGTTCGAGTGCAAACATGATATAATAGTTTATTAGCAATTTTTAAATGTCTTTTTTTATGTCAATATAAAAAAATTAATTATTTTATTATTGTAAAATAGTGGAGATATAAAATTTTATCAAAGTGTTACTGAAATTGCTATTTGGTGCTTAGCTGAATACGGTTTTATGTTTGGAATTGTGAGGCAACGCACAATATTTAGTTTCTAAGCATAAGCATAAGCTTCAGAGAATTACTTTGTTAAGTCAGAAAGCTGAAAACACACAAAAACCCGTTGCTGAATCAATTTTACTGCAGCTGAATGTGTTGTAATTTATTTTAGTTGCTACAAAATATTATAAAAATGATATCGTTTGAGACATATCTAAATATAATTGAACTATTTTCAATTCTTATAAATTTCATTCTATAAGAATTGAAAACACTGAACTTCAGCTCGCTGGAGAAATTATTCCTGACTAAAATTATATCGTGTGTTTAGCTGAATTGGCAAATTGTCATATTTTTGTAAGGTAAACCTCTTTTATTTTAAGTATTTAAGGACTGTTCTAATATTTTGCCATTTATTTTTAAATATAAGCAAATCTCGCTTTTGAAAGTAAATTGCTGAAATTTTTTTTCCGCTGATTGAGAAAATTGCTTTTTGTGTCTGACTATGATTTTAATTAAATATTGTTGCAATTAATTTAACTTCTTTTTTTTAATTTAAATCAATAAGATGATTATATTTGAACATGTACATGTTTATATATACTAATTCGTTATCGAATTTAATGATATTTTCTTAGAGGAAGCTTAATACTCATCCTTAAACATGAGAAAGTATTTAGCTGAATTCGTATTCAGCAAGCTGAATGAAGCACTTACACTCAAAATGTTCCTAATTCTTACAATTCTCAACATTTGAAAGCAAAACTGATAAATTAATAATCTTAAACTATTTGCAATCAGTGCATTTTCCTTAAAAAAAATAATTAATTTAAACATTTTTCTTTTTAATTTTTTTATATATAATATTGATTGCATTTCTAACAAACTGGCATACACAAGTCAGTTTTCATTTTAATCGTAAAGCAAGAAAATTTTTTACAAATTTGAAGACTACAAATTACATACCTTCATTGTACGTCATCTTGCAATCAATTAATAAGAATATTCTCACAGCAATTATTTTTACATACATTTGGGCACATTTTTATTCATAGTATCAAACATAGTGGGACATTTATAGCCTGAAAAATAAGAAATGAATTTGTCTGAATACAATCTAAGCTTGCTGAATAAAATTTAAGCTTGCTGAATGAGTTATTAATGCTTAGAATTTACATAATTCTTACAATATTTAATACTGGAGGGAAAATAGCTTAAAAAAATGTTTCGATTATTTTATTTAATTAATTAATAAATTTTTTTGATGGGAAATAAAACATTTTTGTACTTATTTATTTATACTAAAATTCAGGCTAAAATTAATGTATACAATTACGTTTTGGCACTGCAAATTGCGTAAATTGTTTGCTGAATGTGATTTCAGTTAGCTGAATAGGTCAAACATGTTTAAAATGTTCATAATTATTACTTTTATCTATAATTGGGATTTAATAGCTTAAAAAAATACTTCCAATCATAAAATTTTTATAAAAAAATTTCTTATAACAAGTAGTAATTAAAACTTTAATACCATTTAAATGATACCGACTTTTTATATTTTTCGTATTTACAAAATGTGTTTTGACTACTGTCATATGTTAAGTGACACTCTCAGGAATAAGACAAATCGATTGATGTAAGAATCGTCAAAATCGGTCCACGTGTTCGCTTTATTTGCTGAATATAATTTCAGTCAGCAGAATGGTCAATTGTGCTGGTAGCTTTCAATTATTTTCAATAATTTCGTTTCCCTGCAACCTTTTTTGAATAAAAAAGAAAAATTAAATGTATGTATTACTCAATATATTTTGGTACTCGTATATCTTATATATTTCTCTATTTTGAAATTTAATACAAAGTTTATATCAAGCCCTGGCTTTAAAAACTAAGGAAATCATTTGCTGAATTGAACTTAAATCTAGCTGAATATACCAAATATAATAAAAAACATTCACAATTCTTGCAACTCTCAGCTTTCCACAGCAAAAAAAGCTTGAAATAACATTTTCAATAATAGTTTTATTTTTTATAAAAAAAAATAAATAATTCCCTGAAAATAATTAGTTTTCCACAAATACTTACACATATATGTATATACAAACATATGTACATAAAATTTTGTTAAATTTTTTTCTTCGTCCATACCCACATGAGATTATCAAAACTTGAAAACAGAAAAAGGAAACAAAAGCTAAAGAAAAAAAAAAACGAATATTCGTACATACTTTCATGTTCCAACAACTGTTATACCAGCTTATAACAATTAGTTTTTCAATATTGTTTGTGTGCACAAAAATGTGTTTGTGCCACTGCAACATCTTCTTTGGTTGCTTTCAACAATGACGGGTAATGGCTATCAATATCTTTTTTTTCTGGTTTTTTTTCAAGTTTTTGCTTTTCATTTTTTTGTTTAACTTTAACAATAAGATTTTGTTTTTTTTTTTTATAAAAAATCATGCTGTAGTAAATACGAGGTCAATTCTAGAATCAGCTCCTCTTAGCAATTAATTAAACACCCGGTAATTTCACTTAAAAAGTATCGTTTATTTTATATGTATGTATATCAAAAATGAAAGCTCTTAATTGAAAATCATTTAGTACTAAATATTCCACTTTTCTTTTGTCCCTGGGATAGTCATGTGAGAAAATTAGACCGTTTATTTTTTATGGATCCAAAAAATAATACTAAACAACGTGGCACCTTTATGCATGAAACGTTAACGTGGCCACATTGCACCAATGTATTTCTTTTTTCAAACTAGTGCTGCCATCTATATGTTAGGTGGGCTAGTTTTAAAACGCCTTCATAAATGTTAAACGATTTTTTTGTTTTGCTTCTCTAAAAAGCTAAAGAGTGTTCAGAAATAGTAAATCAACTAATCAAAGATTGCCAAAACAAAAACTGGGAGCTATCCTGACAACCTAAATGATTATAGCGAGAAGTAAGGGAACGGTGTCACGAGTATATCAATATTATAGAGGTTGTTGCTATTGTTGTTATGTTGTTGTTGTGGTTGTTTATTTAAAAATTTCTCTTAATTCTTATTGATGGATTTTTGTTTCTTATGACTGATTCTATTATTCTTTGTATTATACGAATAATTATTTGTAGCCTTAAGCCGTCCACTAACTTGTTATATAATTGTTAAATTTGTTGTATTGTACAATAATATCGCCAATGTGTATGTCATATTTGCAGGTGGCACACTATATTGGCAAATATCAAAAGACTTTTGATTTTTATTGTACAATCAAGACAGTTGTGTAATGTGGTGGCAACATTGTTCAATTTTGTTTACTTTTTCACTGTCAATATGGGCAATATTTTCTTGTGCCAATTATTGCATAGTATAGGTCAAAATGGCAATAATGTATACAATATATGGCTATTTCCAGGGGAAAGTTAAATTTTTTGGTACATACGTGCGACAGCAAACCATTAAGCTTATATTTTAGAACAATGTTACTCGATTTTGCTTTAAATTTTACCTAATATAGAGCTGCTGACGCCCTATACAAATATATAAAGAAGTAAAAAAAGTTTAGTTTTCTTTGAAAAAAAAAACATAATTGTTTGGTGTGGCACGCTACAAAAAGTTGTCATTCGTGTGGAAATGCCAATATGCAATAATATTGTATAATGGATATGCCGCTTAAAATTTGTTTTAAATAATTTAATAATTTTAAAAAACATAATAAATAAAATATATTTCTCCTTCTGGTATTGTTTTCTTCTAATTTCCAAGTTAAAAGTATATCATTTGACTCAAAAGGTAGACTCGAGTCAATAAAGTAGACGATCTTATAAAATACTCACCCCCGCCTTATTGTGAATGGCCTCGTCGACGTCACATCAAGACGAAAGTAAATATTGTCACTTGTTTACTCTTTATCGGCAATAATTGGGTCTTATCTCTCACTAATCTCGAAGGATTTGTAAATTAATGGAACATGTTAATTCCACAAAGAGTAGCCAAGTGACAATTTTTACTATCGTCTTGATGTGACGCCGACGACGCCATTCACAATAAGAGGGTCCAGTTTATATGCCAAATTTTTGGAAGATTTATTTGAAACATGTTCTATATTATTAACCTATACTCCTATATATTTTATAAAACTTAAGAGTACTGTGAATCCTTCGTGCCAATAATTAACAGTCATACTGCTTTAGCTCTACTATGTTACATCCTTCCTTTCCCTTTCTTGTTACGAGTAAGTAGCACAAGAAATGAAGAAGAAAAATAAGAATTGACAATCGATACAACAAAGTTATAGAAAATGTTAAAATCCCAAAGACACAATAAAAACACAGCGAAATTATGAAGGGAAATGAAAATAAAAGAATATTCACAATGTTGAATAAAGAAAAAAATTTTTACAATGAAAACAAATTCGTTAGATACACAACCAAATAAAAACTACTGCGCAAAGCTAATGGTTTTTGTGTTGTTTTTAATGATTACGAGGGTTGCACGACGTGGTTTACATACACCAAGCTTTGTTGGTCAAGTTTTGTTTTCATAATGGGAGAGAGAGTAGTATTTACACCGTTTGTTTACCTCTCTATTTCCTCCTCAGTATATAATCGAAACTTAAAGAAGAAAATATTACATGACACTTCAACCGAGTCTAGTAGAGGCACTTCATTAAAGATGCTGCGGAGCAATAAATGAGTTGCATTGAATGTATATAAAATTTTAAATCTACCAACGCTGAAAGCTTTCTAGCTGTTGGATATAGGTCGCAGTGCACAAATAAATATTCCTACAATCAACAACTTTAATTGAAAGTATGACCAAAAATCAATAAAAAATCTAAAAGAGTCAATTAAACTTTGCAATCAATTAAATTTTTAAACAAAAGTTCAATTGACTGAAATATAATTTTAATTCGTTTTCGGTTTTATTTTCTATTCAAGTTGTTGATTGCAGGAATATTTTTTTCTGCATGTGGATACGTTGTCGTCTATGTAACACGAGTGTATTACTAACGGCAACGTGTCTTCTCGGTGACTTCTATCAACGGCAACACCATTACGTGCCGCACGACAAACTGACGCCGGTCTTGTAACTTGGATAGGCTTTGCAAAAGAACATAACGGATCGTTGTTTTTTCTGATAGGAACAGAGAGTCGTATTCGTAGTATTGGAATGCTAGAAATAACATTATTTTATTGTAATTTGTTTGTAATCAAGATACTGGGTGGTATTATTGATAACGCACGGAAAATATAACTCAATTTAGATAAATATCGATCGACATGCCAATTGCAATTATTCATTCTTGCGGAATATGCTTTCCGCAAAACTGATTTAACGTTCCTGTTTTTATTAATTCCGACCTGGTATATTGCATATGTATGTAAATCGATATGTACATACATAAGCATGTATGTATGTAAATATGTAAGTATTTTTCACACGTAAAAACAACAAATAATAGAAAGAAGAGTTAATCACCCTTATTCCAGTTGTCAACATCGACTTCACGTCAATACAATACCAAAAAATTGGGGCTTGTCTACCCGCTCTCCAAAATAATTTTGTGCTATTGAGAGTCTATTTCTCTTTTCTAAGGTCTAGAAAATAGCATTAGCCTGCCAATAGCAGTCAGTTGTTTTTGACAACGGGTAGACAATCCTCAATTTTTTGGTATTGTATTGATGTGTCATCGATGTTGACAACTGGAATAAGCGTGAATGAGATTAATGATACAGAGTATCAGTATGTTTACATATACGTGATTTAATTCAAAACATATGATTTGCCCAAATTAAGTAATTTGCGAATTGATTTCCCATACATTTTTCATATGATCAAATTATCTCAAATTACATAATTTGCAGCAAATTAAGTCCAATTTGTTAGTGCAACACTGCGTGGCTGCTACTGTTACAAATTCAACTTTGGGTCATCCATTATCGGTGACTTACAAATCCGAAAAAGTGACATTTAAGTACGAATAAAAATCATTTGCAAGCTTTCAATTAAAATAAAACAACTGAAAACAAAACAGCTGACTTCGAAAATTCGAAGTTTTCCCTTAAATTTTAATTTTTAGGTCAATCTGTTTAGAAAAGGTGGATTTTATTTAAACCAAAAATTAATTCCGTGGAAATTGTGTCCCGGGGAGTATTTAAGAATTAAAACAAGACTTAAGGCCGTGATACACTATCATACAAAGTCGTGCGATCTACGAAAAAATACACCCCTGGTATGATGGAGTTTATGAAAATTTTCAAAAGACAATAACAATTCATCACACCAGGGTTGTACTTTTTCATAGATCGCACGACTTTGTATGATAGTGTATCACGGCCTTTAAAGAATAAGAGGACTGCTGTTAAATGGAAATCTGATAGGAGTTCATGTGCCACCCTCGTTTCTCTGCTCTTCCGCCACTAATTTGTTACAGTTGTGCAGAGGAACAACGAAAGAAAAAAGCTCACATTTTACATTATTATTCGTACATACATAATAGTATATATAATTATTTTTTCTATGTATTGTCATATATGTGTATTTTTATTTATTTTTTGCTAACCAACACTGTCACTGGTTGGTTGGGCTGCATTTGACAGACCATTAATCATTGTACTAATTGAGCATCATTAAAAAATGGAGTGTACAGCAAGCAGCCCATTAGAACGACTTGGTAGGGATGAAGTCTAGTTATAGAGTCTGCTGATTTTGCCTTGCAATTTTCTGAATTTTATTGTGTTGTATTAACGCCGCAAAACACATTATTTTTATACGAGTATATGAATGTATGTAGGGATATTTTAATATAAAGACGGAATTATAAAAGTATGTAGAATATTGTATTATCCCATGTTACTGCTTCTGCTGCTGCCATTGATGTCGCTGATAAATATAGCTGTTATATGTACTCGTATTAATACTATAAGCCAATAATCAATTGATGTTATTAATACAACAAGAGAAGATAAAAAGTATTCTTACAACTTCCTGCCACTGTGGTGTATCAAATGCGATTAATACATTGAACCGCATTATGGGAGTAGTTGAAGAAATGGATGCTTACAAAGGCATTAGCCAGCCAGTACGCTGGGATAGCCGCAACTAGTTTTAATTTCGTTTTTTTTAATTAAACAGTACATATAAAAAGTTATAGGATAAATGAAATTTTAATGGAAGTGTAATTGAATCAAATGAAAAGAAAGAAGAGTTCTTTGCTTTCTCAGCATCTTTGACTAACGAATTGTTCTGTTCTAAAATATCGGAAAAAAAATTTCGAAAACTTTGCATGCAGGGTCTCACGAGAACGATGGCCTTCGAAATAAAAAACTAGCAGTAGTGTAAGATTATACTTCCAGATAACTAGATTACGTAACTTTTCCCGAAGACATGACATCTGTATCTGTAAATTAAAAATAAATTTATTACATTTACGGTCGATCAGAGACCCGCCTAATACTAAATACACCAGCAAGTCCCTGTGGTGGGCTTTGATAATATCTTTCCTTGTATCAAGTGGAGTCTTAACCCCCAATTCTTATGAACTATGATCTTAATTAAGGGTGTTTTTTATGCCCGATAGCTCTTTAAATTAGAAAAAATAACACAGCTCAGGACTTAAAGGTCTTCTTAAATAGTCTAGATGTTTTGGGGCAAACTATAATTCCATACTTCTTTTGGACCTTGGTTGCACTCTTAACCGAATTTAGAATAATCAAACTCTTATGTATGTCTCTCCACAGCATCCGTCCAAGCGTTTAATATTTGTAAGACGTTGTTTTTTAGTGGAAGTAGAACTCATTGTTTTCGAGATATTAAACGAATATATTTGTTACATTTAAAATTTAAGCGTGCATAATTTTAATTTTTATTCTCTTTTCTTTTACAGGTAAGCAATTGCTATTTTGATTAAAATCAAGTAATACCAGGTAAATAAAAAAACCATATAATATTTTCTCTTTCAAACAAAAAAATAGTGCCTAAAAAAACTTTAGAGCTTTTATAGATTTTGCCATTTTAAAATAAAAATATTTGATTTAATTGGAGCTAGATTGGATACCTTACTCTTTGTAGAAGATGGAAGCAGCAACTCAACTTTAAAATTTTTTAAAAGAACATGAATAAAAAAAATTCTACATTTCGTTCGATATCGATCTGCGTTATTTGACCGCTTGAGCTCTTGCGTGTCTTGCAAATTGCCGGGAAGAAAGTTCGACGAAAACGGTCTGCTCATGTTTTGTTGTTTGATTTGTTTTTTATTTAAACTAATTTTAAATTTTTAACTCCTTTGAACAATAGCACCCCATACAGCACACTTTTCAGTTCCATGAAAATCAGGAACATAAAAGATCTGAACTGCATTTAATCTTCCAGAGACGCACTAGAATATCTCCTTAACTGTAGCAAAATCTATAATTTTTAACTTTCAAATGAAGCAAACAAATCCAACAAAATCTACGTCAACTTTTTTTTATTTATAAGGATAAGTAACACTCAGGCAATGAATGCCTACTACTATTACTAGGTGTTACTTCTTTAGGAAAGGGATAGTGATAGAGAAGACAGGTGGTGAAGAGATAGAGGAAAGCTTCATTCTTTTACAAATCTAATTTTTGCACGTTTTTTTTTAATAATGCACTGTTGCAGCGCCTCTGGTGTCGAATGAGGCATTTTACTTCGCCGAATGATTCTGCTTCACAACGAAAGAGGGCGCTCTGATGTTACATTAGGATTAGTATCTCCTGAAGTCGGTATAATTCAGTGACCAGTGACTATGCCTTCATCATATGAACTTTCCTACAACAACTGTTACAAAGGGACACTAATGTACATCAGAAAAATGCGTGGTGTTGTTATTTGATGACTGTCTGATTCCGCACTCGAACTCAGGACCTTCGTTTTTGTAGTCAACGTGCTAACTACTTCAACCAATGCCACCCTTAATAAATAATTTCTTCTGCTTCTGTCTTCCTTCTCTTCCATTAGAGCACAAGGCCTCTACTATATTCCTGTATCTCACTCTATTAGTGGCACCTCGAATGATATCGTTCTAGGTGTAGTTTGCTGCGAGAATTTCATGTTCTATTGTTCTGCGCCATGTTTTTCATGCGGTGCCAAGGCATCGGCTACCTTGTGGGTTCCATCTTAACGCTTGACTGACAATGTTTTCGCTTGGTTGTCTTAGTATGAGGTCAAGCCAGCGCCATTTATGTTCTATAATTTGCTTGGAAACTGGTTTTTGGCTAGTTATAATCCATAAATCGGTGTTGCTATTCCGGTTGGGCCACCATATATCAATAATAATCCTTAGACATTTATTAGTAAATGTCTGTAAAGGCTTGTCAATATCTTTCGTGCTTTTACATGTTTCGCAGACGTAATACAAAACAAATTTGGCATTGGAATTAAAAATTCTAAGTTTGGTGTTGGTAGATATCTGACTGGATCACAATATATTGTTGAACATTCCAAATGTCGCCTTGGATTTTTTTAATGCGACTTGTTACGTCTTCACCAACTCCGCTCTTATTTCCGACAATGCTTAAGACATTCTCAATACTATGATGGTCTATGTAAAAACGTGTATGTTGTAATGGACTATGCTTACCAGTCATAAATTTTGTTTTCGTTATATTGATCACGAGCCCAGCGGTTTTAGCATTTATACTCAGATCTAAAAGGTTTTTCTGGAGGTTATTTAGCCTTTGGCTAATTAAGCATATGTCGTCCGCATATTCGACATCTTCAAGGTGATTAAATGGATTCCACTGAACACCTTTACCCCACATTAATCTTTGTAGGCAATCCTCTCTTCTCTAGAGTGGACCACAAGAAGGATCTGTTTACACTAAATACACTGGCGCTTGGAACTCCTTACATTGTTCAAATACTTGTCTTATGCAGGCTTATTATGAACAGCAACCATCAACTGGTTGAAAAGTGAAAAAAAATTTTCAACTATGGTTGAAATAGGTATTACGAAAAACAGTTGATAAAGTTGTGAATGATTAAGTAGGTATTCGCAATTGTGAATATGCATTTGAAGGGAAAAAAATAATAGCTGACAAATGACAAAAATAAGCTACAGTGAGAGGACTTTGCGATGTCCGAGTTATTGTTCCATCAAACCTACAAACCTTTCAATTTACTTTTTGTTGCTCATAATATGCGACCTCTGCATAAAATCAATTATTTTGTTTATTTCTAACGATATTTATTTATATATTTCTATTTATTTACTACTTACATTTCGATTGAATATATATCTCCTACTGTTTTGTAGTTGCAAGAAAGAGAATAAATTTCCATTAAAAGCTATTCACAATAGTGATTTTGTAGTTGATAAATTATGGTTGATACTTGTTTTCAACCGCTTACATTTCGTAATACCGATTTATCAACTTTGTTGTAAAAATTTCTCTTATCAACCGCACGTTGCTGTTCATAATAAGCCTGATGGTGTTTATGAGATCCACTCAAAATCAATTTTCTCGGAATCGAAACCGGTTTTCACGGCAGGTATTTAGAACTGCATCTGATATGCGGGTAAGAATTATCTTACTTAAAAGCTTGCTGGGAATCTGTAGAAGAGTTATACCACGATAATTGTTGCAGTCATAAAAATTGCCTTTTTTGGGAATTTTTACGAGGATTCTTTTATTCCAAGATGATGGCAGGATCTCCTCAATCCACACCTTTTGTTAGAGTTTGAGCCATACATTGGCAGCTAGCTGAGCATCACACTTAAGAACTTCAGCAGTACTATTGTCGTTTCCTGGAGCTTTTCCATTTTTTAGACTTTCTATTGCCTTTAATACTTCTGTTTTATTGGGTACAGCGGTGTTTATTTCTTGGAATGTCAGAGAGTCACGTATATCTTGGTGTTGCTCATTTTACCGGTAAGAGTCCAATCGGGTTATTAAGGGTTTGTGCAAAATGTTCAGCCGATCTTACTAGTTGTTTATGCTCAGCAGAAATCAATTTACCATCTGCATCCTTGACTTAAGAATTACTATCAAATAATTTGATTCCCCTCAACCTTTTCCTTATATGGAAGTGTAGCTAAACCCGTCACCTGTTTAACAGCAATTTCCAAAATAATTAACGAAACTTATTTCAACAATTTCAATTAAAATCCTTATCTAAATGTTTTTATTTTCATGGGTTTTATCTAACCTCTTGTTAAATTCAATCCCATTTTATGAATGTTGGGCCTGTAAATATTGTTTTTTTTTTTCTTTCTTTCTATAATTGTATTTATGACAGGTCCAACTGAACCATAGAAAAATGTAGGCATACAATTTTATTTCAAATAATTTTTATGCACATAAAATGCATTTTTACCATCATCTTTTGTATCAGATTTTCGTTATTAATTTTTGTGGTTGAGTTTGATCAAAACGCAATCAATGGTGCATTGCCACATTCTGTGGTGTGCAACCGGTATGATTGTTTGCTTGTTCAAAATAAAAATAAAAATATAACATACAACATATTCAGTGACGAAAAAAAATCATAAATGTTAATTATAAATTTTTGTCTATTCGATGCATCTATTTAATAAAACATTACCAAAAATATATAAAGCAAGTTGAAGTTTGTTAAAGAACTCATATTCTAAGATTTCAGGAATGATTAAGGGAAAATAACTTAAAGGTATGTATTTATTTATATATAGATTCGTAAGAAGCGGTGAAGGGAATGACAATTACACTGCTTTTTTCGTAAATAATTTTTTATTAACAAAACTTATACTTGAACATCTTAATAGACTAAAAACTAACAACTATTGGTCTAATAATAGTAGTTGTAGTCAAAGTTACCAAATTTTTCGTATTTTTGTTCATTGTGCTTTTGGAAAGTGTCTTGATGATAGATCTTGACATCCTTGAAGTACATGTTGGGTACAAAGAACTCGTATTCATCGATCTCACGATCGAATGGATAACCGAAAGGCATTTCATCGATGTAACGAACACCAGAGCCAATGCCGCAAGAGTAGGTGTAGTCGAAGGTGGATAAGGGTTCGTATGAAGCGGTGAAGGGAGTGACATAGAAGAAGAATTGCATGGGCATACCCTTGGCCCAACCACGAGGCAAGACCAAACGGTCGGGGAAGCCACAGTGGGGTTCGCTGATGTCCAAGGGGAATTCGTATTTGCCTTCGAAAGCAAGCATGACATATTTGTACAATTCAGTGTAGGTGGTGCGGTCTTCAGTGGTCCAGAAGAAGTCCTTGGAAAGGCGTTTGAAGGCATTGACACCAGAGGTGAGAGTGTAGACAAAGCTGTCGATTTCCAGGAAGTTTTCACGGTTTTCAGTCAAGGTTACAACACGGCCGAATTCATCGTATTTGGGACCCAAGTAGGCACGTACAACAACCTTTTGTGGCTTGTCAGACTCAATAGTGAAATCAAACTCGAAAGGCTTGTGGTTGAGACGCATTTGGCGAGCCAACAAAGTCTTGTCCCATACAAATTGGCCATCAACGAAAGTCATTTTGTCGTTCAACAAGTTGGTGACATCAAAGTCGACCAAATCGAAGTAGGTAACCAATTCGCTGACCTTAACGTTCTTGATGGCAACACCAGGGAACAACAATTCTTCGTGAGTGTAAGGTTTAACATAAGAGAAGAATTGGTAGTAGACGGAAGCGATTCTCTTGTAGAACATGTAGAACAAAGGATCACGCATCATGGTTTCGTAGTTCAAGAAAACATTGGGGAAGACTTCGTAGTCGTGGGTGTTGACATCACCGAAGTACATGTGGGCGAACATGTACCAGTATTTGAAGAAGTATTGGTCGAAAGTATCAACATTGCCTTGCATAATGCTGCCAATGTATTCAATGGACTCGGGCTTACGCAAATCAATAGTCTTGCCGTCATAAGTGACAAAAACACCCTTGGTGATGATTTCATCCACACGGTTGAAGAAGTCTACAACCTTGTAGTAGTAATCGAATCTGCCGTAGCTTTCGACTTCGTAGTAGTTCTTGCGGTAAGAGAAACCGACGCCGTTGTAGGAAACCAATTGGGGATTGTAACCGTATTCGATGGCATTCAAGTAGGAGAATTCAGGAATTTCACCATAACCATGAGACAAACGCTCAAAGTAGTAACGGGACAATAGTTGACGGACGTTGTACAACCAGTATTCACCACGACGATCCTTGTTCAAACCGTAGGTCTTGCCATCCAAGAAGAAAGCGTAGTCCATGTTGAGGTAGTACCAGTAGGCGTTCAAACCAACATCTTCAGTGAAGTAAGACAAAGAAGATTCTTTGTTGAAAAAGTCGATGTCACGGGTGTAGTCAACAGGCATGTAGAACATTCTGGTGCCTTCCAAGATTTGCATGTATTTGGAGTCCTTGTTGTATTGATCGATGTTTTCGCGCAACATGAAGCGGTCCTCAGAGTACCAGTGTTCGCCCAAACCCATCATTTTCCACCATTGCCACATCTTCCAGTCGCGGGTGTAGAAATAGTATTGGCTATCACGGTCTTGGTTCTTGTAGAGGGTGGAGTAGTCTTGGTAGAGAATGTCCTTGTATTCCTTCTCGTACATGATGTATCTGCTCCAGACATCATAATCGAATTTCTCAGCTTCGTAAACGAATTTGCTGTTGAAGAAGTATTGAGGGAAGATTTCGTAGATGGAAGGCAAAATCAAGCCTTGGAAGTCGTTGCGGTGGATAACGGCCAAAGTCAAAGCATAAACAAACATGCCTTCGTTGCAGTGCATGCGAGCCCAGGCAACGTTGCGTTGGAAGACTTCCCAGTTCTTGGCGTAGTAGAAGAAGTTGAACAAACCATAAGCCTGTTTAAGGTGGGTCTGTACCAAGGCACCGAAAAATTCGCCTCTGGGTAAGATGGCACCGTATTTGTAGGCTTCATAGAATTTCTCCATGTACATGTCAAAGTGCTAGAATTTAAATGTAATTGAGATCAGTAAGGCTGCTGAGAAATTTCAGTGTGAAAGATTATTAACTTACAGTGTAGTCAGCCTTGTTGAAGGTGAAAGATTTGCCTAGTTTAATCCATTCCTCGAAAGCCAAGGGATCCTCAACACGGTAAACCATTTCGAAAAGGAACTTCTGTCTAGCCAAAAAGTCCTTGTCGGCAACTTTTACTTCGTGCCTGGAGATGCTGCTGCCAGCCACGAGGCCAACAATAGCCAATAAAGCAATAGCGATTTTCATCGTTTAGTTTTTCAGCACCAGAAATTCAATACCAAACTGTCCACGGATTAGAGTTGATGCACCGATCAGTTCTAATACCTAAAGACTGCTGATTATTGTTTCATTTGCTTGAGTTTTTATACAAATTCTTACTCTGGCTTAAGTGAACTATAGCTTCAAGCTTATCTGCTGTTAGGACGAAATCAGCATATTTTGCATTTCATTGCTTGCACATAAATTTACCTTTGGTTTAATTGATGATAACAGCTTACCTTGTGATTGGCTTCTTTTCATTAATTTTTTACTTTCGAAAAGAAAAATTTTAATGTCAATTTTTGTGAACTTTAGAAATTTTTAATTAAAATTTATTTTTGTGTTATCAGAAGCATAGATGAAGACAACTTTAAGGTTTTGTTGCTTTCTTTGTCAGAAAATTTATTAAAAAAAATATTTATATGTTTTATTGTTGTGTAGTTTAAGAACAGCAATTGAAATTGGTGCGATTTTGATAAGAATGCAGTAAAGTATTTGTGCAAATTGTGTGTCCTAAAATTTTTATGTATAGCCGGACGGCTTAAGAATTTTGCCATCTGTATATTTGGAATACCTGATTACGTGAATAAAATAACTGCAAAACAACTGACGGAAGGCCACACATATACATACTTTCAGCAATAGCGCTTATTTAAAAACCTAGAAGTGAGGAAAATATTATTAAGACTGGTCGAAGGTTGATTAGGCAATAAATATACTGTCATTGGCAAAGCAAAATATGTTATTTAATAAAAAATAATTTGTTGAAGTTAGTTTTAATAATGCATGTGCAGCGACCTTGGAGAACATCTAGTTGTTCCGTTCTGCTAGTGTTTGTCAGAATATTTACAATTAACTTTGGTGTTATTTGTTCATTAATAATTGCCGCATATAATTTGGCTTAAATTTATATTTTTTTAAGTTAAAATATGCCCACTTCACTATGTTTCAACGATAAGTACTTTTGTAATTGTAAACATAACTCTCTTCTGCGGTGAAATTGTGTGAAAAAATGGAGTAGAATGTTTCAATTAACGATAAACCAAGGCAGCGGAATAATGTGAAAAACGAATATAAAGAACAATCAGAGCAATCGATGCATGCCAGTCTATTTGACATTGATCGAATAGAAGCGAGAATATTGAGACCGAAACTCAACCATACAATCGATGCATCACGGTCTGAAAGGTGTATGTAATGTTATGTGGTATTATACATATATTTATTTTATGTTATGTTATATTATCTTATGTATTATTATTATCTTAAGTATTATTGTTCATGGGGCACAAATTTGTATTGAAATGCTTACGTTATCGCTCGCAATTATTTTCTTTCGACTTGTAGTGCTAAAGGCTTTTAGTGGAACGCAAAACGGCTGTTTGTCGTTTAAAATGATTGGGAAGGAAAATGGTTGACTTCCTTAAACATGCTGTTAGATATAATATTTCATTCTTCCAAATCCAAATATAATTTTCAACTATCCAAACAACAGATTTTCGAATGTAAAGTTTCTGAGATTGTCTTTTAGAAGAATAAGTATCAGTAATAATTAAATCTTATTAACACCATGCGCATACTCATTCCTATCGTGAATATTTTCTTCCCTCGAAAAGTGAAATATTTTCCTTAAACTTGCAATCCCAAATTATTTCCATGTAAAAAAACTCGCATGCTGGAAAAAAAAATATGGCACCGCCAATTTTTATTCCCGTGGGTTTATCCCCAAGTGCATTTCGTTTGGGAACAATAAAAGCAGCACAATGCATGGCACAATTCATACCAGGAAATAAAAATCATGGGGCAAATTACGCTATTCGATTCTATTCGAAATTTAAAAATAATTCCATATAAAGTCTATTGAAACATTTCGTAATTTCATTCGATAACGAGTTCCGTAATTTGCCAAATGTTTTATTTTCAATTCTCTTTAAAAGTTGCTTACAAAAACATTTTATATTCGTACATTAAGTTTGATTTTTTCCTTTAAAAATTTTTTCAGTGTTGCCAGTAAATTTTTAGAAAAAAATATCTACATACGTACACTAAAAATATACGTTTATTTCTACATGTTAGAATCTTATTCCCTTGTAGTTGTAGTTTTACTCATTTAAATTTAAAGAAACATATACTGCCGTATTCATAGAAACTAATTTTTATTTATAAAAGCTTACAAAACAAATTTTGTATGGAAATTTGTTTGTAAATCATTAAATAAACCAAAATTACTTCTTTTTGAATCAGGAATTTATTATTTTGTTGGAGTTACAGTAATATTTTGTATTAAATTGTTTGAAGTGAGTTTTTGCGCATTCGAAATTAATGCATAATTTTCTATAGTTTCTCAGAAATTGTCTTATAACAATTAAAATCATATATATTGGATTTTCCACTAATAGAGATAGATTTAAATAATTTCCTTAAATATTAAGTCGTTGTTTAATGGATGCCCATTTAATATTTCCTGGGGTGCCTGCCGCCAGATAAATGTCTAAGTAATTTTCCACAAACACACATTTTAAACGGTTTATGAACAAAAATATATTTTTAGGATAGTTATTTTTAGATTTATTCACAAAAGCTGCAATTTGAAAATAAATACCTACATATTGTCCAAAATAAAACACCTGTCTGATATTCCCTAGACTCCTATGTTAGTGACAAAAATATCTGCATGTAGGGATTTTACCCTACTACTGGCAGCACTGTTTTGTATTATAAAACAGCTGTTGTCTTATTGAATGGAAAAATAAAAAACAAACCAAACACAGAAAATGAGAATTTTCTTCGTCTAATAACATAAATCGGAGCAAAATGCTATTAACTTTGCTGAATAATGACAATTTATTAAGAAAATTATCAACATGCGCGTAACAAATAAAATTACATCAATTCACAATAGCAGGTTAGACTTGCAACACATGTTTATTTTATTCATTAACAATTGGCGATGCCAATTTATTGTTCAAGTTATTCCCTTGAAATGCGCGGTAAGGGTGATTAATTCCTTTGATTCCTATAAGTAGTATAGGGCCTCCGGTATAGTGAAGCAGAAAATATACTGAATGAGACCTATGCATATCGTACTAATTTATATTGCTTACTTATTTATCAACAAAGCACAACTGCATGCCTGTCGGTGACAGTTCGCGGTTCCAAGATTAGAGGCACTGGGATTAAACTAAATTCAGAGTGTGTATGATTCTGAAAATTTCAGGGTGTTTAATTGGCGACTATAAACAACCAACTAGCCATCACAGCTAACTTCTGACCCCATGTGTGAATAGAAACTATGCTGGCGGCCCCTACTCTGATTACAAAAACCTCTGATAACAATAACGAAGCACAATCTGAACTCTTTGATGATCCCAAATTGACTAAATTCCTTTTATTATTAACTAGGAGCAACTGCATACTTCTAGTGGGGGTATTAACTGGATACTGGTGGCGGGCTTCGCATGCTGTCAAAATAGGACGAATACTTGACGCTACCTGCAGGAAATGTAAGGAACCTCACCTCTCACTGTCCGGCTCTAAGCCGCACTAGATATAACTGACTTGGTGCTCACACCTTTCGTAGTCTTGAACTTGTATCGAGAGTGGAACTGTGTAGATTGCTAAAATTTGTTAAATCTGTGTGGGAGTCATTCGATACAGGCACCACGAACTAGGCTAACGTACTTACAGCTTCTCTTCTCATCTGCTGGTATCGCTAAGGATAAATTCCGCTCTATGTGAGGTCTTTGAACCACCCAGATTAACCTAATCTAACTCTTTGATGGCATTTATGAACAGTACCATTTTAATACAATAGAATTTCAAGTAACCCAGCAGATATTGCGACTTTCTTACAAAGCTTTCTCATTATCAATTAAGTAAAAAACAATACTAGTATTTTTCCCAAGTCTCCTTAAGAAACCTTAATTATGCATGTTTGAGTATAACAAAAACCATTTAATTCCATTCTTTATATTAAATACACTTCAATTACTTGTTTTTCTTGTGTAAGTGTGTAACCGGATCGATAGTTAAAAATATTACGGCGGAGGCTTCTTGGTGGGCGTTAAACGGTCGACTTATTTCTCTAGACAGACAGAAAAATAAGCAAAACAACAAAATTCTCAATTCACAGCAGTAAAGTATACGCATGGAGCACAAAAATCTACTTTTTGAAACTAAATCAAGAAAAGTGGTGTATGCGGCACAAAACGTATTTTTTATTTAACAATAAAGTAATATTAACTTCTAACTTTATTCGTCAAAGTTCACTAAAATTTACACATTTCTTCCAAACATGTGTTGGAAGCAATGGCGGAAATACAAAACAATTCTATCGGGTATACTTTAAGAAAACTTCATGTAAACCTTCTTTCTCGTTTTTCTCCATTCCGACTTTTTGGCATATGCTCCAAACCAATAATGGACTGACGAAATAATAATTTGTTTTTGTAGTCATTATTTTCTTCTATCAATGTTTTTTGTGCAATATTTATTAATTTATTGTTTTTATTAGGAAACATTTGTAAGCGTGGCAAACTCAAGCAAATAGTGCGTTAATCGTGAACAGTTTTCTGAATTAGTAAGTCGCAGTAAAAACAACAATATGGCAACAATTTACCGTTTTATTTGCAATTAAGCCGTCCGTTTAAACTAGGGATGCAACCGATACCGATACCGATATATCGGCGATACTGCTGGTTTTCCGATATATCGATATCGGCGATATTTTACTGTCGATACGCCGATACTTCTTATATTTTTCTTTAGAGTTTTTTGAACAAAATATTCAATTTTCAACTCTTTTTTTTTGCATGACAACTATGAGAAATAACATATTAAAAGCAGAACATAAAATCAAAATAGAATACATAATGAAATTGTTTCTTCTATTTTTTTTTGCACCATAGTAATGAAATGTTCTCTCAATGCTAAATCTTGTATGTGTTTGTATGTTTTAAGATTTTTTTCAAGGCGCATTAATACAAGTGGTGGTAATTCTACAACAATTACAACGTAAAATAACAACTGACATCTCAGCCTCTATGTCAACATGTACAAATTTTAACATACGAACCTCGAATTTGCGCAAAAAAAGAATAAAAACTGTGCTTATAACATCACCACTTTGAATACTTCTTGATTTTCTTTTATTCATTTATGCATGCGATAATTTAGTTCAGCGATGTAAAAGTTGGTACAATTGCCCTTCTTTTACAATTGTACTTTTGAGTACATTTTGTAATGAAACTAATATTAATTGTTGAGTTTATCTACATATCGTCACAGAAAATGCAAAAAGCCCTGTCTAACGTTTTAAAAGTTTTACAGGGGAGCATAAAACTTGTTTCAATGAAATATAAATTGACAATTTTTTTAAAATGTTATAATGCAAGTTAAAAGGGCCAACAAATTTATAGGTATATTTATTGTAAAATTGTTTACTTATTGTCAATATATTAACTCATTCAAACAAGTTTTATGCTTTTCCTGTAAAACTTTTAGAAAGGACTTTTTGCATTTTCTGTGATGATATACCTACATACTCAAGTACATACTGAATAAAAATGTAAATTAATCTTTTTTTTTAATATTACCGGTATTTTTGTTCGAATAAGACGAATTTTTATAATATCTCTGTATGTTCGGGAAATAAATCGGAATATACTAAAAATTGGATTAGACTTTTTTAGATACACAGAAGAAAAAGATTTGTAAATACAATTAATTTATTTGTGAATACAATTAAAATATTATTTAAAAAGGCACCTACAACGATTTTTGTAAATACAAACACACATTTGTAACATCAGAAAACAAAATCAACTCAATTATTTCCAATTAAAATGATTGTGTTATTGACAATTGAGTTGTTAACGAAAAACAAAATTGTTTAATGAATTTGTTTTTCAAATTCTCATGTGTGTTTTTTGTTAGTGTTTTTTTTTTAATTTTTATTTAGAATTTGGTCTCTTGTTAAATTTTAAAGTTATTTATTTTTCCACACAACCTTCGAAACTAAATGTGTTTGGGATGAGTCGAACCGGCAATCTCTTGACTAATAGACTAACGTGCTTACCACCCAGCTAAAGAGCAAATTGTTTTGATCATGCAAATAATGGATACACGCAAACATGATTTCTATTATTCTTCTACATGTGCGCTTTGCGTTGATATAATTTAAAAATAACTTTGTTGAGTGAAAAAAAACAATCCACGACGTTTTCCGGCTTCTTGTCGGAGTTCACACGTATACAACACGAGCAATCAAAAAATACAACAACAATAGCACATGACCGCGTTGGGTCAATCAACAAGCAAGATAAACACCAACACAAAGAAATTAAATTAAATGATATTTTAAAATGCGCGGTATTGTTAAATATTGTATTAAATTAATGACAAATATTGTTGAAATTAAAATTTTTTTTCAATAACATGGTTTTGTTGAACATAATTCTTCTCTATTTTTTTCTGTGTAGAGCTTCTGGCGTTTTGTTTAACGACATACATGTTTACATGAATACAAATGAATTTTTATGTGAGTTTTTATTCAATTTCATTTAAATAAACAATTTTTCAAATTAATAAAAGCAATCGGAGTTAATAAGTACACTTTTCTTGAAAGTTGGTACAATTTGTAAAATCTCATTTTGCATCTCTGATTTAGTTTTTTCATTGTTATACAAAAATGAGAAAACTATTTTTTTTCACTGAATTTGTCAATCTACACTGAATGCCAACGTTTATTTTGTAAAATCATAAATATTGCAGCCGTTTTGTTGTTTGAAAATTTGAAGTTGAGGAACTGAAATGTATTGACAATTTTGACGATTTTATGACATTCAGTTTGAATTGACTCATTAATAATATCTTACACTGTTATTTTGTGAAAAACAATAATTAATTTTTTGTTAACATGAATTGAAATTCAATTCTTTTTTTTAAGTCTTATTAATATCAATTTTAAATGTTGAGCCAATCTAAACTGAATGCCAACGTTTATTTTGTAAAATCGTAAATATTGCAGACGTTTTGTAGTTTGAAAGTTTGAATTTTAGAAACTGAAATGTACTGAAAATTTTGATGATTTGAATGGCTCATTAATAAACACTGTTATTTTGTATAATAGAAGAATTACTCTACTTGAGTTTTGTTAATTTTTACTTGAGCTCAATTTAAATATGCGTATCGGTATCGGAATCCGTATCGGCGATATTTATTTTTGAGTATCGGTATCGGATCGGCGAAATGGCGTATCGTTACATCCCTAGTTTAAAAGTAGTATGTCATATATTCGTTGTTGTAGCAGACATAGTTGTACATATTCTGTGAAAATTTCTGGTCCGTAGCTCTTACGGTTCTCGAGAAAACAACCTGTGATGCAAGGAACCCTAAAAAGCTTCAGTTGTTGATTGAAATTTAATTGATATTTTTTTAAGTTTATTTTTAGTTTTTTTCATGAGCAGCTACAGTTAATTTTTCTTGATGCGAAAACTTTTCACAAGTTATATAAACGAGGCACTGGTATTATATAATTGAGGAACAAAAAAGTCATCATGAACTAGTTCCAGTCGTACGGAATCAATTCCTATCTGTTGTGCTTCGCAGCCTGTTGTGAATTATTTGTAAAACATACAATTTTGTATTGTGATTCTCAATGTATCGATTATAAATAATGACAGCATTTTAGTTAAAAATTTTACGTGTAACAGTTGATTGTTTTTATAATAAAAATTGCGTAGAAATGTGGTAACTTATGGTTATCTGCTCGGTACTTATTAAAAAAAAAGGTTCTGTAAGCAAATTGTTAACTTGAAGCTTGCTGTACTTCTGTTTCCAAAAAAAAAAGAAGCTAAAGACTGGTTCGTGTATTTACTAAATATCAACACTGCATTGCGTTACATATTTTTGTTTGGCATTTAAATTGTTTTTGCAATACCTACAATTAAATATGTAGTAAATTTTAGAAGCGATGCAGTATAAGCCAAGCCCAAAAATCGTCAGTACAATTTTAAAGCATTTTATAATATCATGCTTCGTCCATTTACATTTTCTTCCTTAAGTTGCGACCTTAGCGTACACAAAGTACACAACGACGCCCCATTTCAATAATAAAGGGTCCGCCAGATAACTTTTTTTTTTGAAAACAGGGCACAAAACATCGAGTGTAGCTTCGGCTGTGTGGCACGTAGCGCCGTCCTGTTGAAACCAAATGTTGCCAACATCCTCCTCTTCAATTTTTGTGAACAAAAATTCGTTCAACATGGCCCGATAACGATCGCCATTGACTGCAACGGCCACTCCTTGCTCATTTTCGAAAATTATGCCTCTGGACCAAAATCCGCACCAAAGAGTGACTCGTTTTGGGTGCTTCGGCATTTCAATGTATGCGTGCGGGTTTTCTGTGCTCCAAATGCGACAATTTTGCTTGTTTACATACCCACGAAGATCAAAACGAGCTTCATCTGAAAAGATGATTTTTTTTTGGCAAAATCGGCATCTTCTGTAAATCGATCGCAGGCCCACTTAGCGAAGCGTTGTTCAAGCGTATACACAACCATATTCGTTCAGCGGAAGGATAAAACTAATTATCTGTCAAATCAGACATGAGCTAAGTGTTACCATTCACGAAATAAGCACTAGTTGAAAAAAATAACGTTAGATGGCGGACAATTAAATATGGAAATCATTACATTATTATGTATGAAATCATTACATTATTTTGTAATGATTTACAATAATAATGATTTAATGTAAATAAAAAACCATAAGAATTTGTGTAATTATTACATTTGCATAACATTTATTTAAATATCTATTTCTACATCTAATCAATTCTTTTTACAAGTCAGAATTCTAACACTTACTGGTAGTACTTGTGATCGAAATGACCGAATTTTTCATATTTCATACCTTCATATTTGTCAAAGTGTCTTCATGAAAGATCTTGACATCCTTGAAGTACGTGTTGGGTACAAAGAACTCGTATTCATCGATCTCACGATCGAATGGATAACCGAAAGGCACTTCATCGTCGTAAGGAACGCCAGAGCCAATGCCGCAAGAGTCGGAGGTGGGTAAGGCTTCATTTGAAGCGGTGAAGGGAGTGACATGGAAGAAGAATTGCATGGGCATGCCTTCAACCCATCCGCGTGGTAAAACCAAGCGATCAGGGAAACCGCACTGAGTTTTACTTGTATCCATAGGTAAGCTTAAATTTCCTTCGAGAGCTTGCACAACCTCCTGGTATAATTCAGTGTATGTGGTCGCATCCTCGGTGGTCCACGAGAAATCTTCGGAGCTGCGTTTGACTTCGTTAATACCAGGTTTAAGATTTTCCACGAAGCTCTCTAATTCCATAAAGTTTTGACGGTTTTCATTTAACGAAATAAGCCGGCCAAATTCGTCATATTTGGGACCCATAAAAATGCGAATAACAACCTTTTTCGGTCTAGCAGCTTCAATAGTTAAATTAAATTGGAAGGGTTTGTGATTGAGGCGCATTTGACGAGCCAACAAGGTCTTGTTCCACACAAATTGGCCATCAACGAAAGTCATTTTGTCGTTCAACAAGTTGGTGACATCAAAGTCGACCAAATCGAAATACGTAGTCAATTCGCTGACACTAACGTTCTTGATAGAAATATTCGGTAATATCAATTCTTTGCGAGTGTAAGGCTCAAAGGAGGAAAAGAATTTGTAGTAGTAAGAAGAGGAACGTTTGTTAAGCATGTAGAATAAAGGATCGCGCAGCATGGTTTCGAAGTTCAATAAAACATTGGGCATTACTTCATCGTTCTTGACGTTAGCAAAATACATGAGAGTCTGCTTGTCCCAATCCTTAAAAAGATTTCCAAATATTTTATCATCGCCTTGTATGATGTCAGCAATATATTTAAAGGCATCGGGCTGACGCAAGTCAACAGTTTTTTTATTCTTAGGGGTGAAATAACCCTTGTCGATGATCTCATCCAATTTAGAGAAAAAATTAAATATCTTAATTTCGTCACCGAATCCTTTAAAGCCTTTACTTTTATAGTTATTCTCGCGATAGGAAAAGGCAATGCCATTATTATCAACTAAGTGGGATTTATATCCATTTTCTATAGCATTTAAGTAGGAGAATTGTGGAATTTCGCCGTAACGCCGGGATAGGGTTTCCATATAATATCGATTCATAACTTGTTGTGCGCTATAGTACAAAAACTCACCACGGCGATTCTTTTTTATACGACGGCTCGACACATCAATAGCAGAAGTGTGCATAATATTGAAATCGTGCCAGTAGGCATTGAAACCAACATCTTCTAAGAGATACGATAAGGCTGAGTCCGCGTTGAAGAACTCTATATCACGTGTGTAATCAACAGGCATGAAAAACGTCTTGGTGTCGTTGCCATAAGTTGAGTTGTCTTCAGAATACCAGCGTTTGCTTAAGCCCGTCCTTAACCACCATTGCCATTCTTTATAGTCCTTTAAATTAATCGTATCGTTTTGGTATTCGTGTTTGTATAAGTTCCAATTGTCGATATTAAATTGTTCAGCTGCTTGAATGAATTTGCTGTCGAAAAAGTGCTGAGGAAATATTTCATTCGGGGAAGGCAAGGTCAAGCCTTGGAGGTCTTTATGATGGCGAACAGCTAAACTCAAAGCATTAACAAACATGCCTTTGTTGCAGTGCATACGAGCCCAGGCAACGTTACGCTGAAAGACTTTCCAGTTTTTAGCATTATAGAATATTTTAAATAGACCATCAGATTGTTTAGCATGTTGCGGTACTATGGCGGCGAAAAATGCATCCCTACTCAAAATGCTGCCATCTTTGTAGGCGTCATAGAAATTTTGCATGTCCTTGTCAAAGTGCTGCAATTTAAGGGGTGTTGTTGAGAATAAAGTAGTTCGAACATTTTCATGGAGATATTTTTAACTTACTATATAATCAGATTTATCGAAAATGAACTTGTCTCCTAGTTCAACCCATGACTCAAATTGCAGGGGGTCCTCAACTCGATAAACAATTTCAAAAAGGAACTTTTGTTTTTCCAAGAAATCCTTGTTAGATTTTTTTAATTCTTGCTTCAATGAAATGCTGCTGCAAGCCACTAGACCCACAAGAGCCAAGAAAGGGGTAACGACTTTCATTGTGAAACCCTGTTCGAAGAAACTAAAGTTTTTTTTTATATATTTTCTGAAAATTCAGCTGTTACTTACTAAAGTGCTAAGGAGATGGAGTGTCTCCTAACTGCTGTTGTTTCTAGATTTCTTTTACCTTTTTATATAAACGGGAATGCATGTCTTTTGAATAAAAGTATAAAGGTATATTTATAAGTGATTTCAAGCTTTTGCTAATCTTTAACTAAACAATCTTGATAAGACCGAATTTGCTCGTATTTAGATAAAAAAGCATTTATTTTTTAGTGATTAGATAACTTTTTATTTTATATTTCATTATAGCCAAGTCCAATGTGTGGAGTTTTGAATTATTACGCCATATAATCTGTTTTATTCAACGTTATCAAATTTAAATACGAGTATGAAAACTTATATAGTCTTATTTGCTGCGATGGCTACTTTTAAACATCTGGAAATACCCAAGCAATCTTCCTACTTTTCTAATTAAAATTACTCGTGATGTTGAGAATGCAGGTATAAATGATGAAAAAACGCAGGAATACTGATGGCTTTTCCACACGCAAAATTTACTTAGCAAAGTCTTGAGTTTGGGAAAATAGCTCCCAGTCTTGAGTTTTTAGGTGAGAAGGGGGTGCCAGGAGTGGGTTAGTAGCGATGCCGCTGGTACTCACTATCCTACATAATTGTTCGACTTTTTTAAAAATGCAACCCTAGGGATTTACTTTGAATTTGTATGATCTAATGGACCTTGTGAACATTTTCAAAAGACAATGACAGCTCATTATGTCTGACTATGTAGGATAGTGAGTACCAGCCTTTTAGTGTGACCAAGCCATCGGTATTTTATTTTGCGGGTCTTGATGTGAATAAAGTCTTGCGACACATTTACTTGCCAAAATATGCTCATGATACGAGGAAGATAGCTTATAAATCGCTGCAGCTACTTTGTGTACTTGTGCGTGGCATTCGAAAATTCACAGTCATAAAGGATGGTTAATTTAATGCAAGAATTGAAGATGTTCATTTTGATTTTTCGTGATGACATAACTGAATCGCATTATAGGTTTTAAGTTTTAAGCTGATGGATAGTCTTTCAGCTTTTATGCGATCTTTATGTCTTCGCTGTAGCCTCCTAATGTGGTTAAAACACAGCCTAAAACTTGTCATATGCGACATTAGGGTTTGCAAATAATCGCAGATTTTCATAATCGCGATTACGATCAGGCAAGAAAATATACTATAATGTTTATTAAAATCAAACTAAATTACGTCATGATTTTTAGTCGAACTGAGTACTTGAGTTCTCATTTTAATTTAGTTTTTCAGCTAAACTATATCTTTATTTTGAGATAATTAATTGTAAAGCATGTCAAATAAAACATAACAAAAACAATTCGAGTTATGGAAACTCGTAAGATACAGCCAACTGTCAAAATTACAAATTCAAAATTACATCAACTGTCAAAATACCCTTTAATTTTGATTTATTTTTTTTACTTTCAGTGTTAGTTGGTTTAGTCTGCATAAAAATACACTAACTTTGAAAATTTGAAGTGTCTATGTATAAATGTATGTATATTACATGGGATTTTAACATGTTTAGTTGCTCGGGTGTTCTACCTTTTACTTTAACTGTTACTACGGTTATACGCGCACTATTCGCAAATAAAAATATATGCAAATAAATTAACTCACTGTTTATACGGCATTGAAAATGTATAAAAACTTGGTAGCACTTCTATGGAAATGTTGCGAGTACTTATGTTTACAAAAAAATTGTGTAAATGTATAAAATAACAAATCGGCAGACCATTATTGCTTTGACCCACCGACCATTTAAAAAAAAAATTATTTAGGTATGGGGTATATATATTTCGAATATCTCCTTTCTGAATTCAAAACATGTTTCGCGAAATTAATTATTAATTTCTGAGATACTTAGCATTCATTTTGCTCCATTTCAACTATTTTAAGGTTTAATAAGTATTGTTTTGCTGTACATGCCACAGTTTAGCGCTTGCATCAAATTCTTCATACAAAAACATGCGAAGTAAAGTTAACTCTTGTTTTGCTTCATTTCTATAAGAAATGAATAATAAACAAAGAAGTTGCCGTAAGAAAAATTCAACGGCGACTGTTAAGCAAAAACATCATCACTCATCAATGTTTTAATATAAACTTATTAAACACTAAAATAAAATAAAAGAAACCTTAATTATGCATGTTTGAGTATAACAAAAACCATTTAATTCCATTCTTTATATTAAATACACTTCAATTACTTGTTTTTCTTGTGTAAGTATGTAACCAGATCGATAGTTAAAAATATTACGGCGGAGGCTTCTTGGTGGGCGTTAAACGGTCGACTTATTTCTCTAGACAGCAAGAAAAATAAACAAAACAACAAAATTCTCAATTCACAGCAGTAAAGTATACGCATGGAGCACAAAAATCTAATTTTTGAAACTAAATCAAGAAAAGTGCTGTATGCGGCACAAAACGTATTTTTTATTTAACAATAAAGTAATATTAACTTCTAACTTTATTCGTGAAAGTTCACTAAAATTCACACATTTCTTCCAAACATGTTTCGGAAGCAATGGTGAAAATACAACAAAAATCTATAGGGTATACTTTAAGAAAACTTCATGTAAACCTTCTTTGTCGTTTTTCTCCATTCCGACTTTTTGGCATATGCTCCAAACCAATAATGGGCTGACGAAATAATCATTTGTTTTTATTGTCATTATTTTCTTTTATCAATGTTTTTTTGTGCAATATTTATCGATTTATTGGTTTATTAGGACACATTTGTAAGCGTAGCAAACTCAAGCATTTTATTTGCAAATAGTGCGTTAATCGTGAACAGTTTTCTGAATTAGTAAGTCGCAGTAAAAACAACAATATGACAACAATTTACCGTTTTATTTGCAATTAAGCCGTCCGTTCAAACGTAGTATGTCATATATTCGTTGTTGTAGCAGACATAGTTGTACATATTCTGGGAAAATTTCAGGTCCGTAGCTCTTACGGTTCTCGAGAAAACAACCTGTGATGCAAGGAACCCTAAAAAGCTTCAGTTGTTGATTGAAATTTAATTGATATTTTTTTAACTTTATTTTAGTTTTTTTTTTTCATGAGCAGCTACAGTTAATTTTTCTTGATGCGAAAACTTTTCACAAGTTATATAAACGAGGCACTGGTATTATTGAGGAATTGAGGAACAAAAAAGTCATCATGAACTAGTTCCAGTCGTACGGAATCAATTCCTATCTGTTGTGCTTCGCAGCCTGTTGTGAATTATTTGTAAAACATACAATTTTGTATTGTGATTCTCAATGTATCGATTATAAATAATGACAGCATTTTAGTTAAAAATTTTACGTGTAACAGTTGATTGTTTTTATAATAAAAATTGCGTAGAAATGTGGTAACTTATGGTTATCTGCTCGGTACTTATTCAAAAAAAGGTTCTGTAAGCAAATTGTTACCTTGAAGCTTGCTGTACTTCTGTTTCCAAAAAAAAGAAGCTAAACACTGGTTCGTGTATTTACTAAATATCAATTGCATTGCGTTACCAATTTTTGTTTGGCATTCAAATTGTTTTTGCAATACCTACAATTAAATATTTAGTAAATTTAAGGCGCGATGCAGTATAAGCCAAAGCCAAAATCGTCAGTAGAATTTTAAAGCATTTTATTATATCATGCTTCGTCCTTTTACAGGTTCTTCCTTAAGTTGCGACCTAAGCGTAGTACACAACGACGCAACATTTCAATAATACTAGACAATTAAATATAATAATATAATGATTTACAATAATGTAATGATTTACAATAATAATGATTTAATGTAAATAAAAAACCATAAGAATTTGTGTAATTATTACATTTGCATAACATTTATTTAAATATCTATTTCTACATCTAATCAATTCTTTTTACAAGTCAGAATTCTAACACTTACTGGTAGTACTTGTGATCGAAATGACCGAATTTTTCGTATTTCATACCGTAATATTTGTCAAAAGTGTCTTGATGATAGATCTTGACATCCTTGAAGTACATGTTGGGTACAAAGAACTCGTATTCATCGATCTCACGATCGAATGGATAACCGAAAGGCATTTCATCGATGTAACGAACACCAGAGCCAATGCCGCAAGAGTAGGTGTAGTCGAAGGTGGATAAGGGTTCGTATGAAGCGGTGAAGGGAGTGACATAGAAGAAGAATTGCATGGGCATACCCTTGGCCCAACCACGAGGCAAGACCAAACGGTCGGGGAAGCCACAGTGGGGTTCGCTGATATCCAAGGGGAATTCGTATTTGCCTTCGAAAGCAAGCATGACATATTTGTACAATTCAGTGTAGGTGGTGCGGTCTTCAGTGGTCCAGTAGAAGTCCTTGGAAAGGCGTTTGAAGGCATTGACACCAGAGGTGAGAGTGTAGACAAAGCTGTCGATTTCCAGGAAGTTTTCACGGTTTTCAGTCAAGGTTACAACACGGCCGAATTCGTCGTATTTGGGACCCAAATAGGCACGTACAACAACCTTTTGTGGCTTGTCAGACTCAATAGTGAAATCAAACTCGAAAGGCTTGTGGTTGAGACGCATTTGGCGAGCCAACAAAGTCTTGTCCCATACAAATTGGCCATCAACGAAAGTCATTTTGTCGTTCAACAAGTTGGTGACATCAAAGTCGACCAAATCGAAGTAGGTAACCAATTCGCTGACCTTAACGTTCTTGATGGCAACACCAGGGAACAACAATTCTTCGTGAGTGTAAGGTTTAACATAAGAGAAGAATTGGTAGTAGACGGAAGCGATTCTCTTGTAGAACATGTAGAACAAAGGATCACGCATCATGGTTTCGTAGTTCAAGAAAACATTGGGGAAGACTTCGTAGTCGTGGGTGTTGACATCACCGAAGTACATGTGGGCGAACATGTACCAGTATTTGAAGAAGTATTGGTCGAAAGTATCAACATTGCCTTGCATAATGCTGCCAATGTATTCAATGGACTCGGGCTTACGCAAATCAATAGTCTTGCCGTCATAAGTGACAAAAACACCCTTGGTGATGATTTCATCCACACGGTTGAAGAAGTCTACAACCTTGTAGTAGTAATCGAATCTGCCGTAGCTTTCGACTTCGTAGTAGTTCTTGCGGTAAGAGAAACCGACGCCGTTGTAGGAAACCAATTGGGGATTGTAACCGTATTCGATGGCATTCAAGTAGGAGAATTCAGGAATTTCACCATAACCATGAGACAAACGCTCAAAGTAGTAACGAGACAATAGTTGACGGACGTTGTACAACCAGAATTCACCACGACGATCCTTGTTCAAACCGTAGGTCTTGCCATCCAAGAAGAAAGCGTAGTCCATGTTGAGGTAGTACCAGTAGGCATTCAAACCAACATCTTCAGTGAAGTAAGACAAAGAAGATTCTTTGTTGAAAAAGTCGATGTCACGGGTGTAGTCAACAGGCATGTAGAACATTCTGGTGCCTTCCAAGATTTGCATGTATTTGGAGTCCTTGTTGTATTGATCGATGTTTTCGCGCAACATGAAGCGGTCCTCAGAGTACCAGTGTTCGCCCAAACCCATCATTTTCCACCATTGCCACATCTTCCAGTCACGGGTGTAGAAATAGTATTGGCTATCACGGTCTTGGTTCTTGTAGAGGGTGGAGTAGTCTTGGTAGAGAATGTCTTTGTATTCCTTTTCGTACATGATGTATCTGCTCCAGACATCATAATCGAATTTCTCAGCTTCGTAAACGAATTTGCTGTTGAAGAAGTATTGAGGGAAGATTTCGTAGATGGAAGGCAAAATCAAGCCTTGGAAATCGTTGCGGTGGATAACGGCCAAAGTCAAAGCATAGACAAACATGCCTTCGTTGCAGTGCATGCGAGCCCAGGCAACGTTGCGTTGGAAGACTTCCCAGTTCTTGGCGTAGTAGAAGAAGTTGAACAAACCATAAGCCTGTTTAAGGTGGGTCTGTACCAAGGCACCGAAAAATTCGCCTCTGGGTAAGATGGCACCGTATTTGTAGGCTTCATAGAATTTCTCCATGTACATGTCAAAGTGCTAGAATTTAAATGTAATTAAGATCCGTAAGGCTGCTGAGAAATTTCAGTGTGAAAGATTATTAACTTACAGTGTAGTCAGCCTTGTTGAAGGTGAAAGATTTGCCTAGTTTAATCCATTCCTCGAAAGCCAAGGGATCCTCAACACGGTAAACCATTTCGAAAAGGAACTTCTGTTTAGCCAAAAACTCCTTGTCGGCAACTTTTACTTCATGCCTGGAGATGCTGCTGCCAGCCACGAGGCCAACAATAGCCAATAAAGCAATAGCGATTTTCATCGTTTAGTTTTTCAGCACCAGAAATTCAATACCAAACTGTCCACGGATTAGAGTTGATGCACCGATCAGTTCTAATACCTAAAGACTGCTGCTGTTTGCTCAATTTGTTTTGGCTTTTATACAATATTTTCATAAGTTTATCTGTGGCTGTTTGAGTTATCAAATTTAATTTAAAAAAAAAACACTAAATATTAATTTATTTATGTTGCACTTTTTACCTTTTCGGGCATCATTTTTGATAAGAACTATTTTGTTGTCTTAAAAATAAATTGATGATTATGAATTCTTGCTTTCGTAATTTTTTTTTTTTTGCATTTTATAGTGAGTTAATTTTTTAAGGTGTGCGTACAGCTGGTTCCGTTTCCCAGATGTAGCAGAAAATATTTTTGTTTGAGTTCTTTTAGTTTTTTTTTTGGTTTCTGATAGCGAAAATATTTTGTTCATAATATTTCTTAATCTGTTCGCTTGTGTAAAATTGCTTGGATTCAGGTGGCCCTTGAAATAAAGGATGAATGTAAAAACTAATGAAACTATTCGATCTGAAGAGGAAAAACTATGGCTTATAGCGAATAAAAATATATATTGTTAGGGGTGCATGTTCTTTTTTCTCAAATTATTTTAGTACCTCGCGAGTGGTAGGTCCTTCATATTGCTACCAACATAAACATTAAACACACGTTTGTATAACGTAACTACGCGTGGTACGTGTACAAAAATAATTTACTATTAAATTTTGAAAATTTTAAAGTGTTTGTAAATAATTATGTAATCTTGATTGCTCTGAATGATAGATAGGAGTGATAAAATTTTGAGAAGTGGGCATTATTAATTATTGAAATTGCCATCATGGATTTTCCCTGTCTGCTGGCAAGCAAAATTAATTTGAAGTCGCAAAATTCACCAGACAATTTTGTCACATACATCGTACATATATTTCAATATTTTATTTTTATCTAACGTGTATCAAAATGAACACGAATTGAAAAAATGTGTTTGTTATTTGTTCAAGGATTTCATGCTGGAAGTCTACTGAAATAACTAGACGTGCTAAATCAACAAAAAATACATATTTTAATTCCGTATTTGATTAGATTTAAATAGATTTGTGTACGTATAACATCCCCAGAAAAAATCATTATGCTGCCGATCCTTTATAAAATCAGGGTTGGCGAATGCAGCATTCGCCATCGAACGAAATTTCAAAATAATTCAATATTATTTGATTAAATTTTTGAGATTGACTTCTCGTGCATTTTGTATTCGACTAATTTTCAGGCAGTAAGTTTTTCATTTAATTAAATGTTAATAAAATTTTTATTGGATTATTTCCTTACATTGTGTATTCGAATAATTTGCCTTCGAAGACATATCTCGATTAACTTTGGTTCGAGTAATTTGTATGCGGCTGTTTTTTACAAACTTAATAGTTAATTTTGAAATTTTTATTAAATTAACTTTGATTCGATTAATATGTACAAACAGAATCACTTTATTCGATTATTTTCGTGAATTATTTGTTTTTGAATAAATGACTCGACTAATATTTGTTTTGTTTATTTTAACTTGATTAAATGTTAGACAACTTATTTTCATTCGACTAAAATTTAATTGGTTAGTATATACATACTTAAGGATTTTATTCGATTATTTTCGTACATTGTGCATTCGAAAACATTACTCGATTTAATTTTAATCGATTAATTTTTATGCAGCTATTTTTACTTGATGAAAAGTTAATTGTCAATTTTTTATTCGATTAATATGTACTAACACAATGACTATTCGATAGTTTCGTACATTTTCTATTCGAATCATATGTTTTCGCATACAATTTTCGATTAATTTTTTTTTTATGTTTTACTTGATTAAATAATGGGGGATTAATTTTTATTCGATTAAATTTTATTCGTTGGTTAAGTACTAAAATATGTATAGGGTGTTTTTTTAGAGGTATAGAACTTCGAATTGAAATAAAACACAAGAAAATCGTTTTAATGTCCATCAATTTGGCTTTATTGGAAGGATAATTTTATGCCATTAACGTTTAAATATGATTTCGGGCATGTGGCCGCCGCGGCTGGCTCGAATAAAGCCAATTCTACAGGTCCAATTTTCAACCACTTTTTCGAGCATATGGGGCCGTATGTTGACAATAACGCCACGAATGTTGGCTTCCAAGTCCCCTAACGTTTCTGGTTTGTTGGCGTAGACGAGTGACTTCAGCGGATGCGTATTATCACATAGAGTAAACGTAGTGCGAAAACGATCCATGGTTAACCGAATTAATTGCTCTGATGAACGATTATGTCGACCATAAAATGGACGGAGCTTGCGGTAAACTTCGCGAACTGAACCATTATTTTCGAAATAAATTTGCACGATTTGCAAGCGTTGTTCTTTTGTCAACCTGTTCATGATGAAATGGCAAACCAAACTAAATATTAATCACTTCACAGCTGACAAAATGGCCGCCAGTTAAAAAAGTGATGCCAACTTAAAGTTCTATACCTCAATAAAAAACACCCTTTATTTTATTCCAAAAATTTTTTATTGATTCTTCATGGCTCTATTAATTTTTGTTTAGTTGTATTTTACTTGATTAAATGTTATACGACTCATTTTTATTCGATTAAATCTTATTCGGTTTGTATGACATTTTTGTTTATTGACTATTTGTTCACTTTGTCTTCGAATATGGAAATCGATTAACTTTATTTGTATTAATTTTTATTCGCTCATTTCATATTTAAATATTATTCGCAAAATTTCTTTCAGACTGTTACTGTACCCTGTTACTGTACACTAAAAAAACGAAGTTTAGGTAAAATTTACAAATGAGTTTAACAAAATAATTAGCATGTTTATGTATTTAATAGTGTAGTAATGAGCGATTAATTTTATTCGAATACATTTTAAATCGAAAGACTTAAATTTTATTGAATATATTCCTTAACAAAATTTCTTCATAAAATCTCCCTTGTTCGAGTTGTCAACATCGACGTCACGTCAATACAATACCAAAATATTTGGGCTTGTCTACTCGCCTTCTAGAAAAATTTGGTGCTATTGACAGGCTATTTCTGTTCCCTAAGGCCTAGAAAATAGCATGAGCCTGTCAATAAAAGTCAGTTGTTTTCGACAACGGCTAGACAAGCCCCAATTTGTTGGTATGGTATTGACGTGGCGCTGATTTTGACAACAGGAATAAGGGTGAATGATTCTTTGGAAGCAATGAAAATGTGGTTCCTTAAAAATAATTTTTTTATATTTTTTTTACGGGAATTATCATATAATTCTAAAATGTTTAGTTGAACGAATTTTAATTTGCAAAAAGCTTACGTTTTCGCATTTTTTTATTTCCATATACATACATATATTTTTAAATTATTTGACTTTAGCTTAAAACTTTTAATTCGTTAATATATATTTGTTTTTTCCTAAATTTATTCAGCATTGATAATTAAAAATAATTATGTTGCACTTTTTACCTTTTGCTGATAACAATTATTTTTTTACCTAGTGATTAAAATTTTAATTTTTTTTCTTCTTATATTGAAGAAGAAATGTAGGACATTGAATGAGACTGATAAATAATGTTTGCATTCAAAGACCTGATACATGCTTTTTTTTTGTTGTTGTCTATTCGCAAATGTCGTACTAAAGTTTTAGTTGAAATAATATATTGACAAGGCCCAGAAGTATGGCGTTTGCTGTCCTTACTGTAGAAAATACAGCTGAATATTATATTAATAATTCTAACTGTGGGAAAGAAATTAATGTGTTGGCGAAAACCCTTGAACCTTCAATGACAAAAGGACTTTGTCCTTATTCAGGTGGACTACCGAGTTTCGAGATAAAATTCTATAGATATAATCTAAACAAATGTTCAGCATTAACTCGCCCTGCCCTAATTATACTGGTGAAATAAATTTTTGAATTCAGAAAAATTTGCATAAGACATCATGTGGCATCCGTTGGAATAACTAATTCCTCAATTCATGGAATAACTTATGTCGTTTTTGTTATCTAGAAAAGGTAAAACATAAGCAAAATTTTACGCTCATAAGAGGTAATACCATAATTTCTAATAAACTATCTATTTGAAAAAAAACCATTTTATTGCGATTTTCATTGAAAAGCGCAATGAATGTAAAAAATTTTCTCACAATGTGAGTGATAAAATTTTGAGAACTGGGCGGCCACTAATAATTATTGAATGTGACATCATGGAATTAACAGGCTTTTTCTGCCTGCTGGTCCCCAAATTCAATCTAATTCACCAGACAATTTCATTAAAAAATAAGGAAACGAAAAAGATTTTACATTTTATTTGACTAATAACACGTCATCAGCTTTTTTGGGAACATTGTTCCAATTTAAATAACTTTTTTTCGTTTTTATTTTGGATGTTTTTCTCAGCATACGAGATGTGTTCAAAAAGTATCGCGAATTTTGTGTTTTTTCAAAAATTATTTATTTATTCATGAATATCTATTTTGTCCTCTTCAAAATAATTCCCCTCAGGTATAATGCACTTATGCCAACGTTTTTTCCAATCTTTAAAGCACTTCAAAAAATATGTTTTTTTTTAATCTTCGATGCCGTCTTTATCTCTTCAATCGTAGCGTAGCGTCGTCCTTCCATGGGCCTCTTCAGTTTCGGGAACAAGAAAAAGTCACTGGGGGCCAGATCTGGGGAATACGGGGAATGCGGCATCATTAGTGTGTTGCTTTTGGCCAAAAAGTCGCGTACAAGCAACCATGTGTGAGCAGGGGCGTTATCGTGGTGCAAAAGCCAATTTTTGTTCTTCCACAAATCCGGGTGTGTCAGGCAGATTGCTTCGCGTAAATTGCGCATAACTTGCAGGTAAAATTCCTTATTGACCGTTCTACCCTACGGCAAGAACTCATGATGCACCACGCCCCTGCAATCGAAGAAAACTGTAAGCAAAACTTTCACATTCGACCGAACTTGGCGCGCTTTTTTCAGTCATTGTTCGTGCGGCAGCTTCCATTGAGATAATTGAGCTTTGCTTTCCACGTCATAACCATAAACCGACGATTCGTCACCAGTTATGAACCTCTGGAGCAAATTTGGGTCGTCGCGGACATAGTCCAACAGCTCATTAGCAATGTTCATGCGATGCTGTTTTTGGTCGAAATTGATCAATTTTGGCACGAATTTTGCGGCGACCCGTCTCATTACCAAATCATCAATCAATCAATCGATATGTCGAAGTCCTCAGCAACTTCTCTAATGGTGATTCGACGATGGCCCAATACCATTTTCTTCACTTCATCAATTTTTTCGTCTGTTGTTGAAGTGCTCGGGCGTTTTCAACCTTTATTTATAAATTAATTTGATATATAATTATTTTTGTACGTATGTATGTATGTATGTATGTATGTATAACGTTCCCAGAAAAACTCCATGTGCTCTGTTCCGCTGTAGATAACAATTCCGTTTTTTAAATCAATAGAGCGTAGATGGAAATATTTTTGTATTCGAATATATAGCTAGATTAATTTTATTCGATTAATGTTTATTCGATTAATTAATTATTAAATTATTCGAATAATTTTTATTCGAATAATTTTTATTCGATTAGTCTCCATTCGATAATTGTTTGATTAACATCGCACATTTGGTGTTCGAAAATGTAGCTCGATTAACTTTAGTTCGATTAATTTATGAAATGTTATTCGTAAAATTTCTGTTATACTAACTTTTAACTCAGTTAGTAAGTACTAAAATAATTATTTTATGCGCTATTTGCGTTTATAGCGCTGAAATAGATGAGCTAAATTTGTGTGTTTGTGCCATGACTCAAGCAGATAAATCCTTCACTTGTTGCCCAGCCTTGATCTAATAAAACTGGTCGATAAAATCGATTGAATCGTTTAATTTGAAACCCGTCTCAACTGACATTTAAAAAAGGCGCACTGGACGGGTTTCTGAAATAAACGATTCAATTAAAATCTGCTGCGATGTTGCTTGACATCAATGTCAAGAAACATTTTAACTTTGATTCATATCGGTGCTGGTTTATTCGCAATTTTCACATAAATTATATTTAAACAAATTTTTTTATAGTTTTTATTTCAACATTCACCCGGTCAAAAATTGTCATGTTTTTTAAAGCAAGAAGGCAATAAAGCGCATCATAATGCGTTTTAAAATATGAGCTGTTTAGAAACAGTGAATATATATGAAGCAAACTACACAGAAAACGTGATTTAAAAGCGCCACAACAATGCAAGGTTCTAAAGCTAGAAAACCCCAATGAACCATCTTGAAAACTGCTTTATATATAAGTAAAAATACGTTTATATTATTAATCCTTTAAAGAGCACTTTTAATAACTGCTATACTCGTATATGCATGTTTTATTAGACTCAAAAGAGCAAAGAATGTAGTACTCCAAACCCGGAACTCGCCCTACAAAAATCAGCGACGATATCAGCAGGTTTGTCAGCTCTACTTTTACTTTCTCATAGTAAAAACCTGCTTTATTTGAAGCAAATTTTTTTTACTGGGTAGCAGTAATGCTACTGTCATTAGAATGAATAGAACATTTTGTAAATACATATTTAAAAATTGCAACATTCTTCCCAGTTGGTTTCCCTAGCGAGAGCTTTTAAACTTTATTTTAAGTTGTTTTACATTTGGTGGATTCTTCTCCCTCTTATCTATCCTTTATATAAAAAATTTTAATTTCTGCCACAACTATTATTTAAATACAAAAAAAAGCTTATTACTATTGTACTTTTATATAGTCAAGATCTCAATTGATGCCAGGGTATTTGCATCAGAGAATGAAAAAAGTATAGTTTTAAATACTCTTTTAGTATTGACTGTCATACAACTATGAATGCGAACAGCTAAAAATAAAGAATGCGCTCACACTCAAACACGCGTATAAATTTTAAACCGAATACGTATAAGAATAAGCATCCAACAACTATATTTATACACATTTTTTAAATTATGCAGCACAAACAACTATAAATAAAATATAGAGACTGTGTGAGCTACAATCAGACGCATGAGTATAAAAAAATACTCCTGACTAATAAGCGGCTACACACGCATATGTACAGGGCTATTTTATTTACACACACAAATAAAGCATGTTTTCAAACAGCCACACCCACACATTTCCCATTCCATTTTACATACTAAAATGTATGTATGCAATGGCGAATGATGAATGAATATCCGGAGTATCATGCGCATATTATTTTGTACGATTAAATATCCATAGCCTGAATATAAGCGTACTCAATGCGTTTGATAATAATGTGCCTTTTTATTTTTAGTTGTAGCGTATTTTCGATCTTTGCATAAACGAAGTAGAGATGTTCTTGTATGTTTTTAATCAGCTAAAGTCCTACTTGCTTGAGAGGAAATATGTGAGCGCACAAATTATGACTATGCGCAGTTACTAAAGTTAAGACTATTTATTTATGTATACTTTTTTTTTGAGTACTCATTGTTATTATCTGAGTTGTATGTCCCAAATATCCTGAATTTAAAAAAAATTAGATTTTGTCAACAATAGTCAGCTAAATGTAGCGCCGCAGACTTTTAGCTCATTATATTAACACTTTAATCGCTGGAAAAATATTTAATGAATAATTTAATTTCAGCTATAATGTGTATCTAAATATAACGAAAACTTCGAGCTATTTCTAAAATCAGACAGTTAAACTTTTTTCCATATTTTATTAAACTCGCAGTAAGGATACTTTAACCTCCCATTTAAACTCAATATCATAAAACTAATTTAAACTGCAACTATCACTTAACTACAGAAAACCTTTGAAATTATTTATGTATTTATACAGTTAAGCAATATGGCAAACTTCATTGCAAATGATTTCAGGACATTTTTGTCTCCCTTTAAAAATAAGATTTTAGCTTTAGAAATGTTTGCGAATACATCTTAAATCTTTACGTTTTTGTTTTTTTTTTGTTTTTTATTTTTTATTTTCATTACAATCACAGCAAGGACACTCGTACCTCTCGTATATTTTATAATTTTAGATATAATTTTTAGCTGCAAATGTTATTTAAAAACATAACTATTAAGCTGTTTTATGACTTGAGGTTTTTTTAATTTTTTTTTTTTTGGTGTAAACACATATCTACCTCCCATATATCCTTAATGTTAAGGAGTACCATTTAGTCACAATTATGATCAGAATGCTGCGAAATTTTCTAAATACTTGTAAAATTAACACAGTTCAGCTCTTTGGTAATTTACATTGCAATCGCTTGCAGGATATTTCATGTGTGTGAAGATAAATTGATCGAGTTAAATTCCTTTTTCAAAAATATCGCATGCGATATTTTTTTCTTCTTCTTTTATTTGGTACGCATTTTGTACTGAAGTTAAGGGATTTCTTCATAAAAACGTTCACTGTGGCCAAATACTTTTTCCTCAGCGTATTAAACCTAATAGAAAATGAAGACAAGGAATCATACTTGTGAATTTTTTAGTACTTGTGAATTTTTTTTTTTTTCGCTGAGGATGAAGGATTGGGCCACAGTGAACGTTTTTATGAAGAAATGCCTTAATTTCAGTACAAAAGAAGAAGAGAAGAAAATAATCGTATGAGATATTTTTGAAAAATGAATTTAACTCGATCAATTTATCTTCACTCACATGGATATTTCTACCTCCCATATATACTTTACAGTGAAAGCTCCCATAAGCGCACACTCACCGTCGAGCAAGTTTTGTCTGTTAACAAGAATGAAACCAAAACTTTTTTTGTTTATTACAAAATTTAATATATGATTACAAGGGATGGTAATAGTCCCGAATACTTTTTTGTTTAAATCTACGTTTTTCTTCCTTAACTTTCTAACTTTCTAAATATTTTACATGCTCATAAGTCATTAAATTTCTTAACTGCTGAATTTGCTGCAGCGCTTCTTTGTGAGTCGATATGTTCTGACGAGTTTTCCCTTCGTGTTAAATGACGACGCTACCTTCATTATCAGACAAACAGATATCCGATCGTTAACAAAAATTTCTTGGCCCTCAGATTCCATTAGAATATTTTCATCAATATTTACATATTCCTAATATCAAGTTTTTCTTTTAAAACTACATTAAATTGTTTGAAGAAACTCGTTAAAACCAAATTCATTTTCATCGCTTATGCTATTTTCATGCCAGTTTTTCGCTTAGAGCATTACTGCCGTATTCATAAAAAAGAATTTTGGTTTCCATTAGATTTAGAAAACGAATTTTATATGGGAATAATGCTTTAATAAACGTTTTGTAAACCTAATTTATTTTTTTCAACACAGAAAAAAGTATTCACCAATTAATGTTTTCAATTAAGAATTTAATTGATTCAATTAAATTTTTAATTGTATTAATTAATTTGAGTGGAAAAACTTAATTGATATTATCAAATTGTTTATATGTGAAAATTTAATTAATTTTTTAATTAATATTACAAATATTTTAATTAATATTACAAACTCATTCATATTACTTTTTTGTGTGAATACGGTAAAAAAAAATAACTATTTGCTGCTTCCTGTACAGACAAGTGTTCCTTTTCAAAAATATTTTGTTATCAGTTTTTTCATTTGATATCAAAATTTTTCTTTGTTTTAGCACTTTCTTCCTTATATTGTACAAGAACGTAAAAAACTGAACATTATTTTGTATGTAGCAGCAAAGAACTTAAAATGACAATTACACAAATTCATCTATTTCTTAATTTTATCGCTTTTATCGTACAACTTTTATCAACTGCCTCTTCATATTATTGTTCTCTTGAACATAAAATAACTATGCATTCAAAATAATTTTTAATAAAGGTAAAAAAATAAAATGTTTTACTTTTTACCAAAGCAACTGTCCGCTTATGGGAAATTTTTTGTCAGAATTTATGGTAATTTTATGTCCGCGACCGGTCATGGAAGCGTCCGTTTGTAAGATCATAATTTGTTTAATTTCCATTATATTGAATCCAGTTTTAGAAAAATTGTCCGCACAAGGAAGATGTTCGCTTATAAGGGCTGTCCGCTAATAGAGCTTTCACTGTACTCTAAAAACTAGATTTTAGCTAGAAATTTTAGTGCGAATATAGCAAAAATTTATAGCTATTTGTAGAATCATATACTTAAACTTCCAGCCAAGTTTCATTGCAATCAGTGCAAGGACACTCTTACCTTCCATATGTCCTTTATTGTAATAAATTTTGTTTTAGCTTCAACTGATATTAAAATGCAATGAAAAGTTATAAATTTTTCTAAAAGCATAAAGTTTGGCATAAAAACGCACGCCTTCCTTCCATATATCCTTGATTCTAATGCTTAAAGTTTAACTGCAATTATGAGCAAGGACTAGCTCCAGAAAAATTTGCCATAAATCTTGAAAATTAGGCGGCTTTTAGCTAAAATTCTATATGTTGAAGCAAAGGTTGTCAATATTTTTACCGAGATATGAACTTTGTTAAACATCAAATGCTAATTAAAATTACAATTTGATATTATTATGAAACTATCTTCACAAGCAAGTTCTAATTAACAAAAACAGTTTTTAAAATCGAAAAACTTTTATTAGCTTTGAACAAATATATACCATATATATAATAAGTCACCCTCTAGAATAAAAGTGAATGAAATTGAGCTGTTGAAATACAGAACTTTTTGTTTTTTATATATAGAGCCGCCAATCACAATATGTTACATATCGTTGTTCATGGCTTGACTAGGTATTAATTTTTGCTTTGGTGACTTCAATCCGGCTTCAAACCTTATGCCATCTCGGATCCTTCCTCTAATGACCAATTTTGCCACGTGGCAAGAATGTCCTTGATTGTATGATTTTTTATTTTATTTTGATGATTGTCAACAGAGTCTAGGCAAATTCTGACACATGTAGGCGCACATACGGAGATCTCTTATTTCACTATCGTATCCTTAAGTACCCTAAATGTATATGCTTTGCGGGGTCTTATCATCTAACCCCGCCTTATCACTAAAGCTTACTCTGTTATGTCAACAATTAAATAAATCGAAATGAGGGTTCTTGCTTAAGAAAAATAAACTAAATGTAATTTAACAAGATGAACAAATAAATACAGCAAGCAAGACTGAAAAAGCTTTATCAAATACCAGATTTGGCAATTAATATCTCCCGTGTCATATCAAAGTCGACCAAACGAACACGCGATCAAGCCCCGTTTTAAGCACAAACTAATTCCCTTATTATGCAATTGTGGATTTATTTTAGGTTATGTTAGGCTACGTTAAAATTTAATTTAAATACATCCAGACCTTCTGAATGTTGCTCTTTTTATTTTGCAAACATCTTAGAGGAAGATTACATACTATTATCAAACTGAGTTCTTAGTAAATTAAAAACTGTGTGACTCCCTTGAAGCAAAGACTTCACTGACAAATACACTTTTCTCACATATTGTATATTCACTTAATCAGGAACATAAAATTTTGCATAAAAATGAGAAAGTTCTAAATAATATATAATATTCTTTATTAATAACTACTTGTGTTTTTTTTTTTTAATCTTTACATTAACATAATTATATAATATCTACAACTATGCATTTACCAATAGACTCGCAATTTGTTTATTGCTGGTAATTGTAATCAAAGTGACCGAATTTTTCGTATTTCATACCGTAATATTTGTCAAAAGTGTCTTGATGATAGATCTTGACATCCTTGAAGTACATGTTGGGTACAAAGAACTCGTATTCATCGATCTCACGATCGAATGGATAACCGAAAGGCATTTCATCGATGTAACGAACACCAGAGCCAATGCCGCAAGAGAAGGTGTAGTCGAAGGTGGATAAGGGTTCGTATGAAGCGGTGAAGGGAGTGACATAGAAGAAGAATTGCATGGGCATACCCTTGGCCCAACCACGAGGCAAGACCAAACGGTCGGGGAAGCCACAGTGGGGTTCGCTGATGTCCAAGGGGAATTCGTATTTGCCTTCGAAAGCAAGCATGACATATTTGTACAATTCAGTGTAGGTGGTGCGGTCTTCAGTGGTCCAGTAGAAGTCCTTGGAAAGGCGTTTGAATTCGTTAACACCAGCCTTAAGAGTATAAATAAAGCTATCGACTTCCATAAAGTTTTCACGGTTTTCAGTCAAGGTTACAACACGGCCGAATTCGTCGTATTTGGGACCCAAATAGGCACGTACGACAACCTTTTGTGGCTTGTCAGACTCAATAGTGAAATCAAACTCGAAAGGCTTGTGGTTGAGACGCATTTGGCGAGCCAACAAAGTTTTGTCCCATACAAATTGGCCATCAACGAAAGTCATTTTGTCGTTCAACAAGTTGGTGACATCAAAGTCGACCAAATCGAAGTAGGTAACCAATTCGCTGACCTTAACGTTCTTGATGGCAACACCAGGGAACAACAATTCTTCGTGAGTGTAAGGTTTAACATAAGAGAAGAATTGGTAGTAGACGGAAGCGATTCTCTTGTAGAACATGTAGAACAAAGGATCACGCATCATGGTTTCGTAGTTCAAAAAAACATTGGGGAAGACATCATGGGTGCTGACTTCACCGAAGTACATATGGGCGAACATGTACCAGGATTGGAAGAAGTATTTATCGAAAGTATCAACATTGCCTTGCATAATGCGGCCAATGTATTCAATGGACTCTGGCTTACGCAAATCCATAGTCTTGCCGTCATAAGTTACAAAAACACCTGTGGTGATGATTTCATCAACACGGCGTAAGAAGTTTACGACCTTGTTGTAGTTATCGAATCTGCCGTAGTTGTGGACGTCGTAATAGTTTTTGCGGTAAGAGAAACCGACGCCATTGTAGGAAACCAATTGAGAATTGTAACCGTATTCGAAGACATTCAAGTTGGAGAATTCGGGAATTTCACCATAACCATGAGACAAACGCTCAAAGTAGTAACGAGATAAAAGTTGACGGACGTTGTACAACCAGTATTCACCACGACGATCCTTGTTCAAACCGTAGGTCTTGCCATCCAAGAAGAAAGCGTAGTCCATATTGAGGTAGTACCAGTAGGCGTTCAAACCAACATCTTCAGTGAAGTAAGACAAAGAATATTCTTTGTTTAAAAAGTCGATGTCACGAGTGTAGTCAACAGGCATGTAGAACATTCTGGTGCCTTCCAAGATTTGCATGTATTTGGAGTCCTTGTTGTATTGATCGATGTTTTCGCGCAACATGAAGCGGTCTTCAGAGTACCAGTGTTCGCCCAAACCCATCAATTTCCACCATTGCCACATCTTCCAGTTGCGGGTGTAGAAATAGTATTGGCTATCACGGTCATGGTTCTTGAAGAAAGTGGAGTAGTCTTGGTAGAGAATGTCTTTGTATTCCTTTTCGTACATGATGTATCTGCTCCAGACATCATAATCGAATTTCTCAGCCTCGTAAACGAATTTGCTGTTGAAGAAGTATTGAGGGAAGATTTCGTAGATGGAAGGCAAAATCAAGCCTTGGAAGTCGTTGCGGTGGATAACGGCCAAAGTCAAAGCATAGACAAACATGCCTTCGTTGCAGTGCATGCGAGCCCAGGCAACGTTGCGTTGGAAGACTTCCCAGTTCTTGGCGTAGTAGAAGAAGTTGAACAAACCATAAGCCTGTTTAAGGTGGGTCTGTACCAAGGCACCGAAAAATTCGCCTCTGGGTAAGATGGCACCGTATTTGTAGGCTTCATAAAATTTCTCCATGTACATGTCAAAGTGCTAGAATTTAAATGTAATTAAGATCAGTAAGGCTGCTGAGAAATTTCAGTGTGAAAGATTATTAACTTACAGTGTAGTCGGCCTTGTTGAAGGTGAAAGATTTGCCTAGTTTAATCCATTCCTCGAAATTCAAAGGATCCTCAACACGGTGAACCATTTCGAAAAGGAACTTTTGTCTAGCCAAAAACTCCTTGTCGGCAATTTTAACATTTTTTTCGGTGATGCTGGCACCGGCCACCAAGCCAACGATGGCTAATAAAACAATGACAATTTTCATTGTTTCGACTTATCACAGCTTGAAAAAATTAATTTAAAACTAGCCACGGATTAATGTTCTATACCCACGGGAAACAGCTTGAGACTGCTGATGTTTTCGATAGAGTTTGCGGCTTTTATAGGAAATATTTTGCTTTATTGAAGTTATCAGTTCACTCAAATTTTTTGTACAGTTATATGTTTATGTTGCACTTTTTACCTTTAGAGCATAAATATGTGAGATAAGAACGTTTAAGTTTTGTGTTCAAAACAATTTTTATGCTTGATAAGAAATGTTTAATAATTTTTTTTTGGCATAAGTTGAATTCCTTCTTTCTTTTTATTTATTGTGGTCGTTTTAAGATAGTTGTTTCATTCATTTAAATATTTTCTATGTATTTCAATTTTCATAAGGTTTTGTGCAGTTTTGTAAAATAAAAATCATATATTATAAACAGAATCAATGACCGTTTGGCGTTGATTAAGCTAAAGTTCGTATTTAGGAAGCCAAATTGCATGTGTTATTAATAAGGCACAACTAACACCAAAGTTAAAAATATTCTGACAAACACTAGCAGAACGGAACATCATGCTGTTTTCAAAGGCTCCACACCTTCATCATCAGCATTCTTGTGTTTGCTCCACTGTGTATTGTGTCACTCGATGCAAATTTCAGCTTTATATACATATTTCTCAATGCAAATGGAATATATGATTTGTTTTGAGTTATCGTATTACAACTTACTGAAAGCTTTTTTGTAATGAAAGCTCAGATTTACCATCTCTAATTGACAACAGTTTGCCATTGTTTTTTTGTTCCTAATTATGCATAGGCCTGTTAAGTTGCTTTTTAGAGTTCCGTACACCAAAGGTGAAAAGAACCCCTATTGTTTTCGCTACAATGTCTGTCTGTCTATCTGCGACAGGCTGTTTCCTCGACAACCGTAAGAGCTACAGTAACAAATATATGACAGTTAATAACTAAAGGGTGTTCTAAAGCGAGCAAAAACTTGGCAACACTTCTACAGAAAAGTTACTTATGTTTACAAAAAAAAATTGTGCAAATGTATAAAATAAGAAATAACTAATTATTTTTATTGTCACTACTTTCTTCTTGCAATGGTTTTTGTTGCAATATTTATCCATTTGTTGATTTCTGTTAGCAAATATTTGTAAGCGTGGCAACCTCAAGCATTTTATTTGCAAATAGTGCGGTAATCGTGAATAGATTTCTGAGTTAGTAAGTCACAATAAAACAGTTATGTAGCAACAACAATTTACAGTTTTATTTGCCAATAAGTCGTGAGTATAAACGTAGTAACAGACAATTATAAATAGACACTTGAAATGAAAAATATCACAAAAAAATAAAATAAATCGCTAAAATGTAAATAAAATCACCAAAAGTAAAAAGTTTGCAAAAAAACTAAAAAATACGTATTCTAAAAAAACAAAAACAAAAAATCGCCGAAAACCAAAAGAAAAAAAATTACAAAACTAAAAAAACACCAAAAATTAAAAAAGCGTCAATACTAAAAAAATTAGCAAAAAGAAGAGCCAAAACTAAAATCAATTGCTGTAGCTAAAATATTTTTAAAAAAGGTAAAAAGCGCCAAAACATTAAAAAAATATGCCAAAACTAAAAACAACCGAAAAAATTTGCCGAAAACTGTAAAAAAGCGCCAAAACTAAAAAACAATCGAAAAACTCACCAAAAGCCGTAAGAACAAAAAAGCACCAAAACAAAAAAGCAAACGCTGAAACGAAAAAAACGCCAAAAACCAAAAATAATAGCATAAATGAAAAACTAAAAAAGCGCTAAAAAAACCGAAAAAAAGTTGGGTCTTACTACCCTTTGGTCCGTATTCCTCAGGGATTTCTTTCAGGAGATTATGGATGTGGCAATCCCGGCGACCCTAGTCGGGGTAAAATAGTTTTTCCTATTGGCGTATCTTTGGCTATTTTCTTATAAAACTTATGTGTTACTACCCAGTCTCTGGAATAACGGAGTAACAGATGTACACATATTTATAAAAGGAAGTAGCTTGATATGTTGCCTCGCAGCTGCAAGGTCACCTGGAATTGCGCCGAGTTCAAAAAACGATGGGTGGAACTTCGAGGTCTGACAATTGCCTTTTAAAATGGTACTACGGGTACCGGTGGCCCCACAGCAAAGTTGCTCTAATAGTTGGATGGGTCTTACGTGTCTGCCTGGTCCATTACCCCACGGGGTTAAATAAATGATGTTTAGCAATTGAAGCATTTGTCCGGCCTCTACATAAGTGGTTACGCTGTGCCGGTAGGAGGTTAGGATATCTCTTGGTGGGTGTTACCAACCACACTTGCAGCGTGTGATCACGGAGAATCTTACGTGGTGGCTGTGGTTGCTACCAAAAAATCGCTGGGAGAATAGTTTAAGTTCCCCAATATTAAATCAATGCTAGTGATTAATGCGACGTGGTCAACCAGACACCACTATTCTAGGTGCTGTTGCCATAGCCTAGAGAAGCTGTTTTGAGTACAGCCTTAGCAAGCTTAGATAACTCAAAGTACCTCAGCAAGCAACATGTTCGTAGTGCAGGGATAATTATGTTCAAAGACTGTAACCTATGTGCACTCTGCAAGTCACATAGTGCTTTCTAAGGGTGCATGGGGGCGATGGTTGGACGCTCAACTTTACCCAGGGTGTTTAAACCGCCGTGAGATCTGGACGTAAAGGCAGGTGCTCACGTTAATCTGAAACACATTTTTCAAGTCCGCGTGCTTTTTCCACTGTTTCAGTGTTAATAATAGCACAACGTATGCCCATATGTCACGAGACGGAAGATAAGTGAATTTTTCTACTTGTCTCGCTCTCCCTGAAATTTTGTCGGCGTTTTTGTTTTGCTTCTTCTTTCTAGTGCAATAAAATTACAACGCTTTTTATAAATTCTGTTAATTGGTAAGTAGTAATTAGGGGTGCCAATCGGGACTGGTTTTTACGATTCGGGGATTCGGAATTTCAAAAAATCAAATCCCGCGATTTTGGAATTTTTCGGGATCCCGAAATTTTTTGAGATCCAGGAATTATACGGGACTCTGGTTTTTTAAACATTAAAAGACACATGCTTTTTTAGCGATTTACTAAAAAGAGGCTCACAAACAAAAGTTTTATAATTATTTCATATCACATAGTCAAAAACTATTTGAAAATTCACAATTAATATTTTTGAAAATCACAAAAGAAAAATAAGCGCAGCAGGCTTAGAAACTTAAATTATTTGAAGGGTTTTGTTACAGTTTTTAAGCTTACTGTGAATTCTCAAATAATTTTTGAAAGTGCATAAGATAAGAAGTTTGTGACTGTTCAAAATATGTGGTTGAAGTCTAATAATAATTTGGCTAAGCAATAGTGAAATATATAGACAATGCTTAACCGGCAGCAAATAAATTTCAATTAAGATAAACTTATGACAATATGTCGAATAATAAATTTCTTAAACATTAATTTTTTTGCTTTAATTAAAATTATAGAACTAGTTTTTCTTATCGTAAATATACATACTTTCATCTTTCCATAGTGTTGTATTTTTAGACAGAGTTGTATACTATCCTTTAAATCTGCCACTCAATTTCTCTCAAAAAGTACAACACTGAAAATATCGCGTAAAAACTTTTGACAAACATTAGTCTTGACAGTTCATATTTGGCAGTTGTGAAGTAGACACGTGGCAAATTTATTATGGAAAAATATTCGATAAACCAACGTGTTGTAATCGTTAAAACATTTTATCAAAATCAATCATCGATTACTGTGACGATGAGAAAGTTACGTGAAATTTTTGGCAGAAACAACGTGCCAACAAAACGCACTACTTATCGTGTAGTGAATGATTTCGAAGAAAGAGAGTCTGTAGGTGATAGGCCCAAGCATGGACTACAACGCACTGCAAGATAGGCTGGAAACATTACTGCTGCTCAAGAAAGTGTTCAAAACAATTCATCAACCTCAATTCGAAGCCGTGCTCAGTAGCTTGGTCTTGAAAGAAGAACTTTGGCCACAATTTTGCACAAGGATTTGCATTTCTTTCCACATAAGATTCATTTGACACAAGAACTTCTTTCACAAGACTATTTACGCCGTCGTACATATGCCAATAGAATGTTACAGCTCGCCCACGACAACCCCGATTTTCATGAAAAAATCATAATGAGTGACGAGGCACATTTTCATTTGAATGGATATGTGAATAAACAGAATAGTCGGTTCTGGGCAATGGAAAACCCTCAAATTATTCATCATTCACCTTTGCATCCATTAAAAGTGACAGTCAGTTGTGCAAATTGGTCAGGAGGAATCATTGGACCTTACTTCTATGAAAATAAAAACGGCGTAATGGTAACTGTGACTGGGATATGATTGAACGCCACAACTGCATGCTTTGGGCTTGATAAACATGTGGTATCAACAAGAAGAATGGAATTACTGCAAGACCTCTTTCCACAACAAGTTATTTCAAGAAATGGTGATGTTTATTGGCCTCCACGGTCGCCTGATTTGACTGCTCTGGACTTCTTTTTGTGAGGATATCTGAAAAACAAGGTTTATGCAAACAAACCAGAAATGCTTGAGCGGGGCTCAAACAAAATATTCGTGATGAAATTAATGAAATACCGCGTGAAATGTGTGAGAATGTAATGAAAAATGTGCTCAAAAGGACTCGCATTTGTGTATTCCATACACAATTGCAGACATTAAATAAAATATTTTTGTCAATATAAGATCCATTCTCTTTCATTTAATCAAAAATTATAAACAAACAAAGTAGAATACCTTCCGGGCGGACACCCTGTAAATTTCAATCATAAAAGATCAATATTGTGTTGCCACGGTTACTATCTTCACATGGGGGCAGGTCATGATGAATTTATTAAAAAAAAAAAAACAAAACTTAATAAACAATTTCGGGATTGACTGAATCCCGAAAATCCTGGGATTTTCAGGATCGGGATTTTGGGATTAGCATCCCTAGTAGTAATAGACTACAATAAGAAATTCACTATATTTGTCTCTTTTTTCCACGAGCTTTTTTTATCTGCCACTTTTTGCACTTCTGCATGTTTTGTGATAATAGTGAAGTTAAGTAAAATCAAGGCGAATTCACATCTGGTGATCCTAATTCACCAGCTGACATAATTTCTCTGCTGTCAATCAATGCAAAGCGTTCGGAAATATTCTGACAGCAGAAAATTTTACACTAACAAATATACAGGGCGAATATGCAGAGTTGCAAATTAAGACCACCTGGTATCAATTCGCCTTGAGTAAAATTATCGATCCTAACAGCTTATTGAGGATGTTGTTTTGTCATGATGTGAAAAAAAAATACAATACCAAACTTTCCACGGACAATAAGTGACAATGTTGTATTTGTTTAGCGCTGCTGTTGTAGTGACTTAAGGTGCTTTGTAAAAGTTTCTTATCGGTTTAGCACGAGAAACATTTTGAACTCTTTGTTTTCTATATGGGGAACATGTTTAGAGTTATCTGGTAATGGCACAGTGTGTTTGCTTAGTTTTTATAATATATTTTTATCAACGTTTTTTTTTTATTTGAATAAACCAATATTTTGCCTTGAAATAAATTCCATATAAGAGTTCTTGTGAAAATTATGCAGCGCTGTCATAAGTTCTGTTCTACGATATCGAAAGAAAATATTCGATTGATCACTTATATTGAGCACAAAAACTAAAACAGGCCCTGAAACCTTAACTTCTTAAGGCCATTAGTACCACTGAAAGTTATTGCACGTGGTTTTTTTATTTTGACTCACAACACTTACGCTCATGCAGAAAAATGTTTTACTCGCGCACTTTCACGCACGAATGATATTGAAAATTTTCACTATCTCGCACGCTGACGACGCACGAAAGGTATGCAACTTATCACGATCACGCACGTTTAGAAAAAAAATATATATAGGGTGTTTTTTAGAGGTATAGAACTTCGAATTGAAATAAAACACAAGAAAATCGTTTTAATGTCCATCAATTTGGCTTTATTGGAAGGATAATTTTATGCCATTAACGTTTAAATATGATTTCGGGCATGTGGCCGCCGCGGCTGGCTCGAATAAAGCCAATTCTACAGGTCCAATTTTCAACCACTTTTTCGAGCATATGGGGCCGTATGTTGGCAATAACGCCACGAATGTTGGCTTCCAAGTCCCCTAACGTTTCTGGTTTGTTGGCGTAGACGAGCGACTTCAGCGGATGCGTATTATCACATAGAGTAAACGTAGTGCGAAAACGATCCATGGTTAACCGAATTAATTGCTCTGATGGACGATTATGTCGACCATAAAATGGACGGAGCTTGCGGTAAACTTCGCGAACTGAACCATTATTTTCGAAATAAATTTGCACGATTTGCAAGCGTTGTTCTTTTGTCAACCTGTTCATGATGAAATGGCAAACCAAATTAAATATTAATCACTTGACAGCTGACAAAATGGCCGCCAGTTAAAAAAGTGATGCCAACTTAAAGTTCTATACCTCAATAAAAAACACCCTATATAATTAACGATCACTCGTAATTCACGCGTGATACAATAAAATTGTGATATATGCATATCTCTAGTTAAAAATAGGATTTTATGGGACATACAATACAAAGTAGTTCAATAGCACTTACTTTAGGCTAAAGTAAAATTGTAGGGATATACTCGTATGTTTGCTTTCATATATGAATTAAATTTTCTATATTAAATATTTATTAATTTTTTATTATTTTTTCTTTCTTTTTAGGTAAGTGCCTCTCTTAAATATTTAAATCTGGAAAATATCTCACAAGAAGTAAGGGAAGACGTTACACTGTGCAACATTAATAACATTAAGTAATTGATAAGAAGGCAATTAAATTTAAAAATATGTTGTTTTTTTTTAATTTTTTATTTATTTTTTCTAATTATACAATCTTGCCAAATTTCAAAACATCTGGTGCAAATTGTTGTTTTCTATCATGTGTATTTGCTTTGACGAATAGCAGCAAAAAGCAATTTCAGCCAGACTAATTTTTTTTTAATATTTTATTGATAATAACAATTAAGAGGTCATAGTTGTCATTTTGTTTATGAAGTGCGGGACAGTTGTAGTTCTGTTCAAGAAATTATACTGATAATATAAGCAATTAAAAGTTTATATAAAATTCCAATGAGAAATTGAAAAAAGAAAAACAAAGTTTCAAAACTTTATTTTCCAAGTGTTAATAAAGCAAAGACACCAAGACAAGACAAAAGGAACAATGAATTTGTTAATCCAAAGAAATAATGATGGAATTGACAGTTGTACATCAAAACGTTTTCCGTTGAAGGTGCAAATGATTTTAGAAAATTTTTTAAATTTTCAAGTACCGAATAGCAAATGTCTGCGTGCTAATTAAATAAGATTAAGCAGAAAATTCGTGTGTCATTTTCTTAAGACATTTGGGGTATTCAAATGATACTCATATATGAAAATATTTTAAAGTAATAACACGAAAATATATGACTGCTGTGAGCAATCCCTCATAATTTACAATTATAAATATTGTACTTATTTGTATTTTGGTTTTAGCACCTTTGTAAGTTGCTTACTCTCTCTTTCAATTCCTTTGCTAAACTCTCACGCATTTCTAAGTCTTATTATCTTATGACGTTTTTCTTTGAGTCACAACAACAATTTTTTTAAACTATGTTAAAATGTTAAGACATTATGACACTTAAGACACTGGTGTGAATACCCCAATTGTGTTGTATTTAGTAAATTAAATGTATTAATCATTATGATCATATGAGCCTGCATAAACGTGAAATGTGTTTTTTTTTTTTTTTTGCTCTACAAGTGTATCGGCGCACGGTGATTCACAATAAATTTTCATTGGCCAAAACCAAAATTTTTTCTTGAAACAGATTCTTGAAATTTTTACACCATCAGCAAAGAAACATATCAAAACTAAGGTAGCCAAAAAATTAGGTAAAAATATTGGTAGTAGTGGGCGTGGCATGTAAAACAAAGAATTTATGTCAATTAAAAAAAAAAAAAAATTGTCATATTTGATCTGAAATAAATTATGATTTCTCGAAAACTAAGGGGGGATTTTTTAAGAGCTTTTGGATTAGATTTATAAAAATAAAAAAAATAAAATTTAGAGAAATGTATAAAATTTTTATTTGAGTCGGTAGAACGATCTACGATAGGTCCAAATTCGGCATAATTTCTCCATCATATCGCCGATATTTCACGAATAAATTATTCAACTGTTTCGGGCATAAACCTTAACATAGACCCACAAAAAATAGTCTAAAGGCGTGAATTCGCACGATCTAGGTGGCCAATTGACTGGACCCAAACGTGAAATAAACTATTCACCGAACTCGCCTCTCAATTGGACCATAGATTCGCCCAATGTGTGGCATGTGTCTTGCTGTCTGGCTAAAACCACATGCCAGCGAAGTCCAGCTCTTTCAATTTGGGCAAAAAAAAAAGTAACAGAGTCCCAATCAGCGTTACCGTTTGTGCGACTAAAGTGGAAATTTTACACTTTTTTGAAGCCTTGCCACTTTTGTTGCCACTTTTTCAAAAACCCCTTTTTTGCCACTTTTTTTTATAAATAAATACTTTATAATTTAACAATAGTTTCGGCTTGAGGTCATCCGTGCGAAATGAAAATCCAAACATTCCAAAGGTTAACTATACGTTAAATTATCTGAGTACTTAATATTTACATATGTAGATGAATTTGCTTCTATGTATCTTCTAAAGAATTGTTGTTTAGTTTTAATGTTAATTATTATTATATTTTATTTTATTATTTTACCGCTTTTATAAATGAACTGATTGTTTTCTGTTATGTTTTTGTTAATTTTGACTAAATTCCAATGTTTTGTTTAAAATAAATGCCTTTATGAAAACGTTGCGACCTTTTTATTTCAAAATCCCCTTTTTTGTGCCACTTTTTTATTTTAAATCCCCTTTTTGTGCCACTTTTTGAAATTTCTCAATTGCTCAATTGCTGCGAATGGCGCCCAGCCGATAATTCACTGTCATCAATAACACTGGCGGATACAGCTGCGATATTTTCCCCTGTCCGCACTCTACGTATGCGTGTTGGTGGTTTAATGTTCAACAATGTAGTTTTGGTCCGAAATTTAATCACAAGATTTCCAGTAGCCGCCTCAGAAGGTCGCCCAAACTCACCATAAAATGGAAGAAGTGCACGGATACCCTTTGTTAACCGAGCATGAATTTTGATAAGAAAATTTAATAATCTGCAAGCGTTTTGTTCATTTGTAAGTCGATTCATAGTTAAATTATAGACCAAACTGAACATATTTAACAGTAACATGATATACGAAAACAACTGAGTTGCCAATCACAGTGTTGCCAAAAAGAAACTTGCGCAAAAATCACCCTTTATTGTCGATAACGGGCTGCGGCTGTTTTTTGTTATATTGGGCAAACTGTTGTTTTTAATAAATGGCATGTGCAGACCCTGTACAATTTGTAGTTAGGGTGCTATTAAAAAAATTTTAAACCCCCATATTTTCGTAAAATTTTAAGTGTAGAAGGGATCAAAAAAGCAAAACCATACAAGGAAAAATGAAAGTGTCTTCAATAAAGCCCATAATACTTCTACACCCGTCACGACCCACCTGTAGAACACTTTTTTTATTTTAATGGAAATACTCAGAAATTATAAAAAAAAAATTTGTACCAAACTTGATAGTAATTGATAACTAGTATTTTTTATACTATTTTGTGTATGTCCCTTGTATAACCGATTTGCAAAATAATTTTTTGGCCTGAAACTTTAACTTTTTTTTCGAAAATCGGAGGGGGAATTCGCTCCCCTTATGCATAACTCTGTCATTTGCAAAGCAATTTACAAAATTCTGTTTTTATTTGAAAGGGTTTGTCCGGAGTTGGATCCCATAATTTTTTTTTTCCGAAATGGGAGGAAAAATTTTCGCCCATTATATATAACTCTGTCATTTGCAAAACAATTTGCAAAATTTTTTTTTTTATTTGGTCCTACAACTTTTTTTCGAAAATCATTGGGGAAATTTTTTGTTATCACTGCAGTTCTTTTGAAAGCTCCACTAAATAGTTAAATATGGAAAAGCTAAGGGTCAAGTTGAATACAATATTGGAAATATTTTAATTACTATTCTGCATAGTTGGCTTAGTTTATTTTATGCTTTAAACAAAATATTGTTTTTAATGTTCTTTCATAAATTTTTTGTTCTCTCTGTTCTTTCTTTTTGTAAATATATTTTTTTAATTCTTTCCACATTTGCCAATTATTCTCTACCTTTGCCTTCACTTCCTTTAATAAATTTTATTTGCTTATTGGTTTTATGCAAATCAATTCGAGTGTTTATAAGTCCTGATTTTCTTTTGTGTGTTAAATTTTTTTTACCTTATACTGTTTTAATTGAGCTGCAAATTCTTCTTTATTTTTTTTTTATAAAATTCTATTATTTTTTTAGTATTTCTATTACAATTTCCTTGCTGATTTTTTTTTTTTTAATATTTTTCAGTGAAAAATTATTAATTTGATTTAAGCATATTTCCTTTTTTACATAAGCAAAGAGCGAAAAAAGTGCATAAAAGTTTTTTAATGAGTTTAAATTCAAATTGTTTGAGACTTTAGGGAAAAACAGGAGGAAGGGGAGACACTTTGAAATGGTCAAAGACCTAAGCAAAGCAACAAAGAAATAAAAGAAAAATTTGAAGGAAGATGGAGAAAGTAGCCTTTGCCACTAAACTTTCGAATGTGTATTGTCTTAAGTATAGTTAAATAAAAGTTTTGCTCTAAGAGAATAACAGAAATAAGAAATAAGGAAGTTAAAGCAACTTAATGTAGAAAGAAAAAAAATCACAAAATCTTAGACAGACATTAAGCAATTAACTTCTTTCTTAAGGCCATTACTAATCATAATTTTATAATTTCCGCCTTTGGCCGTAATATTTTGGACGGCCTAATGTGTCTTATGCAAAAATATTTAGTACCTGAAAATGAGACACACCCTGCCAGCTGAGAGGTAAACCGGTTCTACAATTCTCAGCTTTTACCTATCGGAGGGTTAAAAAAATTGTAACGGACGTACTCATTTTAAGGAGCAGAAAGACACAACTTTCGTAGTCCTTAAAATATTACTGTCATTTATTTCAGCGGCCCATAAAATGCATCAATTACTGAAGACAAATTACGATGTAAAATGCGGTGGTTTCTTAGATATTTCATTATAAAATCAGGTACCTCATGAAAAAAAGTTGCCAGATCAAACGAGTTTAAGGTCTGGCAACCATGACTTTGTACAATGCGCCTTCATAAGTCCGAGACTTTTTTAATTCTTACCTCTTAACTAAAAGGATAACACTGCTGTTATCAGTAGCCAACTGTCAAAACTTGAATAAGCTATGCCATGTAGTTTCTGTTTGACAGTCATTGATAATAGACAGACGGCGTGATTTGAGAAGAATATGGTAAAAATTGAATTTCGTGTAATTACTAAGCATTACGTTTTTTTTTGCAAAAAAAGTCATCGCTTAAATTAAGGATTAACTTGTATATACTATAGGGGTTCTTTAACATCGATTCCAATAATAAAAAAGAGTTTTACTGAAGTTCGTTGTGTCTGTCCAAGTACGGAAGATGCCGAACGTACTGGACGCCCAATTGAGGTCTCTGTCCCATAAACAATTGAAGTATTCACGATATGATGTTGGTCGATTGGGACCGGGACCTCACATGAGTCAGTGGTTTCAATTTTGAATAATCACTTGGGTATGAGAAAGCTTTCTGGTAAGATATGTGCCTCGTTTGCTTACAATCGATCATAAACTCAATCTTGGGTTAACCTCGCAGGGCTGTTTGGCGTTGTTCGACTGCAATACGGATGAGGTTTTGCGTCGCATGGCAACCAAGAAAGAAACGTGGATCCAGCATAACACAAGGAAAACTCAACAGCAAACAGAACAAAGAACGCCAGTATGGACTTATCAGCCGCTAAAGTCAGTGCGAAAGTTTTTTTTTGGAATGCATGCGGTATGATTCACATTGGCTATCTTCAAAAAGTTAAAACAAGCAATGGCGAATATTAAGCCAACTTACTGCATTCAATTTAAAGAGGATTTGAAAACAAAAATGACCGCATTTGGTCAAGAAAAAACTTATTTTTCACCAGGAAACTGCAACGAAACACACAATTTCTTGCTCCGAAACCTGAATAAATGGCCTGGCGTAAAGAGATTTGATTCTAACGATGAAAACATCTTATAAATAAATACCTATTTTGATGACATGGACAAATCTTATACTGGAAGGGATTAAAAAGTTGGAGACACGTTGGATGAGGTATAGAGCGGAAAGGGGACTACTGACCTTCTTTCGTGTTGAATAAATTCTCCTCCTTTGCTGCAGAAACTCTTTTACTGCAAACTAAGGAAAAATCTCAAACGTTCTGTCATGCAACTTCTTCTTTTTTATGTTTCCGTGCGGGCGAGTGACTTGACATATTGTGCAAATGTCACTTATTACTCAATAACTTGACCCCCAGCTTGCTCAAAGTCTACCTTTTATTCTCGATTACCAACTAAAACCATTGAATATTAAAAGTTATCGTTTTGAAAATTTATTATCGCCTGCTTTTTTTTTAGGTGAATCGGCGGTCGTTTATTTATGATGTGTATCCTTATGCCTCCCTCGTATTCAAAGCCCTCCGAAATATGTCGTTTAAACCCCCGTTCCCCGAAAGTAATTAAATAACACCACACCACGAATTTTTTTGATATGCATTAATCTCCCTTTGTACCAGTTGTTGTAGGAAAGTTCAAGTGTAGAAGTCATAAAATAAACTACACCGGCTTCAGGATACTAATCCTAATGTAACATCAGACCGTTCTCCTTCGTCAATATTGTGTAGAAGAATCATCGGCGAAGTAAAATAAGCAATAAAACGGCTACTAAACACAGATCCAAAAAAATTTAATGCGTCTCATTGACACCAGAGGCGCTGCAAGACTGCATCATTAAAACGTGCACAAAAAGCAGAGTTTTAAAAAAATTAAGCTTTCCCCTTTTTTTCTTTCACCACCTGTCTGTCTTCTCTATCACTATAACTTTCTTAAATAAGATAACACCTAGTAATTTAAAAAAATCTGTATCTCCTACACTACTAATCCGATTATAAAATATCTAAGTGCATGAAAGTTAACGTACAACGTGGGTTTCTAGAAACAATTATTTTTTGGCTGTCATAACAAAATGTGGGATACAGGGTGTCAGAATTTACCGAATCGAATTATGAAAACATTTCCAACCTCGACTAATGAAAAAGAAGTTAAAATGCTGCATGACTTTGATGAAATCTATATCTATTTTTAAGGTGCAGTTTCCACACTACACGCAGTCAACTTGCCGAGAAAAGTGGTACAGTAGTCACTCAAGAAGTTTGTAATATAAATACATACGAATTTTTCAAAGACTTTCCATAAAGGACTATTTCATTCATTATTGCATGTTAAATTTATATATCATTCAATAGGCAATCAAGTGTATTAATCAGGAATGTGTAGAAATCGTTTTCGATTTAAAATCGATTGAAGCACGTAAAAAGTTATGATACATATATTTAATTCGATTTCATACTGGTTTTGTTTTTAATCGAAATCGATTTCATTTCCCATCTTGTTCTATGAAAATATTAGAAAAAAAAAGATATGAATGAAAACGGCATATCTGTTATTTTTGCGTTTTTAAATCGTGTAAGCGGAACTTGTCGATTTAAGAATTATTGTATATTTAAGCAAAATTTTACTGCAATAACTTGTGTGAAAATTTAAGTAAAATTCTTTAAAATAATTAAAGACAGATTTACCTACATATTGATATATATACATATACATATTGATATACGAGGGTGGGTTTTATCTCAGTGACGTTTTGAAGAAACACAGGTTTTTTTTGCAAAACAAAAATTTATTTTTCAACATAATCTCCTTTTAACTCAATACACTTAGTGCAACGTTTCTCCAGTTTTTGTATCCTTTTCAAAAAATAGGATTTTTCGAGGTCCTTAAAATAGGCATTTGTGTGGTCAATAATTTCATCGTTGGAGCTAAATCTCTTTCCATTGAGCCTTGATTTTTGATGTTTCAAGCAAAGGTTGCGGGTTATTGGACTGACGTGGCCGTGCTGGCGTGGCCGTTTAAATGAAAATGAGCCTCGTCGCTCCAAAAAATGGGATTTACAGTGCGAAAACGCTCTAACATCGTTTCACAAAATTTTTGCGTAAATCAAAGTCACTTTCTTCCAGTTCTTGAACGATTTGAATTTTAAAAGGATGGAACTTTAGATCCTTTTTTAAAATTTCATGAATAATCGCTCTTGGAAGTCGCGGATTTTCACGTAAACTGCTTTCAACCAGTTCAATGTTTTCGATAGTCCTTGAAGATCGACTGGCCCCTGACCGTGGGACATTCATAGCCGAAGCAGTTGCGCGGAATCTCTGCACCCACGAACGAATTAAATTTACACTCGGTCCATCACATATTCGCTCAATGCCGAACTTTGAACAAAATTGTCGACGAGCAATTACCTAAGAATCACTACTCTTAAAAAATGTCTCCACAGCGAACGCGCGATGCTCATTTGACCACTCCGACATCGTGACTAACAAATCCGCATAATCGATATTTCTAACGGCGCCATCCTCCCTGCACGCCGTTTATTGCTTTTTGAAATAATCGTATTTAAAAATATAAATTTGCCACCAGACAACCGGTATTAAATGATGATACCACAATGAAAGGATTTTTTTAACAATTATTTGTATGTAGGATGGACCCGATCAGCTAAAATTCGCCGCCGTTATGTATTTAAAACACTTAGCCGCCGATGTGGCCAATTTTTTGCATACTTTTCATTTGTTTTAAAAATAAAAATTTTTTCTATATAAAACTCGGTATTTAAAATTAAGAAAAATATTATATTCCTTATAACATTTACTTACGCAGACCGCGATCCAACGATTTTCGTTTCGTCTTCACCCAAAATATCTTTGACAACGTGCGACCGGCTTCAGCATTATTGGCTCCAACTGTAGTTTGTAGCAGAAAAAAATAAAGAAACAAGTTGGTTTTTTTTTGTTTGTAACCAACTGAAAAAGAAACAATGTTGGTACAGAAATCGAGGCGTTTTCTGTCACACAACCGATTTCCATAACATACCTGAATATATTCTATTCATGTTTACAACCTCCATCGGATCAACTCGCGGTATTCGAAACCAGTGAAGGTGATGCCAATAGTATTGGATATTGTGTTTTTGCACAATCCCTTTTGGGATTGAACTTTGACCAGCGGAGTTCTATCGATTCACTTGCATATACAGGGTGTTTTTTAGAGGTATAGAACTTCGAATTAAAATAAAACACAAGAAAATCGTTTTAATGTCCATCAATTTGGCTTTATTGGAAGGATAATTTTATGCCATTAACGTTTAAATATGATTTCGGGCATGTGGCCGCCGCGGCTGGCTCGAATAAAGCCAATTCTACAGGTCCAATTTTCAACCACTTTTTCGAGCATATGGGGCCGTATGTTGGCAATAACGCCACGAATGTTGGCTTCCAAGTCCCCTAACGTTTCTGGTTTGTTGGCGTAGACGAGCGACTTCACATATCCCCAAAGAAAATAATCCAATGGTGTCAAATCACACGATCTTGGTGGCCAATTGACCGGTTAACCGAATTAATTGCTCTGATGAACGATTATGTCGACCATAAAATGGACGGAGCTTGCGGTAAACTTCGCGAACTGAACCATTATTTTCGAAATAAATTTGCACGATTTGCAAGCGTTGTTCTTTTGTCAACCTGTTCATGATGAAATGGCAAACCAAACTAAATATTAATCACTTGACAGCTGACAAAATGGCCGCCAGTTAAAAAAGTGATGCCAACTTAAAGTTCTATACCTCAATAAAAAACACCCTATATATGTACATACTCGTACATCACCCTGTATAATATTTCGATTGAGGAATATCTTTCCCCCTAAAAGAAAACTTGCTATAATTTCTTTATACATTTTCTTTGAGATAAAACTGAACGTTAACCAATTCGTTGATTTTCTTAACTTTTTTTTTTAATAGCAAAATATTGCTTGAATTTTTTGCCATCGAATGATAAAAGATTGCTACGAAACAGTTTTGTTTACTGAGTCGCAACGTTATTTTTGCTATCTTCTCATAACTGTCCTTTAGAACTTCTTGTCTTTTTTGTCAAACTCTTAAAATTTATATGATTCTACCTCTGGTTTTTCTGATTAAGCATTTTTCTTAAATAATTTCTCGAGTTTTAAAAGAAACGAGAACAAAAAGCGCAAGAAAACTTGAGTGAAAAATTTATTTGTTTTTATTTTTATACCAAAAATTTCGCATAAAACACAAACTTCTTTCTCTTCTACCAAAACAGCAATAAAATAGAAGCAATAAGAAAATTGCATATTCAGCAAAAATACATTAAAAAAGTTGAAGCAAAAAATAAAACCGTGAAGGAAATTTATTGCTTTGGATGTGGCTTTACGCAAATTTACCGATAGAAATACTTAAAAGGAATGAAAAACAATAATAAAAATTAAAACAAAACATAAAGCTAAGAAGAGAATATTAGAATTATATGAACTTTAGTACATTTTATGCAGCCAAAAAATCATAAAAATTATTTTTTTTTTAAATAAGTTAAAATCATACAACACGTCTGTGTTTGTCTCTACTTTAGCTTTGGTCTTAAAGCTTTTTTTTTAGAGATTTCTAGCGGTAGATATTACGTTTTAGTCTCTTCTGGAAAACATCGCAAAATTACACTAGAAGGTCGTTGTTTATGTTCTTGTCTTTTATTACTCTAATCACCAAGATGTGAATTATACGCCGAACTTTTCTGTCGACCAGAGCATTTCCTTCTATTCGATAGTAAAAATATTTGCAGCAATAGTTTCAATAAAGCATTTGCAAAAAAAAAATAATAAATACTTAGCTACGCACACACAGAGTCATTAAAACTCTAAATATTTCCGTACTCAGACTTGCATTATTATTATAATTTTTTTTGTACAAAGAACTCTTTAATTGCTAGAGCGTGAGATTGTTTTTCATTTGTTTAACGTTTCTGTATGAGGAAATTATGAAAAGTTTTTTTTTCCTTTTTCTATTTATTTAATGTAATTTTTCACATCTTAAACAAACCGCAAATGTTGATAACTTACACTATTTCCAAAATTAAAATTAAGTGCGAAATATATTATAGATTTGATGCTATTAAATAATTAAATTTCTTCATGAAAAATTATACATAAATATTATATCCAATTTCGTTAAAGGGCCACTCAGACTATTATACATGTATATATAAAGACTTTCATCGCACTTTACGAGAAAAAAATCTAAAGACATTTGTTTCGACTGTCAAAAAATCTAACGTAAAGTTATATTTTGTGTTCACACCATCACACCTCATATTACATTAAAAAAAAAACAAGTAGAAAGCAAACAGCTGTTGGGGATTAACATGCCTACATTAATTATTTACTTCCGGCTGCAGAGCAGTTTCAAGCAAGCTGTGGTCGTGCCGGCCCATGAAAATAGACGGCGGTTAAAGTACTTGATATAAATAAGATAAAGAAAATGAAAATACGACAGTTTTGTTAACTTTCAGGCATGCCTTACACGAAAAATTATTCAATACGATAAGTATATTCAATATTTATAGCCGGTCGAAGACGAAGACATATACCATAAACGACGGCATGGCAACGGCGTCGAAACAGACGACTTCTTGGTTTGGATTTTGTAATAATGCAACTCTGATCAGATGAAAAGTATTATCGTTTAGAAAATTTTCAACAAATGGTCAAGTATTATGGGATGTCAGATTTTTATCGTATTATTTACCATTCGTTATGACATTTTGCATTCACAATATCGCACTTGCACGTATTATTTGAATTTTTGACATGTATAGGGTGTTTTTTTAGAGGTATAGAACTTCGAATTAAAATAAAACACAAGAAAATCTTTTTAATGTCCATCAATTTGGCTTTATTGGAAGGATAATTTTATGCCATTAACGTTTAAATATGATTTCGGGCATGTGGCCGCCGCGGCTGGCTCGAATAAAGCCAATTCTACAGGTCCAATTTTCAACCACTTTTTCGAGCATATGGGGCCGTATGTTGGCAATAACGCCACGAATGTTGGCTTCCAAGTCCCCTAACGTTTCTGGTTTGTTGGCGTAGACGAGCGACTTCACATATCCCCAAAGAAAATAATCCAATGGTGTCAAATCACACGATCTTGGTGGCCAATTGACCGGTTAACCGAATTAATTGCTCTGATGAACGATTATGTCGACCATAAAATGGACGGAGCTTGCGGTAAACTTCGCGAACTGAACCATTATTTTCGAAATAAATTTGCACGATTTGCAAGCGTTGTTCTTTTGTCAACCTGTTCATGATGAAATGGCAAACCAAACTAAATATTAATCACTTGACAGCTGACAAAATGGCCGCCAGTTAAAAAAGTGATGCCAACTTAAAGTTCTATACCTCAATAAAAAACACCCTATATAAATACAAAGTATAATAGTCTGAGTGGCCCTTAAGTAAAATATTTTTATGCATTAGGGCTTTATTTAATACATACATTTTTTTTTCTCTTTATTTTATTTTTTTATTTTATTTTACTTCATATGGATTTATTTTATTTTATTGATTTAAAATAATTTAATTTAACTAATAAAGGGTGTTTTTTATGGATGTATAAAACTTTAAGTTGGCAACACTTTTTTAACTGGCGGCCATTTTGTCAGCTGTCCAGTGATTTGTGTTAATTTTGATTTCCCCTAAAGCCTGAAAAACGCTTCTAAATTGTGCAAATTTATTTTGAAAATCCTGGTTCCTTTCAAAGCGCATTACGTGCATTTTACGGTAAACATAATCGTCCATCAGAGCAATGAATTCGATCAACTATGGAACGTTTTTGCGCCGCGTTTACTCTAAATGATAATACGCATTCACAGAGATGTCTTGCAGTACGTACTTAAGAAATCATTGCTGCTGTAGAGCGTTGTGTAGATGAAGACCCGCCATAGTGCACAGGAATTGGATACGTGTCCTCCCACTTTATTGAACAACCATGATATGCAGCAGCTGTGATTTCAAGAAAATGGCGCAACATGTCATATAGCTCGTGCCACAAATGATTTATTGAATGAAACGTTTGGTAACCGCATAGTTTCCCATTTCGGACCCTTGAATAGGCCACCAAGATCGTGCGATTTAACGCCGCTAGACTATTTTCTGTGCAGACATGGGAACTCGCTAGTCTACGCCTATAATCCCGAAATGATTGACCACTTGGAGGACAACATTTGACGCGTTATTGCCAATATACGGCCACAAATGTTGGAAAAAGTCAGCGAAAATTTGACCTCCAGATTAGACTACGTCTGAGCCAGCCGTGGCGGTCATATTGAAGAAGTCATATTTAAATTGTAATGCCAGAAGATTATCTTTCGAATAAAGTAAATTGCATGTCAATTTAAAAAATTCATCTTTGATTTATTGCGTTTCAAAGATGTATACCTCTATAAAACTCCCTTTATATACATATAATTTATGTAATTTTCATTATTATACTAGCTGAGCCCGACAAACGATGTCTTACCCTCAATTATTTTATTTTTATTTAACTATAAATTGCTACACACAGTGATTACTTGTTGGGCTAAAAGAAAAACGAAAACCTACCGGGTATTGAACCGCTGAAAATTTCAGCTATACAGGTCTTATAGTTCCAGAGATCATGCGTTAGGCCTTGTACTCTGTTCGAAGTTGTGAAAAATTTTCAGCAAAATTAATTACTTCGCGTGAAAAATTTGACATGTAGAAAATGTGGTTTTTATAAATTTCTCGCTTTTATTGCTTGAAAGTATGCAACATTGTTAAAATTCTGTGCGAAAAAAGTACTGCTCATATTGTTTCGCAGCTGAAACTAAAATGATGCCAGAGTCATTTGGCATAGAAAAACATGCTGCCAGATAGATTTTACTTGTTCTTCGCAAGAAGAACAGAGTAATACTTTTGCAAGTTTATTTCGCAAATATTTCATACCAAATACTTTTACATGTAGTTAGCTAGCATTTCGCACGAAATTGTGAACAGAGTATCAGGCTTTACACGGGAATCAATCATGTAATTCATTTAAAAGTCGTTGCCAAATATGTTTGTATTTTGGGATGTACGAGTATATACGAATGAAGTTATTTATTCGTACCTTGTATTAAAAATAATTTCTATTACAGTCAATATTTGAATCAGTGGCATTTCTGACAACGCAACGTAGTACATCCTTAGCACCATGTCACCACAGTACCCAGCAAAAATAAATTTGGTGCAAGTAAGCACTAAGACAAAAAGAAGCGCTTCGGAAGCGCGGAAAAGCACACAGTGCATCCCCACTGCCTTGCGAGAATGCAATAACGTAAGCGAATGACGAAGTTTAACACAAACACTACGAAGTTGGTCGGCTGTTTATGCTTAAATTCTCAAAGTTTTTTATAGTGCCTCCTCTCTCGCCTACCTGTATACAAATTTGGATGCGAATGAAATTTTTACTTGAGTTTTTATTTTTTTATTGAATTGTGTACAAAAATAAATATATGCTTTTGTAGTTCAGTGGGTAGTGTTCTATCCAAACATACGGAGGTAACCGAATCGACACCTAATTCAAAGCTCCAACAAAAAGTATTTGATTTAATATTGTATTTAATATAAAAACACAATAAAGTGTTCGAAGTTAATCTAAGAGTAGATATAAAATTCTGATCTAAAGATTAATTAATTAATTAATTAAATTCATATGAAAAAGAATGAAGTATGGGCTTTTTTCTGCACATACTATATGCATTCAGAAGCTCATACCTGGAGAGCTACCAAATGGGACATCACGAACAAAAATCATTTGGTACCGAAGCAGGTTGGTAAGGGAGAGAGAGCACAATTTTCAAGTAGACAAATATTTTTGCTCGGTACTTCTCCCATTATTTTTTCTATTAGTCTGATATGCGTAATAATTTGGAAAGATTTGCTACGTACTGATTGCTGGAAATCGCTTACCTTCCAGTTAATGCTTTAGATAAGCACTTTTTATATATAAAACAAAATTTATTACTTTGGATCTCTGCAATATTTTTGTTGTATAATTTAGCTTAGTTTTTATAACATGAAGAAATGGTGTAGTCGCATTCACTCATACTTAATCAGTTTAAGCAAAATAATTTTCCGTAAACACAATGTTAATTTATTTCAAGCAGCAAATGATGGTCAGGAAGTGGGACGTTCATGCACTTACGAGCCATACGAGTACTTGTAATAAATAGTTGTGTTTTTTGTAATGAGTTATAGAAAATTATAATGTCTATGAATCTATTTCAGACCGAACTTATAAACTTACAAGTGCTTTTTCATTTGAAAACTCATAGCCTCTTGGCAACTACCCTGCAGTTCCTTAAGTGTTTGTTTCAATAAAATAATGTTCAAAGCAATAAGTTGCACTTACTTTAATAAAATTAAACCGGAAAATAATAAAGCAAGTCGCAAGAAAATTTAATGAATTAAATGAAAAAAAAATGTTTATTCCCAGATCTGAAAATAATCAGCCCAATCATGAATATTCCCTCGGAATTTATTTCTCACGGAAAGTAATTTTCTCGAGAAAACATTCCCTCAATCATAAATTCCTTGGGAAGCAAAAAGAGTAATACGTGGCATCACCGCATTATGAAGCTCGTTGTTTTGATTGTTTGTTGACATTTTGTTTCTCCCTTTTTTTTTTTTTGAGTGAGAGAGTAAGCAAAATTATTAAAATTTACCAACTTGAAAAAATATGTAAAAAGAAAGTTTATAAATGATTTATTTGGGCATTATTTGTGTTTTTCCAAATAGAAGAACTATAAAATACAAGTTTATGTATATAAATTTTGTTTTAATGGAATATTAACCACGTTTTTATGCAAACTCCCTTCTGTTTTGCAAGAGAAAGATTTTTAGTGAAAAACGCAAGTTCAACTGCGTTCATAACAAACAAATTCATGATAGGAGAAAAGGGAAAATTGAGAAAACGCTTGCGCAAGTTTTGTTTATGACAATTCTTATTATAAAATTAAATATTTTTAAGCCCCGACCAAAAAAAAGAGGTGTTATAAGTTTGTCGTGTGTGTCTGTGTGTCTCTTCGATGTTGATTTAGTTTTTTTCTCTTTGACTTGATCGAGAGAGTTCTTACTGAAGAAAATCGGTCCAGTCGTTTAGGAGATATCACATCTTTTCTTGACATATCGGGAGTTTTTTAAATTTTTAATTTTTGTTATTTATTAAATTTGATTTTTTTAAAGAAGACTGGAAAAGTTAAACTTATAATTTTGGCTGGGTGAAATGCCGACATTTGTATGTGCCACCACACACTTCATTTGCACCCATGCCCATCTACTTGGGGAGAGATTATTTGTTAACATGAGGTATTAAACATGAATATTTATTGAAATATAATATGATAAATGATTATATTGTTTATACAAATATTGTTTAACATTTCTGATAGATAGATAGATATATAGACATGGTGCTGATGAAGTGCGTGGTGGCATAGACAAATGTTGGCGTTTTCCCTAGCCAAAAGTTAAAGTTTAACTCTTCTTGTCTTCTTTCGAAAATCACATTAATTTAATAAAAAAAAATATTTCGCTAGATAATAAAATTTGAAAATACTGAACTTAAGCCCAATTACAAAATTATTCCTGATCAAAATTTATTCTAGTGCAATTAAATGATAAATACATATGTATCACTTATTTATATAAAATATAAGTTCAAAATGTAAAAATTATTTAGAAAGCTAAGCTGAGTAGGAAGATTGATATCCGAAGCTCTTTAGAGATCGAAGTTGAGTTTTCACATACAATAGAGAAGAAAAAGCTGGCTCTAGGACGGAGGCTGGCAATCATAATATGATTCATATGAAAAATAAACATTTTATGAGTGGACAAAATTTGTTTTAAATTCCAGCATTAGCTTTTAACAGTTGTTATTATTTTTAGAATTTTTAGCATTATTTCAAAGCCTGTTTAGCTGACAAATTTTTGCAGATCTGCTCACACTGATGGCAATTGCTTTATTATTCTGTATGTTATATCTCTCTCTAGATTTGTCTCTTTTATTTACCTTGACTAAAATAAAATATTTTATTATCTACATCTATCGAAAACATTCATAAAATATAACTCTACTATCTACCAGAAAATAAAGCACAACCTAATTTATGGCAGAAACTGTTAAATTTTTTCCACTTAAAACGTATTAAAACAAAAGATTTTTACAGTTGGGGGTCTAAAGCAGTTCAACTCGGCTCGGAACAGCTGATTATCATCAGCACTGACGAGGGCATCTGTTTCTGAAATTCGCCTTGGTTGCTATAAGAACTTTTGGAAGTGTTAATAAGTAAGCAAAAGCTAAAAAAATTTCCTCATTTTGAAATTGTTCTTAGGAACCGCGCTGCCTATAATTACTCATATATTCATAGCCTAAAGCAACAAATTTATCGATTATCTCGAATAAGTCAGTAACTACTCTTTGTCATAATATTCACGTGTTGTCGAGAATTCGCCTTTCCATCCCTGGTCCTTAACGACAGGGTACTATGGGCGTGTATTCATTTGCATGTGCATGTATAGAGGGATTGGTGGCTTATTTTTTACTTCATAAAACCCATTTACAGTTGGGGTCTAAAGGAGTTCAACTCGCCTTCAAACAGCTAATTATCACCAGCACTGACGTGATCACCTGTTTCTCAATTCGTCTTGGTTGCTAAAAGAACTTAAGGAAATGTTAAAAGGTTTGATTGCGAAAAAGAGGGACCTTCAGCAAAAGCTAAGAAAATTACCTCGTCTTTCCATCCCTGGTTCTTAACTACAGGGCACTATGGGTGCGCATTCCTTTGCATGTGCGTGTACAGAGGGAGTGGTGGCTTCTTTTTTAACTTGACAAAACCATGTACAGTCCTTATATACATACATATGTATTTATGTTTGTATGTATGTGTAGTGTTTATACAAATGCGTTTATTTAATTAATTTATTTGAGTAAACTGATTAATTAAGAAAAATTATTTGAGCTTTGCTGAGAGGGTGATGGAGATTGCTATTAAGTGCTCATGAACGCTGTTTGGAATGTAAAAAGGGGTCAGGGAAAATAATGTTTATATTGCATATTAGCTGGTTGCCTAGACGTTTGAATTATTGCACAGTTTTTACAAAGTCATAAATTAAAATGTCAACAAAAAGCGTTTGCTTTGTAGGGGTTTAGCGAAAATATTAATGACTTTGTAATGGGTTCAAAACATCATAAGGGACGTGGTACTGTTACGTCGCTTACGTTTGCAAGCACTAAACTTTTCAATGATTTTTCTTTGAAATTGTCGCTTCTCGGCGGAATTAGTGATTTGGTTTTCCTAACATTACAAAACAAATAACATTGATGTTTAATATAAGATTTGTATTGTAATTATAAAAATATGTTATAATAAAATACATACATAAATATGTTTGAAATGAAAATAGTTGTCTGTTTGCAAGTGGTTGAGCAGCTATTATGAGTTGTTCAAAGAACTTTTTTTTGTCAAAATTTTTTATTTGCTTAATTGATTTTATAAAAAATTATTGTATGTAAAAAGGTTAATATGTTAACTTATCTATCGACAGCACATTATTTTGTCTAAAAAATTGTTTTCAGCCATTTATTATTAATTTTAAAATGTATTTACCCTGCAGAAAATTTGTTGACTACAATAAAATATCAATTCCATTTGTAACAATAAAAAAGAGTTATAATTGTTACAGTGAAATGGCGAAATGACATTTATTTACAATTTATATTATTCTACACCGAATGGGTCCTTAAAAGATAGTTCAGTGTCATGCTAGGCCATTCCCATGTAAAAGTAACTGGACCGCTTCATAGGAAGTGTTAGAACTCGCACTAGTGCCTATAACCTGGGGACGTGACTACTCCTGCGTCAGTTCCACTTCTTGCAGGGTAACCTTAACCGCAGCTAATGACACCAGCTCTAGTGCCAGGCACTCTATAGAATGAAATAAATTTTTAAAACTGCAAAAAAGATTACTACCACTGTCCTTTTTTTTTTTTTGTTACCAGGGCGGGTCAATATTTTCGTGACCTTTTTGAATTTCCTGCCTTTTAACTGAAATGGCAACACTGCTTCTGTCAGCAGCAACTGTCAGCAGCAACTGTCAGTTGACTCCTGTCTAAATTATTAATAACCTGCGTCATTAAGTTCATATTTGACAGCCGCTAATAGCCTTATGCCACCTGATTTGAGAAGAAAATGGAAACAAGTGAATTTCATAAGCTCATTAAGCATTGTTTTTGCGAGAAAAAAAACATCACTCAAACCAAGACTAAATTCAATGGGGACTCTTTACCCTCAATGTCAATGGTAAATAAAAGGTTTACTGAACTTTGTTGTTACTATACAAGCACGGAAGATGCCGAATGTTCTCAATGTCCACTTGAGGTCTCTGCAACCGAAGCAATTAAAAAAATTTTGAATTAGGCTTTGTCCGATCGAGGATTGATCGTGAGAGAGATTATGGAAGTCATAGGCATCTGAAATGTGTCAGTGGTTTCAGTTTTGAATTATCACTTGGGTATGAGAAAACTTTCCAGCAAGATGGATGTCGCGTTTGCTCACGATCCACCACAAACGCAATCGTGTGAACACTTCGCGGTATGGGTTGGGGTTGTTTAACCGCATTATAGATCAGTTTTGAGCAGTAAACGTAAACGTGAACTGGTCATTGATCCATTACAATACAACAGAGACGAAACAGCCGTCAACAAAGTGGGTTTCTCGTGGTCAAACGCCGCCAAAATAATGCCAAAGTGGCTTTGTCAGCCAATAAAATCATGGCTACCGTTTCTTTGAACACACGCGGTATAATCCACGCTTACTTTCTGCAAAAGGTTAAAAGGGGATAAGTGTCCCCCTTTATAAAGTGAATATCAAATAACTTCGTTGTTTGTGAACGAATTTTCAAAATTCTTTTTGCATATGAAGAGGGTCCACACTTTTTTGATGCGGGTAGCAAAGCATATCGAGTCGTTTTAATGGGTGTCTTTGAAATAGCTAGCAGGACATTTGTCGGTTACAATTACATGGATTCCTAGACATGGCCACATTGATGATAGAGCACATGCCCTTGCTGGAGCCACCAGCAGTCGAAAAAGAAGCGAGACGATCTGAAATGTTGGAATCCCTCTTAAAGCTTTAACGAAGATAATCACGCGCAAATTTAAACAATTACGAATAAGCAATAGGAGAAAGAATCAAGGTGTAATAAGACCGGCAAAATCTGGAGCGAAAGAAATTCAAAGAGAAGGGCGATTGCGCTATATACCTGCCGACATTTCAAAAACGAAACCTCACCGTCACTGGCCATTCGGAGCACATGCTCGAAGTCCTCAACTACATTATGACGAATTTTGCATTAATTTTCAGGATTAAGAAGGGCAAGAAACCATGGAACATCTCCCATAATACTGTTCCAGATTCGGAGTGTTAGATTAAATTAGGTTAGGATAGCAGGTTGCTGAGAAGAGAAAATCACCCTTATCGGAAATAAAAGGCGAACATTTTGTTCACGTAAAATATTTCCCATGAACAAAAAATGGTGAACAAAATTAGAAAATTGTATACTGACACAACAACAACGCAAACATTGGACAACACAATTTTAGGGAAAAGGAACACATTTCACGTGAACTTTTATTCCCGATAAGGGTGAGTAAATTCTTCAGCTCAATTGGCTGAAAGTAGGAAAGGGATAGTACAAGTACAGATGGTGAAGTAACAGACAGATAGATAGTAGAGAAGATTTATTATTTTTTGCGATTTAATTTTCATAGCATCGTTGCAGCGCCTCTGGTGTTAAGTAGTCGTATTACTTTAAACTATGTAACTGTTTTATTAGTTATTTTACTTCGCCGAGGGGGTGCTGCATATCAGAAAAATCTATGATGTTGATATGATTGAATCTGGCCAGGGCTTAAGCTCTGGCTCTCGAACACCGTCATTTGCTTCGTAGTTGAAGCACAATTTATTTCAGCCAGTACCCTCGGAGATTTAAGACGTAGAATGTTTGGCCAGTCGTAATGATTTACACATAACTCATAATTTTATTAAACACATTTGGTCGCTAGAGAATAAAGATAGTCCAGATATATGTAAAAAATTACGACCTATTTGTGGATCTTAGTGAGATATGCATAACACAGATGTCAATTCAACTTAACCATTCAACATACCATATAATTTGATTAGAAAACTTAAAATTGCTATTACAAACTTAAATGTTATAAAAAGAATATTAAATATAAACTCGCATAACTAACCACATCTATACAAATAGTAAACGCAAGAAATAAGTATCTACTTCGAATACATATAAGTAAATTTAAAAACTGGGTTAGCAAAAGCACTTTTAATTTTCTGCTATCATTTCCTACAGAAGCACACGTGTGCATAAGCATTTATGTCTGAATGTCCTACATTATTACCCAGTGTGGGGGAATATACTCATAAGTATCAGTAGTTTTTGAGTGTAGCAGGATGTTTCAAGTGCTTTCATGTGACCCACTTTTGCATGTGTGTGTGTGTGTGTGTGTGGGTGCCAAAACATCCACAAAAATATCAACATCATTTTTCTACTCCAGCAACTGAGTGCAATACATTTTCTTTTTTCTTTTGACGTCGTCATGGTACAGATTTACAAAACAACAGCAAGAAAGTATCACAAACACTAAAAATTGTAGTTGGGAAAATTTCCGTGACAAAATCGGACTATCTTTCAATTCCAGCCACGGTTTGTTGCACTGACAAATTGTGCTGAGAGTATTTAATATGTTACGCGTCTTTACGTTTAGAAATAAACGATTATAATAATCCTGTATCAATAAATCATTTTGTAGAGAAGAGATGTATTTAACACAAATGCAAAGAGCTTAAAACTGCTGTAAAAGTTAAATGTTATTTGTTAAGCAACAAAGTTTTACCACATACCTGTGAGCCAGCAAAAGAGTGGTTGACTGAGTTGCCGCAGGACAGGTGGAAAAAGATCTGGTGGTCTACTCTGTATCACGAAACGAAAGAAAATTCTTTCGAATTTGTATGTTATTAAGATTACAATCCGAAAGCATTTGCTTTCGTTTCGAATTATAAAAAAGATCTGGTTTAAAGACCGGCTCTGCAACACCTAGTGGGCCATAGATCTTTAAATTAAATTAAGGTCTGTAGTGACTCTCCTTATGAAAGTTGACATTGAAGTTTGAACAGCCCGCTTAATATGATCCGAACACACAAATTCAGAGGTCTAATCGTCGCATTCGATAACGAGCTGATTCGATAACGTTTTTCAGTTTGAGATTATGGCATTAGCTATCGAACAATGTAATAATATGGTTCGATATCGAATGCCATAATCTCAAACTAAAAACACATGTTCGCATCAGCTCGTTATCGAAAGCAACGAATAGAGCCCAGAACTAAAAACTCACCTTCGAGCTATTACGTAATACAATACACCCGCACGTAAGGCGTGCGATTGTCTCATCATCTTCTCAGCATACACGACACAACAATCGTGAACGAACTTAGTTACTTTTCTACAGGAAGTAGTTCAGTCCAAAGTGACCACAGAGAAAGCCGGTAACAAGCCGTAAATCGTTCCTGTTGAAGTTTATCTTTGTATGAAAATTAATGAATCATTTATTTGGCCTGCCTTAAACAAGAAGAAGACAGCCACACTTGCTTTGCCGTCAAAATGGCATCTCCTTTGATTAAAGACGTATTGACTTTTGAGCATTTTACATTAACAAAGGACTCTGATCCCATAGAAAGAGCAGCAGAAGCTCTCCTGGTCAATTCATCTGCTTGAGCGTTACCCGAATGCCTGCTGTAGCCAGATATACAGTAAATGGAAACTTAATTCCGTATCGATAGCTTCTGTAGTGAGCCAAAGCACTTAAAAACAAACTAGGAATGTAATTTCCATGAAAGGAGGGTCTTAAGAGCTTCCTGATTATCGAAAAGATAGCTATATGCGTTCGCTCAAAGCACCTACTTAAAAAAATATGAAAACACTGATCTGGCTATAGTGATAGAGATTTGTTACGTTGATCCCACAGGTTCCAGCACCAACTCCATCTTCCGTTTTGTATGCATCCGTATACCAAAATAAACGTCTGGAATCTCTAGTCGCACCTCAGTTACACAATTAGGTCAGGTCATTGTACTCAAGGCCGATGGTAGTTCGGATGGTTATTGAGTGTCTTTGTGTCATCAAATGAGGGTGGCGCTGGCTGAAGTGGCTGGCACGTTGACTGCAAAACCGAAGGTCCTGGGTTCGAGCCCGGTCTCCGACTGTCATTAAATAACAACACCACCGCATTTTTCTAACTTTCATTAGTGTCCCTTTGTATCAGTTGTTGTACGAAAGTTCAAGTGATGAAGGCATAGTCATGGGTCACTAAACTACACCGGCTTCAGCGGATACTAATCCTAATGTACCATCACAGCGCCTACCTTAGTCGGTATTGTGTAGCAAAATCATCGGCGAAGTAAATAGCCAATAAAATGGCTACTACACATAGCTTCAAAAATTTAATACCTCTCATTGACAACAGAGGCGCTGCAACGCAGCATCATTATAAAAAATTTCCAAAACTATATTTGTAAAAGAATAAAGCTTTTTTCTATAACTTCCTGCTGCTGGCTAGCAGGAAGTGTGCTAGTCTGGTAGTCGGAGGGCCGCAGGTTGGAATCCTTGACAAAAGTCAAAGTATAGGGTGTTTTTTATTGAGGTTAGAACTTTAAGTTGGCATCACTTTTTTAACTGGCGGCCATTTTGTCAGCTGTCAAGTGATTAATATTTAGTTTGGTTTGCCATTTCATCATGAACAGGTTGACAAAAGAACAACGCTTGCAAATCGTGCAAATTTATTTCGAAAATAATGGTTCAGTTCGCGAAGTTTACCGCAAGCTCCGTCCATTTTATGGTCGACATAATCGTCCATCAGAGCAATTAATTCGGTTAACCATGGATTGGCCACCAAGATCGTGTGATTTGACACCATTGGATTATTTTCTTTGGGGATATGTGAAGTCGCTCGTCTACGCCAACAAACCAGAAACGTTAGGGGACTTGGAGCCAACATTCGTGGCGTTATTGCCAACATACGGCCCCATATGCTCGAAAAAGTGGTTGAAAATTGGACCTGTAGAATTGGCTTTATTCGAGCCAGCCGCGGCGGCCACATGCCCGAAATCATATTTAAACGTTAATGGCATAAAATTATCCTTCCAATAAAGCCAAATTGATGGACATTAAAACGATTTTCTTGTGTTTTATTTCAATTCGAAGCTCTATACCTCTAAAAAAACACCCTATAGTTTCACAGTTTGTATTTTCTTTTATATATAAATTTTCACATAAATTTCATGTTAAATGATCAATTAAACAATGTTGGCTTAAAATTTTAATCATAACGGTACATATTAGTGTGTATCTGACGAATATTTAAGGTTGTTGTGGCTGCAGCGGTAAGCGCGTGGAGTACCACGAATTCAAATCATGGCCCAATACATACAGTAAAGTGAGTTAAATAATTAATAAAAAAATACAACAACTCATTAAATTCAATTTATGTTGTTCAAACTTGAAGTAACTTTGATTCAACATGATTCTTTATTTTGATTTAACAGTACTGGAATGTAAAATCAACATGAAATTATGTTATTATAAACTGAAAATTTTTCTTTGAAGATTACTGCAAATCATGTTGAATTAACATGAAACACATATGAAGCAAAATCATGGCTGGCAAAGAAAAAATTAACATTGTTTACTTAGATTTTAATTTGAAATTTTTCTGTGTGTAGGAAGTTTTTGATGTTCCATATTCTCGTAAATAACAAACAACAATTTCTTTCTTATACATAGCGTTATCATTAATCGGAAATATTTAGAACTACACACTTTACTAAATGTTAAAAAAAAAAACAATTTTTTCCGAATTCACCTTTTGCTATTCACCTTTCTAAACTGGTTGATAATTTATTTTTATATTTGCATATTTATTCTTTAATTGTTTTTTTTCCTCTTTTAATTTTAATGATCCGACCACTTCTTAGATGATTTTCTATCAGCATTTGCAACAAAGTATGGTTTATTGTGTTATGGATTAAAATAATTTAAGCAAGAATATTTTAATTGTTTTTTTTTTTGCTCTTTTGTTAAATCAACTGATGGATTCTTATTAAACTTTCTAATAAATTTAAATTGCTTTTCAAATATTTTTGTCCTAAATATTACCTAAAATATGTATTTATCAACTACTTAGTGTTGCCTTTTTTTTAATAAAAAAAAATAATAAAGCGAAATGTCGCACTGATAAAGTATTTATGGTTGTCAAGTTAAATTAAAACATGAAACAGACAAATCAAAACAAAATGCTTTATTTTCTTTTTTTGCTGAAAATGTTCGAAATCGCAAACTGAAAAATAAAAAAAAATATTTTAATAAAACTATTTTAAATGAAACGTTATGGAAATAATGAATAAAAAAAAAAAGACCAGCGAAAAATTCCTGCTTCCTTATCATCCAACAGATTTTTAGTTTATTCAGAACAAACATGTGTACATCGAAAGCTTAAAAATTTGTCGCATGCATAGACATGTTGCTCATTTAGTCAAAGAACGTCATAACTCAAAGAAACCAGTTTGCCAGAAAACGAGTTTTAAATTTTCAATTTACACACAACTTGATGGAAAATGAAAATTTAATTTTTCTCTCAAGAGTTGAGTGAACAAGATATTTGTATGAAATTTTAGCACAATATGTAGAACGATATGAGCTCCATTTTGTGAGTTATGATATTCTTTGAGTAAATGAGCAACATATCTTTTATAATTTTTTTTTGCTGGGTTATTAAAATATTTTTGCGACTTGCAATGTAACTATTCATTTATGTTGTCGTCTGTGTATTGAAATATACGAAATGTCTTTTCTCCATTGAAAAAAAAAACATAGAAAAAAATTCTGCGCAACAGGAAATATTTTAATTTTTAAAACTATATGAATTTTGCCAAACAAAAGTTTATCATCATTCAGTATTAAAATAGGAATTTTTTTAAACTTCAACTTGAATTTATGAAATTTTTGCCGGTGAAATTCTCTGTTAAATTTGTAAATAATATATTTGTGATTGTTTATTCTCTCCTCTGTGCTCTTTGTGTAGTTTATCAAAATTTCATTTGTTTTAAATTTTGCATTTATATATACAAATATATATACATTTGGTATTATGCTTTAGTCTATGTTTTTTTTATTTCTATTTTGTTTGATTTTTTTGTTATACTACTTCGACAGTGTCTTATCATTAATTTTTGTGGAATTTTTCTGCTTTTTTTTCATACAAATCTGTCAACATTTTGCTGTTGTAAGCGTAATGAGTCTGCATGATGCCGGTTTAGTGTTGCTTACTTGTCAGATGGTTGTATGTGTGTGTGTGTGTGTGCGCTTGTGCATTTATAAACCGCAAGTGAATAAGTGATGAACAATTTGAAGAAATAAATGCATTTTTATAGCATAGTTTTTGGCGCAAGATGCAGAAGTACATTGCACTACACAGAAAAAAATTATTTTAATATTTGAATACGAAAATCGTTGATTCAATAAAAAAATCTTTTGAATTTTCTGTGATGACAATTTTTGCTTTATTGAAAAATAAAATTGTATGCACGTTTATTGAAAATAAATTCAATAAAGCGATTTAATGAATCAAACAAAAAAAGTTGTTGACTGGGATTTTATTTTCTGTGATAATTGTTATTGTGTGTGTGTGTGTGGATGAATGTCATATTTTTCAACCCCTTTTTGTTTGTTTTTGCTTGGCTGCGATTAATACTAAATGGCGCATAACCATAGTCAAAGCAAAGTATACTTTAAGAATTTAAAACCAGTATTTTGTATGGTAATACTGGTTTTAAATACTTAAAAGTACATTTTGTTTTGACTATGGTTAAGCGCCAATGTGTTTGGGATGAGTCGAACCGGCAACCTTTTGACTAATAGACTAACGTACTTGCCACTCAGCTAAAGAGTAAATCGTTATTGGATACGCAAGTAATAAAAACAAGCAAAACATGGTTTCTTAAGCTACGGTCACACTTGTCAAACATTTGCCCAAAAAAGCGTAACCACTAAATGCTAATGAAAAATCTTTTAATTCTGACAAAAGTTTGTCAAGTTAAGGAGTAGCCAATATTGTTGGATTCTATGACATGGTGCATTAGTTGTGTTCGAAACTGTTTAATATGATAAACAAGTGTCTGGATCAAAACTTTTTTCATTAGTGTTTGTTGGTTACGCTTTTTTGGGCAAATGTTTGACAAGTGTGACCGTACCTTTATGCTTCTTCTGCAAGTGCGCATTGAGTAAAAAATTAAGCCAAGACGCTTTTCGTCTGCTTGTCGGAATTCACATGTATACAACACGAGCAATCAAAATAAACAACAACAATAGCACATCATCGCGTTGAGTCAATCAACAAGCAAGATAAACACCAACACAAACAAACTAAATTAAATGATATTTTAAAATGCGCGGTATTGTTAAATATTGTATTAAATTAATGACAAATATTATTGAAATTAAAATTTGTTTTCAATAACATGGTTTTGTTGAAAATAATTCTTGTCTATTTTTTTTTGTGTGTATAGAAAATGTTCACCCTTTTTTTTTTGTCAACACTAAAAACGTAAATATGTACTGAAAATTCTCAATTATTGTTTACATTTTTCCGACGTTGTAATTTGCGTATGTTGTGTCGAATATTCGTCTACGAGAATTTTGTACTAAACTAAAAGAAACTTGTACAAGCTTTCTTTAATCTGACTCGACATACGCAATACTGGTGAATATGCTTTTCCATGCGGTGTGTAAAGACCATGACTCATGGTTGACCATCCTACCAAGGTTGTATTTTCTCAAAAATCACACGATTGTATCACGGCCTTAAATGAGTTAACAAGTAATGATTGTAGGCAGTGAATATACAGAGCAAATTTTAGATGAATGTTTCAGCAATAATAGTTTATAAATTCTAAAACTTAATTAATGGAAGATAATGTTGAAAGTGAGCATGGTTTTTTATGGTATATAACAAAATTGTGGTGAATTCGTGTATTAGGTCGATTGAATCGAAATTATTGAAGAGACCTTAACATAGTGTTCACACCTGATGAATTTATATCATGATGAATGTCAAATTATTATCATGATGAAAATTCATCACGTATATCCTCAATTTATTAATATTATGGCAGCGTTATGATATAATCATCAGAACTCACGGCCTGATAAATTCATCTTGATATCAAATGTCATTTTATGGGTCAATGTGCCTTTCGTTTAACAAAGGCGGCAGAAGAATTATTTGTGACCAAAAAATTAAATAACACGCACATTAGATATTTTTGGCAAGTATTTTGCAAATATTTGTTTAAATCATCATGATATAAAATCGTCAACGTCAAAGGGGTACTTTGTGCTGATGTTAATGAAAAAATGACAGTTGCTCTGTTATGATATAAAATCATCGGGTGTGGACACCATGTAAGGTAAACTAATATAACTATAAAATCTTTTTAACCGACTTCTAAAGCTCGTCTGTATTTTTCTTTTGACGTTGTTATATTTTAGACCGATTGTAAAAATTCTTTTTTTTTTTGGTAAAGGTAGGATCACACGATTGCGGCAATGCACAAATTATTGCTCTATTTAATATCCCAATCGTGTGATTTCACAATTTTTTTGTCCCATACGACAATCGCGAACAATATTGTGGTGATTTGCCGCAATCAAATGCAACTCTGTTGCGGCAATCGTGTGAACGGTTGCTAGTAAAAATGCTAAAAATGCACCAATATTTATTGTGTTCTCGAGCGGCGATCAAAGAAGTCAATACGCCACAATTTCTTAAGTATTTTTTTTTAATTACTGTAAACTTCAACTTACTTTATATGTAATTATAACTTATTTGAAACGTTAACATGGAACTGTGATCCAATCTTTAACTCATATATTTAGGTTTTATTCCTTTAAAAGAACGAAAATCGCCTCTGCTTTGTACGAGTATATTTAATGAGCACAAAATATACAAAGCAGAGGTAATTTTATTTCTTTTAAACGAATAAAACATTTTCTCGTACAAAATAAAACAGAAAAAAAGTATTTCTTTTTAAAAGAAAACTATTTGCACGTAAAACAAAACACTGAAAACTACCACGACAGCTGTTTGTTTGTGTTGCCGTAAGTTAGAACAATCGTATGATTAGGATGAGGCAATTATTGCCAGTAATTCATTCTTCGAAAATTTGCGGCAATGAAATTTTTATAAAATGGGGCAATCATGTAACTGCAACTTATTTGATTGGGACAATTTTATTATTGTGCACCGATTCACCACAATAATAAAAATTGGCTCAGATTGGTGTATTTGGGGCAATCGTGTGATTCTACCTTAAGAGAGTATAGCTTCCAATTGGGAATTGGGCGAGGGTGCGCCCACAAATTTAGTTATTTGATTTTATGGTAATCTACTTATTTGATTGCTGCGAAACCTAGCAAACACCTGTGGTTCTTCTCATTACACAATTTTAATGCTGAAAAAATGGGCGGAGCTACGCCCATTAAAATTTATTATTATATTTCACGTGCTTCTACTTAACCGATTTTTGCGAAACTTACCTTGAGCTCTAAAATAGACACAATCTTTCATTTACAAAAATGGGCGGAGTCACGCCCATTACAATTTATTATTTTATTTTACGTGCTTCTACTTTACCGATTTTTACAAAACTTAACACACATCCTGAGCTCTCAAAACACACACAATCTCGCACTAAAAATGAAATAGGCGGAGGAACTCTTATTAAAATTTAATTTTATATTTCACGTACTTCTCCTTAACAACAAATTTTCAAATTTATTTTTTATATTTTTGGTTTGAAACCTTTTTTTTTTTGACAGCATGCTTAAACCAAATTAAAAGTTCTGAAGAAAAAGGTTTGAAAATCCTCACGCTTGAAAATGCGTGAGCGTGAGTGTAAAAAATATATTTTGCTTGAATATAAAAAGAATAGCAAACAACTCTTTTTAAAAATTTTCGACAATTTTTGTGCATGCTTTCAAATCAAAATTGACTGTAGTAAATGTTTTCATAATAGAAATTTATAGTTTGTGAAAACTAAAAAAAAATGTGAGAGTACGTGAACGTGAGTGATAAAAATTTTTTTTTCGTGAGATTAAGTGATAAAAACTTTCAGGAAAATTAAAAAAAAAATAAATATATTAAGTCAAAAGTTGTCTCGCGTGGGAGAACGTGAGCGTGAGTGATACGATTTTTTTTTTCTTAAGATTAAGTGATCAAAACTTTAAGGATGCCAAGTTTGAGGCTCCCGAAGTTGGATTCCAAATAATCACTTCACTCGGTCCTGCCGTTTGGCTGTGAATAATTATGGTCACAAAATGGGCAACATTTCCTAAAGTGCGTTGCAGGAAATGTTGAGAAAATCGATTTTTAAAAAGATTTTAAAGGTAATAATTAATAAAGATGAACAAATACACAAGAAATAAGAATATGTTTCAAAGAAATCATATTTTTTTTTAATAAGTGCTTATATCTGATCTAAATCTAGACGTTAAAAAATTTCGAGCAAAATGTGGCAGATATCTAGTAGATTTCCCATGTAAAACAAAATCTTCTTAGCTTCTAGACTTTGGCAACATCAACTTAAAATCCAGTAGAACTTAGTGATGCAACTATGGTTTTATTTTCTTAAAATTTATACTAAAAAATAAGCCGATGTACTTAAAAAGGTGTGTGGATTGGCTGATATGCAGTTGTTTTGTTGTAGTTTAGGAAAAATATCATCGAATGGATTTTGTTTTGGATACAAAATCTTAATAAATGTGAACAAAAACTTGGTGTAAACAGTATAGATTTTGATAACGATTTTAATTGAAATCTGCTAGAAAATGCTTTATAAATAAAATCTCAGACACTCAATCTAAGAGTTGCTTAAGATATATTTATTAAATTCTAGCTGGGCAGAAATGTTGTTGTATATTTTTCGCATTTTACCTAGTTATAAAAGATGTTATAGACATTGGTTTTGCTTTCAATTCTGTGCATTTCACAATTCTCACTTCGATGGTTTTGCATTTGGAATTCATTGTTCATGAGTTCAGAGCTTGATATAGTTGGAATTGCTTAATAGTTTACTAAATAAATATCAAAGAATGACAGATCAATTATAATTGATCTGCTATTCAAACTATATCAAGCTCTGAACTAGTGAATAATGAATTTCAAATGAATTTTAAAATAATTATTAATCTTCAATTTTCTTTGTGACCGCAATATTGAGCAGCTTGTATAGCTATTCAATAAGTTTTTAGCTCATACGCAAATTTTCAAAATATCTATAACCCACCTTCCTACAGCTTTCTACTAAAACTGAAAAAATTTTTTAACTCTCACATCTTCGTTCTGCCTCTTACGACTTTCATTGGCATTGCCAAATGCTTTCGGTTTTATTTTATTAGATTTTATATAAATTATTGTTACATCCTTTAAAAAAAGAACTTTTGCAATACATCATTCTTCAAAGACAGCTGTTGTTAGTATTTTAAAAAAGCTGACATTGATGTTTCACATTTCTTTTATTTTGCATTTCTAAAGATTATGATGTCGACAACTGTGGTGCGCTGTGCTGGTGATTAGTTTGAATTTAACATCATTATTTCAATAGCAATAGATGATGTTATTCTTAATATTTTTTTGTGTGCTTTTTTATATCAAACTTTCTTTTGTTTAACACTGACATTTACTTATTGCATACATTCCCTTCCAGCAACCCTCTTTGCCTCTCTCATATGCTTTAGCCCAACTGAACTCTTACAGTTTAATGACAAACAAGGACATCATCATCACTTTTTTTGCCATTAAAGATCGTTTTGTGTGAACATACATATAATTTTCTCCCCCTAAAATGAAAAGAAAAACCAGTGTGAATTTAAAAAATATGCTTTATTTGGAAAGTGTGAGGTAAAAGAGTCATGGTTGTACAATCACACAGTGATTCAGATGAAGAAAAAGTATTCATTGTATGCAAAATAATCTAAACTTGAGTACAAGTTGGTGGCAATATTAGAAAAGTATCTAAATATTTAATAACTTTTGGTTATAACTATAAAACAAAATTTAGACGGGACTCTCCGAAAGCAGTGAAGATGCCTAGTCCCAAAAAAATAAGCTTAACTTAAATTAATCCGTTAATTGTATCTTGAAAGAAAAACGTCTGGCAAGGCAAATTGACACCAGGTGGTCTTGATTTGCAATTCTGCATATTCGCCTTGTATATTTTTGAAAGTGTAAAATTTCCTGCTGTCAGAATATTTCCGAACGTTTTGCTTTGATTTGACAGCAGAGAAACTATCAGCTGATAGTCAGCTCGTGAATTAAGATCACCTGATGTCAATTTGCCTTGGGTTTAAATATATGAGTATTAAGAGAGAGAGAGAGAGAGAGGAATTATTATTATCAGAGCTGGCAATTTTCTTACAATTTTGCCTTGTTGTGCGTGGACTTCACCCAGACTAATGCTAGAACAATACTTACCTTTGGAACTGACACCATCATGTGGTATACTGATGACTTCAGAACGCCGGCAGGTTCAAGAGCACCAAGGACTAACTATCACGAGCCCTTGGGAAAATCTTGATAGAGGCTACCAAAGGGGAGAAATAGCTATTTGTTCGGATGGTCAGGGTGCCATCAAAGCGCTAAGCTCATATGAGTTTACCTCTAAGTTAGCTTGGGAATGCCGCATTAAGCTAAATCAGCTAAGCAGCATGAATAAGGTCACACTCTGCTGGGATCCTAAACACGCAGGGTTGGTAGGAAATGAAAATGCAGACAAAATGGTCAGAAGGGGGCTAGTACACCCAAGATCAAGAGTAATAGGGAACACCTCAGGCTCAATCTCCCTGAATTGAGGCATGCAAAACTAATGGTTGGAACGTATAACCAAAACCGTGTCATAGTTGTCATGTCCCTGAGTAAAAACAATCTAAGAATGCTCACAGGCTTCCTCACAGGTCATTGTAGACTGAGAAAACACCTCAGCAGACTTGGCGTTGAGAGTAAAAGTCTGTGCAGATTCTGTGAGTACGACGATGAAACCCCAGAGCATATTCTGAAGCACTGTGAAGCGTTATGCCACAGAAGATATATCCAATTGGACAAGCACCTATTGGAGGATTGGGAACTGCCAACATAAGACTCACTGGCAATCCTGAGATTCATCAGGAGAGTAGGTCTGGATGAGGTGCTCTAGCACCTGGCAAGTGATACAATAGATCTACTTTGGTCGCAGTGTCCTGTGCTTCCCGTTTGATTTAATTCATTCATTCCTACTTGCAAATGGTGCAATGGTATGTCAAAAATCGCAATGAGCTTCTTTTTAGGTCTACGGACATGGCAAAAATTTAAACTTTACAAAAAGCCGTACATATGTAATTGCACTCCAACTTTCTTAAAACTCAACTGAGATATTCTGATCTTATAAATCATTGAAAACATCTTATCACAAGTCTTAGTTCTAGCATTGTTGCACACAAAAACTATCGGCCAGATGTAGGTATTGCATTTGCTTAGTATGCCAGGAAAACTATGAAATCATTGCTTTAAACCTTTTTTAATTCGATTCTCACATTTTAACATTTTGAAATGACATGAAAGCGAGATTTGAAAAACTTTGCACTTTAATCCTTCATGAAGAGAACAGATTCACATAAACTGATCTTACTTCGAAGAGTTGAACAAATTTTAAAGTACTTGAAACTATTTGGATGACTTTGAACTATACGAGTACGTTGAGAATGAGAGTGAAGGATTAAGTCGAAGGAAGTACTGAAAGGAGCCCCTTTTATTAATGATTAACTGAAGGAGGGCAATAGGAATTATGGAGTTGCATCTATTTTTTACCACAACATGCTCTTATTTATCCACTGTGCATCATGAGATTTTATGGCATTTATATTTTGATCCATCAGCTTAGGCCATATCATGTTGGCAACCATTTATGTAGAACAATAATGGCAAACTTGAGGGGAAATTTAAATCTTTTTGTGGGTCATTGATTGTGAAGAATATTAGAAATTTATGTAACAAAATAGTGAATGCATAAATGAAACTAAGTAGAACAGAAAAGTAAACTGAAATTGTTACATACGAGTACATAGTACATATCAAAATTTTAAGGGATGAGAGTGTTATTTATTAAGATAAAAATAATTTTTGTTTTTAAAGAATTGACAGTTGAGGTCACCAAAATGCTTAATGACTTTAAATAGAGTGTTAATTTTAAAAATGCTTTTAGTGTTATATTCGCAACGGACATGAAGACTGTGAGTTTTGAATGTCTTAATGAAAAACAAATTAAATAAAATACCTCCAACCAGGAAAAATGTTAAATGGTCGAAACCCGAATATTATAGTTTGAGCTCAAGTTAACATGTGGCAAATTATTAAAATGGATTCTGTACAAGAATGTAGTCGGCGTTTAATGTAGGTGAGAAGGGACAAGAGCTACTTTCCCTTCTCAAAAATTCAAGATTTGGCAAAAAAAAAATTAGCGTCTGCGAAAGTCGTCAAAGTGTATTAAAAATTGGTCTTACCAATTGGAATTCTATCTAGCCCCACAAAATGGTCGAAAATAATTATCTTTCGAATAACAGCGAGTTCCTGGCAATTATGACCATTTATCAGAGTCTTATTTCAATTGAAGGTTCGATACGTTAAAAAAACGCCATAAAAATATATGCGTGTTAAAATAAATTTAAATATAAGCAGCAAAGTCAAGAACCAAAATTTTAGCAAAGCCCAGTTTGCAGTTAACAGCGCACTCTTAAATAAAAATGTTGCATATTAATTAATATTATTTTCCAAAGAACATAAAAAAACTTTTTTGCTAAATCTGCTTATGTTATGTTAAATACCAATCCTCATATGGAACACAAACATATCCATGCGACAGAGTCATAGAAAATTCATCTCCTTCCTTTTGTATTTTCTCTATCAGCTTTAATAATACCTACAATATCATCTTTTGCATTTTAAAGTTAAATTTTCCTTGCAATTTATTATATTCCATTGATGTTACAAAATCGATTTGCTTTTATCGTCCATTCGGTTTGCAATAAAATTTACTGGCGTCTTTGTGTCATAATAAAGCCCTTAACAATCGACCTGCCTGACCTGATAATGGAATTTTATATTGTGTCAGCAATAATAAAACACAAGACCTCACAAGTCAGCGTGTAAAGCTAAAGAAAGGAAAGTGACATGAATTTAATGGCATCATGGTGTCATAACAAATGTGCTTTAAAGTAGGAAAGTAAGAGGCAAACATTAAAAAAATTCAAACAAAAAAAAAAAAGGAGAAGAGGTGTTACTAAAGTGATGCATAAGTAAATGGATATAATAAAATCTGAATTTAATGGTTATTGTGAAGTTAGAAAAAGAAATCAAGAAAGTTGGTATAGGCCTTGGATTTCATTTACCTCAATATAAAGTGTTAATATATCCATTGAATTTGAAGAAAAATGAGAATAAAAAGGACACCCGATTATAGCTATGCTGCTTAGTTAAATAAAACATATTTCATGTGTAAAGTAACAATGCAATAAAATTATATTATATGAAGATGTCAAATTCGCCACAAATATTTCAAAACGCTTCCATTTATTTCCCATTATTTTATTTTCTAGCTGCATACGACAAAATTATGTCTTATTTGTGGCCTGTGGCGGCTGTTAGCCAGCTTACAGCCGATCGACCGTGTTCTCTGGCTTGTGCTCATGTGCAAACACAATACAAAAACAAATTGAGCAATCGTTATCAGTGCTTTTTTTTTTGTTATTGTTTCACTCAAACGAACAAAATTAAACACTTTGCTTCGATTATTTTCGTATTCTGCTTTTAAGTACAAAGAAATCAAAACAAAAATAAATTTAAAACTGCAATAGTATCGATTATCTTTGTTACGAAAATCACGTCCTAATTTCTGTATCGCGCAATAAATAGCATAGCTATAAAAAATTCATAGATCTTAATGCTCCTAATAGAATTTTGTTTTAAACATTTTTAAGGGGAATTCTCCCCTAGTTTTATCCAATATTATAATGCCGCAGACGCTATTTTAAAATTAAATTAAAAGCACACTTTTAATGTGTTCTTTTTGCCAAAACTCGTAGTTTTACCGTATTTTTTTAAAAATTCGATTTTAATCATTAAAGTGATACTCAGGCATACTGAGATAAAAAAAAAATGGTAATGCGACCATACATTATTTTTCATGTCTGTGTGGTCTTTCCATCCAGCTACCCGAAATAAATTACTTACCCATGAGTGAATAATTTAACTAACGGCCTGTCTCACGATGTCACTCGAAATCGTTCGACCGAAAACTTGTATTGCAAACAACAATAACATTAGAAAATTTGTTGTTGTTTTCAATATAAGTATTCGATCGAACGATTTCTAGTGACATCGTGGGATTAAAGTTCCACTTTAAAATCGCACCTAGAAGACACTTGCACTTATAAACAAAATAAAACATATTGTTAGTTAAAAAATAAAGCCTATCTTACTTCTGCTAAATTTCCAAAGCATACTTTTAGGATGATCTTAATGACAATTGCCTTCCACTTCACACTGGTCGTATTTTGATAATTATTTAATTTATATTGAAATATATAAAATCTTCTTTATATTTTTTGTAATTTAAATTTAAAAATAAATCTTTTTAAAAATTGTCTGCTTAAATTTCATTTATTCTTTAATATTGCGAATATTTGCATTAACTTCTGCCTCCTTTTCAGCTTGTTTGCTATCCTGTTTTCTTATGGTTTAATGTTGCTGTTACTATTTATTCTAGGGCAAAACGGAAAGACTTCGTTTGCGTAAAAAAAGTACGAATTTTGAAGAGCATGCTACTAGAATTTTTATAACACTGCACAAAGTGCAAATATTTTATCTTGGAAGCCATTAAAATACTTGTATTTATGTTGCTGGGGATATATATTTTTTCTAATTTTTTTTTTATATTTTCTTTTGCTCCTTTGCCATCTTTTATATTTGTCTTTTGTCATGTGTATATAGATATATTATTTAAAAAGAAAGCTAAAAAAAGATATTCCACTAAGTAAAACTAACAATAGTTTTAGTGAGTCGAGAATTGTTTCTTTTTTCTTCGTTGTTGTAATTTAACAAAAGTACAATGGCAAAAAGACACAAGAACGCTAACAACAAAAACTGAATTTATAGAGTCGAAAATAAAAGAAAATAAAATAAAAAGATGTGACTACTCCCAGTGAAAATTTAATTTATCAAATTTCCCTGCTATTTCCATGGGTTCACAAAATTTAATAAAAGTGCAAAGCAGAGCAACACAACTAGGAGAAATTTTGAAAGGGTTGCAGCAAGAGTTGGGCTCGTGACTGTAATTCACGTATACTAACGAATGAAAAAAGTTATTCATAAATGCTCATGCAAGTGCTTGTCTTTCGGCTCAAAGTTATGCATGGCAAACGGGACAGTTCACGCTCAAAATATACCAAAAAAAAAAAAAAAAATGCAAACTACAAAAAGAAATTACAAATGTATGAATATTATTGCTACCAAAATTTTTGGAATTTTTTTTAAAGAATTTCTGTTAATGGTCCACCCTGGAAATTTTAGAATTTGCGCGCTATTTTATAGAAATTCGGAATAATTCGATTTTTCAAATTTTTTATAAATTCATTTGTGCTCATGTAGTTAAAAAATAAAAGCTATTTTTCATATCAGGTCACGCGTGATCACAAGTGACTTGAGCGTGATCACCAGTGACTCATATGGAACAATAAGAGATTAATTCGTGATCGTAACTGATGCATAAGTGAATGCTAGTGACTCTCTCATGACCACGCCATAAATGCCCATCCTCAATTACGTCTTCTACTACATACTACCTGCCATCATAGTTTATCATTGAGAATATTCGTGTTCATCTGCTGCAGTAAATTTTTATTTTTGTAGAAGGACGATTTTGAACATTTTATTTCCTCTCGCTTTTTAACAGCAAAGCAAATCGTGGTCGATTTAGTTAATAGTGCAAGTGAAATTTTATCAAATATTTTTCACTTAAAGCCAGCAAATTTAATTGAATGAAAGTAATTGTTAAGGGACTCTTTAAACTTTGAGGAGCTTTTCAATTAAAAATTGGGCAAATGAAAAAAATCACATATCACATACATAAGTGCATTTTTAGTAAGTTTTTTTTAACTCTTGTAGATGGAACACAAGTAAATACAGCGAAGCCCAATTGGGGCAAAGCCGTGAATAACGTTGTAAGTGACCAAATGATAATATTTAAGGAGAGCAAAATAACGTCATTTAAATGCAATATTATTTTCTTTGTTATTTTTTCTAATATAATAATTTAAATTAACTTTAACTTTTCTTCTTGTATCTCTGTTACATTTCTCAATTACTTTCCACAATTCCGTTCATGTCAATTTGTTATTAACTAACAAAGATTCAAGAAATTTATTATTCTTCTACTGACTGTGTCTTTGTAATTGTATTTTGACTGCGGTAAGATGTATAATTTTGGATGGTTTGACGTTTAAACAACGCAAAAAAGTAATATCTCGATATATAGGGTTTTGCAAAAATTTTCTTTTACAACATTATTCACTGCTTTTCTTCAATTGTCTTCAATACTGACGGGAGAACCCATTATGAATTTTAAATCAAACTGCAGTGCAAAAGTTTGCGCGAGAACTAACAACAGAAATTAGTTAACAATGACTCAAATCAAATAATACTTAAAAAATAATAGAATTTCTTTTAATATACATACATACATATGTACATACATACATATCGTCGGTCTCATGTAGAAAGGCCCTAACTCACACTTTTTCCGAAATTGATTTTTTTTGTGATTCCAAAGCATTTAACGCAAATACACCTCCTAACAAAAATTTAAGGCAATTTTATCAAAATTAGCGGTTATTCAAGTAATTTTCTAAAAAGCCCTAACTTATTTCTAAAAAAATATATATTTTTAAAGCCCTATCTCGCCAAATTATGTGACGTTGCATCGAGTTTTCTTAAACTATGCAATAAAGAAATAGCAAATCTTTTTTTTTTTATTGTGATACAATGTTATAACGTTACTTTGAGCTTATTATTGCATTTTATAACAACAACAAACATCAACATAAATGTTTTTTTTTTGTTTGTAGAGAAAGAACTGAAATAAGAATTTAATAAATGTTGTTGGAATTGATTTTTGTAAACCACTCCATCAGAAGAACAGTTTTCTTTTAATTGTGCAGATCAGTATATTTTGCATTATATTTTTAGTTATTATCACTTTTAAATTAATAAGAAAATAATATATAAAAACCAAATAAAAATGGAAAATATAGATGAAAATTGTCAATCTGACGAGGAATATTCAAACAATAGTGATTTCGAGTGCTACCAAACCAGAAGCAAAATAAATATAAATAAAAAAAAACGAATGAGAGGAGAAGCATATGCAAACACTTCAAAGGGGTCTTCCTCACAAATTTCCCCAAGACGTCTAGGGCCGCCGTGTCAGTCAAAGTACTGCGAAAAAAGTACGTTGAGATATTGCTCATTATTTAACGAGTTTATAAGAAAAGAAATTTTTACTGCGTTTTGGCAGATGACGTGGGAACAAAAGCGCATATATGTGGTTAACCTCGTCAGCTTAGCAGAGCGCAAACGCATTTCTTCTGAAAGTTCTAGACGAACGCAGTCAATTGCATATTTTTTAAACAAAAATTCGAACCGACTGCAAGTATGTCGTCGTATGTTCCTTTCGACATTAGGATTAAAGGAAAAGATGGTACGAAATTGGATTAGAAAAAGTGAGAAACATGGCACACAGCTGAGTCCGCAGAAAAGGAAAAGTTTTCACATACAAAAGAAGCGATGTTCAATAAAGGGCCAACGCAATCACATAAAACGTGATTTTTTAGAAAATTGGTTAACACGGTTACCAAAGGTAGAATCTCATTATTGCAGACGCGATTCAACAAAACTGTACTTCGAAACTGTTTTTTCTTCATACAAACAAATATATGAGTTTTACCTAAGTGAGTGTGAAACAAACGTGGAAAACAAAGATATGAAATTGTCTTATTCTGTTGTAGTCGAAACAATAAAAAAGTTAAACTACTCTATTTTCAAACCTAAAAAAGATGAGTGTGATGTTTGTGTTTCATTCAGAAACAAAAATGTGTCAAAAATTTCGTACGAACAACATAGGGAAGAAATAGAAAAGATGAGGGAAGAAAAACTTTCAGATATAGGAAATGCTAAAATGGGACTGTGTGCGGTGTTTTGTATGGACATGCAAGCATTAAAATTAGTACCACAATTAAATGCCAATTCGGCATACTACAAAATGAAACTACAAATTCACAATTTTACAATTTACAATCTTCTAACACACCAATCGGACAATTTTGTATGGGATGAAACGGCAGGAAACCTTACTGCTTCGGTTTTCACAACATGCATTATAAAGCACTTAAGAGATTTTTTGGATAGATCTCCAGATATTCACCACATTATTTATTCAGACGGTTGCTTTTATCAAAATCGCAACGTTACGTTATCTAATGCTATTCTCTACTTTTGTGAAGTACGAAATATAACTATTGAGCAAAAATACTTAGTTGTTGGGCATACACAGATGGAGTGCGATGCATTCTCTTATCGAAAGAAAAACAAACAAATAAATTTGCCGTCGCAGTTTGTGCAAATTATTAAAGAAGCCAGGAAATATCCAACACGTCTAGAAGCACACCATTTGGATTACACGTTTTTCTTAGATTTTGAAAAACTTCCGAAGCGATATTTGTCAATTCGACCAGGTAATAAGAGAAATTATTATGATTTTTTTTTATCAATTTTTATTTGAATTTTAATTACAAATTAAACTTTAGGAAAAAAGGCAGGTGATGATACTGTAAATATGTTGCGTGCTCTTGCATACGATCCTTCAGGGGTCATATATTTTAAAATAAATATTACGGACGAATATGAGCTTCTTCCACATATAACAAAAGCTTGCATAGAACGCATCATTCCATCACGGCTATATAAAGAAAAATTAGCAATTCCGAAAAAGAAATGGGAGCATTTGCAAGATCTAAAGAAGTTAATTCCTATAGACTGCCAAAACTTTTATGATACGTTGCCATACAAATTATAAACACTATTTTTATTTGCGAACTTAATATTTTCAAGCAATGACAATATTTTCTGGTAATTTTAATCATGAATTTTCCTTAATATAATTTGTTTTTATCGCTACAGAAAAAAGCCCTAAGTTACATTTATGCTCTGAAATGAGACTAATAAAGCCCTATCTCAATTTAGTTTTTTATATATTAACAAATAAAAAAAAGTTTTGAAAACCAAATTCGTCCTTCATTTTAATAATAACCTGCATTGAAAAAAACGTTCATTTTTGTCAACTACAGTTTTAAATGTGTTTTTACCTTCTCCTGTAAAGTTTCAAATATGCGAGTTAGGGCCTTTCTACATGAGACCAACGATATGCAGATACATACATACATATGTACAAACAAAAGTATCACGTTCATCTCTAGACCCTCAAATGCTTTGGGAATCCTCATCAAAAAGATCGATCTTTAATTTGAGAGCGATAACAAAATCACAAGGTGAGTCGCTCTAAGGCACATGCATCAGAATTAAAAATTACAACATTGCAAGAAAATCAAGCATTTCACATATCGTTACCTTAATATAGAAAGGCCCTAACTCATTATTTTTTTCGAACTCGAGATTTTTGCATCTTTCGATAAATTACATGTTCTTCTATCGAAATATAAAAAAACTCGATTTCTGAAAAATAATGAGTTAGGACCTTTCTATATTAAGGTAACGATATGTACATATTAGAGATGAGCGATATTTCGCAACCTGATACTTTTTTGCCTTTTCTGGCAAGTATGTACAGCTCTCATATTTTTGTATTTGCAATCTTATTGTCTCTCTGCCTCTTATATGTCAACTCTCTATATTTGGATGGGGTTGATTCATTATTGACATTTTGGCATTTTCATTGCTAGATCCGGCAATTTCATTAGTTAAAAAGCATTCAACTTTAAAAAATTCTGCTAGATGTTTTCTTGCAGAATTTGTTGAAAATAAAAAATTTAATTTAAAAAAAAAATTCTTTTGGAAAGAGGATTTTTCTCATAAATGTACATGTATTGCAGGGTAAAGGTTCCCTGATGACCTGCACTAGCGATTGTGAAATGTGCATAGTATACAATGTATTTTGAATAAAAAAATATTTTACTGAATAAGTAAATAATAATTTGGGATTATTAGTGCGTTAAAAAAATTGTAAACGTAATTGTAATATTTCCAAAAGGCACCAATTATTAACTATTTTAGGTTTGTATGTGCCATAAAAATACCTGTAAATACTAATAAGTTTTTATAAACATGAAATTCAAAGCTATTTCAATATTTTTTTTTACATTTAAATCTGGCGTTATACTTTTCTTCTGTAGAACATTTAAGCAGAATTTTTTTTACCGTTTAAGCATTCTCTTATCATCGTTTTTTGGCAACACTGAATCACGGTCACTGTCAATTCCACTGCTACTCTTTTTATTAGTGTTTCTCAAAACAACAGAACTACTGCTTACAAAATACAGAACAGCTATTTAGAAATGACGTTCACAAGGAGCAACATTATTAATAAATTACAGTATTGCTCATCTCTAGTACATACATATGTACCTTGTAAAATCTTCATATGAACCGTCAAAAATTCTATACTAAGCAACAACAAAATTGGCAAAACATATAAAGAAAAATGTTGCGTATCGCCAATTTAGAAATTTTTCACAGAAAAACGCTAATTCTGAGCTATTTACAAAAAAAAAATAAAAAAATGAGGAATGCACGACTTTGTCCAATTCAGACTGATTTTTAATCACGATTTCTTATATTTCTTTGGAAGTATATTCTAAAAATATATTTGTATTGACATGTCTTGATAAGGTGTTCGAAAACACTTTATTCCAGATTATTGTCTTCTTTAATAAAATTTTACTATTTTTAATAACTAAAATATTTAGTCAGAAGAACTAATATAACAACAAGAACGAAAATTAATAAAAAATAAATAAAAATAAATCATTAAAACAGAAATCGTATCGTTTTTTGCCCCGTTTTCTTCTCTACCCTGCCCACGAAAAAAAACATCAAGAATTTTTTTTGGATGATTTGAAGTTACTCCGTGCCCTCTTGTTATTACAAGGGATGGGAGATTTAACACAAGGGTTATAACGCCATCAACAATTTCTTTATTTAGGAGCCTCCTCCCAGAAAATTCCAAACGAAATATACCGTCGCATACGAAGCCGGAAATCCCAAAATTCCTCTCCTTATTTGTCCAAAAATGAGTTTTTGTTTGGTTCACCAACCAATTTTCAAAATTTATTCTTTATAATTGTTTTTGCATGTGGTTAATGGAAACCAACGGGCTACCGCAAAGAGTACCGCTAACCGACGCCAACCACTAATCACTGCCAACGACACTTGATGTTGACTCGCCCAGAGCTGCTTTACGAATGCATCAAGAATATTATTCATGAATTTAATTCCTAGCACAAAGTACATTCTTAGTCCAAATTGTTACTTTGCTAAAAAGCGCTAATAGTCAGCGATGCCAATTTAGCGCGTTTCGCGCTAGATTTAGCGCGTTTTAACTATGCCAAACGCACTTTTTTTCGTCTTAGCGCGTTTACTAAAAAAAGCGCTGAATTAGCGCGTTTTGAATAAAGTCATCATAATTTCAGTTCAATATTTTTTTACTTTTTTTTGCATAAATTTAACACTTTTCTAGTAATCAAAACTCATTATTTTTTTTTAAATTCGTTAATGATTCAGCTGTCGCAAATAAAATTCCCTTGACTGTGGTTAGAATTACAAACGCATTTTAATACTGTAAATGGAAAATATCTTAAAATTTCACAACTAAAAATATATATTCGTACTCTTGACCAAAAAAATTTATATAACTTATTAAGAATCTATTCCAGCGGAAGTAATAAAAGCATTTGAACCGCAAAACTATTCAACAATTTATATATGTTACAAAGTTTGACAAATAAAATAAAAACTAAAGATTTCGATTACTTGGAAGGCAATTCTGATTTTGTATTAAATGATTTTAGTGATTTAGGATATAATTTCGAAGAAACAATATTATAAAGTCTGAAAAGAGCTACTAAAAAAATTAATTGTATTTACTAATACACATGTACATACATACATAAACTTTTATTAAAATTTTATTTAGCGCGTAGGAAAATAGCGCGTTTTGGCTATATATAGTTGACAATGCTGTAACTTAGCGCGTTCTAGCGCGTTTTGCGAAGGGTAATAGCGCTAATAGTGCCGAGATCGCTGAGTTGGCAACTCTACTCAAAACGCAAAATCAAGGCGAATTCAGCTTAGTGCAGCTGACCAGTGCTACCACAAGAAAAATTTTAAATTACACTTCGAATAAATGTAAATTATTTGTTATTGATCAGAAATTAGCCCCTGATTTTATAAAAAATTTTCCAGCAACGAAAACATAAAATATACATTTTACAGAGGTCAATCTTAGTTACACCACTTAGATTCACAAAACTAGCATAAAAAACTAAGAAATAAATAAATAACAAAACAAAAAAATTTAAAATTAGTCCTACTTTCAAATTTGGTTGCATACATACATATCTAGGGAAAGTGCAAAATGTTCCTTGCAGTTCTTTTAAATACCTCCTTAGTAAATGAATTTACTGTAATGGGTTTAGACGGCAGTCTACTTGTGAAATCAATTTTACAAATTTGAAAATGACAAAAACGAAATTAAATTTATTACTTTTTTCAAAATTTTATTATAAATAATAGTAATAGTAATCGCTTGTCAAAATGAATATGAATTTCAAAAATGTATTACCTTTTGAAATATCGAGCCATGTAGGATATTTAACGGTTTAAAATTGGTCGCAGTCGGATTTGTTGATTTTTTTAATTACTACTTGAGCTGGAACTCTTTGACAAAGACATATAAGCCAAAATACCAACATTTATTTATCTCATTTGCGCTTAAACGTTAAATTTAATTTGCATCTACTTACATCAATAACTTATCATAACCACTGGGATTTTAAAACATCGGTTTTTAAATAAATAAAATTAATAAAAATGGAAAATGGAAAATGAAAACGCAGAAGCTTTATAAAAAGAAATAATTTTCAATTACACCTGAACTAAAAGAAACTACCACGCTCTACACACCTCAGTAAATATGACACCCAATTCGGGTAATTACAAACGAAGTGGCAACACTGAAGCAAACAAATGCACAGGGCTAACTGATGAATTCGCCTTGCAGTTGATTTTGCTATTTGTTTTCTGAATTGAGTGTTTTATGGTGTTTTATATAAAAAGTCTCTTTCCAATAAGAAATAAAAATGTGTGCTTATATTAAATTGTTTAAATTTGTTTAAAAATGTTTTCTTGTGCAACAAAACACACTGCATAATAACTTCGGGTGATGCAGCACCACTTTTCCTTGGAAACATAGCGGAGAATAAGGTTTGTTATATTCGTTTTTCCCGTATAAAAAACATTTCCAATCCAATTGTTATAATTGACATCGTTCAATTATATTAAATTAAGCAAGAAAATTGTAGAAATTTTATTTTTAAATATCAAACGAATCACAATAATAATCTAGTGTGGCAGTTAATCAGCAAACAGAATCTTAAATTGGTTTGCCATTACAATTCTCTACCCGTTTTCAAAGACATCAAACACGAATGCAAACATAAATATAAAGCTTTTATAATTTGAACTCAACTACAGCTCTCAAGCCAATGGCAAAATTAGATGCTGTACCGTGGCACCTAAGGTATTAACAAAAATTTAAAATTTTAGGAACCTCCGACGTACAGACCAAGCGGCTGGACCGATTTTCTTCAAGTATAAGCGAGAAGATCAGGTCATCTTTCAAATGAAAAAAAACCCAATTAAAATCGGTCTACCCGTTTGGAGGCTAGGGCGTCAAGGACACACATTCACCAGAATATATCGGAATAACTTCTGATATCTTCTAAACGGCTGGACCAATTTTCTTCAAACATAGCTAAGAACACTCTCGATCAAGTCACCTTGCAAACAGAAAAACTGAATTACATAAATTCCGTCCAGTAATTTATATTGCAAGTCTCTGAATACACCAAAGCTGAGAATTCATCTCTAACAAAACCTTACAACCGTTTTCTGCAAATTTCTTAGTTTTAAATTGAATTTCTAACTTTGGTTTATGGTTAGATTTTTTGTGAAATTTTAGGGCCAGTATTTTCGTAAAACATTTAACCTCTTGATATCGGCGTTTGAGGGCTCTTATTTTAACTTTTTCACGAAACGTACAGAAAGGTCCATACAGAGAAGAGTTAAGAATGTTAATACATGAATATATTCGACAAAAATGTTCCTCGTAGGATTTTACATGTCGCTCATTTACTCAAAGAACGTCATAATTCAAAAAATGGAATTTTTGAGTTATTGATGCGGAATTAATTATCATATCGTTCCTCATATCTTGCTTACTCAAGTAAAATAAAATTTTCTTTTTTCATTAAGTTGTGAGTAAATTGAAAACTTTAAACTCGTTTTCTGGCAAACTAGTTTTTTTGTGTCAGGACGTTTTTTGAACTTTCCGAAATGCCAATAAGTACGGATTTCAAAGTTTATCTAATTTCTGTGGTGAAAAATTTATTTCAAACTTTATTTTGCTTAGGAAGTGAGACTTATGTATGTTAGAGTTTTTAGGGAATATTTTCATTAAACATTTTAGTCCGTAATATCTCAGTTTAAGCGAAATTTTTTGACCGAAAATACTTATCGTCACTACAAATCGCGAAAAGTGTAGTAATTTTAATAAAATCGTTATTTTTTAACGTATCCGTGGAAATTTTTAAGTAAATGTGTAGTTTTGTTATTTACTTCATTCTCAAGCAAAAATTCCATTTTGAAGTTTCTGTCAGTTGTCAGGACTTTTATAGCCCGGCCCACAACGTCGACAAGAAACTTTCGATCGACAACATGTATTGAAAACAGCAATAAAATAAGAAAATTTGTTTTTGTTTTGAAAATAAGTAATCGATAGAAAGTTGTTTCTCGACATCTTGGGCAGGCTGGCTGTTTTAGGTGACAACATACCAATACGAAGTATTCCATAAGAATGTTACTAGTAAAATTTTACACAAATGTGTTGCACACAATTTAGTATATCCAAAATGCATGGATTACCTGGTTTCCGATGTCGTTCACCTCAAGAAACTGCTAATTTGGAGAAATGAAACTTATCTTTTCAATAAATGACGTAAACTTTCAATATACTGATTCACGTACATATTTTTGCTCCTCTACCACAATCAGTCCCGATTTTTAGGCCAAGATATTTGCGCAATGTTTCACATGAAATGGACGGTTAGATCCACAATTCCTGCCACCGAGAAAGTATTGATAAATTTGTATCTTCTTCCATACTTTCGTTTACAGCGCGATATTCTCTTCTATAAGCACATTCCTCCGATGTGTTGAAGTTATTATATCGTGAAATCTATTCACAGATCCACGAATATCTTGCTCAGATCGACAAGTATGTGCGCCATAAAAATTACGAAGTAGTCTATGAGTTGCTTGATTCGATGATGCGATTCTCAAAGTAAATTTGGACAATGAGTGCTTTTTATGGGACTTGTTACTATTTAAGTTTAAAATTTTTTGTTAACGCACTAATAATCCCAAAGTATTTTACTTATAAGTTAAAATATTTATAATCAGAAATAAAGTTGTCTCAAGTAAAATATTTTTTATTAAAAATACATTGAAATTTTTTATTGAGGGTCTTAGCTAGATCCTATGCGCATTTCACTTCATTGTAATAATTTGGTAGCATTACATTCATTTTATTCATGATGATTTAATAGATTATGCTGACCATAAATGTTAAAAAGTGGAGGCAATATGACAACAGTTCGTTTGACAGTTAACCCCTTCGTAAATTCTAAGAATGAATGGAACCAAATTTATGGCATTCAAAGACATTGACTTCATTTAGATTTTGTGATATTATGAACAGATAACGTTTGTTAAATTTTGTGAATTGTTCGAAAATAGCTTTCGAATTTTTTTTTCAAATAACTTTCAAAGTACTAAGACCATCGAATCCAAAATATCATCAGCTCTTAAATTCTAAAAAACATTAACTGATGCAAATTGGTTTAAAATCGATCGATTCGTTCGCGAGATATCTTTGAGGGAAAATTTTGAAAAAATTTGCTTTAGGACTAATTTAACTCAAATTCGAATGGTTCGACAGATCGTCAGCCCGTTATTGGTTTGGAGCATATGCCAAAAAGCCGGCATGGAGAAAAACCACAAAGACGGTTTACATGAAGTTTTCTCAAAGTATACGCGATAGAACTTTTTTGTATTTTCAGCGTTGCATCCGACACATGTTTGGAAGAAATGTGTACATTTTAGTGAACTTTCACGCATAAAGTTAGAAGTTAATATTACTTTATTGTGCCGCATACCACAGAGGAGACCAGAGGTGTCACGAGCACAAAGTAAGACGGAAGATAATTGTAATTTTGTGGTGTTTTTAGCGGTCTCGCTCACACAGTCATCAAATCCTCTTTAATTTTTCTTTCGCGTGGTATTATTTTAAAGTAATTACGTTTTATTCCTTGTGGTCTCATTCGCAGCCAAGTTTTTGTAAATAAATGGTAAAAATTAATATTTGCGAACGAAAATACTTAAAACAAAGTCTCTAATCATTTGAAATCAAATTTTAGTCACTTTATTAATACTAATAATCCATTTCGCATTGTGTTTTTTAATTCAATACCACAAATTCCTCCATTTAATTTTGTACAAATGTTCATGTGCTCAAGTGTATTTTCGTTTTATGCTTTGTGGTCTCATTCGTTGTTTGCTTTTTGCAAGTTCAAGTTAAAAATTAATATTTTTGAAGGAAAATGTTTAAAATTGAGTTTGTAAGCATTTGGAAACTAATTTTAATCACTTTTATAATACTAATAGTGTTTTACACATTGTTTTATTTAGTTAAACACTGCAAAATCTTTCATTTAATTTTGTAAAAATTTTCAATTGTTCATTTCACTAAGTATACATTTCTGCTGTTTGTTTTGATTATTGTACTAAAAATATTCAATAACAAACACACTATATTTGTCCCTTTTTAACAGTGATCAAATCAGATGATTTGAGCTTTTTTCTTAAGTCACTTTCTTCAACTCTGGTATCCTCTGTGCCGCATACACCACTTATCTTAATTTATTTTCAAAAAGTTGCTTTTTGTGCTCCATACGTATACTTTACTGCTGTGAATTAAGAATTTTGTTGTTTTGTTTATTTTTCTTGCTGTCTAGAGAAATAAGTCGATCGTTTAACGCCGACAAAGAAGCCGCCGCCGTAATATTTTTAACTATCGATCCGGTTACATACTTACACAAGAAAAACAAGTAATTGAAGTGTATTTAATATAAAGAATGAAATTAAATGATTTCTGTTATACTCAAACATGCATAATTAAGGTTTCTTTTATTTCATTTTAGTGTTTAATAAGTTTATATTAAAACATTTAATCGGCGGCTGCATCTTTATGATGATGTTTTTGCTTAACAGCCGCCGTTGAATTTTTCTTACGGCACCTTCTTTTTTTTATTATTCATTTCATTTCATTATAGAAATAAAGCAAAACAAGAGTTAATTTTAATGAAGAATTTGACGCAAACGCCAAACTGTGGCATGTACAGCAAAACAATAGTTATTAAACCTTAAAATAGTTGAAATGGAGCAAAATGAATGCTAAATATCTCAGAAATTAATAATTAATTTCGCGAAACATGATTTGAATTCAGAAAGGAGATATTCGAAATATATAAACCCCATACCTCATTTTAACTAATTTTTTTTTAATGGTCGGTGTGTCAAACCAATAATGGGCTGACGCGATATCGTTGTCGAAAATTGTGGAAAAATTCAAAATTTTTTTTTTGCCAAAATTGACCCAAAAATTTCTTTCCAGCGCTTTGAGGTTGAAATGAGCGGGAAGTTTTAGAGACGGCCTGCAGGTTCAACCGCGTTCCAAAGTTTTTATTTCTGTGTTATGCTATGTTTCCTACATGCCTGCCAAGTCGAAGAAGAAAGCCGATTTTTTTTTATAAAATTTAATTAATTACATTTGCGTATGTATGTACGTACATATGTACATACATATCGTTACCTTAATATAGAAATGCCCTAACTCATTACTTTTTTTAAAACCGAGTTTTTTGTATATTTCTATAGAAGAACTTCTAATGTATCGAAAAATGCAAAAATCTCAAAAAATATACTGAGTTTAAGGCCTTTCTATATTAAGGTAACGATATGTATATTTATGTAGTTGTGTTAACAACAATGAGTATGACCGACCTGTTTTGTTGTTGCGTGTCGACATGCCAATTGACTCAAAGCCCCAACTTTCGACAGATTTGGCTTAAACATGTGTTAATGTTTAATGGGTTTAATATGTTTTTGTAAGAATTTAGTGATTGATATTAACTGCATGTGTGTATGTATGCATGTATGTATGTATGTGTGTTTTAACGAATAAGGGCGCATTTTATTGTTCTGTTAACGGCTAAAATAAATTATATCAATTTAAGTTTATTTTTTTAAGGTTTTGTTTTTCTGTTTCAATGCGTTAATGATTAAACGGTGACTATTAATTTCATTTTGTTTGACCAAAAACTCAATGACACACAATCAGTGAGAAAAAAACCACACAAACAATACGTTGAAAAAAAAGAAATAAACAGCACAAGTGAACAAACAAAAATAAAGAGAATCTGAAAAAAAAACTTGGCTAAAGTTCAACTTCTGTATACTCGTACATTGTTGTTTGCCTGCTTCATTTAACTTTCATTTTAAAAGAAAAATTATATAAAATATTAAAAATAAAAGTGGGTGGCAAAAACAAAAAAAACTTTTGTTCAAAAATTGTGGCCAAAATCAAATGAGTAGATGGGGCGAAAGAATAAAAACTAAAACAAACGTGATAAATGATGGAAATTTCTGTTTGAATACAAAAAATTAAACGAAGTGGCGAAATAAAAACTGACAGCAATTGTTACAATTATTTGAGCAATTTTTTTAATAAAAAAAACAGAAAAATGTGCAAATTCATGTGGAACTATTAAGCAAGTACTTTTTTTTTTCAAATTAAATGTTGTGCAAATAACATTGTGATTAAATGCTAGAGATGTGACTATAAAAAAGGCAATTTAAAATTTACTAAATATATATTTGGAAATAAAATTACAGACATGACAGACAGTAATAAATTTCATAATTCCCAAATGCGCTGTTTTGAAACATTTAAGAGGATGTTCAAATAGCAGCGAGAGATTTCTTATTTCGTTGAATGCAGTTGTCAGGTTTTATTAAACACATCCACCACAGCAGGCAGGCTACCGATTACAATCTGTCAAAAATAGAATTTACTCGTTTAGTAGAACAAACAAAACTTTTTCATTAATTTTCTAAAATAAAAAATAACTAATGTAAAACATTCACCCGTATCGTGAATAAATAGTGGAATTTTTGTTCACGTGAAATTTTCATTCCCCTTGAAGGGAAAAATGCTATCGTGAATCTCCCGTGAAATTTTTTTCTGCTGCTGTGAATGTAAAAAGTGAAGAAGATTTGTAAAGCTTAAGAATTAATTGAAAATCAAACAAATTTAAGTTTAATAATAAGAAATACACACATTTTAGGTTAAAAATGAATTTTTTTTAACTATAAAGTTGTGTTTTTAAATATTCTAGATGCAAAAAATTCCTTACCGCGGTGCACCACTATGAAATTTATTGTGTGTGAATCAAAGCGATTCATACTCCATGAAAAAAGGTGTTGCAGGGCATTATTGTTAAGAATCGTAAACTTTACTCACTAATCTTGTTCTAAAAATAAATATTTATAACTTTTAATACGTATGTATGTATGTAATTCGAAGGAAAATATTGAAATTATTCGATGCAATAATTCAAATCGCCTACAAAAATAAATTGAACAAAATCAAGGGAAAAGTAAAAAAATCCACGTGAAAAATATTATTCATGATAAGGGGAATAAAAAAAGGGAAAAAATTTCTGGTAAAAAATTATTCACGATTGCAATTTTGTGAAAAGGGGCAAATTTCGAGTGAAAAAAATTTTCACGATAGGGGTGATTATGATATGTTTTAGCTGTAGTGATCAGCGAATATAATTATGGTCAAAATATATGTATGAAATAATATTTTACGTAACTGAAAGTAAATTACCTTAAGGTGTTTTGAAGTTGGTTAAATTTTCCTTTTAAATTTCTCAGACATTTTGTAATTAACAGAACTTATTGCAATAGCTGAAACAGAAATCTGGCAACACTGGTTATATTTTAGTATTTCATTTTATTTATGTATAAAATAATTAATGTCCAGAAACGCTATATGTTTGTCCAAGAGCATTCTCCAGACGCTACACTTCGAGTTATATATTCGTATAGGAAGTACGAGTCCTGAAATCTTCTTCACTGACTTCTTAGTCGTCTCCGGCAGTATCTATTTTTATTTTTACTGATCGAAAAATTAATATTCGAACGTACAGGAATACATTTTCGAAGATTGTAGTGCATAATTAGAATTGTACGAATTCGTTAATTTTCTTATTCGAATCGAATCTAATAATCTTGACCGTACAAAATAATACTGCAAATAAAATATTATAAATCACCTGAGTTTTATAAAACTTGAAGCAAAAACTTTTAGCTCCTTTTTTGGAACGTTGCTACAGCCACACATTTGTAACGTTGTATGTTATCAACATATATATGTTTTCACTTTTTATATAAACTTGGTGTGTATTAAATTATTTATTATTTTTTATTGCAAGCTTTAGTGATTGCTTCCATTTTTTTCATTTTGCTAAAAAAAAAACGAAAAGATAAAAATCAAATAAAATACGAAATAAATTCCTGATAAGAAGATTTGGTTGATTTCTCCGTAAACTCAAAACTGAGAAGATAAAATACGAACTCAAAAATTAAATCACTTGACATAGAAAAAAATAAGGTCAACCAAGTGTGTAATATGTATTACAAATAAAAATAAGAATTTAATACTCTGGTCAACCCTTGACTCCCCGGACTTAATATTTACACAACAGGTATATGTATGCAGGTTTCCCTATCTCGCTCCCTTTCTCTCTTTTTCACTCTGTTCTTCAATCAGAAATTTGGTGGATGTACATTAGTGTTGAGCGATACTGTGATTTTTTAATAATGTTGTTACTTGTGAACGTGATTTCTAAATCGCTGTTCTTTTAAACTGTAACTGTGATCACAGTTTCGCAGTATTTTGTTTGTAACAGTTTTGTTATTTTGACAAACTCTACTAAGAAGAGCAGCAGTGAAATTAAACAGTGACTGTGATCACGGTTTAACACATTTCAGCTTTCTGCTTTAAAAATATTTATTAGTATTGGTATTTTGATGAATACTAATAAGAAGAGCGATAAGAACAAACAATTAGCATTCAACCCCATCCAAATACTGAGAATTGCCGTATAAGAGGCAGAGAGATAATCAAATTGCAAATACAAAAATGTGAGAGCTATACATAGTTGCCAGAAAAGACGATTTGATACGATTTGACGATGAAGGTATAAAAAAAATTCATGTGGTAGCTTCATTTTCTGTAAAGTAAGCATACAAGAACATTCACAGTTTGTATAAAAGAACTATATTTGCAAAACCTGTTACTTGATAAATTCAGTCACAGTTGTGATTAGTGATTTTTCAATCGCTGTGAAAAAGTAACAGGTTTCAAAAAATCGCTCATCTCTAATGTGAATACAACACCAAAAGCCATTAGCAAAAGCAACAGGACAACTGTAGTACATACATACATATGTATGTACTATGGAAAGATATGTACGTATGTCTTTTAATATTTAAAAAATTGTGGAAGAGAGAAAAAAAATTAAAAAAAAATTGTCCTTGTTGCTGCTGTTATTTACGTTTATTTTCCTACATATCATTCGCTGTTTCTCATTTTGCACCCTCTGACATTTTGATTTAATACCTTTTTCTTTTAATTTTGCATTTAATTGAAATTAATGTACTCAAGTTTTATTATTTTTTAAATGGCTTTTTTCTTCCATATGAATCCCTGTTAGAGCTGGTAAAATAAAACCTGTTGTTTCCCAAGAGATTCCTGGATAAAATTATTATGTGAACAACTTTGTGGTGGCTGCAGGTTGTATATATTATGCTTATATTAAATTTCACGAATGCAAATGTTTATTAAATGAGGAATATTTGTAGTGGGATTTATATCACGTTTGAAAAAAGTGATAGTATTTCGCTGCATTATGAGTGAAAATTTTGATTTCGTTCAGAAGCCCTCACAAACAATGGAAGCATAACTGAAAGCTAATGGGTAGTTTTGCTCATAATGTTCAAAGATTTTTAGAAAAAAGCAAAGATTTATCAAAAAAAAAAAAAAAACATATCCGCTTTTTAATCAGTGTTGCCGTTGGAAATTTTCAAAACAAGCACGAAAAGCGATTTTCAATAATAACAACAACAATAATACCAGTAATAATAACTATAATAATGACAATAATTACAATAACAATCACAATAATAACAGTAATAACAAAATTCACAATAATCAATAATAATAATAATAATGGCAATAATCACAATATTCACAATAAACAATACAACGAAACTCCCTTATTCCCATTATCAACATAAAACAAACCGATATTGTTAAGTCATGTTGTCAGTTGTCGTTGTAGAATATTACTGTACCTCTATACCTGACATATTTTTATTATGACACATGTCAAATCCCATATAGGAAAAACAGCTGACATAAAAAAGGTTATTTTGCAATATAAAGTTTGATGACTCTCAACGTAGAATTTGCATTCTACAAGAAAATTTTACGACGATATTGTATTGAAACGACTTTGGATTTGTCGTCGTAATTTTGACAACGACTTGAGTTTATTTGAAGCACAAATACGAAAAATTTTAAGTTTTTAATCAAAAATTTTTTTTTCCAAAAATTGAATAGAATAAGGGTGAATAATAAAAATTAAAACAATAATAACATTAAATAGAGCAACAATAGCCGATAGCTTTAGTTGCTAGTGTTTTAGTTCTTAAGATTTATTTTAATTTTAATTATATTAAATTAAAAAAAAAAAAATAATAGAAATAAAAAAACAATAACAACAATAATTCTATTTTTAAATGTAATTATTTTTAAGTTCAATTCAAATACGAAATTGTGTTTTTTTAGTGCATATTTATTTATATTATTTTATTTATTTCCGTAACAGCTGTACGCCCAGTGGACCAAAATAACTGTAGAGTAAATTCAGTATTCGACACAATTTTTTTATGTACATATTTATATTAAGGCTTAATTCATATCATTTAATTCTACTTAAAAATTATTCCCCCGCATTTATTTCTATACAAACACAACAATGATAATTTACAAAGTTAAAAATTGTATGACAAAAATAATAGTTAAATAATACTTAAATACCCAACCTTGTGTATTTAAATTATATTTAAGCTTTTTGAACGTGCTATATGTTTTTGTGCGTTTTTGTGTTTATTGAAAAAATCTTGCGGTCGTATTGAAAAGAATTTCGTTTAATTCTCATAATATGTACTACACACTATGCAACGTGTTTACGCAAAACACGTTTATATTACATGTTGCAGATTTTGATACAGACACTGCAACTTACAATGCGACCATCGATGTAACCTATAAACATCAAAACATTGTGATATTTTTGAAACTTCGAATGCAACTTCGAACGCAACCATAAACAAGACTACACAAAATGCGACCAACAATGTAATCAGCTTGGTTGCATAAACACGTTGCTAAGTCTGTACCTACCATGATAAATATATAAGATCCCTGTGTGACAGACAAAGGGAGGAATACATTTCTTTCGGTCTTTCTCCCAGCTGAATTAAGACTTGGCAACGTAAACTTTCCGTGTATAAAAGTGGTATAATATTCACATACATATTTACATTTGCGAATTCCAGTTACATATTTTAATTATTTTAACAGTTCTACCTACATCTATTGTGAATTTAATATACTGTTCAAATAGCGTTGCCAACTATTTTTATTAAAAGTAGATGTATGTATTAGTGAATACAATTGATTTTTTTCGTAGCTCTTTTTCAGATTTTGCAATATTGCTTCTTCGAAATTATATCCTAAGTAACTAAAATCATTTAATACAGAATCGCCTTCCAAACAAAATAATCCCAATCCTTAGTTTTTATTTTAATTTTATTTGTCAAACTTTGTAACAACTTATATGTACATATAAATTGTCGAACAGTTTTGAGATTCAAATGGTTTTTGTACTTCAGCTAGAATAGATGCTTGATAATTTACATAAATTTTTTTTGATCACGAGTACGAGTTTATATTTTTAGTTGTGAAATTTTTAATTCTAACCACAGTTAAAGGATATATAATCGTGACAGCTGAATCATTAACCAATTTTAAATTTTTTATCAGAGTTCTGGATACTAGCGATTTTTGCCATACAATTTTACATTAAAAATCATGCTAATACTTAATAGTGGATTAAAATTACATTATGCGCCGAATTTTAATGTCAAATTGCATCGAGGAACTCGTTCAAATCTAGTTAAATTTCATCTTACTTCATGCCACTTTTATCTTAACATAAGACTGTAGAAAATTGTTAAATTTATACAAAAGAAAAGTGAAAAAAGATTGAACTGAAATGATGTTATTGACTTTATAGAAAACGCGCTAAGACAACAAAAAGCGAGTTTGGCATAGTTAAAATGCGCTAAATTGGCATCGCTGCATTCAAAGTGCTGTGGAACTTAAAATGCTATTGTGAATTTTACAATTAAACAATTTAATCATAAATAGAAGTACAATATACATATTTGCGTCAAAAAGGTGGGCAATGAATATTTTACCGTTGTTTTTGTATGGCCGTGTTACGGCACACTTTTATTTTTGTAATGTTATGATAAAAACAAAAAGTAAAAATGTAGGAACATTTTTATTAGAAAGTACTAAAATGAGATTTTAAGTTTAGCTTAACAAAACTGCATTTAAAATTGCATGTAATTGCATATTTGTGGTTCTGGCTCTACTGCTGCACTCCTAACAGCAAAAAAGAAAATAGTATATTTTAAAGAAAATAGTATATTTTCTTTTTTGCTAATAAAAAAGATAATAGAAAGGAAGCGACAAATATATAATTTAAGTGAGTTTTTTTTTATTTTACAAAAACTTCCTCTTTTTATATAAAATAAATGCTTATTATATTTTATTGTTTAAGTAAACTGAAATAACGCTGGGACAGACAAAAAGGACTTTTAACATTTTTCACTTTTTTTGTAGCTTTTTTTTTGTAGGACGAAACCAGCATCGTCATCACGGTATAATTTGCAACATCATAAAAGTTGTCAACAACATGAATACAGTCGCTTTTACATTTGAAAGAATAACTAAAAAAAAAATTAAAGGACAGACTGACAGCAGCAAAGAGTGCACAAGTTTTTCATAATAATCATGATTATAACTAATGACGATAAATTGTTGCTGGGAATGTGTGTGTGTGTGTGTGTGTGTGCGTTTGGGTGTTTTGTCAGGCGTTAAACGTTTTTCTCTGCGCACTGGGTGCTTTTAACGTTATTTTATTTATTTATATTTATTTTTATACCTTCCTTATTCCTGCTTCCAGCCGTTTATTTATTTAAATAAGCAGAAAAAATGTTTGAATTGCTTAAGTGGGTGTATGCTGGTCTCTGGTTGTTGTTGCTACCTGCAGCCCGGCCAATATACATACGTAACTACAATGAAAGTAAAGAGTTGAAATGAATTCTAAAACCTTAAAAAGGCTGACAAAAAGGCATTTATACAGTTGAAACAAACGTCATGAACATACCAATATACTCATACATTTATGTATACTTCTTTTTTTTATTTCGCTGATTTTGTCAACACTTTATGCCAGCATAATATTTATTTAACAGCTTTTGTAAAAAAATGTACATAAAAGTTGTTTAATTGTTCTCTATAATTTTCTCTCATCCGTTTCATCTGCCCTGCCCCCTTTCAAAGCTGTAAAATTATTTCCTTCTTTCATGAGCAGAACCGAACTAAAAAAAAACTTATATAAAAAATGTTTTCTAATTAGTTGTGCTTTTGTATTTGTAATTACAAAGTTGTTGCCTTGCTCTGCTTTGTTATTTTTTAACGTTGTGGCTGCTGTGTGTTGCATGTGCTTGAATTATCCTGCCAAGAGCTTTCTTCGTTCAACCATATTTCCTTTAACAAATGAAACAGAAATGTACTTAATTTTAATTGTATTTTATATTCTCTTACAGGTCCTGAAGATGTTTTGAAATTTGTCGGAAATGAAAGTGCCATAGATCATTTCAAACTGGTAACGCGTGATGGTGATTCTTTACTAGTGGGTGCAAGGTAAGTTAAATACTTTTATTTTCCTTATTTTCTCTTAAACGTCATCCTTTTCTATGCGGCATTATTATTATGTTTTTTTTTTCTTCCTCCTGGACATTCATTCATAAACAAACAGCAGGAAGTGGAGCTCGAAGAGCTTGTCATTTTCTAACTTCTGAGGCTTTTTGTTTGTTTTTTATTCCTTTTTTTCATTATTTTCGCTTTAATAAAACTCTAAAAAGTGCAGACATAAAAAAAAATAATGTCAAGCTTTAGTCATTTCCGTTTTAAATTTTAATGCGTGATGACCCCAAAATGTATGCAATAATAAAAAGGCTTATTTATGTTAGTAGAGGAGCAGCACTAAAAGTAGGCTATGAAAAATTTATAACTCTTAAGCAATGTTATTAAAATAACATTTGGAAATTAATAAACTTTTAAAACAACATTTTGAACAGGGCAAAAAAAGTATATAAAAATTAATAAATTTATTTTAATCCATGTTCAGCGAATGTCTGAAATATGTGAGTAGAATTCGAAGGGCTGAACTGGGAAAGATCTTTCAAGAATGCTATTTCAAAATTGGAAGAAGCAAAATCTAAATGTCTTGTGGAGGATTGGTTTTTTTTGATGCTTTTATTTAAGAAATGCGAGCGAATAAAGTATCGAAATAAAAAATCGTTCTAAACGAAACATTTTTCTTTAGTCAACTGCTTTCATTTAAATATTTGAAATTTGGTTCCTTAACACTAAAAAAGGCCTCGCAATAAATCGCCCAAAGTTGTATCGATTCTTAACTACACTTCGACTCATTTGTCCAAATTAAATTTGGGTTGAAATTTTGATTTTTTCAAAATAAGTGAACTTCGACTCATTTGTCCAAATCAAATTTTGGTTGAAATTTTGATTTTTTTCAAAGTACCCATCGCTGTTGAGGATTTAAACCAGCTTTCTTAGACTAAGTCATAGTCATTTTATGCGAAAGTGGTCTTCATTCCGAAGGACTTTAAACCGACAAGTCTATCATAATTTCTCTGAACACACTAGAAAAGATGGTTCATCACTATGTACGCAAGACGAGCTACTTCCTCCACATCAACATGTACATACATATATCAGAGCGGAGAGACGACAAAATAGGCTCTAAAGAAATCACTCTTTATGGAAGAGTATTGTGGGCGTTCTTTGATATTGAAAGGGCACTTTAACAACATTCCTCCAGGTGCGATAATCGATGCCTTATGAAATTTGGTTATCAATGTAGGATAAGCCAGGGAACTCAAAGTCTGCTATTTTACCCTAGGACAACTTCAATAAACAGGGGTTCACCACAGGTGGAGGTCTTCCTCCACTTTTGTGGAATGTGACTTTAAATACCGTGCTTCTGTATTTGCATGTGGCAATAGCTGTTAAAGGAAATCCGTCGCTTCCGTTGAGAGACATCCTATAGCATGATCTCTCTTATATATCAAAATGGGCGGAGAAGCAAAGCTCTGCCTTTAATTCCCATTAAATGGAATTATTATTATTCTGTAGGAAGTATAAGATACCTGAATTCCTACCCGTTACCATAAACAACATACATATAAAATTGTCCAATACTGTAAAATATCTTGTTGTCATTCTGTACTCAAGTTGAGTTTTAAGATAACTATTCTAGAGAGGGTGAAGGGTGAATAAGCAATTATTTAACCTTATCTTTGCAAGAAATCCATTGGAAAAAGTTAAAGTCTCACCCCAAAAATCGTTCAATGGTTAGGTTAAAGTGGCAGTAAGAATAGTGCACTCGCTTAGACCCTTCTGGTCCATAATGGTATCAGAGAGTGCTTGAGTGGAATCCCCACCGCGAAATCCACCAGAGTTCAATATAAAGCTATTACCACGGGGCATACAGTTCACCCCTGAATAAAATAGCACCCATGGTGGCCATTCTTTTTCTTGCTAGTCCAGGGTAATATTCATCAGCGTCCTGGTAGCTAAGACAAAATTCATTACATTTGGCCCTTAGCATCTGAGCATGCCGCCTATAAGGAAATGTCCGTTCAACATGGTCACTAGAACCGGAATTTGTTTCATATTTCTTGAAAGCGAAGAAACCATATTTTCTTGTTTAGGTGAGTTGATGACTGCTATACTGCCATAGTACGTCTGATACTCATGCATGGCATTATCGTATGGAGACCTTCCCTGGAAAAGAAGCGTACTTATATATATTATGTAAGGTTCAAAGACTTGCCTCAATGTATATAAATAGTTCTCTTCGCATTATTCTTGGGGATGCATTGGGTATGCTTTTACAACTGCTATCATTTCAATTTAGCAAGCAAGGAGGTAGAAACAATATCTGCAATTCATCTTCGCTTCTTTTCTATGTGGCCACTGCATAATAGTGGACTCCGAACCTTGGGTATGGAGAATTGACCAAATCTACTCTGATATAACTCATGAACGTGTACATGTCCTGGATGTCATACCGAAAAGCGTGAAGGAATCGTATTAAAAGTTGAATTTTATACGAATGGACCCAAAACCCAAGTTCAATCAGGCACATTAAGGCAGTCTGCGTATCAGCTATGTCCAAACACACATACTCTGACGTTTGCATTTGAGGTAAAGAGCTTTGAAAGCTCTTAAATTTGTTCTTGTTTCTTTGCAAAGTAAGAGCACGCGTTTTTATCACCGATAACTGATTGGCTCTTGTGCTCTCGTCGGTGTGAAAACATAAAAGCTCTTTTGTAAAAGTTTGCAAATTGTGCATATGGCTTGGATGTAGCTGCTACATACTCAAACGACTTTTGAGAAAAAACAACCCTGTAATGATGGGTTAGCAGACTGCTGGTCAGGAAGGGTGAAATTTAGAGTCCAGCTCACTTGGGTCCAATACAATGATCCCTTTATGCTACCTGTTAGTTGAAGAGAAGGTAGTGAGAGAGGGTACGGATAGCGATAAATAAGACAGTTGGTGAAGGAAGAAATGGAGGAAAGCTTCATTCTTTTACAACTCTGCTTTTTTGCACGCATTTTGATAAAGCTGTGTTTAGTAGCCATTTTATTGGTTATTTTACTGCGCCGATGGTTCTGCTACACAACGAAGGAGGGCGCTCTGAGTCGGTATAGTTTTTACTGACCAGTGTGTTATGCCAGCATCACTAGAATTTTTCCCACAACAACTGATACAAAACAAGGCACATCAGAAAAATGCTCTGTGTTGTTATTTTAATGACTGTAGGATACCGGGCTCGAACCCAGGACCTTCGGTTTTGTAGTCAACGTGCTAACTACTTCAGCCAACGCCACCCTCACCCTGGTATGATGAAGCTTATAAAATCTTTCAAAAGGCAACAATTCTCTTGATTAGAGTTGTATTTCTTCAAAAGTATATAGAAGTATTATATAGGATAGTGAATACTAGTCTAAGTCTTCTAATTGCACATCAAATTCATGATCACTGCAGAGGCCCTTTTTCCCCTTTTCTAAGAACTCCAAAAAGCCCTAGACTGCCGATAATGTCTAAACGAGATGGCAAAGCAGTTTTATATTTGGATCATCTGAACTTTTGTGCAAACTAAGAAGAAGGTGAGCCTTAAAAAATTACTGCATGAGCACCACCAGGCAGAAATGGGAAAAAAATCCCGGTTTCAGTGTCCCTATTGACCTGACACTCGGGCATGTTCTGTATTCCACGTGAAACTAAATCGTTCCGAACTGTCATAACATTATTGTTATAAATACGAGTACGTATTTTCAACAACAATTCTATGGCAATTCTTCACGTTTTAATTTTACTTGGAATGCAGTACATGTCTGACTCTCCAAAGGAAGGCATGCACAAAGGTTAAGGGTTAAATACTTTTGTCACAGTTCCCAAGATATTAACGAGAAAGAAAATGTTAGCTCATAATCTTACATTTTGAAAACTGGGCGTGGTCTATCCCAATAACATTTCATGTTATATTTCACCTACTTCTGCTTAAACGGTTTTTACAAAGCTTGCAATGCACCCTGCGAACTTAAGATGACACGATTTTGCATTTAAAAAGTGGGCAAGGCTGCGCCCATTAAAATTTAATATCATGTATTTGTGTACTTTTACCCTTGTACTCTTGTAGTGTCATAATCTTGTGCTGTAATATTTATAAATTTTTTTCTAACACAATTTTTCGAAAGCTAGGTCGCTGCAAAGTTGGTTGTATGTGCATAAAACTCGCTTTAAAAACTCCAAATCATTACAAGAATTACTTAATTAAAAATTATTTGATCTACAGTCTTCAAAAATCGCATTTTATCAAAAAATTTCGATTTTGAGAATATAATTGAATTAAAAAAAAATAATTTAAATATGGTCGTTTTTAAGTATGAAAAATAAGAAACATTTTGTAAGATGGTGTTATTAATTTGCTTTTTATTATGGTTGTCGAATTTTCGAGAGTTTGTACTTGGTTAAAGAAAAATGTTTTATGTTTGTCTAATTTAGTACAGCAAGTCGAAGTCGAAACGAAAAATTCTACAACCGTAATACGATGCAATGTTTTTTTTTTTATTTTTAACAATAGTTTCAGTATTTTTCCTAAGCATTTCGACCGTTTTGTAAAAACAAACTAATTTTATAATGTTTCTTTTTTTGTTGGACTTTGCGACCAAAATTCGAGTATTCAAAGTCGTCTTCTCTTTGATGGTGTTGTTTAATATTTTGGAAGAGATGAGAATTTAAATGTGATTCAACGATTCTTTGTGAGCTCTAAATAATTCCTAAATAATCGTTTGCTTTTTTTTTCATTCATGAATTCGAATTTGCATTGTAAAAAATAATCAATTACTTTAATATATGTATGAAACAAATATTTTTAAAGGTAATACAGATTAAAGAATATTTCATTTTCTTTATTTTATAATACGTGTAATAAAAAAAAGCTGCATACATTTCCTTTTTGACTTTCTCTCATTCCTTTTTATTTTGAGAGCCCCCACACCTTTTACTCTTTTCACCATTTACTTTACTCTTGCAAATATTTGCTGACATTTTTGCTGATGTTTGCTAAGAAAAAAAAAAAAAAGAAAAAACATTTAAAGAGAGTTAAAAAGAAGTTGAAATGCTTGTAACTACAAAAAATTCCCTTTAAAAAATCACACCTCTACTGCTTGGAATTCTTTGTTTGAAACTAAAACATTTACTACTGCTACTGCTACTACTTGCAACTCCAGTGCGGAGTTTTAAAGGGAAGTAGGAAGTAGAAGTAAAACTATTTGTAAAAGGGCTTCTTTCAAACAGGCCTAAGATTAGGTCGGTATAATGCAGCTCTAAAGCATTGCTGGCCACCGAGAGTAGTGTATTCGTGTATGTGTATTCATTTGTATAAGAAGTCGATTGAAGTTCGGCACTCTGCTGCCAGTTTGGCCGACTATGCTCTCTGTTGCTTACTTGGCAACATATTTCCCCGCAATTATTTTTGGGATTAAAGAATAAATTCCCATAATTCCTTTCTATATATAAAGGGTCTTGCAATAAGAGGTTTCATTTTGATATGTAACGAGTACTTTTAAAGTAAAGAGGAGAGAGTAGCTTCTTCAACTACACATATTTCTATAAATATTGTATATTGTATAAAATATTATTGTTGATTGTTCTTTATATGAAAAAAGTGGACCTGAATAAGCTTCAATAAAGCGCAAATAATAAAATATAAATTAGCTCGAAAAATTAGGCTAACAAAGTTTAAATTCTTTAGTAGAAATTAAAACTCCCCCCCCCCCCCCCTCTAAAAGTTCATCAGCAAGAATTTTTAGAACAGCTAAAATAATTTCAAAGAAACCGTTGAGCACATAAACAGCGTTGTCTGTTTTACTCTACAGGATACATATTTAGTGAAATACCAGAGACTTAAAACTTTTTCCCACTGTAAAGACTTGTATAATTTTCCATGCAGTGTCTTCCAAAGTACCTTTCTTAGAAAGAGGGCCTTCCACAGGGCCGGATTTTTAGTATTTATTTCCAGATTCACATCACTGCATAACAATTTATTTTTTTCCTTTACCTTTGCTGGCGTTTTGCTGTTCTACTCTTTCTACATCTCTATGCAAATTTTCATAGAAAAAATATCTTTAAAATATTCATTTCAATTTGCATTTATATGGTCATCCAGTTATATTTATGTTTAGAAATAACCCAGCAAAACATTTTTCCTCAAAAAATAATAAAATGAAAGTTATTGTTAAAGAAATAAAATTTTATTTGATCCAAAAGTTAAAAAGTAAAAAATACCCTCTGCTACTAAACTCCTAAACGTATGCACAGATGTTGAGGTTATTGTTGTCAAATTTTTTGACAATTGAGAAAATTTGAATTTTTTTCTACAGACAAAAGCAGGTACACACAGTTAGATTCAGAGTATTCTTCGTTCGCCTACTCTGAAGAATGCTCGTCTCAGCTGAAGAAAAACAGCTGACAGCCAAACACCTGCAAGCCAAACAGCTGTAAGACAAACAGCTGGAAGCTAAATGTGTGAATGCCAAACAGCTGACTTCGAAACCCCGAAATCTCTCCTCTCTCTTATGTTTGGCACTGTTGAAATCTTACGATTTCCAAAATTTATAATGGCCCGGCAGACGTGTTTAAAATCATATACTACAATTTTCTTTCAGATATGATATTTGATAATCTATTTAATAGAAAAATTAAAAAAAAAGTCTGAAAAAATATTTCTATTATAGAAGTTAGTTTTCTAGAATCGTACGATTTCAAATCTATTGGGTTTACAGAACACGGTCGATTATGCTCAACTCTGTTTATTTAGAATTGCAGGATCTAGCCGAATCCATATCACGCAGTCTCAACTGCTTAGGTAACAATTTTCGCATCTTACAGTTTTCACTGGATTCTTTTTGACTTCAAAAGTATAAAATTTACAAAGCGTGTTTAGCCGAGTATGCTTTATATGAATATGCTTGGAGCAGGATGTTATACTGCGAAAGAAATAAGCCTGTAAAATCGGACTGATAGTAGAATGAAGTGTAATGTATATGCCGCTCTCTCCATGGGCTTAAGCTTAACTTGAAATGAAATGAGGCTCTTCTTGAAGTGGTATTATTATAAATAAATAATATATGTATAAAATACACTTCGAAGGACCATAAACAAAAATACGATTACATTTACTGCCCTTATCTGGCGGAATTACAATGTCTCTCACACTTTGCCACCACTTCTTGTTCCATCATGTGCTGGGAACTTTGGTTAAAATCTAAACAACTTACATTTTGTTCTATTATCCACAAAACATAAACTTTGTATATGTGACATTGCTGCCTGGTTATATGAAAGATCTCTCTGTGTTGTTCTTAGGTGTCAAGTCTCTGCTAGGCAGGTGTCATTTGTTATTTTATTTTGTTTCACTAACTCTGTTTCTCTTGACACTTGCAACAATTTATTCTACAATTTGCAGTTGGTTAAGACATAAAACTACTGCTAGAAAATATTAAAAAACAAAATACAATAAACTTCTTTTTTTCTTTGCTTTCTTTTATCATTTTTAAAGTAAGACAAATGGCAAAAAGTTTTAAGCATGCATAATTGTTTAATTTTTTTAAACTTTATTGGAAGCAGATAAACTTCCTTATTATACAATATTGAGACCTTATGTTTCTTCTTAGAATAGTCTTCTTTTTAAAGAACTGGTTCGAGATTCGAGACACTCACCCCGAACTGACTTCAAGAACTGGAAATGGTATTGAAAAATCGTATCTCATGTATTGCATATCTGTTTTAAAATAAGGACACTTCTTGTAGTACGAATGTCTAGAAACTGGAAACCCATTTTGGTTTGTCTGCAGAACACCCAGGGTCAACCTGCAACCCTCCGACTATTGGACTAATATACTGCCTACTGACAAAAAGGTTACCCACTGGCTTATGGGACTGTACAAGTTTATAAAGAAACTAATAGGCAGATTTTGTAATAAATTTCGTTGCTAGGCGTTTCAAATTTGTATGAAAAATAACGAAAATTCGTTTCAAAATATATTTTTTTCATACAAATTTCAAAACGAAAAAATCCTTTGCATATACAATATCTACATATCAAATTATGAGTATAGAAGGTAGACAAATCCTTGCTGTTTCAGAAATGAAACCTTGCTTAATAATTATAGAAATAGTTATAAGCTTCCTCCAAATTTTGATCATAATTACAATTGAAATTTTATTTTACAAAATAAAGGATATATGGGAGAAAGTTGTGTCCTGTCAATGAAAGCTATGAAATTTTCCACATAATTTTTGTTCATAATTCTACAAATTGTTATGAAGTTTCGCTGTATTTGGGTCATAATTATGGCTGAAATTCAGCTTTTACTTTTAAGGATATATGAGAGGTAAACATATCCTTGCGGCGATTACAAAAAAAATTATGGAGAGTTAAGTTTTATAATTGTGATAATAATTACTCATTGGCAGTGTGACTATATTACATACCTAATATTGATTCTTTTAATGAAGGATACTTGAGATTTGGTTATGTCCTTAGTCCCATTATAACGAAAATCAACAGAAAGTTCTCAATTTAATTATTAAATAAAATTTTTGCTTCGGTCTAGTCACAAATAAAATTAAGTATATATGGGAGATAGACATATCCTTGTTCTGTTCGAAATAAACTTAGAAAGTATGCTTCTGTGTATGATTATGGAAATATTAAAAAAAATGTCGTTAGAGTTTTATGCTGATTGCAGTTTAAATTAAATGTTCATAATTAAAGATAAATGAGAGGTAGACGTATACTTGCGCCAATTGAAGTAAAATTTTCCACAGGACTTTAATCTAAAATTCTAAAAATAGCTACCAACTATAGCTGCATTAAGGTCATAATTTAAGCTAAAATTCAATATTCAAAATAAAGGATATATGGGAAGCAGGCGTGTGCTTGCTGCGATTGCAGTGAAATCCTCCGAAGGACTTGAATGTATAATTGTAGAAACTCATACATACTTTCATTGCACTTGTGCCATAATTATGGCTAAAATAAAGCTTTCAAAATAAAGGATATATGAAAGGTAGGCTTGTCCTTACACCGATTCCAATGCAATTTTCTAGAAATCTTTAATGTGTAATTCACGAAATAGTGTCCAATTCTGGTTACATTAGAGCCATATTTGCAGCAAAAATTTAATTTTCAAAATAAAGGATATATGAGAGCTAGGCTTGTCCTTGCACCGATTGCACTGTTATTTTCAGCGATGCTTGTATTTATAATTGTAAAAGTAGTTACTTACTTTTACTGCATTTGTGTCATAATTTGGCTAAAATTTAAATTTCAAAAATAAAGGATATATGAGAGCTAGGCTTGTCCTTGCACCGATTGTACTGATATTTTCAATAGAGCTTAAATGTATAATTGTAAAAGTAGTTACTTACTTTCATTGCGTTTGTGTCATAATTATGACAAAAATTAAATTTTCAAAATAAAGGATATTAGAGAGGTATGCTTATACTTGCATCGATTGCAATGAAATTCTCCAGAGAGCTGAGTTGCTTAATTAGAAAAATAGTTATCCCACTGGCGCTACATACTAATCGAAATTGCTGCAGAAAATTGTTTTTTAAGTAAAAAAATATGATCGATGTGTGTACATCCTTGCTCTAGTGCAAAAAAAAAGTTAGCTAGAAAAATTCACCTGACATTTTCAATAACAACTGTGATTTTTTGCATTCTGAGCATAAATAAAATAAAGGATATTTGGAAGACAGGCATGTTATTGCTCTGGTTGAAGTGAAATTTAGCAGACAGCTTAATTGAGTAATTATATAAATAGTTAAAAGGTTGAATTTAATTAAATTAAATATTCCACTAAAAGGATATATGAGAGGTAGGCATGTCCTTGCACTGATTTCAAAGTCTAAAACGTATTATTTTAGAATCAGGCAAGAACTGTTATGGCAGTGTGGCTAAATAAATATTTAAAATTAAGGATATATGTGTACATATATGTGGGTAGAAATGTCCTTGCACCGGTTGCTTTGAAATTTAGCACTAAGCTTAAATGCGTAATTTTAAAAGCAATAAATAATTTATACTGAATTTTGATTATTATTGTGGCATAAGTATATAAAAATAAAATTTTGAAAATAAAGGATATATGGTGGCAAGGCTGGTCCTTTTAGCGATTGCTAAGAAATTTAACAGAAAGCTTAAATAAGTAATTCTACAAATAGTAAATTAGTTATTATAATTTTTAAATACATTTTTACCCAAATTTAATTTTAGAAATGCAAGTGATGGGCAGTTCTTCTTGCGGCTAAAATGAAATTCGTTAAAGAGCTTAAATATGCTATTTTAATATTTTTAATATGTAAATTATAATACTAAATAATACAAAAAAAATCTTTTAAATTAAGGATATGGGAATATCCTTGTACCTTTTGAAGTGAAGCTGAATAGAGTGTGCAAAAACTAAAATACCTTACAGTGCATTCTGAGCATAATTTGAGGCAAAACTAAATTTTAAATTAATTTTTAAAATTAAGGATATGAGGAGAGGCATGTCCTTGTTTTAATTTTCCTCCAATTTAATTTTTTTTTTAACTTAAAGATTTTTTTCCACATAATTTTATATCTGTTTGATAAATATTCTAATCTTTCTGTTTAGCTAAATGAGAGCAGATTATTGTGCATCTTGCGTTTTTAATAAAAAAAATTCTTATCCTTTTAGGAAAAAATCTGGAAAATGTATAAACCAAACACAAAATTTAGCTGGTATTACGTGCATACTTTCAGCAACTTGGCTAAATGAATAAAAGCCAAAGTAATACCAAGAAATTCGAGGTTTAAGTTGCTTTTAAGAAAATTTCCCAACAAGTTTTTTTTTTAAATAAAAACCGAAATCTCTTTTAAAAAGATAATCCTTGCAAAACATTTTAAACACGTCGATTTATTAAATTCTGAAACACTAAAAGCAACATTTTCCTCTTTGTTGTCGCCTTTTTGCGCAACATCATAAATAAAAATTGTGTCCCAGTTTTTTGTAAAAAAAAAGGATTTTCTTTATTTTTTTTTACTATTATTGTTATTGTCTATTTATGTATGTTTCAAAAACTTTATTAAACACTCACACTGTGACATTCTAAGTATAATGTGTGTGCGGGTGCATAAGCATAAGTATGCATATGCATGTGTGTGTGTAAAAGTGAAAAATAGAGCTGCAAAAGTGTTTATGTTGTTTTTATTTGCTAGTTTTTCTTTCCTTTTGTATGGCAGGGTAAACGTAAACAGGAAACTCAATTGTGTTGTTTTTTTTTCAGCAAATATTTTTTACAATCTTTTTTGTTGGTTTTTTGAATGAAAATAAAAAACTTTGTGCTACATATTGCTGATATATGGAATAGTAAAGTTATTAGCTATAAACAAAAGAGAAGAACTCAATAACAACACACTTCACTTTATTTTTTGTGTTTTTTTTTTATATGAATGCAGCTTTGAGATTGTATTTTTTTTTAAGGTTTTAGATGATAAAAAGGTTTATCGGGGTGTATGGATTTTATCTTTGTTTTAGTAGTTTTTATAGTTTTTAACTAGCGAATGCAGTAGTGATTTGTTTGTATCTGTTTTTTCTTCTTCATGAGAATCCGGTATTGTCTCTTGTTTGCCTTTGCGAACATGGGAAACAAAGTGCCTTTATAAGCCTAAACATTTATTAAAAAAAATTCAGTTATAATATTGGTAACTGTAGTAGAGTAACTTTAGCCAGTAACTTTGGAATAAATGAAAATATTGTCGGTCGTTTTTTGCCGGGAATAAATAAACTTTGCCACTATATATGCATGCAATGGGTCCTATATCACTATTAAGCTTGCAAAGTATTTAGTATGGTGTATCGAGTGTGTACAGTATTTGCAAGATTTTTTCTACACTCAAAAGTTTTTACGCGATATTTTCAGTGTTGTATTTTTTGAGAGAAATTGAGTGGCAGATTTAAAGGATAGTATACAACTCTGTCTAAAAATACAACACTGTAGAAAGTTGAAAGTATATGTACGATAAGAAAAACTAGTTCTATAATTTTAATTAAAGCAAAAAAATTAATGTTAATTAAGAAATTTATTATTCGACATATTGTCATAAGTTTGTCTTAATTGAAATTTATTTGCTGCTGGTTAAGCATTGTCTATATATTTCACTGGTGCTTAGCCAAATCATCAGTAGACTTCAACCACATTTTGAATAGTCACAAACCTCTTATCTTATACACAGACTTTTAAAAACTATTTGAGAATTCACGAATAATATTTTTGAAAATCATAAAATTATTTTGTATAGTGAAATTAATCTTTTTAATTTATTTTCCCCCCAAAAATTCTTCCTGTATTTTTTCTTACAATATTAAGAAAAAATCTTAAAATTAATTTTATTACAACTTGTTTTGTAATGATATTTCATTTCAATTAAAAATCTTGCATGTCTTAAATATTTTAGAAAATGATTACATAAAATTGCTCAAGAAGATAAAAAGTGCCCTAGTCAAATAATTTGTAAAAGATTTTTCCTAACAATATTGTAGTATTCATTATAATATAATAATTAAATTTTAATACTTACATATGTCTGAACTATTCCATAAATAAATATACAAATGCCATGTTTCAAAAAAGCCTTAAGGTATGCTTCAAATTATTTAAATTAAAGATGACATTTAATGCAATTGGCTAGAGAAAAAAAAACATTAAATTACAGTGAAGCGAAAAAGTATACAACAAATGAAGCTTCGGAGTAAAATGAAGATTTAACTCGCTACATGTCATTTTAATATTAATATATGTATATAAGTATTATTACAATAATTATTACTATATAAATAATTAAATTATTTTATTTAAATAAATTTTTCTACATATTTGGTTTAAGTATTGCAATATAGAGGAGAGGGTGTTCTTTTAAGCCCAATAAAACTTTGAATTGTAAAAAAAAGAAGAAGATTAAATTTTAATCCATTTTTTATACAAAAGATCATTACACGACTAAAACATTAGAAAATGATTTCAGGCGGCTAATCTCGATGTCCAATTTTGAACCACTGATCACATTTTATCTGTGAATTGACCACTTGCTGATGTATAATAATTTTTCTCTTCACATATGGCTGGATTTTCTTGCTTTAAACTAAAATACCTGATTTGTTGGATAAAAAAAGGCATTGTTTTCGATTCTTATCACAAACACTTAGGGGAAAGCAACATGCGACAAGACGTCAGCCCATTATTGGTTTGGAGCATATGCCAAGAAGTCGGAAGTCTCAAAAGTATACCCGATAGAACTTTTTTGTATTTTCACCATTGCTTCCGACACATGTTTGGAAGAAATGTGTAAATTTTAGTGAACTTAGTTAGAAGTTAATATTACTTTATTGTAAAAGTAAAAATACGTTTTGTGTCGCATACTCCACTTGTCTTAATTTATTTTCAAAAAGTAGCTTTTTGTGCTCGATACGTATACTTTGCTGCTGTGAATTGAGAATTTTGTTGTTTTGTTTATTTATTTATTTTTGCTGTCTAGAGAAATAAGTCGATCGTTTAACGCCGCCCCCGTAATATTTTTATCGATACGCTTACACACTTATACAAGAAAAACAAGTAATTGAAGTGTATTTAATATAAAGAATGACATTAAATGATTTCTGTTATGCTCAAACATGCATAATTAAGGTTTCTTTCATTTCATTTTAGTGTTTAATAAGTTTATATTAAAACATTTAATCGGCGGCTGAGTCTGGTTGATGATGTTTTTGCTTAACAGTCGCCGTTGATTTTTTCCTATGGCACCTTCTTTTTTTATTAATAATTTTTTATAGAAATGAAGCAAAACAAGAGTTAACTTTACTTCGCATGTTTTTGTGTGAAGAATTTGACGCAAACGCCAAACTGTGGCATGTACAGCAAAACAATACTTATTAAACCTTCAAATAGTTGAAATGGAGCAAAATGAATGCTAAATATCTCAGAAATTAATAATTAATTTCGCGAAACATGTTTTGGATTCAAAAAGGAGATATTCGAAATATATATACTCCATACCTCATTTTAACTAATTTTTTTTAAATGGTCGGTGGGTCAAACCAATAATGGGCTGACGAAGTGATGTAATTGATGTATTTGTTTAATTTTAAATGATATCAGCTATGTATGGTTAGCACTGATACCATCAAACAGCATAAAAGATAATACAATACTTTAAGTTCTTAAAAAATTCCCACAATTTTTTTTATAGCTATGCTATTTATTGCGCGGTACAGGAGTTAGGAAGTGATTTTCGTAACAAAAATAATCGACACTACATATTACAGTTATAAATTTATTTATTTTTTGATTTCTTTCTAAAAGTAGAGTATAATTTAAACAAATTGTTTAGTATTGTTTTATTTCGTTCTTTGAAGTGAGTGAAACAAAAATAAAACAAAAACAGTGAGAAGGATTGCTCAATTTGTTTTTGTATTGTTTTTGCATATGAGCACAAACCAGAGAACACAGCTAGATCGGCTGTAAGCCGGCAAACAGCCGCCAATACATTAATTTAATCGTACGCCGCTGGAAAAGAGAGTAATAGAAAATAAATGGGAACGTTTTTAAATATTTCCAGCGAATTTAACATTATCATATAATATAATTTTATTGCATTTTTAATTAACACATTAAGTTTGTTTTATATAGCTAAGCAGCATAGCTATAGCTGGGTATCCTAAGACACCTCTCTTCTTTTTATTTTTTATTAAAAACTGGTAAAAGGAAAAGTGCTTGCTAAAATGAGATACTAACACCATCATAATTTCCCAATTTTAAAATAACTACATCTGCACAAAATATCAGTTTATTTATATGATTTTTAGGAAAGTTACAGCAAAATAATTTTTTTGCTTTTTTTATTTAAATATGCGACTTCTTTTGCAATAAAAACTTAACTTGATTTTTGATCCAACATATTTGTATTTAAGAGCCTTCAATCAAAATCTTTTGCAGAAATATAAATAGTTAAAAAAATAATTTAAATTATAAAAGTGTTTTCTTGAAAAAAATTGCTAAATTGGGATTAAAGAATTTTTCCTTATTGTTACATAAATTATTTGCTATATCATTTTCCGCCACTGTTACATTTTGCTCATTTATGACTTTAAATCTAAAAATATCTTTAGGCTATTAAAATATCAAACAAAAAAAGATGAAGCATAATGATTTCAACAAATAAAATTTGATTATTTAGTACGAAAAAAATTTATTAAATAATCAAAACAAATATTAAATTAAACCAATGATAATTTACATAAAAGTTAATATATTATTTATTCTAAATAACAAAACAAGACATTATTTTTATTGTAGTTAGACTTTTAAAAGGTCATTGATCCCCTTGATGCCAGTAACTAATCCCAAATCTTGCATATAAAATGTTTAATATGTTTTGATTTAAAAAAAATTTTTATTACTCCACATAACATGTCACTTTGAGATAGAAATCCTTACAAAAAACATGTGACATAAACTTTTTTCTTTACAAAACTTCATGCATTATATAAAAGTTAAATAAAAGAAAAACAAAACTTGTAAAAAAAAGTCTAGCAAAAAAAGGTCTACAGAAAACGCGGTGCTGCGAATGACAAATAAAAAGTAACCGAACTTCTTTACTTGCCACAACTTGCAGTAACATTTGAAACGCGTGTCATTCACTTCTGTTTTTTGTGCTTTTAAACTTATTGATTTTTTTTCTCGTACTATTTGCTTAAGATTTTTTATTATTCCATTTTTGTTACTTTAAGTAAACAGTGGCAATATAAAAAGTATTATCAGCAGTTTTAGTTTAAGTTTTCTTAGCTTACAAAGAAAAATACACTTAAAAATAAATCTTAAAGCATGAAGGCAGTTACCAATGGCAACAACATTTTTACAAAATAAACTTTATATTGAGCAACATGGAGCAAATAAAAACAGAGTTGTTTCTCTCTCTCTCTCTCCCTGTCTCTTTACTTTTTAACAATTTGTGGATAAAACAAAGTAACTGGAAAGTCATCATGTTGGCATGAATTAAAAGGGGAGACCATAACAAATAGAACAAAAAAAAAAATGAATTATTACCTTATGAAAAAAAGCAAAATTAAAAAAAGCATTTAAAGCACTTTCTTTTTAAATAGCGATTAAGACTTAATATTTCAGTCATCTTAAACAAATTTTGTTCTTGATAAAACCTTGTAATTTATTTATGTTCATTTTTATACAATTGTAACCAAAAAAAAGGTACAAACTTACAAATGATACAATATTTTTTGTGTGCCTATTTTCAAGGTTTGCAGAAACACAAAATTCCTTGCATCATTGCATCAAGCATGCCAAAATATACCCTTTTTTTAACCCTTAAACTATGCAATAGATTTTGTTTTTATAGAAACCTTGAAAGTAGACAAAAATAAAAAGATATGTATGCACTTGCAAGTTTCTTTATATTAAGCTTAAAAAGCTTTTGCATTACACGCTTGGCAAGCATTTTTATTTTAAGTTACGAGAATGTAAATAATTAAAAAAAAATTACAAAAATTTTTGCTAGTTTTAAGTCAAATAGAGAAAATACTTGATATATTTGTTTTGTTATTTTATGAAAACATAAACTGCCTTATTCATAAAAAATATTTCAGGTTTATTAGCGCTTATTTGACTTATTTCTATGGGAAATTTGTCAAATAAAACTGTAATAAATCTAAAATATTTTTTATAAATTAGACCGAAAATATTTAGTGGAATTTTATACATGATTTAATGGTGGAGTTTTTACTTAGTATTTGTCAAGTAGTTACAGATTGAGTCATGAAAACTGTGAAAATGGCGGGCTATTCCAAATGAAATTGCTTATTGGAACACCGGTAGCATGCTTTTTTTTCCGCCAGAATATGTGCCTTATAAATCTTAATTCTAGAGCCCACAAAACTATGCTACAAAATAAATCTGCGAAATTAAATTTGTATCTACATTATCAAAAAATGGCACATTTTTGTTGCCTACCTTTTTGGGCTTGCCTTAGCTACAAAATTTAATTTTAAATTGCCTGCTGCAATTTCCTTTGCAAATCATCAATCAATAACTAGAAAAAAAGTTATTCAAACTGCACTTGGATTGTTTCTCGTGATATTTGCTTGCTTTCAAACTGATAAGATTCCCATCGATTTCAATTGGATGCTTATTATAATTTTCAATCAATCCTTCATTTATCAAACAATACACTTATCTCGCTGCTTTCTGCTCTTTCTCTCTCTCTCTCTTTATTTTCTTGTACAAACGTCATTTTATATTTTCATTTGCAATATTTACCACAAATTGCGCTGATTTCAACATCAACGTGATTACATTTTCAAACTGCACATAATATAAATTTTTTTTTTCGAAATCAACTTTGTTTTTTTTTTGGAGAAGGAGTATTGTATAAAAAAAAAATCTAAAAGAAAACGACTTGTTTCTGATTGTTTACAAAAGAAAAAAAATTTTCATGGCATGGAATACAACAAAAGCATACATACCTTCCAACTTGGGGAATGCCTGTTTGTGCACATTTAGAAAATCAAACAGGGAGCAAAAAAAAAGGAAAGTTTTTTTTAACACATTTCAACATGCATACCAATACACAGATTTTGTTGGCGAATTTCTGTTGTTGTTGAATTTCGAACAAAAGGAAACGCAGGCAATTGAATGTGTTCACTGTTTTCTCTTTTTTTTTTTTTTTTTGCTGTTTGGACTCGTACATTTTTCTACTGCTTTTATCATTCTTTATTTAAAGGAAACCACATGCAAGCTAAACGTTGTTTTTTCGACTTCTGTAGAGAAAGGGGGAAATAAAACGTATTTTTTCATGTCTATACAGATAACCCAATTGGCCAGCTAGTCAAAGACGACATTATCTACGACCCATGCTGTCTTCTAGATGATTACAATTTTTCCTCTATAAAATGTAGTTAAGCAAAAGTTTTATATTAAAGTAGCAAAATGAAAATGTTCCGGTTGGCCACGTTTTTAAAACTTCATGCAAGACTGATACACGACAATGTTTAAGGTGAAGGACCTATTTGTGACAACTCAAACAGATCAGTGAGAAAAATTTTTGAACAAGTAATCTAATAAAAGCGACACTTTCGCTCATATTCATCATTTCTATAACACTTTCATTAATTAAATTATACATAATTTTAAATTGAACTTTGCAAGACTTAGTTTCATGCCCAGTTGAGTGATTTTTTCTTTTACCCTGTCTTTGAAGCCGGTTTATGTAATATTGTCTTAAAAGAAACTGCAATCGACAAATATCAAGCATTAAAAATTTCGCAATTTCCTTAAAAAGTCGTTGATGTATAAGTCGTGATTAAAGCTTTATTGAAGACAACATGGAGGACAAATGCAAGCAACATTTCGTGCATGAAGGCGTACAATAAAGGAAAATAACCGTTCAAGTCAAAATCTGTTTAGAATTTGACTTAACTAAGTGCACCGATTTCTATATACGAGGGTGGGTCAGTAAGTTTGCGACTTTTTTAACCAAGCACGGTTTAAAACAAAAAAAACATTTCATATTTTAAACTACTCTCATTTGATTTCTATATAGACTTTGTCCTACGTTTTTTATCCCTTCTAAAATATAAAACTTGTCGAGGTCATCAAAATAGGAGACATGATTCATCGTTAGAGTCAAATCTCTTTCCGCCGAGCCATTTCTTTAGGTTTGAATATGAAAAAGAGTCACTCAGAGCTAAATCCGGAGTATAGAGTGGATGAGGGAGCAACTCGTTGACCAACTCATGGATTTTTGCCAAGAAAACTGCTCATACTCGTATGTAAACCCTTGCATTTTTCCTGGTGGAAAAGAACTTTTTTCTTGGCCAAAAACGGTTATTTTGGTTTTCAAATCTTTATTAAATTAACGTTCGCATAATTTTTGTCAATGATTGTTTTACCGTTTTGAAGGTACTCAATGTGGATTATACTGCTTGCATAAAAAAAAACATTCGCAGTGACTTGGTTGGCTCACAAACCACTTTGGCCGTCTTTGGCGCCAATTAGTCTCAAGAAACCAACAGTTGTGACTGCTGTTTTGTGTCTGCAGTGTTGTGGTAGATCAACATTTCGTCCACGCATATGAAACGTTGCAAAAATTCATCCATATTGCAGTTGAACAATGCCAAACACTCCACCAAAGTTGCTTGTGGTCAATTGTGAGCAAACGTGGCACCCATATTGCGGGAAAACTTTATTATACCCAACTGACCACTCAAAATTTAAACCACTGAGCCATGTGAGCAACTTATGGCTTCCACAATCTTTCTCACTTTCAATTTCCGATCGGAAAACGCTATCGCGATATTTTTTCAATCGTTCCGGCGTTCAGAATGTTCGGCATTTTTCATGGTTGAATGGACGCAACAAAATTCAGCAAACCATTTTCTATCATAGAAATTGATGGTGAAGAGTCGCCATAGTATTCATCTGGATTATCCTTGGCTAAGTGTTGTTCAATTTCTTCTCAAATCACGTGAAAGTCTGCTATCAATGGCTGTCAAACACAAAGTAGATTTTTTTTAAACTAAAAAACAAAACCCTGCAATGCGACTAGTTTTTCTGCGGAAAATAAATACCCAGGGTCTGTGCCGGGAATCGAACCCACGACATTTGAACTGCCAGGTTAGAATCGCTACCACTTAGCCACAGAATCATACTTTGAGAGTAGTCAAGTGACAGGAGGACAGAAGGCAGTGTTGCTTTTTTTTCATAGTTTTAAAACTAAACTTGATAATAAATTGGATAAGTGCCTTTCGTCAATTTTATCCTCCTGAACAAAAATATTAAGATCGCCCCAATGAAACAATTGGTATTAGAGCTGGTTCCAATTCGAACGAACTCGTTCAGTCGGTCGATTTTAGAGTTGTCCCTAGACTTGTGTCCACCAGCTCTTTTTGAACTAGTTCGTTCTGTTGGACACAAGTGCGGTCAAAAACTTAAATGGGTTTGAAACAACTTTTGATTCGAACGCTCTCAAACTAATTCATCCTGTTGGACACAAGTCCAGTCAAAAGCGTCAATGTAAATTAAAAAGCTTTTGAAATAGACTTGTATCGAACTCTTTCAGTAGCTCGTGATTACATAAGTTTGATCATTGGGTTTTGTCAAAAACGAGCTACTGAATGAGTTCGATACAAGTATAGTTCAAAAAGAGCTGCTGGGCACAACTCTAGTCGTTTTAACCTCATACCTAACTAAGAGCGGCAAGCGTTACGTATTTTCAGTACAACCAAATACTATTTAAATGTACTGAAAATGCGTACCCTGCTGCTAACGCAACGCCTGCCGCTCTTATTTAGGTATGAGGGTTAGACACAAACTAGACTTGTATCAAACTATTTCAGTAGCTCGTTTTTGACACAAATCTATTTATGATCAAAACCATTTTAATTACATGAGTTTGATCGTTGGTTTGTGTCCAAAACGAGCTATTGAAAGAGTTCGATACAAGTCTAACACAAACGTATGATCAAATCTGTTAGACCTGGTTCGAACTCATTAGACACAAACCTATGATCAAACCGATTTTATTTAAATGGGTTTGATCATAGGATTGTGTAAAAACGACCCACTGAATGAGTTCGACACAAGTCTAGTTTGTTTTTAAAACGACCGACTGAACGAGTTGGACCCAGCTCTAATTCGTATTCTTATAGTTCATCTGTGTTGCATTCCCACTAGAGTACGAAGTCAAATTACTGCCTTTTTTATTTTTAAAACAACAACTAACTTTCAAAGCTTTGATCTTTTGTTTATTGGGTACATGCAGAGAAAACTTTCCGTATTGCCAGTGTCACATACATTTTAGCAAAAACTTATAACGCTATTTGTGGCAAGATAACAAAAGCTGAACGAACACTAACTGCATTGCAGCAAATATGTGAAAAGACAACAATGAAAAATAAAAATTATTTATTTTTTATTTATATTTTTTTTTTAACAAAAGTGCGATTTTTCAACTTTTTGTGAAGAAAATGAAATTAAAATTTCTCATTTCAAAAATATTCAATATGTTTTAGAAAAAGTAAGTGAATATGCTCATGCATACAGTGGAAGCAAAAAACAAAAGCAAAAAATACAAATTTCTGCTAAACTAAAGAAAACTTAAATTTTAAGATATATAAAAAATATTAACTTGTTTTAACTACATATTTGCTTTAATCAGGGCAATAATGAATAAAATTCTGCAGTTTCCGAAATTTTTCTCTGGGAACAATTCTAACTAATAGCAAGTACTCAGGAAAAAAATTCTGATTTGAAAGCACGAACAACTGAGGGAAGCAATGTATTGCTTTCTTTATAACAAATGCTTCGAAAAGTGCTTCTGAAAAGCACTAACGTAAGCAGGGCTCTATAACGAAGTAGAAAATTATCACAGAAAATTTGGAAAAACAGTAACTTTTGCATCTGAGTATTACTTTTGTGAAGCACTTTAGTAAGGCAGAAAATTCATGGCTGTTTGGAAACTCAATGTATTGCTTCTAGCTGGCTCATCTCGAACAAAAAAAAATGCCTTATTTATGCGCAACAACAAGTGATTCTGTAACATTGTCTCCCTTACAAAAATGCTTCTGGGAAGCAGTAATTTTTGCTGTGTAATAGGGGGAAAAAAATTTCTAATTAGAAAAGGTAGAAATTTCGCGCGGAATTTTATTCATGATTGCCCTGAATAATTAATTAATCTTCATAAGTTATTTGGCTTATTTTGCATACCAAGGGAAATAAACTTGTTCACGAGGACAGAGACATAAATTGATTTGCTTCACTCGCTGTAGTGAATAATTTGTGCTAAAAAGTATTTCCCACAAGGGAAATCTCTTTGCCATAGCGGATGTGACAACCATATAAAGAAAATAAATATAAAAAAAAAATTGGATTCTTTAGCACATTACGAATATTTTTTATCCCATTCAATCTTATACTCGTGTATACCCATGAGTACTCTATTTCATATCTGTATACATCGATACTCATTCTTCTTTATCACGTGGCATATCTGCGCATACTTATCGTTATGCCATTGAAAGTGTCATTGATAAGTGTTGCCAGAAAAATTTCTTTGTAGTTCTTAAACTTCTAAATTTTTTTAAAACTATTTTTATACAATACTAAATAGAGCTGGGGGTCTACTCTCTAATTTGAAATGAAATCAAATAATTTTTAATTTGTATGTTTCGATTTACAGAGTAGATCCCCTGTTTTACCCATCATTTGAATAGGAATCAACTGACCCATCTTTGCCACACCCTCCCCAGTCCGAAATCAAATTTTCCATTCCATTTCATGCACACGTGTGTATTTGTGTGAGGCGTATATTTATTTGGTCCGAATAATTATGCTTACTACGAGCCGTATTCAGAAAAAAATGTTGGTTTGCGCGGAGCAAAATTTATGGTTGAGGTAACCATAATCAAACAGCAATATACTATGATTGAATTATATAGTTGCAGTCAAATCATATTATTGTCAATAGAAAAGCAAAGTTTTAGTAATATTATTATCCGAGTTAATGATAATATTATCTACAATAACAATTAACTTTGTTAAACCTAATCTTAGTATTGTTGAAAGTTATCACATTTTGGTTAAATATGACAACACTATTATTATTAGATGTGACTAAAAAATAATTAAGTCTAACCATATCATATTATAATATTATAACAATATTGTTCCGACTTACGTCTCCTTGCGGCTACATCAGTCGGGACTTCTGGCATTTGACCTCCGCGGCTGGCTGCGACGTAATCTAATATGGGGGTCTACTCTGTAATTCCAAACGAAAGGTATGCTTTCGAATTTGTATGTTTACAACATGTAAATTTGAATTAGAATTTGTAACATGTAAACTCAAAAGTATTTTCTTTCGTTTCGAATTACGGAGTAGACCCCCTGGAGGTCCAATTTTCGATGACTTTTTACAACATTTGTGACGAATGTTGTGCTCCAAGTAGTCAATCGTTTCGAGCTTATTTGAGTAGACTAGCTGCTTCACATATCCCCACAGAAAATAGTCTATCGGGGCTTAATCGCACGATCTTGGTGCCCCATTCACTGATCCGAAATGGAAAACTATTCGTTTACCAAACGTTTTCTTCAATAAATTAATTGTGGCACGAGCAGCTGTGTGAAACCACAGCTCCTGCATATCATGGTTGTTCCATAAAGTGAACGGGTCTTCCTCTACGCTACTTCTTCTGTACGAAGTCCTTGTGAATGCGTATTATCATTTAGAGCAAACGTGGTGCAAAAATGTTCCATAGTTAATTGAATTAATTGTCCTGATGGACGATTATGTTGACCATAAAATGGATGTAGTGCGCGATACGTATTTCGAACAGAACCATGATTTTCAAAATAAATTTGCACAATTTGAAAGCGTTGTTCATGTTGAAATGCCAAACCAAACTAAACATAAATCACTTGACAGATGTGTTCAAGATTTACGTGAGCACCTGCCTTTACGGCCTTATCTCACGGTGGTCTTAACACCGGATGAAGGTTAGACGCTTACCATCATCCCCATGCACCTTTAGAATGCACCATGTGTCTCCATGAGCACATAGGCTGCAATCTTCGATCATAGTATGTAGTTATTTTTGTACTATATGAAGCGCCTTGCTGAGGTACTTTGAGCTATCTAAACTCTGCTGTTATGTCCGTGCCCATAGCAGCTTCTGTTGTATGGCAACAGCATCTAGAATAGTGTCTGGCTGATCGCGTCACATTAATCACTAGCATTGATATGACACTGGGAAGCCAATACTATTCTCCCAGCGTTTTTGTTGGCAACCACAGCCACCACGTACGATTCTCCAAGTTCTCACGCCGCGAGTGTAGTTGCTTACACCCACAGTGAGGTCTCCAAGAGAATCCCTCACCAATTGCCGGCACAGCTTTACCACTCATCAGAACCAGACGTATGCCTGGGAAGTCCCAATCCAGTACCTACTCCACACTGCTCAACATCATCTCTTTAACCAAATCGAATCGGTAAAGGATCAGAACAACCGCTACATACACCCAAATTCCTAGAGCAGCTAGGCTGTCGGGCCACCAGAACCCGTGGTACCAGAGACAAGCATCTGGCCATACCTCGAAGTTTCACCCCGAAACGCTTCACCTCTATCGTCTTTTGAACTCAAGGAAGAGGAAGACCTGTTTCCTTTTTATAAATATGTGCACAACCGTTGCTCTTTTGGGTAGTAACACATAAGTTATATGGGTAAAGTACCAAAGGTACGTCAACGAAAAAAATAACATTACCCTAGCTGGGGCCCCGGGCCACACCCGTAATCTACGAATAGATCCCTTGACAGCTGGCATTTACTATTTCCCTCGTTTTGCATTGCTTTCTGGATGGGAGAAGGACTTTGAGAGTTCTATTATAGTCCGTTTTGGGTGCCATGTAATATGAGGCTTTCCTTAGTTCTGGAAGTAGACGACTTAAGACGTTTAACTGTCTGTACAGTTTTGGCCTACACCAGCCAAATATCGCTAATCTTCCAGCATAGCTTGTGGCTATGGCCATTGTGTGTAGGTCTATAGGTATAATGCCCACTATAGACCATTCAGGGCGTCCGTATTGATCTTGCGTAAGTACGAGTAGCACGTAATTCCGATACAGGCGAATCTTTGAATTCTGTGTAGTTGGTCTAGTAAACATTCTTTACTTGCCGCAGTCCAACATACTATCGAACCTTATGAGATTAGGAACTAACTGTAAACCTAATAAATTTATTTCAAGCAAAACGAAAAACTATGGTAGTGAATATAACTTCTTGCTAATTTTTTTTGTCACCACAGTGGGTACTGCTGCGTGCATTTCTTATTAAAATTGTTATAATTTATGACTGCTACATGCCAATGAGCTTTAATACATTCTAACTGATATCTTTTGCAAGGAAAAAAAAGAGAACTCTGGTAACATTTACACATCTACCAGCCAATATAAAACACACATGTTCAATTTATTCAATAGCACTTATTTATGCTCTTAAGGAAATTTTTAACAATTTTGGAGGGAATGAAAAGAAAAAGAACTGCTTACTTACTGCTTTTTAAGCGTGAACAATAAAAAGTTTCTTATGATTATTATACATACATACACAAGTATATGGTATATACATACTGCTTTTTAAGCGTGAACAATAAAAAGTTTCTTATGATTATTATACATACATACATAAGTATATGGTATATACATAAGTATATATATTCTTTTTTGATGCTGCTGCGCATTTATACATGAAATATTTATGGGTTCATAGTGTTACACAGATATTACTTTCAATGAAAAGTGTCTTCTCTTTTCCCCTCCCTGGTTTTTTCTTTATTATTTTTGTCCTGCTGCTGGTCCTTTTGCGTGTGTGGCAGTAAATATGCGTTCCAATTCTACTTTTGGTTGCTTAAAGCTTAATGTAAAAAATGTTGTTATAGTTTCATGTCACCAAATAAGAGCACGTCTTCAATGCATAAAATTACACAAAATATTCTTCTTCTTTTGCCTTACATATTAAAATACATACTTACACAAATGCAAAATCACATTTACGAACATATTCGTACAGTCGACATGCATAATGTTGCTGTTTTTTAAAGAGGAAAAAAAACAGCAAAAAAAAAAAAGAAATTAAAGCGAAGGACAAGTGAAAAAGAAATTTTATTGCTGTGAAAGGTATTGAAATCATAATTTTGTTTGTTAATGGAAAAATTTTCCCCTTCTTGGCAATTGAAGGAAATTGCTTACGAAATATTCCCTAAGTATATAAGCCGAAGATTTAATTTCTATAGAAAATTTACGAAAGAGTTTTCATTAATAATAAGAAAAACGAATTTGTGAATAGGCCTAAAGGTGAAATATTAAGTAGAGCATTTCGTGAGAACTAATGAAAAAGTAACGTAATAAATGGCTCAAAAATAAAGAAATTATTTACCAAAAATTATTTTATCGTTTTTGCTTAATAAATATACTTTGCTTTATCTATAGAAATTACTTACTTTAAACCTAAAAAATTCTTAATTTCTTATCAATGAAGATATCTAAAAGGAGTTGTAAGGACAGGAGTTTAAGGCAATTGCAAGCCACATTGAGAGCATCATCTGCTCACAATTGTGAAGCCAACATTCACAAACCAGCAGTGTTGACGAGTAAGACGCACTCCATCGAAGAGAAGCCTCGTCCAATAATATGCTTCCCAGCTGTTTTTTATCCATTACACATGAGTAAGCTCCTTTGAGAGCTAAGGCGGTTGGATTTACACTCAAAACCTTAAATTATTCCAGTATTATAGTGACATCTGTACTTTGACAGTTGATAGCGGCCATATTGTTGAAGCTACATCTGTCGAATTTTGTGTGTTTTGCAGTGGAATTCACACCAGCTCATCTCGTTTCAGGAAATGGTAATCAGCTGTTAATTTCTCTTGTGTCAAATAAAGCAAACCGTTTGGAAATTTTCTGACAATTTGCACTGACAAATATATGCATTTACATTAGGGTTTGTAATTTCCCGGACTTTTGCACTTCCCGGGAAACAGAAACAATAAAATCGCGTTCCCGGGAAAAGCAAATTTTCTACATTACTCATACAAACTGTGTGTAAAAAAAATACGGATATTCAGGTTGGTAAATTTCATAAAAAAATTTCCATTTGCTAGTACGGACTTTCAAAAGAAAAGTGTACACGGCATTTTTGAATTTTATTGCATGTCTTAGGGATGTTATAAACATAAGTGGAGACTTTTTTCAGTCAACTGAAACAAAAATTAATGTTCACACAATTGTTTGGTCACGGAATTTTTGACATTTCTAATTTTCATCCAATTGTAAATAATTATTGTGTTTTTATGTGTTTTAAATTCAAAAACTAATGAATTTGTGTGTATGCAAACATACACACCGTATAGAAATACATGTAAATTTACAAACGTAAAATTCCGTAAGAACTCCGTACTGGGTTTAAACAATGTGAAATTTAATTTGGTTTACGGCAACACTGACACAAAGTGTTAAACCATGTGCTGCTTAAATTCCATGATGTTAACTTCGCTTTTCTTTACAGAAGAATGTTAATAAAATTTCGAAAGTTTCAGCTCATTGAACAGCCTCTCAATACAAGCTTTTGATCACGTAATTAGTTCGTGTTATTGAAGAAACAGAATAAAGTCTGCAACTTCAGCAAAATCGCTCCCAAATTAATAAAGCCCATAATAGCATCGTCGGCAGTAACTTCAAATGCTCTCTAATTTTTGTTTTATTTTCCTTTGTGCTTATTTTTCTTTGTAGTTTTGTTTACAAAATGTATGAAGTTTATTGAAAGTATGGTTACATTTTTGAGAGAATGAGTACTTATATGTGAGATCATAAGAAGAAACGCTCTCAAAATAAAATAGATTCTATCTCACGACTGCTTTCTGCGGATGCTTTTTTGTTCCAATTTGTATGGAAAATGTGTTTATGCCGGTATTCTGTTTACGAGTGGAGTTCGTTTTGTTGGTGTGTGTTTGTATTTCTGCGACAGTAGAGCACCATTGTAGAAACCCTTATACATGTTGTTATGTGTGTCTGTCGTCTGAATTGACTTATGTGTTTGTGTGGTTGTATATTTGCTGCTAAGCAGAAAAATACAATATTATAGTTGTTGATATGTTTGGAATGTTTACTTCAACGCGGTCTTGTATGTTTGTGTGCTTGTGTTCTATATGTTCTTTACTTAATATGTGATAACTGGATCTATTTGCACTGTTTAACAAATTAAGACTTTTGGAAAAACACTCGGATGCCTACACACATTCAGATTATATTGATATGTTCGCAAAAGTTGTTCAGTTTTACCAATTTTACAAAAATTTAGGAGTCCCTTTAAGTTATTCTAAAAAAAAACTGAAAATTTTTTTCCTTAATTCTTCCACCAAAAAAGTGCACAAAGAAATAATTTTTTTGTTATAATATACAGGGTGGCCCAAATGAGACCTAGTGATGTTAAACTAGTCGTTGTTGGGGGTCTTGCGGTAGAAGCTGTTGCACAATTTGAACTTTGTATGGATACATCTTAAGATCCAACTTTAAAATTCACTGTAATGTTGTTCTGGGTATACCCAATTGGCCAGAACGGCGACGAGTTGAGACATATGGATCATTTGCAACACTCTGCTGTACAGCTTCCACATTGTCTACAGTACGAATATTTCGATGAGCATCTCTTCCTGGACAGTCGGCAACTCAACCCAGTTCCTCAAAACGGCGAACTAAACTTGTAATCATGGAAGATGTGGGCGCTGATCTTACGTTAAAAAAACGGCGATAATTTCGCTGCGTTAGAACAATTGATCGTTGAGAAGAATAATAAAAATCGATAATTTTAATGCGTTGTTGTGGATTGTACTGTAAATTTCCAAGAGTTCAGTTATAATCTGCAAAAAGAAAAAATAAATTATGTTAAAAATAAAAAAGTTATTTGTGTTTCACATCAGCTGGTCTTATTTGGGCCACCCTGCATTAAAAAGATTTGTTTGGTAGACTCTTAGCTACATTATTGCTTTATATAGCTAAGCGCTATCACTAAGTCTGAATTAGCTGTTGGCCAAAAACTGATGACACCATTTTTTTAACGGTGCACTGATTTTCGAAATCTTTGGAGGCCCATAAAAACAATTGGTCACCAAAATCGCCAAACTGAATATAGATTTTTAATACTCTTTGGTAGTAGTATCGAATCTATACTGTCACAACTGTGTGGATTTTTCACTGTTGCACAGTGTTATTATTGATGGCAAATAATTCTAAAGCAAGGTCAGTCGTTCACAGTATACATAAAGTAACAATATTGTATATGTAATTTTACTTTCTGAAAATTCTAGCACACTTAATTTTAGTTTGCAAATGTTGAATAAAATGTTTTTTTCTTATATCTCGAGAGAAAGAGAAAATTTGTTATTGAAGCTTTTCTCTTCTGTTATTCCTTAAAAATTTGATTTATCTTCTATATTATGGCATGCAAAATGTTTTCTTAAGTAGAAGTTTGTCTTTGTGTTCGAGTGTTCCAGAAGTTAGCGAAAAAAAAACAATTTAATAGAGTTTGTAAAAAACTTTAAGCCGCTTTGCAAGTGCTTGCAAAATGCCAAAACAATTTTAAATTGTTTTCTATTTCTCTTATCATCTTATATGTTTAGTTTGTGTAGAAATATTTCCCATTTTCTTTATCAATGAAATAAATAAAACGTTTATAAAAAAAAAACAATTGTTCAGAAAGATTTTCTGCCTGGTATTGGAATTAAATTGAATTTATTCGACTGTAATTTGTAGCTAAAGGATTAAAAAAAATATGAACTCAGTATATTTTTATGAATAACTAGATGAGCTCGGCAAACGTTGTCTTACCCTCAATAAATTTTTTTTAACTACAAATTACTCCATACAGTAGTCACTTGTTGGTTAAAAAACAAAACGAAAACCGGGTAGGTTTTCGTACCTACTGTGACACGAATCTGTGTTGAAAATTTCAGCTTCACAGGTCTTATAGTTCCACAAATCATGCGTTAATAACAAACACACACTGCGATTTTATATATATAGAAGATATATAATCAAGCGCCTTAAAATATTCAACATACTTGAATTTATGTATTACAAACTGTCAAACAATGTATCAAGCACTGGCGCCATCTACTTAAAATGAAACAAAATGAAACGTACTTATTTTCGTGAAGTATACTCATACACCACGTACTTGCGCCGTTGCAGTACATGCTATGTATCAGAGATGGCGCTATATGTGAAAACTGATTTTCCCTGTTTTCCTGCTTTTCTCTTGAAATTTTCTCTGAACTTTCTTTGCTATAAACCTCACGGAACCCGATATCTTTCCAACGAATGCAAAACCGTGGAAATCGGTTCGTGCGTTATGGAGTTATAGCGTCAGGAAGGAAAACCCGACTTATTTTTATATATTAGACTATTAACAGATTGAAAATATTAACCCTCACCCGGCCAACCAGGCAGCACGACGGTACTTATCAAGATCCAAGTGAGCCGATTTCTTCTCGATCTTATTATGCCTTAAAACCTAACCCTGCCTAAACAGTCGGACGAATATTTGCCCGAATAAATTCTCTGTATTTCTAAGAAAAATGTAAAACTTTATATTAAAAAAATTGTGCTATAATAAAAATTTTAAAATAGTGCAGCAAATAAACTGATCGACTAAAAATAGTAAGAAAATTTAGTTAGTCCCAGTCCAGCCTTGCAAATTTTGTTACAGAAATTTTTGATTATGTGGGAAAGTCTTGAAATAAAAATTTATACATTTTGTATTTCTCTCTCTCTCCCTCTCTCTCTTTGTTAAAGAACTAAAAATTTAGAAAGTCAACAATTTTTTCTCAGAACCTGACGAGAAAAGCCAAAAAATAGGATAGAGAAAGAAATTAATTGAATTGAAAATTGAATCGATAAAATTACCCTTCTAATTGAGAAATTAAAAAAAAACTTAAATCTTACCGATTTATTGAATGAAAAATTTAACTGGTCCCTCACAAATTTTATGAACTAAAGAAGGTTTAATTTCCCAAGTATACTCGTACATTAAATATTTTATGACAATCTGCTGTTTATTGTCCCATTTGGAGAATGACATTCTTTTTTTTTTCCAAAATATACATATAAATTTCTATCACACGCACGTAATTTTTCTTTGGCCTTTAAACAACACACAGCCTGTTCAGTTTGCACTCTGAGCTGAGTTAAGTGCGTGTATGTGTAAAGGACATGTGTTTCATTGTACATTTTTTGCATTAAACGCATTTGAGAACGTGTTGTACAAAAAATAAGAAGAAGAAAAAAAAATAAACACGTTTGAGTTGTTTTATAATTTGGAATCATTATCACGTAAATCGCAATTTTGCAAAAGAAACAAAACAAAAAACAAAGAGAGCGTGAAAAACTAAAACCAGTTGAGAAAAACAAAGCAAAATTTTTTTTCTTCTTAAGAATACTTTAAACTAAAGGGAAACAAGTTACGAGTACTAAACTTTTCTTTTTTTTTTTTTTGGAAACTTAAAATAAAAACGAGCCTTATATGTCAAAAAGGCTTAAGTGACAAAAAGAAATTTCGACAAAGAAATATTTTATTGATACTTTTTTTTCAAAAGTAATTTTCGAAGCGATTTTTTTTATAAACACAATCCGTGAAGCGATTAGCTTGTCTGCAGACGGGCATCGAACCCACGACCTCTGCATTGAGAGGCTAGCATCGCTACCACTCAGCCACATGGGCACCCCCTGGAATTTTTAGATTTAAGTTCAATATTTTTACACCACTTTTATTCAAAATTAATATATTAATTGTTCAGTAAAAGTGTTATAACATATTATTGCGTTTTTATCTGGTAAAAACGTTGTTTTCGTAGGTTCGTAGATATGCAATTAAATAAAAAGACCCAGTATAGAATTATTATTAAATAATAACATTTTATTTAGACAGCTTTTCCACACGCAAAGCTTACTTAGCAAAGACCTGAGTCTGTATAAGAGAAGCGAAATGATGTCCCATTCTCTCTCTCCCATCAGAATTTTCTGGCAGCACTGCTCACGTAATTTTTGATCATTCGCAAACATTCCCGCTACAGTGCGTTCTATTGGTTTGTGTCAATAGAATGTAGAAGCATTACCCTGCAGGAAATGTAATCATCTATTGACATTTAACATTATCTTGTCATTGAAAATCCATCACTACACTGTAGCACTACTGATTAAGTAGTTCTTTTGGGATCACATGGAGACGTTGGCACCAAAGATTTACTAGGAAATTGTAGTGATTTACTAGTGTCATTGTCAATAGTGCTACTGACTAGGTGTACCCCAGCCAATGTAATCGGAGTTGCCATTGAAAATGTACTAGTAGACTTTAGCACAATTCTTTACGAACCTTATGGAGACATTTGAACCAAAGATTCACTAGTACATTTTAGTGAGCCTCATCTACAATTTTATAAGGGTTGGGCCAACAAACTTAAATACATACATACATATATATTTTTTTAACATTATTGCATAGCATAATAAAAAAGAAAAATAAACTATTGGCGCGTTCATTGACAACGTCACCAGAAATACACTAGAACTGTTGTGTATAACGTAAGTCTACTGGCGCATAAAAGGAAAGTTCAACTAGTGCAATTGTCGCTAGAGAAAAGAGTGCTGACATAGAGACATATGGTTCTAGGCTGACTAGAGGGTTATGTATAGATGTTGCTGTTTGTGTTTGTCATCTGCATTGGCCCTTGTGCTTGTGTGGTTGTATATTTCTTAATAAACAGAAGATATAATATTATAGCTGTTGTTTACTTCAACATCGTCTTGTATGTTTGTACTCTTAAGTATTTTGGTCTTTAGTTAATAATTTCTGCATAGTTCTTAAAAATATTTTGTTGGTGAAAAATTGTATAAGATTTGTTCATATATAGATATTTGCGTATAATGCTACTTTCAAAGTAATTTTTATTACTATTGTGCAATTCACAAGCCATGTGGTATCGTTTAAAAATGCATTTGAAAAGACAATTCCAAACAGAATTTCGTTAAATTTTTTGAAATTGTTAATTGTTAATTTTTTCCTGCTGAGAAACATTTTGATTGAAAATTTCTGTTCAAGTGCATTTTTAAGCAATGGAAGGCTGGTGAATTGATCTTTGCTTGCGATCTTTTTAATATTAAACAAAAGCTATTTCAATAGTAATTTTTATTGGTGGAACTATAGCGGTAACGGTTTTATTGCCAGAAAAAAATTTTTTTTAATCAATTATTTTGCCGTTTGTGCAATTTTGCCATTAAGCGGTTCAAAATTCTAAAAGAAAATGTGTGTTGTTTTTCTCAAAGTAGTATTAGTTTATAACAACCAGCTAGCGGCAAGATAAACTTCTCTGCAGCCAGATGGGCCTAAACATATGGCTGGCTGTCGTCAAAAAGGAGTTCTTTTTATTTAATTTTTATTCCTTTATCGTTTTACATGCATGAAGTCATGTTAAGTTTTTATAATTCAAAATAGTCTAACAAAATTTTTGTGTAAAAATAAATCGTTATTTTAAAACCTCTTAAAACGCAAAATATTTATAAAATCCTTATCAATCTTGCTTATGTTGGTTGGGCTCTTTGCGTTGACCCACTTCAATTCCTAATTAATTTTGAATTGCTCATTTTTTTTTTTTAATATTAAAACCATTTTGATGTATTTTTAAGTTGTTATTGGTATTTGCAAAAAAAAAAAGATCCCGATAAAATTTAAATAAAAGCCAAACAAAAGCCAAAATGTTGAAAATGTTGCCCAAACCAACCAACCATCCATCATTAATGCAACTACCATTAGACATATGCACACACACACACACAAACACTCACAAAGCGAGATAACGAGCCAGGCAAAAAAAATTATAATAAAAATAAAATTTCATGCCACAACACATGAACCGCATAATAATACCACACGTTTTTGGTCTAAAAATTCTTTAAAAATTCGAACTAAAGGTGCAAAAAAAAGAATAATAATAATAATAATAATAAATTGTATCTAAATACATATGCACGAATTCACACACGCACGTTTATAAACATGCTCGTGCACACATTTACATACACACAGATTTGCCAATAAAATGAAACACTTTTCCGATACTCGTGCAGATATAAAACCATTTTATAAAATTTATTTATATGTATATTTTTAGGTTTTTCATCGGTTTTAGCGTTTCTTTTTTATTTTTTTTGGTGAATATTAATCACAAGTTCATTCATGCGTTGGAAGAGTTTGTGTGCAGAAGCCGGTACACGGTTGTGACTATTTTTGATTAGAATTTTTGCACAATAAACATTGTGCAAACCAAAGAATTATATAACATGAATTTTAAAATTTCTTTCAAAATTTTTTCATACCTAGTATATATTTTCAAAATGAAACGAAATTTAAACCAAAAAAAAAATATCATTGGCGGTATTCGATGTTTGATGCAAATGGTCTTGCGTAAGTGCAAATGCAAAATATCGTAGTTTTTCTTTCCAATCCAACAACAAAATACACACACAATCCAAAGAAAAGCTACGATATTTTGCATTTGCACTTACGCAAGACAATTTGCATCAAACATAGAATGCCGCAAAAAAAAAAAATAAAACAAAATTTTTTTTAAAGTTTTCCTAGATTAATCGAATAAGCAACGAATAAAAATTTTAGTTGAATTAATGACTTAAATTACAAAGAAAAAGTAATTTATACGAACTATCGTTACTCGATTATTCGCATAAAATCTATTTGAAATAGTGGAATCAAATAAAACTAAGATTATAAAATTATAAGATTAATGGTAGAAATTCAAAGTTTTTTTCTGATTACTCGAGTAAAATTTAATGCGAACACTAATTTATTATTTATTTCAGGTTTTCAGGATTATTTGAACAAAACTTAAATCGAAGAGTAGAATAAAACGCGAAAATAAATATTCGAATAACCAATAAAATATTTATTTATTATTCGACTCTTAAGATTTAACGGTCTGGCCCACCATGTCGAAAAGAAACTTTCTATTGTATAGTCGAATAAATTTAAATTTTTATTCGATTATTCCGATAAAGTCTAATCCAAACAATATCTAGTATATAAATAATATTATTCGAATAATTGTGTAAGTATTTTATTCGAATATACTTTTCATATAAAAATAATATTATTCGAATAATTGTGTGGGTGTTCTAATCGAATATAGCGATACTTTTATATCTTAATAACAGTTTCTTCAGAGGAGATGTATTTCTTTAAAATCACCAGCGTTGCGAACTGCTGGTGCACATTTTGCAGACGTAGCAAGTCTTCGACATTATTTTCCATCACCATTTTTCGGCGATAATCGATTATTTATAATCGCGAATAATCGATTATGGTAAAAAAATTAAGTTCGATATTCCTGTCGCTTAAACTTTTTTGGCTGTCACGATATGCAATAGAAAAAAAAAATGCAGACTGAGAAGTGCAAACATTTGGCAACGCTAAAACAGCTGTAATATTTGTTTTGCTTATAAAATCAAAAGAATTAAATTCCGGAAGGCGAAAGCGCCGGCACGAAAACTACTGAGAATTTCAATGAAAACTGTTGAAATTTGTAAAAGTTTAAATTTTAAATTGCTGTTTTGGTAATTTACCTAAATTTTAATAAAATGAATAAAAAGTTGAATGCTTCTGTCAGGTAAATATTTCAGCGGTGGCATTGATGTTCAAATATTGGCTGCGGCTTGTCTTATATCAGCTTTATTGATTTATTGCGTAGTTTAATATTTCCAAAGTCAATTATTACAATAAGTTTGTTGAAAAAAAAGTGGTAGCAAAAAAGTTTAAGCACTTATGCATTTATATAGGGTGTTTTTTATTGAGGTATAGAACTTTAAGTTGGCATCAGTTTTTTAACTGGCGGCCATTTTGTCAGCTGTCAAGTGATTAATATTTAGTTTGGTTTGCCATTTCATCATGAACAGGTTGACAAAAGAACAACGCTTGCAAATCGTGTGGCCGCGGCGGCCACATGCCCGAAATCATATTTAAACGTTAATGGCATAAAATTATCCTTCCAATAAAGCCAAATTGATGGACATTAAAACGATTTTCTTGTGTTTTATTTCAATTCGAAGTTCTATACCTCTAAAAAAAACAGAAATTACCTCATATTAAGCCAAACTTTGCATCTGTATACCAATGTATTATTTTTATCGAAAATTTACTTACGTTTTTAAATTGCAAAGTCTCCCATTGATGAATGGTTTAACTATCCCTGTCCATGGCATACACAACATTGCCTTTTCATTTTAATATCCTTCAAAGGTTCCTTTTAGCAATAATTAACGATGTGTAAATTTCGTTGGTTCGCATTTCGTTGTTGTCGTTCTGACAAAAGCGCATACTTAAACATATTGGAAAAAAAAAATATACCAGTATGTATCTGTGATTAGCATCCGTGGCTTAAAAGAGTTGTGATTTCTAGCGCCATTTCTTCCTATGCAGCACAATCAATAGAAATGTTAGATTGGTTTAATAGTGTTTCAACTGATTGGCTTTGGCTATACCAAACGATATTGATGGTTTTAATTCACACACACACACATACACACACACGCAACACCTTTTGAAAATTGTGGCAAAAAAGTAATGAAAAAAAGAGTTTGAGTATGATTGTGCATGTGAAAATGTTTGCTTATATTTGTGTGTGTAACTTGTCAAGTTTGACGTATGATATGCTCGCTCTAGAAATGACCTTTGAAACTTTGACTTTACCACATGCATGTTAAAGCTCTCTCGCATTCAGACTCTCACTAATACACACACACACCCATAAACATTGCTTCCCATATTAAATTTGTTGAAAAATAAAAAAAAACAAAACTTTGAAATTAAAAATGAGATTTTTCATTAAAAAAAGTGAGGAAAAAAAAACAGAAAATAGAAAAATTGCATGACACACAAAACGTATGAGAAACGAACACTTAGTGTTGTAAACCTTTCGAACCTTTTGTGATGTCAAACTGTCAAATGCCAAGTTATGGAACATTGTACTGATACTCTCTTGCATTTTTATACCAGTTTTTTTCACTCACATTCCTGTATATACTTCCGAACATACATAAATACATAGATTTGTTGTATGGATATTTAATGCATCACAGTAAATGTGCAAGTGTAGTTGTGTGCAGGTTTTTGATGCAGGAAAACATTGACAGGTGCCATTTGACATTTGTTTCCATCAAATATATGTTTGCGATTAATCGCAATAGGAAAGCTGTGCCTGCATGTGTGTATATACTGGCCACTTTCCTGTTGTGAAGAATCAACATGGCCCATTATTTTTAAAAGAGGCCTTTTAAGAGGATTACTGAGACTTTTATTGCATTTTGTCTTATAAAAACTTTTTCCGTTTAACATAAATTGTAATGGTCATTCTCGTTACTAAAGAAAAACTCTTAAACTAACAGAAGGAAGCCATAATATGTAACTACACACAAAAAGGTAATATGAATGAGTTTGTAATATTAATTAAAATATTTGTAATATTAATTAAAAAATTAATTAAATTTTCACCTATAAACAATTTGATAATATCAATTAAGTTTTTCCAATCAAATTAATTAATACAATTAAAAATTTAATTGAATCAATTAAATTATTAATAGAAAACATTAATTGGTGAAAATTTTTTTTTTGTGCAGCAATTGAATCTCTAGTATACATATAAATATGCATATAATCATGCAGATATAAAACAGAACTGGAGTTCCCTTAATGTAATAGTTATGGGGTAAAAATATATTTTTGAATAGTCTTAGAACCAATTCTACAAGACTCCAATAAAGTTAACTTACCTGGAATTTATACTCAAACCACAATTCTTTATTTCATATAAAAAAAAGTAACAAATATTAATCACAACGAGAGCAAGAGACACAAATTAAATAATTAAATTTAATAATTTTATTTTATTATTTAATTATTTAATTTGAATTTTTTCTAGTTTGATTTGGCTTTATGACAACCTGAAATTCAAAGCTAAAACTAGCTATATAAAACAATTGGCAAACAAACTTATTTATAACTTTTTTTTAGGAAATAACTAATTTTATATTCTTGTCTTGTCATAAAGTTCTAATATAAAGGATATATGGGATTTAAGCGAGTCCTTTTACGCATCAAATTAAAATTTATCAGAAAGCTTAATGTTGTCCTTCTAAAAATAGCTACAAACCTTTATATATATTTTGATTGGAATTGTATCAGAAAATTTTCAAAATAAAGGATATTTGTATAAGAGGTAAACGTGCCACTGGACCCACTGAACTGAAATTTGCCTGGTAGATTTAAATTAAAATTTCATAAATAGTAACAACTTTTTAGCATACCTGACCATAGTTTTTGCAAAAAAATTAATTTTTGTGATTAAGGACATATGGGAGGTAGGCATATCCTTGCTTAAATTTAAATAAAATTTATAGGAAATTATAATTCTAAAAGTATTTACAAACTTTCGCCTTCTAAATGTAACATAAATTCAGTTTTAAAAATAAAGGATATACGGGAGGTAGGCGTGTCATTGCACCTATTGGCTTAAAATTTATCTGGAAGTTTATCAGCATGATTCTAGAAGTAGTTATAAATTTTTGCTGGATTATCATTATAATTGTAGCAGAAAATTGATTTTCAAAATAAAGGATATATGAGAGGTTCAAGTGACACTGGGCCCACTAAATTGAAATTTATCTGGCATTTTTAGATCAAAATTCTATAAATAGTAACAACCTTGTAGTCTTGTTTTATCATAATTGTAGCAGAAAATCCATTTTTAAGATTAAGGATATACATATGTATAGGAGGTATGCATATCCTTGCTTAAATTCAAATAAAATTGATACAATATTATAATTCTTGAAGTTCTTATTGTGATCATAAATGTAACAAAAGTTCAGTTTTTAAAATAAAGGATATATGGGAGGTAGTCGTATCATTGCACCTATTATCTTTAAATTTATCCGGAAGCTTAGAAGTGTCACTTTAGATGTAGTTACAAATTTGTGTTGAATTCTGATTGTAGTTGTTGCAAAAAATCCATTTTTTTCTGATAATTTTAACGAAAACTAAATTCTTAAAATAAAGGATATATGGGAGGCGGTCATGTCCTTGCGCCGATTCAAATGAAATTTTCCTTATGCATTAAACGTGTCACTCTAAAACCTTTTACCAATTTTCGCTGAGTTCTGAGTGGTATTGCAGCTCAAATTAGTGATTTCAAATTTAAGGCCTTTGAGAGCTAATTGCAGTGATTAAATTGAAATTTATCAAACAAGGTTAGCAATATGCTTACAAAATAGCTAAAAATTATTGTTGTTTTTTATTTTGACTCTAGTTCAGAATCTTAGAGTCAAGGATATTAAGGAGATAAATATATGTACTTACTTAAGATGAAATAAAATTCAGCTCGAGAGCTAAATTATGTCTATAATTTTAATGACACCAATATTTGTTGCATTTTTTGTCATAATTTTGGCTAAAACTCTGTTTTGAAAATAAAGGATATATTGGAGGTATTTATATCCTTTTACCAATCGAAATTAAATTTATTTTGAAAGAATAAATGTGCAATTTTACGACCTTTTACTCGTTTTCACCGCATTATGACTTCAATAGCAGCTGAAATTGAATTCTTGAAATAAAGGATATGTGCAAATGGCAGACATGCTCTTGCAGCAATTTAACGCAGAGCTTAACTGAACAAATTTGGGAATAATTATCAATTTTCGCTGTATGGCAATTGTAATTGTGGCTATAACTCAATTTTAAGGATAAATGGCAGGTTGTTTGAATTGCATTATGATTTATATACAACCACTGAATGCTGCAGCTATATGCAATAACAGCCTTAACTGGTCATATCTTATTTTTAGCTGCAGGTATTGTAAGATATCTTTTGCAGGGCATTAATAAGTTAGAAATGTAAAAAGGCCTTGTACAATAAGGCCTCTTTACATTTCACCACTAGTAGTGTGTCATGTAGTGAAGTAAACTTCAATATACATATGTAAGTATGTATGAATGTGTCTTATACACCTTGATATGTGACATTTTGAACTCGGTGTTCACAAAATAATGTCCATTTAATGATTGCGGCATTGATGACATGGCTGAACGATTTATGTATGTATTTCATGTATTTCATTTTTTAATTTAAAATTTTAGAACGTTGCATTTTTTGTTAAAAATTTAAAGTTAGATATGAAATAAGTTTGAATGTTCTATTCGCGACAATTTTTGTATAATTGTTAGCACTTAGACAGAACTAGTTTAAAGTGAGAAGCATTAAAAATTCAAATATTGGATTTTTGGTTTTTTTGCAGCAAGCGAACAATAAAAGAGATGAATTATAATGCATTTAATTTATACAAATGTTTATGGCAGATAAGATAACAAGATAAAAGCAATGATTTTATCGCCATTTGATGTATAAATTATCCTGCACAATTGCACGACCTACGAAAAAGTACATCAAGAATTGTTATTGTCTTTTGAAAATTTTCACAGACTCCATCATACCAGGGTTGTATTTTCTCAAAAGTCGCACGATTGTATAGGATAGTGTATCACGGCCTTTATAAAAATAGTAATATTTATTAATTCCCAGCATTTTTCACTAGCTTGGGATAATACTAACGGGTTATCCATTTTTCGGTTTCAAAAGTAAAGTAAAGTGTTTTTGATAAAAATTTTATTTCATTATAATGCTTAAACATTTCCATTAAGCACTGATTCTAGATTCGTTGCAGCTGTCAATCCTTTTTCGTACACTTCGGGCGTTATCTAGGAGATTTTCAAATGCTCCCAAGTTAAGGGGTTATCTGCGTAGATACGGTCTTTAGCGTTGCCCCTCAAAAAAGTCTAACGGCGTCAAATTTAAATGATCTTGGTGGCCATTTGACGTCTCCAAAATGTAAAATTACGCGTTTCGGAAACTTTCCATGCAATAAAGCCAAAATCCGTTGTGTTTTGTCGCTCGTGGCAGCGTCTTGATGAAACCACATATCTTCCAATTCATAAGCTTCAATTGCAGGCCAAAAAAAAAGTCGGTCATCATACAGCCATGGCGCCCTGAATTGACGCTAATGGTTCTTCAGACTATCCGCCGCACTTTCAGAAGCAATATTTTTTGGCAAAGCGCACATTTCAAAGATGCACAGGCCTTACAATATCTGTAAAGCTTCTAGTCTGTTCAAATTCGTTTATAATCTTAACAATTCCCTGCACAGTAGGTCGGTTATGACGACCACAATTAGACTGCAGTGTTCGAAAAGTGGCCACCACTTCTGAACCAGCACTTTTCTAATGAGTTTTACCAATTTTACAATTCTTCTTCGGTTGTTAAACGATCCATATTCACAAATGTCAAAATTTTCTCTAAATAAATAACACTTTTTATGACAGATATATAACAGCTGACAGCCTTGCCAGACCGGCGGTTTTGAAACCACTAAATGGATAATCCTGCATATCGTCATATAAATTAAAATAAGGCGTAAGTTACATTTAAGACATTTTACAGAAGAAGCAAAACACATTGTAAATAAGTTTTAGTGCATTTAGTTCTGCGCAGTCTTTTGAATTTCGCTAATAAATTTCATATTTTTGAGCATACTCTGATAAAAATTTTGTGGGTAGATGGATTTTATTGATTTACATCATTGTATTGTATTGTATTTATTATTATCCAAAACATTACAAAAAATTATTTAATGCTAAAAATTAAATTTAAAAATCTTCTATACAAAAATTTCTTTACATGCTAAAACATTTACCAAAGACTATCAAATTAGGAAAAAAAGTGCATTATATAAATATATACAGCCGTTGTTTTAGGAATTTAAATTTTTATATAATTCCCCAAAAAAGGAAAAAAGGAGGCACTTAAATTAATACTTAAATTAATAAACTTAAAACTAATTACATGCAATAACAAAAAATGAAAAAAGTAAAATAAAACAAACAAACAAGCAAACAAACAAGAGAATTAAAAATTCATTGACTAGTGTTATACACCGTGTCATTTATATTTAACAACCTTATCCTCCTATGGTAGAATAAGAGATCTTCACCCTCATATAATATACCAGCAACCCCAAGGGTCAACAAGTCCATAGGAGGAAAATATCTAGACATTTGAACGGTCTGCAAATTTCTAGAGCCATCAAAACATCTTCCTACCAAAGGATTCTCCAGAGAACGTGCACCTTCCAGAAACCTTAAAGCCCTTTCGACCAAAAAGACATCCACTCGCATAAAATTAACTGATCCGTAAACGGACCTACACGATGGCCTACGAAACTGACCATTCTGTCCGATGTATGGTTTTAGCCCAAAATACGCTACTAGAATCGTTCGCTCTCACCTCTTAATCCTTTCCATCTGGGATGAAGAAATTTCAAACCATGTTGGAAAGGCATAACAGACGATTAGACGAACAATCTGACGATGTAGTAAAAGGCGCACATTTTTATAAAGACCGCCTCTACGCTTTAAAACACTCTGATATGACGAGTATATTCTCTTGGCCTTTTCAAAAATGTCATCAATATGGCGATAAAATTCAAAGTTTTCATGGAAGGTGACGCCAAGGTATTGCATTCTGTCCGATATCCCAATCACGTCCGCTCCGAACTTTAAACAAGGTATGTAGGACCTATAATTCGGGAAGATGTACTTACGCCTTCTCTTGAACATCATGGCTACACATTTTCGTATGTTCAATTTAAGGCCCCACTTTGAAAAGTAGTCTGACATCATAATCAATCAAAAAGACGATTTTGAACTTTTTGCAAGTTACGCCCTTTTTTAATTTATGTGACAACATGGTCCATTTCAAAATTATGGCTCCTCCTTCAATATCTATTATTCTATTTTTTAACATAAACATTTTGTATTAAACCCATTCACCGCAGCAGTCTACACGAACACACAGCTTCAAATGCCGCAGGTTCCATTTGTCGCCTCGAAGCAAGCTACTTAATTCTTCTGGATACCGCAGCAGCATAATCAGTACCTGATATTAAATTATAAAAGCATATATCAGTATTTCCACCATCAAATATTTCGCATTTATACAAATTAAATTACTTTTTTTTGTTAATAAACTTATATCACGTAAAAATATAAAAATTAATCAGTTTATTCTTTGCGGCAATTTCGGAATATTATTTCTAATAAATAGTACTAAATAATTGTCATGGTCGTCAAAGAAATAGAAACTAGTTCAACTGTATTGCAACGACAAAAACTGCATAGACAACAACCTGCAGCCCCGTTTTGTTTGCTGTCGTCAAAAGAATCATTCTCATATAAACATGTGTATCCTATCCATAACTTTTTGTACTCGGTAGCTTGCTGCGGTGAATGGGTTTAATGTATTACGGTCTTTAAAACTTCGCTTATGGAAATCTGTGGAACTCTATCTCGTTTTGCTGCAAGCTAACGATGATCATGATTTGACAGCTGCAACTTATTTTTATTGACTATTTTTTGAGATATGGCAACTCTTTTTGCGAAAATAGCGTTTCTTTCGTTGTTTTTACACCTTTAACCGTTATAAGAAATAAAGAGTAAAGAGAGTATCAGCAAAAAATTTATAAAAATATATTGTGGACAACTTTTCTTTGCGAGAAATTGTGGCGCCTTTAAAGTATCTAGCAGACTGTTAAAAAATGTTTTGATTCTGAAGGTACGGTCACATTGGGAAAACATTTGCATGAAATCTGCTTTCCCACATTTCCATAAAATTTTTTCAAAACTAAAGAGACTTTGTTTGGTGGTCACACTAATCAAATTTTTTTTACCATTTTTGTTTGTTAAAAAACCCATCAAATAGTGATATGTGCAAACATGGGAAAAAATATTTTCTGTGCGGTCACACTTATGTCAAACAATATATTTAATCAAAATGTTTAATCCAAGTGTCAAAATTTAAAAACTTGATTTCCCAGAAATTTTAGTATAAATTTGTCACGGAAAATTTAAAAGATTTCGTTGCGTTATATTGTGCTCGGTCATAATAATGGAAGATTTTGATATATGTGAAATATTAGTGTTAAGCTGTGGAGCAGCATCATTATTAATATTGGAGGAGGAAGAAAATGAAAAGAAAAAAAGGCAATGGGTAAGTAAATGGGTGCAATGACGCAAAGAAGAAGCATGCTGTACCAAATTACTGTTTGAACTACGATCTGAGTCGCCAAACCTTTTATCAATTCCACTTTTAATAATTAAATTTTTGGAGCAACAAATGGTTTTAACGCACAGCTGTTTGTTTATTTTTATTTTATGTCAGTGTCGTCAGTTATAGCGCTTTTGAACAAGTAATTAAACAAAACTTTTAGCGCTTTTTTAATTTCAGTTAGTCCCCTTTTACAATTGGGAAATTGAAATGCAGACACTTTTCTCATTCTCTTTTGAACTTAACTAAACCTTTTACAATTGGGAAATTAACAGACACACAAAAAATTTATAGTTTATATACTGTTTGTTTGTTTTATGCCTTGATACTCATCAAGTATGAATACAGCCTCTGAAAGGAGAGAAAGCATGTGAAGCTATGGAATTTTTGTATATTTTTCATACCTATCAGTCATGTTCTGCAAATCACATTTTTCAAATCCCATGTGATTTTGAAAGTAATTTTGGTCTTGCAGATATTTTTTTTTTTGCTCTTGTTAATAATTTTTCTATTGTACAGGGTGTTTTTTAGAGGTATAGAACTTCGAATTGAAATAAAACACAAGAAAATCGTTTTAATGTCCATCAATTTGGCTTTATTGGAAGGATAATTTTATGCCATTAACGTTTAAATATGATTTCGGGCATGTGGCCGCCGCGGCTGGCTCGAATAAAGCCAATTCTACAGGTCCAATTTTCAACCACTTTTTCGAGCATATCCCCGTATGTTGGCAATAACGCCACGAATGCTGGCTTCCAAGTCCCCTAACGTTTCTGGTTTGTTGGCGTAGACGAGCGACTTCACATATCCCCAAAGAAAATAATCCAATGGTGTCAAATCACACGATCTTGGTGGCCAATTGACAGGTTATCCATGGTTAACCGAATTAATTGCTCTGATGGACGATTATGTCGATCATAAAATGGACGGAGCTTGCGGTAAACTTCGCGAACTGAACCATTATTTTCGAAATAAATTTGCACGATTTGCAAGCGTTGTTCTTTTGTCAACCTGTTCATGATGAAATGGCAAACCAAACTAAATATTAATCACTTGACAGCTGACAAAATGGCCGCCAGTTAAAAAAGTGATGCCAACTTAAAGTTCTATACCTCAATAAAAAACACCCTATATATCATTTCTGCAAGACATTTATCCAATATGATTTTACAAAAGGTCTGCAAGACCACCATTACTTTTAAAATCACATGTGATTTGAAAAATGTTATGTGGCTATAACGTTTTTCGACAAAAAAACATCTCTCTGAATGAAATTAAGTTCTGTGTAAATGGTTGTTTAAGCAATCATAATTTTTGCGTTTTTTTATTATACTTTTACACTAGAAGATACATCACTTGGAAACAGCTGTCATTTGCCAGTGTTTGTTCATGCAAAAACTTTGTAAGAACAAATAATTTTTTGACCGAACTGACGAAAAATGTTTGACAGAGGGTGGTCACACTATGTTCACATTAGAGAAACTTTTATTTGCTAACAAACAAATTTATTTTCTCTAAATGTTGTTTGCCCTCAAAAATATTTTGTGGTCAGATCTATGGCAATCAAAAATTGCATGATTTTGGTCAAATGTTTTACAAGTCTGACCGTAGCTTAAGGCTTAGTTGTTGAATTTGACATCCGGAATTAAACAAAAAATTTAAAATTACGAAGACAAGGACTGTATTCCATGTTGTAAAATTTTTTTCAAGGTATGCGTCCCCCTTCCCCCCTCTTTTAGTGTCTACCTTGTGTTCTAGATATTCAGCAGAATATCCATGAAATATTAATTTTGAGCGACGTTTTTAGTTAAATATTTAAAATGTTTTTTTTTTTTTTTTTTAATTAACGATGCCATGCATGTTAACTTTTTGTGTATTAGAAGAAAAAATCAAAAGGCCAACTGAATGTTTGTTTGTACTTGTATGTATATTTAATGTTAATATTTTGATTGTGAAAATGTGTAAAAAGGGGCCGGGGCTAGTGCACGAAGCTTAAAAGTATTACAATGATAAAGCATGTTTATGGGTCTGATCCATTTGTTTGAACTTTTGTAACTCTTAAACATAAATTTAAAATAGAATGAAAAATGTGTACGGTGAGTGAAGTGAGTGAGCGAGAATGTTTTTATTTTGTATGTCGTGTCAGCAAATAACTGTCATTTACTTGCAAAACATACACCATTATAACAACAAACCTTTAAAAAAAAATACACACCTGCAAACTTGTATACATGCATATCAAATATGTCATATCAAGTCATAAACGTGATTAAAATTGCTGCTGCTTGTAAGCTAATGTATGTGTGTGTGAAGTTAACCTTTTCCATACCCTTCAAAATGCCCAAATGTCTCCCTCTTTTTCTCTCTATCATCTGTGTTCTCCCCTCCCGCGATATTCTGCTGGTAGTTAAAAATTTATTTTTAGATTTATTATTCTGGCTTTTTTTCATTTCGATGCCCTAAATGATGCTTGTTGCCATTTATTTGTTTCGTTGTTTCGTTTTTTTTTCTTTCTCTAGCATCATTTGAAAATGACAAAACCAGCAGTAGCAGGTTTGTTGCATAATTCTGCTACTCAAACTGCCTGCCATCAGGGCACTCAACATTTTTAGCTTGTCACTTTATGTTGTTTGCCACCGTGCATAAGGATAAAGTTACTGATAGATACATCTGCAACAAAGCATGTGAATAAATTTTTTTGCCCTTGTGATGATGATCATCATACATTACTGACATTAAAATGTTACCTTTACCACATAAATAAATGAGCAAACGAACGTTAAAATGAATGAATGAATGACCAAGCAAAAAAAAAAGTAACAGAAAATAATCATTTTGTGTTCACACTAATTTAATTAAAAACCATTCAATGTTTAGGGATTGCATGATTGGAAGGGGGTTGGAGGGGGATGAAAGTATCAACCACAAAATTATGATGTAAATGTTATGAAACAGAGTGAAGCGTGAGCACCTCCTGCTGACTGCTTGCTGTTGATGGCTGCTGTACTCGTATATCGAAGCAAAAAATTTAATTAGTATCATGAAACATCTAGATATCATTTCAATATTTATCTATTAATTTCAAAACATTATTTTATACCACAAAATGAACAAGCAATGAAAGTAAAATATTTCTTTGGAAATTGATTACATTGTTTTGTAAAGGAAGGAAATAATGAAAATATATAACTTAAAGTTATATTTTCCTTAGTGTATTTAGTCAGCAGAGAAAAGAACAATTAACGTCATTGAGCTCTGAACACTATTTTGCGGAAATAATGCGAATTCGTATATGGAAATATCCTTGATGTCGAACGTGACTTTCATATACATTTAAGGTGAGAAAGAATTCAAAATAAAACGGAGTTTCTTTTTGACCTTAAGCATAATTTATAGCTCTAAATTAGCGCTATAATTGATGCTAAGTTTACTTTTGAGTGACTTTTCGTTTTAAACATAATCGCTGAAAACGAAGGCATTCGCATGGGACAAAAACAGAAGTTGTGTTTGGGGCCAATGATTAAAACGTTGATTTCAGCGTGTCTACTCTGCCATTCGAAACGTAAGCATATTCTTTCGAATTGTAGTGTTAATAACAATCAAATTTGAAGGTTTTTTATTTAGTTTCGAAATACAGAGTAGACCCCCTGAAACAATATTTTAATGTGTGCACTGATGCATCTTTAAAATGGTTTTGATTTTTCTTAAACAGTATTTATATTTGCTAAAAATTAAATTTTCATCACAGTCGCACGTGACATCCAGATAGGCACTTTAGCACGCGTTTAATATCGAAACGCTTAGTGCAAGGAGGCGAAACCCGCTGTCTGCCGAGCCTGCTATGAAATTAAATGCTAGCGGCTGGTAGCTTTTGGTTATTTAAAGGCGCCAATTACCCTTCTTGTCGTTTTAAGCATTAAGACTCGATGTCTTCCGAATTCCCTCTGAAACAGCTGATTGCCCACGGCTACAAGCACCTACCCCGCATATGTACGGGACTTTCCACTATCCGCAACCTGTGAACTCGCCTGATAGCACTCAGCTGTATTTTGTAGATAAAGAGGCAAGCAATATACTAGGTTAGGTTAGGTTAAGTTAATCTGGTTGGTCAAAGACCTCGCATAGACCGGGATTGATCCTTAGCGATACCAGCAGATGAGAAGAGAACCTGCAAGTATGGCAGCCTAGTTCTTGGTGCCTGTATCGAATGACTCCCACACAGATTTAACATACTTTAGCAATCTACACAGTTCCACTCCCGATACAAGTTCAAGACTATGAAAAGTGTACGTACCAAGACAGTTATATCTAGTGCGGCTTAGAGCCGGACAGTGGCACAGTAGATGCTCTACTTTCTCAATTACCCCGGGTTCCTTACATTTCCTGCAGGTGCCGTCAAGTATTTGCCATATTTTGACGGTATACAAAGCCGAAGCAAACACGATATAAATCTCATTCAGTATATATAGGGTGTTTTTTTTAGTGGTATAGAACTTCGAATTGAAATAAAACGCAAGAAAATCGTTTTAATGTCCATCAATTTGGCTTTATTGGAAGGATAATTTTATGCCATTAACGTTTAAATATGATTTCGGGCATGTGGCCGCCGCGGCTGGCTCGAATAAAGCCAATTCTACAGGTCCAATTTTCAACCACTTTTTCGAGCATATGGGGCGAAATTATGCGCTCATCGAATGTTTCCTTCAATAAATCGATTGTGACGTGCGCTGTGTGGCATGTAGCGCCGTCTTGTTGGAACCACAACTCATCCACATTCATGCCATCCAATTCGGGAACAAAATAGTCGGTTATCATGGCTCTATACCGGTCTCCATTAACGGTAACCAACGGTCGACCATAAAATGGACGGAGCTTGCGGTAAACTTCGCGAACTGAATCATTATTTTCGAAATAAATTTGCACGATTTGCAAGCGTTGTTCTTTTGTCAACCTGTTCATGATGAAATGGCAAACCAAACTAAATATTAATCACTTGACAGCTGACAAAATGGCCGCCAGTTAAAAAAGTGATGCCAACTTAAAGTTCTATACCTCAATAAAAAACACCCTTTATATATTTATCGGCTGCTTTAATTATCCCGGATTATGTGAATTCGTATAATTTCAAATAATTTTCAGCTACGCTGCCCTTGCCAAGAGGTTTTTTTCTTTACGAAATACTAAAGGTATCGAATTCTAAAAGAATTTCATGAGTCCCTATCATGAGGTTTTCCAGAGCAAAATATGCCAGAATAATACATAAACAATTGAAGGTTGGCTGTGAATAACGTTATAAGTGACAATATAATAATTTTTCAGGAGAGCCAAAAAACGTATTTTAAAGCAAGATTGTTTTTTTTTTGGGAAAAGATTTATACGTCTATGATAGTTGCTTGTACGCCTCTCCGATACAGCGCTCTCCGAATGCTAGTCCTCACGATTGCATCGAACTCCACCTTTCAAAGTCTACGAAAATTATATAAATAGAATAATAGTGCTTATTTACTTCTTCACTTATAACACGCAGTGTTCGCACGTGATCTACACTTACCTGCCTTTTCGGAAGCCTGATCGTTATTGCCTTAACGCATCGCAAAGAAGTGACAACCTTAGCAATACAATTGTTGCAACGATTTTCTGTAAGGTGTTTGGTAAGGTTGAACCACGCTAGATTTTATATTCTCAAAGGTATCCCTTCTTCGCTGTAGCTATTATGCAAGCTTCGGTTAAACGATTTGGGTTTTGATTAGACTGATCAACAAGGTTTTTGCCATACGGATTCTGTATGCTAATTATTATTTATCATGCACAGATTTGTTGTGACACCCAGCTATGATTTTACCTTATTTTCCGTTAATACTACTGTACGTACTGTTTAATTGCATCCAGTTTTCATTTAAAAAAGAGTAATATTTTGAGTTTAGCAAAACGTTTTTATTTTCTCAACATGCAAAGGAAGTGCATCAATCATTATAATTCTTTTTGCTACGTATGTGGTGAACTAACTTTCAAAAGTCTGCGACGAACGGCTCAGGTTTTGCGTACTTGAGAGAAAAGTTTCCTAAAGTTAGTGACGCAAAAATAAAGAAAGGAATTTTCGTCGGACCTCAGATCAAGGAATTGTTGAAGGATAAGAAATACGAAGAAAAGTTAAGTTTGTTAGAGAAATCTGCTTGGAAAAGTTTTAAAAATATTTATAATAAAATTTTTTGGGCAACCACAAAGCAAGTAACTAAATATGTCACTCAAAATACACTTTCTACACTCCCACCTCCAATTCTTTCCCGAGACCATAGGAGCCGTTAGCGGCAAACACGGCGAAAGGTTCCCTCAGGATATTTCCAGCATGGAAAAACGATACCAGGGCAAATGGAGTCCTCGAATGTTATCAGATTATTGTTGAACACTTGCAAGAGACCAGCCTCAGGTGAAATACTCCAGAAAATCATAGCTTTTAGTTTAAAAAAAAATATTATCAAGTATAATTGTATATAAATTATCAGTATTTTTTATGAAATATAAAATTCTTGTCAACAAAAAACTATGGGTGTCAACTTTTTCCACCTTAGGAAGTCAAAATAAAGTAAAAAATACCAAAAAAGTTCATGTGACAAATTAAAAGTTCATTTTTGTCAATCAGTGTTATTAGTTCATATATTGCAGATTAATTTTGTAATTATATTTGCATTCTACATTCTTAAAAAATAACATGCAATAGATTTAAATAACCATGTTTCTTTCGCTTGCACTACGAGTATTTTGAACAATGCGAAATTACTCTTTTTTTTGATAATGCTTCCTATTCAAAAAGTTCAAGCTGCTTTTCATCTCCTTCTTTTTAACAAATTGATACTATATTTTCATATATATTCTAAAATTTCATTTACGATTAAAGCACTTGAAGATTGGGACAACAAGGACAAAGAATAAGAAGTGCATGCACCCTTTAGAATGTTTCCCGTTGAATAATTTTGCTTGAAATTATTAAAATAATGACCTACTTTTAGTTGTGTAGTAACTATTTTACATACAAGTGTAATGATGCATAAGTTTTCGAGTTTGGTTATCCAGTAATGTTGTAAAATATTTATGGCAATTTGCCATTGCAATAATGCTTCATGCCACCACACATGCAATTCTTTTCGTTTTCTTGACTTAATATTGAAGTATTGTGTGGATTTCTTGTATTTTTTTTTCTGTTCTTCTTTTTTCTTGTTGTGGATTGCAAGTGGAGGAAGAAAAGAAAGGTATTAAAAATGTATGAGGGTGGAGGATTAATATCAAAAATATAAGTTGCCTTAGGAAGTGCATTTAATGTTTGGTGATCAGCAGAATAATTTTAGTGGAGCTGTATTTTGCTGATAGTGGGCATTTTATATCCATGAGGGTAAACTATAACTTCAATATATTAATTTTCCCGGAAACCTGCTGTGTCTGTTCAAAAAGCACCAACTAAAATATACATTAGTTATGGTTAAGCTCTAGAACATGGACGTTCAAAGTAGTGCCAGTGTGCCGAACTTTACCAGGCTTCCTATGCAAATATAATACTCACGCAAAAATATATTTATGGCGGTGGGCAGCACTGCTCTAGAAGCAGCTGATAGAGACGTCAACAGTGCCAACTTAAAGATCACTACTATTTTCTCTGTACACAGATAAAACTCATTTTCCAATTCAAACACAAAATTTTCTGAATCAAATGTAAATTTGTTCAAATCAGGGGGCAAATTACGGCATTCGATACGATTCGAAATTTAAAAATATTTCCATATAAACTATAAAATTGAAATATTTCGTAATTTCGTAATTTCAAATGCAAATTTTGTAATAATTTGTTTAAAAAAAAAATCTGTGATATTTTCAATCAACAAATTGTCTGATTCAACAAATTTTTTACCGAAATTAAAAAACAAATGAAAAAAATAACTTCTGTACAATATGTAAATTCTATATTGGAACAGAAATTGTCTATAAGCAATTTTATTACAAATAACTAAAAATTTTCACTCTATACAGTTTTTGTTTTTTGCTTAAAAGAAAATTGGAACAAACTATTTACTGGAACAGTGAAAAATATTTATTGAAACTACATTTTATTTTTAGCAAACGCATGATTGAAAATTTTCTGGGAATAATTTTTTCTGTACTGCGAACCGAACAAAAACTGGGATACAAAATAAAACAAATTTTTTTTGATCCGCTCTCGTAGCTAAAATTTTGCTAATTTCTTTTGCAGCACTCGTTGTCATTCTTACCAGCCAAGGCAATTTGATTGTAATGAAAAAAGTTTTCCACAAAAAAATATTCAAATTTTCCTCTCTGCACATGCATGTTGTACACGACTCTATGCAGGCCTTTCACCTACCCTCTGCCATGCCAGCAACATCACACACAACACTAAGTGGAATTATATGAAACAACAACAATAAACTGGAAAAAAATGTAATAAGATTTTTTTTTGTATTTGTTTTGGCTCAGATTGAAAATAAAATTAAGTGCATTACAAACAACAGCAACACCAAAGCATCTCTATGTCATTCAACCAAAACATTTATATTTATATTTTTACCTTTTGCCAAATATTTTATTAAAAAAACCAGTGATAGATAGAAAGAGAAACAGAGGGCGGAAGTAGATCTGTGTTTTTTTATTCTCCTTTTTTTATATAAAAAAATTAATTTTTTGGTTATTTGTTGGCTGTAGATTTTAAGTCACTTCAATAAATAGCTGGGTTGAAAGACTAACACACAAACTAACTGAATAAAAAACAAACAGAAAGACATTTTTAAAGAATGACAGTTGTACACACGCAGAGAGAGAGAGAGAGAGACAGACGGTCTGTCATATGGTTTTGACTTCTTTATTTTTTTGCATATTGGTGCAAATAAACTTTTAGGCAGCCACCAAAATGACGCTGACATATGCTGGCTTTAGTTGTGTTGTGTGCCGTTGACATGTTTGGATTAGAACAACAAACAACAACCAATAAACTAGAAATTCTAACAATTGGCAGTGAACGAAATAATAAATGACATATTGCAAATAGAAAAATTCCGAAATGCGTCACTTTTTTTTTCGAACATACGAGTATGTGCCTACAGCAAAATGAATTTATAAATGATTTATTTTTTTCGTTTTCTTTTTTTTTTTTTGGAAAAATTACATAAAAAGTTTAACATATCCTTGTAAATGTAAAAGGACATTTTATTTTGCTTTTGCTAGAGGCCAGCAAGTTTTTCAAAATTAATTAACTGGTTTATTTGTATACAAGTACGATTTTAGAAAAATATATTAGACTTTTTTAAATGTTCCAAACTAGCGGAGTTGTTTGCTCAACACGCTTCAATTTGCAAAAGAAAAAGAAAAAAAAATCGTCAATATACGAGTATGATTGTAGCGAAAAAATTGTATATATTTGGAAACTTCAAAGTTTTGTGGGAATTGATTTTGAGTGGGAGTGATGAACATGTCATTTCCTAAACGAAAAGCTGAATTTTTTTTATGCTTTTATACTTCAGTAAAAAAAGAATCTTTGACTTTCAAAAGCACCACCAATGGAGCTGCTTTCAATTGCATTTCCCAGCTTTAAACTCTTCTGGGGGTCGAGTTTAAGCAAAGACCTCTGTATCAGCCACTGGACGCTTTACGGCTCAGACGGCTGAATTCAGAATGCACAGCATTATGAACGCGACAATAATTTTTTTTATAAATTTAAATTAAAACTTTTCAGAAAAAAATTCAATAGAACAATTTGCATTTGATTAGTTTTTTTATTCGCAAAATGTTTATTCGAATAATTTTTATTGGCATAATATTTACTCGAATAATTTTTATTCGCGTAATATTTATTCTAATAACATAAATTCGAATAATTTTTTTCCCTAAAATTTTCATTCGAATAATTTTTTGAACAAAACTTTTTTAATCGAATCAGAAAAAATTTTATGTATATAATATTTTGTATTTTAACTATTTTCGTTGGCATAATTTTTATTTATTTTATTTATTATTATTATTTATTTGCTTAGCTTTTGTTCGAATAATTTTTATTCGCATAATGCATATATACATATTCGCATAATTTTCTTCTGAATAAGTTTTATTTTTTTACAATATTTATTTGAATAATTTTCACTAAAATATTTTTTTTTCATTCGAATAATTTTAATTCAAAAAGTTTTTAATCGAATCAGAAATAGTTTAATATAATAGTTTGTATACAATTAAATTTTATTCGCATAATTTTAATTGAAACAATTTTAATTCGCATAATATATACAGTAGTTTTCCTTTTTAACGAACTTTCGATTCTGCGAACATCGCATTTAGCGAACACACAAGTGCGCTCCATAGAGTACCTTATATAGCGAATAAAAAATATTTTTTGTGCTCAATTTAGCGAACAAATAAGATTCATAATTTTAGTTTAAAAAAGCATAATGTGAAGTAATTTTTAACTAAAAACAAAGTTAATAGCAAAAAGTACCACTATTTTAGGTTCTGTTTATGTAGCATTTTTGTTTGATTATGCTGCAATGATCAGTTACGCATATTCTTTCGTGGTGTAAACCATAGACTAACATAACCATAGACATACATATTCATATTCTGTGGTGTAAACATAAAAATGAGTACAAGAAAGAGACTTTTTTTTAAAAGAAAAACTAAAAACTGTGCATGATTACTAAAATGGATTGCGAGTTGTAGATTTGTGCAAAAAATATGGATTAAGAAAATCGACCGTATGTACAATTTAAAATCAGAACAAAGTCTTATAAAAAATGCAGGAAGTGCAAACTTTAAAAATATGAAAGCCGTGAAACAAGGTGAATTTCCAAGAATAGAGAAACAACTTTTTTCTTGGTTTCTACGACAACAAAATAATGTTAATTTGTCAACTTAACTGATTTTAAAAGGAATTTGGGAAGATGTCACAGAACAAATTTTATTTGTTCCAAAAAAAAAAACAACATTACTCAACAAAATTTTTATGTAAAATTTTCAAGGAAATTCAAGATGAATTTGAATCTTTTTTTCATTCAAATTATTTTATGTTTTAATGTAATGAATTGTACCTTGTTTAATTTTTTTAATATGTTATACAGATCTCTAAACATATTTCAAAATAAACGACAAATAATACAGCTCTAGTTATTTATTTATTCATAACATCGGTACTAGATATAAGTATGGCATATAACGAACTTTTCAGTTTAACGAACAGGCCTGATAAAGTACTGGTTCCTTAAACCAGAAAACTACTGTACATATTCGAATAGTATTCAGTCGAATAATTTTTTTTAAAAAAATTTGTATTTGAATGATTTTTATTCAAATAATTTTCATTCGTACCTTTATTTGAATAATTTTCATTCCAACAATTTTTATGCTCATAATTAATTCGAATAATTTTCATTTGAATAATTTTTAAGCAAAAAAACTCTAAACTCAAAACAGAAAAAGTTTAATATAATAATTTGTATTTGAATAATTTTCATGAGCATAAATTTTATTCGCATAATTTATATTCGTATTATTTTCATTCGCTTAATATTTATTTATTCGAATAATATTTATAGGAAAATTTTTTTCGAACAATTTTCATTGGTATAATTTTTAATTAAAAAAATTTTTAATCGACTAAGAAAAAATTTGATTTAATAATATCTACATATGTATGTATTTTATTCGTATAGATTTTATTCGCATATTTATTTAAATAACTTTCATTTGAATAGCTCTTATGCGCTTAATATTTATTTAAATAATTTTCATTCAAATATTTTTTTTTTTCAAATAATTTTCATTAGAATAATTTTTATTTAAAAAATTTTTAATCGAACCAGAAAAAATTTAATATGTATAATAACTTGTATATGAATAATTTTTATTGACATATTTTTAATACGGAAATTTTTTTCCGCAAAATATTTTTTCGAATTATATTCATTCGAATAATTTTTGTTCCAATAGTTTTTATTCGAACAAAAAAAGTTTGACATGTAAACAATTTCTATTTGTATTCGAATAAATTTACTCGAATAATTTTGTTCAACAAATTTTTAGTCGAATCATTTTCATTCGAATAATATATTTTTATTATTATTTTGTTTTTTCGTATAATTTTTATCCGAGTAAATTTTTTTGGAAACAATTTTCTTCAACGAATTTCAAAAGAAATCTCTTTATTTTCTCACTTGTTTCTCTAATAACTTAATTGCATATTTTTATAAGTAGATTATGAATCTTGTGTGAAACAATATTAGCCAATTGAATGAAAACCCAATTGAGCAGAAACTCGAATAATTAAAAAAGTTAAGTATTTAGTTCGAATATGGGCAAATTTGAAAAGTTGTCAAAACTACATATCCGTCAGCTGAAATGTAAATCCACGTAACTAATAAAAAATTAAAAATCGTATTTTTATTACTTATTGGGTATTACATCGAATTATATCGAACCCTTTTTTTGATTTAATCGTAAGCGACATGTAAAAAAGACTTTTTTATTGAAGTTAAACAATTTAGACTCTACCCATAGTTTAGAATTATCAAAATGCCTCATTTTTTGATAACTTTTAAGATATGGGCTGTAAAGTTTTATCGTAAAGACAATTTACGTATATTAAACATTTTTGAACATTATAAAAGAACCTTCTCCTGAAAACTTTGTTATTTTTTATTTCTACCCATAGATATCTATTAGTGTACAGATATCTATCGTGTAAGTCAAATTTTATAAGGTAAACTCGTAGGTAAAAAGCTTACGTTAATTATCTGTATGTAAAAATTACGGGCATAAATCGAAAACAGAGCTAGCTGCATATGTCCCTAAAAATGTTCAAACGTCTATCATAAAAATCAACCGAATTAAAAATAGAAATAAATAAACTTTACTTCTTCAGTCACGTCAATACTTTTCTTTAGTTTTTTCTATCTCTCGTATAAAATTTAAAAAATCACAACTAATTTTGCATTTCAGCTATTTATTGGTTATTGGAACGATCGACTAGCCCGCCCCGTATTTTTATTTATATTTTTACAGATGTTTCTGAGATGTTAAAAATTGTATAAAGAAAAATATGTATATTCATGTGTTAGAAAATTTTGACGATTTTCTTCGGTTTGCCAATTTTTTTTTTAATTTTGGCGGCTTTTTCGTTTTATTTTAGTTTAAGGTTTTTGTTTTGGTTTGCCGATTTTTTTTTATATTTTTGGCGTTTTTTTCGCTTTGACGATTTCTTTCGGTTTTGGGCGTTTTATAGTTTTGGCACCTTTTATCGTTTTGTATTTAATTTTATTTAATTATGTAAATGCAAAAAACGTTTTGAAAAGTCTTTCAAGGGAGTTAAGCATACGGTTTGTCACGTCCGCACCCAAAAGCAACGTTTTACAGATTATAAAAAAATATGAATGACAAAGTGTGTAACGTCTACAACAGAATGAATTTATTCTGATATGATGTTTACGTCCTATCCGTTCGATCGATAACTTGTATTGAAAATAACAATAAATTAAGAAAATTTGTTTTTGTTTTTAATATATGGGCATTTGCACGAGAAAGTCCACTTTGTCACGTGCGACAACAAGCAATTAAGCATGTATTTCAGAACAAAGTAACTCGATTTTTCTTAAAATTTTACCTAATGTAGAGCTGCTTACGAACTACACAAATATATAAAGAAGTAAAAAAAAGTTTCGTTTTCTTTGAAAAAACAAACATATTTGTTTAGTGGAAATGCCAATATGTAAGTAATCCATCCAACGTTTACTGTCCACATCGTTGTTTTGTTTGCACCAAAATGATTTGTATCATCTTAATTTTTTTCAACAACATGAAAAACGAAGAGTGTCATTAAAAGCATAAAATATCTATTGCCATAATAAAAACTATAAACTTTCCCCCGATTCAAAACTTCATTCCTGCTGCTTAACAAGAATCTTATAAATTTCCTACTGTTTGTGTGTTTTTTTTTCATCTTGCTAAAATGTTTTGTTGTTCTTAAACAAGACACAATTTAAAGTTTTTGCTGTGGTAACTAGTTTGTATGTATTAAGTTGTTATTGTTGTTGTTGGCATAATTTATTGCTTGACCATTACTTTGGAACCAAGAAAACAGCCAGCCAAGCCAGTCAGCCAAACCGACCGACCAAGCAAACAATTCGAAAGCAATAAATGTGGAAGGAAATTAACGGAAGCATTATAATGTGGCGATAACCTAATTCTTTAAAACACAAAATGTACTTGAAACTTAATAGAAACAATAACTGAAACGACTATTATAACAACAACAGCGCTATAGCAATAACAATAATTGCTTTACCAACAAATATACAAGACAAAGTAAAGTTATGGCTAAAGTTGGTCACAGCAAATGCATAAATTTTGTGTTGAGGAAAACAGTAAGGAAGCACTTAAACAAAATCTAATAATTTACATACACACACATGCATAATACATGTGTAGACATTAATGAAATACAAGCTTACAAAGAAACTTGCACGTAAAGAAATTTATATAAAGTAAGTAAAATCAGAAATGAAAAAGTTCAAAGAATTTCCAAGTTGAGAAATAATCTCTTTTTCTAACGTAGAAATGGTTTATCGGAAAGAGATTTGAGCTTAATAATAAAATCATCTCACACAAACAAATACATACTTATTTTGATGACCTTGATAAATCTTAGTTTTTCGAAGGGAGAAATCTAGAACAGAATGTGTAGGTAAAATGATTTTTTATTCAAAAAACCTATGTTTCATTCAAAAAGTCATGGACCTCTTAACCCGCTTTTGAATATGACGAATCCATTCTATAATAAAACTTTCCTATTCGAGCAGTCAAGGAAATTCACACTGAGGCACTACTTTTATATTGCGAATTTTCATTCGTACACTTTATTCATTCCTTATAATAGTACCGGTATTCCTTTTGAGTGTATGTGTATGTGTAGTTAATAACAATAACAATTTACATCAGTGGTAGGCAAATGCATACTGTTATGTTTTTGCTTGTGAGAGAGATTCGCGAACAATACATGTATATACATATGTATGTATGTATGGATGTGTGTATGGCATAAGTAGTATTTTATATTCTCTGCTCGTATAACGAACAAATAAAACATGGCGTGGACACACAATAATATTCAGATAAACACACACACGCAAACAAATACGCACATGAAGTGACTCGAAATTAGGGAAGTTGCGTATAAAAAAATTACTAGATTTAAATTTGCTTGCAAAAATGTGTATTTAAATATAATTTGCTCCTAAATTTATTCGTGTGAAACTTATTTTACTAAAATTTATTCTAATAAAAATACTCGAATAATTTTTTTTTTCGAATAAAATTTTTATTTAAATTTTTATAAATTTATTGAAAATTTTTTCGTTTAATAGCAAACAAATAAAAAAATTTCAATGCAAGCTATTGAAATAAAAACTATTACAAGACAAGTTATCTGAACAAAATTTCTCAATTGAAAATTATTCGATTCATAATTTTATGAAAAAAATTATTCGTAATTTCGATATAAGTCCTTAATTGTAATTTTTTTAACAACTTTTTTCTGTGATACAAAATTTTCGTTTAATAAAGAACAAGTAAAAATCATATCCAAGATTTTTGAATAAACGCTAAACAAATAAAAACTGTTGACAGACAAGTTAGTGGACCAAAAATTAATCCATTGAAAATTATTCGGCTTATAGTATCACTAAAAAATCGTACTTGTATTCGATTAAAAATAGTTCGTATAAAAATTATTCGATTAAAAATATGTACTTCGTATCCATCCAAAAGTCATTGTACTGAAAGTATGGGGAAAAAGGTCGCTTGAATAAAAATTATTCCGCTAAAAATTTTTCGATTCAAAATAATTCGTATAAAAGTTGTTCGAGTAAAAATATGTAGTTAGTGTCAAAAAGTTTTTGAACAATATTTCTTGCAACGCTTTTGAACAATTTCTATCAGAATTACTCGACTAAAAACTGTTCGATTAAAAATTATTCGAATAAAAATTTTTGAAAAAAATTTTTTGCAACGTTTTTGAAATTTTTTGTGTAATGACAACTTGCGGCAAATATTTAATTATAACAAAAATCAATAAGTGAAATTTATTTGCTGGTGGTTAAGCGATGTCTATATGCATTTCATTGTTGCTTTAAAAATCGTCAGTAGACTTCAACTTATAATATAATTATGACAATATGTCGAATAATAAATCTCTTGAACAAAAATCAATCGCATTTAAATTTTTGCAGTAAAAATTATCCCCGTATAATATAAATGAATAAAAGCTTAAAAGTTATTTAATAAATATTCATTTCAAAATGCAACAAACAAAAATTATTCGATTAAATTAATATCACGTACTTTTGATACATGTAAGTCTCTAAAAAAATTTGTAAAACTTAATTTTTCCTGTAATACAAAATTTAAGTCGAATAAAATCTAACGAACTACTCGTATTCCAATAGAACGTGTTACAATAAAAAATAATCCCACAGAAGTCATTCATATAAATATTATTGTTATAAAAGTGATGGAAATAAAGCTGTTTGGAGTAAAATTGCTTGAATACATATTACTCGATTAAAAATCATTCGAATAAATTGTTTTTGAACAATTGAAAGTAAACAGAAAGTGATTAGAGTAAAAGTTATTTGGAGCCGAATCAACTAAAAATTTTGCTATTAAGATTTATTCGCATGCAAATTTTTGGAAAATTTTTTATTCAATGTTCTGAAAAGATTTGTTTGTGTAATAATTCGTAGCAAATAAACAACTTAAATAAAAATTTTCATAATTTTTCGCCTTTAATTTAAAAAAATGAAAGCTATTAAATTAAAATTTACTCAATTAAAATTATTCAATTTTAAAATGCAACAAATAAAGATTGTGCTATTCATAATTTGACGAACAAACTTTCAGTACATTGAATTAATTGAATTTTTTTAAACAGGACTTTTTCGTGTAATAGAAATTTACAGAAATCGATTTAAACAATTCTCACGAACTCCTCATCCAATAAAATAAAAATTTAATGAAATTATTCATTTAAAAATTATTCGATTAAAATTTATTCGAATAAAATTTTATTAAAAATATGAAGTCAATAGAAAGGTATGGGAATAAAAGTTATTTCAATCAGAAAAATTATTCGCTTAGAAATTATTCGATTAAAAATCTAGATAACAGTGAATATTTGCTAACAGAGTTGCAATTGCAAATAATCAAACAGAAGTCATTTACATAAATATTATTGTGCTTAAAGTGATGGAAATTAAAGTAATTTCAATGAAAATTATTCGATTAAAAACTTCGAATAAATTTTTTTTAAAACATTTGCAATCAATAGAAAGTGATGGGAATAAAAGTGATTTAAATGAGTAAAATTATTCGATTAAAAATTATCCGGAAAATTTTTTTAAGAAGTTATTTCTTGCCAAGTTTTTTTATTTCAAATAATTCAAATAGAAATTACACATATTAAAGATTTTTTAATAAAAATTATATGTACCTGCATAATTTGAAGGCATAAATGATATTAAATTAAAAATTATTATGAAAAAATTATTGAAATTTCAAATTCAACGAATTCTAATTCGAATAAACGTAATTGCAATACAAGCTAATCGAATAAAAATAATCTTTTTTAAAATTATTTGAATTATAGATTTTCGAAATAATTCGGAAATAATTCATCTAAATATAGTTGTAATAAAATTTATGAAAATAAGAACTATAAGAAAATAAGTCCTTTACATAAATATTATTGTGCTTAAAGTGATGGCAATTAAAGTAATTTCAATGAAAATTATTCGATTAAATATTTTTCGAATTACATTTTTTAGAAATTTTTCAAGTCAATAAAAAGTGATGGGAATAAAAGTTATTCAAATGAGTAAAACTATTCGATTAAAAATGTTTCGATTAAAAATAACTCGAATAATTTTTTTTTTAATATTTCTAAGGTTATTTTTGTGTAGAAAAAGCTTTTAAAACCAATGAAATGCTCTGCTAATAATTGAAATAAATACTAATTGCCTTTTTCCTTTTGAATGAAATTTAACACAAAACAATAAAATAATAATACCTATAAAAACCAGTATTAAACTCGTTGCAACTGTGCAACCAAAATTAGTCGGTATCCACTGCAGTGTTGCCAGAATATCAAAAATATAACGGGTACTTGATCAGACGTTAGTATTAGCGAAACTTTATCTTTTACTTTTTATGCAATTTTTTGGACAAATACTTTTCTTAATACGTCTCTATATAATAACTTTTTCTGGTCCAATATTTCCTTTGACATTGCCTTGTTGTACTTGTAACAATATTTCACAGATTGCAAATACGAACATTCGTTACATCCCTACTTGAAATAAATAAGAAATAGATATGTACATATGTACATCCTTAAACAGCATAAACGTCTTATCAACATACAGCATGCATACAAAGTAGGTAAACAATTTAAAATGACAATAAGCAACAGAATAATAATCATCGCCTCCACTATTTTAATAACGATAATGATAATTGCTTACAAATTCTGTGTGATAATAATAGCAATAATGATCATTATCCTTCTAGATCTTGTCTCACAGATAATATGCTAAGCAAAGCATAATGCAAACAAATGTGGAAGTATATTGCACATATTTTGCTACATTATGGTTAATAATTTAGGAATTTGCCGAAATTATACCGTCCTTGTCTATCGTTAATTTCTAGCTGAAGAAGGGTTTTGTTAGAAAATTTATATGTGCAAGAATAATCTACTATGTTTATTCGTTAATATGAGGTTTATATTTGCATTATGCACACTAAGAACATTAAAATTAGTTTATGTAAAGTACATACATACATATTTAAATATCGCTGTTAAGAAGTAGAAAGGCCCTAACTCAAATCACTGTAACTTTACAGGTGAAGGTAAAAAAATAATAATAAATAATACAAGTGCTTGTACAACTGCTTGTAAAAGCGTTATTTTTCAAACTATTGCAATAAATTTTTGTGGCGATGTGTATTTTTGTAAAATGTATGGGAATCACTGAAAAACTAAATTTCGTGAAAATATGAGGTAGGGCCTTTCTACTTGTTAACAGCGATATGTGCATGAGTGTGTGTGTATGCATGTGAAAGAAGTTTTATGTAGCAATAGAAAACTTGGTAAAATTGAATTTTGTTTGTTTTGTTTTTGTATACACTAAACGGAATTACGGGTAAGATTTGTAAAAATTATTATGCGGGCCTCTTCTATTTTGAGTGTCGTTTTAAAACGTGTTTTTATAAGAACGACAATTTTGCATTCGGACCAATTCTCGTATCGTTTGAAACGACACATACGGTGATAATATTTTATTTATTTAATTGGTAATACGGTGCATAGGTAACACGGCACATTTCAATGAAAAATTTTACTTATCTGTCGTTTTGAAACGGTAATCAAATGAGAATAGGTCCGTTTGAAAATATACTGTGTTGCCCTAGCACCGTGTTACCACTGAAGCATAAAATTACAATTTTTGTGTGTCGTTTTGACACGTTACTCATTATTTCATTTAGATTTTTTTATTGTATTTTTATTGATTTTTTATAGAATAAATATATCAAACTATTTGATTCGAATACCTTTTAATCCAAGACTTTTTTATATGGGATATAATAATCTGTTTTCATATATTTATTTTTTTGCATATTTTTTACTTTAAATATATTGAATCTAATTATCTTTACTGAAATAAATAATAATTTGTAGAATAAATTTCATGCGAATGATAAATTAAAAAAAAAAAAAGTTTTTTTACACCAGTGCTTAATAGAATAATTTTTCATCAAATATAGAGAAAACTCCGATAACCGGTGGTGGTATTTTTGTCTGGTTACTAGAGGTGTCCGCTCATGAGAGAGGTACACATTTTTGGTAGTTCATTGTGGTTAAAAAAAAATATGAGTAGACTGTTTCAACTTAGATTAATACAATTTCAGCTGTTGGGTTTCAAAATTAGTTTCAATGTTTTTTATTTGCTGAAATGCAACAAAGTCGTCTCTAGAAAAATGCTTCAAACGGGCAATTTGTATAGTCCCCATTTTTATGATTGATAAACAATTTTTTTTCTGTGCCATTTTGTGACACGAGCTAAGCAAACGACTTCTTCAAATAAACAGCAATTTCTGTGCGGTGTTCATGCGAAAAACTAAGAATTGTGAATAAAAAATATTTGAATATTATTCTATTCGAATGATTTTTATTCGAGTATTTTTATTTTCGCATGTAATATTTGGTTCTTTCGATGAAAAATTTCGAATTATTTGCTTCGACTTGCACTTATTTTAATTCGAATATTTTGTATCAAATTACCTTTAATCGCAAGTGTTTATTCGAAAAGTTAGGAAATGTGAATAAAAAAAATTCGAATATTTTTATGCGAATGATTTTTATTCGAGTAATTTTTTTAATTGCCCTCTAGATTTTTTTTGTTAGTTTTATTGTCAATTACTGTGACTTAATCGACTTTAAACTATTTAAACCATTTAGGTTATTGCAAATTTAAAAAATTTTGTGTGAAATTGTAGAAATTACTGTAGACAATGAAGATTTCGCATTTTAAACATTATTTTTCCACTTTGCAAATAATTCCCCTGAAAAAATTTAAATCGTCAGGATGAATATAAAACAAAAAATTAGACACTTTGCTTCTGAGGGCAAATAAATATACTACTCCTTCATTGCCTTAAAACACTTAGGATATATATTGGATATATATTGGATCTTACCATTCCTTTCTAGTTTTTTTGCTCAAGTGTACGAATGTCGCTTGCGTCGCCTTGGAACTGCCCATATGTATGTACATATTACCTTCTTTATTATAAGACATGCATACATAATAATTTGTTTATAAAGTGTTCAGAAAACAAATTTAATTAAATAAACCTTTTATAAATCTTTTTTTTTTAATGAGCAAGGTTTTTAACAAATTTTATAATGAAGTCTTATAACAGAAAAACTAGTAACTATCTTATTTAAAAATTGATATGACTCTGATTTAAGGTAACAGTGATTATTTTGATGATTATTTATACTTGTGCAACTGCAAAGAATTTTACATTACTGCATATTGCTGATATGCTCCTCAGACCCCAAATAGAAATATCGTTTTGTTAGAAAATTTAATTGAAAGTGATATTTTTCTATAATAGTGTGAGAACTCTGTTTTATGAAATTTTTACCTACACATCCACCATGAGATTTATTTTATACACTTTATAGTTTTCTTTATGATAACAAACTTTCTCTAAAATCAGAACTGCTCCATATGCTGAAAGATTTAACTGAACGAAGTTGATCTATCAATAGCTTTGAAGATTATGTGAACGAAAACAGCGCTGATAAGTTTCAAATAATTAAAAGTAAAATTTTTTACTTTTGCAGATTCAATGCAATTTCTAGTTGTAAAACCTTTAATTGAAATAAAAAAAAAATTATACTTTAAATTGGCAGTAGTTGCTTTGTAACCTATTTTCTTTATAATTTATAAGACGTCTTAACAAATGTTAGCTGAGAAATGTCGTATATGCAATTGCTAAGTAGTTATTTTACAAATCTTTTTTAAGTCGGTGACGTAATATTCAACTGGGTTGTCTGATAAATCACTCATACGCACTGGTTTTCAATATAAACAAAGGCATACTTTAAGGGCTTTAAAAATAATTGGATTTGGTGCGTATGATTAATATGTAAATACCAAATTATCATTCGGCATACGTACATATATTATGTTATGTTTTTTTGGATTTTTGGGTGTGTATTTTGTAGTATGTATGTACATATGTTTATGTGTATATGTAATTCAATGGCATGCATTAAGCTGAATTCACCAATTTTTAAAAAATTGTGAAACAACATACAAAACTAAATATTTCCGAACAAAAATTAAACAGTTTTTTTTTGTTCTTTTCAGTTCATACAAAGATATCCAAATAAATCGTTTCCTGAATCAGACAAGCTCAAAGTTTTATTGTGTACGTAGTACATACGAATATTTAAGTTATTTGAAGCCAATAGGTTTCGTTTTTTGCTAGTTATAGATTTTATAAACTAATTGATACCTTCTCGAACATTTCGCGGTATATTTTTGTGGTATATGATAAAATTAAATTTTTCTCCATATGAATTTTTCCCCCTTCAAAATAGGGAATAAATGAGAATTTTTTAAAGGCCACAAATGTTTTACAAAAATATTCTCCATAATATTCTGTGTTAAATCCCTGAATAATCTTAAGGCTCAAATTTTCGCTTAAACATTAACAAATTAGTTAAAGCTCTCCCAATGTTATCAAAGGTTAATTTAAGACTTATTTTCACTTCCATAATAGCATAGATTTTTTTGTTTCTTTCTTTTTTTATTGTATAAAACTCTGCATACTTAAAGCTTTGAAAAAACATACAAATCGCTTTTTCATACTAACATGGAACTCTGCCACCCAACTGCTCTGCTTGTATTGGTTTTTATAATTAGAAAAGAAGTAACCGCAAACATTTACGTTTATAAACACAGTCCTATTTGCTTTTAAATTAACTTGTGTGTCTGTGCATAAGCTTATAGTTTCAGGTAAATGGTATGTAGTGCAAATTAGCATTTGCAAAACTAAATCTGCTAAATGTTAACCCAATTCTCTATGTGCACAATATAGTCAATGAATTTTTTTTAAAGCAATGTTTAAAGGGAAAATTAACAAATAATTTAGGCAACAGATATTTTGCTCGGTTAAGTAATTATGAGTTATAACGCACAGCTGGTTAATATGTTGGAATTTTACTTACTTCCCTATAAAGTTAATGTTCTGTTAAATTTTCATAATCGGTATGAAGGCTGGTTATTCAGATTCAAATAACTAAATAAAAGTCAATCGTGACTTAAAATATGTTGCTAATAAGTTGCTAAAATTTTGCTATTAAGTTGCTAAATATTTGCAACTTAAGCTAACTTCATGCCAATTTTTTCTTATATATAAGGCCGTTGATTTTTTTTATAGAAGCGGCACCTTAGCATCAAAGAGTCGTAAGAAATTAAGAAAATTTGCATTAAAATTTTTTTAAATACACACAAAAAAGTAATATGAATGAGTTTGTAATATTAATTTAAATATTTGTAATATTAATTAAAAAATTAATTAAAGTTTCACCTATAAACAATTTGATAATATCAATTAAGTTTTTCCACTCAAATTAATTAATACAATTAAAAATTAAATTGAATCAATTAAATTATTAATTGAAAACATTAATTGGTGAATACTTTTTTCTGTGTAGTTTAATAGTTTTCATTTCATTTCAACTGGCGTGAGTAATCATAGAAAAAAAAATTATATATTGCGGAAATTTTTAATGAAAACCAATTGTTTTATATATTGTAAAAGAATTTTTTGCTAACAAGCTGCCAATTCGTATAAGAATTCTAAATACCCAACACCTGAATAAATCTGATTTTATAAATTAATGTTCATACTAAAATTATACTACTTATTTTTCTATTTTCAGAAATATTATCTACAATTTAAGTATACACGATTTACAAGAACAACAACGTTTAGTATGGAATTCACCAGAAGATGATACAAAAATGTGTGTCGTCAAGGGCAAAGATGAGGTAAGTTTTAAGAAAATATTGCATAAGTTTAAAGAAAACAAAAACATTTATTTACAAACGATTACCTGACAAGAAACCCCTTAAAAATAATCTAGGTAGTATACATTTGTGTGTATTAAGTTAATAAAATGAAATGCTAAATTATTCGTCAAACAATTGCTTTTTTAGTTAAGAATACGCACACATGCTTTCATAGTCAACGGTGTGAAGAAAATTAAATTTTTTTGCTTAAAAAATGGCCGAGAATTCTGCTATTGGGGGTCTACTGTGTAGTTCGAAACAAAAGAAAATGCTTTCAAATTTGTGTGTTTATACATTTAAATTCGAAACCATTTTCTTTCGTTTCGAATTACAGAGTAGACCCCCTGAATTTTACATTTTATTATTATGCTTATTAATTCTACTTTATGTTATTTTTGTGGCAAAGAAATTTGTAGTGGAAATTTTAATTCAAATATACTCACTTGAGTACTGAGTTTACAATTTAGCACACACACACACACAACTCACAAAAGCACAGAAATTTGCACACGTTTTTTTTAATATACCCAGCAGTACGCAATCAAAGTTTCTAGTTAGCATTCTTAGCTCACTTGGATTGTTATTTATATAAACAATTCTAATGATGCCATTGTAACTAATAATAATTCTCAAGAACTTGGTCAATTTTAAATTGGTAAAAAATTCGAAATTAAATTCGAATAATCGAAAAAATACCTAAAGCTTATAATTTGGCATTTTTCTTTTCATATCAAAGTTTTAGAAACTTTTCGAAGATATTTTCGAATTTTCGAAGATTTCGAAATTATTATTATTGGATTTCTGTATTGAAAATTACATTTATTTTATATTTTTAAAACATTTAAAAAATATATTGGAATTTTCGAAGATAACCAAACCTTGAAATATTGCATTTGGAATTTTCGAAGATAACCATAATACATTGAGCAAACTATCTATTTTTCTAAAATTGATGCTACAATAAATATATTTAATTATTTTCAAACTTAGTCTTTCGAAAAAAGGAATTCGAAATTAAATTCGAATAATGGAAAAAAATAATAAGTTCATAAAGTATGTAATTTAGAATATTCGAAGATAACCAAACCTCGAAATATTGCATTTGCATCAAAATCTTAGATTTAAAAAAAACTATATTTCTATTATTTATAGAGTAGAATACAAAAATCCATGGTTATTTCTAAATTGCTAAAAAAAGTTCGAAATTAAATTCGAATAATCGAAAAAATACCTAAACATCATAATTTTGCATTTTCTTAGATGTTGGAAACTTTTCGAAGTTATTTTCGAATTTTCGAAATTAGCCAATGCTGGATTTTTTTACTTAAACTTAAGTTTATTTTATATTTTTAAAAAATTTTAAAACGGTTTTGTAAGTTTTTTTGAATTATGATTGAAGTCTACTGATGTGTTGCTTGAAATCGAACTATTTTAAACTAAGTGATGTCTAAAAATTTATTATGGTCCCATTGTGTTTTTTTTAATCTCATCATTTTAATTATAATTTTTTTATGCTACAAAAAAAAATCATTTATCTATATGTCGAATTTTTTTTGAGTCGCTTTAAGTCGCATCGCAAGCCCAAATAACACCCAAGAATATTTTAAATTAAAAATGTTCGTATTGATAATCCACTAAAAATAAAAAATTTACCATAAAGTTCGAAAACTCGAAATTAGTTCAAACATAAAGACTTTAAGGTGCTGCTAATAAGGAGGTTATCGTAGAAATACTTTTCAGTAGCAAGTTCGAATATCGAAATAAGTGATCAATATTCATAAAAAAGAATCGCATTTCTTTTACATTTTCTCCAAAATTGTTATTTTAGTAGCTCAGGAAATAAATATTTCTACATTTAAATGTAAAAACATAAATTTTTCAAGTCAAATGGTCTCTAGATTTTGCTATTTCGGTATAAGTTCGAATAAATTTTTCACCCAAAGATTTTTTTAAACCGAAACTAAGCCAAAAATAATAATATTTGTGTTTATTATACTGCATTAAAACTAAAATTTTTTTAAGCATAATACTTTCGAATGAAGTTAGAAACTTCGAACATTATTTCATAAAGTTAGTTATGCAATTTTTTTAAGTTAATAATGTTATTTGAAAAGTTACAGTTTCTTTCAATTTACTCGCCAATATTAATATTTTAATGATATTCGAAAATTCGAATATTAACTTCGAATTTTCGAATATACTTTAAAAAGTAGACATTTATGCATTTCAGTATAAAACTATAATTTTTGAAGACAAATCAATTATAAATTGGTTTTTAAAATTTCGAAATAATTTCGAAGAATTGGTTAAATATAAGTTTAAATGAGTAAAAATGTTCTATATAACATGACAAAATATAATATCATATAACAACAAACTTCATATAAAGTTTGAAATTTCGAACTTAATTAGAAAGTTAGTTGCGTAAATTTTTTTTTAATTTAATAAAGCTATGAAAAAAATTACGGTCCTATGCTCCTTGCAGGAGTAAAAGGAATAAATATATATAAATATGTATATGTATGCTAAAAATTAAAGTTTCTTTCAATTTATTCGCCAATATTGACATTTTAATGATATTCGAAAATTAACTTCGAATTTTCGAACATACATCAAAAAAAAGTATTACTTCATTTAAGTAGACAGCAATGATTTTTGAAGTTAAATCAATTCTAAACTAGTTTTAAAATTTCATAATAAGTTCGAATGCTTTATGCAATACTTAATTATAAACATTGTCTATATATTATGAGACACAAAAATTAAATTTCTTTTAAAAACATACTTTATATAAAGTTCGAAATTTCGAAAATACTATAAAAAGGTTAGTTGTGTAATATATTTTTTTTGTTAGTTTAATAAACTTATGCAAAAAACTGCTGTGTAATAGCTTTCAATTAATTCGCCAAATATTGAAGTTTTAATGATTTTCGAAAATTCTGAAGTTAAGTTATTCTAATTAACGAATTTTCGAACATTCTTTAAAAAGTAAGCGTTTCTGCATTTAAATATAAAACTATCATTTTTGAAGTCAAAGCAACCCTAAACTTGTTTTTTAAATTTCGAAATAAGTTCGAATAAATACTCTGTGCATTTCAAGAACTTATTAATAATTCTTAAATTAGCGTTGTTTCTACATCAAAAATTTTAATTTTAAAATTCCGAATTATAACTTCTGACACAAGGGGAAAATACGAAAGATACAGTGGAAATGTTTAAAAAATTCAGACAAAATTCTTAATCAAATATATTGACTTAATTTAAGAGTATACTGCACTGCAAGCGATACATTTCCCTCACAAAAGCCAATTTTGCAGATGAATTATATTATTTGCGCTGCTGGATGAGTGAATACATTTTTAATCCATTTATTTATATTCGCATACGCGCTCGCAATTATACTGATTTACACTGTGAGAATGATTTCAGAAATACACGAGTACAAACATATATTTGCGCACAAAAACACATCAACGGAAACTGGGAGAGAAAAAAGTTATTATAAGCATAAGCAAAACAATACTTATGTACACACATATACATATGTATTCAAAAACACACGCCCACCAAGGCATATAAGAAGATTTAACAATTACTTGCATACATGCATACATACGTATGTATGTATGTGTGAAAATTCTAGTATAAAATGTTTAAAAGCTGAGAAATCAGTTTAACTTTTAAGTGTACTTAAGCATGCAAGAGAATTTAGTTTAATTTTTTTTTCATACATACTATTTGTAATAAAAGGAAACGGAAGTTAAAAATGCAGAGACCAATCCGCAATTATTTACATGCTTGCACAAACACTCGTATAAAAAAAGACATACTCATAGGAATGTGTGTGAGTGTGTATGGGTATATATGTAAACACTCTCTCATGCGTATGCGTTTTTAAAAAATATAAAAATAACATTTAAAACGTTTACATTCATTTAGTAAAGCACGTATAAAAAGAAAATTAAATTAGAACAGTGGCATGCACAATAAAATGTTTGAAAAGAAAGTACATATGGATTGGAAAAATTATTTGGAATTGTTTAACTAAAAAACTAAATACATATGCATACTCACATGCAAGCAGATGATTAAATAAACATAAAAACTATAGCACATACATACTAATGACGCGATCGAAAGCAATCATTGCAGATGCTGTCAACATTGTCTAGACGTCGCCCTCACATTCTGGAAGCCTTGTGTGAAGTATAAAAGGGCGACGACGCATCTGCTGGCAGTTCAGTCTATCATAAAGTCATTTTCAAGTTCAGTTGTTTATTGTGAAGAGTTCTTTATTGAATTCAGTTCATTATTGTGAAGAAAGTGCAAATCTTAGTTGAAAGCGTGTCAAAGTAAAGTGAGTGAGTCATTATTGTGGTACAAACAGTGAGTGTCGGCAGAGTGATGATAGGAACACAACTTGGACGAATGACGAATTTTTCGGTGCAAACTTTCGGCATAAAAAATAAAACACATTTGTGCATATGAGAATAAACATAACACATCCGTCGAACGAAATTCGTCGTGCGTTACGAACTCTGAGATAGATTTAATTGTGCGTTAAAAAAAATTTTTAAACTTAAATTGTAACAATTCCCACAAAAAAAAAACACTAAAGATTTAATTCTATTTTGTACGCCGACGAGCGACGACAAAACTATTTTCTCTCCTTTGCACACACAATAACCAACTGTATCAATTACACAGTACAACAGCCAATCTGGGGGGTGAGAAATTCCAAGTCAGTGTGATGGTACTAGGTCAGTATAGTAAAACCCTCAAAGGGTTTGGCGTTCGTATGTGTCAGTTTTTTTTATGACCTTTTAAATTTTTTCTTTTTCACTTGTCCGATTTTGATGAAACAAATTTAGAAAAATTAAGAATTACAATTTCTCTAATCTGTTTCTATACCGTTTTCCTATATGTGCAACACTTTCGAAGTTAAAAATAAATTTGTGGAGGCAAAAAAATATTTTTTTGCCTATAAATAAATTTTTTTTTTTAAATTCATAAAAAATCCAAAACGGAAAAAAGGATCAAGTGTTATTAATTTCGTGTTTTTTGCTCATGAGTTATGTGACTTTACGCGAAAGTAATTAGTTTTGGCACATTTTTCCATTTTGGATTTTTTATGTATACAGTGGATTAGACCTTGTGGCAACCAGTTGTGAATCATTTATGTAATTGAAGTATGTATTTAAGCTCGTGATTAGTATAAGTTTATTTAGTAAATGAAGTGTTATTCATAACCTTAATTAGTACACTGGAGTCTTTTATTCATTTGCAAATCTTCAAGTCTACAGAGAAGCGTTTATAAAGGGTAAAATCTTAACTATAATAACAATATGTATGTAACAGCTAGAAATATGCTCGAAAGAACTTTATAATATTCATAGAAATTTCGGTTTGAAGAAAAATAAAAAATAATAAATAAAAAGTAATAATAATAATAAAAAATAAAATAAAAACAAAATTGGAAAAAAGGTAAAATACGCACTTACAAATCGATGCCAAAATCCATTAACTCCACATTAATACGTCACACAAGAAAAAAAATGAAATTGGCATTTTTGTGGTTTCCCTGGTAATGACGCGTTAACATTTAACAGTGCGAGAGAAAACTGAAAAAATAAGCAGAAAAAAGCTAAAAACTTTACGAAATCAAATCCAATTTACCTCAAGTAATTTTGAGAGAGTAAAAAATTCGATATCAGCTATTTATTCAAGTGTTTTGCTTAAATTTCTTACCAAGATTATTTGTGGAAGTGCTTTTGTTTTTTATGCTTGTATTGGAAAAATAAATGGATTTGGTCACTTTAAGTGAATATAAAGTTATCAATTGGGCTCAATTTAGCAGATTATCAAAGTCTGAACACAATGTTTGCGGTGCGGTGCGATTTCTCGTTGCGGGAGAGAAAAATAAATATAATAAAACGGAAGACGGCATACATTTTTATAAAATTTTCTACAAAATTTACTTTTTGTGTTAAATATTTTGTAATGGCAGTAAATAAAAAAATTTAAGCTATTAAACAAATTGTTAATTTGGTAGAAGCCATCATGTTTTTTCTTTACAATAATGTTGTGAACATAACCAATTATTCCAAAACTATGGCAACATCAGAAAGAGAAAGAGAGTCAAAAATTGACACAATAAAAAATAAAATATATTTTAATTTTATGCCGTTCCGCACTGCGTTTTTTTACTTCACAATCGTATGAAAAACCGCACCGCAATAAATTATCGTTTGATTGTGTTCAGACTCTCAGGGGGCAAATGCGATACGACTCGTAATTTAAAAATATTTCAATAGAGTTTATACGGAAATATTTTTAAATTACGAGTCGTATCGTATGCCGTAATCTGCCCCACAGTTGTTATGCAACTTATTTTCTAAAATAGATATTTTAAATTCTATATTCGATTTTGATGATCTGCAGAATTTTGGGTGTATTTTTTTCCTTTTAATTTTTAAATGTCAAAAAAAAATTTTGGGCGATTTTTCAGTTTTATTTTTGGGCGATTTGGTTTTCGGCGATTTTTCATGGAAACATTTTGCATATGAAAAATCTCTAACATTTCAAAATAAAAAATCACCCCAAAAAAATTTAAGAATTGCCCAAAACTTGTATGCAAAAATTTTAGGCCATCTTTAGTTTTTATTTTTGGACGATCGGGTTCTCGGCGAATTTTTATGGAGCCCTTCTGCTAACACTTCTATTGCTGTTGGTTTTTTATCATTGTTTCATGTAATTTCATTAGAAATGTACAAGTGCTATGATTTGTTATGCGTGAGTCACGCATTAGTCATGTGTGAGTCACGTGTGAGTCACGCGTGTTTGTGGTTGTTTTTCTTTATAGTAATGATTTAAAAAAATAACGTGTGTGATGTAAGCTAACTTTTTTAGACTTTTTAAAAAAATCTGCTTTTGCATAATTCCTATACGAAGTCATTCACTGGCAGAAAATTCATCAGGAGCGTGCGTGTATCAAACAATCATGACTTTTGACTCTTTTGTTGGTAAAGCACCGTCCATATTCATTTCGTTCTAGCTTTGGTATATTTTATATAAAAAGAATATATATGTAAGTGAAATTTATTTGCTGGTGGTTAAGCGATGTCTATATGCATTTCATTGTTGCTTTAACAAATCGTCAGTAGACTTCAACCACACATTTTGAAGAATCACAAAAATGTGTGGTTGAAGTCTACTGACGATTTGTTAAAGCAACAATGAAATGCATATAGACATCGCTTAACCACCAGCAAATAAATTTCACTTATGGTGTGATTGTGACAATATGTCGAATAATAAATTTCGAGAATATATATGTTAATTAATTAATAATTACTTTGTAGGGCGGGTTTAACCGTTTCCAACCCTTCTATACCACCAAGATTTTTTTTAGTTTTTGTTTCACGGTGCATCTTTACGTAGTACCAACTAAAATATGACTTCGAAATATATTGCTCTCCATGCAGCAGCAGCGGCAGCTACTGCAGTTTTTGCAACTTTAGTAATATAAATATAAAAATAAATAAACTAAGCAACCTTGATTTAAATTCATCATAATAAATCTTCTTTTATCTCTCTTCTTAAAAAAAAAAATTAACTTTAGTACCTTTTTCACTTGCCTCTTCTTGCAGCTGTGACGCGCTCACCGCACTGTCTTGCCATTCATTGTGGTATTTACTTAAAACACAAAAGTCACTTGAAATTTTAAGATTATTTTTTTATATTCTTTTTCTTGTTGCTGAATGCGAGTGTTTTTATTTTCTAAATTCAAAATGTAGGCCAAGGAGCTGGTGGGAATTATAATAAAATGTGGGTTTACTTTAAGCTTAATTCACTGAATTAATTTCTTTTTTCTTTTTCTTTTTGTATTTTTATTAATATTATTCAAATAGTTTGGCAAAGTTTGTTTAAAACAAGTACAAATCAAGTTTTCCACCAGAAGTAGTAGAATATTTATTTAAGTTTCGTATGCTAAACTTGAATAGAAATAACTTGGGGAAAACAATAAAAATTAAATTCATTTAGAAACGCCACTTGTCATACTTTTTTTGTTTGCAAAAAAAAAGGATATTGAATTGAAATTCTAACATACTTTAAGTAGACAATTTTCAAGTGTTTTGTGTAACTGGAGGCGACAAATATAAATTGAAAATAAACAATTTACTAAATGGCAAGATAAATCTTAAATGCTTGGGGCACATATTTATTTGTTTGTAAGAAGCTTCTTGAAGCAGTCATCAATTTAAATTTGTTTGTGCTTTGCATGCAGTCTTTGTCTCTCAAATCACTTAAAAAAATTTTATAATTTGATTGAAATTCGAAAACTCTTCAAAAGTAAAGAAATCACAAAATTATGAGAATGTCACAAAGATAAAGAAAATAATTTTGGAACAATATGGAAATTGAAGTTTATACGAGTATAAGATTCATTATACTCAAATAAATATATGAAGAGTATTTTTAGGGCCCTGTTCGCACCAAAGGTGAAAAGCAGCCCTATTGCTTTCGCTACGATGTCCGTTCGTCCGTCTGTCGGTCTGTCCTTGGCTATTTTCTCGCGAACTGTAAGAGCTATTGAGTTTAAATTTTCACAGTATATGTAAAACTTTGGCCGCTTGAAAGGCTTACGCGACATAATTTTCGAACTTAATTTTTTTTTTAACCAAAATCGATTGTTTGCGATCGGAATAATCGGTTTTCATCACATATATGTGTCGATTAAACTTTTTTGGCGATTATGGCTCGATATATGACAGTTAAAAATTAAAGGGTGTTCTAACGCGAGCTACGAAATATGTTGAAATCCCACTTGAATTTTGACAACTTGCTGTATCTTGAAAACCGTAAGAGGCAAACTCTTGAAATTTACAAAAACGCTAAAACTAAAAAATCCCAAAATTAAAAAGTTTCGAAACGAAAAATCGCTAAAATGAAAAATATCGCCAAAATGAAAAATTTCACCAAAAATAAAATAAATCGCTGAAATTAAAAAAAAAACTAAAAGAAAAAATGTCGTCAAAAAAATTTAAAAAAAATCGCAAAAACTAAAAACTCGGTAAAAAAAACCAAATCAAAAACCGAAAAAGTTCCCAAAATTAAAAAATCGCAAAAAATCGCCAAAAGTTGCCAAAATTAAAAAATCACAGAAAATCGCCAAAACAAAAAAAAAACACCAAAACCAAAAAAAAAACGCCGAAAATTGTAAAAAGTCGGCAGAACACAAAAGCACTTAAACTAAAAAATTGCTAAAACTAAAAAAACACAAAAATTCAAAATGTTGGAAAACAAACTAAAAAACTAATTTTTTTTTAAATTTCTACATCAGGTAAGATACTCGATTTGTAGGCCAAAGTTCGCAGTTTGCCTTTTCAGAAAAAGTCCTCTAACTCGGTAACAAATGGTCCGTTTACCATAAAATTAGCATTGGGTGAAAGAGGACATTTAGAGCAACAAACGCGAAAGAATTTTAGAAACCAAAACAACAACATGAGATTTTTTATATTTCAATGAACATCTTCACCCACCTTGAGCAAAAACAAATTGTATGGCCTTGACAAAACGAATGATGCAGAAGTTCTAATATTTGGGGCAACTTTCTCAGGCAATTCTCAGAATTGAGTCACAAAATCATGTGTTGTACTGTGTAATGTTAGTGGATTATAAGTAAAAGTTTTCTATAATTTTTTTTCTATTATAAAATTCTCAAATCAAATCAGAAATTCTATAATAAAAGTTAAGGCACTGTAAGAAATGTTCAGTATTTCTAATGGCAAATGAATTAAAATTTTCTGTTTCAGAATTTTATATGAGTTTTTAGATTTTAATTGATTTTGTTTTGAATTTCGAATATTTTTTTAAATATTTTTTTTTCTGATATATACGAGCAATTTCGATACAAATATATTTTATATTCAATTATATAATGCGAAATTGTATGAAAACACTTTAAGATTTTAATTTTTAATATTTTTTTTAAATAAAATGTTCAAAAATACGAATAAATAGATATCTAAAATGAGTTTGAAAGTTTAAAATCAAGTAGGAGTCACACCAGAAAAATTTTGAAAATCAATAAATTTCGATATGAAATAGTTTTAGCTTATGGGAAATAACTTTTTTTTATAAATTTTTGTATAGCAGAAATAAGCTGGAACATGTTCATAATTCATAATTTAAAATAATAAAATTTGTATACAAGTCATAATCAAGTTATTCCTTTCAAATTTTATTCAGTAATAAAAGTTTTCATTGCCTCAAAAATACATAATTCCATAGTTTTTGTTTAAAAGTCATTTGACACTTTATTATTTGTGTATGTTATTAATTAAATGTTTGCCATTTTGTTCTCTTTGCTCTGCATTCTCTGTTTTTCTGTTACATGCAAATATTTAAAAACTTTAAAAGAACTTTTATACTCGTACATGTGAAATGTTTAAAAAGCATGATTGTGCATGGGGAATCTTGTTTGAATGAATTTAATTGAAACACAAACTGTGTGTCTTATGGAATTTTTATTTTTATTTTTTTGCATGTATTAAACTTTCTGTCTTATTTCTATTGAGCCCTCAATATTTATTTAAACTTTATTGAACAACTAAAAGAGAATTTAACAGAAAACTAACTTTTGGCTTGTTTGTTTGTTTGAAACATTTAAAACTATTTATAACCACCACAAAAAAAGTTTGTTTAAATAAACTAGAAAAAAATTTAATGGATGGGAGTGTCATTAAGTATTCACTCCGTATTACGAAGTTTTTTTTTTATTTAGTTCACGCCCAATAATACTCATGAAAACTCATAACGGTGGACGTAACGTGGAAGTGACTCGACTGACTGTTCCCAAACTTGTGCGGAAGGAGGTTTGACTCCAATTATGAAATCATCTCAAAAACAAATACCCATTGTGAAGATATTGATTGATAAATCTTTTTCCTGGGGAATTGATTTAAAAAAATTTAGAGCAACTTTGCAAAAGTGTTTAGAGCTCAAAGCAGATTACGTTGAAAATTAAAATGATTTTTTATCCATAAACTTTTATTTCATTCAAATACACAGTCACGGACTTATGGACCCGCCTTCGTATTTGCAGTTCGCCGTTCGAAATAAAGTCTAATTGATAAATTTTTATAGTCACGTTCAGGTGCGCTCACGTGATTGATTGCGTGATCACTCATGTTTCTAGCAAACCATGTAAACGGTGTGCCATCTATAAAAAGAAAGCTGCTGGTATATTTGCACCTGCGGAATTTTAAATAGTTTGAATAAAATTGGAGCTGAAATCAGGAGTAGTTTCTCATCTCACTGTTAAGCTTTTTCAGTATGAGTACTTTGTATACTTAGACACAAACTTGTCTTTTTTGTTTGGTTCACACTCCTGTACACTCACGTGAGTGTAAATAATCTTACAAAATATTAATTCCGTTCACCAAAACTTTCTTTTACTCACGTCCATTTACGCTCTATTGATTGAAACCATAATTTACTGACGCTTATGCATGATCATACATTAGTATTCATGATTTAGGGAAATCATGTAAAATAAATTCAATAAAGTGCGACGGACGGACACTACATATCGCTAATTTACTCAAAGAACGTCATAACTAAAAAAAGAGTTTTAATCCTCATATCGTTCTTCAGATTGTGTAAAAATTTCATACAAATACAGGGTTGTCTGGTAGCAGATTTATATTTTCAAACTTAAATAAAAAAAGGCAATAATTAACACAACGTTTTATTGAGAGCATTGGACGATAGAATGGAAATGCGGATTTTATTCTTTAGAGAGTATGTCATCCAGATGTCTTCCGTCAAGTTGAACACACTGTTCAAAACGGAGCCACACGCTGCAGTAAACTTGGTTCAATTGAGCTGATTTCTCGAAGAATACTTTCCTTTAAAGCCAAAATAGATTGGGAATTGTCATTATAAACCCTCTCTTTGAGGTAGTCCCATAAAAAAATCCATGGGAGTTCGATCCAGCGAACTCGGCGGCCACGGGAAGTCATCAAAGCGACTGATCAGTTTTTGGGGGAAATTTTCCCGAAGCAAATTCATCGAAGCTCTGGCTGTGTGGGCGTCGCCCCATCCTGTTGAAACCACTTGTGTGAAGAGTACGATCAATGAGTTCACAGGTTTGGTAAAAAAAACTCCATAATCATGCGTCGATAATTTTCACCGTTGACATTCGTCGCCTGGCCTCGAGAATTTTCAAAAAAAAAGGTCCAATTATCTCATGCGTAGATAAAGCACATCCAACAGTTACCCTGTGGCAGTGCAATGGTTTTTGACGTTTCACTCGAGGGTTGCGGATTCTTGGAGACCAGTAACGGCTGGTTTGCTTCTTGACGTAACCGTTTAAGTGAAAATGAGCCTCGTCGCTCCAAAAAATGGGATTTACAGTGCGAAAACACTGCAACATCGATTCACACAAAGTTTTGCATAAATCAAAGTCACTTTCTTTCAGTTCTTGAACGATTTGAATTTTAAAAGGATGGAACTTCAGATCCTTTTTTAAAATTTCTTGAATAATCGCTCTTAGAAGTCACTGTTCCTGAGGCTGCTCTTTTCCGTATTGAAAGTCGCGGCTTTCAACCAGTTCAATGTTTTCGGGAGTCCTTGAAGATCGACTGGGCCCTGGCCGTAAGACATTCATAGCTGAAGCAGTTGCGCGGAATCTCTGCAGCCACGAACGAATTAAATTTACACTCAGTCCATCATGTATTCGCCGAATACTGAACTTTGAACAAAATTGTCGACGAGCAATTACGTAAGAAAGGTTATTCTTAAAAATGTCGCACAGCAAACGTGCGATGCTCACCTACTGTCGACTACTGCGACATCGTGACTAACAAATTCGCACAATCGATAATTGTAACGGCGCCACCTTCCCTACGCACCGTTTATTGCTTTTTGAAATAATCGTTTTTAAAAATATAAATTTGCCACCAGACACCCTGTATTTTTTTAATCAACTTTTGAGAGAAAAGTAGTTTTCTTTTTCCATTAAGTCGCGTGTAAATTGAAAACTTCAAACTCGTTTTCTGGCAAACTGCGAACTTTGACCTAAAAATCGAGTATCTTACCTGATGTAAAAATTAAAAAAAAAAAATTTTGTTTTTTAGTTTGTTTCCCAACATTTTGAATTTTTGTGTTCTGCCGATTTTTAACGATTTTCGGCAATTTTTTTAGTTTATTTTGTGATATTTATCATTTTGGTGATTTTTCGTTTCGAAACTTTTTAATTTTGGAATTTTTTTAGTTTTAGCGTTTTTGAAAATTTCAAGAGTTTTTTTTTTTTTTTTAAAGAAGTTACATTCAGGCAATAAATGCCTACTACTATTACTAGGTGTTACCTTCTTAGGAAAGGGATAGTGATAGAGAAGACAGATGGTGAAGGAAGAGATAGAGGAAAGCTTCATTATTTTACAACTCTGCTTTTTGCACGTTTTTTAATAATGCAGTGTTGCAGCGCCTCTGGTGTTAACTGAGGCGTATTAAATTTTTGAAGCTGTGATTAGTAGCCATTTTATTGGTTATTTTACTTTGCCGATGATTCTGCTAAATAACGAAGGAGGGCGCTCTGTCGGTATAATTCAGTGACCAGTGACTATGCCTTCATCACATGAACTTTCCTACAACAACTGATGCAAAGGGACAATAATGTACATCAGAAAAATGCGTGGTATTGTCATTTGATGACTGTCTGATACCGGGTTCGAACCCAGGATCTTCGTTTTTGTAGTCAACGTGCTAACTACTTCAGCCAACGCCACCCTCATATACATATTTCGTAGCACGTTTTAGAACACCCTTTAAGTTTTAACTGCCATATATCGAGCCATAACCGCCAAAAAAGCTTAATCGACAAATTATTTTGATGAAAATCCATTATTCCGATCGCAAACAATCGATTTTTGTATAAAAAAAAATTAAGTTCGAAAAGTATGTCGCTTAAGCCTTTTAAGCGGTTATGGCACGAAAGCGGCCCAAGTTTTATAAATAAATAAATTTGCCACCAGACACCCGTTACTAATCGTAATAAATATTCATCCAGTTCTTATGTAAATTCTCACATCCTCAATTTTCAACTTTTTTTTTCGAAATTTCGAACATAATTTTTATTTTTCGAATTTTTGTATAATATGCCTCAGTTTTTATATCCAAACAATTTTTCTTACTTTATTTCTAAATTTAAAATAAATTTCGCATATTTGTTTTTATTAATTTTCTTATGTTGAAGTGGTAATAGTTAAAAAAAAGTTACACTTGAGGCCTTTTAGACCAGAAAGCCAGATTTACGAGTATGAATAAAAAATAATAAACAAAACTTGAAACATACTTTTGCCAACTTGTTGTTTAACTGCTATTCGCGTCTGCAGAAAATAAAGTGAAAATGCATTTATTTATTTTACGCCTATAAGCATTTGCAAAATATCTTGATTGTTTTATGTTAAAACATTTAGTGCGGTCTCTCTCTCTCTCCACCTCCCCTGCCCGCCCTGCCGCTGGTCTGTCCTTTGGTTATACCTTTTATATTAAATATTACGGTTATTTCACGATACACCTAACAACGCGGATTGTTTTAATTTTTTTTTTTGCATCAGCCATAAAATATGCAGTGTAAATTGTTGTTAGACATTCGTTGCTATAACGTTCTCGTACAATTTTCAACAGCTTGTTTGGGTGCGTTGTATGCATATACATACGAGTATGTGTGTGTGTGTTGAGTTTGAGTTTGAACGAGAGATTTTCAGTCTGTATTTAGCACTACAGACTACTAATTGCGTGACTATGCAAAATATTTCTTTGGCTTAATTGCATTTCTGCACATAAACTATGCTTTCATGCAAACATTTTTTCTCTCGCTTTATTTTTATTTTTATGTTATTTTTTTTTAACTCACTGACTTAAAGTATGCTGTTATACTTAGGGGATTTTGGTTTGGGGGCCATAGTTAAGTTTTTGCTTAATACTTTTTAAGGTTCTCAACTTGGTGTGATAATTTTTTTTTATATTATTAGTGTGTGAATTTTTGTCTTAATATTTCTAAGGTTTAAATTTCTGTGTCTTTAAGCTATTTCTCTGCCCTACTCGGGCTAAGTTGCTGCTTTTTTTTATTTTTGAGCAGAGGTTTTGGCTAGATTCTAAACATTTTACCACTACCATCACCAACACCTTTTGTTGGGTGCTATTTTTCTAAACAAGTTTTTATTCAGCAAATAATGGCAACAAACTCTTTTTATACCTGACAGGCTTTACAAAAGTAGAGGGATAAAAAAAAATAAATAAAAATTTTGTAGTTACAATAAGACTTAATTTGTAGCTGTTTGTCTTATTTTCAAGAGAATTATTTGGGTCAAAAAGTTTTAAACGTTTTTAACACTACTTTTAGGTAAAATCTTCTTTAAAAAAATATTTGACGTGCTTGAGAGAGAAAGAAAATCATGAAAATTAAAAAAACCGTTAAAAATAAATAAGATTTAAAAGAAAAATTTATTTGTTGTTAATACTATTATCATTAAAATGCAAGTAAGTTTAGTGAAAATTTCGAAAAAAAACCACTCAGCTGCAAGTGCCGAAAGTGTAAGTGTGTTAGTAAACAATTTTGAACGTATTGAGTTTTTCGAACTTTTACTTGCACGTGTGAGCGCTAAGTAAATCTCCACTTTATGAAAATTCAAATTCAATCAACTGCAGTTCAGTAATGTTTTACCCAATAAGAAAAGAAGTGGCACAATTTAAAGGTCTTTCAAACGTAAAATGCTTCCGACGAACAAATGTATCGGGTGGGCCATTTAAAAGTTTAAATTTAAAAAGGTAATAAAACAAAAACGGTTTTAAATTTTTCAAAATTTATTTTTTATTGTCAGTTAAAATCCCAGCAAAAGTATGCATCTGCCTGGAATCACGTTGGTAGGTAACTCCCCAAGTATGGCCTTCTTCATGCCTTTTTCATATGAATATAATTAAAAAATTTTTGTGCTTTAGATCAGATATTTACATCTACTCTTAGATTAACTTTTTTTGTTTTTATCTTTATTATATGTTAAATACAATATCAAGTCAAATACTTTTTGTTCGCGCGTTGAATCAGGAGTCAGAACTAGACCACTACATACAGAACTATCGAAGCACATATTTATTTTTGTACACAATTCAATAAAAAAATAAAAAAATCAAAACTCGTAGTAAAAATTTCATTCGCATCCAAATTGGTATCCAGGTAAGCGAGAGAGGATGCACTATAAAAAACTTTGAGAATTTGAGTATAAACAGCCGACCAACTTCGTAGTGTTTGTGCTAAATTTCGTCATTCGCTTACGCTATTGCATCCTCGTAAGGCAGAGGTGATGCACTGTGTACTTTTCCGCATTTCCGAAGCGCTTCTTTTTGTCTTAGTGCTTACTGGTACCAATTATATTTTTGCTGGGATTCTTCCGTTTAGAAATGAAATATTATTTCATTCATATGGCTGCCGCGGCTGGCCTCACAGTACCCCATTCGATCGCACCAATTTTCAAGCAGTTTTACGAGTGTATGGGGTCGTATCTCGGAAATGGCATCACAGAAAATAGTCCAACGGTATCAAATTGCGTCTTCTTGACGGCCAATCGACATCACCATTTCGGCTAATTAAACGACAATCAAACGCTAGAAGCAATAAATCGATTGTGGCCATCCTGTTGAAACCAAACATGGTTCACATCAGTACCATGAAGAGCGGCCACAAAAAAAAAGTTATCATGGTGCAATAGGTGGCTCCATTGACTTTAATGCTTTCGCCGTCCCAATTTTCAAAGAAATATGGGCCAATGATGTCTCCTTCCCACAAGCCGCACCACACAGCCACTCATAATGGTTGCATTGGCTTCTGTAAGACCACTTGGGAATTTTCTGAGCCCCAAATATGGCAATTTTACTTATTAACATACACACTAAGATGAAAACATGATTTTTTTCGGCAAATTAATTTTCGCACAAATTTCCGAACAATTGTCTTTTTTTTTTGGAAATAAATTTCCAATAAATAACAACGTTGCTCAAGAGTAAATTGATTCAATTCGTTCAGTGGAGACAGAATATTGCCAGATTCGAAATAACCGGTGATTCAAATTTAAACCGACAGATGACCCACCCGACCCCTTTCAGCACTTTTGAATGGACTGTCATAAAAAAATAGGATTTTTACACTGTTCCGAAGGTGTAACTATAGCAATGAAGTGTGCGAATAATTCCCAATATTCTCTCAACACCAATATTTTCTGATAACCAAGTGTAAGTTGGTTTAAGAATAGCCAGCATTCGCGAACCAACTTCACTAAGTACGTCAACCACTTTGTTAACAAAAGCTTGAGCGATAGAATGCGATTGCTGGTAGCCAAAATCACACAAACATCCATAAATATGAGAAGCTTCGTCACTATCATCCCAATAAAACCAAACAAAGGCATACCTGAAAGAACTCTGCATCACTGGAGCTCTAAAAAGCACACCTACTGAAGCTTTAGATGTTATTTTGGACCTTAAACCAATAAAACTAACTGCAGTGAACGCTGCATGCAAATCCGTTATTCAATTCAGCACAACAGGGAAGATGTCATACAGATCATTTGGTCACAGTAAATTGCTGGAAGACATGGACTACATCATTGCAGTAATGAACTTTTTTGCCAAACCACATATCACTATAAGGGAAGAAGACTATCTTGAAAGTCTTAACCATAGTGGTTTTAGTTTAAAATTTCTCACTGATGGTTCAAAGATGGAGGGAGGGGTGGCAGCTGAGTTTTACTGTCCGGAGCTCTGTATAGAAGAATCTTATAAACTTTCTGACCACTGTAGAATATTTCAGGCGGAAATATATGCAGCCAAAAAGGCAGAAGAGTTAGGCTTCACCCCTCAAACTATAAATGCTCATGTAAATAAGTGTATAGACAGTCAAGCAGCTATTAAAGCAATTTTAGCTGACAGCAACTACTCCTCGGTTGTGCTCATGTGTAGGAATGCCCTAAATAAGTTATGTGCTGGTAGATAAGTATATGGTTTTTGGGTCCGAGGGATTGAGGGAAACGAAATGGCCGATACACTGGCAATTACCGGTGGAAGAAACGGTATATGTCCGGAAACAAATTCAATGCCTAAAATGGATCATAGACTCGTAAGATGAGGGAAGAAGCGGAGAAATATTGGCGTGCGACCAAAACTTTCAAAACTTCTAAAAGCATGTGGAGCTCCTATGATCCCAAATCGCCTTAATTCATTTTATCATTAACTAGAAGCAACTGTAAACTTCTAGTGGGGGTATTAACTGGACACTGCTGGACGGCTTCGCATGCAGTCAAAATAGGACGAATACTTGCCGGTACCTGCAGGAAATGTAAGGAACGCGGAGTAATTGAAACAATAGAACATCTACTGTGGCACTGGCGGGCTCTAACTGTGCCACTGGCGGGATATAACTGTCTTGGTGCTCACACTTTTCGTAGTCTTGAAATTGTATCGAGAGTGGAACTGTGTAGATTGCTAAAGTTTGTTAAATCGATACAGGCACCACCAACTAGGCTGCCATATTCACAGGATCTCTTCTCATCTGCTGGTATCGCTGAGGATCAATCCCGGTCTATGCGAGGACTTTGACCAACCAAATTAACCTAAACTAACCTGGACTGAAGATTGAAGAGATTTGTTGTATTTGAATATTTTCGATACCCTGCTGATAATATGCCTTGATTGTCAGTCTGTGCCAGCTGGACTAGCGTTGCCACTATAACATAATGCACAATAATATGCCTGGGTTGCCAGTCTGTGTCACATAGACTAGCATTGTCTCTAGTACTGCATTATTACAGGGTGCACAATCAAATTATCTGCTCTTCAAAATGTGGATGAAATTATTAATGTTTGGTTTTCTTGGTTACTTGTGGCCAAAAATAGTGACGAAGCTCTCTTATGAATAGATATTTGTGTGATTTAATATGGTTTGGTTTCCTCGGTTACCTGGCTGGCCGTCATACAAAACTAAATTTTTTTTTTATATATAAAGAAAACCCTCCTAGAGACATAACATGCAGAATCAAACTCTAATATATTTTCAATCCTATAATTTCAATCTAAAAAAACATGTAGTGCAAATTTTTTTATCTATATTTGAAAAATTTAAAAGTTCTAACAAAAATGCAACGATATATTTAATGGAAAAGTTTTTAAAAGCTGAAAGATAATATTCAATAAAAAAAAATTAATATTTCTAAAGATAATTTTTCATCAACATTTTTATACTTTCGAACTATTTTATACTTCGTAATGTTTAATTACTAAATATCAATATCGCAACAAAATTTTGCTTTAACAATAACTGCCTGCATCTGCACATAATTATCAGCCTTTCATGTAATTGAAAGCATATTTTGCTTTAAGGTATTAATTAAAATATTAAAAGGAATTTATTAAAAATATTTATATGAAAATTATCTTGAATATTTGTAATTTTATTAAGCCTTCGAAACGCCAAATTCATTTTAACTGGTGCCCAAAAAAATATGTGATTAAAACCATATTAAACTTGTTTAATTATAATTTTCACATATAAAGTGCTCTGTTTTATTAAACTTGTTGCAAAAACAACAAAAATTTCAGTGTGACGAAAGGGATTGAAAAATAAAAAAAGACATATTGTGGTAATTTTCTCGAAATGAAATATGTATATTTAAAATAAGTATGAACAACAGCAATGCATAACGTTGTGGTTGGTGGTGGATCGAAAAATAAGCGGAAGTTATTCATTCCATAAATTAAAATAACTTCCAAATATCGATTTGGATATTCGCTTGTAAGAAAAAATGTTTTCCACTGTTTCCTAAATATATTTGTAAAATGTGTGTTTTGTAACACATAAAACGCAGTAGTTGTTGTAATAACAAAATTTAACATTTCATCATTCACAGTCTTGTAAATTTTTTTTTCAATACACCAGGGAGTGTTTGCTCAAATTACATAAAATAAAATAAAACTGAAGGCCATGTCTTTAAGGTCTTAATCTCACATAACCATAACAAAACATGACTTTTGTATAATTTAAAATTTCCAAAGTAATATCCTTTATATAATATATTTACATAATAACTTTTTTGTAATAGTACAACTCGTACATAAAATATTTTCTAGAAAATTTTTAAAATAATTGCAATATATTTATCTGTATTTTTTTTTATATAACAAATATGTTTGAATAAATAATTTTAGAAACAATATGAGTTATTGCAAATGTTTTTGTTTATATTTTTTTTGTATACATAATTTTTTTGCATTAAAAAAGATTTAAACAATGATTTCATTAAATATTCAAACCAATTGGGAGCGGAAACGGAAGCTGTTATACATATGAAATTAAACAGTAAAGAGAGCATAAAATATAAAATACCTACACAAGCATGTCCATGCACGCATAGTTATAAATACTTTTTTTATTTAAAAAACAAATGCCAATACATATAATTATACGAGGTTAGTACTAAAATTACTCAGTTTGGAAAGGAAATCTGTGTCAATTTGTTGAGTTTTCGATATGTCTGTGGCAAAAAGGGAAAAGTGCTTAAGTCATATTTTACTGTTTTGCACAAGAGCACTTTTAAGCTTTCAAGTTGATTTTCACAAATTTATTTCTTTTACAGTTAAATTGAGAAATTTAAAACTATGTAATACATTCAAGTTGAAATATATTAAAGTATAACCTAAATTAAGATATTATTCCAAATAAGATTAGAAGTCTAAAAAAGATAAGTCGTAAGTCATAGTGCTATAACTTCCTGAAAAATCACACAAATCAATTGAGATTTTGACCAGGGGTACTTTCGAATATGCAGATGACGGTGGTACCATTTATTCAAAATTAGCTTATCTCGACTTAAGCAGTTTTTCCTTTTTGCCACAGATTTGTAAACAATATTTACTTCTGTCTCTGGCTAACTATTTAACTTGATTCCAAGAAAGTCCTGCTGATTCTTATTCAGACTTGATGCCTGGTTTCCAAGTGGTTGCTTACGTGATTGTCCTTAGCGCCGCTGGCCCTGTGGGTTCCATTCCGTGGCTGCCCTGACTGTATTTAGTTCAATATCTCTGTTATATTAGAGAAATTAGTATATTACTGGCACAAGCCTAGCTACGCAGGTTTTCAGTACCTCCTTGTGACAAAAAGGAATACAAAGAACCATTTACAATTTAAAACAGAATCTACGGATTCTAATGGGTGTTCCAATAAGACGTAGCCCACCATTTCAACAGTTCTCAGGACTCAAGCTGTAAAAATTTTTTTTTTATTATTTTTACTTTTTTTAAAGAGAAGTAACATTTAGGCAATTTATGACTACTACTATTATTAGGTGTTACTTTCTTTAGGAAAGGAATAGTTATAGAGAAAAAGAAGGTGGTGTAAGAAGAAACAGGGGAAAACTTCATTCTTTTACAGCTCTGCTTTTTGCATGTTTTTTTATTAATGCAGTGTTGCAGCGCCTCTGGTGTCAATGAGGCGTATTAAATTTTCAAAGCTGTGCTTAGTAGCCATTTTTTTTTTTGTTATTTTACTTCGCCTATGATTCTGCTACACAATATCGACGAAGAAGGGCACTCTGATGTTACATTAGCATTACGTTACATTACGTCTTCATCACTTGAAGTTTCCTACACAACTGATACAAACGGACACTAATGTACATTAGAAAAATTAGTGGTGTTGTTATTTAATGAATGTGGGATACCAGTCTCGAACGCAGGACCTTCGGTTTTGTAGTAAACGTGCTAACTGCTTAAGCCAACGCTTAATTTTCTATTATCAGATATTATAACATTGAAGCGTACTACGACTGAGTTCCAACAAACGCTCTTATATAGTTGCTGGCTGCAGTCATGACTCTCTGTCACCAAATATTTGATTGTATTATATGAAAGAATATCTTCATAATAACAAATTGTTTATGCGCTATGCACTTCAGTCTCCTACCTCGCTCCTTATTAGATGTTTTATATAATAAAATTTTGAAAAAATGTTTCGTTTATTTAAAGCATCAATACAATTTAATAAAATTTATGCAAATGTATGTGCACACACATTAAGATTTATGTTAGTTGCTCTTGTATAAACTTTTGTTTGTTATTTTATGACATTTCAATTGTGTTGCATGTTGTATATTTGGCTTGAACTATATAACTCTTGCATCTAATGGACTACGAAATAGTACATTTATAGTCAATAGCAAACAAGCATATCATACATTCATAAATATTAAACACACACATCTCTTCTTGTGCAAAAAATTTTTAACATGTTCAATAATTGTTGAAAAGGAAAATTATGATAAAATAAAATATAAATACACATAAATATTTCTAGCACAATCAATAACAAGTTTATACTCGTACATATGAAAATGTTGACCACAAGTTTTAAATTAAAAAAAAAGAGAAATATAAATAGTTTTGTTAAGGTTGAAGGCGACTTAGACATTATTTAAATTTTGGGCTAATCAATGTGTTGAGTAAGGGGCAAAACCAATTGTCCCAGAGATACTTTCGCTTGCTCAAATTGGGTTAGAGCGGAAAAAGGACCATTGGGTTAAATCCTTTGATAATTTTGAAAAAAAAAATCTCAATCATATTTTATGACGTCTTTAAGGAGAGATGGGTGATCATAAAATATCAATTTATGGGTATCGAAGTAATCATCGTTCAAAACGTTCTAAATATTTTATAAAAACAAAGCACCTTACAGTTTTAGGAATTTCAATCGTACATGCAAAGTACAAAGTTTGACTTTACAACCTTCGAACCTGCCACACACTAATGCTCTGGTACTTTATATTGCTTGCAATCACATTAAAACCACACACTTTGAAAAGTTTGCAAGTCGCTTGAATCCGCGTTTGAGATTATATAACAGCACTTACTTTAACCTCACTACCCTCAAATGGAGGAGACTCATGCAATAAAACTTTAGGTCGTTTAAATACTGATATGCATATGAGATACATGAATCATTTATCAGCTGTTAATATAGAAATCTGGGTCTCACTCATGCCTTTGACTTCAAACTAATTGACTACTGCAAATCACACTTTGACCTCACTGCCTAAAAATAAGGTATTCCTTAATGCGCCGGAACTTGAGATTATTTTGGCAAAAGTTAACGTTTAAGGTAACTAACGCTTTATCCTGACATTCTTATAACTAAGAAAACATTCATGCCCATTATTTTACCATTTTGGACATGAATCTACGATAGCATGTTGCTACAAATTAAGACTGGTACTCACTATCCCACACAATGGTTCCACTTTTGAGAAAATGCAACTCTAATGGAGCTTATGAAAATTTTCAAAAGACAATTATCCTTATTCCAGTTGTCAATGCAATACCAAAAAATTGGAGCTTGTCTACCCTTTGTCAAAAACAACTGACTGCACAAAATGTTTCTCCAGAGCGAGTAAACAACCCCGAATTGTCGTGACGTGACTTCGATGTTGGCCACTGGAATAAGGGTGAATAACAACTCATTAGATTAAGGTTGCAGTTTCCCAAAAGTCGAACGCTTATATAGGATAGTGAGTATTGGAGCTTAAGACATTTGACTCAAATTAAAGATTGCATATAAACAAGCAGTTTAACCTAACCCAGCTTCTAATTACGGAAACTTTTAATCTTTCGAGAAACGAACCCATGTGTAATTAATCAGAAGTTTTAATGTCACCAACTTGGAATTAGGGAAGCAGGCACCTTAGATTGTGTAGAAGGATCTGTATTAACCTGGAGGTCTACTATGTAACTCGAAACAAAAGAAAATGTTTTCGAATCCGTATGTTTATAACGTGCAAACTCGAAAGCAAATTCATTCGTTTCTTCTTTCTTTTCGAATTATACAGTAGACCCTAATCTCGCAAAATCCTGTAAGTCAGAGATGAAGAAAAGTATTTGAACTTCAAATTATTTGACTCCAATCAAGTATTAAAAGAAAAAAAAAGAGATCATTTCATGCCGAGAAACTTGATAATTTGTAGTCGGATCTAGGACTGAATTCAGGTATACACGTTGACTTCACCCTTCGTGACTCATAGACCTTGATTGTGGCTTTTAAATCTGCATACAAATAAATAATTATGCTCCTTCTGCTTAACCTTAATGAGACTAAAAGCTCGTGCTCTGTCTAGAATATCTCGGTTGTAGTCTCAATCACCGATTACAACTGAAAATCGACAATTCGTTAGTAAAAAAAAGTCTCTCCTGAACGTGCGTCATTTAGGGTTCTGCTTATCTAAGTCCAACTTGCAATGTAATGCGGCTGAAGGCGAGGAGGTAACCTTTTACGTTGACAGTCAGGCAGCGCTAAAAGCTGTGAAGGAACACAATGTGAAATCGAAACTAGTTAGTGACTGTAAGAAAGCCCTCAACTGGCTTATAAAAAATACAGTGACAGACTATGTTATTAAATGCAGTGTTGAGGGAATTTGCCGATAAGCTGGCAAGAATAAGGTCAGCATTAGATTAGAGAACGTGTGACAGGTCGGTTAAATTACCGATAGGTCATTACTACAGGGAGCTCAGTAATTGGGTGGCAAGCCAAACCAGCCGTTTATGGGGAAGTAGGGAGTATTGTAGAGTCAAAGATTCAAAATGCTACTGCATATGAAAAGGAAGGCAATGCGCTCAGAGCAAAGACCAGCATTTGGTACACTGGCACTCCAGATTTCTTTAGGGTGTGCAAGGATGAAGAGGAATCAGAAATCATTGAATATATTATCTGACATTGCTCGAAGCTGCAATGCCATAAACTTAGATGGCTGAGCAGAAGTTTCCATGAGAGCATTAGTAATATCGCAAAGTATAAACTGGGGATTATTCTGGGTGCAATTATGGTTGAATTTTTATTGACGCGAAGGGAATTGAAATGCATCCGACTTAGTCTCTAGGTGGAGGTGTGTTGCACCACCAGCCTTCCTAGCCTAAGTTTAGTAAGTAACCTAGTAAGCACGATGAACGTCAACTTGCCTTCAACGGCATTGCCCGAAACTTATATAATCCTTCTGATCGTTCGATTTCGACGACGACGTTGTGGTAATAGTTGAAGAATACTTCCAAAAGATTTTCTTTCATCTATCACCAAATTGTCGTTGTCGAAGTCGAAATACGCCAAACACGATAATGCGCAATATGAATGCCCAATTGGAATGAAACTGGCGGATGTATCTGTAGTGTCAAGACTCACCGTCCCTTGGAAGCCAGATAGAGTAGAATAAGTGACCTTTAACCCACTGTTATATATCAGATTATCTTCTGTTTCTAAAGCGATATGCCGAGAACTTTTGCAATATTTTGTGTTTCTACACGACTAGAGCTTCTATTGTATACGAATATTTCTGACTAGTGCTTTCCAAGCTTAATGGCTGGAATTTTATATCTCCTAAAGGAAAGCACAAATTTGGCCACTTTCGGTCATCGAAGCAAGTAATTGGACTAATACTGGGTTCCTGAGCTCACTAAGATATTAAGAAGAATTATGCGATTGCTTTTGTAACAGTATAAATACTTCTTACAAAGGTTTTTTTTATGAGTGGGGATATAACTTCTCCTTTCGCTGGATTTCTTGCGACAAACCTTCTATCCTTTCTACAAAAAAAATAAAAATAATATATCCTAAAAAAGCTTAATTCATTTTCCTAGAGTCCCTAATAGTTATTAGCTGTAAATCATTTAAAAATCAGGAAATATTTTAAAACATATTTTGTATTTAGTTATTTACATTCACTGTCTCATTTCCAAATGATTTCTGTTGTAAATAATGTTAACAAAAGAAGAAGAAAAAAACATGATGAAAAAAATTTAGTAAAACATTTTTCAACATATTTCCCAACATGAACTTTGAAACAAGCGTGTGTTACATTTATTTATTAGTATTTGTAAATTATCATTTTAAATAGTTGTGCTAATTTTGTTGTTTTCCTTTTCCTATTTGTTTTCATTGTAAAACATTTAAACATAATTTTCCGTTATGGGATAAATACTCATACCTTGTTGAAAGTGGTGTTTGTTGTTTGTATGATTGTTATGGGATATAAATATATTCTGCAGTTATTAAATAATGCTGAGATAAACAGTTTTTCATATAAAAAGGTTTCAATGCTATGGATGTGTTGTGACAATGTTGATTCTGCATGAAAAAGGTTGTAGAGTCACTCATGTTAAGCCACAAAGACAGGTCAAATGATGGAAGAACTCGTCCAAATTCTCCATGACATTTCAACTCCGGTACATGGGCCATAATGCAGGCAGTGTTTCAATTTTTCTTCTACCTCCTATCCTGTTAAGCATGTGATATTCACTATCAGTCCCATGCGAGCTAAATGAGACCTCCATCTCCTCCATGTAGCCGGTTATTATGCCAACAAATCTCTTGAGTGTTGGCCTATTAAATCTTAGAGTCTAATTTTTTACTTCTCTTGATTCAAATTACCTTAAAGAATTCTGGTTCTGACGCTCTGGAGAGCAAATATGCTCCCATCTTGATAAGCCTATCAGCCTCTGTGTTTCTTTTGTATACCTTGATGTTCCGTTATCTATATTAGGTTAAGTTAGGAAAGGTGATGCTATAACGCACCTTCATTCGGAGACCCAGTTGTGTTCATTGTGATTATATTAGGTTAGGTTAGGTTGGAAGGAGGGTAATTAATATTGATTCAATCCAAATTATGAAATTTTAATAGAGATACTGGAGGAAGGTACTGAATACTATAAAAATCACCATAAAAACCAATCAAACTTAGCCAGGTTAGGAACCTAGTTTCCTTAATCCTAAATCCTAAATTCTCCATATTATCTCTAGATCTGTATCTGTATGTGTAAGACCTTAGCTCATTTTTACATTGAAGCATGTTCCTTCTTCATTAATGCTTTAACAACAGCTTTACTATCGGAGATGCCATCCCATAATCAATTTCCCTTAGCAACTTAATGCTTTCCGTAAAAGCCATAATATAAATCGGAAAAATTGTGCTATAATCCGGCAGACAAAAGAATTTTCTTTTGTTTCGACGCCTGTCACAGGGCCAGCTTCCCGCTTGGTCCAATTTTTATAACTCTCTGTAACTAGCGATAGCCGGATTATTCCCTGCTTCGTTCATTGCATTCCATTCCGGTAATAGGATCATGCAGTTAGTGTGTAAATATCTACATAGTTCGAATTTTATCACAAATTTCTGTGGTGGCATTACCCCATGTACTGCTGAGTGCTACCGGATGCGTCACAGGTTGTGGATAGTGGCACATTCCATAGATATATGGAGTAGCTGCCATCGGCAGTCGAAGACAATCAGCTGTTACAAGAGGAGAGTCTCGGGGGTTCTTCGATCCCATGATCTTTGTAACGTAGTGGCGTGTAATTGGCACCAACCATCCAAACCAATGAAAACCGACCTATGGTTGTATAACCATACCATTCGTTCTCAGAAGGAAATATTTAGGAACACATCTCAGTTCTGGGTACGTATGGAAACTTAGAGAACCACAGGATAGAATATCAACAGGGGGGTTATTACATAATCCGAATCGAACTGAAATGTGTTCGAATAGTAATGTTAATAACATACAAATTCGAACAGTTTTCTTTTCGAATCGAATTACATAATAACCCCCCCCCAGGGCAGCAGCAGCAGCCCACCATACTAGGCGACCTGGGCCAATCACCCATCTCGTCAGAATTAATTAAGAAAGATATGACCCTACGCTCCACACGCAGTTAAAGGAATTTATATATGAGTGTTTCCATAGTAAGTGACCTTCTACAGTAACGGTCAAAAAAGTATTGAAATGACATTTTTTTTATAAAAAAGATTGCTTAATTTTGGACCTACGAAAATTCAAGCAGTGATAGCAATCGAAGGAATTCATAAAAAAAATTTAATTTCAATACCTTTTTTGTCCGTTAAAATAGTAAAGGTCGTTACTGTAAGAGGTCATTTACTGTGAAAACACCCATATATTTATAACTCCATGGCAAGATGTTTACTATCCCTTACTGTCTAGTTAAGTGTTCTCTTTCAAGCCATCGTGCCATCGTGCCATCATAATCAGCCTGGCAGCAGCCAAAGCTGTTCATATTTAATCTCTAAATCGATCGGCAATATCCTGAAAATATTCTCCATCGGCTTTATTGATGTGGTTCTATTAGCTGCACGGATGCCAGTGCAGCACTGTTTTGTATTTTTTTAAAGAGATTTTATATTTACCTCCTCCTCTCTAATTATGTTCCCCATATTAATGATGCGTACATAAGAATTGATCTTAATACGTTTGTGGAAAGTGTCAGTGTTACTGCCAGCTACAAAGCTGGAAGAGGAGTGGCAAATATGCATCATCCGAACTGCAGGGTAATTTATTTATTATTAATTTGCATTGATGTACGTAATTTACGTTTTTCTTCTTTTTTTTGTTGTTTTGTTATATTTTAGGTTTTGTAAATACTTGATAACAAATAGTTTTCTAAATTATATGTTTATTTGCGTTTGTGTATTATTGTTTGCTCAAATTACAAATATTGTTAATTATCCATGTTGCAGTGTTATTATTTTCAAATACTAAGGTTTAAGGTAGAGATGAATAATATTTGAAATTATTAAAAATCCTCAGAGACATACATAAGTGAGTGAGTAGTTCGTTAGTTTAACAGGACGTCGAGAAAAGAAATTAAAGTAGAATGTTCAAGTCATTTGGTTCCATTTATTGAAGTTCTCTTAGTGTTACCTTCAAGTGATAGAGAGAGAAAATGACAGGGGAAATAGAAAGAAAAGTCTTAAAAGTGAGAGGGGAAGTAGTAAGAGTTAAAGAAAATAATTTTTGAGGTAGCATTAACTGACCCGAAGTGTCTTTACTTGCGCTATGCTGCATGTCTCTCTATCTTTCTAAAGCCAATATAATATCATATAATACAAAAAATGAACTTAGCATATTTATAGTTTAAGCCAACGATGTAATATCATTTTTATAAATATGTATTGTATATACTACGAGCATTTATGTTATTTTTACTGCATTAAATAAATCCAACCATGGTCAACACAGACTAACCGCAACTGTAGCCACTAACTCTGTTTCATACTACTCGTATTTATGCTTAACACACTCGACATGCCATCAAACATGAGAGAGAATAAAATATATTACAAAATTTTACACATTCTCATTATAATTATGCGGCAAGTATAACCAGCATCAATGGGAAGCATCATTCATTAAAAAGCAGTGTGAGTGGAGTTTTGCTTTCTATGTCTGTATATATTCTGTTACAGAACGCGCACATTGATATCAAAATTGTAGATTTTAGGAAACTTGTTAACGAGTTAAAAATTCAACTGAATTAACTGATTATTGCAAAGCAAAAAATATGAATAATGTGGCAAGCTTATAACTATACATTGCAGCATTGCCAGCTCGGAATTCATGAGCAGTACTTTTTTCGCACGGAATTTTAACAATGCTGCATTCTTTCAAGCAATAAAAATTGTTCACAACTTCGAACAGAGTACTAGGCTTAAGTGCAAAAATAGTAATGAAAAATATCATTTATTGTGTTTGATAAATTTCCGTAACAATGTAAAATTTTTCAAAATTCAATTCTGCTTCCCATTATTTGCTTTAACACATAAAAAAACATCATTTATAGCAAAACCGTAGATTTATTTAAATATTCGTATAAACAGACCTGTGAGTAATGGAACAACAACCAGGCACTGTTGTAGGAAAGTTTAAGTGACGAAGGCATAGTCATTGGTCACTGAACTACATCGGCTTCAGCGGACACTAATCCTAATGTAACATCAGAGCGTCCCTACTTCTTCGGTATTGTGTAGCAGAATTATCGGTCAAGTAAAATAACCCACAAAATCGCTACTATAGTAATAGTAGTAGACATTCATTGCCTGAATTTTACTTCTCTTAAAAAAAAGTTCTTGACAATTTGCAATTTGCAACAGTGGATGTGGAACAATATCTAAAGAACCATTTCGATGGCAGTTTTATTGCTTCATCTCGAAATTCTGTTCGCTATGGTATGCCTTATTTTTTTAATTTGATATATTTTATTGAAATAATAACAACTTATTAAGCCACTGTGCAGCATATGTGGCAAATTTTATTTACTTGGTCGTATCAATATGTTCACATTAATACAAGTGTGGCTGAGAGTTTTTGCGTTTTTGCTTGGTTGTAAATATGCTTGATTGTTAGGATATGTAATTTTAAATTTAACATAAATTTAAATAACATTAATACAAACAATTTACAATAAATTATATTTGCAAATATAAAATATTTTACACAGGCACACAAAGCCACACAATTATTTGCTTAACATACAAATAAAAATAATAATAAATGAAGCAAGTAATACTCGTACACACAAATATAATTACATACGTTCATATTGCTACATACGTTCATATTGTACGTCAACCAAAAGCTTTAAGTCCTTCAATACAAAAAGTTTGAAATTAAACTAAAGGGTCCGCCAGATAACTTTTTTTTTCTTCAAAAACAGGGCGCAAAACATCGAGTGTAGCTTCGGCTGTGTGGCACGTAGCGCCGTCCTGTGGAAACCAAATGTTGCCAATACCCTCCTCTTCAATTTTTGTAAACAAAAATTCGTTCAACATGGCCCGATAACGATCGCCATTGACTGTAGCGGCCGCTCCTTGCTCATTTTCGAAAAAAATGGCCCAATTATGCCTCTGGACCAAAATCCGCACCAAACAGTGACTCGTTTTGGGTGCGTCGGCTTTTCAATGTATGCGTGCGGGTTTTCTGTGCCCCAAATGCGACAATTTTGCTTGTTTATATACCCGCTAAGATCAAAATGAGCTTCATCTGAAAAGATGATTTTTTTTTTACAAAATCGGCATCTTCTGTAAGTCGATCGCAGGCCCACTTAGCGAAGCATTGTTCAAGCGTATACACAACCATATTCGTTCAGCGGAAGGATAAAACTAATTATCTGTCAAATCAGACATGAGCTAAGTGTTACCATTCACGAAATAAGCACCAGTTAAAAGAAAAAACGTTAGATGGCGGACCCTTTATAAGACTAGAAATTAGTCATACTTGAAATCCGTTTAAGGAACAGGCTTGCATCTTAGCCGTCAGATGTGTGCAGCAGTTTTGTTTTTTCATATAAAATTTTAGCCCTTTCGTTCTTCTCAGTATAAGTTTTTGTCCTTTGCATAAGAAAGCAAACAAGTATTTTTTTCCAAAATTAAATTTTTTTAATATAAAGTATCTATTCACAATTGCTTAAAATTTCCTGTAAATTGTCTAGAGTTTTTTTTCAACCTTACTAGACAGAACTTGGCATCACTTTTACTTAACTTATCACCACCAAATCAACCGTAAGACAATTTAATTAAAGTAAGGCTGAGTTTACATCTGGCATTTCTTCTGTGCCATGTATCAAAAAAAGCGTAACCACTAATTACTGATGAAAAACTGTCTGATTCTACGGGAGACCTACTTGCTCTCCTTTCGGAGAAATGGTGCAATTCAATCCACCATTTTGGCTAAAGTAAGGTGGTGGCTCTAGATATCTCCAAGGCGTTTGATAGAGTGTGGCATGGCGCACTTTTGTCAAAATGTATTGCCCTTGGTGTCGGTGATAACTTCTCTCGATTCTTATCGAGTTTCATCAGAGATCGCACTAGAAGAGTTGTTATAGATGGGATCTCATCAAATGAGTTCAAGTTGAATTCAGGGGTACCGCAAGGTTCCGTTATTTCGCCAACTCTATTCCTTATTTTTATAAATGACCTTCTATGCAAAACTTTCAATCCTATCTATTATTTCGCGGACGACAGAAGTATTTGTCATTCTTTCTCATTCAGCCTGCCACAGGTTGAGGCTATGCAACAAACAATGAATGAGACTCTAAATTGTGATTTAACAAAAATCTCTGAATGGGGTCATGCGAACAGCGTCGACTTTAACGCCCGTAAGACCCAATGTTGTATGGTTACTTATAGACGCATGACCGAAAATGCTGTTGCCTCTGTAATTATGGGGAGTATAAATATTAAGGAATCAGATGCTCTTGATGTTCTTGGACTGAACTCATTTTTCAAGTTGCAAAAGAAACATTCAAGTGCCTCGGGTTTTTAAAACGGTGCAAACGATATTTCACCCCCATCCGATCTCCTTACTATTTATACCACTTATATCCGACCAACAACTCTCATGTATGGGCCGGCGCTTCAAAGTCTATTTTGGGGCTGCTCGACCGCGTACAGGAGAGAGCGAAGAAGCTCATCGGTGATGGTAGGGTATCCAGCTCTATTGATTCATTGGGTCATCGACGCAGTGTGGGTGCATTTCCTTGTTCTATCGTTACTACAACGGAATGTGTTCTAATGAAATTAGGGAACTTGTTCCTGAAACCCGCACATTTATACGCACAACACGTGCCTCATTCGGAGCACATCCCTTTGTGGTCGATTGGCCAACGAATCGCCTTACAGAGAGAATTCCTTTTTTAGCCGCACTGTTCGTATGTCGAACCAACTACCTACGGAGGTCTTTCCTGTCACTACCAGCATGAGAAGGTTTAAATCAAATGTTCACAGACACTACTCCCTCTATCCTCCTTCCCTATAACCTATTTTCCTAGTTCTAGCACAATGCATTGCATGAGTAGGGGTTATCCCTATGGTCCTATAAAAAAATAAAATAAAAAATAAAATAAAATAAAACTAAAAAAAGTTGTGGCCGTGTCCGCGTCTCCTCCTTTTTTTGACGTCGGTTGAAAATACAAATAAAATATGGAGATAAAACAGCTTGATTGATCTAAAAACTCTAAAATGCCATTACTTTTTAATAGTAACAAAAACAGTTTCTTAGCAGCCAACTTCACTTGGCGGCGCTGGATTTTCCAATTGCAAAGCAATGCCACCCCGTTATTTCAGTTTGCTTCACACATGAGAGTTTTTTGCCGCTTTTGTATTAAGTATGGCTGTTAGGATTTTCGATTACAGTTTAAATATATTTTCAACAAGCTATACAATGTTTTTCGCATAAAATATTATAGACCCTCTGTTAAAGCTGTCGTTCGGCTGACTACCTCATCTTCCGTATATCTAAAATCACCCTCGTATATAGCTGTTGAAGTTCAAGTCATTCTTGATTCTCTACTAGATTAAAGATACCATGACTTCGTTGGTATTTTCATTTGAAGTTACGTGTTTGTGTAACATTATTATATTATACATACTTTTTTTTTCTATATTCATTTACTAGTAGAGTACATGTGTTATTTTAACTGCATTGTTAATTCAGGGTAGAATGTTACGTATGTAGTTCACACACACATACAAACACGTACGTATGTAGTCTTACAAGTTGTTTTTAATAAACATGAACCAACTGCTACATCTGCTATTGCTTGTTGTACTTAAGCCACTCCATCTACTACAACTGCCACTGGTGGGGCCATAAAACCATAACTAGAGTGTGTGTGTATGTGTATGTGTGTGTGTTTATGTGTAAGTGCACTTGTGCCACTGTTAGTTATCGCAAGAGTTTATCGTTGCTTTTGCAGTGATGTCGGGAGAAAATAATAAAAAAAAAAATATATATAAACAAAACAAAAAAAAGATGACCATATAATTCGTACGCTTGTTTGGTTGGCTTGTTGCATCTTATTTTTACTGCTTTCGTATTTACTTTTATTTTATTAGTTTAAGTAAAAATGTGAAGTTGTAGTGTAGTTTATGTAAACTACACTTTTTCACACAATCAAGCCCTTGTAAATATGGAGTTTTCTTTTTGAACAGCAAACAACTGCCATGCATCGTTTTTTATTCAACTAACTTTGATTTAGCAAAAAACAAAGAAAATTTTGGGGTTAATAGAAGATTTAAGATAAAATTTTAATTAAAATTTAGAGAATTATTTAACTAAAGGTGTGTTTATATTTATCAAGGAAATTTTATTAAAATAAAAGATGCAAGATTTCCACGAAACAAACGCTATTAATATTATGCATCTAGTTAAGAGTGATATTTATTATGCATGAGAACATAAAGACTTGCCCCTTATGCAAAAAGGATTGCTAAGTTTAGAGTTGATTTAGCAAAGGAGTTTTAAATAAGTTATATGTTCTATGCTCCTTGTAGGAGTTAAAAGGAAGAAATATATACATACATATATATAAAACCGGTTGTAAGGAATGCTTTAATCAAACCAATTTAAATTACAGGTTTGTGTAAAAACTGAACAAGTTCAACCCAAGTCTACTTCAACTTTAACAATCGTTTTTGCACTAGGGAATTAGCAAAGAGTTATGCTAGAACACTATGCTTGGATCGAACTGGCTCAGTCGGTCATTTTAGACTCAAACGTATAATCAAAACCATGCACATAGTTTAAATTAGTGTGATCATAGGTTTGTGTCGAAAATGACCTACTGAACGAAGTCGACCCAAGTCTGAGGAACACAACTGGCACGAACATGGAATTTCCCCCAATACCACGAATTTGTCGGTAAGAGTTTGCTGCGTAAATTCGTCCTATAATTCGTCCTATAGAAAACTAAGGACGAAAAAACAACAGCCGTTATAATTGATAGAGTATTTTTGACTGTTTGGAAAATAGAAAGAAAGAAATAATTAAAAAAAAAAATCATCAAAGATTTCAAAATTTTGTGAAAATAATTAAAATAAATAGAAGAGTGGTGTCTTAGGAAACCAAGTTATAGCTATGCTGCTTAGCTATATAAAACAAACTTAATTTGGTAAATAACAATGCAATAAAATTTTATTATATGATGATGTCAAATTCGCCGCAAATATTTGAAAACTTTTTCAATTGTTTCCCATTACTTTCTTTTCTAGCGGCGTACGCTGAAATGAATGTATTGTTTGTGGCCGGCGACGGCTGTTTGCCAGTGTTCTCTGGCTTGTGCTCATGTTCAAAAACAATACAAAAAACAAAGCCTTTTCATTGTTTTTGTTTTATTTTTGTTTTACTCACTTCAAAGAACGAAGCAAAAAAAAAAATCAAACAATTTGTTTCGTTTATTTTGGTACTCTGGCTTTAAGTACAAAGAAATTAAAACAAAAATAAATGTATAATTATAATAGTGTCGATTATTTTTGTTACGAAAATCTCGTTCTAGCTCCTGTGTCCTGACATAAATAGCATAGCTATAATAATGTGTAGTTTCCACAATGCAAGCCAGCGGCTCTTCCAATGACCTTTTTTTGGTTTTTTGTTAAATTATTTTTAATTGAATCAAATTATAAAATGTGTGCAAATAATAAAAATTTCAGAGTCCGTTCACTTTAACTCGAGGTGGCCACCTTTTTGCCTTGACTACGTCCTTCAAATTGTTAAAAAAATAAGTTGAATGTCAAGTTACGGTCAAGAATTTTATTGGAAACTATAAATAAACCAGAAGTAGGGGAAAAAGTTGTAGTTTTCAATAGAAAATAACTTGAACAAAACTGTATCTTTATCGCGAAACAAAATTTTCGGCCCTGTTCTGTATATCGCATCAATTTGAAATTTTACGTTTCCTAACATTATTAATGGTCCTGCAGAGGTTTTTAAAATCATATACAATGATATGATATTTAAGCGGAGTTACTTTTCTAAAATCATACGCTTTCAAATCGACTCGATTTACAGAATAGGGCCGGTCATGTTGCATTTAATTTAAAGCGAATAAGTGCGCAAATACAATGTTTTCCAATAAAGGCTTGACAACAATTTTTGTTTACACTCGAAGCATAGAAAAAACCTTATTAAAGTGCAATTAAAAAATTAATTTAAACATCGATGTGTAAAAATTGTTAACGAATTAAACAAACTTTACGTTTTAATTATATTTCCCCTTTTAGTAAATATTATATTTAATTACAATAATTGCAATTTTATATGTTAAACAAATAAAACTTTTCGCTTTGTTAATTTTATACCCTTTCCCACCTTTTCACTGTTTGTGTGTGTGCTTTTTTTGTAACTATTTTCAGGAGGCGTGCCAAAATTATATACGCATCGTAGTTGTAACATCGCCCGGACGTTTATTTGTATGCGGCACAAACTCATTTCGTCCCATGTGTAACACTTACATAATCAATGACAACAATTATACCCTGGAGGCAACTAAAAATGGCCAGGCCGTTTGTCCATACGATCCACGACATAATTCAACATCAGTTTTTGCTGGTAAGTTTATATTTTATATTTTTTATTTTTTATTTTGTTATGTTGCCTGTACTGTGGGGGCATGTTTTATTAAGAAAAACAAACAACAAATTGTATTTCCTTTAAATTCACAGCACTTGCTTAAGAGAATTGATTTTGCCACAAATAAATAAATAAGTACTGAATTACTCCTTACGAGTCTCGAAACTTAGGAAATTTATTTTTTTAATATTCACTGCAGCTCGTATAATGGAAACTTTTAAACTCAAGTGTAATAGTGGTAACGACAATATATTTATTCAATTTAATTAGTAAGAAAGCCAAATGACATGCTTAAAGCTTCCTTAACGACACGAATGTTAGCCTAATTAATGCCCTAATTCTGTTCGACGATTGTATCGTCTTGTCTATGGACGAAAGTAAGCCGCAGATGTGATTCTTTAGAACAATTATTATTTATTATCCTTGCTAGAAGGTTCGTGTATTTGCTTTATGATTTTGTTATAAACATTATATCCAACACATATTTTTTTAAATATTTTTCAAACTATTGTATAATAATTTCAATATTATTTTTGTGTTTTAAAAACATGGTAATAATATTTTTATTTTTCATTATCAAAGACAACAACTATTTTTGAAGTAAATAATTTAGAGAATTGAAAAACAAGAACTAAAATTATTTTCAAACATAAACGTCCTAAATCTTCTTACTGAATTAGGTCATAAATTGAATAAAAGAACACAGCTACTTAGTTCGAGTAAAAATTAAAACGAGTGAAATTACATATCGTCACCTAAAATGCAAAATAACGTAACATCACTTTTCATAAGTTTACAGGAGAGGCAAAAAACTTAAAAAAATGGAAACTATTAGAGATATTAAGTAAAAATTTTTAAATCATGTTTTAAATAAAACAAGAAATTAATTTTGGATAAAAATTATCCATTTATCAAAGTAAGCTTAGTATTATGTGTCTTACGTTATTTTGAATTGTGGTTTTACGAAACAAAATAACGTATCATCAGCTTTCTAAACTATATGAAAAAACTAAAGCTAAAATAAAATTATAGTTTTCATTAATAATTGAACAAATTTTTTGGTGCTTTTCACCTTTGAAATCATGTTGACACTACTAAACGAAAAAAAAAATAATTTTAACTTTTATAAGAAAAACAAGAAAACAAGTAGTTTAATTTATTACGAAAGATAATAAGTTGATAACAAAAAAATATAATCAGCTGTTAATTTACTAGTTACTCAAAAGGTGTACTACGAGGGCGGATCATTAACTCAGTGACTTTTTGCAAAACAAAAATTTATTTTTCAACATAATCTCCTTTTAACTCAATACACTTAGTCCAACGTATCTCCGGTTTTTGTATCCCTTCCAAAAAATAGGATTTTGCGAGGTCCTTAAAATAGGCATTTGTTTGGTCAATAATTTCATCGTTGGAGCTAAATATCTTTCCACCGAGCCATTTCTTTAGGTTTGGAAATAGGAAGTAGTCACTATGGGCTAAATACGTAAAATATGGGGGATGAGGTACCAATTCGTAGCCCAATTTATAGTTTTACCATTGAGACTGCACACGTGTGCAACCCGTGCATTATCTTGATGAAAAATAACTTTTTTTCTTGGCCATATGGGGTCGTTTTCTTTTTAAATCCTCATTAAATTGGTCTAATAAGTTGGCATAAGTTGTTTTTCCCTTTTGAAGGTAATCGATGTGGATTATCCCGCGTGTATCCCAAAAAACTGTTGCCATCACCTTGTTGAACGACAAAATTACCTTGGCCTTCTTCGAAGCAGGTTCACCCGGAGAAACCCATTGTTTAGACTGCTGCTTGATCTCCGGAGTACAGTAATGGATCCATTTTTCATTCACAGTTACAAAACGCCGCAAAAACTCATTCGGATTGCGGTTAAACAACTCCAAACAATCCTTTGAAGTTGTCACACGTTTACATTTATGGTCAATTAACAGCAAACGCGGCACCCATCTTGCAGACAACTTTCTTAAACCCAGCTGATCACTTAAAATCGAAACCACACTGCCATATGAAATGTCTATGGCATCCACAATCTCACGCACTTTTACTTTTTGATCGGCCAACACCATATCGTGGATTTTTTTGACATTGGCCGTCCAGAACGTTCAGCGTCATTTGTACTTGTGCGACCACAACGAAAGTCAGTAAATCACTTTTTTACCGTTGAAATCGATGGTGCAGAGTCCCTATAGTATTTATTGAGCTTTTCTTGCTTTGATTGACGGTTTTTTTTCGCAAAAAATAATGTTTAATGAGCACTCGAAATTTGAACAGCTGTTAAACTCAAAGTAAATGACGACACTTGCTCAAAATTTGACAGTAGTCTATTAACAGGTGGTACTTGATGGGAACTGTGTTGCATTTCATATTACTACGAGGGAAGTTCGAAAAGTCACGGACTTATTGATCCGTATCTTAATAAAAATTACAGTTTGCTGGAAGCAAAGATTTTAAATCTTGCATATGTTGGCATTTCTGTTTGAAATTGATAAGCTTTCGCTTAACTTGCTGACTTACAAAATTTCTGGTAGTCCTTTGTGGAAGAAGCTGATAGTAATCCTTAATATTAGTTTTATAATATATGACTCCTGTTGGATCGTATGCCAAAGCGTACACATTTGATTGATTTCACAACACTTTTTTGCTTTTCTTTCAACTTTACGAAACATTTTCAGAATGATAAAAATTTTTATTAAAACTAAGATGAAATTAAATTGAATATACATAAGTAAAAAGTCTATGCTTACTTGAATTAAAAACAGGAAAATAAATGTTCTTTAATTTTTTAAATTCGTATGATTTATGAATGATACGTTATATTGTTTAAGAAAATCATGCACTTGATGATACGTTATTTTGAATTTTTCTTATAACTTTGATATTTTTTTTATAGATCTGCAAAATTTTTGTATACAATATGATGTAGCGAATTGTAAACAATAAAAAAAAATTAATTTTGAATTTTTTGTCGATACCTTATTTTGCATTTTAGCTGGCGATATATTTAAATTATTCATAAAATAAAAAAAATAAAATATTTGGTGTTTTCAAGGCAATTTTTATATCAAAAAGTGATAATAATGACAATATGTCGAATAATAAATTTCTTGAAGGTAATAAATAATATTCTGAAAATTAAAAAAGAAACAGATTAGTTAATTTGAAAAAAAAACTAAAATTATAATTTACTTCCTTTGAATTTATTTGTGCCATTTTTTTAATACAGCATCAACCAAATAGCAAAATTGTGCGCTTTTTGCTGTACTCGCATTTTCTGCAAATACATATTATTGTAGTTAAGATTTTTTCAATTAAAATTACAAAAATGTAATCGTATTTAATAATTTTTTCAATTATAAATACGAAATGTAATTGCAATTAAAAATCTTCAATTACAATTACTTGTACAAAACAAATTCAAAAGTTTTTACCTAAATTCCTTCATTTCTTTTGCCGCAACCTGTATTCGGGGGCTGGCTCTGCTGTTATATTTGTAACAAATTTCATATTTATATTCGTATGCTGGAAGATGAAAAGTCTAGTTTCCGATAGCAGTCACCCACTCATCTGTTTTTTGTTTATATTGTAAGCCAGAGTATACAAGTATGCTTGTGTATATGTGTGTGTGTGTGTGTCTCCACGTGTTCATCTGTATATGTTCGTCAGTTTTTGTATGTGTGGGTATAACCCTGAGTTGTATTGGTTTTCATGATGATGTGTTTGTGAACAATAAAAAAATATGAGTAAATAAATAATAAAATAAAAAGCAAGCAAATATTTGTTTAAAATAAAATTCAACTTTTCGCATGACTAAGAAATTACAACCGTGGCCGATTATTGCAAAAGATTGTTTGCTAGTGCAAGACATACAAAATTGTAAAATAAAGCTTTATGTGACCTTAAGGTTATAAATTTTTGGCATGGGTAAATTTTTTTTCTACGCGTGCATAAATGTTTATTTCACTGTTGTATTTATGAATTAAACTCTACAAGAAAATTAAACTTTTTTCCAAAATAACAAGGTTTTAACGTCTAAAGGCCATGCATGACTCGCTATCCTACACAATCGCACGACCTACGAACAAATACAACCCTGATCTTATGAATGGTTGGTTATTGTCCTTTGAAAATTTTCATAAGCACCAGGCATGTATTTTCTCAAAAATCGCACGATTGTGTAGTATAGTCTATCATGGCCTTTAAGAGAATATATTTTTTCTTCTCCCTGCATACTGAATAAAATATTGCACGTTAACTTAACCAATTTCAATTGTTAAATTAACAGTTCAAGAAAATTTTGTAAGAATATTAGTTAACTAAATATAGTTTGAGTATTGGTGGGGGTTTCCATAGGCTAATGTATAATATAGTTTGGTTAATCTGGCCAATCTGAATTTCTTATTTTATTTTTTGTGCAAAATTTCTTGTTGCGATTGGAAGGAACAAACTATTTTTCTGGTCAACCAATTTAAGTTGTAAATTTAACAGTAAATAAAAGTTTTTATTGACAGGTTAATCTAATTTAATATTGTTGATGGTATATTGAAAAGTAGTGAAAAATCTTAATCTAATTAATTAACAAGGGCTTTGATTGGTTCAGAAAGTATTCGATGTTAATTATATATGTAAAATCAATTAGATCAATAATTCGTAGTGCTCCTAGAAGTTCGCTGCCGTGCAAAAGCTTTCTTTGAAATTTTTATGTGTAAATAAACCGTATAAGTCCAACTTTCTTAAACCTTTGAATTAAAAATTGTTAACTGCCGTTTACTAGTTAGTTTAACAAATTTCGTTGGTTGTTTCAATTTTGAAGTTATTTATAAGAGAATTACTTCTTTCATTCGTAAAAAATAATTTTGGTGACAAAAGGCTTACAAAAGAAACTTTGCGAGATTTATTTTTTTAAGAAAAAATCCTTTATAATAACAAAAACGCATATGGAGAAAAATACTTAGAGTATCAAAATGTTGCATGCAAATATTTGCCATGACATTTTTTTGTAAATCGTGGTATGCACCAAAACACGAACTTAAACTTAAACGTTTGTAAACATTTCCTGTAATTTTTTTTTAGTTTAACATAAAGTATTGTTATATTTAAATTTACCCATAATGATGTAGGCGATTTTCCTTGTGCACCAATTCAAACCTACAACTCTATGGATTTTGATGCAAAAAAGTAGTAAAACTTTTTTTTCTTAACTTTATCAGAAACATGATTTTATTTTTTATTAAGAAAAGTATATGTAAATGCAAAGGATTTTATATGAACACGTACACAATAAACACATTCATACATACTACATAAATAAGCCATAATAATATTTATGTGAATTACAAATTTTTAAAACACTGAAAATGAAATTGGCAATATTTTGCACATTTATTTTGCCCATAAATTATATAGAAGGGCAGCCAGCAACGGTGGCAGCATTAAAATCCCATAAATACACTGAAAAAAAAACAAACAAACATATAAACAAAAACCAGCACAATGACAATAAATATGAATGTCTACTACAATCACGAATAAACAATAAAGGGAATAAAAAAATAACAACAACTACATATGTATGTATGTAAAAATAACATGCTATAAAAAATTTAAAAAAGAAGCAACAAATAAAAAATTAAGTGATATACTGGAGATAAACTTGATGGAAACAAATCGCTTTTTGCTTCCATATGATTTTCCGTTCTCATTTTATTTTTTTTTTGCGCTTCATTTAAATGTGATAAAAATATTTGTGAATCGGAAGGAAAATAACAAAAAGCACGCACCAGAGATAGAGAGCAAATAAATATTTATAAATAGAAAATCTTTAACAAAAAATATTTTTATGGAAAAAATTAACATCCCTGCGAAAAGCCAAAGAAAATTTACATAAATAATAAATGGAATGGTAAATGTTGACTATGAGCAAGTTTCATTAAGAGCCAAGGGCTGCTCAGACTATTATACGAGTATAAAGATTTTCGTCACATTTTACAAGAAAGAAATCTAACGACATTTGTTTCGACTGTCACAAAATCTAAACTAAAACTAAAAACACAAATAGAAAGCAAATAGCTTTTCAGAATTAACATGCCCGCATTAATCGTTAACTGGCGGCGGCAGAGCAGTTTATGCAGGTTGTGTACATGGCGGCCTTTGAAAATATTAAAGTAAAGTTAAAGTAATCGATTTATTTAAGAAAAATTAAAGAAAAAAAAGAAAAATGTTTCGTTAAATTTTAGACATGATTTACACCAAAGATATTTCAATACGATAAAAATATTCAAAAAACCGGTTAAGACGAAAAAATACCATAAGCAACGGCGCGGCATCGACATCGAAACAGACGACTTGTCAATTTGTTTATTACTTGATTTAATTAAAATGCATCCCTGATCAGATGAAAAGTCTTATCCTTTAGAAAAATTAAAAAAAGGCCAAGTCTTATGGAATGTAAAATTTGTATCGCATTATTTGACATTCGTCATGACACTTTGCATTCACATTACCGCACTTGCACATATTATTTAAATTTTTGACATTTTTGAAAGTATAAAAGTCTGAACAGCGCTTAAATAATACAAGCGGCAAATATTTAAGATTGTGGTGATTAGAGATATAATTTAAGCGCTTTACATAAGGCCCTACACGGCCTTTATCTCGTATTTGGACGCATTATCTCTCTGTTTTTCGTTCAATTATTTCTTCAAATGAAACAAGTTGTTAATGTTTCAATTAGTGATGAACGATTTTTCGAAACCTGTTACTTTTCTTAGCGACTGAAAAATCACTTATCAAGTAAGAGGTTTAAGAAATCTAGTTCTTTCATACAAACTGTAAATGTTCTTGTATGCTTACTTTACAGTAAATATAGCTACTACATGCATTTTTTTTATATATTCACCGTTTGTCTAGCAAAAATCGTCAAATCGTGTCAAATCGTCACATTTTTGTGTGCGCAATTTTATTGTCTCTCTGCCTCTTATACGACAATTTTCAATATTTAGATGGGGTTGATTGCTAATTGTTTGTTCTTGTTACTCTTCTTATTAGTATTCATCAAAATACCAATACAAATAAATACTTTTAAAGCAGAAGAGCTGAAATGTGTTAAACCGTGATCACGGTCACTGCTTAATTTCACTGCTGCTCTTCTTATTAGATTTTGTCAAAATAACAGAACTGTTACAAACAGAGCAGTGATTTATAAATCACGTTCACAAGGAGCAACATTATTAAAAAATCACAGTATCGTTCAACACTAGTTTCAATGCTTTCTTTGACCTATAACATCAAAGATGGACTTTCAATACCAAAGATGGACTTTCAATAGTATTCATTCGCTATTATAAACTTAACTGATTTTTTTAAACTGAATTGAATCATAAATCATCATTTTTTAAAGGCAAATAAAGAGCGTTTTGATTACAATAAATAAATAATTAGAGAATTCACAATGAGTATATTAAAATTTTAATATGGCAACATTGAGCCATCTTAATTTTTTATTGTGCGCAGGCAACGATATAAATACACATACTGTGTATGTCAAAGTCAGGCAAACACACATACATCTTTATATTATTTACATATTAGTTTATAATATGTGAGAGAGAGAGAGAGAGAGTAAAGTGCATGTTTGTACGAATGCTTATGAGAGACTGAATTATTTTCTTCCGAACGTATTGAAATAACAAAATTTTTTAAATTAAAAATTATTGTTGGATAAATTTTTCAAAACAACTTTTGTTCTGCGAAAAATACAAATATTTTTTCATCAACTACAGTTACGCTGACAGTTTTAACCATGATACAATAATACAGGTAACCTCGAAGCGCCAGCAGATGGAGTTTGTTTTGTGATGTGATCTGCCAATTGTTATTTACGTTTTACCAATATACGCACATAGTGCCTATTAAACTGTACTAATACAAAACCAGTTTTGCAAAAACAAAAAAAAATGCAATCATGCTTTATCAATACACACGCATAGTCGCTATTAAAACTGTACAAAAACAAACAAAGCTTTGCAAAGACAAGAGAAAACGCAAGTACATATCTCTTGTTTTCTCTTGGTTTTTTGACAGTTGTCATCACAAAACAACAATAAAAAGCCCTGTTGTTTTATTTATTGTACATTTGTTGTAGATTCGCGGCTACCTGTATTACTGTATCATGGTTTTAACATGTTTAGTTTAACATTACCATATTGCCATATAGAAAATGACATTCTTTTTATACTTTTAAATTTGCCACCTGGTAATAAATTTGATTTACACACAAACAAAAACAACAAACTTGCCAGACCATATTAAAGTTGAAACGTTGCAATATTAACACACATTTTAAAATGCTATTGTAAACTCCCTAAATATAAATTAAAAGTACCAAATTTGTAACTGAACTTAATTGAAAATTCGATTGGGAGCATTTAGATTTTAAAATAGTTTTTCACTTCGAAAATTGGTTTTTATGAAAACTTATTTACTTCTTTTTTTTATTTAATTAAAAAGAGAAAAACATTTTCTGTATTCTTTGAGGTTTGATTAAACATGACATAACTACAAATTACCATACAAAACAACTGTTCCCACCAAACTTAAAGGCATTACTGTATATATCCATAGAAACCAATTGAATTTTCGTTTTTCGCCGTAACCATAACCGTAACAGCTGTTTGCTGATTAGACATATTTGTTGTTGCACTTTTGAAATGAATAAGGCAAATGAGAACATAAACAGCTGTTTATGGCAGCACCAATAGGTGAAGAAAATATATTTATGGTTATGATTATGGCATTATGTTATGCCACGCCTCATTGAACCTTTAAGCTTGTGACTTGATAAATATTATCTATTTTTAACCGACTTCAAAAACAGTAAGAGGTTATCAATTCGTCTCTATTTTTTTTGGGTGTTACCTCATAACTCGGTTCATATTACACCGATTGTAAAAAATTTGTATTGTCTGAGAGGGTATAGCTGCCCATTGCAGAAAAATGGGCTGGTACACGCCCACATATTTTTTTATTTGATTTTATGACATTCTACTTATTTGATTGCTGCGAAACCTTGCAAACACCTTTGCTTATTATTGTAATTGCACAATTTTAGAGTTGTTCAAATGGGCGGGGCTACGCCCATTAAAATTTATTCTTATATTTCACGTGGTTCTACTTAACCGATTTTTACGAAACTTATCACACACCCGGAGCTCAAAAATAGACGCAATCTTTCATCAGAAAAAATGGGCGGAGTCACGCCCATTAAAATTTAATATTTTATTTTAAGTGGTTGTACTGTACCGATTTTTACAATACTTAACACACACCCTGCGCTCTGAAATACACAAAATCTGACATTTAAAGAGTGGGCGGAGGCACGCCCATTAAAATTTAATTTTATATCGCATAAACTTTTTTCGAATACGTTATATCAGATCTTTGCATTCAAGTCGGTTTTTTTTTTTGCAGAATTATTTAATCTACTTTACTTCAGTACTTCCTTTTGCAGCTTTCGTTTTCAAATTACTCCAATTACTCCTTTAAGCTTTTTTGAAACATTAAAATTGGAAACTAATTAAATTTCTTTGTCATATATTTTGTCTTTATCTCACGCGAGCGCTGTAAGTACGTGCACAAATGAAAGTGAAAAGTAAAAGAACCCACTAATTGCAAAAAAAAGATGAAGAAAAGCGTTACAATACCCGGGCACTTGAAAATGTTGGCAAAAGCAATAATTGTAGTGCAGCAATTGAAAGCAATGCAAATAGTTTGAAAGAGAAGTAAAATAATGAAATACACACTAATGCTGCTGCATTTTAGTAAAATACAGAAGTGACGTTAATAGCAACAAAAGAAACGATGACATGCAAGAAAAACAGGATTAAGAAAAGAATAAAGCAACAGTGGTGTAGTAGCAATAACAAAAACAAACACAACAACAGCTGCAATATTTGAAATGACAAAAGCATTGAATATTTTGTTGACAAGCTTAAAAACAAACACTCAAACTTGTAACCGTTCATATGTTGCCATGATGACAATAAAAATATTCTTGTGAATGCATAAGAATATTTATGTGTGTGTAACAAATGTATACAGCCAATAGAAGCATACATATGACAAAACAATCCAGACAAAGAATTGAAATCTGTGTCAGGTTCTAAATAAAATAATAGTTTGCTTTTAAACGAGGGCAGCAACAGAAATATATTATATACATATGTACACTGCGGTTCATCAGTATAGAACCAATTACTTGTTAAGCAAAAAATAGTTTACACATTTCGATTACAACAAAAACAAAAAAGTTAGATTTGCAGAAAAGAAAAGGAAGCCTTAAATGACAGTTTATAGAAAAAAAATCAGATACAAATGCATTATAACGGTACTTTTTCCCATTTGTTTTCAATCAGGTGAGAAATTCCTCATTTATTTTTGGCTCATCAGAATAGAACCACATTCAGTTAAGCTTGAACGAATGGTTTTTTTATAGAGCGTTATAAAATCTTATTAATATTAAAATCTAAGCTAGTGAAAGTAGTAACCAAATCAAAATTAGTAGAAAAAGTTCTTTAAGTTCGTCAGAGTTTTAGCTCGCACCTACAGTCAAGTTAACATCGTGGTATTCCACCAAGGAATAATTTAACACTGTGTGTCTTAAAAGTTCTTAGTATTTGTTTTGAGTAAATAAAAGTGTCTAATTTAATAATAATGTTAACGGGGACTTTTTTGTAATGGCAAATCCTCGAAGCTATAAAATAACTTTTTCAAAAAGTAGAAAACCTAACACAGTGGTGTACAATTTCCGCTTATAAGCAAAAACAATATAAAACTAACAGCCGGGTTTTCATTTATAAACACTTATGTCTAAAAATTGGGTTTTGTAAAATATTTTCAAACTATCGTCTACTCGATTGTAATTTTTTTTTTTTTTTTTTTTTTATACAAACATCAAAGTGTATTAATACCAAGCGGCCTTATCAATACAACAACATACATACAAATTTGTGGTAGGATTATTTTTATTTCTATATTGACATTTCGGGTTCAGATTTTATGCTATTTGATAAGGAGTTTGACGGATGGTGTAAGGTCAGCTGACGATCAGCTGCGCTGCTAAGGGCACTTGGTAAAAACATTAAAAAAACTTAAAGCTCTCTTTTGTCACTCACATGAAATATTACAAAAACATAAAAATGTTTTTTTTCTCGTTATTTTGAAGAACTTTTACACTTATTCAATTTGAAAAAAAAACAGGCCGTTCGAGTTATTTTATTTTATTTAATTTACTGAAAAAATAGTAAAATGAATTAAAAGCAAACGTTTTTTGTAATATATTTTCATATTCTTGCTTTTAACTAAAAACACCAAGGGCCATTATTATGACTTTACGATAAACTTCCGTATAGTTAATCATAAGTTTAGCAAAAGTGAACTATAAAGTGACCTTTAAAATTTGTCCATTATTACAACTGTCTGATAAAATACAATTTTTGTTTGTTGGCAATATTTCTGTGGATCATGTGGATCTTGATTGTTAAAAATACTTAGTGGGAACTTTCTTTTGTTTATTTGGCAAATTACAAAAAAACTGAGAGAATTTTTGTCAATTCTTTGATTTGTTTTTGTATTATTATATGTTTGTACTCGTATTATATTGTTTTTGTTTTGTGTCATATTTTGTTCAAATAAAATTTAACTGTAATATATAAAGTAGAAAGTGTGGCAACGTATGAAAACGTGGCAACTTCAAATGACTAAAGTCTCAGTTAGCCGACTGTAATGGAATGTAACTGCAACAGTAGGAAACAGCTGATCGATATTGTTATGTGAGAAATAATGAAAATGGTTATAAAGATGTAATGTAACGTAACCTAACTTTTCACATAAAAATATCGATCAGTTGTTTCCTACGATGCAGTTACTTTCCATTACAGTCGGCTAACTGAGCCTTAAACCTCACGATAAAAGTTGCAGGTTTGGTGAACTTGCCTTTAACTTATCGCTCACTTTTGTTTAAAGTGAAGTTGTAATAATGAAAAGGTATTTATCCATCGAATAAAATCCTATCTTTAACTAACGACAAGTTGTACAAGTAGTGGCCCTAAGAATAGTGACAAAAGCGCTAAGTTGACATCACTGCTCCTATTACCAAGTACGTAGTACTTCGTCCCATAATATTTATGGAGAATATCAGCAACATATTCGTAAATCGTAAAACCGAGAGGGGAAGTGTGAGCGAGTATTGTTAAGTCTAAAAACTGCAATGTCTAATGTTTTTCTTATTTTAAACTCACCAAAGCAAACAGGACGGATGTTATCAATCTTAAAGTTAAATTAAAAAAAAAAATCCTTTTCATCCCTTTAAAATTCATTATCAGATCAAGTAGTTGTGGCAAGCGACGACCGTAAGTCACTTATTTACACAAAGTATACAAATATAACGAAACCTTTCTTCATGCTTTTCTTCTCTACTGGCTTGCATTTTGCTTTACTCTTTATTTATGTACTTTGGTTTTCGTTTTTGTATTATTATTTTTTTCTTCTGGGCCATGCTGTTGTTAAGTTATAACAATTTATAGAAGTTACAAGTTAACGGATGCGTATAATGCAGGATATGAATTCCTGTAAACTTGTTTTCTGTTGTCCTTGTCAATGGAAATGCTTGTGCAAGTATAAGTATGTTATTAAAGATCTTATATATGTACATACATATGTATGCATATACGAGTACATATGTGTAAGTATATTTGCTGAAAAGTTTTTACAAGATGTTGTGACACAAAATGTTGTGATTTTTTTTTATTGGAAGCACAAAATTTTTTTTCAAGAATTTTTGATGGTTATTTATTTTCGTTAGTACTTAGTTTGGCTCTCGCAAGAAAATAAGGAGCTCGAGACAAAAGAGATATAACGGTTTTTTTGAAAGCAACAAAAGTATGCCGACTTCAAAGAGATATAAACACTTTACAAATATAAAAACAATGATGGCAACAAGAAATTGCATATTGTTTCCATCAATACTTACTCACATACATACATACGACGAGTACGAGGGAAAAAAACACATTTTAGTTGGCTTCATTGAGCTGGAAATTTCAGCAGAATATGTGAAAAATAAAAGAAATTAAAAACAAAATCTTGTACAAAAAAGGAAAAAGTCTTAATATAACAAAGCAGTCAAGAAGAAGAAGAAGCAGAAGAAGAAGAGAAAAACATTTAAAAGAAAACTACAATTACACACAAACACACACACACACACACCTACACATGCACACAGCAGTTCATCCTCTTGGATACATTTCGCAACTAAAAGTATCATTAACAGTAAATTGAAAAGCTGTTAAGAAAAATTGCAGTATAATTTCCAAAGGAGAAAAAAAAATACAAACAAACAAAAAGAAACAAAATTTATGATTAATGCAAAAAAAAAAAAGAATAATAGATAACCATATCCGGTTCTTTGTATTCCAAGTGAAATTAAAACGTTCAGAATTGTCATAATATTATTAATGGAAATAATTATTTTTAACAATTCCGTACGTTTTTATTTCAGTTAAAATAGCGAACATATAGCCTTAATCTCTATTCATAGGGAAGAAGGAAAGCGTAGTAGAAAATAATTATTTCTAAACAATACTAAATATTTAGGGCCTAATTCATAAAAAATATTTTGATTTTATAAAAGAATTATTAATCAAATCTCCATAGAAAATTTGTTTTATAAACCTCTTACTAAACAGAAATATTTTTTATGAATAAGGCAGTTAGTTTTGAATATATACAGCCGAATTTTTACAACATGCTGAATTTTTAGTTTAAAAGAGAAACACACAATTGTCTCGAGATAGCGAAAGCCAACTCAATCAAACACAGTCACTCGCCTATGTGCGAATAAAGATCTCATTAGCTTTCCTTTTTTTTTATCGTTCTGAGTCGTTTTTGTTTTCTTTAGAAAATATTTGAACGCTGTTGATGAAGCTGTAGTGGCCTTCGAAAAACAGCTAGTTGTTCCGTTCTACTACGTTTTTGTCAGAATATTTACAACTAACTTTGGTGTTATTTGCTCAGTAAAAATTATCACATGCAATTCGCATTACCAAGCGATACGAACTTTAGCCTGATCAAATCATAAATATAGAAATAAATGAAGTTGGAACAATAATAATTAAAATGAACTAAAATATTTTGTAATTACCTTTACTCTGGAATTAATCAGCTTGTAAAAATTTATTAAACTTATGGCTGCAATAAGAATGGCCAATGAACTTGAGTTGTCGTGTTAACTGACAACACTACTGAAATTAAAATTGGCATTATGTATGGCAACTTTCTCCAGTTAACAAAAAGTTATCGATAATTCGATTTAGACAGATTGGCAAATAAAAATAATTAGGAAGTTCACAATAGCGTTTTAAAATACATACGAGTATGTGTTAATATTGCAACGTTTCAATTTTTGTACTTTAATATGGGTTGGCAAGTTTGTTGTTTTTGTTTGTGTGCAAATAAAATTTTTTATCAAATGGCAAATTTAAAAGTATAAAAAGCATATAATTTTCAATATGGTAATGTTAAATTAAACAAGTTAAAACTAGCAGCGCAGCTATAGTTGATGAAATAATATTTTTATTTTTCACAATTTATCCAACAATAATTTCTAATTTAAAAAATTATGTTATTTTAATACTTCAATATACTGTTTATTATATCGTTGCCTACTCACAATGAAAATTTTAAGATGGCACATTGTTGCCACATTAAAATTTTAATATACTCATTGTGAATTCCCTAAATGTAAACAAAGCTTCAAAACATCTTGCAGTTATACCATGTGACTGCATACGGAATTGTTGTACAACAATACAACAACCACAGCTATATAAACAAAACAAACAAAACGTTTTTGACATTTGTCAGAAACAAAGCAAATAGAACAAAAAATTATCACATGAAATAGAGCTAATAATGACTTTTGAAATTTGTGGAGGGGAATTTGTGAAATGAAATTTATATAAATTTCCGAAAATGGCGAGTTGTATTGAAAATGTTCTTCCAAACTCATCAGCTAATGTAGAAAGAATTTTCGGACAAGTGAATTCTGACAAGACGGGTCAAAAAAAATCTTAAGAAAAGGCGTCACTGCAAGTGTTGCTTTACATAAAAAATTTTCTTAAAAATAATAAAACATATTGTTGTTTTTTTTTGTTATGCTATCTGGCAACAGTGTCTGCAACTTAAAATCAAGGATGGCGCGGTTTTCTATGCTGATTCACTATAATTGTATGCTAAAAGGAAATGCAACTTTAACCCTTGTCATTTTAGAAATACATTGTTCGATTTTGCTGTGCACTGTTATTATTCGCTTAAAATTTAAAAAGTTTATTTTAAATTACTTTCAACGAAAAATTAAAAAAAAACAAATAAAATTCAGAAGAGCTGATAACTGATAAATAAATTAATTTTAGTTGTTATAAATTTTTTGGCAATAATATTTTCACATTATTTTTATTTTTGTAATAAATAAAATAACTGTAATATTTTATTTGAAATATTTTAATTAAAAATTTAGTAGGAAAATAATTTGAACGATATGAAATATTTTTACACGCATATATTAACACACAAACACACGCGCAAACACACACACAATCATACACATTCCCAACCAGCACGCTTACATAAATATGTACATATATTACTAAATATTATAAAAATCTATACTCATGCATATTCTATATTAAGAATTTTTTAAATGCTATAAAACACGGGTTGCCATTGTTAACAAAATGTATGACACAAAAGGTTTAAATATTGAAGGTTTTACTTTATTAAGCTGCATAATTTATATTTAAATACTGGAAATTTATCTCCCAAGCCTTGTAATTTATAAGACAAAAGGCAATTGGTCACTCTGGTTGATTTCATTAAATACTTTATCCTGCATATGCAAATGAATGAATATGGATGGAGCCTTATGTTTGTGTAAAAAATTTTGAATGTATGTGATATGCTTCGACCATGCGTATGAGTGTGTGTGTGCATACATTGGCGCGCCAGTTAATTGCATATGTAAATTGATTTGCATAAGTTATTTTCTTTCCATAACCCTCTTGTTAAACTTCCATTTTTGGTCAAACACCACCAACTTCTCATACCAGCTCGCCAGTTTTTTTATTGCAAGAGTAAACGTTCAAAGAAATTAATTCAAAGTATTTGGGAAGCTCAAAATATACATATATAATTAAGCTAAAGCTGTGAGCTGAAAAATCTTGAACTCGTTTTCATCATAGTGAAGAGAAAATTATACGTGAACGTGTTCTCCTTATCGTGAATGGTGTATTTTGACTTTAACCACGACATTTTTGGTATACATTTAAGTATACCACACTTCAGTTGCGATGCCAATTGGTAACGCAACTGAAATTAAAATTATTATTCTACCTTACCTTTATTTAGGTAATAAAATAAACATCTGTTATATGTCGAACATTCTATTGTGAATCGATGTAATTTTATTTTTTACGCGTATGTATTTTTATAATTTTCTTAATAAATTGTTATTATTCCTCAGAATCAATAGTATTTCGCTCCGATTTATGTTATTAGAAAAAAAAATTTATTCGAGAATATATATAAATTCATGTATTTCCACTCCTTGCAAATAAAAAATCTACCAATTAAAAACTATAGTTAAATATATTTAAAAAAAAACAACAGGAAAACTATTAACATTGTGGTTCTTTTTTAATTCTCAAAGAAAACGGTTGTGAATAAAAAACACTCATAATTTTGGGGGCAAAACTTATTCCGGCGATGCCATATTTTTTCAATCAGGGAAAAGGGAAATTTTCCGATGGCAGTTTTATCCAGTTGCCTAAAAGCTTTTGGAAATACTTATATTTATGACAGATTGGCAAGTGAAAATAATGCAAAAAAGACTTTAAAATATTTTTCGATGAAAAGAAGGAATTAAAAAATATGTCATCTATTAGATGACATTAAGGGACAAATTAACTAAAATTAATAGTCATGGGCCTGTGGCAAAAAACTAAAATAAAAATATACCTATAGTATCAAACCAAACAATTTGTCTTAAGTAGAACAAAAATAAGCAAATTAGCTAACAAGTGCATAATTAGTAAAGAACAAACGACAATGGCAAATGACTGTTGTAAATTTAGAGATGGTAAAATTAGCTTTCATTACAAAAAAGCTTTCACCAAATTCTAATACGATGAATCAAAACAATTCACATATTCCATTTGCAATAAAAGTTGCGTATATAAAGCAGAAATTCACATCAACTGACACCACACACAGTGGACCAAACACAAAGAAAGCTGATAATAAAGGTGTAGTGGTAAAAGTTTTTGTTTAAAATAATTTTTAACTAGTAATTTTTTTTAGCTTTAAATCATATTTTTGCCTTTCCAAAGAAGCAGTAGCTTATTTAATTTAATTAAATTTTTGTAATTTGACCAGTTTTTGGATTTAAAAACTAGGCAGCAACTAAAAATTTCCAATATCTTTGCAAAGCTGTCAACTGAAATTAACAGCTGTTAGTTGTTAGTTGCCATACTTAATAAGATTTTGGCAATTGGCAATGCTCGATTGCTAGACATTATTCTTAAGTCGAAATACCTAAACCAAGGTAAGGTTCATTTGAAATTGTCCTTTATTGTGGCAGTTCCTTAATCTCTGGAGTTGTGATTATGATCTTTATTAGTATTCAATTATTCAAATTAATCAATTATTTTCTTTACGCGGTTTAATGAATTTATAGTTCATTATTTTTATAAAGAGTATTAAACTTTTTCGAATTTTGGTTTTTAGTTTTACGAATTCTGCGGAATTTGATTTTTTAATTTTACCCAGCAAAAAATTACAATAAAAATCATTAGTTACTGCATTGATGAACTCAGCTCCAAGTAGTTTCATTTCTGGTGAAACATCAATGAATTTAACACATAGTTGTCATAGGACGAAAGTCATCCAAATAACTGAATGGTATTCGCTCAAAAGGTTGTCTAGAACATTTTTTTTATATAAACAACAGATTTAGAATATAAAATTTAGTAAATGTAGTGATTTGTATGCAATGAAAGTGGTAAACCTTTGAAACTAGTTCCGATTTGTTTGCTGGGTAGTAACTGAATACAGTTTTTTCTATATATAAATTCAAAAAAAAAATATTTCCTTTTTTCTAGGAAGGTGGTGCAATAGCAATTTTTCAGCAAAAAAGTGTAAATATCTCGAAGAATAAAATTTTTATAGAAAAGATCTGAGCCAAATATGGTGACTGCAGCACCTGATACACTTCCACGCCCAGTTGTTTTTTTAAATTTAATACAAGCTACTGATGCAGACGCTGGAGAATTCCTCCTAATATCTTCTGGACATAGACGTTTAAAATGAGAGATCCACCTTATGTTCTTGCATAAACAATACAGAGAGTGTATTATTGTAGTTCCAGCTTCTGCCAAGTTTTAACGACTCAAAAGGTGAAAGAAATAAGCGGAGGGGATAATATTATCATGGCTTTCAAAGCTATAGTTCATACCAGGAATTAAAAATTTTGCTTTATTTTCAATTCTCTTTAAAAGTTGCTTCCAAAAACACACTGTACTGCACTCATTGTATTTAGTAGTGTATGAGAGAATTCCCATTTAATTCATATTGTTACAATCATATAAGCCGATAGTTGATTTTTTTTTGATGCATTGCACCTTAAATTTAAATAAAATACAGAGAAATAGTATAAATTGTCTTGAATTTGGCTTCGTTCGAAACATAACTGTCAGGAGGTGATATTAGAAAATTTTTAAATGCAATTTCTGCACAAAATTAAATACGAAATAATGAATTATTCTGCCTTATTAACGCAAAAAACACATATTTTGAGTTATGACATTATTGAAGTAAATGAGCGATATATATCTCTAGCTGTCATTTAACGGAACGCAAATTTCCACTTTATTCTACACTGTATAAATAAGACATATTCCGCTGTGCCTTCAGTTTTTCTTAAATCATACTTTAACAAATTTTTATATTAAATAATTGTTTACACATCTTTGTAAATTTTATTTTGTAATTCAATTTTTATTAATTTTTTTTTTTTTTTGCTTTGAACCGCCCTAATCCTCAAAATATATATCATAACTTTTGACTATCAGATCCTTGAATTAAGAATATAAATACCATAACACATACATTTGCAAGAATGCAAAAAATAAGTAAATATTTCACTCCCATTCTTCCTTCCGTCCCCACTCACACATCATATAGCAGAAAAAATATACCAAAAATTATAGCAGCTTTATGGTATTAAGTTTCTGTGACTTGTTAGCATTTAAAATGCTGTTGCCGCTAATAAAAATCATTGTTTATTTTGAAGTTTTTTTTTGTCTTATTTTTTGGTTCGAATGGAAACATAAAAATGTGTTGGTTGGTGATGATTTAAACCAACAACCAGACCAGACCGTACCCACAAACGACCAACAAGCAAACAAGCAAGCAATTTAAAAAGAAGAGAAGCAGCAATCATCCGTTTTTAAACACTGGCATTATAAAAACGTTTTGCTTTCTTTGGTTGCACAATCACTGTAGCAATGCATTCGAGAGATAGGGACGGCTTTCATTCAGCGACAGTCAGTCGTTCTTGCAGTCGTCAGTGCCCAACATTATTTTATAAACGAGTTTTATTATACTCGTACATATCTTTCATTTTCCATTTTCCTTCTCCTTAATATTTTTGTTAATAATATTATGGTGGATTTTTGCTTTTGTTGTATTTTTTCCTTTTCGTTTTAATACTATTTAGTGCGGTTGAATGCAAAACGCATTACAACATTGTTATGAGTGTGCATGTGTAATTAAATATGTTTTTTTTTTTAAGTACGTGGAAAAGGAAATGTATCCTCAAAATTAATTTGATCAGGGATTTTATATAAAAAGTCAACGAAAGCACAAAAATTGCAGAGCAAATTTAATGCGCATTTAATTTTTGTTCTTGACAAAAAAAAAATGTAGTTAACAGAACTGGTAAAGATGTCAAGGTGTTGTAAAGATTCTTCCAATAGGGACTTTCAAAATTTGACAGTTGATGGATGCCATATTGTCATTTATTCGGTCTGTTGTGTCAAAACCACAGTGGACGTATCAAAGCTGTTAATGAAGCATTAATTTTTAAATTAATTCGCGTATCATTCATGCACTGAATTAGCAAATTTTGAATTAATTATTTTCACTAAAAAAAAATGAATGAAATTTGAGTCAATTCAAATGAACTTGGTATTACAATTCATTTCCAATTCAAATGAATTTGTCAAATGAATTGCAATTCGTTTCTAATTTAAATGAATTTGTCAAATTAAATTGCAATTAATTTCCAATTCATTTGAATTGAACTGATTTTGAATTAATTCAAATGAACTAAAAAAATTAGCAATTCATTAACAGTTCATTTGAATTGAGTTGATTCATTGCTTTAATTCATTTGAATGAATTCAAAATCAATTCAATTCAAACGAATTGGAAATGAATTGCAATTCACTTTAACAAAATTAATTTGAACTGGAAACGAATTGCAACTCAATCAACAAATTTATTTGAGTTCGAAATGGATTTAAATTCATTTCTGCCTAATTCGTTTGAATTGATTCAAATTTCATTCAATTCTTTGTCGTTCAAAATTTAGCTAATTTGTAACGAATTAAAATCAAAAAATAATGATTCATTTACAGCTCTGGGACGTAGGTATATCGTTGTTTCGCCTTAATAGTGCACTCAACTTCTTTTCAAGTTCTTATACTCTATCAAGGCGAGTTGATATCAGCTGGTCTCGACTTGCAACTCTGCATATCCGCCTTGTATATTTGTTAGTGTAAAATTTCCTGCTGTCAGAATATTGCCGAACGTTTTGCTTTGATTTGTTATCAGATAAATTATCAGCTAATCGCCAGCTGGTGAAATGAGATCACCTGATGTGAATTCGTCTTGTCCTCCACTTTTTATTCTTGATCGATCTGTTGCTTTAATCTTTTTCTCTACTTCCCAAAAGAATTAAATTAATTTCTGCCTTAGTAAAACTTGGAGATCTTTTATTTACTTTTAAATTGTGCAAACAGCTGTTGTTTGACATTTATTTTGCTAGTTTTTAAACTACACATAATATATGATGCATTGGTGTTGAGCTTAAACTACATACATATTACAGGTAAATTTAAGTTTAGTTTAACTGAACCAGCGTTTAAAGTCGCATTGATTTATTAGTCCTTCGAGTGCAGTTAGAATGCAAAGTGTGGGAAAATTTGAGGTTAGGAAGTGTATGATGAAATGTCAAATGATAAAATATCAAGAATTGAACTGGTATCCTTTGAGATTTATTTAGCAAAAAGTTGGGAAATTTTAACCATGGAACGCTACACTCTTGAACAAAGAATTTTAATTTTGAAATTTGTGAATTTTAATTAGAAAGATTGGGGTTATGTGAACAAACCAGAAGCAACTGACGCTCTGAAAGATGAAATTCGGCGCTGCATTGACGAGATAAGCGAAGCTTTGTTGCAAAATGTGGTTAAAAATTTTGTGAAAAGAGCGGACCTCTGCAGACGTGCTAGAGGTGGACATTTTCCCGCCATTATTAATTCCCATATTTCTACTTTACATTAGTATCAATAAAATTTATTTTGTTGAAAAAAGTGTGTTTTCAAGCCAATTTACTTCCTAAGCTTAAATTTGCTAACCCTTTATGTATTATAGTGCAGTTCAGTGCAAAATATGGTAGTGCAGTGCAGACTACCTTAGTGTAGTAAGATGGAGGGTGGTAGTGCAGTGCAGCTTAATGTAAACGAGTAAGCACATATTGAAAAAATACTCGTTGCTATGTTGAATTTTAATGCAAATATTTAAAAACGAACTATAGTTTCAATATGCTAATATATGAAAACACCAAGTGTGCGTTTAATAAACAGAAGAATGTAGGCAGGCAGCATGTGGTCCTTCCAATAACAAAATTAAATATTTTTTTTTTATTTTACAATACCAAAAAATAGCTCGTAGACTTTATTAAGACACAGAAATATACACCTTGTGCGCATTTATTTTATCAGGAAGTCCGATGCCTTTCCTATTTGAAAACAAATTAAGTGATTTCATTACAAAAACTTTTATATGAGAATAATTCTTTTAAAGATTTTTTTTATTTAATTAAAATTTGTGAAATTCTGTCTGTTACTACCACAGTAGCAGTACGTTGAGAATTAATTTTGATTATTTTAGTTTTTCATACATATTTTATTTAATTTGTTGGTTGTAGTAGTTTTGTTGAAACTTTTGTTCAGTTTTTAAATGCAAATTAGTTTTGATTAGAAACTTTTTAATAGCACCCTTTTGATGTCATGATACATTAATGGAAATATAATTATTATTCATTTGGTCGTCAGCAACAAAATTTATAATAAAGCACACATTTAGGAAACAAATAATGAATGTGGCTGCATTAAGGGAAAAGGAAAGTTCAGACACACAACATGTTGTTAATGTTAAATGCAAAGTTAAAGGTCAGGCAAATAATTAAAAATAATAATAATAGTAATAAAAATACAAACTGGAAAGTCTACCTTTTCCTCTTTAAACAGAAAACTATTTAAAATGTAAATTTAAATAACATCAGGCTTAACGAAATTATTTTATAAATTTTAGTTATATTAATAGTTTTAGTGTATTATGTACAAAGTTATGGCAATTTCTAAATTAAAGTGGTAGAAAATTACGCAAACTCTTAAGGAAAGCTTAATCAAATTGCATTGTACGTATTTCTAAAATAAATCTTAAAGGCAAAAATAAACTGAAGTGCACGTTAAGATGATGCAAATATTTGAAAGGGTAACGTGTAACTGACATTATTGAAAATTATCACGTGATATACAATAGCCATAAATATTTGCTTAAGCTAAAGGCTATTAGAGTGGTCAACAATTCGATAATTATTCGAATAAAAGTTGAGCAAATTTTAATTCAAGTAATCAAAGACACAAAAACAAAAACTAGCGAATCAAAAACTCTATTTTCTTAATTCAAAACTTTTTAAATTTTGTTCGAATAATTTCCTAGCTTTATTCGAATAAAAACATTTTTTCTAGCCCAGAATTTAATTTGGAAAAAAATTTTTATGAAATTCACTCAAAAAATTGAGTGCTTGCCATATAAATTTTATACTCAAGTCGACCGTCTGGCTTGTAGAAACATAGAGTAAGCAACTAATCAAAATTGTATTTCTTTAATTAAAAAATTTTAAAATTTTATTCGAATAATTTCAAAACTGTATTCGAATAAAAAATTTTTTCTAAGCGAAAATTTTTTCCTTATTCGAAACATTTTAAAATTTTATTCGAATAATTTAAAAAATAAAATCGAATAAAAACGTAATAAATAAAACAAGAACACCAAAAATAACAGCAACCAAAAAAGTAAATATGTATTAAAGAAAGACCTTATTCATAAAAAATATTTCTGCTTTAATAAAAAGTTTATGAAGCTGATTTCCATACAAAATTTGTTTTATTAAGCCTTAATAAGACAGAATTATTTTTTATGCATAAATCTGTATAAATATAACTTCAATAAAAAAAAAGAAAAGAAAAATAATACATCCATAGTAGTTGATTAGAAAAAAAAATTATTTGATTAATGAAATAATATATATATTTTTTTTTTCAAATAGATTATAAATTATTTTTGTTCGAATAAATTCATAAAATAAACTTTTATTCGAACATTTATTTCTGTAACGAATAAAAATAAATCGATGTAAAATATTTATATATTCGTTTGAAAAGGAAAACTCTTTAGCGGAATCGAAGCAAACAAATATAAATTAAATAAATATAAATAAAGAAAAAACAAATTATTCGAATAATCGGATGCAATTAAAAATTGATGAAGCTACATAAATAAATAAGTAACGAAAAATAAAATTTTCAATGATAAATAAAATAAATAAGTAAATTTAAACGAAAAAATTAATAATCCTATAAACATTTCTTGGAATATTGGGATAAAAATCAAAAGAAAAAAAATGTTATTCGAATAATTTTTAAGCTTTATTTAATTATTGGTATGAATAACGAATGTAAAATCACGTAAAATTTATGCCATTAATGAAATAATATACTCTTATTCGAGTAGATTATGCTTCGGTTTTATTTGAATTCAAAAACAATTAACAAGATAATGTAATTCGAATAATATAATAAAAAGCATAGAAAAATTTTCAAACGACTAACCTTATATATATATTTTTTTTAATTTTAATCGGTTATTCGGTTCCATAAGAATAAACAAATTAATTCAAATATTGTAATTTAATTATCAAAAAAAAATTAAAAATTTGTTTACGAGTAGTCGAAGGTCTATTCGAATAAAAAAATTAATTCAAATATTTTAATTAACTGATAAAAAGGAAAAGATTTGTTGCTTCGATTAATCGAATATTGTAATTTAATGATAAAAAATCTTTATTTTTATTGTAATCGAATGCATTTTGGTTTATTTTAATAAAAAAATTAATTCAAAAATATAATTTGATGATAAAAATGAAAAAGATTTGTTTTATTCGAGTTGTCGAATGAATTTTGATTTATTCGACAATATATTCGAATAATGAAATAGAATACAAAGAAACTACTTTTATGGTACTAAGAGAAGAACTTGAATTCTATTCGAACTTACAAGCGAATAATGAATAAAGAAATACTAAAAGAAATTCTGCTAATATTGAAGTAAAACTACCAAAAAATTATCGAGTAACCGAATAAATTTAATATATAATTTTTTTACTTTTTTAATTGTTTGAGTTAGTCTTCTTGTACAATAGGCAGGCAGTATACAAGTCTAGTAGTCGTAGGGTGGCGGGCTCGATTCCTACCGGAAACTTTGAATGTTTCTGCAGACAAGCCAAACTAGTTTCTTAGTTTGTGTTTATTTCAAAAAAAAAAAAATAATCTAACGAAGAAATCAATGCAATTTTATAAATAATGATTTTTTTCGATTATTCACGAGCATCAGTAATAATTCAACTCATGAAATGCAATGCAAAATAATGACGTTTTATTCGATTAATTGAATTTTTATTTGCTATCGATTGTTCGAAAAAAGCATAAATGCAAAAATTATTCGAGTAATGTAGTGAAATACAAGAAAAGAACATTTTTATCTGTTGTAATTTTTTTCAATTATTTATTTAGTTTTATAAAGAGAGAAAGAAGATAGAAATTTTAAGTTTTGTTGCATAATTCGACTGAATAATAAAATAACTCATTAATTATACTCTTTGGTAGTACTATCAATTTTTTACTGTTAGGACCGTGTGGATTTTGCACTGTTGCACAGTGTAATTTTTAAAAAAATAATACTGTAAATGAATTGTTCATAAATACTAAAAAAAAATTTCAAAACTCTTAATAATTCATTTTCTGAATATTCAAAAAAAAATCCATTAAATCCAAGAAAAATATTTTTTAACGTCATCTTGCAAATATTTTTAAGAAAAGAGAAATAAACACACACAAAATAACACAACAAAACAAAAGAAATAATAAAAACAAAGCCAAACTGTTGTGAAATTTTTTTAATAAAACAAAAAAAAACATTAAACCTTTTTAATTTTCTCAATACTTTATGACCCACACAATAAACTTGCGCAGAAATCCATAAATTTTATGAAAGTAACAATAAAAGTATAGAAAATAAAATGACTTTAATTAAAATTCACAAATAATTTATCAACTTAAAATTCCTATAAACAAACTACTAAAAATGCAATCACAATCATTTCAGTTCATAAATATAAATTGTGTGAATAATAAACAACAAGGACAACAGCAAAAACACTGAAAAAAAATTTAATTTTACTCCACGAACTCACGCACACATTCTCAAAAAATTCCATATATAAATGAAAAAAAGTCATTTGTTTCCCCCTAAAACTAGGCAGCGTAATAAATAAAACAAACACCAAAAAGAACAGCAACCAAAAAAAAATGAATATTAAAAATATAACTTCAATAAAAAAAAAGAAAAGAAAAATAATAAATCTATAGCAGTTGATTAGAAACAAATATTCCAGCATTTACCCAGAGACAAACACCACGAATAGACGGACGTTTAAGTAAATAAAATATTGAATTAAAAAAAAATTTGGAATAAAGCGAATATATAAAACAAAACAAAATTATTTAGTGGAAAAAGCATAGAAAGTTTTGCCAGAAACACTCTCTCTTCAGCTAGAGTCAACGGCACACAGTGGCGTGAAATAAAAACTTTTGAACTTTTTGAGATATCAAAAAACGATTTTCATATAAATTGTAATGAAGTTTTCTTTTAAAAACAACAAAACCAAATGATTTTTGTCAAGTAATAAAAAAATAATGTACTAATAACTGAAAAAAGTCATGGCCAAAAATTAAAAAAAAAAATTTTGAAATCAAATAACTTGCAACTGTAAGAGATAAAATAAAGCTTTTAGCATGTTTTATTTTTGTTTCTTATTAACGTTGATTGTCCCGCTGAAAAAAAGTTACAAGCTCTGAAAGAATTTCGACACGCGCAGTTTCTCACTTTGTATGCCTCCTTTCCAAAACAGTTGGTTTCATCGAAATCGTTTCACTAGTTCAAAAGTTGCGGACCTTTTTTTTATAAATTTTTTTTTATTTCACGCCACTGTGCGGCAGCAAGCAGCACGTTTGCAAAAATGCAATTAGGATTCTAAAATATTTATTTTCATTGGTTAAATTTTTCTTCTTCTGCTGTTTCTGGCAGCCTTCAGTTTAAATAAATATAAAGTGAAGATTGATTGATTATTGTTTTTGGAAATGCTAAAAACTAATATTTGTATTTAAAAAAATGCACGGTGCAGCTGTTAGCTTTCATAAAATAGAATTTTAAAACTTGTGGAAGGAACTTTTTCTATGTTTAAGTTTGAATAGTACTGCAAAGCGGGCACAGAACTGTACCGATGGGCTCAGAGCTGACTAAGCCGAGCCGCCGTATAGCTTTGACAGCCGCCGCCGCTAAATTGGTACTAGAGTAAAGAAAAAATGTTGCAGTGTTCTTTAATCTGTTACAAAAACGTTGAAGTCGAAATACGCCAACCGCGATAAGCAGGAATATGTATCAACCAGGAATTTAGCTGCTGGAGATCTCAATAAAACAAATACCACTGCGCACAGTGGAGGCTTTCGTTAACAAAATGGAATTTGAGAAAAAAGACTTTACAATTGATGTTTATAACAAAAATAGTTCTATTTCGAAACGAGCTGGCACCTTCAATAACAAAAACTTTGAACAAAACATTTCTTTGTAATATTTCTGATAGTATTACCTTCTGAATTGATAGAAATAAGGGGTGGGTATCTTTGCAATATTTTTTAATAATAGCGAAATAATTAACCTACTTTTTTCTGCAAAAAACGGCGAAAAATCTACTTTTTCGAAAATTTAATTTTAATTGCGTGTGACTTAATTGTGCTTTTGATACCAATTTTTTTCTTTTTTTTCAAATATGTAATATAAATTTTGTTCCTAACTCATTAAACGTTTCTTTTTCTAAATCGAACAAGATTTGACTTGTACATTAGTAGAACAGTGTACCAAGGTTTGTAAAAAAGCCAAAATTTTAATTTTCTTCTCGAATATTTCCTAAACTGTAAGCGAAAACTCAAAAATGTAGCAGACGTTTTTTAGCTCCTGGATAGAAAAATCCACTTGCAAAAAATCTTTTTTATTAGATAAAAAAAACCTCAGCTTGGCATCGGTTTGAATTTTTCATTAACCCGAGGTTGCCCACTTTGGGGCTTTTTGGCTCAGCCCCCTTTAAAGATATACATATAGCCCAAGTTCTAGACTTAAGCTCTGTGACATTTCTTCAAATCTTATATGAAATTTCATAACAATCGTACGGCTCGTTTAGAAACTACAGAATTATTTCCATTTTTTTTTTTAACGAAATCCCCCACTGTGCTGAGGCATAGTGCAATTCTAAGAAAATATTCAGCGCAATTATGAATAAACTTCCGCTAGAAATTTTTCCCTTTTCCAATTCGAATTTTTTGTTATCCCTATTGGTTGGAATTGTTCCCCGAAAAAAAAAAAATTCTCGCGGCATTTTATTCATATTTCGCCCTCATTATTACAATAGTTACTTAAAGTAAAGAGCCTGCTTTCAATAAACAATTTCATTAAACCAAATTTTAAAAAAAATATATACAGAGTGGGCCAAAAGTTACCATGGGGCTTAAAAGTTTAATAACTTTAGTTTATTAATTTTTTTTTATTTCTTTTTCTCAGATTATATAATATACAAAATGGAAATTTTTTTACACTAAGTATGAAAAATAATGTCTCTTAAATGACCATCGTTTTCAGCTGCGCACTGATGGGCTCGTTTTAGAGCATTTTCCATAACATCTTTCAAAATTTGTGGCTGTAGCGTTCGAATTTCTGCAACAATGTTTGCCTTGAGTTCAAGGATTGTCTCTGGCTTGTTCACATACACTTGCTACTTCAAATAACCCCAAAGAAAATAGTCGGGTGCTGTCAAAACTGGCGATCGCGCTGGGCCAAATTATTTCCGAATTTCTGGAAATTATTCGCTCTCCAAAAATTTGACTTAAAAGTGCCATTGTGTCTCGGGCAGTGCGGGCAGTGGCTCCGTCCTGCTGAAACCACATACCAGGTATGTTTTCAAGAGCAAGACGTAAAAAATTTTCTATCATAAACCGATACCGCTCTCCATTTACGGTTACAGCACTTCCATCTTCATTCTCGAAGAAGTAAGGCCCAATGATATTTTCAGATGTGATCCCACACCATATTGTACACCAACGGGGTGCAATTGGCGTTTATGAATGGCTCTTGGATTTTCAGAACCCCAGAACCTACAGTTCTGCTTATTATTAATCATAATCGCCCATCAGTGCGAAGCTGAAAACGGTGGTCATTTAAGAGACATTATTTTTCATACTTAGTGTAAAAAAAATTTCCATTTTGTATATTATATAATCTGAGAAAAAAAATAAAAAAAAATTAATAAACGAAAAAGTTATTAAACTTTTAAACCCCCTGGTAACTTTTGGCCCACCCTGTAGTTTTTTATTGCTGTAGTTATGCATCACATAATGCCTTAAACGAAACTCTTAAATACCGAAATTTATATTAACTTGTAAGCAAATAAAAATAGTTTTGTTTTCGCAGGTACATCTATACAATATTAAAAACAATCCAATTCTAATAAAAAAAGTTAACACTCTTATGCATGCAAAACTTAAAGGAAAACTATAAACTCAACTTATTATTTACCTTGAAAAGTTTTGCATAATTTAACATGAAAACTTCTAACATTCTGCACACAAATGTAATAAAGTAATTCGTCTTTAAAATTAGTGAAAACAATTTACGGTATAAATTTCATAGAACTTTTTTTTGGTTTCCGATACACTTACCTGGCTCTGGCTCAATTTAAGTTTTGAGGATTTTTCTCCATAAGCCGTAAAAGAGCTGAAAGTAAACTAAAGTTTTTGAAAAGTTTTAGTTACAAAACTACTTGCTGCTCTGTCTGTCTGCTGCTCTATGCAAAACTCATCTAAACGCGTGTGATAGCATGATAGACTTAAAAGTCTTTTAACAAGAGAATGTTACCCCTTATTATGGTGGGCGTATTTTGACTTCGACTACAACGTTGTAATAAACTAAAGAATACCGCAACTTTTTTTCTTTAATCTAGTACCAAAATGTAGCAGTTGAGCAGTTGAAATCGAAATACGCCAACCACGATATAATTAAATGGCTTCATTCGCCAAACTCTTTGGTCAGCAGAATTTTTTTATATATTTAAATTTTTTTAATTAAATAAAAATCCACTGGTGCTCAATTTTTATCAAATCAAAGCAGTTTATTTGCTTAACACTGTTATTAAGAGCTTTTAAGACACACAATGTTAAATTATTTACTTGTGGAATACCACAATGTTAATTTTGATGTTCCTTAATGTCCAACCTAAATTAGAGCGTCAAGCGTTGCGTTAGCAGCAGGGTACATATTTTCAGTACATTTAAACGTATAAAATATTATTTGAATGTACTGAAAATACGTACCCTGCTGCTAACGCAACGCTTGACGCTCTAATTTAGGTTGGACTCTTAGACATGTATACTTTTTTATCTTACAAAACTCTGATCGACTTCAACAAAATCGTATCAAAATGGCGTCACTATTATACAAAAATGATGCCAAAGCATCCGTTTGCGTTTTTTTTTCTGTATTCACATGTAATCATTTATTATGTAAAAGTTTCGTTTCTTTCGCTGCAACGCGTTGCTTAAAAAAGAATAATCATAAAATGTAAACGAATAAGAAAAAAGTTAAATTACCCACAAAATTCTCAACAATCAAGTTTTCAATCTTAATTAGTTTTTAAACAAGAGCTAACCTTCATAAAAAAAGTTAGCACCCCTGAGTTTAGCGTACTAGAATTAGGCTTATGCACCGGTTCTCCAGCTTGTTACAAAAAAGTTTCTGATTCGAGCACAGTGAAGTTATTGGACGCTTTTATAAAAATTGATTTATTAGAAACTATTGTATCAAAGCCCGCAATGCGTTGATGGGTGGTTCTTCGTTAAAAGTATAACTTAAACTCAATTTATAAGATAATCAATTGTTGTTAAATGTCTTTGAAGGCAGAAGACAAATTATAGCACAACGTCGTGAGTTATAAGAAATCAAATGATCAAAAATACAGTTTAACAATAGATGAGTGAATTAATACTATTTTTATTTCAAATGGCAAATGTTATAGTTTGCAATTTTTAGAACATATTATTCCAAAAAAAAAAACCCTTGAAAAAAAAACCTTGTACGCCAAAAATGAATTGAGTTCCATTTCATTGGGTTCGAATATTGTGGCTTGTACTACCAATGGAACAGCAGTGTATATCAAATTTGGATTAGTAAACTGAACAAAACTGTAGTTATGTTTGGCTCGCAAAATCAATCTTGAAGTGATGGATGTGGTTTATGAAAATAGTATTCATAAGCGAGAGAAAAAGCTTTCGAATTTCTATGTTAGCAGCGTACAAATTCAAACAGTTTTGCTTTCGAATCGAATTACACAATAAACCCCACCAACAGGATTAAAAAACCGAAACCAGTCGGTTTAAGTATATTTTAAACTGAAATCGCAATTTTTTCATTCAATCGCTTTTTAGCAAACTCTAGTTTTCACTGTGTATGTAGTTATTTTTGCAGCTGCTTGCAGCTAAGCAAATAATTGATTGCCCAAAACTTCCTTATTGTGGAGCCCCTGGAAAATGTAAGGTGTGCATCTTTTGCAAAAATCCTATTTGTGTAAAGTGTAAAATTATCAAAAGGGGCGGTGCTCATTTAAAAATAATTTTTGCCGCAATTTCAAACAAATAACGCATAGTGGGTTGTAAGAAAGGTTTAGCACAGTGTACTATAGGTACAGTCACACTTGGCAAATATTTGCCGAAATAAGAGCAGCCACTAAATACAAATGAAAACTCTTGATTCAGACACCTGATTATTAAGTTAAACAGTTTCATAAATAATTAAAGCGTAGTATTCATGGTCAAAATGCATGATCTGCATTATAATAATATTAGCTTATACCATGAAAATGAGCCTCGTCGCTCCAAAAAATGGGACTTACAGTGCGAAAATGCACCAACTTCGTTTCACAAAAAATTTTTGAAACAGTTCAATGTTTTCGGGAGCCCTTGAAGATCGACCAGGCCCTGGCCGTGGGTCATTCATAGCTGAAGCAGTTGTGCGGAATCTCTGCACCCACGAACGAATTAAATTTACACTCGGTCCATCACGTATTCGCCGAATACCGAACTTCGAACAAAATTGTCGACGAGCAATTACGTAAGAATCATTACTCTTAACAAATTTCTCCACAGCGAATGCGCGATGCTCACTCGACCACTGCGACACCGTGACTAACAAATCCGCGCAATCGATAATTCCAACTTCGCGACCCTTACTCCGCACCGTGTATTGCTTTTTGAAATAATCGTTTTAAAAAATATAAATTTGCCACCAGAAACCCTCTACATTGACCTGCCAAATTCTATACTTTGCACTTAGCTTATATATAAGATTACATTAATTTATAGTGCAATACATGCACTATACATGCTGGGTTCTCCATGCACACATACTAGAGCTGTGCTAAATCGTTCATTTAAGTGACCGCTCATTTTCGATCATTTTGTAAAAAAGAACGAGTTCGTTTTTTTCGTTCATTCGCTCTTTTCAAGAAAAAGAACGAAATGAAAAAACAAACAGTTGATTCGGTCAATAAAAAGAGACAAATGCAATGTTTTTGTTATTTTTTTTTTGGCAAAATGATCAAAACAAACAAAATAACAAAGGAAAAATCAGCAAGTAAATTTTTTTTTGTAATATTAAAGTATTTTTTGTGTGACATAAAATAAGGAATTTGGAAAATATTAATAGCATTAAGAAGTGTTCAAGATTTGTTTTTATTTTGAAACAATTAAGTCTCTGCTGGTAAATAAATCTATGGCCAATGAATAAAAGTCAAAAAGCGGGAGCGAAAATAACTTAATTACGTATGTGAGAAGTTAAAGCAGTTTAAAAAATTCATAATCATTCAATTCATTCACTGTTACTAAAAGTAGATAAAAAGGCAAATGAAAACGAGGAAATGACAAAAACATCCCACATGAACGATGAAAAAGCAAAACAAAACAAAAAAAGAGCCAAGTGCGCTCGGTCATCGGTCGTTCATTTCGTTCAATTTATTTTTATGTGTCAGTACTACTGAACCAAAACAGCTCAGTAAAATGACCGGCTCACTTCGTTCATTTGAGTGATTCGTTCAATTGTACTCGTTCGTTCATGAACGGCACACCCCTAACACATACACGATGCTGGTGTCATGCATCAAAAGGATTTTCAGTTTTCTTTTTCTTTTTTTTTATGTGGGAATTGTTACAATTTAAGTTTAAAGTTTGTTAACGTACTAGTAATCCCAAATTATTATTTTACTTATTAAGTCCATATTTTCACTATGCAAGTCTTATTGCTTAAGCTGATTAGTTTGAGGGAGAGAGAGACGAGGGGCACAGTAACGTTTCTTTTCCCTTCGTCTCTCTTTCCTAAGAAACTAATCAGCTTAGCAATAAGACTTGAATAGTGTAAATATGGACTAAGTAAAATATTTTTTTTAATAAAAATACATTGAAATTGATTATTGAGGGGTTTAGCTGGATCCTATGCGCATTTCACTGTTGCTAATGCAGATCATCAGGGAACCTTTACCCAAAAATTTCTTAGAACAACTAGAGTTAATATGTTATTATTTTCATTGGTATTTAGTTGTAACGCTAACTATTTTCCCTGTCCGTAGAGTTGCTTAACTGTCAGTTTATCGAGGAAAATCAAAAGTTCTCGTGTGACTATTTATATTGACATCAAATTTGAGTGCTTTGTTTTAGCCATTTCTCCAAAAATTTTTTTTATAGGAATCACCCAATAATATGACTGTTTTTCATATATATTTTTTTTAGACAAGCCGCTTGCTTTTTATGTAGAAACCACATATAAATATGTTAAACGAAAATTTTTGATTGCCTTCGATAAACTGGCCCTAAGTCTTTTTAAACCCGCTGAAAACACTTCCAAGTAATTAAATGAAATCCAGCTGATGTCAAGTCAAGAGAAAAGCTTTATAAGACTCGTTCGCAGGCATTTCCCTTTTAAAAAGTTACCTCTTCATTTTAGATTCGAGCTAAAACTTACTTCTGAGATTGATCTCGTATAAAAAGTGTGCTATCACTATGCTTGTGCTGGTATGTTTTCCGCATGTAGTTTTATGTAAATTAATATTTAACTACTGCTTACAATAGGAACACACACACACACATGCACACATATATATACACACACTCACGCATCCATAATAATACTTTAGCATGTTAAGATCTTACTAAAATTAATAAACCTTTCATATGATGAATTTCTTGAACTGTTACTAACTCGTTTTTTGTTTTTATAATTTTAAAAGTCTCTTGATAGTTGTGTAGAAAATTTCATATTATGGACTTTTTCCTAATTCCAGTGTAAAACATGCGTAGTTCTAATGTAAATACAACAACAATTGCTCACTTAAACTCTCTTGAATTTTACATGCTGTGCTTTTGATATCTTGTAAACTTGGAGTTTATTGAACCTCTGCATAATTACAATTAGAGACGCTGGCGATGAGCGAGAGGCAACAAGACAGAAAGCATAATTAGTAAAGAACAAACAACAATGGCAAGACTGTTGTAAATAAGAGATGGTAACATTGAGCTTTCATTACAAAAAAGCTTTCAGCAAATTTCAATACGATGAATCAAAACAATTCACGCATTCCATTTGCAGTAAAAAGCTAAGTATATATCTGTGGCAAAAAGAAAAAAGTGCTTAAGTCGAGATAAGCACATTTTGAATTAGTGGCACCTCCCTAATCTCCATATTCAGAAGTACTTCTGACAAAAATTTCTATTATTTTGTGCTATTTTTTAGGAAGTTATAGTGCAATGAATTTGAGCTTATCTTTATTCGACTCATAATCTCATACGGAATAACAGCTTAATTTAGCTTATACTTTGATACTATTTCAATTGGATTTATTAGTTACAGTGAGTAGAACGATATTTTTCTAAAAAAAATTTAAATGAACACCGAATTTCCAAATTTAACTGCAAAAGAAGTAAATTTCTGAAAATCGACTTGAAAGCTTGAAAACTGCTCTCCCGTAAAACAGTAAAATATGACTTAAACACTTTTTCCTTATTACTACAGATATAAGTATAAAGCAGAACTTTGCATCAACTGACACCACATACAGTGGAGCAAATACACACAAGATGGTGATGGTGTGGAGGGCTTCGAAAGCATGTTGTTCCGTTATACTAGTGTTTGTCTGAATACCATTATTTTTGGTGTTATTTACATGTAATTTGTCTTACAAGAGTGATAACTTTGGCCTAATCCAATTATAAATATACAGAGATAATACATTTCAGGATTTTCATTAAGAAAATAAAAAAGAAGGCATATTTTCAACTTCCCGTTGTGGGAAGTTACTGATTTTACCTCAGTTGTTGAAAATTTAGTTTTCTAGTCCTGGAAGTCGCCGTGCTGAATGTATGTACTCGTATGTATGTAAACATCTCTTAACTTAAACACGAGTCAACGGAGCAAAAGCAAATTTTGCGTTGTAAGATAGTAAATCGATTTGATTGGGTAGATTTCGAAAAAAATTTAAAATAAAATTGACAAATTCGTATTATTTCATTGCAAAACTTTGACGCCTCGCTATTTGGGTTTGCTTCATACAACTTGTGCAAGCATAAGAATTTTTGGACAGACAAAAAACCGCTTGAAGCGCTGATTAAGTTTTAGCTGTTAGTTTGTTTTCTCAAATATATTTCTAATTGTGACCTTTTTGTTGCCCAAAGCTTAGAAAAAAAAATCAAATTAAATTAATAGTAAATGATTTAGGTTAGTTAAGAAACATGAACAATTTGATTTTGCCCTTCACAAACATTATAACAAAAAGTTCTTTAATCTATTGTGAAGTTTAGGCTTTCAAAGCTTTATGGAACTTTTTGATTACTTAAGACATCTTGCTTATGCGATTAGTAATAAATATGCTTAAATTTATATCTTTTAAGTCGTTGGTCTTAAGGATTACATGAAGATGCCTAAAATGTTATTTAACAAAAAAGAAAGAAAAAAATAAAAGGTTTTTAAAATTTTCTTATAATCATCTATGTAAGTAATAAAAAAAAATTATTTTTTTTTAAAAGATTTGTCTGCTGACACAATTTAAAAGAAATATTTATGTGATTGCCAAAAGCCAAACTGTACCAAAAGTGAAAAATTAAAATCATCTCAACATAAGGCAGCATTAACAAAAGCTGTAATGTAATAAAAAGGTCAACTGTGTATAAAAGACATACAGAATTTTGCCGAAAATCCTTTTTAAGTTTTCTCGTTCAATGGCTTTTTAATCCTCACTCACATCAACTTTAGTGAAAATTTCAACGTTAAACTTAATCAGCAGAGTGTCTTAGTTCGTGGCTTAAAAAAGCTTTAAATGTAATTAATTTGTTATCGGGGCAAAAGTAATTTGTATTTAGAAAGCTAAAGTCAGTTTTATTAATTGTTAAGGATTTTGTTTTGGAAAGGAGGTAAAGGAAAGTAAAGGAAATGATGAGGTATTGTGTGGTTGCTTATGAGGAAATGATGTGTGAAATACAAACATTTATGAATGTTACTCAGTTAAAAATAGTATTAATTCTAATAAATTACGGAAATTCAAAATAAACGATTCTATGAAATTTTGTAAATATCTCTGGCGAAAAAGGAAAAATTGCTTAATCTTAAGTTAATCTGCAATCTTGACGTTCAAAAGTACCTCTGCGCAGAATTTCAATTAGTTGGTGAGATTTTCCAGGAAGTTGTAGCGCAGTCACTTGCTGCTTATCTCTTTCCGACTAATGCATTAAACACATTCACCACAGCAGACTAACGACTACAAAATGTCAAGGATAGAATACACATGTTTATATGGGGGTGATTCTTTTGAAGACAGCAAGGCAACATGGCGGCAGGTTGTTGTCTATGCTGATTTTGTCGTTGTAGTCCAATTAAACTAATTTCTATTTCTTTGGCTACAATGAAAAAATTCAGTGTTGCCAGTATAATACAAAATGTTGAATAAATTATATGGTACAATTATTTCATATTATTTAACAGAAACAATATACGAAAATTGATGTAAAGCATTTTTATACTTTTACGTTATATAAGTACATTTTGAAAGAGTAATTTAATTTTTATAAATGCGAAATATTTGAAGGTGGCAATACTGAACTATGCATTTGTATTTAAATATGAGGTGCAGATGGTGCTGCTGCCGTCTCCGAAATAATTAAGTAGCTGGCTACAAGGCGACAAATGCTGCTAGCCTAGCGGCATTTGAAGTCGTGTATTCGCGTAGCCTACTGTGGTGAATGTTTTTAATGCATAATAGTATCGCATGTAATAAAAGCTTAATTGAATACATTAGTCGCAGTGTGTAGAACGATATTTTCGTAAATAAAATAAAAGTGAACACGAATTTTCCTATTTAACTATAAAAGAAAGTAATTTCTGAAAATAAATAAATTGCTGCAAAACAGTAAATATGAGTTAAGCGATTTTTCCTCTATGACTCTTATCCCACAGTGCTGCCAGATTTAATTTTTAGCCATTTCTATAAATTTCGTGGAAAAATCTAATAATTTTGAATTTGTTATTGAGAATATTCTACTCACATACATATATATATATATATTTACCCTCTGTTTCTACAGACGGGCAACTTGAGTATAACATTTATATGGGAAGCACTAATTTTTTTAGTGATTTTCATAAAAAAAAATTTCTAGGCGAGTCGCCTGCCTGACTTGTAGAAACTGCACATTAATAGAATTCCCTACGAGTGAATTAAATGTAAAAAGTGCCCAAATATAGTATATTTTTTTAAATTTAATAAAAATTGTTTTGGATCTCTCTCACTAACAATAGAAAAGTATAAAAGAAATTGAGTTGACTTCGAAAACAGGCACCGAGAAGCAGCGATGCCAACTATTTATAACCCAAACGCGCTATTCCCCTTCGCAAAACGCGCTAGAACGCGCTAAGTTTCAGCATTGTCAACTATTTATATCCAAAACGCGCTATTTTCCTGCGCGCTAAATTAAATTTTAATAAAAGTATTAGTAAATACAATTGATTTTTTTTAGTAGCTCTTTTCAGATTTTATAATATTGTTTCTTCAAAATTATATCCTAAATAACTAAAATCATTTAATACAGAATCAGAATTGCCTTCCAAATAATCGAAATCCTTAGTTTTTATTTTTAACCCCCGACCTAAAAGAGTAGTGAAGTTTGTAGTGTGTGGCTGTGTATCTGTGTGTTCCACTCACAGACCAAACGGCTGAACGGATTTTGATTTAGTTTTTTTTTCTGTTTGAAAGGTGACTTGATCGAGACGGTTCTTAGCTATTTTTTTTTTTGTACTTCAGCTAGAATAGATGCTTAATAAGTTATATAAATTTTTTTGGTCACGAGCAGGAGTACATATTTTTAGTTGAGAATTTCAAAATATTTGCCATTTACAGTATTAAAATGCATTTTTAATTCTAACCATAGTCAAGAGAATTTTATTTGCGACTGCTGCATCATTAACCAATTTAAAAAATTTTATGAGTTTTGAATACTAGAAATTTTTAAATTTATGCAAAAAAAAAAATTGAACTGAAATAATGATGACTTTATTCAAAACGCGCTAATTTAGCGCTTTTTTAAGTAAACGCGCTAAGACGAAAAAAAGCGCGTTTGGCATAGTTAAAACGCGCTAAGTCTAGCGCGAAACGCGCTAAATTGGCATCGCTGCCGAGAAGCTAAAAATAAACAAGCAAAAAATTTTCTCTCTTCAAAAATGCATAGTTTCAATTAAAGAAAGTATTCAATTTCTTATGCTATGACAGTGATCCGCAAAATAAAATATGGTTGTATTGGTGAGAAAAATGAGAGTAAAATAAAGTTGCACTTGAAGAAAAGTTTTGTAATTTAAAATACATGCAGTGAATAAATTCCAAATTAAATTTATTTACAGCGCTGTGAAAACTATTAAAATACCTTTTTAAACTATATTCTCTATTATTTTTAAATGTTTCATAACATAAAATGAATTGCACATTGCCAACAGCATTATTTGTCACGAAATATTTATTAGCTTCCATAATTATTTTTTGATGTACAAATTTATTATATTTGATATTTAATTTCGTTCGGTGTTCTGAAAAAAAAAACTGAACAAAAAAAGTGGAAAAATTCGTACATCCGTGCACAACTTCATTCGTCGCTTTCGCAGTGACTACTAAATGAAAGAGCAAATGCATGTTTATGATTTTGTTGTCCACAATTGTGGTATGGCATGCGTACAATATAGATATAAATCTATCTCAGAGTTCGTCACGCACGACGAATTTCCTTGTACGGCGATGTTGTGTCCATTTTCATATTCACAAATCTGTACTTGGATTCTGTAGCTTTTTCGTATCGAAAATCGTAATATTTATCGACTTATTTATTCGTTTGCGGTAACGATAATGTGATTCCGTAATATCTTTTTTACGTCAGTCTCCAGCTTTATCTTACTCACTATTTAATTAAATTTTATGTGGTATCTCTGTTTAGAAAATGTGAAAATAGGCGAAAAGCATAAAGAATAATAAAGAAAAGTTCAATGAATTTGACCTCGTGATTTAATTTTATTTTCACCAAACGACAGCGAATATCGTTAAAATATGTTACTGAATATCAAAGTCGATAAATTTTCGTTATATTTATTATAGAGACACGATTATCGTAATAAAAGTTACTGAATCCAGGTACAGTTTTATTTTTTATGAAGACAGTTCGCACCGAAAATTTCGTCTTGCTTCCCAGTTGTGTTCCTAGCATTAAGCATTTTTTACCTTCCTTAATTAATTTTTATGTAACAATTAAAAAATCTGAAACTTCCCAAACAAACACAATTGAAATTGTATTAAATTAAAGTTAAACATTAAATTTCACGCCCTTCTACTTAAATAATTCTTACAAATATTGTGGCACACACCCTAAGCTGTTAAAATACAAGGCAAGGCCAAGCCCTTACAATTTAGTATTAAACTAGAAGTACTTCTACTCATTCGATCGCAGCGAAACCTATCAAAAAATTCGGCCTCTTGAAGTGACACGAATAGAGCTACGCCCATTTAAGTTTAGTATTAAATTATACGTCCTACTTATCCGATTCCCATGAAACTTGGCAAATAGTTCGAACACTTGTAATGGCGTAATCTTGTGCTTAAAAAAATGGGCGGAGTTCTGCTTCACTGGTTCCTACGAAACTTGACACTCGTTCCTACGAAACTTAAGCTCTAAAAGTGGTGATATATTGCATTTATTGAAGTGGGTGGAACCACTAATATTTGCAAAAAAGGGCATAACCGCTCCTCTAAAGATTGTAATTGGGCACTAAAAGGTTAAAAATAAAGATTAAAAACATTGAACGGACTTCAAAAATAAGCACTAACAACAATAGCAAAAATTTAAAATTTTAAAAACCTGCGATGTACAGACCAAACGGCTGGACGGATTTTCTTCAAGTATAGGCTAGAAGATATTATAGATCAAGTCACCTTTCTAACGAAAAAAAAACCAATTAAAATCGTTGCAGCCGTTTGTTCTATGCGTGAACTTGTAAAGACTTACAGATCGGGGCTTAAAAAGTTAGAAATAATTTACATATATTGAGTTAAATAAAATATTTTTTATGCGTTACCAAAAGTAAGTATTTGAAGTCAGTCACAAAAATAGTAGAATTTGCTAATAACACTATAGGTAATGCACATAAAAATATTTTCTATATTCCAAATTATTTTTAACTTTCAAGATCATTAATAATAAATTCTAAAATTGTGTTTATCAAAAAGACATAAATACTGTTTCGATAAAGGTCTCTTACTCACTTTTTAATCGATTGATATAAATTTTCTTCTGGGACACCCTGTAGCCAACAACGAATATGTGCTAAAATATCGGGAAAATTATTGCTGCTTATGCAAATGGGACTGTTCAATTGCAGAACTAGTTATTTCTTTTATTACAGTTCCTTGAAGTCTTTAAAATAATTCTTGCTAACCTATTAAATTTTATTATGACCGCAAGCAATCTTGTGAAAATAAATTTCTTATGCTTCCCTTGTCATCTGCATTAATCCTTCCAAGTTTTGATTTCAGTTTACTGAACTACGAATATTTACTTGTCATATTCTTAAGTCTCTTGCTTTAAAACTTCTTAAAATACTCGTATACTTGATATTAATACAACTAATGAATTTTATTTAGTTGTGCAAACAATGCTCGTAATTATTTCAACTTATTCTTCCTTAGACTTACTTATATTAATACAGTAATTCATGAAAATAAATATTTTTTTGGATCCTGGCATCATATCAACATATTGTTGTTTTTGTGTGTGTGTGTGTGTTTTTTTTAATGCTAACAAATTAACTTTTATCATTTGCCATCAGGATAAAATTAATGAAAGCTTTTCGTCTTCTTTGAGGTTTTTACTATGAACAATTGTTATACTATACAGTATTCAGTATATATTTTGCCCCAAACCACTTATTTTTTGGCATGAATTAAAGTTGACAGGACGTGTATGTATGTGTGTGTGTACGTATGCCCATTTGTGACAATAACCCAGTTAACTAACAGTTAAGAAAAATTGCTAATTTATTTCTAATAACTACGGAAGTGTTAGGCAAATCGATTTTAGATATTCACTGATTTTCAGACCAAAATCTGTAGCTTACCTGGAAGTGGCCTGAAAACGTTCCCATATATTTCTTTTATGTACAGTTGTGAGGTATTTAATGTTGAATAAATATTTTTTTATAGATTGTTTTTTATAAAATAGTGCTTTATTGATGGGTTTTGGAAGTTATGAGAAATAAATAATTCATCAATTAAGAAAAGTTAAATTTTAGATCTGTCTTTCTTCTCTTCTCAACTCTTATCAATTTTTTTTTCTTGCTTAGAATGTTATGTTTCTCAAATATTTATCAGCTTTTTAAACAGCACTTTAGATCAAATCATTCTTAAGGCACGAAGCAATTTGTTTGTTGGGCACTCCTCACTGTTCTTTGAACACAAACTTGGTTATTATATAGCAAATTCGTGTGTGCTTGTGTGTGTGTGTGTTTAAATGTAAGAGTATGTGTGGGTATTTTGTTGTATGTACATACGTCGAGAAGAAAAATTTGTTTGTTCAAAATACACAAAACATTAATTAATCTTAAATATGTTTTGCTATTAATTACAATGATTGCAGATATCCTGCATGACTAACAACAAAATAAACCAAAACAACAACAAAATAAAGATTGCTGTGTGCTGCTATACACTATACACTACTACCACTGCAATACACTCAAAGAGTAGAGATATTGCAGAACAGGGTGTATTATTTCAACGTGAATGGCAATCGGTGTTGCCAGAATGCTTTAATATGAATGCTTTAAAAAAGCAAGAAATCTTTAATTAAATGCATTGTGCTTCAATGCGACAATGTATTTTGTTTGCAAACCACCCAACTTGCTTTTGTATACAACGCGTACACAAAGTAATAACACAATCGGCCTGTCCCACGATATCATCAGAAATCGTTCGATCGACATATTGTATTGCAAGCAACAATAACATTAGAAAATTTGTTGTTTTCAAAATAAGTATTCGATCGAAAGATTTCTAGTGACATCGTAGGACAGGCCGAATGTCTCACTACGGTATTATTACATACGTTTAAAAAGTCAGTCATACATACCCTGCAGGAAATTTGGTAACAATTGATCCAATTGTACTCGTCCTATGACTTGAGAAAATGGGAGTGTCACTAAAAGTAGGCAGTAGTGTATGATAAAAGCAAGACATTCGTGTCGTGTAAATAAAATAAACACCTGTTTTCACTAGATATGTAATAATATAAGCCTATGTAATATATAGTTTTTGCATTTTTCGTGTTTGGGATTTTTTCGGTTTTTGCGTTTTTTAGTTTTGGCGTTGTTTATTTTTGGGTTTGACGATTTATTTTTCTTTTTCTCGTTTTAGAGATTTTTTTGGGGGTTTTTTTAAATTTTGGCGATTTTCCCGATTTTGGCGATTTACTTTAGTTTTAAAGATTTTTTTAGCTTGGTGCTTTTTTAATTTTGCGATTTTTCGATTTTGGGCTATTTTTTTCGGTTTGGGATTTGTTAGTTTTAGCATTTTTGAAAATTTTAAGAGTTTGCCCCTTAGGGCGACTTTTTGGGTTCGAGATTAAGATTAGTGTATTTATTTTATTAACTAATCCCAAAATTAACGTAATCTCTTAATTGAGTTTGATGTTTTTGAGTGGTAGTTTAATCTTCTTATTATGTGTAGTATTACCATACCGAGGAAGAAAATAGTAGTGGCAACATTTTCTGTGCAAAAGTCATACATGTTATCAACACACTTTGATTTTTTGGGGGAAGAAGAAGAAACTGCCATATTTTGTTATTTACAAGTAAAATATTGCACGTGTTAAAGGAAATAATATAAAATATATTTATTTATTTATATGTTTTTTAATTATTTTATCATATCATTTTTACAAAAAGTTATATGTTTCACAAGTGTACGTTGTCGATTGATCGTTTAAACTAGCAAGTAAAACCATATAATCGACTACCCAAAAATCACAAATGAAGATTAAGGTTAATTTAATCTCTAATCTTGAACTCAAAAAGTCGCCCTTACTGTTTCCAAGATACAGCAAGTTGCCAAAATTACATTAACTGATTTGTTAATCCGCTTGTGACGGACAGCGCAGCGAAAACAACGGGTTTCCTTTTCACATTTGGTGTAGGGAACTCTAAAAAAAGAATCTCATAAATTTTCCAACAAAAATCTCTTGCATTAAAATACAAGTACCTTGATTAGTTAATTTTATTTCTTAGTAACTAAGTGCATTTTTCTCTCACCCAATGAATAAATATAATCATCTAAATATGTAGAACTGCTCGTTTGGTTTTTGGACCAAAAGTGTTTTTTTTTTCTTAAATAGGGTGTGGTGCAGCTAAAGCAAGTAGTACGGCGAGTATTATGATTTTCCTTATCCAATAGAAATAATAATGAAAAGCCAAAAAAAAAGATGAAAATTTAAAATGGATTCTTGGATCTCACTTGCAGATTGCCCTTTTTAATAGACCCTTATCATCTTTTGCTTGTTGTTTGCAAAATTGTTGATGAAGAGCACAACAAAAAGTACTAAACAGTCAAAGTAAGTGCTGCAGCAGCAGCAAACAAAGGACATAATATACAGCTTGTCTATGGTCATGTAATATTACACATCTTTAAAACTGTGCCATTTGTACACAGTAAACAAAGGACAAATAAATATATGTATGTATGTATGTATGCATGTATGTGTGTGTTGGAGCAGTGGGAAGTGGTCTTTCAGTGTAATGGGTCGTTAGTTTGTTGTTTTGTTAATTATATACTCGTATTTGTTTGTTGTGCTACTGTTTGATACTCTGATACTATCATTGAACGTCGTTGGGTATTCTTAATGAAAAAAAAGGTTTACAATTAGTACATTTACATATGTATACATAAATGTTCAAGTGGCTGTGTGTGTGGGCATGTGTATTACATACATATATGCATGTGTGAGTGGGCTTAAGTATAGTGTTTTGATTTCATCATTCTGTTGAAGGCCTTTAAAGCTGTCGCTTTCGTTTTCTTCTTCTTTGTTTTGTATGTAATTTGAAGTTTTTTGTTGACGTTTTCATATAATGAATTGTTTGTGGGTTTAGAGTTTAATATTCCATAAGCTGCTAGTTAAGGTTTTACGTTTATTATTATGCCCTGTTTTTTCCTTTTGGAATGATGAATTGATTTTATTTCAAATACTAAAATATATTTTGAAAATAAGTTATTAAAGGCGCTGATGTTGGCTTTTAAAACAGTCACGTTCTGTAATTTTAAATAAGTAAATTCCCAACTGTGATGATTAATCAAATTATACAAATAATAATTGTAATATTGATCGATCTAAAGATGTGCCAAAACTTTTACACTGAACGAAATTTCAAAATATTTCCACTTAAATTCTATATATGGGCACTTCTACAGGAATATAAACTTTTTGCCCAGTGAGACACCAAACAAATATGCTTGTTTTTTCAACGAAGATGATAGTGTTTTTACTGTTTTATATATTATACATACATATGTGTAGGCCGTCAGCAGCTCTACATTAGGTAAAATTTTAAGAAAATCTATTCATATTGGCCTGAAATACAAGATTAATTGCTTGCTGTCGCACGTGACAAAAAGTGCACGTTCCGGTGGAAATGCCTATATAGGGTGTTTTTTATTGAGGTATAGAACTTTAAGTTGGCATCACTTTTTTAACTGGCGGCCATTTTGTCAGCTGTCAAGTGATTAATATTTAGTTTGGTTTGCCATTTCATCATGAACAGGTTGACAAAAGGACAACGCTTGCAAATCGTGCAAATTTATTTCGAAAATAATGGTTCAGTTCGCGAAGTTTACCGCAAGCTCCGTCCATTTTATGGTCGACATAATCGTCCATCAGAGCAATTAATTCGGTTAACCGGTCAATTGGCCACCAAGATCGTGTGATTTGACACCATTGGATTATTTTCTTTGGGGATATGTGAAGTCGCTCGTCTACGCCAACAAACCAGAAACGTTAGGGGACCTGGAAGCCAACATTCGTGGCGTTATTGCCAACATACGGCCCCATATGCTCGAAAAAGTGGTTGAAAATTGGACCTGTAGAATTGGCTTTATTCGAGCCAGCCGCGGCGGCCACATGCCCGAAATCATATTTAAACGTTAATGGCATAAAATTATCCTTCCAATAAAGCCAAATTGATGGACATTAAAACGATTTTCTTGTGTTTTATTTCAATTCGAAGTTCTATACCTCTAAAAAACACCCTATATATGTACTCGTATATATAAGTAAGAGTGCCCCTTAGGACCAACTTTTCTAGTGCGAGCGATTAAAATGTTACAAACTGACGGTTTAAGACAGCTTTTAAAGTAGGAATCAACTACAACTGCAGGCTAAAGCTGCGCAACGGTTAGTCAGTATAAGGACTCTACTAAATCAGAATTGAATACTAAAGCAACGGAAATATCCGGAATCCCAACAGTTAAGCGGCCCACCCACTTGCAATATAATTGTGCAATTTTTCGTATTGTATCGCCAATGTGTATGTCATATTTGAAGTTGGCACAATATATTGGCAAATATCAAAATACTTTTGATTTTTATTGTACAATCAAGACAATTGTATAATGTGGTGGCAACATTAATTAGTCCATGTTGTTTACTTTTTCACTGTCTGAAAAATTTGGCAATATTTTCTTTGAAAACATTGTGCCATTTATTGCAAAGTATAGCTCGAAACGACAATAATATGTATAACAATATGAGCTATAATGTTGTGTAATGGATGGGCCGCTTTAGACATTGAGGAGTGACCGCAACAACAGCCTGGCAAAACTCATACAAAACAACAAAGGCAGCACACTTCTGTCAATGAAAAAAAGCCATCAATCAGATAACCGCTGACAAAAACACTCACGCTGGCCTAAATGAAACATAATGAAAATTTTCTGCGGAAAATACATGTCATTCATATCCATACGGTCCAGTTGAGGGCAAAATAAAATTAATAAATCTTATTGCGTCACCCTGTATTTACAGTTAGATGACGGAAGAATTAGAACTGAAGATAAAGGATTTTGTTTTATATAGACATTATTTCAATATTCCACCGAGGTAATGCCCATAAATCATGAAAATCATCGTAAAAAAAACCTTGTCCTTTATTTCAAAATAAAAAAGAAGATTTCAAAAATGGAATTAATAGTCAAAATTAATAATTTCTAGTTTAACATTTCTAGTTAAACTTAACGGTTGACGGCTTTGTTGAGGATAATGACGGTTCTTATCATGTCCAAGGAGGTTTTGTACCCATTGAAAAGCAAATGGTGATTTGTTTCAGACCTCACATTATCTACAAAGTTTTGAAAATTTTACCATATTAACTGCTCCTGTTTGTGTGGTTATAGGCTTACACAATCATATATTTTAATATTTATTTTGGCTTAAAACATCTATGGTCATTTATGGATTTGTAAAGAAATCTTTATAACTATTGTTTACTCCATACATATTTACAGATGTAAGTATGTGCATAGAATATGTTTCAATGTATGTGTGGCAGTTTATATAAGTACAAGTATTTGACTGTTTCCACAAGTACATCCATAAATGTTTGTATTTGTGTAAATATTTATGTCAGTATATGTACATACCTTTTTTATGCCTCAACTTTGCTTGTTAAATATTTGAGCTTGTTAGGCCGTAAAATTTATGGTCCAAAACACAGTTGGTGGTTGTAGCTTTTATACATTTGAACATTTATCAAAGTGTACTTTACACCAGCAACTGCTGCTTCTATTAATGATAACACTTGCTTTTAAAATTGTGCTGCGAGAAAGAGAGAGAGAGAGAGAGAGAGTGGGACATAACAGGACATTGAAAATAATCTAAAGATAACAAACAAACTCTCTGGTTTATTATATTTAAGCTGCTTTAACATTATATAATGTTTTTTATTATACAATATTTAAATTAAAGAATTTTGCTTAAAACTTGAAAACATTTCTACAAATTCATGTTAGTATTTTAGAGAACAACCCAGCAACAATACAAATCGCATTGAAAAGAAGGTAATATAAACTTCTGCACAGGAAGTAAAGCAAATTCTGATAATTTCCAAAGATTTTTACATAATTGACCTCAAAAATAAATAATTTTTCATTGACAAACATACAGGATTAGGCGCAGGAAGTGTTACCTATTCAAAGGATCATATTTCTATTGTGCGAACTATTTTGTATTGATTCAAATTGCAAATTGTTTGGAAATAATCAAAATTTCAGAGTCCATTCACTTTAGCTCGATGTGGCTACATATTGTCTTCACTATGGACTTCAAATGGTTAACAAATAAGTTGCATGCTGCACGAATATGATCCTGCGGTATTTTAGTCCATTTCTGTGTAATGGGGTTTTTCAGCGCATTCATACTGGCATATAATAAGTCGCATTGACTTTGCCACCAGGCTCGATGAAAACGATTGGACAGCGTCCATCAGCGGTTACAGCTACCCATACCACCCGCGATGCCAATTATTTATAACCCAAACGAGCTGTTCCCCTTCGCAAAACGCGCTAGAACGCGCTAAGTTACAGCTCTAAATTAAATTTTAATAAAAGTCGATGTATGTACATGTGGATTAGTAAATACAATTAATTTTTTAAGTAGCTCTTTTCAGATACCCTAAATAACTTGAATCATTTAATACATACTCAGAATTGCCTTCCAAATATTCGAAATCATTAATTTTTATTTTTATTCTATTTTTCAAACTTTGTAACAACTTATATAAATTGTCGAATTTGCGATTCAAATGCTTTTTGTACTTCAGCTGGAATAGATGCTTAATAAGTAACATAATTTTATTTTGGTCACGAGTACATATTTTTAGTTGTGAAATTTCAAAACGTTTATCATTTACAGTATTAAAATGGGTTTTAATTCTAACCACAGTCAAGAGAATTTTACTTGCGACAGCTGAATCATTAACCAATTTAAAAAATTTTATAAGTTTTGAATACTAGAAAATTGTTAAATTTAATATTCAATTAAACTAATTTTTTGAGCTTTAGGTCAATGTTTATTATTATTTTATTACTTCGATATTTCGTTAACCTTTGGTTAACTTCTTCAGGATATTTTTCTTTTATTTGAAATTAAATTAAATTTAATCAAAAAGGGGGAAAAAATATTGAGCTGATATAATGACTTTATTCAAAACGCGCTAATTTAGCGCTTAATAAAATAAACGCGCTAAGATGAAAAAAAAGCGCGTTTGGCATAATTAAAACGCGCTAAATGTAGCGCGAAACGCGCTAAATTGGCAACGCTGCATCCCACCACTTGAGATGGAAAATTACTTCGGGTGGTTGTTCGTAGGCTCAAATTTTTATAAGTGCCATGATTTTGAGTGTTTATGTAATGCTCAATAGCAAATTTATTTCATTAGAGAACACAATGTTTTGAAATTCGCCACGTACAACTCCTTTGATTTTTCGAGTCTAACTTTTTGTTGCTTTGGTGTAAGACCGTGTGCCTTTTGCAGCTTGTAATGCTTTACCTTGAGCACATTTTGGAATATAAATCGAATGCTTCGCTGGGATATATTCAGTTCTTTTGGCATTTGATTACCACTACTACGAGGATTTCGTTAATGTCGAGCCATCACTTTCCGAACCATTTCATGTGATGTTACAGTTTTTTTTTTGTCCACCAACATACGAACGATTTATGGTGCGAATTCCATTTCGAATAATTTTTGTTCTATAAATCTTATGCCGAGTACACATTTGGCATTTCTTGTTGTGTCATTTTCAAACTGTTTGTAACACCCTTCACATTATGTTTTATTTTTACATAGAAAGCAATGCCACACAACGAAAAATATTGGAAATGACAAATGTTAACACTAGTACACACTAATGCGATGTCACAAAATGCCATAAGTGTGTACTCGGCATTAGATGCAAATGCTTGTGGCAGCTTGTAAACAATACCCCTTATTGCGAATGGCGTCGTCGACGTCACATAAAGACGACAGTAAAAATTGACACTTGTCTGTTTGTCGACAACAATTGACTACTATTAACATGCTCCATTAATTTACAAAGCCTTAGAGATTAGTAAGAGATTGTCAATAAGAGCCAATTTTTGCTGATAAAGAGTAGACAAGTGACAATATTCACTGTCGTCTTGATGTGACGACAATGACGCCATTCACAATAAGGGGGAATATAAACAGCTGTCATTGGTTTGAATTTGCCATATCTGGCATTATCTGTTTGCAAGTGTTGCCAAACTGAATTTGGTATTGGTTGGTTGATTAGTTTTCTACTCACTTAGGTTACAATAAAGTCTGTAAGTGAAGTGAAGTGAAGTGAAAATAAATTGTCATATGTACATTTGCGTTAACTGGGGAATCACCAATATCATTGACATTAATACAAATATGAATCAGAGTTGAATAAAAGAGGAATAACTATTTAAATACAATTATTGTTACCGTGTTTTAACGCTTCTGTCCGCTTATGAGAGATATTTTAAACAATATTTTTTTTTCTATATCTACTATTTGATTAGGCTAAAGTTCGTATCGGCCCGTAAGCCAAACTACATGTGGCAATTATTAATGAACAAATAACACCACTACCGCCACCAAGATCACTACACCTTCATCATCAGCGTTCCTTGTGTTTGATCCACTGTGTGTGGTGTCAGTTCATGTAGATTTCCGTCTTACACACTCAAGCCTTCATTGCAAATAGAATATGTGAACTATTTTGATTCATAGTATTACAATTTTCTGAAAGCTTTTTTGTAATGAAAGCTCATTTTTACCATCACCAAATTTACTACGGCAATACTGTAGTCGTTGTCGTTTGTTCTTTACTAATTATGCACATGTTAGTTAATTTGCTTATTTTTGTTCTACTTTTTTGAATTTAGAATTTAGTGTCCGCGTCCAGTTATTAGAGTGTCCAGTTATCAGAATTCATTTTCTATGTAAAACCTATTGAAAATCATATATTTTCTCTGCGTGTAGTAGTTTAAGTTCAGGTAATGTAGGTTGCTAACCTTCATTGTCAAACTTGATTAGAGGGCTGCTATCTGAGCACCCAAACGCGCTTTAGTTTTGCAGGAAGTGTTTCAGAATATTGATTTTTGCTATTCCTCTTATGCCCTAATTCAGTAAGAAGATTTAGGACGTTTTTGTTTGAAAATACTTCTGAGTTCTTGTTTTTGAATTCTATAAATTATTTACTTCAAAAATAGTTGTTGTCTTTGATAATGAAAAATAAAAATATTATTAACATGTTTTTAAAACATAAAAATAAAATTAAAGTATTATACAATAGTTTGAAATATATTTGAAAAAATATGTGTTGGATATAAAGTTTAGAACAAAATCATAAAGGAAATACAGGAACCTTCTATCATGGACAATAAATAATAATTGTTTTAAAGAATCAAAACTGCGGCTTTTTTTTGTCCATAGACAAGACGAAACAATCGTCGAACAGAATTAGGGCATTAGTTTCTGAGATACATTTGGGATTCACTGACACTCCATCCCTCCTTCTGTACGTACTTGGGGTTTGCAACAGAATTTCCTTTGTGCAGTGGTGAAGGATATACCTCCTAAGATAGGTCGTCAGAGCCTGCTTAGTGAAAACAGGAAGTGAGGAGAAGTGTACAGAAATCGATAAGTGAATAGTAATGGCAACACTTGTCCATAGATTCCTTAATATGATCTAGTGGGAAAGCGATTTTTTATTATATTTCGATAGAAGAACTTCTGATGTATTGAAAAATGCGAAAATCTCGATTTCAAAGAAATAATGAATTACGGCCTTTCTGTATTACGGTAACGATATGTATATATTACTATACTATACATATGTATACTGACGAATACTTAATTTCATCCAGGTTATTTTACCGTTATGGCTGAAAATATTTTTCACAATGTGAAAATTATATGGTGATCGAAATGTATACGACAATCGGCCCAATGTGCAGCTAATCACCGATACATACTCGTATGTGCAAATATTCTTAGTTTTTACCTCATTAAAAATTTATTATTAAACTTTATTTAATGGTATATTTTTAATGACACACTGGTCTTTTTTCAACATCAAATCGTAAAAACTTCACTGTACCAGCTTTCAGGTTGCCAAAAATTATTTCTTATATATTTTTTTTCATTTTCATAGTGTTGGCTCTATAAACTATAAATTTTTGGCTTCTGCCTTGAAAGTTCGTTAGGGGGTTTCCTCCGCTTTAAGTTAATTTCATTTTGTGTGTTTGTATATTTGCAGAACTTGCTCAACTGTTGTAGCTGTGTATGTGGCTCGTTTGCACAATTTTATAAAATTAGTGTAATTTGAATTTTATTAGGAAACCACAAAAGAAGAGCTTTAACTTAATTTACTATAACTTTTTTTTTTGGTTTTCTGTTTTTTATCTTTTACAGTCTGTGTCTATTTGCAAAGAGTTGAACTTTTGTATTTGCATGTGTTTTGGTATTTTCTTATTTATTTATTTATGCATTTCTCTCTTTATTTTAGTTTCTAACCGGATGTTGTATTTGGTAGTAATTTTCTTACCAAAAGGAATTATTTAATTGTAGTTTTATTGGACTTAACTTTTTAATACACTTGGCACAAAATGCTGCTACTACGAGTACAGCACCAATTTAAATAAATAAATAAGCACCAGGAAAAGCAGAGGAAACTTTAAAAATTAAAATACGAGAGATAAAGTAATACAGTCTTTAATCTAAATATGTCATCGTAAAATGAAAATGAACACCAATAGGAAATTATTTGGTTGGTGGGGGTTGGTTGCGGCTAGAACCGGGCAGGCAGACAGTTTAAACAAGTCATAAAGTACTTGAAAGAAGCTTTTTTTGAAAAATAGTAAAGTTTATATTAAATACGAAAAAAAATATGCAACAACTTGTTTAAAACAGGATTAGTATTAGATGTAGACTCAAAAAGTATTTGTATTAAATAGGAATGTTTGTTTTCTACAGGAGAGGAAGTGATACAAAACTAGTCACGTGACTGAACCCCAAGCAGTAGGGACAAGTGCGAGTTCTAAGACTTCCTACGAAGCGAGCCAGCGATGGCTTTAGGAGTCCCTCCTATTGTTTAATTAGTTGTTTAATTATTATCAAAATGAGTTGGTGCCTTGCACATTTAAACATATGTATTCGTTACCTTAATATAGAAGGGCCCTAAATAATTATTTTTTTGGTATCGAGTTTTTTGTATATTTCGATAGAAGAACATCTAATGTATCGGAAAATTCAAAAAAATAATGAGTTAGGGCCTTTCTGTATTAAGATAAAGATATACTGCTTTTATCATTTCCTTTAACAGGAAGAACTTTTAATTTTAGTGACTGAAAATGCTTCAAATTTTTAATGGTTTTAGTATATTTTCCTTCTTAAAATTTTTACAGCTAAGCTATTTATTGCGCGATGACGTGATTTTCGTAAAAAAAATAATCGACATTATTACAGCTATAAATCTATTTTTGTGTTGATTTCTTTGTACTTAAAAGCAGAGTACGAAAATAAACGAAACAAATTGTTTGATTTTGTTGTGTTTCGTTCTTTGACGTGAGAGAAACAAAAACAATGAGAACTATTGTTAAATTTGTTTTTGTTTTGTGTTTGCACATAAGCACAAACCAGTGAACACAGCCGATCGGCTGTAAGCCGGCTAACAGCAGCCGCCGGTCATAAACAATACATTTGTTTAATCGTATGCCGCATTTTTGTTAAAGCTCTCATTTTTTCTGTTATCTCTGAATATTTTACACTCCAGCGTTTTTTTTTTATTATAATAAGCTTATTTACTTAAGAGTATAATATAACTTTGTTTTTATTTCAATTACAAACGTTAGCAGAAGATTAAACATGCACATATAACTTACTTAAGCCACAATTCCATCAAAGTAAAAAACCCCTACTGCATTTTACATGGATAAATTTTTACAAAGAAAATAAAGCAAAATTCATGAAGTCTTAAATATTATGCTAATTATGCTCGTATGTGTGGAAAAAATATCAAATAATACGGATTTCCAATATTTACAAAGAAAAACTTTTTTCCTCTTGAGAAATTAAACCATTTAAATTCTTGAACTTAAATTAAAACTCGTTATTATAGCTTGGCTTCACGTAATAAAAAGTGTTTTAAGCTCTCTGAATCCTTTATGAGTTTTCTATTAATTCTCTTACGTTATGCATGGGTTATACTAACTCGGTTTACTATTTTAATGCCATACTATTTTTTAAATGGAACCAAAATTTTCCTTTGGTCCTTTTTGAAATTTCACGTTTTTAAACCATAAACCTTGCAAGTCTTACAAGGTGTCATTGGAATGAGATACATAAATACCAGAGAATGACAAAAGTATCGTTTTAAGTACTCTTTGAGTATTGGCCGTCAAATAACTATGAATGTGTACAGCTAAAAATAATAAAAACCGAATACGTATGTATAAATATCCAACAACTAGTCTGCTACTAATCCGCTACACCTGAGTATATACAGGGCATGTTTTCAAAGAGCCACACACCCACACACACACATTTTCGATTCCATTTTATATACACAAATGCATGTATACGGTGGCGAATTATTAATAAATATCCAAAGTATTTTGCGTATATTTGTTTATAGTCTGAAATAACGCAACAATATTGTGCTGTTAGTTATTACTACAAAAAAAAATGATATCTTTAGTTATTTGACGGAGTATATATTCAATTTAATGTTATCCATTTTAAAATTTTGCATGAACTTTTCATGAAAACAAATTAAAAAAAATTACTTACGTTTGTTGTGTAGTTTGTAGTAATGTTTTCTTTTATTCAACAAAATAAATTTAATTTTTATATTAACATCAACACAACAGAGTAGACGTTGATGATTTTATGTCATGATGAATCAAACAAATATTTGCAAACTACTTACCCAAAATATCTAATTTGTGTGTTGTTTAATTTTTTGGTCACAAATAGTTGTTGTGCCGCCTTTCTTAAACGAAAATTGTATAATTAAGTGAAATTTATTTGCTGGTGGTTAAGCGATGTCTATATGCATTTCATTGTTGCTTTAATAAATCGTCAGTAGACTTCAACCACACATTTTGAACAGTCACAAACCTCTTATCTTATGGACAAACTTCCAAAACTAAGCCTATCCCTGGGTCATACATCAATCGTGATTGACAATTTCGAAAAAATTACATTAAGGAATATTTAATCCATTTTTAAATGTCAACTACATGTGGATAAAATTCACATTACAGCTGCTCTGACCAACTTATAACGCCCGTGCATAAATTGAATTGAATACGAAAATACGAACAACAAATCACTCACAAGCTTAATGGAAACATTTCGAAGTGATTTCTTTTAGAAGTCCGTACTAGCCAACAAGAAATATGATTTCAAAAAGAGCTTACATTGTTGTTTGCCTTGAGACTACCTGAAAAGTTTAAAGAAAAACAATTATTCCGTATTGTTCATTCTTATTTTGAAGAATTTTTGTGTTAAGTGGCTTAAAGTAAATACTTAGCGTAGCGTATAAAAAATTTAAAAAAAGAATTAAACATTATTGTCAGCTATTAATCTTAAAAGATTTTTCTTAAGTAATAAGTTAAAGTTACCAACTAAAATGTAAAAGTACTCTCTGTTACTTAAAACATTTAACTTTTTCTCCAACCCTAATTTGAAAACTCAAACGTGTTTTTCTTTTTCTAAAAACTAAATGCTTTTAATTTTTTTTCTTGTTGTGCATTGACTTGAAAGTTTTAAAAAAATAATTTAACATTATGTTACATAATTACCACAATAAGTAACGCTCCAAATAATACGGATAAAGAACGTGAAGATGGTTGAAAAGTTTGTTTCTATTTGTTGTAATAGCGTCGCGGAGAAGTCTTTTAAGAGGTTACTTAACCAAAAAAAATTTATTATTATTTTTATACATCGTAAAATTGTTGCTAATAAAGTTAAGATGTATTTCAACTTAACTTATTAAATTATTTAGGGCAAACAAAAACGTGGAAAATAATTTAAAAAATTGAAAAAAGAAATATTGCAGAAAATATCTTCTGACCATTTAACGTAACGTAAGGATGCGTTGACAAGTTGCTGAGGTAACGAATTTCAAATCTTCAAGTCTCTTTTACCACTTTTATATTGAACAGACGCATTATTTTCATGCTTATTATCTGTTTTATTAATTATTCTTTTTGCAGACTATGAGTTATTAATAAAGGAGGTCGCTTTTATATGTATTATAATAGATATACTAATGCATATAAGAAATTTTTGATGTTGCTTCAAACACTGGCAACAGCTTTAAGATCCACATATGTATTTTAATGGTGTTTCCTTTTTTAGCAAAAAAGCATCAGGGATAAGATAAAGAGTCATCGTTTAGAAAAATTTTAAAAAATTATCAATATACAAAAATTATTTACAAAAAAATTTATTTATCGCTAGAAAAATCGCCATGTAGATAAAAAATCGCCTACAAATTTATTTATCGCCAAAAAAATCGCCATGTGGCCAGACCAAAAATTTATACGCCAAAGAAGTTGAACAATTGCCACGTTTGGCGAGAAATCGCCATATCTGACAACCCTGGTTTTCAGCTCAAATAATATAGGGTACACCATCTAACTTTTTTTTCAACTAGTGCTTATTTCGTGAATGGTAACACTTAGCTCATGTCTGATTTGACAGATAATTAGTTTTATCCTTCCGCTGAACGAATATGGTTGTGTATACACTTGAACAACGCTTCGCTAAGTGGGCCTGCGATTGACTTGCAGAAGATGCCGATTTTGCCAAAAAAAATCATCTTTTCAGATGAAGCTCATTTTGATCTTGGCGGGTATGTAAACAAGCAAAATTGTCGCATTTGGGGCACAGAAAACCCGCACGCATACATTGAAAAGCCGACGCACCCAAAACGAGTCACTGTTTGGTGCGGATTTTGGTCCAGAGGTATAATTGGGCCATTTTTTTCGAAAATGAGCAAGGAGTGGCCGCTACAGTCAATGGCGATCGTTATTGGGCCATGTTGAACGAATTTTTGTTCACAAAAATTGAAGAGGAGGATATTGGCTACATTTGGTTTCAACAGGACGGCGCTACGTGCCACACAGTCGAAGCTACACTCGATGTTTTGCGCCGTGTTTTTCAAAAAAAAAGTTATCTGGCGGACCCTTTAATTTCTAGAAAGGTAAAAAGGTGATTTCATTTAACCTACCATTTACACATGAAACTAATTGCATGAAAATCGTAATACATTAAAATTTTTTTACTACCACAACTCACATTGGCGATATTCGATGTTTGATGCAAATTTTCGTGCGTTAGTGCAAATGTAAAATATCGTAGTTTTTCTTTGGATTGTGTGTGTATTTTGTTTTTTAGATTTCAAAGAAAAGCTACGATATTTTGCATTTGCATTTTTGTGAATTCCGACAAGAAGCCGAAAAACGTTGTGGCTTGTTTTTTTTTTTAAACAAAGTTATTTTTAAATTTTTTCAACGCAATGTGCACATGTAGAAGAAACATAAGAAATCATATTTTGCGTGTATGCACTATTTACGTATTTAATAACGATTTGCTCTTTAGCTGAGTGGTTAATACGTTAGTCTATTTTCGATTTTGTGAAAATTTTTCAGCAACATTGATTATTTCGCATGAAAAATTTGACAAGTAGCAAGTGATGCCCATATTACTTTTTCCAAAAAAATAATCGCTTTTATTGGTTAGAAGTATGCAACATTGATCGACTTTTGTAAATAAAAACATCAGCTGTCAATATTTCACGCGAAATAAATGCCAGTTGCATTATTTCGCAGATTGCACGAAAATGTTATCAGATACATTTTATACATTTTTCACGAGTTGAACAGAGTACAAGTTTTGCGTGAAATTTTTTATATCGAACAGAGTACCAGGCTTTAGTCAAGAGGTTTCCGGTTCGTCTCATCCCAAACACATTTAGTTTCAATCGCAAGCCAAGTATTAAAGTATGAGCTTTCACTTTCCTATGAAAACGAACAAGGAATTTTCATGAAAGTCATTTATTTCATTAAATTTTTTATTCATAATACGTATACAGAAATTTCAAGAAAGTACTTTCATGTGTCAATTTAGCGTAAGTTTAATATGTTTTTAATAGAAAATTATAATTAAGCTTCTATATTTCTGATTTGATCAGGCTAAAGTTCGTATTGCTTTGTAAGCCAAATTACATGTGATAATTATTAATAACAAATAACACCAAAGTTAGTTGTAAATATTCTGACAGACAGTAGTAGAACGGAACAACCGGCTGTTTTCGATGGCCACTACACCTGCATTATCAGCATTCTTTGTGTTTAGTCCACTGTGTGTGGTGTCAGTTGATGTAGATTTCTGCTTTATATACGCAACTTTTATTGCAAATGGAATATGTGAATTGTTTTGATTCATCGTATTACAATTTGCTGAAAGCATTTTTGTAATGAAAGCCCAATTTTACCATCCCTAAATTTACATTAGTATTGTCATTGTCGTTTGTTCTTTACTAATTATGCACATGTTAGTTAATTTGCTTATTTTTGTTCTACTTAAGAAAAACTTTTTTTTTTTTTGATACTATACGGACCATTATTACAACTTGCCGATAGTTAAAGGCAAGATTTTGTCGGACGGATAAATGGCTTAGCATTATAAAACCTTCATTTATTATTTTTTTATTCATTAAATATTATTATTTGTAATAATAACAAACAAAAATTGAAGTTGTAATAATACAAAGCTTTTTATCGGGCAGACAAAATCCTGGCTTTAACTATCGGCAAGTTGTAATAATGGCGCTAAGTATAATTTTATTTTAGTTTTTTGCCACAGGCCCATGGCTATTAATTTTGGTTAATTTTATTATTACTGTTCGAACTTCATTTGTTTCTTTATTTTATGATTTGAGTAGGCCAAAGTTCGTATTGCTTTGTAAGCCAAATTAAAAATACCAAAGTTAGTTGTAAATAAACAAAAAATTAAACAAATTCTCTGTAGTCCATAACAATCATTTTCAAAAAATTATAGTGAAATTATGGCGCCTTTAAATGAAGTCAACTAATAAAATAGTGTTGGTACGAACATGCTTATGACATGTTCAGAAAAAGGAATGATAAATTAGTTGTAGCTGTCAGCATAAAGCAAGTACACACACGCACTATCAAAACTGTTCCGACAATATACTGCGAGTGTCTTCTTTATAAACATTTTTTCGTTTTTACTTTTGTATCAAACTGGCCTTAAATATTAACTAACACCATTTCAATTCCAACATTATTTAATCTTTGGAAGTTGTCTCTATTGTTTTCCTAACATTAACATGTATTTATTGTTTGTAATGACAAAGAGAAGTAAAGACAGCGAATAAGTCAAGTACAGAGGACATGAAAATGTCGGTCCTATGAGAATTAAATGCAAACCACCAGATTTCCGTGATGTCTGTCAAGCCATTAGGATTGCTGTTAAATTTTAAGTGCGTGTATGTGCCTCTGTGTGGTCACATTTCGTCTTCTGTGTTTTGTCTTTTTGCACAAAATGACATTTCGCATTTTGGAATCATTTTGGTAATTTATGCAATGGCATAAAACATTGTTGCTAAATTATGCCACACGTTTTGGCTATTATATTTTGCCCTCTGGGAGGTACTTTGATATGCGTGATTATGTCTGTGACTTATCGCATTAATAATTGTTAAAAAAAAACAATGAAACTGAAAAGAGACTTAACACAGTTGTGTGCTTCTTTTCCGTCCATTCTTAAATTGATGAATGGTACACAATTTATGATCTTTTTCAATTAATTATTAATTTTGGATTTTGGAGATAAATTTTATTAGAAAAAAAAATATTTGGAAGTGGAAGTTTATTTATTTATTTATTTCATAAATACTTTACAAAATAAATTTGCATAATATGGTTGCACAAATATGGGCGGAGTAACTTGACCATATGCAAAAGATGTTATTAAGACCATTTTAAAAAAGTTTTGTGAACATATCGCTCATTTACTTCAAAAGTGTGATAACTCCAAAATTTATTATTTGTTTCCTTAATTATGCAGAATAATTCAGCCTTTTATATTTTATCTTTCGGAAATGCATCACTGCTCTGCATCATACGAGCAAACTTTTATTTAAAATTCACTACAAGTTCGCTGATAATTTTTTTTTAGTAGTAGTCATGTTCTTGCCCCATATTTTACATTAATTTGTAGGTTATATACTTCAGCGAAGAAGCATTTCCACTTGCAGCGCAGTGATGCATTTACGAATATAGCACTATTTTTCTTTGAGTTGTATGTAAATTGAAAACTAAACGCGTTTTCTGCAAAACCAGTTTTTTTTGTTTATTTTGACACTATTGAAGTAAATGAGCGATATGTGCTTGCCAGGAAGCCAGTTTTTCCATGAAACATTTATTTATTGATGAAAGGACGAAAGTAGGAGTGGAGTAAATAAAAAATTTTATACCATATGCTTAAGCTGTTCTTTTGAGTAAACTTAATTACTTAAAACTTTTTATTATATTATTTATACATATTTTGCCATTTTGCTTTATGATTTTTAATACTAAACAACAAAAACTTTTAAATAAATTCAGTGAAGTGCGCCTTTGACTCGGTTTTCGGCTATTTTTTCGGTTTTTTGTGCGATTATTTTAGTATTGACGCTTGTTTGCAGTTTTTTATTTTTTATTTCGTTTTGGCGATTTTTTCTTTTGCTTTTGGCGCTTTTTTTTACAATAAATACAATATTTTTAGTTAACGATTTTTTAGTTTTGCGTTTTTTTTTGTTTTTGTTTTGGCGATTTTTTTTTCGTTATGGCGATTTTTTAATTTTTATGGCGACCTTTTTATTTTTGATGATTTTTTGCATTTTAGCGATCGTATTTTATTTTTGGTTATATTTTTCATTTAAGCGCTTTTTTCATTTCGGCATTTTTTTTTAATTTTGAATTTTTTAGTTTTAGTGTTTTTTGAGAATTTCAAAAGTTTGCCTCTTAAGGTTTACCAGATACAATCAAAATTACATTAACTGATAGAATACCCTTTAATTTTGATTTTGTTTAAATTTTAGCGTTAATTGTTTTAGTTTGCATAAAATTTCGCTAACTTTGAACATTTCAAGTATCTGTATATTACATTAAGATTCCCACAGGTTTCGTTGCTCGCTTTAGAAAAACCATTTAAACATTTTGTGAAAATTGCAGCCCTTACGGTTCTCCAGAAAAAAAAATGTGAGAGACAGACAGACGGTTATCGTAGCGAAAGCAGTAGTTCCTTTTCACTTTTGGTGTACCGATATCAAATAAAATTTTAGAAACGTAGCTAATTGATTAAAATTTAGGCTCCTTGAGACCACCCTGTAGAATTTACGTCTACAGATGAATCTTCTGAATAAAATGGTTTTTTCTTTTAACTACAAGGTGGGCCAAAAGAAGTCATCCGTTGTTTGTTGTTTGGCTCTCCTTTCTCATCTCGATTCTGTTTATTTGAACCTTTAGAATTTTATTGGTCGAGTCGAGAAGATGATATCGGCTAAATGGGCGGCCGTCACAATTGATTGATATAAGGGCTCGTTTTATGGCATTTTTCATCACTTCGGCGAGAACTTCGGACAACAGATTCTCGCACTTGTGTCGAATGTTGTCCTTGATGGCTTTCAGGGTCTCAGGCTTGCTCACGTAAGCACGGGACTTCAAAAACCCCACAAAAAAGTCTGAAATGATTAAATCGGGCGATCTTAAGGGCCAGTATAAATCGCCAAAAAGAAGAGATGAAGTGACCCGGAAAAAATAGACACCATTATTCCGCATTCTTGGCGAGTGCATCGCTCCATGGCTTATTCACTTATATTCTACATCTGTCTATAGTTCACAAATGTCAAAATAGATTTGACATTTGCCGACATTTGCAAAAATAAGAGCATCTTCCAATAGAGGGATTTCTTTTGGCCCACCTTGAAATTTCTTGGCTTTAAAATAGATATTTCCTTTATCATTTTATTATAATTTCATGAAACACATCGAGCCATGACCTCCAGACGTGGACGTAGTTTTTTTTTTGACGAAAATCGATTATCTACTATCGAAAAACTCGGCTTTTGTTTAAAAACAAATTAAGTTCGAAAATGATGTCGCTTAAGCTTTGTTTTGGCGGTTATGGAGCAATTTCAGTTCAAACTCAATTCGAATTTATCTTCGTACACGTTTTTGGTTTAATATTTCTTTTCTCCCAATAATTAGATGTGAAAATTGACCACACATTGACTGGATATCTTAAAAGACAAGAAATTTTCCAAGTATTTTGATTCCAAAAATAAATAATTTAAAGAGGAGTATAGACTGCAGACGTACAATTTAAATTCCACTTGTCACTGAAAAGCCATCTGCAGGCAGTTTATTAAGCGTAAGATTTGTGCGGCTATGAAATTAGAACTGCACTGGTTTCGTATGGTTTATTCAGACAAGTACCGGAATGCCACTAAAGGCCGTGATACACTAGCCTACACGATCGTGCGATTTTTGAGAAAATATAGCCCTGGTATGATGGAGTCTATGAATATTTTCAAAAGACAAAAACAATTCATCAGATCAGGGTTGTATTTTTTCGTAGATCGCGCGATTGTGTAGGATAGTGAATCATGGCCTTAATGCACATCCGGTATTCATACCAATTAGTCAGCAAAGCGCAAACCGCGCAGTACCTCAGCTGAGAAAGCAGAGTGAAACATCTGACTTTACTCTCTCGCATGCGGTAGTGCTTTTATTGTTAAACGATGTATTAAAATTTTTACCCGACCGCACGATGCAAAGTAGGGTATTGTGCTTATCAGCCTATGTATGTATGTATGTTCCTTTGCGGCCTTATATAAACCGAACGCGTGGACCGATTTTAAGGATTCTTACGTCAAGCGATTTGTCTTATGGTAGAATTAGTCGAGTCGTATCGTGTTACTTTTGAAGTTGTCGTATCGTTTAAATCTGGATGTTAGTTAGTACATATGTGAAGTTGCAAGCGAACGTGTCAGCTGGTATTGTATTTCTCTTTGCTTTATAATGGGTGTTTTTTTTAGAGGTATAGAACTTCGAATTGAAATAAAACACAAGAAAATCGTTTTAATGTCCATCAATTTGGCTTTATTGGAAGGATAATTTTATGCCATTAACGTTTAAATATGATTTCGGGCATGTGGCCGCCGCGGCTGGCTCGAATAAAGCCAATTCTACAGGTCCAATTTTCAACCACTCAACAAAGCTCCAATTGCTGTGCACGGTGACGAATCGATTCATTCGGGTCCTCTTCAACACTTTGCTCTACAGCGGCAATTGTTTCTTCGGTGCGCACTGTTCGACGTCTCTGCGGATGCGTATTATCACATAGAGTAAACGTAGTGCGAAAACGATCCATGGTTAACCGAATTAATTGCTCTGATGGACGATTATGTCGACCATAAAATGGACGGAGCTTGCGGTAAACTTCGCGAACTGAACCATTATTTTCGAAATAAATTTGCACGATTTGCAAGCGTTGTTCTTTTGTCAACCTGTTCATGATGAAATGGCAAACCAAACTAAATATTAATCACTTGACAGCTGACAAAATGGCCGCCAGTTAAAAAAGTGATGCCAACTTAAAGTTCTATACCTCAATAAAAAACACCCTATACATGTGTGAGAGAGAAGTTAACGTTTGCTCCGTAAAAATCTATTTTCTGTAGATTTCTACCTCACATACGTTACGATACATATTAAATAAACAGCAACATGTTTTATTTATGTTACAGATTTTGTCAGCTGATTCGTAAACTCACGATACGAATCGACTAATTCTACCATTAATCTTGGGAGTGTCATATGATAGTAAAGGGTCCGCCAGATAACTTTTTTTTTTGAAAATGCTATAAAAAAAACTACTGAATATTTTCTCAAATTTCTTTTTTTATTTGAAAGTACAATCCTTCCGGTTAATAATGAAAAATAATTTCATTCAAATGGCTGCCTCGGCTGGCCATGCAGTAGCCTACACGATCGGTCCAATTTTTAAGCACATTATCGATTGAGTGCAGCTGTATTTCACCAATGGCTTCACGAATATTGTCCTTTAATGCGTCAATTGTCTCTGGCTTGTCGGCGTAACACTTATCTTTGACGGCACCCCACAAATAATAGTCCAACGGTGTCAAATCGCGCTCCGAGGTGGCCAAACGACATCAGCTCTGCGGCTGATAATGCGATCTTCAAAAACAGGGCGCAAAACATCGAGTGTAGCTTCGGCTGTGTGGCACGTAGCGACGTCCTGTTGAAACCAAATGTTGCCAATCTCCTCCTCTTCAATTTTTGTGAACAAAAATTCGTTCAACATGGCCCGATAACGATCGCCATTGACTGTAACGGCCACTCCTTGCTCATTTTCGAAAAAAATGCCACAATTATGCCTCTGGACCAAAATCCGCACCAAACAGTGACTCGTTTTGGGTGCGTCGGCTTTTCAATGTATGCGTGCGGGTTTTCTGTGCCCCAAATGCGACAATTTTGCTTGTTTACATACCCGCCAAGATCAAAATGAGCTTTATCTGAAAAGATAATTTTTTTTTTGGCAAAATCGGCATCTTCTGTAAGTCGATCGCAGGCCCACTTGTTTTAGCGTATACACAACAATATTCGTTCAGCGGAAGGATAAAACTAATTATCTGTCAAATCAGACAGGAGCTAAGTGTTACCATTCACGAAATAAGCACTAGTTGAAAAAAAAAACGTTAGATGGCGGACCCTTTAGTAAAAATGATAATATGGCGGCCAACAGACGTCATTTTGTAAATGCAAAAAAAAAAATAAAGTTGGCGAAGTATATCAAAATTGATATCACTCGACAGGTGTTTTAAAATCATCTTTAGGTATCTCTTATAATTTTTCATTTCGAATGACCGTTTAGGATGTTAAATGGTTAAAAATTGGTCGCAGTCGGGTTTTTTGATTTTTTTTTAATTAATACTTGTTTGTTAATTAGAACTAGAGAAAAAACATGCTTTACCCATTTACTAGTTAATTTTTTTTAAAACAATTTCCTTGCTTCTGGTTTCGATCTTAAGCCATTTCGTTATGTTGTCTTAACTATTTAATATAAAACTCATTTGTTTTTTCTGTTGTGCTGAAATGAATAGAAAAAATTACCATTTCTCTTACGTTAATAAGAAAATGTTCGTTACACTTAAGTTTTCAAGTATAGTGTCACAATTATAAATTTTGCAAACTTCTTCTTTGTACACATGTATGTATGTACATATTTGAAAATAAACATGCTAAAGTTTAAATACACAACAATTGCTGCATAAGAGAAAGACAATAAATACAAAAATGCTTGTCACCAGTTAAAGTAGATTGAAATAAAAAAGAATAAAATAAAAAACATGCACTGGAGTTAGTTTGTACCATGATAGAAGCAGATACCAAGCAGACCGTACCCAAACAAAAGAAATATAAACTTGAGTAGTTAAAGTTTTTTTTTTGTTATAATAAGTACAACATTTAATTTTACAATATTCATACACGCTACATTGTCATTTAAAATAACTTAAACGCCATTGCGGAAAACGTTTTCAACTAACTTCTTCCGTTTTTAAGATTCTTTCATTTATTTATTTGTTCATTTATGTTCCGGCTTCTAAGTGGTGTCTCTTTTTTTTTTTTGTTTGTTTTGTTAAACCAGCTAGATTTAAAAACCTGCTGTTGTAGTTGATAAGGGTTCTTTCTACAAACGAAAAAAAAATAAATAAAAACTGCGGAACAGTGTTGCCAGCAAGCAATATAAATACACATACATCTTGCTTCCAAATTTTAGATTTCGAGCAGCAGTATTTCAGCCTTATTCTGAATAAGATTTCCTCGGTAATTAATCCCTCATTTTAAAAACTTAAATTCGAATTTCTCCCGCTAATTTCTATTTTTAGCTCCATGTGTTTAGGATAAGTGGATTTTATTAAAAAACATTCCACAGAAATTTTTTCCCGGGAAACATTTAGAATTGGGCTCTATATGTGTCTTAGATACGCCAGTGACTTTGATGAAAGCTGATGTCTGATGTTTGCCAAATATCATGTGAACTGCCAACAAAAATTAGCGGCAAGTCTGACTGCAACTAAAATGTAACGTAAGAAATTTCCCTTGTTTTAAAGCAAAGAATATAATGACTTCAACAATTGTTATTATTGCTACAAATTGCTTTGATAGCTGGCAAAATGTAACAACAATGTGTTGTATTCGTAATTGCTGTTACTACCTTAAGTTTATGTATATGTATACTCACTCTCCTTCTTGCTCTTTCTCCTCTTGCTGTCTTTTCTTTTTAGTTATTTCTCCTATTTGTTTTTCATATTCCTTTGTTGCTTCTTTAGAGGCTCTCTGGCCCTTAAATTTGTATGTTTAATTTGTCTGAAACACTACTGCAAAGTGTTCTTAACCCTCGTACTTAATTTTTTGCTCGAAATATTCAGTTATTTATGATGCAATTTAAACGAAAGGTTAAGAAAAACAAGTCAATGGAATTTTCAAAAATGTGTAAGTGTTTTATTTTAAGGGACCATACTAAATAAATTAAAATAAATTTAAGCGTGAAGGTTCACTAGTTTAAAAAGGTTTATATGCGATTAATTTGTTTTTTTTACGAAAGAGGTTGAATTATTAAGAAAATTTAAATGGACTGGGTAAATGGGAAGTTTATGCTATAAATAGCGATAACAATAAAATAATCTGCTGTAACACAAGAAAGTTTTTGAAAAACTTTGAGCTGAAAAAAGTACATGTACTTGTACAACTCCGTTCTTCCAGAATAGAAAAATGTCCTTAAACAATTAAAGTTTTTCATAGATAAAAAATTGTACAACTCAATTTTAAATATTCCCCGAGAAATAATAATAATAATTTCAATTCGTTCAGTTCTTTTTATAGCTATGCTATTTATTGCGCGATACAGGAGTTAGGACGTGATTTTCGTAACAAAAATAATCGACACTAATACAGTTATAAATTTATTTTTGTTTTTATTTCTTTGTACTTAAAAGCAGAGCAATTTGTTTGATTTTGTTTTGTTTCATTCTTTGAAGTGAGCGAAACAAAACCAATGAGAACGATTGTTCAATTTGATTTTGTTTTGTTTTTGCTCATGAGCAAAAACCAGAGAACACAGCCGATCGGCTGTAAGCCAGCTAACACCGCCACCGGCCACACACAATACATTAATTTAATCGTACGCCGCTAGAAAAGAAAATAATGGAAAAAAATGGAAACGTTTCATCATCATGTAATATAATTTTATTGCATTGTTATTTCACACATGAAATTTGTTTTATATAACTAAGCAGCATAGCTATAACCGGCTGTCCTAAGACACCTCTCTTCTTTTTTATTTAAACTGGGGGAACAATGAATAAGAAATAACCTCCAGGGAAGATGTTATTCAGAATAAGGTTGATAGTTTGTTTTTTTTAATAATCCCTCTTATTTATTAATTTGCTTCATCGACGTCACATCAAGTCGACAGTAAAAATGTTCACTTGTCTACTCTTTGTCGACAACACTTGACTGCTATTAACACGCTCCATTAATTTACAAAGCCTTAGAGATTAGTAAGAGATTGTCAATAAGAGCCAATTGTTGCCCACAAAGAGTAGACAAGTGACAATATTTACTATCATCTTGATGTGACGTCGACAACGCCATTCACAATAAGGGGGAATATCTTTTTGTTCTAATAAAAACAATATAATGGACCTCATGTTCCAGTTCCGGTTTTTTTTAGTTCATTTGGTTGAAAAATATGATCAGAATTTCAATTGAAGTATGTAAATTTCAAGATTTTCATATCTAACAGAACTATGTTATCAGGTTAACATACCTCTGTTAATGCATTTGGTGTGTTTTTTGTGTTACAAATATTGGAGTTTTCACGTAAAAATACGTGCGTTAAGACAAATTTTAAAATTTATAACGCCAGACACAAACCGTCATATTAACAGCGCTCTGTTGACAAAAAAAATGGGCTCCATACACGATTTTTTCAGTAAAATGGACCAAAAATGGCAAATGAAGATTTTAGTCACTTTCTACAACTCTGGTCTACTTTGTGGTAAACGTGATGCGAAAACGTTCCATAGTTAATCAAATTAATTGCTCTGATGGACAATTATGTCGACCGTAAAATGGACGTAGTGTGCTATACGATTTTCAAAATTAATTTGCACAATTTGGACGCTTTGTTCAGGCGTCCTGTTGAAATGCCAAACCAAACTAACATAAACTACTTGACAAAATGGCCGAGAGTTAAAAATGCTTTATTTATTTTGATGAATTTTTTTTTTTTTTTAACTTGAGATTTTTGTAATCGCCCACCTTGACGTGATATACAAACAACCAAAATAAAAAAGGAAAAACTGTAATATGTTAGCGCTTATTTTCAACGAGCCGCGTTCTAGGAAGAGTCTGTTAAACTTGCTTGCACCAGCAGTTTGCTACGAAGAGTGATTTCCGCTATTAATTTTTATAATGGAATTTTTCAGCGCGAACTAATTTTTTTGGAAATATAAAGAAGGAAAATATATCCACCATGTGGCACCATGTCATTAAATAAACTTCTAATCAAAATTCATTTCCCAGAAATAACAAAAATCTCAAAATTTTATTTCATTAAATTATTATTGTTAATAAAATACTGCTTAAACTTTTGTTCAAATTATTGACAGAAAATTATTTATGTTTATTTTAATATGACTTCTGTTTGCTTGTCTCACCGTTTGTTTAAATTCTCCAATTTAAAAAAATAAAAACTTTAACCATATATCATTTTTTAGGAGGGGGTAAAACAAATGGACTATAAACAACTTTCATTAAAGTTCAAAAATTAAAAAACCCAACTTTTTTCCCCCCACAAAAAAAATGCTCAAAGTTTAGTTAAAAGATGAAAAAAAGCAGAAATAAAACACTTTTAAACATTTATAATATTAAAAAGAGAACTTCTCTTATTTTGCTTAATTAAATTTTGTGAATGTTAAAAAAACCAGAAAATAAAGTGCATCGTAAACTATTCAAATCTCATTCAATTGAATAGGATGTTGGTGAAAAAAAAAAGAATGCGAAGGGGGAAGAATGTGAAAAGTTTTCGGTATTTCAGAAATGCAGATGAGGGCGAAGAAGAAAATAACATTGAAATAGCTTGCATATATACACATATATTTATTTCAGCTAATGCAATTAAAGTTAAAAATACACACATAAGAAAGAGAGAGAGAGAGAGAAGTAGCGAGAGAGAGGAAAATCATAAGCAGGTAAATTTTAGCTGCACACTGTGAAAAATATGACAAGGAAATAATTTTGTTGTTTAAAAGAAATATATATATTTCCACGAGAAAGTTCACTTTTTTGTCGCGTGCGACAGCAAGCAATTAATTTTGTATTTCAGAACAATGTTACTCGATTTTGCTTAAAATTTTACCTAATATAGAGCTGCTGACGCCCCTATACAAATATATAAAGAAGTAAAAAGGATTTCGTTTTCTTTGATAAAAAAACAAACATATTTGTTTGGTGTCGCGCACTACAAAAAGTTGACATTCCTATGGAAATGCCAATATGTACTCGTATATTGGCAAACTGTATTTATTTAAGTTTTATAGTATAACAGACAGTTAAGGAAAATAGAACCAGGGAAATAGTGGGGCATTTATCACACATCTTATAATTTATATTACTTGTTAAAAAAGAAGATATCGTCCCTACCATGTCAAACTTTCCAATACCCTAATGGTACCCTAATTTCTAGAATATGCCTCGTTTCAAAATGCTGAAATTCTTACAGAAGACAGATAACTCAATTAGAAATATTTTAATCCTGGCAGTTTTAGGAATACGTCGACTTTAAATTCACAATTGACGACTCTTTGCACTCTTCTGAAAAGTAAAAAATATAAAGATATAAATAAAAATATACAGATATTTAAAAATATATAGATATAATCGGATAAAGTTAAAAAAGTGGGGTCTTAAATTGCTGGAATTTCGATATGGTCACATCTATGATGTTTAATGTGACCGTTGACATGTGACATTTATTAAAGTGAAAAAAGTCAAAATGCAACAGATTTTTATTTTTAGCGTGACTTATAGCGCAAAATTAGCGCTACAATTGTTGCTATGTTAGAGTTTGAGCAATGTTTCGTTTTCAAAATTATTGCAAAAAAGGCATTCGCATGTGACAAAGCAACTGACAGATGCTTTTGTAGCCAAATATTAAAAAGCTGTTTTCAGCGAAACCAAAAGCAATATTATAATATGACTAATTTTAGAATGTTGTGCTGTCGCCTTAAAATGGTCTTGATTTATATACTTTTTTAATACAATTTTAATTACAGTCGCACGTGATATTTTTTTCATCGTGATGTTTCTATAGCTTCTGTTCCTTTTTTACGAAATAACTAAACAAGCTAATTAAAAATGTTTTCAAATCAACAGAAGTATTATTCATGTCTCTTGGCAACGCATCCTCCACTTTTTACAGCTTTTGCAAACGTTTGCTTGCACTTGTAAGGCTCGTTTTGTGTGCTGGTTCGGCATTTCGCATTTCTGCGAGCTACTGCTTTGTCTTATATATGCAGCCATTCCTTATTTTCTCTTTAATCATTTAATCTTTTTTATTGAGCCAATGGTTTCTACTTTTTCCTAGCGTTCCGTATTCTTTCCTTGTTTTTAAATTTATTGCTTTGTAATAATATTTCATCTTCCTTCAATTTTTCTCTCCACCGTTTACAACTCCCTTTATTATTTTTTTTCGCCTTTTTTGTTCATATAAATTCAAATAACATAAAATTGTGTTATTTTTTTAATTTTACACTTACTATGTTGCACGTGACCAAATTTATATAAGTATGACGTATGATATTTTAATTTTAATTGTATTAAATATCTTTGTTTGTACTGAATGTTTGATGAGCTTTTTTAGTTGTTTTTCAATGTCGCAAGTGACATATGTGAACTTTCAAAAAAAAAATTACAGTTATTTGTAATCGCATAGTTTTCTTTGCATTCTTTTTTGACACTTTGTAACCGCAAAACAATTTTTGAGAGCTAAAGTCAATGCTTCTCTTTAAGAACGTTTATCAAAACAAAACGTGCAAAAGAAATATACAAATGAAAAAAGTTACTCTTCTTTAACTTTGCATTCGAATATCTCGAAAAGGGTATATGTAAAATTTTCTTGCATTAGTTAAATTTGATTGTTTCTCTATTAAAATATGATAAAAAAAGTGTTTTCAAGAACTTTTAATTTTTCTGGTTTCGCTGGACCTTTCGGTGGAAATACCCATGGCCGACTATGCTCTTTTAATATAAGACACCTAAAAAGCTCGAAATATGAAAGAAGATTATCTGCCAGAAGCCATATAAAAACTCTCGTCTGCCTATTTATATTGAAAACAAAAACAAAGCACTCGCAAAAAACTAAATATGTTCAATAGTACAAACAAGCATTAAACTTCAATCAACAGCTTGAAGGACCAATAGACTAAGTGTAATTACGTAGAATAAAACTTTTACCTACCTGACTCCTTGCAGAGTGCACGTATCCCAGAACTAATTTGATTTCTTTTCTCCACAAAGATACAGAAACTCAACGTTACCTAGTTAAATAAATGAATGATTGTGTGAGTTTTTAGTTACTACTTTTATTCATAGCAAAACCATTTTCATGGTACTGTAATGTTTTTTTATTTTGTATTCACAAATTTTTGTGAAAGCGTCAAACTCTCTAAAAGCATTTTTGTATATAAAAAAAAAAACATTTACTTGGCTTGTATGCCAAAGGATACCTTAGAGTTTTAAGCACACAAATGCAGACATACATACATGATGTACGAGTATTCAAACATTTATTGCACAAGGAGTTTGTTTTTTTTTTTTTTTTGCTGAGTATTGTAAGCCAAACTTTTTTCTATCTAACAAATGCTTTTCTTTTTTTGTTTTGTCTCCGAGTTAAAGGTTTAATTTCATAGATAAATATACAAATGGATATAAAGTTACAAATGTCATTTTATTAAAACAAAATTAAAAAATATGTTTTATACATCCACACAGACGAAAGTATTTATAATCTATGATATTTGTGATTATATTTTAAAGTTTGTTTTAAAAAAGTTTGAGTAAATATCTTATGCAAATAAATTTTGCATAAAATAAGAATTCAAAAGTACATATACGCACACAGCAAATAAGTTATGTGTACATATGTATCTTAGGGTTGATTTCCATAAATTATTTAATGTTGCCGGGCAGAAGTAAAAGATTCTTAAGAAAAACCATTTTTTTTAATTCAATATTACTATGACTTTTGTAAGAACCACTTGGTCAACCATTTCATTACATTGAGCTAATCTCAAAACTGCTTTGAACTTGTTTTAAATCACTTCCGTGCAAGTTATATGTCATAGAAGAATTCGTTAAAATAATAACCCTTGTCAGTTAGCAGCAACATGCATCATTGTCCTGGGTTGCATTACAAAAGGACCATATTGTAATTACTCCACTTCAACTAACATGGCAACACCAATAACCAGATGTTGTTGTGTTTACACGTAAGGAAAAGTACAATGCATTTTTGAAATTTATATAAACAAAGCAAAATGTGCAATTAACTGCTTTAGTAATTTAGTAAGTAATTTTGACTAGAAAAATTTACTTAAAATTATAATTTTTTTTTTCAATTAAATTTAGAAACATATTTTTCTTAATAATAGTACATATCTTTTTTTTGAGTGTAGTCATCTATTTAAAAAAAAAAATACGGAAACCCTTAACCAAATAAAATAGATCCATTCTAAGAGAGCATTAAACGAAAAACTTCCAGCCTATCTATCAAGATGCCATTATAAATTTTACTGGCACTGTTGTAGGCTTTTACTAAAGGCTGGTACTCACTATGCATCATCCCTGATCTAATGGAGCTTATGAAAATTTTCAAAAGACAATAACAACTCATTACATCAGGGTTGCATTTGCTTGGAAGTCTAACGATTATGTAGAGTACTGAATACCAGCCTTAAGTCCATATTTACACTATGCAAGTCTTATTGCTAAGCTGATTAGTTTGATGGAGAGAGAGACGAGGAGAACAGTAAAGTTTCTTTTCCCCTCGTCTCTCTTTCCTAACAAACTAATCAGCTTAGCAATAAGACTTGCATAGTGTAAATATGGACTAAGTTTTCTTGCATAGAGGGGCAGAATAAAATAAATATTTTGAAAATAAATCAGCCATTTCTAAACGAATAGTCGTATCGGAATGTGTATTCCCATTTAAGTTTTAAATACCAGCTGTTCAAATGGCTCATGGGCGGAGCAAATTAGGGCACTTGGGCCATGTAAAATTATTTACCGCTTAACTTTTTTTGTTTCTTCTCATCTTTTATTTATTTCATTTATGTTTATTTCGTTAGGACTATCTGTTTAAAAATGGGAAGAACTATTTCAGTCAGTCTAATTTCTCAATGCTAAACCGACATAAGTTCTGATTAAACAAGTTTATTCTCTTGATGTCACATTCAAATATTCTGGCAAGATATTCATCATATATCATATTTCCGCGGGGACCGTGTAGTGAGAGAAAAAGTGTTCAACAGTTTCCGCCACAGAGGATACACAGAGATGTCATGAGACAGAAAATAATTGTGTTTTCGAATGGTCTCGCTCACACAGTCATCGAATCCTCTCGACTTTTCTTTCGCGTGGTATTATTTTAACGTAATTTAAATTTATACTTTTTTCTCATTCGCTGCGTAATGTTTGTAAATAAATGGTAAAAATTAATATTTATGAACGAAAATGCTTAAAACGAAGTCTGTAATCATTTGAAAACAAATTTTAATCATTTTTTAATACTAATAATCTTTTTCACATTGCGTTATTTAATTCAATACAACAAATTCCTCCATTTAATTTTGAGCAGTTTTGTTCACGTGCTCAAATGTATTTTCACTTTATACTTTGTGGTCTCTTTCGTTGTGTGCTTTTTGTAAGTTTAAGGTTAAAATTAATATTTTTGTATGGAAATGTTAAAAATTTAGTATATAATCATTTGGAAACTAATTTCAATCACTTTTTAATACTAATAATCTTTTACACATTGTGTATATTGGTTCAGCACTACAAAATCTTTCATTTAGTTTTGTAAAAATGTTCAATTGCTAATTTCACTAAGTATACATTTTCTGTTGTTTGTTTTGATTATTGTACTAAAACTACTTAATAACAAACACACTATAGTTGTCCCTTTCTAACAGTGATCAAATCATCATATTTTAGCTTTTTACATAAGTTATTTTTTTCATCTCTGGTATGCTTTGTGGTTTCCGCCTTCTCCTCGATATCTTGACAACTTCTACAAGTCCTTGTGTACCTTAAACTTATGTTACGGTGACCTATTAAAACGAAGCTGACTCCTTTGTATCTCTTCCAACATTGAGAAATTAACCCCGTTTGACCTTCTGGTCTGTTATTGTGACTTGCAGCATTTTAACAGGAACTCCATCTTATGACCAGTGTTTCAATATCACAATGGCTCTCGCTTGGAATCTCTCCCAGAAAAGTAGACCGCTTGCCGTTGGTGGTGACCATGTTAATCTACATATTGAGAAAATCATCTCGTTTGACATTCTGCTCAACGTTTCAGCGGTACCCTCATCAGTTGATCAGTGTTCCAATTTGACAATTGAGCTAAAATTGTGCTCTGGCATTCAATGACCAAATTTAATTTTGTTCCACAAAACCCAATTATTTTTTTGTTTTGTGAATCATAAAAGAATGAATGCCATGTTTTTCAACCCCTTTTTGTTTTATATGGGCATTTTTACAGAAAAGTCTACCTTATGTCACGTTACGTCACCAAGCACTTAACCTTTTATTTTAGCGCCATGCTGTTTAAATGTAGAGCTAATTACATTCTACACCAACATGCAAAAAACTATACAAAATATAAGTTTTCCTTTGAAAGATAGGCACCGCCAACAAAAAGTGGACTTTTCTGTGGAAATGCCCATATACAGTTCAATGCTTGCTTGCAATTTTGACAAGCATCAAATACATCAAATACATAATTTTGTTGAATTCTTTTTCCGTATTCAACAATACAAGTTTTGAAAATATTTTTGGAAATTTTTTTGCTGTGTTACTTAAATTTCTGGCCTCGTATATGTATATTTCATTCAATTTTGCAAATTTTTAAAATAAATGTTTATTTTGCTAAATGTTTAAAAAAATACTTTAAGAATAAAAGACATACATATCGCTCATTTACTCAAACAACGTCATAACTCAGAAAAACTAGTTTTCCAGAAAACGAGTTTAAAGTTTTCAATTTACACACAACTTAGTGAAAAAATAAAATTTTATTTTGCTTTCAAGAGTGGATATTTGTATGAAATTTTTACGCAATATGATATGAGTATTAATTATGCATCTTATTTTGAGTTATGACGTTCTTATGAAAATGAAAATGGTCTAAGTCAATTGCATTTTTGCTTCGAAATATTAAATAAATCTAAAAAAAACGTCAATAAATATTTAATAAATATTAAATAAATTTTTATTAATCGGGACTAGTACAACTCGAAAGTAAAATATTGCCTTATATAATTTTGATTTTTTTTTGATTTGATAAAACATAAACTACTTCAAAAATATCATGTTTTGAGTTATGACGTTCTTTGAGCAAATGAGCGATATGTTTGTATATTCATACTTAAATTTCTGTGCAGTTAAACACTTTGATGCTTGCATGCACCCCACATATCTTTACATCTGTATAAAATATAAGCACACACTCCCACTTAGACCATAATTTCTCCCCCTCCCTTAACTGTAACATTCTGCCATTTTTCCGCTTTCTCATTTAGTTCGCTTTTCGTCTTTTGTGTTTTAAAGTAAAGAAGAGAAAACTCATTGGGGATTTTTGGCCTTGGACAAACTAATTTGGAAAATTGTTATACACTGCCAGGTCTTGTACATGTTTATTACTCCGCATGATGATGTTTTATATGTTTCTTTTATTTTACCATTCGAAGGTCGTTTCCTTTAGAGAATTTTATTTGAGGTTTAACCATTTGTACGTAAGTATTTTAAGAGTATGCAGCTTGAAAGCTTTAGGACAAGAGGCCTGTGTAAATTTGAATTAGAAAAGTTTTTGTTGCTTTTAAAATGTGAAACTTTTGAATTAGATTTTGTTTAAGAAAAATTTGTTCGCTAAAGCCTATGCACACGGCATGTAAAAAGCCACATGTGTATGTGGTATGTTGGTTGCATTTTTTAAAATTACTAGTAGTGGCTACATGCCGTAAAATTCTGAGCCATTACATTTGTAAGCATGTGAATATCTACATTTACATATGCGACTAGTATACGGCGTGTAGCAAATGAAGCTTCGTGATGACGTCAAAATTGCGTCAGAACCATATTGCGCATGTGGTTTTTTACATGCCGTGTACTATAGGCTTAATGTAAGGCTCATGCCTGCTATTATTATTATATTTTATTTAAATTGAGTGTACGTGAGGTAGCAGCAGTAATAATAAGGTTTACTCTGTGTGGGCGGTTGCCAGTGAAGCTTTAAAAAAGTCAAGTCTTGTAAAACTGCCGCCATTATAGTGTGATTTGAAAGACAAAAAGCAAACTGTTTTATCAACTGGAGATGGAGTCTTTAATTCTTTATAAATTAGTATTAGTATTACCGTTAAAAAAAAGTGCAATAGAGCCATAATCAAAATTGCTTTTGGGGAGCCCACACAGGAAAAATATTCCTGTAATAAGCAACTTTAATTGAAAATAAAACCAACAACTTTATTAATTACAAACTAAAAAAAATTAAACAAAAGTTTAATTGACTTAAATAAATTTTTAATTGATTTTTGGTGTTATTTTCAATATATTGTTTATTTTTTTTTCTGTGCAATCGGGTGCTGAAAATATGGTACATCAAATAATTTCACATACTAAAGGAAATATTTTGCGAACGCATTAACTTTGGACGAATTGGAAAATAACATTGGGGGACCACTGATAATATTCGGCTCCATATGTTTCGAAAAGTATTTGAAAATTTCCCTGGCATTTGATCCTGCCGCTACTTCCATATGATCGATTTCATTTTTATATTACATGTATACTATTCCTAAAAAAAAGTGAGTAAACAGTTTGAAGAAAACCGTCTAAACATAAAAGTTCAGAATGCAAAACATGTCAATTACATTGTAACGACAAGTTTTCCGTTGGATGCCAGGAAAAGATCAGCGGGATCCAGAGGCGTTGGTTGTTAATTTTTAAGGCCTGTCCCACGATGTCGACAACGTTCGACTTGTTTTGAATGTTAAGTGTGCGACAAGTCGAACGTTGTCGACATCGTGGGATAGGCCCCTAGTTTCCTTTCTTTAACATTATAAAATCTTATTTCAATTTATTAAGAACAAGCAATATGAGGAAATGCCATCTGTGACTATATCGTTACCGCGTACTGTAGCAAATGCAGTGGATGAACTCTGGCGGAACACGTCGACTGATTTTGTAAACGTGGTGCAATGTCATGTGAATATTGGCCAGTACACCCACTGCAGAAATCTCCCATATAATGAATAGTAGCAGTAAATCTTTATAACAATTTCCCATACAGGCCTAGCAAGCCTTTTGACACCTGAGCGGTAGTTGTTCACGTATCCTTAGGTGTGTTTAGAATGAAGGGACAGTAGATCTATAGGAACAGTCTCACATACTCGTACAGGTATAGCGAAGCACTCTCTGCATGCAGGCACTGGCAGAACCCCAGTAGAGTCTGTAAACAGTACAAGAACAAGCTCTTTGCAGTGTTTAGGGATGCACGATTAGTCTCAAGTAGTGATGGGCGCGTGTCGTGTTTTTTTTCGTGAAAAGAAAAGGCACGACTCAACACGAAGTTTTCGTGAGTGTTCGTGTCGTATCGTGTTGAGCAGAATTGACACGATAAACACGAAACGATTTTTGGTGTTAAAATATGTATGCATAAATTTCCAGTAGAGAAAAAATTTTGTATCGTCAAACACGTAAAACCATAAAATTTGTTGAAAGTGTAGGGGTCTGTTAAGCTTAAAGTTCTGAAATTAAACAAAAATATGTATCTATTGGAATATAAAAAATGCTTTTTTTTTGCTTTTCAATTTGATTTCGTGCGTGTTGTGCAGTTTCGAGTTTTGAAAATATTTCGCGTGCGTGTTTCGTACGTGTTGGATATCTTGGCATTCGTGTCGTGTTGGAAAAATTCAACACGCGCCCATCTCTAGTCTCAAGTACAAACTGTTGATAATGGAATAAATAACCAGCACCACCAAAGTGAGTTCAAAGCTAAGCGAGCTGTCCTCAGACTGAATATTATTCTGTTTCGTCTCGCCTTTTTCCTACCAGCAATAATGCATACACACACATATATACATTCATGTACACAGCGTAGTGTGGTCTTCGTAGGTACTGCTTAGTTGTACTAACTACGCTTGTATTTGGTTGAAGCCAGTCGTTGGCTGAGGTAGTAGGCACGTTGAATACAAAACCGAAGGTCCTGGATTTGAGCCCGGTCCCGATAGTTATTAAATTACAACACCACGCATTTTTCTGATGTGCATTAGTATCCCTTTGTGTCAGTTGTTGTAGGAAAAGTTCAAGTGATGAAGCCATAATCACTGGTCACTGAACTATACCAACTTTCAGCGCCCTCCTTCGTCGGTATTGTGTTGCAAAATCATCGGCGAAGTACAATAACCAATAAACTGGCTACTTAACACAGCTTTAAAAATTTAATACGTCGCATTAACACCAGAGGCGCTGCAACACTGCTTTATTAAAAACGTAACAAAAAGAGTTGTAAAAAAATTAAGCTTTCCTCTATCTCTTCCTTCACCGCCTGTCTTCTCTATCACTATTGCTTTCCTAAAATAAGGTAACACCTAGTAATAGTAGTAGACATTCATTGCCTGAGTATGACTTCTCTTTAAAAAAAGCTGTTAATTAAAGTTAATTAAAGAAGTTATTTTTAATGAAAGTGAAATTAAAAATACATACAGTTCAATGATAAAAAAAATAAGCAAAAGAAAAAAGGAATTCAATTAACAAAATATGTGTGGGAAAAAGAGTGCAACGACTTTTGCTGTAACAAAATGATTTTGACATTGTAGTAGAGAAGCTGTGAAACTTTAAAAAACTTTTACTAAACATACTTGCATGATGGAGAACTAAGAAATAACTAAAATATTCATCTCCCGTATTCTTTTTTTTTTATTGTTTAGCCAGATATACAAATATATGATAATTATAATTAATAGAGTTTTTCCCCAGCTTAAGATTTCCTGTCATTTAAAAAAAACTATCACAGTAATAAAAATGCTTTTTATATCTTATAGAGAATTGGAAAAAACGACTTACATATTAAATAATTCACTGAAAACCAATAAGCTTGTTTTATTATTTTTTTAAGTGATTAAATATTCTGATCTAAAGCTAAAGCGCGTATGTAATAAATTGTGTTTGCTTAATTTTATATGTATGGATGGATATGTACTTGTATGTATGTATAACGTGGCATGTGTGTACTTTTTATAGTAAATATTTAAATGAATAGATTTAACAAATTGTTAGTACATTCTAAGCATAACTTTTGCAATGAATTTGTTAGTTAGATGTGTACTTGTGTTTAAGTAAATATTTGAATGGGTGTCTGTGTAACTAAAACTTATTTTGTTTTTCTACCCAAGTATTTGAAAGTTTCTTTCAATTTTATATTTATTTTGTATCATTTTGTTATAGGCCTTTACGACTGCATTAACATACAACAAACTTACGTACCATTTTTACTAATTTTTTTTTTTTTTTGTATCATGAATATATTTATTTTCTTTTTCCTTTACTATTTTATTTGAATCTATTCATGTTGCTCTAAAATTTTAGGTATATGCATGGGAGTGTGTGAGGAAATGTATACAGAAAAGTGTACTTATGTACGTATGTACATACGTAAGTTGCAATGTCCCAGCTGGCCATGTCTTTCAGACATCTTGCAAGACGGATGCAGGACATTGCTGAAGCAGAGCGACACTGTTTATAATGATGTGTATTCTGGTGAAAGTAACATGGAAAGCAAACAAAAAAACTGTGTAAATGTAAAAAATTTGTTTTTGTTTCTCATAAAAAATTAACAGTTTTTAAGAGTGAGAGAGATACGTGTTGAAATTCTCACGTGTATTTCATTTTAGAAATGTACGGCACACAAAAACAATTTTTGAAAACTTGTTTTGGCTTTAATGTAAAGTTTCACTTCTTCGACGCGTTTTTCAGAATAGCCATCAATATTTTCATTAATGACGATATAAATAACACCATTCTCAAAAATGTCATTGATCCCCATTAAAAAAAGCGTCAATGTCTTCGTTAGTGACTATGTAGGAGGCATCAATGTCATAGCAACAATGTCATTTATTTAATTATAGAACGTTTTTCTTTCCTGTTTATTTCCTTTTCTTTTAAAGTATTGACTGATTTAGCTGGGATTCGAACTGATGTTACCTAAAACATCGCCTACAAGACGCCAGCATATTCATTTGCTTGTTTGAGGACAAACTGTAAGGCATTGACGCTGATATTCTCCTCAACAAAGTTGATTTGAGGACAACAAGGAAGACATGGTCACTCATCTTGTCCTCCACAATATTATGGGAGACAAAATGTAGAACATTGCCTGCCACTCATATTGTGCCCAACAAAGTTTGAATGAGGACGACGATTTCGTTTAAATTGTCGATTAGACAACCAAACGGTAGAGGACAATTGGTATAAGAATGGTAGATGACAATGTCGTACAAGTCAGTTTGGCCAACTGGGATATAACGTATTGCAGGCCTTGTGGGGATCTTAGTTATTTTGGCAAAATTTGTATGGAATGAAAAAAAACCATAAGTATACATATCTTATCAAAAGTATCATTTGAAGTTGTATTTGTTTGTCAAATACACTTTAAGTGAAAGAGTACAGTGGAGCTGATTGCAAATTAAATGGTAAATTTTATATATATAGCTTATTTAACCCGTGATATTCCCGTTCAAGGGTACCTATTTATACCTATTTTCTGAACAAAAAAAAACAAAAAAGATCCATACCCAGAAAAATATTGCTTTTTTAATTTCTCCCTCAAAAATATTAAAAATTTATTGATTTAACGACGATTTTGAAAATCGTGTTTTTGTCAGATCTCCAAGTGTTGAGGCTATAGGAATTCACTGCGAATTGCATAAGCCTGCTGCGGCCTATGACCGCATCCTTACTCGAGAATGAGGTTGGTGCTGGTGTCCTGTCCATTGTTGGAATATCTGTAAACATAAGCGAAAATTCAGGCGATAACTACGTGTGTTCTCTTTTATTTGAATATAAGACTTAAGAGCGCGCATATAGCTATCTTCTCCGATAGTCAGGCAGCTCTAAAAGTTCTCCTTCAATCCAAGCTTGTTTTGGGGTGTTTTAACTCATTGCAAAGACTAACGGTAGGAAACAAGGGGCTCTACTCTCTAATTCGAAACGAAAGAGAATACTTTCGAATTTGTATGTTAAATATACGCAAATTCGAAAGCATTTCTTTTCTTTTTTAGAGGAAAATATGATGCCTGTTCTTTTTATGTCTGTTCTAAAAATTTAAAAGTTGCTCAACCAAAATTTGCTGAGTGTGAACGCACCCACATCTCTAAGGCGATGACGGATGTGGTAATCCCGGAGACCATAGCCGGGATAAATTGGCTTTTTACCCATATAACTGGCATTATTGGAACGGATGTGCACATATTTATAAAAGGAAGTAGCTTGCTATGTTCCCTTGGAGTTGCAGTGTCACATGGAACTGCCCTGAGTTCAAAAGACGATAGAGGTGAATCCTTTCGGAGTGCAACTTCGAGGTCTAACCAGTGACCTAAAACTAGTACCACCGATGCCACTGACCCGACAGCCGAGCTGGTTTAGGAGTTGAATGGGCCTAATGTATCGGCATGGTACTTTACTGAAAGTTAGATTTCGTCTAACCCCACGGGATTAAATATATGATGTTCATCTATGTAGAGTAAGTACTGGATTGTGTCCGACTCGGGCATTCGTCTAGCTCCAACATGAGTGGTTGAGCTGTGCCGACAATTGGAGAGGAATTCTCTTGGAAAAGTCGCTCTGAGTGTTTTGAATGGTCTTGTCTTGCCAGTGTTAAATCAATGCTAGTGATTCACTGATGCAATCAGCCAGACACTATTCTAGGTGCTGTTGTCATACAAAAGAAGCTGTTTTGGCAATGCTTTAGCAGCAACACTTTAGATAGCTCAAAGTACCTCAGCAGGAGGAGTAACTACACATGTTCAAATACTGCAAGATTGTGTTCTTGGTAAGACACATGGTGCTTTCTAAAGATGCATGGGGGCGATGGTTGAAGGCTCACTTTCACTCGGTGCTTAGACCACCGTGAGATAAGGCCAAAAAGCCAGGTGCTCACGTAAATCTCAAACACAGCTTACTGTGCACACAGTCTTGTATAGAATAGAATATCTTAACCCGCTTGGCTTTATTTTTCGTGCTACAAGTATCTACTGTATATTTAATTTACATATGGATAAATATTGGAACTCTAAATATGAATATGTTATATTGTCATTGATTTCTATTTTCTTATTTTGTTACTTAGGGTGTCCCTTAGCTTGCAAGTTCTTCTTTTTTTCTTTTCTTAAAAAGTTGTATAAAGATAGTTCGGTCTATAGTACTTTTTATTTTTATATAGAACTTCATACACTAGTTGCTATACCAAATAGTTAATAAAAAAAAATCCATTTCTAGTATTACCCTTATTTAATTTCAGCTCAAATTCTTAACTGCTTGCCAATAGTTTTTCATATTTGTATGTGTTTTTTTTGCAACTTCCCTTTGCCAAAAAAGTCTCTCTTATATTTAATAAAAAATTTTCTAAAATAGGAAATAATTCATTTGTATACCTCAATTAAATTTCAAATGGAAGATAAATAATTTCCTTTTCTTTAGTTTACAGCAAAGCAAAAAAAAACTTCGATAAAATAAATTATTGCACATTCATGAATTGTTTAAATACTTTTATGTATGGGAAATTGGTTAAAAAAAGCAATAAAACTAAATTTATTTCATAGGAATTCATTAGTTTTCAATGATAATTTTCTTCTTTTCTTTTAATATAAAGTGGAAGAAAATATAAGAGTTAAAATAAATACATAAAAAGTCAATAGTATTTTCTTAAAATATTGTAAAGTTCATGAGAGCTTTTGATGTTATTCAAACATCTTGGTATCGATTTGAGCTTTTGTGCTTATTACAGACATGAGTCAAGGGAATTTGTGCAATCAAATCAGCATCTTGGTTTTATGGCCGTGAAGCCTAAAGTTTGCAGAGCTGTCATACTGTCAAAAGTGAAGGTGAAATATTACTCTCTTAAATACTTTCAGCAGCCCACAGTGACGTGAAATAAAACCAAAACTTATAATAAATACATTACCTTTAAATTACTTAACTGTTTTAGATTAAACCACCTTGAGCCATTAGGTTTGGTGGCACCCAAATGGATTCTATATGGATTCTATGCCACTACCTATTAGTTATGTAGAAACTGTTTAACTTAATAAACGCGCATCTGTCACCAAATGTTTTTCATTAGTATTTATTGGCTAGTTCGACCGTACCTAAGGCAAAAGATTTTAAGCGTCTCTTTGAACATTTTTCTTTCAAAATAAGAACTTTTAAAAGAAAGAGGATAACGAAGATGGAATTTAAAAAAAAATCAAATACAATTTTTAGTCATCAAAAAATGAAATGTTAATAAAAAATATTGTTTGTTGTTGGTTAAGAATGTCTAAATGCACTTCGTTGCTGCTCAGGCAACTCAACAATTGAAAAAAGCTTACAAAACACCAATTTAAGTGCTCTACAGATGGTCAAATAAACCTCTCAAGCAGTGTACGTGTGAGTGTCGAGAGATATCGTTCAGGAAAAATTTTTAAAAAAGCGCGATTATTTAAGAACTCCAAAAAGTTATTGTCAAATCGAATTTCAGGTCTCTTCTAGACTTCAGAAACTATGCCGCATGCTGCCAAAAATATCGTTGATTTTTTTTAAACTACTCTAAAAGTTCTTGTCAAATTGATTTTCAGTATTCTTCTAATTTTCTTGGACTGGAAAAGCAGCACTTAATGCCGAAACATTTTATGTAATTCGATCTCGTTTTCGAAATTAAAAAACAACAAAAAATTCAGCGCTTCGAGCTTAAAATTAGCGGAAAGTTCCAGGGATGACCTTCAAGTTCACCCCGTATCTCAACTTTCCTTCCTTACAATACTATTAAGCCAAATTACGCGTGTCGTATTTCGACTTCGACAATTTTGTACTAGTCTAAAGAACATTATTAAATTTTTTGTTTAATCTATTACAAAATCGTCGTAGCCGAAGTCAAAATACGACACTCGTAATTAAACCTATTAATTCAAAAAATTTCTTCATTTTCATTTTTTGTTTGTTTCTGTACCAATGCAAGTTACAGATTTTACACCAATTTTCGAAAACCAGTTCTCATTATATTTCGACGTTTTCAGGTCCCTGGAGTCGACTTTAACTTGATGGACAATGATGTGTCCGTATCAATGTATGTATGTACTCGTATAATAATATCTCATAACTTAAGAAGAGATCAACGAATATGAAGCAAATTTGCTGTACTCTAATGATATTTATAACATACTTCCAATATAAAAAGAATACGAGAATTGTTTGAATGCAAGTTATCCCAATTTACGGAAAGTTTTTTGCAAACAAAATCTCAATTTTATGACTGATTATAAGAATTGTTGTCCTCGTGTCTTCGTCCGTTTATATCAACCTTTGCTGATTTCGAAAATTTTCGAAAACAAAATTATCACAAATTTGTTGTTTTAGACAAATTTTAAACCACTAAATATTCTACTAAGTCAAAATGAGATGGCTGCAATTTGATTAAAATCGGGTTATTCGTTCGGATGCCGCAAATTTCAACAGAATCTGTAAAATTCTTCGAGGGATATCGTTGCCGAAGTTTTGGGATACAATATTTTTATTTATATTTTATTGCTCCATAATTTCTTGGCAAATCCATTTTCGATACAACTAATTAATCCCAAGTGTCGTATTTCGACTTCGACTACGACGATTTTGTACTAGATTAAAGAAAAAAAGTTTCAATATTCTTGAGTCTAATACAAAATCATCGTAGTCAAAGTTGTAATACGACACTCGTTATTACAGCCATTTTTTTACTTAAAAACTGGCTGGAAGTTTCAGGAATGGTCTGCAAGATTAACTAACCTATTCCCAGGTTCTTTTTTTTATTCAAACGATGTGCTAATTTAAAGCATTTTTTAATTTTTTAAAGAAAAAAAAAATTGAGACATTCCAATTTATTTATTTTTACTGTTTGATTAAATGTTTTATTTGTTAATATTTTATTGATACATTGTCAACATTCGTTTAGTATTTTATTGAGTGTTTGAACAAACATACAAAGTTGTTATAGAAATAAAGCTAGTCAGACCACTTGGCGGTTACTTGAACCATTGTGAGATGCTCACAGAGTTTCTAGAGCTTATTATTTCTAAAAGTCACCAGTGAGAAGTTATCAAGTCCAGCAGGTTGAAAAGAGGTCATTGACTATAGGCAATCTAAGCTTGCCTATAACCGTCCTTTTTCCTTGTTGAAGCAGTTCGGTTTTATTTAATTGAAATAGGTAAAAAAAAAAGTAAAATAAATGCTGCTTTCGAAGGCCACAATTCCTTTAGCATCAGTGTTCATGTGTTATGTTTACTGAGTGTGGCAGCCGTTAAGGAAAATTTTAGTTTTATATATAACATACTATCAATTGAAATAGAATACGAGAATTGTTTCACTACATGTTAACACAATTTATGGAAAGCTTTTTGTAAACAAATCAGTAATTTAAGACTAATTATTACTGTTGGGGTCCTTGTGTTTTCTTCCCTTTATTTGGATATTTGAAAGCTGCCATTAAGCTTCTTAAGAAGTGAAAGCAACGTAAAAAAGCCGGTATTCGATGTTTGATGCAAATTTTCTTGCGACACTGCAAATGCAAAATATCGTAGCTTTTCTTTGGATTGTGTGTGTATTTGGTTGTTGGATTTTAAAGAAAAGCTACGATATTTTGCATTTGCACTAACGCACAAAAATTTGCATCAAACATCGAATAACGTTAGTTAATTTTAATTATTGTTGTTCGAACTTCATTTGTTTCTATATTTATGATTTGGTCAGGCTAAAGTTCCGTATCGCTTTGTAAGCCAAAAGCCATTGAAAACAAAAACAAATTGTGAGTGCTTTGTTTTTGTTTTCAATATAAATAGGCAGACGAGAATTTTTACATGGCTTCTATAAACTGGCAGTTAGTTTCAAATGACTTTTCTTAACATTTCAATGTCAAATGAAATGAGAAACGCAAAGAAAAGTTAAATAAATTCAGTTGGAAAAAAATCCTTTAAGTCATGTGCATTCTGATGTGGAGTTTTAAGAAAATCAAACTCATCTCATCTCGTCTTATTGCAGCTGGTGAATACAATTTGTTTTAAAAATTATTTCTATTTTTATTTGTTGTTTAATTTGCGTTCTTATTGATTTTTGTAGATTTGAAATGAATTAAAATAAATCCTTGTTGTTGTGTGTTGTTTTTCTTTTCATTACAAGTGTACTATTCAATGCGATTTTTTTCTTCTTTCTGAATTCTGCGAGTAGAATTATGTTGGCTTATACTGGTATTAAGCGATTGTCATTGATGAAAAGCATTAAATAAATATCTAGATTAAAACGTTTTTAGAAATACATATATCTTCGTTGAATGGAAGTTTTAAAGAAATTACTTTATATGTGTGTAGTTTTGATTTTATTGTAATCCTTACTAATATTATAAATGTGAAAGTGAGTTTGTTTGCTACGCTTTCACGCCCAAACCGATAAACCAATTTCACCAATGGAAAGCTACATTACCAGCGTCAAATATAGGACTCGGAACTAGTACAAATATAAAGTTTGTAACTCATTTTACTAAATCGAAAACTTAGATTCACTCGACATGGCGTAAATTTCTGGAGCGTGTCCTAAAGTCTCACCACGTAGTGTTCAAAAAGTGGCCGCCACTTTTGAACCTACTTTTTCTGTAGTAAGTTTTAATTATTCTTAAGAGTTCTTCTCTTGTTAAACGCACCATATTCGTAAATAACAAAGCTTTGACTATATAAGTGACACTTCAGATGACAGATGCTTAACAGCTGCCAGAGCGCTGGTTTTGAAACCACTCTGTTATAAAATACGTTTATTGGGCGCTCCAAAAAACATTTGAACTTCAATAATCAAAAAAATTAGATGTTGCATAAACATTCTAAAGGGTCCGCCATCTAACGTTTTTTTTTAACTAGTGCTTATTTCGTGAATGGTAACACTTAGCTCATGTCTGATTTGACAGATAATTAGTTTTATCCTTCCGCTGAACGAATATGGTTGCGACATTACTTTGCCGATTTTGCCAAAAAAATCATCTTTTCAGATGAAGCTCATTTTGATCTTGGCGGGTATGTAAACAAGCAAAATTGTCGCATTTGGGGCATAGAAAACCCGCACGCATACATTGAAAAGCCGACGCACCCAAAACGAGTCACTGTTTGGTGCGGATTTTGGTCCAGAGGCATAATTGGGCCAATGAGCAAGGAGTGGCCGTTACAGTCAATGGCGATCGTTATCGGGCCATGTTGAACGAATTTTTGTTCACAAAAATTGAAGAGGAGGATATTGGCAACATTTGGTTTCAACAGGACGGCGCTACGTGCCACACAGCCGAAGCTACACTCGATGTTTTGTGCCCTGTTTTCAAAAAAAAAAGTTATCTGGCGGACCCTTTATTAAGAAGTTACTTTAGGGTGCGTTCTCTGCTTGTTATCTTGAGCACCAATGCATTAAGCTAATACCGTCAGAACTAAAGCAAAATTACGAACGACAAACAACTAAAACAATGAAAGACTGCAATTATTTTTGTAATTGGCAAACGGTGTCCGAATGCAAACCACGTTGAAGGACCAAAAACAAGTGTTGCACTTAATCGGTCAAAAAAGATAAAATAAGCTGCACTCATTCTTTCAGAAAATGGAAGTGCCGTTTCTATTACGCCACTACTTATTTCAGTCTTAAAAAGTATCATAGAATTTTTTTTTTAATTTTGTGTTATTGATAAATTTAATCTTCACTTGCATATAAGAGAGTTTTGTTTATTTTGCATGTTATTTTTTAACATTTTACTTGAGCAAATACAAGTCGTTCAAGGTTGTTTTTGAAATGTTTTTCAGCGCTAAATCCCTTTGGAATTTTTTCGCTTAATACAAATTTGTTATTTGTTTTTTATGGTATACGAGTATACTATATACATATATACACACATGTACATGCCCATAAATACATATATAAAGCATTTAATAATATTTTTTTATCTTCACACTTAACTAACCAGCATATTTTCGCAATTTCTTTTCCCCATCCACATTGCAGATAATGAATTGTATTCGGGTACAGTAGCTGATTTCAGTGGCAGTGATCCGATTATATACAGAGAAGCATTACAAACAGAGCAATATGATACTTTAAGTCTTAATGGTAAGTAGAATATTATACTTTCATTTGATTTTGTTGTTGTTGATTTTTTTAAATATGTATGTATGTATCATTAAAAATATTTTGATGCTTGTGCTATTGGCAAAAGAGTGTTTGCAGTGTTCGAAATAAGAAGTGAAGAGGCCAACGTAAAGGGCCTCTGGAGGGTATAACCATTGAATTGAACTTGAATCTTTCACACATGATATATTCTCTACAGTTGCATTTAAATTAAGAATATGAAAAACAAAGAGAAAAAATTACATAAAAAATATTGTAGAAGTTTGCAAAACTTTACACTCTAATCGGACGATATTTTGCGTTTTTTCACCGTGATGTTTTACGGACTAATTCCGGGCGTTTCTACATATTGTTGTTTGAGACCGTTTTCACTTGGCGGCTATTAATGATTAAACAGAATACCGGCATAAACACATTTTCCATACAAATTGCCACAAAAAAGCAGCCGCAGAAAGTAGTCGTGAGATAGAATCTATTTTATTTTTATGTCACACATATAAGTACTCATTCTCTCAAAAATGTTACCATACTTTCAATAAATTTCATAGATTTTGTAAAAAAAATTACAAAGAAAAATAAGTACAAAAGAAAATAAAACAAAAAGTAGAGAGCATTTGAAGTTACTGCTGACGAAGTTATTATGGGCTTTATTAATTTGGGAGCTATTTTCCAGAATTTGCAGACTTTATTCTGTTTCATCATTTAGTCATACAAACTTCTTAGTTTTTGCATTGAGTATAAAATTTTCACTTACATATTTTATGCAACATATTATTTCATTATTTGTAACTGTTATTAAAAATTTATTAATGAATCTGTAACTGTTCACAACCTCTCATGCCGCTTGTACTTTCCCTTTGTTTGCAAAATTTAACGAATGCATATTAATGTGGCAGAATATGCATAGATATCATTATTTTGCTTACTCATCCATGCAACATAATATTTCTTCATTATTTATCATAAATGTGTATAAATTTATATATTGTATAGTTTTTATTTTTTCTTTTGTTTGATTTGATGAAAATTTCTCCCAATTCTCTGCGCAAACAAACTGCTGGCTGCTGTCAAATTTAATAAAAACAAAACTATTGCATAATAAAATGGCAAACACTTGCAAAAATTTTTGTTTTGTGTTATACATTGTTTAAAAAATCCATTAAATGATAAAGAATTTTTAGAATTTAATTTCATTAAAAAAACAGCGGAATATAACCAACTTTTATTACTGCAATTTTCTTATTTTTTTTTATTTTATTTTTAACTTTTTCCATTTAGCGCCGTTATTTGTGCATAATTGTGCCCATAATTATGAAAGTGGTCTAAGTCATATGCATAAATATTTAATAAATATAATTTCAATCCAGACTGGTACAAATTTATATTATTATTAAATATACAAACCTGTCACAGAATCCAAATTCGATCGAAATGATTTCAATTCCGTAATTAGGTTCTTCAGAAAACGAAAAACGAATAATATGCTCGAAATGAAACCACTTTAAATTTAATGCTCGGAATTGTAATTTTCCTCATGTGAAAGTACAAAAATCTGTTTGAAACAACTTATTTCAATAAAGAAAAATGTTTTTCAACAATTTATTTAAAATTTTTTTTGTGTATTATTTAATTTTTTTTTACAAATTATAAAATTTCCTTAAGTCTTAAGGAAAAATGCAGCATCGTAAAAAGTGAAATATTCTGTTCAGTCAAATAAAAATAAATAAAACTGTAATATATACACTGCGTTTGTATATGAAAGTGAACCTGAAGCATCCCTCAATCGTCTTCCCCGTAATTTTATGGTAAAGTCTTGACGTCCCTGCGCACCACAAACTGCGGTTATTGCAGACATTTCGTATATTAATTTTTAAATTTTGTTCACTTCAAGTTAAAAAAAAAGGTTGTGCCTTTCCTATTTTGTTTTTCTCTTCTAATAACCATGGCCCAATATTGCCACATTTAAATTGAAAACAATCGAATTGCTGCTTTTTCGTAATGAACAAAATCGATCGAAATCTGGAGAAGGTAAAACAAAATCGATCGAAATGAAAACAATTTCGATCGATTTCTGTGACAGGCCTGATAAGAATGTTTTTTGTTTTGTTCAAATGTAATCAAACTAAATAGCTCGACGCCAAAAATATATGACTTAAAACATTTTCCTAATTGTTAAAAAAAATTTCAATATTTTTTCTATTTTTGTTTGTTAATTTTTAACGAAAATTCAGTTAAAATATTAATTGAAAAAATACATTCCCAAGATGTCATCAAAATGTAGAATTTGCGATCCAAAAGTAGTGCAAATTTGAATCATCTCTCATGATTTTTACGATTTCTGTACGCCGAATTGGAAGCGATGTTAAGAAAAAATTTCCTTTTGGGAATTTCCTGTTCGAAAAAGTGTAAAAAATTTTCCATTTTATTCCTTGAATCAAACACTTTAATTGTTTCTTATTATTTTTCTTAATTCAAAATAAAAATTCTAAAGGAAAAAATTTGCTTTGATATTCATTGATATTAAATTCTCTATCGTGAATAACAAATGCAAATTTTGTTCTCATGTAATTTTTATTCACCTCGAAGGGAAAATGCTATTGTGAATATCTTGTGAATTTTTTTTCACGATGTCAGTTCTCAGTGAATGCGAAAAAAGTAAAGAAGATTTGTAAAGCTTAAAAGAATTAATTGAAAATCTAACAAATTGAAGTTTAATGATAAAAAAATACAAACATTTTGGATTTCAAATGAAATGTTTAAGTATAAAGTTGTTTTATTTTATATATTCTAAATTTGACGGCATGTCAACCAAAAAAATTCGTACTCTATGCGAAAAGGTTTTTCAAGTAATTATTGTTAGTAGTAGTGGATAATATTTAATGATCTTGTCCTAAAAATAAATATTTATAATTTTTAAAATTTAATTAGAAGAAAAATGTTGAAATTACGTGATGTATTAATTCAATTCGCCTGCAAAAATTAATTGAAAAAAGCCAAGAGAAATAAATTATTCATGATAAAGGTAATCAAAAAAGTGAAAACATTTCTAAGGAAAAACAATTTACGATTGTAATTTGGTGAAAATATATATGATGTAGTTTCAGCAACATTTCTTTTAAGATAAAATTGTTTTGCAAAAAAGAAAAATTCTATTAGAAAATTAAGTTCTTAATATAAAAAAGTTAAAGTAATTTAATTTATGTGACAGAAGGTCACATGACCATAGAATTGCCATATCCTCACTCCAGAATTGTTTTGTTCCACCGACCATTTTTAAAAAAAATTAGTAAGGTATGGAATACATATATTTTTAATACCTTTTTTTTTAATCAAAAACGCGTTTCACGAAATTGATTATGGTTTCTGAGATATTAAGCACTGATTTTGCTGCATATCTACTATTTTTAGGTTTAATATGTATTGTTTTACTGTGCACGCACGCCACTGTTTGGCGATTGCGTAAAATTTTTCATACAAAAACGTACGAAGTAAAGTTAACTATTGTTTTGCTTCATATCTTTATTGCTCTGTACAGCAGAAAAAATAAACAAAACAACAAAATTCTCAATTCACAGCATTAAAGTATACGTATGGAGTACAAAAGCTACTTTTTGAAAATAAATTGCATTGGCTGAAGTAGTTAGCGCGTTGACTACGAGCCCAGTATCATTCAGTCATCAAATAACAACACCACGCATTTTTCTGATGATTAGTCTCTTTGTGTCATTTGTTGTAGGAAAGTTCATGTGATGCATAGTCACTGGTCACTGAATTATACCGACTTCAGCATTCTGTATAGCAGAATCATCGGCGAAGTAAAATAACTAATAAAATGGCTACTAATCACAGCTTCAAAAAATTTAATACGCCTCATTTAACACCAGAGGCGCTGCAACACTGCATTATTAAGAAAAAACGTGCAAAAAAAACGTGTCTTCTCTATCACTATCCCTTTCCTAAAGAAGGTAAGACCTAGTAATAGTATATAGTAGGCATTCATTGCCTGAGTGTTACTTCTATTTAAAAAAAATACCTATTTTTACTTTTACAATAAAGTAATATTAACTTCTAACTTAATTCATGAAAGTTCACAAAAATTTTAATTTTTCTTGAAAACATTTGTCGGAAGCATCATTGCAAACACAAAAGAAACCCATCAGGTATATTTTGAGAAAACTTCATGTAAACCTTCTTTATCGTTTTTCTTCACTCCAACTTTGTTGCGTATGAGCTAAACCAATTCTGAGGCGACGATATGCCACTTTTTATGTCATATCCTAGAAAACACGAAATATTAATCTCAGTGTAAATGATAAATGCTTGGAATTCTCAAATGCAGCTATTTAAATACAAGAGATTTTTTCAGGAATTTTGACACCTTTTTCGGTTGCTTTTTAAACAATATTCATAAGCGAACCTTAAATTACATTTAAAATAAAACTATTAAACTCAGCTTAGCCATTCGTAAGTTTTCGCGTTACCAACGAATTTCATTTCATATTTATTTACATATGAAGATGTATATTAGGAACGTTCGATTGGTTTCTCGAGATATCGTTTAGTAGAGGCGTAATATCCGCACAATTTTAAGAAATTTTCGCGAATAGAACGTAGGTCGGGAATAAATTTATAGCCCGCGCAAATCGACATTAAAAATGTTCTAGAAGAAGAATAAAACAAATATATTAGTCTTATATTTTGGACTAGAAAAAGCTAACAGTTGTTGATAAACTTATTTGATAGTTTTTTTTACAAAATGCGTAAATTCATATTCCTATAAATCTCTTTTATTTCTGTCAGTGTTTTTTTATATCTGCTTGAAGTGTATTGCATGAATTTTGCTAAAAAAAATTGTTAACATATTTATCTTTTGACAACATAGACATAAACAACTTTATTAAGAGCATTTATGATAATCGAAATAAAATACAATTTTCCCAAATTTTTATCAGTTGAAGAGGTTTAGATATGCAGCATACTTATGTTTTTTGTGTTTAAGTAAAAAAAATGTATGTTTGTTTGTTTTTGTTTGGAGGCTAGACACAATTTCTTATTTGAAAGAAAGTAAACTACAAGCACCATATACTCGTATTTGTGTATATAAAATTCTTCCAAAAAAAAAACCTATACTCTGTTTCCGAGACGATTTGAAAACAATAAATTATATGCCTTTATTTTTGCAGCAGTGAAATGGTTTTATTTCTTATTAAGATAGATAGAATATATAACAATAATGATCCTCATATGTTGTTAATTTTATATAGAGAGATTTTTGTAAATAGTCGCTTTTGTAGATGTATATCATGAGAATAATGAAAATAGCAACTATAAATATATATAAACAACTTAGAGGTAGCGAAACACATCGGGTGGCATAAACTATCCCTTCAAAAATATTTATACAAAATTGTTATTTTTTGTACATATATACTCGTATGTAACTGATGGCAACGAAACAAAAGCATAATATTTATATGTTGTCATTCTTATTACACTCAAGTTTAACAAAATCCTTTGCCAGCGAAAAGCTCTTCTATCCATTTTCATATTCCTGTATGAAATATTCGTTGTTTTCTTTTTTTTTTCAAGTATAACAAAATGCTGTCAATTTTAAATTTGGCATAAAACTGGCAGTGTCTGTCTATCAGTCACCCAACCAGCCAGACAACATATTTTACCCGTAGTTGTTTGTTATATCATTAGTTGTTTGTTATATTATTTTGTTATTTGATGTTTTGAAATTTAAAACTTTCTCGACATTGATAGAAATCACTTGCACAGCCACAGCCACAGACACAAACAAACTCACACACATGGAGTGTTAAGGCGAAGTGTTTTAGTAGAGTTTCAGTAAAGCTTTTCTCACAATCATGGTTTTGATGACAATGATGGATTTACTATAAAATGTTTTTTATTTGCTAAGCAGCATATTTCAAAAGAAGAAGATTTTTATCATCAGGAAATTTATAAGAATAAATAAACGGTTTTTATTATAAATATAAATAGTTTTTTTTCCTCTCTCAATATTGATATTTAATAGGATTGTAAAGAAAGGAATATGAAATTTATTTGGTTGCATAAAAAATTCTTCGATAGTTTAATACTCGTAGTTTTCTTTTTATTATGTTTGTCTACAAAAGAAATTTTTTTATTAAATAAGGCTTAAGGCACTGGTACCTAACATTGATAGCAGCCAAATGTTCGATTGATTGTACTTTGTTTCATGATTTTGTAAATGGCATGTCAAAATTTTAGCCAAATTTACTGTTTGTCACAACAGTTTAATCATGTTTAATCATGACTTCTTACCATTAATTTCATTCCGCAAACGTCTATAAATCCACCCTTATAAATTTTTTGATCACTTCTTAGTAAATATGATACAAATAGCAAAGTTCATTTTCCGACTTCCAAACCAGTGTTTTCAAAATGTTTTCATATTAAAAAAAACCATATATAAAGTTATAAAGTCGTTTGAAATTTGCCCTCTCAACAGGGAACTGTCAAATCACAAAGAAGTTAACATCGTTGTAATCCAGCAATGAATAATTTAACATTCTGCGTTTAAAAGCTCTTAATATCAGTGCTGAGCAACTAAAGTGTTCTAAATGTGTTCAATAAGATTTGTACAATGGTGAATTTTTATTGTATTGCCTATATTCGATTTTACAAAAATTACATCTTTAGCATTTACTGTCTTATGTATAAAAAATAGTAAGGCTTTATAAAGGCTTACTAAGAAAAATTTTGTATCGAAATTTGTTTTACAAACCTTAACAATTTTTATAATTGGGCTTAACTCGGATAGGAGTTAAATAAATAGAAGAAAAAGAAGAAGAGGGACATTTGCTTAAAACAATTTAAATATACGAGGTGTGTTCAAAAAGTATGGCGAATTTTGAATTTTCGCGGGTTACGTATATTCGAATTTTGATTTTTTTTTGTGGCGTTATGTTGGTACTCATGTCTCTCACTTATGCCGACAATTTCGGCCATTTTGAATGTTCAGTTAATTGTTGACAGCTGCTTTGCTTGCTCGTCTTCAATTTTTACCTATTTAAAAAAATGGAACAAAGAACCTGTATCAAATTTTGTGTGAAAAACGAAATTAAGTGCGCGGATGCATTCCGAATGTTGACAGTGGCATACGGAGAAGCTACCTTGGACCGAAACAACGTTTATCGATGGTACAAAATGTTCTCAGAAGGCCGAGAAGATGTGAACGACGAAGAGCGTGCCGGACGCCTGAGCACTTCAACAACAGACGAAAAAATTGATGAAGTGAAGAAAATGGTATTTGCCAATCGTCGAATCATCATTAGAGAAGTTGCTGAGGACCTAAACATATCGATTGGCTCGTGCCATTCGATTTTTACCAATGATTTGAGCCGCGAAATTCGTACCAAAATTGCTCAATTTCGACCAAAAACAGCATCGCCAATTGCCCAAAAACAACATACTAATGATGCCGCAGCCACCGTATTTCCCAGATCTGGTCCCCTGTGACTTTTTCTTGTTCCCCAAACTGAAGACTGGAAGGACGAAGCTACGCTACGATTGACAAGATAAAGACGGCATCAAAGGAGGAGCTGAACAAGATTAAAAAAATGATTTTTTTGAAGTGCTTTGAAGATTGGAAAAAACGTTGGCATAAGGGGCCATCCATATATTACGTAACGCCCTTGGGGGGGGGGGGGGGGGGGGGGTTCGAGTTTTGTTATGATTTGTTACGGGGGGTAGGGGGGGGGGTCTGTAAAATTGTTACGTAACATAAATTTTACTAGTTTCGTACAAAAACACTTCGATTTTTCATTTATTTATGTATTTAATTTATCAAAGAAATACATAATAAATCAAGAATCATGAGTGTTAAATGGATATAAATATATGCATATACATATGTACATATGTACATAAATACATAATTGTTATTATTTATATTTTGCAAGCTTATTTGATTTTTGTCTACGCACTGTGTTAGTCTAACAGAAAATAAAAATAAAGTATTCGAATTCCCGAATATTCGTCCATTCTGAATTACTTGCATTTTCCCATAAATAAAATAAGTAAATGAATAAATCCTAAACGAAACTTAAGAAAATGCCATAAAAATATTTGTATATTAGTTTGTAATAACTAAATAAAGAAATTTACTTCAATTCAAACAAAAAGTTATTTAAAAATCCATACATATGTAAGTGTATGAATTAAATTTAATTTTTTTTTAATAAAAACTTAAAACAATTTAAATTTTTTTAAAGTTCTTGTTACGTTATTGTGAGGGGCGGGGGGGGTCTAAGAATTGTTACGATCTGTTACTGGGGGGGAGGAGGGGGGGTCAAAAATCGGAAAAATGGCGTTACGTAATATGTGGATGGCCCCTAAGTGCATTATATCTGAGGGGAATCACTTTGAAGGGGACAAAATAGTTATCTATGAATAAATAAATAATTTTTGCAAAAACACAAAATTCGCGATACTTTTTGAACACACCTCGTATATGGTTTTCGTTAAGTTTGAATGTAATGGACTTAATTAAAATTATGGTTTAAATTTTATAACAAAATACAAGCTGGCTATAGTGCCTTAAATCACAGAAAATTAAAAGGATTTTTTTAATATTCCAAGTTGGAACAAATTATATATTTTCTCTGGAAACGCTGATTCTTAGCAGCTTGTCTGTTTGAATGCTTAGTCCTAGTTTACACTATGGAAGTCTTATTGCTAAGCTGATTGTCTGTTTTTTCCCCTCGTTTCTCTCTCCCTCAAACTAATCAGCTTAGCAATAAGACTTGCATAGTGTAAACTAGGACTTAAGCTAGAATGGTTAATGCTGTTTATTTCTCTACAATGCGTGTGTACACATACATATGTACGTAATAGAAGAGTAAATGAAAGGGAGCCGAGCCCGGTCACTGGTTTATAAACAGAGTATTCTGTTTCTTTGTGTCTCAATTTAATATTTATATAGTTTTTTGCATAAAATTTATCGAAGCACTATTGTATTTTTTTAGGTTTGGTAAATTTCTTGTGCGGTGGCCTTAATGAAAAAATGGTATTGTCACACTTGAAAAGAAGCAAAAAGTCTGCGACTTTCAAAAATTAAAAAGTTTTGCCTTTTACTTGTCCTCAGTATCATTTAAATCGGCTAAATATTAAAAGTGGCGCCCTGGCTATATATATTTTTCAATATCTGCTTTTACTTGGTCCGTATTCACAATTTATATGTCATTACTAGAGGTGGAAAAATATCGATGGCACTATCGTTACTATCTATATTTATTTTTTTGTGACTATCGATGTTTTTATTCTGCTATTGATTATTACTTAAAAACAATCGATATTTTTTAGTCACTACCGATAGTAAATGATACACCACTAAAAGCAAAAAAATTTAAATATGTTGCTTTTCTTAAACAAAAATAAACTGGATGTCTTAAAATCTCTTCCACTGATCTCAAGTATTTTTTATGCAATTATTTTATTTTTATTCGTTTTGAAAAGAAAATAAAGTTCTGTTTTGTTTAAAATATATATTTTTATTTTGAGTTTTTAGTGTAAATAAATACATACATTATACGAGAACCATACAACTTTGATGCTATCACTATATATCGGTAGTTTTTCTAACTATTGATAGCTTGGAATCGATCATTTTTTTTAAACTCTCGGAAACTTTCGATAGTGAAACTATTCGAGTGATTACACCACTGCAATAAAATGTTCAAAATGTATTAAAGGTGTAGATTAGAGATGGGCGATTTTTCACAGCGATTGAAAAATCACTAATCACAACTGTGAGTGAATTTATCAAGTAACAGGTTTTGAAAACATTATATATATTTCTTTCATACAAACTCTGAATGTTCTCGTATACTTACTTTACAGTAAATAAAGCTACCACATGAATTTTTTTATACCTTCACCGTTTGTCGAGAAAAAATCGTCAAATCGTGTCAAATCATCTTTTCTGACAACTATGTATAGCTCTTTCACACAAAATACACAGAAGTGAAGAAAGTGACAGGTAAAAAAAGCTCCAATCAGGTTTTTTTAAAATTCGTGGAAAAAAGAGAAAAATATAGTGCATTTGATATTGTAGTGTATCACTACTTACCAATTAACACAGCTAATAAAAAGCGTTGTAGTTTTATTGCACTAAATCCTCATCTTCCGTCTCGTGATATTTCTGTATGTTTTGTGATTTGGATGGGGTTGATTGCTAATTGTTTGTTTTTGTTGCTCTTCTTATTAGTATTTATCAAAATACTAATACTAATAAATGCTTTTAAAGCAGAAAAGCTGAAATGTGTTAAACCGTGATCACAGTCACTGTTTAAATTCACTGCTGCTCTTCTTAGTAGATTTTGCCAAATTAACAGAACTGCTACAAACAAAATACTGCTAAAAGAACAGCGATTCAGAAATCACGTTCGCATGCAGCAACATTATTAAAAAGTCACAGTATCGCTCAACACTAGTGTAGATACAGCTAGTGTGATTGGCTTTACACTATGATGCAAGTGGCACGACTATTGACTAAAATGCAACCCCGATTTTATGAAATTTTTCAAAAGTAAAACAATAACAATTCATCTTTAATGCTTCGAAATTCATACCACTTGTATTATACTGTAAAAGTATTTTTCGTACATTTTTAATAAAACCAAACAAAATAAAAATTATATTGATAAAAAGAAAACAGTGCGTAGTACATGATGTATTAAATAATATATAAATGAACAATCATTTCGATACTTATTAATAAAACAAATAAAATGTTTAACTAATTAGTTATATAAATATTTAATATATAAAAAAAAATACTAATAACAATAAATTTCCAATCAACTGCCAATAAATAGTTGCAAAACCGACACACACAAAAAGTTAAATGAAATTACCACAAAATTGTATTGTATTCATTATTTTTATTTGTTATTTGGTCAACCAACTGTCAAATAAATCAAAATTATTAGTTTTAATTAGATATGCACTCCTAAATACATACATACATAAATACATATCATCAACTAAAATCCAAAAGGCCGTAAGTACACTTTTTACGTTTTTTCAGTAGAAGCAAAAAACCGTATAAATTTAAGACTATTTATTTGTTAGGTGCCAAATTGAATAATGAATAAAATCGGTATTTTTGAACATATGTGAGCAAAATTTTAAGGAAAGATGTATTTTGGTTAATCACATCATAATCAAACAAAAAGTATATTTTGAATTTTTTGGTTGTTACGGCCATTTCGATTTTAGGTGACGATATGTATGTATGTATATTGAATATTCATACAACTGCTTAATATAAAAACTACAAAAATGTTCTATTAATTTAATGCATAAATTAATTTAGGCTATAAATTAATTTAATCTGTAATTTATACAGCGATGATATGAAGATAGAGTTGCTCAATTCAGGCGTGCAATACTTTTGGCTCGACTCGGGAATCTCTCCTGTCTTGCGAAATGAAATTTACTCTCAACGCCTGATTTATAATACAACGTACATGCAAACATATATGTTATAGGTTTTCTTTACTTCTTTTAATATTGTCTTTATCTGCATTTTCCTGCAAACTCACAGCATACACTATGAATAATTTTTAAATAGTTTTTTCTTCTTTTCTATTCTTGTCTATTTGCAGCACCAAATTTTGTTAGCTCCTTTACGCAGGGTGATTTTGTGTATTTCTTATTTCGTGAAACAGCGGTGGAATACATAAATTGTGGCAAAGTAAGTAATAAATGTGTGCGAAAACAACATAACACATACATACGTAGTTAAATAAGAGTGTTCTATGTTCGGCTGTGCCGAATCTTACATACCCTTCACTGGTCATAAAATTTATATAAATAGGAGTATATAGAATAAAAATAATCAGTGATTTATAAAAAATAATGTCAATGATGAGAACCGTTTTTTTTTAATGCTGCTAACTTTCAATATCAATCGAGCTAAGCTTTTCTTGGGCGTCGAAAAATCTATTTCATGCACAGATAGACAGACAGATGGCCAGACGGACATCTCTTATTCGACAAGTATATAGAATATATGTAATTTATGGAGTCGCTTATAAATATTTTGTGAATTACAAACGGAATGACAAACCTCTTCTTACCATTCTTAATGAAGGGTATAAAAACCACACATAAACTCCTTCTAAGGGCAAGTGCAGCAGCACAGCTACAGTCTTAGATTAAGCTCAAAAGCAGTTGAAAATTGGGGGAAAATGGAAAAAAATTTTGTTCATCATATTTTTCTAACTGCTTAAAGACATAAAATAAAAAGTCAGAGTTAAAAGATGATGGCCTTGCAGACAGCTTTTTTTAATGGCAAAAACGTTAAATGGCAAATAAAAAGGGTTTTTGTACATGAAAAGCAAACGGCTGTTGGCAAAAGGGTTCACATTTAATAAACCTCAAACCTTAAAACGATTTTTTTTCTTTTCATATTAAAGTTAACAAATAAATAATTTTTGCTGGCATGCTTTCAAAAGCACTTTAAAATATAACAATGTCATGTTATAAATAAAAAAAAAATTCGAGTCGAAATGATGTCAATAAAACGAATGGCGCTGCGTCACCGCATAAAAGAGAAACTTGCCTACTGTAGCCCTAAATCTTTGTGGATGTAAAAGGGTTACATTTTGTAAGGACATTGCTTATAAGGGATGGAATTAATTACAAAAAATATGCATGAAATTGGGGTCGACGTTGAAATCTTATTAAGCAAACTGTGCGTGAGAGATTTGAAGTAAGTAAGCATTTGTCTCGATATGTCTGCAATAACATGTTTAAGTGTAATGTATGGCCTTGCATGCACAATGGACTTAAAAAATTAAAACTTTAAACAAGTCTGCTTAGATCCGACTATAAAATTACATTCAACTTGATTATATAAGGCGTTGGCGATGGAAATCTTGGCGTTTTTGTAATAGATTAAAGGACACTTACTTCGTTTTTGTTAACTCAATTAGAAAAATAATACTGCCAAAAAACCGACCAAACTGGAAGTAAATAAACTCTTTCAAACAAAATAATTTTAAAAACCTGTTGGTTAAGAAGAAGTACGTGATATATAAAATTAAATTTTTATGGGCGTGCCTCCGCTAATTTTTGTAAATGCAAGATTGTGTGTATATCAGAGCTCAGGGTGTGTGTTAAGTTTTGTAAAACTCGGTAAAGTAGAACCATGTCAAAAAAAATTATGGGTTTAAACTGGAATTAAACTCTTTCAAACAAAATAATTTTAAAAACCTGTTGGTTAAGAAGAAGTACGTGAAATATACAATTAAATTTTAATTGGCGTGCCCTCGCCTATTTCTTTAAATGAAAGATTGTGTTTATTTTAGAGCTCAAGGTTTGTGGTAAATTTCGTAAAAATTGGTTAAGTAGAACCACGTGAAATATAACAATAAAATATAGTTGAATAAATGGGCGGGGCTACGCCCATTGTGTAATTACAAGCACCAAATATGTGTGCTAGGTTTCGCAGCAGTCAAATAAGTAGAATATCATAAAATCAAATTGTATGCGTGTCGCCGCCCACTTTTTTACAATGGGACCAATTGGACGCTATACCCCCTCAGAAAAACAAAGAATTTTACAATCTGTCTAAAATATAAAGAGGAGTGAAGTACCAATGTCACAAAAAAATACAGACGAATTGATGAGGTAATAATCCTTTTTTGAAGTCGATTAGAAACTACTAAATGTTTCTTTTGATCTATTACAAAAACGCTAAGATTTCTGATTACATTAACTTTGAATGGCATCGGGCGATTGCGATTTATTTGCATAGACTTAAGGACTCAGAAGACCCCAAAAATAAGATCCTGGCATGATCAATGTTTTAGGTTAGCTGCGTCCAAACATACATATTCTGATGTTTGCATTTGAGGTAAAAAGCTTCGAAAGCTCTTGCAATTTGCTCTTGATCAACTCGTAATTTAACTGTAAGAAAGACGGAGAAGTAAATACAAATATCTTTTATCTTCCAGCTGAATTAAAAGTTGATCAACAAAAGTGGACATGTGTGCACCGGGACAAAGTAAGCAACAAGCATTGCCACAGATATCTGAGTGGCTGTTGTGCTCTTGTCGGTGCGAAAGCACAAAGCTCTTATGTAAAAGCTCGCATATTGTGCATATAACTTGGACGTAGCTGCTTTAAGTATTAGGGGGGTTTGTTCGCATTTTGCGAGGAAAATTACCCTGCGCAACAATATCAAATTTTTTTTTTTCAAAATAAGCTTCTAACGACCGACTCTGGTGGAAAGGGAACAAAAAATACATATACGGGTATTTTAAAAGTTTATGTTTGAGGGGTCGAGCTCGCCCCTCCCACAATTCTTTATGATTCCAAGGTCAAACTACCCTGAGTTTTGAATGAATGTGTTAAACTTTCTGATATCGCATTCTGATATTTTTTTTGCAAAATGTACTAAAATAAATCTTGATTTATTTGTTAGTATATTTTGCATTCACCTCCTCTGAGCGCTCTTATGACTCGTTATTAGTTTGATACATCCATACTTATTTTTATTTATTTTGCAAAAGTTTCCTTCAACTTTTAAAACTAAAATCTGTGACTAAGTAAATATTTTTGCTTCATGTAAACTTTATGAACAATTTAACAATAAAACTAACTTTTTGTTTGTCTGTCATTTATTGCCATTATTTATGGAGCCATTTAAAACCTGAAAGCTTTTTTACAGTTATAAACTTATAATAAATATTATAACTGTTTATAACCATTAATACTTAACGCTCTACTAAAATAAACAACTTAAAATAAGAAAAGAAAGCTTTTTTGGTCAATAAATAATTTACAACTTGAACTTTTTATTTTCAACAAATAGAAAAGTTTTACAAATTTTTTATGGCAAAAATTTTTTCAATTTACTTTGACAATAACATGATTAATTGTTCAAATATATTATTTTGTTTTATTTTTTTAATTTTTAGGCAATTTTTTCGCGTGTTGCTCGCATTTGTAAATGGGACAAAGGTGGTCAGCATAGCTTTCGCAATCGTTGGACATCATTTTTAAAGTCACGTTTAAATTGCTCAATACCCGGCGATTATCCCTTCTACTTCAATGAAATACGTAAGTTAATAACTCCTTTTTGAGAAGGACACATATTTTGAATCGCAAATACTAAATTAAGTGTAAACGTTTTAAATTCTTTTTATTTATTTCATTCTTCTTAATGTTTATTTTGAATTTTCATGGATTTTTAATATTACTTATTTTATTTTTTTTTATGTATAGAATCTGCTAGTAAGCTTGTCGAAGGCCATTATGGTCACTCAAGCGCCAAATTGATTTATGGCGTTTTTAATACACCAACAAATTCAATACCTGGCTCAGCAGTTTGTGCATTTTCATTGCAGGTAAGTTGGTTATATGTACATACGAATACATACATATATTTTATCCTTGCTGTTTTTTGCTTGCTTTTTTATTTATATCCTTTTATATCCTTTTAGTAGTTTAGTGCCTTCCCATTTATCTTTCTCTGCCACTTATGTAAATATAATGAAAGGGTGTGTACAATAAATGCAGGACATATTTGAAAACAATTAAGCAAATTTTTTTTTAATTCAAACATGTAATTGCAATTTATTTACATATATTAGCATATTTATATTTGGTCTAACAGATTTTAACAAAGTTCTCTTTGCATAGGGGGGAAATTTTTAGTTAGTCTGTACTAATGAACTTGAGCATAATATCGAGCCATAATCGCCAAAAAAAGTTTAACCGACACATTTTTTGGGCTTCGTTTTTTGACAAAAATAGATTATTTATGATAGCAAGTAATCGATTTTGGTAAAAAAAATTAATTTCAAATATTATGTCGCTTAAGCTTTTTTGGCGGTTATGGCACGATATGTCTATTATGGATAGTAACCAAACTTGATTTGGAACACCAAAAATAAATCCTTGGCTTCGTCAAAGCGCTTTTGTTATTCAACTCTTAATTGCCGAACGCCATCTGTAATTTCGTTTCCAATAATTGGCAACTTTGGTTGCTACTCACAATCGACTTGTAAGCTCTCTCATAAGTCCTTCGTTGCTGTAGCGAATGTTAAAAAGCTAAGAACCTAATTTTGTAAAACGCAACAAAAATTTAAATTATAAAAACAAAATACATACAAAAATTGTCAACGCTAGGCGTTGCGTTTTACAAAATTGGGTCCTTTGCTTTTTCACATTCGCTACAGCTACGAAGGACTTATGAGATAGCTAACAAGTCGATTATGATATGATATATTATATATTATGATATTTTCTTTATTGTTTTTTGTTATTTCATTTCATTTTTATATGAATTAATTGTTTAATTCTTTCGATAAGGATACTTTTCACACTTTAACAGAAAGGAGGCATTAAATGTAAACGAAGAAGACATTAACATCAGTGAAGATGCATCCGACAGTGTTTTTTTCAAGTAACAATATTTTAAGTGAGCAAAATCTAAAGGGGCAATTTCTTTTTTTTTAGAGAAGTAACATCTAAACAATTAATATATATGCCTGCCTACATACATATGTATGTAAATATCGAGCCATAACCGCCAAAAAGTTTAACCGACACATGTTTTCGGATCTCATTTTTTTACGAATATTGAAAATAATCGCTTTTTGGCCAGAAAACCAAGTTCGCGAAAATTATGTCGCTTAAGCTTTTGTGTGGGTTATGGCACAATATGTACATATGTGTATTACATTCTTTAGAAAAAGCGATAGTGAAGGGAGGACAGATGGTTTAGTATTAAATTATTAAGCTCAACTTATGTTACAAGTCTGTCATTGTAATTTTTTCATTTTTTATATGTAGCATCATTGTAGCGCCTCAGATGTTAAGTAGGCGCAATATTTTAAGCTTTGTAGTCGTTTTATTAATTATTTTACTTCATTGGTACAAACATCAAGGAAAGATAGCTCTGAGATTTGCATTAGCATAGAAACTAATGCAAATCAGAAAAATCTATAATGTGATATGACTGGCTCTGCCCAAGACTTAAATTCGGGCTTTCCAGGATCATCATTTGCTTTTAAGTCAACTCACCAACTACTTCAGGCAACAGCACAATCTTCAGCTCCGTTTGTTTGTATAACCAAAGAGAGACTTTCAAGATCATATGTGACGCGCAAAATAGAAAGGGTCCTAAGGGTAAGGAGAGCCATTTTAAAGATTTAAATACGTGTATCTTTGGTGTACTTCGATTTCATAAAACGCGCATATCTCTGGGAGGGAACACTTTTGGGGCATGGGATCGGTCTCATTCGATGCTCAGATGTTGTCCACATCAAAAAAAAAAAAAAATAGTGAAAATTTATTTTTTTTTTACCCTTAGGCCCCTTTCTCTATGCGCTGTCACATACATATGTATATAATAGTACAATAATTCGAGACTAGTACGACTGTAAACTAAAATATTGCATAATATCAAAATATTTTTTGATTATTCATATGTAGTCTACTAAATACCTCAACACAAGAAATATATGGCTTAGACTAATTTCATAATTATGGGTACATTTATAGAGGAGAAAGAGAGAGAGAGAGAGACAGGGAGAGAGAAAATGAATAATAGCAAGGAAAATTCACACCAGGTGATCTCGTTTCAAGAGATGATGACCAGCTGTTAATTTCTCTGGTGCCAAAAATGTAGCGGAAATTTTTTGACAGCCGGAAAATTTACACTAACAAATGTTCACGTTTTTTCCTGCAGTGTTGCATTTCATTTAAAAATTAGTTCACCTGTTATTAATTCGCCTTGAGTGAAGGGGGAATGAGAGAAAAATAGAAAGAAATAGAAAAATAAATTATAAAGTGAAAGAAAGTGAGAAAGAGACAATCTTCTAAAAACGTATTTTCAGCGTTTTCAAAAGGTGTTAATAAAATCAATATTAGCCGTAGTGAGGGTGTTTCTCTGTTAGAAATGTGTATCGGAATTTGTATAATATGTCTGTTGTATATTCTTCACAACCTGCTTTTTAGGTATAAAAACATTTTCTCAAAAATCTTCTAAATCAATATTATTGTATTGAAACTTTATCTTTAATTAGACACTTATATGAAGCACACAATTTCCTGGAAGTTTATGTCCCTTTTTCCTCTGACTTTAAAGTCCGAACTTAGAAATTAGAAGAGAAAAGATGGAGTGAGTCTTGAAAAAGCCGGTTTCATTTGTTTAAATGAACTCAAAATATAATCGGTCATGTTCTGTAAATTGGGCCGATTTAAAATTTAAAAAAACAAATCATGTTACTGCGGACGTCCTTACAATCATATAATAAATAGAATTTTCTTTCAGATATGATATTTGAGGCACTATATAATAGAAAAATCAAAAAAAAAAAATTCTGAAAAATTGTTATATTAGCAGAGTTAGTTTTCTAAAATCGAACGATTTCAAATCGACTCGATTTAGAGAATGGGGCTGAATAGCTTTAGTTAGTCTAGGAATTTTTTTTTTTTTTAATATTTTACTGAAAAATTAAAATAATAATTTGTGAAAACTAGTGCGTTAAGAAATATGAAACTCAAACTATTAAAAAAAAAAAAAAAATTCAGTTCAATTACGATTTCCGATATTTCTCTTCATCTCTTTTAAATTTCTGTTTTATACATAGACGCATGCATATTTCTGTTGTATTAATGTCAAAAAAAGTCGGTGGAAAAAGTTGCAATATAAAAGTACAAAGTGTTTTTGCAGAAAATTTCAAACATAACTTCAAAAAGCTTGACGGGAGAGTCCCCGGGAGAAATTATGTCTAAAACTGCAAATATTTATTAGTACTGAGATTTAAAAAAATAAGAGAAATAAAAAGAGATCAGCCTTCAGCAAGGAATGCTGATGTAGGTAGAAAATAAAACAAACGCAATCTCAAATTACAAGTTGTTTAAAAGTAATCCGCATTAAGTTGGTCACACCCTTTCATTGTTAATATAAAACAAATTGAAATTTCTTTTTGCTGTTGTGTAACGTGTACATATTTTTTTTTATTACAAAAACTCGTATTTTATTTTCCCAACATTATTTTTCGGTTAAATCTATTTGTTAGTACAAACTTGCTGTAAGAGTATTTTTTGGTAGACTCATCCATTAAATTTATTAAAAGAACCTTTTGCCATTTCTCTCTTATATGTTTATGTATGTTTTTTTATTACAGGACATTGCGGACACATTTGAAGGCAGTTTTAAGGAACAAAGTGGTATCGACTCTAATTGGCTGCCGGTGAATAATGCAAAGGTAAATAGAAAAAAAAAGTATACGTAATATAATTAAAAATTATACATGATGGACTTTATTAAGACATAACATATGTATACTTATTTATAAATTTACATATTCTTTGATACTTATTTGCAGTCAAATTTTTATTTCTGCTTTATTTGCAACATGCTTCTACAGAATTTGGTTATATATGTATGTATACCCAAAGTTTTCAATGTTACGAGGCAGGAAGTTAAAAGTATTTATCAGGTTTAGTTTTGGTTTGATTAATATTTCTTTTCGCAAAAATAATGCTCAGTGAATACACGAAATTTAACTTTTTCCATTTTCTTCTCAAATCGAGCGGTAGTCTGCTATCAATGGCTGTCAAACACAAACTAAATGACGCGGTTGAAGTCAACTTACAGTTCACTGTTTACAGGAGCAGTGTTGACCTTTCGGTTTAGGCGGGAATTCCAAATTTACGGACTTATTGACCCGCCTGCATATGGTTGAAACTATCGAAAGGAATTTTATACAAGGAAACGCCCTACGCTGGGGTTTTTTCTGAGGAAGTTCAACCCAAATGTTGTGTCGAAGGTTTTCAATTTCTTGGTTAAAGTAATTTTTACAATGGGAATAGATCAGATCACTCATGTATGATGTATATATGTTTCCATGCACCCATGTAAAATTCACTTTAAAGACGAATACATTGTGTTTGTTCAGCTAAAATGAAATAACTCCGAGCGAAATTAGTACCAATGAAATAAATCCAAATAAAATTGGAACTAAAAAATATCAAACAAATTCCTAAAAAATTTAAGGAAAAGTCCCAAAATAAATTTAAATAATTCTAAAACTTGAAATTAAATAAGTCTCAATATGAAATAACTTTATAAATTATATAGATTTCAATTATATGAGATATAAGAAAAACAACTTGTGTAGCAGATGCTCGAAGTATTAGAGAGTAGAAATTTTTCTCTTCAGAGGACAAAAGCCTAGCGCCCATGGGCACCCAGTGCATGAGTGGTCAGAAAAGCAAACTTTGAAGTAAAAAATTTACAACTTTTTTTCTTTGAGAAAATTAGTTCAATCTAAAATAAATCCCAAACCAAACTATTGGACTCATTTAATTTTTATTTTTCAACGAAATAAAATAATTACAAAAAAATTAATTGAATTCGCAAAAAAAAATACTAAACTAATTACATAAATTTTTTTGGGAGTTACTTCATTATTCTTGTGGACCAGTCGTAAATTAAGTCGTGCAAGCCAGGACCACATCTATATCGGGTGGTATGCTGCTGAAACAAAATGATAACCATTATTATCAGTAAGTTTCTAATCATGTATGGTAATTTTTGTGTAACAAATGACCTGCTGATGCCATCGTTCCACCCATCGTGGCTCAGCAAAAACTACTGCTTCACTCAAAGCAGATCTGTTAGTGAGAGTTTAAATGTCTCCTCTCAAACTTAAAAATTCAATCACAACTGAACATCGTCAAATTCGGTGGCAGACGAATGGATAAAACCGAATAGATGCGAAATGAGATGTCACTTTGAATGAAACAATTTTTAGTACATGTTGCTTAAGGCCATGATTCACTATCCTACACAATCGCGCGATCTACGGAAAAATACAACTCTGATCTGATGAATGTTTTTGTCTTTTGAAAATTTTCATAGACTCCATCATACCAGGACTGTATTTTCTCAAAAATCGCACGATCGTGTAGGCTAGTGTATCACGGCCTTTATTTTGATGTTCGTGTAATTGTAAACAACAAAATCAACTTTGGAGTGTATAAAAGATGTCTACTTTGTATATTTACATTCTCGTAGGCTTCTGAAAAACCCATATAATAATAATAATTTTAACCGAACTTAAAAAAATTTAAAATTTCTTTAAAAACACTTGCAACCTGTTCCATTAAGGATAATCGGAAAGACTGTAGAATATGGTTTAGAAAAGTAATATTTTGACCTCATAGAGAATTGCGAGTAAAGAATCAACTTAAATGTGTTTTAAATGAGGATGGAGTTATAATCAAATTATTACACAAAGACTGACAAATTTTTAAGATTTTTCATTGTCATTGTTATATACGAGCATAGAGCCATAGAACTGCAAAGTTTTTCTATAATATAAATTATCAATATGATGAGAATACAACAATTCGCCTATATCTTTACATAACAGTATCAACATGGATATCTAAGGCGGCCCATCCATTAAATAATATTATTGCATATGTTGTTGTACATATTCTTGTCGTTCTGACATATACTATGCAATAAATGGCACAATATTTTCAATGAAAATATTGCCTAATTTTCCTGACAGTGAAAAAGCAAACAAAATTTAACAATTTTGCCACCACATTACACAATTGTCTTGATTGTACAATAAAAATCAAAACCCTTTTGATATTTGCCAATATTTGACGATATTATTGTACAATACGAAAAATTGCACAACTATATTGCAAGTGGGTGGCCCGCTTATGAATACAGACTAAGGACCAATTTCACCAACTCTATTTAAACATCAATTCATATTTAAATGTCGATTTTGATTAGTTTTTGTATGGAAAAAGTACTTTTAAATATGAATTGATATTTAAATAAGTTGGTGAAATTGGCCCTAAATCCTGGCATGAAGTCTTCGGTTATCTCTACGGCTGCCGCATCGATACAATTCTATTTACGAACTCTGCTCGTCCAAATGATTTTATGACTACTTTATGGTAATCACAAGATATTCACATTGCGCCAGGGGTGTTTCCAACAGAATATAATTCAGGAAAATAAATACAAAATATTTAAAACATTAAAAACCACACCCGTTGTGAATGACGAGACAGTAGGAAACAAAATATAATAGTAGAAAAACTCATAACTTTTGTACTGGCAAAAATTTTGTATTCTCTTGTTCAAATATCAAAAAAGTTTATAAAAGAAAAGGGAAGGAAGCATAGAAAAAATCCCAAAAAAAAAGTTATAGACAGACAGTTGGAAAAAGAATTTTCCGCTATTTGCCAAAGACAAAAGGACAACAAAATAAAAATCTGTTATTTTATTTCTATATTTTGCTTGAAGTATGGGGGAACAACACAGGGAACACTTCATCCTTTTTTTAATTTAAGTATCGTGTACATTAAATATTTCTCTAGTCATTTATGTATTTATAATTTTAGTTTGATGTTTTTTTTTCGCTTTCATATCTTTGCAGGTACCCGAACCACGTCCTGGATCATGCCATAATGACTCACGAACACTTCCGGATACGACATTAAATTTCATCAAAACACATCCACTAATGGATGAAAATGTTCCGGCATTTTTCGGTCAACCAATTTTGGTTAGAACAAGCACTATGTAAGTACTATTACATAACATTTACTTGGCCAAACACACACTCGCATCGCAGACTGCCTTTTTATGTTAAAATTATGATAAAGCACAACAATAACAAACGGAATCGTAAAATCCTTAACAAAAAATAAACATGTTTCTTGCTTGGTTGGCTTTATGGTTTAGCGATTTGTGTATGTGCTCTTTCACAAAATATCGCAACAGATTTTTTCAACTAGCGAAATGTTTCTCCTTCCTTTTTCAAATGTGTATAACATTTTATGTGTAACCGTAGTTTTGTGTAAGTTGATTTCCGCTTCGTTTTTTTTTTGGTCTAACTTTTTATTTGAGAATCTACACAGTCAGGTTTTCAGGAATAAGGTTCTTATAAATTCCAGCAGTTGGAGTCAAACAGAAATCTTGCTAAAAGTGACTGTCAAATAATATTGCATTTAAAATAAAGTATTGTATTGTATTGTATTTATTATTTTCCAAAACATTACAAAAAATTATTTAATTCTAAAAATTAAATTTTAAAATCTTTTATACAAAAATTTCTTTACATGCTAAAACATTTACCAAAGACTATCAAATTATGAAAAAAAATGTACATTATATATATACAGCCATTGTTGAAGGAATTTAAATTCTAATATAATTCCCCAAAAAAAGGAAAAAAAGGGAGTCACTTAAATTAATACTTAAATTAATAAACTTATGACTAAATTCATGAAATAGCAAAAAATTAAAAGTAAAACAAAACAAACAAACAAACAAACAAGGGAATTAAAAAGTTCATTGACTAGTGTAATACACCGTGTCATTTATATTTAACGACCTTATCCTCCTATGGTAGAATAAGAGATCTTCACCCTCATATAATGTACCAGCACCCCCAAGGGTCAACAAGTCCATAGGAGAAAAATATCTAGACATTTGAACGGTCTGCAAATTTCTAGAGCCATCAAAACATCTTCCTACCAAAGGATTCTCCATAGAACGTGCACCTTCCAGAAACCTTAAAGCCCTTTCGACCAAAAAGACATCCACTCGCATAAAATTAACTGATCCGTAAACGGACCTACACGATGGCCTACGAAACTGACCATTCTGTCCGTTGTATGGTTTTAGCCCAAAACACGCTACTAGAATCGTTCGCTCTCACCTCTTAGTCCTTTCCATCTGGGATGAAGAAATTCCAAACCATGTTGGAAAGGCATAACAGACGATTAGACGAACAATCTGGCGATGTAGTAAAAGGCGCACTTTTTTTATCAAGACCGCCTCTACGCTTTAAAACACTCTGATATGACGAGTATATTCTCTTGGCCTTTTCAAGAATGTCATCAATATGGCGATAAAATTCAAAGTTTTCATGGAAGGTGACGCCAAGGTATTTGATTCTGTCCGATATCCCAATCATGTCCGGTCCGATCTTTAAACATGGTATGTAAGATCTACAATTCGGGTAGATGTACTTACGCCTTCCTTTGAACATCATGGCTACACATTTTTGTATGTTCAATTTAAGGCCTCACTTTGAAAATTAGTCTGTCAATACAGTTAAGTATTGATTCATTCGTTGGTTTATAATCCTTGCCCAGGCTCCCGTAGAGACAATAAGAATATCGTCAGCGTATAGCAACAAAAGATCCCCTTCAGGAGGTTGTGGTATATCTGATATAAAGATATTGCATAAAACAGGTCCAGCAGTGAGCCTTGTGGCACTCCCGCGAAAATCAATCCTTCCTGAGAAACAGCGTCCCCAACACGAACTCTATACTCTATAAGGTCATGGTCTTATTACAACCAATAATTCTGTGGTAATAAGGAAAAAGTGCTTAAGTGATATTTTTCTGTTTTGCAGGAGAGCACTTTTAAGCGTTCAAGTCGATTTTCAGAAATTTATTTCTTTTACAGTTAAATTGTGAAATTTTCTGTTAACCTTTATTTTTTTAAGCAAACATCATTCTACGCACTATAATATTAACATTAACTCAAAATCAGCTTATCTCGACTTAAAATATGAGTAAATACTCGTATTTAATAAATACTAAAAAAAATTATAAATCGAGACTAGAGTTGTACTAAATTAAAATGTTGCATAAAATAAAAATATTTTTTTATTGGTTCAAATGTAATCTACTAAATATCTCTACCAAAGAAATATATGACTTAGTCCACTTTCGTTATAAAGGGCACATATGAATGTGTTACGATCAGCAATAAGATTCCGTTATGTCAGTAGAACACAGTGTGAATGTTTTTTTAAGTGGCCAAAAGTAAAAAAAAAGTTCCTCGATCTTGTGATATATCAGAGACAGGAGTACCGGTGATATAAAAATATGCTGATAAGAAGAAGAAGAAAAGGCAATGATAATGAATACAACGGTTATCAAATATTCAGTATCAAGAGAAGCTAAAAGACTTTTTATATTTGCAATTTTAATCATTTTTTTTTATTGTTGCAAAAGTATGTCTATGCATATTATCATTTATAACGAGTTATGCGTTTAATGGTGTCAAAATCGCCGGTCTGGCAAGGCTGTTAAACATTCGTTTTGTATAAGGGGGTCTACTCTTTAATTCGAAACGAATGAAATGGCTTTCGAATAATTTACATGTTATTTAGATACAAATACGAAAGTGTTTTCTTTCGTTTCGAATTGCAGAGTAGACCCCTTGAAGTACCATTTATTTAGTGATAGATTTGCATTTACGGATATGGATCGTTTAAACACAGAAGAACATGTAAGAATAATTAAAACTTACTACAAAAGTGGTGGCTACTTTCGAACATTACGGCATTATTATGATCGTCACAATCGACCTACTGTGCAAGGAATTAGCGAGATTATAAAAATTTTTGTAGAGACTGGAAGCATTACAAATGTGGTCAGGCCTTCTGTTAGTGAACGTATGGTAGATAATCCGAATAACCGTTAAAAGCAATGGAAGATTATGAACTGCAGTACGGTGCACGAGCCACACAACACGACCGATTTTGGTTTTATTGCATGGGAAGCCAGAACGCTCAGGCATTATAATGAAGTAAAAGTTTTATCGAAATCATAGCATTATGTGTGCTTTATTTAACTTACTTTTGAAACCGAAAAACAAATAATAATAACCCTATTTTATTTATTTCTTCTTAAAATTGTGTTACATAAAAAATATTAAAAAATAATGCGCTACTTAACACTAGGGGCGCTGTAGTGCTGCTATGAAAGTGAACAAAACGCATAATACCGGGGTTGTAAAAACGAAAATAAAAATTAGTTAAGCTTCTCTGCTCTCTATCACTTCATCAAATGTACTTGCACTATCCGTTTCCTCCTCTCAGGTAAAACGAGGGTATCTCTTTTTGAAACCAAATGAGCGGAAAACTTACTTTCTCTTTATAATCTCAATTTTTACTTGATTAATCCAACAATTGAAAAGCCGATTAAAACTATGACGACAATCTCTACATGTGTGCTGATGAAGTGCGTGGTATTTCCCCCAGCTAATAAAGTCTAATTTAATTTTTCTTTTCTTTAGAAACTCACATTAATGAATAAAAATATTTCATTCAACAAAAATTGAAACTACTGAACTTAAGTCCGATTAAGAAATTATTTCTGATTAAAATTATGACTAACTACCCTAATAAATATATTACAGCTCAACAATAGGTTTGGGTTTGTTCCTTGTTGGAAGTGTACACGTTTTCTGTCTTTAAGTTCTGCATTGCTTTAATTTGTCATTTATGGATGTATCAAAACCCTGCTCTTTCCCTACTTTAAAAGCACATTGCACAAACATATTGTATTATTTTTTACTCACGCAACGAATAAACCAAAAAGCCAAAAACATCATCATCATAGTCATCGGTGTCATCATCACCATCATCATTGCCATCGCGAATATCATTAGCGATACAGATCCGTTAAATTTAAACTATACCCATGTAATGTTAAACATATTGGAGTGATAGTGTTGGCCCCGGTGTCGTCGGTTGGTTGTTGCCTTTGATGCTTGTTGTTCACTTCATATTGCTGTTACTACATACAATTGTAGTTTTTGTTGTTGTCATAGTCCTTGTTGTTACGTTTAAGCACGTAATGTTTAAAATGTTGCCATTAATTCAGCGAAAAAAAAACCAGAAAAAATAATGTTGCGAAAATTTGTGTATATGTGTATCTACGAGTATGTATGTATGCAATATACATATATTTTGAAACAGCCACATCTATTGCTTTTGAGTGTTATTGTCGTCATCATATTTGTAACAACTTCGTGGTACAACTATCCTTTTGGCACTTGCCCTGTTCTCCAACTCAACAACTTTTGGTGTATAACTTTTTGTTACTGAAGCATTATTTTTTTTCCAACAACTACTGCAGTCATTGTAAATATTGTTTTACAACAACAACGACAAGAACTTTAACTGCAATGATGACGACGATGAGAACGTTGAAACAACATCAGCAGTTACAACAATGACAACGACATTAGTGTGTGTGCTGCAAAAGTTTCAGCATTAACCAAAAACCTCCGGAAACAAGGAGAACCCTTAACATAAAAATATATGGGAGGAACTTGTATCTCTTTCCTTTGCACCTCTACCCATTCCCATTTATGACTACGAACGACAATATAGATAAAATATTTTTGTTGGTGATTTCTTGTCCTGCTTTTATTGGAAGAAGTTCTTTATGCGGAACACGATGATGGTTACGATTATAGTTAGTTGGGTAGAGCAAGCGGATGTTGTTGATGATTCGTTTAACTGTGCATGTAAAAGTTTTGTCTTTATTTTTTCTACACTTTAGTTTTAGGAATATTAAACGAATTTTGTGTTAAGGTCTTCAAAACAAAAAATTGTTGAGAGTGTAACCTTTAGTTAACCCCTTAACCAAAGAGGTTTACTTCAAAGGCAACAATACATACATACATATATACTTACATACATACGCAACCAAATATTTATTACATTGACAATGCAAGCATGTCTGCTGGTATGAGCATACCGAGACAAAGTAAACTATTAATTAAACCAATTAAATGATAGAAACTCGATTAGCTACATTTAATTAAGAGGAGAAATTAATTAATTTAATTGTGCTTAAAAGGGACATTGCAAATTGCCCCAAATATTTAATCAATCCATATCTCGGTAAGAATCTGACGTATTTGATATATATTCATGAAATTATATCTGCTGAAAAATTTATTGCATGGATGTTCTTTTTTTAACCCACGACCAAAAAAAGGGGTGTTCTAAGTTTGTAGTGTGTGTCTGTGTATTTGTGTGTTTATACGAGTCCACGTACAGGCCAAAAGACTGGAGCGATTTTGATTTAGTTTCTTCTTCTGTGAAAAGTGACTTGATCGAGAGTATTCTAAGCTATGTTTGAAGAAAATCAGTCTAGCCGCTTAGAAGATATCACATCTTTTCTAGATATACTCTGTTGTATCTGTGTGCTTTTAACACCGTAGCTCCCAAACGGCTGGACCGATTTTAATTTGTTTTTTATCTGTACGTCTGTACGTTGGAGGTTCTTAAAATTTTTAATTTTTGTTATTATTAGATAAACTAACATTGTTAATTCTAGTTAAGTATTTGAAAAAGTGCTGAGTGAGTTCCAGGGTAATGCCTGCAGTGTTGCAGTAACCGCTAACAAACTGCAAATCTAAAATAAAGGGTCTATAATTTAGGGCTTCCTATCTTTAAATTTAAATAAAACAAAGTGTGTGCGAGATATCAATGAATTTTTTTATTCCTTTGAAAGGCATATCTATGCAAATTTCCGCCACGTCTTCGCTGGGTGTCGCAAATCCGTTCCGTTTTGAAAAATAAAGCACTCGATCACATCTATGTATATGCAATAAGAAAGCTTTGTAAAGCTTAAAACTTCATATTCATGTACGTGCTGAATGTCACATTTCGCAAAAAATTTGCGTTTACGATTTGAAGGCACAAGATTGGTGTGTTTGAAAAAGCAAACACAAAAAGTTGTTCTATTTCAACTCTCAAAAATATAATGAAGTGACTCATAAGTGAACTTGTATAGGGTAATTTTTAAGAGCTTCTTGATTTGATTTATAAAAAAACACATAAAATTTTGGGAAATGTATGAAGTCTTTGTTTAAATCGGTAGAACGATCTATATAATTCATTGCTTAAAGATGTTTTCATGTAAATGCAAACCGCCAACATGTTTGAAAGGGTTCATACGCTGGGTCCAATTTTGGCATACTCTCGCCAACATGTCGCGAATAAATTCTTCAATATTGTCTTCCTGTGTGTCAACCGTTGCGAGCTTGTCCCTATAGACATGAGCCTTAACAAAGCCCCACAGTAAATAGAAGGCGTTAAATCGCCCGATATAGGCGGACAATTGACCGGCCCAAAACGTGAAATAAACTATTCATCGAACTCGCCTCTCAATTGGGCCATTGTTTCGCATGCTGTATGACATGTGATAGCGTCTTGCTGAAACCACATAACACCCAAGTCCAGCTATTCCATTTTGGGCAAAAAAAAAAGTAACAGGGGCCCAATTGCTACGAATGGCGCCAAATCGATAATTCACGGTCATCACCAACACTGCCGGATACAGATGCAATATTTTCCTCTGTCGGCACTCTACGTGTGCGTGTTGGTGATTTAATGTTCAATAATGTAATTTTGGTGCGAAATTTAGTCACAAAATTCCGAATATCCGCCTCAGAAGGTCGCCCAAACTAACCATAAAATGAAAGAAATGCACGGATACACTTTCTTAACTGAGAATAAATTTTGATAATAAAATTTAATAATCTGCAAACCTTGTTCATTTGCAAGTCGATTCATAGTAAAATTATAGACCAAACTGTACATTTTTAACAGTAACAGGATACACGAAAACAGCTGAGTTGCCAAAAACAGTGTTGCTTGCCATAAAGAAAGTTGCTAAAAAATCACCATTTATGTATATTGTGATTCTCAATTTTCTGGAGACAATGCCGTGTTATTCGATATCGAACAAATTTTGATAAAATTTTAATTGTTTTTGTATGGAAATTTCGATGGATATCGAATGCCGTAACTTGTTCCACCTAATCACACATATATGTATATAGATGACTTACATACATTACAATAAAAATAAACTCAAAGGAACGATGAGTTGGAAGACAATAAGACGCTTTCTCAAACGAAAGTGACTGAAACAAAACCCTGTAATTACTCGTATAAAATTTAATATGGCCGGGCTTACATCTATGTGCCATGTGCCACACATGAGTAAAAAAAGCGTTATCACTAATTACTAATAAAAAACTTCGATTCACACACGTATTTATTAAGTTAAACAGTTTCATACATAACTAATAGACAATTTTATAGAATCCAACATCATTGGAAACAGTTTAAATCAATAAATACATGTCTGAATCAAACAGTTTTTCGTCAGTAATTAGTGGTTACGTTTTTTTGGGCACTTGGCACACTAGAAATGCCAGATGTAAACTCGGCCTATGTTTTAAAGTTCAGTTAATTCTTTCGTTACTTCACGCTTTGTTTTAATTTTTCTTCTTTTTTAAGTTTTTGTTTGAAAAGCCTTTAATCACTCTCATAACTGCATAAGCACTATAAAGTATATCACTTTTTCATTTCTATTATTTGTTTCCCCCCCCCCCCTCTTCCTTTTACAAGAACACTTTATTTGTTTGTTTTCTGCTGTGTTGACATCTTCGTGCATGGCTTTCATTACGGAAAAAAGTCAACGTTGTTAAAAGGATTAGCTGCGCATATTTACCACGTACAATGTGGTATAATACTTTTATATGTATTTATATATCGCTGTTAACAAGTAGAAAGGCCCTAACTCGTATTTTCACGAAATTAAGTTTTTCAGTGATTACAATACATTTCACACAAATACACATCGTCACAAAAATGTATTGCAATAGTGTAAAAAATAACGCTTTTACAAGCAGTTTTAGAAAGCTGTTGTACAAGCACTTGTACTGTTTATCTATATGTTTCTACCTTCTCCTGTAAAGTTACAGTTATTTGAGTTAGGGCCTTTATACTTGTTAACAGTAGTACATACACATACATACACATAAATTCATAGTCAGATACCAGCAAACAATCGTCCTTTTTTTGTTAAGTATATGAATACAAAAAGTATGCTTTTTTTATTATTTCGCTTGCTTTGTTATACTCTTCGCTTTTTATGTGTATGTATGCATTTACTTATGTATGTATATGTATTGTTGCTGTGTTATTGTTTGTTGATGTAATTGCAAAATAGCATTAACCAAAAAAGAAGCAAAAGAAACAAAACCAAAATTAAAAGCAACTGGAACGAACGAACCCTTTAGTAGTTGCATTTGAAAAACCAAAATAAAGTAGAGCCGGTTACCAGCATAAACAAACAAGCAACCATGAAAAAGCAGCAGAAAAAAATTAATGCTAGATAATACTTTTATGCATTTATACACACACGATGTTATGGGCATTTGGATGCTTATATGCATAAGTAAGATTTCCAGCCATTTTACATACAAAAGACTTAAACGTGCAAAGGAGTTTAGTGTCTTTATGCTAGGGAGGATCTATTTCAAGAAGTGCTAAACGCTAAGTTTCATATGGGCGGTATTCGGTGTTTGATACAAATGGTCTTGAGTAAGTGCAAATGCAAAATATCGTAGCTTTTTTCAAAGTGCAACAAAATACACACACTCTAAACAAAGAAACGATATTGTGCATTTACACTTACGCAAGACCATTTGCATCAAACACCGAATACCGCATGGTTCCCATGCAAACCGTTGACATTCACCTAAGGCAGCGTTTAATTCTTATAGAGTCTTTCACAATGCTACAAAATTATTTCTGTATTTATTAAAACGTTTGAAAGTTTGAGAGGGGAAAAAATGGTAGGAATTGAAAAATGTGCAAATGTTCCCTTCTGTACAAATTCTGTGACACACCCAATTTATGTCAAGTTGAATTGACGACACCAAGACGAATTGAATTAATTCATCATTAAGACCACCTTGTCAGATAAATTCGCCGTAGCGAAAAGTTTTTAATACATGCTGGCAAGGCATATTCAACTCAATTCGCTTTAGGAAATTTATAATTTAAATGTCAAAAAAATTTAGTGAAAAATGGGTGTTAACATCCAACGTATATTCAAATTCAATTCAACTAGAGCTGGGTCCAACTCGTTCATTCGTTCATTTTTGCCACAAACCTATGATCAAACCCATGTATTTTAAATGGGTTTGATCATAGGTTTGTGGCAAAAATGAACGAATGAACGAGTTGGACCCAGCTCTAAATTCAACGTAAGAGTATATTCAAATTACAAGTGGCGAAAATAGTCACTTGATCACCTGCGACCATCTCGTATGGATTCGCTTTGCCAGCCTGGAATATAAGGTAGTATAAACATTACAGTTGACTGTTTTCTCAGATGTCAACACGAATTTTTCAGTACATGTTTTTACGTACAAAGTATGAATTTTTCAAAGTGAATTGACGCGAGTCTACCTTATATGAATACGAGTATGCCTTGAATAGAGGCTTAAATATTTTTAACAGAACTTAACAACTTTGTTTAAACAAATAACATTGTAAAATGTAAAAATTTACAAGGTTATAAGGAATGATAATGGAAGAAGAGAGCAAAAATAATATACTTACGTGAATCGATGTTTTGAAAGTTTGCGTCTGAGCCTTTGCTTAAAGAGGGTAAATTTACTTGTATTTTACAAATAGGATATTTACGTTCAGCACTTTTACGTAAAATCTTATGAGGAACATTTGATGCAACATCATTTTAACGTCCTAACTCTTTTCCGTATGGCTCTTTTTGTGTCTCAGAATTCAATAAAAATGCTTAGAATCTTTAATAAGATCATACTCGTGGGATCACTTTTTGAGTTCAAGATTAAAAATTAAATTAACCTTAATCTCTATTGGTGGCTTTTGGTAGTAACCATATAATCGGATTGACTTGCCAGTTTAAGCGACCAATCGTTGTGGTTCATACTGTATGTTATTTATCTATTTCCTTTATAGTGTTTTCCCACTGACATGATTTTAATAAAAGTTAATTTTGACTTTAAAACCAACTGTTAAAACCTGGTTTTACCATGCAAATTGTTTTTGATAAAACCAACTTAAAACCATTTTTGAATTGGTTTTAAGTTGATTTTATGAAATGCAACCTTGTTTTCGCTGTGCTAAATTCAGTGCTACCAAGTTAAAATGACCGACAGCAGCTGATAATGTTTATGCCAGTGAATAATGAACAGATACAGATTGAAAGATTTTCAACTTAACAATGGCCGCAGCCGCAACAATAATCAAAAAATTACGGGGAAAAAAATAATTTTTTGGGCGGAAAACAACGAAAATATTTTCATCGACCTTTTGAAAAGTGAAAATAGACCATATGACTGGCATCCATCTGCCTATAAAAAATGTTTATCTTATAATGTAGAAGTTCCATAATTTTAAAATGTTTATTTACAAAATATAAAATAATTTCCAATTTAAAAGCAGCGCATTGTGAAATTTCTTAGTTTTTCATACAAACAAAAACGATCCTTGTACAGTTTGTCGAATAAGTGATAACACAGAACCAGAAAAAATACAGCAATAAATACACTTATTTCTACAGTAGATTTTATTTATTCTTGACAAATTTATTAAGCAACCGCTTGTTTAAAACCTGAATTTATCAAACTTGCAGTGGGAACGCAAAATCAGCTGTTTAAACGTTAAAACCAGGCTTTAACTTTAGCTGTGAAAACAGTATTAACATGCATAATTTTTTACTTGCAAATTATTAAATTAGGCAATTTCTTCTTCTTCCCGCAAAAAAAAAAAACAAAGTGTGTTATTAACATTATGACTTTTGCACAAAAAATGTTGCCGCTATTTTATTCCTCAGTATGGTAATACTAAATACAAAAAAAAATGAATTAATGTGAGGTTAAGTTAATTTTCCGATTAGCTAACAAGAGAAAAAAAATTTTTACTGAAACGTTGTACAGCAATGAATACGCGTTGTTCTTTCTCATAACCAGGGCAAGTTTCTTGTGGCATATGCCATTTTTGTAATATTAGCCATTCCTTCAATAATTGACATAAAAAGCCATGATTAATGAGTCCAATTTGCCATAAAATACCTTTTTTGCAACGCAGAAGAAATTTTCATATGTCAGAGCTTTCTGCCAGCCCTTTTGAACAGTTCATCGTGCCACAAAAAACTTGCCCTGCTCATAACGTTCCATTTATACAGGGTGTCTGGTAGCAGATTTATATTTTCAGACTTAAATAAAAAACGTAATAATTGATACAAAGTTTTATTAAGAGTATTGAATGATAGAATGGAAATGCGGATTTTATTTTTTAAAGAGTATGTCATTCAGATGTCTTGAACACACTGTTCAAAACGGAGCCTTGTGTTCTGCACCACACGCTGCAGTAAACTTGGTTCAATTGAGCTGATTTCTCGAAGAATACTTTCCTTTAAAGCCAAAATAGATTGGGAACTGTCATTATAAACCCTCTCTTTGAGGTAGTCCCATAAAAAAAATCCATGGTAGTTAGATCGGGTAACCTCGGTGGCCATGGGATGTCCCCAAAGCGACTGATCAGTTTTTGGAAGAAATTTTCCCGCACCAAATTCATCGAAGCTCTGGCTGTGTGTGCAGTTACCCCATCCTGTTGAAACCACGTATGTGAAGAGTACGATATAGCTCAGGCAAAAAATAATTCCGTAATCATGCGTCGATAATTTTCACCGTTGACATTCGTCGCCTGGCCTCTAGAATTTTCGAAAATAAAATGATATAATTATCTCATGTGTGGATAAGGCACACCAAACAGTTACCCTGGGCAATGCAATGGTTTTTGATGTTTCAATCGAGTTTTACGGGTTCTTGGAGACCAGTAACGGCAGTTTTGCTTGTTGACGTGACCGTTCAAATGAATATAAACCTCGTCGTTCCAAAATATGGGATTTACAGTGCGAAAACGCTCCGACATCGTTCACAAAAATTTTTCCGTAAATCTTAGTCAATTTCTTTCAGTTCTTGAACGATTTGAATTTTAAAAGAATGGAACTTCAGATGCTTTTTTTAAATTTCATGAATAATCGCTCTTGGAAGTCCCAGTGAGGCTGCTCTTTTCCGTAGTGACAGTCGCGGATTTTCACGTAAACTGTTATCAACCAGTTAAAAGTTTTCGAGAGTCCTTGAAGATCGACTGGGCCCTGGCCGTGGGACATTCATAGCCGAAACTGTTGCGCGGAATCACTGCACCCACGAACGAATTAAATTTACACCGAATACCGAACTTTGAACAAAACTGTCGACGAGCAATTGCGTTCGAATCATTGCTCTTAAAAAATGTCTCCACAGCGAACACGCGATGCTCACTCGACCACTTCGACATCGTGACTAACAAATCCGCACAATCGATAATTCCAACGGCGTCAGCCTCCCTCCGCACCGTTTATTGCTTTTTAAAATAATCGTATTTAAAAATATAAATTTGCCACCAGATACCCTGTACTAAAGCTAAACTGTCAAATGATAAACTCAGCTTTTTTCCTTATCATTTACTTTGAAATATCAGCAAACTCCAAACTTGTATGAATTTCAAGATAACCTTTATGAACCACTTTTCTAATTGGACTTAACGATATTTTATGTATTGGCACTTTTCTTGGTATTATTGAGTTGATGTGGGTATGATTTTTCCTTAACATGTCCGAAGTTTGTAACAAATACAAATAAAATTTACCACAAAATAATACAATCTTGTGAAAGGAAACCACATACCTACCAACGTGCTCTATTTTCGTTAGTATTAGAAAAAACTGCCTTAACCAAATAAATTACATCCCTTTGCAATAAATTCGCATTGCAAGGAAAAAGAAAATCACAAAATATACAAAATAACATAAAATTTCTTACATAATTTCATTTCTTCGAAAAATGTTCAGCCATGTTCAACTCAAACTTTGTTTATTTTTTTTTTTTTTATTGACAATAGAAGAAAATTTTACTCCCAAATGACACTTTTACTGACAACATTGACCACAAAACTTTTACGAAAAAATAATATTTATGGATGTTTGTGCATGCAACTTTTACTATATATAGACGTGGCAACAATATGTCTATTTGGGCAATCACACAATGTTATTTCTCTATTCTTGTTAAAAAAAATATGTATGTATATATTTGTAGCATTTTTTTCATAACAAAAATAAAAATACTTTAAAAAATTATAAATTTTTTTACAGAAAAGTTTGACCACAATGACATTACAAGAATATACCAAGAAATATAAGAAAAGTTTTCCTTTTTGGTATGTTTTCTTTGCTTTTTTTATATGAAAGTTTCATTGGACGGAAAAGAAAGTGTGATCAAAAACGTTTGCTTTGATACCTTATAATAGGTTAATATTCGTATATGCATTTCGTTTTAGTTTCATCAAATTTAATAAAGAAAATAATAATAATAAAATGTATACATGCAAAAGTTTTCAAGTACTCGTATATCTTGAAGTTGGCTGCGGTTGGTCTAATTCCGCAAAAAAAGCGAAAACTCGACTAAATGCTCAAGTCACCGTTTTCCCGCTAATGGCCGCAAAAAATTATTCTCTTTTTTTTCAAGTTTGCTCTTGTTTATTCACAGCTTAGTTCTTTTGAAAATAAGTTTCCTGTTTCATAACTTTTTTTTGTAGGGCATCACTTTGAATCGTATGTACTCGTATATATTTTTACCCAGTCTCTTTTTTATTTATTCAAACACTTTTCTACTGTGAATTAAATAAAAATGTAAATTTCTTTTGAGAGAACAAATTAAATTAAATATTTTTTTATTTTAATTGCCAGCTGTCTTTGTTGCTTTCAGACAATATTTCTTTCTTGGAAATGGAGTTTTTTTTCTCTTTTTGTGTCAAAAAGCCTTTCATTTGAATATGTTGCAAAAGGAAAGAAAGGAAAAAACAAAATAATATTAAAGAAATGAAAACAAAGAAAATTCATAACCATAATGAAAACATTCAATGAAATTATATAGATATACGAGTACATATGTATGCAAATACGAAATGCGTTAAAAAAGACTACTGTGATAAAAAAAATGTAATAGGTAAATGTAAACAATTTTTACATTTCGATGCCGGTCGAATCGTCAAATCCGTGAACGTACAACTCGTCACGTAAAAATCCCATTTTCGGATTATGACATACGTGAACGAACTGATTGACGTATTACTTAATTCGTTTTCGTACGATGGTCGATACGATCATGAATGTGACGATTTGAGTCCAGTTTATTATTTATTATTATTTATTTTGCATTAATTAAATTATTGTATTCTTAAAAATTATACGGTAACGTAACTGTAAGTGTAGCATAGTTTTAGGCTCCATAACCGTTATAAATCTAAATCCACACATACAATTTATTTATTTATTTTATTTATTTATAATAAAAGATCTATGGAGTAGTAGCAATTAATTAAACAATTTTTACATAATAAAAACTAATTATTAACATTTAAGAACAAAATAATGTTACGTTTTATAATATTAACGTTTATGGAATAATCAATGAAAACATAATAATCATTAAAGTTTCTGCATAATCTCCTCAAAGGGTTAGCGTTCTCATAGTTCGTCTGATGACATTTGAGATACAGTGGTGTAAAGTTCCTTGTTGTTCTAGCCGGAATATTGAAATTGATTTTAGTTAACAGAAATTCTGAACAGACAGATCCATTTATCAGATTTACTACGAATATCACGTTAAGCATTAATCTTCTACTTTCCAGAGTCGGTAATTTAATAGTAGAGACCCTTGCAGAATAAGATAGAATATTGGAATTTGGGTTCCAAGTTGTGTTTCCCAGGCAAAATAATAGAAACTGTTTCTGAACTGATTCAATACGATTCTTCTGATAATCGATGTAAGGATCCCAAATAATAGATCCGTATTCAAGAATAGGCCGTACTAATGATGTAAATAATTGTTTGGTAATCATGCAATCAGTAAATTCTTTAGCCCAGCGCTTAATGTATGCTAGTACCCCACGAGCTTTGTTAGTCGTCATGATAATATGATTATTGAAGTTTAATTTTGAATCAATTAGGACACCTAAATCGAAAAATTCAGTAACAGTTTCGAGCTGATATCCTCCAAACGAAAAAATACACTCAGAAATAAAGTTTCGTGAAAACCTCATATGCTTGCACTTTTTCAGGTTAAGAGACATCATGTTGATTTTGCACCAATCAAAAAAACTTTCCACGTCACGTTGTAAGTAATTACTATCGGAGATATTGTTATAACTTAGATAAATCTTAACCTCATCGGCATACATTAACACATTACTATGTATATGTTATTATACTCGGTAAATCATTAAAAAAAATGGAAAATAAAATTGGTCCCAAGTGACTCCCTTGGGGGACACCTGATTTAACAACGAAGTTCTTAGAGGTAACGTTATTGAAAATAACGCACTGCTCCCGGTCTATAAGATACGATCTTATCCAATTCCATGCATTAGTTGACCATCCAATAAGGTGAAGTTTCAATAATAATAAAGAATGATTTACCTTATCAAAGGCCTTGCTGAAATCGGTGTAAATGACATCGGTCTGTTGCTTATTGTTAAAACCTTCATGAATTAGGGTTGTAAGTTGCAAAAGATTTGTTGTTGTTGAGCAGCCTTTTCTGAAACCATGTTGATGAGCAGATAAATAGGATGATACTTGATGACTAATGTTGTCCGTAATACACTTTTCGAAAAGTTTAGGAATTGCACTAAGCTTAGCAATACCTCTGTAGTTAGCTATGTTTGATTTATTACCAGATTTAAAAAGCGGAATAATATACGAATCTTTCCAAGCTTTAGGAAAATAACCCTGTTCAATTGATAAGTTAAATAATATTTCAACGGAGTAGAAAGTGCGTTTGCACAATGCTTTAAAACACAGCTGGGTATACCATCAGGTCCACTATAATATGACGATTTTAGGTTTTTTATGTCAGATAAGATTTGTGATGTACTTATTGATGAAATTTGTATTGGTTGACTTTCAACAAGTGGGTACGGATATGAGGTAAGTGTATACTGGGTGTCCGAATATGTACTTGCGAAAAAGTTTGCAAATAAGTTGCTTATGTTTAGACTATCACTGGATTCGCAATTTTCGTATTTTAATACATTGGGGTAACCAGAAGATTTACGTTTAGAATTAACGAATTTATAAAACGATTTTGGGTCGCGTTTCAAATTGTTTTTAATGTTGTTTATATAATTTTTATACAGAAAGTTATTCATTGAATTATAATTAGATCTTGAAACAGCGTATTTAGCATAATCAGATAGGATACCAGATTTTTTATATCTTTTAAAACATTTATTTTTTCTATTCTTTAACATAGATAACTGCTTTGAATTCCATGGCGGGCCAGTTTTAACTAAAACTTTTTCTTTCGGCACACATTCATCAAAGTAATTGAAAATAGTGTTGTAGAATGCTTGTATTTTAGAATCGAAACTCGATGGAGAGTTGCTCGTACTGCATAACATATTCAGCCAATTGCCATCCAAACTTGTTGAATTAAGATTTTTCACCACCTTGGGCCTGTTTCTCAAAACTTACAAGTGTTGGAATACAAGTAAAATATTGTGAAAATATTTTATTATAGCTATGCTATTAATGCCACGACACAGGAGCTAGAACGTGATTTTCGTAACAAAAATAATCGACACTGTTACCGTTATAAATTTATTTTTGTTTTGATTTCTTTGTAATTAAAACCAGAGTACGAAAATAAATGAAACAAATTGTTTGATTTTGTTTTGTTTCGTTCTTTGAAGTGTTCACTCACTTCACAAAAACAAAACAAAACCACTGCGAAGGATTGCTCAATATGTTTTTGTATTATCTATTTTATGTATTTGTTGATAAATATTATACAAAGTAAATTTGCATAACATGGTTGCACACGGAATCCTAAAAAATATTAAATTTACTCTAATATACAGAAAACGTACCAAAAACTTCCATCTTCATTTTTTCACTTACCAAAAAAAGTAACAAAAATGTTTACTCTGTACATATTCAAATTTTCAAGTACCAAAATCTGGTTGAGAGCTTTTTTAGCAGAAGAAAATACAATTTAAATTTTATCTCCTTATATATAAGCCTTAATAACTTAGAAGATAAGTAGAGTAACAAAAAAGTACCAAAAATCGTATTTTTGCCCTTTTTTGTCCCACTACCTGTACAAGTTTCCAAATATCTGTGCGTTTATTTTTAAACTTGATTATGATACTTTTTTAATTTTGCATCCACTTCAGTTAGATCCGGATTTATAAGGTTACTAATTTTGAATTTCCAAAAATCCATTGTTTATTGATCTCTACATCGGAAGAAAAATCTACATGCAATAATTTTGTATTCAGTATATTAATGAACACAAAAATAGCTTTAAAAAATTACCAATAAGTTCTAAAAATTTTTACATTTTGTATAACTGAATATTGAATAAGTACCAAAACGTACTTGTGGTCTTTTTTGGGAGAAAAGAAAACAATTAAATTCTCATTTCTGACCTTATTAGTTCGGAAGATGTGTAGGCTACTTCAAAAGTATAAAAATTATTGTTTTCCCCTTTTTGTCAGTAGCACAAAATTGTTTTCGAGAGCGAGCAATCAACCCCATTTTTTTTGGTACTGTGTTAAAGTGACGTCGATGTCGACAACTGGAATAAGGGTGAATGTTTTTTTTTTTTCAAAAAAGTACCCAACACCTGTTTTTTATATTTTGATTTTATTATGATGCTTTATGAATTATATGTCTACATACCTAAATTAGATCCGTTGAATTTACCCGTTTTGGCCGCCTTAGCATTTGATTTTCTGAAAATATCTTCTATGTAAGTGGACTATACCTAAGGAAGGGAGCGTACACACAAAATTTCAAATCTAGATTACCGTCAGGCAGTCGCGTTACCCTTTTTATGTACATACATATATAGAGTATTATTAAAGCAATTTCTTCTCCCCTTTCCTCTCTTTTCAGTTATCGCTTTACACAAATCGCCGTAGATCCCCAGATCAAAACCCCGGGCGGTAAAACGTATGATGTGATATTTGTGGGCACTGGTAAGTAGTTAAAGTCTTAATCTCACTTTAAGTAACATTAAATAAAATATTGGTTGATTTTTCTTTTAGATCATGGGAAAATTATAAAATCCGTAAATGCTGAATCAGCTGATTCGGATAAAAAAATTACCTCCGTGGTGATAGAAGAAATTGATGTTTTGTCAAAAAGTGAACCCATACGAAATTTGAAAGTAGTGAGAACAATGCAGTATGGTGAGTAAAAATTGCAATTAATATATATTTAAGCATATAACCACATCAGCGGTCAGTAAGCACTTACTGAAAAACTGAATTTTTATTGTAATTTAAGTGGTACTGAAAAGTGTACATATATATGCTCCATATGAGCACTGAAACAAATACTTAAGACTGTGTGGCAGTGCAAAAATACTAAAAAAAATTTATGATATAGGTTAAAGCGAATTAATATCAGGTGACGATTTTCACCACTTGTGATGTCGGGTGTCAGATGTGAACACACATTTTCAGTACATATTTTTGACATTCCAATTATGCATTTTTTCAAAGCGAAATGAATTGAGTCCACCTCATATGAATATATGTACATTGGTATAGGCCGAAAGCCTGGGGGCAAATTAAGGCATTCGATACGACTCGTAATTTAAAAATATTTCAAGAGAGTTTATATTGAAATATTTTTAAATGACGAGTCGTATCAAATGCCCTAATTTGCACCCTGGTTCGAGGCGAATCCATATTAGGTGGTCACAACTTCTCAGGTGACTATTTTCACCGCTTGTAATTTGAATACACTCAAAATAAAATTCAAGCCATCCGTACTTAAATCAACCCAAAGCGGTGTCATAAGTACGGTAAGTACGGATTTAATTAAATCAAGTACAGAAGGCTTGATTTGAGTACAGATTATTTGATTGCTAAATACTTAATTTTAGCCGTATTTGATCCCGAATCCGTATATGAAATAATCCAAAAACGTGATTGATTTCAGAAAAACTGATATTGAATCAATCTCAAAATGCACTTGATTCAGGAATTTTCAAGTTGATTTAATCCTGTAATATTGAATCAATCTCAAAATACGCTTAATTTGAGTATTTATAAGTTGATTAAATTCCGAATCCATAGTCAATTTAAGAAACTCCAGGATTGGTTTTCAAACGTAATCTTGTTTTCGGATTGATTTAAGTAAATGTTAGTTCTATTCGCACTTAAATTTTTAAGTACGATACGTACTAAAAGTAAGTGAAAAAAACTTGAATTTAGTACGGTTTTTTTCTTTCTTTCTGTGATATTAAAAGTATAAATTTCTCAAAGCGAATTGAGCCAACTATACTTTATATGAATTTCCCTTGTCCTGATTAAATACAGGGCGAATTGACCTTGCAACGTTGTTAGACAAAAATTCAATTCACACTCTTAGCTAAGAATATTTTTAGCACATTTTATTGACAATATTGTAAGATCTGATAATCGTCTGTACACTGCTTAGAACACATTTTTCATAAGTTGTGTTTTCTAAAACTAAGTCTAGACGATATGTTGAATCAGCATATTTATGATGAAAAATTTGTTACCAGTGCCAACATATCATGTAGGCGCTAAATTTTTTAAACATACCTGTGCTTAACCACATATAAAGGGCATATGTTAACGTTATCAACAAACGTACTTATGTATGTTCATGCTTTTAGCATATGTGTAGACACCATATTTTTACTTTGCAAAAAAATTTACTACGTATGCTGAGATATATGTGATTTTTTGAAAAGTGTGGGCAAGCTTTTCAGCATACGGCAAATTTGATAGCACATATAATTTGTATTGGTTTTTCTTGCTGTTGTACAGTGGTATGCAAATATGCTAAGTCTAAAAAAAAATTTAAAAACACCTGGTAAGTCCAGCGGAAAACAATATACACTTGAATTAATTTAGCAAATAAATTTATTGTTTTCCCAGCAAAAAATAAATTAACGCGTTCAAAATGAAATAGTGTTTCATGCTTTCTTGAGCATTTGTTTCTTCGAATGCATTCTGAATATCATCGCAAATCGTAAATAATTCTATAGTTTTCGAACTCTTTAAAAACGCATGCGATATTACTGGATAATATATTGAAATAAATATACAGCGAAAAAGGCATACAAAAATTGAATTAAATCATCACATTGACACATTTTCATAAAACAAGTTTTGTCTCCAACAAATAACAAGAATACAATAGCTTAGTGGTGGAGAGTGTGCCTTGACAGTGAGAACAGCACTGTTCGTATCCTGGTTGCGACAAAATTTTTTATTTTTTGTTTGTTTTGTATTTACGTGAAAAAACATCATCGAATCAGGGAACTTGCATGAGTTAAATTCATTAATTTTAATGGATATTAAAGTATTTAAATTCTCGCACAAACACAAGATCTCCAATGACAAGCTAATGTAAAAATCATGAATGTTTCCCTTAAATCGAACCAATGCGCCATCACTTGAACATATGATTCAACACATGATTTGTCACGTTTTTTTTTCTTGCTAGGTTAATTTAAAATAACAAAATTAATAGTGTCGTTGTCCTCACACACATTTAGTTTCAATAAATTTCGAAAAAAAATTTTCCCTCCTGAAAAACTAAAAAAAGGACTAAGCATATTTGTCGACTAAGTCACTAAAAGCGATAATTGATACAAATTAGTAATAAAGAAATAAAACTGTCCAATTTAAGCATTTAAGCAAATGCTCACGCTTAACATTTATATCAGCATACGAAATTCAACATATAGTTTAGACACAAGAGTTGTATGCTAACTTATATGTTGTGTTATAATTTGCTGACATATGACGACTTGAAAAAATTTGGTATGTACTTTCAGCACGCCATCTAGACGCCATACATATACATATGCTGATGGGGGGGGGGGGGGATTTGTTGTTATTTTAAAGCATACGCATACTCATATAAGCATATATTTGGTGATTCAACATATTGTCTAGACTTAGCGTAATAATGAATATTATTACCCGTATTATAAAATAAATTACCAGTATAGTTTTATTTGAATATTTCAACTCAACATTTATTTTCTATTTTATTTTTATTTGCTGCGTATTTATTTACAGATCAACCCAAAGACGGCAGTTACGATGATGGTAAATTAATCATTGTCACTGATAGTCAAGTGATTGCCATACAATTGCATCGTTGTCACAATGATAAAATCACCAGTTGCAGGTGAGTTTTGTGAAAAAAATATTTTTCTGCTTATAAAGTTTTCACTGTTAAATACACACATGTAGATAGATGATGATGATAAAAAAGAATTTATAACGCGAAAAAATCAAATTTATTTAACCAAAAAAAAACATAAAAAATAAATAAATAAAATGTACGGACTAACAGAAACAGCATCATCATCCACTTTACTAAGGATTTTAGTTTAAAAAAAAAATAAATAAAAATAAAATATTAAAATTGTTAAAGTCCTTTATAAACTTGTCTGTTGTGCTGCTAGTTGGCGATGAGGAGAGTCAGAGCAACATAAAATTTATATATTCAATATAAGATTTTTTTTAATAAAACCAAACTTAACCAACGACTTTTGCCGCTTGTTGTTAAAAAATATATTTATATATGTGTGTGCATATTTATAAAAAATGTTTTTATAAACTTTTTTTCTTATATTATTTCTCATCCTTTTTTTATAGTGAATGTGTGGCACTGCAGGATCCATATTGTGCCTGGGATAAAATCGCTGGCAAATGTCGTTCGCATGGTGCGCCACGTTGGCTTGAAGAGAACTATTATTATCAGAATGTCACGACTGGCCAACATGCTGCATGCCCCTCAGGTTGGTATCGCAACAACAAACACTCTTACTATCATTTAATTTTCGCCTAACAGGCGAAATATAGTCATTGAATGAATGTTACAGTGGGGTTCGATGGGTGCTGTATTTGGGTGTGCATGTGTATGAATGTGAAACTATCAACTATAGTTACATGTGTTGGGTTCCTTCATGCTCCCTTTGTTGTTGTTTTCTTTTTTATTATTACATGAGCGTGTATGTGCTTTTATCATTGGCACATGTGTTATAGACGACAGACATCACCAACAACAGAATATAAAGATGCAAATAGTGGCCTATGGTTTGTTTTTTACTTTATTTTTCATTTCACTATAATTCATGTAATTTATTCAAAAAAAGCATATGAAAGTTTAAATAATAAGAACTCTTCTACTAAATTTATCCACCAAATTTCAATTTTTCAATATGTAATGACACGCAAAGTCTTTAAAATTTTCTTTTAAAATTTTGTTTCACTGCTGCTCACGCAAAGTTTTCTATGACAAATTTTAACCATTCGGCTATTGAAGTGTTAACTATTTAAACCACCATATTTTTTTGCGCGCAATTATTTTTTTATTAATTCAAAATTGCATAATGTGTGGATATAATCAAAATTTTAGAGTCTAATCACTTTAGCTGGATGTGGCTACCTTTTGCCTTGACTAAGACGTTCAAATCGTTAAAAAAAATGAATTGCATACTGCACGAATACAATCTTGCTGTATTTTGGCCCATTCCTGTGCAATGTCTTTCTGCAGCGCATCCCTACTGACCACCGAGAGAAATATATTCGCGTATGTCTATTCATTTGTATAAGAAGCCGATTGTGGTTCGGCACTCTGGTGCCAGTTTGGACTGCAGTGATACTGACATATACACATGTATGCATATGTGTAGTGCTCACCTTGCTCTTCTAAATAAGCAAAGGGATTTGTCCATCAGATTTGCATCAGGCGAATTCAAAAGCCATTGTGTGAACGAAATTAAGTGTGGGTCATGGCTTTTTAACCATTCTTTGTTCACACGAGCTTCATGAGACGGTGACGGGCCTTGTTAGAACGTCCATAGTTTACCTTTCAAAACATTTTCCCGGTAATAAGTTGCTTCAGGGCTCGATGAAAATGATTGTACAGCGTCCATCGGCGGTCACAATTACTGAAAATAGAGATTTACTTCAAGTGACCGTTTGCAGCCTCAAATTTTCGTGAATGCTCATTTTTTCTGAACTGCTCAATAGGAATTTAGTTTAGGAATTCGCCACGTTCGTGGAAGCGCAACAACTCCTTTGTTCTTTGGAGTCTAAGTTTTGTAGCTTTTATGTAAGATGGTGTGGTCTTTGGAACTCATTTTGGCATTTGCATCGGATGCTGTGCTGAGATATTTTCACTTCTTTGAGCATTTAATTTATGTAGCGATACACAAACATTATTCACTTTAAGATGGCTCAGCTCACGAACAGTAGCTGTTTGTGATTTTATAGCCAAATATAAAGCAATTACACTATTAACTTGTGCATTCCATTTCGAATAGCTTTTGTTATATAAAACTTAGATGCAAATGCTTGTGCCAGGTTTTAAACAATATAAAAAACTAAGAGTACAGCGCACTTGGGTAAATTGAAAAGAAGATAGAGAAAGAGAGTAAGTGAGAGGGTGAGAGGAGGGTGAAAAAAGTGTATAAGTAGAAAAGAGATAATAGTTATTTTATAGAAGGTGAGAGTGGTTCAAAAATTTGTTAGGGGTGTGGGGGGGGGGATCAGCGGCTATACCAGCCACTGTTCCTAATATAAAAGCTCAAGTTCCTGAGTTTGATTTCCAATAACTCGCATAGGCTGCCGAACGATATTCTGCCAAGGAGGTGAAGACGGAGATCCTCCAGAGCGGGACAAAAACAGAAAAAATGCAGGATACTCTCTTCCTCTTCCGCGTCATTGCAACTGTAGCAGTAGTCATTAAACAGGAGACCCATATGTTTACGATAGGTTCCGAAGGCAAAGTGGCCGGTTAATGGAGTTTAGGCGAGTCCAGATAGTCCTCGCTATTGCGCCATATGTCTTGAGCTAATTCAAGAAAGGTAACATCGAAACGTCTCCAGCAGGACGACTCTAATCCTGGGAGCCCACAGATATTGTCGATATCGACTGAGCTTAGTAGGGTTCTCCTCTTTGCCAGGTCATCTGCAACTATATGCCTGAAATAGTCCCGTTTCCATGCACCCAGTTTAGTAAAATGTTTAAGTGCTGCGCGAGTACATCCAAGGCTTTGCGGCATTCTTGGGCAAGAAAAGATGTGGTATAACACCTATGAGGGATTTAATTGCAGATAAAGTTGGCAACACTTCAATCGCTTAAACCTGTATATAACGAAGGAAAACCGAAAAAGCGAAATAAGAACAAAGCAACTTTGCGAGTACAACAAAGTCTAGACGCGCATCCATTCTTTTTTTCTTCCTCTCCTACAAACTCAAAACCTTGCAAAGTAATCTTTGTTTAAAAATTCTAGGTTTGCACTATTATAGACCTTTAGTCTGGTCTAATAGTCACTTCCCATAACCAGTTGATTCGATCACGTATTTTTAGTTTGGGATTAGGGCATTTGACATCGAACACATTCCCCTTATCATCGTTGGTGTTTTACAAATTCAACTTCGACGTTTTTGTAACGTCGAACATTGCGACATTATTTTTTGAATTTGCAACCAAAATATTGTATTCGCAGACAAAATGCGCCAACTACAATAAGGCACATTGTTTGGGTCTAAATTATAGTGGAAATATTTACTTTTGAGGACTTGAAGTAAAGTAAATTCGTATCATATGTACTGATTTAAACCTAAACTTTTTGGCAGCTCTTCATTCGATCTGGATTTATATTCAAGCTATTGAAAAAAATGTTTTATTAACTTCAAAAAAAGAGGATGTTTTCAATTCGTTTGCATATATTTATTTAGTGTTTGTTACCTTAACCGATTTGAAGCCTTTTCTTCTCAAATGTGTAATTCTTGCGAACCTTGGCGTCTTGCAGTGACTCAAACTTACTTATATACAAAACAGGGTAAACGGCATCACATCCATTTAAATTTTACATAATATCTTATGTACTTTTTCCAAACAGACAGATCTGTGAAAAGTTCGGAAGTCGAATTTTTTAAAAAGTCAAATGGTTGTTCTTCATGTAGCGACCACTGTATCATAAAAATACAAAAAAAATGGCTTAATTTAATAATAATAAATATTTCTCTCTGCTCCAAGGAATAATAATTTGTTTAATTTACTTGCCAACAACATTAACGCGTTCGTCATTCACAAGTTTCACTGTTCTAACGAAAGGTATCATCAACTCAACCATCAACGAGCAACATCAGCAGGCAAAAACAAAACAGCAAAACGAAATGAGGAAATTGCTATCATGTCTTATTGTTGTTGTAGATGCTGCTGATGTTTGTTGTGTTGTAGTTATTTTTAGTAATGTTGTTGTTGTTACTGTGACCCCTTTATACTTTACGTATTTTACGTAACATTTGTTGTAATAAAAATTTCATGTGTAATTGGAGATTTGGATTATTGCCAAAAGTGAAAATTGCAATTTGTTTTGCTGCTGTTGCTCTGTGATGCTGTGTGTGATAAACAGCATCAGCAGCAACATTATCATCGTCATGATGTTGGTCTATTGTTTCTTTTTGTTGTTGTTATTAAAGTTTTTTTTTTGCCCTGTGGTATTGCCCAGAACAGAACAACCAAACAACGCAACGTAAGTACATTATTACTGCAAGCATTTTTATTTATTTTATTTTTTTATATTTGTTTTATACTTTTTAAACGAGATTTTATAATATTAATGTAATTCAATCTTCTCTTTTGTTGTTGTTGTTGTTGTAATATTTTGGTATCTGGTGCTTTCATGGTCCGTATACTTAAGCACTTAAATGCATTCAAATAAATATTATACTCGTTCCAGTCCAGTACGTATAAGGGTAGTGTACATACATATGTACGATTATGCTATAGAAAAATAAAAAGAAGTAGAGAGCTCAAAATTAAAGAGACATACAATTTCATAATTTTACAATAGTTTTAGACAATCGAAAATATAAAATTCTCTATGAGCATTAATGCCAAGTTCTTCAACTATTTAAGGCAATAAATGAAAAGAGGTATAGACATACTCCTTAGCTCCAAAAAGAGGTTTAAATTTAAATCAAAACAAAGCAACTAGACTTAAGGTGAAAACAAACATAAAAAATATTGCACCTAATTGTAGTAAATTTTAGTTTATGTTTAGTTTTGGATGGGAATTGTTACAATTTAATTAATTATTGTAAACTATATAAATATTAATTTGACTGCACCCGGTCATAAAAAATTCTTGTGTGGCAACACTCTATTCTTGAATAGCTGTTGTTGTTATTTACATTTACTTTCTTTACATACACTTACAACTACAATTTTAAGCTGAAAAAAAGTCAGCCAATGTAGCAATCGTAATGTAAGAAAATAAAAAACATGTTGATTACTGAGTTCTTGTTTCAACTTTGTTATTTATTGAGCTTCTCATTTGTTTAAACGAAAGTTTAATATAATAACTCTAGTTGTTCTAAGAAATTTTTGGGTACAGTTTCCCTGATGATCTGCATTAGCAACAGTAAAATGCGCATAGGATCCAGCTAAACCCCTAAATAATCAATTTTAATGTATTTTTAATAAAAAAAATATTTTACTTCATAAGTAAAATAATAATTTGGGATTATTAGTGCGTTAAAAAATTTTAAACTTAAGTAGTAAATTTTTTACTTCAAAGAAAGTAAAATGAGGCATATTTACAAATAGAGTGCAGATTCGATTAGCGCAACCCTCTATAAGCGCAACACATCGATATTCGCAATATCCAAATTCTTAACATCGATGACTCTGTTAACACAACTTTTTAAAAAACAAGACCTCAGTTAACGCAACTTTGCAAACAAAGTTAATGTTCTCTCTTTGGTTTTGTATTTTACTTTAGTTTTTTATAAATAAATGCAAAACTAAATTTTTTGCATGAAATCTTCTGCTTACGTATAAAAATCATTTTGATTTACCGCTATTCTACGAATGACAAAGAATTGTTTTCTTTTTTTTAATTAAATAAAGCTAACATTTGATTCTTTAATAAACCTTTTTTTGGGGTTTAAATAAGCTTTTTAGTGAAAAACAGACATAGACTTTTTTTTACTCGGTTTTCGCAACAAGCAAATTTCTATTGGTTGCGTTAACCGAATCTGCACTGTAGGTAGATTTCTTGATGTGTTGTGATACTGTATGAATTTTTGCACTCAATTGTATCATTTGCACACTTTTCACTAACCACCATGAAACCCCATTTTATTTAATTTTAATTGAAATTCTATTGGTTGTTAGTTTTTATTAAATTTCTGTCCCTAATGGTTTAAAATTGTTTCATACGAATGAATATTTAATAAAACTACTCGTATTTTTTTAACAAAACCGTTTTTATTTAAAATGACAACAGTTAGTAAAAATAAATAAATAAACAAATAGCCCAATCACGAAAAATAATTTTCTCGAGAAAAAATTCCTCCATTCAAAAATGCCTTGGGAACAAAAAAACAGTAATAAGTGGCATCACCGTATTTCAAATCCAGTTATTTTGCTTCTTGACTTTAGAAATTTTTTCAATTAATTTTCTCATGAAACCTGAAACTGCAAGCCGATTTTTATATAATTTTAATTTTGAATTGCTCTACTTTTTTTCCAGGTAAAATCAATTCTAAAGATGCCAATGTCGGCGAACAAAAAGGCTATCGTGACGACATGGGACTGCTGGATCAGAGGCGTCAAAGTAAAGATCAGGAAATGATCAATATTATGCAAGATAAAAACTTTGAAGGTAAGAAATACGCTTAATATTCTCAATGTTTGGCGTTCATTGTTCATTTCAATTAAATTTATGTTGTAAATTTGTTGTTGTTGTTTTGTTGAAACTGCATGGCTTTTTAACATTTTATGCAGAGAAATTCAATGAAATATTATTTAATATTTATTTGCATGAACTGCAGCACACATACATACATACATACACATGCGCACAAAAAAAGGAATTCGTAATATAAAAGTGCATAAAATATTTTAATTAAAAAGTATTAATACTGTGTGGGAAAAATCTTTGATTTTTTTATTGAATTAAGAAGATAAAGTTGGAACAGAATGTGTATGATTTTATAGAAAACGGAAATTGTTAAAAACCTAAATTTTCCTCACCATTAGCTGTAACATTCTGGTCGATGCATTTTTTGACGAAATACGGACAAATAATTATACCCTTCCAAAGAGAACATTTTTTCTGGAGAATGCAGCGACGATTAGAAAACGTCATGGGGATCCTGTTCACTTCAAACGCGCCAGTTTTGTTTATTGACGTATATGCACGCAAGCCAAGACAAACAAACAAATAATTCTACCGTACCATAGAACAGGGGTTCCCACCAAATTGTTTGTAAAAATTTTTTTGTGGCGGACCTCCTTTGAAATCTAAGATGCCTTTCGGTTTCTTAGGTTGAATTAACAATTAAAAAAAAATTAAACTTTTTGGTCGAAATACGTCAACCACGATAATTCTCATTGTCTCTTCTTTGACATGTTTAAGATTCACTTCACATTTTATCAAACTAAATAAAATGACAATAAAAACAATATCAGCTGTTTTTGACAGTGACGGCAATAACCGTCAGTGGAGAGTCTGGTGTACTTTATATTAAACAGTAAGGAATTAGTAAAATCTCAATTTCACTAAAAAAAAGAAAACTTAAAAAAAGTGTGTAGAATGAAAATAAAAACACTGTTTTTTTCAGCTCTTCACGCGGATCCCTTAATTGATTGATATGGACCCCAGAGTTCCATCGACACCCATTTGGGAACCGTTATCACAGAGAATACTTTTTCAGAAGGATGAAGCGATGTTTAGAAAATATCATGAGAATTCTCTTCAGTCCAAATGCGACAGTTTTGTTTATTGACGTATCCATTCAAGCCATGATGAGCTTCTTATACTCGTAGTAATAAAATATGGCATCCTAACAAGTACACTATGATTATAAAAGTGGTGGCAAATTCGGTTTTAGGAGTGAATTACTACAATGGAAACCATAGCAAAGCGAATACAAGAAAAGAATCACACACATTATTTTATCAGAAGAAGCAATAAAAAATGAAATTTTCGAGTTAGTGATGCAGAATTAATCCTCATATCCTTCTGTATATTGTGTAAAAATTTCATACAAATATCTTGTCTACTTAACTCTTGAGAGAAAAATAAAATTTTCTCCCTCCATTAAGTTGTGTGTAAATTGGAAACTTCAAACTCGTTTTCTGGCAAACTGATTTTTTTGAGTTATGACGTTCTTTGAGTAAATGAGCGATATGTTAAGTGAAGAGATATGTTAGTATATATATGCCATAGACAGTATGCTGACAGTATCACGATATACATATGTACAATGCGCTTTTGGCAACAACCACAGATTAAACTTTTGCAAGACATTTTACAAAAAAAAAAAATACAACCGCATGTACATATAATTTTTATTACATACTAAGTTTTCGCAATGAAAAATTTATTTTATTATTTATTTATTTGTTTATTGCTTTTATTCTTTTGTTATTTAATTTTTTTTGTTAACGCATGTGTCAGTTGAATTTTTAATTAAAAAATGTTTCAAATCAATTTTATTTTAATTAACCACCAATCATCACAGCTCTGTAATTAACAACAGAGTTGTTTTTTAATAAACGGAAAAAAATTAATTTGCACTTTTTATTTTGTTTTGTTTTTAACAATTCAACTTCTGTTATTTTTATTGATTTTGTGCATCCTAATTCATTGAAATACATTAAATGAAAAAACCCCAAAAAAAGTTTTAAAACGTTAATCAACTTCTTTTTTATATTTATTCTCTTTGTTCTTTTTTTACTTTTGGGATCTTTTTTACATGTTGTTGTAAAATTTATAAATGTTGTTACAAAAATAAATTAAAAAATAAAACAACCAAACACATTAAAAAAAAAACAATTTATACCCTACTTACACACATGCAAAAATTACTTTGATTGGTTTTTATCAATGTTTGATGTTTAATTGATGTTGTTGGTATCTGCCTTACTCTTTTACACTCTATATCCACTGTTATCACCCAAATGTTTTTGCAACGCAACCGTTATGATGTTATAAAACCAACCATACTGATTGGACATATATTCACCACATTACATCTATGATACCACCTATACACTCACACACATATGAACAAAACAAAACAAAACAACAAAATATCAATAAATACACTTGCAAAAAAAAAAAATACAAAATACAAAATGTTAATTAAAATTGAAATAAAACACATTGTGTGTGAAATGTGTGCAACTGTAAAACTAATCAAAAAAGGTCCACAAATTTCTCCAGATATAATCAATGCTCAGTATACTGTTGAGACCCTAGTGATGGCTGTTTTAGCGGGTTCGATATTCTCGCTCTTAGTAGGATTCTTTACAGGCTATTTTTGTGGCCGTCGATGTCATAAGGATGAAGATGATAATCTACCTTATCCGGATACGGAATACGAATATTTTGAACAAAGGCAAAATGTTAATCGGTAAGAGCATCATGCATTTGGGAAATTTACTTTAATGCAAAAATCACATAGACCACTGCAAGCTACACGACTTCAAATGCCACACCCTTAAGGTTAATAAAATTTCATTTGGAACCTAAACTTTGTGTATTTCTCATAATTAAACTTAAATTTGTTTAATTTTCAATTCATATTTAAGTTTTACAAATCTTCTTCCCTATATTACATTCACTGGGACTGATAGCGTTAAAATATTTCGCGGAGGATTCACGATGGAATTTTTCCCTTTGAGGGGAATGAAAATGTCACGGGAACAAAAATTTCACTTTTTATTCGCAATAGGGGTGATTTTTTACATGAATTTCGGGTTGTTCTTTCTGCTAAATAATATGCAATAATTTTTTAGCTATCATTGATTTCACAATTTGTTTTATATTGGCAGCAATTTATTTGCTCATTGTTGCCAACAAGAAATTGGTTTAATTTGACTACAACGACAAAATCAGCATAGACAAAAACATGCAGCGTGTTGCCTTGTTGTTCTCAAATTAATTGTTTTCTTATAAACGTGTGTAATCTATTTTTTACTTAGTGAAGTCGTTAGCTTGCTGTGGTGAATATGTTTTAATGCTTAAATAAGCAAATTGAACTTATTCAGAGAGAAGTAAATTTTAAAATTGTAACATAAAACCTAAATTGCAATTCTTTAGAAAGATTATTAGCTTTATAATTTTTAAGTCAGACCAGCTTAATTTTCCTTTTCAAACACATACTTCTAAGTAAATACTAAAATTTATTTTTCTATTTTTTATTACAAACAAAAAACCGCATAGAATTCAAGCTGAGCCCAAATTATTACCGCAAGTTGAAGAGGTAACCTATGCTGAACCTGTTTTATTACCTCAGCCACCAAGTCAAAATAAAATGCATTCACCAAAGAGCACTTTACGCAAACCCATGCAACATCATGGTGCACCCAATTCGGAAACATTCTTTCAATTTCAGCCTGATGGCTACAATACACAACAAACATATCGTTGTCGAGACAATTTTGGTACTTTAAGATCTCATCAAGTTATGGTATGTACACATATTTCTCATACATAATTTGAAAAAAAAATGCTTAATTGTTTGTTATGCAAACTATTTTCAGGGTGATAATTATCGACGTGGTGATGGCTTTTCCACCACTCGCAGTGTCAAGAAGGTAAGTTTTTTTGTTGCATTTCAAATACACAATCATTCATAAATATAAAATAGTCATTAAATAAATGTTCTTGATGTTTAAATGTGCGTCTTATATTACATTTTTATTTATCATAAACATAATTAGCTTGAACACTCACTCACAGTCGTCGATTGGTGTATTTTTTTGTTTAATATATGTATACATGTATCGAATGTATGTTACATAAATGTAAATGTGTAGCTTATCTCTTATAAATATTTATATGGTAGTTTTGTACATACGCATAAATATAATTTATTATACATATTTTATTTTATTTAAGTAAACTTTTGATGTGCAGTAGTTAGAAGGTGTTTAAGTGTTCACAGAAGCATGATAACTGTGTGTGTAAAACATGAATTTTATAAAACATTTCCTTGAAAAAAAATGCCATTATATTTATTTTAATATTTAGGAAAAGATTCATGTACTCGTATGTATGAACATACTTTGCTCTGTAAAGAAATATCTTGTCTGAGATAAGGACAAAATAAGATTTCTTTTCCTTAAATCTGTACAAATGTATGGTATTAAAATTCAATAGCTTTAGCTGTTGCCAAAAATTAATTGTATTAGAAAACAATTTAAAATTTTTTTAAATTTATTTCATTAGAAATATAACTTTGAAGAAGATTTTGGGCAAGATTGTTTGATTTGTCATTATTTAAAAAAAGAGTCCAATTGACTAACCAGTTTCCTTTAAACACCAACCTTTACTAGTATTTTTTTAGAGAAACAAAGCGTGAATGAGTCCACTAAATTCATTAGACCGAACAAATACTTATTTTTTGATCTAGAATCTTTTGTGCATTTTTCTTAGTCCAAATGTGGCAATATTTTTTGTTCAAATGTTCATTGAGCCAGAAATGAGCCTCATCTCTGCACATAATATTGCGATGAAATAATGAGTTGACAACTAATTAATGAAACGCTATTTTGGAAAAAAAAAATTGCATAATTCTTAAGTCCTAGTTTAGTTTTATTGCTAAGCTGATTAGTTTGTTAGGAGAGAGAAGCGTTTCTGTTCTTCTCGTCTCTCTGTCCCTCAAACTAATCAGCTTAGCAATAAGACTTGCATAGTGTAAACTAGGACTAAGTGTTCTTCTGGCGCACAGTGGTTTCTAAGCTTAAAAAAGGTAATAAATATATATATATCTTCTAAACTTTTTACAAGCTACAAAATAATAATAAAACAAATTATATAGTTATCTCTATTAGTTTAGTTTGAATGTATGTACATATGTCTATTTGTACCCTACATCCAGCATGGATCGAAAACTGTTTTTTCTTTTGTTTAAATTTGAAGTTATTGATGAAGAAAAAAATGTCGCACCGATTTTTCTAAATGTATGTAAAATAGTAAGGGTCTTCATGAAAACTCTTAAGCTTCCCATTTGAGCTATTAAGCAAACCTGCGAGACTTGCTCCATGAAGAATTTTTTCAACTTTTGCGCAAACAGGAAATTCAATTTGAAAGAAACGTCAAACAAATTAATCTTAATAAAAATAAAACAAGAAAGCTTGAAGCAATTTGAAAATTTATATAACTATTTATTTATTTACGTATAAAACGTTTAAATTCTGCCTAAATACTCGTATGCGTAAAAATTCAAAAAAAAAACTAAATTGTATTCGAAAAAATTGTTGTTTGTCAAATGCACAATTGCTCAGCCATAGTTTAGGGACTTCTGTTGGCCGCCATATTGAGTTTTGGCTGTCATATTTTTAGTGACACTCCCAAACCAAATCAATTGATTTCAGAATCATCAAAATCGGTCCACGCGTTTGGTTTATATGTATAGTGCCGCAAAGGAACACAAATACATACATGCATATATATGTACATAGCCTCAGCAAAAAAAAAGTGATGATGAAGAAGTAGAAAAAGTACCACATCTACTGAACCAAACCACTTCTAACTTAAGTAAAAACCAATGAATTTTACATTGACGTGTCATTGGGAGGAAATGGTTTACTTTTGACATTCAATAAAAATCATGTTCTTGGTGCTATAAAAATCCGAAATTTGGGTGTGATAATAATTCACTTCACAAAAGTAGTTAAATTAGTGCTTTTTATTCAGTGAGTAAAATCACTTGTATATAGTTTGAAAATAATTAAATTTTTTGTTATTTTAATTCATTATTTTTAAGAATAAAAATTATTTGATCTGAAAAGCTTTAAATGTAATTAAAAAAAACACTGGCATTTGGCTTGAGCCAAAAAAGTAATGAATTTGTTGGAAACAAAGTTGTGATTTAAAATTCCATTTGATATGTGGATAAAAATAACTTCTTCAGCATCTAAAAATATTCATTAGATACTTTCGAAGTAATTTAAAAGTGGTTCGTAAGGAAGTCCTCCTTTTATATATATTTTGCTGTGTTGTCAAATCTATTCATCATTAACTCTTATGGAAATGGGTACGTATGAGTAATACATTATTCTACGTACGTAATGTTCAATGAAAACTGCTAAAATTTATAAAAGGTTAAAACTTTCAGCCAAAATAAGAGAATTTGTTTTTGTTTTCAATGTAAGTAAGCGAAAGAAACTTTCTTGTCGACATCGTGGGCCAGGCCGTTAAACTGCAATTTTATTAACTTACCTAAATTTTAATAAAATGTGTAAAAATTTTAATGCTTCTATCACGTAATTATTTCAGCGGCGCCGTTGACCTTCAAATATTGGTTGCGGCTTAGCTTATATCAGCTTTGTTTATTTATTGTGTACTTTAATATTTTGGAAGTCAACTGCGTACGGCAAAGTTTCTTCACGGCTTAGGCATTTTATTTAGATTGTAAATAGCTTTAAAAAAAATACCTAACAATAAAATTTATAAAGCTTTTTTTATGCAAAAATATTTCCGTTATGTGGAATAAAGGTGAATCTTATCGTGAACATATTTTCACCTAATTACAATCGTGAATAATTTTTCCCCAAAAATTATTTCCCTTTTTGTATTCCCCTCATAATGAATATTTTTCACGGGCATTTTTCACTTTATATAATTTCAATATTTTCCTTCGAATTAAATATTAAAAGTTATAAATATTTATTTTTAGGACAAGATTAGGAAGTAAAGTTCACGATTGTTAACAATCACCCTTATCGGAAATAAAAGTTCACGTGAAATGCGTTCCCTTTCCCTAAAATTGTGATCGCCAATGTTTGCGTTGTTGTTGTGTCAGTATACTATTTTCTAATTTTTTTCATCATGTTTTGTTCACGAGAAATATTTCGCGTCAACAAAATGTTCGCCTTTTATTCCCGATAAGGGTTCATAGAGTATGAATTTCTCTGGTTCAAACACAGTAAATTAAAATACTAAAGAATTTTTTTCCACTGCACTTATAATATTTAAAAACACAACTCTAAAGTTAAACAAATTTCATTTAAAACCTTAAATTTGCGTATTTCTTATTATTAATCTTCTTCCGTTTTTTACTTACATTCACTGGCACTGATAGCGGGAAAAAAATTTCATAGAGATTCACGATAGCATTTTTCCCTTCGAGAGGAATATAAATTCCACTTGTTATTCACAATAGGGGTGATTAAAAAATCAGCTGTTCTAATAATTTTTTCTATAATCTTGAAATTACACTCGCTCTCTAAAGTGATTTCCGCTATTAATTTACATTTATTAAAATTTAAGGTTTTTACGTTACACCTATTATAAAAGTTGTTCAAATTTATCTGAAGATAAACGGCATCATAATTTTTGGTAAAATTTAAGAAAAGTTGAATGTCATCAGCATACATCAGAATATTACAAGAGATCCAAGTTCAACTAAAGTCCAAATTGAAACAAGAACTGAATAATTAAATTTTTTTTATATTCTTACTTAACCATTCCTAAATTGGCTGACTTTTTTTTAGCTCGAATTGTACTTGTAATATGTATGTAAAGAAAATAAATGTAAAAAACAACAACAGATATTTCGTCAGCTTATTATTGGTTTGATGAAGAAAAACGACAAAGAAGGTTTACATGAAGTTTTCTCAAAGTATACCCCATAGATTTTTTTTGTATTTTCACCATTGCTTCCGACACATGTTTGGAAGAAATGTGTAAATTTTAGTGAACTTTCACGAATAAAGTTAGAAGTTAATATTACTTTATTGTAAAAGTAGAAATACGTTTTGTGCCGCATACATCACATTTCTTGATTTATTTTCAAAAAGTAGCTTTTTGTGCTCCATACGTATACTTTAGTGCTGTGAATTGAGAATTTTGTTGTTTTGTTTTTTTTTCTTGCTGTCTAGAGAAATAAGTCGATCGTTTTACGCCGATCAAGAAGCCGCCGCCATACTATTTTTAACTCTCGATCCGCTTACACACTTACACAAGAAAAACTAGTAATTGTAGTGTATTTAATATAGAGAATGAAATTAAATGATTTTTGTTATACTCAAACATGCATAATTGAGGTTTCTTTTATTTTATTTTAGTGTTTAATAAGTTTATATTAAAACATTTGTTCGGCGGCTGCGACTGGTTGAATTTTTCTTACGCCACCTTCTTTTTTTATTATTCATTTCTTATAGAATTGAAGCTAAACAAGAGTTAACTTTACTTCGCATGTTTTTGTATGAAGAATTTGACGCAAACGCCAAACTGTGGCATGTACAGCAAAACAATACTTATTAAACCTTAAAATAGTTGAAATGGAGCAAAATGAATGCTAAATATCTCAGAAACCATAATTAATATCGCGAAACATGTTTTGGATTCAGAAAGAAGATATTCAAAATATACAAATATACCCCATATCTATTTTTTTTTTCAAATGGTCGGTGGGTCAAACCAGTAATGGGTTGACGATTTATTGCTTTCACAAGAATAGAGTGCTGCCGCGCAAATATTTTTGACCAAGTGCTGGCAATTTAATAATTGTTGTTGTTTTTTTATTTTTGGGAATTGTTACAATTTAAATTTTAAATTTTTTTAACGCACTAAAAAACCCAAATTAATATTTTACTTATTCAGTAAAATATTTTTTTTTTATTAAAAATATATTGAAATTGATTATTGAGCGGTTTATATGAATCCTATGCGCATTTCAATGTAATGCATTAATATTTTATTGGCATTAAACTTAAGATTTTATGTATACATATTTACATATTTTTAAATTAAGTTGCATGCTTTCTTTTCATAAATATATATGTATGTATTTGTTCTTTTTATAATTTATTCCATTATTTTGTATTTCAATGCTGTCCATTAAGCTTTTGGGGGTTGTTCAAATATCACTCTTTAACTCTTAACTATCTTTAAACTTCTCTATTGTACATTAAAATTGTTACTTTTACTTAATAAAATTAAATACACCAATCGATTTAAAATTATGAAGAGCGTAAAAAATTCAAACAAAATTTATCTCATATCTCTCATACACGTGCGTTATTTACTGCTAACAAATTCGTCATTCATTTTGTAAATCCATTCTATATGAAAAACAAAAACTCCATGGAAAACAAACAACAAACATGTCTATCTATCTATCTTTCTACTTTTTTCTTACCTGTTTTTCCTTTTCTTTCCCATTAGGTTTACCTTTGAGACGGGAGTGGGGCGGCTGAAACCAGTCAGGGATTAATTACCCAAAATATGGTAAATAATGGCAATTTATTATTTTTTTAAGTTTGTTCTTTTATTTTATATATAATTTTCTTCATTTAATTTTTGTTCCATTTCTTTTTTTTATTATTTGATGCAAGGAAAAATTATTGTTAGTCATTAAACGAAAATGCAAAAGAGTTTGAAAGCTTTAAAAATGTTTAGCTTTTTGATAATTTTCTGAAGATTATTTTCTACTGTTCGTATTTTAAAGACATGATTGGAAATTTTTCTTTAAAGTTAAAAAATATTTACATCTTAATAGCAATTTTTAAAATAACTAATTTAAGTTAATTTTTATTTGCACTTGTATTTTTGCTAAGCTTTTGGAAAAAAGCTCTCGCTAGGCTTTAAAACGTGGCGCAATGGGTTTTAATTTAATTACGTTACGTTCTGTTTTAAATATCAGCCATCCCGCATCCTTGTTTTGTTTAAATTTAAGTTTATTTTAAAAGCAGCCTTAAAGCTCTTAACCGACAGCTTTTAAACGATTTTAAGTTGAATATTGACTATCTTTAAGTGGAATGTTAAGTAGATTTGTTGTGTTTGATAGTGATTTGTTAGAAAATCTTTTAGCTATAATAAAAACTTTATTAACACACATTAGCGAATAAAAAATACAAGCCTCATTCACTCTCTGCACATTTAAACACAAACCTATAATGCATTGAATTATATAATTTGTTATTATTTAAATTTTTTATGTATCAAGAAAACTTTAGTTAAGAATGAATGTTTTCAAGTAAAACCTTAATGAAAAAAATTTAGTCCAAAGACAGACACTGCGACACTTTTAGACACTTTTTTACTGTGCCCTGGCTCGTTTAATTTAGTAAAAGCCTGTACAGTTGTGCACATGATATCATCTGAACACAAAAGCTCAGAATGATATCAAAGGCCCTAACTCATTTTTTTTTTAAATCGAGATTTTTGCATTTTTCCATACATTAGATGTTCATCCATCGAAATATACAAAAGACTCATAATCAAATAAATAATGAGTTAGGGCCTTTCTATATTAATGTAACGATATGTACATATATTCTTAGCGGCGCTCAAGAATTCATGAATACAAGTGATAGCAGTAGACTATCGTAATCTCTTCTTAAGTACGAGGCCATATACTCTTGACATGATGTCCTTTAAAGAGGATAAAATATTGGATGTTTGCCAATACAAGCTGATTCACCACTTCCAAATTAAACTTAACACACACCCAAACATATCTCACTTGTTCCTCTAAAGAGGATCAAAATTTACAAATTCTCAGTGGGGGCAGGCATAAAACTGTTTTCTCCTGATTTTACTTAAATTTTTTAAAATTAAGTTTTGATGTTCTGCGAGTCGATTATGGTTATTTTCCCTATGATGATTGTGTATGTGTGTGTGTATTTATCTCATAACTTATAAACGAGGCAATGGATTGGAAGATCACTTAGGGCGACTTTTTGGGTTCGAGATTAAGATTAGTTTATTTCTCTAATTAACTAATCCGAAAATTAACTTAATCTCACATCAATTGAGTTTGATGTTTTTGAGTGGTAGTTTAAACTTCTTGTTGCATGTAGTGTTACCATACTGTGTAACAAAATAGTGGCAACATTTTCTGTGCAAAAGTCATACATGTTATCAACACACTTTGATTTTTTGTGGGAAGAAGAAGAAACTGCCATATTTTATTATTTACAAGCAAAATATTGCGCGTGTTAAAGGAAATAGATAAATAATAAAAAATATATACATATATTTTTAATTATGTGTTTTTAAATTATTTTATCATATAATTTTTACAAAAAGTTATATGTTTCACAAGTGTATGTTGTCAATATTAATATTAAATATTAATACCACTACGATTGGCCGCTTAAACTAGCATGTAAAACCACATTATCGACTACCCAAAAATCACAAATGAAAATTAATTGCCATTTTCACAACGAATAAAAGTATACTTTAAGAGTTTTAAAACTAGTATTTCAATACAAAATACTGGTTTTAAATTCTTAAAGTTTACTTTTGTATCGTTGTGAAAATGGCCCTAAGGTTATTTTAATCTCTAATCTTGAACTCAAAAAGTCGCTCTTAGTTGTCGTAAGATTCAGTTGCTTATAGGGCATTTACATTGTCTTAAAATCTAGTAGTTACGAGATTTCGAACTGAATCTAGTTGTTTTTTTTTACTATATTCCCCATACAAAACAAAATCCAATTTTTCAATAGATTTGTATGAAATGTACTAAAAATCTAATATTTTTATTAGGGATGCAACCGATACCGATACCGATATATCGGCGATACTGCTGGTTTTCCGATATATCGATATCGGCTATATTTTACTGTCGATACGCCGATACTTATATTTTTCTTTAGAGTTTTTTGAACAACTGAAATTGAAATGTATTGACAATTTTGATGATTTTAGAAAATAAACAGTATGACATTCAGTTTGAATTGACTCATTCAATCTTACACTGTTATTTTGTGAAAAACAATAATTAATTTTTTGTTAACATGAATTGAAATTCAATTCTTTTTTTTAAGTCTTATTAATATCAATTTTAAATCTTGAGCCAATCTAAACTGAATGCCAACGTTTATTTTGTAAAATCATAAATATTGCAGACGTTTTGTAGTTTGAAAATTTGAATTTTAGAAACTGAAATGTACTGAAAATTTTGATGATTTGAATGGCTCATTAATAAACACTGTTATTTTGTATAATAGAAGAATTATTCTACTTGAGTTTTGTTAATTTTTACTTGAGCTCAATTTAAATATGCGTATCGGTATCGGTATCGGCGATATTTATTTTTGAGTATCGGTATCGGTATCGGATCGGCGAAATGGTGTATCGTTACATCCCTAATTTTTATGTATTTTTTACTACCCTGTACATCATAATTTATATGGAAGGTGAGTGAATTAGCTAAGCTCTACACAATTTTCTATTGAAGGTGTGTGAATGAGCTAAGTCGGCATTTTTTTCGTTACAATTTAAGACTAAATTTCAAAGGACAAAGGATTTTGGCTCGGGTACAAAGTCTAGGAAAATGTCAAAACGATATAGATTTCGTTAAAGATTTCTAATCAAATATCTAGATTTCGAGACAATGCAAATGCAGTATTAGATTTCGAAAATTTTCGAAAATAAAGTTTTCATAAAACTGATATTTTTAAACAAATTTTAAATTTGACTAAAACCCGGTGGGTGGTTCGTTAGAAAGTTTTCGTCAAATCAATTTTAGATATTAACTTATTTTTATAGACGCAAAAAGTATGATGTTGCAAAATTTGAGCAAAATGTGTAGCTTAGCGGGAAGCTTAACCAATTCCCATAATTTTTATTTTTTTTTATATAAATACTCTTATACACATATTTTTATGTGTTAAATAGAGAAAATAGTGTTATTTTTGTACAGTGGGTAGATATGACCACTATATATCGTATTCTTGGAAATAGTGAAAATTTAAAAATTTTGAGTTGACCGCATTTAAAGGAACAAGTGCGATATGTACATGGACAATATGAGTTTCTCAATACTCTTTGGCATTTATGATAGAAGCAGTAACTCAATTTAATATATTCATGTATTTACATGCATACATATCTTTACCTTAATATATAAATGTCCTAACTCATAACTTTTTTTTTAATCAAAGCTGCCCAAAGTAGCACCAGAGTGCCGAACAAATGAATACACATACGCGAACAAATTTCTCTCATGTTTCTCTCAGTGGTCAGCTTTATTTTAAATTGAATTTTTTGTATATTTCGATAGAACAACATCTAATGTATCGAAAAATTTAAAAAAAAATTATTTAAAAAAAATAATTGGTTAGATAGAGCCTTTCTATAATAAGGTAACGATATGCATTTAACTCCACTTAATATTCTATCAACTTCTTTCAGTCAACATTGCCATTACTGTATTTCTATATGGATTTTTTTAACTTTGCTAAATTTACGAAATTTTTCTGCCAATGAACGAACCATGTTTTATCGATCATAGACGCCATGCTATATATTTTAAGTCTTTCCAGAACAAATCGATCTTTATTTCCAATTGTTGTTAACGGAGTAGCTTGCAATAAATTGCTCTAAAAATTAAACTTTTATCTAGACTTGTATCAAAATCGTTTAATAGTTCGTTTTAAACATTACATTATATATTTACATATTTAAATACTTATTTAAATTACATGGGTTTGATCATAGGTTTCTGTCACGTAATTCACACGTTGATTTTGCAATGTTGTTTTGAAACACGTGTTTTTGAGTTTGTAAGCGAACGGTGTAGAAAATCAAAAAGGGTAGAAAAAAAATCACATTTTTCGTTCCCTGAGTTTTTTTAATTTTTCTTTACACTTTTTTCAATTGTTGGTATGTTGCTTTATTTTATTTTTTTTTATTTTATTTACAGTGTTACCTGTAGGTATTTTTGTTACTAATATGGGAGTGTAGGGAATATGGGACAAATTTTTTATTTTGATGACCAAAATGTATATATTTTTTATTCTCAGATTGCAATTTGTGTGCATAAATGTAAAAAAAATAATTATACTCAAATTATATTTTTTTGATCATAATTTGATCAAAATTTGTGTTTGTTCGCAATTACACATATATTTATCTAATAATTTTGGTGTCGCAGTGCAGATCTTCTCCCTGTTCTTCTAATGGTAGGCATCAGGAAATAGAAAATGAGCATCTATTAAGCAATGATTTAATAATTAAAGATATTACTCCATGAGTGGCTGTGTGTTAAATTTTTCAGTAAAACGTTAGAAAAGTATGCATTAATTTCGAATGCAGAACTAATCACTTTAGGAGAAATAATTTTGATTTATAAAAGGTTTACAAAACAAATTTTTTATGAACATTTGTTTTCCAAGCGATTTGTAATCCAAAATGATTGTTTTCTTAATAAGGCCTAAAAAAATGTTTTTAATTTATATTTCTTTAAATTAAATTACTAAATTTGCAGATTTTCATATGGGAAAAATTTTGTACATGTAGGGAAAACGGATTTCGTATCTGGCAACACTGATACGATTTTTGAAGGCAAAGAAATCAAAACTAGAAACATAGAAAAAATCATCGTACGAATATAAAATGTTTTTGGAAGCAATTTTTAAAGAAAATTTAAAATAAAACAACATTTTTAAATCCTCGTATGAATTGGGCCTGTTTAAAACGAGCTGAACTGAATGAGTTCGATACAAGTCTACCATAAATGCCTCATTTAATTTCATGCATAAAAATTTTTAATAATTAAAAGTACTTAGAGGCCTCTAAGTACTTGTACTCAATACTATGTTATTTCTATTACTGTCTCTTGCCTGTCGCAAACACTTCAGTGACAAAATATTTTTGGTATATAGTAGAAACAAGTACTAAGAGCCCATTCACACCATGTCTTTTTAGCCTGCCTTGTTTTGACAATTTTCTTTTAAGCCCCCTATGAAAAGTCATGCACATTTACATTAAGGCTTTTTTCTTCATGCCTTTTTGACAATTATATACACGCTGAATGCTGAGAGTATGAAAAGGGCAAAGAGAAAATTCAAAAATACCCTCGAATTTTCATTATGTGCCTTTTATTTTACCCCTCAAGCTTTTCACCCCCTCTCACCTACAAATTAAAAAAGCCTGCCTGCACAGGCAAGCAGAAAAGGCACAGTGTAAATTGCGTCTAAATAATAAAGCAATAGACTATCACAACTAGTACTGTAAAATAAAAGTAATCTAGAATGAAATCTAAATACAGTTGAAATAGAACCAATCTGTGCCCATGTTCTGTAACTTTGGTGAGAACTTCTGGTGTAAAAAAGATGTGAAACAAAATATTCGGTAGTTTCTCGAAAAGTGAGAAAAAAGTGTGTCTGTAACTCATGTCCAAAACTATCAAAAGTGATTACGTCGTTACGTTAGAAATTTCATAATATATACATAAAAACAGCTGTTTGTTTCAATTTATGGCATTTTTGTTTCATTTAACATGTTCCAAGTGAACATTTTTTCGTGACGAGAGTTACAGAACATGGGTAGTGGACTGTTCAGGATCCATTACAGTATAAATTTAGCAAAAATATCAATAATTTCAGAATTGTTTCAAATTTCATTCATATGTATTTGAGGTTATCATTACAAAAGTGGTGTAAGCCCAAACTATATAAATAATTAATTGCTCTATTATTCTCAGCAAAAAAAAGGTTGCTTACCCTTCTTATTTTTTGATAGTTGGTAATGTAAAGAATATATTTATTACCAAGAGTATACACTGCATACATTAAAAGTATGATGCTGCGGCATAAAATTGTATTATTTTGCAATGCTACTATTTGTTAAAATATTTAAATGTTGTACAAATTTATTTTAAAAAAATAAACAAAGCTTTATTCAATAAAAATTTAACAAGTATAAAATTTCAAAATATTTTTCACAAAATTCATTTAAAGCACTGACCTGCAGCAAGCAAAATACTTTCACCAGCCTCTTAGCAACATCACACCTCAACAACAAGTAGAAGAAAAAAATTAAACAAATTCACCAATTTCTTTCATGTTCACTTTCACCTCAAGCATGTGTTAATTAATCTTTAGCAAAAATATAGTGACAAATAAAAGTAATTTTTTTTTTATTTAGTATCAATAAGAAATCATTTTATTTTTCATCACTTTCAAATCATTTGCATTTTCATTATAACAATTTATCCAAGAAAATAGTAGAGCAATCAGAAAGAAAAATACTTTTATTCCAAATTACATCAACACAACTACAAATTATTATGTTACAAATACAAATTATTTTATTTTTATTTTTTATCAACCAAAAAAAATCAAAAAATAATAAAAAAAAATACCACCCGAAACAAAAAAAAATCAAATCAAATTCACAATTCAGGCTGTTAACACAAATACACGTAATCGAAGTCTTGGCCGTTTAAGAAGGCAGCCGCCCCGTCATGGTATTGGTAAGTCGAGATTTTGTTCTTTTCTAATCATGTCTGTTACACAATTTTTTTTTTTTAAATAACAAATTTAACAAAATTTTGTCTGATTATGTTTTTTTTTTATAATTTTATTTCAAGTAAAATTTTTTTATATTTATATGAGTGTTTTTTGTTTTAGTTTGATTTCTGGGTTTAAAATTCTGTAGACTTAACAGTACTTTAAGTTTTTGCCCCACTGTGCGCACTTTGATATTTTTGGTTATTCCACTTTTTTATAACTCTTTTTTTTATAAATTTTAATAATTTGAATACAGCATAAGCATGTTGCAACATGCATGTTTTATATGTAAGTGTACATACGAGTTTATGTTAGATATGCCAACCATTTACTAGAAGAATGTCATGTGTAAATCGAAAACTCTTTATAAGAATAAAACATTGTATTGTTTATAAACCATTTACACCTCGGCTACAGTCCTCTTCTTTTTATTAATTCGGGGTTTTCGAGTTGTGAATTCTTCTATTAAATGGACGGTATTCTTCAAAATTTGTTAATTTGATAAAATATTCAAAATTTTTTCTTATTTGATGTTGCAACATGTATTAAAACTTATAAAACTTATAAAACAATTTCGGAACTTAAAAGAAAATATGTAACTAAACTTATTAATAATTCATATATTATAAAATAATAAAATCTTGAGCCCTTTCTTCGACCCTCTTCTCTCGATAGTAATTGCTTGTTAAGTCAGCGGTAATTAAGTCGAAGAGCTTTTTTCTTCGACCACACTACTCTCATTCGAGTCATTAGTAGCAATAGACACAGATTTTTTAATCAATATCACTTTAATACTTGAGTTCTATACACTTTATCTAGACTTGGGTCGAACTCGTTTTCACTAGTTCATTTTTGCCACAAACCAATGGTCAAACCCATGTAATTAAAATGAGTTTGATTATTTGTTTTGTGGCAAAATGAACTAGTGAACGAGTTCGACCCAAGTTTAACTCTGTCTAATGTTTCTCCAATTTTTTAATCCCTCTCAAAAAATAAGATTTGTCGAGGTCAGCAAACAGATTATTTTATCATTGTAGTAAAATCTCTTTCCGCGTAGCTTTTCTCAGGTGTGGGAACGAGAAAGATCCACTCAGGACTAAATCCAGAGTATAAAGCGGATAACCGAGCGATTCGTAGCCCAATTCACGGATTTTTTCCATGGAAACTGCACATGTGTGCACCCACGTGCATCACAAAACACGGTCGTCATAAGTTTATTGGCGGAGAAGCCCATCTTAATAACTTTTGATTGCTGTTTGGTCTCTGGTGTGTTGTGGTGGATCCAAGTTTCATTCATGAATACGAAACGATGCAAAACTCCATCCATGAACAAATTCAAAAACTCCTGCAAAACTGTCATACATTGTGAGCATTGTGTCCCATTCTCATTCGCATTCAAAATTTATTCATTCAGCCATCTGAGATGCCTGTTCGACAATCTCTCTCACTTTCAATATTCAATCAGCCAAAATCATATCGTGAATTTGTTTAGTTTTTTCGTGTATAGAGATCAACTGGGAATCTAAAACGTTCGGCATCTTGGTTTGAGTGATGTGGTTTTTCTGCAAAAAAAAAAAAAACGTAATGAGCACAAGAAATTAAGGTGGTATTTGATGGAATTTCCATTCGCGCTTTCTGCTAGCCAATGAGAGTTGGCTGAAGTAGTTAGCACGTTGACTACAAAACCGCAGGTCCTGGGTTCGAGCCCGGTATCCAACAGTCACTAAATAACAACACCACGCATTTTCCTGATGTGCATTAGTGTCCCTTTGTATCAGTTGTTGTAGGAAAGTTTAAGTGATGAAGGCATAGTCACTGGTCACTAAACAATAACGGCTTCAGAAGATACTAATCCTACTGTAACATCAGAGCAAATAAAGTTGCTACTAAACACAGCTTCAAAAAAAAATTAATACGCCTCATTTAACACCAGAGGCGCTGCAATACTGCATTATTAAAAACGTGCAAAAAAGCAGAGTTGTAAAAGAATGAAGCTTTCCTCTATCTCTTCCTTCACCACCTGTGTTCTCTATCGCTATTCCTTTCCTAAAGAAGGTAACAGCTATCAAAGGGATAGCTGTTACATAAAGAAGGCAACAGCTAGTAACAGTAGTATGCATGCATTGCTTGAGTGTTACTTCTCTTTAAAAAAAAAACGTAGTCTGGAAAAGTAGCCTGTAATACAGTCTGAGCTTTTCTAGGTTTCGACAACGGAAACGTTCTCAGGCATGCTTGCTAAAGCTGGAGCTCTGCTGCTAAATTTGTGATTTAGTTTTTGATTTGAAACGAAATAAAGTGCTTTTGGAGCTGTATGGTCATTATATGTAAATTTGAAAGCAATAATGTCGGAATATGACATCAGAAGAGTAAACTCTCTGCATAAGCTAGTTAAAGTTGCCTTAGCACTGGGCATACGAGATAATGTAGAATGTATTTGTTATCCTTTTCTACCGTCCTTTTACTCAAGCTGGCTCGTGCGGAACTGACAACCTGCATAACCATGCCTAACGAAACACTTCTTTTAATTCTTCTTGAACTCTTAATGATAAGTTATAGTGCAAAGCACTATTTCAGGACGTACCATCTTTTTCCACGCGATAGAAAGTGGCATAATTTTTTCTAGGGAAAAAAGTCTGTATTACAACCTTCCCAAAACTGTTTTGTGGTTACTGTGCTTTAAACACAAATCCTGTGATATATTCTTCAAAAGAATTGTGCTTGTACTAGTGCTAGGGTTAGGTTTCATATTGGCGGTATTTGATGTTTGATGCAAATGGTCTTGCGTAAGTGCAAATGCAAAATATCGTAGCTTTTCTTTGGTTTGTTTGTGTAGTTCGTTGTTGGATTTTAAAGAAAGCCTACGATATTTTGCATTTACACTTACGCAAGACAATTTGCATCAAACATGGAATACCGCCATTATGTATGCAATATAATATGATATAGATGTTGATTGTTGAGAAACGATTCACTTTACGTATTCCTATAAAAATTAATAAGTTTGTGTTCATTAAAAAATACATATTTGATCTAACAATGAAGTCAGTGAGTTAAAGATCCTGTGATCCGGTTCTATGCATATTCAACACATTAGAGCAGTTGTTTTTATGATCCTTTTGTCCGGTGCAAAATAAATTTGGATTTCTTTAATATCATGCAGTTAATATTATGTTTCTAATTTTTAAGTAGAAATCGAAAGTATTATTTCAAGAATTGTTTGATTTCAGTCAACTCTACAAGTGTTTTTTCTGCATTAGTTAAGAATATCTCGTCTTGTAGGATATTTACTTAAATCATTTTATTTCAACGTCTTAAAGTTGTCAATATGAGATGTCAATAAATCTAAACTTTTCAGTTATTGATGATTTGGAAGTGAAGAAAATTGTATTCCTTAAAAATTTCAACATATTCATTGTATGTGTGTTTGTTGATAATTCCGGACACTCTTATTAATGCAATTAATTTAGTTGCGTGTTTTAAGGCAGGTTAAGCAGGCTGAAATTCAGGGGTGGTGCCAGGCATTTTTTATTTACTATTATCTCTCAAATCATCGCACCAATTGTCCTTAAAATTGCATTGTTGAATCAATTCGAATATTCTGCCAAAAACTTTCACCAGTGGCATCTAATCAAATTAGATTTAGGCAAATTATTTATTGAAACATAATCGTACTATGTCTGCAAACTATGTATCTCTCAAATTCTTAACTAGTCTACCTAATTAAAACCTCTAAAACTAACCTTTAATAAATTAAAAGAATATTTAATAAAACTTAATGTAAATTGTAAAATATTTCACGTTTTACTTCATTTTACAGTAACTCAACACCGTTCCAATAGTCCACAACACTCCAGTTCGGCATCATCGCCTGTTATGTCAAATAGTAGTTCTAGTCCAGCACCGCCATCCAGCAGTCCAAGTCCGCAAGAGAGCCCTAAGAATTGTAGTTATATATATCGTGATTGATTGATCACAAATACTAAATCGATGCCATTAATCAAAAATCAAACAACAACTACAACAACAACAACAATAATAAACGAAATTGATAAAACAGCAACAACACAATCAACAACGCATAAGCCGAAGCAAAATGCCAACACTGCCAATGAAACAACAACCGATGAAATTGCAAAAACTACGATTTCTCCAAGAACAAGAACAACTGCTAACAATAGCAGCACAAAGCAACAAAAAAAGCAAAAACAACAAAAGCCAACCAATGATGCAATAACAAAACGGAAGAAACACTACTACTACTACAACAACACCGGCAGCAGCAAACAAAGAAAACATAAAACCATGTCGGCTAAATCCGTTCCTGCCACGCCTGTACAAGTAAATCCCTTAACAACGAATCATTTTATGCCATCCTCACCAGACTTTTACGATGATGATGACGTTGACGATGACGATGTGCTCTATATGCCACCCTACTCATATCCTAATTGTTCTTTAGACATTTTAAATGCAGACTATACCGTTGACAATGAATTTAATTTTAATGCTGCTGCACAAACACAGAAGCTTGAACACGTACCACTCGGTGACGAAAAGGAACACTTTCGTGAAGCTCTAGCCCATACTTATCCTCGAGAAATGCATAAGGACATTGAAGAAGACTCCTCTTCGATGGCAATGATAACTCCGCCACCGCCCTATGATACTCCCTACAGTAAACCAGTGCAACAATATTACTACACTCCATCGCAACGCTATCCCCCACATCAGGTCGCTTACACTGCACCAAAAGAACAACGTTCTCACAATACTCCCCATACTCGTAAATACATCTTCAACAATAATCGCGAACAATTTAATATCAGCTCCTCCAATGGCAATTCTAGTTCGAATTCTATACAACAACAAACGCATTCAACATCCCTGGGTAGCACGCTCACCAATGCCATAACACCAACAAAATTAAGTGCGGCCGCTGCCGCCATGTTTGCCACCCCACAAATGGTGCAGTTAAATCGCAAATGGTCAAATTTACATCGCAAACGGCGGCGACGCAACAGCAGTTCCGGTGATTCCAAAGAATTAGATAAACTTGTACTGCAATCAGTCGATTGGGATGAAAATGATATTTATTGACAACATCTCGGTATAAGTGAAACATATAGAACGTTAGTTTTAAATTTATGTAAGTTTTAAACACAATTTACCTTGCAAAGTTCTACTTAACTTTAATAGATATTAGAAATAGAGCGAATACTAATAAGGATAATCAATAAGTAAGAGGATAAGTTTCGTATTTCCTTTCAAGATCTTACAAGTTTGAAGACCATTAACAATTTTTTTTTTTAATTTTCCTAAACTAGCACATCGACACATGTCCGTTCTTTTCATACGATATTGAAACGTTTCACTTATCGCCATCTTGTTGAAACCTAGATGTTTGATACGAAGCTTGGCCACAACGGCTATATACGATACAATCACTTTCTTTGAATGTTTAACAACTTCTCGATGTTCTTGTGAGCATCATTTTGATAGTAAGATTTCACTACTTACGAGTATTATAAGTGTATGATTAAAATTCCCAAGATTTTACTAAATATAAATATCTATGATGACAGAGACGAATGCTTGTGAAGTTATTTAATAACTTCAATTTGTAAAAATAAATTTCACTTTCACATAAAATAATTTCTAAAAATTGTTTATGTACCTAAATTTTTAAATCATTATTGTTATTTTTTGTTATTTTATTTATTAACCTTTATTGCTCAATTTTCAGTTTCTTGTTATAGATTTATATTTTATAAATTGATTTTATAAACGCTGTACAAACCGAAGTAGATTCGCAGCTTGTGTTTGCTTTGGTATAGAAAGGAAGTGCCTAGGAAATTTTGTTCGATGCCTATGTACTGTATTAATTACTGTATGAATTAGTCAGGTAGGCATTTGCTACCCTCTTATGGCCCCAGATGCTTTTTGTCCTCTCAGTTGGTCAACAGACCAACTTGAAGAGGGGTTTGGTTGCTTCCCCAGTTATGAGGCAGCGTAAAGCGTTAATACAAAGATTTTTGAACAGTAACGATCTGCGACTGTTTACTGATTTTATTTCTGGATGTTTGAGGCTAAACTATTCTTATCGCATGTTCTTTTTGTCGTGTTCTGTGTTCCAAATGAAACAAAAAATGGCAAAGGCACGTAGCCAAAGAGCCAGGGTATCCCACGTGTAGAAGCTTCCTTCAGTTGCTGCGAACGACCTATACCTTCGTATAGGAAGTAGGAGTTTCCAAGATCCACTCCTAGAGTTTTTTATGGTCTCCTCTAGTTAAATCTTATTAAAAACTTTTGCACTTGATAATGGAAAATTCCACAAAATAACTAATTGTAAACGATACAGTTAGTTGCGGTAACCATTAACCATCTCGAAGGCCAAACAACACACACAAGCCTGATCGCAATTAACAAATAATTACGATGACGCGAGAGCTGTTCTCCAGCCCAGAGCTGCTTTACGACTATCGCATGTTTTTGTAAAATTGTGAAACAACGGCACATGGCATGCCATAACCGCTTAAAAAAGCTTAAGCGACATAATTGTCTAACTTAATTTTTCCACAACTATGTCATATGCATAAGCTGTTTTCACGATTATGGCTCGATGTTTTGTTTTTTATGTTCTCTTTCACACACGTCAGGTCTTGAGTTTTTAGAAGAGAGTGGAAAATATAGCAATAAAAAAAATAAGTTTTCATTGTTACAGTTAAATAATTTATATTATTCTACACCGATTAGGTCCCTATAGGTCTATAGGTTCAGTGACAAGTCACAAGGTGCATACAAAGTATCAATTAACCACATCCTAGGCATCCCCATGTAAAATTGACTGGTCTGCTTCATAGGAAGTGTTAGAACTCGAACTGTGTTACTATTACTTGGGGACCAGTCACGTGACTAGACTTGTGTCACTTCCATTTCCTGCAGGGAACAGACATAAATATGCTCTTAAGTGATTATTTTATTACCAACTTAACATGCAACTTCCCACTCCTGACACGTGATATCAGTTAAGCTGCCTGAATTTTATGTGGTTTGTAACTAATAAAGAAAATCGACTTTTATCTCTTGTAAAATGAAATGTTTTATTTATCGGGTTTTCTTGCCCATATAATTTATATATCTATCAACAGTGAGATCGGTTGCTTCTTTTTATTAAGATGATAAGAAAAAGTCTTAAGGTAGGATCACACGGTTGCCGCAAACCCACCAATCTGATCCAATTTTTATTGTGCTGAATTGGAGCTCAATAATAAAGTTGTCCCAATCAAATACATTGCAGTCACATGATTGTCCCATTTTATAAAACTTTTATTGCGGCAGATTGGCGAAAAATGAATTTGTGACAATAATTGCCGCAGCTCAGTCATACGATTGTTCTAAGTTGTGGCAACACAAACAAACAGCTGTTGCGGTAGTTTTTAGTTTGTGTTATTGTTTTACGTGCAAATAGTTTTTTTTAAAGAAATAATTTTTTTAGTTTTATTTTGTACGTGAAAATTGTTTATTCGTTTAAAATAAATAAAATTGCCTCTGCTTTGTATATTTTGTGATTATTAAATATACAAAGCAGGTGATATTTTCGTTATTTTAAACGAATAAAAACGAAATATATGGGTTAAAGATTGGCTCACAGTTCCATGTTAACGTTTCAAATAAGTTATAATAACTTATAAATTAAGTTTAAATTTGCAGTACTTACAAAAACACTTCGCGCACGAAAAAATAAATTAATTTAAGAAATTGTCGCGTGTTGGTTACTTTGGTTACCGCTCGAGAACACAATAAATATTGGCGCTTTTTAACGTTTTTGTTGGCGCATGGTTGTCTATCAACCGTTCACACGATTGCCGCACCAGAGTTGCATTTTATTGCGGCAAATCAGCACAATATTGTTCTCGATTGTCGTATGGGACAATAAATTGTGAAATCACACGATTGGCATATAAAAAAGACCAATAATTGGCGCATTGTGACAATCGTGTGTCCTACCTTTAGAAATATTGCTTGTCAGAATTAAGGTGTGCCCTCGGAGTTGCCACACATTCAAAAAATATATTTTCATTAAATAGGTGTTTCGCCACATCTTGCTACACCAGTTTAATATTAAAATGAAGAAAAGTAAAATTGTGTGAGTGCAAACATTAAATATTTCTTATTAAAATAATGGAAAAATATGTTAAAAGTTCTAGTAAGCACGATTAGTAAGTTTTACAAAGTTTAGTTTTCATGCTTTGAAGCATATGTAATGTGAAATACAATGCTATACCTACATACATATGTATGTATGTAAGTAATGCGACTATAGATATTCTGTGGATTGAACAAATACTCCATTCCTCCCACGGTAAAATAATTGTTTGCAATCAACAGCCTGCTTACAGAAACCAATAAGAATTTGCGTTTGTCTATTGCCCAGCAAACATATTCGTCTGCCTGAAAGCAGGTTGGCAAGGGATAAGAGAGCACAACTCTCGCTTCGGTATCACATGATTTTTGATCGTGATGTCCCACTTGCTAGGTCTCCAGGTATGATCTTCTGAATGCATATAGGATGCGCAGAAAGAGGCCCATGCGTGTTTCATATGTATATAATTAAAAAATTTCTCTTTAGATATATATATAAAAATCACAATGTTTATATCTTGGATTAACTTCCACTACTTTATTTTGTTTTTATATTTATTATGTATTAAATACAATATCAAATCAAATACTTTTTGTTCGCGCGTTGAATCAGGGGTCGACCCCAGCATCACATATTTATTTTCGTACACAATTCAATTAAAAAATTAAAACGCGAAATAAAAATTTCGATCGCATCCAAATTTTCATCCAGGTAAGCGGGAGAGGATGCACTATAAAAAACTTTGAGAATTTGAGTATAAACAGCCGGCCAACTTCGTAGTGTTTGTGTTAAATTTCGTCATGCGCTTATGTTATTACCTTCTCGTAAAGCAGAAGGAAAGCACTGTGTGATTTTCTGCGCTTCCGAAGCGCTTCTTTTTGTCTTAGTGTTTACTTATACCAAATTTATTTTTGCTGGGTTCTAGCATATTGCAAATTTTTGTTTTTTATTGTTGTCTTCAACATACGAGTACATAGTACACAAGCAGTGATGCCAATTTTTTTTGGCACATCAAAATTGAAAAAAGCACTGCTAAAAGCGTAATTTTTAGATCTAAAAAGCGTAAAAAGCTCTATTGTGAAAAACGAGTGAAGATCCAAACGAGCGAAGTTTAATAATTTTTATAATGTTTAATATTTTCTAAGCTTTTCCCTATTTGATGAAATATATCTGACGAAAAAGTTATGTATTACACTGAAAAAATAAATACACCAAGTTTTTATGAAACTAATTTTAAGAAATACACAAATTTCTTAAAAGCGCTACTTAGAGCTTTTTCTTAGTTTGGCACTAAGGCTAAAAATTTGGCATTTTGAGTCATCAAAAAGCGCTAAAAATAGTGCCAAAAGCACCAAGTTGGCATCGCTTTACATAAGTAGACGAATGAAAATTATTCTTTGTTTTCTGTAAACTAATAAATCACACCAAAAATTAATAAGAAATTTTAATCATGGTTAATCATCATAAAATGTGAAAGGAAATGCTTTTTAGCATAACATCATTAGGGATTTACAAATGTACATAGCTACATTCACAATAGCCAATTATATTTTACTAACATTTCTGCTCTTGAAATAATTTACGAAACTTTTTTATTTTAAAACTAAAAAACGAAAATAAACAATAACATGGCGGTAAGAGAGACCATGCAAGCAAAGCAAAATCGTTGCTATTAAAAGCAAAAAGTTAATTATGAAAATTAATGAAAATTATAAAAAGACAACAAGATACTCTATAGAAATAGCCACTTCTTAGCAACTGTAATTTTTTAAATAAGTTATTTTTTGCAATTATTCTTACATACAATACATACAGTTTAGAAAATATTGAAAACAAAAATTTAGATAAACATACACTGCAACAAAAGGGAAAATTTTAAAAAGAAACACATAAATTTCTAAGGCAACACAAATATATTACTATACATATAACTACATAATTAGAAGAAATCGATCCCAAGATAAAAACAAACAAGAAAATTATATGCTTAAAGAATTAACAAAAACAAAAACAAAAACCTTGTAAAAATTATATATTGCTAAGCAAATTGATAAAAGTTATTAAGTAAACAAAGTATAAGTAAGAAAAACTAAATATAAATTGAAAACAAAAATAAATTGTTAAAGCTAAATAAAAAAAAATTGTAATTATAATCTATATATTTTACATATACAATATATATACATACATACATATAAACAATTTCCAATAATACTACATAATACATACATACATACATACATATAATAAGAATGTAGTCAAAGTCATATAATACGATAGTAGCTGTAGTTTTAGCCGCGATTTTTTACAAACCTAGAAAACCCTTAAACTTATATAAACCTTAATAAAATACATTTGAATATAAAACAAATAAAGCAGAAAAAATTGCATTAGATATTATTAAATACACCTTTAGTCACATCCAACCACATTAAACTGTTTTTGAGATTAGTAACGAGGGCTTATTGTAAGTTTTTCTTATGTTATACAATTTATGCCTCTTTCTGAATTTTTTTTTTTTAGTAATTAGCTTAAAAAGTGGCGAATGAATTTATTCGCTGCTGTAAGTTTGTTGATTGTTTTACATTAAAATTTAGTTACATTTTTATTTATTGATTATTTGAAAAATTAAATTTTAAGCTCATCTAAATTCTAAGTAGTATTTTAAAATTCTTTCCCTTTAAAGTCATGAGTAGTCACCTGTATACTATTTGTTCGTTTAGACAACAAAAGTTATTTACTAAAAGTGAATTGATGCTATTGCAATTATTTTATATAATAAATAAATTATGTGCCATACTTAAAACAAAACGATAAAAAATATATATATAAAATTATATTAAAAATAAAAACGCTTTTTCCCCTTTATTTCACGCTATTTTTATACATACATAAGACACTTTTATATTTTTTATTGTTTATACTATTTCATTAATAAAAACGGGGTTTTTTTAATGTTGGTGTTTTTTTTTCATAAATAAAAAAAGCTCGTAATATGTGGATACATACATACCGTTACCTTAATGTAAAAAGCCCTAACTCTTTATTTTTTTAAATCTAGTTTTTTGTATATTCTGATAGAAGAACATATAATATGTCGAAAGATGGAAAAATCTCGATTAAAAAAAAGTGACGAGTTAGGTCCTTTGTCCATATTTACACTATGCAAGTCTTATTGCTAAGCTGATTAGTTTGTTAGGAGAGAGAGAGACGAGGGAACAGTAACGTTTCTTTCCCCTCGTCCCTCTTTCCTAACAAACTAATCAGCTTAGCAATAAGACTTGCATAGTGTAAATTAGGACTTTCTATACGAAAGCTATGTACAGACGATTATCAGATCTTACAATATTGTCAGATCTGGCAAAAAAAAATTGCCAGCACAAGGTAGATTGAAAGTTCACACAGTTGTATCAAATTTGTCAGAAAATCTTACAATTAATTGCCAGACGGTCGTATGACGATAAATTCAGCTGACAAAATCGTCAGTCGAACAGTTGTCAATTCACACGGTTGTCATATGCAAAAATTGTTGTTGTGCGTTGCCAGACTCAAATCATTTATTGAAAATTGTTAAATATCAATCGTTTGTGATTGCGTTGAATGTAAAAAGTGAATATATAAATTATTATGGACCTTAAATAAGCAATTGCAATGATTTTGTCAGCATATATTTTATTATATTTTTTTCTTTAAAATCAAGCGTGTGCAGTGTTGCCCATTACAATCGCTATTGTCAGATGCATAAACTTCGCACATCTGACAATATCAAAATGTCTGACAAATATCTGGCAATAATTTTTCAATGCGTTCACACAATTGTAAGATGTCTGACAAATTTGTTGTCAGCTGCTATGGACTGAGAATGCTTTCTTTGGCAACGATGTCAGACAAAAATTCTCAACTCAGATGGTTGTAAGAAATTTTCAGCACATTTTACTAACAATATTGTAAGATTTGACAACTGCCTTAAGCTATGTAAGGTTACTATATGTATTTGTTTATACCCAATAAGCAATTTTGCTTGTAATTAAGTGTAAAACAATTGTTATTCAAGTCTCACGTCCAGTTGTCAAGGGTTGAATTATGCTTGATTTACACTTAATTTCAATAGCATTCTCCAGTGAAAATAGAACTTGAATTCAATTCAAACAATTCACTTGTAGTACAGTTCAATTCAAGCTTTGAATTATAATGCAATTAAGCCTTGTATTACAATGGAATTCAAGTATGTTTCAAGCCTCAAAAACAATGCTTATGAAATAGAAAGAAAAATGCAAGTTATTTGTTTTCTAATAATAATCTTCTGCACATCTGCGTTCCCTATTATTGTTTTCAAGACTTCACTCACCTTTTATTTGTAAAAATTCACCTTGTTATTTATTTATTTTTAATATTTTTCGCTACAATTTCAGTTTTGTTAATAAATAAATTACGTATTTTTCAAGGTTTGAATATGTATATATGTATGATATTTGTTTTTTTTTATTTCAAAAGATTTTCAAACTTGAAAATTATATGAAACAAGCTTGAATTTCACTTTGTTTCCAGTTAAATTTCAAGTGCTTGAAATTGAATTTTCTAAGTGCTTATTGGGTATATTTAAAACATTCTTTGCAAAATATGGCTGCACAGCGACAAGACTATATCGTGCCATAACCGCCAAAAATTTTAAGAGATATTTTTTTTATCTCTTTTTTACGAAAATCGATTGCTTCGTAAGCACCTAATCGATTTTCTGATGTCGCTTAAGATTTGTTTTGGCGGTTATGGCACGTTATGTCCATAATGTTTTACCTTCTCATAGAAAGCACAAGCTCATTTAGATGTCGTTAGATAGTGAGTCCATTCGGTTCGGTAGATTTCGAAAATACAATTTTCACAAAACTATTTTTTTTTAAGAAATTTTAAATTTCTAAGCCGATTAAGCTCAAAATCTTGTTAGCTCTTAACCTCAAAAAGACACTTGCTACTAATACGACTAAAATCGTGCCATTCGTTCGAGAGATATCGTTGACGAAACATTTCGAAAAAAAATTGTTTTGTTTTTCTAATATGCAACTTCAAATGTCTGTCAAATCGACTAGATATTTAGTGATTTTCATAGACTTAAAAAAAGGGTATCGAATTCTTGTTTCCACTGTGACATTGGTTGAGCTTCTCATTTGTTTCAATGGAATTGAACATAATATCTCTAGTTGTTTTAAGATATTTTTTGGGTTTTGTACATCCCGATGATCTACATTAGCAACAGTGAAATACGCATAGGAACTAGCTATACTCCTCAATAATCAATGCCAATGTGTTTTTAAGAAACAATTAATATGTTACAGATTGTTTGTGTTATGGTGTGTTTTATATTTGAGTCGAACTCGTTCTCTATTGAGAACCAACGAGAACTTCGTAGAAAGCCAAGTTGTTGAAAGAAACAATTTTTCTCACTAGTTCAGGGACGGGTAGTGCCAATAATGGGAAAGGAACAAGCCGCTGCGACGTTATTATGTGCTAACTAAATCTGACAAAGTTCATTTGTCCACTATAATAATTCTCAATATACAATAATTGTTGTTTATGTTGAATGAAAAAAATACCCGTTTTTATATTGAAATTGTGTTTATTTTTTTATCACTCTTTCGTTCTTTTTTTTTTTTTTTTTTTTGCAAAAAATCAAATGTGATTTGGTACAAATTTTTATAAATATTAAAAATTAATAATAAGCATATAATTATATATAAGCCAAAAAGTAGATACAACAAAAATTTAAAAATTAAAAAAAATGATTTTTCTAATGCACTTTAAAAATCTCTAAATTAGCTTTGTTTCTGTTTTTATACAATATAACATTAAAAAAAATAAATAATTATTTTTACACAAGAAAAAAAAAATACAAAATTGAACTTGTTGAAATAAGAAATTGTATAAAAAAAAACTTTGTAATATATTATAATATATATGTACATTTATAAGAAAAACAATTTAATATGCAATTTCGAAAGGGCCAAAGCTCACTTCACACAACTCTCATCTTGAAATAAAATCCAAATGCTTCCTTCCCTTTTTAATTTTTTTTTTGTTGCTTCAACTTAGTTATTTTAACTTAATTAACATTAACTTTTATATGATTAAAAAAACAATTATTGTATATGTTTTTGCTTTAAATTGCTAGAGATATTTGGGGGATTCAAATGATAGTCACAAAGGTCATATTGCCATAATGTTTTAAATTATTTTAATATAATTGTTTTCGCTTTTGTTTTAAAACATTATGACACTATAACCTTTATGACTACCGTTTGAATTCCCCCAATTACCTTTTCGAAATTGCATATTCTATTATGAAATATAAACAAAACCAAAAAAACAAACAAAAAGAAATAGTTTTTGAAAGAAACCGATAGTCTTAAATTTTCTTAAAAAAGTAAAATTGTAAAAAATATAAACTAAGATAAATAACAAAAAATCGGTTTACTTTATATTATAAAACGTACATACTAAAAAAAAAATAAAGCCAGTGATGAAAATTTAACTCATTATATTATACACAAAATTGAAAAAAATATACATACTTAGCAAAAGCACATATACTTTATTTTAAAAAACATATTGAAAGTCTCTTTTTATAATGATAATTTGATAAATCAAAGCAAAAAAAACGATACGATACTTTTGTACAATATTTAGATTGAAAGAATAAAATCTGAAAATAATAATCAACATGTAGAATTGCTAATTTTGAAAATTAAACAAGAAAAGATATTAATATTAAAGCGTAGAAATATCTAAACACATGACAACTTTAATTTTTGTTTGTTTTTTTAACTAATCTTTGGAAATTATTTTATATATTTATTTGTAAAAAAGCCAAAGATATTATTTTATATATTATGTTATATTAATTAGAAAAAGTGACGAAATAGTAGAAACTTTTCAAATTCAGACCCTATCATCTTAAATTTGATCTGTTAGCAATATTTTCTCGAAAAAGTTCATTATTGCAGTGTTTCTAATATTAATCACTTAATAAATTTATTTCATTTTGTTAACATTTTGCTTTCGTTTTAGGACTTTATTTCGATTTAATAGTTATGTACATAATTTAATTTTTTTGTAAATTTTTTGTTTATAATAAAATCTGTGCATTTTAATTACAAATTCAACTGAGTTTTAATTTATATAATTTAAAAATTAATTTTTATTTTAAAATATTCTCTTATGAAATTTTTTTGTACCTGTTCCACGATATCGAAAGTAAACGTCAGACTTACAATTTATATTGAAAACAAAAACATAGTTTCTTCATACTTTCTTGTTGCTTTCAATATAAGTTGTCAGTCGAACGTTTTCTTTCGACTTCGTGGAACTGGCACACATACTACAACATTTACCCTTATATTCATAGAATTTAAACTGAGTTTGAAATTATTTTATTTTAAATTTTTCATACAAAATTTTCTTAAAATATATTTAAAAAACAAAAACAAACCACTCAAATTTGTTTGAGTTTGAGTTTGATTTCAATATAAATAGATAGGCGAGAATTTTTACTTGTCTTCTATAAACTGGCAGTAAGTCTTAAAGTTTCGTATTTGAAATTGTGTCATAACTCAATTTTCATAGTTTTAAATGTTTAACCAATTCGCTATGGCCATACACTAGTTTAAATATTACCTCCAGAAGCTTGTTATATTGCTAATTCCCAACGCCTTTGATGTTGTTGTTGATTGTACTCGAACTAGCAGCACTGCACCTGAAATTTTAGAAGTTTACACGCACTGGAGTCTCGCCATCATCGTCGGCGCTGATGACCGTTGTGGTTAGAATATAAATATACATATAATTCACCCTTATCGGGAATAAAAGTACACGTGAAATGTGTTCCCTTCCTCTTAAATTGTGATCGCCAATAATTTTTTGTTGTATTAGTATACCATTTTCTAATTTTGTTCACCATTGTTTGTTCATGGGAAATATTTCACGTGAACAAAATGATCGTCTTTTATTCCTGATAAGGGTGATTGTTGCATGGTATTCAAACTCCTGTTACAAACATTTTGAAAAAAAATGTTAGCTATGAGTAGTGGAAATTTTGTACGATGTAATTAGTAAAATTCTATTTTTTTTATAAAACACAGCACAATCACTCCTATCGTGAATAACAAAAGGAATATTTGTTTCCGTGAAATTTTCATTCCCCTCGAATGGGTTTTCCCTTCGTGAATCTCCCATGAAATGCTTTCCAAGCTATCAGTCCCAGTGAATGTAAACAAGCAAATAAGATTAGTAAAGCCTAAAAATTAATTGAAAACCAAACAGAATTTAAGCTTAATTATAAGAAATACACAAATTTAAGGTGAAAATAAAAATTTTAACTTTAAAGTTGTGTTTTTAAATATTTTAGGTACAGTGGAAAAAAATTCTTTTGTATGCCACCGTGGTACACCGCCATAAAATTTACTGTGTGTAAACGAAAGAAGTTCATACTCCATGAAAATGGTGTTGCAAGGAATTATTGTGCACAATCGTGAACTTTGTTTACTAATTTTGTCCTAAAAATAAATATTTATAATTTTTAATATATAATTCAAATGAAAAGATCGAAATTATGCGTTGTAATAAAATAATTCAGTTCGCCCGCAAAAATAAAGTGAACTAAACCAAGGGAAAAGTAAAGAAATCCCCGTGAAAAATATTCATCATAAGGGAAATCTTAAAAGGGAAAAAGTATTCAGGGGCCAAATTACGGCACTCGTTATCGAACGAAATTACGAAATATTTCAAATAGAGTTTACGAGTATATGGAAATATTTTTAAATTTCGAATCGTATCGAATGACGTAATTTGCCCCCCAGAATTGCAATTTGACGGAAAGGGGATATATTTCGAGGGAAAATATGTATGTATGTGCACGACAGCGGCAAAGAATTTATACCAGAAAAGTTGAAATGGGTGGAAGAAAGCGGAAGGTTTGTGAAACTTAATAGATATTCGTTACCACGTAACCGAAAGCAGGCAGTATCTATTAAAAGTGTTAGAAATAGTTTCGAAGAAAATAATTTAAAGGCAAGCAGCTTATATAAATTGTAATGATTTATGAGCGCATGAGAATGACGGATTGTTTTGCAAACTGGAAAAATTTATATATTGAATGGATTTGTATATATGTATGTGTATATTTCCCGATTTGTAGCCATATTCTGTAATTCGAATTCTAAATCTCTGTCGATAAAAATCTATAAAGCCGGCGTAGCCATTTTTGGATACGCAGGCAATTAAGTAAGAATTCAACTGTTTGCTTGTTTTTCATTTTGCAATAAACGTTATGGAAATTATCAATAATCGAACGAAATTTAATAATCATTTTTTGTAAAAATTTCAAATGGATTTATTTTTGGCCAATAATAATGAAGCTGAAGCCAATTAATCGGTCGGACACTTCGTAAATTTTGTTTGTCAACGTCACGTCACTACAGTGTGCAAAAAAAATTGCACTTGACTACTTGGCTATTTTTCAACTATTTTCTGCCTCTTAGGGCGACTTTTTGAGTTCAACATTAGAGATTAACGGCCTGTCCCACGATGTCACTAGAAATCGTTCGATCGAATACTTATATTGAAAACAAAAACAAATTTTCTAATGTTATTGTTGTTTGCTATACAAGTTATCGTTCGAACGATTTCGAGTGACATCGTGGGACGGGCCGTAAATTAACCTTATTTTTCATTTCTTCCTTCTTTTCTTCATTTGTGATTTTTTTTTCAAAGCTGTAGAAATGATGAGTCTGTTAGCAGTATTCAACTACCGGCGACTAGAAGTGGACAAACTTCTTTATTATATTATTGTATTGACGTGACATCGGCAAATAGTTATTCTATTACACCCTTTGAAAGTTGGAAATTTTATAAAATATTTATTGGTCATTTACCTTTAAGCCACTCCTGCAAATTCGAAACAAACCAGCCTATTGTAAACAAGGTTCTATTTAAAATTGAAATCTCTTCCTTTTTTTTGAAGTTATGCCTCTTGATAAAAAGCTATGTGTGTCATAAAAAATTCAAGGTGAAAACTGAAAAACACATCAAGCTCTAAATAACAACTGATAAAATTTAATTCTATGGACGGTGCCCTTTCAGTGTACATAAACTTTTAATTGGTAAAGCTCAATAAAATTGTCAAAAAAGGAAAATTATTCGTCATATATCATTTGTAGAAATTTTATATGACTTGTGCAATTGGGCCGTAAATTAACCTTAATCTTCATTTGTGATTTTTTTTTTCAAAGCTGTAGAAATGATGAGTCTGTTAGCAGTATTCAACTACCGGCGACTAGAAGTGGACAAACTTCTTTATTATATTATTGTATTGACGTGACATCGGCAAATAGTTATTCTATTACACCCTTTGAAAGTTGGAAATTTTATAAAATATTTATTGGTCATTTACCTTTAAGCCACTCCTGCAAATTCGAAACAAACCAGCCTATTGTAAACAAGGTTCTATTTAAAATTGAAATCTCTTCCTTTTTTTTGAAGTTATGCCTCTTGATAAAAAGCCATGTGTGTCATAAAAATTTCAAGGTGAAAACTGAAAAAATAACATCAAGCTCTAAGTAACAACTGATAAAATTTAATTCTATGGACGGTGTCATTTCAGTGCACATAAATTTTAAATCTGTAAAACTCAATAATGGAAAATTATTCGCCATATCGTATATTATCATTTGTAGAAATTTTATATGACTTGTGCAATTGCTTCTTGAGAGAAGAAATTCTTTTAATTGCCCTCATTGAATTGTGTGTAAATTTAAGAGACTCATTTTCTAGAAAACACGAGTAGTGTGTGTTTGGAGGGAGAAGGATAACGAAACAGGCTTTCATTACTGTCTCCCTTTTAAGTTTTGGTAACATTTTCAACCGTGAATTGTTGTCAGCAAACATGTGATTTTAAATTTATGTTACTTTTGTTTTAAATATTCCCCTAATATCCCATATCCGTTGTTTTCTATCGTATTAATTTTTATATGTTGGTTATAAAACCTTTTCATTTAAATTATTCCAAACTTTAAAATACATAACTTAATTAAAAATAATAATATAAACTCTTTTCATTAACACGATATATATTCAAGTGCTTCTTAAACAAATAAATTAAAGATAAAAAACTATACATTAGAAATACATTAATTAGCATTAGGTACTAAATAAGTAGTTTTTATGCATTAAACTAGTATTTAAAAACGTATGAAAATAATTATTAAAAAATAAATTAAATTACTTATAGAAATAAAATAAACCACAACAACAAAAATCATTAATCGCTTTAGAGTTTTAACAAATTATAAAAAGTAAATTTAAGTCATACGTATAAGATGGAAGAAGAAGTTCCCAAAATCATTAAAAAAATAAACTAAAAATTGTTAGTAGAGCATTTAAAATAGTATTTAAATTCAATGAAAGCCGATTGAGATTAAATTAACAAAAACATATTAAAATAAAAACGATTTCTTAATTACCTATAATAATAATAGAATTATGTTAAGATTTTACAATTTATTAAAAAAAAACAAAAACATCAACCAACAATAAAAAAGTTTTAATACAAAAAAAAAATGTAAATAAAACAAACTTGAATTTTTCCAAAACAACACAAAAAATACTCTTTTTCATATTATTTGAAACAAAAATTATTTTCATATATTTTTGAAACTCAAAAACTTTTTCTATACTATACGTAAATCACAAAGAATGAATGAAAAAAAAAAACGATAACATAAACTGTTGTTTATAACATCCAACATACTTCCAAATATATAAAAAAATAAAACATTAAATAGTTTTTAAATGCAAAAAAGAAGAAGAAAAAATCCTTGTAAAAAAATCCTTAAACATGAAAAAAAAATCATATTTCACATTGAAACCTTTAAAATAAAATGTAGTATCGTTATTTAAAAAACAAAAGTACTATTAAAACATCAACAACATGAAAGAATTAAAAAAATAAAACATCTTTTGCATTTGTAGAGATAATTTAGCAGTTATTTAATTAATACTAAAATTATTATTAACAAACAAAAATATTCGTACCAAGCAAAAAAAAAACAACAACTTTTAATTATAAAATAATACGAGTAATGAAAAGAAACACAAAAAAGTCTTATAAAAACAAATACATACACACAAAAAGAGGGAAAAAATTACATTATAACTTAATAAATAAATATAAACAAACTTTAATTCTTTTACATTAGATAATATTACAAAAAATCAAACAACCAAAAAATAACAGCTCCATACTTTAAACACCACAAAAAGAGAGATAGAAAATCAATCATCAGCAAAGCAAACATTTAAAAGCAGCATCACAAAATCAAAGAACATTTTCATAGTAATAAAAGCAAAGTCAATTTTCGGCATTAAAGAAACCAAAAATAAAAATTAAGGTTTTCACTTAGGGACTGACTAATTTATTTTCATACAATATTATTTTTATTATTTGCGTTTTGTTTGCACCAAGGGTAAAGGCTTCATTATAAATGAGTGCAACGCTAAAGTAAATTTTTGTAGTTTTTCTAACTTCTTTTCTACGTGAAACTAAAGGTATGGTCACACTTGGGCAAACATTTGTCCAAAAAAAACTTAACCACCAAATATTAGTGAAAAACATTTTTATTCAGATACGTGTTTCTTAAGTTAAACAGTTTCATAAACATCTAATAGACAATGTCATAGAATTCAACATTTTTGGAAACTATTTAACTTAACAAACACGTCTCTGAATTGAAAGCTTCTTCATTAATATTTAGGGCTTAAAGTAGCCTAACGTACGAGTACTTCAGTTCTCGGTTTCCGGTGCACTATGATACACCAGCAAATGTTGGACCAATCTGTGAGATTTGAGTATTATTAGAACTCAAACTACATGATTTCTGTTCTATGCATATAATTTTGGGATTTCAAAACCTTCGGCTAAGTCTTCAACGTTTACTACTTTTATATGGCGAACTTTATAATAAATTACTCATTACGTTCTCTATTAATTTTCTTGAAAAATTAGTTTTTATATTAAAAAAAAAAATTCCTTCCTGGATACCAGTGAAGCGAATGATCATTAATTAATCAAATGCTATCTATCACTTCTTTTGGAATGTCTTCTGGGATTGGTTGACTGGAGAATTCATGATCTAACAAACAGAAACAATCAGATGCAAATACATACATACATACAACTTCCACTAAACTGCATTCATTTGTAGCAAGTCTTCTTCCATTGGCGTAGCTATAAATATTTTCTAAGGGGGCATTATGACTGGTGATTTTCATGAGTAATATTAAAATAAATAATTACATACAAGTTTATTATTAAATCTAGGGCATGGCAATAGCAATTCTTTGGGGGGGGGGGGGAATTCACACCCACAATGGCCTTTCTACGCCTATTTCTTCTTTTGTTATCATATGATTGGAGCCTAATATTTGATCAATCTTTTAGAGACAAGTCACAATAAGTGGATGCTTTCTCTGCAATGAGAGCTCTTAGCCCAAATTGTGTTTATACTTTTTATGTTGATTTAATTTTTGCGAATGCTTTCAAAATTTGAATTTCTATAATGAAGGTTACGTTACGTTACGTGCTTTTATTCGATTTGGAAGTACAAAATAAACAAATTGCCTAATAAGTTGCACATCAAGTCTATTTACGGTAGCAGCCTTTGGTCTTATGATATTATCCAACACTTATGGTGTTTTCTTTTCAACAAAAAAAGTGCAATTTGATGTTCGTTTCTTAAAAACGATGCTGGAAGGCATTGTACTTTGCGCCCCGTATAAACCGACAGTGTTGATAATTTAGATTGCATTACTACATGTACCTTTCAACAAGGTGAAATTTTTTGTGTAGAAAAGAAAACACCATTAGTTTCTTAATTTCCAACTCTAGTTTTTCATTTTCATTTTGTTCGCCTTAAGCATACGCCTACACTGTAACAAAATCTCTAAACGAAAATCTAAATTCAGAAATTTGTGTTTAGTTTTGTTTTGGGTTAAGAAAAGCAAATGAAAATGCTACAACTCTTTTTTATTTTATCAGTAAACAAAATATAAGTATAAAAATTAAAGCTAGATTTAAAAAATGCAAAAAAAAAGGAAAACATTAGTAAAAAGACTGAGCTATAAAAACATTTAAATATATAAAAATAAATATGTTAAAATATGAAAATAGGAAGAGGTAATGTAAAAGATTTAAAAGCAAAATAAATAAAAAAAAACAAGGAAATAATGTAAAAATTAAACACACTAATACACGAATACACTACAAAAAAAAGATATATATCAGCAAACAAATAAAACATGCTCTGATTAAATCTAACAACAGTTATATTTTAGTTAAAATATATATAAAAATTAATTATTTTAAAGCAACATACATATATTAACATATTTTAAAAAGATATTATACAATTTTCTTTAAAACTTCTCACATAAAATATATATAATATTTTAAATACTTACTTATGCTTCAGCAAAGATTTAAGAGAATAAACTCAAATGCATAAAAAAATAGAAAAGCAAATTGGGTAATTAATTACTCGTAACAAAATTAGTAGGATAGTCAAATTTGTCAAATTAGGCTTGTGTTATGAAAATCAACCAATAACGATTTTTCTGAATTTTCAGCAACTCATTTTATTTATATTATTAACTATTAAATCGCTCATACATACATACATACATACATGCATACACACATACTTTTTCCATTTAAAAATCGCTTAATATTACAAATTTGATTAAACTATTAACTCTACAACTAATAACTGCCTTCTCTTCACCTTTTTGTATAAGTTAAATTATATTGAAATTTGTTTAAATGAAATACATACATACATATTTATGTTAAGATAATAACTACATAAGTTAAACAAGAGATATGTAAGTAAGGAAAAAAATTAATAATCAATTTTATTTTAAAGAAGTTCCTAAACTATATAATGCATTTAAATAATAAAATTTTCGTTTGTTAGTTTTTGCAAAGAAAATTACACACATAATTGAAATATAAAAATAAAGTGAAACAAATCATTACACGGAACTTCAGGCATTTTATTTGAAAATTGTACAAGTTTTTATTTATGTAAATCGAATGCATACGAGTTCAGCATTCAGGTAAATTTGAAAAAATAATTATTATTAATTACGCACAAGGCATATGTATATTAATTAAGAAATGAAAACATATGTTAAACAAATATTAAAAAGCCATTAAATACGTAAATAATAAAATAATTTTGATTTATTTCCAAACCCTTGCAAAGCATAAACATGACATTTTAAAAGCATTGAAGAAAAAAGCAACACGTTATTGTCCGCAATACATTCAATGGAAAACAACAAAGTGAATCAAACTTTTTGTCTTCAAAAACTGGCAAAACCATTAACATTAAAATGTTCTAATATCCAAAACTAACCTTACAAGTGTTAACCATTTTCATCTTAATAGTTTTTTTAAATTCATTTTAATAAAATAAAAGCTTGTTAACATTTCTATTTTATACTTTACATAACATAACTTAAAGCATATTAAAAACAGATTATTTTCCAACTAACTCAATAATTTATCACTACAAAACCTATTTATATATTTATCCATGCGACTTTTTTCAAATATGAAGAGAACAGTATCATCCATTATTATTACTACCATTTATTATAATTATTAATTAAAGGAACGGAAAACATGATATGATAATGAAAAATTAACATTTTATAATGAAAAGTATAAAATCATTAAAGAAAAAACTAAAAGAGAATTAAAAAAAACACACACATACAAAACATGGTTAATAAATTATTATTATAAATTATTATTAATGAACGATTATTATTATATTGTATTATTAACTGAAATATTTAGATGAAATGATGAAATTCTTAAATTATTATAAAATATATAGAAAAGAAAGTAATAAAAGCAAAATAATAATAAAAATGAAACATGAAACTTACAAGTCAAAAGTAAATTAAAAACAACCAAATTACAAGAATAAAAATTTAATAAAAAAAAAATTAAAAAATATAGAGAATATTATATTAAAAAATAACAAGTTGTTTTATTTATTTGATTTCAATTGGAACATGCCGTCCTAAAAATACAAAACCTGTGTGAGCAGCATTGCAACAATGAAAGCTATGGGCTGTGTAAATGTCATTGTTCTATTCCATGCAGAAAATGGAAAGATTCCTGGGTAAATGAGTGTGCCAGAGTAAGCCCAAAAGAGTTCGAGTTTCAACATCACTAACCTGTGCCATGTGTATGGGTATAACCCAAAATATCTATAACAAATAAATGTCCCGGGTGTTCTGGAAATCACGCCAAATGAAAATATCATATGAAAAATGTTAGATGTGCCCATTTAATATTTCTATATGAAATATACACGATGTATGTATAAACCATCTAATTTTTCTACATGTATAATGTACGATAGAGCTGTGTCGTTCATGAACAAACGAGTACAATTGAACGAAGTGAGCCGGTCACTTTACTGAGCTGTCTTGGTTCAGCTGTACTGACAAAAAGTACAATTGAACGAAATGAACGAAGAGCGCATTTTGGGTGTTTTTGTTTTGTTTTAATTTTGCTTTTTCGTTATTCATGTGAGATTTTTTATCACATTCTCGTTTTCTTTTGCATTTTTGCGTGCTTTTAGTAACTGTATAACTATTATGAAATTAATAAAATTACCATTAATATTCCTTAAGTTTTTGGAGCATGTTAAGAGTTATTTTTTAATTTGATATACATGCGTAGATACTATAAACAGTTTATTTTATTATTTATATGTGGGTCTTTTGGCAACATGAATCTTTTCTGATTTCTTATTCCTAAGAATATAAAATACTTTAATATTGTAAAAATTTTTACCTGCTGTTTTTTTTTGTTTCTTATATTTGTTCGTTTCGATTATTTTGCTAAACAATTCATAACAACTCACTGCATTTGTCCCATTTTATTTGACGAATCAACTGTTTGTTTGTTTGTTTTTATTTTGTTCTATTTCTTAAAAAGAGCGGATAAACGATATGAAAGAATTCGTTCTTTTTTAGAAAATGGACGAAAGAGAGCGGTCACTTGATTGAATGATTTGGCACATCTCTAATGTGCGATATATAAATCATTAAATTTTTCTATATAAAAATGTACGATGTATTGCCAATTTAAGATTTTTTACCTTAAAGATGAGATGTTTTCTTAAAACTATAGAAAAATTAAATGGGCTATATATATGTACATCGTACATTTTCCATATAGAAATATTAATTGGGCTATACACCATACATTTTTCATATAGCAAAATTAAATGGGCTATATATACATCGTACATTTATTGTATTGAAAAATTAAATGGGCTATACAGCGTCCATTTGTCATATGGAACAGTTAAATGTGGTATACTTCGTACATTTAATGGGCTATACGTCGTTCACTTTTCGAATGAAAAATTAAATGAGATATACATAGTACATTAGTCATATAGACCAAATAATTGGGCTATACATTGTATATTTTTAATATAAAAAAATTAAATGGGTAACACACGTACATTTTTCATATACAAAAATTAAATGGGTTAAACATAGTACATTTTTCGTATAAAAAAGTTAAATACTATACATCATACATTTTTTATTTAAAAAAATTAACTGGCATATACATCTTAAAATTTTGATAAAGAATGGACTATATGTATATACATCGTCCATTTTTTATGCAAAAAATTATATGGACTATATATACATCGTCCACTTTTTATTGAAAAAAAATAAATGAACTATACATCGTCCATTTTCTATGCAAAAAATTAACTCGTCCATTTTTCATGCAAACAATATAATCAGTCGTACAGGAGCTCTGGACTAGTTAATATCACGCGTAGTTGGCAATTACTTCGTAAACGCAACCAGGCCATTGTTCGTTAATTGGCCTTCGAGAGTTTTGCGTCTCACCGCCCCCTTGTTTAATTAATGGTTGTCGTCAGTTAACGGTACCAAGTTACTGTTTCGTGTCTTTGGTTATTTAACCGCATACAAAAACTTTATCTTTGATAACATAATCTTAGCTTTCTAAGAAAGCTTACTTTGAAATTGTGGTGCTTGGCACCAGTATTTGCGATTTCGTTATGAAATTTATCTTCGAGGCCAAATAATCATTCACCAGGGTCGTATCCAGTCGGTAGTGAAGTAACTTAAAAACAAACAAACAAATAAAAAATTAAATTGACTATACACGTACATCGTCCATTTTTTTATGCAAAAAATGATTTCATGCCAAAAATATAACTTACTATACATTTTCATGGAAAAAATTAAATGGACTATAATCGCCTATTTTTTCATAAAAAATATTTCATGCAAAAAATGCAATGAATTGTCCATTTTTCATGCAAAAAATTAAATGGGCTATACATCGTCCGCTTTTCTTGCAAAAAATTATTTCATGCAAAAAATATAATGGACTATACATCGCCAATTTTTCATGAAAACCATATATTTGGCTATAAATAATTTTTTCCATGAAATATGGACGATGTATAATTCATTTATTTTTTTTTAATAAAAAATGGACGAAAGAAAATGGACGATATACAGTCCATTTAATTATTTCCTTAAAATTGGACGATGTATATGTATATAATCCATTATATTTTTTTCATGAAATTATTTTTTACATGAAAAATGGACGTTGTATAGTCCATTATATTTTTTGCATGAAATAATTTTTTCCAAGAAAAATGGACGATTTATAGTCCATTTACATTTTTGCATGAAATATGGACGATGTATAATTCATTTAATTTTTTGCGAAAAAAATATACTACTGTAGTCAATTATATATTTTGCATGAAATAATTTTTTGCATGAAAAATGGACGATGTATAGTCTATTAAATTTTTGCATGAAAAGTGGACGATGTATAGTCCATTATATATTTGGCATGAAATCATTTTTTGCAGGAAAAGCGGACGAAATATACTCCATTATATATATTTTGCAGGTATAATTTTTTCCGTGAAATATAGAAGATATATGGTCATTTTAATTTTTCTTTACAAAAAATGTACGATGATAGCCCATTTAATTTTTCTACATGAAAAGTTAAAAAGATGTACGATGTATACGCTATTTAACTTTTAACATATGAAAAATGTACGATGTGTAGCCCATTAATTTTTTCTATATAACAACTGTATTGTATATATTCCCCATTTAATTTTTTTATAAGAAAAAATTACGATATGTAGCCCATTTAATTTTTCTATAATTTTAATGGAAGCATGGAAAGTTTCCTGGGTAGATGAGTGGACCTAAAAATCATGTTGATAAAAGTTAGATTTTGCTTTTGAATTATGCGGAAACGATAAATAAAATTAATGTTTGAAACTTCTATCCAGTGTAGTTCTTATAATAAATACATATGTACATATTCCAAATATTCGGCCACTTTTAGATATTCGTATTCGCCAAATTCAGGTGAATACGAATTCGAATATTTTTCTAAAAATATTAAACAAATAAATGCATAAATCCTAAACGAAATGTAAATAAATGGCTAAAAATATTAGTTTGTACGAATCCATTAAATTTTTTATAGAAATTTGTGCTTTGTATAATTTCCAAATGATATTTAATGACGATCATTAAAATTTTGGTTAGTTTTAATTAACTTTAAAGTACGCCAACAGGAGTATGAAGTTCTTTTTGATAACATATTTTTTCATATTTCATATTGCAGGCGTAAATATAACCCCATTTTAATATCTATAAATTTCACATATAATATTCGTATTCGCGAATATCGTTTCAAATATTCGTATTCGCGAATATCAAAACTTGATAATCGGCACATCACTAGTACATACATATTTACAGAAGTGTTTTATACAGATTTGTAATACAATTTAAGGCCTGTCCCACGATATCACCAGCAAACGTTCGATCGACAACTTGTATTGCAAACAACAATAACATTAGAAAATTTGTTATTGTTTGCAATATAAGTATTCGATCAAACGATTTCTAGTGACATCGTGGGACAGGCCGTTAATTTCTAAGATCTCTACACTTCCATTTTGCAATCCACAGCTTATTTCATCAAAAAACAATTTATCCCGCTATTTGCATAACTAAACAAGTCCAACATTTTTTAAATTATATCTTAGTAACCACAGTGGGTGGCATACTTTTATATTTCATCCCATTCACGTTTGAGTATGCTCATGATACAATAATGCAGGTAGCCGCAAATCTACAACAAATTTACAATAAATAAAACAACAGGACTTTTTATTGCTGTTTTCTGATGACAACTGTCAAAAACCCAAGAGAAATCAAAAGATATGTACATACTTGCGTTTTCTTGTGTCTTTGCAAAGCTTTATTTGTATTAGCACAGTTTTAATAGGATCCATGCGCATATTCTCTTGTATATATATGCAAAGCTGGTTTCTATTAGTACAGTTCAATAGGAACTCTTAAAGTTTAACAGGAACTATATAGGTAAAACGTAAACACCAATTGGCAGATCACATTACAAACAAACGCCATCAGCTGTTGCTTCGAGGTTACCTGTATTATTGTATCATGAGTATGCTATTATTAACTGCACTGTCTTACCGTGGTCCTGTACTACCACTCCAATTTAAGAATGTCGATAAGTGTCGTTCAAAAGTACTAAGCCATATATAATTCAACACACATATACATATTTTTATAAAAGTGTTAATAGCACCTTTTTTAACATTACATTTGTTGCTTTAAATCATTTTTGGGTTCTAAAAAACATTACATACTAGTAAAATTGTAAAACGTTGAACAGTCATATTTTTTGTAACAGTCAAATTTTGCAGCCTTTAGCACAACCCTGTAATTGATAGTCAATAATACTCTATATACAACCTTGTGTAACAGCTGTTGAAGTTTTGATGTTTTCAGTTTTAGTAAACAAACAATTCTGCTCAAAAGTTGAATTTAAATTATAAATTTATGTACATGTACGACTTATTTATAAAAAATGGATTATGATTTTAAAATGAAAACGCAAAAAGAGCGTACCAAAGTGGAAGATCTATTCAACTATGAAGGTTGTAAGGTCGGACGCGGTACTTATGGTCACGTTTACAAGGCAAAATGGAAAGAGACTTCGGATGGTAAGGAGTATGCTCTGAAGCAAATAGATGGTACTGGCTTATCCATGTCCGCTTGCAGAGAAATCGCCTTACTTAGGGAACTCAAGCATCAAAATGTTATAACACTTATACGCGTGTTCTTATCCCATACAGACCGCAAAGTTTTTCTCCTAATCGATTATGCTGAACATGATTTGTGGCATATAATTAAATTTCATCGTGCAGCTAAAGCAGCTAAAAAGCCTGTAGTGGTACCAAAAGGTATGGTAAAAAGTTTGTTGTATCAAATATTGGATGGCATACACTATTTGCATAGTAATTGGGTGTTGCATCGTGATTTGAAACCTGCCAATATCTTGGTAATGGGAGATGGCCCTGAAAGAGGGCGAGTTAAAATCGCCGATATGGGTTTTGCTCGACTCTTCAATGCACCGCTTAAACCATTGGCCGACTTAGATCCTGTGGTTGTAACATTCTGGTATCGTGCCCCAGAACTGCTGTTGGGTGCTCGCCACTACACCAAAGCCATAGATATATGGGCTATTGGCTGCATTTTTGCTGAGTTGCTCACTTCAGAGCCAATATTCCATTGTCGGCAGGAAGATATTAAGACCAGTAATCCCTATCATCATGACCAGCTAGATCGTATATTCAACGTGATGGGCTTTCCACAGGATAAGGATTGGGAAGATATCAAAAAAATGCCGGAACATCATACGCTTACAAAAGACTTCAAACGTTCCTCTTACTCTACGTGCTCACTAGCCAAATATATGGACCGTCATAAAATCAAACCCGATAGTAAAGCATTCCACTTGTTGCAAAAGTTACTACTTATGGATCCCAACAAACGTATTACATCTGAACAAGCTATGCAAGATCCATATTTCCAAGAAGATCCTCTGCCCACACAAGATGTTTTTGCTGGTTGTGCAATACCCTATCCTAAACGAGAATTTCTCACTGATGACGATCAGGAGGACAAATCGGACAATAAGCGTCAACAGCAGCAGCAGCAGCAGCAACAACAACAGCAACAACAGCAGCAGCAGCAACAACAACAACAGCAGCAACAACAGCAACAGCAGCAACAACATCAGCACGAACCAAATGCAAAGCGTGTCCGTCTATCGGGGCCTGGTGGTACACAACAATCTCAGCAGGTCCACCAACAGCAACAAGATTTTCATCACCAACAGCAACAACAGGCGGCCGTGGCAGCCGTTGCTCAACAACAGCAACAACAACAGGCTGCTGCCCAACAAATGATGTTCAATCAACAGCAACAAAACTTTCAGCAACGATTTTGAATCGAGCATTTAGGCAGCGGAGACAATTTTCTCTAAGTTATGGAAAGTTGGCATATGTATAATTTTATTAAGTAATAAAAGTCTTTCCATAATGAATTAGTAAAAGTGGTCTAAGTCATATCCTTACATACATAGTTGTCGTTTAAATCTCTGACTAAATCAATTGAACTTGTTCTGAAAAACATATTGATTTCAAATCAGGTCATTTCAAAAACAAACTTAATAGCTGACTTGTTAAGTGGGTTTTTATTGTATTTTAATTTTTTGTCGTTTATAATATAATATTTCATTCCAACTTCAAATGCTATAAATCGTTCAAAAAGAAGGATTTATCTTTATTAATTTGTTGAAATCACCGCGATTTTCAGAACAGTTAAGGTAAAGAAAGTACACAATTTAGATCACTTGTTTAATTATGGGAGCATATTTATGGTAGCCTTTATATTATACATTTTTGATACAGCTATACTTACAAAAGAATTTTGATTTTCCAACATTTACAATGTTTATATGGAAAATCTTCAAGCACACTCATTCTCGCATTGGAGATAGAATTTTGCATTAGTGAATGAACAATTTCAACTTAATAAATCAAAATCAATCATACAAAATAAGCAAAAAGCGGAAAACATATGTAGATATTTCTCCATACTGGTCCTAATACATCCATGTTTTATATTTCGAATTTTAGAATATAACAAATTTCAAGCATTAGTAACCATAAAAAGAAAAATAAAACAAATTACTTAATTAAAATATGTGGAAATTTGAAATTTTTACTAATTACTAAATTTAATTTCTGTGAGTCGTTATATTGGTATGCTTGAATAAAGATAATAAATTAATATCTTCTAATTCAAAAAAACAATTGTGTTTCTTTAACAAGAAAAGTTCTGTGGCAATATGGAATAATGGCTTAAGGAGGCATGAGCAAATCAGAGTTTTTTTGGAAGTTTTGACGCTACTGCTAAGAGATTAAAAGGCTCTATCGCATGACTAGACGTTTGTGTGATACTTTCGGTGCATATATAGCATTGTAACCAATGCAACTTGCATCTCGAACATAACACAGCATAATAAAACTAAATTTTCTTAAGTCGACTTAAGCTTTTATTCCATATTACCACAGAGTTAATTAAGTAAAGATATTTTTCTAAAGCATGAAAGCCTAAAATTTTATTTAACCAGGAGTATATCGTCACCTAAAATCCAGAAGGCAGTAAGTACACTTCTTACTTTTACTTACTTTTTTACTTTTGTATTTAATGAATAACATCGGTATTTTGAACATATGTAAGTAAAATTTTGAGGAAAGATGTATTTTGGTTAATCACATCATAATCAATCAAAAAGTCTATTTTGAGTTTTTTGGTTGTTACGGCCTTTCGGATTTTAGGTGACGATATGTAAGTACGAATGCAAAAATATTGTATGCATTGTAAGCACCAACGAAATGAGTATGCATACACACCCACGCATACTTGTATATTCCGACACTCATCTCGCATAATGTTTGCGTTTGTAACTTGAAATCACAAGCGTGCCATATAAATCGCAAACGCAGAATATTTGCCGAGATCATATCCTGAAATAAGTATATACATGTGTATGACATATTAAAGTTAACTGTTTGTCTAGTTTTTGTGAAGAGTGACTTAAAAATTTAAGCGAAAAAAACAATTCCTTAAATCTCATTAAATCGAAATCTCTTTATTTCTAAAACTCCTCTAATTCGTAAAAAGCAATCAGTCGTTTCGATTACGAATTACGGGGATTCTACTGTATAAGGATAATCATGCTTAAAGCCTTGTTTTCTATAAAAAAAATATTCACCCTTATTGCGGTTGCCGGTTTGTGGCGAATTTCTTGCGTTTTTATGAAATTTTACCGTGATTGGCGAATCCCCTTGCATATTCACGACTTTTTACAAATCTATTACTAAAGAGTCGATTAAAGAATACTGCGTCGTTATTAAAAAAATAATGAAATGGAAGAAATTAAAACGTATGGCTGCAAAAAAAATTGGATTTTATTAAAAAATTAATTTTTTTCTTAATATTAAAAACTTCAGGATAAGAGTTACAACTTACGAACAATTTAAGCAAATATATTGGTTGCTGTCTTAAATAATTTCTTAAAGCACTACGTACCACAACTCTTAAAGTATCCTTATCTTTCGATTATGAGTAAAACGCTACACTCAACTTTTCTTTAAGTAATTCTAAAATAATAGGCAATAAGTTTTTTAAATCTTTGTTAATTTTTTCTTTTTTGATATTTTTACAGTTTTCATGACTGGTGTAATCTCTTAAACTACTGTTCTACAAAACTGTCGTGAACGAAAATTTTACATGGTAACACACAATTTTAAATTCGACTATGCCTACGCCAGTCGTAGAAAAATGCCTACGCCAACCACGATAAGGGTTATTATTAAACATACGACATTCCGCCACTTCCTTCATGGAAATATAAAATAATTAAAAAAACATATGTACATAAATTTCAACAGTTTTCAAATTAAATAAAAAACAAAAGTTGTCAAAATTAAAATAACAAGTTTTAAGAAATACGTACATAAAACAAAAATCTTTCATAATTCTTTTATTTGTTGCTATATCTTTATGTTCTGGCTTCCGAATCGCTTTCACAATTTTTTTTGGGAGTTCAGATGTTAAAAACAACCTACACTTGTTTAAGTTGAAATTTATAAAACACAAATTAATAGCATGTGTTCTAGCATCCGAATTTAGAAGAAAAAAAATGGATATGGACGATTTTTGGCGTATAATGATAATAAGATTTGTTCGCTGGACTCTTTGCTACATGATTGTCATATATGTATCATTTAGCGCTACCACGAAGGATGAAATAGCTGTGGGTCAATAACACCATTTATTGAGGGCGGACTGATTTTGGAAATCTTTGCAGTATACATATGTATGTATAAATATTTGGTCACCCTTTGCTAGTACAATATAACCTATACTGTCAAGTCCATGTGTTTTTTACACTGTTGCATAGTGTGATTATTTAAACATGGCAATGAAATTTCCATCAGCTGTTGCATGCGATCTTTTATACAGATTAATGAATTATAAAGGCCGTGTCAGATACAACTTCAACGCTTTGCATGACGTTTCTAACTTTGGAAAAAAGCGTGAAGCGAAATGTGTATGACACAATAAAAACTTTGGCAACACTCACTGTTTGTTTCACTGTTTTGTTTTATGCATATAACGCATCAGTACCCTATTAATCTGGTGCGACTAACTCGTTTTTTATGTAAATTTACCAAAATTTTAATAAAATTTTATATTTACATGCGAGTTTGGTCAAACAAATTACCAACTGATTGTCAAAGCAAGCGAAAAGTTGGGAGTTGCCTAACTTTTCGCTTCGCTTTGCGTTAAAAGTACTTTATGTGGCATGTTTCATATAAGAATGTACATTTCATCTTAGATGTCAAAGCGAATCTTCAACCACAACGTGAAGCAAAAGTTTTATCTGACAGGGCCTTAAGTTGTATATAATAACGGTCTAATTCATAAAAAATATTTTAGGTTTATTACAGGTTTATTTGACAAATTTCCTGTAGAAATATGTCAAATAAGCGTTTAATAAACCTGAATTATTTTTTATGAATAAGGCAGTAAATATTTTAAATGAAAATTGGAGTACATTTAATTTTATTAAAGCTTTGGAAAAATTCCATTCGATTTGCAAAAAGAAGTTCGATTTGCTTTGCAAAGGGTTTGATTTACAAAAAGTTCTATTTGGACTGAAAAAAACTGTATTTCTAAAAAGTCTAAGTTGAAGAAAGTAATATTTTTCTCAGTTTAAAATATTCTAATGCTTTATGTATTTTTGTTATTGGGATCAATGTTTTAATTTCTGATGTAAGTAACTTCACAAAGTTTCATAGCACATGTTTTTTTGGTATAATACTAGTATTGAGCAGCAGAAAGATCAAAGTCACCACCTGCCCTATCCTTGGAGCTTTTAATTAAATAAAATACATAGTAACTCTTTTTTTTTTGTAAAACATTTAATTTTGTTTATTTTCTCAATAGTATATATTTAATATTAAATATGTGTATGTAATTTACATTTTTCATAATAATTTTTAAATGTATTTTCGTTTCATCTTCTTCATTTTATATAAAGACTAAAATATCTAAGAGTACATATCAATATAATACAACTAAAGCACTACAAAATTTAAAAATAACATAAATTTATAAGCATAAAAATATATAAAAAAAAATATTTAAATTAGTATAATCTACTAAATATGTGTTACAATCACATATTCCTTTTATTATATTCTTTTTATTTATTTAATTAATTATTAATTAATTTAAAAAAATTGAGTTCATTTTACACATCATCAGTTTTAGATATTATTCATGTATCTTAATTCTTTTTTGGAATTTTTCATAACTTTTCTTTTTCAAGTTTACATTAAATAATTCTTACTTTTATAAACTACTTATTTCTGTTCGTGTACAATATGCACACATTATTTTTTTTTTAATAAAAAAAGTGTGTATAAATTTTTTTAAAGGAAATTATAAAGCATTTAAGGGTTTTGTGGCTTTAATTTATTTTTATTTCTTCTTAAATTATAAAATTTAAAAAATAATATTGCAAATGAGTTTTTTTTTTGTTTTTGTTACATAAAAACAACAAAATTAAGGTGGCTTTAACCAAAGCAATTATAAAGCAATTGGTTGTGTGTTTGTATTTTTTTAATTTTCATTTAAGTTCTATATACAAAACCTAATATAAATTTTTAATATTCTAAGCTAGGATTTATAATAAGTTTTGTTTGATTTTAAACTGAAGATTTTCAAGTTTATTGACGAAGAAGGAAACCAGAGTGGGCACTCAAAAAAAGGAGTATCAATAAATTTTAAATACTTACTACATACATATAAAAGGCTTCTTTGTTTTAATTAAGCTAATGATAAGTTTAGTGAATTTTCAATTCTTTTTTGAAGTCCATATAGTATTATAACCTCAATCCTTAAGAATATGTATTAAGAAATTTTCAATATTGTAAGGAATTTCATAAGAAAAATATTCAAAGAAAATTTTTGTAGTTTTCTATTTTTTAGAGCTTGAAATATCATATCTGAAATTAATTTAGTATGTGTGCTTAAAACACATCAATGGGGTCATTATTTATTTTTGAAAAACGAGAAATATACTCGGGTTCGGTTTACAGAACATGTCCGATTATTAAAGAAATTTGTAAAACAGTTTATTGCGTTTATGTTAAAAAATCTGGCGTCTTCAACAGTTAATTATTGCTTTCTATTAACCAAGAACTTCTCGTTGCTGACTGAATTAATTTTTCACTGGTAATTTGATCCCATTAGAATTGTGCCGAACCAGTTCAGTAGTTCATTTTAGACACAGGTCTAGACCCAATTCTAACAAGCACTAGCAGTACTATAACGAAAAGCTTTTCAACTTTATTTTAATGTGAAGCAATCAGTCTTCCACAATTTAATCATCTAAGCCTTATGAAATTTTTAAAATAATTTTTTAAGAACTTGAGAAGTTGCTTTCACTCTGAGAACCAGCTAAGTGAAATAATTCTAAAGTTCTAAATAATAAAATTAATCCCGCTTGATCGATGCAAAAAAATCAAATTGATGAACAAAAAGAAAACAGTTCCAATTTTTCTTTCCCGTATAACCGACGTTACCGGTTAATAGAATCACAAATAATCGAGGCCCTACTGTATTTTAAATTATTATAATTTTAATCAAATAAAAAATAATATGTGTACATATTTTGAATTTTTAATAAAGCAGACGACGGTTTTCTTTTTCAATTTAGTACTGGTTATAACGAACAATTAATTTTAACGATCAATTCCGACAACAATTAGGTTCGTTAAATTGGAAAACTAGTGTAATTTTAATTAAATATTAATTTTAATATTAAATGTTATTATTAACAGACCATTACACATCGAAAATAAAATCAATTATAGGTCGATTGCTATAAAACACAAATTACCAATGAAAAATTAAATGAAACTGTAAGCCAGAAATTTTCGGTCTAGTTACCTATTGAAAATTACAGCTGTTAGCTTCTCCCCCTTTGCTTGTGCTGTACAACGTTGCCACGCAAATTTTTTTATTCGATTTAGCTGAGTGAAAAGTTGTGGTTATAAAGTTTATTAGTATAGGATTTATTGTTACCAACGTAAAGTGTGAGAGATAAGCACATAAGCAGATGTTCTAATTTTTCAACTACATTTTGCAACAAATGCTTCGATTGTCGTTGTTTTGCTGACACCAAACATCACTGATGTCAGCTTTATCCGTATGCTTGTAGAAATAATCGTTTTTCCAGCTCCTTTTCGCGAAAAAATAATATTCGACATTTTTTCGTACCTCAATTAAGTGGCATTAATCTTGCTGATATGTGGTTCCAACAGGACGGAGCCATATGCCACACAGCGGGTGCTACAATTGATTTACTCAAAGAAACTTTTGATGATAAAATAATTTCACGTAATGGCCCAATTAATTGGCCACCAAAATCGTGTGATTTAACCCCATTGGATTATGTTCTTTGGGGTTATATTAAGTCACTTGTCTACATCGATAAACCACAAACAATTGAACACCTGGAAATCAAAATTCGAAGAGTTATCGGCGAAATACGACCGCAAATGCTGCGAAAAGTTGTTGAAAATTGGTGTTCCAGATTGGGCTTTCTACGCGCCAGCCGTGGCGGCCACATGTCAGAAATCATATTTAAACATTCATTTCATAAAATTTTCTTTCCAATAAAGCCTGTTTCATTGATATTAAAAATATATTTCCTTGTTTTATTAAGATTTAAACTTGTGTCACTCTATAAAAAACATCCTTTACTAGGAGTTTTTCCTCAATTAGGAACGAAATGCATATAGACGGTGCTTGACCAAAAATCAAACAAAAATTCTCAATATATTATTTAATTTTAAGCGATGTAACAAATAGATTTTTTAATATACATATTATGTACTTTTTTACTAAATATGAAATAACTTTTTTCTTGTTTCTTTTATTTATATTTTTATAATTATAATATAAAAGAGTATAATTGTTTTTCAGCTGGGATATGTTACTAAAGTTTTTATTATGGCTCAATAAACAAGGCAAAACCATCACCCCAGTTCTAACAGAGTGAATTTTTTCCCCCAAAAATATTGATTTTTTTTTATTTAATCCCAGAACGTAATTCTTATGGAATTTCAAGTTTGTAAATTTACATTTATTTTTATACGGAAAAATAATAGTGTAGCCTTATAGAGAAATAAAAATTAACTACAACTTGTGTAAAATAAATAATGTCGGAAATTTCGTGGCCCAATAATTGGAAATTTCTTTATGAATTTTACCATACACAGAAAAAATATTCCTGCAATAAACAACTTTAATCGAAAATAAAAACAAAAATCAATTAAAAATGTAATTGAGTCAATTAAACTTTGTAACTAATCAAATTTTTTAAATTTAATTTGGTTTTATTTTCAATTAAAGTTGTTCATTGCAGGAATATTTCTTTCTGTATAGAGTTCTTTTCGGAGCCTGAATTTCCGTAAGAAGTTCGTACCAGTCTTTATTTATAATATTTCATGTTTCTTACATGCAACAACTTTCTATACGTACTAACAAAACGTAATTGTCATTGAGATGGCTTTATCTTATATATTATGCCATAATTTGTATCGCCTAATTATTATTTTTTAGTTAAATTCTTTCAAAAAAAATTTTTTTTTGTTGCAAATATGTTAATAAAAATTTATATCACAATAAGTAAGAAAAATCTAGGTGGAAAAAATATTTAAAACTCTAATGCATACCAAATAAAATAAGCTACCAAAGCTAAGAGCTAAAGCTCCAAATAAAAACTATAATCAGACGATGCAAATATTTAAAATTGTTCTACATTTAAATTTTAGTATTTTATTTTTCTCAACATAAATTGCAGAACAAACGTATTCTTTCAACATCGTTGAGAAGGCCTTTTAGAAATTTAGAAATAACAACTCCAAAGTACAACGTATGGAAAATAAAAATATATTAAAAATTACAACAATAGAGATAACAATTTTTTGCTGCGATTTTAATTTTTTTTTGCTATTTGTCCTGTTTTTCAACTAAATTCCTAGAAACCTAAAATAATTGAGTTTTACTAAACTAATTAAATAAGAAACAACAGCAAATATTTTAATTTTATCTAAACCAACAATAAACATAATTTTTTGCTTTAATAAATATTCACCCCAAATCACTCCTATCGTGAACAGTTTTTTCCTCGAAATATTTTCCGTTTTCGCCAAATTGTAATGGTGAATAAATTTTCCCTTATTTTATTTCCCTTATTATGCATACTATTTTTCAATTTTACACATGGATTTTTCCACCTTTTCCTTCGGTTTTTCTCACTTTAGTTTTGCAGGCGAACTAAATTAATGCATCGCGTAGTTTCAACATTATCCTTCCAATTAAATATTAAAAGTTATAAATAATTTGTTATTTTTAGGATAATATCAGTGGGAAAAATCAGTCCACGATTAATAACAATCACCCTTATGGGGAATAAAAGTTGACGTGAAATGTGTTCATTTTGCTAAAATTGTGAACGCCAATGTTTGTGTTGTTGTTGTGTCACTATATTATTGTCTAATTTTGTTCACCATTTTTTATTCACGGGCTAATAAATCAATGCAACCCTTTTTTCATTGAAAATGAACAGCTTTGGTTCACATGCAGTAAATTTTATTGCGATGGTATACTAAAGAATTTTTTCCACGGCTCCTAATATATTTAAAAACACAAATTTATACTTAAAAACATTTCATTTGGCACTCAACATTTGTGTATTTCTTACTACATATGAAACTTAAATTTGTCTGGTTTTCAATTAGATAATTTTTAAGCTTTACAAATCTTCTTCCCGTTTTTTACATTCACTACGCATTGATAGCGGGAAAAAACGTTCCCATGAAATTCGCGATAGCAAATTTCACTTCATGGGGAGTGAAAATTTCATGGGAATAAAAATTTCACATTTTATTCACGATAGGGGTGGATGTGAATTTTAACGAGGAACGAGGAGATTTTTCGCTTCCCAATAATTTTTTTCCGGGAAAAAATTCTACTTTTCTAAATAGCCGTGTAATAAGCAAATAAGACAGAGGGAAAAATTTGGATCAGCTGTCTAATGTTTACATTTTGTTCAGTAATAGAAATTTAAAAAAAATGTTTATGTTTTCATTGCCAATAAAATTGTTGGGCAGCATAAATATATATTTTTGATGAAATAAAAAATTAAGTGAAGTGAAGCCAAGCGAAAGCTGTGCCAGGCAGGGTTATCAGATATGGCGATTTCCCGCCAAACGTGGCGATATTACAACTTGTTTGGCGTCTAAGTTTTTGATTTGGTGGCATGGCGATTTTTCTGGCGATAAATAAATTTATTGACGATTTGTATGGCTATTTTTGTAATAAAATTGAACTTCAAAGTTTTTGTAATTCATAATAGGGGAAATGAGAGAAAGGGGAAAAATTCCCAGGGATTGCAAGTCACAGTGGGCTGATTATGTATAGTTTGGTTATAAATGATTAACATTTTGAGGAGTACAATATGATATCAAATTTCAAAAATAATTTTTAAGTCTATGAAAACAGACAATATCTGCATACGTATACAAAACATTAGTATTAACACCAAAAGAAAATAAGAAATTATAACTTTATATCTAAATTTGAATGAAAATTTCCTTTGGGTATTTATATGGAAAACAAAAATAAACTGTAGTTACATGTACAGGCAGTATATGTATGTAAATATATTCATTCCTCTAACCTAAATTAATTATTTAGTACGCATTAGAGTTTTAAATTGCAGAAAACACAATAAAATTTTGCAGAAATCTGCTAAGATCATTTAAAACAACAAAAGCAGCAACGTAATTCTGCGCTGAAAAGAAATTTAATAAAATTTAAAACAGTAAACATTAAAATAAAAAGTTACAAAATATGCAAATGATCTCGTTAGCAAATGTTCTACATGTAACAATGTATTTACAAGTACAAAATAGATATTGTGTTTTAAAAATTTCGTGAAAAAAAATATATTTTCGAAAATGAATAATTTCTTAATAAAATATGCATGTATTTATTTGTTTTATCGGAAAAAACTTTATAAATTGAAAATAATAAGCAAGAGCCAAATGAAAACAAAAGATTTTCGAAATTTTTTATGCATATAAAAAAAAACTTAATATGTTCGCATAAAATATTTTGTTTCTAAAAAATGAAATCTTAGTTGCTTTGCCTTTATGTGCAACTTATTTGTGATGTTACTGTTACAGTTAGTATTAATACAAAATGTAGAGGTGCAACCTCTGAGATAACACAGCATGGCAAATGAAACTTACACTTACAACATGTGTGTATGTATGCATGTCTAATTTACTATATATTAAATCCTAACGAACTAATTTTAATTATTACTATTCGAACTTCATTTGTTTCTATATTTATGATTTGATCAGCCTAAAGTTCGTATCGCTTTGTAAGCCAAATTACATGTGATAATTATTAATGAACAAATAACATCAAAGTTAGTTGTAAATACGGAACGGAACAACCAGTGGCAAAAATTAAAAATAAAAATATACTTATGGTATCAAACCAAAAAAGTTTGTCTTAAGTAGAACAAAAAATAAGCAAATTAACTAACATGTGCATAATTAGTAAAGAACAAACGTCAATGGCAAGACTGTTGTAAATTTAGAGATGGTAAAAATGAGCTTTCATTACAAAAAAGCTTTCAGCAAATTGTAATACGATGAATCAAAACAATTCACAGAAATCTACATCAACTGACACCACACACAGTGGACCAAACACAAAAGAACGCTGATGATGAAGGCCACTAGCCTTCAAAAACAGCTAGTTGTTTCCGTTCAACTATGTGTTTGTCAGAATATTTACAACTAACTTTGGTGTTATTTGTTCATTAATAATTATCACATGTAATTTGGCTTACAAAGCGATACGAACTTTAGCCTGATCAAATCATAAATACATAAATATAGAAGTTCGAACTTTGATTTAGCTAACATCTAAAACCATTGTAGAAGTTAGACAAACGTTTAACTGTCAGTTTATTAGAAGACAAGCAAAAATTCTCGTCTGCCTATTTATATAATTTTTTTTTTTTTTTTTATAAACAAACACAACCCGCGAAGCGATTAGCTTGTCTGCAGAAAACACCCAGGGTCCATGGCGGGAATCGAACCCACGACCTCTGGACTGAGAGGATAGCATCGCTATCACTCAGCCACAGGGGCACCCTGAAAACAAAAATAAATTTCAGTGGAAGTAAAAATTCTCGTCTGTCTATTTATATTGAAAACAAAAACAAATTTGACTGTGATAGATTTTTTACTTGTTTTCTATAAACTACCAGTAAATTTTACACTTGAGTGACAATTAAAGATGATTTGAAAACAAGGATTTGAAAAATTGAGGCCATACATTTTTTAAAAAATTTCTTTTACAATTTAGAAGTATAAAAATTAAGTTAAGTTACAAAAATGGAGAAAAAAATTAAATTAAATAAAGTAGAGTATGTATGTCTATAATTTGGTAGTAAAGATTGTCAAAAAAATTTTCTTTCCTAAATTTTAAAAATTAACGGCCTGTCCCAAGATGTCAACAGAAAATGTTCGATCGATTACTTATATTGAAAACAAAAACAATTTTTTTATTTAATTGTTTTTAATACAAGTTGTCTATGGAATCTTTTTCGTTTTTTTTAATGGATTTTTATTTTTTCAGAATGCAATCGGAGAAAAAAAATTAAGGGCCTTATTTTGTAAAATTTAAATTTTTTCCATATAAAATTTTTGAACGCTTAAGATATGGTCACATTTGCCCAAAAAACGTAACTACTAAATATTAGTGAAAACATTTTGATTCAGACACGTGTTTCTTAAGTTAAACACTTTCATAAACATCTAATAGACAATGTCATAGAATCCAACATTATTGAAAACTATTTAACTTAACAAACTTCTTAATTAATATTAAAAAAGTTTCATGACAGTTGAAAATATTTATATACACTTCCGAAGTTGTGAACAATTTTCCCTTTTTATAATATTGTTTTTAATTAATTTTTAAATTTTATGGCTTGATTTCAAATCATTCTCAATTTAAGGTCAGGTGATATTCATGCTTGTTGGGATTTTATGCACGGAAATTTAGATAAAAATTTATGAAAAAGCAAAAAAAAAAACATCCCATACAAAGTTTTTAGACACATGGGCCATTTTGAATGGTCTTAGTCCTTTAATACTTTTCTAATATAATGTTTTATTGCTTTCGGATGAAAACTATAACATCATAATTTATTTAAAAGCGTGCAACAAAGTTTCATCTTTATGTATAAATGTTATATAATAAATAGTATTACATACAATAAGAATTAGATTTACATACAATAAGAATTAATTTAATTTAAACTAATTACAACAGGAAACAAAACAAGTTATAAAGACAATATTTGTTTACTTCTTTTAAATTACGAGAAAGAAACTATAAAACAAGCATCCTTAAAACACCGAACACGAAGGTTTGCTCATTCACTAGTTCCCAAATTTGTAAATAAATTATAAGCAAAATTGAAAACTAATAAAAGAGTAATCTCTTGTATACCAAGTTTCGCGGAAGCCTGACAAAAAGACAATTAAACGTTTAATAGAAAATGTAAAGCAAGAACCAAATGACAACAAAAACTACACAAGACCACAAATTTTTGTAAACGTGTGAGAAAATTATAAAGCCACTGGATTGTTAAACTACATAAATACATAAAAATTTTGCAAAAAAAAAAATCAACATTTTAACTAAATCTTTATAACAAATAATGAGTAAATCATGTGGGGTGGTGGTAGACTGTTTCTAAAATCCTAAATCCTTTCCATTAGCATAAATATGTATACAAAATTTATGAGATCCTCAAAAACAAATGGTTATATGCGCATACGCTTTTCTTGATTCTTAATTTGCACTTGGTTTTTTGTTTAGTTTTTTTTCTTTTTTTTTTGGTGAGGAGTTTGATTTTTTTTTTTTTTTGCTTATAAAAAAGTGATTAATTAATGTATTGCATGATGGTGCTTAAAGCTAATACTAACTTTTGCTTAAAGCTTTTTTCTTTCTTTGTACTAGAATATCGTAGAAAGGATTATGGCTAATGGATTGTGTTAAACGTTTTATCCATTCCTGTTGTTCTTCTTCCGTTGCGGCAGACATACGATAAACAGTATGTTTGCCCTCAACCACCTGCAGGAGTTATCAAAATATCAAAATTAGTTTATGTAATTGGTTTTATTTAACAAATCATAATAAATACCTTGCCCTCTGAGTCAGTCTTACATGCTTTAATTATATCTGCTCCACCAGTAGCAAATAATTCAAAACAATTGGGTTTACTGCGATCATGAATTTCGCGCACCTGTTTAATTTGATTCATTAAATAAATTACTTGAGAAATTGTATGAGATCTTTTTTTTTGAAACTATTTATCACTTACCGATATATTTTCTAAGGGTATTATCCCTCTGGGTTCCTTATCGGTTGTATATTCAAAATAATATAAGCAGTTATCGTTTAATATAAACCATCTTCGCTTCCAGGATTTGTATCTAGTATATTAAAGTAATAAAACGATTTAAAAATTTTTATATTAATAATTAAATAGACAATAAAATACATTTTAAAAGAAAATGAATGTAATATGTAATATATAAATGTAATATTTTAAAAAATGCTCATAATTTAAAAATTCTATCAGAATTTAATGGCGAATGTTTTCTCCGCATATCTTGTAATACTTCAGCCATCATAGAGCTCTTTTTATCGCTGAAGTATTCAGCTGTTCTATACAATCACCCTTATTCCAGTTGTCAACGTAAAACAAAACGATATTGTTTTGCCTGGTTTACTTTAAATTGTTATTCCAGTTGTCGTTATTGAAGATTACCGATGACTGAAATACAGAATTTGCATTCTACAAGAAAATTTTACGGTGATATTGTGTATTGAGAAATTAGTGGGAGAGTTGCAGATTGCAGTGGGATTTCCCAGAGAAACTCTTCCAAGCGGTATAATGAATTGGAAAGTTATTAAATTCTTTTGATACTCCTATAAGATTAGGAGGATGAACGGCATAAAGGTAAAAACGACAAAAATTATGATATATGTATTCCTCTAACTCCCACTGGTTGCATTACATAGCAACGAGTGAAGGGATATTTAAGCAGTTCACTTTAATAGTAGAATTACGGAGATCGTATCGTGCTGTTACGTATCAGCTGAAAAAATCCGTAACATAGTGTCCACACCTGACGATTTTATATTATAACTCGTAATAAAACGCCGGCAGAGCAACTGTAATTTTTTCATTAATATCTATGATGATGAATCAAACAAATATTTGGAAAATACTTGCCAAAAATATCTAATAGCTCGTTTTGGCTCTAAATAGTTGACAATGCTGTAACTTAGCGCGTTCTAGCGCGTTTTGCGAACGGGAATAGCGCGTTTGGGTTATAAACAGTTTGCATCGCTGGATGTATATCAGAAAAATGTTTGATGTTGATATGAATGGCTCCAGCCAAGGATTGAACTCAGGCTCTCGAAGACAGACATTTACTTTTTAGTCGACGCACTCACTACTTCAGCCAACAGCGCCCTCCCCTACAACAATAGCCTGTAATTTGAACGCAATTGCTTGATCATGAAATCAGCTGCCAGGCAGTGCATAAAAAAACTTGAAGAATCGCCCACAAACTCTTCATGCTTATTTCCAATATTATACTGAGCACCAGCAAACTTAAGGGAGAAACCGACTGAGTTTTTTTTTAGCTTATATTTAGTTGCATGTTCTTTTAAATGTTTTTGTAAAGATTATTATACGAGTATTACAGACATTTATTACGCTACTTCTTTCTAAGGCACTTTACGCAGACTTTGGACATTTTATTTTAAGAAAATTCTCTTCTAATTATAGTTTTTAACAAAAAAAAAAAAAAAAAACATTTCTACTTCAAATAAACGAATATGAATTTTTATAAACAAGCTTACCTTCCACCCTGTTTCCACAGCCAGCCCTCTTTATCGGGATTAAAGAAGGTGTGCATTAAATCGTTGCCATCATCTTGTGGTATTTTAAATGGTTCAGTCCGTATTGATTCATAGAGAGATTCTAGTAAAGTACGGGGCAAATCACCACCATTATTAATGCCACGATTCATTGAAATGAACTGTTCAACAGTGGGTTTGTCTTTGACCTAGAAAACAATAACAAAAAAACATATTAATGTTTAAAAATATCATTTAAATATGAAGAAAGGATTATATATGTAAAGATTCTTGAGATTCGGATTTAAAGTTGTCAGATGTATTTACATTAGAGTGTCATTGGAATAGACATATGAATATGTGACCTGCTCCACGAAAAGGGACGAAGCGCTTTTTTTAAACGCGTTTTTCTCAATAACTTCTTTTCGGCGCAGAGGTCTCCTTTCGTGGAGCAGGTCACATATAAGAAATTCAACTTCGGATTTATCTAAAGTTCGGGGCGGATTTTGCTGGCACTTGATGTAAAACTTATATGGTGAAACATTTGAGCTGAATCTAACACGTGCCCATTTGAGGTAAAAATTCAAATATTATTGCATCGACTATATTTACAAACAAATGCTGTAAAAACAAAACTTTTTTTTTTCTGATTCTATTATATTATATATTTTGAGTATAATTTTTTATCGTTTTTAATTGACCCTTCGCGTCACGGGGGTCGAAATGACCCCTATTTGTTAATGCTAACAAAATGTTTTTTCCAAACTTTGGTATAAAAATACTAAAAAAAATTTTAAAAATGATTTAATAATTAAAAATGTAATATAATAAAAACCTTTAAAAATATATCTTTCGGAACTTTAGGAAAATTCAAAATAAATTTTTGAATGCCCCTCTAATGACAACAAATTTGTCATTTTTGTTTAATAATTTATTTATAACCTTATGAATAGTCAAAACTTTGCATAAAGTTTGTTTATAACAAGACTGCTAATCTATTACTAATAGCGAGCTGATATATTTTCGCTAACAAGCTGCCAACTATATTTAAGAAAATCCATTAATCTTTTCTATTGTTTTTCCATTTTCATTCATACAATAAATAGAATTTGTTTCTTTTTTATTTTTTATTTTTTTATAGTACGTAAATACATTTCAAACTCAGAGAAGATTCTTTCCCATTTTATAGATCTTAAAGCGCTACAACGCTCCTATATTTTTAACACATACGCTACCGAAGGGAGTTTGAAAATATTTTCATTTAAGCTCTATTGAAACATATTGAAATTTCGTTGCATAACGAATGCCGTATTTTATCCCAGACGAAATATCAAATCATTTATGTACTATTTATTTATCGTTTGCCAAAAATATTAGAAAACAAATTCCTTAATGTACAACAGTCACTTTATACGAATTTGAGAAGAAAAAAAACACAGAAATTGTTTATGGCACCAGGCGAGACAATTGCTGAAAAAGGGAGAACGTATAGTGAAAAATAGCACAGCCAAACCAAAAATATTTGTTCGAAGTCACACAAAAATACATGTGAAGAATATTGCGGGCATGGAAAAGTTACAGATTTAATACTTCGTAGTGAAGGGTATAGAAAATACACGTTTAGTTGCTGTTAAAATATATACACTCATATATACATTACATTAAACGCTTTGTAAACCCAAAAAAAGATTTAAAATTAAAAGTGAAATTTATTTGCTGGTGGTTAAGCGATGTCTATATGCATTTCATTGTTGCTTTAAAAAATCGTCAGTAGACTTAAATTAAATTTTTTTTAAATATTTATCTGATAACTTTATTGAATCGAAAAACACATTTTCGAGAACATAAAATTTAATATAGGGAAGCTTTTCTGAAAAAAAAAACACAATGAACATGAGGAAAAAAGTTTTGCAGTAAATCTAAGATTTGGCATGCTTACTAAAAAGTTTGAAGCGAATAATTTTGAACATTTGTTCAAATATTCGAACGAATAAAAAATGAATTCGAATAATTTTAAAATATTTTGTAAAAAATGATACGCATGTGTATTAATTTAATCATCCCTATTCTGCGTGTCGATTACGTTCCCGCATTCAGTTACGCACGGATCGAAAAATGGTATTCTGCCAAAAAACTTAATCGAAAGAGAATAACGGGACACAGAATACCAAAGTTGTCAAGCGGAGAAAATTTCGATTCGAATCGAAACGCAGAACAGGGGTGAATATCTTTTTATTAACAAACAAAACATAATTCACTACACAAGAAAAACAAATAATTTTAATAACAAACTTAGAAATGTTCTTAAGAACCGAAACGAATTTAATTAAAAAGTATACGTATTTATACACATTTACAAAAATATTTAATATGTCATTGATTTCTTTCAAAAGAGTCATTTAAGAACAGCAGATAATCCCACTTTTTATATAATACTTCATCGTACTTGAGATTACTTACGATATTTTATTAACAAATAGTCGTATAAACAGAGTATTCGCGTACTTTTATTTTCGCTTATTGTGGCATATTTTAAAAAGACCGTATGGAATAGGAAAGCTCAGGAATAATATTAAAGCATTTAATGATTTTTTACGTCGTTCATTCATTCGTTTCTTAAGGCTTTTGATTAGATCTGTAGAAAATCAGTTATTTTTTTTCTAAACTCTTTATCAGGAATTGTAAGACACCTTCTTTCTACCTCCATTAAAGAGGTATTATTTTTAATTTAGCAGGAAAACAAAAGATGCGTCTAGCGAACATATATTTATAATGTGGAGTAATTTGATTACTTAACATCCACTTGTTAACAAATTAAAAAATTAGGATATTTAAAATACTTTTTATACAAATTAATTAAGAAAATTGTTCGAATATTCGAATATTGGACGAAAATTATTAGAATAATTTTTTATTTTAAATTGAAAATGTTTGTTCGCTTGAACAAAAATGAAAAAAAGTTGTTCGAATATTGGAATAATTTTTATTCGAATGACAACACTAGTATGTATGTATGTTTAATCAGCAAACAGCTGTTTAACGTTACGGCGAAAAACCAAAATTCAATTGGTTTCTGTGGCTTTGGTTATGGCAAGTCACCTATAACTGAATATGGTTCGAACTAGGGATGGGCGCGTGTATGATGTAAAATATGTATGAATGAATTTCCAGTAGAGGAAAAATTTAATATTTTGTATCGTCGAACACACAACACTAGCATATTTGTTGATATTGTATGGGCCTCTGAAGCTTAAAGTTCTGTATGTAAGCAGGTAGTATCAGCTGTGGTTTCAGAGTGAACCAGCTGGTAGTGCCAACTTGGTGCCATATTTTGAAAAGCGACTCTTGAAAAAAAAAGAATTCAATTTTCTTATCTTCAATACAATAGCAATAATATTTCGTGCGTGTTGTGCAGTATCGTGTTAACAAAATTTTTCGCGTGCGTGTTTCGTACGTGTTGAGCGAGCGTCTTGGTGTCTTCGTATTGTGTCGTGTTGGAAAAATTCGATACGCGCCTATGTCTAGTTCGAACAGCTGTTTTGTATGGTTAGGCTTAATGCAAACCTTTAATTCATTTAAGGTCTTATTTAAATTATTTTCACACTGTCAGATGAGCTACTCGATTAAAAATGTTTTATAGAAATCACTCTGCATATTTTCATATACAATTTTTTTTGTATTATTTGCAACTTTTTTTTAAACTGCCCTAAATATTTGATAAAAAAAAATTCCTTTGCCAAAATGAATTCCTCCTTGCGTAAGTATTTTTAAAACGTATTCTAGGAAAATAAGTTTTTAAATTTACATTTACTTTAAGGCAGGTCATTAATTAGGAAAATTTGTTTGAAACAAAACGAGAAATAGAATGGGAGATGTAGATGCCAACAAAATAAAAAATTTGAAAATTCGTGCAATATAAAAATAAACAAGAGATGGGATGACAGAAGTACCAAAAAACGAACAGCATGACGCAGTTTTGCACAGTGTGTTTGCAGTAAAAGACAGCGGCCATTAAGGAGTGTGAGTACTTAATGATTTAGACATTCTAAAAAAATATTTAACGTTAAGAAATGCCAACTGATATGTAGGAAAGAAATTGCAGGAAAGCAAAGCAGATATATTATATGGTGCGAATAATATAATAAGAGTACACTTTATGTTTAGGTTTTTTTTATATACATACATACATACAAATATCTTTTGGCAAAACGAAATAGACAAAAATAAATAATATTGGCACACGCTGGCTGGTATGATTTTTTTTTAATTTTTTCTTGGTGAACAAAAATAAATGAAATTACAAAATATATGTAGATGTATGTATGTATATATTTATGTTTTCTTTACTCAATTAAAGGCGTATGGTACGAAAGAGCATGGAGATCATAATGGAAATGTATGAAATAACAAAGAATTTTTGTGTGATTGGAGATTTCGTAAGCGTCATTCCGTTAAGATTTGCTAATGGTTTGGGGAATTGCTGTCAAGAGTTTTTACAATAGACGTCTTTAAACCAATCATGACGAAAGTGATTAAATCGACCCTGCAAGTTATGCGGCATGTTGCGATCGCCGTCTTATGCGATTCAATTTCTATAACTCTAATTGAAATTTTGAAAACTTTTTGCTGGTTTTCTAAGAAACAGTAAAAACCATTTGTAAATTGTGAACAAATTTATTTTCACTAATGTAAAAAGAAACTATTGAAATAATTCAAGATCATCAGCATGAAAAAACTGATTTTCCAATCTAAACAAAAGGACACTGAGCTTCCCTCATGAAAGGGTAATTTAATTTTGTTTGTGACACTTCACAGCCATTTCTCAATATTGTTATCTATTTCTGAAAGCAGTGTACTAAAGCTTAATTTGAAAATTTTTCTATTTCTGTGATCAAAACGAGACTATCAGAAATGTGATGAAATTCGATCGTATTCAGGTGTGATGAATTTCGAGGATTATGTTATTGATATGATTGATGACAAGAAACAAGTACGCCATTGATAAAAATTTAACAATATACTACGTTTCAACAAATGCTATGAAATTATTAAAATTTATAAAAAAAAAAGATTTGAAAATTTCGCAGTCCAAGTTCGAAAAAGTAAATAATTTTTTAATCGTCGCTCGTCATCTATAAGGCTACGTTAACAAGCAGAATTGTGGCATTTTAGGTCTCGGAAAACCCAAAACTGTGGCTTTTTGGTGTGGCTTTCGGTCTGGCGAAATCATTGGACCTTACTTTTTAGAAAATGAGGCTGCATTCACTATTAGGGTGAAAGGATTGCGCGATGATTAATGATTTTATTTGGTCGGAAATGAAAAATGTTTATGTAGACGACGTTTACTTTAAACAAGACGGCGCTACATGCCACGCATGTAACGATAGCACCGCTCTTCTGTGAGAAAAGTTTCCTGACCGTGTGATTTCTCGAGATCTTGTGATTCAGCACCTATATATTTTTTTTTCTTTGGAGCTACGTGAAAGACAAGGTTTATGCCAATGGCCTACAGACGCCAAAGATGGAATTCGTAAAGTTATCAAGGAGATGCAACCACAAAGGTACAAATTGTTGAAGGAAAATGTTATGGGGCTGCAAGCATAGCCAATGTGGCCATTTAGCTGATAATAATTAAATTCAGTAATTATTAATGGCATACTCCCCTCTTTACAATAAACATCCGATAATTTTGTTCAAAAATACTCGTTTTTTAATCATCAAAATAAAAACTCTTATTGAAAAACACTTATGACAATGGATTCTGCTAGAGAAGATAAAAAATAAATATACGGGTGTCGTAATTTTAAAATTTTTAAAAGGGATAAAATTTTCACCTATTTGGCCTGTTCGTGCTGCAGCTAAGCGCTCTTTACATCTGAAGTGTATGGTATGTTCAGCGACTTTGTAGAAAATATTAAGGAAATTATTTTTGTGGAACACTATGACCTTCTAACTCCCCCACATAATGGCGACTTTTGGCTCTATTCTAACAAAGCGTAAAAACACACTCCTAAAAATGTTCTACAAAAATGTTGGCCATAAAATTTTAATGCATATGTATGTATGTATGTCAGAACACACCAAGGCCCAAAACTTATGTTTTTGGTCAAAATCAGCCAAACTTAAGATTGCCCATCTTTGCTCTCACAAATTAACTAGTGGAATAAATAAAAACGAAAAAGATTAAATTCCCACAAGGGAATTTGTAAGAAAATAAATGGGAAATATTTAGCTTGCCTGGTTTTTGCTATTTCTGTTAAAACAACAAAGATTTATTTATTTATTTATTTATTTATTTATTTATTTGCAATTAAAAGTACCATTTATTAGAATCGATGGTATTAAAAACTCACTGACGAGATTGGTCATCTATATCGATAATTAAGTTCCTGACAGACAATTCTGAAAATGTTATATACAACCATACGCGTAGAAAGGTCATTCTGCCCCCAAGAATTGCTGTTGCCCCCCTTAAAATTATTAAAAATTTCATGCAATATTGCTCATGAAAATAATAAGTCATATTGAATGTACATATGTCTTAAATTTTTTTTGTAATACATCGAATTGCCCATGTCTTCCTTATCAGTTTTCAGACAGAAACATCGAGAGGAAATTCAGATCCAGAATTTCCTAACTTCTCTAACACAATTCTTATACGCACTTCTTCCCATATTTTTTTATTATTTAAACAAATAACCAACCTCTTCTCATATTTCCACCATATACATATCTTACGAGTGCCGAAAGGTTTAGTTACCTAGACTTCACTTAGAAGTAACTAAAACTAAAAAAATATCTGTAAAATGCTTTAACGTTAAATTCGTTTACAACTCTCTTAATTTTTTATACTCATCTGCATTATAAAATATACAAAAATCCTTACGTTTCTTTCCGTTTATTTGTTTTCCATTTTGATTCTCAAGGGCATATAAATTAACAGTGAGTTAATGCATCCTTAAATAAATAACTTACCGAAGGATTATGCAATGATGTATTCAGCATTATAATGGCAAAACTTAAAACATAACAGGTATCAGTGTTAGTGAATATATCGGGATTTAATTGACAATAGCGTTGAGCGAAACACTCCATCATTCTATCAATCTTTTGAGCTTCACCGGGCAAACGAAATGACCATAAAAATTGCCTAAATGAATAGAAAAAATATTGATTAATTTATAAATTTATTAACATACCTCGTACATACATACATATATTATGATATTATGTTATTATAAAAAAAACATACCTTAAAGCTTGTACCAGTATCAAATTTGTAAAATCATGTAAAGCCACAAAAGCTTTTAGGACATCTTTATTGAAATCATTATTTTCGCCTAAGTAATCACCTAGAAGATAAGACAGGAAATTTTATTAAGAAATATGATTAAAGAAAATAATGCTTGGGCAGTTTTAATTGAATCAAGCAAGACAATTTAATTTTGTATTGCAGAATTGCAGGAACACACTCCTAAATAAAATAACATTGCCTATTTGTTACTGATCTTGCACTCTGCTTATAATAAAATTGTTAGCATTTAACTTCTTTCATATGGGCAATTTCACAGAATGCTTGTATTTCACAGAAAATTTAAATTTTTATGTATAATTGCGGAGCGTACGTTAAAAGATAAGAAAAAATCGAATCGCATTGATCTGAAATACAAGCTTAATTGATTGGTTATCATACGTGACATCGAACGTGACATTCTGTAGAATTGCGTATATACTACATAAAATTAAAAATGTATATGAGATGCTTTCGTACCGCTAGAAGTCGTGCTAAAAAGCTGCTAATCTCTTGCTAAAGAAATGCTAAATTAAGTGTAACATTTGTTAACGCACTAATAATTCCAAATTATTATTTTACATATTAAGTAAAATATTTTTTATTGAAAATACATTGAAATTGATTATTGAGGGGTTTAGCTGGATCCTATATGCATTTCAATGTTGCTAATCCAGATCATCAGGGAACCATTACCCAAACATTTCTTAGAACCACAGGAGAGAGAAAAGCTAAATTGTTTACAACGATCTGGCAAGTATTTGTCAGCTTCTAACACAAGTGAATTATTTCCTCTGTACATACGAGTATCTTGTGAAGGAACTTCGCATTTTTTTCACAAACGAACATGTAAATATTTCAGTTTTAATTTATTTATTTATAGTTTTAAATTTTTTTATACCGATTTTAGACCATAAACCATACGACTGAGCTTGTGAATTGAACATTTATTATATTTAAACATGTCTTATTGGTGTATTAACTATAATTTATTAAAAAAAAAAATTGATTGTAAGTTTTTTCAGTAAATACCCACCGACCCAAAGTTTTCGAATTTTTCGGAAGTCAGACTTGTCGTATCGAATTCGTTAAGACATTTCAGTAGATTGTATGGAGAAATTTATTTCGGATACATTTATTTAATGTGAGTTTGTGCGAATAATAATAATAATAAGAACATTGCCGTGAAGAATTTTAAATTTATTAAGATTCGAAAAGGTACGCTGTAGCCTCACAATAAAAGAAAACAGCAAATACTAAATTTTCCACATTTTTGCACATTCGTGCGTCAACAATTATAGCAGCACAAACTACGAAAAAGTAGAGGAAAACATAAAGAGATATTTGAAAAAACGTTTGACTACTCCAATCTGTCAATATACATATGTACGAGGGCCGATCATTAATTCAGTGTCTTTTTGAAGAAACACAGTTTGTTTGCAAAAGAAAAAATTAATTTCTCAACATAATCTCCTTAACTCAATACATTTAGTCTGACGTTTCTCCAGTTTTTGTATCCCTTCCAAAAATAGGATTTTTCGAAGTCCTTAAAATAGGCATTTGTTTGGTCAATAATTTCATCGTTGGAGCTAAATCTCTTTCCACCGAGCCATTTATTTTGGTTTGGAAATAGGAAGTAGTCACTAGGAGCTAAATCCGGGGAATATGGCGGATGAGGTACCAATTCGTAGCCCAATTCATAGTTTTGCCATTTACACTGCACATGTGTGCACCAGTGCATTTTCTTGGCCATATCGTCGTTTTCTTTTTAAATCCTCATTAAATCGGTCTAATAAGTTGGCATAATATTCGCCGTTTATTGTTTTACCCTTTTGAAGGTAATCGATGTGGATTATCCCGCGTGCATCCCAAAAAACTGTTGCCATCACCTCATTGGCCGACAAACTTACCTTGGCCTTCTTCGGAGCAGGTTCACCCGGATAAACCGATTGTTTAGACTGCTGCTTGGTCTCCGGAGTACAGTAATGGATCCATGTTTCATCCACAGTTACAAAACGGCGCAAAAACTCATTCGGATTGCGGTTAAACAACTGCAAAATTTTTTTTGAAGTTGTCACATGTTTAAGTTTATGGTCAATTGAGAGCAAACGCGGCAGAAAACTTCTTAAGCTCAGCTGATCACTTAAAATCGAACCATACTGCCATATGAAATGCCTATGGCATCAACAATCTCACGCAGTTTTACTCTTCGATCGGCCAACACCATATCGTGGATTTTTTCGACATTTTCGGGTGTACTGACCTCAATTGGCCGTCCAGAACGTTCAGCGTAATTTGTACTTGTGCGACCACGAGTCAGTAAACCACTTTTTTACCATTGAAATCGATGGTGCAGAGTTTCCATAGTATTTATCGAGCTTTTCTTTGCTTTGATTGACCGTTTTTTTTCGCAAAAAATAATGTTCAATGAGCACTCGAAATTCACTTTTTTCCATTTTTTGAAAAATACACGAGGTTGTATGTTTTGAACAGCTGCTAAACGCAAAGTAAATGACGAAACTTGCTCAAAATTTCACTGTAGTCTACTAATAGGTGGTACTTGATCGGAACAGTATTGCATTTCATATAACTACGAGGGAAGTTCGAAAAGTCACGGACTTATTGATCCGGCCCTCGTATGTACATATATTTATAAATCAGATGAAATTAATAAAAAAAAATTATGAAAAATAATTTTTAAATAAACAATTATTAAAAAATAATTCATTAAGAAATCGTATATACATATCGTTGCGATTTCATACCGAATTCGGAGCATTTCGTTTGGTGGGTAAATGAAAATTTTATTTTGAATTTAGGGTGTTCAAAAAAATTCCAACTTTCATTTCAGGTTTAATGAGAGTTGGTTACAAGTTTTCTCAAGACTCACAATTTGACAAATTAGCTTAATATACTACTATAACATCGGTTAAAGTCACATCTTCAGCTACATAAATGCAATGGAACTTAGTTTATTTTATATAATAGAAAAGAACATCAGCAATCAATTTTTTAATGCATGTCCAAACAGCCCATTTGGAAATTGTTGGAAATATGTATTCTGAATTTGCACTACACCAGAACATAATGAGGGCAACTTTTCAAATAATAGCAAGTAATAGGAAAAAAATCTTTGGAAAAGGAAGAAACTTCTCGCGAAATTTTTATATTTGTATCATAAAGATTCATTTGAAAGTACACATTTTGTGCACACACTTCTACACTTTATTACTGCAGTTATTTGTTTCACTTTCCCTAGGTTTAGAAATTTCAAAAGACCAAGCAAAATATCAAAATAAAATAAAAATGTTTAAGTACGTTTTTCGCTGATTGTTTATTTGTTTAGCGCAAATTTTTTCATTTATTGTTTCAATATTATACATTTTCATTTTGTTTATTTGGCCTTGTCTTTTCATTTGTTTGGTTTGGCTTGCCAATAATGATTTTTCCTTCATTATGAGCAATTTTTTAATTTTTTTATGTATATTATAGCATAGCACAGTGGAGCAAAAGCATAAAAAATCTAATGCGTGCTAGTTTCTAACATTTTCTAATATTTTGAACGATGAGCAATTGAGTGAACACTTTAATTTTATTACATTATACACTACATATCATTTACATATATGTACATATGTATGTGAGTTACAGTCTGTCCCACGATATCTAAAGAAAACTTAAATGGACGAACGCCAGTCACTCACTTTCGTTTCAGAAAGCGATCCGCAATCTTCCAACTTAACGTTCTCTTGAGTTTACAATTATTATGTAAGTCAACCAGAATTATATGGAGAAAAAACACCACAAATGTATTTAAAAATTTAAGGCTGAGTTTGAAAATCACCGAAGATATATATATATATATATATATATATATATATATATATAATAGATAATAATCGGGAATAAAAGGCGAACATTGAAATATTTCCCGTGAACAAAAAATGGTGAACAAAATTAGAAAATAGTATACTGACACAACAACGCAAACATTGGCGATCAAAATTTTAGGGAAAGGGAACACACGTGAACTTTTATTCCCGTTAAGAGTGAATATAAAATTATAAAAATTATATAAAATGCATAAATGAAAAATATTCACCCCTATCGTGAACATTTTTCCCTCGAAATATTTCCCCTTTTCACCAAATTGAAATCGTGAAAAAATTTTCCTTATAAATGTTTTCCCTTCTTTTATTTCCCCAGGCGAACTGAATTTTTTCATCGCATGATTTCGGTATTTTTCCTTCGAATTAAACATTGAAAGTTATAAATATTTACTTTTAGGACAAGAGTAGTAAATATAAAGTTCATGATTGTCAACAATAATGCAACACATTTTTTCATGGATTATGGATTTCTTTGGATCACACAGAGAAAATTTTATGGCGGCACACTGCGGTTTCATACTAAATAATTTATTTCCACTGCCAATAGAATATTTAAAAAGACAATTTTAAAACTAAAAAAAATTTATATGGAACCTAAAATCTGTGTGTTTCTTATTATTAAACTTAAATTTGTTTGATTTTCAATTAATGTTTAAGTTTTGCAAATTTTTTTCACTTTTTTACATTCACTGGGACTGATATCGAGGAAAAATTTGACGGGATAATTCACGATAACATTTTTCCTTTCGAGGGGAGTGAAAATTTCACGGGGGAAAAATTCCACTTGTTATTGATATTCCTAAAAAAAATAATACAACATGATAACCTGCCAAGTCCAAAAAAAACTAAGTGACTACTTTTATCATTTCACTTTGCACAAACGGCAATAAAGCGACGAAATTTTGCAGGGAGGTGCTTGTGCTGAGAGTTTCTTGTGTGTCATAAAGAAAGCATGAAAACGATATCGTGGGACAAACTGTTATCGTTGAAAGAAAAAATTTAATTCATTCTAGAAAGATATAGATTTCATTTAGTTATGTTCCAGACTTTCGAATGCAAAAATAAAATTAATCAGTTGGAGTACAAATATTTGCCATTGTGCCCTTTTGTACAACATGCTATATATAATAGATATAAAGCGTTGAGGTATTTTTGTGTGTTTTTCTTTTATCGTTTTATTTAATTCAGTTTTTTAAATTTAAACATTTTTAACAGGTCTACGTCATTAAAGTATTATCTTGTTTTTTATTGCTAAAGCATTAGAGATATTAAATATCGTATACATATATGATTAACAAATCACTTACCAATGGCTGTCTTGTTAAGACCTTCGCCTTTGTAGAGGAAATGTGCAACATCTTGTGGATCGTGCCGTAATAAACGATTTTCCACTAAATATTCAATGCCTGCAATAGAAAGAAAGGTTCAAAAGTTAATGAAAGTTATTGTACAAAAATTAATAATATAATAAATATTATATTATTATTATATTATTTATAATAAGTAAATATGTATGTAAAATAAATAATATCATTTTGCATAATGTTAATACATACTACGTTTATACGCGCACTGTTTATACGGCATAGCATATAAAAAAACTTGGTAGCACTTCTATAGAAAAGTTATTTATGTTTACAAAAAAATTTTGCAAATATATAAAATAACAAATAATTATTTGTTTTTGTTGTCATTATTTTCTTCTTTCAATGTTTTTTGTTGTAATATTTATCCATTTATATTTTTTTATTAGCTAACATTTGCAAGCGTGGCTACCGCAAGCATTTTATTTGCAAATAGTGCGTTAATCGTGAATAGATTTCTGAGTTAGTAACTCACAACAAAACAATTATGTGGCAACAATTAACAGTTTTATTTGCAAATAAATCGCGCGTATAAGCGTAGTAACAGATTTATAGGTATCAATCTACTGATTGATTCGAACCAGGTTCAACGCAGTATTAAAAAATATTTTTTTAAACTTCTGTTTCATCTTTATAAGGATACAAGTGCCCTTCCTATAAAGAAAGACCATCTTGTTAAAAGTTCATGAAAGAAATACCTTGTCAATCCTAATTCGAAGCAATTTCTTGCTTAAGTTCGTCTGGTAGCCCTAAATAAACACCTGCTTTACCGAGAATTTTCAACGGTGTCGATTTGCACAGGGCGTAAAAGTAAAGAGCAATTCTTTTGCCATTAGTAAGGAAGAATTTAATGGAAAAACGAATTTTTCACCATTATACATCTAACATACCAACAGAAAACGAAGTATTAGTGGGAGAGTGTGTAATTTTGTCTCACGGATATTTGAGCCCACATAATTGATCCACTAACAGTAAATCTAGAATGCTGATGTATATTAGTTTTAATTTTAACAAAATGAGTGCGCCTGTGCACTGCACTATTTTTATTTAAGCATCTATAAACTGTTAATATGTCTTCTTTAGAAATCTAGTATGTGCACTTATTGATACTTTGGAAGCAACCTCCATACATAAACATATGTATGTATGTACATACACATGTATGTATGTATGTCATTCCGAAAAAATTACTTCTGCACTGTTCGCTTACCCTGCATGCATAATCATGAGCAAAGTAGGTAATCATGTATGTATGTGTGGATGTACGCACGTCCCTATTTTCCTGGCTAATGTTCGTAGAAGCCCGCGTGACTGTAAGGACAAATTGCTTAAATTCACGAAAATTCACCCCCGCGGAAAAATTTATTTATTGTATAATTAACGACATCATATCAAAACCGTGTAATTTATGTATATGAGAGCTAGAATTAACTAAAACATTAATTCTAAATAAAATTGTTTGTACATGACGCAATGAACTGATTTTATCTTTAAATTACTTTTACGTAGTATTTCCTTTATAAACCATAAATTATGCATACTTAAAGTAAACATAAAAGTATAATAGTTTTCAAAATTGTGCTAGTGGCGAAAAGACAGTTAAAATTGTAACTGGGTGAAATTGAATTAATAAAAAGATACACATATTAGAAAATTTAACAGGAGCGGAGCTTAAATTTCTTATTTACAATGGGAAAAGGGTAACATGCTACTTTAAATAATAAAGATATCCATTTGATAACTTTTTTTTGTTACAGTTGCCAAATTTTTCAACAACTTTGTAAGACATTAAAGATATAAATCAACATTCCTCCTTATCGTGGTTGGCGTATTTCGACTTTGACTACGATTTTTTTGTAATATATTAAAGAACACGGCAGAATTTTTTCTTTAATCAAGAAGCAAAATGTCGTAGTCGAAGTCGGAATACGCCAACCACGATAAGGTCCATTGTATTTCAATTTATTTCGAATTTTCGAAACGTTGGATGAAACTAATAAAGTGGGGTATTAAACTTGAGTGACAGTCAAAAATTCATAAGTTTTGAAGGATAGTTTTGACCAGTACTGGCCACCGAGAGAATTGTATATGTACATATGTACATATGTGTATTCATTTGTATAAGAAGCCGATTGTAGTTCGGCACTCTGGTGCTATTTTGGCCGGCTATGGTTTTGACTGTCCATACTATCGATCATGTTTGACACTCAAACCGTCATTCAAGAAAAAAATTTTACATACAAACGTCAAAAAAACGAAAATTGAATGCCCTTTATTGCTAACAAACAATTTTTATAATGTCTTATTTAAATTTTTTCTTATTATCTAACAAATCCTCTTTTGAATATTTTGTCTCTTATATTTCACATTTATATGAATTTCTTAAAAAAATATTCCACGTCCAAATTGTGTAGTTTATGACTCAAAGATAGCTGTTGAATGACACTTTTTGGTACACACTATCAGTCAAAAACCAATATGGCTGCTGACTGTCACTCAACCGCAAATATTTTTGGTTGATTGACGAAATTTGTGTTCGCACTATCGATCAAGCCAAAATTGGAGCAAAAATGTGACTCATATTCTTTCGTGTATACTCTACTTAAGGCTCAATGGCAGTTTTTGGGAGGTTGTATTGACTTTGTGCTATTAGTCTGCTGTGAGTGCCCGCTTTATACAAGAATTAACTTAAAACAAAAGTATGTATGTAAGTACATGTACATACATACATATGTATAGATATTGTATTCTTATGATCAGCATATAATTTTAAATATATAACAAATTTAATATATTCACAAAGAATAACTAATAAAATCAAAGTTTAAGAAAATGTTGAACCCGTTCGTAAATACATCACAAGTGCACACAAATGTAGGGCAGTGGTGGGTGCATTCCCAAAAAAAACCTCTAAAGCATGTGAAGATCATCACAAAATTACCACTTATGCCCATCCGATACATGTATTTTATTACATGGTTCATTATAAACTACCGGTTGTAAATTAAACAGATTTTGAAATTGAAACCTAATGTTCACCTTCACACTTCACTGAAACTTCAAGAAAATTTTTGCACTCATTAATACTCGTAGTTTAAACATAAAATTTACCAATGCTGTTTGCAAAATAGAAAGTGTTGACAACGCCTCTGACGCATCTAATTAAAAAAGAAAGAAACAACTGCAACAACAAAATTATTTGTTGACAAACAAAATAAAGAGTTTTCCACTAAAGTTGGGCCGATGTTGGCTAATTGTATTGTCTTACTCTGTTATTTATTTATTGAAGAAAAATTATCAACGTTAGAACTGGTTGATATTAATGTTAAGTTACGCTGAAAGTCCACGGAACGCATTTCCACGTCAGCGCATTCTACAATTTTCTGCCTTTAAAAATGGTTATTACGATGCACTGATAAGTCCTCGTCCAGACTTACAATTTTAGTTGCTGCAATTTTTTTTTAATTCTGCTTTGAAATTGCATTAGTGTCCACATTATGAAATTCGAATTTTGTAATTATGTATGTAGTAAAAAATTCTATTACACCATTTCCCTGAAAAATTAACAATTCTATGTACTTTTTGTTATATTTTGTGTTTTTCATTACAGTGAAGAAAGAAAGAAAATTATAAAAAACCTCAAATACAACTAACAACTTTAAATTAATAAGTAGGAATTTTAAAATAAAAGAGAACTGCAGAGCACATGCAACTGTGTACCCCTCACCAATCTTCTCATCTCTCTCACCAATAAACTTAAGAATTGCTGCAACAGGGCCTAAAACTTAAAGGAAAATAAAACTTGATATCACTGAGTACCAAATCAGATGAGTTTTTATCAGTCGGTTATGACATTTAGGAATAATAAATCAGTGAATGTTTAAACGCTGGTTTGGTTGAACTAAACTTAAATTTATATGTATGTAGTTTAAACTAAACTCTTTTCCACCTAACCTAACTTAAACAAAACAATGGTAAATCGCCATACGTTATCTGCCTGGCTCACGATGTCACGATGTTTTCTTTCGTTTATTTATATTGAAAAAAAAAACAAAATAAGAAAATTTGTTTTTGTTTTCAATATAAATAAGCGAAAGAAAATTTCTTGTCGACATCGTGAGCCTGGCCGTATGTGTAGTAAAAACATAAAAAATTTTATGGCAGCACTAGAATAAATATTAAAAACAGCTAAAAATTCTCTGCATATCCAAAAAGGAAAAGAATTTAAACAGAAATTGATAAAAGGTCGAAAAAATTTTACTGAGACAGAAATTAGTTTTATGCCGGACGAAGTAGAGAAGTAAATTTAAAGGAAGACTGGAGTGCAAGGCGAATTGGTACCAGGTGGTCTCGATTTGCAGCTCTGCATATTCGCCTTGTATATTTGTTGTTCCTGCTGTCAGAATATTTTAGAAGATTTTGCTTTGATCAGAGAAATTATCAGCTGATCGTCAGCTGGTGAACTGAGATCACCTGATGTAAATTCACCTTGATATAGTGTAAGAAAACAGATCGAGTAATATCTGAAGAAAAAGTCAAAGTTGAGTGCTGGTTTCAAGCAAGTTTCCCAAAAAATTACGCTTTGTTGCTGATAAGCGAAAACAGTACCGGACTGCCGGAGATGTCTTTGCCTGCAGCAACTGTAATATAGTATATATAGACAATATAATAAAAAAAAACTAAGTTCATATTGTATGAAAACGATTATTTTGAATGACGTGTGAATTCAGCTTCATAATTATAATTCATGGCAAAAAATAAAGATAATTTTGTAAGATGTTTAAAAATCTGGATATGATGAAATATAAGTTCATTGCAGTAATTTTTTTATTTTAAGCAAAAACTTCGGGAGCAAAATTTCTCAATACAATAAATGATTAAAATATAACACGGTTGTAAAAATTATATTTTCTATGAGTTTAGAGATGGTTGACGCTGTTTTAAACACATTTAAAATCTGATTTATTAGCCCTTAAAAAAGTGAAAAATACTCCTATCATTCGAATACTATGTGTCAATGAATCCTACGGTTTGGTCTTTGTAACTGGCAACTTTTTTGACAGAAGCGACGCCTAGAATGCGAGAAAGTGTAGAACGTGTGCCATGAAATGAAAAACTTATTTTCATCAATATCGATATTTTTTTTTCTAGACTTGTTTTTGGACAATCTTTTGAAGGTCTGTAGTAGTAAGTCGCAATCGCAGCAATCTTACACTTAACACCACCCAGAAGATAGTTCAGCTAAATACATAAATATGTATGTACATATATATATGTGGAAAATACATTCATAATGAAAAGCTTTTACGGACATTTTAATGATGTAATATTCCAAACATAATAGTATTCATATATGTAACTTTCAAGCAAACTAAATTATTTTCACACACAGTTTGTTTCATTAGATATCGCCCTTGACCCTTCCTTATTGAAAAACCTTTTATAACATATCCGAAAAAAGCAACACTAGATAAGAGGTTTTGAAATGGTTACTATAACTGCTCTTGGCTTTTATATTTTGTAATAATGAGTATTAGCACAAATAATATGAATATAATGTAAATGAACGTCATAAAATATGTGTTTAATACGAAAAACAACGAAAAATTTATATAAAGAATACACCACTCTGGATGGGGGAATCATTACTATTAATGACTTGAATCTCATGCGATTAAATTAAGATAGATATTAGTCTTATATAAGTGAAGTTTATGTACGCATTTTTGATGCTTTTAATATTAATAATTGATAATGTTATTATGTATCATCACAAGTATGTATTGGCAATGGATTAAGCTTCCTTATTTCATTTTAAATTCGACTTTAATTCTTTTGCGATAAAGGAATTATTTTTTTTTGACCTGCAAACGAACAGGAGTTGACTGAACTTTATATAGATAATGATTTTTTATATTAGCTTTGGGCTTTGATCAGTATTATATTGTTATATACGTACACACATATATGTATATGTATCGTCAGCTGAAATGCAAAAACATGTAAATAACAAAAAATTAGAAATATCATTTTTAATTACATAATTGTCGGGTATCACATCGAAACACATGTACTACAAATTTTCTAACTTTTATAATAAAAATCAGCCAAATTAAAAATGAAAATGAAGAAAAGTTACTTCAGTCGCTTTTTTTAGTTTGTTCTCTCTCCTGTCAAATTAATAAAAATGCATTTACGTGATTTTGTGGTTTGTATATATTATTCGCGCAACTTATAGATATACTTTTAATTTTTAAATAAGTACATACAAGTGGCCCATTCAAGGCGAATCTATTCTTGCTTCGGCAGAACATATACATATATACTAAAATTGGAATGATACAGAGCATGATAAAAGAATATATGTAGGTACCCGCGAATCTACAACAAATGTACAGCTTTTTATTACTGTTTTGTGATGACAGCTGTCAAAAAACCAAGAGAAAACAAGAGATGTGTACTTGCGTTTTCTCTTGTCTTTGCAAAACTTTATTTGCATTAGTACAGTTTTAATAGGCACTATGCGCGTGTATTGGTAAAACGTAAACAGTATTTGGCAGATCACATCACGAAACCAACTCTATCAGCTGGCGCTTCGAAGTTACCTGTGTTATTGTACTCGTACGAGTATCATGATACAGAGATATTAAGTGCCAATGTTCATGAGTAATCTACTCTCTGTAATTTTCTCGTTTGCCTATATGATGTTTACTAAACGGAACATGTTTAATTTCAATGCTCGTGCAACGCTCTATCATCAACTGATCAAGTGACTATTTTCGCCGCTTGTAATTTGAATATATTAGGTGTTTTTTATTGAGGTATAGAACTTTAAGTTGGCATCACTTTTTTAACTGGCGGCTATTTTGTCAGCTGTCAAGTGATTAATATTTAGTTTGGTTTGCCATTTCATCATGAACAGGTTGACAAAAGAACAACGCTTGCAAATCGTGCAAATTTATTTCGAAAATAATGGTTCAGTTCGCGAAGTTTACCGCAAGCTCCGTCCATTTTATGGTCGACATAATCGTCCAGCAGAGCAATTAATTCGGTTAACCATGGATCGTTTTCGCACTACGTTTACTCTATGTGATAATACGCATCCGCAGAGACGTCGAACAGTGCGCACCGAAGAAACAATTGCCGCTGTAGAGCAAAGTGTTGAAGAGGACCCGAATGAATCGATTCGCCTCCGTGCACAGCAATTGGAGCTTTGTCCATCAACTTTATGGAAGATTTTGCGCAAAGATCTTGGCTTGCAACCTTACAAGATCCAGCGTGTGCAAGAATTAAAGCCGCGAGACCATGCAATGCGTCGTGATTTTGGTGTATGGGCCGAAAATGAGATTGATCTCGATGCTGATTTTCATCGCAAAATTTTGTTCAGTGATGAGGCTCATTTTTGGTTGAATGGCTACGTCAACAAGCAAAATTGCCGCATTTGGAGTGAAGAGAATCCACATGAGACCCTTGAGACGCCATTGCATCCACAAAAACTGACTGTTTGGTGTGCTCTATGGGCTGGTGGAGTCATTGGGCCATACTTCTTCCGAAATAATGCTGGAGAGTCAGTTACCGTTAATGGAGACCGGTATAGAGCCATGATAACCGACTATTTTCTTCCCGAATTGGATGGCATGAATGTGGATGAGTTGTGGTTCCAACAAGACGGCGCTACATGCCACACAGCGCACGTCACAATCGATTTATTGAAGGAAACATTCGATGAGCGCATAATTTCGCGGAATGGACCTGTCAATTGGCCACCAAGATCGTGTGATTTGACACCATTGGATTATTTTCTTTGGGGATATGTGAAGTCGCTCGTCTACCCCAACAAACCAGAAACGTTAGGGGACTTGGAAGCCAACATTCGTGGCGTTATTGCCAACATACGGCCCCATATGCTCGAAAAAGTGGTTAAAAATTGGACCTGTAGAATTGGCTTTATTCGAGCCAGCCGCGGCGGCCACATGCCTGAAATCATATTTAAACGTTAATGGCATAAAATTATCCTTCCAATAAAGCCAAATTGATGGACATTAAAACGATTTTCTTGTGTTTTATTTCAATTCGAAGTTCTATACCTCTAAAAAACACCCTGTACATACTTTGGATGTCAACACACATTTTTTTGACATCAAAAGTATAAATTTGAGCCGAGTATACGTTATATCAGGGCAAATTCGCTTTGAGAAATTTGTACTTTTAATTTAATGTAAAAAATTTACCGAAAAGTGTGTGTTGACATCCAACCTATGTATATTCAAATTACAAGCGGCGAAAATAGTAACCTGATCGATTGCAAGCACCTGGTATGGCTTCGCCTTGTCAACGTATATTCAAATTACAAGCGGCGAATATAGTCATCTGAGCAATTCTGACCACCTAATATGAATATAATGTATATATATATATATGTATATATTGGTTCCTTTGGCTCCTTATAAGGAGCATAGGGTCTCACCCTTGGGTCAATTGTTTCAGTAACTTAAGAACCTGAAATTCTTCTTCTTCTTTACAACGCTCAGCATGTTAAACTGAAATTTAAATTTTACCTCATGGTGCATTACCTTCGTGGTGCATTTTAATTGAGGTAGAATAATGCGCGTATATATTTAAAAACATCATAAATGGGAATTTATTTAGCCAAAAACAGAAACTCACATTCACACACATATACATACATAAATTCATAAGGACAGTTATTTAAATGCCCAAAAGAGTGCAAGTAGGGGAGGGTGGGTGTCGACACAATTTATCAGACAAAATTTGTATTGCAAAAATTATATGGTTTTTGGTTTTGTGTTGAACAATAGTGTCTGCGTGTCAGCGCGTATGAGTGGTTTTTATTTACATCTAAACAACAACAACAACAAAGCGTAATATCGAAAATACTGGGGCAAATATACATACGAGTATACTCCTAATAAATAACACTTCATGTTATTGTTACTTATTATTTTTTTAATTTTACGTGTAATAGTGTGGTATTGATATTTCATTTGCTGTCTGCACATTTTTTTCCTCATTCTTACACTTTTGGTTGATTGTTTTGGTATGGAGATAATTTTCTGTTGACGGTTTTGTTATTTATGATTATTATTTTACCATAGTGGGGATAACGAACAAATAAAGGAGAAAACCGAAAGTTTTGAATTTGAAGTTGTACACAGAGAAAACAGATTTGTTGTGATAACCGAATTTGTAGCCAATCGAATTTTGTCGGTTCCAACAACTAATACACAATTCTGTTGCAATGAACGAATAAAGCTTTTGCAAGCACCAATTTTCCAGTTACGTTACTTTCTAACTTGAATTTAATTCAGTTGTGTCTACCAATACTTTAAAATGGTTATTAGAAATAAACAGAATCAATTGTTATTGTTAATAAAACTGTTGTGATAATTCTATTTGTATTGTAATTATGGTTTTTTGTTTATAAATATGAAAAAATCGTAGAATTGATTGATAATTGATAGAAAATATGAAATATTGGAATACATAATTAAATATTTGTTGCTCCAACAATCTATTCTCTCTGTGTATGAACCCACTCAGACTGTAATCAAAGTTACCCATTTAGTGATTAGATCTAAAAGGTCAGAGCTGAACTGCTTCAATTTGTCAGATTTGAGAGATTCCATTTTCGACAAATATAATTTAGAAGAGCTTTTAAGGAATTATATGTCAAAAACCCCTTTTTTATGTAAAAAAAAAATATGTATTACATTAGTATATGTACCTATGTACATATGAATGTTGATTCAAATTGGACCAGTTTTAAGAATTTTGTTTATCGTTCGAAAGTTGGTAGTTTTTTTTCACCTACAAAACATCCATTATTTTAAGGCCAACTACAGCGCTCGCTATTTCAAAGTTGTTTTATTAAAATTTTTCACTTATTATTGTTGTATGACCAACATCAGTAAAAACAGATTGAAAACAGATTGTGTGTATGTATGTATGTAAGTAAATACGTAGATACAACAGTGTACACTCATGTATGCAAAACTAAAGTTGACGCGCCCTTATTTATTTATGTGTGTATGTTCGGTGTATATTTAACTGACTTTTAAGCATTATTAATTATTTTTCTGCGTTATTCTACATAAAATAAATGATGCATACACATACATACATACATACATGAAAATAGATTTTTTTTGCATTATATATAAATTCATGCTTTTACTATTGAAATACACATGTACATTTCCGTTTTTTCCAATCAGAAATTTTTGAATACCGTTGCATATGGTTCTATGGTTATGGATGAATCTTCAGTTTTTTCCCTGATGCTGCTGTATTTTAAATGGCGTATATGCTGTGATTGGAAAATGCTGTCCTTAGTTTGTGGTCTACAAGGTGCCTATACGAAAAACATGTGCTTTATATGCTTGTGTAACTGGGAAAAGAGAAAAGTTTTTCGTGTTGGAACAGCTAATGTTATCCATGAACCTCTTATACCAGCATATAAAGTATTGCTACCACCACTTCATATTAAATTGGGTCTTTTCAAAAATGTTGTAAAAGTGTTTTCTGTAATGGATTAGCTTTTAATACTTTAAGATCTACATTTCCAAGACTTAGTGCTAGGAAAGTTAAAGAAGGTATTGTATACAAATAAAGTAAATGATTTAAAAAATTTAATTTAAAATATTTTTTTCTAATTTTACAGGTATGTTTAGTGGTCCAGACATTAATGATTTTGATAACTTCTTGGATAAAAATCAATTAATTTAAAACGTAATGGAAAATGTTCTTGGTAAAAACGAGAAGCAGATACTACACAAAGAGTTAAACGTCTCTTGAGGAACTTGGTGTGAATTGTCATTAAAATTCATTTTTTCCATCACCATATGGATTGGTTTGAAAACCAACTATCCACCGAATCTGATGAGCAATGTGAATATTTTCACCAAGTAGATTTAATCATGGAAACTAGGTACAGAGGAAAGAAACCAGATTCTATGTTAGATGATTTATGCTGGTGGTAAAAGAGAACAATCGATGAAGAGAATACTGACGAAGAGCAAGAACCCGAAACATACAGACATCCACAGCCTTCTACTTCTGGAGCTTTTGCTACTTCAAACATGAAAATTTACAGTGGTAGTGATGATGATTAAGCGGATGCAAAATGAGATCCAAATAGATATATTAAGATATAATACTTTTAAATAAAAAAGTTGTTTTTGTAAGCACAATTTTTATTTATATTTTATTTTTTTTTAAGGTAAAAATAAATATGGAAAATGAACTCCTCGACCCCAAAAACAGGATAATAAAAATAAATAAGGATTATTTTTATCAAATTTTCAATGATCTTTCCTTTTAGACAGCGTTCCAAAAACAATAACATCAAATTCGTGTAAAAAAATCTCGCATTAAACTAAAAAAACCTTCAAGGTTTTGTTATGGATAATGCCAACTTTCATTTGCAATTGGTCTCATCCCATTCCGAAAGTTCGATTATGTGTTATTATTTAGATTCTGTCTTAAGGATGGTTGATCATTAAATTTTTTTTTGCAGATTTCTGGATGAAGAATGTAAATAATAAAAACATGTTTTAATTCATTAATTCATGTCGTTGTTGTTTGTTTAATTTAATTTGAATGGCAGAAGCAAGCACGTAAATTTCCAGGGTATCCCACATTTGGTGTTGCCTTCGGGAGCTGCAGACGATCTTTACCTTGGCATAGGAAGTAAAAGATTCGAAGATCCACACCCAGAGTTTTAATGGTCTCCACCAGTATACGTCTTATTAAAATCTTTGCAAACGATAATGAAAAGTACCACTAAATAACTGTAAGCGATACAGTTAGTTGCGGTACCCACTAACAAGTGCGACTGAGACGCAAAACTCCCGAAGGCGGAACAACGCACACAAACTTTACTTAAGAAATAATTACGATAACGCGAGAGCTGTTCCCCTGCCCACAGCTGTTTTACGACAGGAATTCATGTCTAAAAAATATTACATGAATTTTTTTAGGTTGCAAATATTTTAAACTGTACTGTACTTGAGCAATATGTGCGAGATAATCACTCGCAGCAACATATTTTTCTTATCGAATTTAAATAATTGAACGATAAATTTAAGGAAGGAACAATTTTCTTTTTGTAAACGTTTTTGTTTTTCCTATTTTCTTTTCTTCATTTGGTTTTTTATATTTTTGGGCTTTTGTGTAATGACCCATTGAAAATGTAAACGTTTGTTTAATAATTGACATATGTTTTTTATATTATGATAATCATTATTGATTTTCATAAAGAAAATACATATGTATGCACATGTACATTGTACATAAGTATGTATATATGCATTTCTTCTCAGGCATTTCACACTAAAAAATTCTTCAAAAATCTTATGCTTATAAAAAAAAACTTCCAATAAATTATTGAGAATTACTAAATGTACAAAAATAGCAAGCTAAAGAGATTCTACAAAAATTTACAATCACAATAAAGATTTTTAATTTAGGGTTGAAACTATTTTTGTTTTTCGCAAAGTCAAACCAAACTTGTTCATCTCTATTGTGAATAACAGTTCCGCGAGAGTCTTTTTCCCTATTCCTTGTTCTTCTAGTTAATAAACCCATTTGCCAAATTTTAACTAAAATTAAACAACTGAAAACATAGTTCTGCCAAAAAAACGACTTCAATGCAAAGATCTCATAGAACATTTTCGAAAAAAATTTATGGGATATAAAATTAAATTTTAATAGGAGTGCCTCCGCCCATTTTTAAATCCAAGATTTTGTGCTTTTCAGAGATGATAAGTTTCGTAAAAATTGGTTAATTAGAACTACATGAAATATAATAATATATTTTAATGGACGTAACCCCAACCATTTTTCCACTTTAAAATTGTGTTATTACAAGAACCAAAGGTGTTTACTAGGTTTCGCAGGAATCAAATAAGTAAAATATCATTAAATCAAATAAAAAATTGTGGTCATGCCCCTGCCCAATTTTTTTTTTGCAATGGGACCAATGGGAAGCTATACCCTCTCAGACAATGAAAAAATTTTTACAATCGGTTTAATATGAACCGAGTTAAAAAGTAACACCGGCAAAAAAAATAGAGACGAATTGATAACCTTTTTTGAAGTCGGTTAAAAATAGCGGACATCGTAAACTTTAAATTCTCCCTTTTTATTTTTCTCGCCCTCTGTTTATGAAAAGAGGATTTAATTCTTTGAAAAAATGAATTCCCTGGGAATTATTTATCGTGTTATATTTAGTATTGTGCTCTTTAATAATCTTAATAAGGAACTAATTTTTTAAACTTATTCATAACTTTTGCATTTATCCTGATTCAAGGTATCTTATATTCAATGGACATCTGTATAGGGACAATAAATTGAAAATTTTGAGAATAGTGTTATTTAGGTATTTTGAAATAATAAAGAGTAAGTACAAGTCATAAAAAACCGCCCAAACAGACATGTTCTATTATACGAGTATAAAGCCTCTTATTTTTGGGACTTATCGTCATTATATTTCTCAGTTTTCCGGCACATATTTATTTGCTTATCAAAATAAAAAATTCTTTTACAGTCTAAAATAAATATAATAAATTTTGCTTTTCAACATTCTACAATTAGTGTTATCATAGGAAGTTTGGTTTTTTCCCGAAAAAAACTTGAAGTTTCTGGTTTTACAAAATAAAAGTTATTGACCTAAAATATAATTTTTTGTTATCAAATCGTTTGCAAATATAACTTTAGAGCTCGTAAAGTTTTTCACTCATACCTAAATTCTTCTTTCCCAGAAAAATTTCCAAGCCAAACAAACTTTGATTGATCAATAGTTGCGTTAAGTGCAAAGTGATCAGGAGGCCATCGTACTTTGGTGGAAGTTTAAGGGATATATACCATGGCTGAGGAAACTTTTTGAAGATACGAAAAAGCTTGAAGATGAAGAATGGTTTACTCGGTCAAGACCGTCAAACGCAAGTCATTGGGAGTATACGCTTGAAGTCATATTAATACAAACAAAATGTATGTCAGACGAACAAAAGCCACAATACGCCGAAACGTGATTTGACATGTAGTAATTCTGCTTCTGCGTAGCAAAATTAAGATGTTTATGCATCGAATCGTTATAGTATTTTCACACTGACATGGTTTTAATAAAAGTTGGTTTTAACGTTAAACCCAACTGTTAAAACCTGGTTTTACCATACAAAATGATTTTGTTAAAACCAACTTAAAACTATTTTTGAATTGGTTTTAAGTTGGTTTTATGAAATGCCACCTTATTTTCGCTGTACTAAATTAAGTGCTGCCAAGCTAAAATGACCGGAAGTAGCTGATCATGTTTATGCCAGCGAATAAGAATAGATACTAATTGGTACATCTTCAACTTAAAAATGGATGGCTCTGCAATAATAATAAAAAAAATTGCGGAAAAATAAAATATTTTGGGGGGAAAACAACTGAAATATTTTCATTGATTTCTTGGAAATGAAAACAGACGATATGACTGACATCCATCTGCCGATAAAAAAGTTTTATTTTGTAATGTATTTGTGCATTTTTTAAATACAATAACTTGAATTTCAAGCATTTCTTCACTTTGAATATGCCCAGTTGACCAAATCGTCGCAGACGACATTGTCTTCGACGATTAATGTTCGACATGTCGCCTTCGATTAGGTTTTTTAATCGACAATTTAAAGGAAATCGGCGTTCATGACTATCTCAGCGACAATGTCACACGTTCCGTCTTCAATAAAACTTTGTTGAGGACAATCTGAGTGACAATGTCCCTCGTTTTGTCCTCAAGAAAGTCATGTTGACGACAGTCTGAGCGACAGTGTCGCTCATCTCGTCTTGTGTGATCTCGCCGCCATTTGTATGAAAATTTCATCGACGATTTATACGGAGCTGTCTTTAATATGTCTTCTACGACTTACAATTGCCTTGTACCCGTCGTCAAAGATGTCTTAAAGACGTGTCCAACTGGGTGTAGTTCCATAATTTTAAAATGATTATTTACAAAATTTAAAATAATTTTCATTTTAGAGCGCATTGTAAAATTTCTGAGTTTTTCAGACAAACCAAAATAGTTGTTGTACAGTTTGTCAAATAAGTGTTATAAAAAGCAGCAAAAAATACAGCAACAAATACACGTATTTCAACAGGAGATTTATTTTATTGTGAAGCTGAATTTTTTAAACTTGCAGTGTAAACGCAAGGTCAGGTGTTTATGGTTTTAACGTTAAAACCAGGTTTTAACTTTAGGTGTGAAAACACTATTACCATCAATGAAAAGTGGATCTATTATAGTAATCCAAAATGCTAAGAATGAAATAAAGATCAAAGGAAACCAAGAAATTCCACTTTGAAACAGAATATCCGAGGTACAAAATTAATGTTCTGTATTTGTTGGAATTGCAAGTTGTCTATCACAAGAGATCCATTTAAATAGAAAATTAAACAAAAAAAAACTGCTACAATATGTGATGAGACACGAGTTTATAGTTTGTCATTATGAAAAAACTCCGATTAGTTCAAAACTATTTAGCAAAGTCTTACAACAATTAATTTTTTTCGCTCTAGCAGAAATGTTTTAGAATTTTACATTGTTGAACAAATATCAGATAAAAGATAGACAAATTTTTTTTCTTCACGGGAAATTACTGAATTTAAGAAATTGGAACAAGTCCCTTATTTTTCCCCGAAGATATAACATCGAAATGTTTTTTTTTCTCTGCACTTATTTCATTTTCAAGTTTTTAACAAAATTAAATAAATCCTAAACAAAATAAAATATGTACATAAATTCTAAGAAATTGGTAGAGCCTAAAAAAATTTTGAATTGAATAACTTGTGCCGTTATCTTGAAACAAAAAATAATAATTATCAGAAATCACGAACGATTTTGAAATCACGTAAGAGATTTTTGGGTAGTGATTTTAATTTTTTTTTTAAATAAATAGCAAAAAGATTTCATTGTACTGCCACAGTTATTTAGAACTAAGTTTTGCCATTTGCATTTATTTTTAACAATTGTATACTAAATATTAACCAATAGAATTTCATAATAATTATTATTATTGAACAAATTTAATCAAGTTTTATTCTTAATGATTAATTTAGTTGAATAAATTAGGCATATGCAACACGACTTTAAAACTTGTTTGCTCTTTGGCCTTTTGATAAACACGATCAGCAGACTACTAAAAAGAAAAAGTAAATCGCGAAGAATGTCATTAAGTCTACAAAAAATATAGCATTTTCATAAATTTGTAAATTGTAATGTTCTTTTGTGTAAAATAATTAATTTTATTAAAAAAAAAAACAAATAAAGAACAAATCATTTTAACGTCCCTTTTCATAATGTATGATTAAGAGTTAACGTGAGCTTTAACTGACAGTTCTTCATACAAAACTTGCCGTTAAGGTCCCTGTTAACTTTTAATTGTACATTGTGAAAAGGGACGTAAGTGTAAATAATTGTTTTATTATGACCGGTTTCAAATTACGAGATCTCAAAAATGTTTGTGCACAGAACACCTTTTCAGTGATTTCTAATCACTTTACTATAAAGTGATTTACAGAACATGCCTGTATAAGAATGCAATAACATTCAAAAAAGAATAATTTTAGATTTCAATTCTTGGAAAAACATTTGTAGAGAAATGTATTAAATGATCCCGCATAATTAACGAGTTTTATCTAATATTTTCATAAAAACATCCAGAATACGTTTGAAAAAAAATGACAAAAAAATTACATATGTATATATGTTATACATACATTATACATTTATAAATATAAATACATACATACATATGTACATACATACATACGTATTTGATAATAATAATAATTGACATGCCTTTTTTGGCTACAAGAAACAAACACGATACAATTTAATTTTATTTATCCAAATAAATTATGAAAATGTGATTTAAGTCAATTTTGACAAATGCTCATAATTCACTCTTAAATACAAACGCTTACATTATAGCGATTAGAGATAAAAAAAGGAAGAAAAAAACACACCATCATCAACTATGTACATATGTATGTATGGATATGAAAGAAACAATCAACAACAAAACAATCACTCCAAAATCTTGATAAACACTTTGTAAGGAGTGGTGGCATTGCCACCAAAAACAACAACAACAACACATCTACTCTGCTTCAAATGCCAACGAACTGTCAAATTTGTCAAAAGATATTTTGTTTCATTTTCCCCCTGATTTTTTAACAGAACAAACTACTGATTACACTTAATATATTTTATAATTCTTCTTTCTGTGTGCAATTAATTGCACTCAATATGGTTACGATTTAAAATTTCTTTCTCAGGCAGGCGGTACTTTTTGAAATTTATTTTACATTATAATGGGAATTTACACTTATTAAGTTGTTATTACAAATTTCAATATTTAATTTAATTTTTGCTGTATAATTTTATTACAAATTATAAAAAGAAGAAAAAAATAACAACCCTTTATTAAATCCATCATAATTTCAATTACAAACAGGAAATAATTACAGTGTGTTTAAAAAACAGAGTGTTTGAAATTTAAGAACATTTAACAAAAAATAAAAAATATTGTGTAAAAATATTTCTTTCTCTCTTGTATGACCGATCCACTTTAATTCTTTTTCATTTATATATAACTAAACCGTTGAATTTTTCTCAACAAAATTTTTTATTAAATTTAACTTAATTACTATATGGTAGATGTTTTAATGAGTTTCGCGGTGTTTATGACATCTTTTTAATTTAAATAAATTTAATTGAATTTTTTTTCTTTTATAATTTTAATTAAACATTCTATTCAGTGTGTATTGATTTTTTTACATGCAATCATTCTCATCCTAACTTAAATTTAAAAAAAATATGCTGGCGACATGTGATTGTCGCCACCATATGATTGATTATAATTCTCACTATTTGCGTTTAATATATATAAGTATGCATCTTGTTGGCAGAATCTCCGACAGCTGTAATGGGGCTATTAATGTGACGAAGTTTAAGTGCCACTACTTATTTTGCATACTGTATGAAAGTTTGCAAGTACATTTTTCTCCCCTTAATTGCTTAATATCGCAGTTGCGGACATAATGATGTGTAAACCGTTCCTGCCATTAATAATGGCATTTACTCGTATGTTGTTTATTCGCATGCGTGTGGTATTTACATAAAATTTACATTGCGATTTATTAATTTCATATGGGGCGAAATGAACACATTTGTGGCTACGTGCATTAAGTATATGTGCACACATACATACATATGTATGTATGTATGTATGTATATAGCAAGGGAGGGCGTTAAAGCTGGAGCAAGAAACAAAAAATCCTTTCCATTTATTACACATGATGATGCACTTAATTAATTTGTGGTATTACAGAAAATATTATTAACATCGCACAATGCCACTGGCGCGTGTAAACAGCTTGTTTGAATTAAAAAAAACTTATTAATTTAAGCTAATTATATTATGATTAATCATCAGCATTCGTCATTGGAAATAATTGAAGGGCGATGTTGTAGGTGTAGGCAAATTACTACGAGTTTGCATTTAGCACTAAATCAAATATCAATATATTTTTCTACACTATTGCTTCTTTTTGTAATGTTGCACAGTAATTAAAATTAAATTTTATTTTTATTTATTTATATTTTTTTGCTTCTTCTTGCTCACACTAACAAAGTGGAAATGAAATAAAAATAAAAACGCTAAATTGACCTGAAAGTAGCTAAAGTTACATTACTTAACAAAAACAACAGTACTTTTGCAGCCAACTTAACTTCTTTACGCGCTATCAAAATTGGATTTTCCAATTGCAAAGCGTTGACGCCGCATTATTTCGGTTGGTTTCATACACTTTGTATGGGCATGAGAAATTTTGACAGCCAGACAACGCTTTGCGTCGTAATTTAGGTTGGTCTGTGAAATTAAAATTAGTATTATGTATGGCAACTTCCTCCAGTTGCCAAAAAGTTATCGAAAATACGATTATGACAGATTGGCAACTGAAAATAATGTAAAAAAAATTAAAAGCATAAGAAATACAAGTGCTAAAAAGAAAATTATTAAGTACAAGTGCTTAAAATATTACTGATCATAAAAATGATTAGTTAAATGGAATTAATCTTTGATGAAGAGAAGGCAGTACAAAAGGTTGAATCTATTAGACGGCTCTTTAGAACTACCGCCTCTACTATGAGTATTATTATTTATTGCCTAAAATACATTTTAACAAGCTTTTTTTATTTAGCTGTAAAGCATATTTTCTTTAAAAATTTATAGAAAAAAAACTCAAAAATAAAAATAGTATTGCAATTACTTTTTAATTTTTGCAATTTTTTGCTTTTAAAACTATGCAGCAAATACAAATTTGTGGTTACCAATATGACAACTCAAATTATCAGCTGGTATTTGGCAGATACCATCCGTAATACCATTTCGGCAACTAGCAACGCAACCAAACTTCGGTTGCCATCCATAATCGAGCCATAAGAAACAATTTCTTGAATTAATCCCCTTATCGTGGTTGTCGTATTTCGACTTCTACTACGACAGTTTTGTAATATATTAAAGTATACCACAACATTTTTTCTTTAATCTAGTACGAAAATGTCGTAGTCGAATTCCGAATATGCCAACCACGATACGAGTAAGGCCCAATATATTTCAATCTATTGCAAGGCGATTCCTATTTTTATATTTCTTCTACTTAAAAAAATTAAATTAATTGCATCTAACCTTTTTTGGGATCCATGTTGAATTTCTTACGTCCAATGGACATCTGTTTATCTTTATTGGAATGTTTACAATCTTCGGGCACATCGAGTGCCTCCATTTCAGACACCACCTCGCATAACTCATCTTTGATTTGCTAAAAATATATGCAAGAGAAAAATAACTCTGTTAAAAAATTATACACATAGCACACACAGAAAAAAGTATTCACCAATTAATGTTTTCAATTAATAATTTAATTGATTCAATTAAATTTTTAATTATATTAATTAATTTGAGAGGAAATATAAACACATACTTTTTTGTGTGTTTATAGTATGCACACAAAAAAGTACTATGAATGAGTTTGTAATATTAATTAAAATATTTGTAATATTAATTAAAAAATTAATTAAATTTTCACCTATAAACAATTTGATAATATCACATAAGTTTTTCCTCTCAAATTAATTAATACAATTAAAAATTTAATTGAATCAATTAAATTATTAATTGAAAACATTAATTGGTGAATATTTTTTTCTGTGAACTAAAAAGGTTTATTATTAAAAATAAATTCAAAACTTGCTTACACTTCCTTCAAGCCTTAAACTTCAATATTGACTCAAAAACTTTTACGGAAGTTAACATTGACCAAAATACAATATTTATAAACCAAGAAAACATGTTTGATAAATAATGCACATATTTAAATGGCATATTTTAAAATACATATGAGTATGTATGTATATAAATATATTATTATTTTAAGTCCAATTCCATTTCGGTACAATAAACAAACATTAAAAACGAAAAAATAAACAATACACGCCAACAGAAAAAAATCAACACACTTTGCAAAATAAAAAATTAAATATGTAATAAAGCAACGACTGTATAAATACGTGTATAACAAAATGCTGTCAAAAGGCTTTAAAAAAAAGATAATTAAATAAATAAAAAAAATCAAAATCAGATATTTAAAACATTTAATTTTTATGTTGTATGTACACATAGTGCCACGGCCCACACATTCAGTTAAATTCAATGAAAATATATTTTGCTTTTTAATTTTAAACCGCATACAATTTCTGGTTGTTTGATCAAAGAAACATATGTATATAAAAAAAACTTATATTTGCTGCTTAATGCAGTCAATTACAGTAATCGCGCTGAAGCTGCAAAATGTCATCAAAGCATATGACAGTAATCCCCGATTTATAATCTCGTAAAAATTTACAAGACTTTTAGGGAATTACATATGCATGGAAAGCTTACATCGAATGCTTTTAATTAACTTATTCAGTTAATTAGAGGAATACGTTTAAATAACTTTAAAGAGGACAATGTATGAACATATCGACCCCTGTGCGCGAAATTATCGTATGTTACAAAAACTAAATTTTACAGGAGAGTGTTTTTATTACTTTATTTTTATTTGGCTAACGGCATTGGCATGAAATTTAAAATATGTATAAATATTCGGTTGCTTTAAATAAATTAATAGTAATTTTTATGGAAATGATTGTATGTTCAAAAATAATAAACATTTTTGGCATATTACTTTTTAGGGTGCTAAGTATGTTGAGTACTTATGGTAAATTTTGAATCAATTGAAAACATATAGTATAAAAAAACTTATGAAATCAGGGGGCAAATTACGGCATTCGATACGACTCGTAAGTTAAAAATATTTCAACAGGCCCAGCAAAAATTAATGCTTCCCAGAAGCGTATTTACGATAATTTCGCGCACAGGGGTCGATATAGTTAGTGTAGAATTATTTTAAAGAAGTACAGAGACAATAAAAATTATTGTTTACAATTTATAATTTAATATGGCCATCTACATCCAGTACTTGGATTCAGTAACTTTTATATACGGTATTAGCTATTATAAACTAATTTCTGTATTTATTGGCGAAAATTAGCAAATGAATGATATGATAACTTTCAATTATTTATATTATTTAACAGAAAGAACATCTCGAAATTATATATATATGATATGATAACTTTCAATTATTTATATTATTTAACAGAAAGAACATCTCGAAATTCATTAAAAAAATAATCTGATTCATGTTTATAATTTTGCTGTGGCGTTTCAAAATAATTAAGTAGCTGGCTACAACGCGGCAAATGCAGCTAACGGCATTACCTGTATTAAAAATTTTAGAATATAGAACAATGTCCAATGTCGTAATGACGTAAGCTTAAAAACACGCATCCTATCCCACCTACAGCGTTGCCAGTTAACAATTACATGTGGTCATACTTATTGCCAGAGAATTTCACTAAACGTCACCCTTATTCCAGTTGTCAACATCGACGTCAACTTAACAACACAATACCAAAAAATTGGGGCTTCTTTACTCGCTCTCGCGAACAATTTTGTGCTACTCAAAATCTATTTCCGTTCCCTAAGGTTTAAAAAACTGCATAAACCTGCCAACAGGAGTCAGTTGTTTTCGACAACGGGTACTCAACAGAGATCTGCATGATTACGAATCAAACGGCATAATTTTGCATTTTCTAAAATGAATATTGAGCTAGCACTTAACATTAAAAAATGAAAGATGATATTGCATGATTCATATCAATGGGACTGTTGTTAATAAATGCATGCCATTGCTTGCATTTGCTATTCATTCATATGATTCACTAAAGCAATAAATCAGTATGATTGTTATGAAAACTTCTTAAAACCCCTTCTGACAAATATAGTTTTATGTAATATTACAAAATAAATAAAATAGCTAGGCTAATTTTATTTTATAAATTATTTTAATACGAGAAAAACTATTAATTAGTACGCAATGTTTTATTAACTTAAGACTTCATCTAGTCAACATGCTTTTGTGTGTTATTACTATACAAAAAAATCAACCAACAGTAAGAATATTTTACTTATTTTTACTAAGAGCACTCAAAAAAAAAGAGTGAGTTAATGACAGTCAGTTGTTAGAGAGGTCACTCTGCAAGCAATATCATTAGTACATATTGATGTTAAAGAACAAAGCAAAAGCATTGTAAAAGTGAGTGTAGAGCGAAAGTGAATCAACTCATACAGATCTCTGGCACACAAGCCCCAATTTTTTGGCATTGTGTTAAATTGAGGTCGATGTCGACAACTGGAATAAGGATGAGTGTTGTTTTTAATCGAAAAACATTTTAAAGTGGATAAACTTAAAACGAATTCATACCAGCTGACTTCGTTTGAGCAGATTATGATCAGCTGATACTTTCTCTGGTGTCAAATTTCACATTTCATACCAAAATAAGTTCAGCTTATTTACTTCGTCTTGAAAAAACTTACCATTTGTTTAAATGGAGAACTTCTATTTTATTTATTTTTTTGTAAGTGCAGTGGCATTAGCAATTTTGTTTGTTATGCAAATAAATCAAATTACTCAATTATAAACTAAATAAATGAAAAATCAATGAGAAATAATGTAATGCCTTGTTTATTTTTCTAAGATCTTAAACGCCATGAAATTAATATTTTTAAATATTTTTTTTTTTTTTTTGCATCATTGACACGTTTTTTTTTTTGTAAAATAAACATGAATTTTAAGCCGGAAAATATCAATTGCCAGTTATTGTGGCTTTTTTTCTTTCGATTTAATTTGATATACAGTCAACTCTTGATAGCTTGAAACTCTTTAATTTAAATTTCTCGATAATTTGAAATGTTTCGCAGGCCCTTGAAAAACATTCAATAGATTGAATAAATAAAAAAAAAATTACGTAATTTGGTTCCTCGCCCTTCCCTTTCTATAAAAAATACTTGCATATATTATGTAAATTCACGAACAAATCATTAGAATATAAAATAAATAAATACAATTTTTAAATAATAATTTTTTATAAAAAAATTGTTTATGCAGGTATGTACGCAGATTTTTTTTTTATAGAAAAATATATTTTCCTCTGTCGTCTACATTTGTGTCTAGTTTTGTTGAGATATTTCCAATGGCTCACAAGCTGTAGGATAATTTCCAAATACATAACACAGCTTATAATAAACTGGTATGTGATGTTTTGATCCTTATATTATTAAATGATACATACTTGGACCAAATGTAATGGGGCTATATAATCTTCAGATTTTACCTTATAAAATAACGAAAACGGATTATAATTGTCGCTATCTAATTTTTAGCGAGAGCCGTTGAAAAAAGACTTTCCAAAAGATTTAGTTTCATCTCATTAAAGGACCATGATGGGCCATAGTTAGGGCAAAATTGTGTGCACGAAAAATTTTGTGCTATTTACTCTGCACACAAATGGTTATACACAATTTTTCCGAAAAACGCCGCATTTGAAAGTTATGGGGCCAAAAGTGTTAATAGTTTTTTTTGGGCGAAAAGAGCAATACGCATGGCCGGTTTGCTCGCTATCAGAGCAATTTTTACGCACATGTAATTTTTTATGGCGAGTCTATCAGAAACTGCCGGTGGAGAGAATAAAATAAATACTTTCGGCATCCGATAAATTTTTTGGGTGGCCTAATGCACATGTGTATCAGAGATCCGTAATGCATCGTTTTTTGGCTATTTATACTGACTCATGAAATTTGAAATCTAAATGAGTAGACATCGTTTAAACTCAACTACTCTAATTTACGCACACTCACGATAAGATTGAGTTATAAGTATAGGTTGCAATAATTATGAATGCGACGTCGGCATGATACTCATATCACACTCACACTCATAAAGCACCTCACTTTGATTTATAATTTCAGAAAAATACTTATGTATACTACTTACATTGATTCAGCTCACTCAACTCATACATATAGTACAACTACAACTAACGTCATAAATCTTGCTAAGTATGAGTGCGATGAGAACTTCACACTTGCGAGTGAATGTGAAGTTGGACAACATTGCAATAAGTATGAGTGCGCATAAGTACAAGAAATTATAAGTCATGATTCAACTCTAATCAATTTTTCACTATTCATTACTGATCACTGATGTGTATATCACATAAGAAGATTCTAAATAAACAATAAAATAATTTAATCAAACTCTTGTTAATTTAAATTCTCGATTGTTTGAGCTTTTTTCTGATCCCCTAAATTTCAAGTTATCGAAAGTCTATTGTACCACTATTTTTATTTCATTTCTTACTTTATTTGTTATGATTTTTTTCTGCAAGGCTTTTTATGCAAATCCCATCAAGAAGTGCATTTAATTTAAGCTGGTACATGTATCACATTTTTTGTAAAGTTGTTTTATTTTCTCAGCGTTACTTGAGTGGCTTCTTTACAAGTTGCATTTTTTATTTTATTTTTTATCAACCATGATCTAGATTTAAATAAGTTTTTTTCTGCATGTCTATTGCTTTTTTTAATGCATTTTAATCACTCACTTAGTTCTATAAAGATACTCTTACTTGTTAATTTTTAGTATGTCATTTTGACGGTTTATGTTATAAAAAGAAAAATTTAATAAGAAGAAAAAAAAGCTAAAGTATGACAGTTAGGTTTGTCAGACTGTCTTTCAGCTCATTTATTTTAAATGTTGACATATTTTTGTAATTGCATACTTTTGTTTCCAACTTTTATATGACTTCTATGTTTTTTTTTCTTTTACTTTCTTAGTTGGTTAAAAGAGACATTTAATAAGGAAATAAGAAAAGAACTAAAAGCAAATGTGCTTGATTGATATTTAACTGTTAAGGATTCAATTTCCTTGTGGTTAGAACCAGAAACTTCGTTTGTGATATTCAGATATTATTGGAAACAACTGGAATAAATGTACTAATTAATTAATGTAAAGAGGAATTATTAACAAAAAAGAAATCTCAGAAGATACAAACATATTAAATTCTTAGAGCCAATTTCACCAATTCTATTTATATATCCATTCATATTTCTGTGGCAAAAAGTAAAAAGTGCTTAAGTCGAGATAGCTGATTTTGAGTTGATAGTACCTCCGTAATCAGCATATTCGAAAGTACCCCTGCTCAAAATATCAATTAATTTGTGTGACTTTTTAGGAAGTTATAGCACTATTATTTGCAATTTATCTTTTGAGTTATAATCTCAGTTGGAATAATAGCTTAATTTAGATTATAATTTGGTATATTTCAACTTAAATTTATTACTTATAGTGTGTAGAATGATGTTTGCTTAAAAAAATAAAGGTTAGCAGAGAATTTCTCCATTTACTTGCAAAAGAAATAAATTGCTGAAAATCGACTTGAACGCTTAAAAGTGCTTTCCTGCAAAACAGTCAAATATGACTTAAACACTTTTTTCTTATTTACACAGATTTAATAGTTTTTTTTTATATTTTTATTATTATTTTTTTCAATGCAAAACAATTTTTAAATATAAATTGTTATTTAAATGAAATTTGTGAAATAGGCCCTTTAATTTTTAGTTTCTATGAAATTGTAGTAGATATTGAAAACGTTTGGGAACTATTATTTTATAACAATATTTCATAAGGAGAGAGGTTATATTAGTGATTCATTTCGATTTGAATCGAAAGAAATAGCTTTCGAATTGAAATCCAAATAACATAGAAATTCGAACAACATTCCTTTCAAATCAGGATCCTTGATGTGATTTCATTCTGGATTAAAGTGATGCCTCTACTACCATCAAGTTGTAGAATACATACATATGTATGTATGTATATGGGGATTTTCATAGAAAAGTCCACCTTTTGTCACGTTAATTGATATTTTAGCGCTATATGTTTCGATTTTTTTCTAGTTTTTACCGAATATAGACCTAATTGCGCTCTACGCCGACATTCCATAAAGTATATAAAACATTCGTTTTTGTTGGAAAAAGAAGCTACGGCACAAAGTAACGTAACGTGACAAAAGTTGGACTTTTTTGTGGAAATGCCCATATGTAATTAGACACTAGCAGAGTTCAGTACGAATTTTCTCACTCCCCTAAAGATAATATGTATGTATGTACGAGTATTCCTTACTTTCTATCGGTTTCTTTTCTTTCAATTCAAACATCTATAGATTTTTCCCTTATTACAAAGTAACTTAATCACAAAATATTTTCTAGATAACTTTTCTCTAATAATGACACAATAGTAGAATGTTGAACCGCCTCCTTTTTGTTTATGAAATGAACATAACAATAATAAAAAATAATTATAAACAGGTAAAACTGTCACAACATCTCAACAACAACAACAACAGCATTTTAACTGCAAGTATTTTTACAAGAATTCGTGGCAGTGCTGCCTGACTCTTTCTTGTATCGTCGTAATAATCGTTTTTAGTTTTTGTGATTATGCTGGCTTGCTTTCAGGAAAACTCGGCTTATAATACGTTGAATCTTTTTTCTTCATCAATTATTATAATTAGAGAGATTTTAAGAGCCAGGAAAATAACGAAAAACCAGTTTGAAGCAAACGAAGAAAAAAATGCTTTAAATTACAAAAACTCATAAAATATCTTATCGTGTTGGAATAATAAAAAAAAACATAAGACGACAGCTAAATAGATAAATGAAGACTTGTTAACTGAAGATATTATATTTTCGATTGTAATACGAAATTGTTTATAGATTTTAACGTAAGCTGAAAGACGATACAGCGATGACTTATTGCGAGAGGGGCTTACTTATAAAACAAGAAAAAAAGCTTTAAAAAGAGAATGAATTATCAAATCATTAACCCTTTAAGATTTTTTAAGCCAAATCAAATATTTTAAGTGATATCCAAAAATTTTACCGAGACTTTAATTTTAGGCATTTTTTACGCTGTTGTTTGCCAATACAAGATCAACAATAGGTTGTCATTGTTAAGCAGAAATGATGTGATTATAATTTTACCAAATCATATATAAATATTTTGATGCGAGTAATAATATAAATTCATCAATGTGTAGATTTTAGTTTAAAAAAATTATCACACAGCTAATGTGAACGTACAATTTAATTCAATTATCACACACTCTGCACTGATGCAGCAGCCCAGCAAAAATAAACTTGGTACAAATAAGCACTTATAGAAAAAGAAGCGCTTCAGAGGCGAAAAAGCATACACTGCATCCCCTTTGCCTTACAAGGATGCAATAAAGTAAGCGAATGAAGAAATTAAACAGAAACACGACGAACTTGGTCGGCTGTTTATATTCAAATACTATTTTTTTTTAGTACATCCCCTCTCTTAACTGAATACAAATCTGGATGGGAATGAGATTTTTATTTCGTGATTTGACTTTTTATTTTTTATTGAATTGTGTATGAAAATAAATATGTGCTTCGGTAGGTCAGTGGGTAGAGTTCTTGCCTAACATTCGGAGATGTTGGTGGGAACGACTCCTGATTCAATGCGCGAACAAAAATTATATTATTTATGGAAACTTCAATATTCAATGAATTCACTACATACTAATTGCACTGAAATAAACACTTTAAATGAAATGCTGCAAAGTGGGACATCGCGAACAAATGTCATGCCATACATAAGCAGGTTTGTAAGCCAATAGCAGCTTGAAATTCCCTTACAGACCTGATTACAGAGAAGCAGTAATTTTTGCTGGACGAATGCTGAATTCATGAGTTTGGTTGGTTGAACGGTGGCACTCCGCTTAATAAATCTCCATGGCATCTCAATGGACTTTTCCATAACCTAATCTAGGAACTATCTCACCACTACTTTAATTTTTACATTCAATATTCTCTCTTTACTCACCTCTACCCAGTCTAATTTCTGCACCTGTAATTCCTTCTTTTACAGTCATTTCCGCTTTCTGGTAACACAAAAGTGACCACAATTATTGGATCCAAGTGAGCTGGACATTTCTTTTCTTCTCAGCCTCATAAAATATTATGCCATGTGGTTAATGCATTAAACACATTCACCACAGCAGGCTACCGACTACAAAATGTCAAGGATAGAATACACATGTTTATATGAAAGTGATTCTTTTAAAGACAGCAAGGCAACAGGGCGGCAGGTTGTTGTCTATGCTTATTTTGTCGTTATAGTCCAATTAAACTAATTTAAATTTCGTTGGCTATAATGAGAAAATTCAGTGTTGCCAGTATAATAAAAAATGTTGAATGAATGATATCGTATAATTATTTCATATTATTTAACAGAAACAATATCCAAAAATTAATGTAAAGCATAAATTAATTCATTTTTATACTTTTACGTCAGATAAGTACATTTTGAAAGAGTAATTTAATTTTTATAAATGCGAAATATTTGAAGGTGTCAATACAGAACTAAGTATTTTTACTTAAATATCAGATTCAGATGTTTCTGCTGCCATCTCCAAAATAATTAAGTAGCTGGCTACGAGGCGACAAATGCTGCTAGCGGCATTTGAAGTCGTGTGTTCGTGTGGCCTCCTGCTGTGGTGAATGTGTTTAATGCATAAGACTGTAGCAAATCTTACAGCTTCAATGCATTCTCCTTAAATAAAAGCATGAAATTTCCAACAAAATTTGTTGATGTGAACTTGGCTCAACACATTTATTTTTGAATGGGTTAAACTGTTTTCAAATTATTGGTGAGGAATGTTGTTCTACAGAAATAATTCAGAAGAAAATACGCAGCTAAGAATATTGTTTTTTCACCGCATGTAATATGGGGACATATTTGTGAATACGATTCGTATTTGCTTTAGACCGGTTCTTAAGCTTTTATGACCAAGCGTATGTTTAAAAAAAAATAGATTCATAAGCTTACATATGTATTCGTATCTTTTCTTTTTCACGTCTGTAAGTGTGTGTATTTTTTTAAAGTAGTATTTGACTAACTGAAGGAAATTTATTTTTCTTCTTCGTTTGTTCTTAAAAATTTCGAAACCGTCTTACTTAATAATTTCCAAAACAACATAGTGAGAGAACACATAAAAAACCACTTGTTTCCTGTCAAGTATAATTAGAAGATTTTTTTATAATTATACTTGAAATAGTTTTATAGCTGCTGGCTGGCTTCTGTTGATAATAATTTTTTTATACTGTTAATTTTTTATACAGTTTTAATAGGTTTTTTTTACAACATTGTCAATTAACTATTTAAAACTTTTTTTTTCAATATAAAAAATTATGGCATTGCTATTGTTACTTTTTTACACACATCCGAATACATATTTAAATAAAAAATATTGTAAATTTTTCTATCCATAATTTCAAAGTATTTATGAGATCATCAATATTGTAATTTTTATTATTATTTTGCATTTAATTCATTAAACGAAATTTCAATGTTATTTGCCTTTGGTTTTATTTTTAAATTATTAAAATTTGCAGTTACACCACAAGCAAAATATTTACTTGACAACGCTGTCGTTGCAGCTGCAGGGCAGTTAATTAACGATTGTCTGAGATGCTCATGGAGATGCCAGATTTTTCCTACTTTTATTTTCAGTAATATTTATTATAAAATAATTGTTTTATTTAGGGCAGATAATGTATTATGAATTAAAACTGTCAAATGAAAACATCGGTCACAAAAAACTCGAATTTTGTTGTTGCGAAAGATCCTAAAAACTAGAATTATTTTTGTTAAAGTCTTGTATTTTATGAACAACTGTTTCGATACTGCATCATTTATCAGCTAAACACTTAATACTACAATTTCAGACATAAACTAATAACAAAACCTAAATTTCTTAACGTGCCTGCGATTACGCAGTGTATCGTTATGAAGCCCTTTAAAAGTAACCAAAGGGCTACATGATAGCCAAAAAGTTTCAAATCATCTGAGCGACATATCACAATCTTGAATATCATTTGCAAGTTTTTCTAAGGGGAATGAATATCCCCTTGTCTTTGATGATTTAAAGTTAGAGATCCAGACTATTCTTACATAATACCAAACTTATTCCAAAGATTGATTGCATCCAAATTTATAATGCGACTTTAGTACATTCAAATTAAGGCCCCCCTGATAGCTACTATATCGGTTATACCGATAATACTTGTCTCTAAGATGAAGAAGCACTCCAACCTTTTTCCAGCTTCAATTATGGAAGCTGGTGTCGCCCGAAAGATGGTTTAAGTGTGCGTTCATAAAAACACATATAATAACTGTTCCCTCGCTCGGTGCTCTGAGTCCGAATGCCGAACTAGCAGCCATTCACTTGTAGTGAATATTGTTATAATTTTAACCAGCTGCTGAATTTAAACCAGGTGCAGAGCTTCATATAAGTTTATGTATGTATGACATATATGGAAGTGTGGGTGTACAATCAACTCAGCTCCTACACAGCAAAAAATATTGAGACACTTACTAAAAGCAATGCATTGCATTTCGAAAAGCGGAACCATTAAAATATGTTCTACGATCGCATATGAACAGTACACAATTATTTAATATTATGTTTTATATATGGATGATTTATTGCTATTGCTTCTAAGTAACTCCTTGCGAACAAAAATCATGCATTATAAAAGCACAATTGCAAGTGATTCCGTTTCGTTGCCTTCCTTACAAAAATGCTTCCAGCAAGCAAAAATTTTTGCTGGGTACTTTGGAAAATTAACTATATATGTAGGTGACAAATATTTTATACAGACAACATTAAACAAACTTATAAAATATTGAGCGGCCTGATGCTTTCGCCATAATGCCATAATTTTTGTTCGAAATTACCTATTTAATTTGCAATTATCGACCTCTATTCTCGTCACTGAGCCCTTAGGAACGACTATAATTTGCATTAGGCTTATCTTATTATCTTTTTCCTTTAATATGTTCGCCAGTGATTCTTAACTTAATGCTTGCCAAAGCCGGACATTCGCACGCAAAGTGTGCTGCCGCTTTATCTTCCTCTTACTTTCAACTTAACCGAATGATTTTTAAACGTACTCTGATTACATCTGATTATGGAATTCCGAAATCTAGTCTACAAAAAGCTGCAGTAGGTCTCTGTTTCGCAAGTCCAACTAACGCCCCTTTCAGCGTTACATTGTTTATTGAAGCGCAATTATTGAGCTTACGAACGCATTAAAACATGAGTTTAGACTATATGTTCGCTTGTAGCATGAATCTAGCCACCGATTGATTGACCAGTGTGATGAGAATTTCCTTCTCCCCCACGATCCAAGGCTAACCCAAATATCTCGGTCTTGGAAACGGTCATATACTCCCCCGAAAAGTGGCAACCTTATAAAATGTTTGTTTTAGGTTTGAAGGCGCCACTTGTTTAGTTTTTTTAAGCCATCAAAAACACCATTATGTAATTCAATAATTTCATTTGAAAGTCTCGGTCCAATCAATCTCAGTCGAGCTAAATCTTACTCTGCTCCTTCGCTTTTACGACTAAAAATATTGGTAGGCAGAGTTTAAACGAGGCTGTACGATTTGGCAAGACGAACACCGTAGTGGTCGACCAATTGAGGTATCCATGCCGGAAAGGGTTTAGAAAATTCACGAAATGGTATAAAATAATAAATAAATTATCGGGTATTCCACGTGAAATTAAATTATTCGGAATTGCCATAGCAGAACATACCCGTGGAATACAGAAAATATCCGTATGTCTTCTTTTTTGTCTTTATTCCGAACGTTTTAAGGACTCGTTCGAGTGAATACTCGGGAAATGTTTGAAAGCTGTTAACTGAATTCGATAACGCCGTCGTTCTTGGCAATCGATGATGCGAATATATTCTATGTGCATCTAATCAAAACTTTTTTCATAATTATAGTGATTTTGATTAGGAGTTTTCACTAAGCATTGGAAAAAGGAGTTGTTGAAATAAATTTATTTTCCAAAATTATTCTAAGAAATATGTACTTACCCCATTAGTTATCAGACCATTTGTATATAAAATATTGCGATTATTACGATTTCTCTCAATAACTATGCGACAGTCATCGCACAGACTACCCACATTATTATTCAACATACGCGATGAAGTCGCCTTCGATGCACTTTTCGAACGTGGAGCCTTTTTAAATTTCGATGGTAAAGTGTAGTAGAAGTTCTCCTTTTCCGCCGCCTCCTGTATACAACTTTGCTGAGAATTGCGTTCGTTTTCACTTTGCGATGTTGATGAGTCGTCGATGAATTTTATATCGCTGGAATCCAAAATTAACGGCGTAGATTCATTAAGAGGTGAGGTAGGTAGTAAGGGAGGGTTGTTGAGTTCGGAACATTCGTCTAATACACAACCTAAACTGCTGGAACGTGCGGATTTATCCAGGGATTTTGGTCTTTTGCCTATGATTTCGCCTTTTTCGTTGAGTATAATTTCCACGGGTCGCGATACGAAAAAAGTTTGCGTGGTGGTGGTTATAAGAGAGCGTTGGAACTCTGTGGTCTTCTTAATGACATGCGTGGCGGGTGGTGTAACAGGTACGTTGGGCATTGTGGGTGTTATTGGTGATGTTGGCACATCGGAGAGACCAAGACTACCTGAATCTGAAGATTCCAAGCGCACCATTTCGACGTTCTTACGCACTTCCGTTTCATAAACGGTGCGGGAGGTGAGGGTTGGTTGCACATTATCATAAGGCGAAGGTGGTGCGGTTTCTGCTACAGGTGTGGTTGAGCAATTGTTGTATGAAGCTATACTTTTATGGGGATTTAATGAAGGAGATCGTAGAGGCGAACATGTAGTAGGTGTATTTGAATCAGGAGTTATGGTGTTGCTGGTGGTGTTGGGCGAGGAAGGTGGTGTCAGAGATCTTGAATTGGGCGGGAAGATCGTGCAACAGCATCTGGCACAAATATTCCCCTTCGATTTATCTTCATTTTCTAAAAGATTATCTGTGGAGTTGGCAGTAATGGGTGAGTTCGATGTAGAGGAAATATAGTGTTCTTTGTCGCTTTTAGGACCCACATAAAATGTACTGGAAGGCAAATCAATGCAGCTGCGTTGATACTGTTTGTCTACACCATATATTGAGTTTGATTTTTTATTTTTGGGTTGTCTTCTTAAAGAAGAAAACCAATTTGATATTGATGGCCTTTTTTGTTGCAAAGAAGCCATAGTTTTTGATTATTGAACACTTGTTTTTTTATTTTAGTTATGATTGTGTTTTAACTTTAGTTTTATTGTTTCTTTTGTATATTTTTTTTAACAACTTGGTCAATGTTTTTTTATGATTTGTTAGCTGTTATTTGAAAGGAGTAAAATAATCTTAGGCAAATAATGAAGAGTAAAAACTCGATTGAGTTTAACACAAAACAAACAATATTAATATTTCCAATTTACAATGTAAATCATCACCAACATATTTATTATGATATCTTAACTTTAACACTACTAAAACTCAACTAAATCATCATTTAATTTTCTTTATCCAATTTAGTTTTGGTTTTTGGTATATTTTGTCTTCTAAACTGTTTATTTGTTGTATTTCTAAGAAATTTTCTTTGGTAATAAAAATCTTGCCCTTGGGAAATTTTTTATTTTATAAACGTTTTCTTCTTTCTACTCTAATTCTTTGGTTTTGCCTTACAAAGTCATAATAGTGCAATGTTAGTGGTTTGGAAAGTCTTTTGTTTTAAAGTTGGAAAAACACCGACTGAAGAAGCACTCAATAATATATAAAAAAAATCTCAACATTAAATTAGATTTGTTGGTCCCTTGTCTGGTGTTATATTCAAAAAAAAATGTCAGTGGCAACTATAGGAGAGGGAAAGAAAGAAAGCATAAACAAATTACGCTAATGTGGGTGCCTTGCTATCTTTACACTCATTGAGACAGACACCTTAAGGGCTAAAAAAAACAATGGTTACTCCAACCTCGGCCAAAGACATTTGATTTTAATAACAATAATCGTAACACGAACAAAAACAACATTATGCTACTTCCGTTTCATGTTAAAACGAAGCGAACAAGCAAAACAATCCGAAAAAAGTAGTAGCCCTCATAAAACGAGATAAAAGGTTGATTAGCCATTTAAATACAATGCAGACAATAGATATTAGACTTTAAAATGAGAGTAAAATCTGACTGCTAGACGGAATTAAAATCGGTATTTTTGTTTAAGTGTTAGGTACTAAATAAGATTAAAATCTTAAAAAAAAATAATTTAGGGCATGCAGAATTTTTTTCCAATTGAATGTCTTAAGGAAATTCAAAATAAGAAACCGGTACAGTTTGTCCATAAATTCTTTACAAAAGGAAGATGGTAACTACTCCTATCTTATAAAAAAAAGAAGAAGAGAGGTGTCTTAGGACAACTGGTTGTAGCTACGCTGCTTATAAAACAAATTGCATGTGTTAAATAACAATGCAATAAAGTTAAATTTATATGATGAAGTCAAATTCGCCGCAAATATTTCAAAACGTTTCCATTAATTTCAAATTATTTTCTTTTCTAGTGGCGTACGCTTAAATTAATGTGTTGTTTGTGAACGGTGGCGGCTGTTAGACAGCTTGTTCTTGGCAAATTGAGCAATCGTTCTCATTGTTTTTTTGTTTTCTCTTTGCTTCAGTCGCTTCAAACTGCTAGTGATTGGCGTGACGCGGTCAGCCAGACACTATTCTAGGCGCTGTTGCCATACAACAGAAGCTACTATGGGCACGGACATAGCAGCAGAGTTTATATAGCTCAAAGTACCTCAGCAAGGTACAGATATAGTACAGGGATAACTACTAAATATGATCGAAGATTGCAACCTATGTGCCTTGTGGAGTGGGCACATAGTTCATTCTTAAGGGTGCATGAGGGCGATGGTTGGCGTACTATCTACACCCGGTGTTAAGACCACCGTGAGATGAGGCCGTAAAGGCAGGTGCTCACGCAAATCTTGAACACATCTTTCACTTCAAAGAACGACACAAAACTGAATCAAACAATTTGTTTCGTTTATTTTCGTACTCTGCTTTTAAGTACAAAGAAATCAAAATAAAAATAAATTTATAACTGTAATAGTGTCGATTATTTTTGTTACGAAAATCGCGTCCGACTCCTGTATCGCGCCATAAATAGCGTAGCTACAAAAATAGCAACAAATAATAGATAATTTTTTACTGAGTGTTAAAAGGTTACTGCGAAAAAAATATTTTAAAAAATCTACAGAGAATATTATGCACTTATTGCTTGAATATGATATCGAGCATAATTATGTGAGGCGAATGTCATTAAAATAATGGTGGTACGGGTTAAGAAATTCTTAAGTAAAAACCAACAAGCGGGAAACACAGAAGACCTGCTTATTTCAGAGTTTATTTAAGGCTTGTTTAGGAATTTTTATGATTCAATTAATATTCTTATGTAACTGCTAAAAATGCCTTATAGAAGGACTCGACTCTTTCGAATAAAAGATAAGATACACAAGGAAGAAGGAAGAAGAAAAGGATTAACATTTTTTGTCTAGTTTTTTTTTTACCAAATAATCGCTGGCAAAAGAAGTGAGAGCGGAAGACCTACCCGCAATGACAAAGCGTGTAAAAAAAGATATGAGTATGGAATGGAGCGAACAGGCCTTATACACCTAAAATAACATGTACAGAGGCCTTTTATAAGGCAGTTTTTCTCCTTTTTTCCCGCTGGGTTGATTTATATACATATATGCACACGCACACAAACATATGTATGTATGTATGTATACACACACATCTGACGAAAACTGTATTTTCGAAAGTCGAGGTGAAATTAGTAACTCCTCCTTTCGATGACGAGAAGTTAAAAGTTTTCTTCTTAAATTAATTTTATACACTATTTGTATATCAACTTGCTTTTTAACCGACTTCAAAAAAAGGAAGAGATTAAAAATTCGTCTGTATTTTTTTGACATTGTTACTTCATAACTCGGTAAATTTTAGAACGACTGTAAAATTTTTTTTTATTTTTTGTCTGAGAGGCTATAGCTTCCAATTGGTCCCATTGTAAAAAAATTGGGCGGGGAAACGCCCCGAATGAATTTTTTATTTGATTTTATGATATTCTACTTATTTGATTGCTGTGAAACCTTAACAAACACCTTTGGTTCTTGTAATTACACAATTTTAAAGCTGAAAATATGGGCGGGGCTACGCCCATTAAAATTTATTATTACATTTTACGCGGTTCTACTTAACCTATTTTTACGAAACTTACCACACCTTGAGCTCTAAAATAGACACAATCTTCCGTTTAAAAAAAGGGCGGAGTCACGCCTGTTAAAATTAAATATTTTATTTTACGTGGTTCTACTTTACCGATTTTTACAAAACTTGACACACACCCTGAGCTCTGAAAAACACACAATCTTGCATATAAAAAATGGGCGAAGGCACGCCCATTAAAATTTTATTTTAAATTTCACGTACTTCTTCTTAAGCAACAGATTTTAATTTTTTTTTTTTTTGAAGGAGTTTACTTGCAATTTGGACCCATAAATTTTTTTCGAAAATGTTCTATAAAATCTTTTTTGCATTAAAATCGGTTTTTTTGGCAGAATTGTTGTAATTTTTTTTTTTAATTACGATTTTTGTACAGATTTTTCATACAACTGGCCAAAATATCAACGCGGCTCCGGTTTAAATAACGTGCCAAGCACACGATTTCAAACGGTATGAAACTTCCCCTTCTAGTTCAAAAAAACATGTCAATGATATAAAAATAACAATACGAGTTCCAGTAAATTCAATACAATAAACAGTTGTAATTATTTAAAAATGACTAAGCCATTTAATTACAAAATGATGAGAGTATGAATCAGACGTTAAGTTATTCTTAAATCACTTGATAATTAAATTAATACACAAGTGAATTTTCATAATGGAATTCATATTCAGGCAACGAAGCTGAAAATAGAGAAACAGTTGTTTGAAAAAATAAGTTGAAAAAAATAAAATTCCTTAGTAGTCTCTCGCTCTATAAATCCTGAATTTCAAGGTTTGACTGCCGCCAAAAACACGAAACATACACAGAAGCGACGTGAGACAGCATTGAATAGAAATTGTATATTTTTTGAAATTCAAAAGTTGACATATCTGCATTTCATACTTAGTTTCATTATTAATTTAGTTTGATTAATTAATTTAGAACATGAATGTATAACATTTGAACAAACATCAGCTAAGAATGTATTTTAATTACGAACAAGAGCAAAAGAATTTAAAATTGTTTAAGCTGCTGTTGCAAAGTAAGTTTTCTCGTTACACTCGAATTAACTAAAAAACTTCTAACTTAAACTTAGTTAACATTCTTGCAGTTTTAAAATTTAATTTTAATTTATTGCTTCGTTGATTTTAGTGATAAAAGCATTAATTCTTGGTATTTTTGGCATAGCAAACTTTCTAAAATTTTTAATAAGCTGCCATTAAAGTTAAGAATTTTTTTAATTAACCGGCAATTACAAAAATATATAATTTACAAAAACCTGTTAGTAATTACACGTATGTATGTTTATAAATATACAAATATTCAGAATATTACAAATCAAATAACACATTCACTAATTCAAAAAATTTCAAATTAAAATGCACTTTACATAAAAACGTGTATTGAATATCTAAACACTTTGCAAACGAAAGCAATGAAAAAAAGTAAAGGCATAATTATTTATAAATAAAATTTACACCAAATACTCGTATGCATATTATTTTGTAATAATTGCACGAAAAGGCACAATGAATATTTTATTATTCGTTGACCTTAAATAAACAAACACTCAATCAAAATTTTAAAAAGCAGTTAATAAAAATATGGGTGGCGTTTAACAGAAATTGCATTTTATATGCAGAATTTTGCCGGCAAATATATAAAAAGAGCTTTTGGTTTGTTTGGTTCTTTGTGTTTTTGTATTCATAATACTTTTTTTTCGATTAAATTTCCATTAATAATAAAGGTGGAGTTATTTTCTTTGTACACTAAGAACTGATTGATCATAAAAGAGTTTGAGACAGTGCATACTTCCTAAAATGACTTAATGAAGTTAACATTTTAAGGCTACTCCTTAACATCTGACGAGCCAAATCGAAGACGAGCCAAACAATTAACTGAACATAAAGAATGGCAGAAATTGTCGGCATAAGTGGAGACATGAGTACCATCATAACGCCACAAAAAAATCAAAATTCGAATATACGTAACCCGCGAAAATTCAAAATTCGCGATACGTTTTGAACAAACCTCGTATGTCATTTTTCGGATCCGAACCATACATTTATCATATATGCTCCATATATATTTCTTTAGCTGGGAAGCTGCCATATTTGAACTATTAAAAAAAATCGTAAATTTTAGGGAAAAAAAATCATAAACTCGTCATTTTGCTATTTTCGGCAACAAAAATCGTCAAAGTGACGATGGATCGTCAAATCTGGCAGTTGTGACCAGAAGTTAGTTTCTCGTAAGATTTTTACTTCTACAGCTGGAGATTTTTAATCTCATAATAATTTCAATAAAACTAATTAATTTAAATAAATAGTAGTTTAAGAAATAATTCAGTGTTTTATTACCCTAACGGCTATATACATTCCTTGTCTACTGCTTCCAATCAAAGAAGGCGCTTTCTAAAAAAAAAACATTTCCGCAAGCTATTCACTTTTAATTAACACCAATAATCCAAAAATCATTTTTGTTATAAATAAGATTATACTTTATCAACATTTAAACCTTAAATATCAAAATGCTGTATAAACACAATAATACTTCATTCAATCAATGATATAATCGCACTTTACTTGTAGCATACCATGTATAGTATATCAAAAGTAAAGCAAGCAACCAGCTACTTACTTCATCTATCTACATACATACGAGTATGTCTGTATATATGCTCTGTGTACAAGTATCTTAAACATTTATGAGGGCTGACTTGACAGACTTTCACTTTTATTCGTTGAAAATTTCCCTAGTTGCAATTTCCACTTCACATGAGAAACAAATTAAGTTTGTACAATATACCACTATAGTTTTAAGACAAATTCCTTTAATATCTAATGAAGCTTGCGAAGACTTACAAAATCGAACATTTGCTAGAAATTTATCAATATATATACATACATATAACAGGCATTGGTTTCAGTGATATCATTAACTTGCATCATTTAACCGTAATTAGCAAATGAGATGAGAAGCAGACAGAGACGAAGAAACATAGGGGTAATATATACGTTTTTTCTTATGCTTAAAATTGCTAAAAACATTTAGGGAGTTCACAATAGCATTTTAAAATGTGTCTTAATATTGCAACGTTTCAACTTTAATAATTTAATATGGTCTGGCAAGTTTGTTGTTTTTGTTTGTGTGTAAATCAAAATTTAAAAGTATAAAAAGCATGTCATTTTCTATATGGCAATATGGTAATGTTAAACTAAACATTTTAAAACTGTCAGCGCAGTTGTAGTTGGTGAAAAAATATTTGTATTTTTCGCAGAACAAAAGTTATTTTGAAAAATTTATCCAACAATAATTTCTAGTTTAACAAATTTTGTTATTTTAGTACGTACGGAATAAAATAATTCAGTCTCTCATAAGCATTCGTACAAAGATGCATTTTACTCTCCCTCTCTCATAAACTAATATGTAAATAATATAAAGATGTATGTGTGTTTGCCTTACTTTGATATATACAGTATGTGTATTTATATCGTTGCCTGCTCACAATAAAAAATTAAGATGGCTCAATGTTGCCACATTAAAATTTTAATATACTCATTTCGAATTCCCTAATTATAAACAAATGTATTTAGTATGTATGTGTGTGTGAATTAGATGTGTAAATTTATAATCTTAGACACAAACCGTGGGTTGATTCGAACAGATTAATATTTAGTACGTATATCGGTTTTTATATTGCTTTAAAAATCGCATTATTTTGTGCCATATTATTTCTGATAAGCAGTCTTTCATTCACCTTCTTCCAAATCACATTAGACGTCAATCAAAACAGCTGTTAACGGCGTGTGATGGTTATAACAGCCAGCGTTTAAAAGTCAAATCTAATTAAATATTAAGTAACAAGTTCAACTTATATACGAATTACGTCGAATAAAAGTCAAAACTAAAAATTATTTGCAAAACAATGTTTTTGTATCTTCTTGCGTAACTCTATTTGGGAGGGCAAAAATACTACGATTTGGCTACTAGGTTGTCCTCTAATATAGTTCATAAGATTTTTTACGTTCTCAGAATTAAAGGTTAAATATGGCAACGAAAACGCCAATAATATTTATGAGTGAAGTCCGTACATAATTCAAGCACTCACACAAACTTAATTTTATTTTATTTTTTAAAGGGAAGCAATGAATGCCTACTACTTTTACTGGGTGTTACCTTTTTTAGCAAAGGGATAGTGATAGAGAAGACCGGAGGTAAAAGAAGAGATACACGAAAGCTTTATTATTTTACAACTCTACCCTTTGCACGTTTTTCATAGTTAATGCAGTGTTGCAGCGCCTCTGGTGTCAATGAGGCGTATTGAATTTTCGAAGCTGCGTTTAGTAGCTATTTTAGAATTAGGACGAAGGATTAGGATTAGTATCCGCTGAAGCCAGTGTAGTTCTGTGACCAGTGTCTATGCCTTCATCACTTGAACTTTCCTACAACAACTAATACAAAGGGACACTAATGCGCATCAGAAAAATGCGTGGTATTCGGTTTTGTAGTCAATGTGCTAACTACTTCAGCCAACGCAACCCTCAAATTGACGCTCATGTCACGCCAATCACACAAGTTATGCCCATCTCTATATGAACTTATAAGAACCTACTTAGCTAAATTTGTAAGTTATAGGAATTCTGTGTTAAAAATAAATAAATAAAATATTAGCTTATTTAACATTAACATTGGCAATACAGTCGACATGTCTTCATTCTATTTATTTATTCTTGAAAGCGTTAAAACGTCCCTTGGAAATCGTTAACTGTGTGCCTATTTTTGCATATTAAGCGTTCAAGGCGTCTAGCAGATTTTTAGAGTAATTAAAAATCTGATTTTTAAGAATTTATCTACCTATTTGACAGCTTAGAATAAAAAAAAGCATATTAATTGAATGTTAATGATTGCAATTAGTAACGCTGTCATATTAATAATTTTTTCCCAATGGCTTGATATGAGTAGTTCGGAAATCTCATAGGAATTAAAATAAATAAACTAATTTTAAGAAATTAAAGTTTTAAATAACACTTATACAATGTTTAATACAAATAATGCTGCAATTCATGTTTACACTACAAACTGATTAACAGAATTCTTAAAAGTCAACAAAAACTATTTAAAAAAAATTAACTTCAGCCAAAGTTCAACATTATTACTCTCTCTCTTTCTATCTTGCTCTCAGAACAGGTCACCGCAGGTATGGAAAACTTATTTCATCGCACTATTTTTTTTTACTATTTGGCGCTAAAAGAAGCTAGTCTACCCAGAATATTAAACATCCTCCCACCAAAATATTTTAGAAACACGCAGATTTTACTTTTTTTATTTTAAATTCCGTCAAATGGCAACATGTTGATACAAAACTTACTTTAAACACATTAGGTCAAACCCCTAAATTTTTCAAGTTTTCTAAAAAAAAAACTAAAAACATTTATGTGACATTCTAAGAGAAAATTCCCCAAAAGTCTTCAAGATTTCCTCCTAACAAATTGTATCCTCTTCATACGCACCTAAAAGACCTCAAAGGAAAGATTCCCCAAGTCAAGGGAAAATCCCCAAAGTTAACAGCACTGTTCAAATCTGCCGGGAAACTCTCCTGAATTATTTACTTTCTCAAAAGGATTTGATTGTCTTAATAAGTAAATATGTTGAAATAAATATCAACTTTGGTGTCATTTGCTAATCAAATCATATACATATATAAAAACAAATAAGGTTGTAACAATAATAATTAAACTACCTAACAACCACGGCTGCCAGATTTAACGATTTATCGTCATTTTAAAGATTTTTGGTGCCGAAAGTAGTAAAATGACGATTTGATTTGTTAAAATTCATATGCATAAGCAATAAAAGATTTTGGTGTAGTTTTGCAGACTCTTTCTTTATAATTTATTGTTTAATTTAAAAAAAATTATTTGTTGGTGCTTTAGGGTTCAATTAAAAGAAATTTTATGTATAGATACATTCATACATATCGATGTTCTCAAGTAGAAAGACCCTACCTACCAAATTGAGTTTTTCAGTGATTCCAATACATTTCACACAAATACACCTCGTTACACAAAATTTATTGCGATGAGTAAATTGATATCCTTAAAAGCCATAAATGTGAAAAAGTCCAAGTTCCTATCAAAAATTTCGGTCATCAAAAGTACTGAGACCAAAATTTGGACCTGCTGACTTGGGAATATTTTTTATAATTTTACCACTGAGGGGAACAAAGTTATGAGGGAGTAAAGACAATATGTAAAATTCATGTATTAAAATGAATTGTTCTGTTTTTGTTTACTAATAAATACATTTATAAAATAAAACATATGTATTTATGTTGAAAAAGTACATTTTGATTTGTGCGATTTTCCTGACGATTTTATATTTTATCGGGATTTCAATGATTTTTCGATCATTTTATCTGGCAGCCCTGCTAATAACAGTTGCATTTAAATGTGAGAGTACACGAAATACGAGGGTTGCTATTTGTGTCGTGCGATGCACAAAATTTGTATGTTACATATTAACACCAAAATTCGAAATTATTTTCTTTCGTTTCGTAATACAGAGCAGATCCCCAGGTCTTGGTGTACAGTAAACCCCGGTTAATTGCCCCATCAAAAATGTCATGATTTTTGGGGTAATTATTTGGGAAAGGTATTAAAACGAAAACGTTTAAATACCTTATAAAGGTAATTATGAGAATACGCTTAAATACCTCTAGAAATGCATTTATCCGAACTTACTGTGGTAATTACTTGAAATAAAATGCACATACATATGTACGTATGTATTTCTTCAAATAAAATGTTTCGTTATATAACAAAAAAGAATTCATATTACAAAAAATAAATACATAAAGTGCATATATTCGATTGCAGATAAATATGTATTTAGTTAGTTTTGAGCAAATTAACGAAGAGATTTTAGGGGAAATTTCCTTTTGGGGTAAAATATTCCTGGGTAATTACCCAAAATGGGCAATTAAACGAAACTTAATTAAGCGTGGACTTTTGTGTGAAAATTAGTGTAAAAAAGCGGGTATTCAATATTCGGGTGAATAAGCGATAAACGTATTTAACCGATGGGTAATTAAACGGGACATTAATTTGAGAAATGTTATGTGAAGCAAAAGAAAAAATTGCGAAAAATGGAAAGAGAAACCTAAAATTTTTAGTACTAATATGCTTTGTCTCTACGTATTTTCGCAAAAAACTGCATCTATATGCCCATCAATTTCCAAACTGTAACTGCCGACATAAATGAAAGTGAACAATTCATTGCATTTCTTTTGCAAAAAAAATTATTATTATTTTCAATAAATCAATCAATCAATATTATTATCAATCAATCGTGAACGCCAAGTCGTTTTCGACAAGAAAAATTCTCTGAATGTCTCACAAAAACTGAATTATATAAGAGCGGCTTTTGACCTATCCTCTAGTAGATTGGTGCAGACAAGGAAACACGTATCTATATATATTACTACGTTTATACGCGCAATATTTGCAAATAAAAAAATTTGCAAATAAATTAACTCACTGTTTATACGGCATTTTAAATATATAAAAACTTGGTAGCACTTCTGTAGAAATGTTGCTTATCTTTACAAAAAAATTGTGTAAATGTATAAAGTAATAAATAATCATTTGATTTTATTGCCATTATTTTCTTCTATCAATGGTTTTTTGTGCCATATTTATCAATTTTTTGTTTTTTATTAGCAAACATTTGTAAGTGTGGCAACCTCAAACATTTTATTTGCAAACAGTGTGTTAATCGTGAATAGTTTTCTGAATTAGTAAGTCGCAATAAAAACAATAATATGGCAACAATTTACAGTTTTGTTTGCAAATGAGCCCTGCGTATAAACGTAGTATATGTACAAAAAACAAATTACACCACAGGTGTAAAAAATTACCACATTCTTGCTCAAAATTATGCCAACAAATGTATTAAAAATTAGTTTTAGTACTGTGATGGCCAAAAAAGTGTGTTGTACTTGTATTTAAACATTTGTTAATACCAAACAATTATACCATTTTCCATCCCTGCGTCACGCGACTGATGGGAGAAACCAATTTGTAAATCAAAAAAATACAAAACACCGAAAGTGTTTACATTTTACAAATATTCTATAAATACTTCTGGAAGCGCAAAGTCTTTTGAACATTTCTGTCTTCACGTATCCGTTTTTGAAGAAATGAATGCCTGTTTCCCCACAATGTAATAAATGAAAAAAAGCCAGGCAGGCGTCCAACGACAAAGAACAGGCACCAAAAACTTTTTTTTTTTTTGACAGCTGACACGAACACCAAAGACTAACTTTTGCCTTCTTAGTTTTTTGTAGCAGAAACATCTTTAGCTTGTTTCAATTCAAAATAAATTTATCGTCACCGAACAGCGTGTTAAGTAGACCCCCAAATACTCGTGTAACAAAGAATTATTAAAACCAAAACAACTCGCGCTGTTGCCTTTGTTAAAAAAAAATAAAATCAATTCTTTTCTTTTAATTTTTGTGGAGTTTTAATTTTTTTTTGTTCCTTATTTCAAATTAATAACATTCTTTTCGAAATTTCATGTTTCTTTTTCAAACTTCAGTTCATATTAAAAGAGTAATTTATTTTTTTATTAATAAAAACTTCTTAATTTCTGCGCTGTCTGCTGCTTTTTATGTTTTTTCCTAAAATTTTTTTTAATTTATAGTTTCCTTAGTGATATTAAAAAAAAAATTTGGCATTTCTATGCCATGTGTATGTATGTGGCGCCTTTGCGGGAGTGTGTGGCATCATTGTAGTAATAATCTAAGCTGAAAAAATCTGGTATTCAGTACAAATTATAGGCACTTACAAGCATGTCAGTGCTTAGTTGGCCTAATAAAAAAAAGGGGGGGAACATTCATTGAAAAAGTGGGTGTTAAATTATGTTTAAGTGTTTATTTGTTAAAAAGTCACCAAGAAATATTTATTAACATAAAAAACTCAATCATAAAAATTTAAATACATGGTAATAAATTAGCCACCGTAAATGTGTATATTCCCGGTAAGTAATTATGTATATGAAAATTTTGAGGGAAACGTTAAAATATTTTTATATTTAAATTTTTTCTTGTTTAATGTGAATACGAGAGCAAATTATCAACGCCACCTCTACATACATATTCGTGCTATTGGTAATAAATATTTTCTATGGCCACCCTGAAAATATGTATTTAATTAATTTAAACTTATAGCTTACGCTTATAATTGTGACAGTTTAAATTTAATTTTGTTCAAAATTATAACAAGCATTGCTAAAAATAAATAAATTTTGGCAGCTATAGCAAATTTAATGGGACTTTTTTTCTCATTAAACGGAGCAATATCAGCAAAATACTATGGGAATATCTATTCAAAGTTATCATCCGAGCAGATATTAAAGCACAGACAAATTTAAGGGAATACTACTCTCTTAGTACGAGTGTTTCTTTAAAGATCACACAAAAAAGTAATATGAATGAGTTTGTAATATTAATTAAAATATTTGTAATATTAATTAAAAAATTAATTAAATTTTCACCTATAAACAATTTGATAATATCAATTAAATTTTTCCACTCAAATTAATTAATACAATTAAAAATTTAATTGAATCCATTAAATTATTAATTGAAAACATTAATTGGTGAATACTTTTTTCTGTGATTGCATTTTCCAACAAGATTTAAAATGTCTCATCTGGCAACTGTTGTTATTTTGGGTTGCCATTTTACCGAAAAAAACTAACGCCGTAACAATGTTGTAAACTTGGTGCAGTTCCCAAATATCAAGCCACTGTTTCATCGAAATATTTTGTTTAGTACTTGAGGCTCAAAGAGGCCGCCAATATGTTACCGCGAATTACGAGCAATTATTTAGAGCTTGGAAGGGATAAAAAAAAATTTAACAACAAAAACCTGTGCCACATACCATACAGTCCATATAATTTCAACTGGAGGCAATTTTTTTCGAGATGCCTCATCATTTTGAAATGAATTGGCCACTGAGGTTATGTTATATACAAAACTATACAACTAAGGCTTATTGTAAGCTAAGTGGCTGGGAAAAAGCTCTATTTAAAAGAAATATAATAATTTGAGGCTGAAGCACATATGCGACTGTCTAGCATGGTTACCAGAGAACATTTTTAAAGACACGTGTTTGTATACTCAGAAGAGAAAAATGAGCATTGGGAAAATTAAACGGCAATCTTAACAGACGAGTTCAGAATAGGATCAAGTTAGGATCGGGAGTCTTATTGCATTAAAAAAAACGGTCGCAAAGTCTTCATTGACTGGTCAACCCATTTTGTCCTTTTTGACACCGATTCACCCTGAGAAACCCAGAGTTTTGACTGCTGTTTGTTCTCCTCTGGTATGCTGCGGAGGATCTATGTTTTGTCTCGTTTGCGTTGGGGTTGAACAACGCCAAATGCTTCTGCGAAGTTGCCACACGATTACGATTGCGGTCGAGGCACCCATCTTGTGGAAAGCTTTTCTCATGCCCAAGTGATCGTTCAAAATTAAAACCGATGTGTCATGTCAGATGCCTATGGCTTTCACAATCTCTTTCACTTGAAATCGTCTAATACCAGAGCGTAAATTTTTTTATTCCTTCTGTGCTTGAAAACTTAATGACCACACGAGATTCGCTTTTTTCCATTTTCTTCTCAAAGCACTTGGTAGTGTGATATCACAAACTATATGACGCAGTTTGTGAAATTTTTAACAAGCGTCAACTGACAGTTGGCTGTTGACAGAAGCAATGTTGACGTTTCAGTTGAAAGGCGGGAGCTTCAATAAGTCACAGACTTATTGACTGGCCCTCGTATATTTAACTATTACGGAAAACATCAGAAGTGATATTTAAAAATATAAGCATTATGAAATTTAAATATGATTTCAGGAAAATTTAATTTCTGCATGGAAACAAAAAGAAACCAATATTCGAGGGAGTTTATACTCGAACATTTTCAATTAATACATAAATTTTTTTTGCATATATAAATAAAAAATCACTTGAAAATATTAAATTCTAAGTTTTCTTTTCTCAGCAATTAAATAAACAATGAATATGATTCAAAACTAAAAAAAAAGCTAAAATAAAATAAAAACATTCCTATTTTATTGACATCATGCGCCATAAAATATAATAATAAAAATAAATAAATAGAAAAACGTGCTGTGAAGAGAACTCAAATATTTATTCAATAAAACTAATAAATAATCTATCAATAAGTATATTTAAAAAAATAATTAAAAATTTTTAAGAAATATATATTTAGGATGCCCCTGTGGCTGAGTGGTAGCGATGTTAGCCTCTCAGGCCAGAGGTCGTGGGTTCGATTCCCACCCAACATATACCTTGGGTGTTTTCTGCAGACAAGCTAATCGCTTCGCGGGTTGTGTTTGCTTTAAAAAAAAAATTCTCTGTACTAACTCTTTCGCTAAATGTACAAAATAAGTATACGCAAATTCTGTTCAATTTACAAAAAATTTATGAACCTTAAAGACTGGCCTATTAATGCTAATAAGAAATATGTACAACATAGTTAAAATAATTTAAACTGGAGCACTAAAAAAAATGTTAAAGGCAGAAAACTCTTCCTTTTCTGGACGCATCTACAAATATGCAGCACTTAAAAAAACATTTGCATTTTCTTCTAGTCGATTGGGTTTTCTTTCTTAACACTTGTTCCTTTTATTTTTCTGTTTCAATACTCTTACAATAACAATTAACCCAAATCTGCAAATGCATTTTCGAGTGGGAAAATTATTCAGCACAAACCATAAGAAGCAAAAGAAAAATATATATATATAAAAAGAAATCGTTTGTCCCCCTGGTTGTTATGTTACGAAGAATTTAACCAAAAGAAAGACTTCATTTACCTTAAAGCAAAAATGCAAAATATGAAACGTACTTAACTGCAGCAACGATTAAAAAACTACAGAAGTTATTACATTTTGTGCAATATGTATCGTATGTATGCAAAAAAAAACAAAAATAACAAATATTTAGTGTGGTAAAATTGTGTTAATGCATCTTATATTTCTAGGGTTTCATTCACAGTATTTATTTCTTGTAATTTTTTTTCTTTAAACTCCAATACAACATTGTGACAGATAAAGAGAAAGTGGCGATTGATGGAGGCCATATCTAAAAAGTTGCCAGATGAAATTTTAATATTTCTGTGAATTCATTTACATAGTATTAAATTTTCTTTCCTGGTGATTATGTCTTTACTGACCAACTTTATGGGCAGCGAAAGCATTGTACAGGGTGTTTTTTAGAGGTATAGAACTTCGAATTGAAATAAAACACAAGAAAATCGTTTTAATGTCCATCAATTTGGCTTTATTGGAAGGATAATTTTATGCCATTAACGTTTAAATATGATTTCGGGCATGTGGCCGCCGCGGCTGGCTCGAATAAAGCCAATTCTACAGGTCCAATTTTCAACCACTTTTTCGAGCATATGGGGCCGTATGTTGGCAATAACGCCACGAATGTTGGCTTCCAAGTCCCCTAACGTTTCTGGTTTGTTGGCGTAGACGAGCGACTTCACATATCCCCAAAGAAAATAATCCAATGGTGTCAAATCACACGATCTTGGTGGCCAATTGACAGGTCCATTCCGCGAAATTATGCGCTCATCGAATGTTTCTTTCAATAAATCGATTGTGACGTGCGCTGTGTGGCATGTAGCGCCGTCTTGTTGGAACCACAACTCATCCACATTCATGCCATCCAATTCGGGAACAAAATAGTCGGTTATCATGGCTCTATACCGGTCTCCATTAACGGTAACTGACTCTCCAGCATTATTTCGGAAGAAGTATGGCCCAATGACTCCACCAGCCCATAGAGCACACCAAACAGTCAGTTTTTGTAGATGTAATGGCGTCTCAAGGGTCTCATGTGGATTCTCTTCACTCCAAATGCGGCAATTTTGCTTGTTGACGTAGCCATTCAACCAAAAATGAGCCTCATCACTGAACAAAATTTTGCGATGAAAATCAGCATCGAGATCAATCTCATTTTCGGCCCATACACCAAAATCACGACGCATTGCATGGTCTCGCGGCTTTAATTCTTGCACAAGCTGGATCTTGTAAGGTCGCAAGCCAAGATCTTTGCGCAAAATCTTCCATAAAGTTGATGGACAAAGCTCCAATTGCTGTGCACGGTGGCGAATCGATTCATTCGGGTCCTCTTCAACACTTTGCTCTACAGCGGCAATTGTTTCTTCGGTGCGCACTGTTCGACGTCTCTGCGGATGCGTATTATCACATAGAGTACACGTAGTGCGAAAACGATCCATGGTTAACCGAATTAATTGCTCTGATGGACGATTATGTCGACCATAAAATGGACGGAGCTTGCGGTAAACTTCGCGAACTGAACCATTATTTTCGAAATAAATTTGCACGATTTGCAAGCGTTGTTCTTTTGTCAACCTGTTCATGACGAAATGGCAAACCAAACTAAATATTAATCACTTGACAGCTGACAAAATGGCCGCCAGTTAAAAAAGTGATGCCAACTTAAAGTTCTATACCTCAATAAAAAACACTCAATAGTTAGGGTTTGCTGTTCGGTTTTAACCGAAATGAAACCGCGGTCTTTAGGCCAAATATTCGAAACCGAAAACTGACAAGAAAACCGTCGATTTTCGATTTTTTACTTCCTGCTATTTTAACTTTTTCATTTTATTTATTTGTATCAAATCATTAATAATGATTTGAGAGCGTTACATAATATTGGCGCTTAAGCAGGCAAAGCTCATGAGAAAATTGTTCAAATCTTTTTACAACGTGAACAAAAACACTGTGCTAGTTCAAAAATGTAACAAGCCGGGGACCTGGTGAGTAAACCTAATAGATCTTGTTCAAAAACTAATTAAGATTAAAAACTTGGTTAAAAGTACCTAAAAATCGTACCACTTTTCTAACAATTATGAATTTTTATATCGATTAAAAGAACATATTATTGATGAACATGCGTCCTAAATAAATTTTTGAAAGAAAAAATTGTAAAAAGTAAATTAAAATATTGCCCAAATTAAAAAATATTGAATTTTTTTTTTAACTTTTATTGAATTTTTTTTATTAAAAAATATTTTTCTAAAGCTAAAAATAATTAATATATATTTAAAAACACTTCAAAGTGAAACCTTGCAGATGTTCAATAAAAAAAAAAACGCATAAAATGATTTATCTTTTACTAGAAAAAAAAAACAAAATTAAAATCACATCAGTTTTGCACAATTGCTCATATTTACATATTTAATTTTTAAAACCAACATTAGCCAGTTTAAAAGTATAAAAATTATCGTAATTTTTTTTTTTTTATCAAAATCATGTTAATGTTTTAAGTTCATTTCATTTTATATAATTTCTGCGCATAATTTTAAATTTATCGCAGCAATAAACTACATTAAAAGAAACTTGTTTGTTTTTATTAAAAAACAAGTAAAATTACAATTTGATAAAAATTTTAAATTTTTTTTAAAGCTTCCTGTATTCAAACAAATGACTCAACTGCGCTCATACGGACTTAGGCAATTCAACAACAAGTGTTTGAAATTGTAATAAAAAAATAACATTGAAATAAAGATTAAAATACAGTGGCTAAAATATCAATTACGCTTTAAATATTTATTTTTGTTGGTTTTTTTTTCTTCTTCTTAAAGCTACAAAATTCCCAGTTCTTGAGAATGCTTTGATTTTTTTATAATAAAAAAATCGTTATTAATTTGTCACTTAAAGCATTAATTTATTTCGACAGCATTTATATTCACGCCACTGATGATATTAAAATATTTGATTTCGTGCTATTTTTTATAGTCGAAATCCAGTTAAAAGTAGAAAAAAAAATAAAAAATTAAAATCTAACAGACTAAGGCCCAAATTCACAGTCTATAGTTAACTAACGCCCGTGGTTTAACTAACGATTTTTCTAATAAATTTCATTGGTTAAACCACATTCATTAGTTAACTAAAGACTGTGAATTTGAGCCTTATTCTTGTGAATTCATTTTGACGACCCTGGGGTTGGTTTGTTAATTTTCTTGCTTGGCTAAAGTGGCGCATAAATTTTATACCCAACAAGTCTACTCAAGTTTTAGTAGCTGTTGCTATTGTTGTTGTTATAGACACTTTGCAAATAATCCAAATCCGAAATATGTATAACAAATAAAAAACAGGAAAATGTCTGAATTGACAATTATTTATTGTTGTTAAATTAATGAGAACAAAATATTTCAAGAAATTGCTTCCATGGTGTTTATTTAGTCGTTTTATACGATTCTGTTTTTTACAAAAGAATCGTATGAAAGTTGGGCTTGAATAAATTATAAAAGAAGGAAGAAAATTTTTAGTAAGAGAAGGATTCGTGTAAACTATCCCTGATGGAGCAGCAACTGACTAAACTTATATAACACTAGTGCAGTTTGCGCATTATTTTACTAATTCTCAGTTATAACGTACAAATTATAGACGTATAATATAAAAATGTGGGATTCACAACAGATGGCTTATCTGCTACACTTGGTTTGTGTCTCTAATAACTTTATGGCTTTTTGTAGGGTAAGCATATGTTATTAATGCATTAAACACATTCAATACAGCAGACTACACGACACACGCGACTTCAGATGCCGCTAAATGCATTTGTCGCCTTGTAGCCAGCTACTTGAATATTTTGTGGATGGCAACTGCACCATAAGCAGCTGATATTCAAGTATAAATACTTATTTCAATGGTGCCCCCTGCAAACATTTGACATTTATAAAACTACAATTACTCTTTTAAAATGTTTATCTTATATCACGTAACGTATAAAAATGGGTAAATTTATTTCTTTACGTGAAATTCGGGATATTATTTCTGTTAAATAATCAGGGCAATCATTAATAAAATTCTGCGTGAAATTTCTCCCTTTTCCAATTAGAATTTTTTGTTTTCCCTATTACTTGCTATTAGTTGGAATTGTTCCCCGGGAAAAATTTCACGAGAAATTTTATTCATGATTGCCCTAAATAAGAAATAATTGTAAGCTACAAGGTGGGCCAAAAGAAATCACGATTTACACTGGCCCGCAAGATCGCCCGATTTAACCGTTCCAAACTTTTTTGTGGGGTTTTTTGAAATCCCGTGTTTAAGTCAACAAGCCCGAGACCCTGGAAGCCCTCAAGGACAACATTCGACACGAGTGCGAGAATCTATCGCCCGAATCAATTGTGACGGCGCCCATTTGGCCGATATCAGTTTTTAAGAAGTTTTTAATTTAAAAAAAAAATGAGAGCCAAACAACATCGGATGACTTCTTTTGGCCCACTTTGTATATTCGTTTTCCTTTTGTAATATATTGGCAGCACTATATTTGCTCATTGTTGCCAACTAAAATAGAACTTAGTTTAATTGGATTACAACAACAAAACCAGCATGGACAACAACCTGCCGCCGTATTGCATTGCTGTCGTGACTTTTTTAAAATGGAATTTTCTAAAGTCCCAAAATGATTTCAGATATGCCACTTAATTTGCTCTTTAACTAGCCATCAGGAGCACCATTTGTATATAGTGGGATATATGTACCCATCTCCTATTTTCCACAATGACCACTAATCTTCTCCAGAAATATGACTTTTTTAAATTGGAATTTTCTAAAGTCCCAAAATGATTTCAGATATGCCACTTAATTTGCTCTTTAACGAGCCATCAGGAGCACCATTTCTATATAGTGGGATATATGTACTCATCTCCTATTTCCCACAATGTTCACTTTTCCTTTCAAATATGGCCCTTTTTTAAAATTAAGTTTCTGTATTATTGATATATCTTTTGTATATCCAATTGGTATAATTTCATTATTCAGCTCTCGGACCATATTTTCTATTAATTGTTGGGCATAGTATCAGCCCCCGTTCCTGGATTTCGCAACCGAAATAATGTTTCTTTATTTTACTAGGACTGTTAAGTGCTTAACAGTACGCTGTTAACTGCAAAATGGACTCTGTAAACTTTTTTGGTTTTTGTCTCTGCTAGTTAAATTTAAATTTATCTTCACACACATTACTCATGTGTTGCTTAGCACCAACGAAATGTATTTAGACGTGATAAACCAGCAACCCAACCACAAATAATTTTTTTTCAATTAAGAAAGATATTTATGGGCAGTGTTTGAAAGAGATTCTAACTCTGCTTACTTGTGGTCAAAGTTCTATTACGAGTAACTTAATATGATACCATCCCTAACAGTATAAGCTCTGTACAGACGGTTGTCAGATCTTGCAATTATGTCCGATTCGGCATACGCTAACAATGTTCTGTCAATTCAGTCGGGTGCATCAAATTTGCCAGAAATTCTTTTAATATATTATCAGACAGCATTGCCAGTCAAAAAATTGTCAGTTCATGCGGTTGCCATGTGCAAACATTTTAGGATCTGTTGTTAGACATTGCCAGAGTCAACGAATTTGACAGAAATTATCAATTTTTGTTTGTGTTAAACTTAAAAACTGAAAATATAAATTATGGATCATAAAGAAATAATTGCAACAATTTCGGCTGCATATATTTTGTTATATTTTTTCACTTTCTTTTTTCTTTAAAACTACGTGTGTGCAGTGCTACCAATAAAAATAAATCTCTGATAATAATGCCATTGTCATATCGTCGGTTGGTTATTGGTTTGCTGCAGACATAATGTATTTTGAATATACTGTGCCGCAAACCAATAACCAACCGACGATATGCATACACTTCGCACATCTGACATCTCAGATGTCTAAAAATTTGTTTTCAATGGACTGACAATGCTTTTTCTGGGAACGTTGTAAGTTCAGTTCATAGGGTTGTAAAAAATGTTTAAACATATTTTAATGACAATATTGTAAGATCTGCACAGAGCTTAACACAATACCATAAACTAATAGCATTAAAAACACAGTAATCTCACTATAAGAGCACACATCTTATATACATACGTATAGTACATATCGTCACATAAGATGCAAAAGGCCGTAAATACACTTTTTACTTTTTTAAAGAAGAATCAAAAGACTTTATAAATTTAATACTATTTATTTGTTAGGTACCAAATTGAATAAAATCGGTATTTTTGAACATATGTGAGTAAAATTTTAAGGAAAGATGTATTTTGGTTAATCACATCATAATCAATCAAAAAGTCTTTTGAATTTTTTGCTTGTTTTGCTTGGCCTTTTGGATTTTATACATTTTATACCAACCATCTGAAAATTATAAACTCCATTATAATTCTTTTATGAATATATGTAGGTATGTAAATAAATTTAGATTAAACTATGTATTTGCCCAAGTTGTGAATTAAATTTTTGTGACAGTATTGTGTTATTAGCTTAACGCCCTTAATATGAAATTATGCTTTCAAATTCTTGCGCAAGTAATAAAGATAAAACCTAATCCTGCAGTCTAACTAAAGCAATTTTTCTATTGCGAATTTTGTCAGCGTCATCAAATTGAGATGCAGCAAAGAAACAAAAACTATTTAATCTATCTTGGGAATAAAAGCACAAATTTTTGTTTTCTTTGGCAAGAGGCAACAGACTTTGACAAGAGTATCTAGAAAATTTATGTATGCATGTACAAAATGAAATATTTTCACAGTTACCCAAAAAGAAGAAAACGCCATATGTTAGACATGAATTTTTAAAGGCAGAAAGCTCATTTCACTAATACAATATTGTATGAACAGTAAAAAATCTAAAGAGACAGACACACTTTAATGTTATTTCTCTGCGGCAGATACCGAGTATTTTTAGAAAAATCATTTTGTGACAAAAATATATTAGTTAAATATTAAGTTTGCCATATGGTTTTAAGAAAAGACAAAATATATACGTATACATATTTATATACTTACGTATGAATGTACAGATTTACGAGTATATGCATCTATATGAACATAAATATAAACAAAAGGCACTTTTAACGAACAAAGAAAATTGAAACAGCAAAAATGTAAATGTCTCAGCATCAAGAGTGTCAATTCAACATCTCATTTTTTGCATCACCTTTCTTTTTTTAGTTTGGCAACAATGGTATAAAGAGTGTGGTGTGTGTACTAGTATCGGTACCAATTTGACATTTAGCTTTATGTTTTATGTCATCTTTATGTCATTGTTTCATTTTATGTAAATTTATGCCATAAATGTTTGGTTTTTCATACTATTTTTGTTAACAATACGAAAATTCTATTTTTAATTTTCATGCTTGTTTATTTGATACAAATTTTTAAAAGGAAATTGTCGCTGCTAATGGATTTCTGTGACAATATTTTAAAGTTTTTAATTATGTATGGAAAAAATAAATGTTTAAAGTTGTCAATGAAAAGATTTATTTAGGAATTCAATTTGATATTTAAAATTTTTTCAGGCGAATTGGCTGCACGTTTAATATCATTGTTGTTCGATGAACAATAAACATATGTACGTACATAAATATATATTGAATGGACATATGCTCCGTCGAGGAGTGAAAGGAACATTTAAATATATGTATATATATATATGTATATATATATATACATATATATATATAAATAAATATGTGTGTATATGATTCTAAGAAAAGACGAAGTTGAGCTAAGTGATTTTATCCATTCGCATTTATTAAATAATTTCAGAGAAGTTTTTGTAAATTTTCAATGCAACCCAAAATGTTATAAGGCTGTGAGATCTGGCAACCCTAATATCATTTGTGCTCAGTGCAGGTTGTCATGCTGTTGTTGTCATGTATTTATGATTCTAATGGTAATAGTGTGTTGTCTTGTTTATGGTTGCGTTCGAAGTTGCATTCGAAGTTTGAAAAATATCAAAATGTTTTGATGTTTATAGGTTACACTGATGGTTGCGGCAAAGCTGAAAACTGTGTACCTACCATAAGAAACGACGAAGTCGAGCTTTAGAAGTTTAATTACACGCATTTTATTAAAAAAAAATTCAGAGGTGTTTTTGATTTTCGATGCAACTCAAAATGTTATAAGACTGTCAGATCTGGCAACTCTATTATCATTTGTGCTCAGTGCAGGTTGCCATGTTGTGATGAATAGATTATAAACTAGACTTGTATCGAATTATTTCATTAGCTCGTTTTAGACACAAACCTTTGATCGAAACACAAACTACTGAATTAGTTCGATACAAGTCTACTATTAAGAAACTGATTTTGTTATTTGAATACGAATATCGCCGACTCAATAAAAAAATTATTTAATTTTCTTTGATGACGATTTTTGCACATTTTTTAAACAAAACTGTACGAGAAGAGAAAAGTTGTTGAGTAAAATTTTATTTTCAGTGATAATTGTTACTGCACGCGTACGTGTGGATAAATGCCACGTTTTTCAACAAGTTCTTGTTTGTATGTATGTACGTATATACAGTTTACTGTTTGCTTACAATTTTGACAAGCAATGTGTTTGAATCAAATACATATGTAATTTTGTTGATTTCCTTTTTCCATATTCAACAATACAGGTTTTTGAAAATTGTTTTGGAATATTGGCCCGATGGGCATATCAATATACAAAATTGCCGCTCTTAGAGTGAGGAAATATCTAGAGCTTCTCCAATCACTTCAATTCAATCCTTGCCTTAAAATTGCTTCATGCTAAATAGCAAAAAAATGGTAAATTTTGAAATGGCTCAAAATTTTCTTTTGAAATCAACAACAAGTATTTTAGGATCATTTATATTTTGTTTTCAAGGTCCGATTTCATTTTTCATTTATTAATTTGAAGCAATTTGTCCCATATTTTAGCGCCATTTTCTGTTGAAAAATTAAGTAAAATATCTCTAATATATAAAAATGACAAGGACAAGTGGCCCAACATAATAAGAATTATCCAATTGTTGTTTTCAATAGACTATTTTGTAAAGAAAAATTGATTATCGTTTTTTTAAGAAGTATGTACATTTAAAAAAAATCGCATAAAATTTCTTTCTTTCTGGTATTTCGAACAACGCGCAAAATCGGCTTACAGAAGAAGCTTTCTCTTCAAAGGCATTAGAGGATTGTCTGCGTAGGAGGCCTTCCGGAGGGCTTAAGAGTTTTTTCTCTGTGGCACTTTGAAAACCCGTTTTTCTGCTGAGCAAACTTTTAGGTTAGTTTTAAATATCTTAAAGTTAATTTTATTTTTAAATTTGGTATCCTTTCTCAGTTTTGACTTTGCGGCTATTTTATATTGTTAAATTTGGGACCATTTATCCAGCTCGCCCGAAATCATATTTTAGCAACCAAGACAATTTTTTTATTTGGAGTGACATAATTTCAAACAAAATATGCTTATATTATTTTAAATTCAAGTTGTACATTATTAAATTTAAAAAATCCCATCATGTCAGTAAGACAAAAGGAGACATCAAATGCCATACAGCAATGTATGATGATTTGGCATATGTAGATTGCTGTTGCAGGTGTTCTAAACACGAAAAAGCAAACAACAAACTTTTTTAACAAAAATTTTCAAGTTTTTTATAGCTTACATCTATCTGTAAGTAAATATATGTATACAAATCAACTTTAGCATTACGTCTGTAAACATTTTCCATACGTGCAATAGAACTACAAGTGGAATTTTATATGAAAATATTTTCTAGTATTTACACAATAATTGCAAGTCATTCTAAGATATTTTTTTTAATATTTTTGAAAACCACAAAATTTTATATGAAAAAATTATTTATAAAATATTAAGCAAAACGCTATGAAACAAATAAAACTTTCAAAACAACCTCCAAAAGTATGTCAGTTTATATTAAAAAACGCTAAGCATGTAAATTTTGGCCAAAAAAAAATATTAAATCCAGTGATTTCGTTTAACCCATAGAAAACTTATCAAATTAAAAAATAGAAATTCGTTCATCTGCAGAGAATTTAAGCAAATAAAACTCACAAACAAACAATAAGCACTAACATCATTATTATTATTATTATAAAGAAATATGACGTAAACTATAAAATAAAATTTATTATAAATTGTTTAGAGTAAAATACTGCTTTGTATTAATTAGATGTTTTTATAAAATGAAATATTTTGTTTGAAACAGATGTACGTATGTATGTATATATGTGAACATGTTTGTATATTTATTTGTTTTTAATGCTGTTTATTACAACCCTGGCAAAAAGAGTGTGGCAACTTCTTGAAAGCGCTACAAGGTTGTAAATAATTGACTTTTTGTGATTATCTCAAAGGCTGAGTATACACGAACGGCAATTTTCGTTAAAGCCTACATACGACTCATTTTACTAAGGGAAAAGCAAGAAGCATGAAACGACACACAATCTCTTGAAAATTTTTAATAATACAAACTCTATATTTTTGTAATATTATTCTTTCAGTTTTCAATTAGATAAAAGCAAAATTAGTTCCCATTTTTAACTGAAATCCAGAATTTTGAAGGAAATTTCAAACGATATCGAACACCAGATACAAAACCTGAACATAATTTATTCTGCGTATATACATTAATATGTACGTGCAAATATTTTAACGAAGGCAGTAAACTTAAATGGGCCGGTTTGTTGACTTACAGCAAAAATTTAAATAATATTTTATATTTCGTTTTATCAAATTTACATGGAAACAAATATGAATAAGCTTTATAAATAACTTTGAAAAATTAATCGAATAAAGTTTAATAAATTAAAATTTATTTAACTATATTACACAACTTTTTATTTCCTAAAGAAGCCAGGCAAAATTATCTCGTACATATGTATGTATAAATAATAATAATCTGTCCGCAAAGAGTAAAAAGTGCTTAAGTCGACTCAAGCTAAAATTTAGATAATCTTCAACTTCCAAACTCCAGTTTATTTATGTGATTTATAGTAAAGTTACAGCAAAAAAAAAAACTATTCGAATTGTTTTTAATATAATAGTTTATTATTAATTTCGAAATTTTTTTTATCTAATTTCTCAACCTTTTTTTATATGCTCAATTGAAATATTTTTTCTGCGTATATTTTATTTTTTAGTTCAATATTTCGTTAACCTTCCGTTAACTTCTTCAAGATATTTCTTATGTTTTGTTTTTTGATATTTAATTTTCTTTTCTATCAATCACAAATAAAAAAACATAAAATAAAAAATATTTATAAATAAAAGTATAAACAGACCTAAAGATTGGAAAAATAATTGAATTGAACATTAACTTCGAAAATTTAAATTAAAACTTTAAATATTATTATCCGAAAAAAACTATGCGAAAATATTTTAAACGAAAAACTTTTATTCAAAATATTCATTATTACAAAAATTTTATTTCGGTAACTTTATGCGAATTTTTTTATGGAACTTATGTGTAGTTTCCCAATGCCAGCAAGTAACACTCAACAATTTTATTGTTTTTTTATATTTTTTTCTAGACAACTTGCTTGCTAACTTTTGTTACAATTTCAATAATTTAAGAATTCTAGAAATTCAAATTATTCGAATACAAATTATTTGAGCAAAATTATTCGAACAATATTGCTCTAATATAATTTTTCGTATAGTGTAGTTATTTGAATAACATAAAACTATGCAAATAAAATTATTCGAATGAAATTGTTCGAATAAAATTATTCGAATAAAAATGTTTGATTTTAAATCATTTAAATAATCTGAAGTTTTTGTATTATTAATATATTTTTTAACAGACTTTAGGACACAATGAGGTTTTCAATTCCTTTGAATTTTTCTTTACGTGGTTTTTATAACAACTTTTGAAAGATCTTGCTCTTAAAATAATCATTTTTAAATAAATAATAATAATAATAATAGTAATTAAAAATTAGCAAAATAAATAACAATAGTAATAAGTTATCTTAAACTATTTTAAGAAGCCCCCATTTATATTAAAATAAAAATAAACAGTGAAGTTTCCATATTACTAACAGCTAACTTGTCTACAAAATTTTTTATCCAAAAACGCTCAATTTCTTGAGTGATTTCGATACTAATTTTTATTTCGACAAGTCGACTTGTTTATAATGTGAAAACTACATGCAACTAAATTTGATTTCTTTTTATGCAAATTAATTTTTGAGTTCAAAACCATAAGCAACAAAACAAATATTCTTAACCTTATTTGGAATTTATTTTATATCTTTTCTTAAGGTACGGTCACACTTGTCAAACATTTGCCCAAAAAAGCGTAACCAACAAACACTAATGAAAAAAATTTTGATCCAGACACTTGTTTATCATATTAAACAGTTTCGAACACAACTAATGCACCATGTCATAGAATCCAACAATATTGGCTACTCTTTAACTTAACAAACTTTTGTCTGAATTGAAAGATTTTTCATTAGCATTTAGTGGTTACGCTTTTTTGGGCAAATGTTTGACAAGTGTGAACGTAGCTTTAGAATTCAAAATGTGTAACTACTCATTTCAATTATATGTTATGGCATATAAATAAACATATGTACATATGTAGAGTTAAAGTGGCTGGGAGTGTCGTAAAAGCAAATAATTTTGTAACAGAATTTGTTTTGTATTAATTACCTTCTCATTGATATTCACTAACATACATACATATGTACATAGTAGGGATGCCAATCCCGAAATCCCGGGATTTTCGGGATTCACTCAATCGCGAAATGGTTTATTAAGTTTTGTTTGTTTTTTTTTTTTAAATAAATTCATTACAACCTGGGGGAAGGTCATGATAGTAACCGTGGCAACACAACATTGATCTTTTACAATTGAAATTTATTTGCCGGTGGTTAAGCATTGTCTATATATGTATTTCATTGATGCTTTGCAAAGCCATAAGTAGACTACAACCACATATTTTGAACAGTCACATACTTCTTATCTTATGCACAGACTTTCAAAAATTATTTTAGAATTCACAAATAATATTTTTGAAAATCACAAAAAAATAAGCGTAGTAACCCAGCAAATAATTTATTATCGATATGACTGGGTTTTGTTAAAGTTTCTAAGTCTACTACACTTACTTTTCTTTGTGATTTTCAAAAATATTATTTGTTAATTCTCAAATAGTTTTTGACTGTGTATCATGAAATAATTATAAAAGTTCTGTTTGTGAACCTCTTTTAAAGAGGTTTTTTTTTAGTAAATACCTATAAAAAACATGTGTCCCGAATAATTCCTGAATCTCAAAAAATTTCAGGATTCCGAAAAATCCCGAAATCCCGGGATTTGATTTTTTGAAATCCCGAATCCCGGAATCGTAAAAACCAGTCCCTATTGGCATCCCTAGTACATACACATGTAGAAAAAAATTTATTTGTAAGAATTTATCATTTTTGGTGCGTCTTTAATTTAAAATTATTTACCTAGACTTTGTCGTTTATTGTGATTTTATTTTAAACTGCCAATATTGTATGGAATACTATTTAGAAGAAAAAAAATATGGCGTCATTGGGGCGTTTGGTAAATTGTCAAGTGCCTTCTGTTTGTTGGTTTGTTTGAATTTTATATTATCAAAAAATATGTTAACACGTTTTGCATGTATAAACAAAGCCAAACAATTCGTACAAAACTTTTTCATTTCCCAAAATAGAAATGCTCCCACACTTTTGTTTGCTCCCCCATAACAAACTAAGCTAAGACAGCTTTTTTTATTACAGTAGCGATTGCTTTTAAAATGTAGTAAACATGTCATCTTTTATTTCTACTGTTTGAGACTGGTTTATATAAATATTATCAAGTAAGTAATAGGTATGCTTGCCATTCGAACAGAATTTATTCGAAATTCTTTTTATGTTTCTATTCGAATAAAGAAAAAAGTTTAAGATTTGAATAATAAAAAAATATAAGCGATCACTTTGTAACGAATATTCTTATAACTGACAGTTCTTCATACAAAAGTTGCCGTTAAAGTCCCTGTTAGCTGTTAATTGTACATTGTGAAAAGGGCAGTTAGTTGAAATAATAATATGGCTGCAGTAGAAACATATTGTAAATTAAAATTATTATACTCGTATTAAGAATAATAAAAATATAAAAACGTTTAAGCTTCGAATAATAAAAATATATTTACGTTAAATTTCTGCCGAATATTTGAATAAGTTTTTTTATTAACATTTATAATAAATAGGGAAAGGATTTTCATGCATTTAAAATCGCGTTTTATTTTTTTTTCTTTCTTTCGTTTTATTTACAATCTATCAAAGGATAATAAGTAAACCGCGTTTTATGTACATAAAATATACATTAAAAATATAAAAATATGTATTAAAAACTAATAAAATATGCATTTATTAACTCTTTTTTCAACATTTAATAACATTAAAAAATTTAAAAAAAAATCAGCTCCATTGCTTTATTAACAAACATTTGTATTCCATATACAAAATACAGTTAAGAAGAACTTTTATTTATGTAAATGAATAAGTATTTTTGTAAATTGTCAAAGGTAAATCTTTGACTATTTTTTCTGAAAAAAACGTATGCTGCTGCTAGTTTGTTTGTGGAATATTGAGTTTCTTAGTTTTAGCTATTTGAACTATAAAATATTGATGCAATTTGTTGCATTTTTTAAGTGCATAATTTTTTTGTATAACTTTATCTAATTTATTTTTAATGTCTTCACTTATTCTATCTTTCAGAGCACACATTTTTTTACTTGAGCTTTTAAAGAATCAAAACGATCTAATTGGGATATAATGTCAACACGAAAGCCATTCTCTGGGTGCTCAAATATCAATTCAGTGCTTAAGTTTTTTTTTTAATTTAAAATTTCTTTAACTTTGTTAATATAAATTTAGTTTTTGACAGCATTCAATCACGCTTCCCATCTAGTTACTATAGGCTGTGGGGGAATTTGTATTCCTGAATATTTTTCTTTAAAGGCTGCAACAAGCAAAATTAACACGTTACTGTTAAAGAGCGCCAAAAAAAATACACAAACATTTTTGGGTTTAAAAGGGCTTTTATTTTATGCTTTTGTATTTATTTTTTGTCTTGAATTTTTCAAATGAATTTAGTTTTCATCCCAGTTGAAATTGTTTTCGTTTTCCTCTTTTTTGTTTTTACACAATCGTATGAATTCCAAAAATACTTTGAAACTAATCAAAAACACCAAAATTTGTTTTATAGCATGAAAAAAATGTAAAAATTTTATTTGAAGATTTGCTTGTTTTTATGGTTAAGCAATTGTCTATATGATTTCGTTCTTGCTTTTGGAACTCGTCAGTAGACTTCAACCCAAATTAATAAAGACTTTATGTCAAATAAATATACTTCGGTATTTCAAATATTAAAAAATTTATTAAAAATATACATTTATAATGAAATATGCCAAAATATGTATTTATTTTAAAATATGCAAAAATATGCACTAACAAATCCATGCCATTTTGTCGCAAATTTGTTGATTCGCAAAGATATTTTATTTACGTTGAACTACGACCAACGACAGAAAACATGTATTTACATAAAAATCCTTTCCCTAATAATAAACTGCTTTCCTATTATGTAGTTTCTATCTGAGATGAGCGATCCAACGATTCTTTAATAATGTTGTTCCTAGTGAAAGTGACTTATAAATCTCCGTCCTTTTAAAAAACGATATATCAGCTTTAAAAGTATTTTATTTATAGCAGAGTTCTGTTATTTTGCGAAATACTAATATTTATTAATAATTATAACAGTGCGCACTTTTTTTTAAATTGGTGCTTTTTTTACTTTTAATGTTAGTGATGTGAATTTAGTGCATTTTGCAATTCCATTAATAAAAAAACACCAAATACGAGTTATTCTCTTTTTTCAACTTTAAATTCAGTAAAATTTTTATTCGAAAACATTTTCTTTCGTTTCGAACTATAGTGTACACCCCAGAGACAAATTAAGGCACTCAATATCGAATAAAATTTCAAAACATTCCCACTTAAATATTTATTTCAATATTTTTATTCTATTTTACGCGTGTCAAAATGAATAAGAATCTAAAAATATAGTTGTTAATGGTAAATCATGTCTAAAAGTCTACTGAAGTGTTGCTTAGTAGCAACGAAAGTCATCTATACATGCTAAACCAACAACAAATATGTTTTTTAAAATTCCCACTTAAATTTTATTCAAGTGTTTGGATATTTTATTGGGCTGTGTTCACACTTGGCAATATTAGTTTAGCAACTTTTTAGTTTATAAAAGAGAGAGGAGAAGATAATGAAGAGGTTAGTTATCAGGTATTTTCCTCTCTCGCCATTGAACTAAAAAGTTGCTCAACTAAGATTGCTGGGTGTGAACGCAGTGTTGATACCGAATGATCTAATTTGGGCAGTTATCTCCAAGAGTACAAATTAAATTTGAATTGAAATCTATGCAGGATGCATATACATATATATGTGTACACACAAACATATATACTTACTGCATTTAGTGACTTTTAGTGAGTTTTTTTTATGAACAAACAGCGCGTCTTGCTCTGAAAAAGTTGGAGAAGATTAACAAGAATAAACAATTAGCAATCAACTCCTTCCATTTGCAGAATGCAATAAAATTGCGAACGGAAAAATGTGGGAGCTATAGTTGCCAGAAAATACGATTTGATACGATCTTAGGATATTTTTTTTTTGACAAAAGCTGAAGATAGAAAAGAATTTTATGTGTTAGCTTTATTTGCTGATTTATTTGCGAAATGACTACACACTATGCGATCAACAATGAGTGTCGCAAAGTGTGTATCTACCATTACTTGATGAATCATAGTAGTGAATAGTGAGTTTTCAATCACCGTGACTATGTAACCGTTAAGGAAATATCGTCCATCTCTAGTTTGTATAATGGGGCGAACTAAGAATGGGCCTGCAGTAGAAACGCATTATAAATAACCTGTCAGTATCATGTTATGTTTTTTTACTTCTGCTTTTTTATGCTGTCAATAATGTTGTTAATGTTGATACGTACGTTGATGTGTTTTATTTATGCGACTTCTTTGTCTGTTGGTTTTATTTTATAAGTTTGCTATAAATGTAATAAAGTACACATACACTTAAAGGAAAATTTGTTTTATTATTATTAGTTAATATGTTGACATATTTCAACATGTATTTTTATTTTTGAATTATTAAGGATTTATTTTTTAAAACGCAACGCTTAGAAAAATTTTATATGAAAAAAATTTCAATGATAAAAAATAAAATATATGTGCCTTGAATTATGAAAGTGGTCTAAGTCATGTTATGTCCATATTTACACTATGCAAGTCTTATTGCTAAGCTGATTAGTTTGTTAGGAAAGAGAGACGAGGGGAAAAGAAACTTTACTGTTCTCCTCGTCTCTCTCTCCAACAAACTAATCAGCTTAGCAATAAGAAAGAGAGACGAGGGGAAAAGAAACTTTACTGCTCTCCTCGTCTCTCTCTCTCCAACAAACTAATCAGCTTAGCAATAAGACTTGCATAGTGTTAATATGGACTACGCAACATTTTAATTTAGAGTTGTACTAGTCTTGATTAATATAAATTTATTTAATGTTTATTGAAGTTTTTTAAAAATTTATTTCATGTTTCGAAGCAAAAATGCATTTGACTTAGACCACTTTCGTGGCGTTGTGTTTTACGAAATAAGACTGTAATGTGCAGTTTGTACAAGTCAGGCAGGCGACTATTTGCCCTCTATTGTAAATATCATAACAATGGTCTTCTTAATTCTGTCTTTAATTTTATTTTACTCAGTGAGTGCGTGAGTTTCTTGAACTCGAATCACTTGTTTAATTAACGCTCATAATAATTAGCTTGGTTTTCTCTAACTAAAATGTACGAGTGTAGGGCCGATCAGAACACTTTTCTCAGCATATTTTGAGTTATTTTTTTGTAAAGATTAACTAAAACTAACTTATAATTTTTTACGAAAAAAAAAATTAATTTATACCGGTTTCTTTATGGATGAAAACAACTTTTTATAGAATTTACTGGCCAGAACCGGAATTACTGATTAAATGTTAGTGACATTATTGATGACGCTAGCGATTACTAAAAGCCATTCTGACGATATGTTTGTCGTCAGCACTTGTAATTTGATGACTAGAACTTGAAATTGTATAAATGTTGGAAGTAACTGACATTCAAATAACTGCTGTTTGGACGTTACTTTATCTTTTTTTTAATTTTCCTAATTTATATTTTTTGCAAAAAAAAAATTATTTTATCGATACGAGTGTTTCGTCAGTATTTGGTCAGTTGTTGCCAGGTATTGTTTTCAGCTATTTGATTAACAAGTTAAATGAAAATAAAACTGTTCTAAAAACAATAAATGTAGAATATCAAATTCTAATATTCTAAACAGAATTTCGAATTTCCAAAGTCGCCGTTTTGCTTCCAGCTGTTTTACTGTTTTACCCGAATATTAGCAAATACATTTTTGGAGTAGGGAATTATGTTAAAAGGAAGCTTTCAATCAGAATCCAGCTGGTTGCTTAATTGAAACTCTAATAATTTTTAACCTTTCCTGTGCATATTTTTAAAGCTCGTTAATTTTCCGATTTTTTTCTAGTCTAACCCTCTGTTTATACAACCCAGACGGTCGACTTGACTGTAAAATTTATATGGAAAGCACTCATTATTTTGAGTGGTTTTCATACAAATTTTCTAGACGAGTCGTCTGCCTGACTTGTGGAAACTGCACATAAGACATTTACAATTTTCTTTAAGTGTAAGTGGTTAGAGCTTATAAATTCTTTCGGATTTTATTATTATTATTATAACTTTTTTTCTTTTTAATTTTTTATGAGGTTTCTTTTGTTATTTTATATTTTTTCTAAGCATACATACATACATGTACATGTATACATATATATTGCTGTGTAATTTACATTTTTTGTGTTATAAATACCACAGAATTTTTTGTGGTTACGTCCAGGAATCCCATTATTATAATTTGTATTTTTTGCATTTTCAAAGGGGAGACCAAATTGTTTTTAGGAAATTAAACCCTTGGGTACAGAGTAAGGTGTCAAAATGGCCACGAATGGCAACAAACAAAGCACTGTAATAAAAAGTAGGGCGTGGTAGGTATAAAAGAAAAAAAAAAAGAAGAAAAAATAAAAGAAAATATTTTCCGTATTTGTATGTAATTGCTGAATATTTTTCAACTATGTACGATAAGTGAACAACAAATAAATAAATTGTATTGCTAAGCCAAGCAGCCATAAATGCTACGCTAACAATTTTACAACTATTAAAAGAAAATATAAAAATTTTAACACTAACAAACGCAGAAAATAATTCATAACAATGCAAAATTAATCATAAATAATAAAATTGCATCACATGTCCGCAGCAATTAAGAGTTATTATATAGATAAACAAAACTAAAACGATACTTAACTGTTGACTAACAAACCATTAAAGTATTAATCGCCTAAATAAACATGATTTTGTACAACAATTATTTGAATGGTTTTCGGACATGGTTTAAACACTTAAAGCTGGGCAAGTTACCAATAAATAAAAACTTATCAGCAAAATAACAAGCAACAAAAAAGAGATGTTACAGAAAGTGAAAATAAAATGTGTGTATGCATTACATGAAATAGTAAAATAACCCCTAGAAAAACTACATTAACACCAAGTTGTATTTATTTTTTTGCACGCACACACTAAATAAACATAATAAAATAAAGGCATGCGCCAAGAACACAACTGCTTTTAACGATACAGCAAAACAAAAGTGCTACGAACAGTGTAGGTAGCAAGCATCCTTAACTTTTCCTATTTACAATAAACGTCTATTTTTGATTATTGTCTGATTGCCCTTGGGGCGTTATAAAAGTAAGGAAAAGGGTCATTGTTTCGTAGATTAAAAATATGGAAAATATATTCAACACCCTTTTGGTTTGTATGCCTTTTTGCAAGATTTTTAATACAAAACATTTTAACTTTGTCTAAGGCTATATATATTCATATAAAATTTTAAATTAAATAGGGAAATCGTTTTACTATGTATTTCTTTTTTTTTATAGATTTACGCAGTTAACGTCATTGCAGGCAGGTTTTCCATAATATTTTATATACATATGTACAATGTACATACATACATATGAGTACATACAATAGTTCTTAATAGAGATGTGCAAATGTCGTGATTTTATAGTGTCACGCGTGATCGTGCTCAAATTTATAATTATTAACGCGTGAGTGCGTGACCGTGACTTAAAAAAAATTACTCGTGCGTGTGTTTTTTTTAAGAATCACGCACGAATTCCCACGCTCTCTCGAGATAACACTTCTGCGTGGGTATATAGCTGTATTGAAAATTTTAAATTTTCTTTTAATAAATACTAAAATCTATGTCTGAGCTGCCCAAAGTAGCACTAGAGTGCCGAACATCAATCGGCTTTTTATACAAATGAATACACATGTATATACATACATACCCTCTCGGAAATTCAGTTAACTTTAAACTAACTTTAAGCTAACTATTTTGCAACTGGTACTGACTGACACTTGGATTATTTTTTAATGTAATCAACTGACTATTTTAACATTGCGATGCCTTAGGTGGTAGTCAATTGTCTCACTCTTCATTACTTTTCAACTAACTTAAGGTTGGTTTTTTAAATCACCTAGTAGTCAGGCAATTTAAAAAATTTTTCTGGGGTTCGAATATGTATCATCACACGTTGTGTACTCAACGCGCTAACTACACAGCCGAGGTACCATCTAAAATAATAACAGCAAAATTTTAATATAAAACTGAATAAGTTGGCTCTCACCAAATTCGATTATGTACTCAACTTAAGAATTAATTTTCGATTTGTTCTGGATGACATTGCAGTTAGCTTTTAGTCAGTCTAAGAAAATGCATACATACATCCCTATGTATGTACATATGTATGTGTAAGAACCTATTTTTCAATCAACAAACAAGCGTAAGCGTGCGTCATCGTGATTAGTTGTACACCCCTCGTGCGTGATTAAGAATATTTTATACGTGAGCGCGACTGATCATGAAAATTTTCAAAATCATTCGTGGGTGAGTAAAATATTTTTCTGCGTGAGCGTTCGTGTCGTGAGTCAAAAACCGCTCACGTGCACATCTTCAGCTTCAAAAAAGGAGCCAAATATATGCAACTCAAAAATGTGCTGATTTATCTGGGTTTCGCAGTTTTTTGAACAGTTGACCAGTCGTGCAGTTTTTGTTTTTAAAAATCAGTTTTTCTTTTCATATCAGTGAGGTAGTTTACACGAGAACAATTTTTAAGCCGCACAATTTTTGTTCTTTTCCAAATTACACGAGACTAGTTCATCTGGCACAAAATGTATACATACGTATGCACAGCTTTGTGTGTGTTGGAGTTTTTCGTATTCATTTAACATCCCAGTTGGCCAATTAGCCGTACACGGCATTGTATTTGACATGTCGCCTTTCGATTAGAAAACCTAATTTAATTTAAAGGAAATCGTCGTTCATGACTATCTGAGCGACAATGTCACACGTTTTGTCTTCAATAAAATTTTTTTGAGGACAATCTGAGCGACAATGTCCCTAGTTCTGTCTTCAATAAAGCCGTTTTGACGACAATCTGAGCGACAGTGTCGCTCATCTCGTCTTATGTGACTTCGCCGCCATTTGTATGAAAATTTTGTCATTTATATGGAACTGTCTTCAATATGTCTTCTATGACTTACCATTGTCGTGTACCTGTTTTTTTAAGTGTTGTGAGTATTGGTTTTATGCTGCTAATGCGGGGTTGTAGCTGGTTGAAAAGTTACGTCAACAACCAAACCACTCTCTTTGCCTCTGTCACCTACAAACTGGCATGTTATGTTATTAAAAATTTCTTTATGTTTCAAAGTTTAAAAAATTATGAAAGCAAACCAACGAAAAATTCTTAAAGTTTTGACATTTTCTTTTAGTTTTATACACATTTTTAATTTGGTGAAGCGTTTTCAACGATAAAGTCCATAATGCTCACACTAACTTCGTTTCAGCATTGATCATATTATGCTAAAGTGTACGAGTATTTAAAAAAGTATTTAAATTGAAAACTTGTTAAATTTATAAAACTTTTGCGAATAACATAATGTTTACTTATTTAAGACTCTCAACCGCCAAGTAAAATTCGAAAACGTAAGCCAACATTTTACAATAAAATAAAAAATTTGTAACTGTTAGCTAAAAGTGTTATTTAGAATATCTGATTTACTGCCACAGGATGTACGTAGCGATGTTATGATGGTTTTATGTTCTAATAATAAATATATTATAACTCTTGAAAACATTTTGGGCAGTTTTTTCTTCTAAAAAACTGATTTTTTCGGTATGGGCAGTTTTTTCTTCAAGCGTACATATATGGCATCACTGTCTGGGGCTTAATACAGTGTTGTCAACTGAGTGGATTCAAAACCATTGGTTTGGCAAAGCTGTCGGCTGTTAAATTACTACAAAAATGGTGGTTCAAACGTGTCCACTTTTCGAGCATAACGGTGTGATTATTGTCGTCATATTCGACATACTGTGTAAGGATTGGCAAGATTATAAAGAAATTTAGAGAGACTGGCATCTTTACAGATGTAGTCAGGCCTGTGCATCATAGCAATCTGCACAATGTCGTTCGAAAATATCGCTTCTACTAGTTGATAGTTCAAAGAACCGTTAACTTCAATTCAGAGCGCTATGACCGTATAATAACCAACTTTTTTGGGCCTGCAATTGAGGATTATGAACTGTACGATATGTGGATGGTGTCACGAGCCACACAATATTTTGGCTTTATTGCATGTTAAATTTTCAGAAGTACTTTAGCGTCTAATCTGATCCAAGCAGCTTCTGACAATCGTACTCGAATTGTTTTTTAAAACTTCTCAAGAGTTAAGGCCGCCAGTACAATAAAACATAGTTTTTTTTAAGAATAAAATAACTTAAAATTTTATTATATAAAAACTTTGGCAGCTTTTGAATAGTTTGTTTGCGTTACAATTTGTCAATTCTCTTTAACAATACGAGGTCAATAACTATTGAACTTTGCAAGCAATTTACCCCGTCAAATAGACACTTAAAATTATTTCTATGATCCGTAAGCACCAACCAAGAATAAAATAATTCCTTTATTTTTGAGATAGTTTTTAACAATAGATGAAAAGCTGAGCATTTTTGTAATAACAACTAAAGAAATGTTCTAATTTCACATTGAAAGAACAAGAGACAGAAGCAGCTCATTGTTGACTGACTGAGAAGTCAAATGCGTATCATATTGAAGAGCACTTGGGGGGTAAAGGTTACGTTACAATATATGTTATTAATTTTTACAAATATGTAACTTGTTTCTCTTTTGAGACATTTTATTTGAAATTGTGATTTCAAATACAATTTTAAACGATACAACAACTCAATACAATTTAGCACAAAAAAGTAAATAAAATGGAATAAAAAAGATTTTGGTGATTTCAATAAGTAGAAAATTTTTTATATGACAAAATTTAAGATTGATTCTAAAAATTAAAACAGAAAATGAAAAGGGTATAAAATAGTCCTTAATATGATTTCAAATCAATCAGTGCTCAATTCTGATTTCTACGTAAAATTATTAAGGACGTTTTCCGTGTGTGGTAAAAATAACTGAGAATTCGAAAGGAATCCCCGGGAACAGGCTAGTAAGTATTTCCCTTTTAAAATAGAAAAACATAAAGAATTTTCTTATGCACGTATATTTTTTGCACTTAGTCTAGTGTTATTCCAAAGGCCGGTCTAAAGGCCATCCATGCCCACTTCTTAGAAGAGTAATTCTCTATTTTATACATAGTTTATACTGGGACAAATTTGGGCCAAGACCAATTCGTCGGTAAGAATTGGCTGTGTATCGTATGGAGTAAAAAAACGTCGAAAAAATAACAGCTGTTATTTGTTACTGTTTGTGCAAAGAAAGAAAAAATTTATTATTCGTCGTTCGCCGGCGTGAGGAATGGAAGTAAATCGATTGCGGAGTTCGCGGTTTTCAAGAATGTTGATCTAGTGCCATAAGTTTTCAGAGGTTACGGGATTAAAAGTGGAAGGTAAAATCCTTCTAAGGACAACTAGTTTGCAGTTTAGACCTTAATGGAGGATTACGATTCTCATTGTTTATCCGACTTCAAAAAAAGGAGAAGATTATCACTTCGTCGTATTGTTGTGTGTTTGTTACTTCATACAGCTTTAATGCCATTCTTAAAAGTGGGCAGCAAACTTTTCTCTTTGATTTTATATTTTACTTGTCCGATTGCTACGAAATTTATCCAACACATTTGGGTTCTCGTAAGGACACAATCTCGAAGTTGGAAAAATGGGCGGATCCATGCCAAATATAACTTAATATTATATTTTACGTGCTTCTATTTGACCGATTTTAACGAAACACACACCCTGAGCTCTAAAAAAGATACAATCTTACACTGAAAAAGTGGGCATGGCCACGCCCATGAAAGGTTAGTATTAAATTATATATACTTCCACTTATCCAATGCCCACGAAACTTGGCAAAGTTTTGGCTCTTATAATGATATAATTTTGTGCTTAAAGAAGTGGGCGGGGCTATGTCCATTAAAGATTATTATTATATTTAACGTGCTTCTACCTGAACGATTTTTACGGTTGAATTAAGAAGTGGGCGGACATCAATATTTGTCGAATTGGGCGGGACCGCGCCCCGAAAGATATAAAATTGTTACCAGTTAAACGAAACATTTTTATATGTGTTACCTATAATTATATTCATATCATACAATGTTTGTCAAAAGAAGTTCGTTATCATCGACCTATTGACTGAGCCGATGACGTCACCACCCCAACATCCACACCCAACAGTATTTTGTTTCGGGATGCATTCGACACTCCTGGATCTCATCTGGATTGGTACCGTTTTAAATTTGACAATCTTGTTTTTTGTTTTAATTTTTTTTTCCAGAAATAGACCTCATTGCTAAAGATGATTTATTAATGAAAATTAGGGTCAGTTTCCAACAACACAAACAGCAAAACCATTTTCCTATTTGCACGATTAATCAGCGCCCAATCATGAATATTACTCACGGAAAATAATTTTCTCGAGAAAACATTCCTCCAATCATAAATTCCTTGGGAAGAAAACGAGCAAAACGTGGCATCACCACATTATGAAGCTCGTTGTTTTGCTTGTTTGTTGACATTTTTTTCTTCCTCTTTTTGAGTGAGTGAGTAAACAAAATTATTAAAATTCACCAACTTGAAAAAAATATGTAAAAAAAAGTTTATAAATGATTTACTTGGGCATTATTTGTATTTTTCCCAATAAAAGAACTATAAAATACAAGTTTATGTATATAAATTTTGTTTTAATGGGGTATTAACCATGTTTTTATGTAAACTCCCTTCTGTTTTGCAAGAGAAAGATTTTTAGTGAAAAAAGCAAGTTAAACTGCGTTCATAATACTTACTTTTTTCCCGGGGAGTTTTTTTATTCCCGCATTTGGTAAAAAAAGGGAAAAGTGAGTAAACTCATGCGGAATTTTTGTTTATGATTGGGCCGAATATATTTGTTCATGGTGAACAGACTAAACAAATGATAGCAAATTCGACAGATATAGCTTAAAAAAAATATGGTCAAAGTTCTGCAGTTGCTATTGCAATACCCTTTATCCATATGTAAATTCTAATAATAAAAGCAACCAATAAAATCTAAAGGCAGACATTAACACAACAGATGTTTTCATTTGTTTTCCAATAAGTCTAATTATGCATATTTACTATTTAACTTTGCTTGAAAAAAAAACTTAAAAAATAAATATTTGCACGCTTTTATTATTATTTTTTTTCTATTGGAAAATAGGAGGGAGCCAGACCAAGCAGAAGGAATAAATGAAAAGGAAATAAGCCATTAATTGCATTGTTTGAAATTTTATAAAAATGCAAATTAGCTAATGGCGGGCTACGCCTTGTTTAGAGTCACAATTTCAATTTGAAATGATTAAAAATTATATTATGTTTTATGTGTTCTTATTAATAGTGAATGAACTTTTCAAATGATCTTTTGTTTGCCAATAAAAAAAGAAAAAATAAAATCATCTTCATGGTAGACAATTGCGACAACAACAAAAAAAACAATGTACTCGTATGTATTAATTTTAACTTAATTGATGTCAATATTTGCTCTTTGAAACTGTAAGAGAAATAAACAGCATGAAATTTTAAATGTGAACGACCTTTTTTTTGCATTGACAACTATCACTAAATAGCGTTGTGATAGTGAGTGAATGTTACACATTCCCCAATTAAAATGTAACAACTAACTACACACGCTTAGAAGTAAATACATACATACGAGTAGCACGTGAAGTGTACAACACCGCACAGTTGATTCATGACGTCTATGAGTAATAAGTGACATTTAATGTACACATACCAATGAATTCTTCAAGCATGTCAAAATATCTGTATAGAGTGAGTGCATTCGTTGTCTAGAGCTAACCAAGCAATAGATCACAATTACACTATGGATGAAAAATATAGCTTCTAATACTCAACAATGACAATTACATGAATGTTCGATTAGAAAAAATAAAACAAGATGTACTCGTATGTACGTACCAGCACCACTGACATGTGTGTTTATTTTATAAGATTTTAATTTTTCTTTTGGGAAGAGTTAAAATGTTTTATTGTTGCTGTTGTTACTTTCGTTTTACATGTGTCCACAAATGTGTTCATAAGAATTGAGCGACATTTAAATGTACAAATGACATTTAGTATTGTGTAATAAACATATTTTATTTACAATGGAAATTGTTTTTGCTTTTTGAAATTTTTTGGCTGACAGTCTGGCGTGCGTGTAGGCTTTGCATGAATGCTTGCATGAAAACAATGCGATTGATGATCATCATGATGATGTTAATAGTGGCAGCTTTAACTTAAGTTCAACTGTCACAGGTCAGTTTTAAATTGGTAATAATTTAAGCATTTTATTGTTTGTGTGGAGAATTGAATATGGACAATGGGTGATTTAAGTGAATTATTAATGATCAGGAAAACGGTTCCCTTCAATTTGAGTACACATTATGGCATTTTGTGACATTGACATAGTGTGTACTAGTGGCAACGTTTATCATTTCTGATATTTTTCGTTGTGTGACATTGCGCTTCAAACAAAAAAACATAATGTCAAGGACATTACACACATTTTAAAAATGATACTACAAAATGACAACAAAGGAAATGCCAAATGTGTAATAAACATTCTAAGCATTCGTACTTGATTATTTTATGGCCAAGAAGTCGGTATTTGTAACTTGAAATTTCTGAAATTAATCAGATCTTGATGTTAGAACTATATTTCCCCTCCGATTTTAACAAGAGCACAAGTTTATGATCACATGAGCGTATATCAACGTGAGCGAAAGTGAAACGAGCGTAAATAGCTCTTGATTCGCCAAGACTAAAAAATATTATGGCTACGTAAAAACTAATTTGCCCGGGTATTTCTCAAGCCAATTGCAAGGGTATGTCATAACCAACTGGACCTTTACTTCCTTCCAACTGCATAAATCTGTTTCAGAGTTATATTGTATGCTCTCTCTTCTGAGCCAAAATCAAACCCCACTTTCACCATTTTCGTGATGTATAGTGTGATTATTTAGTCAATTTAATTAGGACTCGGTCTAGTATTGTATTAAACGTCACTAAACAAGTTTGATGTGCTTGGATCCAGGCATAAAAATAATGTTAATTCTTCCCTCCAATGAGACCATCAAGTCAATCTGGAACCAGTTCCGTAACTATACTTAGATATTAATCCAAGCTTAACTAGTGTTTATACTTTTCAAATATGAGTGCTCCTCTGGTCGAGTGGGTAGTCTGCAAGTCTTTCATGCTGGAGGTTGTCAGTTCGAATCCCAAAAAACTATCTGCTTAAAAATTAAATATAATTGCATTTGCAACAATAAAAAAAATTTATAAGTTTTCATTCTTACAGTTAAATGTCGGAATGACATTTATATATAATTTATATTATTCTACACCGAATAGGTCCCTATAAGGTAGTTCAGTGACAAGTCCTGCATCCTAGGAAACCCGTATGTGAAAGTGGCTGGTACGCTTCATAGCAAGTGTTAAAACTCGGACTGGTACCTATCACTTGGGGACCGATCACGCGACTAGTCAATTATATAACTTTTTTATAATTAAGTTTAGCAACAGTGGTTGGCAGTGCACCAAACGGAAGTACAAGGAGAATTTATACGTGTTAGTTAATGAGGAACATCCCCCTTCTTCTATCAACACTATCATTGAGATTTCTGACATCATGATTGTTTTTGAAACTGTGCAGTTTTACCGGAAAACGATGATGAGAGAATGCTAAATCCGTCAAAAAATTCTGCTAAAATGTTCTACAGCAGAAAAGTATAATACCAGATTTAAATGTAGAAAAGATTATTGAAATGGCTTTGAATTTCATGTTTATACAAACTTATTAGTATTTGCAGGTATTTTTAGAGCACATACAAATATAAAATAGTTAATAATTGGTGTTTTTGGAAATGTTACAATTACGTTTTAAATTTTTTTACGCACTATAATTCCAAAATAGTATTTTAATTATTCAGTAAAATATTTTTTTTAATTGAAATTGATTGTTGAGGGGTTAGCTGGATCCTATGGGCATTTTACTGTTGCTAGTGCAGATCAGCAGGGGACATTTAGCCTGCAATATATGTACATTTATGAGAAAAATCCTGTATACAGAAGAATTTTTTTTAACAAATTACAATTTTTTATTTTCAACAGATTCTGCCAGAAAGCAACTAGCAGAATTTTTTGAAAGTTGAATGCTTTTTAACTAATGAAAATGCCAGATCTGGCAGTGAAAATGCCAAAATGGCAACAATGGAGCTGTGTACTTACTATCGACTGAGATATGCGGGGGAACTCAGATCGTGACATGACATCTACTCACTTTAATCTGGACCACACGTGTGTGCCGTAATGTATGGAAGTGAACAATTTTAAATCTTTTCACTCTTAAAGCTTTTGATTCTTCAGGGCTGCCACACTGGAGTAAAAACAAAGTATATTAACGTGGTAGAATGGATCTAGGTTCCAATGATGCCATACGATCTCAACAATGACAGGGCTAATGAAGCTACAAAATCTTTATTCAGAGATATAAGGTTTGGCTGAAAAAAGCCAAGCAGTAACGTCGAGGTGCTGCTTAAACTTTTTTTTTCAAAATTATGTAACGCATTGCGCCTCTAACGCTTGATACATACCTTCACCTTAAGGAATTTACCTAACCTTAATTTTCACCAAATATGCCTTGAATATTTTCATAAATGTACACACGTTTTCTTTGAGTTTTTATAGCCAGTTTTTTTTAGAGGAAAAACTTATTCATATTTCTTTGTATTCAACATAACAAACTAGACTTTTTATCTATTTATCATACCTATTAGTCATAACACAAAAATGTGCTAAAGTACAAGTAAATGTTTACATGCTTAAACATTTTAATATAAAGTATCTGCATGTAACAAAAGAAATAATATTATTTATGGTATGCAGCAGTAGCCAACCATTTGTACATACTTCCATATGTATACACATCCATACATATACATACATATATATATACAGTCACATTAATATCAGTCAGAAGAAGCAGTAGCAATCAGACAGAAGAAAAGAAAACACTAATAAATAGTAAATAATAAACAAGAACAAGTGTGTACTTTTTGTGCAGGGATGGGTAAGTGCAATTTACTTATATTTTGTTTACACAATTGCAAAAGTGAGAAGATCTTACACTGAGAGAATTATACTGATAATACCAAACACGAAACGTTTGTTAGTGTCAAGCAGGCATCCTCTAAACATGGCATTTAGGAAATGCTCTTAATAATTCTGTGTATATAATGTAAATGAAATTGAGTTTAAAGTGCTTTGGCGATGCCTGGTGTAAGGCTCATGATATTTATCATGCTTCAACTTATATTTATACACACACACACAAAAAATACAAAGAAATGCGTCGAGTATATGCTTTGCCTATTACTGCTTCGTACGATGATAACTTTGTACAGTAATTTATATTGCAATATTTTTTATTTATTTCCAACAATAACTTAATGCAGCAAAAAGCAACAACCACAATATTATTCATATGTATATTTATTGTAATAAACAAGATGCAATTATAAAAAACCAAGATACGCTTAAATAATAACAAAAACAGCAGCTACAAAATTTTTATCAGGCGAAAGTATCTCGCTCTTATTGCCTTCTCTATTCATGTGTAAATAATGTAGTGCGAGTAATAATTTAGATTTTGTTGAACATACATATGTATGTATACGAGTATGTACATATTTTTTAATTTCCTAAGAAAAATTATACGTATGTTTATTTACATTTATATATAAATTTCTTCTTTTAATAGGCATAACAATTTGATTTTTAATAAGCATAAAGCAATAATAATTTTTCCATAAAGATTTCATGTTAATTATCAAGTCTACCATATCGTAATTGATCTTTGGCTTTACGCACAATTCGTTTGATGGGAGTGAATAGTGCAAACCATAACGAAATAGAAACAAAAATTTAGCGGAAGCAAATAAATTGATTGTCGAACAGTTGTGAGGCGAATTGTTTTCAAAGGTAAAACCATGCATGCGACATCCCAAAATGTAAAAGTATAAATACTTTCTTTGTCCACAAATACACATAGAAGATCGGAGACCTCGTAAATAGCTTTGGGGACAAGGGATAATTTTTGTTTTCCATCCTAATGAAAATAAACTCAATTTACCGAATGGGGGTTAGCGAACAATAATCGAAATCCGTACATTCATCGTGACAGAGATGATCCCAATCAACATCACATTAGATAAAATGAGGAAAGTATTAAACAGAATCCGAGAAGCAGGCGAAATATCAATCTGGCATTAATGCTAGTAAGGATAGCTGGTCCTGTAAACTTACACTAGTATCAATAAGGACGAATAAGCCCTGAGATGAATTATTATACGACTTTATTTCTTACTGGTCTACGTCTGCTTTAGAAAATAGTTGAGGAAGTTTGGTCACACAGTTCAGAAGTATGACCAAGCTATTTGATAGATGAGCACGAGGAACACGAATAGTGAATACATCGGTCTCCAACGAGGATTACATTCTAACGGCATTTAAAGAACAGACAATAGAGAGAGGCTATACATTGTGGATTGCACTCATGCACTTTGTGGGGAGTTCCTAATGATTAAACCACGTAGGAATGAATATTGTTTGCACTCACAACCATTTATACTTTTTCATACTACTCGTATTATTCAGGAACCCAGCAAAAATTACTGCTTCCCAGAAGCGTGTTTGTAAGGGAGACAATGTTACAGAATCACTTGCTGCTGCGCATGAATAAGGCATTTTTTTTTTGTTCGAGATAAGCCAGCTGAAAGCAATACATTTAGCTTCCAAAAAGCAATGCCTTACTAAAGTGCTTAACAGAAGTAATAATCAGGTGCAAAAGTTACTGGTTTGCAAAATTTTCTGTGATAATTTTCTACTTTGTTAGAGATACCTCGTCTTAAGTTAGTGCTTTTCAGAAGCATTTTTCGAAGCTTTTGTTTTCAAGTAAGCAATGCATTGCTTCCCACAGTTGTTAGTGCTTCGTAATCATAATTTGTTGTGCTGGGAAGCGATCAATTAAAGTCTATTTTATTTATTCACTAAGCCTAAGCGCCAATTTCACGATGTCGACATCGTTCGACTTGTCGCACAGTCATTAATTCAATCATTTTCAATATAATAGAAAATAGTATTAAAATATTTAAAAATAAATAAAATTAATAAATAAATACTGTAAATTAATATTTTTCCATATTGAAATAAGAAATTGCAACATGACTAGACTTTCGTCAATGTTTCTTATTAATTCAATATGGTTTTTATTGATTTTAAGTTCTTTTTTCTCTGGGTGTAAGTGTGCGAGAAGTCGAAAGTTGTCGACATCGTGAAGTTGGCCCTAAGTATTTTTCTACCCACAAGATTGCAAGAAAATTTATTTAATCATGCAAGCTTTATATTTATCATGAGATCTTTATTATTTCTCACTTGGAACAAGCAAAGGTTCTAATTAAGGAGGCCAACTCTTCATTGTGGTTAAGTCTAAAGTCTGTTGTTTGGTAAAAAGCTCCCCACTATGACACCCAATTCTCTTTTTAGCATGATGCACTACAGAGTCTGATTCCCCTTTATCAGGGAATGTAGCAGTGCAAGCTCCATGACTTCTCTAATGTAATCCAGAATAAGAAGAGCAGGTAAGTGATTGAGATAGCTAGATAAAGTTGCCATAGCGGACATTAATACTGGGCTTAATTACGAGTGTCGTATTTCGACTTCGACTACGAAGATTTTATACTAGATTAAAGAAATAAATGAAGCAATATTTTTTGGTCTAGTACAGATCAAGAATACCTGGTTCAATCTTCCTGGATTGAGGCATGCAAAACTAGTTGTTAGAACGTATAACCAAAATCGATTCATGGTCTTATGTCCCTAAGTAAAAACAATTTAAGAATGCTCATAGGTTTCCTCATGGGCTATTGCAAAACACCTCGCAGACTTGGCATTGAGAGTAACAGCCAGTGCAGATTCTATGATTATGAGGATGAAACTCGAGAGCATATCCTGAAGGACTGTGAAGCTTTATGCCACAAAAGACACAGCCAATTGGACAAGCATCTATTGTTTGATTGGGAACTGAAAACACTATACGCATTGGCAATCTTGAGATTCCCCAGGAGAGCAGGTTTAGACGAGGTTCCCTAGCAGCTGACAAGGGATACAACAGATCTTCCCATAGCAATAGAACACATAACATCCATTAAATTATTTCGTCATTCGGATCTTATTTATAGCAATTACATTTCTTAACCATTCTCTTTACATAACATACTCGTATGACAAAATGAAGTTCTTCAAAAGCTTTTTATAATTTGGAAAATGAGAACTCATAATTTAACAAGTACATTAACTAGAAATGAACAATTTTCAATACATCGGCTAATACTATAATTTTAAATTTTTTTTATTTCCTCAATTTAAAAATGTTTTACCACAGAGTGCCATTCGCAAATACACAGTACGTGACATAAATTTCTTTTTTATGACGACATGCAACAAGTGTGCTTGTTGTTGCAAAGTTATGCATAAATGCCATTGCATTCAAAGTATGAGGAGTAAGGGCAAATTGCAAAACTCTCCATTATTTGCTTCATGTTCATTATAACACAAAAAGCGGCAGCAAAACTAAATATAAGAAATATTTTTGCGCAAAGGCGGCGGTGGCTTCTTCATTGCTTGACCCTTTTAAAAATTAAAAAAGCAAAAACAACAGCAAGAGGCACAAACTGAAGCATATGCGAGGTTAAAACAATAAGTGATCTTAAATTGAAAGTAAGTACTCAGTTTGTTAAATTAGTGCTTCAGTGTAAAGCAAACTGAGTAATTTAAAAGCAGCGAATAGACTTGTGAATAGTGAATATGGGAGTTAAGAATTTCTAAAATGCAATAAAAGAGGAAGTGAGTTTTTAATATAAATTTTCTAACGGATTTAATCAGCTTATTTCAAACACCACCCGTTCAAAGCTTCATCTGCATACTAAGAAAAAAGGTAATCACTCTTATTACAGTTGTCAACATCGACGTCACATTAGAACAACTGACTGCTGCTGACAGGCTTGTGCTATTTTCTTGACCTAGGGAAATAAAAATAGATTTTTAATAGCACAATATTTTTCTCGAGAGCATGTAGACAATCCCCAATTTGTTGGTATTGTATTGACGTGATGTTGATGTTGACTACTGCAATTAAGGTGAATAAGTAGACGATAAATCGAGAGGAGTTTGTGTATTTTTGTTATGAATTTTCCTATGGGAAATCTTTCTCCAATAGCCACATTTTCACGACGTTCGAGGTTGGTTAATTAGGAACATATAAAAAGGCTGATCGTATTGCGATTCCCATAAAAACTATACTCGTGCAGAGAGGGAGAACGGCAAAGAGCGAAGTGTTTTAATTCGTTTAACAACTGTTATCCTTCTTTTGAATAAAATTTTCAATTAAGCTGCTATATTACATTTATTGTAATAATAATGACGTTGTTTTGGATGATGACGTTAATCACTGGTATAAAAGCTTTTCCAACAAAAGTTATAAAAAAATGTGTTCTTTTTTGTTTGCTATAGAAATTGCGGCGAGTAGGAAGATACAATGCAAATGTTATTTTTACACTGTTGTAAGAGGACTACACTGTTGAATGAAGAATGCCTTTTTCTATTTACTTTTTTTCTAGTTGCATTGTTGTTTTTTGCATAATTTAATGTTTAAATATGCATGCTCAGTCATTCATTACAGTGTGGCTCCCCTTCGTTTGTTTATTCAACACCAAAGTCTTAATGTTATTGTTGTTGTTGCTTTTGTTTTACTGGGGAGGTGAGTAGTGGTGATTATCATTAAGTCTTCAAGTGCAATGTCGTCGAGGGCCTCTCTGTTTATGTTTCTTTTAATAGCTTTTGTGTTTGCTGCTATTATGCTCTACTATTTTTAGCAGAGTTTTTTTTCTATTCTATAAAATTATTTCCACTTGTAGGGCTTTCCAAATGAAAAGGCAGACCCATTAAATGTTGAAGTTTATTTATAGAAATTGAATTTATAATATAATTGCAGTTTTAGCGAATATGTGTTTTAATTTCGACTTTAAAAAAACTTTGTTAAACGTTTGAGCGGTTAGTTGGTTTACTTTGAACTGTGATGATTATATTGACCTCTAGTTAGAAAGCAATCATGCTTTTTAATAATTTAGGAACAGTTGGAGGTTCTATATTAAATGACTTATTAAACTCTACCTTTTATGGCAAACTTCTCTGGTGAAAGCGGGTGGCTAAGAGGAAGTATTATAGATAACGTGTAATTTATCAGGACATTCCTAAACTCTTCTTGATGCCCATTCGGTGTTTCTACATGCTCAATTATCCCACAGAGAGATGAGTATTTTTTAAATAATACTGGTTACAGAAATTCTATTATTTCTTTTATTCTCAGTTGAACTAAGATTAAAGTTATCATTGAAACTGAAAAAAAGCTTTAAGCATGTCACCTCTGCTGCAACACTAAGTCCTGGTTCATACACATCAGGTTTAGCTGATGACTTTTTGTTCAATTTTCTTTTGAACCTGCATTTGCGTTTATACACATCGTCAAATTTGTTTCATTAAGTTTCATCAATTTGCGCTGTCGTAGAGTATTACGAATGACAAAACAAAACGAAAAAAGAAACTTGACTGTTACGGTCAAGCCTGTACCCCTATCCATTCTCTTTTCCTCTCTCTCTCCTAAATACTCAAGACTTGACGAGTCAGACCTGACGTGTGTGAATTAGGCTTAAAAGAGAAAAAAATATTCATTCAGCTAATGAAGTTGCATCATTAATAATTCTTCATTGTATGAATGAAATTGTTCATTAGCTTATTGAAAGTTTTCATTATATGCATGAAATGCTTCATTAATGTAATGAATTCTTAAGTTAGCTCGTTATTAATGACAAAATGCATTGAGCAAATGTAGGTTTTCCTTTCAGTGCATTACTATCAAAGTAATTATAATAAGTGGTATACTACAGGTTTAAAATTCTTTTTACAATTCCTAATTTTTGAGTTCAACAACTAGAACTAGTATTTCCTTTGTTTTTATTAAAGAAATATTTAAAATTGATTGGCTAGTTACTTGGATTAATGTAGAGCGGAAATTCATTTTGAACTAGCAATATTTTATTTAAATGTAAATACATACATATGTACATATATTACGAGTATTACCTATTGTAGCAATTTACTAAGCATTTTTATTGGTTTTGAATTTTATATTATTGTTTGAAAATGGGACAATTTTCCCATTAAGAGCAATTATTTTTAATAGAAAAAACCTTAACATATGTATAACGACAATGAAAACAATTAACAAGTATTTGTTGTGAAGATCATGATAATTAACACTTGGTTTATTGTTTAAGTGATAACTAAATATTTTGCCATAAAAGTTAGTGAGATTTTATCACTTGAAAGCGTGGAACTTGTTAAATATAAACAAACATTCGAAAGTAGTATTTAATAAGGAAACAATTGAATTTTTTGTTTGCATAAAAGACATGAGATTACTAATGCTGATATTTAATAAAACCAAATTCTTGAGAGGTATTGCATAAATACATGCATCTATAATTACACTTGCATACATATTTATTATACATATGTATGTAAAAAGTCGACAAAAAATTTAAATATAAAATACAAAGTAATTAATAAGACGGATTTTCCACACGAAAAGTTTATTTTGCAATGTCTTGAGTTTGTAGCAGAGAAGAGTATTCGAGCTCTTTTCCTTTCTATCCTACAAACTCAAGACTTTACAAAGTAATCTTTGCGTGTGGAAAAGCCGTCTAACAAATGCATATAAGAATTTATAACTTTCAAAATAGAGATTTCAAACAAATAAGTATGTATATTTCATAATAACACGACTATTTGATTGCAGTAATCTACTTTTTATATAAATTCACAATCAACACACAGTTTATTCACAATAGCGAAGTACAGTGTAGAATGATGTTCATAACAGGAAACATCAGATCGAAAAAACTCAATGTTGCCACTGTTCTTTTAGCACTAAACGATGAACTTTTTGAGTTTTGGCACAACTCAAACTCAACTCAAAAATTCCAAATGTTCATAAGCAAAAAATATTATATAATATAATATTATTCATGACTGTGATACAAAAGAAATGTTTGGAATCGTTTGAGAGTTGTGACTCATGGAGAAATTGTTTAGACTTAAATAACTTAACCGATTAAAACTTAATATGGCCAAAGTTTAAATCTTATTAAAACGCGAATTCTGCGCTCTACATACATTCCACGAATCATGCAATTCAAATTGTATGTCACGTTTTTACATGACATCAATGACCTTGAAAGTGAAATAAAATTTGACATCACTTGTTAGCACGCAACATATAACGCATTTCTAGCCTCAAAGTATCCAAGAATTTGTGCTCTGTGCAACATAAAAATGCACTAGATGTACTTTTTTGGCAGATCCAGATATCGAATACAAAATTTGCTAAAAAAAATTTCAACAAAAGATACAATACAAAAAATTATAAATATCAAAATATCATTATCGTTTTTACAATATTTAAGCATTAAACAGTTTTTTTAAATGTACCCTTTTTAAGCCACTTTTTTAAATTTGCTCAACGGCAACGTTGGTTTGCTTAATTTTTAAGAGAGAAATATAATTATTGTTACAAATAATCGCTTAGAAATAATTTTTCGGATGCAGTTTTACATGATAGCTACGGTTCACAGTTGTTATCAACCAGAGGAATGAATGGTTCACATTTTGATTGCAATTAGACGCTGTTTAAGAGCAATTTAAAAAAATTCGATGGAAATGCATTTGTTATCACTGGAAAGTATTTTCCGTCTTGAGACAACTGAAGCCATGCTGGAAAAACTCTATACCGTCATAGTTATATAATGTTGCTTGTTTTATTGAGTTAGATATGTTTTGGAAAGTATATACAGAAAAACTGTTTCTGCAATTAACACATTTAATTGAAAAGAACACAAATTTTCAATTAAAAATTCAATTGAGCCAATTAAACTTTCGTGTAAAGGTTTAATTAAAAATTTAATTGAGTCAAAGTTTTGTTTAAAAATTTAATTAGTTAAAAAGTTTGATTGACAAAATTAAATTTTTAATTGAACTTTGTTATTGTTTGCAATTAAAGGTATTGATTAGAGAAATATTTTTTCAGCGTATGTATGTATTTGCGAAATTTTTAAAATTTTATTGAAGATAAAAAATGCTTTGGAATAAAAACTAATTGATATGGCAACTTAGTAACAGCCATTTATTATCATTGGTGTAACGTCAATACTGCATTATCATGTAAACAAAAATATATGTTAAGAATCATAGAGTAGCAAAATTAGTGATGTAAATAAACATGCAGTTTTTTCACGAAAACATGTTCTATTAACTTCACGACAAAAATAATACATACACACATTTATATAATCAAAGAAATCGATAATTTGCAAAACGTTTTGAGTATACATATGTTTGTATAAGAAAAAAAAAAATCTTTTAAGAAGAAAGAATTTTAGTGTTGCTGTAGTATTCTATAGAACGTTTGTGTCAATCAAATATTCTAATAGCTATTTAAATGTCAATTTTAATTTTTCCCTTAAAGCTTGACAAGTTTTATTAAATCTTTTGGCTTTATAGATATTCCCCTTGCAGTAATTTCCCTTATATTTCCTAAGCGGAAGTAAAGGTGACAGCGTAAAGAGGAAAACAATGTTTTCTTATGTTTTCACTTTTAAGGCATAACGAAATCAAGCAACCCTATATGACAAAGGGTTGGGTTGCCTTTTACAGACGGCCGGCACCCCCCTTTTTAAAGGTAAATGTCCTTATTTTCTAAAAGTAAGCAGCAATTAGTAACAATTAAAGTTTCAGGTTTCGCTTATCAGCGTGCGTTGCTTTTTTGAACAAAGTAATTACCTTATTACAAGGAAGGGGAAACACTGAGCATTAAAGAAAATATAAAACAGCTTGTAGTATCATAAAATATGGGTGCAAGGGAATATCTTGGGTATTTAGTAACGTTTAATATAAACAGCTAATAAATGTGTTGAAAAAAAAGATCCAGCGCAGCCAGACTTTGTTTTTGTTTGCCGTCTGCTAGTGGCTGTATTTTTTTCGCTGTATTTTTTCCAACATTAACTGTTAAATTGAAAGACTTTTTTTAATTCAGCCGCAATTGAATTTTTTTTTCTCTTTTTTATACTTTTTTGTTTATTTTAAAAATAAAATTGCACATGGCAAGCTGCATGTTCAAAGATAATTAAAATTTTATTATTGTTTTGTAATTTTTGTGTGTATTTTATCCTCTCCCTTCATACCATTCTTGGTGCCCCTTCCCACCTTCTTAATTGTATTACTGTTGCCAACCACTTGAAATTTTTGTGTTTAACGAAATGACATAAAAACTGAATGTGAATGTCTAAAATAAACCAACCACAAACGAATTTACTCGAAATGGTTTTTAAGGCAAATTAAAATATTTTATGAGTGAGAATATAAATAATTTTTAAGATTAAAAAAAAGAGAAAAAGTCTGCATTAAAACACCACAAGAATTATCATTTGCAGTTCCTTTGCGTTTTTATATTTTTCCTCCATAGTTGCCATGTAGGATTGTTAATGTTTGGTTTTAATTAAAAATTTGTTTTTTTATTATTTGTCACTTAATGACCATATCCGCCGTTTTGTTACATTCGTCACATACTTGGTGACAGTTGTAAAACAAAAAATGCAAATACTTTACAAGACTACATGATGTCGAAGAAATAAAAAAAAAACTATCTTTACACATGATGCTGCTTATTTTAAATTAATTTTTTTGTCTGGCTTTTAAGCTATTGTTTTTGTGGAAATTTTCTTTCGTTTTTATAGAACTACATACTATATAACAATTGCATATATATAAATAATTAACTATGTACATATTGGTACATATTATTTCTCTCTTTTTCTATTTAATTTCTAGACAAAGGGCTTCATTTTATAATTTATCATTATTGTAGTGGTATTGCTTTTGTAATTAAAATGAAAATCAATGAAAGATTGCAATAGACAGACTATAATAATACAATAGCAATAATGCTGGTCAGTCTTTCCTTGCACAATAATGCACAGAGACGGAATGAATTTATTTTCTATTAAGAACAGGGTTTGATGTTTATTTTTTCTAAAATAGTAAATATTTTTAAATGTCAATAGACATAGTTAAGACTTGTTTAAGTTTCCATTTTCCGCTAGATATCAAAATGTCACACGACAGCTGGATCCGGCAACTCTCTTCACTATTGTTTTTGGTTTGTTTTATTGTTGTGATTATACTGGCAACAGAACAGCTGTCGCATTGTGCTAATTACTGTGGGATACCCTGTCACTATTGTTTACTGCCTCTAATTCCTTTTTTTTATCAGAATTGAAACAAATTCCAACTTGTTCACATTTATTTCGCAAATAATGATTCGTCCGGAAATATATTTTCGCAATATCCTGTTTATTAATATTTCTCGATTAATATACCAGTATAATTAATTTACCGCATTTTGGGATAAGTAAAATCCACACACAGAAAAATTTACTATTTTGTACGCTTTATTACACGGTTCCTAGTGCTTTGCAAATGAGGGGGGCGAAATAGTTACGATGGGCGGTATAGATATGTATATCATTACCAATTATTTGTAACCCATAAAACAATAGACTTGCTAAAAAAAAAAATTTTTCCTCAAAATTGTAAAGCTTCTTAGACATCGGAAGGATATTAAAAAGGCATATTAAGCAGTAGTTTTTTACCTTTAATATTCTCTACACTTATAATGTATTCTTTATAGTTATAAAGCTTCAAGTTGGCAATACTGTGCACCATTTAGACATCTTACATCATATTACTATTATTGAATTAAAAAAAGTGATTGGAAATTGGACTTTCTCCGAGCGAGCTGAAGTAGTCATATGCCGGTAATAATAAGGCAAATCTTTGGAATTAAGTAAAATTCATTTGAAGTAATACTATTTATATTTATTTTGATTCCATTTAAAGTTATGTTTATTCCCCACAAGCATAACATGGAACATTAACGCCTAAAAATAATTCACAATATGTGCGTATAATATGCTGAATTCACAATGGAGTTAAGAGCAATGTTAACTTGTGGATAATCTCGTGTCACAATAGTACCAATATATAAAATTTTCAAATGTAGCTTTTAATAAAATTCGAATTTTACCTTGAATTTAAAATCATATCACGAAATCTGCATGAATAACTTCATTTACATACCTATAAAAACAAGAGATAAAAATAAATAAAATAAAATTTAAATAGATTTAAAAAAAATTTTTCGAATAAAATACATACAAACACTAAAGGCTTTTTTTTCTTATTTTTCTTAAAGCAGCCAAACACTACAGAATTTGTTAAAAGAAAAAAACAACGCACAAAAATTTGTCACAAAATGTGACTCAACTTTTAAAAACGCAGCAACTGAAAGGGGCAACAAACGCCGAGTCACATATACTACATACTCGTAGGTACATAAATAAAAAAAATATTCTTTAAACTATTTTATTGTTAAATTTTTATCATATTTCTCTGCATTAAATTTGAATTTTCCTTTTTATTTATGTACGAGTATGTTAAAGTTGTCTTTCTGTGAAAATAGTACAATTGTACAACAGGAAAATGGCAATTTGCATAACGATGGCGCAACTATTGTATAAATGCCAGGCATATACTGTACGTGAATGGAGCTGTAACAAATTAAAGTCAAGTCCTGGAATTTATTGAAAAAAAAACAAGATAACAGACAAAGGATACGAATTAAGCTCATACATACAAATAAACTGTCTTGATTAAATCTTGTGTGGTAAATTTTATTTTAATTTTATTTTTGAATTATATTATTGCACTTTTCATATATAAATATATTAAATTTTAATAAGTCTTGTAAAATATTTAAAAATTCAAAATTAATTTGAAATTTTGATTAGCAAACAAAAGAGTACTATTAAAACTTTTGAGCAACATCGATACAAAATTTATTTACTAAATCCGAAGTCAAACATTTACATATATATCGGCGCTGTTTTAACTAACCGACCAACATGTTTTGGAAATTAAGTTAAGTCCACTACTAGACTTTATAAGTCACAAGTATTTTGTAAAATTTTTAAAATTTCAGTTATTTTTATTATTATTTATTTGGTTTGAAACCTCACATCAAATTTTCCTTCTCATATTAAGAATTTCCCCAACTACTACGTCAAATTTCTTGCCCTATATAAAAAATTGAAAGGTAGCCTTTTTTTGACGCCACTATTTTCTCGCTAAATAAAGGTTTGCACATCAAAAAGTGTTGATGATTGCGAAGAAATTGTCGATATAACAAAAGCAACCAAGCCACCAGGTTGTTTATGGTTTGTTTGAGAATTAAAACTACCTTGTAAAGTGAATTTGCATTGTTTCCTGCAATGCAACTTAGACGATCGTCATATTACTAGTTTGGTGACTATTACATTATACATGCATATTCTCAGCAACAAAAAAATAAGAATTTTTAAAAACGACGACAGCGATGATGATGATGATGATGTTGGTGCTTGTGCTTTTTTTTGCTGCTGTTGTTGTTGACTTTTGCAGTTTGCATTTGGTTGATTATATTTGTTGTTTGTTTAAATTTTTTTCTAACAAAGCGGCGGTGTGTACTTTGCGAATTGGCACTACACTCCCAGTTTTTAGTATCACTTGGTGAATTGTCGCACATTTAATGTTTATTTTTTTTTGTTTTGTTTTTTGCTTGCTTGCCTTTTATCTCAATTTTGTAGCTTGTAAGCAAATTACAAAATTTATGTACTTATAATGTGCAACATTCATTCATATGCATTCATATTACATATTTATTTCCCAAATGCATTTGAGCTCAACGTGAAACTTGAGCTGCTCACACAAGCAAACAAATACACAAGCACACAAAGCCAAACAGAGAGGCACAGAAACTGCAACGAAATGCTTTACGCCATTAATTTCAGCCGTAAAGCTCAGATAATCTACACGAGCTGTGTTATAAGTTCCCTTCATATAGTTTTAAATAAAACACGAGGAGCTACTTGAAAATGCCACCTAATAGTGTTAGAATTTAACGATACATCCACGCGCATATACGAGTAGTACACTTGTTTATTTTTTTTTTTAAATGGAAGCCAGATATGAAAATTTTTCAAAATTTACGGTCATTAAATAACATGGTTGCAAAGGAATAAAATGGGCTTAAAACAACGTAAAGTTTTAAGTTAAAAAAAAGGTTGAAACCTTTCCTGTGCCATAAATTGTGACAAAGCATTTAACGTTAAATATGTAGATGGCAATAACTTTGACTTTAATGTTAGGTACACACTTTGCAACATGTTTGCGCAACACGTTCATATTTCATGTTGCATATTTTGACACAGACACTGCAATCTACAATGAAACCATCAATGCAACCTATAAACATGAAAATATTTTGATATACCATAAACAAGACTACACACTATGCGATCTACAATGAAGTCTGTCTGGTTGTATAAACATGTTGCAAAGTCTGTACCTACCATAAGTGATAAGGCAGAGTTATCTAGCGATAATTCCAGTTATTCTGGTGGGGAAATCTATATAGAAGAAAGAAATTAGCTGCGCCTAGCTCACCTACTAATCGAGAACAAAGTTTGGATGACTTGATGGTTTCCATTGTACCAGATAAGCCTTTTAAGATATTTGGCCTAATGATATATTGGTATTCTTGAGGTAATGCAGCTTGAAATATTGGTAATGGTGTCTATTCTGGAATACGAGTCGACTTGGTGAAAGTTACATGCCGAACAAAAACAAAACTGTGTAAATGTAAAAAAATTGTTTTTGTTTCTCATACAAAATTAACCGTTTTTAAAAGAGAGAGAAACGTGTTGAAATTCTCACGTTTATTTAATTTTAGAAATGTATAGCAAACAAAAACAATTTTTGAAAAATTGTTTTTGTTTAAATAAAAAGTTTCACTTTTTCGACGCGTTTTCCCGAATAGCCCCCATTATCTCTATACCACGGTATGCCACAGCCGGGTATTTCCCTCATAGGACTTAAAGTAAGAATTTTCCACTAAATTGTTTCTAAAAAACTTAACAAATATATTGCATACATACTGTAAATGCACCTTAAAAGTTTAATTTGTTGTCTTTATTTTTCTTTAGGTTTGATGCGCTGTGGACGAAGCGCTTGGCCGCAGTGGACGTTTCCTTCATAGAACTTAAATTAAGAATTTTTCACTAAGTCATATTTTCAAGAATTTCTAAAAATTTTACATATACATACATATACAGACGTACTGTAAACGAAGTTTAATAGTTAAATTTTTTAAATCTTTACTTTACACAAGGTTTGATTCACCGAGCAACAAGTATTTGTGTGCAGTGAAAGTTTTTGTAAAAAGCATAAAATTCAGAGGGATTACTATGTAATTCGAATTTGTATGTTATTAACATTACAGAGGTATACAGAGTATTGTATTGTGAAAAGAACAGCAAAGTTAACATCGTGGTATTCTAGCAGTGAATTAGTTTAACATTTTGTGTTTTAAAGCTCTTAATATCAGAGTAGAGTAAATAAGTGTTTTTGATTTGATAAGAATGGGACTTTTAATTTGATTGTAAATATGCAAGCCTACATATATAACGTTTTTAGAAAAAGTAAAAACGTAACAATTAATGTCAGAAGTAAGCGATTGGCAAAAGCAAAATAAAATTAAATTCCAAGAGCTTAAGGTGTAACAACTCAAGGAGTTGCATAATCTGGAACTGCCAACAACTGGTAGTAAACTGGAATTACAGAAGAGATTGGTGGAATAGATCCCCCGGCGTAACATAGACATCGAAATTTATAAGTTCAATAAAAAAGCGAAAATTGAGGCATTTTATCGTGAAGCGACAAGCACTATGGACATCAGCGCAAGTTGTGCAAGCTCTATGGATAAAATGGAAATGAAGTTTGAAGAATTGTCTACAGCTTAAAAGAATGATGTACAAGAAACATCTAGAGTTACCAATGAGAAACTTATGGAAATTTCTGAAGGCGCAACAAGACTTACTTGGAGGAAAAAACTTAATAAAATGGACGATAAAATAAACAGTCCTCAATATTATCAAGTTGGAAGAGTGAGATTTTTACCAGAAACAGAAAGCAACACCAAAGAGAAAAATTTACCCATAATGGCCGCTAGGGAGAAGAGTTAGATGGTGACAGGTTTCACAAAATCATTCCTCACATGATTTGACATAAAATGGCCAAACTCCTATGATAAAGTGCAAAAGGGGTAAAACTTTAAACTCTCCTTTTATAAAAGCTTCAGATGTAAAACACAGATACTTTTATATTTTTTTATTTATTCCGCTAGAATCGGTTGTTATTTCGGTAAATGATTGAATTTGTTGGTTTTTCATTTCACCCTTTATGTTTTATTTGCTTTTCTCTTATCCATTTTCTACAATTGACCCTTGAGACTAATGCAGTAATTTTTCTTATCTTCTCTACTATTTTGTAAATAATGTCAAACCTTTCAAACTAAATTATCTCTTAGCAAATTGCCATAAACTTCTAGCCATTAGAGTAATTTAAATTTACCTAGAAGCACTTTATAAAAAAGAATTTCCATTATTTCAACTCTAAATTGTAATGCATTTGCCAAAAACTGAGAGAGAGTATCTACTATTATGGCAATTGGTTGCCAGTCATGCTAGAGTGAGTGCTTATCAGATGTGGATAGTGGGTGTAAAGAGTTAAGATTCTATCAATAGTCGAAGACCATAGAAAAGCATGAATCAATTCGTTACAGTTTTTCTTGGCTTCTGTATTCAAAGGAAAATTGAGCAAAGTTAACTTTTTTTAAGAAAAATCAAAAAAAAAATGGAGGTAATTTTTTATTTCATTTGTCTATTGTTGGGTCAATTCGTACATTGTTGACTGCAAATTCAAAATTCAAATGCAACAAAACCAACTAAATGTGTCAGTTTGTCTGTCTTTGGCACAATACAACACGAATTATTGCTTACATGGCCATATTTGCAACAATGAATATACTTTTTAGTTGTTGCTTTTTTTTTCTAAAATTGTACCAGGTTTGCCGTTGTTTTTTTTTTTGTCGCAGTTTCTTTAATTTATGCTGCTTTTATTGGACGTAGCTGTGAAAACTAAATACATTAGAATTTTGGAGGAGTGGTATGCACAGTATACATAAGCAATGTGTATATACGAGAGCGGTCGCAAAATGTTTGAAGATAAATTTTTTCTATAAAGATCTTTTTTATTTTATCGACAAAGTGTTTATATAAATACTACTAACTATTTGCTACTACCTACTTAGTCCATGTTTACACATTGCAAGTCTTATTGCTAAGCTGATTAGTTTGATGGAGAGAGAGACGAGGGGAACAGTAACGTTTCTTTTCCCCTCGTCTCTCTTTCCTAGCAAACTAATCAGCTTAGCAATAAGACTTGCATAGTGTAAACTAGGACTTAGAAAAGCTAGAAAATGGAATATATTAAAGCTTACGCCGAGTACACATTATGACATCGCAATAATCTGCACTAGCGACAACTTTTGTCATTTTCCAATATTTTTTGTTTTTTTTGTTTTTGGATTTCTATAAAAAAAAACATAATGTGAACGGCATTGTACACATTTTGAAAATGACACCCAAAATGACAACACAAGAAATGCTATATGTGTACTCAGCATTATTCTCGTTTGAGTATCGTTTTAAAACGGTAAATGCAAACAACAAGTTTACATTTGAAATGGTAATACAGTATCCGGGCAAAACGGTACCACTGTTCAATATAAATTATTCGTTTTCATGTGTCATTTTGAAACGATAGTCGAACAAGAATAGTCTCGATTACAAAGGAAATTCTTGTTCTTGCATTTAAATTTTCAAATGGCAGAAGTGGAAACCAGGCAGGCACAGTGAAACACTTTTCACTTTCTAATAGATATTTATCACCCCCTGTTTCTCCAAATGCGAACAAAAACAAATTTCAGTGTTTTGTATTTGTTTTTATTAATATAAATGTTCGATCGAATCAATCGTTCGCATTTAGAGAAAGAGGCAGCAATTTGATATAAAAAATTTTTTATCAACCACTAAGAGCAATTTTCATGTCATGAAATAGAACTTCTTTTTGAATGGCTGACCATTTCCACTACCCTCGTATTTGCATAGCCTATGCTTTTCCTCGATTTGAATTTAAATTTGAATATATTGCAAAGTGTAATTGTCACAAGATTTGTGTGATTTTTATGCACAAAACTAAACGAAAAAAAAAACAACCCAATTGAAATAGTAAACTAAAATACTTGAAAAATTGCACTAAACTTCTAAAATTAGTTTGAATATTAGAAATTTTGTATGTGCAAAGTGCAATCAATTCATGTGGAAAGTAACTAAATAATTGTAATGCATACTCACATTCGCAGGCATTTTTATTATTTCAATATTTGTTGGTGCAGTTTAGTTTTGCTTTAAAATCATTTAAATTCATGTGTATTTATTACAATTGCTATAATTGAGGAAGAATGAGAGATTGTGCTTTGTAAATGATAGGAAGGAAGTACAAAAAAAGAACATTACAAGTGCCGCAGCCATTTTATGTTCATTTCTTTTTATATTAATTTAGACAAGTTTTGAGATTTCTCTTCTTGAAACGAAATTGTCGCAATTTTAAAGAAGTGATGTAATAAGGTGTGTGATAAAAATCGAATGATTAAAAAATGATTCATTTTATGAAGGTGTGAGTGATAAGAGTCGTACGTAACATCTCTAGAATCGAGTTATTAACTGTAAAAAATTTGCTAAAAATTTAAATTCTGTCAATTTAAAAAAATTTTAAGAAATTAAAAGGCCATTGAGAAATTTGCTAAACCCTACTTTTTAGAGATAATTCATAATGAAAATAACAAGTACGTCATAACTTTTTTTTGTGTCAGTTAGTGTTAAAAACAATTTTTTATAAGAATATTGAATTACACAGCTGTCCATTATTTTTATGTATGTTTTAATTTATATAGAAGTCAATTTAATTTTCTGATAGAAAACCACGTAAATACTCTTTCCATGCAAACGTTTGATTTATTTTAATATTTATCTAACAAAGATAACGATTGTGACGAATATAATAGCACTCATATTTAGGGAGTTCATAATAGGGCTTTAAGGTATTTATGTCTTAATATTTCAACGTTTCAATTTTAATACTTTAATATGGGTTTGCAAGTTTGTTGTTTTTGTTTGTGTGTAAATCAAATTTATTACCAGGCGACAAATTAAAGGTATAGAAAGCATGTCATTTTCAATATGGACAATATGGTAATGTTGAACTCTAAGCAAGTTAAAGCTGTCAGCGCAGCTGTAGTTGATGAAAATGTACATATTTGTATTTTTCGCTGTCTTTAGGCATTTTGCAGAAAAAGGTTATAGTAACAAACCAAAAAAGTTTGTCTTAAGTAGAACAAAAATAAGCAAATTAATATGTGCATAATTAGTAAAGAACAAACGATAATGGCAAGACTGTTGTAAATTTAGAGATGGTAAAATTGAGCTTTCATTACAAAAAAGCTTTCAGCAAATTGTAATACGATGAATCAAAACAATTCACATATTCCATTTGCAATAAAAGTTGCGTATATAGAGCAGAAATCTACATCAATTGACACCACACACAGTGGACCAAACACAAAGAACGCTGATAATGAAGGTGTAGTGGCCTTCAAAAACAGCTAGTTGTTCCGTTCTACTACGTGTTTGTCAGAATATTTACAATTAACTTTGGTGTTATTTGTTCATTAATAATTATCACATGTAATTTGGCTTACAAAGCGATACGAACTTTAGCCTGATCAAATCAAAATTATAGAAACAAATGAAGTTCAAACAATAATAGTTAAAATTAACATACGAGTATTTAATTTCATTTATTAACCATTTTAGTGTTTCTTTTAAGTTTGGTTTAGGCTAAATTAATTAGTTCACGTCAGTATACTTTTGCGATTTGAACTCACCAAAAGTCTTGCGATTGTGATTTGCAGAGCACCTCTGTTGCGAGTTCAATTCACAATCGCAAATCGCGAGTGTCACAACATGCCCATGTTTTATATCGTTGCCTGCTCACAATGAAAATGTCAACAATGGCACAATGTTGCCACATTAAAATTTTGAGATACTCATTGTGAATTCCTTAATTGTTTTCAAAACAGAATTCAAAATATTGTTAAAGAAAATTTATACACATACATATAAATATACATTTACATACAGTGCCGGTAAAAATAATAGCACCGTTACAGTACAAATACTTCCTTTTCGTTTAAAATTTTTATAACCCAATCATTTTTATATTTGATTGCACTATGCTGTAATGTAATGCGTATCCTTTCTGAGACAACAGTTTTGGTTCTCATATTGCATATGATTCTTTTTATATGAAAGAATATTTGGAGTGAAGTAAAAAAAATTGCACCAAATATTGCTTTTTGCATAATTTCTTTAGTTTGTCGCGAAAGCTATAGAAGATAAAGTGTTTCTTAAAATACACAAAAATCTTAAGCAAAAAATTGTTTTTGAAATCTTCAGCTATGAACGAGACAGATTATTAAAAAAATGATTTCGGAAGGCAAAACGTATTGTGAAATATGACAATTACTTAATTGCTCCAATAAAACGATACGCAATGCAATCACTCATATAAAAAAAAATTTAAGCGCATAGTAGAAAGCCAGCAATGTCCAATTGGCGAGTGATTCGCCACAATCAAAATGACCCTTTTAAGCCTGCCACAGAGCTAAAAAAGGAGCTCCAGATAGAGGCATGCGTGGAAACATTTCGCAATCGATTGCGGGAACACAATTTAATAGCATATAGCCCAAGAAAAGATCCGTTGTTGACTGCGAAGCATGTGAACAAACGACTTAAGTTGGCACAAGATCACCTGAACTGGCCAGCTGGTAAACGGAGAAACATTTTGTGAACGGACAGATACATTTGTAATCATTTGTAAGACGTCCTCCGAATACAGCATATAATCCAAGATTTACATGCATGACAGTAAAGCATGGAGGTTCAAGCATAATGGTGGGGGCATGCTTTTCATATTGGGGAGTGGGACCAATCAACTGGATAAAAACTACAATGGACCAACCTGTTTACGTAGAAATATTAGAAAATGTAATGTTTCCTTACGCCGAAGAAGAAATGCCATTGTTTTGGGCCTCCCAGCAAGACCACAACCCAAAACATACCAAAAAAAAAAAGGCTCGCAGTGGTTCATTGACAACAATATTAAGGTCATGGAGTGGCCTGCGCAGTCGCCATGATTAAACCGAATAGAGAATCTTTGGGCTGATGTAAAGAAAAGGGTATGCGAAGCAAAACCTACTAATAACGAGCAACTTTGGGCTGTAGTTAAGAAGTCGTGAGACAGAATACCCAAAAAAAGGTTAAAAGATTGATTGATTTATTAACTTCAGTTACTTTTGAACGTAACTTTTAAGTTTTTCTAAAAAGTAAATTGCTGGAAGACATGGAGTGTAGCTAGGACTACATCTTTCCAGAAATTAACTTCCTTGCCAAACCACAGATCACTATAAGGGAAGAAGGCTATCGCTAAGGTCTTAACTATAGTGGGTATAGTTTTAATTTCTTCACTGATGGCTCAAAGATGGATGTAGGTGTGGAAGCTGCGGTTTACTGCCGGGAGTTCAGTATAGAGGAATCTTATAAACTTCCTGATTTCTGTAGCATCTTCCGGGCGGAAATCTATGCAGCCAAAATGACTGCAGAATTAGCTTTCACCCCTCAAACCATGAATGCGCGAGTGAATATATATATAGACAGTCAAGCAGCAATTAAGTCAATTTCAGCAGACTGCAACTACTCCTCGGTTGTGCTCATATGTAGGAATGCCCTAAATAAGTTATGTGCTGGTAGACAAGTATATGTTTTTTGGGTCCGAGGACACATGGGGATTGAGAATAAACGGTATATGTCCGGAAACCAATTCAATACCTAAAATGGATAATAAACTCTAAGATGAAGTAAGAAGCAGAGGAAAGTTGGCGGGCGACGAAAACTTGCAAAACTTCTAAAATCATGTGGAGCTCCTATGATCCTAAATCGACTAAATTCATTCATCACTATCCAGAAGCAACTGCAGACTTCTAGTGGGGGTATTAACTGGATACTGCTAATAGGACAAATACTAGACGGTACCTGCCGGGGTATTGGAGACAGTAGAACATCTACTGTGCCACTGTCCGGGTCTAAGCCGCACTAAATATGACTGTCTTCGTGATCACACTTTTCGAAGTCTTGAACTTGTATCAGGAATGGAAATGTGTAGACTGTGTGGGAGTCATTCGATACAGGCACCACGAACTAGGCTGCCATACTTACAGGTTTCTTGTCATCTGCTGGTATCGCTAAGGATCAATTCTGGTCTATGTGAGGTCCTTGAGCAACCAGACTAACCTAACCTAACCTAACCTAATAAAAGTCAAGGAAATTAATGCAACTCTTGTGTATACAGTATAAGTGCTTGTTTTATTCTAATAATGAGCCGCTGGAATAGATCGCGAACTAAACGGAAGAAAAATTTATTAATACATACCAACCAAGAATATAGTGCTATTTTTTACTGCAGCTGTATATGTATATCGTCTTTGTTTTAAATAACCAACCTAACTTCAGAAGTCATAATACATCTTGACTAAAATTTTAAGAAAAGCTGCTCTGCTATAAAATTTTAAAAATGTTAATTAGGTCAGTTGTTTGAAACAGCGACGATATGTATGTACTTATATAAACGTAAATGAATATAGATTATCATACGCCTGAAGGTATTAATAATTTAATAACTAATTGTAATGCAATCTGATTTGCAATTATAATAGAATTACGTTAAGTCCAAAAACTTTTAAGGTTAAGAGGAAAGCCCTACTTTTTTTATTTTTAAACAAAACAGTGTGAGTAATATCGAATGGAATGTTTAAAGCTGACAAAACTTGTAAAATAAACGGAAAGGCAAAAAAACTGCAAAGAGACTTTAAGTTTCAAATTAAGAACGACAATCAATTCAAACAAGTTGCTGAATAAACAAAAATTGCAAAAAAAAAAACAAAACGAGAGTTGCCAGAATGATCACGATTCTACTGATTTTTCTAATCATAGAATTCAGAATGATTTTTTGGAAAGGGTTTTTTTTATATATAAATTTACATACATATGTATGTATGTATATGTGACCTTCTCCGAGAAAAGAGACCTAGTGTGTCAAAAAACGGGTTTGGACTTAAGAGTGGATTCTGGTACCTAAAAGGGTGTAGAATAAGATGAAATGAGTAAGATCTCTGATAAAAATTTATTTACCCCATAAAAATGTACAAAACGAACTTGGGAAAATCGATAAAAATGAGAAAAACATTAAAAAAAATTTTTGATTTTTTGGTTTTAAATTGTTTTTTTTCGTCAGGTTCCTTTTCTCGGAGTAGGTCACATATACATATACAATATAGATATTTATATATATATATATATATATATATATATATATATATATATATATATATATATATATATATATCAGTCGTAAAGCAGCTCTGGGCGTGTCAACATCAAGCGTCGTTGGCAATTATCTCTTAAGTGCAACCAGGCCACTGTTGTTTATTGGCCTTCGAGAGTTTTGCGTCTCGCTCGCACTGGTTGACTGATCTGCCACGGATAACCGTATATTCTTGCGGTTCTTCTGTGGAATTTCTTTAACAACCACGTTGCTACTTCCTATGTGAAGGCATAGGTCGTGTACAGTCAGTCACAAAACATTTTTAAAATACTGTAACTAACATCTTGGGCATATGGTCTAGTTACTGCGCCCATACTTGTGCAATCATATTATGCAAATTTACTTTGTATAATATGTATAAATAAATATATATATATATAGGGTGTTTTTTATTGAGGTATAGAACTTTAAGTTGGCATCACTTTTTTAACTGGCGGCCATTTTGTCAGCTGTCAAGTGATTAATATTTAGTTTGGTTTGCCATTTCATCATGAACAGGTTGACAAAAGAACAACGCTTGCAAATCGTGCAAATTTATTTCGAAAATAATGGTTCAGTTCGCGAAGTTTACCGCAAGCTCCGTCCATTTTATGGTCGACATAATCGTCCATCAGAGCAATTAATTCGGTTAACCGGTCAATTGGCCACCAAGATCGTATGATTTGACACCATTGGATTATTTTCTTTGGGGATATGTGAAGTCGCTCGTCTACGCCAACAAACCAGAAACGTTAGGGGACTTGGAAGCCAACATTCGTGGCGTTATTGCCAACATACGGCCCCATATGCTCGAAAAAGTGGTTGAAAATTGGACCTGTAGAATTGGCTTTATTCGAGCCAGCCGCGGCGGCCACATGCCCGAAATCATATTTAAACGTTAATGGCATAAAATTATCCTTCCAATAAAGCCAAATTGATGGACATTAAAACGATTTTCTTGTGTTTTATTTCAATTCGAAGTTCTATACCTCTAAAAAAACATCCTATATATATAAAAGATATTAAAGTAAATACATATAAATATGTACATATTTACTTTAATATCTTTTTTTAATAAGGTAACGTTGACAACAAACGAATACTATCTAAATATGCATGTACTATATTGTTTTTAGTGTCTGACGATTTTTTATAGATATTTACCTTTGTTTTGTCTAGTTTCAAATTAAAGAAAATAAGTCAAAATAAAAGCAACAAAAATGTAATAATAAAAACACCCTAGACACGAAAGTAAAACAAAAACATAATAAGTTTGATTGTAAAATTTGTTCTGTTGTAAAACAAAATCATAAAAAAAATATATAAAATAAGAAAAATAAAATAAAATTAACAAAACGACGACGAAGAATAATAATATTGTTTGTTTTGTGTTTCATTATTACATATATTAAATATTCCGTTCATAATAAAAATATCTTTGTTTTGTGCAAAATATTAAATAAAAACAACAACAAGTCATATATGGAAGGAGCGTGTCTACAAAGAAAATCCTCTATCTACGAATAGAATAGAAGAAGGAAAATAAAGAGCAATGCACTTGTTGTTTAAATTTGATAATTAAGATTTTGTTGTAGTCTTAAGTTGTTGTTTTTATTTGTTTTTCTTTTCAAGTAATAAAATAAATTTTGCATTTTAAACTCAGTGTTCTTACGAGAATAGTTCGCTAATTAAATTAACAATGTGTATAAAAATTAAATAAAGTTCTGAAGTGTTTAATGGGATGATGACCACTGTTATATATACATATCGTTACCTTAATATAGAAAGGCCCTAAAACATTTTTTTTTAAATCGAGATTTTTTAAATTTTTTGATGCATTAGATGTTCTTCTATCGAAGTATACAAAAAACTCGATTTGAAAAAGATGAGTTAGGGCCTTTCTATGTTAAGGTAACGATATGTACCTATATGATAATAATTTTCTTGTTATTTATACATATGCACATACATACACATGGTTGTACATAAGGAAAAGAGATTGCTTACGTCTCTAATAATTACTATAAAAAAGCATGCGATATATATCATTAAAAAGAAAGCGTAATCTAAGTAGACATTACTTAGATTTTGTTGGGTGCAGGATATACATATAGGAGCTTATCGTGGTTGGCGTATTTCGACTTCCAATACGACAGTTTCGTCCTAGATGTCTACTTGAAGTGATTATTTACCCTTGTATACAGTACAGAGTAGAACAATTTTAAAAAATATTCGCTTGCTATTTTATAAGGGTGAAGGGCATATTTAAGTGCACATTTTCCTTTACAAAAAGAGTATTTTACGTACATAATCGTATCTACATATGTACGTACATGGTGGGCCATTTTAAATTTGAACTACCGTCAAAGTAATGACTTTAAAAGGTAAAATAACATTCATTTTTATTTTCAGGTTTATGTTTGACATTTGCAAAATGGGACGCTATACGGGCGAACAAAACTGGGAAATATTAAAAATTTACTTCCAAAGTAGTGAGTGTAAGAAATTTACGTGAAATTTTTTTCGAGAAATCGGCATTCAGTTCAGTTTGTGCGTCAATTTATGAAGCGAGTTCATGAAAATAGATCGTTAATTAGACAAACCAACCCGTGCACGTTCTCGTCCAGTGCGTGCAATCGAAAACATTGCTGCTGTGGCTACGAATGTGCAAGAACATTCATCAATATCAGCTCGTCAGCGTTCTCAAGAACTGAACATTTCCCGCACTTATTTGAGAAAAAATTGGGTTGATCGGATAGGGTACTGCAGAGCCAGTCGTGGTAGTCATATGAAGGATATTGTGTTCCATTATTAAATGGCAAAATTCAACCTTTCCAATGAAACCAGAAATTTTGAAAAAATAATCAGTATTTTTTATAGCCGAGGAAAATTTAAAGTTTGAAACGTTTAATAAGCTAATCTCTTCCAAATCCCTTCGAAATTTAAATTGTTTTTGTCTAAATAGTAAATTTATTCTTGAAATTTTATGTAAAACTGAATTTATTCATAAAATTAGTTTGCATGAAAGTTTTTTCACTTCATTGAATAATGCACTTAAAATCTTTATGAATGAGTTAAACGCTTGAAATCAATTAACCGGATATCAGTTAAGCGGAAACCACTGTAAGCAATTTTTCTTCATCGTTACCGCTACTAGCAACTAAAAAAGGTTTCGAGCAAACAATTTCATAAAATAATCCTTAGCAAGTAAAACTTAGCGAACACTCTTCGTAAAAACATTTGATTTAAACAAGAATTTTTCTTATATCTAAACATTTAATATATTTTTTGTGAATTGTATTTACGCTAGTGTTTTTTTATTTACGTCAGAATTTAAATGCACAACGTGCAGCACGTTTTATATTTATTCTTTTTCTATATCCTTGTTATAGTTGGTCGGTTATATAGTTGGTTTGCTGGTTGGTTGCTTGTAGTAGTTGTTGGTGAAATGAAGTGATTTGTTTGCAAATCCTTGGGTACTCAATGCACAATAAACAAGTCTTGTTAAAAACCAACGACTCCTTCGTAGTAGCAGTAATAATAATAAAGAGATATGGAATATTTTATTTTCAGAACATAGCTTTTTTGGGTAATTTTTATTATGACTAGACCAGCTAGTGTTTCTTTTTTTTTGTATTAAGTAATAGTTAATAAATTTTAGAAAGCAGATATTTTATTTTTGGAAGCTGATATTTTTAACACTTGATATTTTTTTTTATTAAAAGTTAGTTTTATATTTTAAGAGTTGACTTTTATTTTTATTTTTAATTCTTGTAACAATTTTTTTAGTTATAGTTAACTCCGAATTTCAATACAATGATTGATAAGACTTCATTAATGCATTATTTTATTTTCTATTTTTTTATTTTATCTAATTACACTTTTGCACTCTTTAACGAAGATGAAAAGTACCGCTATTAACTTTGGACCACTTCGAACCCATAAACAAAGCAAAAGGGAATTGCACTATAGAGCAGCGTACGTACGTTTCCAGCAAAACAAAATTAATAACAATACAAAGAAAATAAATACTCATACAACTGATAAGGCCATTAAAAAAACCGTTAATTTGATTGAACTTTATCAAAAGAAAAACAATTTTTTTTGTATGCATATTTTATTTGCACTTTGTTTTGTAAATTTATAAAAACATTCTTTTCATTATATTATGTATATTTGTTAATTTTTTTACTTAATAAATATGTTTACAACAATAACAACGCAATATAGAAATCACTTTTGATTTTAATTTTTATTCTTTCCATATAAGAAATCAAAAAGCGACCGTGCGTTACGTCGTCATATTGTAAAGATTCACGAACTCAAACTAAACAAACTGGTAAATTTCAACAATACGATATTATTTTAAGTTTACGTTATTTGCCATTCATTATATGAAGCACATGTTTTCCGAATAAACTCTCTTATTCTGTAGTGCTCTCATTTCAGCCAGCTCTCTTAAACTCCTACTCTTATTAACGGTTTGTTTGTAACATTGAGTCAGCGTTGCCACAAGTGAAACAAAATATAGTAGGGATTTTTTTAGCAAAATTATTCATAACAAGATTTTAGAAAAATCAATTTTATTTACAAAATAATATTCTTTATTGCAACGTTATAACGCGTTAATAGAAAAAGACAAGTTTTTTGTGTATTTAAAATAAAATAAGTGCAGTTGTTCCTTTTTTATGACGAATATTTGTGCCAAAAATTTGTCTGTATTTTTTTAAGCATTATGCATTAAACACATTCACCACAGCAGGCTAACGACTACAAAATGTCGAGGATAAAATACACATGTTTATATGAGAGTGATTCTTTTGAAGACAACAAGGTAACAGGGCGGCAGGTTGTTGTCTATGCTCATTTTGTCGTTGTGGTCCAATTAAACTAATTTCTATTTCTTTGGCTGCAATGAGAAAATTCAGTGTTGCCAGTATAATACAAAATGTTGAATGAATGATATCCTACAATTATTTCATATTATTTAACAGAAACAATATCCAAAAATTTATGTAAAGCATAAATTGATTAATTTTTATACTTTTACGTTATATAAGTACACTTTTAAAGAGTAATTTAATTTTTATAAATGCGAAATATTTGAACTATGTATTTATACTTAAATATAAGGTGCAGATGGTGCTGCTGTCGTCTTCAAAATAATTAAGTACAAGGCGACAAATGCTGCTAGCGGCATTTGAAGTCGTGTATTCGTATAGCCTGCTGTGGTGAATGTGTTTAATTCATTATTACGAATATTGAATGGAAGAACTACGTTTTCACTTCTTATAGCGAATATAGTAGATATGTCTTAGAATCGATATACAGAGTAACACAATCTACCAGAAAAACTCTAGAGAATTATTATTAGTTATTTTATTTATTAAATGTTGAAAATACAATTAAAAATTATCGGCCATATTCTGAAAACCATTTCGTTTTGAAATCGACTAATTTCATTCAACTAGAAAACTCACTTTTTCAGCTTTTTATGTGGTTTTAAGGTTTTAATTTCGAATGCACTAAGCTAAACGATAAAAAGAACATTCTCCGTTTTTTAAATTTTGCTATTTCAAAACGAAGTGGTTTCTGAACAAGGCCGTATATAGTAACTTACATATGTTGACGGTTATAGTAACAAAGGCATTCAACCGCAGTAGTGAAACAGACTCGAATCCCACGACACCCGCACTTATAGCGTATCACACTACCCACTGGCTACCGGGTCATTTAAAAAATGCCATTGAATAATTAAAAATGCTCAAGGAAATTTATTTATAATGGAACTGATAAAAATGCTTTGCAGGGTTCTAGATATAGGAAAACTGATATAGAAAACTCATTGACAATAACCCTATAGTTTATAGAACTTGAATGACACGTTTATTTAAAAATTCTCAAAGATATATTTCAGCAAAATTTATTGTTGATATCCTCTGTACAGGCAATCCAAGATATTTTCAAGGATATAAACTTATGTGGATACGCTTATCAGTATAATATGTATGGTTTAAAATAAAGCTTGAATTCTCTAAAATCTAGGACTTTTCGGTAAGGTGAATTGGAAAGAATAATTAAAACAATTCAAGGTACACATCTTATATTATAAATAAGTGTCGGTAGATGTGTACTGGGGGCAAATTACGACATTCGATATCGAATGAAATTTAAAAATATTTCCATTTTAACTTTATTGAAATATTTTGAAATTTCGATCGATATCGAGTGCCGTAATAAATTGATACCATTAGGTGCATCATGTATAGAGAAGCAATAAAAACATACTTAAGTCCAATATTTCAGTTCAGCTTTTAAATGAGGTGGTCGTTGACCAGTTGAGAAAAAACCAAATTATGGGGCCATAAAATCAGCATCATTTGCCTCCTATTTACACCGATGTATGTATGTATATCTGTGGTTTTCATTAATAACAATGTATGTCATAATATTTCTTATTTCGAGTTTATGATATCAAATTGTTGCATTTTAAATACTTTTTAGGAAGTTCTAAGAAATTTTTGAAGAATATGGACGCATGTACGTAATCTTTTTCTAAAACAATAACACAACTTCTACTTTTTTTTTAAATAAGCTTCAAAAATAACTTTTTTTGACGCTAGTAAAAAAATTAAATTTTTGGACATACGCTGTTATTAATGAAAATCACCGATATTATGAAGAACAATTCAGAAAGCTTGTTAATTCTAGATAGTTCTTGTACATTGAAAGCACTCAAAAGAAACCGTTTATATCGGAATTCACACAAAGAGAGGGACTTCAGAGCTAACTGGTTATATACACTTTTAATACCCTTGTTTTAGTTGATGAAGACTCACTTAGTGTGTCTTTTACTTTTACTCTTTTGGATGCGCTCGTAAGTCATGGTATAGTTTTGGAGTCTACGGTGAGATGAGATTGAAACTCGTGTTAAGTTCCGGTTCGCAGTTTATCCTGTCACTCGACCTACTCAATAGTCCTATACATGATAGAGAACTAACGGACATACCACCACAATGGGCAGAGTTCCCAATGCCCATCCTACAAGCAACAGTTGCTTCAGAAGATATTAAGAAGATGTCGATAGGAATTTTAAAAACTTTACCGATAACACATGCCAACTTCTACATCGTGCGTAGATGATGTAGCTGCAAACTGTGTTAGTTCGGGTAACATAAAATATCGCCATACGCAATCATAGGTCTGACTACAGTTTTATGATTATGTTTGGACCCAAATGCATCCAGCACAACTAATAACTGCCCACGTCACCTTAATAGCTTTCTGTTTATCGAATTCTAAGGGTCGGCCAGATAAGTTTTTTTTTTGAAAACAGGGCGCAAAACATCGAGTGTAGCTTCAGCTGTGTGGCACGTAGCGCCGTCCTGTTGAAACCAAATGTTGCCTATATCCTCCTCTTCAATTTTTGTGAACAAAAATTCGTTCAACATGGCCCGATAACGATCGCCATTGACTGTAACGGCCACTCCTTGCTCATTGGCCCAATTATGCCTCTGGACCAAAATCCGCACCAAACAGTGACTCGTTTTGGGTGCGTCGGCTTTTCAATGTATGTGTGCGGGTTTTTTGTGCCCCAAATGCGACAAATATTGCTTGTTTACATACCCGCCAAGATCAAAATGAGCTTCATCTGAAAAGATGATTTTTTTTGGCAAAATCGGCATCTTCTGTAAGTCGATCGCAGGCAATATTTCCCAGCGTTGTTCAAGCGTATACACAACCATATTCGTTCAGCGGAAGGATAAAACTAATTGTCTGTCAAATCATACATGAGCTAAGTGTTACCATTCACGAAATAAGCACTAGTTGAAAAAAAAAAACGTTAGATGGCGGACCCATACATGGTTTCAGGTTATCCGTCTATCAAAAAAAATTACCAAACACTTGACATTTTTGGAATATTTCCATTTACTATATAAAATAAAAAATTAACATTGCAGGAATTATGAAGGTCAGAGGTGCATTAATATTTAGTTATATAAGATTTATGTCCATAAAACAACAAGTATAAATAATAACACATATATTGGGTAATTTTGACTTTCTCCATGTGTAATTATTAATATCTCTCTTGTTTGTGGCAACGTTGACTATTGAAAGAAACACATGCGTATGTTGTTGTTGGTTTTCGTCTAGCCACATTTAAACGACAACATAAACAAACGGAAAAACATTTAAGAATTTTCTTTTGAAACCCTAAAAAAAGGGATTTTCCTTAATGTTGCTTTTAGCACTCACTCTCTTTCTAAAAACAACAAACAAGCCAAAAAAGTTCACTATGGGTTTTGTAGTGTCATGTCTGTCAAAATTGTTGATTGAAAGAGAAGGTTGTTGTACAAACTTATTTTTTAAGGATTCTTATTGGAATTCAATCAGTTTTCTTTTATATCACTCCAAATTGTTTGAGGAAGAATAATTTATTAAATCAGCACGGACTTCAATTCCAACTACCAACAAATGTTTGTGGGTTATATTGCTTTTACAAGGGATTTGCCTTGTGGCACGCTATTAGACCACCCAACTCCTCAGGATGGGGTGTTAGTATACATATGTATGTATATGGTCCATTCAGATAAAGCCGGTAGTGGATCTATTGTGTTCTTATGGTGGCAACACAATGTTGGGCAGGCTGTTATCTTACCAGAAAATTTGACCAAAGGAGCCAAAATTTAATATTTTTGAGTTTTGATGTTACGGTTAAAATTATAATCTGCCATGATGATTTGAAATCTGATTTGATGTATGTCACAAAAATAACATGGTCTCCATAGACCATTTACATTTACCCACCCACACTTTTTGTATTACATTTTTACCTTAAATAAAAAAAAAATATTGAACGCAGATAGAATAGAGCTACTTAGTTTTCTAAACATCTAGAAAACAGTAAACTTTTTATTAATAACGAACATTTATTATGATGAAATCCCAGTTGTAAAAGTATTTTTTCTGCACTCATAATTTTATTATTTTACAAAAGTTGCGACCATTGTGTAAAAATAGAATACGGTCTCCCTTTAGAAAAGTGAAAAGAACCCCAAAAAAATACTTTCATTTTTAAAACTTTTCATGCATTGTTGTACAATTTGTACGTTGTTTTTCTGGTGAATGTCACCACCTCTTCTTAATTTTGATGGTCGTCTACGTCATCATCTTCGCCAACATCATAATCAACGTTTGCAAAACATAAGGCAACAAACATTCTTTTGAAATCTTTAAAGTAATCTATTTTACTTAACATTGTGTTTCGTTTTTTTTTCTACTTCTTTTGTTGATTAGAGTTTTGTTATTTTTTACAAGTGAATAATTTTTTTCAGTTGCTGCTAAGCAGACATCATAAATCAATGCGTTAAGAACTCGCTAAAGAAACGAAATAAATTCATGACTGTTTAAAAAAAAATATGAAGTAGAACAAAGAGAATTGAAAATCGTAACAACGACAAAATAAATAAAAATTATCAAGTGCAACAAACGCCACTGACATTCTTCACTATTGAAGGCGAATTTGTGCAACTTTGGCAACATATTTATTGGTTATTTACTTCAACAACGGCGTAAGTCATAAAACCTGGTTTTGCAGAAAAACCATTTTAAAGTTGTCATATTTCCATACAACTCAACTCTCAAAAGGCGATTGTACAAGCCGTTTCTATAAATTTTTTTATACAAGAGATACGATATGCCGATCCCTAAAATAGCACTTTCGAGTTATGACGTTGTTGCAATAAATGAGCAATACGTACAGAGTTTTATACATATATACTATACATACATACGTATGTACATGCACTCGTATGCATGTCTCGCATGTTTTAAAAGTAACATGTTCGAAATTACTTAAACTAATTTGTACTTTTTTCCCGTCACTTTGCCAATTTAAGACATGACTTGGGATGCTGAATTTAAGATATATACAATATGTAAATATTCTCAAAGCACAAAGGTTTGGCCAATATAATAAAGCATACCTTATATGGTATTTATGTCTATGTATTATTATAAAAAATGAAACGAGGGCTAAAAATTAAGCTTCCCAAGAGAAGAGAGTCTTCTAAAACGATTAAATTGGCAAACATCATAAAAAAATTAAAACAAATTTAGTCTTTGTTTTTTTTTAATTTCATAGCGAGAACTCTATGACCTCGATTTGATATAAGAAGAAAGATGACTGCACTGAATTTAGTGCTTTTGAGATCGCACATGCGATATATCAAGGCTAAGATCATTGGTCACTGCTCCTTCGGTACCCATGTTAAAAGGCTGAGGTTTACCTATAACGACTGCTGCTCCAGTATCAGAGGTTTTCGAGGAGACATTTCTGGAACTATTAACGAACTAAACTAACCTCCTGACCAAACATCTAGAAAGTTAGATACACACAGAAAAATAAAAATTTTATATTAAAACCTACGAAAACAAGGTTAATGTAACATTTTTCGGCAATGACTTCAACATGATGTACAGTAAAAGCAGATGTTTTCTTTTCAAATAAGTTTATTTCATGTTGATTTAACATTGCGGTACTGTTAAATCAAAATTAATAATCATGCTGAATCAAAATTATTTAAAGTTGAAACAAAGTAAATTTAATTTGATACTGAAAAAGTTTGTATTGAAAACAAAAAAATAAAATAACAAAATTTGTTTTTGTTTTCAGCAAGAGTAAACGAGCGACCGTTTTCTTTTGATGCATCGTGGGACAGGCCGTTAGTGCTGCACTAGTTTTTTTTTCTCTGCAGCTATTAGTGTAAATTTAAACTGTGAAAAGCGTAATGATTTCACGTTCAGCAGTGAAAAGGCTGAATCTCCGACGATAAGTGCTTTCAACAAATTAACATGAGATAACTTATGAAGCTGTGAAACTTTAGCTTGAAGCAACAAACACAGTACATGTTGCACTAATTTTTGTTCTCTAAGCATATTTTTAAATAGAAACCAAAACAACCAACATTATATTGTAACATTTTGTTCCCTTAAATTAAATTTTTTTTTTCGTCTTCCTGTGTGCGGAAGGCTAGTGATAAATTATAACAATTCTTTTCAGTTATTTGAAATTCATTTTGTACAAAAATATAAATGAATTCTTCTAATAAAATATGCAAATTTAAGTGGGACTGTTACATACAACTGTAAAATTTTAAAGTCCATTTTATATTTTGCCATAAATAATACACTCCATAAAACCACAGCAGATAAAGGAAAAAATTCAAGATGATTATGTTTAAAGTTGAAACATTGTAGCACATACTTTTAATAATACTATATATGTATATATATATTCTATGTAAGTTTTCATTAGCTCCTCTTTAAACAGCTCATAAATTGTAATAGTTCCATTTCTCTTAAAAAACAAAAAAAAATATATATAAATTTATGTCTGTACTTTTATGCAGGATTTATGGTGATGGTTTTCATAAGCGAAGAACATTTGGAAGAATACATTTGCTTTCTTGGATTTCTAAAAGATGAAATTTACATACGAGTACACTTCTCTATTCATAAAATGTTGTTGCAAAATGAAACAAACAAATAATCAGGCAATCACTCACTCAAGATTTATGAGTTTTGACTGTCAGAAATTATTATAAGATTTCAAATGCTGTGGTGGCATGTTGTACGCTTATTGTCTTAGAAAATCTATTAGAACGTAAATTTAAATTTAAAGATATTTTGGTATGCGAATTTGGAGGTTTAAAACAAATTTTTCCAAGACAGTGAGCACCGGCAAGAGAATATATCAATTGTGGATATAAACTTCATTTCACTCACATTGAAAATGTAGAAGCTTGCCACTCATATGTTGTCATCGAGAACGTTTCTTCAAAATATGTACATCAAAAATTGGCTCTATGATATTGCGCCCAAAAGATTGCTTCAAAAGAAAAAAATAAATAAATGAGAGTATGATGTAACTTCCAAGAACTTTCGCCTCTGAAAAATCTCTGTTTAAAGCCATCGGTTTGTCCTATTATGTTTAAAATCCATGCAAAATTATCTGCTTTCAAATGGTCCAACGTTAGGAAATTATCCACGCAAACACGGTCTTTGACGTAGCTCCCTCAAAACCCATGATGTTGGTGACCAAGGACGTCGCCAAAACGTGAAATTACGTGTTTTGAAAACTTCCCAAAGTCAAATCAGTCGTGTTGTGAGGCTAATGGCACCTTCTTATTTCAACCATACATCGCCCGGTTCTTATACGGTCATAGAGCTCTGAATTGACGTTAGCGGTTCTTCGGATTATCCGTAACACTTTCACATTGTCCGTTACTGTACAAGTACTGAGACCTTGAAGAAATCAAATTCTCTGCTGCTTATACATGAAAGTTTAGCCTAAAGTTGAATGCAATTTAGGATTGCGAACTTATTAATGGTCCTTCGAGCAATTTCGTAGTATTGGTCTGAAGGACCACACAAATACTACAGCCTCAGTGTTTGCAACAGAAGATTTATTTCCTATATTACTACACTTGATTTTGAGATTGAAATGTCAAATTGAATTAATAACCAATAAGTAGTCAACTCATGTAGTTTGAGCACAAAAAAATTCAAATTGTACTGAAATTAACATACTTTTCACACAATACATTTGTTATAAGAAATTATATTCGTATTTTCATAGAAAAATAACCTACTGTTTAAGGTGAAGGTGTAATAGCTAGTAATAAATACCACGAGTATGTAAGAAATAATCTTGCAAGCTGTACACATTTTATAACTTCATCATCCCCACAACAGTAATTGTTAAATTTAGTAGAACTATCTAGAAATTGTTCAGTAGTACACAATATATTTCCCACATCCTTTGGCATATAGTTTCAATCCCTTTTAAGTACTTGCTACTCTAAAAAGAAAATCTCAAGTTTTATAGTTTAATAAACTCAACTCAATATTAAATTGTTTGAAAAGTTTAGCTATAAAAATTTAATATTAGTTAAAACCCACAAAAATACAAGTAGAAAAAGGTACAGACAAAATTTAAAGCTTTTGTTGATTCTTTTTATACTTTCACGTATTCGCAGGATACGTTGGTAAGTAAAAGTAAGATACATAGATAAAGTCGATACACAGAACTTTAAGCATTAGGTTTATGTGCCATGAAATTATAAACAATATAAATGTTGAAGCGGAGGCAACAGCAAAAAGAGGAACGAAGGTAAGCTAAAACACAAACTAAAAGACGAGGGAATGTTTAACTACGTAAAAAAAAGAAGAATACTACGAGTAGATGTTAACATATTGCTGTTGAAGATAAGTACGTGATGTGCATGAGCAAAGGTAACGAAGAAAAGAAGCGCCAGTATATGAGTATTTACGTATACGCAGGAAGACCCAAAATAAATAATAAATAGACAGAAAAAAAATAAAGTTGCGTTCAGGATAATGAGGACGATAATGTGCACAATACAACTGTGAACATGTGAAACGTACATAAATAAAGAAGACAAAATGAGAAGGAAGATGTATTTCCAGATAATGAAGATGAAAGTTATTTATTGGTTTGGAAAGTAAGTACATTCCTGTTAGCTTTAGGAATATAATTTTTTTTTTGGAAGCTGACAGGATATTATTGTCTTGAATACATGGCTTGTAGAGCGGCACTTTGCAAAGTAGTGACTAATTATGTATTCCAATCATTTAATTTTAAGTTATATAAACTCAACTTGCAGTTGTCTATTTGATTACTAATTGCATATTTTGATGTGATGGGTGTTGTTTGAAGAGGTAAAAAACTGTAAATTGAAGTAAAACTCCATTTTTATTTGAACATAATATTTATATATTGTTCTGGCTCAGAGTCCCATTTTTGACAACTCTCTGCACCAATGGAAGCCGTATGTCATTGATAACGGACCAAATATATTATCTTTCACGCCATCAATCATCCTCACACATCCAGCAGTGTTAAAGCGCTTGATCGTTCCCACACATAAAAAAATAAATAAAAGTATCAAATCACATTAAATACAGGAGTCGAATCGTCACATCCCTGAACGTACAGCTCGTAACGTAAAAACACCATTTCTGAATTATTACATACGTGAACGTACTGAAATCCCATTCAGCTTATACGATTGATGTACCACTTATTTTTATTTTCGTACGATTGTCGATACGATCACGTATGTGAAAATTTAAGCCCTGGTTACTCGCATTAGATGCAACTTTGCGCTTTTTACAAAGTAATTGTCCAAAAAATTTAGTTTTTTGCAAGGCAAAGAACTAATTGTCAAATAAAGAACTAATTGTCAAATAAATCAGTGATCATGTCCGTGTAATACTTAACATTAATTCTAACTGTAACGGACCATAAATTTCCGCAACAGCAATTTTGTTTCGAGGCCATTGAGTATACTCGTATGTACGACGCACCTGGTGTTCATGATGAAGTCGAAATCTAAACTGAACACAAAAAGCTGACTAAAAAAATCACATATGAAGCAATTTTGCGAACTGAAAGTTCGATACCTCTAAAAAAATACGTTTCGAAATTTTAATGTAAATTTACCTGTTTACTTTTTGCGAGTGCGATAACATTATGTATCTCGTCCAAATTATGTATGTTGCGAATTTCACAAGGGCACCCGCCGCAAATAAGTTCAGCTCTTGCAAATAACACTGGCTTTTTTGGAAAACATTCGAAGTGATATACATTATTTTAGATATCTTATTAACGCAACATAGTTGTGAATGACCTGGCAAAGAGGGGAACCTTACTCAGAGTAGTCGATATCGACAATCTCTGTGGGCTCCCACTCTCAACCTGCTGGAAATGCTTTGATGGTGCCTTTTTCAAATCAGCTCAAGACAAATGGGTCAATGAGCCCATCTTCGCGATAGCGAGAACCCTTTCGTCTCGCCTAAGCCCCTACAGAACTAAAAACCTAATGAACTTCACTTGAGGAATCTCTTGGCCACACCGACCAGCCACTGCGCTTTCGAAACCAATGCTAAACGTACGAGTCTCTCGTAAATGATTACTGCTTCAGTTATAATGATCAAGAAGAGGAGGAAAGTATCTCGCATCTCCTCTGTTTCTGTCACGCTCTGAAAGATCTCCGTCTGCACTTTCTCCGCAGTTATCGGAAATAAAACTCAAAAATTTTAGTCTTTGCACCTATCCGCCTTTGGAGTATTTAACGGATGACCTTAGTATGGCGATACTGTTCATAGTGACCAAAAATCGGTGGTGGACTTCGTTCTAAGCCTACAGGTAGCGCCTATGAGAAGCCACTCTCGCTGTATGTAGCCTCGGAGGAGCACACGTAGTGACTGTTGTTGCACCCAAAATCACTCGGTGAAGTTTCTAGTGTTCGACCAATGTTAGTGTTTGCTCGGACGCAGTCAACTAGAAACCTTTCTATGTGCTCTTGCCATTCAACACATGCTGATTCTGATGGTGAGGTTATACCCTATAGCAAAATTCTTCTTGCTTAGTTTCTTCCCAGCACTAGGTCGTCTCCCGTAAGACTTTTAAGCAGAGCCAGATTAAATCGACGCAGCACCTCAAAAAGACTCTTGCTCATAATCAGGGATAATTTTCTTCAAAGATTGGAACTTGTGTGTGCAGATACCAGCGTAAATCTTACACACATCCGCCAGATACCGCCAGATACTTAGTATATTGCAGTTTGAGTTGTTACTATCGCCCATTGTTTCTCAAGTTGAGCGCACATCATGCGAAATGTGCATAAGTACACTCTGGCAATAACTTTGGTCAACAACTTTGGTTGCTCTTATGATAACAAAGAGCTACATTATTAAGAAACTTTCATAAATAACGTTACAATCAATCTATTTATCAAATGTGAATGTTATCCTTTTTAACCGACTTCAAAAAAAGGAGGAGGTTAACAATTCATCTCAATTTTTTTTTTGCGGTGTTACTTCATAACTTGATAAATTTTAGACCGATTGTAAATTTTTTTTTGTCTGAGAGGGTGTAGCTTCCCATTGGTCTCAATATAAATAAAGTGGGCGGGAACACACCCAAATTTTTTTAATTTAATTTTATGACATTCTACTTATTTGATTGCTGCGAAACCTATCCAACACCTTAGGTTCTTGCAATTACACAATGTAAAAGTTTAAAACATGGGCGGGGTACGCCCATTAAAATTTATTATAATATTTCACACGGTTCTACTTAACCGATTTTTACGAAACTTACCACACACTTTGAGCTCTAAAATAGACACAATTCTCCATTTAACAAATGGGCAGAGTCACGCTCATTAAAACTTAATATTTTATTGTAAGTGGTTCTATTTTACCGATTTTTACAAGACCCCCTGAGCTCTGAAAAACACACAATCTGGCATTTAAAAAATGGGAGGAGGCACGCCCATTAAAATTTTATTTTATATTTCACGTACTTCTTCTTAACTTCATCTATCAGATTTTAATTAATTATTTAATAACAAATAAACAAAAGTACGTCCACACTTTTTCCAGAGATCTTATTTGTTTCGTTTGTTTCGAGCACTTTAATTTTTCCCCTACCCAATATCCCACATATATATGTTACTTCTATGCTATATATACATAAGTATATATGTAATAAATAATAGGAATATATGTATGTACATATATACACTGTTAAATTTAATAGAATTGTTATATTTTTTTTTTATTCGTATTAAGATGAGTTGTGTGCCAATCGAATGAGACAAAGAATGAGTAATGTTAATACGAATGGAAATGATATTCATATGTTTAATGATAAGTAAATTAATGATAATAATAAGGATACGCATAGATGTGATCAAAATTTAATCAGCTTTGATTGAGACGACATATTCTTTAATAATACATTTTGCCATCAAATTTACAAAATTTATTGTAAATTTCAGTACTTATGAAATGTCAGAAACGATATTATTTGCAAGGCAAAGAATCATATTTTTGAATAATTTATGTATAAATATGTACTTTAGACCGGATCTTTTTGAGGCGATATTGTCAGTGTATGTGGGTTTTATTGTGGACATTTGCATATCGTTGTGGCTGCTAATGGAGTTGAGCATGAGTTGCAAGTGTTTAAATTATTATCAAGTTGAAATTTAGTAGTGAATAGGATGTGATTATATTGCTTTTTTAATCGCAAATGATCTATGCTTACCACTAAATGCCCATATTAATATTAAAAACATTAAAAACAAATATACGGATCATAACGTCACAGCCAATGATACAAGGCCATGATCAGTAGACATTTTGCATCACAATTGCCATAATAAGGGGATATTTAGTGAACGAATAATTTTATAACACCGATCCGTGAATTCCCTTCTAAAATTATTATATGGGAATTTTTGCGGGAAAGTTCACTTTTTTGTCGCGTGCGACAGCAAGCAATTAAGCTTTAGAGCAATGTGATTAGATTTTTCTTAAAATTTTACCTAATTTAGAGCTGCTGACGGACTGCACAAATATACGTATGTAGAAGTAAGAAAACTTTAGTTTTCTTTGAAAAAATAAGCATATTTGTTTGGTGTCGCACGCGACTAAAAGTTGGCATTCGTTTGGAGATGCCTATATGTGAAGTCTCTGGTTTACGACGATAAACCACAGACCAAACTATTCATACCTTGGAAGACAAGATTCGAAACGTTATCACTGACATACAACCTTCTTTGCTATAAAAAGTGGTCGACTTTTCGAGCCAATTACTTCGGCCAAATGCGGGAAATCATTAAAATTGCAAACAATAATTATTCGAATAACGCAAAAAAAAATATGACAACTAAAACCATTTCTAAGTCACTTGATATATAAAATTCTAAACTTATATTTAAATTTTTAACGAAACATGAATAAAAATTATTTTTTGCGAATAATCGCTGAATAGTTTTAAGTTTCATAAAATGTAGCTATTTTCTGTCTCTTTTTTATCTGCTATATTCATGGTTCCCAGATTTTTTTCGACTGTCATCCCCAATTTGAAAATTTTGATCCCCGAAATTCCCCAAAAAGTAATTTATACTATCCCCAAAAATCCCTACTAAGAATAATACTATTTCAATTTATTTAATTATTTTTTTATGAATATTTTATTTGCACTGTGGTTCATATTATTTGTACACATGGTTTATATTTAAATATGTACATATTTGTATTTATATTTCTAACAAATTAGTTAATCTGATTAATTAAATCAAAAAGTTCAGAGTCCAAATCTTCTGTATCGTTCTCTAAAGAATTTTTTTGATACATACTTTTAGAGTTAAAGAATTTTACCATTTTTGGAGGTGGATCAAAAGTGTCACAGCAAATTCCATTATTTTTAAAATGTATATTAATTCTTAACAGAATTGAATTTTGTTTCTAATTTTAGTTTTATTGAGTTCATTGCCGAAAAAACTCGTTCAACGCAAGCGTTGCTCCTTGATACACAAAGTACATTTTAAATCATTACAGTTCTTTAGAAGGCCGTGATCCAACGGCATCTTAATATGAATTAATTGCTGATGAGCAATCTCGCCAATGCGAGTACCTGTTCGATATGTCTTGTAATAAACCTTGTTTAAGTCTTGCCAACAACAAATGTTAAAACGAGTTCATTGTTACCAGTAAAAATTTTTATTTTAAGCGTTTTTGTTAACATTTTATATTATTTATGAAATAAAAAAGAGCAACTGGAAAATGTATTGAAATTAAAATAATCTAAGAAATAAAAAAATATTAAGTAAAACACAAATCCCCATAAAATCCCCAAAACATACAAATTATCCCTAATGAATTCCTCAATCCCCAAACCAAAATTTGTATCCCCATTTGCAAGAAAATATCCCCGATTTGGGGATAAATCCCCTAATCTGACAACACTGGCTATATTATTTGCGAAAAATTTTGCAACAGTGATGTAAATGAAAAATAAGTTAACTAAATATAATCCAGAGCAAAATTAAAACTTTTTTCAGCTGTGTCACAATCAATGTCAATATTCGTAATATTTTGAAATTTGGAAAGCTAAAAATAACTACATATACATATAATTGGTGTAGAGCAAGGTCGTACCAATATTTTAAATTGTTCTAAAATTATTTTATCCATAAAGAAGCGCAAACAAATGATGAAATTTCAGACCACATTTAAATTTAGCATCAAACGATAAAAAAAATAAAAGTAATCCGAAGAGCATTCTTAAGTTGCTCTTAAATACGTTTATTTTATTTGCTCTTAAACAAAAATAAAAAATATAAAACTAAAAGAGAATTTATTTACGATATTAAAGCAAAATAAATAAATAAATATATACAAAACAAACAAAACGATCAGATGACTAAACATTTAAGATAAATAATGCCAAATAGAAGCAAAATACGTACACGTTCAATATTACCGTAAAAACTTAAAAAGGCAACCACCAAAGTATTAATAATATAAATATTTGATTCAGAAAGAAATAACAAACAGACTAAAAAAGAACATTGAGCAAATAAAAATATTATAAATTAAAAAAAAACAAGCATTAGAAAAAAATCTTCAAAATAAATCATGAAAATAAATAGAAATGATGTATACAAAAGACACCGACCGAAACCAGTTGTTTAAGGTCGAAGCGAAATCGAGCCGAATATTTGGCAAAAAAGTCGAATATGCATATTTGGGTATTTATTTAAAAACAATATGCATGCACTTGCACGCCATCCCAGGAAGTCCCCTCTCATTTCAATCTCAAAGCGCTGGAAAATCCAGATTTTTGGAGTAACATAAGAAAAAAAATTTTTAAAACTGATTTAGATGAAATTTGCGGTATTCGTTGCAGTTTCTCTACTCCGTAAAACCCATTTGGCAAGAACTTTAAGATTTATTAGAATGAAACGTTATTATCGAAGTTTTTCCGCAACGACATCTCTCGGATGAATTAATCGATTTTAATCAAATTTGCTGCAGTCGATGGTTATTTTTAGGTTAAGAGCTCTGTTGGCCTACTCTGTAATTCGAAACGAAAGCAAATGCTTTCGAACTGTAATATTAATGACATACAAATTCGAAAGCATTCGTTTCGAAATACAGAGTAGACCCCCTCTGATTAGATTTTGGATTCGAGCGGTTTGTTAGTTTAAAATTTATTTAAAATAAAAACTTTTTCGCAACATTTATTAGCGAAAATTCTCAAAAATCTACCAATTCGAAGAGCTGTTGGCTGAAGTAGTCAGTGCGTCAACTACAAGGCAAATGACGGTGTTCGCGAGCCTGAGTTCAAACCCTGGTAAGACCCAGTCATATCAACATCATAGATCTTTTAGATATATGTTAGTGTCTAAGCACCCTCCTTTGTCGATATTTGTAGCAATAAATCGTCGGCGAAGTAAAATAACTAATAACATTGCTACATATCTTAAATGCGGCTACTTAACACCAGAGGCGCTGCAACGATGCTATAAAAAATTAAGAAAACGCAAAATAGCAGAGTTGTAAAAACGAAAAAATTAATTAATTTAATTAATTACTTACATAATCTTTACTTGCACTATTCTTCACTCTTCTCTCAGGTAACACAAAGGGTCCTGTTATTTGGACCCAAGTGAGCAACCTGCTTTTAAGCGGGTTGGGGTCATATGCCCCAAACTTAAAATCACGAATTCAAAAGCCCGAGTTCAAAATCCCGAATAATTGTACAGTACGAGTACATGCATATGTAAATAATAAATAAATAAATAAAACCAAAAAATTAAAATTTTAATTTTTCGAGATTATCTAAATTCAGAATTCTTAAATTCGGAAATTTTTAAAAATTCGGGATGTTGACATTTCGTAATTTTAAATAAGGAATTTTGATACTAAATCCCCTCCCCCCTTGTAGCCCTTCGTAATATGTGAACAGCCCCATATATATTTTTTTAATTTACAATTTTAGTTACCCATGCCTGTTCTGTAAATCGAGTCAATTTAAAAACGCTCGATTTAGACAAATTAAATCCACTAATAGCGAATTTTTTTCACACTTTTTTGAAGTTTTCTATTTTTTAGAGCTTGAAATAGCATTTCTGAAATTAATCTAGTATGTATGATTTAAAACAAATCACAAACAAATTTTGCAAATTTAGTAAAATTTTTTGTTTTAATAAACAAACCTTTTATTGATTCATATTGAGTAAATTTTTTTTTTAGAAAATTTTTTACATCAAATTCTGTTTACGTAATTTCTGCATGTGCACAATGAAATTGAGAGAAACTATATAACTTAATGAATTGAATTAATAAAAATATTCGAAATGGAATAATATACATATTTCATCAAGCTAGTAGCTATTCTCAAAAAGAACTATTCACCGGAGTCATCCTCGTATATTTAATTTAAATAAACTATGTAGGTTTTGTTATCAGTTGCTGTGCGTAATCGTAGTGTTTATTCCGCTAGCTGACAAAAATTATTATCGCAAACAATAAATAGCAGTGGCAATACATACAATTTGTCACCTTAAATTCAAACGGACGTAACTACACTTTTATATTTTTTGCAGGAGAAACAAAAAAAATTTTACAAAATCAATCACAATAAAGTATTCTTGAAAATGTTCTTTGCAATTTACTTGTAGTATGGATACTTATATGTTTTAAGCAATTATTTCCTTTTTATATATATTTAAGCTTTTATGTTAGTTAGTCTTCTTTTAGACTCGCCAGTTTTTCTTGAAGCAGTTCTCTTCAATTCTCTTTTAAAATTGCTCGTTTGTTTACACTCAGACGGTTTCTTGTTCAAAAGAGAATTGAAGTAACTTTTCTGTACAAGCAAGTCATTACCCCTCTTCTACCTTCTTTCCCCTCTCACCAATAAACTCAGACTTGCTTCAAGAAAAACTGCCAAGTCTAAAACATGACTTACGCTCTTTGCAATAAATAACAAAAATTAAAAATGTTAAAACCCCCCGATATATCTAGAATAGATGTGATATCTTCTAAACGGCTGGACGGATTTTCTTAAAACATAGCTAAGAACCCTCCCGATCAGTCACCTTTGAAACAGAAAAAACTAAATCAAAATCCGTCCAGCCGTTTAGTCTATACGTCGACACATACAGACAAACAGATACACCCTTTTTTGGTCGGGGGTTAAAAATAGATGCATTCGTAATTACGTCCGTTCGAATTTTTTTAATACAGTCGTCATTTTTTATCGCAGAGGTCCAAATATTTGCGTGAAGATGTAGTTTGATGAAATTAACCATAATCAATCAAAAACTCGATTTCGAATTTTTGTGTAGTTACGTGCGTTTGCATTTAAGGCGACGATATGTATAAACATACATCATATGTATATAAACTTAAATATCTAAACACATTTGGACAAAATTTTCAATGTAAACAGTTCTCATGACTGATATTAAATCAAAATTCAAGTAAATTATTTTTGTCACGAAACATAGGCGGATTGCCTCATATTATTAAAAGGAAATCTTACCGCATTTACGATAAAAAAATTTTCTTGTTACTTTATTGTAAAAGCAAAAAATTTACAAATTCTTAATATTAAACAAACAAAACAAATATGCATTATGAATCATTTTATTTAATTGTAGGGAAAACCCATAAGCAAACAATTTAATAGCAAACTCAGTTATTGCTAAAAGCGAAAAACTTAGTTAAATTTAACATTAAAAACAAATCCGCACAAACATACACTCAGGTTCATACATACATATGTATGTATGTACACATGTACATTTATTGCATATATGTATTTCTATGTATTTATTAATAAAAAAATCACTTTAAAATCAACAAATCAACATCTCTATTCTTGAATGAATACACATTTTGATTAAAACGTTACGGCATTTGAAAGTGATAGCACTAAAGACTAGAATACTACGAGCATATTAGCTATAATTTAATGAATGCATATTAGAGCATAGTGATGGGAATTCGAAATCTCCTGCTAAATAGTGCCAAAATCACTTGAAGAGTGCTGAACCACTTTGTATATAATTTAAATGTTGGCAGTTAATGTTCATTAATACATGGTGGCCCAAAAGAAGTCATCCGATGTTGTTTGGCTCTCATTTTTTTCTATGTAAATGAAAAACTTCGATTCTGTTTTTTGATTATGTTTATTTGAACCTTTAGAATTTTATTGGTCAAGTCGAGAAGATTATATCGGCCAAATGGGCGCCGTCACAATTGATTGCGACAGATTCTCGCACTCGCGTCGAATGTTGTTCTTGAGGGCTTCCAGGGTCTCGGGCACGTAAGCACGGGACTTCAAAAAACACCACAAAAAAAGTATGGAACGGGTAAATCGGGCGATCTTGCGGGCCAGTGTAAATCGCCAAAACGAGAGATGAGGCGACCCGGGAACGCCACGACTATTATTCCGCGTTCTTGGGGAGTGTATCGCTCCATAACTTGTTCACTTGTATTCTACATCTGTCTAGTTCACAAATGTCAAAATAGATTTGACATTGGCCGCCATTTGCAAAATTTCTTTTGGTCCACCTTGTACATTAAGCTTCTCTTCTTCTCTTCTTTCTAGTGGGGATGGTAGTATTCGTTCCACTCTAAAATTCTCTGTTGATTAATCTGGGTTTTAATAAAAGATCTTATATCTGATTTCTCATGTACTATTTCCATAAATATTAGGGCCTTGCACACATATCTAGCCGCTATATCTGCTCTTTTGGTTACCGCTTATGTTGTTGTGTGGGTGCATAATTAGAAAATCACGAATTTTGTTTATCACATTCCAGCTATGGGACGGTATATTATTTATCGGTTTAACAACGGATAAACTATCTGTAGATATAACGCTTTTAATGTTACATTCAAGAGATACATATACTTATAGCGTTGAGTATGGACGAAGTCTCTGCTGAAAATATAGATGAAAGTGGCGGTAGAGTTTCACCTGCGAAATTAATTATGGAATATGCGGTATTCCCATTATCCAGTTTCGATCCATCGGTATATATTAAATTCCATCCATGGCTTAAAAAGTCTCTTTCCTTTTCTAAATAAAGCTGCTTAAAGATGTAATTTGTTGTGTTTTGTTTACAGAAACTACTTGGTGGTCTGGTTTCAATTGATAATTTTTTGTTATATTTGCTATGTATGTGACAAATGTCAAAAGTTCCTTTTTGTTTAGGTTATGCTACAATTATTATTGTGTTTTTGACCTTCTTTGTTTTTTTTTACACAGCTAAGGTTGTTGTATTTTTGTACAACAATTCTACTTGAAATTTCTTAAGAATACATTTTTTAATTATTTTTTTTTTTGCATTAAAATAAGATATTTATTAAACAATATTGCTATGAAAGAAAAAATGAAAACTGTAGAATTTCATAGAAAATTTATACTTCAGATTATCTAATATCCTTCCATAACCTTAAAAATTTATACACGAAAAAAAAATAAAACCATACTTTGTAGTCTGAAGTCAACTATTTTAGACTTCGATACTATCTTATTTACTTATGATACTATCTCTAACAAAAAGTTACAATCTCTAACAATATTATTGGATATTACATCGCAAGATATGTCCCTACAAGCCGTGAGTGGGAAGGGTTAGTGCTAGTTTGGGGATGCATGAATGTGGCTGGACTCGGAAATTTACACATAGTGGATGGAATACTGGACCATAAAAAATATATCGAGATTTTGAAAGTCCATCTCCAACCCAGTGGCAGAAAAATGGGAATGGCTGTAAATTTTATATTTACTCAAAACAATGACCAGAAGCACATGGCGCTGAACACCAAAATGAGGCTTTTGTACAGCACCCAAAAATAGATAGAATATCCCCCTCAATTCCCAGATATATGTAAATCCCATTCAAAATCTGTGGGATCACTTGGACAGAAAATTTAGAGAAAGAAGAGTAGCATTTAAAAGTGAATTCATATTTGCTGTACAGGAAGAATGGTCCAAAATTCCAAATGAAATGCCTCAAATTTTTTTGTCGATTCGATTCTGAGAAGACTGCAAGCCGATAATAAAGAGGAAGTGAGCATATGCCAAATACCAAAAATTACAGTTCAAGTGATTTTTCAAAAATATTACTATGAAGTGAGCACTAATTTTTTGCGCTACAAAAATTGAGTTAAGTTATAAAATTATCTTTTATTCATTGGTATATGATACAGTTTTATATAAGTTTTATGTATTTAACTAAGTTTGTTTAAAATATTGACTTGAAAATTTTATGTAAGGATGAGCATTGACTTTATGAGTCAATTGTACGTATATTTATATAATACTAGAATTTTCCCGCGACTTCGTTCGCATCCAGAAAGAAATTAAACTGAATTCATACCAATCTTATCAAAACAGAAAAAATACCAACAGCACAAAATTTTCCCGTTTTACCCTGTTCCAAGAAACTTTCTTAATTTTTTCTTTCACATTCTTCTTCTCCAGACAATAACAAACAAAACATTAAAAGAAATGGGGGGTATTGGTACATACATACATATATATATATATATATATATAATATATATATATAATATATATATATATAATATATACATATATAATATATACATATATAATATTATTAATTTGTTTTGTCAATGGTTTGAATGCCAAATAGAAAATACATAGTAAAAAATACAATTACATTTTCCATTCCTGACATAAGTAATATTATTAAAATAATAGCATACCTTAAGGCAAAAAAATTAAATATTGTAATTGCTATACAGTTTTTAAGTTTTTTTAAAATTGTATTTATTTGTCTTAGTTGCGAATAAATAAGGGTTTTAAGAAGTCATATTTCCTAAGACTGCTTTACACTTGAGTTTAGAAGTACAAATGGGTGTCAATATAAACGAATGAATAAAAACGCATGAAATCATTTGTCATAATAAATTCATTGGATTCAAATTATTGGAATAATATTAATTCAAATGAATTTATTCGACTACGTTCATTTAAGCAGAACTATTTTTATAACCACGTTATTTTACACTGAAGTGATTGAAGAAAAATATATACTCACGTTCATTCATATTTTACTTAAATCCCACAAACGGCATGCATCTGTAATATACGCGTTATCACGCTTTTTATGCCAAAATCTGAAAGTTGTTAATGCCACTTCTTAGGAAGTTCCAAATATACACTTAACTACTTTGAAAGCGATGACAGAAATTCATTAAAAATAACATCTACATACATTATAATAAAAGCACACAACATTTTAAATATTTTAGGTGCGAAAATCGGAGATAAAATACACAGATTTATGATATATCAACTTACTAGTAAAAAATAAACCGTTAGATTTAGCTGAAAATTAGACATTCTAAATTGAAAAATATGCTGTTAACAATAGAAGCTGACATTTTCTCTTAATAAGAGATTACATACCATAAGTCAAAATATATTTGTAAACGAAAAAGGGCAACCAAAGCAAAAGAAAAATACGATTAAAGTTTTATGATTCAAATTATATGCATTTTATGAGGGACGTTAAAAAATTTATTTTAAAACATACTTCATCGAGCGGAATATCTTTTTTCAATTCTTAGTTTATTTTTATAGGTATCTCTTTAAAAACAAAAACCGTTAAGAAATGTTATGAGTTTATGAAGTTGACCATGAACCAGTTTGGAAGTTGGTAGCTTGTGAGAATACAGGTGTACATATTTATTTAACATACCGGTTTATTAACCTCTATGTGTGTTATTTTCAACAAGAAAGATGTCCGATTGATAAGTTGGCGAACGAAAAAAAGGCGCTAAAAGCAAATTGGCTTATAAATTAAATTCAACTGATTACGAGTTTGTAAATGTTGATTTTGTAAACTGAAATTGTTTTTGATAAGATAAGAAAAATAATAATAAATATTTTTCATTCATATTCGTGACTTTTACAAACTGATAAATGTATAAATTCAAGAGATAAGTATTAGTTTTTTTTTTGACAATTTAACACTTCTATTAATAACATTCGACGAGAATTGATAATGGTTTGGTAGATAGATAGATACTTTCCTACATTTTTTAATATCATATATCATATTAAAATTTCTATATACATACATACTTACACATAAGTACATCCAAAGAAAATTTTTAGAATCAAGAAGAAACAATTTCATTAAAAAAGAAACTCTTATGAAATAGAACTAAGTTTATTTCGTTTTTAAAATAAAAGTGCACGTTTTTGTTTTAAAACTGCTTGTTTATAAAAATTACAATGTTAAAAGAAACATTCCTATTTTGAAAATTATTTTTAAAAATGTAGCACTTTAAAAGCGAAAACCCAAAATTATTATCTTAAGAATGCTTTTTTGGTTGAGTTTTCTGTCAGGTATGTGACAGAATCGTCTGTCAGATGATTCGTTTTGACAAGCTGTTATGAATTTCGTACGATTTCCAAAATCTTTATTGAACCATTGGCACTTAATTGGATTTTAAAAAGTGGACTAGAAGTTGAAATACCCGCAAATAGAGCAATTTTCGGCAGGAGATTCAACAAAAATTATTGAAAAATGTGATAAACCAATTTTATAAAGTATATTCGAAATTGATATGGTACAATTCATAAAGTTTTAAAACTCGATTTTTCTCGCACATTTACATTTACTTTGTTCAAGCAAATCGTTTCGGTTTAGTTAATGAAATAAACTATGAACATGAATGAACATGAAATATGTTCCCTTTTCTTAGAAAGGATAAGTTTCAACAAAAACCCAGCACCTGTCGCACCTGTTGGCACTTGTTTATGGTGCTTTAACTCGGGTTGTAGTTCACGGAGTTCAGAGGGTCTACTGTGTAATTCGAAACGAAAGAAAAGATTTTGCAATATTTATGTTTATAACATGTAATTTCGAAAGCATTTTCTTTCGTTTCGAATTACAGAGTAGACACCCAGGACGCCGCAATTATACCACAATATCGGCGTTTATGGTGACGACCCAAACACTACAATATTTTTGATTCAACCAGACATCTATAAAGAACAACTTAGACTCCCGCCCGTAAAAATCTACTGTAATGATAGCATTGAAATGTCAAAGTTTATATTAAGACCATGATGACGATTAACATTTATAATTAAATTTCAACACTTTGTCAGAAACTATACTGTTTTTTTCATGCTAAGCAATTGAGTTGATAATCATTGGTCTCACTTCTTAAATAACTGAAAATCATGGTATAAATTCCGAGTCAAAAGTCTCCCTCATAATCTAATAGCTGCCTCTCGATTAAGATTACGGTCTGGCACCGCCCTCCTACATATGTATGTATGTATATAAAATGAAGAATATTTATGAGGCTTCCTAAATCTTCCAGTTGTTAGCCAGTGTATATTTTTAACGCAGATGAAACCATATAAAAAATCTATGAACGCATATGGAATATACATATTTAAAGAAATTTTACTCACCCTAACAGTGTATTTATAACAACGTTTACTTCCAAGCAATCTCCTAAACATCTCATTGAAATTTGTCCTTCAGTTTCTTTCTTAACTTTTGCTTTGCCAAAGCAGCCTATTTTCTATTTTTATTCCAGCAACAATCCTGTGCGTTGAACATTCTCCAGTTGTCACGAGTTATTATTTTAGATGCCTTAATTTATGATTTATGTCAGAAGCTCTATTTTATTTTTTTATATTTATGCTGTGTAATTTTTCGCATTCAACAAGGATCTTGATTTATGTTGCTTTTTATTGTTTAGCGCCCGCGCTTATTCATGTACTTGTGCTATGTAGAACTTTTTAAGGCTTTGTTTACATTAACACGTGATATTAAGTATGTACGTAAAAGAAACAATGCAAGGGTGAAACAATAGTGTAATATGGAATGCAATAAAATAAAGAAAAATGTATGCATTCATGTACATAAATGAATGAAGCAAACAGCGTTACCATTGGAAATGTTTAAAAATGTACACAGAAAGAGGATTTTTAAAAAGAGGGACCACGTAAAGGAGATTTAAAAGAAAACACAAAAAAAAAAGTTTTGATAAAAACTTGATCATTTGATTCCTGAGAGCATTATACATATATATAAGTACAAGGCCAATGAGTCAATGGAAAGAAAAAACATTTCCTAGTTATGGTGTTCTTGTTAGGCAATCGAATACAAACTTGGAAAGCTCGGTGGTCTAAATTAGAATACTTGACACGTACATATGTATGTCTTTATTTATTATAAACATGTATGTACCCATCAAATATTTTTCAAGATTTTGTAATGGGTAGTACTCTTTTAATGGCTTACAAAGTAATGAGTGGTACTTATTTATCTAATTATTGTGTGCTTATAATTATGGCTGTCCTGTAATGAATAAAATAATACTCTTATTTATATCATTACGTGAAAGTACTTATTGTAATACTTTCCAGTTAATAATGAAATATATCTAGAGAAAAATTCATTGATCGTGAAAATAAGCTTCGAAAACAATAAAATAACTTTGGTTTACTATAATTTTTATTACAACATTTTGTTATTTTCGCATATTCTTCAATATACATTTCACATATTTTCTTTGTAAAATTATAATTTTTAATAATCCCAAAAAAACAAGGTACCAGTTTGATAATTTAGTTACAAAATTCTATTTATTTTTATTAGAAAAAATTGCGCAATAACTTTTGAATAATTTTAGGCAAAAAGTAATCCAAAATTTTTTTTGCATATTTGTAAGCAAAAAATAACCCATTAAATTTTGAATACTTTTAGGCAATCAGTAATCTATTAAAATTTGGATATTTGTAGGCAAAAAGTATAGGGTACCGCATACTTTTTGAACTTCTCAAACAAAAATAATGGGTTATTCAGTCAAATTGTAAGTACTTACGACTGGGGATTGCATACACTTTTTTGGCAAACTTTTTTGCTGGTTACAAAATAAAAACAAAAAGACTGTTGTAAATTTAGAGATAGTAAAATTGAGCTTTCATTATTAAAAAAAAGCTATCAGCAAATTGTAATACAATCAATCAAAACAATTCATATATAACAATTGCACTGAAAACTGACGGCCTTGTGTATAAGAAAAAACTGGCAAGAAGTTAGCATAAGTGGCAAAATTGAATATGATATTAATGAGTTTTGACATACAATTAGACTTTAAAAATAACGCTGGAATTTAATAGTGGTTTAAAACTACATTATGCGCTGATTTTTAATGTCAAATTGTATGGATGAACTCCTTATCCTATAGTTCAATGTCGTCACTTATGTCAACTTCATGCCAGTTTGTTCTTACACATAAGAGTGTGAGTATATAATGCAGAAATCTACATCAACTGACACCAAACACAAAGAACGCTGATGATGAAGGTGTGGCGGCATTCGAAAACAACTAGTTGTTCCGTTCTGCTAGTGTTTGTCAGATTATTTACAACTATATCACATGTAATTTGGCTTACAGAGCGATATGAACTTTACACTAATCAAATCATAAATATTGGAAATAGAAAGTTGTTTTTTTTAAGTAAATTTAAATCGCTTCTTTACACTTTTATGCTAAGAATTTTGAAAAAATATTTATATTGTGCATACTTACACAAAAATACCTATTAAACCATATATGTTTCACCAATATATTCATATTTTTATGCCCTATTCGATTGGATTGCATAACTTTTTTTTATTAACGTATTAGTATTTCGAAACAAAATTCTGCCATTTTTTGATACATATTTAGGGAACAATATAAAGATTATTTAACTGTCAAAATCCATCCAGCCGTTTGGAAGGTATGAGATAATAAAGAAATTTATACAAGATACGTACGAAAATCGTAACGCTTACTTAGCAGTCGGGTAAAAATAAGAACAAAAGTTAATTTAAATGTTAACCTAACTTAACCTAATATAAAGGGACCTAATTGAATGAACCCAAGTGACCCGAACACTTTCTCTTTCCTCTGCAACCTGTTAACATAATTTAAATGGGCAATAATTATACATGGCGTAGCAGTAAAAAAATACCAAAATGGCTCTTTACCTGCCCAACGGTAGCACTGGAAGCAAAAAAAATTAATGAAACAAGTCACCAAACATCGCATCAGAGATGGAAGTTATAGCAGTATGATAAATTTTCAAAACTTTGAAAGTAATAAAATTTAAAGTTGATTGTAATGAATTGTCATCATCATTGAAAATAAAATATTTTTAAATCTCATCCTTACGTTTAGTAAGCAAAATCGTTGCAAATAAACATACATATATATATGTATGTATGATTACTTAATATACAATTCCAACTGCCAGTACTCAATTGTATTTCGTTCGAGTTATTTGAATAAGTTAGGCCGAAATTGCTCTAAAGAGAAAAAGTAAATCACGAACAATTGTAAATAAAGCAAAATCATTTTGTACTAAATATGCAAGTGTCTTTAGAAATTTGTTAATATTTATGTTTTTATGTGCATAAAACTTAATATTATCACAAAAATAAATGAAAAACACATTACATTACATATAGAATAACATTTTTAATAAATTCAAAACGAATTTCCTAGAAAAAATTACCAAGTGATTTCAAATCGGTAGTCATTTATCATATCGGTTTTAAACCGCGTGATTTCAATATTTTATGTGCGCAGAACACATTTTGCGTGATTTAAAATCACTTTGACAAAAAGTGATTTTCAGAACACCCCTGTATGCCTTATTAACTCCCGACCAAAAAAGAGGGTGTTATAAGTTTTTGGTGTATGTCTGTGTATTTGAGTATCTGTGTGGCTGCACGAGTCCAAGAAAAGACCAAACGGCTGGACCGATTTCGATTTTGTTTTTTCTATTTGAAAGGTGACTTGATCGAGAGTGTTTTTATCTATGTTTGAAGAAATTTTATCCAGTCGCTTAGAAGATATCACATCTATTCTAGATATATTCTGTTGTATGTTTTTGATCTAGTGGCTCCCAAAACGTCTAAACCGATTTGAATTTGATTGCTTTTTCGTTTGAAGGGTGACTTAGAGAAAAACGGTCCAGCCGCTTGGAAGTTACTAGGGCGGATCAATAAGTCCGTGACTTTTTGAACTTCCCTCGTAGTTATATGAAATGCAACACCGTTCAAAAAAACCTTCAATCAAACCAAGGAAAAGTTCGATAAATACTATGGGTAATCTGCAGCATCGATTTCAATGGTAAAAAAGTGGTTTACTGGTTTACGAATTGGTACCTCATCCGCCATATTCTCCGGATTTAGGCCATAGTGACTACTTCCTATTTCCAAACCTAAAGAAATGGCTCGGTGGAAAGAGATTTAGCTCCAACGATGAAATTATTGACCAAACACATGCCTAATTTAAGGACCTCGGAAAAATCCTATTTTTTGGAAGGGATACAAAAAATGGAGAAACGTTGGACTATGTGTATTGAGTTAAAAGGAGATTATGTTGAAAAATAAATTTTTGTTTTGCAAATAAAAAACTGTTTCATTCAAAAGTCACGGACTAATTGATCCGCCCTTGTATCATAAATTTTCGTGTTGATGAATCGATAATATCATTTGAACAAAAATCAGCCATTGGAAGTTCTGTCCGTATATGTGGCACCATAGCTCCTAATCGCGAAAAATTTGTGTTTATTATTATTATTTTTATTCCAAAATTGTTACGAGTATTATTATAACAAATTCTTCTACCAAAATTCGAAATTCTTTTTCTTGTTTTAGAAAAGGGGAAGAAATTAATCACCGAGAATATTTACATTCTATACAATTTCTAACAAAAATTCTATGAAATTCATATAAATTTCTATCAAGCAAGTCGTAAAAATGTCGACTACAAGATGCGCTTTTTTGTAATTTTGTTCCAAATTATTATCAAATATTTTCCAGAGCTCATCTATTTGAAACTAAAAAATAATAAGCATACTTTTCCATCCCAGAGGTATCGTTCTGCGCATCTTTCACAATACAACTGTGAACAATTTGAACAGTTAAAAAATAAACAACTCGACCATGTAAAATGAATGAAATTTTAAAATTAAAATTACAACAATTACAATATGCAAAAAGTAAAAATGAGGCAAAATACTTGTATAAGTACAAGAAAACGAATTTGTAATCCGAATATGAAAAAGATAATGAAAAATTTAATCACAGACCTAAATAAGCACAAGACAAAAGAGACAGACATGCACTACATACTTTACATACATACATATACTTTAAGCTCCAATTTTTGTGATAAAAAATAATAATTCAAGGGGAGGGTAAATAAATACTGGTCATGTCTAAAAGGCATAAATAGACGGGAAGGGTACTTAGTATTATTTGTATGGTTTCACTTTAGTATATATACATAAATAATAAGAAATAATTTGTCTTATTTGCATTATGATTTTGAGTAAAATAATGTGAATATGTATAATATTATAATATTTATGTATGTATGTATGTATGTATGTATGCATGTATTTACGTACTAGTGTTCAAACAAGAATTATTCGATAAATTTTTTTTATATTTTTGGTCAAACAAAAAAAATTTTCAATTTTTGGAATAACTTCCTTAGCTATGTATGTAGTTTATTTAAAAAATATTTTACATTTTAGAACTTTTATGGTAGATTTTACATAATACTGCATTTACATTGTCTCGAAATATAGTATATTTGATTAGAAATCTTTAACGAAATCTATATCGTTTACACAAAGCATTTTTTTGACAGTTTCCAAGATTTTGTATCCGAGACAAAATCCTTTGTCTGCAATTTAGTCTTGAATTTTAACGAAAAAAATGCCGACTTAGCTCATTCACACACCTCGAACAGTAAGTTGTGAAGAGCGTAGCTAATTCACTCACCTTCTATATAAATTATGTTGTAAAGGGTAGTAAAAAATAAATAATATAATATAAAAAATAAAAAATCTAGTTTTTCTGAGTCTGGAATTTCCTTTCGATGTGTGAGTGAGTTAGAGATATTTATGGCTATAAGCAGAGTAAAATCAAATTCTGTTGGGATTGATGATATTCCTATTAAATTTATAAAATTGGTCTATCCATATGTTTCTCGTTTCTTTATACATGTGTTCAATTCTATAATAATGACGTCAATATTCCCTGCCGGATGGAAAATTGCTCGCGTAGTTCCGATACCTAAGTCCAAAAATGTAAATGGCCCTGAAGATTTGCGACCGGTATGCATTCTTCCTGTAAGCTTTTATAATAGTAGGGTACTATGTTATGCTAAGTAATATGTTATTTGGCATATAGGCTTTGTATTACTTCTATGAACTAATAAAATAAAATAAATAAAATAAAATATTAGATTTTTAGTAGATTTCCTACAAAACTATTGAAAAATTAGATTTTGTTTTGTAAAAAAGTAAAAAGGAACTAGATTTAGCTCGGAATCTCGAAAGTAATAGATTTTGAGACAATCAGCCATATTTTACGAGAGTTTTGTCCTAGCTTAAAGAAAACTTGTATACGTTTGCTTTAATCTAGTATGAAATTCTCGCAGGCGAATATTCGACTCGACATACAAAATATGGGTGAATGTAAATACCCTATAACGTATAAAAATCGTTAGCAATATTGATTTTGATTTGAAATTATTTGAAAATATGAAAAAAAGAACACACAAACTGTAGCTCGTTTCTGTATTTCTCGCATCGTAAAATTTTCCGCATACAACAAGGGAATCGTAACAAAAACAGTGTAGATTGAAACACAAAATGGCTTTCCTCACACAAGTGTTTCTGTATCTTTAATTTCCAAGAACTATCTGTCATTTAAATAAATTTCCAGCAATTATTGCAAGGATGTAAGAAAGTGTTTCTGTAACAATATTTTGTGAAAATTTTCACGCAAGAACTGTCAAAACAATTTGCATTTTAAATTGGTTTCTTTTATTTTATTTTAGTGTTTAATAGCTTTATATTAAAACATTTAATTGGCGGCTGCGCATGGGTGATGATGTTTTTGCTTAACAGTCGCCGTTGAATTTTTCTTACGGCACCTTCTTTTTTTATTACTCATTTCTTATAGAAATGAAGCAAAACAAGAGTTAACTTTACTTCGCATGTTTTTATATGAAGAATTTGACGCAAAGGCCAAACTGTGGCATGTACAGCAAAACAATACTTATTAAACCTTAAAATAGTTGAAATGGAGCAAAATGAACTCTAAACATCTCAGAAACCATAATTAATTTCGCGAAACATGTTTTGGATTCAGAAAGGAGATATTCGAAATATGTATATCCCATACCTAAGTAATTTTTTTTAAATGGTCGGTGGGTCAAACCAATGATGGGCTGACGAATTGTAAATATTCTGACAAAAACATTTCGAACTAAACTACAACACAATGAATAGAGTTATTTAAAAGAAATAGCAGCAAAAAAAACTAACAGCCAAAGAAAACAAATAATTAAATTTTAAAGCAAAAAGAAAAATAATAATAATAAAGGTGAACGAACGCACGTTGTATAAAGTAAATAAGTTATAATATTTCATATTTGAGAAAAAGTTAATAAGAAAACGCAAAAAACATAATTCAAAAAAGCTCACCAACGTGAATAACGGGCGCTTACTGCTCAGAAACATAAAATGAACACCAAATTAATAAAAAAATAAAATTATCATTTGACATAGTTTCAAATGTAAACAAATAATTTGACATTTAACTTCTTAAGTGGGAATAGATTGATAAAACAGAAAGCAATAAAAAGAATTTTAACAAATATGTAATTAAATTACAAAATCCTACTTTTTGGTTCATTAAAATTTTTAAAACAAAAAAAACAAATTAAAAAGAATTAATTGTAGCCACAGATGAATGAGCTCAGTATAAGGAATGAGCAATTCAGAAATTAGTCATTCATACAGAGGTTTCAACATTTATTAACGATTGAAGACATTTTAAGAATGTGTGTGCATATTCATACATACGAGTACAGTGTACATATGAGTATCAGATTTTTCAGATTTTTGCAAGTGATTTTCAATTTAATTATTGAATATTGAATTTTAGGCAAATTAAATTACTGCCATTATATAAAAAAAAACAACAGCTTACAATAAATTTAAGTTACACCTTTTGATTCATTATGACCTAATTACCTATAGCCCGAAAAGTAAAAAATAACATTTATTAACAAAATGCAAGACCACTGAGAAGTATACATAGATATGTACTAGTATACTCTAAAATTTATTAAGGGGTTTTGCTTCTTCTGTAAAATATACTAAATGTAACTTACGTGTCCCTTATTTTATATGACAAGAATAGGAAAATATAAAGCGACACGTATAGTCTTGCGGTTCTTTAGCGGAATTTCATAGGCATAGGTCGTTTATATGCAGTCATAAAAACATTTTTAAGAAAACTGTTAATAACATCATGGACAATGCTTTGCAAAATTTATTTTGTAGAGTATTTATTAATTATGATTTTAGAAAACTAACTCCGACAATAGAAATATTTTTTTAAATTTTTTAAATTTTTTTACTATATAGATTCTCAAATATCATATCTGAAAGAAAATTATCGTGTATGATTTTAAACACGTCTGCTGTATCATTATTAATTTTTTGAAAGCGACATAACGACATGACATAATTTTCCACATTTAATTTTTACTTAAAGGTTATAAATAATTTTTAATAATATGTTTGGCTGCTTTAAAAAATATATTAATCACCTGTCTTGCGTATGTCGAGTCGAATATTCCTCTACGAGAATTCTATGCACACGTTTCCTTTAATCTAGTACAAAGTTCGCGTAGACGAATATTCGACTCTTCATGCGCAATACGTTTGGGCTTAAATGTAGTTTTCGAAAGTCTTTGCAAATACAAAAATTGAGTCACAAAAAAAATCAAGTACTAAAATCCTCGAAAATTTTGTTACTTCGGGGGAAAATAATAGTGGAATTCACTGTTCGTATTAAATTTAAAACCCTTTTAAATATACTACGATTTAACATTTTAGAAAATGACGTTGTAAAAAATGTTTATCGTTCAATTCAAACAGAGACTCTCCGAGAGTATTTGAATGCTTCTTGTTCTTCTTTTGTACTAACCAGTGATGGGAAAGTCGGTACGATCCTACTTTTTTTAACACTATTTGACATAAAAAAGTTCCGTGGTACTCCCGTAACACATTTGATACTCTCACGGCCAACTTAGAAATGCAGTCAGAAGACATAGTGCAACCCTTCACAATTAAATATAAACGAAAACCATATTTCACTCAATGAAGTTGATCTATATACAATCACAATAAAATAATAATCTATATGTGACGCGCAAAATAGAAAGGGACCTAAGGGTAAAAACCGGTTTTGTTCGGGAGAGCCATTTTAAAGATTTAAATACGTGTATCTTTGGTGTACTTCGATTTCATAAATCGCGCATATCTCTGGGAGGGAACACTTTTGGGGCATGGGATCGGTCTCATTCGATGCTTAGATGTTGTCCAAATCAAAAAAAAAAAATGGAAATTGATTTTTAGGTCCCTTTCTCTATGCGCTGTCACATATATAATCACAAATCGTGTTGAAACAACATGATTGTGATTATATATGTTGAAACAACATGATTTGTCAGTTTAAATTGCAAAAATTTTATATTAAATTCTGTCAAGTTCTAAGGGCAAAAGTAGACTTTAATAATGATATGTTAATTTGGTGTAGTGAGTTTCCCCCTGAAAATGTTTTATCTGGTAAAACCAACAGCATTACCCCAGTTTTATGATGCCTTGGTAGGCTAGTGAGTAGTGTGCTAGCCTATCAGTGTTAAGATTGTGGGTTCGATTCCCACCATAGACTCTGGTCTGTTTCACAACAACGAGTGAAGGTCTTTTTTACTATTCTCGTGTAAATTAAGTTATGATATTATTTATAATTGTATTTGTAACATTTAATAAAAAAAATTTAACACTTTTAGTTAAAATGTTTCCCAGCGAAAAGTAAAGTTTTGAAAATATTAACAACCAATATAGAGCATTGGCTGATATGGAAAAACTGAAACCATTAAGGGGCCTTTACACGGTAATACAAAATATTACGACTTTGTAGAATCAAAATATTATAAAATTCTCTCCGTGTTAAAAAAAGGGAACAAAAATCTGGAATTAGGAATTTTTCAAATAAAAATGGAACCAAAGATATTAAACTGCTGCTGGAAAATTGCAAAAAAAGATGTTTACTAATAAAACTAAATATTGGAGAAAACATTTTATTATTTCAATGTAATTTTACTACAAAATATAATTTTTTTATATACAGCTTTTTTTGATATCTCGTAATAAATTGTGTTACCATGTAAAGACACCTATAACAACAGAAAAAATGTATATGCTGTTTCTCGTCTACAGTGGCTAAAAGTAAAAACGCATTAAATGAATACATGACTACTGATAAATCGAGAGTAGCTTACGGAAATTTGTCCATACGTCACTCCTCTTGCCCAAATGTCATTAAAACCAAACAAAGTAACAGGCTTTAACTTTAACATGTACATATGTATATGCTTTGAGTTCGTTTTTTATTTCTTTGTAAATGAATTTTATATAATTTTAATGAAATTTAAATAGAAGAAATAATAATTTTTGGTACTCTCGGGATCCAAAAAGTACTCATAAATTTTTTTTGATACTGAAATGGAAATCTCATTTCCCATCACTGGTACAAATAAATTTCGCTACAACATCTAAAGGGTGTTTTTTATTGAGGTATAGAACTTTAAGTTGGCATCACTTTTTTAACTGGCGGCCATTTTGTCAGCTGTCAAGTGATTAATATTTAGTTTGGTTTGCCATTTCATCATGAACAGGTTGACAAAAGAACAACGCTTGCAAATCGTGCAAATTTATTTCGAAAATAATGGTTCAGTCCGCGAAGTTTACCGCAAGCTCCGTCCATTTTATGGTCGACAGAACAATTAATTCGGTTAACCATGGATCGTTTTCGCACTACGTTTACTCTATGTGATAATACGCATCCGCTGAAGTCGCTCGTCTACGCCAACAAACCAGAAACGTTAGGGGACTTGGAAGCCAACATTCGTGGCGTTATTGCCAACATACGGCCCCATATGCTCGAAAAAGTGGTTGAAAATTGGACCTGTAGAATTGGCTTTATTCGAGCCAGCCGCGGCGGCCACATGCCCGAAATCATATTTAAACGTTAATGGCATAAAATTTTCCTTCCAATAAAGCCAAATTGATGGACATTAAAACGATTTTCTTGTATTTTATTTCAATTCGAAGTTCTATACCTCTAAGAAAACACCCTATAATACAGTTTTTAGTAAATATAGTATGTAGATGTTGTAGGCATAGTTAATTAAAAATTTATGCATTTTGTTGTTGCCGTGTTTTAAATTTACCACAATTTAACAAAGCTACAATGTGTAAAGATCTACAATAGACAACCGTGAATACCGCTAATAATAAATAAATAAAGCTAAATATTTATCATATAGGTACATATGTAGTAATTCTCAAAAGTTTTCATAGAATACCCATATTGTTACATTGAATAAAAAATTTGTCAAGAAAATGGCAGAAACATCTGTAGATCGTTGAAAATATGCGGTTTCGAAGATTTTTGTACTTTAGTTTTCTTTTAGAATTTAATTTTCTATCACTTAAGATTGTTTTCTTCGAAGGTGCATCCGTAAACTAGATTTGTTCTCCTTGAGTGGTTGCATTTATGTAAATATAATGATTACCTGTATTTCTAGCAATAACTCTTGGCGTCTTCTACGCAATTCTAGCAATAGTTTCTGTTGTTCCGGGGTCAATTCTAAAATATAACAAGAAAAAAGTTCTCTTTTAACTTAATGATATAAATAACGGAAATTTATTTTATAAAAATGTGAAATACTATTTCCGGCAGGATTAAAAATAAACATAAAATACTGACAGCTGTTTACACAAACAGCATCCAAGAGGAAAATGTAAACATTAGATATTAAATAACGACATACAAAAATAATGGGAGCAGCGCCAGAGAAGCAAGCCGATCAATTTTTTTCGGCGGCGGCTGAAGGGGTGAAATTTATCGGCGGCGACGGCTTAGCCGCTCGCGCCGTGTTTTTATCGGCTCGCCAAAAGTGATACTTTTTCTTCGGCTACGCCGAAGAAAAAGTATAAATTTTGTTTTTATCACGTTTTTATTCTACGTACCCTATAAGCAAATTTTACTTAAGTAATAGGAAAATGATTCGAAATCGTATTGCTTGGAAGAAAAATATTATTGCGGCAACAGTCATATTCGTATTGCGGAAGTTTCTCCCTTCGGGAGAGATTGTGCGGCCAGGGAGATACTTCGAAGAGATAGGAATGCAATACTTCTAGAAGATAAAATTGTGTATTGTATTGTATGTATACATACATATGTATGTATGTATATTTTCTTGTACATGTGTATGTATGTAGCTTTGGAACTGCAGACATAGGTACATGTTCTGTATTCCACGTGAATCTAAATCGTTCGGAATTGCCATATCATTGTTGTTGTAAATGCATATTTCCAACAACAATTCTATTGTTCAATTTTCCCTATTGTACAATAATATCGCTAATGTGTATGTCATATTCGGAGGCGGCACAATATATTGGCAAATATCAAAAGACTGATTTTTATTGTGCAATCAAGACAATTGTGTAACGTGGTGGCAACATTGTTCAATGTTGTTTACTATTTCACTGTAAGGAAAATTGGGCAATATTTTCTTTGGAAATATTGTACCATTTATTGCATAGTATAGGTCAAAACGACAATAATATATACAACGACATATGCAATAATATTGTATAATTGATGGGCCGCTTAACAGAGCAATATAAAACAAAATGATATAAAACAATTTTAAACAACCTTTGACAGCTAGGAAGGTATGTATTGCGATGTGGTTCCTCAGTATATAATTTTTGAAAGTTCACATATTCCTACAAGACGTGTTTGGTAAAATACTGGATTTTCTTGCAATTTTTTATTTTTAATTTTAATGCAAGGCTTTACTTTGCTAAGTTTTGAATTTGTAGGAGTGAAACGAATTCAACTCCCAAAAACGGTACTTCCTTTTATTCATGTGGGTTTTTACTCTTTTATATAGGTTATATTCCTAATAACAATTAACTGGATAAAGGCCATGACTCGCTATCATACAAATTTTTCTTTTTTCATTAAGCTACGTGCAAATTGAAAATATTAAACTCATTTTAATAACTCATAATACCATGGAGGTGATCATGCCACTTTGAAAAAAATCGGTAATATGCATCACTTCTTTCATAAACAAGAAAACTACCTTCGAAAGATATATACATATTAACATCACTTAAACAATATTAAAAGTATTTGGCAACCATTACAGTACATAAGAAAATTAAAAAAAAAATCGGTACAAAAGAAAATGAAAAAATATCAGCGGAGCCGTACAAATCGGCTTGCCAATAAGCCGCCGATGCGCCGATGGATTCGGCGGCGGCTTGACTGAAGTAAAATAATCGGCGGCGCGGCTTGCCGCCAGCCGCGCCGACACGACTTGCATCTCTGAGCAGCGCTTGAGGGATTTACTAATGAAATAATTAAAATACACAAATTAGTTTTTGAATACATAGGAATTATTATTTTGTATACACAAAGCTTACGACTGAAACAGCTTGTTGCTTCATACTACAAGAATAAATAAAAAGGCAAAACCCACCCTCATACATTAACGTTAGCATTGTAATTCCCATTAGCAAAAGCCAGTCAACATTATTGCCAATAAAAATATGAATAAAAACTTTTTACATGAATATTGCATGCCTTAACACACAAAAGCAAGGAGTGTCCCATTTTCAAAGTACATACTCGTACATTGTATGTACTCGTATATAACGAAAAAGATAGTTGCAATATAGTATGTGTTATATTTGACTTTAAAATGCAGCAAGTGAAGGTATGCAAAACTGGATTTTAACTGAAAATTTCATCTTGAGACTTTCACTTGTTCCTCCTGAGCCATTTTTCTTCAAATTTTTCATAGGTTTTAAGTTTTCAATTAAAATTTTAATTCTTACCTGGCATCGCAAACTCATTTCGCCCCGTTGTTGCGTTTGTTGTTGATGATGTATATGACCGTGTATCCATTGTTGTTAGCATATTTTTTCATTAATTATATCATATTATTCTTTCGTTTATATAAAAAATTACCCACAAACACTTGCACATTCACTGAACACAAATTATTTTCTTTCACCTTTTTTCCGACAATTTTTTCGTTCCAATTACACTGACATTTTTCATTAATTTTCTACATTATTGATTTTCATAATCTTCTAAGGAATTTTATTTTTTCTTTTAATTTAATTAAGGCTTAATTTTGTTACAAATCGCGTTTACAATTAAAATAGTTCTCCTCTTTACGTTCACACTTTACGTACACAAAAACTATTTATTAAACTATGTATGTATTTAATTCTTGTTGTCTTCTAGTTCTTCTTTGTGTTTTCTTTCTTTTATTATTTTGACAGCCATTTTTTATGTTTGCTTTGTGATGTGGTAACAGTGTTTCTTTAAAAATCAACTCTAAATTCATTAGGTAGCACAGTTTCGTAAGGTCGGTAATCATACTCAAAGCTACAAGAATGTTTTTAATTATATATGTTGTATGTATTAACATAATATTTATTGAAATTTAGTTACATATATTTTTTTATATATATATTTGCATTATTGAATATATTTACATCTCATGTTTTTTAGATATTTAATTTACAATAGCGCAAATGATAACTTACAATGATTGTATTAAAAGAACTAATGTTAGCAAATATTTCCTCCTAAAATTGGAAAGAAAACCGTTTTACCCTACAACACAAAATTTATTTTTTAACCTTCGATTTTCAATAAATATGAGTGTTTTAAACTTATTTATTTATAAGAAATTTGTTTATATCCCTGTTGGTCTGTATTAACATAAATAGAGATTATTTAAAAAAGTATCACGAAATTATTAGATGTGCTTCCTAAATTCGCAAGACTCGTTTCTTGCAAACTATTCCAGAAATTGTTTAATCAGACAAAAGTAATAATGGAAAAAATTCGCTTGAATAAAAAGATTTGCATAACATAAATCGCTCCATTCTATAATAATTTTTTAAGGAAATTGAGGAAAAATAAAGAAAAAACGAATAGCATTTTAGCAAAAGATCTTAAAATAAACCTAAATGGCAGGAAATTTTAAGTTTTAAAGAATATTTTGAATACAACTTTTGAGCACATAATCAAACATAAATATTTCAACAAACAGATTTAGGTAAAATCTTATTCGCAATTTAACTATAATTCTATTAACCGTTTTCAATTATGTTCGGACTCTAAAATGCAACACACTTTTACTCTTTAAATCGCATTGCTTTTAATTTTTTAAAATGCAACACACTTTTACTCTTTAAATCTCATTGCTTTTAATTTCTTTATATTAATATTTTTTCATATTTTTGATATACAGAGAACTTTTTACACTGATAAAAAGCACTGCAGTTTTTTTTGTATTGTTGTAATTGGTGTAGAGACGGTTTTACCTTGTTTACTATTTCTTGCCAGCAAGTTTGTTTCTTTAGTCTTTTGTTTGCACATGCCATGAGAGACCAAAGAAAACAAAGGAAAAAACCTTCGCACAAACAAAAACCTGCAAAACAAACACAACGTATTAACAAAATAAATCTAAATATGTAATCACAATAATAAATTGACAAGGAAAAATAACAATGCGAAAACAATTGCAAGGCAAATGCATTATAATACTAAAAAGAAAATAAATAATTATAATATCTATCAATTAACAAATTGCTGCCTCGCCGAACCCAAAAGTATAAAATGCATATAAAAAACAAACAATCAAAAGAAAAATGAAACAAACAACACATACAGCATATTGTAAGCCAAAAAGCCACGACAGTTTAAATCCAACCAGCGTTTAATCCATAAGTACCTGTAATTTTAACAAAGTAAAAGTGTTAAAAGTTATTTAAATAAACGAAAACAATTAAAACAAAGAAACAATGTGGCGTTATCTAATAACAAGCATTTTGATTGTTGCTTTGCTACAAGTTTTTATAACATTGTGCGTGGCCTATGATCCGAATGATAAGAAAATAGCTTCCGTCTTACCGCCGGAAGGTATGTTCGAGGCTTTCTATCCCCGCGAAATGGATGGTGTGCCAAATAGTGCTTCCCGGCCAGCCCATGCTCATGGCTCGTTCTTTAAGCATCGTAATCCAGCCCTAGTGGATACAAAAAATGCTGCAGCCTATGGTTATCGGTTTGATGGCAAGAGGAGATTTAATTTTGATTAAAATAAAACTTAACTAAACACGTTTGACTGTTTTAAAGAGTTAAAAGAGATACAGAGAGTTTTGTTTACAAATATCAGGCATGGCAAATGAAGATTGGAAAAATGGTACTGTACTTCAACTTGAAAAGTACTTTCATAGTACCTACACGTAGTGGTTTTTTTTTCTTAGTACTTAAGTATAATTATATTAGCAGATACTTTCAAAAATAAAATAATAAAATAAAATAAAATAAAAATTATTTTTAATTAAATTCGAAATTGCTTATGATGCGTTATAGAGCAGCCTGTTTAACTTAATAAATACGTGTCTGAATCACACAGTTTTTCATTAGTAATTAGTGGTTACGCTTTCTTTTGGCACATGGCACACATGAAATGCCAGATGTAAACTCAGCCTAAAACATTTTGTTGCATTGGTGAGTGATTGTGATTATTAATAATACTGGGTTTGTGCATTTGCTTGGTTCGCTATAACTTTAAGTGCAGCCAAGTTGGAAAAGTAAACGCTAGCAAGCAATGTTGTTAGCAAATTTTTGAACCTTTAAATTGCAATTATCTAAATTTCTACACCATGTAATGTGTTTCTTTTTGCTTGTCTGTTTATACCTAAACCGCTAACATTTTATTTACCTGTCGCACTTTTATTTATTTCAATATCTGCTGCTTTAGTACCGAAATTAGATAATTTATTACCCAAAATGTGAAAAAATGCTGAAACAAATTTTTCAAGTTATACATTAATTGTAAGCAGATTTTGTAAAAAATTTCGTTCCTAAACTTTTAAGGCCTAATTAATATAAAATATTTTGATTTTATAAAAGATTAATTAATCAAATTTCCATAGAAAATTTGTTTGATACACCTCTTATTAAAAAATATTTTTTATGAATAAGGCAGTTAAAATTTTTATGAAAAATAACGAAAATGCGTTTCAAAAAATATTCTCTTTCCATAAAAATTTCAAAACGAAAGAATCGTTTGTATTTACAAAATCAAACCTTTAATTCTAAGCAAAATTTACTGAATTGTGTGCCTTTCCTAAATGCAAGGGAAATTTATATAGAAAACAAAATTCCAAACATTTTTAAAATAGAAACATATTTTTGTCACACAAATTTAAAAATAAGCTATGAAAGGTAACGTTTGACATTTTTACGCCCAAAATAAAAGTTTAAAAAAATACAAAAATTAATTTTTGTTTTCATTATAAGAAATACCGTCGTGGTATACATATTTATTTGACATTAATGGCAGTATTCTAAAAAAAACAATCGCCCTTATTGTGAATGGCGTCGTCGCGGTCACATCAAGACGACAGTAAAATACACTTAGTCAACAACAATTGGCTACTATTAATGTGCTCAATTAATTTACAAGTCCTTAGAGATTAGTAAGAGATTGTCAATAAGAGCCAATTGTTTGCCGAGATAACGAGTAGATAAGTGACAATATTTACTATCGTCTTGATGTGACGTCGACGACGCCATTCACAATAAGGGGAAATATGCATTTCAAGTGTGCTTTAGTCAAAATTTGTATTGAAATTGTAACATACACTTCGAAGGCAAATTATTTATTTTTTGAGTACAAGAATTAACGCAAAATATCTGAGTTTGCTTATTTAAAAAAAAAATACATTTATTTGCAAATTTTATCTAAGAGCAGAGTGAGTTTTTTCTAAAAATATTTTTGTTAAGTAATAAACAATTTAGTTAATTTTAATTATTATTGTTCGAACTTTCATTTTATTTATATATTTATGATTTACAACAATTATAAACTCTTTTATTATTACTCCAATATTTCACAATCCAATATTTTTAACTTGTTCTGGGATATTTTTCAAAATAAATTGTTTATTTATATATTTATGATTTAATCAGGCTAAAGTTCGTATCGCTTTGTAAGCCAAATTACATGTGATAATTATTAATGAACAAATAACATCAAAGTTAGTTGTAAATATTCTGACAACACATAGTTGAACGGAACAGCCAGCCGTTTTCGAAGGCCACTAAACCTTCATCATCAGCGTTCTTCTGTGTTTGGTCCACTGTGTGTGGTGTCAGTTGATGTAGATTTCTGCCTTATATACGAAACTTTTCTGCAAATGGAATATGTGAATTGGTTTGATTCATCGTATTTCAATTTGCTGAAATGTGTTTTTGTAATGAAGGCCCCAAAATTTACCATCACTATATTTACAACAAACGGCTGGCTGTTCCGTTCAACTATGTGTTGTCAGAATATTTACAACTAACTTTGATGTTATTTGTTCATTAATAATTATCACATGTAATTTGGCTTACAAAGCGATACGAACTTTAGCCTGATTAAATCATAAATATATAAATAAACAATTTATTTTGAAAAATATCCCAGAACAAGTTAAAAATATTGGATTGTGAAATATTGGAGTAATAATAAAAGAGTTTATAATTGTTGTAATATAAAATGTTTAGTGTTTAATAAAAAGTTGTTAATAAAAAACTGACCCTGCAACCAAATAAAATTTCTAAAAAAAAATTCCAAACAATAGTTAATCATAAGTTTTTATTTTTGTTTCAAAAATGGCTTAATATCAAAAGAAATAGTATGTTTGTTTAAGGATTAATTCAAAATACAAAATAATGAATGAATTATGAATTTGTATGAAAAAAACATTAATTTTCAAAATTTTGTTTTCGTTTCATTCAGAATTTTATGTATGTGTAAGTATGTTGTTTCTAATTTTTTTTTCATTTCATTAAACTAATTTTCTTACTTTCTTGATGAACAGTTTTCATATGATGTTTATATTCTTGAAGCGAATTTGTCATATATATTGATTTTTTCATTTTCTTCTTATCATGTTGTTTTGTATTGTTATCCAATTCCTCTTTGCATTTCTCACATTCGAAGACAAACTTTCCTGCATGTTTATCAGTTTTTAAAATATGTTTTCGCAAATTTTCCCACGTTGTGCTGCGCAAATCACAATGTGGGCAAGCATAAGGCTTTTCCCCGGTATGCCGACGCGTGTGCCTTAATAAATGAGTTTTAGTTTTCGTCCTGAACGGGCACTGATCGCAAGCAAAACGTTTAAGTTCGCAGGTGGGCGTGTGGAAATTGAGATGCCTGAAGGAAAGAAGGAAAAAATGTGTAAAATTTTAATCACTTAAAAAATATTAAAATATAAGAGAAATTAAATCTTAAGAGTTAAAATCAGTCCAAGCGCTAATGTCGTTTACGTAATAAAGTAAAACTGACTAATTTTAAATTTTGTTTAATCTTAATGGAGTGAAAACTTTTTGCACTGTGGATTAATGCTTGTTTTTAGGTTTTTTCCCTTTATCTGGTCAGAAAAGCCAAATGAATGCCAGCCACCAACGCAAAATACACAGAAAAAGCTATAGAAAACCAAAATTTTTTTAAATTTCAAAACTTTAAAGCCACAATAAAGCAGGAGTGAGAGTAGTTTTTAGATTTAGTGAACATTTTATAAGGCATATAGACATTGCTTCACAAAAAAAAACAGTAAAATTTTCAAATTAAATAAAGACTTTATCCCCCTGTTTCTACAAACCATACAGCGACTCGTCTAGAAAAAAATTAATGTGCTTCCTTTCATATAAATTTTCTACTCCAGACGATCGTCCGCATTGTGGAAACATACCCCATAAATATACTTCGGTATTTCTTATATTTTTTAGTGATTCCTATACAAATTCTGAAAAGTATACATTCGGGTCTGTTCTATATATAAGCCGAATCGTTTTTCAAAATGAGTAAAAGTTTATTTCGTGTTCTACAAATTACGCGATTTGGTGACATTCGAAATTAAGTTGAATAAAATATTTTAACGTCAAAGACAGTTGTTAATAAAAGAAATCATCACAATTTAAATAAAAAATAATCATTTAAAATGCCCGGCTCTACATCTTTGCCATAAAAAGTGTTTTCATTCATACAAATAATTTTTCTTCGTTCTTGAAGTAAAACTCGAAACAAACGTTGGAGTGTTTTTGAAACTAATTTTGTACATTTAAATTTATCAAAATGCATGTAATTTAGTTATAATTTGGGATTAAAGGCCTCAAATTGTTAATGCTAATTGATTTTTGAGGTTTCTTCAGGGATTTATTGGAATAATACCATATTCGATTTACTTTCGGCCAGGTATGTTTACTCGATTTAAAAACGAGTAAAACTATCACCCTTATCGGGAATAAAAGTTCACGTGAAAAGTGTTCCCTTTCCCTAAAATTGTGATCGCCAATGTATGCGTTGTTGTTGTATCAGTATACTATTTTCTAATTTGTTCGCCATTTTTTTGTTCACGGAAATATTTCACGTGAACAAATTGTTCGCCTTTTATTCCCGATAAGGGTGTATGTGAATTCGGTTTAGAGAACATCAAAATTTTTATTTCGTTTTGAAAACGAGAAATTTGCTCGGATTCGGTTTACAGAACAGGGCCGAATCGGCCCTTTTTATTATAACTTCTTCATCTGAGATTAAGGGCCTGTCCCACGATGTCGATAACGTTCGACTTGTAAAGGACAACCAAAAGATCGGAATTTTAAGTCCAGATATTTCATATTATATTTGGGTTCTTTGGAAAATCCAATGGTAGCAAGAGTCTTAATTTGTTCCAGTAAAAGTTAAGACTTTCTTTGACTTCAGGGAAAATAAATGGGTGGGCAAATTTAAGGATAAGAAGTAAATTAGCTTAAAAACAATGTAAAGTAGAAATATGAGTATTAATAATGGAATATGATGTCGGACAAATGTCCACCTCTAGCACATCGGCCTACGTCCGCTCTTTCCACAAAATTTTTAACCACATTTTGCAACAAAGCTTCGCTTATCTCTTAAAATCACCGTCGAATTTCATCTCTCAGTGGGTCAGTTGTTTGTGGTTTGTTCACGCAAACCCGGTCTTTCAAATTTAAATTCACAAATTTCATAATTAAAATTTTTTGTTCAAGAGTGTTGCGCTCCATGGTTAAAACTTCCCAACTTTTTACTAAATAAATGTCAAAGTATGACAGTCCAATTCTGGACATTTCATCCTTTGACAGCCAATTTACTTCCTAGCCTCAAATTTGCACACCCTTTATATGGACTCGCAGTAAGAGAGAGTAATAGAGAGAGAGAGAGAAAGAGCAAGATGAATAGTTGGCAATAAGAAAGATCAATAGAGAGAGAGAGAGAGAGAGAAAGCAAGATGAATAGTTCGCAATAAGAAAGATCACTAGAGAGAGAGAGAGAGAAAGATACATAGAGTATTCCCTAATCCATTTACTTATGGCTCGATTATGGATGGAGACCAGGTTTAGAACTTATATTTCTTATATTCTGAAGCCTTTTATCATAATCATATTTTCGATAACTTTTTGGCATTTATGTAAAGTTGCTATACATAACACAAGTTTTAATTTCAATTACGTTGCCTGTTGCCACGGCAACTAAAGTTTTGCAGCCATCCATACTACAGGCATTGATCAATATGAGGACTTCCACTCTGCAGCAAAAAATTTCACAGTTCTGCAAAAGTAAATTTAAAACAGCCAAATGATAAAAAAAATTAAGAAAGCAGTGCAAAGAGTTCCCTAATTTTCCTTGCACTGCCGAAGCCAATATACAAGTTATAAAAAGCTTTCTAAGGAGGGTAACTTTAAGCCTGCACAGTAACATGTTTCAATACAAAAAATATCTCATGCCATTGAGGCAGGCTTAATTAGCAACAAATAATGTTGCTGCGTGCTTTGCCTCCTCATTTTATAAATATGTGTGCGCGGATGTGTGGCTGTGAATTTGGCAAAGGGGGCATATGGTACAACGGCGGTTGCTGTCTTTAAATGACCATGTTTCTTTTTTACAAGCACTAAAGGATTCGCAACAGCATCTTCCTCAACAAGAACGTGAGTTTTGGCGTTTGCGTTTTGTTGTTTTATTATCTGCTTCTGTGTTTGCTGAATTTCAAATCGATTTCAGTGGAATTGTAGAATTTGATTTTTAATTGAATTGAAGTCAGAGAAAATGGGCATGAGGAAGAGAAAGATCGTTTGAAAAGTGATTAAATTGAATTACGCAATTCATGATTATGAGTCGAAGTAACAAAACAATTGTTTTGCTGTTTGCTGTTGTAAGGCAACATTGTTCCGCCATAATCATCATTGTCATCATTATTCTAGATGCAGACAATTGGCGTCGCTAGATGTCAGTTGGGCACACGCACTTATAGGCAACCAAAACCCATGCCAAACTAAGTTATTTATGCAAAAAAAGAAAAATTGTAATATAACAAACAATGCATCCAAAATCAACTATTTTTCATTGTATAAAATGTAAAAGCAACACATGAACATGTAAAGATCAACATATTTCAAGGTTAAATTGGTTACAATAACCACCGACCGCCACCGCATTTCAAAAAAAAAAAAGAGAAGAGAATCACTACAATTACATAGATTGTGCTGCCGCATACACAAAATGTAAGAAAAGGAGCTGGTCATAAGAAAATGTTGCAAACAGTGTAAGAAATTGAATTGATTTTGCTTATTTCAACATCAGGGCGGACAGCAAGAAAACGATAGTGCAGAGCTGGACTTTTGAGGAGGGCTTTGACGGGCCTCAGCTTGCGCAAGTAAAGACGGAAAGAAACTCTAAAAAATTATAACATTATGGAACATTTACACCTGCATGAAATCCAGTAGATTTCAATTGACACCTTTACCAAAATCGATACTATTTTTTGATATTTATTAAGATTTCGTATCCAAAATAAAAACCATCGAGCGAAATTTTTCCTTAAAGGCCATGATTCACTATCCTACACAATCGAGCGATCTACGAAAAAATACAACCCTGATCTGTTGAATTGTTTTTGTCTTTTGAAAATGTTCATAGACTTCATCATACCAGGGCTGTATTTTCTCAAAAATCGCACGATCGTGTAGGCTAGTGTATCACGGCCTTAACTAAACCTTTTGAGGTACAGAGGTTTATCTTTTATAGTGCGTTTACATTTGAGCAAAATCTACTACTTACGAGACTTCGGGAAAAATTTAGTCCAATACAAAACTAAATATACTTCGCCTTTGGTTTTTGTCGAAACCTACTTAAAATCTAAAATCTGATGCAACTATGGCTTTTTTTCAAAACTCTACTAAAAAGTGAAACTCTGTACTTAAAAGGGTATTTGAATTGGCAAGAATGCAGTTGTTTGGTTTTAGTTTAGGAAAAATTCCAGTCAGTGGTTTTTGTTTTGGATACGAAATCTATGTGTAATTTTTTTAAGTCATGGAAAAACAAGTATAACCATATACGGACCACTACGTGATAAAAGGCCAATTTTTCCAAAAAAACTGTTCATTTCCTCAGGCTCATATCTTGCAAACCGTTCGGAATTTTGCAGCCAGGCCCACGATGATTTTCGTTTTCGAGTTGTCGCATACCTAACGAAAAACAGCTGATTTGCGGCCCACTAACAAAATTTATCTCGACAAGTCGACAAGAAAACGATAACGTAAAACTCTACATACAAATTTGCGGCCCGCTAAGTAAAAACATATGGTATCTAAGAGAAAACAAATGTCAAAGAAGTCACTTATTTTTTTATTAGCGACCAGTGAAGTGCAATTTGAAAAAAAAAATTAATTTAAAAAAAATGGAACAATCTAAATGGTAAGTAATATATTTTTTACATTTACATACATTTATATATACATATATTCATATAAATGTATAAATATATATGTATATGTTTTTAAAAAAGTGGTACTTATAAATATTTTATATTGCAGCATTAAGAAGTCTACACCAGGACAATTACAAGCTCTAGGTGAACATATGGAGCAAAATCCGTAGTTCGCTAGAGGCCTTTTTGTATTTGGAAGTAGTAGGATGTCCCTTGAAGAGCAGTGGAATCTACTAACAACCAAATTAAATGCTATGGGTCCGCCTCTACGTTCTGTTGTTGAGTGGAAGAAGGTAAGTAAAATTTCATGTTTTAATACTTATGTAAGTGTGTACATACGAGTACATTAACAAATATTTTTATAGACCTGGGCTGACTTGAAATTCCGAACAAAAAACAAGTAGCGGAAAATAAAAAAAATATGAATGCAACTGGTGGTGGCCCGTATCGTATGAACCAGTTGTCTTCAATTGAGAAAATAGTTGACCGAACTCTGTCGCTTTCCAAATCTGCAGCACCAAGTGGGGATGTGTTTGGGTACTCAAAAGCACACTGTTCGCAGACTATTGACTCAATAGATGACTGCTTCATAGCGCTTACGGATTCACCACCAAAGACTAGCAAGTCAGTTGCAGTAATTACTCCCACCAGGCAGCATCAAAATAAAGGCACTGAAAAAAACCAGCCACAACAGCAAACACAACAACAGAAGAGTTTTGAGGTACGAGGTATTCGAGGTATTTCTACAGCCTCTTCATCATCACTTAAAAAATATACTGCCACCGATATTTCCATCGCACTTTATAAAAAAATAAAAATTTTGGAACAGTTTTGCTTAAAATTTTCTGTTTATAATATTTTTGTTTATTTTTTTTTTTTTGTTTACATTTCTTCTGTCATTAAGCACATCGTAAAGTACTGTAGAGTTGTAATTTTAAAACTAGATTTTACTTGTTTTAGCGATTTTTTATTTAAATAGCCGATTAATTTCTGAATTTATTGATATGGTAACAATAATATTTAAATGGCTTACGTTGCACACGTAAGGCTAAGCGAACGATAAGTAGATAGATAGGGGGCCTCACAGACGAAAAAAAGTGAGTGACTGAGACGACTACTCGAACGAGTCGAAAGCAGTTAGTGGGCCTGGCTATTGATTTACTCTCTGAGGCAAAGTTGTAGCTCTTGTCATAAAGAACAATTAAATAAACCTATAAAATCAAAAAACATTCATCTTCCAGATCAAAATCGCAAGAAATTTAAACAAATTGGATCTTTTTTTTACATTTTTTCCACTGTTCAGGTCCATAGGTAGCAAACCGTTCAAAATTCAAGGAAACAATCAACTACAAAAATTTACCTAAGATTATAAATAAATGTACAAGAAATGTTGGTGTAAACAGTATAGATTTTGATAAGGATGCCAATTGAAATTTACTAGATTTCGTGCAGGCGCAAATATCCAGTTTATTAATACTGTTTGTTGTGGCTGGAGCATAATTTGGTATAGAAGGTATAGATATTGATACAAATAAACGCTGGTAGTTGTGTTGTGGAAACTATTGTGTCTGTTATTTAAGCTTTTGCTCGATCTTATTCGAATATTCGAAATATATTGGTTAGCCAGCGCCTTATGAATCAATAACCTCCCTTGAAAACGCACCACATCGTTAATACGACAATCTGAAAACTTAACAACATGATCATCATCATCATCGTACGCCTCATCATTTGTAACATGTTGAACAGCACCGGCAATTACGATGGAGAACTGAAAAGTTTCTTAGGGTCTAACGCCTTGAAAAGCAAATTTAACTGATACATTAATGATGTGCGTGATGATAAATTTTAAAATGTATAACCCAAGATACAAACCAACGCGTTTAACAGAGCTTTGTTAATAAAAAAAAAACAGATCTCTGTTAAATATTAAAAATAAATTTTTTCTCATAATATGGGCTTGATTTTTAAGCAAAATGGACCAGAAAATTGAAGCCAAGTTTCTTCTCTACCCTTCTTTTATTTATATATAATAATTTATATATAATACCAACGATACGTAAATTCCATATCTTAACCCACAATCATAATATGGATGTTGGATATTTTTGAAGTATTTGTAGAAGATGGGGAGAAAAAGAATATCGAAGGAGATTCCTTGACGTCTCTAGATTAATGTCCAATAGTCGAAAGTCATAACATCCTGTTTTTGTAAAAAATACAGCACAATTTCTAAATAAATTAAGCATAAGGCAAGAACTCGGCTTAAATTTTCTGGTCCATCAGGAATTAAGTCCATTTTGTGAGCAGAAACTTATATACATGTAATATGTCATTTACATTATCTCTAAATCTAATGCTTACGAGACTTTGAGTTAAATCTAGCTGCTTTTCACTAGATTTCCCATACAAAACATACATCTAATTTGTGAGTAGATTTGTAGGAAATCTACTCTAAATCTAATATTTTTATTTTAGTTTTATTAGCCTGTACAGCATATTTATATAAAAGATGATTGCATTAGCTGCGGTCTGCTTAAAAAGGTGTGCGAATTAGCTACATTGCAGTTGTTTGGTTGTAGTTTTGGAAATGTTTCCGTTAGTGTATTTTTTTTTTTTTTGATAAAAAAGTCTTGATAAATGTAAAAAAAACTTGGTGTAAACGGTATAGATTTTCATTAAAATTTTAACTAAAATCTGCTAGATTTTGTACAGGTGTAAATGCTCTATAAATTAATATGTGGTTTATAAATTAATGTTGATAACACTTTTTTAACCGGCGGTCATTTTGTCAGCTCTTAAGTTATTCATGTTTAGTTTGGTTTGGCATTTCAACATGAATATACTGATGCTTGAACAACGCTTCCAAATTGTGCAAATTTAATCATGGTTCTGTTCGAAATACATATCGCGTACTACGTCCATTTTACGGTCGACATAATCGTCAATCAGAGCAATTATGTAATTCGATTAACTATGGAACGTTTTCACACCGCGTTTGCTCTAAATGATAAAACGACTCCACAGAGACGTCGTACAGTACGTACAGAAGAAGTCATTGCTGCTGTAAAACGTAGAGCAGAGGAAGACCCGAATAAGTCTATCCACCGCTAAACAGCCATGATTACTGTATTCTTCTTCAATTGAATAACCATGATGTGCAGGAGCTGTGGTTTCTACAAGACTGCGCAACATGTCACACAGCTCGTGCCACAATTGATTTATTGAAGAAAACGTTTAGTAACCGCACAGCTTCACGTTTCAGTTCAGTGAACTAGCCACCAAGATCGTAATATTTAACGCCGCTAGACTATTTTCTGGTGGGATATGTGAAGTCGCTAGTCTACGCCGATAAGCCCGAAGCGATTGACCACTTGAAGGACAAACTTCGCTGCGTTATTATCATCGAAATTTGGACCTCCAGATTAGACTGCGTCAGAGCCAGCCGTAGTGGTGATATAACAGAAGTCATATTTAAATTATAATGCCAGAATAAAGTAAATTTCATGTCAATTTAAAAAATTAATCTTTGTTTATTCCAATTTTACAATTATATAACTCTATTAGAATCATCTTGCCCCGATTTCATTACGCTAATGAATCAATAGAGTTAATTATGATACTGTCACCGATTAACTTATCCCTCCCAGAGAGTGATCTCTAGAAAACCTATACTCGTATTACCGGTAGCTAAGTAAACTGCTGTACTCTATATTATTTACAGGAGCACTGACATTTTGAGATTGGGTGGGAACTTTAAGGTCTGTCTTTCTTATCCAAAAAGATTAACTTTATATAGGGTTAACCATTTTTCAGTTTCAAAAGTATAGTTAAATAAAATACACATAAAGTTGTGATTTCGATGAAACTTTTATTTAATTATAATGCTTGGACCTTGCCATTACTTAAGAAATAAACAATGTCCTTATATATCATATATGACCGCCTCTAGATTGCTTGCAGAAGTCAATCCTTTCATGATAGTCTTCGACCACTTTTTCGTAAATTTGGGACGGTATCTCGGCAATAGCTGGACGCATGTTGGTTTTCAAATGCTCCAACGTTACGGGATTGTTCGCGTAAACGCGGCTTTGTCGTAGCCCCACAAAAAAGTATAACGTCGTCAAATTGCATGATCTTGGTGCTCAACTGACGTAACCAAAAAGAGACATTACGCATTATGGAAACTTTCTTTGCAATAAACCCAACATCAGGTATGTTGTGCTGCTCGTGGCATCATTTTGTTGAAATCACATATCGTCCAGTTCATTATCTCCAATTTTAGATGAAAAAAGTCACTTATCATATGGCCATAGGGCTCTTCGGATTATCCGCCACACTTTCACCAACAGCAGAGATATTTTAGGCAGTGCCTACATTGCGATAATGCACAGGCCCGACCATATCTGTAAACTTTCTAGGCTCTTAAAGTTTCTTTATAATCTTGCCAATTCCTTGCACAGTAGGTCGGTTATGACGATCGTGCTCGAAAAGTGCACTGCTCTTTTGAATCACCACTTTTGTAGTAAGTTGTAATTATTTTTACCCCTTCCTCAGATATCCATTTACAATCGAAATCGTAAATGACAAACACAAGGTGTATATAACCAAATGGCAGCGCTACTTCAGCTGATAATTTTTTGCTCTATGTGCTTTGTAGCTGTAGAATGTCAAAAACTTCGAGTTTAAAATTTATTAACGCACTAATAATCCCAAATTATTATTTTACTTATTAAGTAAAATATTTTTGATTAAAAATACATTGAAATTGATTATTGAGGGGTTTAGCTGGATCCTATGCGCATTTCACTGTTGCTAATGCAGATCATCAGGGAACCTTTACCCAAAAATTTCTTAGAACAACTAGAGTTAATATGTTAAACTTTCATTTAAGCAAATGAGAAGTTCAACAAATAATAAAGTTGAAACAAGAACTCAATAATCAACATGTTCTTTATTTTCTTACTTTACCATTTCTACATTGGCTGACTTTTTTTCAGCTTCAGATTGTAGTTGTAAGAGTATGTAAAGAAAATAAATGTAAATAACAACAAAAGCTATTCAAGAATAGAGTGTTGCCGCACAAGTATTTTTTTCGTTTTGTTTCACGTTTGGTATAATTATTTTTGTGCTTTTGACATTCTTCGGTTCTTTACACAGCTATGGTTGCCGTATTTTTGTATAACAAACCCTTATGCAGTCACCTGTATTTAACAGCTGACAGCCTTGCCAGACCGGCGAGTTTTAAACCATTAAATGAATAACTCTGTATTAGCAACCCTCCGTTACTTTAAAAATTCACCACAATATGCCAAAAATTTGTTGCATTGCTGCTTCTGCAAAGCCAGATTGCTCAATATAATTATTTATGTTAGAATACTCATTGACTCTCGAATTATCAGTTGTTCACTAAGAACTTCAAACGTCTGCTCCCACCATTAACTAAAGAGATCTTTAAGGCTGAAACAACTTTTCGGTGCACCCTCGCCTTGATAAAGCTCAAGAGTGTACGCTGTTTTAACGTATTTAGATTATTCGTATTGGATATTTCTTTTTTTTCTTTCTCGTATACAGTGGCAATTGCATTTAAATGCAATTGGCTGGCTAGTTTCGTTTTATGTTGCTTTTGATTATTTTCGTTTCTTTGCCTTTAATGTTTTCCAACTCTAAACATGCATAATAAGTTTTGCAATTCTCTTTTTGGTTTTTTTTTTGATTATTTTCTTAAATGCATCGGACTACTACATAGTGGATAGTATTTGTGTGTTAAAGGAATTTTTGTCGTATTGTTGTATTGATGGTGGGGTTGTGTCTGTGTAAAAATTCACAGAACATATCAAAGCGATCGATAAGTCACGTTTCTAGAGGCAGAATGACTTGTTGTTATTATTGTTGTTTTGCGTTTTTTTATGCATTTCGTTTCGTTTATATGTGGATTTTTTTTTGGCCTTTGTTGCATCTTTCAACTTTTAAAGGACATTGTCGGCATTTTAATCTTCAGCTTGGGTTTTAATGTCTACCATATTGATTTTTTTTATTTCGGCGACAGTTTTCGTATTGATGTTGTTGTTGCTGTTATATTTTATTTAAAAAAAAAACAGTGGTCGAAATATCAGCAATTTATAGATCAGTTGAAATAAATTTATAAAACTGCGTGTTTAAATGTGATTTAGTTTTTTAATTGTTTGAAGGAAATTTTCAAAATGGAAAAAACCAACGGCCGGCTAGCCAGCCTTCATTTTTATAAGGTTCCGCTCAAAAGAGCGTATACAGTAAATTATGAGTTTAAATATGACAAAAAGTATGGTTGGTTTAAGTCGCTTCAAACTGCACGTAAATTTTATAGTTGGTAGTCGCGAAAAATAACTGTGAGCCAGAGAATTACAAAAAACTAATGGAAATCGCGGATTGTAGGGTCGAAGATATCAGTGGTTTTCGTTTAAATAAGTAAAGTGGCAAAGTATTGTTAAATGAAGGGTGTCACCATAGACCTAAATTTCTCCAAATGGAATATAAGCTTTTGCTCGCTAAAAATCCTGTAATTTCGCCAAATCTACGAGTATGTATGGTTTCATATTAAAGTCTCTTTAACTAAAAATCGTTTGAAAGCAAACAAAGTACTCGTATTAAATCAATTCCATTTAAAAACTTACCTTTTCAAATGTAATTTACTCTTGCCCACATAACTACAACCCGCTTTCGTGCACTTGAAATTTTTGACTGAATGTGTATTTAAATGTATTTTAAGCAGGGTTTTTTTATCCGAAGCATATTTGCAATTTGCAAATGTACATTTGAATAGTTGACGGCCTTTTGCTGGCTGCGGTACATGATGTGTCACGTGGTGCCTGTTCAAAGTATATCTGAAAAAGAAAATTTATTAAATTTGGAACAACACGTATTACTACGGACACTTGAATTAAACACAAAAAATTTGCATTTTATTACCATCAAAATTAGACCTAAAATTTTAATTCGCTTACTACTCGTATTTTTTTTTCTTGTTTGTTTGTTTGTTGTTGAAATGTTTAATTAGATTAAACTCAAGTTATTAGAAATTGTAAGCAAAATTTTGCTAGTCACGTTTATTTTTGGAAAGAAAGCCGCACGTGTCGTTAAAAATTTCAAATTCAAATCCTTTTACTCTTGTTGTCTTCAGCAGTTTAAAGAGAAAGGGTAGGAAATAGTGTTTTGACTCTACAGTATTGACTAATTTAAAAATTCAAATGGAATACAATGACGATATGAACACAATAAAGTTGAAAACTTTGCACCAGTAAATTTTTTACGAAGAAGTTTAGAGAACAAAATCAATAAAATTTATTTACCATTTTAAACTAATGAAAATTAAAAGAAACAAAATTGTGTCGAATAACAATGAAATAACAAAATTTGTTTTTGTTTTCAAAGTAATTTGAAGAACGAACATATGCAGGGCAATCATGAATAAAATTCTCTTTTCCAATTAGAATTTGTTGTTTTTCCTATTATTTGCTATTAGTTGGAATTGTTCCCCGGGAAAAATTTCTTGTGAAATTTTATTCATAATTGCCTCTATATTCCCTGGGAAACAACAACCAGTGAAGTCCTAGTCTACACGGAAATACAGCTTGACGTGATTCATTTTATATATCTCATGTCCTTAAATAAAAATAATCTAAGAATGCCCATGCCCATCGCCTTCCTCACAGGACCTTGCAGGTTGAGAAAACACCTCAACAGTAAGAGTTTGCAGTTAGTGAGGGTTGCAGTTGATGCTGATTTTCAGATTATGAGGATGAAACTCCATAACACATCCTGAAGCACTGCAAAGCTTTGTGCCACAGAAGATATAGCCAATTGGGCAAACATTTTTTAGAAGATTGGGAAATCAGTGGCAATCTTAAGATTCTGCAGGCAAGAAATACAAAAATATATTTTTCGTCTCTTTCTCTTACAATTTACAATTCACTCCATTCATTCATACATATCGATGGCTTAATATAACAAAGGCGGAACTCGAATTTTCTATGTTTTATAGGAGAAGCAAAAAACCTAATGCCCCTATCAAGGTTCTCAACTAAATTCAGTTTGGCCATCTAAGAGTAGACCATCTTTACACACGACTAAACTGTGTTTTGGTATTATGAATCACAACTGTTTTTTAGTTGAAATTTTCATCGCGTTGCCAACTTAAAATATCAAGTTTGACAGAAAGCAATTAATTTGTGTGAAGATTGAAAAAGCACAAAGTTTTAGAAAAAGTATTGTTTTTAGTGTTTTAGTTCAAAGAAATCATACCAAATGGATACAAATATGTATGGATTTATTTTATGATGAAGAAATTGAAGTCGCAAATATAGATGCGATATGTATCAAAAGAAAAATTCGTGATGATTCGAACCCTCTTGAACTATACAATGCAAGGTAAGGAATAATGAACTAAGAAATGAATTTAAAAAATAATTTTGGAAGAGTTTTTAGTAATTTACGACAGAACAAAGAAACGTTTAAAATGTGGTATCAACAAGAAGAATGGAATTGCTGCGCGACACCTCTTTCCACAACAAGTTATTTCAAGAAATGGTGATGTTGATTGGCCTCCACGGTCGCCTGATTTGACTGCTCTTTGTGACTTCTTTTTGTGGGGATATCTGAAAAGCAAGGTTTATGCAAACAAACCAGAAACGCTTGAGCAACTCAAACAACATTAATGAAATACCGCGTGAAATGTATGAGAATGTAATGTAAAATGTGATCAAAAGGGTTCGCATTTGTGAGACTAACAGATGGGAACATTTATCTGATATTGTATTCCATATATAATTGCCGACATTAAATAAAACATTTGTCAATATAAGATCCATTCTCTTTCATTTAATCAAAAATTATAAACAAACAAAGTAGTATACCTTACCGGCGGACACCCTGTATGTATAAATAAAAATTTGTTTATATCAATCAGGATACCAGGTCTCTCAAAAATAAAGTTCTATTTCCTTACTGCGTTAAAGAACCGAGTCTAAGGAGGCGAGAGGTATGTCAATAGGTAGCATAGCTCTTGGTTCTTCAGTCACTATACTGCTGCGTAGAAGATTATGCAATATTAAGCGTTTGCGTCACTGCAGTGATTCGCCAAGCAGACCTCTTATCCGAAACTAGATAAAAAAAGTTTTAAACCCCAAAATCAGTGTAGAAAAGATCATCAATAATTGTATAAAGCCTGGAAAGTCTTTTAGTGAAGATTCTAACCCTTAAATTAGGAGATACCTAAGGCTGCAAACGTAAAAAACTCAATGGGTGCTAAAACTAAAGTCACAAGATGATAGTCAGAGGTTCGACTTCATAAATCAGGCATCATCTTGTTTTCAGATGAAACTCATTTCCGTCTTAATAAGTACATAAATAAGTAGAAGTTGCCGCTACTGAAGTATTAACAAAACCAAAACACAGGCATCAGAAATCTCCTCCATTCATCTTAACATCGTGTTCACACCTGATGAATTTATATCATGATGAATGTCTAATTGATATCATGATGAAAATTCATCAGGTATAGACTCAATTTATTAATAATTTAGCAGCGTTATGAAATAATCATCAGAGCTCACGGCCTGATAAATTCATCTTGATATCAAATGCCATTTTATATATTCCTGTGCATTTAACGTTTATTTATTAAACAATTTTCGTTTAAAAAAGACGGCACAACAATTATTTGTGACTAAAAAATTAAACAACACGCAAATTATATATTTTTGGCAAGTATTTTTCAAATACTTGTTTGATTCATCATGATATTAATGAAAAAATGACAGTTGCTGCGCCGGCGTCATATTACGAGTTATGATATAAAATTGTCAGGTGTGGACACTATGTAAGTGACCTTGTGCATGGGCTGCCATGTTGCCGCCGATCTGTCATAAGAACTTTTAAATGACGATTAAATGAATCACGCCAATCACGTTTACATTTGGATGATATTATTTTTGAGAGAAAAGTTCCCAAATTGTGTATTGAAATATGTAAGTATTATTATTTTTAATAGATCCACTATATACATATATGTAAGTATATATAAACTTTCTTTTGAGATACCCTGTATTTTTTCAATTTGTTTATTTGAGCGAGATTAAAAGTTCCGAAAAGTGGGAATAAGAAAGTAATATCTAGCAGAGATAGTCGTGTACTAAGTTCTATGATTTTTCGCCTTAATTTTTTTCCATTAATTGTAAAAGGGGTCTTACTAGCAAAACACCGAACTATAAGCAATTTATGCACTTACATATTGACATATGTACTCGTATGTATGTATGTATCTTAAAACCTTCTCTACTTAGTAAATCCTTTTAACTTTGTCTATACACTCCGATTAAAACTCTTTTATAAATAAATCCACCATCCAAAAACGCATAAACCTTGCTTAGTAGCAAAAGGAAGAGATAAAATTTTATGTTAATACAGAAGCAAGAAAAAACGAATTAAATAAAACAAAAAATAAACAAAATTAACTGAAAAGCATCTCCTCTAATAAAGATTAGCAAAACACACTCATCCAAGTACAAGTATATATAATGAGATCCTCCATTGTATTTGTCACAAATATATGACGTTGTTTTGCTGCACTTTTTCCACTAACGACCTGAATGTCTTTTTGAATTTTATTCTCTACATTTTGTTGTTGTTGTTGTTGTTGTCAAACGCTTTGGAAAATGATGACATTTTGGTTGGTTGCGCTCGTATGGTTTTGAACAAAACAATTCAACTCTCGTACTAATTCACCAAAAAAATATGTACGAGCAGTAGTTATTTTTTGTTGTTAGTTACGGACGGGCATGTACGAATGCATGTTTGTGCATGTTAAAGCATTATCCCTTTTTCCGTTTTGTTTTGATGTCGGTGTGTATGTGTGTGTGTGTGTGTGTGCTCTTGTACGATGGTGATGAAAATAACGATAAATTTGTAAAGTTGTTATTGTATGCTTCAGCAGAAAGGTAGTTTGTATCTATGATGGTTACATCAGGTATTTTTTTTCCTCAAACAATGAAGTAGCTTAAATCAATGTTACTGGTATGTATTTAGTTTATTAGAAAACAAAAAACGATAATGATAATGTTGGTGATTTTTACAAAAAAATAAAGTGCAACAAAATCGATATTTGATTAAGAGTTCGTCAATAAGGACCGATAGATGTTGAGGTTTAGGTCAATAATGTCTTCGTGAGCAAACGAAGTATTCGAAAATGCTGATTCTAGCTGAGTAGTAGTGCCAGCTTTTACACCTCATAGTCCAGTTTGCCTTCGAAAATTAAACATCCCATTAAAAAGTAGCCTCCAACGAAGTCAATAAGATCGTGGACTTGTAGTCATGTTCAAATTACGAAACGTTTACGTTCTCAAGAACCTTATGAGGTGAGAGGTTCGAATTTAATGTCATTGCATGTAATTACTCTTTATATTTTCAGTCTGATTCATAAAAAATATTTTAGGTTTATTACAGGTTTATTTGACAAATTTCCCATAGAAATATGTACGTCAAATAAGCGCTTAATAAACCTGAAATATTTTTTATGAATAAGGCAGTTAGATGTTATAGTTTTTGTTTTGAGGATCTTAGTAAATGAAACTAGTCAGATGTAAGTTCACCCTTAAAATCTTGAAAAGATTGGGCAAAATGACAATCTCATTCAGAGAATGAATATTCCAGGAATAAAATTTTAATCATTTTAATTATTGAAATGATGGGATAATTTGTATTGTTGTATAAAAAATCAGAAACATAACCAAAATCGAGCAATAAAATATTCTCCCTTAAAAGATTAAAGAACTCCATAATATTGTTTCTTTAAGCCAAGACCAAAATGTCGTGGTCGAAATACGCCAACCATTACAAACGGTCGATATATGGTAAAAGCCTTAAACATTATAGACTTCTATTAAAAAAAACCCCATAAACAAATACGTAACATTCATATCTATAGTCAGATATATTAAGACAGCCTTCCTCACTTTAAACTCTTAATTTGAGAATACATACTTATTTAAGGACTTTACATTTTTACACACACATACACAGAATAAGTCAAAACGTGTGCTAAGAAAAATTAAGGTTTTAACACTATTCATTCTCCATTCCAAAAATAACGCTGCTCCATTCTAATGATTTACATGACATGCATACAATTTTAATGAATGAGAGCGATACTCGTATTATAAAACAAGCACATTTTAAACATGTACAATAACACTGCATTCTTGTGTTTCTTTAACACCATCTTATTTCTTACATTCATTTACTTTAGACAAGTGTCATAAATATTTATGCGAGTTTTGGGAATAATATTAAATTCGTACAAAACAAACAACTAAAAAAAAATAAAACATTTCAAAAAACTGACAAAAAATATTCTACTAGATATGGAAAATAAAACATGTCTACCATGTCGTCGAAAAAGAAAGCTTTTAAACTCCAAAAAGCAACAAAAAACATGCAACACCTACGAACAAGTCAGAAGAAAACAAATGACTCCTTTGGAGAAAAGAAAAACAAAAGAAAGAAAACCCCGGTTAAGACATCGAACATCCTGATGCTTACAATGAGTCTAATGAAGAGCCGGATTCTTATTCTAATGCAGGATGTTAACTCCGCCTCGGATAAAACGTAATCAGGTAAACAGCAGCGGCATGTGTCAAAATGTTCAAAAACATTTAACGTGTTTGAGATTTCCATACTTTTATGGAGGAGAGTTTGGTTCAACAACAACAGCATATTATAAACATATTTTTTTAAGCACAGAGCAAAAAATACACTGCAAAAAACTATGAAAATATAGAAATAAGCTTCCTTGTGCTTATTGAGGTAGTTTACACGAGAACAATTTTTAGGCCGCACAATTTTTGTTCTTTTCCAAATTACACGAGACTAATTCATCTGGCGCAAAATGTATACGTGTACACAGGTTTGTGTGTGTTAGTGTTTTTCGTATTCATTAAACATTTGCTGCCCTATCGGAAATTAAGTTAACTTTAAACTAACTTTAAGCTAACTATTTCGCAACTAGTACTGACTGGCACTTGGATTACTTTTCAATGTAATCAACTGACTATTTTAACATTGCGATGTCCTAGGCAGTAGTCAATTGTCTCACTCTGCATTACTTTCAGCTAACTTAAAGTTGGCCTTTTTAAATCACCTGGTAGTCAGTAAATATAAAAAATTTTTCTGGGGTTCGAACATGTATCATTACACGTTGTGTACTCAACGCGCTAACTACACAGCCAAGGTACCATCTAAAATAATAACAGAAAAATGTTAATATGAAACTGAAATGAATTTCAAAGCAGCTGAGAATAAATTTGTAGGCTCTCACCAAATTCGATTACGCCCTCAACTTAAGAATTAATTTTGGATTTGTTCTGGATGACATTGCAGTTAGCTTTTAGTCAGTCTAAGAAAAGTTAACTATAAAGTAACTATTTTTGTAGTCAACCACACATTCTCCGACAGGGTGTTTTTGAAGTTGTGTGTGTATTAGTTTTATGCTGCTAATGCGGGGATGTAGCTGGTTGAAAAGTTATACCAACCACAAAACCACTCTCCTTGCCTCTCTCACCCACAAACTGGCATGTTATGCCAGCACAATTATGCCCGTGTAAATCAGCGCATTCAAAACAAAACGAAATGCTTTAGAATTTGTAGGATATTAAAATTACATTACATTCTCAATAATATATTAAGAGCCTAATTTTGTAAAACAAATATTGTATGGGGGTTTTTTTTTTGTAATTAACATTTTTCCATATACAATTTTTCAACCATTGGCGTTGCGTTTTACAAAATTAGGCTGTAAGAGTCTTCCTATAAACATACGAAGTTTGTTAGCTTAATTCAAAATCTTTTGGGTTGCATACTACTGACGGGAGTAAAGTTTAGTGATGACTATCCAACAAAATCCTACGACTAAATGAATTGTTATTTGTACTTTGAAAATTTTCATATGCACCATCATAACAGAGTTGTATTTTCTTATTTCGTGAATACCAGCCTTAAACAAACTATTTGAGAAACATTTTTCTTCATGCATGTGCATGTCATTGATTGGAGTTTTTCTCTTTTCATTGATTTCTAGTTTTTCAAATTAGCAAAGGCAGGCTAGCAACCCACTTTTGCGAATTTAATCTTGTTACCAAATCGCTAAATATAAATTGCATAAACAAACCAGATTACTCGTTGACGACCTTTGGCTATCGAATATGGACTATGATTGGATTCTGGACTGTGAGAACGCTAATAGGCAATGACAACACCATGTCGAATATGAACACCAAGTTTCTCCAAGTCGAGCGTAAAATGCTGCGATATAGAATTTCCATACTGGACTTTAGTGAAGTTCGTGGGAATGGTTCCGGTCGTGGAAGCCAGTTTCGGAAAGAATTATCACCGAACGCTTTAAATCTAAAGTTAGAAATGTCACACCACCCTCATACACTGCCCAGTGAAATTCTAGAGCCTGGCCCACAAAACGTTGCAGCAGATACATGTTTTGCAGATTCATCTGCGGTCTTATTCTTTAATACATATTAACTCGTTCAAATAAGCGTATTCATTGAGCTTAGCAGCATATTTTAGTAGCAATTCATAGTAATTCATCTGACTTTCTATTACGTGAGCCAGAGCGTAAGACAGCGAAACATTTCGGTCTAATGAATGGACGATTACTACTCTAAGTCCTAGTTTACACTATGCAAGTCTTATTGCTAAGCTGATTAGTTTGTTAGGAGAGAGAGGAGGGGAAAAGAAACGTTACTGCTCCCCTCGTTTCTCTCTCCTTCAAACTAATCAGCTTAGCAATAAGACTTGCATAATGTAAATATGGACTAAGCAACTGTCACTGTTGTCGAATGCCATACATTCATTGTGTATGTTACCAGGGCCGTCAGATAGGGCGATTTCTCGCCAAACGTGGCGATTTTTCAACTTGTTTGGCGTCTAAACTTTTGGTTTGGTGACATGGCGCTTTTTCTGCCGATAAATAAACTTGTTGGCGATTTTATGGATATTTTTTTTTAAACAAAATTTAACTTTAAAATTCTTACAATTCAGCAAAATTAGTTTGTTGAAGGAATAGTTTCAAAAATAAATCCTACCAAAATTCGTCTGCAAGAAATTAAAACAACTTGATTTTGATGATTTTTCTTATATTAATTATAATAGTTAATGCATTTTGAATTTGGCTGAGAAAAATTTACAAGAAATAATTTTTGGCGATATTATTTCTACTTTTGGCGATTTTCTGCTTAATTTTTATACGATTATTTTATGAAAAATTATATTAAAAAAAAGTGTTAAATGAAAACAATTTTTTCAATAAAGGTATTTTAGGGAAAACTAAATAAAATTGATTTGGGCGAATTTTGGCGATTTTAAAAATCAATTTGGCGAAATAGGTCAGAAAAAATCTGACAATCCTGTATGTTACCATTCAAAATAAGAGTTCTAGACGTCTTCTGCTTATGCAGCTGAATCTGCGAGACATCTTTTTTAAGCGCAGTTTATCCCACTAACCTTGTCCACTTCTAGTTTAAAATTTCTCAGAAATTTTGTAGAACTTTCTTTTAAGAATATATTTTTGTCAGTGTATTTAATGCCTTAGAAATCATATTCCACGGATACGTTTACAACTACTCGTACATGACAGCTACAACTCAACTTAAACATGTTGTATGTATGTTAAGGGAAAAATAACATCACTTTTCATTAGAATTCAAGCAAGTGTGAAATATTTCGTCAAGTTTTTTAGCAAATGAACTCTACGTTGTCATCTTAACAACAACAAAAAAAAAAAAAAAAAAAAAGAATATCAACTGCATCCTGTAGATGTAAGAAGACTTAAACTATCTTTGTATTCATTTTGTACTTAAGTTGATCCAGTATTGCAGTTAAGAGTTTGCTTGTTCAAGAAAAATCTTCGTCGGAAGTACATACTTTTGTGGAACATCTTGACTCCCTTTTACTTCCTTGTGTAGTTTTAATGCTGTTTTCATTGTTTCTTTGGTTTTGCATTAGTAGTTTTAACGATTTCGTAATTTTGGGGTTATTTTTGGTTTTTGGCGTTAAATAGATTAATGCCGGCAACGGATGTGTGAAGCTGACATGGTGTGTAAGGTTTATTTTGTAAAAATGTTTAACATTTTGCTATTAAAAAAATTGCTTTGCAAAGTGAAATTGAAAATTGGAACACCCTGTATTTCTAAATTAACAGTTATAAGGGGCTCATATGTAAAACCAGACAAACTCTTATCCTTTCGAATTAACCCACGCTCTTGCATTTTCCTTAACAATGTCTAAGCGATTTTTCCCATTTCACTCTCTCGCAAGCACACACATCATAAAGAAGTGACGCGAGACAAGAATAAACAAAGCATTCAGGCTGAAAATTAGCAAAAGATTTCTTTATTTTTGTAATTTTAGAGTTGGAAAGGAATTAAACAAGAGTCCTGGGTACTTACGAAGAAATAGACGAAGTGATTTGCATGCTTAAGAAATTACGTGCAGTGAAGTAGTTATGTACGAGTACATGTATCGCAACTAAATGCGCCATTTACTTCTGCATGCATTTTAAATGAAAATCCAACAAAGGAAAAGGATTTTATAAAATTTCTTTTAAAATTTTAATTGGAGGCCACACATGTTAATGAGATTAACAAGCAAATATTTAAAATTGCTCATAAAAGGAAAGAAGTTATAGTAGTTATTTTTATGAACACGAAATAGAACAAATTTTAATGGTAGATCTTCTTAAATATATGCTTAGGCTTATATATAGCAAGGACTCTACATAAAATATGTATTGGTCATAGCCAGTGTTTCTTTATACCTGAATACCCAATTGAAGATCACGAAGGCGGAAACTATAATAATTTTTATACTATAGTACTAATTATTATACTACGTTGCTGAAAAAGATAATTGACCCAAACAAAAGTGAAACCCAACTTATGACTCGGGCAGTCAGGACCAGCGTTGTAGAAAGTGACTTAAGAAAAAAGCTCAAATCATCTGATTTGATCACTGTTAAAAAGGGACAAATATAGTGTGTTTGTTATTGAATATTTTTAGTACAATTATCAAAACAAACAGCAGAAAATGTATACTTAGTGAAATGAACAATTGAACATTTTTACCAAGGCGAATTGACATCAGGTGATCCTAATTCACCAGCTGACATAATTTCTCTGCTGTCAATCAATGCAAAACGCTAGGAAATATTCTGACAGCAGGAAATTTTACACTAACAAATATACAAGGCGAATACGCAGAGTTGCAAATTAAGACCACCTGGTATCAATTCGCCTTGATTTTTACAAAATTAAATGAAAGATTTTGCAGTGTTGAACTAAATAAAACAATGTGTGAAATATTACTAGTAATATAAAAGTGATTAAAATTAGTTTCCAAATGCTTACAAACTCAATTTTAAAAATTTTCCTTTAAAAATATTAATTTTTAACTTCAACTTGCAAAAAGCAAACAACGAATGCGACCACAAAGCATAAATTGAAAATACACTTGAGCACATGAACATTTGCACAAAATTAAATGGAGGAATTTTTGGTATTGAATTAAAAAACACAATGCGAAAAGGATTATTAGTATTAATAAAGTGATTAAAAATTGTTTTCAAATGATTAGAGACTTCGTTTTAAGCATTTTCGTTCGCAAATATTAATTTTTACCATTTAATTACAAAAACTAGGCTGCGAATGAGACCACAAGGAATAAAACGTAATTACTTTAAAATAATACCACGCGAAAGAAAAAGTAAAGAGGATTTGATGACAGTGTGAGCGAGACCTCTAAAAACACCACAAAATCACAATTATCTTCCGTCTTACTTTGTGCTCGTGACATCTCTGGTCTACTTTGTGGTTTCTAAGCCAAACAAACATTTTGATGAAGCAAATAGCCGGGAATATATTATGATGGGTGTGTGCCATGCCTTATGATCGACGGCTTACATGGACACACCATATTGACTCAAAGCTAACACAAATGAAACTTAAATTAACTCCGATACAGTGGCTGATTGGTAGAAACCCAACACTCAGTCTAGGGGGCCATCCACATATTACGTAACGCCATTTTTTCCGATTTTTGACCCCCCCCCCCTCCCCACAGTAACAGATCGTAACAATTCTTAGACCCCCCCCCCCCCTCACAATAACGTAACAAAAAAATTTAAATTGTTTTAAGTTTTTATTTAAAAAAAATTAAATTTAATTCATACACATACATATGTATGTATTTTTAAATAACTTTTTGTTTGAATTGAAGTAAATTTCTTTATTTAGTTATTACAAATTAATATACAAATATTTTTATGGCATTTTCTTAAGTTTCGTTTAGGATTTATGCATTTATTTATTTTATTTATGGGAAAATGCAAGTAATTGAGAATGGACGAATATTCGGGAATTCGAATACTTTTGTTCCTTTATTTTTATTTTCTGTTAGACTAACACAGTGCGTAGACAAAAATCAAATAAGCTTGCAAAATATAAATAATAACAATTATGTATTTATGTACATACATATGTATATGCATATATTTATATCTATTTAACACTCATGATTCTTGATTTATTATGTATTTCTTTGATAAATTAAATACATAAATAAATGAAAAATCGAAGTGTTTTTGTACGAAATTAGTAAAATTTATGTTACGTAACAATTTTACAGACCACCCCCCCCCCGGAACAAATCATAACAAAACTCGAACCCCCCCTCCCCGCAAGGGGCGTTACGTAATATATGGATGGCCCCTAGATTGTAAACTTTTAATATACAAGTCGCTTTTGAAACCCATATGGTGCTACGGAATACAGCTATGGGCCACTGCTTCAGCTTCCAATATAGAGAGAATCCAACGAAGGCAAAACAAGATTTTAAGACTAATAACATCGGCTTCTTGGTACATCAAAAATTCAAATTTACATCGTGATTTAAATATGCCACTAGTGACTGAAGAAATTACAAAATACGCAGGCAAATACTTAACATAACTCGAGTCCCATCCTAATCTCCTTGCTCGTAACATCTTGAATTTTACTGGACACATCCGCCTAAAAAAGAGGGACACTATTGCTCTATTACTCAACACTCCAGATGAAACAGCTTGAAAATATTTTTGTGCTTAACACGATATTTATGTATTATTGATTACTATCACTAAGTTTATGCCTGACACTGGTTGGGCCTAATTATTATATCTAGATTTAAGATTTGAATACTTATTGTTAGTTAATGTTTTTGAAGATACAATAAATAAATATAAGCATGAAAAAAAATGCCTTATGTCGCTATGTGAAACAACAAGCCATTTCTCTATATGTGCCCTTAATTATGAAGGTGGTGGGCTTAAAAACTTAAAAAAACTTTAACAAATGTTTAATAAATATAAATATAATAAATAATATAATATAATAATATAAAAATATTTTTTGATTTGTTCAAATGTAATCCACTTAATATATCGACCAAAGAAAAATATGACTTAGACCATTTTGATAATTAAGGGCACATATGTGTGAATTTAAATTTAATTTGGTCTTCTTTGGGATTCCAATATAAATCAAATTACCGTTTCTATTGGCCAAGTCCAAATGCTGCCTTCTTGCTGCACACTCCATAATTTTTTCGATTATCTCGAAAGCTTTGAGTCTGTTAATGGTCTGATTCTTGATATTTTTTTTTCAAATAACCCTACGAAAAAATTGCTCAGATCTGGGCAAACCAGGCACTATCTTCGTTTTTGACATCACATGCAGGATTTTTAATTTCTCGTCTTTTTCTAGCTCCCGGAAATAAGAATTCTTTTAGTAAGTTTTGTGGCTTTCCCAAGTATTCAGGAAAATATTCCCTCTTATCGGGGGATAAAAAGCTGAAAAGTTTGCTCACATGAAATTTAAGTTTTTTCATACAAAATACCAAAGTTTCACGTCAACAAACTGTTCGACTTTTATTCCCCATAAGGGTCATTATTAAATATTTTTTTTACGTATAAGAGCTAGTTTTTAACATAAAGATAAACTCTAGTTGTCAGCTAACCGAAGCTTAAACTAAAAATTTTATTTCTCAAACTAAGATTATCTAGTTAATAATCTAGGTTTTACCGAGTAACATTGCTCAGTTAAACTCACGTTAAAACTGTCACATGATAAAATATATGAAATAAATATTATGCAATTCAAAAAAAAAAAAAAGTTTTACTAAAAAGTTTAATAAATAAATATATTCATACATAAATAAAATGGATATTTGTTATGACGACGAAGATTTTAGTGATTATGAAACCAGAATAATTTGGGTAGGGCAATGATTTTTTATTTTTTTGGTTTTATTTTTGGAGCGGCACTAGTTTTTAAGTCCATATTATTTATTTTTTGAATTTTCCAAAAATTCATAATTCAGTAATTAATATTTTTTTTAAATTTAAAGAATTTTCATATCCCTTTGTAAGTGTTGCCCTATTTACATAAAATATTTTCAAGAATGCCACATCTACGAGTATATTGAAAAAAAGTATAACATTTCTAGCTAAATGAACAACTATTAATCCAACACTGAAAAATAACATGGACGGTTAATCACCGTTTAAATTTGTTTCTTGGTTAACTCAAGCGTATGCTAAACTAAGTTTAACTAATTAGTAAGAAACTAGCCCTTAGAGTAGGGTATACTTTTTCAATGCGTTTCTTTATACTTCTTAAAATGCGTCTGGTATTTTTTAAAACAATAGCATATTCTTCGTTCGTTTAATCCATTCGAAATTCTTGTAACGATTGGAGGATTCAAACGGTAGTCGTAGGTTAGGTTAGGTTGAAAAGAGGAGCTATTACGCTCATGTCCGGGGATATACATATAAGCCAGTATAGCCCTGTTGTGCGCTCTCATATAAATAAACAAACGAACCCCACCTTTATAGGAAGTCAGTATCGGTCACATAGTCTTTCAAGCTTTTCCAGTCTATACCTCTAAGGTGGCTAATGTCCGGTAAGGTGCCATCCCCAAAATAATGGAATCTCGGCTGCGCGAAAGCTGGACAATGACAAAGGAAGTATTCCATTGTCTTCATGTCCTCCATGCATGCAATGCATTCATTGTTATGCGTGGCTCCAATCCGGTACAAATGGCCCCGTGTATAAGAGTAACCCGTTAAGATGCTGGTCAACTTTCCTAGCTCAAGTTTGTTTAGTTCCAACAGTCCACATGTTTTGTTTTCGTCCGGTTCGCCCCATAGAACCTTGGTTAGATTACCCACAGTATCACAATTCCATCGTGTAGTTAGAGTTACTGTCCGTAAAGTTCTAGACTTTTTCACCATTTCATTTGAACGATAGTCTTAAAAGTCATAATGTTTTATTATTTTAATATAATTCTGTGGTTTTCATTAACAACAACGCATGTATGTTATACGAGTATATTTCTCCTTTCGAGTTTATGATATCAAATTGATATATCTTAAATGCTTTTTAGAAAGTTCTAAGAATTTTTTGAACAATATGGATGCATGTAGTACATTAGAGTGGTTCGAAAAAAAAGTTGTGCCAGTCACCCCCTAGGATTAAAGATAATGTTAAAAAAATTCCAAAAATATATTTTATTTTTATATTTTTGCCACGCCTACAAATGCCGCCCTTTTAGTATTTTGTTCACTGTGTCGCCATTTTTAGTCCGATCATAACATTTTATAAACCGGTGTTCATGGCTCTGTAAGGGCTACTTTCCGTTTTTAATATTTTTTTTAATACCACATCATATTCTAGTCATAACTTTTAAAAACTCGGTTCGTACTCACCCTAATCCTAAATATTTTTGAACTAAAGTCATGACTGGTAGTAAAAACTTTTAAAGACAGAAATGTAGCCCTTACAGAGCCATGAACACCGGTATATAAAATGCTATGATTGGACTGAAAATGGCGACACAGTGAACAAAATACTAAATGGGCGGCATTTGTAGGCGTGGCAAATAAATAAAAATTATATTTTTGGAATTGTTTTTACATTATATTTAACCGTAGGAGTGACTGGCACATTTTTTTTTTGTATGGAAGGCGAATCACTCTAAAGTACATCATATTTTTCTAAAACAACAACACGTCTTCTATATTTGTTTAAATCAGCTTGAAAAAGAACTTTTTCTGGCTCTACTGAAGAAATTTGATTTTTGGACATACGCTGTTATTAATGAAAACCACAGAATTGTGTTTCTTTCAAACAAACATTTTAAAACATTATGACACTTAAGACTACCGTTTGAATCCCCTAAATGTGTTCTTTAACTTGCGGAAATGCTGAAATTTTTCTGTGCACCCACACACTTCATCAGCACGCATGTCTATATATTTGGGTAGAGACTGTTGTTGTTCCCTTTTTTAGAAAATCTCAATAATTATAAAAATACTTCATTCCATAACAATTGAAAATACTGAACTAAAGCCGGATTAAGAAACTATTCCTGATTAAAATTCATTCTGTTTTAATTTAATTTTTTTTTACTTTTTTAAAGCTTTTAAAATAAAGGAGGTACTCATTTGCTCTTATGAAAAAGCTATTCATTTTTTAAAACAATTTATAAACAATATATCGTTTATTAAATGTTTTAAACAATAAAGGTCGAACAACTAATTACTTATATTATTATTTATTTTAAGTTTAAATTAAGTTCAATTAAATTTCTTGAAAGTTTATTTTTAAATTTTCTTTATTTTTTTCTCTTGTGCCATTTATTTATCATGTTCTTTGAAAAAATTTACTCTAATGTTCAGCTCAAATTATTGTCCTTGTTCATCTAGTTTGATGTTTGTGTTATTTTTTATTCTCTATTATTTTATACACACTTATTTGCTTTCCAGGATACTTAAGTTTTACGATACTAACAAAAACAGCCACACTCACAAATACACACACACACACACAACACGAAAAATTTAATATACTGCAACAAAACGGGGTAATCGTATTAGAAGCAACGACCACTTGCTTGGTACCCTCTCGGCCCTGAAAACAGAGTGTCAAGTCGTCACTCACTTTGGCCAGAGCAGTTAAAGAAGAAATGTTACTACTACTCTGCGCCATATACTTCCGGATTTGTAGACGAAATATAAAAATTAAAAAAAAGGAAACGAAATTTATAGAAAACCTCTTCAGTGAAACGTCGTCGTCATGCATTGCACTATTGCATGAATGAATATGCATTTGGAACAACTTTGATTTTGTTTTGTTTAGAGTTTGAGTGGTACAGGGACGTTGAAAAAAAAAAGTTTGTAATAAATTAAAGTATTGAGTTACTGATTTTACATAATTTCCGAAAATCGAGTTTTTATCACATTTCGACGTTTTGAGGTACTGGGAATCGATTCTGATTATTTTCGCCATTATGTGTGTGCGTATTAGTGTTGAGCGATACGGTGATTTTTTAATAATGTTGCTCCCTGTGAACGTGATTTTTAAATCGCTGTTCCTTTAAACTGTGATTGTGATCACAGTTTCGCAGTATTTTGTTTGTAGCAGTTCTATTATTTTGGCAAAATCTAATAAGAAGAGCAGCAATGAAATTAAACAGTGACTGTGATCACGGTTTAACACATTTCAGTTCTTCTGCTGTAAAAGTATTCAGGGCAATCATGAATAAAATTCCGTATGAAATTTTCCCCTGGCATGTAATAGGGAAAAACAAAAAATTCTAATTGGAAAAGGGAAAACTTCACGCAGAATTTAATTCCCAATTGCCCTGATTGAGAATTGTCGTATAAGAGGCAGAGAGACAGTAAAATTGCAAAAAAAAAATGTGAGAGCCATACATAGTTACCAGAAAAGACGATTTGACGATTTTTTTCTCGACTAACGGTGAAGGTTTAAAAAAATTTATTTGTTGTAAAGTAAGTTTACAAGAACATTAACAGTTTGTATGAACGAACTATATTTCCAAAACCTGTTACTTGATAAATTCAGTCACAGTTGTGATTAGTGATTTTTCAATCGCTGTGAAAAAGTAACAGGTTTCGAAAAATCGCTCATCTCTAGTGCGTATGCATGTGTGTGTGTGTGTGTGTGTAAGCATCTCATAACTTAATAACAGATCAACGGATCGGAAGCAAAGTTTTCTCATTTGAAAAATATTGTAAGATAGTGAAAATTTTACAAAATTAAATATCCAAACTGTTTTTTTAACTAAGTTTAAAATGTAATCAGCTTTTAAGTTCAAACAAACATGTCGATGGTGGCCAATTTGAATAAAATTGGGCGATTCGTTTGAGAAATATCGTTGAAGAAATATTTCTAAAAATTTTTATTTTTTTTAAACTTGAAAAGCCTTCGTCAAATCGATTTTTATGAAGTTCAAAAGTGAATCTAAAGCTTAGCGAGAATTTTAAGGAATATCCTGCAAGGTAAACCGGTTCCTATATATATTTTTATTGAAACCATGCTCACTCGCTCTTAATTCAATCATGCCAAAAATATGCATTATTTGATACAATCATTTATTTTTTGCTATAATCATACCTGTAATATTATACGCAGTTGTCGTAATTCATGTGTCCCGAACATAGTTAAGGCCAGAGCCATACTCTGGGAGTCTACTCTGTAATTCGAAACGAAAGAAAATGCTTTCGAGTTTGCATGTGATAAGCATAGAAATTCGAAAGCATTTTCTTTCCTGTGTAATTCTTTCGTTTCGAATTACACAGTAGACCCCCTGGAAATGGAAATAAATATCGATCGATAAGCAAATTTGCAATAATACACTACTGCGTGAAAGCGTACACCGCTTTCCGCAAAATTGATTTAACATCCCTGTTTCTATTAATACTGAGGTGGTATAGTGTCAGCTGTTGTTAAAAGACAGTTTTAAAAGATATACAGACATACACGCATAAATATGTAAAAACACACAAAAAATATACAAAGAAGAGCTTTGTGCTCAAAAACCAAAAACTAAAAATTAAATTAAATTAATTAAATTAAAATAAATTAAAAAAAAAAAGATTGTTCAAAATAATTTTGTGTATTAGTTTTATACAAAGCATTTGTGAAGTGTTTTTGTTGCAAAACGTTGATTTTGAGCAATTAAAACCAATAAAAATTATGGATTAGTTTTCTTATAAAACTTGTTTAGTTAGCATTTGGAAATAAAAAAATTTGGAAAGTAAATAAATAAAAAAAAAAATGCAAAATAAATTTTGCAATTTTTTTTATATTTTCCATACTAATTTGTTCTTTCCGTACGCTTTCCGTCATAAAATTTGAGCGTAAGCAAAATAGTGAAAAATATCAATAGTCCGGAATCAATTAGGGCATTCACAATGAGTATATTAAAACTTTAATGTGGCAACATTGTGCCATCTTAAAATTTCCACTGTAAGCAGCCAATGATATAAAACACATTATGTAAATTGAAGTATTAAAATAAAATAAGTTTTTAAACTAGAAATTATTGCTTGATAAAATTATCAAAATAATTTTTGTTCTGCAAACTGCCTAAAGACAGCGAAAAATAGAAATATTTTTTCATCAAGTACAACTGCGCTGACAATTTTAACTTGTTTATTTCAACATTACCATAGTGCCATATTGAAAATGACATGCTTTTCATACTTTTAAATTTGCCACCTGGTATTAAATTCGATTTACACACAAACCCATATAAAAATACTCTTATTAAAATTCAAACTTTTCAATATAAGGATATACATATTTTAAAACGCTATCGTGAACTCCCTAAATAATATGGTAATACTGTCGCTATAGAGGTGATACCGCAACTGCGTAAAAATACCGAAGCAATGGAGTGAATAGTTGCAAAATTTTGCTTCCTTACAAAAAAAAATGCTTGCCGCAATCGCAGAACGGAATGAATAACACAACCCCACGAAATACAACTTTTTGTTTCCCCTTCAAAAATTCATTCCATTTTTTTCATATATCTGAGTATGTACTCGTATATTAAAACAAACTACATCCTTGCGTTTTTTTCCATTACGTCAAATTTTTTTATGAGCCTCTTTAATATTTTCACGAAGTATACCAGTATAATTCACCATAATTCGAAGGCAGTATGTCCGACATCGACTAATGAAACACCATCAGGTAACTAATAAAATTTGCTACAAATCATCTTCATGTGGTCAGCTAAAAAACAAATGGCTTCTTAGTTATTCGTAAAATAAAATTTAAAAATATTTTTTTTTATTAAATAAAATGGTTTTTTTCTAAATTCAAAACTGCAAAAATTGAAACTTTGACAATATTGTCTATTACGACAAATGTGTTAAGAATAAAATAATCAAATTATTATGAAAATCTGCTAAAGAATGTAGACTTAATTAGTAATTTACTGAAAACTATATAATGGTATACCCTCGTGAAAATATTAGGTAGGCTCATAAAAAAATTTTTTTTACGTAATGGGATTTTTTAATTTTTTTTTTCTAAAGCTTAGTACCTAATATCTATGCGTATTGCTTATTAATTTCTTCAGGGGAAAATCATTGTGGGGTTGTGTAATTGGGCCCTATATTTCCTATAATCATATAATGCTTGATAGAACCAAAATAGATTTCCTGTCAACATGTTCCAACCATGTCGCTTTTAAGCCTAAACTGAATTCCTTTTTAAATTAATTTATAGGGCACAATACGCTTCCTCTTTCTTCCCACTGTATTGTCCACGTCCCTGATTCGCTGAACTAAAGAAAAGTTTTGCTTGAAACTCAAGTTATTTTTAGTTGGCTGTTTTGTTCTTTGCTGGCAATTCATTTTTATTGAAATGGCATAAAATGTTCGAAATAAAATTCTCTTATATTTTTGTTATTATTTTCTTTTTTTTGTACGTACGGCTTTGAAAAAAAAAATACTTACAGAAAATAACGCTCGTTTGTCTCTTGCAATATTTCAGTTACATATTTCTATTTTCCCAGTGTTACCCGTGAAGTGTGCAGAGTGCCATCAAAATGGATGCCATGGAAGGATGAACAGTGAGTGCTCTGCTCATCATTGCTTTCGAACAGCAAAAGCCAAGAAGAATGCAATGAGGATGATGATGTTGATGTTGTTCTTTTTCCACCATTATTATTTTAATATGTATTAGTTTCTTTTTATTCATCTTCTTAGTTTTATAATTTATTTAAAATTGTATTTTATTTTGAGTTCTTTTGCTGTCGTTTTGTTGCAATGTGAGTGAGTGTTTATGTGTATGTATGTGTTTGTTTCTTATGCTAGCATTTGAAATACTCCCCAGCAAACTCAACTCTTCTGTAATACTATTCGTCGTCAGTAAAATATTATGGAGTGTATAACAAAATTACAATTAACTTAGATGTTTGTCGGAAATATTTGGTCCTTCGAGAAAGACAACTAATAGAACAGAAGAGCCGATGGACTTTCCAAAAAAAAAGGTCCTCAAATCTTATCCTGCTCACTGCATGAAAAAAGGCACATATAGCGCCCTCTCACTTTCTCTTATACAAAAACTGAGAAGACTTTTTGAAGCCTATCAATATCATGAGAGCAGTACCACAGATTAGAGCTTTATTTAAACAAAAACTGAGTTAGTTTTCGCTTAGCAATCTGTTTTCAACTGCATACATTGACCTCCTTATAGGTGCATCGCCATTTTGGAGTACTACCGAAGAAAAGTTCAAAAATTGGCAAACGATTTTGTGTGCACAAGCCACCAAAACTGTTTTTATACCCCCAATATTGGCACTACTGTTGTATGTTGTCGGTAAATTGCAAGTTGTTTGTAACTTCGAGCACAACATACAAACAAAAGTCATTGTCAGTTTGAAAGCAATTCATTTTAATGATACTTGCTCATCGCTGGCTGCTTCACTTTATTCAATTCAATTCAGTCAGATGGTTTAAGAATTTTTTATTTTTTATTTCAAGCATTTCGCGTCATCACTTGAGACTCAATTTAATACATTGTGAATGTTTTTTCTTTTTGCCTTCGAAATCCTAAAGTAAGACAGACAAAGAGAGAGAGAGAGAGATAGGGAGAGTATAAGTACAAGTCGAAGAAAAATTAAGCATCCTTTCATCTTCGTCGAGTGCATCATGAACGTTGTTTGTCGTCATAAGCTTTTCGTCTTCATTTATTTTATGTTTTTGAGAAATTGCCATAGACAGCGATACTCACTCAAATGTGAAAATGGGCAAGAAAAATGTATGCAATCCAATTGCACTGCTTCTAATGCCGTCCGTTTGTTGCTGTTGCTGTTGCTGTTCTGTATTTTGGAATTTATGAAAATCCATTATAATGGTACAAGTCAGCATTGATATTGAAAAACATTTATTTTATTGTACGTTTGGATTTTTCTTTATGCAGACAGACTTGTACGTTTGCAATTTTTTGTTTGTTTTTTTTTTACAATAAAAATTGAGATTTCAATATACACTTGTTTCGTGTTCAAGTGATTATTCTTTATGATCAAATTTTAGCATTTTTTTTCTTCTTCTTCTTCTTCTATATTTATTGTTATGAGCTCAGAACAGAATAGCTGAGGAAAATATTGGAATATTTTGAAGCACATACAAAATGACCCGTATGGTAGACGTTTATGTTATTAAACTGAGTAAAATTTAAAAGTTTAAAATCTCTTTTGCTTGGAAGGTACAAAATTAAAAGAAAATAATTGTCGTGGCTCATTTTAAAAACGATTTCGAGTGAGGAGTGATAAATCATTAAAAAAAAATTTAGCTAAGAAAATAAATTCAAGACAAATAGTTTCGATAAAGCAAAAAAAGATTAATAACTTGTCCCATCATGTCGACAGAAAACGTTCGATCGACAACTTGTATTGAAAACAGCAATAATACAATAAACGTCTATGTTCTGGCTTCCACATCGTTTTCACATGTTTTCTTGTGAGTTCTGATGTTAAAACACATGCTACATGAAATTTAGAATATACAAATTAATCGTATGTCCATATTTACACTATGCAAGTCTTATTGCTAAGCTCATTAGTTTGATGGGGAGAGAGACGAGGACAACAGTAAAGTTTCTTTTCCCCTCGTCTCTCTTTCCTAACAAACTAATCAGCTTAGCAATAAGACTTGCATAGTGTAAATATGGACTATGTGTTTTAGCATACGAATTTAGAAGAAAACAATTTGGAAATGGATGATTTCAAACTTTTAGATTTCCCAATTTATCCGCAAAAGAATCAAATTTCTGAAAATCGGCTTGAAAGTTTAAAAGTGCTCTACTACAAAACATTTAAATATGACTGAATTACCTTATTGCCACAAAATTTACACATTTAAAATAGTTTCGTGTGTGAAACTGTTCCTTTTTTATACCAATATTTCATCCAGTTTTATTGTACATCTTTTGTTTGTTGGCTTTTTGAACAAAATTAATAACAAAAAATCATCATGCGACGACGACATGCTTTGATAAGAACGCTATGAAGTCATAATAGAAATGATGATTCACACACTGCTTGATCGGTTTATTGATCGTCTCCAGGGCTTATAAGCACCAGAAAAACTTGGAGTTTATTTCGTACTTATTCACACTTGCATTTTATGTGAGAAATGTCTTTGGCAGTTTTATGTTAAATCCTACGAGGAACACTTTCATAGAACATTTTAACCCTCTTATTATTCTCCTCTAACAATTTTTTTTCGTAAAAATCAATCACATAAGTACCACTCAAATGGGAATTTAACGGGATAAATTTTTCTACAAAAAAACTCGCCATAGAATTCCGTTAGAAGTGCTTTAATATACCAAAATCTGAAATTCAACTTGAACTAAGTTGAAACTTAGAATGCTTTCTAGGGTTAATTTTGAACTCATCCCCTTGATGATCAAACAGAATTGCGGCTCTTCCATACAAATTGACACAAAAACCCAGCCCCAGAAAGCAGTCTAGAGATAGAATCTATTTTATTTTGACAGCGTTTTATCTTATGCTCTCAAAAATGCCGCCATACTTTGAATAAATTTCATACATTTTGTAAACAAAACTACAAAGAAAAATAAGCACAAAGGAAAATAAAACAAAAATTGGAGAGCATTTGAAGTTACTGCCGTAGATTTTATTATGGACTTATTCTGAACCTTATGACAAATAACAATATTACAACAAATGACAAATTTTATTTTTTCAAGCAATGTAAAAATTGTCATTTGTTATAGTTTTTATTTTGTCACAAAGCTTAGAATACGGGTGTCATTCACAATTGATGTTAAAAGTTCTACAAAAACAGATTCTTTCGGATGAAGCTGAACTTTAAGCTTTAAGCATATTCAGAGACTTGTAAACGGTGGGGCAAATTTAAAGCTAGAAAGTAAATTGGCTTAAATACACACTTTGTTTTTGACAAATTCAGTTTTATTGATACCAATGTAAAGTATGTAGAAATATGGGAATTAATAATGGAATATGATGTGCGGCATATGCCCACCTATAGCACGTCCCCAGGCATCTGCTCTTTTCCAACAATTTTAAACCAGATTTTGCAACAAAACATCGCTTATCTCGTCATCTTTCAGAGCGTCAGTTGTTTCTGGTGGGTTCACGTAAACCCGGTCCAAATTAAAATTTACATATTTCACAATAAAAATTATTTGCTCAAAAGTGTAGCGTTCCATGGTTAACATTTCCCATTTTTTACTAAATAAATATCAAAGGATGACAGTTCAATTCTTGACATTTCATCAATTGACAGCCAATTTACTTTCTAACCTCAAATTTGCCCATAATTTAGGTAAATTTCATGAGGAGTATTTTTTTAGAAGAAAATGTTAAATCCTTATTTCAGAGCAGTGATTTGACTAAAGGGTTTAACCCAAGGAAGGTAGTCTAATTGAACACCAGATATTAGTCAAAACTTTATTCATTATTGCTGCTAATAAACAGTCCTAGAAAAACAGATTTTTTTTCGGATGAAGCTGATCTTTAAGTTTGAGTATATTCATTGAATGAGAGAGAGCTGCATTCGTAATGTAGAAATAAAATTATCGTACTTCATACAAAAATTAACTTGTCCGCAGAAACATGTTGTCCGAAACAAACGGGTGAACACAGCTTTATAGTAACATTTCATAGGGAGTATTTTCATAGAACATTTTAACCCGTCAAAGCCTCGTTTAAGGGTCAAAAAATGCCCATATGGAGAAGGGTTGTGTTACACATAAGTAGCCAACCCATCCTATACCTAAAATAAAAATGTATACAAGTGTGATTTATAAAACAATTAACTACGAGTTAACATTTAAAGTTTTGTCTAATTTCTGGTGATTTGTTATAATTTCGAACTGTGCAGTACTCAGAATCTTATAGTGGAATTTTACAGCAAATGTTTTTGTAGAACATTGTAGTCCTTAAAACCCACTTTACTAAAGCACGTTTTTCTATTTTTTTCTAAAGGGATATTGAAGACCCGTACGGAAGAAAATTAGAGTTGAATTGTTCTAAAAAAAATTTTCTTCGAAAGATTTTACATAGAAGGACTAAACTCACCCCATACCTGAAATGCAAGGATGACAAGGCTGCCTTAGGGGATTTACCACAGTCAGGTGCAAAATGAGGGGAGGAGAGGAAGAAGGATTTAAACCCACTTTTATATTAGTTGCAGTCATAAACTTTCAAAACGTTGACACACAAATATTTTCTGTTGGTCTCCTCTGAGGCAAGCAGTCGTAGAAAACCTGTTTTTTTTAGAAAAAAAAGTTAGTTTATCGTACAGTGAAATGAATCCCTTTACTGTAAAACGGCAAAACCATTTTTAAGTCTCTACATTCCTTCCTAATTCTTTTGTTTATCTTCACAACAAGACATTAATATTTTATAATATTCATCGCTAAAGAAAAAATCGCTCTTACTAAAAAACAAACAAATTGTATTTCTAAGCACACATTTTAATTTTCGTTTAGAAATGATTATTTACAAAAACCCAAAGAATTAGAACTAACAAATATACAATAATAGAAAAAAATGCGATACATAAAATCCACTAATGACCAATGCCTGCAGTAAAACTCATAAAGTTGTTTTTTTTGCAAATTTATTATCCTTAAACGTATGCAGAGGCAATATGTATATTCTTAAAAATATATTTGCTGCTTGGTTGCATGCATAATTGCAGAAGTATTGCTACAACCGACGGGTATGAGGGGCGCAAGAAATAGGCAAAAATATTTTAAACAAAGATTGCATTTTTAGTGGCCGCAAGCGTGATTTAGTGAATGCAATGCAATACTTTTTAAACTTTGTTTTATTTTACATACTAACGTGCATACATACATACATATGTACGAGTATATTTCTATATGGTCCTGCACAAGAAGAGAGACACGTTCGCAAATGCATTAGTGCTTAAAACATACAACAATATGTTTACAAATTATTCATATGGGTTGTTTGTTAGACGGAAAGAGGTTTAAGGTTCTTTTTTTTTGCATACACTCTATTCCAAGGAATGTCCTGCTGAAACTTAATGAGTTATTTAATTTTTTTTTCATTTTGTTAGTTAATTTGTCCCTTTTTTTGGAGAGGAAAATGTTGTTTATTTATTTGTTTCATTAGTGGTTGTGTATTTTTGGAATTTTTTAATTTAGCCAGTGCACTTTTAAACACTCGCATGCACAAACTCTTTCACATACTCGTATTCGTTTTAATAAATACGCGGTTGAATTGCTTAGTTTGTAATGTAAATACATACACATGTGTGTATGTATGTATGTATATACAGACAATTGTATTGTGGTCATTGTGTGTGGGAAAAATGCTTATCATTCCTTTTAATGTTCATTATCTGAGGCAAATGGCCAAAATTAAAAATAGTTACAAAAAGCTTTATTATACAACTTATTTTCATATACATACATACATATAAACTGCAATAATTTGTTTGATATTTCTTTTTTTTAACATTATTTTTAGTTCTTTTTTTTAATAATGAACATTTTCTAATAGGCAAGTGCCACAAGGACTTCTTTGTATGCACTACAGCGCATGGTGATAAAATGAAAAGGAAACAACAAAGAAAATTATGTTTTGTAGAAAATTATCTTCGGAATATTGTTTGTTTTGTTGTTTTAACACCGTCTATATGCATTTCGTTTCTGCTTAAGAAACTCTTCAGCAGACTTTAACCCAAAATTTAAATTGAAATAAACCAAAACACGTCACATACTTATTAAACTGGTCGCAGCTTGTATGCATGGGATTTTTTTTAATTCTTTAATATGTGCAGTGTCTAAAACATGAGGTTTGCTACCATAAATGCGGTCTTAATTTTTTATCTCGATTCCACGGTGCCTTCTGGTGCCTAGTGGGGCCTAAAGTATCCTATACACAGTGGGGGCTTTGTAAAAGAAATTTAAATAATTCTGCACTTTCTGCCACAAAGCCCCAAAGTAGGCAACCTAGGGTTAATGAAAAATTAAAACCGATACCAAGCTGATATTTTTGATCTGATAAAAAATATTTTTTGCAAGTGAATTTTTTTTTCTATTCAAGAGCTAAAAAAAGTCTGCTACATATATGGGTTTTCGCTATGCAGTTTAGGAAATATTGGAAAAAAAAAATTAGATTAAAAATTTGGCTTTTTACCAACCTTGGTCCTCTGGCCTGCCAATGTAGAAGTCAAATCTTGTTCGTTTTAAAAAAGAAAAACAATTTTGATATTAAAAGCACAATTAAGTCAAAATTAAAATTTTGATTTTTCGCCGTTTTTTGCAGAAAAAGTGGGTTAATTATTTCGCTATTATAAGAAATTTTTGCAAATATACCAACCCCATATTTTTAATTATTCAAAAGGTAATACTATAAGAAATAGAGCTGTCCTAAATCGTTCATTCAAGTGACTGCTCATTTTCGTTCATTTTCTAAAAAAAGAACGAGTTCGTTCATTTCGTTCATTCAATCTTTTCAAGAAATAGAACGAAATGAAAACAAACAGTTGATTCGGTCAATAAGAAGGGACAAATGCAGTATGTTTGCTATGAATTGTTTAGCAAAATAATCAAAACATACAACAGAAAATATGAGAAACACAAAGAAAAAGTTAAATACAATATCAAAATCAAATGTGTTTAAAAAAAAACTCAATATATTCGAAATCATTAAGAAATATTAATAGCAATTTAATAAACTTTATAATACTCACACTGTTACTAAAAGCAAGCAAAAGGCTAATATAATGGAACATGACAAAACATCTCACATGAACAAAGAAAAAGTCAAACAAAACAAAAAAAAAAAAACCAAGTGCCCTCGGTCGTTCATTTCGTTCAACTGTACTTTTTATCACTACTGCTGAGCCAAAATAGCTCAGTAAAGTAACAGGCTCCCTTCATTCATTTGACTGATTCGTTCAGTTGTACTCGTTCGTTCATGAACGGCACAGCTCTAATAAGAAATATAACCAAGAAATTATTTATTTCTTTTTTAATTATGTATACATAGCAAATTTAAGGCCTTTTTTCTCAAATGCCAAAGCTGGAACCAAAAAATTTATCATACCACTTTAAGGCTAAATATGTTTTTAAATATTCCCAAAAATATTATCTGCTCCCGGCAAAAAATAAGAAGAATACAGTAAGAATACTGAAAAATCCCATTTTTGGGATTTTGCTAATTTTTTTTGGAATTGCCGGGAACTTAAATATGTGTTCTAGCATCCGAATTTAGAAGAAAGAAGAAAACAATTTGGAAATGGACGATTGCAAATTTTTTAGATTTTTCGTTTTCACTTTTGAGCAAAAGAACTCGTATTCTTTTCACTTATTGGCAGTCTTGTGAAAGAAAAACGAAACAAAAAAATAAAAAATTTTTAATCGTCTATTTCCAGATTTTTTTCTTCTAAATTGTGATGTTGTGAGACTTACTATTAATTTATATTATTTAAATTTTAACTTAAACAGGTGTTTTAACATCCGAACTCACAAGAAAACATGTGAAAACGATGTGGAAGCCAGAGCATAGATGAAATTCAAATTCTTCTTACTTTCTGTGTATTATTTGCATTATTTCCCACTTAAACGAGCATTTTCAGCCGAACACATTGATAAATGAGAATATAAGGATCATAACATCACATGCCAGCTTAATATAGCTCGTGATGCACTTTATGTGTAAAATATTTCTGGGTAAATACCCAAAATGGGTAATTAAACGAAAGTTAATTAAGCGTGGACTTTCGTGTGAAAATGAGTGTAAAAAACAGGGATTTAATATTTGGGGTGAATCAGCAATAAAGGTATTCAAGCGATGTGTAATTAAACAGGGTATACTGTGCTACCTTAAATTTGGGAGCTCCTTCCTAAAAAAATTTTACCTCATAATCAACGTGAAATTTATTTCCTTCCGTTTGAGAAATCAATTGATTTTGCCCTCATTTTTAGAAAACAAAACGGTATAAAAGTTTTAATGCACTAAAGTAAAACTTTTTAAATACTCACTTGCTTTTAAAAACTTTGTCACACGATTTGCATGGAAAATTTCCGTCAGCTTTATCTGAAGCATTCGTATCAGCAGCAATGTCAAGTTCTTTTTCTCCAACAGTCTTACTTCCTTTGCCGTGAATATTTTTAATATGTTCCTTTAAACCGTGTTGTCGCGAAAATGAGGAAGTACAAATCTTACATTTGAAAATGGGTTCTTTTGTATGAGTATGCAAATGGTAACGTAATGATTGTTTACGAAATGTTTTATCACACAAAGGACATGGAAGTTGTTGATTTTTGCGCACATTGGCGTAAGAATGAAAGACGCGGTGAAATAGAATATCGGAGCGAAACGGTGCTCTGCAATAGTGAAAGAAAATAGCAGCTTATTACCACAATTGTAACTTTAATTAAAACAAAAACTTACTTAAAATCACATAATTCGCACTTCCACACACTTTCTCCATTTTCTGTCACAATTTCCTGCAGTTGATCAGGTAATTTGATATCTTCTGGTTTGGCAATGACATCTGGTTTGCATGTTCTGCTGTGCCTTCCCAACTCCTGAGAGCTTTCGAATTTGCTCGAGCACACTATGCAAAAATGCTGAAATTGCGTATGCTCCTTCTGTTCATGTAGTGTGAGTACCTCTTCCGAAGCTGTGGTAAAAGGACAGTCTTTGCATTTGTAGGATATTGTAAATGTTAAGGATGCTTCTTGCAAAAGATTCTGATTTGCTTGCTCGCTTGTGCTGGGCTGATCATCTTCTTTTGGCTCTTCTCTTTCCGGAGAGCTAAACTTAGAAATATTAAAAAAAAACAGATGGCTTAGTATTAAAAAATTTTTACCTTTTCTCTATTTTCAGATGGATCAGATCTTTTGGTTCTACCTTCGGGCACACTATCTGGTTGGCAGCTAAAGCTTTTTGCTTGTGCTCCAGAACTTTCCGATGACGTCTTGCTTGGCAGGGACTGCTAAATTCCAAGTTGCATATAGAACAAAAATATTTGGAAATAAAATGCTTAAACTTTTCATGCCTTTGCAGGGCAATCTTTGAAGGTAAAACCTCGGGGCAAGAAAGACACTTAAACTTTGATTGATAAACATCTGAAGCTGTACCCATGAATTCTACGCTAGGATGAAAGTTAACAAAATGACGTCTCAATTCAAAATTGAATCGAAATGATTGGCCACATTTAGGACACTCTATGCTTAGTCTCTTGCTTATATAAATAGGCACAGAGCGATTAATGGCCCAGAGGACTTCCTGGTGTTCGCTTCCCAAAAGATGCCTACGCATTTGATTATTATCCTCGCATTCATACTGGCAATAGGAGCACCAAAAGCGTCCTGGTCCTTCAGAGGCATCCAAGTGAGAGGCTGAGTTCCAGTGAAGCAAAAAGGCCTCCTCTGTATTAGCATAGAAACGACAAGGACGACATTGAAAAGGTGATTGCAAAACAATAGCATGAATATTTTCCAGTATCATGGACAGCGAGGCACCTGGATACAGCTGCATGCGCCGATAATGATAGTGGGATATCAAATGTTTTCCTATTAAGTGTCGGAGCACAGCGTGTTTGCAAAGACTGCATCTCAAATAAGTACATCTCCTCTTTCTCTTCTTATTATTGGTAGACACAGTAATAGAGAGAGGCTTGAACTCTACGACAGCAAAGCTTTTCTTTATGTCTTCTTTAGGCAGCTCGTTGATAGCAGCCTTTTCCAGTTGTAGCTCCGGTTCGGCCCGTTTTAAGTGATACGGCGTTTTCAAGTGATGCTCATAGATCAGTTTACTCTTTAGCTTGCGGCAGCAAATATTACACCAATAATCTTGGTTTGTCTTGCTGCATTTGGCCAACTCCACCACTTCTTTATACTCTAATTTTTGTAGCTTAGTGCCAGGTATCCATTTGCCTTTGGTGTGATCAGCAGGTGGATGTTGGCCTTCGTGGGCATCTACATACTCCAAATGATCATCCCAGGTAGGAGAAGCTCTGGAAAGTTGTGAGTGCGCTACTCTTATATTAGGACGATGTTCGGGCTTCCATTTTCCGCCTGTATGGGATATGGGTACGACAGGTGGTGAGTGCCGCATTAACGACAGTTTCCATTTACCACCAGAGGCATGAGTTTCAGCCATTGGCTCATAATCTTCATCATCATCTTCTACATCACCGGCCACTTCATATTCTTCCTCCTCCTCCTCTTCTGTCACTTCTGGCGATTCGTGTTCATACGTTATGGTCTTAAAAATATTGTCTTTTTGATATTGTTCGCCACCACTTTGATTTGGTGTATCACCATTGATCCAGCTTACGCTAGCTGGTGCATTTGCTTCGGATTCTTGCGGCACAGATTTTTGACGACTCAATGGTCCAGTATGTTGTGAACTACCAGTTTTACCACCACTTGTTGAGGGTAAATGTTGTCCCACCGTTGACTGTACACTTTGCAATTGAAGAGAAGAGAAAAACACATCAGCTTCCAATTCATAAGGTAACTCATAAGTATCTGTCAAGGCTTTGGATGTCTTGCCACCATGATGACTGGTTGGATTGGCTGGTTCGGGCTCATTAAAACTGAATGGTTCATAAGTTATGGCTGGAGTAACATCGGCACTAGTATGTGCCACTGAAGTAGTAGTTGTGGTACAGAGTTTTGTCGTTTGTGCACTGGAAGAGGTTGCGGGTTTTGAGCAGTTTTGTTTGCGATGTTGAATGTAGTTGTTTAAACCAACAATTGTTTCATTGCACTTAATGCAGAGATGCGTATCATCCAAATCATCATCCATTTTGTTAAAGATTCTGAAAAGAAAGAAGATTTTGATACATAAATTGGTAGTTCTGACAAGATATTTGGTGTCGATTTTCATGAGAAAGATCTCGTAAAATTGTATTGTAAATAGATGGCATAACAATGGAATATGGTATCAAAATTAAACATGTATTTTCAGTCGAAATTTCGGGATAAATGCTCTGAAAACTTAGGTCGAATGCTTTGGAAATAATTAATAATTATCGGTCTAATGCTAATTTAACTTCGATGTGAAGTCAACCCTATTGTATGTATGCGAGACTTGGAATGCGACCGCCCGCGATGTAAGTCATTTGCAGGATGCTTTAAGCGAATAATGAAAATCTTCTGAAAATCTTGTTTTCTCACCAAAATTCATAAAAACGAATGGAACGGACTAGGTGACACATTACGCAAACCAGCAGACGACCTAATAAAAACAACTATAGATTGGAATCATATGTGGAGATGGAAGTTGGACAAAGAGGTGGGTGGAAATAGCTCAAAGACCTGTAGCGAAATAAAATCAATAGCACGTAATAGCCCTCAATGGAATGCGTTTGTTACGGCCCTGTGCTTCACATTGGAATGAAGACAATAAATATATATTATGCTAATGGAGCTAATAACTTAAAGGTTCATTCACGAAGCTGTGGTTCTACACGTCAAGGACTCATGGACGACTCATGATTTCTTTCTGAAAAATAACAAGTTCGCTTCTTAAATTATTTTTAGTCATCACCTGAATATACTCATACTGATTTAACCACCAACTCTGTCTTGAACTTAATATTTTAGTGAAGATAAAATACGGAATGGATTTCGACGAATATTTGTAATCAGTTGCAAGTTAATGAAACGAATCCGAAAAATTGTATCATTATAAGCAAAAAATAATTCGTTTAATGTGATTTTCTCTTGTCCAGCGATTTTAGCAGCAACACAATACGGACAGAAGCTCATGATGGAAGACTCAAGTAATCGTTAACTATTTACTTTGGTAAATTATATTGCTAGACATATTATTAATTATTTAAGTAATTGATAGAAAAAGTTTGAATATTATTGAACCAAAAATTACCGATATGTGGGGGTTGGTTTGGTTTAAGTGGCTGCCCACTATATGCACGCATTCAAGCAGAATCTAGATGATTCCTTTTTAAAAGATATTTGGGGGAGTTAAAGGGTTAATATGTTCCACAAAAATATTTGCTTTAATATTTTCTAAAAAAAGTGCTGAACATACCCTACACCTCAGACGTAAAGAACACAGTTCTATTCTGAATAACAGTTCCTTGAGAGAACAACCGGGAACAAAATAGCTGACTTCGAAAACTCGAAATTCTCTTTTATTTTTTATTTCTCTCGCCATTTATTTAGAATAGGAAGGTTTTTTTTTGAGAAGTAACCCTCAGGTGTTACATTATTTTGGGAAAGGGATAGTGATAGAGAAGACAGGTGCTGAAGGAAGAGAGAGAGAGGAATGCTTCATTCTTTTACAACTCTGTTTTTGCAGATTTTTTTTAACAATGCAGTGTTGCAGCGCCTCCGGTGTCAATGAGGCGTATTAAATTTTTCGAAACTGTATTTAGTAGCCATTTTTTTGTTGGTTTTTTTTACTTCGCCGATGATTCTGCTACACAATACCGACGAAGGAGGGCGCTCTGATATTAGAGTAGGATTAGTATCCACTGAAGCCGGTGTAGTTTAGTGACCAGTGTCTATGCCTTCATCACTTAAACTTTCATACAAAGGGACAATAATGCACATAAGAAAAATGCATGGTGTTGTTGTTAAATGACTGTCGGAGACCGGGACCGAACCCAGGAACTTTGGTTATGTAGTCAACGTGCTAACAATTTCAGCCAACGCCACCCTCGAGAAAATGTATTCCCTGTTAATTATTTCCCGGGAGTACTTAGAATTGTGCTGATAGTTTCATATAGATACGGATATGCTACATAAACAGTCCGAAGGAGGGAACTTTAACCCCCTAAAATAAAATTCCGATGTATTCATTTAAAATGCCCAGAAACGAAAATTTTTTTTGCCTCCTCTACCACAATCTTTGTTCTTTCGGTCAGAAAAAAATTCTAATTTGTGGTACAGTGTTACTGTACAGCTTCATGGTTCTGCCTTCTTTGAAAGTTTCACTAGATATGAAACTCCAAGAAACTGTTGTTAATTATTAAGCATAAAATATGATTTATCTCTAAAGCTGCTGGAACAACTGACATTTAGTTACTGGTTAATTGGTGCAAACTCCAGACAAGACAATTCGATTTTTTTTATGTGCTCTATTGCAGCAAAATTAATTCAAAATCATTAAAATACAAGATTTTAAATTCATTTTGGATTAACAGCAAGCGAATGTATAAACTTTACTGTATGACGCTGTACAAAACATCTGGCAATGCAACTTTTAGCCAGAGATTAAGATGCAAATACTTTTCTTTAGCATTGTTAGTTTAGTTTTATCTCATGGATAAACACCTCTCTCATTATCACGGTGATGTACGATAATTTGAAATTCCATATCAAATTTATTAGCAAACATATCATGCCAGTTAAATGTAATCAAGCTGAAATATCTGCACTCGTAAAAGAAATGAGATTAGACAATCTTGTTGTTTAATTGCCCATAGATTACAAGATCATTTGAACGATACTTGGGTGTAAGAGGTACGTACGTCCCAGCGGTCTTTGAAGTTAACAAAAAAGCAAAAAAAAAAAACAAGATGTAAAGAGAAGAAAGTCATATCTAATCATGTGCGTACAAATTATGTTTATAACTTTGAAAAACAAGCGGTCTTATTTCCCTTTGCTTTTGCTTTTGCTTTATTTTTCTTGCTGGTGTGAGCCAAGAAAAATCATTTACTGATTCATGAGCCATCATGCCAAGACAACGATGACAACGACAACTTTATTCGCCGCTTATAAAGTATGAAGGCTAAATTGACTGCAGCCAGATTTGCTGGCTGATGATGGTGCGACGCTAGAGAACTGGTTTCTTTCTTTTGCTTTTCGCAATGCCAGCATTGAGCATTAAGCTGGGGAAGTAAATTTATTGGAAATTGACTCATTGTGGTAATATTCATAATTTAAGACATTCTATTTACCAAAAAAAAAATTAAGCAAAGAAAAAGAGAATAATACGCAGGCTCAACTCATGCTGCGGTAGTAGTTCACCATAAATTCTCAGCTCTTTTGAACGCACGGCTCTGGCAAAGCATTTCTTTATAAACAACTGACCAGTAAAGTCTTTTCGATGATTGAGTTTTAAAACAGTCGTTGGTTTGCGGCCGGCTGGTTGTTTGCTTGGCTTAGCTAGCTGATCAGTCGGCATGAATGAAAGCTCAGTCATAATGGTTCGAAAGTGTTATTTGTTACCACCGCATTGTCATAAGTTGCTGCGAAATTGTTGTGTTATTAAACCTGCTGAGATTCAATACTCGTACACTTCAACTCCAACTCTCTACAATTTCAAGCATCCTGCCACATTTCAGATAAAAGAGAAACAACGTTCATCTTGTGCTGTTTGCTGCTAGAAATTGAAATGCGTTTGTGGCACATATATTTTCGTAAAAGGCTTGTAACTCAGAAATCATTAAATAAAACAGGCGAATAAGCGACCAAACCAAACAAACAAACTACACCAAAGACAACCCAACCCAATCCAATCGAATCCAACTATAAAATCAAGCCAAACATCCGACCGAATTGTCTGTCTGTCTGTCTATCTATCTGTCTGTCCTTCCATCCAACCGATTGTTTATGAATTTGTAGGTTGGCGTGAAATATAGACACGAAATGTATCTTCTCTAGTAACGCAATCGTCTTAATGCGAATTATGAATATTCAGGCAATAAAAATGAATAAATTGAACAACTGCTTTTATGGATGGGATGAATGAATTGTTGTTCTTCATTTCCAACTAAGGAATTGTTGCTTTAGCTTATGTTGCTGTTAAAGTTATTATTATTGTTGTTGTTGTTGTTGTTAGTTGCAATTGCCTGAGAACACTTAAGAAATGTTGTCTAAATTATTGCTAATGATTTGTTGTTAATATGGCTCATAATTTTACTGTCATTCAACGGTTATTGGTAGCGTACACACACACACACAGAAACACACTAATGCATGTGTGTGTTTATAAATTTTAGAAACTTTTAAAATCTTAATAAATGACACATAATTTATGGAAAAAATTTCATTTAAATGTTTAATTTGCAAAAATAATAAATACTTCAAAAAATTGTTTCGTTTATTTGGTTAATAATTTTTTAAAAACTTTGCATGTTCTCGATTTTCAGTTTTTTTTACTCTCAAGCAGTGTTAAAACAGCAAAATTCAAAATTACACTTGAGATGAAGCAAAATTACTCGATTTAACTGAAATTACACCTCATCACAAATTAAAATTTTATTTCATAAAAAAGTTTAAAAACAAAACACAAAAAATTCATTTAAAGGAGATCAATATTAGTCATACTATTTAGATCCGCAAAATAACGAAAAAAACTATGAATAAATTAAAAAAAATATAAAAATTATAATTCCAAATTTAGTTGCATGTATCTAGATCAAGGTTGAAAAAGTTCGATTGTCATTGCTTTGTAATTCTTCTTTAGGAAATAAAATTCCTGTAATGGTTTCAGACAACAGTTTGTTTCTCATATCATAACGGAACAACTAGCTGTTTTCGAAGGCCACTACACCTTCATCCATCAGCGTTCTTTGTGTTTGGTCCACTGTGTGTGGTGTCAGTTGATTTAGATTTCTGCTTTATATACGCAAGTTTTATTTCGAAAAAAGCTAGTTGTTCCGTTCTACTACGTGTTTGTCAGAATATGTACAACTTTACCCTGATCAAATCATTAATATAGAAACAAATGAAGTTCGAACAATAATAATTAAAATTAACTAAAATAGAGTATGTTTCGGCTGCTTTCTGCGTCTGCTTTTTGGGTCAATTTGTATCAAAAATTTACAATTTTGTTTGATCATAATATTTATTATTTATTAATTATTTTTGAATTTGAATACTCTTCCCTAATAAACGTCGGATATACTAAATATGAACGTCAATTTACGGACATTTAAGTTTTTGCAAATCTATATTAAACGATGTAAATCTTTTCTTCAAAAAATAAAAACAGCATTAGTGGCTGAGAAAACTGTGAATTTTTTGGTTCAACAATATCTATAATGACATAAGTTTCATCACTAAAATCAAATCTTGATTTTATTTGAGAAACTACTTGAAATAAAATTCTATAAAATTTTTAAGTATGTACAATTAATTGTCATTTCTATGCATATTGGGACAGAATGACAAAGACTCATATGCCGAAGTAACAATATACATATAGTATATATATATATATATATGTATATTTCTTTAGGTTTAAAAACAAAATTTCACTTAAATAAGAAAAACAAAAAGTCATAAGAATTATGTCATAGAATAAGGTCACATACTCGTACATAGGGAATAGGGAAACAAAAGTAAGGGTACATTTTTAAACGAAAGAATTTTTAATTACACCTGTTCTATACCCAAAAGGAATTTGCCATGTTCTACCCACGACAGTGAAATTTGCAGCCGATGTAAAGATTATTTAGTCCCGGTTCACACACTTCAACTTTTGTTGATCAGCTCGCAATTCAGCTGCAAGAGAAAAAGATATATTTGTGTTTCCTTCTCCGTCTTTCTTACAGCTGAATTGCGAGTTGATCAACAAAAGTTGAAGTGTGTAAACCGGGACTTACACGTTTCTTAACATTGTTGCCATTTTAGCATTTTCACTGCTAGATCTGGCATATTCATTAGTTAAAAAGCATTCAACTTTCAAAAAATTCTGCTAAATGATTTCTGGCAGAATTTGTTGAAAATAAAAAATTTTAATTTGTTAAAAAAATTCTTCTGTATAGACGATTTTTCTCATAAATGCACATGCAATGTAAAGGTTCCCTGATGATCTGCACTAGCAACAGTGAAAAGCGCATAGGATCCAGCTAACCCCTCAATAATCAATTTCAATGTATTTTTAATAAAAAAAATATTTTACTGAATAAGAAAATAGTATTTTGTGATTATTAGTGCGTTAAAAAATTTTTAAACGTAATTGTGTCATGTCCAAAAAACACTAATTATTAACTATTTTATACCATAAAAATACCTGTACATACTAATAAGTTTGTATAAACATGAAATTCAAAGTTATTTCAATAATTTTTTCTACATTTAAATCTTGCGTTATACTTTTCATCTGTAGAACATTTTAGCAGAATTTTTTTTACCGATTTAGCATTCTCTCATCATCATTATCTGGCAACACTGTTTCTCAAGCAAAGAGAGATGAGCGATGCTCACGGTTTGTAAAATTTTTGTATTTTTTACTTATTCAGAAAATTCTCTATTTTCTTAAATTTTGGTTAAAAAATTTGCTAAGGATAAGAGTGTAAAGGAATTAAGTTCCAAAATCATTAATTAATCCCAGTGTGCAGCTTTATGCCGAACACAATATTTCAATTCATTTTTATCTAACATATATTCAAGAGTTTTATAAAATTGTTTTCACTGTCCATATTTATTAAATGGAAAAAATAGAAATCAAATACAAATACAAATGCATTTTTATTTTCTTTTGATAAAACGTAACATGATTGTCGCACATGCAAATAATTGCTCTATTGTATTCCATTTCAAATTGTTCAATTCCGTGTGTTTTTTCCTTCAATCTTTTTCTTTTTTTCTATGTGAATGATGCTTCTGATATTATAGTTCGTTATTTGCTGTCATACAGTTGGTTTTAATGTCCTAAATCAAGGGGTGAGGTTGAAATATGCATGCTAAAACTTTCATTTAATTAAATTCATCAAGTTTGCAAGCTATTTTTGTCTAATGAAATTATTCGACACAGGAAAACAATCCTTTTGCAAAGTCAACTTTTCTAATGGAGTTGGTAATGTAAAGAGCAAGTAAACAGTTTTTAAGACTCCTTTTTTAAATTTTCGGAGACTGAACTCTAAAATAGGCATGACCAAATTATTTCACACTGTCTTATTAGTGGGTTTCTTATAGATAGTCCATTCAGCAAACAAGCATTAGCGTTTGATATGAGGATAAAAGAGTGTTCTGTTTTCTGAAGTAGTTAGTGAGTCGGCTATAAAGCAAATTACGATCTTCCAGAGACCGACTTCAAATCGTGGCCAGACCTAACCACATAAGCATCATAGAGGTTTCGGAATTAAAGATATTTTTCAGAATTAGTCGTCGCCGAAGTAAAATAACTAATAAAATGGCTACATAGCTTAAAGTAATGCATCTACTTAACACCAGGGGACGCTGCAACGAAGCTATAAATATTAACAAAAAACAAAATAGCACAGTTGTGAAAACGAAGAAATGAATTAAGCTTCTCAACTCTATCTATCTGTCACTCCACCATCGGTACTTGCACTTTCCGTTCCCTACTTTCAGATATACTAACAGACCTTTTGTTTGAACCCAAGTGAGCTAAAAACTTACTTTCTCTTCTCAGACAACTGTGCCATAAAAAGTTCCCATTACTGATTTATCGTTGATGAAGAATGTCTCATAGGTTTCTCCTTTCAAGCGCAGTAGTTTTGATTATTTAGGCTTATGTTTATTAAAATAAAACTGAGCTTGATCAATGTATCATTACGAAAAAGAAATGAGTTAGGTTTGGTTAGCAGGTTGCTGGTAAATAGGAAAATTAGAATCCAGACCACTTGGGTCCAATGTAATAATGCCTTTGAGGTACCGTATAGGACAGGAGAGGAAAGGAGAGGGGAGGAGAGGAGAAGAGAGGAGAAGAGAGGAAAGGAGAGGAGACGAGAGGAAAGGAGAGGAGAGGAGGAAATGCAGATGGCGATCCTCCAGAGGGCGACAGAGGCAGAGTAGATGCATAATACTTTTCTCCTTCTCTTCATCATTGTAACTGGAGAAGTATTCATTGTAAGAGAGACCCACACGTTTTGTATGGGTTCCGAAGGCGCAGTGGTCAGTAGAGTTTCCTCAAGTGCTTCCTAGTGAAGTTCATGACATTTTTATTTTTGTGAGGGTTTAGAAGATTCTAGAGGGTCCTCGCTATTGCGCAGGTGGGCTCGCTGCGCCATCTGTCCTAAGCTGATCCAAGAAAGGCAATGTGGAAGCGTCTCCAGCAGGATGGGAGTGGGAGTCCACAGAGATTATCGATATAGACCATCCTGAGTAGAGTTCTTCTTTTTGCCAGGTCATCCATGCACTCAATTTAATGTGATACGTGTGAATGCTGCATAAGCTTATCAAGGGCTTTGAGACATTCTTGGACAATAAAAGATGTGGTGTACACACCTATGAGAGACTTAATTGCAGACTAACTGTCAGTTATGATATGGTTTTGGTATTGTTGCTCTTTTATTGACAGATATCTATGTATGTCTGTAATATGCTACATTCTTCTAAGAGTCTAAAGGACATTTCAATTCCGACTTTCAAAAATATATACGCCCCCACCAACTCCGTGAAGACCTGGGAGTCTACTTTGTATTTCGAAATGAAAGAAATTTTTTTCGAATTTGTATGTTATTAACATTACAATTCGAAAGCATTTGCTTTCGTTGCGAATTACACAGTAGACCGCCTGTACAGATTCATGCAGTGCTAAAACCCCTTCAGCCAATGAAATTCGAATTGAATTCCTATTAAAGTAAGGTTTCGGAGTGCGGTAGTTTATGAGATCAGGTACGCTGTTTAAGAAATGGGTTTCAATTAAAGTCTAGAATTATTTTAAAAGATATTTTAATATATGTATGTACTTGCCAGATCTTTGAAATCTTGACTGTTGAATCTCTGCCGAAAAATCTCGTATACAATATCTGTACATAATTATTCTAGATTTCATGTTGGGTTGGATCTATTTCTAAAGTAGTTCTTCGAGAGTATAAAAAGGGGCGATATTACATCCAAAAGAAAAATTACGTTATGAGTGTACACAATTACCACATTCCGTGTCAAATGTGAATGTTGTCAATTCCATCATTTATACACGGTCGAAGAACTTGTAAAAAAACATGTTCATACATTAGAATTGGATCGAACTCATTCAGTAGCTCGTGTTTAACACAAGACATGTAATTTAAAAAAGAGCTACTGAATAAGTTAGAGCCAATTCTAGTCAAAATTAATTTTTATTAGTTACTTGATCTCAGGAATACTAAAAACAGTGCACATGGGAATTTCTGTTAATAAAGGTGGATTAATAGCGATGTGTGTGTGTGATGTTTTTAAAGGTTGCTCTAGGCACTTTTTTGGAGTACCATCACTTCTTTGTCAGGACTTCAGAACTTCTTTCCAAATTTTTTGACTGATTTATAAAAAAACAAACCTTTGACGTTTTAATAAATTTAAAGTATTGTAAAATTAATTCTTATGTACCTATAGCAAATTAAAAAACATCAATCACGTAGCGTGCTTTAACATTCGTCTATGGAGTTCGAATTTCCAAAACTACCCCGCCCAGCAATATTTAATATTTTTCTCTGACACTAGCATCATTTAGTTGTTTTAGAGTTTTTATTTGTTATTTGTTTTATAAATTTTACAAATATTCATTGTCTGACAATGACAATTCATTTCAAATATATGTGTTGTTGTTGTTTGCTGTATAACATTTGCAACTGCGAATAACGAAGCTGTTGTTGCAAGCCGCAATTACCATAAATGTGAAATTGTCAAGTGTCAACGTAGTAGATGGCATGTTTGACACGATACTTTAGAAAAAGAACTCACAATGATTGTATCATGTTTATGCATGCATTTGTATTTGTATGCATGCAAATTGTGTTGTATATTTGCATACTTTTTGTTGTTCATACATACAAATAAATTTAGTAAAAATACATATTTATTAATATGCATGGAATATGAATATGTTCGACATGTTGTTTTAGATTAAAAGAAAATAGTGCAGCAAAAAAAAAAAATATGTAAATACATACACACATTAAAAACGAACTCATGTACATGACAATCAAATTACTCTGTTGTTAGAAAAAATAGAGAGAACAATTAGATGTTTGGCAGCTTAACAGCAGGTAAAATTTTAAATCAAAAGCTTAGAACTTGTTTCCAAATAGTTGATTAAATGTTGGTGTAGATTTTATTGGCCCCAAATAGAAATCATTTATTTAAGGGAAGATAAAAACATACAAGAGTGCAGCTGTATCTACCGTGACACGCACGCATATTCCTTCAGCATCCATCTTTGATTTCAATCTATTATGTATTTGGAATAGAGAGACACAGCTCGATAAGTTTTTAATAAAGTTATTTATTTTTACATATGTTTCTTATAGAAATATGAGAACTAGAATTTAAAATACAAATTTTCTATACAAGGCACGAATTCAGGTGGACAAAAGTATTCACACACCGTGCTGTTTTACTTGTAATATTTGATAGGCTACTTTTTCGTTTTTAAAGACTATTCTAACCTTCTTGAAATGGAAGGCACCAGTTTTTGTTACATCGATTCCAATAGCAGCCCACTAATTTTTCAGAATTTCTTTGATTTATGATTTACTGGGGATATGATATTTTTCCACTAGTTTGTCGAATTAATGCGAAATATTTTTAATCAGGATCATGTCCAGGAATTGCGGTGAAGATGGTAGAATATAAGGGACCTGGCGACTAATCAACAATCGAACGCAATTGGTTGAATTTTTCTGGTCGCTCTCTTGTTGAAAATGGAAATTATGCCTAAAGGTACGGTCAGACTTGGCAAACATTTGCCCAAAAATGCGTAATCACTAAATGTTAGTGAAAATCAGCACGATGATCATCATCATGGTACTTATAACGTTGTTCTTCTCCACTTCGGTATTTGGCTTCCTTCCAGCCCGTATTTTTTCCATCCGTTTGAAAAATATTAAATTTGCTTTTAACGGGAATTTGTACGCTATCCCAGAAGTCTTTACGTGAATTTTGAAATCTTTTGCAAAACTTAAACGCTTTTTTCTATTGTTAAAACTAACGGGTATGTTCTGTATTCCAGGTGAAATTAAATCGTTCGAAATTGCCATATCATTATTGTTATAAATTCTCATTTCCAACAACAATTCTATGGCAATTCCGCACGTTTTACTTTCACGTGGAATACATACAGAACATACCGCTAATACACTGGATTTCTTTTTGTAAGTCGAGAGCTGTAATCGGGACTGTGTCAGGTTCCTCTTAAAGTTTTTGAGCAGATTTGCTTGTTAATCTACTCTAGATACTCTGTTGTCAATATAAAAGACGTATTTTTTTTATATTTTTTACTTTTCTTGTAACCAGAATTTCTTCTTTCGAGGTAAGCTTTCGAAGCTCGACCAGTACGATGGGATGTTGAGAAGCTGGAAAAGTTCTTAAGTGTTTTTACAATGCTGGCTACAGTAAATTAGCTTCCTTTCACTATTTTACTAATTTCTACATAGAATCTTTTTTGTTCAAAGAACTCTAAGATTATTTTTTTCTCAGTTTCTGGTAGTTTCTTGAGTTTGAGCACCGTTTTTCAAAATTGAGTCTTTTAAAAACAATTTGTTAAAGTAAACTTGACACAAATTCTTTTATAACGACACTTTTCAATATTATACGATTAAAAACGTTGTCATATACAAACAAAATTTTTAAATTTTTATATGGGTGGCACTATATGTCAACTCAAAATGGTACTTTAATTTATAAATTAATATATTTCTTATAATGTAATATACGAATGACTAGTTTCTCTATTTATTTAAATAAGTAAATATCTAACAAACATTTTATAGAAAATCACATATCGCTAGGTGTTTCGTTCTAAAAAAAAATATTCATCCTTATTCCAGTTGAAGACATCGAAGTCACTTTAACACAATACCAAAAAATTAGGGCTTTTGAGAACCTGTTGTCGAAAACAAATGACTGCTGTTAGCAGGTTTATGCTATTTTCTAGACCCTAGGGAACGTAAACAGATTGTCAGTAGCACAAAATTGTTCTCGAGAGCGAGTAAACAAGCCCTCTATTTTTTGTCGCCAACTGGAATAACGTTTAAAATTAAAGTGAGCTGCTCTGCGTGAATATTTTTCTCCCGCTGTGTATGTGCCAATATATCAAACTTAAGAAATTGATTAAAATAAAAATTTAGAATTTCTTCATATTTCAGTGACAAAAAAATAGGAACTTTTTAAACTTCCATATCTCAGAAAGCTGCAACTGCAAAACTTTCAAAAAAACATCAATAGCTTGTACTTATATCTCAAATTTCATCATTTAGGGCGAAAGGTTTTATTTATATATACACACTGCACACTTTTAAGAACACCTTCCATTATCCATTAAAGTCCTCGTTAGTATCCCAACATCCAAAATAAAGGGCGATTACTTTCTAACTTTTCAAAATTTTCCCAAACAAAAAATTCGAAATTGGTTCCAAAGATTTACCACTTTCATTGCATAACAATCACTACAGGTTCTAGGCAACATTTTAAGCGCATACCATTCAGTTATTAGAATCACTTCCGTAATATGAGAAACATGTGTTATATTTATTGATGTTTCACCAAAAATATCACTACTTGGATCTGAGTACCTCAAAGCTGTAACTAATGATTTGTATGTTAAGTTTTGGCTGGGTCATATCAATTAATTTTAGAGCTGAGTCCAACTCGTTCAGTGGGTCGTTTTAGACACACCCCTTTCATAAAATCAATCCCATTTAAACTACAAACGACTGAACATGTTTGAACGAGTTGGATCTAAAACTAATTTATTTATTTATTTGTTTGTTCAGCATAATCGGAAAAACATCTTTTATTTACAGTAAAATAAACAACTTAAATTTGTTAGAGTTAGTAGTGCTCTAGGAATGACTTGCAATTTTGTTGTTAAAAATACATACACTAAACAAAACTCAAGTTGCTGTTATACAGTAAATTTGGATCGGTCCAATAGACTTGGGTCGAACGCTTTCACCAGTTCATTTTTGACACAAACCTATGATCAAATTTAAATGCGTTTGATCATTGGTTTTCGGCAAAAATGAACTAGTGAACGAGTTCGACCCAAGTCTAATGTCCAAGTCATATGCACAATATTCGAGCTTTTACACAATAGCTTTGAGCTTCCACACCAATGAGAGCATAAAATTCAATCATATCTCGGCGACAGCAATGCTTGCAACGAAGCAAGAACGAATTGTAAGAGCTTTCAGAGTATGTGTGTCTGAAATAACGCACTGAGCTTTTACGATACAAGTTTACCATAAAAAATTTCATGGGTGAGTTGCTACTCGCTGTCTTCAATCCTTGAGGAGGCATCCAGATCATTTTAATTGCTATTTCAAGTTATTTTAAATATTGAATCCACCTTCTCTTTTCATATTTTTCTAAGCGCCTACATTTTTTAAAAACATACAATTTTATTCTTCCTGAAGCCGGGTGCTCTGTTTAAAATTTCATGCGAAATGTTGACATAATCCATGAAAGAAAGTTCACATGAAAAATTTTGCAAAAGTTGTACTCTGTTCAACAAATGTATCTGGCAACTTTTTCTTGACATCTGCGAAATAATGTGAGTGGCATTTATTTTGCACGAAATATTGATAGTTGATGTTTTTGTTTACAAAAGTCGACCAATGTTGCATACCTCTAACAAATAAAAAAGAAAATATTTACCGAAAAAGTAATATGGGCATCACTTGTTAAATGTAAAATTTTTTACGCGAAGTAATCAATGTTGCTGAAAATTTTTTACAACTTCGAACAGAGTACTAGACTTTAGGTATGGAATTATTTGTTACCACATCTGTGGTACCTCCTAGAGCTGTGCAATGTAGGACCAACTTTTCTTGCAAGGTTTTTTTCCAAAACTTACTTGTCCTCCACCTAAAATCCTTGACGCAGGTCGCGCCAATCATCTCGTACCAGCATTGATTTGGTTTTTATTGGGCTAAACGTACATTATAGTGGATCTCCAGTAATCACCATAGGAGCTATAGAAACTTATTTCATAACAAAGATTTGTATATATATGTACATATACGTTTGTTTTTTTATATTTATAACAAAACATTAAAGCTAAAAAATTTATGAAATTAATTGCAGCTCTTTAGCTTACTTGCTTATTTTATATTTCAATAAATAATGCGATTAGACATTTATTATTTAAAAATTCTCTAATAAAAATTATAGTTTAGACAAAATCAATAATTCGGAAATAAAAAATAAAAAAAAAATAATTTCTTTTTAATACAAATACTGTCTGCAGCTGATCGATCCACGCTGACCAGCAGTCAGTGGGATATGGAACAGATCATCATCAAAATGTAATAAAAGTAAAAAAGCAATTCATTTTTATGTATTTCCAAAGCTTTTGTAAAAAAAAAAATTATGAAAAGAAAAATATTAAATTTATTAAATAAATTAAGTCTAAAATTTATAATAATTGCAGCGCCATAAAATTTTTTTTCTTTTGATGTTTTCTGGCATATTTTTCAATATTATTTTTCAAGGAATAATGACATTTAAAGGTAAAAATCTATACTAACAACTGTTTTTTTTTCTTCTTCTTCTTTGAAATCAACAATGGTATGATGACTTTTATTGGTTTGGCAAAAGAAAGAAAAAAAATATATACATACATATGTATATAAGTAACACTAAAATAAGAATTCATTTAAAGGTTTTAAAACATAAAATTTTAATCAGCCATCGAAATAAATTATTAATCAAAAGTCGTAAAAAATTCTGAGTTGGTGGAAGCAAAAATACTTTAGGCAAACAGACGGACAGAACTGTACATGTACATGGTCATAAATTCATTAAGCATATATTACATACACACATATATATATACATACATACACAAATATGTATGTATGTAAATATGCACGTAAAAGCAAAGAAACACAGTCCCACAAGAAAGCAGTTAAATAAATAAGAAACTGTATGGACGGACGGTCACATGGACGGATGGACTGATTGAAAAGTATACAGTACACTTATTTAAGTCTTTTTGTCTCTTTTAAGCAATGCATCCTGACGAACAACGTCAACAAATTTTTACGACATTTTTATTTAAGAAATATAATAATCATAAACCAGATGACGGATCCGTCTGCCAGGAGCTTGTGTGTGTATTGGTATGTTAATGTATGCGTGTGAAACTTGGAAGAAAAGTTTACATACGTATGTACATGCAGACACATTTTATATCGATTTGGTGTTGATGAGGAAAAATTAAAAAAACTATATATTGTCACTATTAAATGCCGAAACAGCCGGCCATCATTTGGGTAATAAACTTGGAAAGCTGGTATAGCCAATCGAAGGTACCCAATTTTTTAAATCGCCAAAAGAAGTTTATTTAAAGCAAAGCATTGCTGCAACCTCGGCAATCACTTCTGACTATGAGGCAATCTTTTTCGTTGGGTTTCTTTTTCGATGAAACGTGGCAGGTAAAAAAGCTCGAATCAGGTCCAATCATTAATTTAATATGCAACATAAAGGGTGTTTTTTATAAAGAGAATCAAGTTTAAATTATAATAAAATAAGGAAATATATTTTTAATATCAACGAAAAGGGGCTCAACTCAAAGTTGTAACACTCTAAAAAAAACCCTTTATTAATATACGAGCTACATTTTCGCAGTCTAATAGAGTAGTATGGCGTATACTGGACCATAACAAACTTCCTCCGGGTCTCTGATAATCGTCACATTCCTTAACTAATCGAGTAGTTATGCTTTTATGACTTTATCACAAAAAAAAGTTTTATATCCCACAAACTTTTAAATGGTTGGCGCTATTGGTAACATATGAATTTAACTACAAAAAAACACACGTACAGTAACGTAACATCAGTTTAATCAATCGCAATGGCGACGCCATCACAGCTTCAATAATCATCAGGTAACAAACACAATGATGAGCAATAAATAATGCGGTGTAAATTACCTTGTAAATAAAAATGCAAATCGAATGCATTAATTTAATAACAGCAACCAGCAATCATTTCGATCCAGATCCATATAAATGAATGAACTGTACTAAAAATATAAAATCATTATCACCATCGTCATCATCATCATCAGCCATCGTCAGATGAATGACACTGAGAGGAGGAGGAGTATGAATATGTTTGTTTTATTGCAAAAGTATACAGAGTCTTTTTTATGAATGTGTGCAAAGAGGAACAATATTTCTTAAGGTTTCTCGGTAATATTAAGATTATTACTTTTGTCTCTATTGCGGTTCTCAACTTAACTTAGTTTGGGAGTCAAACCAACTTTCACACAACCCAATTATTTTTTAGTATTGTGAATCACATTTAGTTTTTACTAGAAAATGTTATAACACAAGACAACTACAAACTCAACCGTTTATTTAAGTTTGTGAATGGCAATACTAATGTGTAAGTTGGGTTCACTCACCGTCAATCAAAAGATAATAGAGAACTTTGTTTTTTTTCTTGCATACTGGCTGTTCCTGAATCCCGAATAGAAAGTATTTATGCAAATTTATTTCCGTCTTTCCGATGTGGAATATTTTCCGAATAGTGTTTTCCAACTGATTAGATATGAAGTAAAAAGTTGTGCAAGCCAGTGATTTTGAATTGGCTACTTAAGTGCCTCAGTGGGAGAGTATCGGATACCTCAGACCAAGGTACTGGTACTTATATAAAACCTCCCCAATCAAACATGCAGCTTTGACTGATAACATACAACCAGAATGAGTAATCAGTGTGCTTATAGAGAGATACAATCCAATAGCTGGGCCTTTGGAACAGCCTCCAATAATCAATGCAGTACCAGGTAAACTACTCCATAGCGTGTTTTAACAAACACAATATGTTTCACAGTTAGTAAATTCTTTCAAGGAAGTAGTTTTGCTGACCCGTTTTTGTTATACTAGGGTCAATAAGTCCGTGACTTTTTAATTTTTCCGCATCTTAATTGAAAGAACGACTCTTTTCATGTCAACAAATGTCAGTTGAGTCCTGCCAAAAATTTTAACAAGTTGCATCATTTAGTTTTTGTGATTTGAGAAGAATATGGAAAAAAGTGAATTAGGAAAAAGAATATCACTTAAACCGAAACTAAACTTGATAAACACTATGGGGACTCTTCAACATAATTTCGTTGTGGTCGTACAAGCATGGAAGATGCTAAACGTTCGGAATGCCCAGTTGAGATCTCTACATTCCAAACAATTGAAAAAAATTCACGTTATGGTGTTGACTGGTCGGAAGTTAAAGGTGAGAGCGTCCGCAATCTCATAAGGATTTCACATGGCGCAGTGGTTTCATTTTTGAATGATCACTACGGATGAGAAAGCTTTCCGCAATCGAACAAACGCAATCGTGTAACAATTTCACAGGAGTGTTTTTTTACGTTATTCAACAGCAATTCCTAACCGGGGGCGAAACTTCGATCTACGACAACCCAACAGAGAAAAAACAGCAATCAAAACAGTGGATGAATCAGGGTGAATCACCACCAATGAAGTCCAAGGTGGCTTTGTCAGCCAATAAATCCATTAATATATACATTTATTTATTATTGCGTTGTTCAACTGCAATATGAACGAGCTTTTGCACCGTTTCGTAACCTTGGACGAAAAGTGAATCTACCAAAACACACCAGACACCAGACAGCAATCAAAACAGTGGGTTTATAGGGCTGCATAGGAGCCTAAGAAGTTAAAGATGGCTTTGTCAAACAATAAAGTCATGACGACCGCTTTTTGCGATGCACAGAATATATAATCCACATGTCAGAAGGGTAGAACAATCAATGGGGAATATTATGCCAACTTATTGGGTCAATTTAATGAATCGGCCTGGCTCACAATGTCGACAAGAAATTTTCTTTCGCTTATTTATATTGAGAACAAAAACAAAATAAGAAAATTTGTTTTTGTTTTAAATATATATAAATAAGCTAAAGAAAATTTCTTGTCGACATTGTGAGCCAGGCAGAATATCTGAGAAAAAAGCGACCATATTTCGCCTCAGAAAATTTAATTTTTCACCAGGATAATCCTGTCATCCTATCATCCAGACAAAGCTCTGAATGACTATTTCTTGTTCCCAAACTTAAAGAAATGGCTTGGCGGAAACAAATTATATTTTTTTTTAAATGGAAAAACGTTGCACAAGGTGTATAGAGGGCAAAAGAGACAATGTTGGAGAATAAAATTATTGTTTAAGGTACAATTAGACGTGCCCTAACAATAACCATACAAAACAGCTGTTCGAACCAACCTTATGGCAAACACTGCGTTTGATTATAGGTGACCTGCCATAACGCAACAGCCACAACCATAACCGTAGAAACCAACTGATTTTTGGTTTTTCGCCGTAACCATTAACAGCTGTTTGCTGATGAGACATATTTGTTTCTTTTAGTGCTTTTACTTTTTTTCACTTGCTGAATTATTTGCTTTTAGTTATATTTTTATATTTTTTAGTTTATATTTTCCTTTTTTTAGTTGTTTTAGTTTATTCTTTTAATTAAAATTATTTATTTTAAATTTTGTGGTTAATAAAATGGATGACGGAAAGCTTGTATTTATCCGTAAACTATATTTGTTGAAAAATCTTTGCTATTCACAAAATCCTACCAATTATTTTAATACCTGGAAATTCTGTTGTTATATTTCCATTTAACATCTTGTTTTACAACCTCATGTATAAACTCAACTGAAATTGTCAACTGACAATTGTCATTGGTGGATGTTGTTGTTGCTACGAGTATTATTTGTCGTGTTTCATTTTGGCATCATAAAGTTTATGACACTTTCAATATAAATTTCCTTAATTTGCAGCACAGCCATAAAAATGAGATTCCATCATACCGTACTGGACATGATGGGCCGCACGGCCGGCTGCATAAGAGCTGTTTGCTTTTATGACTTTAATTGTTGAAGAAAAAAATATTGGCGAAAAAAAGAAGAAAGAAAAACGTAAAATATGTAAGTAAAAATATAAAAATGTTATTAAATTTCAATATGATGAAAGCACATTAAATATGATCCTTATGATGGGCCTAATTTACGGAATATTTTTAAGCATTTAGAATATTGAGTGGTGGTTGGATATTAAAATATTTTTAATTGCATTTTCTTTAAGAGCTTGTGTTTGAAGTGTTAGTGGTTTTTGGAAATTCCTCTACGTAAAAAGTCATAAAAACTGGAGATATCAACAAGAACTGAGATAAAGTTACAGTGAATTAAGTGAAATGTAAAATTATATTTCATATGGCATAATATGCAGTCTGCTTTTATTTTTGTTTTGGAATTGGGCAGTCCATATACGGTCTATATAAATAATACATAACTAATATTTAAGTGCACCAATAATAAAATAAAATTTGCAAGATATTTTTAAGAAATAAGATTGACATTATTTGACAAAGTTTCCCGAAGCACATACATATTTTCGATTTTCTTTTTTAAGAATTTCAGTCTATTTTATAAACATCAATTGTGGCTTAGTCAAGTTTTAGTCTAAGGGCAAATTTCACCAACTCTATTTCAATATCAATTCATATTTAAATGTCAATTTTCATGAATTTTTTTTATGGAAAAATGACTTGGTGGTTGAAATTGGCCCTAAGAGCCGATTTCATATATTTTTTTGTTTCAATGCAAAACGATTTTTACATATGAATTGATATTTAAATAGAATTGGTGAAATATCATTTATAAGGTGTTAATAATCCTTAAAACTGATTATGTTAATTTTATATATTTTTTTAAATTATGCTCATTTGCAGTATATTGTATGTTTTATTGTTTTCTAACATTAAAATATTTAAACAATAATTTTGCAGGGCCTTATTAATTTAAAACCCATAATTTCAATAAATTTCTTTCAAATATTATATTAGGGCATATAAATTCTTTATGATTTCCTAAAATCATTTTCAAATTTGACTCAATAAAAATTCTAAAATAACATCGACATATTTTGTCGTTTACAGTTTTTCAGTAAATTGGTTTTTTTAAACGAAAAAAATTTTAATGTAAAAAATAAACAATTATTGTAAGTTTTTATTTTATTTAATATTTAAAAATTTATAACAAATGCAATGTTTTATCCAATCCTATGAAGAAGTCAAAAAACAATTGACGAAACGTTGGGAAAAAATGTAATAAAGTCGTTTTATTAACATTATAAATAACTTAGGCCTTAATAGCTCAAACAATTGGAACACAAACATAAACAGTATTGGCCAAAATAATTTAAAATTCAAACAATCGAAATATAATTTATTTAATAATAAGTAATTCAGAACAGGTAATAATTTTTTTTTAATTTTAAACGCCTTCTGGCGCAATGTTAAATCATATTAAACCCTTTTGCATACGTATAAAAAAAAGCACATTTGAATATGGTTGGTTGAATGTGGTTACCCAGTGAACATACGAATGCATGTACGACGTTTGTTCAAAATGTATCGCGAATTTATATATATCCGAATATTCGAATTTTGATTTTTTTGTGGCATTATATTGGTACTCATGTCTCTCACTTATGCCCACAATTTCGGCCATTTTGAATGTTCAGTTAATTGTTGGCAGCTGCTTTGCTTGCACGTGTTTTGGCTCGTCTTCGATTTTTACCTATTAAAAAAATGGAACAAAGAACCTTATACAGGTTTTATGTGAAAAACGAAATTAAGTGCGCAGATGCATTCCGAATGTTGGCTGTGGCATACGGAGAAGCTACCTTGAACCGAAGCAGCGTTTATCGGTGGTAGAAAATGTTCTCAGAAGGACGAGAAGATGTGAACGATGAAGAGCGTGCCGGATGTCCGACCACTTCAACAACAGATGAAAAAATTGATGAAGTGAAGAAAAAAAAGTATTGGCCAATCGTCGAGTCACCATTAGAGAAGTTGCTGAGGACCTAGACATATCGATTGGCTCGTGCCATTAGATTTTTATCAATGATTTGGGCATGAGACGGGTCGCCGCGAAATTCGTATCAAAATTGCTCAATTTCGGCCAAACAGCATCGCATGAACATTGTTAATGAGCTGTTGGACTCTGTCCGCGGCGACCCAAATTTGCTCCAGAGGGTCATAACTGGTGATGAATCGTGGATTTATGGTTATGACGTGGAAACCAAAGCTCAATCATCTCAATGGATGCTGCCGCACGAACGAAAGTAAAAATCGAAGACGAGCCAGAACACGTGCAAGCAAAGCAGCTGCCAACAATTAACTGAACATTCAAAATGGCCGAAATTGTCCGCATAAGTGAGAGACATGAGTACCAACATAACGCAACAAAAAAATCAAAATTCGAATATACGTAACCCGAGAAAATTCAAAATTCGCGATACGTTTTGAACAAACCTCGTGTTATGAAATATGCTTTTTATTCTTTTTAGTTTTTTTTCAAAATTTAATTTAAAAAGGCATTTTTTTTTTAAACGTACTCTTTTAAAAAAGTCCGTTTTTTAAATGAACTTATTTCAAAATATACTTTTTCCAGAGACACTTTTTACAAAAGGTACTCTTTTTAAAGAAAAGTATTTTTTTCAAAATTACTCTTTTTAAAAAAGCTACTTCATGTATTTCAAGATATTTTTACAAAAGGAACTTGCTTTAAATGACAATTTTTATAAAAGGCAAAGTTTTCGACAGGTAACATTTTAAAAAGACAATTGCTTGACAACGTTAGTTTTTAAAAAGATCTCGTACGTTTTTTAAAAGGTAGTTCACACTTTTTTCAACTCGTGTAGTTATGTATGTATGTAAATATCTCTGTTAACAAGTAGAAGGGACTTAAGTCGTATTTACACGAAATTTAGTTTTTCAGTAATTCCAATACATTCCACACAAATACGCCTCGTCACAAAAATTGATTGCAATAGTTTAAAAAATAACGCTTTTACAAGCAGTTTTACAAAGCAGTTGTACAACCACTTGTTCTGTTTATTATTATGTTTTTACTTCTCCTGTAAAGTTACAGTTACTTGAGTTAGGGCCTTTCTACTTGTTAACAGCGATATACAAAAAAAAATATTTTTTAAAAACATTTTTTTCATAAGGTACTTTCTTCAGAAGCTACTTCGATGAAAAATTATTATTTCTAATTTCCTTTTTTTAAAAGGTACTTTTTTAAACGTACTTTCCCAAAAGTATTAAATATCTTTTTTCAAAAGATAAAATTTTTTTAATGTACCTGTTTCAAAAGGTACTTTTTCAAGAAGGTACTTTTTCAAAAGAATATTTTTTCAAAAAGTATTTCATACGGGTACTTTTTCAGAAGGTACTTTTCAAAAGAAGTTTTTTTGGGATATTTAATTTTTAGAAAACGTATTTTAAGGTACTTTTTCCTAAAAAGTACTCTTTGTAAGAAGGTATTTTTTTAAGATACTTTGTTCTTATTGTACTTAAGTTAAAAATATTTTCAAAGGTACTTTCTGCAAAAGCAACTTGTCTTAAAAGGCATCTTTCCAAAAAGGAACTTATTTCAAAAGCTACTTTTATTGAAATTTTGTTAAATGTTGTTTTTTAAAAAGTACCTTTTTCAGAACGATACTTTCTTCAAAAGATAATTTTTTGAAAGGTACTTCTTTCAAAAGGTACTCTTTTAAAAACACACTTTCTTCAAAAATTACTTTTTTTCAAACATACTTTTTTCGGAAGGTGCTTTTTTAATGTACATATTTAAAAATAAAAGGTTTTTGGCTAAATGCAGTTTTTTTTAAAGATAATTTTTTCAGAAGGGCACCTTTTATGAAATAAGTGTATTTTCTCCACGGGCATTTTATTCTAAAGCAACTTAAACTTGTATTTGTATTTGTTTTTATTTGGTACTTTTCAATGTGATTTTTCAAAATGTGCTTTTTCAAAAGGTAATTTTTTTTAGAATTTTCTTGGTAACAAATGAAAATTTTAACTGCTGCGATATTTAAGAAAATTTGCAATCCAGTTGCCTAAATACATATCGCTCCTTCATTGCAACGTAGTTATAACTCAAAAAAACTAGTTCGCCACAAAACGAGCTTAAAGTTTTCAATTTTCCTCTGAAGTGCTGAGTAAACATGATAATTGTATGAAATTTTTACACAATATTAAGAACGTTATGAGAATTAATTCTGCATCTTTAACTCGAAAACTTTATTTTTTTAAATATGACTACGTTGCAATAAAGGAGCGATATGTTCACTGGGCATTCATAACCAAAGTGCAACCTGTTTGCAATTGAAGCTTCATTTATGTGTAACCATGCACGTATGCATATATGTACATATTCATTTATGTATGTAAGACTGAATTCGTCACTGTTGTAAATTTTCACAGAAATTACTACGAGTATTTAAATGAAATGGTAGCGACAAAAACAAAAACAACAAAAATATTAACACTTCGTGTACAATTGTACTATAGATGCACAGTAAAAATGATGGCAAACAATAACAAAAAGAAAGTAATGCCTTACAACTTCAATTCAGCAAATTAACGACAAAAACAAAACAATAAACAATAGAGCAACAACATCTGCAATATACAATAATTTTAATAGTAATACTCGTACGTATGTACGCGCAGCAATGAAACACATTCGAATATTCAAATGCAGACAGAGACCAAAAAGTCTAGGAAAAGCCAATAAGAGAACAATGTACGAGTATGAACAAAGTGTCGCGAAGCGATTATGCTGCGACATAATAAGCCATTATCGTTTATCAAAAACGGTCTCATAACCATTCGGCGAAATCGCTAGCGACTAATTACCCAAATAAAAATTGTATCATACTCGTAATTTTAAAAGGCTTGTTTGTTAACCATTTCAAACAACTGCATACACTCTGAGTGCAGACACATACATATATATAAATATTTATGTTTGACTGTGTGTGTTGTGTTCAGTTCTTAAAGGAATTAATTTATTTGTTTTAATGAAATTATTCTTGCACCATTTAAAGTGACATTTTCTAGTCACTGCATAAAATAATGATTAAGCATATTAGGGAAGTGGACATTAACATTCACTCGTATTGCTTATGTCCAGTCGAATATTCGTCTGCGAGAGTTTTGATCTAGATTAAAGAAAACTTTTACATATTCGACTCGACACACACAATACGAGGGATTTCCTGCCACCAGTGGAAGTGCGATTTGATAAAATAATTAATTGTGCTATTCCAGAGTTCTCATTTCATTTAGATCACAATTGTAGCTGAAGTTCACTTTTTAAAAAAAAAGGATATATGGCAAACTGTTATATCCTTGCACCTATTGCAATAGAATTTTGTAGAGAGTTTAACTGTGAAATTGTTGAAATAGTAACAGCAAAATTAAAAATAAAACTTTATTTTGGCATTTAAGGATATTAGGGAGATAGGCATATCCCTGTTTGCAGTGAGCTGAAATTTCTTGTAATTTATTATTATATAATTTAAGAAATAGTGGCGAGCTTTTGAAGCATTCTAATCGCAATTATTCCATTCGATTCCATTTTTTATATATGAAGGATATATGGAAGATGCTTATATCCTTGACCAAATTGAAATCAAAGTCGGCAGGAAGGTTAAATGTATAACTCTAAAAATAGTTTTATCATAATTTTAGTTAAAATTTAAAATTAAATTAAAATTTGAGAATACTTGAGTACTGGGCATGTCCGATCACAATGAAATTCGCCACTTAACTGAATTGCGTTGTGATCATATGCTTCGAGCAATTGAAATTGAAAATTTTAAAGCTTAACTACATAACTTTAGATATAAATTCATTTTAATTTTAGCTTAAATCTTACTATTAAAATAAAGGATATATGGGAGGTGGGCATGTCCTTGCACCGATTTTATTGAAATTCAACAGACTGCTTAATTGCATGATTTTCGATGTTTTTAGCTAATTTTTTTTTATTGTATTCAGATTGAAATTAAAGCTAAAGGAAGTATTTTAAAATTTAAGGATATCTAGGAGGCGGACAAGTCATTGAACCGAAAGAAATAAAATTATCTAGAAAGCGAAAGTGTGTCATACAAAAAATAGTTACCTCATAGTTTTAGCTAAAATTTAGCTTTTAGGATTAAGGATATTTGAAAAGTAGGCATATCATTGCACCAGTTGATATAAACTATACTGTAGAATACTAGATATAATTATATATTTGTACTACATAGTGATTGCATTTAAAGCTGAAACTATGTATATTTTTTTAATGTAAGGATATCTGGAAGAAACGCATGTCCTTGGAGGGATATAAATTAAACATTTTAAACTTGACTATATTATTTAAGAAATAGGTACTTCATGACTTGTGTTGAAGGTAAATTTTTAGGATCAAGAACATATGGGAGGCAGACATATCCTTGCACTGATTATAATAAAATGCAGCAAGCATCTTAAATTTATAATTTTATTGCAGATGAAACTAAACTATGAAAATTAAGGATATATGGAATGTAGGGAAGTCGCTTCATCGATTTGAAAAAAATTTGCCACAAAGCTTAAATATATAAATTTAGCAATAGTTACTTTGCAATTTTAGCTGAGTTTTAATTTTTATAATCAAGGATATTTAAAAGGCAGGAATTTATTTTTCTCTAAATTAAAAATTTTTCTTAACTGAAATTGGCAACATGTGTTAACAAATTTTTTTTATAAAGATTTTGTTTTCTGGGCAAATTTTTAAGCTTTATAGTGCTGAATACACTCACCAATAAAAAAAATTGTCAATCCAAACAAAACATGTGGTGTTCCATAAAAAATCCAGTCAAAATAATTTTCTAAATATATTTTTTTTTTAATTTCAAGAACTTAATTTGTAAAATAAAAAAGAATTTTTTTTTAATTATTTATAACAAATTCAGCAACTAATTTTACTCGAACTAAATTTTTTTTCTGTTTTGCTTTTAGTGCAAAAGAGAGTTCAAATCACAACATTTATTACATCAGACAAGATATTTATTAAATTTAAAAACTAATTTCAAACTGTAAAATTAAATGTAAAATAATAATAACAAAAATTAAAAATTTTAAAAACCCCCATATGTTAAGAAAAGTTGTGATATCTTCTAATGGGCTAAACCGATTTTCTTTAAGCATATGAACACCGAGAGATCAACTCACCTTTCAAACAGAAAAAACTAAATCAAAATCGGTCCAGCCGACACACAGACACACACTACAAACTTATAAAATCCTTTTTTGGTCGCGGTTTAAAAATTAGAATAGCAAAAATTAAACATTTTAAAACCCCCCGATACATCCAGAAAAAGATGTGATATTTTATAAGCGGCTGGCCTTATTTTTTTCAATTATAGCTAAGAACATTCTCGATCAAGTCATCGTTCAAACAGGAAAAGCTAAATCAAAATCGGTTCAGCCCTTTTGGTGTGTGTAAGTGGACTCGTACATGCTCAAAGATGCACAGATGCACAGACACACACTACAAACTTATAACACCCCTTTTTATGGGCGGTGGTTAAGAATATTTATTATTAAAAAAAAATAAGAAAAGAATTAACCCCCTGTTTGTGTAAGACGTTGACGTTAGAAATCTAAGCGTTTTTGTAATAGATTAAAGGAAACTTGCACAACTTTTCTTTAATCTATTACCGAAACGTCCAGATTTCCATCGTCAACGTCTTACAGAAACAGGCTGTAAAACAATCAATCCAACTTTTTTATAAAAAATCGTTTAATTTTAAATTTTACTGACTTTTTTTTAGAATAAAACCACGGAATATTTGCAATAATGCTTAAATTTTTCATAATCACGAAAAATGTTCAATAACAAACGTGTGAGTAAATTCTTTTAAGCTTGCGTAAGCGTTAAATAATTTATGAATATCACCAAAAAAATAAAACAGTACATATGAATGTATATGTAACATTTGTTAACTCAAGAGGTTGCATAATCACGAGTGTCAATTCACTCACCTTTCCGTCCCAAATTTTAAAACAACTTTTATGTGTAAATTATTGTGTTTCTTGTTCGTGACATTATAAAATCCATACAAATCACTTACTTAAATATTGAATATTAATTTAAAAACTTGATACGCTCCTTTTCAAACCAAAATCTGTCGACTCCTTTACCTTTTCTATCAGTTTTCAAAAGGCATCACCGCAACATTCGTACATACACACACACACACTTACACTTGCATACATACAAATGTCACAATAAAATTCTGCGTTTATTTCTTTCTATTTGCAAAACGAAACAACAAGAATTTTATGTTTGTTTGCTCATTTGTTTTAGTTGCTTGTTGTATGTAAATGAAAACATATTGTTGGGCTGTTGTATTTTGTTGCTGTTGGTGTTTGCATATAAATAATTGCAATGTGTTGCCAACACGTTAATTGTTAAACAAATACGCTGCGCGTTTATCACTCACCAAATAACACAACAGCAAATGTTAAAAGAGACAGAAATGTAGTCGTATGTATTTTAAATATACCCAGTGAACATTTTGTTTGTCGAATGCAATCAACGAAATATTTTTACAAGTTGCCGAATTCGTCTCAAATGTCGCGAATCGAAATCGAAAAACGAACGAGTAGTATAAAAAGAAGCATATCTTTTTGTGCGACTAAGTTTGATAAGCAGATTCTGTACAAATTAATAATTCAAATAACGGAGCTATGAGGCTAAATATCTAAAGCGGCCCACCCACTTGCAATATAATTGTGCAATTTTTCGTATTGTACAATAATATCGCCAATGTGTATGTCATATTCAAAGGTGGCACAATATATTGGCAAATATCAAATGACTTTTGATTTTTATTGTACAAGACAATTGTATAATGTGGTGGCAACATTGCTCAATGTCACTGTAAGGAAAATTTGGCAATATTTTCTTTGAAAATATTGTGCCATTTATTGCATAGTATAGCTCGAAACGACAATAATATGTATAACAACATATGCAATAATATTGTATAATAGATGGGCCGCTTAAGGGTTCAATAAGATGGTAAGTTATCTTGAAGTAGAAACACTCGGGAGATAATTAAGATATGACTCAATGCCCACTGCATGTGCAGAAATTCTATATTGAGAGGCTTTGAAGAAGGAAATCCATAGGAAATCTCTTGCTGGTCCAGAGGTGTGTTTCAATGGGAGTAACTGATGCTGCAAGAACCATTCCTCAGGCGGCTCTGGGTGTGATTCTCCATTTCCTGTCTATCGATAACTACGCAATGAGAATGGCGGCAAAGATTTTATTACGGCTAATGGACCACACTACCAAATCCTGAATAAGGTTGATCTAGGTGGAGTTGCTTCCGAGAACCCTAAATTCACAGACTTCAAGACGCTGAAGACACCCTCACTGTTAATACCGAATGGGGAAATTCGGGTCGAATCGGATATTCTCTGTGATAGTTATGCTGTTTTTGCACAAAAGTCCAAGGTTTATATAAGACTAACAGCTTGGCTCTATACGAGGTAAACAAGTTTTTACAAATCCTTCAAACTTGACAACAGGTGTGCGCTGAAACTTAAGTTTATAAGTATAACAATAGTTACTGACAGTAAGAAGGCACTCAGTGAACTGATGAACAGCTATAGTATAAGGCTATGCTGGGTTGCAGGCCATTTGCAATGTTTATGTGAGACTGCCTATGAGTTGGCAAGATTGGGTTTATAATTAGATTAGTCCTATTAGCCACATTCTTCAAGGAACTTAAAAGTTGAGTTTTAGAAGGATCTAGTTTCTGGATTATTAAGGAGGACTGCAGATCACGGTCCTTATGATCAAGGCCTGACCTAGCAAAATCTAAACTATTATTGAGTATGAATACGAGGGTTCTACATATTCTTAAAGGAGTCTTTACGGGTCATGGCACGGCCAGAGCCACGATCAGCAGGTGGGAAACTAGTACCCGGGAAAATTAAAATGAACAATTGGATATATTATACGTCATTGTCCGAAACTACAACGTTACATATTCAAATGGTTGAGTAGCGGTTTTCATGAGAAACTAAAAGAGATCACGGTGTGTAAACTCGAGGATATCAGCGGAATCGTCATGGGTATCGAAAAGCTCAGTGACAGGTAATGTGCACATTGATTTTCATCAAGTGCGGAGGCGACCCACAATGGATTTATAAGTTCCCGAACGAAAAAGCTTAGCAGTACCCTTCCTAACCTAATAATTCGGGTTTTGTGAAGAAATTTTGAATAATTTATGAGCTTCCTGTATAATTTTTACTGTTCGAAAATTTTTGGCATACAATGAGAAATTTATTAAAAAAATAAATCAAATTAAATTTTCTTTAAGAATTTGATGACATAAATAACAAATTTTTAATACCAATTAAATTGTTGATTGAAATTGTTACTGTCAAAAATAATGACGGTATAATTCATAAAAAATATTTTAGGTTTAGGTTTATTACATGTTTATTTGACAATTTTTTTTTTTTTTTTTTTTTAGAAAAGAGAAGTAACACTCAGGCAATGAATGCCTACTACTATTACTAGGTGTTACCTTCTTTAGGAAAGGCATAGTGATAGAGAAGACAGATGGTGAAAGAAGAAATAGAGGAAAGCTTCATTCTTTTACAACTTTGCTTTTGCAGGTTTTTATTTTATTTTTTATTTTTTAATAATGCAGTGTTGCAGAGCCTCTGGTGTTAAATGAGGCGTATTAAATTTTTGAAGCTGTGATTAGTAGCCATTTTATTAGTTATTTTACTTCGCCGATGATTCTGCTACACAACGAAGGAGGCCGCTCTGATGTTACATTGGGATTAGTATCTGCTGAAATCGGTATAATTCAGTGACCAGTGACTATGCCTTCATCACACGAACTTTCCTGCAACAACTGATGCAAAGGGACACTAATGTACATCAGAAAAATGCGTGGTATTGTTACTTGATGACTGTCTGATACCGGGTTCGAACCCAGGATCTTCGTTTTTGTAGTAAATGTGCTAACTACTTCAGCCAACGCCACCCTCATAGAAATATGTCAAATAAGCGCTTAATAAACCTGAAATATTTTTTATGAATAAGGCAGTAATTAAATAAACTGTTCATAGTTTTTGTTTCTCGATTTAGCTGAAGTTATTAAAAATTGAATTGAATCAATTATATTTTTAACTAAAAACAACAAATATTTTATGTGTACCGAAAGTTTTATACGATATGTTGCAATAATTTCTGAAAATATACATTGAGTAGCATGGGAAGAAACTTTTTTTGAAGTTTATGAAATCTCATAAATGTTATAATAAAATAATCTCCATCTCTCTATGAAACTTAATTGAAAATAAATCTGTTTGAGTTTGTTTGTGTTATTAATATTTTAATTCGAACACATATCATTTCGATATGTATTGCATAATAAGAACATAAAATTTCTCAAAACTTTTCTCTCAAATCAATAATTAGGGGGCAAAAATCAAGAGCACGTTTGCAAAAGTTTTAGCTTTTTCGAAAAATGTTTTCCAAAATATGTCCCAGTGAAAAATGTTTGAAGTAATTATTGAGAAACTACTTTTCCTTTACTTTCAAACTATCCATAAGGGTGAATTTTGAACTTTTCAGGAAGTGATTATCAACAACATCCAGATAATTAATTAAGAAGTTATTTATATAATTCTGTAAAAGTAATGAAAAATTAGTTTCTGTGAACGTATTTAAAAGAACATAAAAACAATCAGGTCCTGAAAAAGACTTCGGATTCACTGAATAGGTATGAAAAAAAAGAATTTTTTCCAATGGCAACCCTATGTAAGAATTATTAGAAGAAGTGATCCACATTTGCACTACTTATGGATCACAATTTTGGGATTTTATTGACTTCCTTGGAAGGTATTTTTTTACTACGTATAGTTTTTTATAATCTTTGACGACCCCAAAGTTTTAGACTAATTTCGATATCAGACCAGAATTGTTCGCTGGGTAGAAACGTTATTGTGCATGTGTAATTTGTTTTTAACAATATACGAGTATATGAATTGTAAAAGTAGCAATTGCTCGAATACTAACAGAAGTTAGAGAACCGCATAACCCTTTTAACCCCAACAATTTATGCTAAATGAAGCGTTTCCTTTGCCTGCATGAGTGGGTGTCATCAGCAATTACACTATGGGAGGGAAAGATCCCAGATGTAAAAAAAAATGTTAGATATTTTCTAGGATATCAGCTTGCAGTTCCCGATACGAAAAAACTAAAATAGAATTTATGGACGGTTACCATTACTTGTTTCTTTTAATGGTGGATATAATTGAAACATAGTGTGATCGGCTAGTGGTCCATTTTTTAGTACAAAGAGTTCAGAACTGTCTAGAGAATCTCGCACTGTAAAAGCGTAGATTGTGGTAACTGTTGCGGCCTTTATAAACACAAAAAATTCTTGGATGCAGTTGCAGCCCTGCAAGTGGCGGTAACTATAATACTGCTCGAAAGGCCTTAGTTGGAGGATCGAAATGGGTAAAAGCAAGCAATTGCTGTATAACTACACAATTAGTTTTATTTATGTTTAAGCTATACAAATTGTTCCGCTGAAAGGCTGAGCCCCGCTTTAAACATGTGTCGTACAAGTCAAAATTAATATGTATACGCATTATGCATTATTACAGTTATCGAATTCTTCGATTCGACTTCGACAGTTTGTGGCAAGCTTCTCTTAAAGCAAATCGAAGTCGAATTGAAAAATTCGCCAAACTAATAAGACCCACTATAATTACTTATTTTTATTTAGCGAGTGTCAATATGAATACGAATCCAAAAAAAGGTTGTTTGTTATTGTTTAAGCACGTCTAGAAGCATTTCGCTGCTGCTCAAGCAACTCGTGAGTGAACTTGAAGCATTACTTAAAAAAGCTTATAAAGCTCCAATACTTATAAACAGAATCTCAACAAATTATTGAGAATTGCAGAAAACAAAATAGGCAACACATGCTGAATAATACTGTTGTTTTTTTGAAAAAGTTTCTTGGCCTTTTATGGCAGTAGTTTTGTAATTCTCAACTATTTATTATAAAGCTTTGGGGCTTTCGAACCTTTTTTGAATAATTGAAGTTTTTTGATGAGTTTGCTTAAGCGGCAACGAACAACAAACAAGACTTTGGATTTATATATACAGTTTAATGCCTTAATCGCCATAAAAAAGTACCTTCTAGTTCCTCGTTGTTGCGTAAATAAGTTGCGTTCTTTTAAAGCAAAAATTTTTTATTGAAAGATAGCATAAAATAAATTGCTTAAAGGAATACCTTCCCCAAAGCTTGTTAGTTTTAACAGATGGAATGCTATCACTAAGTTTTAGCAGGGCGCTAAGCACTTGACATCAATGTATTGTGCCCTTATTGTACTTTTTATCCTTAATGGAATGCACACCATTGTTTCTCTATTGTATCCTTTATTCCTTTCTGACTTTCTTTTTGTATTGTTGAGTTTTTTATCAAACAAAACTCTTTATTCTATTTTGTATTTTTTATCATCTCACTTACTTAACCTCAGAGACTTGTTAAAGGTCCCATCCCCGTACAACACCAAACAAACATATGTATGAATCTTTTAACATTTACTGAAATATTGTTCAGCTAAGGCAAGTTTATACTACAACAGCGGTGAAGGTATGAGTGTAGTTTGGCGAAAGAGGTTAAAGAAGGTTTAGGGCCACAACAGACACAACTACATATATTTTTTCGCAAAATTTCAAACATTTGAAATCCAACTAAAAATCGTCTTGAAGTTTATTATTTTGTTGCTGTTGTGTAACAATTCAAACAATAACAGAAACATCATTCACTTTGCACTTGTGCTCATGGCCATACTCTGAAATTTCATTGTATGCTGTGAAAGCTCCAACCAAATCATAGAAAAATACAATACAAAAACACATATGGCGGGCATGACATACGTTGCACGAATACATATAAATGTATGGTACATACATACATACATACGTATGAAGGAGCAATTCAACTACAACCTTCAGTATGATGATGTTCATGATGATGACGGAGGGCAACTACCACTACCACTACCACTACCATCATAGATGTTTATGCCACAACAATGGCGTTACACTACGAATTGTAGACGTAATAAACTTCATTTTTGACAGGACATAACACACCAAAGAATGTCGACGCGTATGTTACCGGTATGACTGTATGAATGTTCTCTACTCTCACATTGTTATTATTGCTATATAAGATTGTTGCTGCACTGCCACAGCCATATAGTTGCTGTAATGGGAGGTCGTTCTTTTTCCAGTTGGAATTTGTTGGTTTGTCGGGGCATCATATGACACATAAAATATTGTCAACGAAGTGGATTGTTCATTAAGAAGAAAGAGCTTAATATATTCTAGTTAATCATAGAAAAAAAGTATTTAAATGTTTGTTCATTGGTAGCAAGTTGTTATTTTAATTAAACTTGTGCACGGGTTGTTATAAATTAATTTATAATATTAATTTGTGGTTGGTGGTGGTGGAAAAAAGCAAATATTTATCATAAAATAACTATATACGAGTACATAAGTCCAGTATTTATTAGAATGGCTCTAAGGGTTTATTAAAATTTTGTATGTTCATTAATTATGTATTCCAAAAGTTATATAAATAGACGACGGTGGTCATTTCAGCCTGACGAGCAGCTACAGTTTTTTAGTCAAACTTTGTGCGCTCTCGCTAAATATGGACCACTAATGCGGAAACTTGAAGCACACATCCGTTCACTAAGAAAGAAAGCATATGTACAGCTGATTAAGGTCTAACAATGATGGTCCTTTTGTGTTACCTGAAGGTGTACAAAGCGGAATAGCTGAGTTACGGAACGAGAAAGAGAGAGAGAGAGATAGGTGGTTATAGAAGAGAAATTATACAATAATCTGCTAAAGAACAGTTTCATGAGAGTAGGGATGGACACTGTAAAAAAAACTCGGATGTTTTTTTTCGATGCGATGCATCTCAAACATACACCGATGTTGCTTCGATATTTCGTAAAATACATTGATGTTTTTTATTCATAGATTGTTTTGTTTTAATTGTTTGTTATTATATTTTCCAAAAATCTCTTTTTTTAATACTGTTTAGAAATAAAACTTTACCAAGTCTTTCACCACTAAACCTATTTCTTCTTTTCGAAAATAATCTTTCAGACGGAACCGATATTCCTACCCTTGTAAAGTTTGGAAAACTGCGATTTATAATATTTCCAAATATCCAACCGATTTTTGTTCAGTCTTTCAACATAAGTATTTATTATAGAATAAAAAATTATATCAATCGGCGGTTATTTTCCAGCCGCTTATTAGCCAAAAAAAAAATCGGCCGCGGCGGCTGGTCAAAGCTATTCGGCGGCTCGGCTTAGCCGGCTCTTAGCAGGCTCTTAGCCGATCGGCCTTAGATACGCCTTGCGCGTGGTTAGCAAGCTATTTCTTAGAAGTAAAGATGCCAGACACGATCTTATTCACTCCTTATAGTAGTGTTGCCAGTTGTTAGATGCATCGAAAGAAAACATCGTTGTTTACCGTTTGTTTAGGACGAAAAAAAAATTCAGATTATATCGATGTTTCGACACAATACGTCGAGTGTTTTTAAAACATTGATGATTTTTTGTCCATCCCTATATTGGAGTACCATGTGAAGCCGTACTTAGGTTAGATTGAAAAAGAAGGACAATTAATGTTGGTTCAATCCCATTACGGCACTTAAGCCCTCAAAGCATGTTGTGCGTTCTACTTTTAAGAGTATGGTAAGGATTTCTATTTTATTTTATCCATTACACCCCTTGGAAGCACATGGCTTCCACAAATCATATCTATCTTACACGGTTTGCTGGTGTTATTTTCGCGTCTTTCCGTGTAAAATTTCGCTGTCCTAGTTATTGGAGTTTTATGCGTCTCCAGGGATTTTTTAGTCGGCCGCGGCTACTTGGACCTCAAAGATTCCATTCTAGTGCCATTCTTGTGAAATCTATCTGATAGTGTGGCCGATCCACATGCATTTGCTACGTTTTATTTGTATTAGTATGGGTTCCTCATTGGTAGGGTTCCAGAGATCCACTGATGCTGATGTTGTTAATGCCAGAATATCCTGTGCATGATTCGATACTAACCAGTGCTCAAATCGTCACTTCCGTGATTGTATCAGCAATCGTATGAGAACAAGTTAAGTGAAACGTCAATCGTATAAGCTGAATGGGATTTCAGTACTTTCACGTATGTCATAATTCGAAAATGGTGTTATTACGTGACGAGTTGCACGTTCACGGATGTGACGATTCGACCTCAGGTGTCACTTCCGTACAATAAATGCTTTGACTATACACATGCGTTGAATATTCTAAACTTTATTCATCAGAATACTTATGATCTTCTCTAGATTGTAGTCGTCAAAATGGCGTTCTCACTTTATTAAGCCTGTTATTTACGTCTGTTCGTTGTTACGGTACTGCCTAGCTATCTACGTATTCGACTGTTTGACCTTGTAACATAATATAATTGGTACTAACGCTGTTAATTCTCATAGCTTGGTTAGGTTAAGAACTTAGTTTCCTCAATATATCTTCTTAAGTTTTTTTTTCAAACTGAATCCTTATAAGTTATAACTATTCTATATTCTATATATATTTTTTTTCACAACGAAAATTTTTTTCTAACTTGACTAAACGCTGGACACTGGGTACAAATAGTAAAAAGTCAAGCCTAACCAATTTGATGGAAAAGACTGACACGTGACCAAGCCTGCTCATTGCTTAAATGGCTTAAGCAAAATATGGTTCAAATCGTGATATTCATCCATGCTACGGTTTTCATCTTCATACATTATAAGGTTTTCAGAGACGACCTGTAGTCAGTAGTATAGACGAAGTCCTAAATGAGTCGACGTTATGAGAGATGGTGCAAAAAGTCCATGACCAGTAAACCAGTATAGAGAAACTTTTTAGTTTTGTAATGGGTCAAAGCTGTATACCAATGAACCTTGAAAGGTCACGGCGAGTAAATGGCGCCATAAAACCAATAAACATACAGCAGCTCTGGATGCTTCAATCGGCAGGCCCTTTACCAGACTCAGATGCAATCGGCTAATTAAAACCTTTTAATTATGAAACCATACGAAAAGAAGTGGCCCTATGTTCCTCCGTGGAACCTTAGGATATATGTATATAATTTGCTACGACGCTTTGGTTAGATTATGAAATGTTTATAAAAGCTCTTCACTTGCTGAAAAATTTATAGAACAAAAAGACACATTTTCCGCCACAACTTTCTTTCCATTGTTAAATAAAATAAAATAAAGTATCTAAGTTATTAACGTAAGGCCGCACCCACAATATTTTAATATTAAAAAAATAAACTCCATTATTTATTAAAAATTTAACTCGTTCAAGAAAAAAGTGCCTAATAAATTAGCTTAAATTGAAAAATAATAAAAATAAAAAAAAAACAACTAAACGGAAACGAGGTCCATCACACCGCCATTACAACAACATTAACATCAAACAACTTGTACGAAATGTTGTTATAGTAATTATGTAGTTAAAACCACAACATCGATTATATTATTGTGACAATATGTATACATATGTATGTACATATATGCATGTATTTATGTTGTAGTGTTGCTGTTGATATTGCAAATGTTGTTGCTTTTCCAGATTATATAAAAGAACGTATTTGAACAAATAAGCTACAGAGTATACTACAATTAAAAAATAATGCCACCCTTATAGTGGCTTATTTCGGCTACGACATTTTAGTCCTGGATTTAAGAAAATATGTTGCTGTGTTCTTTAATCTGTAACAAAACGATCGTAGTCGAAGTCAACATACGCCGACCACGATGAAGGAAAATATGTAAGAAGAAATTCGAACGAAAGCTCCGGAAATCTTGAAAAAACTCATGCAAAAAAATCAACGCTTCCTCTTGCTACATTTTCTTGTTAACTGAAAATTTGGACATTCGAAAAAACATCAAGCGCCTTAGCGCGAGTACTAAACTTTCAGTGAATCATGATTTTAACCATGAAGTCACACACTAGCTTTGAGGAATATGTATATGGGCATTTACTCATGAAAGTCCACTTTTTGATGCGTGCAACAGCAAGCAATTAAGCTTGTATTTTAGAACAATGTGACTCGATTTAATTTAAAAATTTACCTAATGTAGAACGGGCTGACGACCTACACATATAAATATATAAAGAAGTAAGAAAAATCGTTAATTTTCTCTGAAAAAAAAAAACATTTCTTTGGTGTCGCACGTGACAAAATGTTGGCATTCTTGTGGAAATGCCTTTATGATGTTTTTTAACGGGCATATGTATATTAAAAGCTTTTTCTGTATCACATTTTGGAAGTTAATCTCTTTTTTTGGTTCGTTTAGGATTCAAAGAAACATCTATTAAATACAGATCTTTGAATTGTGCTTCAAAAAGATATTAAATTTTCTTTTTTGAAATATACGAGCACAACATGATCCAACGGTTGTAAAAAGTTATGTCTAATATTTATTATCCAATAAAATAATAAAAATATAAAATAAAAAGATAATAAAAGAATAAAATAAATAAAAAATAAATTGCACAAAAATATAATCTCAATTAAAATTGCCATTCATTCATTGCTTTTAAGTTTTTCTACGAGTATGTTTGAAACAAGCTTCATATTTGTAAAAACAAGAATCACAAAATACTTTAACTCAATCTTTAATCTAGAGCAACAATTTCAGTTACATGTTCAGTAAATGTGAAGTGCATTGAAAAACAAAGCACAGTAAAAACCCACGCGCCACACATGCGCTAAACACATCAAAACTATAAAATAAAGGAAGTCAATGTTTTAACACTTAAAACTCTTTACGAGACAAAGTTAATAAAATAAATATAAACTTCCAAAGTAAGTATGTACTATAAATTAAATGATTTGAGGCTCATAACTCATTGAATAAAACGAAAGAAGTATCATAAAGCAGGTTATTTACGCACAGTCACAACATAAAAACTTAAACACATTTAAGTTCCATTTTGTTTGTTTGAGAACGTCATACACCTCATTACAAGTTCCCAAAAAAAAAGCAGAACAAAAAAATTTAAAATACATTTATTGTTTTGCTGCCACAGGCATTTAAAGTCGAGTCATAAAACCAAATGACGGTTTTTAAAGTGGAACATTTGGTTATTTGCTTCTTTTCTTTTTTGTAGTCTTTCTTTGTGAATGAACATTCAATTTTAGTGCTCATTAACGCTACACTTAACGCGGATTTATTGCCACCTCCTACGTTACGTAGGCTGGCAGCACAAATTAAGAAATATGACAAGCATGCTTTATGATTGTTGCTTATTCATGTATCACTCAAAAGATTTGCTCAATACAAATTATTTTTGTTTGTTTAAGTCGGTTTGTTAGTTTTATTTTTTTGCTTTCTTGAGTTAAGGCGGATTTGAGAAATTGACTTGTCAAATTGACATTAAATGTTGTTTTAGTATAACAATGTTGCCAGAAGGTGAATCCTCTTCGGTGATGAATTTTTATGAAAAACAACCGGTTCTGTTCTGTAAATCGAATCGATTTCAAATCGCACGACTTTAGAAAACTAAAGCTGGAGGTACATACCATGCGTTACGCGCAATGCGTTTCTTGCTTGTTAAATGTTTAACGCTATAAAAATGCAAAGTTACACACCACGCTTTTGAGGCATTTTTAGTTGTACAATTTCAAGCCTTTGCCGGCTATTTTTTTGTATTGAATTTACGTTTTATTTTTCTTTAAATATTTAATGGATTTTTTTATCCATTGTTTAATAAAAAAATTAATTTCTAATAAGTTTTGTGTATGTAAGCATGTGAATCTGGCAACACTAGCTGTCATTTTGTATACAACGCGTAAAAGTTGAAGAATGTTTAACTTGCCTATTTCAACTTTTTTGACAGAACTTTGTATCGCATTAGCGCATTGAACGCGTGTTATGTACTTCCATCTTAACTCCGATAATAGATATGTTTTTTCAGACTTTTTTTAATTTTTTTTATTGCATGGATTCTCAAATATAATATTTGAAAGAAAATTATCGTATAAAGCATTAAACTCATTCACCACAGCAAGCTATCGACTACAAAATGTCAAGGATAGAATACACATATTTATATGACAATAAGCGCATTCATAAGACGAAGCTGTTGAGCTCAACTGATGTGAAACTGTTGGCAATTGTTGGACCCAACAGTTACTTCTTAGAAACGGCTTGATGGATGTACTGCAAACTGAACAGCTGATAAATGTAAACAATTGAAAAGGAATTAAAGAGGAAAAAAGAAAATAATTTAAATTGGCTAAATTAATTAGTTGAGCTAAAAAGTATGGCCCAGGAATCTACAATTTTTACATTAACATTTGGTCCACAAAATAAATATTCTGTATGTGCACAACATTGCGCCTATAGCATTTTTATTTAAACGCTAAGCCGCCACTTGCTACAAAAATATTTAAAATATTTAAACGCAATAGTGAATTAAATATGTATTGTAATACATAATATAAATAGACGGCTGAAATTAGTTATTTAATTTTATTTCTTTATTTCCTGACTTTATGGCATTTGAAATGTAAAATTTAATAAATATTTGCAGCCGCCACCTAACAAAGCGACGTTGTTGCATTATAGTATACACGGCATAACTCTATTCGACCAGCTGTTCAGGCTGAGCACAACATTTTGACTATAGGTAGCGAAAAAATTTGACGATGGAAAAAATGGCAGCAATTACTCAACTGTTGAGTGGAGCGAAACTAATCAACTATGGGTTTCTAAAGTGGGGTACACACTATCGAAGATGAGTGACAGTTTGGCTAAAATTTTACATTAATCTATAGTGTGAACACGAATTTCGTCAGAAAACAGTCAACCACAGAATATTTTGTGGTTGAGTGATAGTCAGCGGCCATATTGGTTTTTGACTGATAGTGTAAACCAAAAAGCGTCAGTCAAGAGATTTTTTGTAGCATAAACAACACAAGATGGACGCGCCACTACATATAAACTTTCGTTTATATAATTAAGCCATAAAAATATTTTACATATCTATACCCAATTAAACATTTACTAGATAGATTTTTTTTTCAGTGGAACAACAGTAAACATGTATTAGTGCTGTTACACTTTTAGACATTTTCTCTTTTTGATGACTACTGTTATAAGGTATTTAAAAGCGATCTTGTAAAGTTTGGGAAACTTCGATTTATAATCTTTCAAAATATCCAAAAGGAGTATTAAATATTTAAAAATTATATCACTCGGCGGCTCATTTCCAGTCGCTTATTAGCCGAAAAAAAATCAGCGGCGGCGCCTGATTAAAACTATTCAGTGGCTCGGCTTAGCCGGCTCTCAGCCGAGCCTTAGATACGTCTTGCGGCGTAGTTAGCAAGCTGCTTGTTGGGAATAACGATGCCAGACATGAACTTATTCGCAGCTTATAATAGCGTTGCCAGTTCACATAATATTTACCACGTTTACATGTACAAACTTGAATCATGCCAGCACATATAAATATGTATACAATTTGTCATTTCGATGCATCGAAAGAAAACATTGATGTTTTCCGATTGCTTAGGAGCAAAAAAAAAAACATCGGATTATATCGATGTTTCGATACAATACATCGAGTGTTTTTAAAATATCGATGTTTTTTGTCCATCCCTATTCCTTTCTGCTAGTATTTGTCAGAATATTTACGACTAAAGTGGGTTACACATTATCGAACATGAGTGACAATCAAAAACTCATCAGTTTTGAATGATACTTTCGGTTCACACCCTTCAACTTTTGTTGATCAACTCGTAATTCAGCTGTGAGAACGACGGAGAGGGAAATACGAACATCTCTTTTTTACTTACAGCTGAATTACGAGTTGATCAACAAAAGTTGAGTTGTGTGAACCGGGACATAGTGTTGGTTGTTCAGACTATCGATTATGTTCGATACTCAAACCTTCATTAAAAAAAAAAATTAGACATAGAAACACAGAAAAAACACAAATTGGATGCGCATTATTGTTAACAACATTTTTTTATAATGAATTATTTTAATGTTTTCTCATCTTTAACAACTCCTCGTACGACGTTGTCTTAATATTTTGTCTTTAACATCACAAACAGCCTTGCTTTTCATAAAAATATATAAATTCCTTAAAAAAATAACTTTCCGCGTCCATCTTGTGTTGTTTATGCTACAAAAATATCTATTGACTGACGCTTTTTGGTACACACTATCAATCAAAAACCAATATGGCCGCTGGCTGTCATTCAACCAAAAAAAATTCTGTGGTTGAATGTTGACTGACGAAATTCGTGTTCACACTATCGATCAATGTAAAATTTGAGCAAAACTGTCACTCATGTTCTATAGTGTGTACCCCTTTACTTTACATTCTTTTTATTATTTCTGTGCCATCAATAGTTATTTATTTATTTATTTTTATTTATTAATTTGTTTGTTAATTGTTCAACTGCTTCGAACACAAATTTTTCATTTTCAGTTCCTTCTCAAATATCTTTTTTCTGCATCATACATGTATTAAGTATTTTACATAATAAATATACATACTCGTACATACATACATGTGTACATATACGGTTCATCTGAAAATATATAATGTTTCCTTCGCACCTTCAATATACTGTTCGCCATAATTACAATTGACAGATGTTAAATGAAAATATGGACGATATTAAATTATACTCAATAACAAATAAAAAACAAGAGAGGACAGCAGACAGACAGATATAAAGACCATAAAAAAACCAAGAAATACCACAAATAATATTGTCTTAAATAAACAAGATGATTGTTACTTTCTGTTGCTGGGACCATGTCTGTCGCCTGTGTGGAATAAAAGAAGTTTTTATGTATAATGCAACATATCGCTTAACATGTTGCAACATGTCAAGCTAAGTGACAAAATAAAGGACATACTAAATATTTGAAATATTTTAGTATAAACTGTCACATTCGTGAAGATGATGACGATTAAATTACACTTATAACAATCGCTTTAGTTGCTGGCAATATATCCAAAGTCCTATTAGTAACTTTATTTAGTTAGAAGGGACAGACATCAGAAATAGGTTGCGCAAACTTATTATTTTGCTAGTGCTATAAGTTTTTTTTTGCAGAAGCTTAAAAGAATTTTGAATGAAAAATATGAAATAATGACAGTGTGTATAAAACATTTTTTGTAAACTTTTCAAGAAATATTTAACATTTTCTTTATATTTTGCAATGAAGTTTAACTATATTTTAGTCCCAAAATTTTGGATAAAAATCTCCTTTCGGATCCTGAGTGATTGTAGCATACTTTAGGTAGAATTATCTGCAATCCCAAAAGCAGCAAACCAGCTAAGGTCCTATCGAGATTGATTTGCTGCCATTAATTCCACATCGAACTTACTCATAAATGCATAACTCCTTCAGAAGGATAACGAATCTCTCCAATATAATTCTAAATTCGGTGAGAGTACATGGAGCTACTATAGAAAACTCAGTAGCAGACAAAAAAGAGAACTATGTTTCAGGATGAAAATATTGATAATATCTGTTGCATCTACATGATGTGCTCTCGGCAACGGCCAAACACAGGTGGCAAAATGACTGCGAACATAGATACAAGACAGTGGCAGTGATTACGGGACAATGTCCTTTCGGCATCCATGCTAATAGGATGGGACGACTATTGCTCGTCCTGTCGAGACTAGGAGTTTGAAAACCAACGCCTCCGCACTTTAGGAAGAAAGGTTTTCGGTAGCCTAGCCTCTTGGAACTATTATTGGTTGATTTTAAGGATATGCAATCTTTTATTAGGATCAATTGGTGACTCCACCTACATGAAATTTTGGTACACTCAAAAGTATACACTCGATTTCTTTATTATATTATTCTTGCTCCTAATTATCTAACTTTTCCTGCAGGTAATACAAAGACACCTAAATAACTGGACCCTAAGTCCCTTAATACAGCAAAGCATTAAACATAATTTAGGTACAGAAGTGAGTGAAAAATTAAATTACGTTTAGGGGTGAAGACTTGGCATTGAGAGTAACATTCTGTGCATATTCTGTCAGTACGACGATGAAACCCACAAGATATATCCAATTACGCAAGCGCCTATTGGAGGATTGGGAACTGCTAACACTAGACCCACTGGCAATCCTAAGATTCATCAGGAGAGTACGTCTGGATGAGGTGCTCTAGCACCTGTTAAGGGATACAATAGATCTACTTTGGTTGCAGTGTCCTGTGTTTCCCGTTTGACTTAATTAATTCATTCAATTCAAGGGTGAATTTCATATCCTTTTGCAATTCGTTGAGATTTTATCGACCTAAGTAGTTTATAAAAAAAAAATAGTACATGATTTCCTAAGCCAATGTGCAAACATCGAACAGCACTGTAGGTAACACATGGTTTATTTTATGGTGACGGGTGTGACCACAATACTTACATTTATTTCTAATTCAAAAATAATAATAATAGGTAGATCCTGAAATCTCAGTTTTTACAGAATTATATAATAATTTTTGTATAGTAAATTATTCAAAGTTTTTTTGGTGGCTAGAAAAATAATTTATTTTTGATTATAAAAGTACTTTTTCTAAAATTAAAATTACGATGGGTGTGACTTAGTTCGAAAAGTCGATAAGTTTGAAGGAATTCTTGTAATTCATGTGCTTATTGGAGGCACCAGAGGTTTTGAAGGAAGAGTTGCTTAATAACAGCAATTCTTTTTAATGGATTGAAATGAAGGTTATGTTTAACTTTAGTGACATTTAGTGCATCTTCCAATTCTAGATATATTCTTAATGCTCACAATTTAACTTCCAATGCTTTTTCAGTTTTCTTCTCCTACGTTTTCTTCCTCGAGTCCTTTCAAGTAATTTTCCCTGTCTCTCTCTCGCTCTATATCTCTCTTTTTCTCTCCCTCTAAGGCTAAATGAAGTTCATATTTTTTTTTATTTACTTTAAGTTTCTTACTTTATTTATTCTCGTTTCCCGCACTTCACGGGTGTGACAAAATATTTCCTATAACTGCTCAATCGAATATTACAATGGAGGTTCACAACATTTAATTATATTATCAATTGCAAATTGTTGGAAAGTATGAAGTATTTATTATGCAGAAAATTTGGTGACAATTGATCCAAACGGACTCGTCCTATGACTTGAGAAAATACGAGTGTTACCAAAAGCACGGAGTAGTGTATGATGAAAAAAAGACATATCGTGTAAATTGTTACATATTCGCCATTTCCCTGATGTATCGTCTTGATATTGAGGCAATTTAATTGGGACTCGGTGTAGTATTGTAGTAAAGGGAACTGAACATGTTCGATGTGGTTGAATCCAAGACCTATCAAATAGTGTAAATATAATTTGGCTTACAAAGCGATACGAACTTTAGCCTGATTAAATCATAAATATATAAATAAAATGAAAGTTCGAACAATAATAATTAAAATTAACTAAATAGATAGTCATGGGCCAGTGGCAAAAACTAAATAAAAATATACTTATAGTATCAAACCAAAAAAGTTTGTCTTAAGTAGAACAAAAATAAGCAAATTAACTAACATGTGCATAATTAGTAATGAAAAAACGACAATGGTAAGACTGTTGTAAATATAGTGATGGTAAATTTGGGGCCTTCATTACAAAAACACATTTCAGCAAATTGAAATACGATGAATCAAACCAATTCACATATTCCATTTGCAGAAAAGTTTCGTATATAAGGCAGAAATCTACATCAACTGACACCACACACAGTGGAACAAACACAGAAGAACGCTGATGATGAAGGTTTAGTGGCCTTCGAAAACGGCTAGCTGTTCCGTTCAACTATGTGTTGTCAGAATATTTACAACTAACTTTGATGTTATTTGTTCATTAATAATTATCACATGTAATTTGGCTTACAAAGCGATACGAACTTTAGCCTGATTAAATCATAAATATATAAATAAAATGAAAGTTCGAACAATAATAATTAAAATTAACTAAATAATGTTAATTGTTCCCTCCAATGTGACTCTGGAACCAGTCCCATAACTACATACGAGTATAACTGGATATTAATCTAAGCTTAACTGTTGTTTATACTTTTGAAATATGAGTGGCCCTGTGGTCGAGTGGGTAATGTGCAAGCCTGTCATGCAGGAGGTTGTCGGTTCGAATTTCAAATAAATTTCTGATTAAAAATAAAATTTCATTACATTTGTAAAAATAAAAAGATTTATAAATATTCATTGTTACATTTTAATGTCGGAATGACATTTATATAGAATTTATTATATTTCACACCGAATAGGTCCCCAGGGAATAGTTCAGTGGCAAGTCACACGGTGCATACAAAGTATCAATTAACCCCATCCTACACCATTCTCATGTAAAAGTGACTGGTTCGCTTCATAGGAAGTGTTAGAACTCGGCCTGGTCCCTAACACTTGGGGACCGATCATGTGACTAGTCTTGTGCCAGTTGTATTTCCTGCAGGGGTACAATAACAATTTAACTGTGACAGGAGTGACTGAAGTTTTTAAAATTCAATAAAACCATAGTTTTTTTTCAGAGATAGCTTTTTTTATAAATATGAGCAAGGGAATAAAAGAATACTTAAGATAAAGACTTAACATAAAAAAGGGAGAGCAGTGTTCAGTATTGCTCATTTAATTTTTTTTTTTGAATTTTTCGATAATTGTCATTCTTTTGTGGACATCAGTTGAACGATTTTTATTAAAAACTAGCTGAGCAATGTAAAAAAATATGTACTACCACAACACTGTAAATACAAAATTACGACTCTTCTAAAATTTCTGTACCAGCACAGTGCTGTAAGCACAAAAATATGACTTAAGGCCTCATTAGTTTTTACTTTTCGTTGTCGTTGGGTGCCGTTCTTTTCCGTATAAAATATTTTGCAATTACTTATTCTGTGCAAGGAATCAGCTGGCAACCTAAGAACTGATTTCAGTTGTATACAAAATATCACAACAAACTAATACATACACACTTTTGGCTGCCACTTAACGTTGAATTCTATTTTCTACAGATTTGTCCGCAACGGAACAGAACGAAACAGGAAAAACAAACCACACACACAGACTTTCAATTGAACAGAAACAAAACAGCTGATTCAGAACAGAACAGCACGTACAAACTAATTCTGCCTTTAACGTTTACAAATGCCGTGTTCTTAGTAATCCTGTACCACTACAACACTGTATATACAAAAATTCGACGTTAGTTTCCCAATACCCCGTTTACAATAATTCTTTACCGCTTCAACACCGCAAATACAAAAATTTAAATTAAAGTTAATTTGTTTTTAGAGTACTGTGACAACATTGAAAACAAGAGTCGGAGGACGGTCATTCGGTGTTATCATTTTAATGTTATGAGTTCATTCAGATCTTGGCAAACAGATGTTGTGGTGGTGTTAGTTGTACTCGGAGACCATCGTAGCATCGTCGTGCTGATTGTGTTTTTCTGCTTGGGTTGTCTTACTTTAATTATTTTTAATTACAAATTACTCCACTTGTTGGATCAAAAACAAAACAAAAACCTACCGGGTATTGACCCGAACCTGTGTTAAAAATTTCACCTCCGCAGCTCTTATAGTTCCAGAGATCATGCGTTACCAATAAACGCACGCTACGATTTTATATAGTATAATATATATATAGAAGATAATTAAATAATTTTTTTCCTGTGTAGGGTCGTTTTGCTTGGAATTGTTAACGTGCCTATTTTTGCATTCGCTTTAAATTATTCTACAAAAGTTTAGCTAGTGTTATCCATGTTGCAATTTATATATCTGGCAATCACTTCATTCCTTTAATTAATTTTCTATTTTCAAGATGTTTACCAAAATATAAAAAGGTGTAAATTTGTTCACTTTACTTTCTGTTTTCAGAACTCACAATTTATTGATGGCAAGGGACACGAAAGTGTTTGCTGCAACTCATATATCTTAAGCTGCCAGCGACCAAAACGTAAACTATTCATAAAGCCAAGCCAAGATGAGCATGCCAAGATGTATGTAAGTAACTTTAATATTTTTTTTTTCAAATTCTTACACGATTTTTTTTTTTATTATTTTCTTAGTTGAATGCGGTGCGATGTTAGTCCATTTTATGACTGTCATACCGTTTGTATCACTTGATTTTATGACGCTTGTTTAAGACAAGTCATAAAATTAAATATTTTACGATTTGCTTTATGATTTGACATTTACGGTTAATGGCAAAAAAAAAAAAAAAAAGAATGTAAACATCAACTACCGCCAAAATACTAAAAATGACACATTTTTGTTTTAACTCAGGCAAAAAACAAAAGCAAAAATATATATTGTACATATGTACATATAGAATTTTCTTAGACGATTTAAAATGCAAGATTTGAAATACATACATGCACACATATGTATGTATGTATGTATATATATAATAACATTTAGTGTTTATTTAATTGCCACCAAGGTAAAAGGTGTTATTTATAACGTCTATTTGAGTGGCAATAGGTCATGTCAATTTAAGTGTCGGTCACAGTGACAGAACGCGTGAATGTGAAAGCAAAATTTAAACTTGTATACATACTTACATACATATATTTAATGGCCATAAAAATTATTTAAAAATCCATAAATGTCAACCTGAAAAATTCTTTTTATTGTATTTTAATTGTATAGAAATGTTTTGTATTTTCCTTTTTTGCTTTTATTTTTCTTCTATATTTTCAACAGGGTTTCTTTTGAGCTGCTTGTTGTTGTTGTTGTTGTTGCTGTTCTTGTTGTGCCGCCCGCCCGTTGAATGTGTAGTTGTGGAAATAATCATAAAATTAAATTTTATGACATTTTGTTAAACAGGCATTCGTATATTAACACAAATTCACTCGTTTGCTGCTGCTGATGATGGTAAAAATATTGTTGGTTATATGTACATACGTACATCGTTAAGCTCAGGGATGGAAAGTTCTCTACATTTTAAATTTCTATTGCACTTGTTTATATCAACCAAGCGGGCCTCTGCACTCCTTCTTTTGGATGTAAAAGGCCTGCTCGCTTCATTCCATATTTATATCTTTTTTACACACCTTGTCATTGCGGAGTAGGCTTTCCGTTCCCACTTCGTTTGGCAGACATTCTGAAAGGCCTTCAAAGTAATGGCTGTAGTGTACCTCACGTACTGTAATACATTGTATTATAATTTAATTACATTGCAACACAGTTCATTGTAATCATGAACAGAACGCTTACTTTATACAATTTAAATGACACACTTTTGTTTTCATTACAAAATTTCGTTATTAAAAATGGTCAGCAGAAGTAAAGACATAAAGAAACACAAAAATAGTAAAATGTAAAATAGTATAAGGGGTGTTCTTTAAACCGCACGTTCTGAAATCGCCTAATTTCCAGGAAAATACTTAATTAAAAAGGTGACTTGTTGCAGCTTTATAATTGGTTTTAATATTTTAGATGTTTAATATATTTTATACGAACTGACCTGCGAATGCGCTAAGTCGCCCGATCAGCAGATCACTGTTTTTCGTTTTTGAAATCGCACGATTTCAAATCGCTTGGTTTGCAGAACACCCCTGTATATAAGTAGAGTAAAATATTAAATAAATCAGACATTGATTGAAAAACATATACTGTTTTCACACCGAAAGTTAAAACATGGCTTTAACGTCAAAACCATAAACAGCTGATTTTGCGTTCCCCCTGCAAGTTTGATAAATTCAGGTTTTACACAACAGGCTGTCTTATAAATTTGTCCAAAATAAAATAAATGTACTATAGAAATGCGTGTATTTGTTGCTGTATTTTTTTTCAGTTTTTTATAATAATTATCTGACATCCTGTACAACAGTTGTTTTTGCTTGCATGAAAAACTCAGAAATTTTTCAATGCACAATAAAATAGAAATTATTTTATATTTTGTAAATGAACATTTTAAAAATTATGTAACTACTTATAAACGTGAAGAAGTGCTTGGAAATCATATTATTCTATGAAAAAATGCACAAATATATTATAAGCTTAAAGTTTTTTCCGCAGATGGGTGTCAGTCACTTCCCAGAGGTCAGTGAAAATATTTTCGTTGTTTTCCGTCCAAAGGATACTTTTTCTTCGCATTTTTTTTTTTGATAATTATTTCCGCTGCATCTATTTTTAAGTTGAAAATGTATCAATTAGTATTCAGTGTTTTATAAACTGAAAAATTAATAAAGTAAACTACAAAGATATGTTCTTTTTCACTGGCATAAACATTCTCAGCTGCTTCGGGTCACTTTAATTTGGCAGCACTGAATTTAACACAGCATAAACAAGGTTGCATTTCATAAAACCAACTTAAAACCAATTCAAAAATGGTTTTAAGTTGGTTTTTACAAGAACAATTTGTATGGTAAAACAAGGCTTTAGCCAGGCTTTAACAGTTTAAATGCATATTTAACATTAAAACCAACTGTTATTAAAACCGTGTCAGTGTGAAAACACTATTAAATCATATTAAACGAGTTGTAGCCTGCGTGAATTCTGTGCAAACACTTGTTTTACTATTAAAGAATACTATCCGCTTAACTTTAAGCAGGACTTTTCTAAACAAAAATGTTTTCGTATTGATTATTGCTGGTGTCGTAATGTGATAAATTTCAATATCCACGGTGACTTCATGTGGTGTTCTTTCTCTATAGTATTGTGAATTGCGACAAATTTTATTTAGTTGTCCCAGTGCCGGTCTTTGGAGGAGATCATTCCCCTAGTTTAATTATTACATGTATAATTTTCCTTTTCACGCTAAAGTTTATTACTGCATCATTTGGAAGTCTCTATTTCCCATGCCTGCATGTGGTGACTCAAATGCGAACAACAGAAGTGACATTTTGTGTTTTAGGCGCATTTGTTCTCGTATGTATTGCAACGAAATTATTACTGATCCTGCTGTTTTTACGAGTAAATCGCTTTTAAGCAGTTGTGTTGCCTTCGTTTGTATAATTTTGTTTTTGATTTGTTTTCCTGTTCCTTGTAAATGCTGTTTAATTTTTCACTTTTAAGAGGTTTTTAAATGCAGTTTATTTCCTCTCGCAGATGCTCTATGAAATGTTTTAGTTTTCGTTTTAATTTTTATGAGATTTTAGTTATTAGGGCGTTTGGTCTATAACGTGCAATCTAATAATCACACATTTATTAACGATTAGTCATTAAGAAAATATTTCTCATAATAATGTAGTTGTAGTCTTATAGGTTTGCTTGCAAAGTCATTGTCTGGATGTAAAGAAAGTTTATGAAGAGAGGGCATAAAAAGTTAAGCCAGTCCAGGCCTGTTGTGCGCTCACCTTTATAGGAACTCAGTATCGTTCACGTAGTCCCTCAAACTTATCCAGTCAATACCTCTAAGTTGGGTAAAGCCCAGTAAGGTGTCATCCCCTAAATAACTGGATTTCGGCTGGGCGAAAGCTGAACATGACAAAGGAAGTGCTCTATTATCTCTTGTTAGTGTAAAATAATTAGCCAAAGTTAAGAAATTTGATCCTTAGCTGCAGCGGATATTTTAATTTTGTATGTAATAGTAAATTTTAAATTTTTAAATATTGATATTAACTCCTAGATTCCAGATTTAGTAATATATATCTGGGCTTATTGGAGAATACTTTATAAGCTTTTACATATTTTGTGTTACTCAACATACATATGTACATACATACATATTTCTACATTATTTACAAAGCATGTTTAAGCACGCAATTATTCCTTGAGCTCTCCTTATTTGAAAGTTTATTTAATTCAAAACTGTAATTAGTTTTAACGATTATTTTTAGCTATCATGTTGCTTTAAATATGCTGACCCTATAGAATGTATCCCGCTCGCAGTTGATATTTAATTGATTTTGGCAATAAATATTTATTATAAATAAAAGTATAAGGAAAGCAAACGGAAAGGAGTGAAAAACATTTTCTACAGAAACGAAACCAACAAAAAAGTAAAAATTCCTAATACATTAAATGTAAAATTTTTGTATTTCTCATATAAAACGAAATAAAATTATTAGATACTGCAAAGTTTTTTCTTTATCCTTTTTAATTCGTAGTTTTTTGTAACAATGATTTTTGGATTTCCTAGAATGATGAAATGGCATAAATGGCCAAAGCGACAGCCTTCCGGCTATCAGAGCGTGTAACCATGGACACTGGTCTGACTGATGTTTTACGAGTTCCACTAAAATTTTGAAAATAAATTGCAATATATCCGCCTGGCCAGTGTGATTCCATAAGTCTTAGAACTCTATTGCAGTCCTTTGAATATCTATTCTTATCTGTCATTATGGAATTGCCAAAATATCGTTGCATCCGTTAAAATTTGCTGCTCGATGTGTTTTATTGCCCAGCAGAATCAGTGGCTTGTATTTCTTCAAAAAAGATGCAGAACAAAATATTTCAGTTAACAGTGATCCCCATATGGCCATAAGCACTAGTTTGTTCTTGTATTTGCATTAGTGTCCCTTTGTATCAGAATCATTGGTGAAGTAAAATAACTAATAAAATGGCTACTAAGCACAGCTTTGAAAATTTAATATGTCTCATTGAAACCAGAGGCGCTGCAACTCAGCATTATTAAAAACATGCAAAAAAGCAGAGTTGTAAAAGAATGAAGCTTTCCTCTATCTCTTCCTTCACCACCTGTCTTCTCTAATATTATCCCTTTCCTAAAGAAGGTAACACCTAGTAATAGTAGTAGGCATTCATTGCCTGAGTTTGAGTGATTAGACTTTCTCCGACCTTGCTGGGGTTTGCATATTCCAGAGATCATATTGAAATAAAAAAATAGCTAGAAATAATCTTATGGAATAAAGGCAAATCAAACACAACTTATCAATTAAAAGTTCCATAGATCTAAATAAAATTCGTGGTCCTCCTTTACATCCAAAGCATGTTTTTTCTCTGCCTTTTTTGTACAACAGAACTGTCTCTTTAAGCAGCTCAACATCCCAGTAAAAAAAAAATTCGATGTCATTCTGAAGGAACTACATTTTCATTGCTTCCAAAAAATCGATATTTAAATTTGGCGATAATTAGCAGAAAAACAAGTTAAAATTTATTTTAGTAACATAAATCCTTTTAATTCCTTTATAGTTTTAGAAAATACTCACTATGATTAAAAAAAAAATTGATTTTCCTAAAAAAAAAATTATAAACTAATTTTGGCCTAAAAATTAAAAGTTATTTACTTAAATTTACATGAAACACTGTTTCGAGTGTAAAAAGAAACAAATTATAAAAATGGGTAACTTTTTACCATTTTTTTCTAGAGGAAAATATTGTTATAGAACGCCAAAAAGGACACTTTTCTTAAAACCGCTTCCAGTTACTGCAATGCCAACTTTAGAAATTTTCCAAATTAACACTACTTCCGAATCGCAACCTCTACATTTTTTGAACTCTTTGGAGTGTCTTTTTTTACTGCGATTGCATGAGATAGCAGAACTATCGCCGTGTCACATCCTTGGAATTAAACTATGTAATAGCTGCAGATAATTGCAGATAATGAGGGACTTTTGTAGATTCAATTACCTCTGGAGGTATCACAAATAGACTTCATAATACACAAGCTTATCAGTAACGGGCTGTGTTTAAGAATCATTCCTAGTTTGCAGATCAATAAATATTTATTTTGGGAGCCTAATTGTTCTATTGAGATGGTGTAAGGACTGTTACTTGCAATATTACTAGCCTAAGGATCATTAATAGCTTTCTACATGTAAAAACTTTTGGTAAATGACGCTACCCTGAGACAGTTCAGTTCATGAAATAAGAACTTGCTTCAATATCTAAATCTGCGTTAGTCAAAGAAACGATCCGAACTTTTATTAATTCTCCATAGCAAAAGCATATTTTACGGTATCAGCCGTAAAAAAACTAGATTTTCCTAAACGACCGTCCTGTGATGATAATAGTCAGGAGTACAAGCGGCTTCTTCTGAAGGTTGGGAATAGCTTGTTGATATATGCGTACAGTAACGGCCAAACAGTCCTAGATACTTCAGATCACATTTGCCAATTTTTTTTGTCTCCCCTAGTACCGTATCAGTTCTTGTACATTTATCAGCCATTTCAGTTTGAGTTCAGAGTGATTTTTTCAACGTATGTGAAGAAATACGTACACAAATAGCACGCACAGATTATAAGTGAGTCCATATGAAATTTTAAAAAAATTAATTAAAAAAAGAGGCGGAATAAGATTTTTACGGCATCTCCATATTGCGCTTCCATTGTTCAATTCAATCCTCTACTTTTATGAGATGAAGCTCAAGGAAGGAAAGAATTCACTTGATAGTATAACGTACGTTAATATGTATGTAGCTTCTCAGTCACTTTATTTGTAACAGCTGAATTGAAAATACACAGTTTTTGAAGTTTTGTTTTTAGTTTTAAATCAAATTTTATTACATTAAAAGTCGAACCGTCTATAATTGTTGTTATTAACTATAAAAAAGAAAGTCCTTTTTGGCAAAACCCAAACAGATATTTTTATAGCATTTTTATGACCAATATTGTGATTGAATGGCTTTGATACAAAAAACCCGCCTATTTTCCAAAAGTCACAAAAGCAGCCGCCATTTTGGTTTTTTTTAAACTTCACACATAAAAACTGACACTTCCTACTTAAAAACCTCAAACATGAAAAGATATACAAACAACAATACAAGAAAGATTTATTTCTTATGTAATAGCAATAATAATTAAGTGGACTTACAAAGGAACACACACAAGCATAGAGTGCGAAGCACAGCCGAAACACAGTCATATGTATGTACATACATACATTCCTACATATGTACATATTTATGTATACAGATATGAGTTCACGCACAACAGCTGTCAATCACACATAAATCACAGTGGAGGACACCATTGTGAATAGAAAGAAATAAATTAAAACGCATGAAAAGCGTGTTGTAGCTGGAGGAAAGTGATATTTTACAAGAAACAAAGAAAAAATAATTGTACTATTGACAATTGCAATGAGAAGAAATTTAGGAATGAGTTTGAAACAACAACGCAAGGAGATTGACATAAATCATTGGAGGATGGCAGAAAGAAGAATTATGATGATGATGGTTTTAGGGGTGTGGTAAAAAAAAATACTAGCAAGGCATTTTTGTAACTTCTCGACACGCGATTTATGTACATACATATGTATGTATGTACTTATGTGTATTTATCTCAAGAAACATAAATATTTGGATTAAACATTACTTTTATTTATTTCACTTTTTCCAGTTTTAACATTAAAAACTCGTGTGATAAAAGTCGTAAAAAGTCATCTATGAAAAAGTGTCATATAGGCAGATTTTTCATTTACGTGACACAGGCAGAGCACAGTGGGAAGAATGATGCTCTAAGCGATTGATTATATTTTTATTGTACGCGAGTTTATTATAAGTACATGGGCAAACTATGTCCAAGTATTAAAGAGCCATTCTCATAAACACAGAATTTTTTTACAATCAAAGTTGTTGCTTGATTTAATAGTACTCAAATTCAATTAATTCTTTTAATGAATCAATTATTTTTTAATTCAACCAAGAATATTATTAATTCATTGAAATTAAAACAATAAATTTTATAGTTTTTTTTAGCCTTTTAAATTTTTATATTAATGTATTTAGTAATTCTCAATTATTTTACTTAAAAGCTTTTATATGAGTAAACATACATATAAGGTTTCTGAGTTTTTTAGAGAATTTTGTTGAAAATCGTTTGATAAATTGCCATTAGCACCAAACAAATTCAAGAAACATACATACATACATACAAGATGGGCCAAAAGAAATCACTCTATTGGAAGATGTTCTTGTTTTTGCAAATAGCGGCCAATGTCAAATCTGTTTTGACATTTATGAACTAGACAGATGTAGAATACAAGTGAACAAGCCATGGAGCGATACACTCCCCAAGAACTCGGAATAATCGTGTCGTGGCTTTCCCGGGTCGCCTCATCTCTCGTTTTGCCGATTTACACTGGCCCACAAGATCGCCCGATTTAACCGTTCAAAACTTTGTTTTGTGGGGTTTTTTGAAGTCCCGTGCTTACGTGAACAATCCCGAGACCCTGGAAGCCCTCAAGCAGTGCGAGAATCTGTCGCCCGAACTTCTCGCCGAAATGATGAAAAATGCCATAAAACGAGTAATCAATTGTGACGGTGCCCATTTGGCCGATATCATTTTGTCGACTTGACTAATAAAATTCTTAAGGTTCAAATAAACATAATCAGAAAACAGAATCGAAGTTTTTCATTTAGAAAAAAATTAGAGCCAAACAACATCGGATGACATCTTTTGGCCTACATATCTATGTATGTACATTTTTTTTATTAATAACTAAAATAATTAAAAATGTGATAAACTTAAAATTGCGTGTTCAAATTAATGCACTTAATTTACTCCATACAATTTTTAATTCATTCTGGTCAATATTTCTATTAATTTAATTCAATTATTGAAGTAATTGATTTTGGGGTTTCTTTTAATTAAGTTTTTGATTCATTTAACTGAGCACTTTAATTGAAACTGTACATATTTTTCAACGATTTAAAAAGGAGGTTCTCAATTCGGTTGAATATTTTTTTATTTCTGTTGCTTTATAACTCTGTAATTTTTTTGCCGACTTAAAAAATTTTTGGTCTGCCGCTTGGCCCCAATGACTAATAATATTTTTTCTATAATTTAATGTATTTTTGGCTCTTGTAATGACACATTTTATCGCTTGAAAAAGTTGGAAAAGCGACGTCCATCAAAATTTAATATCAATAAATTTTACGAACTTGTGAGTGTTAGATTCATAAGAAACTCGGCATACACCTTATGCTAAGTACTCATTATGGCATTTTATGGAATTAAAATAATGTGTGCACTAGTGGCAACGTTTGTCATTTCCGATATTTTTCGTTGTGTGGCATTGAATTACAAACAATAAAAATATAATGGGAACGGCATTGCATAGCACACATTTTGATACCAGAAAATAACAACAACAAAAAAAGTCAAATGAGTACTCTCTTAATACGGCATGATCTAAGATTTAAAAAAGTGGGCGGGTCCACGCCCCTAAAATTTTGCATTGTGTTTGATGTACTTCTAATTAAACCGGTTCCTAGGAAATTATGCACAAATCCTAGGTCCTTAAGATGCTACAATATTGCATTAAGAAAAGTGGGCGTGGGCACTCCCCTTGATGTTTAATTATATTTTTAAATTGTATTTAACCGATTGCTATAAAAATTTGCCATATAATAATAATAGTAATATGGAAAATGTACTTACATACATATGCGACTATTGTTGCCAGGATTAGTGTTCAACTATTTTAACAAGTCCAATGCAAATTAAAGAAACTTTAGTGCCTGAAAGCATAAAAATAAAAATTATCTTAAAAAAGTTTAGTCGAGTCCAAAAATAAGCAATAAATAGTTAAAAATATTTAAAATTCCATTAAGTAAAAACATTATTATACACTCCTGTTCATTTGATTGGATAAGAAAAATTTCAAACTATTTGGACCAGAAGATGTTTGAACTAACTTCTTCTCTTCATTCAAAAACCACAACTTAGGCTGAGTTTACATCTGGCATTTCTTGAGTGCCATGTGCACAAAAAAGCATAACCACTAATTACTAATTATAATGAAAAACTGTTTGATTCAGACATGTATTTATTGATTTAAACAGTTTTTCATTAGTAATAAGTGGTTACGCTTTTTTTACGCATGTGTGGCATATGGCACTGTAATGTAATGTAACTGCAACGGTAGGAAACAGCTGATCGATTTTGTTATATGAAAATGGTTATAGAGATGTAATGTAACGTAACCTACTTTTCATATAAAAATATCGATCAGCTGTTTCCTACATTACAGTTACAATGCGTTACAGCCGGCTAACTGAGCCTTTAGTTAAGTAACTTTTTAGTTCATGGGCGAGAGAGAAGAGCATGCCGAGCGGGAAAAGTAGACATTAATTACATAAATAATAGGAGAAATAATGTATTATTTTCCAAAGCAAGACAATGCATTCCCTTAGAAGCGAAAGGGTAATTAGATCAAACGCAATAATTATACATTGATTACCACGAGCATTACCACATATGCAGAAGAAGAATGTATAGTTTTTGTTTGTGACGAGTGTTGTGAATTATAGAATTCATTCATTCATTGGACGTATTAAAATAATTCATTACTTTCCTAAGACATGTTCTGTGTTAAAAGTAATGAATTTTGGAATGAAAAATTATAAATGCTGTGCATTACCTTCTCCTTTACTGTTCATTACCTTTTCCCACTGGGTGATCATTATTTTTTCTTTCTCTTCCATAAGATCAACTGAAATTTTCATGTGTGAACTCATTAAAACAATTTTTGTGTGGATCAACTGAACAAGATTTTGTGTTGCCCACAGTGCTGTTAAAAGTGGGTATTTTGTTGTACAGCGTTTCGTGAGTTTCTTTGCGCAAAAAAGTAAGCTTAACTAAGTTCATACATTCCACATTTGAATGTCGATAAGATTTAAAGAGCCTTAAAATTGTATCCTAATAACCAAATACTGCATATTACTTGTTACACTGGGACATCCGAATTGAATAAAAAAATTCATTTTAATTCTGAAATTCTTCCTCAATGTGACACTACATTTGCTGTGAATATGTACACACAGAATTAATGCAACGCTGCGAAAGTTTGTCTTGAAAATTATACATAATATAATTGTCTTACATCTAATTGCAGTAATAATTAAAAAATTATTATTATTTATGGCATCACTCTCCTTAATGTTCCACTGTACATAACACAGCGTAACAAAATAAATGGTTTTTATATGTGATGGGTCGTTCTTTCTTTAATATTTATCATGTCTTTCTATGTGTGTTATTTTTTTTGTTGCATATGTGTGGGTTTAAGAGCGTGCAAGTAAGTGTGTGTTTGTTTAATTATTACTTGCATACTGGTTTTGGTTTAAAGCATTTTTAACTGCTTGAAAATCATATCATATCACAATGTCATTAAAATATGTATAAGTAGGAAAAGAAAAAACTCAGTGTATAATTATGGCATTTTGTGTGCTAATGTGAATTCATGTCCTGCGGCATCATCAGTAGCTAAAGCAAGCAGAAGTTGTAGTAGTAGTAGTAGTAGCAGCGACATTAATGTTGGTGCCATCAGAAGCGGAATCATCAGTAGTCATGGAAGGCAGTGAGGCAAGCAAACAAGCAGTCAGTTTTATGCTCATTAACGTAATAATGCTTCACTTTTATGTGCATGTGCTTATGTACGAATTCCACACAAACACATTTAAATGCTTTCATAATTCTCACATAGATACAAACACACATATCCAACAATTTACTAACACAGAGCTATAGCTCTGATTACATATGTATATGCACTCACACACACTCACATAAATTTACCCTGCAATTTTAAAACTAGAAATTGGCTCAAAATCGTTAGATATTTCACTAACGAAAAATCGACTAACTACCACAGTTGCCACCAGTAATGCAAGAGTTCGCCTTTTGACTCTCTCACTCATGGAAGTATTAATGCTTTTATTCCAGAGAAAATCAACAAGAAAAAAAAGAAGAGACGTGTCTTAGGACACCCGGTTATAGCTATTCTGCCTATTTATATAACACAAACTTCATGTGTGAAATAACATGCAATAAAATTATATCATATGATGATGTCAAATTCTCTGCAAATATTTCAAAACGTTTCCATTTATTTCCCATTATTTTCTTTTCTAGCGGCGTACGATTAAATTAATGTATTGTTTGTGGCCGGTGGCGGCTGTTAGTCGGCTTACAGCCGATCGGGTGTGTTCTCTGGTTTGTGCTCATGTGCAAAAACAAAACAAAAATAAATTGAGCAATCATTCTCATTGTTTATGTTTCTCTCACTTCAAAGAATGAACCAAAACAAAACCAAACAATTTGTTTCATTTATTTTTGTACTCTGCTTTTAAGTACAAAGAAATCAAAACAAAAATAAATTTATAACTGTAATAACGTCAATAATTTTTGTTACGAAAATCACGTCCTAACTCCTGTATCGCGCAACAAATAGCATAGCTATAACAAATGGTTTTAAGTAATTGTTTTGATTTTGTGTTGGCGTCAGTTACACTTCGAAGTTCGTGGTCAGTAAACGTGTAATTTTTAATGAAAAAAGTGCTTTTTTTAAGGTAAAATGAGCAGCAGAAATCAATTAAAACGTGGCATAAAAAAGAACAATTAGTTGAAAAATGTATTAATAAGTAATTGTTTTATCAATAGAAAAATTAGTTGAATTGATTAGCGAAATCACTAAGGAAGGGTTCTGCAGATGGTGTCAATTGACATGTTAAAATCGTCAATGTTGGTAGGTAAAGAAATAGCTAGACATTCGCTAGCTACGCCGACTGCAGGGTAACTCAGTCACATAAACATGAACATATTCATTTAGCCAGATTTTATTACAGTCCTCAGAATTAAATCATTCATATTTCTACGCATAACATCTGAAAAGTTCTCTGAAAATTTTACCATATAATCTAAGCGATTTAATGATTTTAACCATTTCAAGCAAGCAACAGATTGAAACTCTGAAGCAATTGAATTGGGAAATTATGGAAATTTCCGTTTGAATTCCATTGAAATGTATTAAATTTTCTATTAATTTAATGTTAATGTGAATTGTTGTTACGATTAAGATGATAAAAATAATTTTCTGGGTACACTGCGGATGCGACTTTTCATTTCTCATTTCATATCTTTTAGGTTACTCCAACTAATTTTAGTTGTTACTATTTCATTGATTAAACGAACCAACTTTTATTGTTAATGTTTTATCATTTGAATTGTTGCTGCACTATAAACTCATTTTGTTGGTTAAAATAATGTCTGCTCTCTTTAAAATACGAATGAGTATAGTTGACACCTGAACAAAGAAATAGGGCATGAATTGACCAAACAGAGAGACGGCTGCATAAAGTTTTTGTGGTGGCAACTGGTCATCGGATACAACATTGATTAGAAGTGATGACAGGAAGCTCCCGGAATTCGAAAGACAAAATCTGTGTTACATAAAATGCTATTCCAAGTCAGTGCCCAAAAGATTAGCAAATTGTGGAAAAAGAAATGGTATAATGGTATGAGATTTGAAGAAATGTTGAGATTTGATACTTGTTTATGCATTTAGTTATCAATGTTATTGCCACCGACTTTAAATAGCATTATAGGAAACACATGTGTATAAAAATGTTTGATTTAACTGAAATTAAATTATTTTTAATTTTTTTAGTGCTTAATTTTGAAGCCAGTTTAATTTTACTTTAAAAAGTTTTATTTTTGAATTTTTAATGCCAATTTTATATTTATACGGGCGTAAATCACGCCCAATTTGGCAAATTTTAGTGGCCGGCCCGTTTTCAAAATTCAACATCACACGACTTTCAAAGCTTAAGGTGTGTGCCAAGTTACGTAAAAATCGTTCAGATAGAAGCACGTGAAGTATAATATATATTAATGGACATGACCCCGCCATTTTCTTCAAACTCAAAATTATGTCATTCTAAGAGGCAAAACTTTTGGCCAATGTCGTGGAAATCGGACGAGTAGAAGTACATATAATTTAATACTAACCCTTCATGGGCGTAGTTCCGAACACTTTTTTAAAGACAAGGTTGAGTATTTTCTAGACCTCTAGGCATGTGCCAAGCCTCGCGTGTGATATATAAATTGTCGTGGGTGTGACTCTGCCCACTTTTTTAATGCAAGATTGTGTCTTTTTAAAAGATCAACATGTGCGCGAAGTTTCGTACAAATCGATCAAATAGAAGCACCTGAAGTAAAATATTAATATTTAATGGGCGTGGCTCCGCACATTTTATCAACTTCGAGATTGTGTCGTTACGAGAGCCTAATGTGCAATTTCGTAGCAATCAGATAAGAAAGATATCGTGTCAAAGAAAAAAATAGTGGTCGTATCCCCGCCCTCATTTTTTTATAATTAAACCAAAGCTATACCACATCAGATAAAAAAATCAATTTTTAAAATCGGTCTAAGAGGTACCGAGTTATGAAGTAACAACAAAAAAAAAATAAAAAATTAAAAAATACAGACGAATTGATAACCTTCTTTTCTTGAAGTTGTTAAAATTAAAATTAAAAACTAGAACTGCAGAGTATAAAAAAAAAAATTAATCCACAACTTTTTACTGTGAAGGTGTCTTTTTCAAACCATACTCAAACGACAATAGGTCCGATTGTATTAAAAACAATATAGTATGCATACCTATTTTATTTGTAATTAAAAAAAAAAACTAATTAAAAAAGGTGTACTTCAACAAAAATTTCGCTTATAAGTTTTTTTTAGCAGCTGCACTTTGGCTGTTCTTACAATATTTATGTGTTGGAGTAATTTTCTTATCAATTTTATTTAATGTATTATGCAATTTCCACTTAAGCGGTCAAATATCTCCTCTTAAAATTTTTAAGGACTTTTATGTCGTACCTAATAAATTAATAAATATGATGCTTTGCATGTATATATGTATATGTGTAATATGTGTGTAACTGCCAAGAAAACATATGAGTTTCATGTCTTTCACTTTTTTAATATTTAACTTATTTTTAAAAGTTAATTTATTTTTAAAAGTTTTTTCTCGTCTCGTCTCGCCTATTTATATTGAAAATATAAAAAAATTTTGTGTGATTTGTTTTTGTTTTCAATATAAATAGACCAACGAGAATTTTTTATTGATTTCGATAAACTCAAGCAACTTTTTAAGTTATTATTACTATAAGTCCTAGTTTACACTATGCAAGTCTTATTGCAAAACTGATTAGTTTGTAGGAGAGAGAGATGGGGGGAGAGAGAGAGAGAGAGAGAGATCGAGAGTCGAGGGGAAAAGCAACGAATACTCAGCTTCATGTACTTTTAATACATTTGGCTTTATCATTCGTAATGTTAAAAAAGCATACATGCATACACAAAACTATTCATAAAAAATATGAGCAGAAAAATAAGACTTGCATTGTGTGAACGCCGATGAAAGTTCAAAGAAGAAAAAGAGACTTGACTAGTGCGAACTGGGGCTAAGACGGTAAGTGCACTTTCATTGTGTTTTTTATTTAGCAGACTTTTAATATGTAGAACAGCAATCCGTTATAAATAAAATCGAAGTTCTGCCAAAATTTCTTAGACTCCGTTAAGCCGAAGCCGAAGTGAAATTATTAAATTCACAATAAGACCTGGTTCACATGCTTAAAGTTTTCTTGCTCAAGTTTTGGTATTGTATGCGAGAGATGATAAAATAATATATACCTTTTGCATACTTCTCTATTTCTTTCTCTGTATAAGGTCAAAGCGTGAGCAAGAAACCTTGACGTATGTGAAAAAGTACTCGTTGCTGTAAGGAATGTGAGATCTTTTCGAGTTAACAAAATAGCTATCAACTTGAAAAATAGAGGAGAGTAAGTAACAGAAAAGAGGCATTATTAAGCAGGAGAAACAATTAAGTTTATAAACAGTTTTTACCATAAAAAATACGACGTAATTATTTCAAATCAAGTACCAATTTCTACTAGAATTTTGCGTATGGAATTTTAACATTTTACTTAATTAGACTGGAAGCATGAGTTCGTTTGAACGCACATATTGTAAGTGATTCAAAATAACGTTTGATATGAATTGATATTAAAGTGGCATGCAGTAATGTTCATAGAAATAACGTCCAAGAGTAATATGTTCGCTTTAAAAAAGGAAATAATAATATTTTTTTTGTGCTCAAATAGTGGCTTCGACTAGTAAAGATCTTTAGTGCCATGGAGACGATCAAATGAACACATCAATCACATAGTTGTGTGCTTGCAGTTGTGTTTTTTTTGGCTCCACACACGCGTTAATGGTTGATGAAAATCAAAAACGACCGCTTATTTGATCATCCTCAACTCTGATTGACAAAGAAACACCAATTTTTTGTGATTCTTGTTAATAATGGAGAAGTGCTTAGATGAACAAAAGAGTATTTCGACGAGATGCTTTGCCACGAAGTCAAAATACAAATGGTGATTGATGTGTTTATCTGCACGTCTCCTTTTAAGCGAAAAACACACAACACTCACACATATGCATTGAATGACGGGGTTATTTGATAGTCTCCAAGGCTGCTGTTTACTGTCCGGAGCTCGGTATAGAGGAATCTTATAAACTTCCTGATCACTGTGGCATCTTCCAGGCGGAAATCTATGCAGTCAATATGGCAGCAGAATTAGCATTCACCCCTCTAACCATGAATGCGCGTGTGAATATGTATATAGACAGTCAAGCAGCTATTAAAGCAATTTCAGCTGACTGCAATTACTCCTCGGTTGTGCTCATGTGTAGGAAGGCCCTAAGTATGTTATGTGCTGGTAGACAAGTACATATATTCTGGGTCCGGGTACACTGGGAATTGAGGGAAATGCAATGGCCGATACACTGGCCAAAAAGGGAATTCAATTACCGGCTGGGGAAACGGTATATGTCCGAAAACCAATTCAACACCTTAAAGAGATCATCATAGACTCTAAGATGAGGGAAGAAACACAGAAATGTTGGCGTATGACGAAAACTTGTAAAACTTCTAAAATCATGTGTAGCTCCTATGATCCCAAATCTACTAAATTCGTTTTATTACTAACCAGAAGCAACTGTAGACTTCTAGTGGGGGTATTAACTGGACACTGCTGGACGTCTTCGTATGCTGTTAAAATAGGACGAATACTTGACGGTACCTGCAGGAAGTGCAAGGAAACCGGTGTAGTTGAAACAATGGAACATCTACTGTGTCACTGTCCTGCTCTAAGCCGCACTAGATATGACTGTCTTGGTGATCACACTTTTCGAAGCCTTGAACTTGTATAGGGAATGGAAATGTGCAGACTGCTAAAATTTGTTAAATCTGTGTGGGAGTCATTCGATACAGGCACCACGAGCTATTCTGCCATACTTACAGGTTATCTTCTCATCTGCTGGTATCGCGAAGGATCAATCCCGGTCTATGCGAGATCGTTGGACCACCCAGATTAACCTAACCTAACCTATGTTGTATACAGGTTTTACTAATAACCGATTTATCGCTTTCCCTACCTTTTAAAACTTTTTTTTTCAAATTTTCTTCATTGAAGATTTAAGGCAACCTAGTCATCACATCGAGCTGAAAAAGGATTTAAGTTAGACCAGAAGAGGGATTATTTACCCAACGACGTCATTTCTTAATTTTGGTGGGCAACATTTCATTTTCGAGAATTTGGATAATGACAACAATCTCCATATCTCGCCATGGATGTGGAAGTAATCACCAGCTATTCCAGTACTAAACATCGACGTCAAATTAATACAGAAATAGACTGTCAATAGCACAAAATTGTTCTCGATAGCGAGTAGAGAAACCCTAATTTTTTTGTATTTTATTGACGTGACGTCGATGTTGACAAGCGAAATAAGGGTGAATGTCTATTAATATAATTGCAGATAAAAGCGTCATATTTCAAATGACAGACTTTATGACTGCTGGGTGGTGCTTGATTGTGTTTATATAAACCTGTATACGTGTGTTTGCTCTTTCAATGTATTTATGTACGAGTATGTAGCCTCTCATTTATATATTTTAACATGAGGCACTGAGCTCGCATAAATCACTCATTATGAGGCGTAATTAATGCGACTATATGGCGACCTAAATTTTATATAAATCATTAGATTAGGCAAACAAAATCTTCTTCTTTTCCATACATTTCCCTTCTCCTTTCATCTCATTCATGTCTTGTATTAAATTCACATGGCATAATGTACATACATACATATATAAATACATACTCGTAAATGACTTTATGTATAAAATGCTCGTAAATATTACAAACAAACATCTCTCCTCAACGTCTCCTCCACAAAGAACGACAGATATTTTTGGTAAGACATTAAATATTGTACGAGTGTAACTAACTGAGTTTCCAAACATCACAAAAGGCCGCCTACCGCCTGCCTGCCATCATGGGAGACCTTTAAGTCAAATTAGGATCATAAAATTTATGATTATTATCGGTTTTTTGTTAATATTTTTAATTATGTTACACAATTAAAACTTGCTGGCTGCCTGTGTATGAAAATGCTTGATTGGTTTTCGTTCCAACGCAACGTGTTACAGATTCAATGGTTAAATATTTATTTTAATTTTTAGTTTATGATTTAATAAATAAATTATTAGGCTGGGATGGAATAAAAGCAATTAGATATGTCCGGGGAATACTTTTGTATTTAACTATCAACTCTAAGTGATGATAATTTACATAAAGCAGGTTAACTAAGTAGCCTGGTTGTATTTTTTTTTAAACAACCCGTTTCACTTCCTGCGAACCTCATATTGTTCTAATAGTTGGCAAAACATACAAATCTTAACATTTTTCCTTCATATCTGCAATAATAAATACATACTCGTACATATTTATGTTCACCTTATTAAACACGAAATACTCTTGAATATTTGAATGTATTATTTTATATCATCTAGTTGAATTGTAGGAAATATCAAAATTACGGATGCGCCGTTTCACATAATTTAGAAATGGGAAAACTCATCTCTAATGCTGTAATTTATTATGTATGGTTGGTTATTAGAAGTTGCGGGAGCATTAAGTGTATAAATTCACTTTAAAAGTCAACTCATAATGATAAAATAACAGTAGAAAATGTCGCCGTAAGCACTCATCAAAAGCTGTATTATGATTCCTCCTACTCCTTTCCTTTTCAGTTTCCTGTATTATCAAAGTATCATTTCTTCTTGCAAGAAGAATTAAAAAATATACTAAACACATTTTAAATAGAGTGTTTTACAATAAGCAAGTTGATACAGTCGATTTCGAACAAGCATTCAGTGGTATGGCCCATCGAGATGGCCGACTACACCGTTAAGGAAAAATTTTTATAGGTAGCTGGAACGGACTGTTAAAAAAAGGACATCATAATTGTATTAGGAGATCTCAAAGTGCAAGTAGAATCAACAAACACTAGTCTGAAGTCGGAAACAGGAACGAAAATAGCGAACTATTTGTGGAAATTTGTACCTATCGCTACTTTGTAATTGTTGCAGGTACACTATTTCTTCATAGGCGGAAAGCACAAGATTACCTGAATGTCACCGGACTAAATAACCGAAAGCCAAATTGATCACATCATTATAAATAGAACGTGAAGAGGATCCTTGTTAGACGTAAGCTACAAATGAAGTGAGCGTTAAGCACGCAGCCATTGTTTCAAGACCACAGACTGCTGAACGAACTACGATGTTGGCAAACTCGAAAGCCCTAAACTATCAGAAAGTTATGTTGAGTAGCTTAAGTTAGACCTATCAATCCAAGGCAACAATAATAATACTGATTGGTCAAACATACGCTCAACTTTCACGGATGCTGTTACATAGTATTTAGGGCACAAGCAACACAGAAGCAATATTGACCGAAACCGTATCGGATTGCACTTATGCTTGTTGTAGAGGTACCGAATAAAAACCATAAAAACCTATTAAAAACTCAGTCAGGTTAGGAAACCTAGTCCTTTCTATTTACATTCTTAGGTTTTTCCAATCCGACTCCCTGAGGTATTCCATATCTGGCATATTTTCCAGATGGAAGATTTATATTCTTATTTGACTGAGAGGTGGTCAGTGACAGAAGAGTGTTCTAGAGTTTCATCATTTTCCTGGCAAGGTCTTGATGTTGTAATATAAAACAGACAGAAGTGTCACGAGACGGAAGATAAGGGTATTTTTCTGTTTGTCTCGTTTTCCCTAAAATTTTAAAGTGCTTTAAAGTGCTTACAAAAGACGCACAATCAAATAATAATATATGAAACTGTGAAGAAGACACTATGAGACCGGACATATCCACACATACTCCAATACCATCATTAGCGGAAATGGTTAAAGCTCTTAAAGAGCTAAAGAATAACAAGAAGACGAGTGAGAAGACGAGTGAGAAAACTTGAGAGGAATAACTCTGATAAGCATGGGTAATTAATAATAGTATACATATAATAGCAAATTGTCTCACAAGACCACTGGAACCTGGTCTCACACCACAAGAGGCTGGATTAAGTCCTCATAAAATGTGTGTTGACCACGTCAATACCCTGAGAGTGTTAGTGGAGCAGTCCGATGAATAGAGATCTTCATTCAACATGACTTTCATAGATTTTTATGTTTAATAAGATAGAACTTCTGTACCATTGTGCACTGTTTGTAGTTATAATAAATATATGTCAATAAAGATGAAGTATAGAAGAATCTTGATAATTTGAATTTCGTAAATTTTAATCTCTCAATAATTTGAACTGTTTCCCAGGTCAGCGGTTGAGAGAGAAAATATTTAATGCTGCAGAAACAAGATTTAGCCACTTAAAAGTCAACTGTCAGATAAGTAATACCATATTTGATCATATCGTACGTAGCTAATGTTTCAATTGCAAAGATAACTTTATGAATTTACTTCATATTTAATTTAAATCTTGCCAAATTGTTTATTTTGAGTAAAATTAGTTGAAAAAAGTTTCACCAATTTTTAATTAAGATTTTCGGCCAAACTTTTTCTTTTGAAAATATCTTTCGTACACAATAAAGTAATTAATTTTAATCAAATATATTTTTATTATATTTTATTGTTCTAAGCTAAAACCACGATATTTACTAATTTGGCAAGTTTTAAATTTCGATAAATATACTTTATAATATTTGTCATTTCTTGGGAAATATTCATACATAAAAACAAAAGCAGAAGTTCTGAAATAAATGTCAAAAAGTAAATATATGAAGTCATACTTCATATTAAGTACTCCCCAAACATGAAAGCAAAGAAAATACTACATGTCTCTGGTATTTGCAGTGAAATGACAGAGTTTATACTAATGAGTATAGGAGACGGTTAACCAGGACAAACGGAGGGAAAGGCCGGAGAAAAAAAGAGGCCTTAGTCCAGACATTCATAAAAAATATAGAAAAGAACTCAAAAACCAAAAAAAGTATGGAAATAAATAGTTTTTCTTATTCTCAAAAGACCATTTAAGAGATTTATGATCAAAAAAAAGCTTCACTATAACAAGGTAATAAAAATCGGTTTAATATATGATCATTATTGAAGCTGAATTTTATTAAATACAGTAAAGGATATGTGGAAAGTACGCACATCCTTGCACCAACTAAGAGAGCTCAAGTGCATTAATCGACAAATAATTATTAGATTTAATTTGACCTGGTGATATGTCCTTGTTACGATTTAAATAAAATCTTACCAAAGAACTTCACTGTATAATTTACTGCTTTTATTTCAATAGAATTAATTGGATTCTTAAAATAAAGAATATATAGCAGGTAGGCTTGTATATAATTTCAGGCAAAATAAAAAATTGTCAGGGCTGAAATTTATTAATTAATATGCAGGTTATATGGAAGGTAAGTGTGTCCTGGGCTGACTTGTAATGAAACTCAGCAGGGAAAGTGATTTTCTAGTTTTTAAGGGTAATTGCTAGTTTTCTTTTCACTCTTATAAATATTCAAAATAAAGGATATATGAGAAGCACGCATGTTCTTACACGGATCGAAATAAAATTCGCTACAGAGCTTACCTGTATAATTATTGCAATAATACTCAAGTTGCATTACATTCTAATCACAATTGAAGCTAAAATTTAATTTTTAAATTAAAGGACATACAGGAGGCAACAATGTCCTTAGACCGATTGCAATGAAATTCGTCGGGTATATTAAGCGTTTAATTTTATTACCTTTAACAAGATTTCGCTCTGTTTTAACCAAAATTACAGCTGCAATTCAATTTATGAAATTAAGGATATATGGGAGGCATTCTTATCTTTGCACCGATTGAATTAAATTTCGTAGAGAGCTTTAGTAAATCATATTGCAAGTAGATAAGATATTATTTCTACAATAAAATTATAATTGCAGCTAAATTCCACTTTTTTATGACAGATATATGATTTTTAAATTAAAGGACATATGGGAGGCAAACATGCCTTTGCTCCGATTGCAATGAAATTCTTCACAAATATAAAGTATTTAATTCTTCTACCATTTACCAGGTTTCGCTTTGTTTTCACCAAAATTAAAGCTAAAATTCCATTTATAAAATTTAGGATATATGGAAGGTATTTCTGTCTTTGCACTGATTGAAGTTAAACTTCTTAGAAAGATTTACAACTGATATTGTAAGTCCTTAAGGCGTTATTTCTATATAATAATTATGATTGTAGTTAAATTTTACTTTTTTCATAACAAGGATGTAAATTTTAGATTAAAGGACATATGGAAGGCAGCTATGTCTTTGCATCGATTGCACTGAAATTCTTCGGAAATATTTATTATTTAATTTTACAACCATTTACCACGTTTCGCTCTGTTCTCACTGCAATTAAAGTTGAAATTCAATTTTTAAAATAAAGGACATATGGGGGGCATTCCCATCTTTGCACCGATTGAAACGAAATTTCTTCGAAAGCTTCACTTACTGATATTGTAAGTTGTTAAGGTGTTATTTCTATAACATAATCATTATTGTAGCTAAATTTAACTTTTTTCCTAACAAGGATATGTGAGTAGTCGACATTTCCTTGTTCTGGTTGAAAAAAAACTACTGTAGAATTTATTTGCATAAGTTTTGAAATAGTTATTAAATTTTGATGCACCACGACCATTTTTATAGCTAAGCTCAATTTTTAATATTAAGGATTTATGACAAGTTGTTATGTAATTGCTTGGATTTAAAGAAAATTCTTTATAGAATAATTTTAGAAATAGTTATCAGTTTTCTGGTATAGAATTAAGCATATATTTATTTTTGAAAATTAAGGATATATGGCAAGTGGATCGTAACCTTGCACAGCTGGCGATAAAATTGTACACAAAGCTTATATATGCAACTTCAGAAATTACCCCAAGCTGGGTGTGGCTTCGGTGGGACAATAACTTAAGCTGAAATTCAAATTTTAAAAGTTAAGGATACGCAGGATATTTGAATGTTCTTATCCGGTTCAAAATAACATTTTCCAGGGAAGTAAGCTGCATAATTCTAGAGACAGTTACAGATTTCGCTTGTGTACAGAGCACAGTTTTGGCAAAATTTTAATTTTTAAAATAAAGGATTTATGGGAGACAGTCATGTTTTTGAAACGATTGAAATGAAATTTATCGCAGAGCTTGACAATGCAGTTTTATAAATAGCTATGAGGTTTCTTTACAGTCGAACTATGATTAACGCTTAACTACAATTTTTTAAAGAAAGAAAATTTCCGCAGCGTAAAACATTTGAATAAGAGAAAACTAAAACTTCGTAGAAAAAGTCTACAAATTCCATTGCGTAGTATTTTTTAATTTACTATTTTTTTTATTTTATTTTTTATTTTAATAATCAAAAGTGTAATTTAAAGGCCTTAAAAATTCTCTTTCTTGGCCTGAAAAACGCACCTCCGTTTAAGCTTCTCGTAATACAAACCATAACACAAACTTATAAGCTCAAATGAACGTATTTTCTAATTTTCGGCATTTACAAAATATTGTAATTTCAAGAATTAAGTAAAAATTATTTGAAAAACTTTTTAGGAAGCAAAAAAAAAATGTTTTACAACTGAAACAACAATTTCACACAAACACTACCACAAAAAGCAGCAACAACAACGACAACAAAAGCAAGAAATTGCTTAATAAATCATTAAAACAAGTGCGTTCGTACGTTCCTAGATATAGAAAAGAAAATGCTCAAAAATAGACTAAATATAAAGCGAAAATGAAATGAAAAACATGATAATGATTTTGAGCAAAATAAATGAAAAGGACTTAATATGTATGTATGTATGTATTATTTTTCGTTGCAATGAAATTATGAATTTGACAGACAAAACAACAGCTACAACAAAATAAATCCATAACTCTGGATAAAGAAGACAAGAATTAAATAATAAAAAAGGACCGGGCATGTAAGGAGGTAGCAGTAGACAAAAAAGTAGTAAATAAATAAACTCAAAAAAAAGGTGGCAAAATGGAAAAAAGAAAAAAAAAATTTATAAAAAGTTGAACAACATTCCAGAGCGAAAAAGTAGGACCAATATTGAAAAACGTGAAAGACAAACGACAAACTTAGCTAAGCCACAGTACACAGTGTGGTTTTTGACATTATATGTATAAGAATGCAACTCGTTACACTTCCATGCTAAGGACGGGCTTTTTATGAAGCTAAAGGCATTACAGAATATTGTCCGAGTATGAAATCTAGACGGTAGAAAGAGAAAAGATTTTTTAGAATGCATATTTTTAGGCATTAGGTTATTCGACTGTAGTCGAAAGTTCTAGGGGCAAATTACGGCATTCGAAGTAGAGGGAAATTTAAAAATATTTCCTTTAAAATATTGATATTGATACTGAATGTCATAGTTTGCCTCCTGGTCGAACGAATTTTCATTTGGTAATACTCGTATGACCAGCAGAGAATGTCGCTATTGTGAATTTCATTCACTGTGATTGTTCGAAATATTGCATCAGCTGAGACTGCAAGAAAAATGCAAAAAATAATATACAAACTAATTGAAAACCCCTGCTATTTTGAATCCTTTTAAAAATTATAAAAAAATCTAGACAAATATTTTCGGATTGAGTAGAAATTAAAGAAAATATACAAAATACGACTAATACGGATTTGTAGATAAAAGATGAAAGCTTAATAGAACCGATCAAATTTAGAAAACAATTGAGAGATGCTTCTAATCCCCTGAAAAATCATTCCAGTACGTAAGTGGTTGTTTTCCAGAAAGTTTTGTCTTGTCTAAGATTTAGAAAGTTTTCTCACATCTATTTATAAAAAGCTTTCAATTGTGCAAGTACGAGTTTATAGAATTCGGAGATGGAAAATCTAATGCAACTCATAATAAGGGCATACATTTTTATAATAAGACTTCAATTCAAAGATCTGATAAAACATTTTCGAAAAAAATTATTTGATATAAAATTAAAATTTAATGGGCGTGCCTCCACCCATTTTTTAAATGCAAGATTTTGTGTTTTTCAGAGCTCCGGGTGTGTGCTAAGTTTTGTAAAAATCGGTACAGTGGAACCACTTAAAATAAAATAATAAACTTTAATGGGCGTGGCTTCGCCCTTTTTTTTCAATTGGAAGATTGTGCCTATTTTTGAGCTCAAGGTGAGTAGCAAGTTTCGTAAAAATCGGGTAATTATAACCACATGAAATATAATAAAAAAAATTAGTGGGCGTAGCCCCGCCCATTTTTTCAATTTTAAATGTGTAATTTCTAGAACGAAAGGTGTTTGCTAGATTTCGCAGCAATTAAATAAGCAATTTTTTTTTGCAATGGGACCAATGAGAAGCTATACTCTCTCAGACAATAAAAAAATTTACAATCGGTCTAGTGTGAAGCGAGTAATGAAGTAAAACTGCAAAAAAAAATAGAGACGAATTGGTAACCTCATCCTCTTTTTGAAGTCGGTTAAAAAAAGCACATTTCATGGAAATTTTTTCGTGATATTTTTTTTAAATTAATTGAGTATGTGTTTAAAAAAATAAGATCTTTCATGAGCCTGAATAAGAAGATACTCACAATTTCATTTCTTTGGTATATTAGAAACTTCTGAGACTCACTACTTTATTTAACAGCAATCACATCAGACTGCAGTTGATTCTTTTGAGATTTGAAAAGTTATCAGAATATTATAAAGAACGACAAAATAAAGTTGTTGTTCTTTTGGAAACCAAATTGTTTTCTGGTTCTCCGGTTGTTGCCAAGAAACTGATGATTAGTTCAAAAAATTTATCGAATCGAGATATTTTTCCTGTATGAAACTCGAAGATTGTCTTTGAGGAAACGATATCGATTGCAATTTTATATATATTATTATATAAACTTTATTGAAGTATTTTGAATTTTTTATTCGATATCGACTTCCGTAATTTGCTACCACTACTTTTATTATTGTTTATCTCTACTTTATTTTAAAATAAATACATTCCATAGCATCCAAAAACTATTTTTGTGATGTCACGTCAATACAATATTGAACAATTGGGACATCTCAACGCGTTATTGATAACTTTCGACTGCCACTGCACAGTGGGGTATTTTTGCAAAAAATAAAAATGGAAATAATTCTGCAGTTTCTAAACAGGCCGTCCGCTTGTTATAAAATTTCATACATCATTTTTAAATGTGTTACAGAGCTTAAGCTGTTTAATCTGATAAATAATATTTTTGCAATTAGATTTTTCCTATCTTAAAGCTAAATTAAAGTCTACAACATGTATGAGTTTTCACTTGAAGTTTAGTGTATATTCGAGAAAAAAAATTTAAAAATTTTGATTTTTTTTAACAATTATGGTCAACTGTCCTGCTAATGGAGAAGTCAAATCTTGTCCGATTTGCAAAAGGAAATTTTTATAAACTTAGAAAAAAATGTTTAATTTAGAAACATTTGGTATCAAAAGCACAATTGAAATTTTGAAAAAAAAAAATTTGCAGAAAAAAGTATGTTTGTTAATTACTTGGCAATTATAAAAAAAAATTGAAAAAATACCAACTCCATATTTTTACTTATTTAAAGCGTAATAGTGTAAGAAATATTACGAAGAAAGTTTTTGTTCAAAATTTTCATTATTGCAAGAATTACATCGTTTCAAAATAGACATATTTTTGTTATAAATATCGAATTAGGGACCGCTTTCTCAAATTCCCAAGCTGGAACCAAAAAATTTATCATGTCACCTTAAGGCACAATATGTTTTTAAATATAAGAAAAATACCAAAAAATCCCAATTGGGGGATTTTTCGAAATTTTTTTGGGAATGGCCGGCCAATCCGATTTTTTTTATATTTTAATTGCATTTATTACATCATTTTACATGCAAGTGAGTGTTTTCAGCCAAAAATTTATTTAAATAAATAAAATTTTTGCAAGTGGAAAATAATGGCCTTGGAAAAGGACAGATGCCGAAGTGGAAGTAAAGAGTCCGCCAGATAACTTTTTTTTTTTGAAAACAGGGCGCAAAACATCGAGTGTAGCTTCGCCTGTGTGGCACGTAGCGCCGTCCTGTTGAAACCAAATGTTGCCAATATCCTCCTCTTCAATTTTTGTGAACAAAAATTCGTTCAACATGGCCCGATAACGATAGCCATTGACTGTAACGGCCACTCCTTGCTCATTGGCCCAATTATGCCTCTGGACCAAAATCCGCACCAAACAGTGACTCGTTTTGGGTGCGTCGGCTTTTCAATGTATGCGTGCTGGTTTTTTGTGCCCCAAATGCGACAAATTTGCTTGTTTACTTACCCGCCAAGATCAAAATGAGCTTCATCTGAAAATACGATTTTTTTTTTTTGCAAAATCGGCATCTTCTGTAAGTCGATCGCAGGCAATATTTCCTAGCGTTGTTCAAGCGTATACACAACCATATTCGTTCAGCGGAAGCATAAAACTAATTATCTGCTAAATCAGACATGAGCTAAGTGTTACCATTCACGAAATAAGCATTGTTCGCATTTGTACTAATGTTGCAGCGCCTCTGGTGTAAATTAGGCGCATTAACTTTTTTGTTAAAGTTGCGTAGTCATTTTATTAGCTATTGTACTTGGTCTATGATTTTGCTATAATACCGGGTTCGACGATGTAGGTTGGTATTGGAAAATGTTTAGTGACCAGTCATGGCTTCGTTACATAACACAGACCAATAGCAATTAATACAATAGCACACTAGTGACCTCATGACCTCAATTATGACTTGCATTAGCAATTAACGCACTTTCTCCTTCAGCCAAGAGCATCCTAAAGTTGACGCAGTTTGTTCACTCCTATACTTTGAAGTATGTGTTTTGAACATTTTTGATGCTTCTTATGATGCCAGCTGGTCCTCACAAGGCAAACATGGGGAACTCAAAGAACTTTCGTAGTTGCTTTAGTGACTTCAATGTGCTAGAAATAACATAATCTGGCTGATGTTAAAATTTTGATTGTGATCTCTTGATTTTCTTTAATTGCAATATAACCCATAATTATTTTAGTCTGCTACTACTGTTGCTACTAACTAATATGAGTATTATGCCCCGTCAGTTCATAGATCAGCCCTCATAATTCCGCTTCTCCCACTACTTTAGAACATTTTTATAAATAATTTTATTTACATACAAAACACAGCAATAAAACATAAAAAGGACCTAAATGAAATTAATAAAACAACAAGAACATCACAACCAGTAGCAGCAGCAACACCAACAACAACAACAACTAAATATGATTCATGAGTTTGTTGTGCTTATTTTTACTCCAACAATTACCACTGACACTGTCTTCCAACTCAAGTGAGTTACAAACATGGAAGAACTTTTTACTTGTCAGAAAGACAACAACAGCAGCGTATCAGCAGTGGCAGACAAATAACGTTAATTTAATCCCTTTTGGCAGGAAAAACACAATGAAATAGAGAACAAATCATAATTTTTTTTTTCTGTTTTGTTCCTTTCGCAAAAATTAAAAACAACAAATGTGAACGAAGCTACTAAACACCATAATGGGGCTCAGCTCAAGCATTTCTCTTCCTTTAAATAAATTTTGTTTATGATGGGGTGGAGGAAATGAAAATGACAGTATAAAAATAATTCTAAACTTCTCATGAATATTCCAAGTCTCATTTTCTCAATTCAAACATTTAGTCGGACTAAAATGAAGCAGCCAAAAAAAAAAAGAACAAATGAAAATTATGCGTATCAGTGGCAATAAATATTTATGGCGGTGGGGGGGGGGGGCATTGGGAGAATAAGCAAATGAAAGGACATTAAAAAAATATTTCATTTAATTTGTTTGCCAACAGTGTTTTTACTTTAAGTAAAATTTAGGCGAAATTTTATAATTGTTGGCTGTTAAGAAAGATGATTTCTTTCTTTTTTTTTTCTAAACTGATGGTACATTTGTTTTAATTGCCAAACTTGCGTAGTGAAAGGTAAATTTGTTAAGAAATTTTTAAATTAAAAGTAAAAAGTTAAGGCCAATTAAGTTATCCAATGTTGTATAGCACAAGTACGCTAAGTAAAATTAAGATCTAAGTGGTGTGCATATGCAGGATCCAAAATTCGTCTTCAAGGCAACTTCGTGGAGCCAGGATGCATTTTGAATGGCTGAGAGTTATGATAATTATAAATATACTTTGAGAGCTAACAAGGTATATTATATAATTAGAGTTTTTTGGTCAACAGTTGAGCGTGGTCAACTAATAAAAAATATTATAGAACAAAATTGTTTTTAGGTGTTGCAGCGGGTATGTATTGTTAAAATTTTTATTTCAGAAAACTACTTTGAGTATTAGTTGGTTTTAATTATTATTGCTCGTACTTCATTCGCTTCAATATTAAAGAATTGATTAGGCTAAAGTTCATATCGCTCTGTAAGCCAAATTACATATGATAATTATAAATGAACAAATAACACGAAGGTTAATTGTAAATATTCTCAGAAGCACTAGCAGAACGGAACAACTAGGTGCTTTCGAAGGTCGCTGCACCTTCATCTTCAGCGTTGTTTGTGTATTAGGCGTTTTTCATAAAATTTTCTCTTGGGCCTCATTTATTTTTTTTTTTTGGTTTTATATCTTTGGGCTTTATGTATTTCATTTCTTATTTAGGTGTTATTTCCTTCGGACTTATTTCATAGCGCCGTGTCCTTTTTCCGATTAAAATCTGTAATTTTTAACGTATTAATAGTTTTCCATCTATACACACAAAAAAGTAATATGAATGAGTTTGTAATATTAATTAAAATATTTAAATATTAAATAAATATTAAATTTTCACCTATAAACAATTTGATAATATCAATTAAGTTTTTTCACTCAAATTAATTAATACAATTAAAAATTTAATTGAATCAATTAAATTATTAATTGAAAACATTAATTGGTGAATACTTTTTTCTGTGTACTAATCACCATTGCAGAGAAGACCCAATCATTAAAATGAAATTTGCAACAGGTTTTTTTACTCCATATAATTACTAATTTTCTGTGACAGTTCAGTCAATGTTATTACTTTAAGGATAGACTTGCTTTGCACTGATTGTAATGAAACACACCAGATAATTCGAGTTTCTAGAACGATTTTGGGCATCCTGATTACAATTGCAACTGAAACTAAATTTTAAAAATCAGGAATATATGAAAAGTGTCCCTAGGCCGTTTGTAATAAAATTTTCTTTATTGGCAGTATAGTTTCAAATGCAGCTTCCAGTTTTCGTGTTACTGTTAAAAATATAATTTTAATATAAAGGAGAGCTTAAATTTATAATCATAATTTTTATGGAATTTTGATTTTGTGTATGCATGACATGGTGCAGATTACATAAAAAATTATTTAAAAAATCTTGACAATAGTTTTCAGTATTATTTTTTCCAAAAAAAAGCGGTATGTAGACTTTTGGCAACAATATGCATTTGATACTAAACTAATTGCGGCATTAACAAAAGCCATATGTGTGTATAGAATAATTTTTATATATAAAACAATGCAAACTAATTACGGCTTTTGTTGCAGCTCAAACAAAGCACCTTCACAATTTTGTGCACTCAGTCCTTGAAAGTTAATTTTAAGCTGGTCGAAGGATTTTCTCGTTTGATTTCATCAAACATACGTTCAATAGCACCATAATGTCTCCACTAGGTCTGATGTTAATCACAGATGATACGATTGCAGTGGAATTCTACGCACATGATATTGCGGAATTTTAAAAATAATCTACAATTTTCGCCGTAACCCGACCACAATTGTAGCTGAAAATCAATATTTGAAATCCAGGAGATAAGGCAGATAAGAGTATATTTTCATCTACTGAAATGGAAATTATCACAATGCTTGCCTCTATGGTTATAAGAAGAGTAGTTAATTTTATATGTATTGTAGCCATAATTGCAGTTTAAGTCAAAGTTTTTAAAACAATGAAACAAGTGACCATAAGGGAAGTCTGCAACACTTCAAAGAAGAAAAAAAGCTGCAAGATAAATTGTTCATAGAATCTTAGAAGCAATTGAGAATTTTTGATGGATTAAAGGATATATGGGAGGTGAGTGTGTCCTTTGACCGTTTAAAATTAAATTTACTGGAAAACTTCACTACATTGTTCTGTAAATAGTTATAGAATTTCGCTATATTCTAATCATAGTAGCAGGTAAAATTAAAGGATATACGGGAATAAAGCATATCCTTGCTCCGGTTGTAATGAAAATTGCCAAAAAAAAAAAATACTGATGACTCTTTTCCTTCATCCTTCATTAAATATTTGACTAAAACTTATTTCTTAAAATAAAGGATATATGGAAGGTAGATGCGTTCTTTCACTGTTTAACATGAAATTTGCTGAAGAGCTTGTAAATAGTTAATTTTTTAAACTAAAGGATGTATGGGAAGTACACATATTCTTATTGTTATTGCATGCAACTTATAAGAAAGCTTTGCAATACTATTTTGTAAATAGTTTTAAACTATTACATACTGCATACTGATTATAGTTGTAACAGTTGTCGATGTCGACGTCACTTTAACAAAATAACAAATAATTAGGGCTTGTGTGCCCGTTGTCGAAAACAACTGACTCCTGTTGGCAGATTTATGCTAGTTTCTAGACCTTACGGAATGGAAAAAGATTGCCAGTAGCACAAAATTGTTGTTGAGCGCAAGAAAACAAGCCCAAATTGTTTGGTATCGTGTTAAAGTGACGTCGATGTCGACAACTGGAATAAGGGTGATTAAACAGGAATATATAAGTGGGATATTAACATTCTTCAACATCAATTAAATGGAAATTTCACTCTTTAATTCTAAAAATAATTACAGGTTCTCCAGGTTTTGCATATTAAGGATATTTGGTAGGTGGGCATATCCTTATGCCGATTGAAATGAAATCTTACAAGAAGCTACCCTTTTAATTTTTGTAAATAGTTGCCAAGGTTTGATGCTTTCGAATCATTTTGATTCGAAAATTAATGGAATATGTAAGTTAGGCATGTCCCTGTCTTAAAACTTAAAGTTTGACATAAAATTAAACAAAAATTAAAATGTCAATACGTTCCACCTGATAATTTTCACAGATCTTAGTAAAATGTTTCCGGCTGGAAAATAACAAATTGATATAGTTTTAAATATTTCAAGTTCTTAAAGTATTTCAGTCTTTTATATCTAATAAATGTTCTTTCCTCCGCCCAGTGACTTTTGTTAAGAAAAAAATGTTTTTCGTTTTGTCACCAATAGAAAAGCGTAACAAAACTAAACTTAATTTACTAATTACAATTTCATCTTCAATGATAATAATTTACAAATGTCACTTGTAACACACAGACTGATGAGACATACAGACGCTTTACTGGACACAAAAGAAACAAATGACATATACCCAGCAAACATAATGTTTAGATTTTAAATTAAGAATGATATGAGATAATAAAATAAAAGCGAACCCATCTTGCAGCTTGTTTTTGTAAGACGATGACAATGAAAGCGATGGTGTTTATGTAATAGATGCCTATCGTCCACGTCTTACACAAGCAGACTGTTAGTTCTATTTCCTAAACGTTTCCTTTTTAAAATGAAATAGTTACTTCTTCATATTAAAAAAATTTTTTTTGGATGTAGAGAAGTTCTTTTGAATATTTATGATAATAAAATGACGGTTCGAAAGAAATGTTCTTTCTTTCGAATTATAGAGCAGATTCCCTTTTCAGAATAAGCTAAACATTTTTCATGAGAGCTGAACTACTTTGGACTTGTGCACTTTATAAGCTTTAAAAATATTTCAATCCTGGCCCTTGGGATACTCTGTTTTCACGGCATTATCCATACTCTTCAATCAAGTTATCAAGTTCATTCTTCAAGGCAGAACTCTAAAACGCCATCTATCGGCGACGGCGGAACTATTTCCCAGCCCTAGCAACCCTGGCCTTCTGCGATACTTCTTTTGCACGGCATTAACCAACATAACGTTACAATACCGTTTGAAAAACTACTGAGAACTATGATTAAGATAATGTTTGTGAGTGGAAATCAACTAATGAAGCCATTGATATTTTTTTTATGTGTACCACAATGTTTGTTGGTTAACCGGCGATAGCCCACATACACTTACACTAATTATCTAATTACAAACATCTTCACTACTGCATACAAAAAACAACAAATATAAAACAAAACTTTTATGTTACATTGAAAATGTAAAAGACATAGTAAAGGAGATAAAGCTAAAAGAAACACGTTAAAGTAAAAGACAACAGGGAAAATGAAAAAAAAAATCAAAAAAATTAAACAACAAACAAACTGTTTAATACTCATTTCAATATGTCACCTCAAAGTGTCACCCCTATTAACTTTAGAAAGAAAGAAGGCATACAAAAACGCTAAACACAGTGATGTGTTTGGAAAAAAAATCTGAGAAGATTTTGTTGGGCATCCCTGCAAGCAAAGACTTTCATCACCATTATCGAATCATTGATACCATGAGGTTAACTCTTTAGACTAGTTTGCAGGCCGTAATCGGTTTAAAACAAAAATTTATATTTATATATTTATGATTTAATCAGGCTAAAGTTCATATCGCTTTGTAAGTCAAATTACATGTGATAATTATTAATGAACAAATAACATCAAAGTTAGTTGTAAATATTCTGACAACACATAGTTGAACGGAACAGCCAGCCGTTTTCGAAGGCCACTAAACCTTCATCATCAGCGTTCTTCTGTGTTTGGTCCACTGTGTGTGGTGTCAGTTGATGTAGATTTCTGCCTTATATACGAAACTTTTCTGCAAATGGAATATGTGAATTGGTTTGATTCATCGTATTTCAATTTGCTGAAATGTGTTTTTGTAATGAAGGCCCCAAATTTACCATCACTATATTTACAACAGTCTTACCATTGTCGTTTTTTCATTACTAATTATGCACATGTTAGTTAATTTGCTTATTTTTGTTCTACTTAAGACAAACTTTTTTGGTTTGATACTATAAGTATATTTTTATTTAGTTTTTGCCACTGGCCCATGACTATCTATTTAGTTAATTTTTAATTATTATTGTTCGAACTTTCATTTTATTTATATATTTATGATTTAATCAGGCTAAAGTTCATTAAAGTTCCATTTGCAGAAAAGTTTCGTATATAAGGCAGAAATCTACATCAACTGACACCACACACAGTGGACCAAACACAGAAGAACGCTGATGATGAAGGTTTAGTGGCCTTCGAAAACGGCTGGCTGTTCCGTTCAACTATGTCAGAATATTTACAACTAACTTTGATGTTATTTGTTCATTAATAATTATCACATGTAATTTGACTTACAAAGCGATATGAACTTTAGCCTGATTAAATCATAAATATATAAATAAAATGAAAGTTCGAACAATAATAATTAAAAATTAACTAAAAAAATTTATATTATTACCTCATACACAATGTAACTGCTAAGTATGTACTCATGCTTAATATTAGAGCATTGTGAAGCATGTCTGCATTTTACTAAACTCTGAATATCAATTTACATCAAAGAAAACATGACAGACGTGACTGTGGTCATCTATTTTGGTTAATACTTTTCCGTCGTGATACCCAAAAATGACATGGTTCTATCTCTGAAATCTCTTAAACGGATGTGCACATTTTTTTTAAGGAAGTAACTTTGTAGCATGCCTGACAGGGGTGTAGCGTCGGCTTAAATTTTTGTGAGTTCAAAAGACGATAGAAGGGAAGCTTTTCGTAGTGGTATTGCGTGGTCTGAGCTGTGGCTTACTATTGCAACTAAGAGCACCGGTATAGCGGTAACTCCGGGGATTTAATGTATAACTCCAACATGGTGGACTTCGCTTCAACTATACGGAGTTTAGTCTATAATGCATGCTATCGGCAAATAAGGCCGACTTCCTAAACGCAAGTTGCAATGCATAATTTAAAAAAATGCGTATGCAATGCTAAACATGTCTTAAGTGCAACCTTGCTTTGCAGACATTTTATGCATTTTATCAGCATTAAGGAACATCGCTATGCAACTCATACTTACTCAGTCATTGCAGCTCAAATTTTTGCATACAAAATAAAAATAATGCGCGATTTTGACAGCTGATACTCATTAAAATGAGTTGCCAAACGATTAGGAACATTGGACGTTGTCAGAAAGTTTACATATGCGTTTAAGAAGTGTATGCATTGTAAATATGCATTGCAACTTACGTTTAGGAAGTCGGCCTAAGTCTTGAACAGTATCTGGCCACGATTTGGTAAGATTTCCTTCGGGAGAACACGTTGCGTTTAATCTCAATGGAGCTTACGTAGCGCCTGCGGTTGCTATTAAAGTGGTCTAGTGCTCGACCAATGCTAATGATCAGTTGGTTGGTTAAATTCAGGTATTTTTAGACGTCTTAGAGAGTATTCTTCCGTATGGTAGAACTCCCTTCTTTGGTTAATCCCCAGCGCTAGGTGCATTTCTCGAAAGCTGCTCAAGCAGCGCGAGATTAAATTGCTCAAACCAGCAAGATGGGATAGCTAAAATTAAAGATTGCCAATTATGTATACTTTGATTTTTTCTTGTTCAGATCAACGTGGTGTAAATTCGTCGTGGTACGTAAATTTTAGACACAACTGTCTTCTAGGCGTACATCTACGACGCACAGTGGCGCCATTTGCCTTTTTTCGTTGCAAAAATCATATCTTTTGAACCGAACAAGATAATCGAATAATTTAAATTGCATGTCATAGATAATTGTTCAACCTATAAAATGAGCGGTTGGAGTGGACGCTACACCTTATAGGTGCTTACTTATGGGTTTTCAAAGTTAAAATTTGTGAAAAAATCCAAGTTTTGGTAACAAAAAAATTTTTTTTAAGAATTTTATATTTTTTTGTAGTTCTTTTGTAAGCTTTTCATGTTTTAAGATATTACCTAAAAAATTACAACAAAAGAGTTTTTTTTTAAATGATTTTTTCAATTTTCTGTAAAATATTCATTTTCTTGGTAAGACAAAGTATGTCTAAAATACAAATCATTTCTAAACTCTAATTTTTTTCTAACTCATCTATTTTATGGTAACAAAATCAAATTATTTTTACCAATCTTATATTTCTTAGTTCTTTTGAAAGCTTTTTCTGTTTTAAAGTTATTAGCCAACAAATTAAACAAATTTTTTTTCAATTAATTTTTTGAATTTTCTGTAAAATATTCATCACAATTCGTAACAGAAGGTATATTTAAAAGACTAATCATTTCTAAAGTATAATTCCATTGTAGTTCTTTTCGTGACTTCACATGCCGCAGGGAAGAAATAAGTGGATCGGAAGATGCTGCTAACATGTTGAAGAGGTCCTCATTTTGCCTCACCCTTGATGCTTTGAACGTGTTCTGCAATCTATATTTTTTGTAAAATTTGTTAAGAGACTCCTGCGCTTCTTCAGAAAGCTCTCCAATTGGCAAAGACTGGTACTCAATTATATCTTTGCCATGCGCCAATATTTTATGGACGGTCGGGGTCAACTTCTTCTGTGGATAAATTTTTGCTAAAAGAGATGCAGTTTCCGATGCATATTCTCCAAATTTTGTAGAATTAACACTTTCTTGGCAGTTTAAAACATTCAAGATCGTTCCCAATCTTTTGACGATTTCATTGTCAATTCCAGTGATTCTAGTTACTGCCTCATCATTTGCAAAAAATCTCCTTGAAGTGTTTCCATCGTTTGAGTTACCGTATCCACACTTGGGGCAGTCTACTTTTAGTCCAAGTTGTTTCCAAAAAGCATTCTGTATTTGCTTCTTTCTGATCTTTTCCTTATCCTTAATTGATGTATTTTCATCGATGTTTTCATCTTGTTGTGGTAGGGTATACGCCAGTTTTAGCAAGAACTCCATACACCTTATCCTTGCGTGCAATGGTGACATTCCATATTCGTAATTCTCCTCGTTTGTAGAATCGTTTAAATTACCGAAGTTCTTCTGACTCTTTTTGCAAATCGGGCATGTCAATGTTGAGGTTGTTCCTGTCAGTTCGTTTACGACTTTTCCGTCAACCATGGTCAGGTGGAACTCGTAACTACATTCAATATATTTTCCTTCTCCAATTTGCAATTTTGTATGCTTAATCTTGCTTATTTGTTCTTCAATGTCCTTCACCGTGGTCCTTATGAGTTCTGCCGATTCCTTTGCAAACTGAAACATTATTGGTCGGCAATAATGCACTGATGACGGTCGATGATTTTTCCAGTGTAGGGAAACATCAGATTTTAGCCGCAATGGAACAACAGATGCCATAAACATATTTCCGTCAGATATTGTAGTGTCATCGGAAGATATCCTTTGCTTATAAACGCTTTGTCCGGATGATCCATCGCAGCCCCATTTGCTGATCAATGTTAGTTTCTGAGGAAGAATTTCCACCTCATTTTCAGGAAGACTTTCCAACAACCGTTTTGCTGTATGGTCCATAAGATCCTGCAGATTGGCTTTCGCAGAGACTTCCGTAAACTCCGTACGCAATGGTCGTGAATTTATTTTGGCTTGCGTAATATGCTTGTATCCGGGGAAAAGGTCAGCCCCGTGTCGCATTAAAGATGCCCGTAGTATCTCATATTTCTCTTTGGAAAGTTCTAAGTCCAAAAACAGAGCCAAGGCTTCTTCGGAACTATACTTTTTAATATGTGCGTTTGTGGGAGTGGGAATGCTTTCCTTAATCCTTTTTAGTCGCAGTGGGCTTGCATCAGCAACAGATTTTGTAATCTGCGACCTAACTCGTTCACTATCCTTTATGTATTTAATAGACAGCGCATCCGATAAATCCTTCGTGGTCAAGTCATTGGTGGCATCGGCAAGTTTCCTCTTTCTTGTGAAAATTGAACACTCCTCCATACTTTTTTTTGGCCTTCCTTTTTCTCCTCTGGTTGATGTGGAGGGTTTATCTACTGCCAATATATCCAGGATGGTGTCTTCATTAAGCCAGTCCTCGTATTTGGAGTTGAAGATGTTAATGGTTCGATTGCATTTCACCCATTTTGTCTTAATTTTGGCATGTATCATACAAAGATTATTTTTTATACTTTTGCTTCTCTCAATATTTCCGTATAAGCTATCGAGTTCTTCTAAAGCAGCTTCCGCGAAACACGTTGGTGTAATTGACTTTCTAAACAGTTCAAATAGTTTTAAATTGTTCAACGCCATGTTTTCAATACTTGTTTCGCCAACTTTCAGTCGTAGACTAATGCAGGCATTAAGCTTGTTTTGCAATATATAGGCCTATGCTACCATGTCTACAAATGTACCTGTTACATGCATACATATGCATTTGGGCTGAATTATACAGTTTTGATATTATGCACGTAGCCAAATGAGATTTGTGCCTACCTGTACCATAAGTCAGTATTGTTCTTCACCATATGTACGCCAAAAATAATTTTTAAGTGAGGTGCGTACCTGCTTATTTCAATGAGTAGTTTTTTGTGCATCTTGTGTCTGTAACGGAATATTAGGACCAAATTTTTCGCCAGAGGCTCTCAGGTAGACAACTGACTCAAAATGCAATTTTCAAACTATTACATCAAAGTAACTGTCAGTCAAGGCATGTAAGGGATGCCCGCCATACAATTTCTGCAACCATGTCTTTTTAACGTTTTTTACCTGTAGAAGCCAAATAGGCACGTAAAGGCAGATAAAACCTTTTGAGTTATGTAAAAGACTAGTTAAAGAACATATTTTGAAAATATGGCGGAGGTAAAAAAAGGTAAATTTTTTTTATTTTCCGTCAAAGTTGAAGAATAGTGAAAAAATGGATAGTTTTTAAATACTGATTTACCTAGAGAAACACAAAGCAAACAGCACAATTTTTTTTATTGTTATACATTTAATAAGCACATCAATCACTAAAAACAAAAAAAAATACTATTCGTTGCCTAGTTTTCGTGATATTACACCTGAAATCGGATCAAACTACCTAAAAATTGTGTGTTTTTTTAAATCCGAAAATTGGTTAACTTTGAACAGTTATGTCTTCTAAACTAAAAATCTGATATTGTTAAGAGTAGCATATTTGAGATCGTTGAAAAGTTTACTATAAGATGGATTCATTTAAAATTTCGCAGGCGCACATGAAAATTTTGATTTTTGCAACCTCGTTTGCTCTACGGGCGCCACTGTGCGACGCAACAGAAGTTGCAGGGAGGCGTTGGCTGAATTAGTTATAGCACTTTGACTACAAACCCGAAGGTCCTGGGTTCGAGCGGAATCATCGGCGAAGTAAAATAACCAATAAAAAATTGTTACTAATTGCTTCAAAAAAATTTAATACGCCTCATTTAACACTAGAGGCGCTGCAACACTGCATTATTAGACACGTGCAAAAAAGCAGAGTTATAAAAGAATGAAGCTTTCCTCAATATCTTCCTTCAACACCTGTCTTCTCTATCACTATCCCTTTCCTAATACCTATAATAGTAGTAGGCATTCGTTACCTGAGTGTTACTTCTCATTAAACAAAAAATAAAATAAAATATCACGCATTTTTCTGATGTGCATTAGTATCCCTTTGTATCAGTTGCTTGTATGAAAGTTCAAGTGATGAAGACATACTCACGGGTCACTGAACTACCCCGGCTTCAGCAGATACTAATTGTAATGTTGTGTAGCAGAATCATCGGCGAAGTAAAATAACCAGTAAAATTGCTACTAAACACAGCTTAAAAAAATTAATACGCTTCATTTAACACTAGAGGCGCTGCAACACTGCATTATTAGAAACGTGCAAAAAAGCAGAGTTGTAAAAGAATGAAGCTTTCGTTAATCTCATATTAAAAATTAGTACTATCGATATAAAGAAACCAAAAACCTTTCAAGCGCGGTCAGCCTTAGAACCTAGTTTCATCAATATATTTTTTTAATTTTTTCCAATCTGACTCCCAAGATACTCTATATTTTTTTACTTTTTCCAAATGAATGCTGGCACGGCTCTACGTGGCATATTACCAACAGTACCCTGTTACTATATTTGTCAATCCCCTAAGTATTCGCGTTGTTAACCTCTCTGGGTTTCCCCCAGAGATTTTCTGTCACTCCTCCAACAGGAGATTTCTGCCAATCTTTAATGTATTGTTGTATAGCCTATTGTTTCAGTACGTTTTTTTGTCGGACGGTTCTAGGTTTATTCCCTATTATTGTTGCTCTTTCCCACTCCAAACTTTCTGAAGTTATGGTGATGCAGTTTGTTTGTAGATGACAGCGGTAACCTGGCACGTGGGTAAGATAAGTATTATTCTTTTGAAATTGGTTAAGTGCTCTTTTGTTAGCCACTCTCCCATAATATCAGTCTCAAGACGGCCAAAGGTGTTTCATATTTAAACTGTTTACCAATTGGCACAATTGAAAGAAATCTTTCCATTGTCTTAGTTGATGTGGTTGTTACAAATGGGTTTTACATTACAATAAAAATATATTATCGATATTTATATATACAGCGTGAAAGCTTTTGATCGTAAGGTTGGTAAGTATTCGATCTTTAGGCTGTCTTAAATATAATATAATCCAGGTATCAGGTAATAGAAGCACACAAAAGGTCAAAATCGCTAATGAATGGGCTGCAGGAAATATGGTTTTGTCGATGGCGAACTCTTAAAATAATATTCGTTCTCATTTGTTTGAGTTAAAAATTAAGTTATAAGATGGAATTTGTTAAAGGCAGCAATCATGTGATGCATAAACTCCATTAAGAGGATATTTAGGACCGTATAACCCTTAATAAATGGAAATGTGAATAATCAACTTATTGAAAATAAAGCAATCATAGAAATCTGTTTTACATAATTTGAAGAAGTTTTGTCAAAATATTTTTTTCAGTTGTTGAAACCCAATTGTTGAAAAACGTCTCTTTATTAAATTAAATTAATTTTATATTTGTAATTAACAAATCTGCTTTTTATTTAATTAAGACTGAAATACTGAGATTACAGCACAACTCTTAACCCTTGCACTCATGGTTTGCAGTATTACGGGTCACTCCGCGATTAGGCGCATACTGGATGGTTCAGGTTTTCATGACTGATGACTGCTGGCTTAAAGAAGAATTCGGCTAATAATACCGTTTGTGTAATTGACGGCTTTTTAGAAAGGAGTAAAGCTTAAATCAATTGAGCAGTCACTCCTTTAGGATCGCTCAAGGAATTCTCATTGAACGACCTGTTGAGTTTTGTGAAAGACTCTTCTTCACAGTGGCCCAAATTCCACTTTAACACAACCTTGTGTGCCTACAAGAACCAAGTTTTAGACATCGCAGATATCGCCCCTTTTAAGAAGTAGACTTACTTAAAATGGTCTTCCTAAATAAACTGTTGGGCTTTGAGAAAGATTCTTAAAGGTTCTTTAGTACGAATCTTGGGTACAAGTTTCTCTCTAGTCATCACAATGCGGATTTACAAATATCGAATATAATAAGTCCGGGTCTAGAACCAAAAGTACATATGTAATAGTAATTATCCAACTTATAAACCCCTGAGAGGCAGTTATAAGTTTAATCTAACCCAACATAATATAATGTTAATCAGAAATAATTTCTTAGTCGGGCTTAAGTTCAGTCATTTCAATTCTTGTTGAATGAAACATTTTTATTAATTAATGTGAGTTTCTAAAGAAGAGAAGAAAAATTAAATTAGACTTTATTAGCTGGGGGAAATACCGATATTTTTCTGTGCAGCCACGCACTTCATCAGCACCCAAGTCTATCTACTGGGGTAGAGATTGTTATTAACATCAGCTATTTAACGCAAATTTTCAATGAAATGGAATATGAGAAACGTTGTATATACAATTATTGATTTACCTTTGGCAAATACATTAGTAAGTATCACTTATTCATTTTCTGTTTATCCGTTTTTTCATTTTTCTATTCAGGTTAGCACGAAGTTGTATAATGTTACCTAACGTAGCCTGATCTAATATATAATCATACTAATGGGTAATTTTTTAAACCATTAACGGACTAATGGACTAAACAACTAAAAAATTAAAGTTCCTTCAAAGAAAAAACTCATGTCAGAATCCATGGAAGTTGTTCAAAGTCTCGCTACTTCCGAAACATAATGTTTAGATTTTTAAGTACTTATTTTTTGTTCTTGGGTATAATATAAAATCTACGACTTCAAAGTTTCAAGTATAAATCTTTTTAAACTTATTAAATTAAAAAAAGTGCATGAACTCTGAGAGAATTTCGACCACTAGCTGGTACGATAAGCCACAGTGTAGCGATAAACTGAATAAATAAAAGTAACAACATTTTGCACAAGATTGTATGACAAAAAATAAATACTAATACAACTACAACAAGTATTTAAAATTTATATAATAGAGGGATATATAAAAGCAAAAACAACAACATTGGAAAATAGACGAAGGACACGTCTTGTGACAGACACCCCAGAAATGTCACTGCAGGGTGAATGGCATTTGAAAGCAGCACACACAACAACAACAACAACAACAACAAATCCCAAGTAAGCGCTAAAGAAACAAACAAAAAATCCCTTCAAACATTGAAAATTCTAAAACTGAATGATACGCAACGTAGAACAAAACAACAGCAAAAATATAAAACAAAAATAAAAAATAAAAGTGAATAAAATGTACAACTTTTCAAGGAATCTAAATATACAAACTAAAACAAAATTGCTGTAGAAAATGCCAAGGAGCTTGAGTGATTTATGGCTTAACGAGTGACGAGGACGAACCACTAAACAAAACAAGAAGAGAAAACAAAAACTTAATAGGAAAAAAAGAAAGGAAATACTTTAGGATAATAGTAACATAACGAGATTATTTCTGAACTGTAGAATGGAAAATATACAATACAACACCTCATACTGCTGCCGTAAATTGTTATGGGAAAAAAAGGACATTTTTGTTGCTATTTTCAATCGAGTACGTGATATTGCGCAGTGTATGGAGTATTAAAACATTGCTGGGAGGGGGATTTTATTTTGAGTTTTTTTTCCTTCAGCTTAACTTTCAATCAAAATATATATTTTATAGAATTGCATGCGGAAACGAAAGATTTATAAAAGGGCCTTGGTAGGCCTGCCTTATGGGCTCTTAAGCGGCTGCTAAAAGAAGCAGGTTCAAAATGCGACTGCAATATCATTGCCAAAAACGTTTGTTTTTATTTAAAATAAAAAATAAGCTGTATTTCGAATAAATTTTGTGTTAAATCATCACTAAAATCATGTTGAATTACAATTATTTATTGCGCATCTGCAGAATATTTATTTTGTTGTGGCTGCAACGCTAAGGGCATTGACTACCGCACGATGAGTTTGAGTTCAAATATCGGGCTTGGATTCCAACTTCATATCAACACACACACACTTTTTCCTAATGTCTGTGCCAATACACATAAACACGTATATTAAACAGTTAATAAAATAAAAGGACTTCTTTAAATTAAATTCATGTTGTTTCAACTTGAAACAACTTTGATTCAACACGATTATTAATTTTGATTTAAAAGTACTGGAATATGATGTGTTTAAATTGAAAATTCTGTTTTTGTTTTGTTTCTATAATTTTATGCACTCACACTTCAATTTTAAATCAGATAAGATTAAAATAATATGAGAACTTTTCCTATCACGACCTGCTGAGACTGTTAAAATATCCTTTGCACAATCCAGGCATTTCCCTCACTTCGTCCCTGCTTAGAATAAAGGAATAACTGAAGATATTTATTTGTGTATGCATGTTATCCTAAGACCTTAATACAAATAAGGTGTACTCGTATTATAAGTTATTTTAGTGGGCTGTATAAAAATGTCACTTTGATGGGCACGTATTAAATTTATAAAAAAAAAAAAAAAATAACTTTTCCTTAGATGTTCTTTTTCATTCTTGAAGTTTTTTCTTTTTGCTGTTCATTTTCTTTTGACATAGATTCAAAGTTATTTGTAAGTATTAAACAATCCCCGTTTCATTGATCGAAAGAAATTTTCTTAATTTTCCATTTGATTACTTTTTACAAAAGCCCCTCAAATAAATAAACTTGAAATTTTTTTACAGTTTTTATTATGTGTCCTGGTTTTGGTTTGGTTACGAAATTAATCTCATAAATCATTTGCATACATTATGAATGGATTTTATGCGAAAGGACACATAAATGAAATAAAATGGAATCCTTTCAATTAGTTTTCATTCAATTAATATTAATTAAAACATTCCTTATATTTTTTTTTTGTTTGTTTGCTGGCTGGCTGGCTGTTTGTTCTGTCCTCTCCCCACCACCCGGCAATTAGCTCAATGGCAAAAATTGTCAAGAACAAAACTTAAATTTAACAAACAGGATCAACTTATTCTTCTGTTTGTGCTATTTTGGAATAGATGTATTTTAATCGTATAAATAAATAAAATTTAGCTTTCATTCATTCAGTTCGTTTATTTATTTTTGTTGTTGTCGTTTGTCGTTTGTTGTTTTCTTTTTATTTTTCTTTCTATAATTTCCCTACAATTCAAACAGCCAGATGAAAAAATTGCAAGGGTCTTTAGTACAAATAAAGTATCACAAACAGCAATTGCCATAAATAATGGGAATTTATACGAAACTTTATTTTGTAGATTTGAAAAGTATTTTGCTTTTTTTTTTTGTTGTTGCTTTAATGCTGTAAGCAGCAGGAGGAGAATGATTTCGTTGGAGTCAAAAGATTTTTGCGTAATTTTTGTTGTCTTCTCTTTTGTATTTGCATAACAAATTATTAGCGATTGATTATTTTGCAGCAGAAATGAAATTTAAAATGAAATATTATTTAAAACAAAACGCAAAATGCTTGAGTAAGACAACAAGGGCAGAATTATTTAATAGGTTCCACGGAAGGAAACCGTGCCTCGTTTCTTTAACGATATTGTTATAAAATTGTTGTATTTTAAATGCTTTTTAAAAGGTGTAAGAATATTTTGAAAAATATGGACGTATAGACATACTTTTTTCTAAAACAAGAACACTACTTCTACATTTTTTTAAAATAAGAGAACTTTTATTTTGGTTCTAAAGAAAATTACATATTTGGACATGGACTGCTATTCATGAAAACTAAAGATTTGGTAATATGTTTCGTAAGTTTATTTAACTTTTAATATGAATAAAGCTGCGATACGAAAACTTCCCACAAGTCATAGAAACAAGGTTTTTTAAACTCAGCTCCGAAAAATTTAATACGTCTCATTGACACCAGAGGCACTGCAAAACTGCATTACTAGAAAAACGTGCAAGAAAGCAGAGTTGTAAGGGAATAAAGTTTTCCTCTATCTCTTCCTTCACAACCTGTCTTCTCTATCACTATCCCTTTCCTAAAGAAGGTAACACCTAGTAATAGTAATAAGCATTCATTGCCTGAGTGTTATGCCCAGTACATACTATGGCATTTTGTGACATCGCAACAGTATGTCCACTAGACAACGTTTGTAATTTCCGATAGTTTCCGTTGTGTGGCGTTGCTTTCCATATAAAAAACATAACGCGATCGGTGTTGCACACATTGTGAAAATGACAACACAAGATATGCCAGATGTGTACTTGGCATTAGTTACTTCTCAAAAAAAAAAAAATAATGAGTTCATGTTGTTCCAATTTCAAATAACTTTGCTTCATCATAGTTCTTCCTGTTATTCCAGTATTAAATTCACATTTTTTCAACTTGAAATAACCTTGATTCTTCATTTTAGGCCCTTAAGGCTCAGTTAGCCGACTGTAATGCAATGTAAATGTAATGTAGGAAACAGCTGATCGATATTTTTGTATGAAAAGTAGGTTACGTTACATTACATCTCTATAACCATTTTCATTACTTTTCATATAACAATATCGATCAGCTGTTTCCTACTGTTGCAGTTACATTACATTACAGCCGGCTAACTGAGCCTTTATTATGAGCAACTTTCGATCTTCGACTGTAGTCGAAAGTACTGATCGAACGAATTTTCATTTGGTATTATGATGAGCATTCGACAAAGAACATGATTATTGTGAATAAAATCTACAAAAAATAGCTTCCAATTTGTGTTTGTGTACTTAAAAATAAACATTGTTTGACACTTAGATTTTTTTTTAATTTTTCATATTAAAATACTTCATCGAAAGCTAAATTCTGTTCGATAGAAAATTCGTTGCTTAGCGAGATTTTCGATGCTCATAATATGAATTCAACGTTCGATTTTCGATCTTCGCTGGGTATCGAAAATCATAATAGGGCAACTCATAATAGGGCTTTTAATTTAACAGCACTGGAATATTTAATCAACATGAAATAAAGTCATTTCAAAACGAAAAATTTTCTGTTAAGGTTACTGTAAATCATTTGCAATTAACATGAAACACATATAAAGCAAAATCAATACCGAAAAATGTTAAATTAACCCTGCTTTCTTAGACTTCAATATGAAATTTTACTGTGTGAACAAACTTTCTTTTCTTTAAGGGAACTGGCATTTAATTTCAGTCTCAAAAAGAAAAGTGAAAAGCAAAAGAAAGATTGATCATAATGATTTTTTTCACAGCTCCACGTTTTTTGGTGTCCAAGATTATAAAACTTGAACTCTTTTTGATTATTTTAAGTAAATAAGTTAACAACTCTTAAGGAATCGTAGGTCAATATATGTTAGTCATGTCCTTAGCGAAATAACACCAAGAGGTTTTTAAAAATTGGTGAAAAATTAAGTTTAGAGCATGCTCGTAGTAACAGTTAGTCGTAATAGTTATTTATCAGATACAATTTGAGTAATCTAAATGTTTGGGATTTCCACCAAAATAAAACGAACATTTAACTTAATATAATTTTTTCTTACTTTACTTCAGATGATTGTGTCGTGAAGAATAAATATAGGCCCGTTCGGAAATGCATCATTGCTCTGCATCATACGAGCAAACTTTAATTTAAAACGCAATACCACTCCGCTGATGATATTTTTTAGTAGTAGCCATGTTTGTAACTCTTGAAGCGTTATTTCTTTCAGCGAAGCACTTGGGGACATCGAAATTTCCATTTGCAGCTTAGTGATGCATTTCCGAGCAAGCCCCATAACATAATGGACTTTAAATTCATTACCTTTTTTTTCAATGCAAGGATCAATAAACTGAATAGTGCGCTCCTGCCTCATGGTGGTATTCTTATTAAACTTAATGTTTCGATCATGTACATGAGCATACAGCAGACTATGCACAAGTTCCTTGAGGAGCTGCGGGAGTTTCATAATATTACACTATAAAGGTCCATTAGCCCTGTTGAGTAGCAGAAGCTGCTAGCTCGAAGTATGAAACTGATAAATCTTAACTATCATTTTAAGGTGTTTCTTTCCAAGAACGGGAACCCGTTTCTCAAATCTACAAGCTACAAATATACAAATAAAATACATGCAAAACAACAACACTTTTACAAATTTTATTGTTGTTTTTCGTGTATTTTAGTTGTAGTTTTGTAATTTGTATTTTTGAGAAACGGAACCCTGGACTTAAACAATAGATAACAATAATTTCAAGGAAATGAGCGGAACTTTGCAGAGGGCTTACTGATCAGTTGTAATTTAAAGAAAGCCCCAAAGTTTGATGTGGGTGCAGCTCGCGGTAGACACCTTTTGGATCCAAGATGCAAGGCATCGGATATCAATAAGAACTGAAAGATAATTTTTTATCTTTGCCTCAAACTAAATAAATAGGTCAGCAGCTGTTTGGCATTAGTCCAAAGAACCACTAACTACATCGGTATCGATATAGCTGGTTTGATTGTCATGTCCGGTGTGAATATTTTGGGATTATGATATGACTAAATTTATCCAAATGCAAAAGTACAGAGTAGCAAAAATACTTGCGGTTATTGGGAAGAAAATAATAAAGCTTTGGGCTCAAGAGTTGACCTTTAAGACACAAATGCAGTTACTCTCTTCAACGTTCGTTCGTTGTCTCACTCCTGGGTCTACTCTGTAATTCGAAACGAAAGAAATTATTTCTAATTTATATTTTAATAACATGTAAATTCCAAAGCCTTTTCTTTCGTTTCAAAATGTGAAAGTGAATGTGGTCAAGCTTAAAATGAATGTTTAACATTGCAACGACTGCTGTAGATAGTACTATTATTTTATATGAGGTCTCTTATGGTAAATCAATCCAATTAGGGTTCTCTTCTGTTTCTGGATGTAAGGTTTAGGAGACTTTGAAAGCATGTGTTGCCAAGGAAGACACATATTGGGAGTGTTACAAAAAAATAAAATGAAGATTCCCAGGTAACTTCAACTGCTTGACAACAATTGAAACCGACTTAAAAATTATTTTATTCCACACGGAACATTTCCACTGCCATTTACCATTTTAGATACAACTCTTCAAGGTTTATCTCAAATTCTAACTAATTAAAAACGAAATTTCCTTTAAATTGAAAAAAAAATAGAGATATGTATAATATTTTCTTTTCTTTTTTGTTTTATTTTTCTTTTTCTTTTTTTCGTTTTGCACTCAAGCTAAAGTCAGCAACTTTAGTTGTGTATTTGTACCTTTTGTTCTCATTATTTAAATCCTTTATCAAAACAATACTTGAATCAACAACAAAACTTAGAATAAAAAAAAAATTAAATAAAGGCAACTCAAATCTAAATGAATCCCCAAAGGAATCACAAAACATCAAGAAAATGATGCTTTGTTACCAAAACTTTTGCCTGCTAACTTTCAAAACGCTCGTTTGCAGAACAACTAGAAAAGGCAAAACAAAAGGATAAGGTACACCACGAGCTAAGATGGCGTCTTATTTTTTATTTTTATTTTACTTTTTTAATTTATTGAAAATTGGCAGCATAACAAACGATAATGAGAAGAAGTACGTATAAAATTGAAAGAAAATGTTTGAGGATTAAAAAAAAAAGAAGAAAAGCAACACCAACACCAACACAATTCACACAAAGCATGAATTAAATGTAAAATACTACAACAAACAGAAATGAAATAAATAAAAATAATGGCTAAAAAGCTGCTTGGCTGTTACGATGACTTGCGAGAAGAAAGGACCATAAACGAAGCGAACTTACGTATGTACGTACAATGAGGCAAAAACGATTTCAAGGGGGTAAATGGTTTGTACTGCAATGAATAAGTGATGGTAATGAAACCAACTGTTTTTAATGAATTGTTGGGAGGGAGGGCAATTAAAAAATATTTAAACAGCCAACTTGAGCCAGCAATAGCAATAGCAGCAGTTGGAGCAAATGAGAAAAATACACGAGGGACGGGGGACTAACAAAATAAGAATGAGTGATGGAATTGCTTAAACTTTTGCCATAAATGACGGTTTCCGTTTTCTTTATTTTTGTTAGATTTTTTTTTTTTGATTTCCTGTTGTGTGTATACTTTCCGCAACAATACTTCTTGGCTATATTTTCATGTGGGAATTGTTTCAATGTCTTAAAAGCGGTGGAGTGAGATAAGTTCTAAGTAAAATTTATTTATTTTGTATGCTTTGCAAAGCCCAAATACGCTACAGTACGCTGCTTCGCTTATACAAATGACTCGATTGAATGCTTGCTGCAACAGCGGCAAGAGCGTGGACTATCACGCGATGAGTCCGAGTTCAAATCTTGGCCGGAGAAGCCAAACACTTAATAGCACATACACACACATACATACATACAGACACACTCAAACACACTCACACACATGTAAATTAAATTGATGTTTCAACTCAAAATATCTTTGATTTAACGTGATTATTTGTTTTATTTCAGTATCAAATTCATGGCGTTTTAAACTGAAATAACTTTGATTCAACATGATTATTAAGTCAACATGAAATAAAAATATTTAAATAGCAAATTTTTTTGAAGATTACTGTAAGTCATGTTGAATTAACATGAAACACCTGTGAAGCAAAATTATTGCCAAAAAATTTTAAATTAACCTTGTTTTAGTAGATTTTAATAAGAACTTTTTCTGTGTGTAACTTTTAATTTAATCTATTCTAGTATCTTACGCTAATATATTTTTCACTATATTCTACCCCGTTCTACCACAATCTGTTTTATTATGATCTAGTTTAGTCGTGTGTAATTTAATCTAGTCCGGACTACTCTTATTTAATCTAGTGTAATGCAATACAGTCTAGTCTACTTTTATTATGGTCTAGTCTAATCTAGCGTAAGATAGTCTTCCACTCTAGCATAGTTAGTCTAGTTTACTCTAGTGTACTATAGTTTAGTCCAGTTTAGTGTTGTATAGTCTAGTATAGTCCAGTCTAGTCTCCTATAGTATAGTCTATTATAATATAGTCTGGTTTGATATAGTCTACAATAGTGTAGTGCAGGGTAGTATAGTCTAGTTTAGTATAATTTAATCGAATCTAGCCTGGTATAGTATAGTCTTATCTTATCTTATCAAGTCCAGTCTAGTCTCGATTAGACGCTAGAATATCAAAGTCAAGTCTAGTTTTGTTCTGGTCTAGTCTAGTGCATTCTAGTATAGTGTAGCTTTGTCTAGTGCAGTTTACTCTAGTCTGGTCTAGTCTAGTCTGGTGTAGTCTAGTCTAGTCTAGTCTAGTCTACTCTAGTCTAGTCTAGTCTAGTCTAGTCTAGTCTAGTATAATCTAGTCAGTATACAATATTCCAATATATTTTAGTGCAGTTTAGTTCATTATAGTGTAGTCTAGTCGAACTAGTAAAATACGAGCGTGATCGACTTTTTGCAGTATGTGTAGAGAAAATCAGTTTAGAAAAAGGATGTGTGTGTATGCTTGTTGAGTAAAGCAAAGCATAATAGTTTGCGGCAGCGTAGAGTTCTATTTATATCAGATTTACCAATCGATTTTTCTTGCTAATATTTTTTTCTTTAACATTTGCACAAGATTTCATACCTTCTATTTTTGATTTTCATCACAAGTAAAAGAAATCACACAAAATGAATGAATGAATGAATAAATGAAGGAAAGCGTAGTAGAAAAAAAAATTGTGATTGTGTACGTGAGTATAACGGTGAATGTTAACGTTGTTGTTGTCGTTCATAAATAGATGATAACTCAACTCAATACCAACGACGCACAGTGGCGCCCGTAGAGCAAACGAGGTTGCAAAAATCAAAATTTTCATGTGCGCCTGCGAAATTTTAAATGAATCCATCTTATAGTAAACTTTTCAACGATCTCAAATATGCTACTCTTAACAATATCAGATTTTTAGTTTAGAAGACATAACTGTTCAAAGTTAACCAATTTTCGGATTTAAAAAAACACACAATTTTTAGGTAGTTTGATCCGATTTCAGGTGTAATATCACGAAAACTAGGCAACGAATAGTATTTTTTTTTGTTTTTAGTGATTGATGTGCTTATTAAATGTATAACAATAAAAAAAATTGTGCTGTTTGCTTTGTGTTTCTCTAGGTAAATCAGTATTTAAAAACTATCCATTTTTTCACTATTCTTCAACTTTGACGGAAAATAAAAAAAATTTACCTTTTTTTACCTCCGCCATATTTTCAAAATATGTTCTTTAACTAGTCTTTTACATAACTCAAAAGGTTTTATCTGCCTTTACGTGCCTATTTGGCTTCTACAGGTAAAAAACGTTAAAAAGACATGGTTGCAGAAATTGTATGGCGGGCATCCCTTACATGCCTTGACTGACAGTTACTTTGATGTAATAGTTTGAAAATTGCATTTTGAGTCAGTTGTCTACCTGAGAGCCTCTGGCGAAAAATTTGGTCCTAATATTCCGTTACAGACACAAGATGCACAAAAAACTACTCATTGAAATAAGCAGGTACGCACCTCACTTAAAAATTATTTTTGGCGTACATATGGTGAAGAACAATACTGACTTATGGTACAGGTAGGCACAAATCTCATTTGGCTACGTGCATAATATCAAAACTGTATAATTCAGCCCAAATGCATATGTATGCATGTAACAGGTACATTTGTAGACATGGTAGCATAGGCCTATATATTGCAAAACAAGCTTAATGCCTGCATTAGTCTACGACTGAAAGTTGGCGAAACAAGTATTGAAAACATGGCGTTGAACAATTTAAAACTATTTGAACTGTTTAGAAAGTCAATTACACCAACGTGTTTCGCGGAAGCTGCTTTAGAAGAACTCGATAGCTTATACGGAAATATTGAGAGAAGCAAAAGTATAAAAAATAATCTTTGTATGATACATGCCAAAATTAAGACAAAATGGGTGAAATGCAATCGAACCATTAACATCTTCAACTCCAAATACGAGGACTGGCTTAATGAAGACACCATCCTGGATATATTGGCAGTAGATAAACCCTCCACATCAACCAGAGGAGAAAAAGGAAGGCCAAAAAAAAGTATGGAGGAGTGTTCAATTTTCACAAGAAAGAGGAAACTTGCCGATGCCACCAATGACTTGACCACGAAGGATTTATCGGATGCGCTGTCTATTAAATACATAAAGGATAGTGAACGAGTTAGGTCGCAGATTACAAAATCTGTTGCTGATGCAAGCCCACTGCGACTAAAAAGGATTAAGGAAAGCATTCCCACTCCCACAAACGCACATATTAAAAAGTATAGTTCCGAAGAAGCCTTGGCTCTGTTTTTGGACTTAGAACTTTCCAAAGAGAAATATGAGATACTACGGGCATCTTTAATGCGACACGGGGCTGACCTTTTCCCCGGATACAAGCATATTACGCAAGCCAAAATAAATTCACGACCATTGCGTACGGAGTTTACGGAAGTCTCTGCGAAAGCCAATCTGCAGGATCTTATGGACCATACAGCAAAACGGTTGTTGGAAAGTCTTCCTGAAAATGAGGTGGAAATTCTTCCTCAGAAACTAACATTGATCAGCAAATGGGGCTGCGATGGATCATCCGGACAAAGCGTTTATAAGCAAAGGATATCTTCCGATGACACTACAATATCTGACGGAAATATGTTTATGGCATCTGTTGTTCCATTGCGGCTAAAATCTGATGTTTCCCTACACTGGAAAAATCATCGACCGTCATCAGTGCATTATTGCCGACCAATAATGTTTCAGTTTGCAAAGGAATCGGCAGAACTCATAAGGACCACGGTGAAGGACATTGAAGAACAAATAAGCAAGATTAAGCATACAAAATTGCAAATTGGAGAAGGAAAATATATTGAATGTAGTTACGAGTTCCACCTGACCATGGTTGACGGAAAAGTCGTAAACGAACTGACAGGAACAACCTCAACATTGACATGCCCGATTTGCAAAAAGAGTCAGAAGAACTTCGGTAATTTAAACGATTCTACAAACGAGGAGAATTACGAATATGGAATGTCACCATTGCACGCAAGGATAAGGTGTATGGAGTTCTTGCTAAAACTGGCGTATACCCTACCACAACAAGATGAAAACATCGATGAAAATACATCAATTAAGGATAAGGAAAAGATCAGAAAGAAGCAAATACAGAATGCTTTTTGGAAACAACTTGGACTAAAAGTAGACTGCCCCAAGTGTGGATACGGTAACTCAAACGATGGAAACACTTCAAGGAGATTTTTTGCAAATGATGAGGCAGTAACTAGAATCACTGGAATTGACAATGAAATCGTCAAAAGATTGGGAACGATCTTGAATGTTTTAAACTGCCAAGAAAGTGTTAATTCTACAAAATTTGGAGAATATGCATCGGAAACTGCATCTCTTTTAGCAAAAATTTATCCACAGAAGAAGTTGACCCCGACCGTCCATAAAATATTGGCGCATGGCAAAGATATAATTGAGTACCAGTCTTTGCCAATTGGAGAGCTTTCTGAAGAAGCGCAGGAGTCTCTTAACAAATTTTACAAAAAATATAGATTGCAGAACACGTTCAAAGCATCAAGGGTGAGGCAAAATGAGGACCTCTTCAACATGTTAGCAGCATCTTCCGATCCACTTATTTCTTCCCTGCGGCATGTGAAGTCACGAAAAGAACTACAATGGAATTATACTTTAGAAATGATTAGTCTTTTAAATATACCTTCTGTTACGAATTGTGATGAATATTTTACAGAAAATTCAAAAAATTAATTGAAAAAAAATTTGTTTAATTTGTTGGCTAATAACTTTAAAACAGAAAAAGCTTTCAAAAGAACTAAGAAATATAAGATTGGTAAAAATAATTTGATTTTGTTACCATAAAATAGATGAGTTAGAAAAAAATTAGAGTTTAGAAATGATTTGTATTTTAGACATACTTTGTCTTACCAAGAAAATGAATATTTTACAGAAAATTGAAAAAATCATTTAAAAAAAAACTCTTTTGTTGTAATTTTTTAGGTAATATCTTAAAACATGAAAAGCTTACAAAAGAACTACAAAAAAATATAAAATTCTTAAAAAAAATTTTTTTGTTACCAAAACTTGGATTTTTTCACAAATTTTAACTTTGAAAACCCATAAGTAAGCACCTATAAGGTGTAGCGTCCACTCCAACCGCTCATTTTATAGGTTGAACAATTATCTATGACATGCAATTTAAATTATTCGATTATCTTGTTCGGTTCAAAAGATATGATTTTTGCAACGAAAAAAGGCAAATGGCGCCACTGTGCGACGCCCATCCAGTCAAAACTCCAGCAGCAAGAAGTCGGCAACATCAACACATACCCAAAGGTATACAACACCACGCACACAGATGCAAGCGCACACAAGCACACAATCAGAAGGATCCAGCAGCATTTGATATGGATATAGCAACAACATGCCCAAGTGATGCCAAAGCTTAAGGGTGGATGGAATACACACAAGCGAACTAAAATGTAAGAAAATGTCAAAATTGATTGATTGAATTGCCACTTTATGAAATTTGTGAGTCTTCCGAGATGTTTGTTGTTGCCTTTGCAAAACTTTAATGGTGGTTGGTTGCTTTTGCTCCTGTACGATGTTGATGGTGAGGGCTGAATTTACTGATATTACTAGGATTTCTTTATTTTCAGTTTTTTCTTCAATATTTGCTTGTATTAGTGTATACTTGGGCTGCATAAAACGCATAAAATTATGTGCAGGGCGGCCATTAAAAGTGATAGATTTATGACAACTCAGGGGTGGTGGGTGCTGTTCGTTCTCTCATTGCTTTCCTACTTGGTGCTGTAGTTTGGACTTGACTAATATTTTTTGTTGGAACTACGTAACATAATTTTTCCTGCTGCTGTTGCAACTAACTGGGGTAGTGAGTGAGGCATGCTGCTTGTAAGTTATACATTTAGACACATTATGCCAAAACGGCGATAAATCAGTTGGTATTATTTTAATTTTCCCTAAGAAATAAAAGTAACAGGCAGCACGTCACATTACCAATACAGATCGTAAACTTAAATTAATGACAATGATATCATGTTTTGATATTACAAGTGAAAGAAGAAGAAAAACTAATACGTCATAAGAAACATTAGAGCAAACGTACATACAAAGTGCTTCTGTCCACCAAATGGCATCGGAGCTTGCGATTATGTGTGATGGTTTACTCATTATACCTAATGACTAAACGTTTTATTTTTAATATGTATTAGCTAAAGAAAATAAATTAAGATATTTGTGTTATGCCACGTTGTTGCAAAATAATGTGGTTTTAGCGGAATTTAACGATTTGTTTCCAATAAAATTTTTGTCTGGTCCAAAGTATATACATACATACATATGTATATACATATGAAGTAAATGAAACTGTGGGACACTAGAGAAATGAAAATTATTTTGCGTGAAATAAATAGATTCAGCTTGCCAAAAGACATACAACTACAGGGTATTAAAATAAAAAGTCTAATTTTGAAGATGTACCCACCATTTTAATAGTTGACAGACAAGTAAAAAACTAAGCAAACTTACTTACTTGACAAATAAAATTATTAGTGCGTTAACAAATGTTAAACTCAAATGTTAATTAATTCGAAATTTTCTAATATGGCATTTACACCTGCACAAAATTTAGCAGATTTTAATTAAAGCCTTTATGAAAATCTAAACCGTTTACACCAACTTTTTTGACATTTATCAAGATTTTTTTATCCAAAACAAGACCCATTAACTAAAAAATATCCAAAACTACAATTAAACAACTGCATTGTAGCCAATTCACACACCTTTTTAAACAGACCGTAGCTAATTCACTCATCGTTTTTATAAATATGTTGTACAGGGTAATTAAACTAAAATAAAAATATGTATTAGATTTAAAGTAGATTTCCTACAAATCTACTGACAAAATAGATTTTGTTTTGTATGGGAAATATAATAAAAAGCAGCAGGTCTTAGCTTGAAATCTCGTAAGTACTAGATTTCAAGACAATGTAAATGCCCTATAAGTTTTAAATAAGTGCGGTTGTAAGAACTTACTTACTTACTTGGCAAATAACAAGTAAAAAACTAAACGATACACGCTTCAATAATGCATTGAAATTGTTAAAATTCACTACAATAATTTCTAAAATTTCGGTGTCACAGTTTGCAAAGCTAAGGAATTTTTGGGTCGCTGTGAATCACCTTTTCGCCCATCGCTGGAAACAGCTGGACAAATTTTAGCTATTGGGGTAAGTTAGTGATGTGAAGAATCGACCACGTGCATGTCACTCAAATCAGCCGCACTTCGATATTTGCAGTATTCAAACACTTACATTAGAAATTTGCGCGGAATATTTTAACTCCTTATATCACGGTTTAAAAGTACTTTTTCGCCCCCTTTTTCGAAAGGCAAAAAATATTCCTATACGAAGAAAAGTTAAAGGTTAAAAATATTCCACACACATTTTCCTCGTAAAATTTGACAAAGCAAACTTGACAAGTATTTCATTGGTTTCTCTCTGTAGATTCCGCATGACAATATGCAAAAACGCTTGGGTTTCTTTAAGACACACAACAAAATTTCATGTTAAAATCTACGCAACCAAGGTTATATAAATCGTTTTCGGCAGTGATTTTGCTTCATACGAGTATGGGTTTCATGATTTACAATAATCTTGAAAGAAAATGTTATCTTTTGAAATAACTTTATTTCACGTTAATTTAATATTCCAAGTAGTGATAAATCAAATTGAAGAATCATATGGAATAAAAGTTATTTCAAGTTGAAACAACATGAATTTAATTTAATGTGTGTTATTGGATGGAACTGGCAACAGGAAATTGTTTGTTGTTGGTTTCCCCGGCCAAGATTTCAACTCAAATTTATCGCTCATTTCTATAATTTTTTTAAGGCCCTATGCTGCTAAAAGGAACAACGGTACTATATGTACTATATATTATCGCTTCGAAGAAAACGCGCTTACCGCTGCAGCTATAACAACCTTAAATATTCTTTAATAACACACTAAATATATACCATTATGGATAGAATTTTAATTCAACATTTAATATTTAATTGATCATTTAGCATACAATTTATTTGAAATGAAAGTTATAGCAAAAATAAAAAATAAATAAATACAAACTCCGAAGCTACTTTTCCTTGTCTCCAGAATTCGAACTAGAGACGCTCCGACTAAAAAACTAGTACACTGCCCCACTAGCCAGCAGAAGAAAGTTTTCGGACATCAAAATAAGCAACAACAAAACAACAAAAAATCACACAACTGAGCATCAGGGTTGTCAAATATGCCGATTTCTTGATAAATGTGGCGATTTTTCATATTGTTTGGCGTCTAAGTTTTTGATTTCGCGACATGGCGATTTTTCTGGTGATAAATAAATTTGCTGGCGATTCTTATGACTATTTTTTTACAAAACTGAACTAAAAAATTTTTGTAATTCAGAAAAATTAGTTTGTGGAATCCAATCAAAATGCATCTGCAAGAAATTAAAACAATTTGATTTTGATGATCTATTATTTTATTAGTTATAGTAATTTGAATTTGGATGAGAAAAATTTATAAGAAATAATTTTTGGCGTTTTCTGCTAAATTTTTTTTACAACTATTTTATACAAATTTATATAAAAAAAATGTTATATAACAAAAAATTTATTATCAAATATATATTAAGAAAAACTACATAATATTTATTTTGGCGGCTAATGGCGATTTTTATAATCAATTTGACGAAATAGTTGGGAAAAAATCTGACAATTCTACTGAGCACAACAGTGCAAATACACACCAACACGCTTAAACAAAATATCGCTCATTTACTCAAAGAACGTCATAAGTAAAAAAATTTAATTTTTGATGTAGTGATACAAAATTAATTTTCATATCGTTTTTCATATTGTGCAAAAATTTTATATAAATACCTGTTTACTCAACTCTTGAGAAAAAATTAAATTTTCTTTTTCCATTAAATTGTATACTAGTTTTCAGGAAAACTGGAGGCAAATTACGGCACTGGTTATCGAGCGAAATTACGAAATATTTCAATAGTTTGTATGGAAATATTTTTAAATTTCGAATCGTATCGAATGCCGTACACAGAAAAAAGTATTCAGCAATTAATGTTTTCAATTAATAATTTGATTGATTCAATTAAATTTTTAATTGTATTAATTAATTTGAGTGGAAAAACTTAATTGATATTATCAAATTGTTTATAGGTGAAAATGTAATTAATTTTTTAATTAATATTACAAATATTTTAATTAATATTACAAACTCATTCATATTACTTTTTTGTGTGTAATTTGCCCCCTGTTTTTTTTTACTAAATGAGCCTCGGCTCAAAAGAATTTTTACTTTTCTTTTTTTCTCTAAAAAGAGTTTTTAAGTCCCAGAAAAATTAACGCCAACCTTTAAAATATCTCATGAAATATACAAAACTTTATCAAAATGTTAACAAAATTGCATATTCAAACGCTTTGCAACAAGAAATAAATTGCAAAATGTTGACGTTCCTAAAAACGCCTTACTTTTGTCACTTTTTTCATTCTAAACTTCTACACATTGCCATTTAATTAATTCCCGGTACAAAAGCTCTAAAACGCCTTAAAGGAGAATTTACTCGTTCGTACACATCAATGTCCATCAAAAATTATTTAGCATTTGCGCACTTTGAAAAGAGAAATGTTTAGCACCCGAATGCTAAAACAAAACCTTTCGTACTACGAATATGTTTTTTTCAAATACTTGTATGAGTTCTGTGTGCCAAGTCGTGCCAGTCATTTCAGACTGGTTCGTATGCTGAATATAAAATGAAGCAGCAAAACAATGGACGTGCCACAACTAACATTTTTATTGCTATTACTGGAGCTGGTTCGGTTAAAACAAATATTGAAAAGAGATGAGCTACAACAAAATATTTACAAGCAAGTATGAATGTACGAGTATGTATCTGTAAGATGGATGGATGGTTGGTTGGTTCTAGTTGAAGTTGTAGTATCTCCCATATTGTGAGTGTGGCCAAGTTGACAGGTGATTGATTGACAGATTGTGTTTTTGTTTTTTTTTGCTGCAAACTAAACAAATCCACTACAAAAAGAACAATGTAAAATGGAGGGATTTATTTGTGTGCTACAAAAGGGGAATAAATACAATAACGTTTGGAATGAAATAGAACATTGAGGAATTTTCAACACAAAATTATTCAATTTTTATGTGAATGAAGAGTTCAACCGTAGTTTTGAAATGATTTTATATACATACATACATATGATTTTTGTTCATTTGTCCTTAATTATGAAAGTGGTCTAAGTCATGTATTTCTTTGGTCGAGATACATATTTAGTAGATTACATTTGAACAAATTTAAAAATATTTTTATAGTATGCAAAATTTTAATTTAGAGTTCTACTAGTCCCCATTTATATAAATTTATTTAATATTTATTGAAGTTTTTTAAGATTTATTTCATATTTCGAAGCAAAAATGCATATCACTTAGACCACTTTCATAATTAAGGGCACATGTGTGCTTACATACATTTCTGTGTAAGCGGTTTCTTGACGAGGTACTTTGGTCATTTGCAAACTTATGTTTACGTATCCACACGGAAAAAGTTTCATCGAAATTGTTAAATAAAATTTAAACATTTTTTATTATTGAATCTTCCTTAATATGAGAGATCAAACTAATTTTATTATAAAGTTTTTGCACTCGAACAAAGAAATTAATTAACAGGGCTCGGACTTTCATGCAAATGCATGTTTTTTTTGTGATAGATAATAATTACCTATTGACTAATTATCTATCTGAATCATACAATCTGTGGCAATAAGGATAAAGTGCTTAAGTCAAATTTTACTATTTTGCAGTAGATTAAAAGATTTTAAGTCGATTTTCAGAACTTTGTTTCTTTTACAGTTAAATTGGGAAGTTCGGTACTCATGAAATTTTTTTTAGATAAACATCATTCTACTCATTATAAATAATACATTACATTTGAAATATACTAAAGTATAAGCTTAATTAAGTTATTATTGTCTAGGAGATTATGAGTTGAAAAAAGATTAAGCTGCAAGTCATTGCGCTATAACTTCCTAAAAAATCACCCAAAATCATTGAGATTTTGCCCAGTTGTACTTTCAAATATTGAAATTTCAGCTATGCCATTAACTCAAAATCAGCTTAACTCGACTTAAGCACTTCTTCCGTTTTGTCACAGAAATTTCAAGTAATTTGAGATCGCATATTGCATATTTTTATTTTTACATATATCTTGGCAATAAAATGCATATTTTCTTTATGTTTTAAAAAAAACTTTAATGCTTATTTCAAAATCTAAGAAAAATATTCACTCTTGTTGCAGCTGTCGACATCGATGTCACTTTAACACAATACCAAAAAAATTAAGACTTGTTACTCGCTCTCGAGAACAGTTTTGAGCTACTTACAATCTATTTCCGTTCCCTAAGGTCTAGGCAATAGCATAAACTTAACGACAGGAATCTGTTGCTTTCGACAACCGGTACGCAAGCTCCAATATTTGGTATTGTGTTAAAGTGACGTCGATGTCGACAACTGGAATAAGGGTGATTAAGAAAATTTAATACTACATTCTATAAGGAATCAGTTGATCTTTTTACATTCAAACTAAATTTTTTTTAAGTTAAAATATAACACTACTGAACGGATAATAGTATGACGCGGGATGATGGAAAATAAAATAAACATAGATTCAATCAATATACGAGTATTAATCAAACATATCGTACCATAACCGAACTAATAATTTTCGAATTAAAGTTTTTGACCAAAATGAACTACTATTTGCATTTTTGTCAAAAAAAACAAGGTCCAATATTGTATCGGTTTAGCTTTTTTTTTTGACGCTTATGGCTCGATGTGTTCTTTCTTGGCATATGCAGTCAGTGGCAGCGATACCCGGTTTGGTTTTTCTTTCTAAAATTCATTCGTTAAAGTATATATTAAGGGCTAATTGTAATAACATCATATACTTCAAAAAAAAATTTATTCCGAGAAAATCGAAATATGGGAATTTCCACAGAAAAGTGCACATGTACGAGTATTTCATGTAGGTGTATTTTGCAGTATTTATAAATTATTGAGTTTTTTACAGCAAAAACATCATAAGCCATATAAATTAAATTACTAAGTCTTGGTTCACACACATCAGGACTGACCCGTCAAGTTCTGAGTTTTTAGTAGAAAAAGGAAAAGATAATGGAGAGGAATACAGACTTGACCGTATCAGTCAGGTTTAATTTTTCGTTTTATTTTGTCATTCATAAATTGAACAAAACTGAACAGGTAAACTTGATGTGTGTGAACCAGTAATAAATATTTTATGCAATAACATCATAAGGCACAAAAGTTAAAAAAATCATATCTCGAGGAGTTGTCATGATTTATTCGTCGTTTCTTTACAAAACGTCTTTCCATACGCACACATTTATGTTTGATTAAAAAAATCGTGTATGAAAACATAACTTCTTCAAATTTCAAAATTTTGAATCGAGCTATGAAAAATTGGAGTAGCTTATATTGCTATTACAAAAAAAAAAAAAAAAAAAATCAACAAAAACCATGAAATATAAAAACTCAATTATCGTCTAAATCAGGAACTAATTGCCAAAGAGATTTTGTTTTTTGAGCGGATGTTGGAATAGTTACAATAAATTGAAAAAACACATAAACCAGTTTTTTTAATTCGGGTGGCTTATGATGTTATTACAATAAGCCGCAGTAAACAAAAATCTGAAAAACGATTTATGAATTACTGAAACAAAATCAAATCCCCATGAAATGGATATTAATGGTTAATTAACTAAAGCTTTATATACTTGCAACGAATTTTGGGAATTAAAATTCACCCAATACCTACAAATTCTTTTCAAAATTCGTGAGTTAGTGTTTTTACAACAACAATATTAAGTTAAAAAAGAATAAGAAATATATCTTGGAACATTAATTTAATTTTTTGCAATTCTTGCACAAACAAGTTTTTCTTTATTTTATTCGTGTTATTTTATTTTAACTGTTTGATTCGTATACTTTTTATTAGACAATTTTCTTCACAATATTTGCTGTTCGAATAAAAATTACACACAAAAATTTACATAATAAAATTTTTCGAATCAAATTATTCGATTAAAGTTATTCGAATAAATTTATTCGAATTCGATTTATCCCAAAAATTTATTCGAATATAATTACAAATTGCATTATAAAATATTTCGAGTACAATTATGCGAATCATTTAGTTTAAGTTTTCTGATTCTAAAAAAATCTTCGATATCGTTATTCGAGTAAAATTATTTGTTTCCCAGATATAAATTGACATATTTTACATTAAACAATTATAATAAAACAAAAAAGGAAGTTTTTTTTTTCTTTCCTAAATATTTGAATAAAATAGTTTGAACGAAATTGTTCGAATAAATCTGTTCTGGTAAAATTTTTTGGAACCAGTTATTCGAATTAAGCCAAATAATTAGAACAAAATTATTGAAACGAAATTATGAGAAGTAAAAAGAAAATTATTGCAATGAAGTCATTGGAATCCAAATGTTTATATAAAATAACTCGAATAAAATCATTTTAAAAATTGTATACGAATAAAAATATCTGCTTTCGAACAAAATTATATTCTATTCTTTATTAAATAATAAAATGTGAGCATTAAGCTATAAACTACTGCTCGAGCAGTATTTGTAAATCTTTTCAAGGCAACCTATTCGAATAAATTTATTTAAAAAGCTAATCTAACTTAATTATTCGAATAAAATCATTTTACTAAATTAATGCGAATATACTGTTTATTCGGATAAAAGTATTTTTTTTTTGAAAGTAAATAATTAATCGTGTAAAATAAATTTGTTATAATTTTTTTTTTAATTTGAATCGATTTAAATTAGTTTCTTAGTAAATTTTTCCATTTTTAATATAAATATATATAGATATATATATATATATATATATATATGTATTATATAATGAGTACCGAAGTAGATATATTTATGTGACATTCAGTTTTCCTAATGAAAATATATATTTTTCAAATTTCTAAACGCCGTGATACACTATCCTAAACAATCGAGCGATTTTTGAGAACATACAACCCTGGTATGATGGAGTCTATGAAATTTTTCAAAAGACAATAACAATTAATCAAATCAGGGTTGTATTTTTTCGTACATCGTGCGAGTTTGTAGTATAGTGGCCCATGGCTGCAGCTGCTTTAACTCTTAATTTAGTCCCTTTTTAGATATGTTTGATATAAATTAAGAAGGACTTATATGAGGAATTAGGTCAGATACATATATGATACACAAACAATGTATTGCTAATCACATGCGTATATATACGTTGTAATAATATACTGCGGAAACTGGAACAAACACCAACCAAATTTTAAAATCATTTGTTTTGCATTGAATCTGATTTAAATGTATCAGGACGCTTGATGATGTTTCGGAACAACAAAATGTGGATCTCAGTGAAAGCAATCTCTTACATGAGCTGAAGAAAATATTATAAAACTTTAAAAATTGATACAATTAATAACTTCATCTACATATGTATTTACATGATAAAGAAAATACCAAAAAAAAAACAACTAGACAGTCTTTTTAATGCAGTCCTATCAGTACCCCCAATATTTTAAGTGAAAAAGTATTATCAACGTCAAGTTTTATTAAAATAAAAGAAAAAAACTATTTTAAAAGCAAACATCTAAAATGTTTACATACATATATTATTGTATTTTATTATTTAACAACTAGTTTATGAAGCTTGAGGTGTTTTTAATAAAATTAACATTTTGTTTAAAAAAAAACAACAAAAAACTTCAAGCTAAATTTTACTAATTTCAATATTAGTTACAAGCATCAAGTATTTTAAAAAATCTATTATTGTTCCAGAAAAAATTTTCTCCATTTGAATGTGGATTTTATCCAAAATCATCATCATGCTTTCATTTTCCTTACGATTTTTTTTTAATTTAGTAGTTTAAGAATTGATTTCACATTATTCTTTTCTTTAAATACCAACATACATGTGTACATACATAGATATGTATGTACATACCTACTTATAAATGTAAAAATATTACATCAACTTCAACCTTATTGCATTGTTCTAAGCGATTTTTGTTTTGGAAATAAATACACGATGTGGCAGCTCTTATTAACTGCACATTGTTTTTTTATGGGTTTTGTACTCTCTTTGAATATTTTATACACTCTCGTTGAAACAGTGTTGCCTACCGGGTGCTTAAAACGAATGTCACGCGTTTAATTAACTCTTTAATATTTGATGTTATTTAGATAGAAAGCAATCCGTATACAATTAATATGTTTATTTAAATAATTATGATGATTTCTTATTTTAATTTAAAGCAACAACGAAATGCATCTAGACGTGCTTAGCCAATAACAAACAAACTTGACTAATTCTTATTTAAATTATTATTCAGTGAAACATTTTAAAAATGTTGTGTATACGAATTTCATTTCACTGCTATTTAACATTTTTTATGTAACTAATAAGCCCAACTCACAGTCTTGTGCAAATGGTCTAGCATCGTAGCATGTGCAAAATGGTACAGTACATTGATACTCACCACTCAACATTTCTTAGTGGTGAGTATCTTTTGTACATGCTACGATGCAAGACCATTTGCACAAGATTGTGAATTGGGCCATAGTCTTTTTCTATTTAGATATATGAATGAATAAATAAATAGATGAAATGCAAAAAATGTGTTTAAACCGACAATATTTAGAAATATATATAAAAAATATGTACTTAGCATCTAAATTTTAGATGATATATTAATAATTGGACTATGTAGCTGTTGCTTTGCAAGAACAAACCCACTTATTAATGCAGGGCATTTATATTGTAGAAGCCATTGGGGCAAAAATGAAGAAGCATTTTTATCGGCCATAAATATGCCTGTTCCTGCAAAAGTGTGGATTTATTTATTTTTTTAACAATAACGCACGCCATTTTACTACACTATTTTCCATTTAAATTGATAATGTTTTATATTAAATTCAAAATTACGTTTTCAAATTAAGAAAATTCCAAATGAAATCGATAATGTAAATTAAACAATTTTTATATATAAATGAAAGAAAGTTACAAATGAAATTGTGAATTTTATTTTAGAATTGAGCAAATTAAAAATTTGAATTTGAATTTTAGATCCAGCGAATTTCACATCAAATTCAGAATTTCAATTTAAATTAAGAATTTCAATTTAAATTAAGAAAATTCCAAATGAAAATCAGAGTTTAAATTCGAAATTGAGAAATTTTACAAATATGTATGAGAATTTCAAACAAAAATTTCAAATATAATTCAGGCTTTCAATTTAATAAAATTGAGAAAACCTTGAATGAAATTTAGCACATCATTTTGAAATTGAGAAAATTCCAAATGAAGTTGGGAAAATTTAATTTGATGAAGAAACTTCTAAAAAAAGTGATGAAATTTTATTTTAAGCTTTAGGTAATTCAAAATGAAACAAAAAATTTTGTTATTAAGAAAACAGGTAATGACTTATCAGAACTTGTCTTTAATGTCTTTTCGACAAATATTTACATAACTGATCGTACTGGACATAAGTCTACCAAGTGCAGTAGGGCGAAGGCTTGATATTAAAAAAAAAACAATTAATATAAGTATAAGAAATACTGAAAATAAATATTTTGTTTTGTGCTCTCTTATACTTTTCTTGTTGCAAAGTGTGGCAGCTAGTTGCAATTATGCTTGTTTTGTTTTGTAAATATTGTTGTCTGAGGCTTTTCAAATTATTATGTTTGTATATTGTAATTTTCAAAAACGTATTAAGTCTTACTATAAACATAACAAGTTTGTGAGCTAAATTCAAAATATTTTGTGCTGAAGACTACTGACGAGTTTCATAAGCAGGAACAAAATGCACATAGAGAAGGCTTAGCCATAAGACCAAGGAAAAATGTTTAAATTATTAATATATCAAAGGCAAATATAACTGCTGTATATTGTGGTAGAGGAGAACAGCATACTACAACGTTTTACTAGTCAGGTATGTATCTGGAAGATATGCAATAAAATTTATACATTTATTTACATATAATAAACATATCGCTCATTTACTCAAAGAATGCCATAACTTAAAACAACCAGTTTGCCAGAAAACGCGTTTGAAGTTTTCAATTTACACACAACTTAATGGAAAAAGAAAATTTTCTTTTGCTTTCATGAGTTGAGTAAATAAGATATTTGTATGAAATTTTTGCACAATATGAAGAACAATATGAGGATTAATTCTACATTAGTAACTTGAAAATTTAATGTTTTGAGCTATGACGTTCTTCAAGTAAATGAGGGATATGTATGTATGTATAAAAAATTAAAACTTCCCAATTATGTTCGGAGTTTTCTTTAATTAAATTATAAACTTTAGTTGGATTTTTTTTAATTTCAAAACAAACTTCAAAATGAAATTTTAAGTTTTCTCAATTTTAAGTTTTTTTACTTTTTTAATTTCAAATTAAAATTCTCAATTTCATTTGGAATTTTGTCTATATAATTTGGATTTTCTCAATTTCAAAGAAAAATTGTGTAGTAATGACAAAAAAATTATCGAACTTATTTGTAATTTTTCTAGTAATGACAATCAAATTAAAGATGTAAAATTAAACATCTTTCAAAGGTTGTGAGGATACTTGCCAAACATATGTTAATTTTTTTTGCATTATGTAAAAATTTATTTTTTTTTTGTATTATTTCATTAAAATCATTATTTTTATTATATTTGACACTGCTTTTTTAAATAATTTAAAATTCATTTCTTAGTTTTTTAAATTTATAAATAAATAGTTATATTTTTTTCTAATTTTGAAGAATTATTGTTATTATTATTATTGGTCAAGCTTGCCTACATATGTACATTCGTTGTTGTTTACACAACTTATCACTACATTCTTTTCAACTAAATTTTGTTTGAAAAAGAAAAAAATAACTTCAAATGCTAAGTTGGCAAAAGATATTTTAGAACAAGTATTCATACATATGTATGTATATAAAAACATAGCAAAATTTCAATTCACCATTAATTTTTTTAATATAGTACATATACTTCATTTTCTGATTTTTAATGAATATTCAAGTAATAAAAATTTCAACACAACACAATATGAATTTCTAATATACTCGTATGTAGATACAAAAAGTTTTGCATTTTATTCGCAGTAAAAAAACGCTTGAAATGTTTAACAGTTAGCTACACTTGATAATTTGTTGCTTGAAAATTTGCAAACAGCACAGCTGTTTTTAAGAAGGCAGCCCAGCCAGCTGCCGGCTACCAAATGCAACTTATTAATTATGGAACTTTTAAACAAATTCAACATTAATAAACAATAACTCGCGTATATACAAGTAAGCGAAAGTTCTCTAATATAAAAATAAACATATCCTTGTGTATATTTGCCTCCAAATTTCCATAGATAAACTCACCACAATCACACATACGGTATACGCCGGCGTTCTTATAAACTTTTGCATTTACACTAAATTCTTATTTGCCAATATCAAACACACATTGTTCTGCTTTATTTTTATGTTTATTTCACAATCTGATTACTTTTAGTTAAATAATTAAAGAAATCTTTTTATAATTACTTAAGCACACTTTTGCTAAACGACCGTATTGTATGAAACTAAAATGCTTGTTCTTTTTTCAACAGCTGCTTTTAGTTAGGTTTCTCTTTTAATGTGAGTTACCAAAAAATAAAGAGAAAACATTTTTTGAGAGTCTTTCTCTTTAAAATTTAATGCTGATTTTCTCTTTTAAAAGAAAAAATTTAATTTGATTTGTATTGAGCGTTGCCGTTTTCTTTTTTTTTTATTTGAAATGTACTGCGCTTGCATTAATCGAAATCATCTATGATAATTATTTTGAAAACCTATGTATATGTTTCTATTTACATAAGTACGTACGAATATATTTATGTAACTGCTGGTGCAACGTTATTGAATTTTTACAATATGTGTGTCTGTATGTATGTCTACATTTTGTATACATAGTATGTATGTATTTATAAAAGGTTTGACGAAGTCTACAACTTCTTTATTGTTATATGATTTTATATTTTTTTTCATATTAATTATATTTTTATTGCTATATTTTAATCTTGAGTTTATTTTTAATTTTATTGATTGAGCTTTAGATCTTGTATTTTTAAGAAACAATCCATTGTTTTATTGATATCCAATATTTCGCTGCCACTTTGGGTTGCCTCTACAGGGATTTTTATAATAATATGATAAACAAAAAATTTTATGAAAAAGTATTTGAAAGGGCGGTAAATCAAGAACTTATTTTTGTCAATATAAAATATGTATAGGAACAAAAAATATTAACAGCCTTGTTATAAAAATTATTAAGACTATACGAATTTTGAATTTTCGCGGGTTACGTATATTCGAATTTTGATTTTTTTGTGGCGTTATGTCATTAGTTTTTTCCTTCCAGCTCTAGTCCATAACTCGCTTTTTGCGCGTTACGCTTTCTACGCATCTGTCAAAAAAGTAGAATCAATGTAATAGTATGTGACAAGTTACATTGCAAAAAGCGCAGAACGCGTAGGCGCGTTCAAAGCAAAAAGTAGGTCAACTTTCTACTTTTGTACGCGTTACAAGCACCATGAAAGAAAGTCAGCTTTTCTTGAATGCTAAAGATGGTAAATAATACTTTATTTCTTACGTTATCGATAAATAATAAAAATATTATTTTGCCGTAGATAATTTTTTTCTTTTTTTTTCAATAAAAAAAATTTCTTAGTAAAAAAAAACTTGTTTAATAAAATATGTGAATATTTTCATTAATGCGATGTGTTTTAATTAACTTTTCACCACACTTTTCTCAGGAACAAATTTTGCATATTAGTTATCGATTACTTTTACGACTAACTCCACAAATTCTTTTAAAAACTCGATTTCACTCTCCATTTTTTCTTTATAAGTATTTATAAACAAACGCACACAGTGCATGTAACTCAACGCGAACAAAGTATAGAATGAAACAAGAGGATGAAACGCGTGTAAAGCATAACGCGCAAAAAGCGAGCTATGGACCTCTACCTTTAAAGATACACACACATAACTACATTTAGCATTTGCATAATTTACACTACCATTTGTATTATTCCCTTAATATTTCACGTAATCCAAACTTAAAAAAAACTATCTAAATTATTAATCTACACAAAAATCTTTTTTATTTTTCTACCAATAAATATACTCAGTCGTATACTGTCAAAACGTTAAACCTAATTGTTTTTTACCACAGAGTGAAAACTGCAAGTGAGAAGTGGAGTTATATTCATGCTCGTTCAGAATTGACTGGATTTTATGGGGTGTATTTAAAAGGGATTATGTAGACATAAGTGGTTTCTTTGCATACACTTGTATTATTTTTTTTAAGGATAATTCATTCATAATTCATTTTCTGAATTATTGCTTGATTATTTCAACTCATTTTAATATGTAATTGTTGTAGTTCAAGAAATTCATTAACGTTCGACAATATTTGACATCTAAGCCTGAACAATTAACATAAAATTAAATTTTGAATATTAATGTACTTTGAAACTTACCTTGTTTTGATGAATGAGTTTTTGGTTCAGGTGAAAAAATTGAGGTGAAAGCGTCGTTTAAGATTTTTTTCGTGGGCCAAAGTATCAAAATGTAAATAGAATTTTAATTAGCAGCCGCCTTAAGCATAGCTTACATGTGACCGCCAACACTGTTGAAGCTCTTCTCATACTACAAAAAAAGTTATTATCCCAAAGCTAAAAATGGTCGGTGCAGTGCGCGAAACTGAAAGAAAGAAACATAGAACCACAAAAAGTCAAGGTTATTACTAGGTCTGGGTCTTTTATGCAAATGCATGTTGTTTTGTGATGGATAAAAAGGTATTGGGGGCTATTCTGGAAAACGCGTCGAAAAAGTGAAACTTTACATTAAAATAAAAACAAATTTTCAAAAATTGTTTTTTTTTGCCATACATATCTGAAATAAAATGAACAAGAAAATTTCAACGCGTTTCTCTCTCTTTTAAAAACGGTTAATTTTGTATGAGAAACAAAAACAATTTTTTTACATTTATACAGTTTTGTTTTTGTTTTGCATGTCACTATCACCAAGTCGACGCGTATTCCACCATTGACTAGTTGAATATCCGATTCATCAAATTTTAAGTAATTTGACATCGATTTGTATTTAGTTGCTTATTTGGGCATATTTTGGTGGTTATTGCATATTTTCACATATTTTGGCAGTAAATGCATATTTTTGCAGTTTTAACCATTTTTAATGCATATTTAAAATATAAATGTATATGTATATATATATGTATTTAATTAAATTCTACTTATAAAGAATGATTTAATATTTTTATATTCACACCCTATTTTTTATAAGTGAAACTATTACACTACTGCAAGGACTCAGCACCTTTAGTAAACAAGTAAATTTCGTTGAAGAAAGTATAAAAAAAAATTTACAATGTAAAAGCTCAAAATTAATGTTTGCAAATAATCGCAGATTTTCATAATCACGATTATGATTAAAATATATGGGATTAATTTCGGTTATCGGTTAATCGCGATTAAGCAAGAAAATATACTGTTATGAATTTCATGAAAACCAAAATAAATTATGTTTTATTCGAACTGTATGGGTTCAGCTAAAGATATTTAATTATTTTTATTTTTTCAGTTAAATTATATTTTTATTTTGAGAAAATTGTAAAACTTGCAAAATATAGTTCGCAAACCAGAGATTATGAGTATCAAAAACAATATGAGTTTATAAGAAATAAATCTCTTGATAGGAAACTTTTTTGTTTGACGAAGTATATTTCTACTTTCCTAGTTTATTTTTATTTAATACTAGCTTTTACCTGCGGCTCCGCTCGCGTTGATGAGATATTTTGGAAACTATACTTACAATTTATGAATCTTTTGTTTGTTACTCACTGATAATGTTAAAAAAACAATAAAAAAACAAAAAGGCGATAAAATAAAAATTAAAAAACGTGTAAAAACCGATTTTAAAACTGTTTAAACAATCAAACCTGAAATGAAAAGTGCCCTAACCAGCCCAAAAATGTGTTTTTCGGAAAAAATCCGAACTAAATATAAAAAACCGGGTCCGAACCGGATAAAAAATCCACTATGTTTGCCGCTGGTAGTGTGGCTTTCCACTGGTGAAGGAATTTTCACACAGCGACAGCGTAGCAAACAAACAAACAAACTCACTTTCACATTCGTGCCCTTAATTATGAAAGTGGTCAAAGTCATATTTTTCTTTTGTCGAGATATTTAGTGGATTACATTTCAACAAATTAAAAAATATTTTTATATTATGGAAGATTTTAATTTTGAATGTTTCTAGTCTCCTTTAATATAAATCTATTTAATATTTATTAAAGTTTTTTCAAGATTTATTTCATATTTCGAAGCAAAATGCGTATGACTTAGACCACTTTCATAATTAAGGGCACATTTATAATATTATTAGTAAGGAAGTAAGGATAAGGATTGTATATTTATCGAATCCATAACTGGATGTCCACACTTGATGAATTTATGTCATGATGAGTAAACAACAACTAAAAAACAATAGTTTTAATACCGGGTTTTTTATATGAAGTTGTTTATTCATCAGGATATAAATTCATGAGGTGGGGACACCCACTTATAACTATACACACACACTTTTTTTAATATTTCTATCTACCAATCCAATGCAAAATATTTGTATTAATCGTAATGCATTTTTTGAGGTATTACAACGTTTTTGAAATAAAATTGGTATTTTATTTTTCATTTTGCGTTATAATACTTTTATTGTTACCCAATGGGCATAAGCCCGCAACAAATAAAACTTTTTAGGTAAGATGTATGATTATACATATTTTATATTAATGCCCTAATTCAGTAAGAAGATTTAGGACGTTTTTGTTTGAAAATACTTCTGAGTTCTTGTTTTTGAATTCTCTAAATTATTTACTTCAAAAATAGTAGATAATGAAAAATAAAAATATTATTACCATGTTTTTAAAACATAAAAATAAAATTAAAGTATTATACAATAGTTTAAAAAATATTTGAAAAAATATGTGTTGGATATAATGTTTAGAACAAAATCATAAAGCAAATACACAAACCTTCTAGCATGGACAATAAATAATAATTGTTTTAAAGAATCAAAACTGCGGCTTTTTTTCGTCCATAGACAAGACGAAACAATCGTCGAACAGAATTAGGGCATAAAACTTTAAATTTAAAAGTTTTTATGAGTTGAAATTGCGCTGTATGCATATTTACCATCTATTCATTGCTTGAAAAGAATTAATCGTAATCGTGCGATTAATTGGTTCGATTGCGATAACGAAAAAAGGTGCGATTAATCGTGATTTCGATTACGATTATAATCGCTGTGCAAACCCCAATCAAAATGTAGAAGAAATAAAAAAAAAGGTGAATAATGCCATAGATAAAAATATTGGCTATCATATTTTGCAACCAATTTCCAAAACATTTGAATCAGGTTCAAATAATTTAAAAAATCAACTTTTGCCGACAGAAATATCACGAGCCTTTAACAAACTTATACGACTGAATTAGAAAATACCTTTTTGCACTTAAATCGGAAATTGCCTTTGAAAGACGCCATAAATTCACTATGAATGTATTACTTAGATAAAAGTTGAAGTCTGGTTTTTTAACCTGATTTTTTTGTGTTCAGGTAACATCAGTGGGTCTTCTCCAATTTCTTAACTGGCTTTCATTAGGAGCATCATTAAGAGTTTTTACTAATCCTAGCGATCCATACAATTAACTTAAAATGCAACTCTCGTTAATAGTGTTGTCACACCTAAAGTTAAAACCTGATTTTAACATTAAAAGCATAAACAGTTAATTTTGCGTTCACACTGCCGTTATTTAGTTTTGTTAGCTGGCCTAAACATTATCCTCCGCTGCTTTCGGTCATTTTAACTTGGTAGCACTGAATTTAGTATATTTACCGAAAACAAGGTTGCATTTCATAAAACCTACTTAAAGCCAAATTAAAAAAAAAAGATTTTAAGTTGGTTCTAACAAACTTATTTTGTATGCTCAAACCAGGTTTTTAACGTTAAAACCAAATTTTTATTTTTTTTATTTTATTTTTATTAAAACCATGCCAGTGCGCAAACGCTATAAGTCAAAAATTTGTGAAAATTACTTAAAGTAACGAGAAAATTAAGCAAGAAAAATTAGTTCAAATAATAAAAAATTATCTAAACCTAAAATATTCAGAAAAAACAGACACAAAAAAAATTATTAAAAAAGCTTTTAATTTTTGAAAAGAAATGCGTTTATACGGCAGTTCCGTACATGCAGCAATCTTAGGAGAATTTTCATCGACATTCCAGCCCTGGTGATTAGGGTTAATTAGAAAGTCGATGATAAAGAAGATTTCTAGAAATTGCCTCCATAAATACCTGGGAGTCCAGGTGGGACTCTTACCGCGAACTCCCGCTTATTTCTAGAACTTCAAAAATGCTTTTCATTTGAGCTGGCGTACAAATTCCTTTGATTAGCTTTAATCAAGAAAAAGATGTTATTAATTTCCCACATAAATATAATCATAATCATTACCATTTTTCCATGTCATTGTATAATTTAATCATAAAATATTTTATGGCATGTAATGAACACATTACGGAAATTTTACAGCAAAACAGTTTACAACTTAATTTTCATTTATATTCATATTAAAATATGCTAAAAATCTAAAAAGCAAAACAAAACAAAACAAAAAAAAACAAAAAAGTAGTATAAACTTTAAGCATCTCTTAATTTTGTAGCAAATCTTGGTGTGTAATTTTTTTTAATTTTGCTTGCAATTTTTTTCATTTCTTTTATATTTTACAATTTGCCTGAAGAAGCGATGACGGAAGACAAGACTAGAGCGAGCCCAAATATAAACAACACAGTTGAAGCATAATATAAAGTAGCCGGAATGGTTTGGGATGGAATACTAAAATAATTTTGTTACAGCTGAAGCTGTTTTTACAATGAGAAAGCGTTTATTTTTTTTTATATTATTAGCTATCACATCATGCTGAGGCTTGGGTGTAAGGAATTGTTAAATTAAACTCAAGTAGATTTTGCAGAAGAAAAAAAAACAACTCTTAACATCGCGTGAATGATTTTGTTAATAATATGTATCTTTACAAAGAAATCTTGCACAACTCATGCTAAAGGAGAACTGGCGGGGCGGGAGAGTCACTGGGAAGTACGTATGTACTCGTATAAAGCAAAAATAACAGATATACCTGAAGGCATTAAAGGAACATTTGTTAAAACAAAGTTTTGCTTATTTTTTTATTTTTAGTTTAAACACAGAGATACAAGCGAACTCGTACTTGGCTAAATCGGCTAAATAAAGTTGAAATAACTAAACAAAGTGATAATTTTGAGATAAATTACAATATACACATTTGTTCGATGTTGATTTAATAACAGGTCAGTCAGTTATAAACACTAACAACTAAAACTAAGAAAGAAAAAAAAACATTCTCGAATTAAAATTGTTCAGGCCTCTTTTTTTGTATGTACGACGGGTCTTATTAGTTTTTTTTTCGTTCTTCGTATATCTTCCACATGCCAAAATAAAATAGATGCGCTGATGGTGCCTTAAGACGAGGTATTGAATAAATACGTCTGGTAACAGAAATCTTAAAGCTTAGATATTTAAGCAGTGATAAGATTGTATGTATGTTTGCAGCACTAGCTTCCCCTCTCCCCCTCCGCCCAGAAGATGACTCCTTCACGCTTTTTCAACTTCCAAAAAAGAAAACACCACAAATCTTAAAGAAGCAAAAAAAAAATCAAAACTAAACAGTGGGTTGTTCTGGCAAACACAACAAAGAGTATTAAAGAAAAAAGAAACATATTGATTTATAACCGCCGAGCATTGACATGACAAAAACTACATACAAGCGACTACTTATTCACCGCTCTTTGCCATGCAATTAAGCTCAATATATTTAAAGCTTAAGATGGCAGCAGATCGGAGAGGGAACAGAGTATCAGCTTTAACATTTACACATGATTATCCTCCAGCTAACAATTAAATCAAGAAGCATTAACATTTTAGTTTGAGCGTAGAAAACTATGATTTTCTTTAGTCTAACTCTCCAGCTCATAACTGCACAAAATCTTGTCTTTAAGTCAAAAAGATCAAATCTTTCAAATACTCGTATGTGCGTTGTTTTCCTTGCAAGAAAATGAGAAACAAAATGTGGAAACACATAAACTGACAGTGAAGATAAATACAAATACAGACACACATACACAAATATATCACAAGGTGTATTAAAATGACAGCCGGCTTCAATATTTTATCATTGGGGTGGACAGGTTTTTATGAATTTCATTATTGTAATTTTTCCAGCTACACATCTATGGACTCGGTTAAAATATTTATAATGTTTAATTTTTTGCTTTTGAAAAGCTTCCAGCAAAGCGGTCAAAATGTTTTATATTAATACATTTTAGTTTAAGGAATTAAGACGTTTGCAAGGCATATCAAACCGGTACACGCATTAAGGCTCAGTTAGCCAACTGTAATGCAATGTAACTGCAACGATAAGAAACAGCTGATCGATATTATTATGTGAAATGTAATGAAAATGGTTATAGAAATGTAACCGGAACGTAAGAATCTGTACATTATCACATAACAATATTGATCAGCTGTTTCTTACCGTTGCAGTTACATTCCATTACAGTCGGCTAACTAAGCCTACAGCGAGATTACTCATTAGCTGTTTGGTTTTTTTTACACATTTATAACAAACAACTTATTTGACAATTATTTTTTTGTCTTGCTGGATACTTACAATTTTTTTTTACAAATACCACTTTGTACATATTTAATGTGCCTTGGACCGGGCCAAAAAAAATCGGTCATCATACGACCATAGCGCTCTGAATTGCTGATAACGGTTCTTCGGATTATCCACCACACTTTCATTAAGAAAAGTGATATTTGATGCACAGGACTGACCACATTTCTAACGTTTCCAGTGTCTTCAAATTTCTATATAATCTTTCGTTGCATAATAGGCCGATTATGACGACCATAATTAACCCATATGCTCGCAAAATGGCCAAGTTTGAACCATCCCTTTTGTAGTAAGTTTTAACCACTTTTACGCGTTCTTCGGTTATAATTATTAAACCATATATAAGCTTTCACTTAAATAACTAATTTTGGCAATCATGAATGAAATTCCGCCAGAAATTTCTCCCTTTTCTAATTAGAATTTTTCGTTTCCATATTACTTGCTATTGTTTGAAATTATACCCCGGGAAAAACTTCTCGCGTAATTTTATTTATGATTGCCCTCAAATGACACGTCAGATGAGATATTTAAGAGCTGACTGCCTTGCCAGACTGTCGGTTTTGAAACACTACATTTCCAACCCTGCACTAATAAATAATTGCAGCATCTAATTTACTTTTACGTCTATTTTCACAATGTATGATTAAGACTTAATGTGAACTTTAACTGCAAGTTCTTTACACAAAACTTGCGGTTAAACTCCCTGTTAGTTTCGGTTCACACATGACAACTTTCATTGATCAAGTTTTGTAAGAGAAATTTTTATAGCCTTTTCCGTGCTTCTTACAGCTGAATTACGAGTGGATCAACAAAAGTTGACAAGTGTGAACATGGACTTAGCTTTTAATTGATCTTAGAAAATTAAAACGTAAACGAGATTGCTGCCTGTGTATGCAGAAAATTTAGTTTATTTATTTTTTTATACCCTTCAGCAAAAATAGTAAAGGGTATATATATGTATACCTTTTATCGATCAGCTGTTTCCTACTGTTGCAGTTACATTCCATTACACTCGGCTAACTGAGCCTTAAGCATACATTTACTACGTTTATACGCTATTTGCAAATAAATTAACTCACTGTTTATACGGCATTGTAAATATATATAAACTTGGTAGCACTTCTATAGAAATGTTAGTGCCGGTCCAGATTTTGTTGCAGCAACTTTTTATTTTTTTAGTGCAAAAGAGTGATAGAGGTATACAAAATGTATATATTTCTATTTCAACACTCTCGAACATATTCAAGAATTGCTGCAACAAAAATTGCAAGTCTGGACCAGGACATAAGTAAATGTTTACAAAAAATAGTGTAAATGTATAAAATAACAAATAATAATTTGTTTTTTTTTTATCAATGTTTTTTGAGCAATATTTATCAATTTATTGTTTTTTCAAGCATTTAATTTGCAAATAGTCAGTCACAATAAAAACAGCAATATGGCAACAATTTACAGTTTTATTTGCAAATAAGCCGTGCGTATAAACGAAATAATTTTTGGTGGAAATGTGGTTTCAGTTGCAAGTATAATGAAACAATTTGTTGTTATAAACATTAGAAAAATAAAAATATAACATAAAGCCTTTGCATCGGCCATTAAGAGTCATATATAAATTACGCAAATGCCGACAAACCGTTTGACGCAATTTATACTCTGCCTCCACTCTGTGCAGCAGTGTTGCCAGAAAATGATGATGAGATAATGCTAAATCGGTTAAAAAGTTCTGCTAAAATGTTCTACAGAAGAAAAGTACAGGGAGTTTTTTTTAGAGGTATAGAACTTCAAATTGAAATAAAACACAAGAAAATCGTTTTAATGTCCATTAATTTGGCTTTATTGGAAGGATAATTTTATGCCATTAACGTTTAAATATGATTTCGGGCATGTGGCCGCCGCGGCTGGCTCGAATAAAGCCAATTCTACAGGTCCAATTTTCAACCACTTTTTCGAGCATATGGGGCCGTATGTTGGCAATAACGCCACGAATGTTGGCTTCCAAGTCCCCTAACGTTTCTGGTTTGTTGGCGTAGACGAGCGACTTCACATATCCCCAAAGAAAATAATCCAATGGTGTCAAATCACACGATCTTGGTGGCCAATTGACAGGTTATCCATGGTTAACCGAATTAATTGCTCTGATGGACGATTATGTCGACCATAAAATGGACGGAGCTTGCGGTAAACTTCGCGAACTGAACCATTATTTTCGAAATAAATTTGCACGATTTGCAAGCGTTGTTCTTTTGTCAACCTCTTCATGATGAAATGGCAAACGAAACTAAATATTAATCACTTGACAGCTGATAAAATGGCCGCCAGTTAAAAAAGTGATGCCAACTTAAAGTTCTATACCTCAATAAAAAACACCCTATATAACGCCAGATTTAAATGTAGAAAAAAATTATTGAAATAGCTTTGAATTTTTTGTTTATACAAACTTATTAGTATTTACAGGTATTTTTATAGCACTTATAATCCCAAATTATTATTTTACTTATTCAGTAAAATATATTTTTATTAAAAATACATTGAAATTGATTATTGAGGGGTTAGTTGGATTCTATGCGCATTTCACTGTTGCTAGTGCAGATCATCAAGGAAGCTTTACCCTGCAATACATGTACATTAATGAGAAATTCTCTATACAGAAGAATTTTTTAAACAAATTAAAATTTTTTATTTTCAACAAATTCTGCCAGAAAGCATTTAGCAGAATTTTTTGAAAGTTGAATGCTTTTTATCTAATCAAAATGCCAGTTCTAGCAGTGAAAATGGTAAAATGGTAACAATGCATTGCAGGTAGGCTTTTTTTGTTGGTAAGAGGGTGTAAAAAGCTTGCGGGGTAAAACAAAATGCACGTAATGAAAATTCGAGGGAATTTTTGACTTTTCTCTTTGCCCTTTTCGTACTCTCAGCATTAAGCGTGTATATAAATGTCAAAAAGGCATGAAGAAAAAAGTCTTAATGTAAATGTGCGTTAAAAAGGCATGGCTAGAATGGGCTCTTAGATATATTATTGTACTAACCCATTGAAATTCTCGCAATTTTTTGAATTAATATGATAATTGCAGCATTAAACTTTATGTCATGTGGTCTTCCGCCGTGTACGCCAGCTAATGAATTCGTTACATCACGCAATCAACATTTTAGCCGTCTTTTGCACAGGAAACATTTCTTCATTATTTCTTGTACATCTCCGCTTCAGTAATGACAGATGTTTTAAGAATTATTTGTACGGATGTATGTATGTATGTATCTTCTCAACTATTATTTTCTTTATTAATACACAATTACTTTAATTTAGTCTCAACACACTGGTTTATAAAGACTGCCACCACTTATTTGTATGGCCAAAGTTCTGAACTCGCCCATTCTGCAATTTGAGCACACCAATCATTTCAAGATCATTATCAAATATTAAACACCACAAAGAAGCTTAACAACACTGCAGCAAAAAGCAAACAGCAACAGATACAACAATATTCGTATATACAACTGCCACTAATGGCAGATTTATGATTTGCAACATGATGTACGTCCGTTAAACGTCCCAGCTAACTACAACATTATAAGCCATACGCATAAATTCTTGCATTCAGCTCAAGTCGATGGAATAATTCAACTTGTTTTTCTTCATCACCAGCTTACGGTCATGTCAGATGGCTGCTTCGTTGGTTGGTTGGTTGGCTAAAACTTAAAATGCCATACAATTGTGGCTTTTAATTTATCCAGGTTTCACATTGTATGCAGTAGATGGAATAATGAATGCCATGTTATTTATTTTCATATTTTGTTTTATGTTTTACTGTCTTCCTTGTATTACATACACACTTGGCTGACTTTTTGATGCATTTCATGGGGCGTTCCAACAGAACAAAATAATAAATATAAAAAATAAAAACTCAGAAAAAATCATTATATTTGAAAGATGGCTGCACCATCAGACATGGCAAAAATGTTTGTTGGATCAAGAGAAAGAATGTCAGTGAATAAACTTGTAGAAGTGATAGGAATAAAATGAATTATTAATTTATGGCAGTTGTATTAATATGCCAAGAGAAAAAAAAACAGCCATGGAGGGGAGACGAGCAAGATGGATGGCAGATGGTAACAAACAAAAAAAAACAAAAAACTAATTAAAAGCCCACTATGTTGTTGTTAGTCAACTCGCTTGGAGATTATAAAGTGGAATTTAACCGCAGTTTTGTATAGATAATTTCATATAAACATGATATTAATTGCTTTGAGATTGTTTATCCAGTAAATTTAGCTGAAGAACTCAACGCATATTCGTTAAGAACTTCTGAAAGATGAATGTGCATGCAAGCATGTCTGGGTTTAAGCTATTGGGGTACATACATATTTGCCAAGCATTCTCATAGAAATAATTTAATTGCCATAAGAAATGCATATGGGAAGCCCATTGTAGTAGGTTCAGACAAGTTAGATATGAGTGGCTCAAGTCTATTTTTTAAATTTTATGCATATAGAAAAATCAAAACAGCTTAATCTATAAAAACCGTTATATTAATTTATTTTTGAAAACGGACTTGTATCACTCTCAATATAGTCAAAGGACAGTTCTCAAGTTTACATATAATTTACCCATAAGATTAAAAACTAAACGAAAACGCTTTCGAATTTTTATCTTAATAACATGTAAATCTGAAAGCGTTTTCGTTTCGAATTACAGAGTAGAATCCCTGCTTGAGAGCAATATTTTGAAAAACACTGTTTCATACAGGGTTATCCACTTAGTGATTTCAATACCGCTGGTCTGGCAAGGCTATCTTTCATATTTAATGTCATTTATTTAGCGAATTGTTTGCATTTACGCATATGGATCGGTTAAAAACCGAAGAAAGCGTAAAAATAGTTAAAACTTATTACAAAAATTGTGATTTAAATGTGGCCACTTTTCGATCACTACGGGGTCATTATAGTTGTTCTTGAAATGTCCGCAATGTGCACACTGCCGAAAATATTGCTTCTGTTAGTGAAATTATGGCTGATAGTCCGAACAATCTCAACCGTCAATTTATATAACTATGGCCATACGATAACCGACTGCAATTGAAGATTATCTGCAATTGAAGATTATGAACTGGACGATATGACGGTGCCACGATACGTCTGATTTTGGCTCTGTTGCATGGGAATTTCCAAGAACGCGTAATGTCTCGTTTTGCCAAAGTCAATGGGCCAGATCATGCGACTTGACGCCGTTAGTATTTTTTAGAAGGCTACGCCAAAGACCGTGTGTACGCAGTATACCACCCGAAATTTTCAAAAAATTATAGTAAAAAACTACCTCAAAAGGATCGACCCATCTAGAGGCGGTAATTTCAATGACATTGTTTTTTTTTTATTAAAATACACTATCTTTTATAACACAAAAAGAAGAAAAAGTAGTAATTCTGTCGCACAAAAGTATTGGTACACACACGCAGAAATCTGATTTATGGTTTAATTTTCTGAGACCTGGCAACGATGCCATACCTTCAATATTCTACTTAAAAAATAAATGATATAGTGCAAGTAATTACTAATATTATCCACTACATTCTAATGGCTTCTATCGCTATAATACATTGCGGTGACAGAACTCAGAGTATATTCTTTTGTCTACCTCCATCTCTCTCCCTCTCTCTCTGTCTCTCTCACACTCACACATTCTTTTATCACACAAAGCAGACGTATCTCAGAAACGTGAGCACCTGCCTTTACGGCCTAATCTTACGGTTGTCTAAACACCGAGTGAAGGTGAGCGTCCAACCATCCGTCTCATGCACCCTCAAAAATCACTTAATAAGAACACATTGGTTGCAATCGCTGAACATAGTTATCCCTGTACTATGGACGAACAAGTATATACCTTGCTGAGGTACTCTGAAGGCTCAGTTAGCCGACGGTAATGTAATGTAACTGTAACGTAGGAAACAGATGATCGATATTTTTAAATGAAAAGTTGGTTACGTTACATTACATCTCTATAACCATTCCCATTACTTTTCACATAACAATACCGACCAGCTGTTTCCTACTGTTGCAGTTACATTATTTACAGTCGGCTAAGTGAGCCTTGAGCTATCTAACCTCTTGCTGCTAAGACAGTAGTCAAATAGAATGATGTCTGGCTGACCGTGTCACGCCAATCACTAGCATTGACTTAACAGTGGGAATCCAAGACTATTCTCTTAGCGTTTTTGGTAGCAACCACAGCCACCATGTAAGATTCTCCGTGATCACACGCTGCAAGTCTGGTTGCTCACACATACAGCGAGCTCTCCAACAGAATTCAATACCAATCACCGGCACACCTCAACCACTCATATAGGACGAATGCTTGAGTCGGATACGATGCAGTAACTACTTCCGCTAATAAACAGCATCTGTTAAACCCCTTGGGGTTAGACGAAATTTACCGTTCAGTAAAGGACCATGCCGACACATTACACCCATCAAACTCCTAGAGCAGCTCGGTTGTCGGGCTACCGGCAGCCGTGGTGCCAGTTTAAATCTACTAGTTAGACCTCGAAGTTCCACCCTAAAAGGCTTCATCTCTATAGTCTTTGGAACTCAAGGCGGCTCCAGGTTACGCCACACCTGCAAGGCAACAGCAAATTACTTCCTTTTCTACACATCCATTACTCTGTTGCCAGAGATTGGGTAGTAACACATATGGGCAAATATGGGCAAAACGCCAAAGGTACGCCGAGAGAAAAAAACAATTTACCCCAGATAGGGTCCGCGGGATTGCCTCATCGGTAATCTCCTAAGAGATCCCCCTAAGGAGATCGCACAAGGAAGTAAAATTTCAAGCCCCTCTGCTTAAATAACATCGATTGAATTGAAAATAAGATAAAACTTGGCATCACTGAGTATCAAGGTCAGCTGACTTATTCGCCACTTATTACTTTTACAAAATTAAAAAGTAACTTGTGATATACATACGTATACACTGTACGTGCGGTTTTTACTTTTAGCTTTAGATTCGAGAGCTGAATTCACAACACAGCCAGACCCAGTCATATCAATATAATAAATTTTTCTCATTTGCATTAGTGTATTCGCTAATGTGGATCCACAGGACCCTCCTTCCTCGGTACTTGAAGCAATTAATCATAGGCGAAGTAATATAACTAACTAACATAGCTTAAAGTAGTACGCCTAGTTAACACCAGAGGCGCTGCAACGATGCTAGAAAAATTACCAAAACGTAGAGTTGTAAAAAATGTTATAATGAATTAATTTCTACTCTCTATCTATCTGTGACTTCCCAATCTGTAGTTACACTATCCTTTTCCAACATCAGATGACCCAAGTGATTTGAAAACTTACTTTCTCTTTTCTGCCAACATAATCTTACCGGCCAATCTAATCTTAGGTTCAACATCCATCGTACATAAGCTGTGCAATTTTCGCTGGTTCTGCTTACTCGTGTTCTATAGTTGTGAGATTTTGCGAATTTAAAATAATATCCAGATCATATAAGATACTTCTTTTCTATGCGTTCAGGAAGAATCTTAAACATTCGCCATTATAAGTCTTTTGGCTCGTAAGAGGAATATACATGAATATCTAGCGGAATTGCCAGAAATATGGCGCAACTTTAGGTAACTGCAGTCACTAAACAATTTGTTGGGAATTTGTTGTTTTAAGAAGTTATGGGCCCGGAGGACTTACAAAGCCCTTCTGTTAATTTAGGATGAAAATGATGCTTTGGTCATGACTAAAAGCCAAATGGCTTCCGATTTTTCTCGCTTTATAAGCTTTATAACGTTTATACTCAAACTAACCTTGTAGGGTTATTGATTGTATGTCTACTAATTTCCATTAAAATTTTATAAAATTATAAAATTAAAACGTTCATTTAATACAAAACACCTCTCAATGTCAATTCCACAAATATCTTACAACGTCTAGGTACCTACAAACATAATGCTATCATAACAAATTAATAATATCTCATTAGTCCATCCAATAAAGCCGCGCTTCATCATCTTAAAAAACGCTTCCTTCATTGCATGTAATTTATAAAAATAAATGCCATACATATTTCCAAGCCAGTCTCTAGCCGGCACATGGTTGCGATTCCTTTAACATTGCACACCTTTGATGAAAATCAGGCAATAAGAAGCATTGCTTGAAAGTTTTTTTTTGTTCTTACTTTATTTTGATTTATACGATTCAATCTGAAATATTTTGTATAATAAACTACATTTAATGGTAAATATTTCATATCAGACAAAACAATATTTTCTGCAAATTCATCCTTGCTCTCAATGTTCTCTTCGCAACTACGATTTTTTTCCTTCTTGATTAAATACACATATCGAAATGGGAATGCGAAGAACTGCGAACAGCAAGCAGCCACCACAATGCCACATTTATGATCGTACGTAAAAGCTGTGAAAATTAAAATCGTAATGAACGAAATGGAAGTGGGAAGAAATAAAAAAGATGAAATGAAGCTGAAATATTGGAAGAGTGCAGAGTTTGCGGTAAATGATGGACGAATGCGAACTGCTTTAAAATTATGCGATTTGTTACATGAGATTTTTTAGACATGATTGCAAATGTGAATTAGTTTATTTTGAAAAGGATTTTTGCTGTTGTTGTTGTTATCAGAAGTATTGCCAGTCCAGAAAATTTTTTAATATTATTTTTTAAAGGGAATTATTAAAAAAATATACGAGAATCGGTTTATCTTGTACGGTACCGATTTGGGTCACATTTGCGGTATCCGATTAACTTTTTAAGTCTAGAGTTGTTGTTTCAAAAGTATTGAAATTCATGGCCAATATTTAAACTCGTTATATCCCCGTTTAAGTGTGCATTTTGAACCTTATTTTAGAAAAGGAAGAACAAGTTTTCATACGGAGGAAAAAAATAAGGTTAAAATGCTCTACAAAAATGTTCTTTTGTATGACTTTATATAAAATTGCCAAACGCATTTTATGCCTAAACTGCGATGTTTAATGAGTAAGAAGTTAAGAATCAAGCACGTTGTAATTGTTTTTTTTTTTGCTGATTTCGTTTGTTTAATGGGCTTATTATAGATAGCAACTACACTGCAGTTGGTTTGCATTTCTGCAACCCAAACTGCTTCATTGGTTGCCATTAAAAATGACAGCTGTTATTTGTCAACTTGCTACACAAGTAAAGTTTGGCTGCTATTCATAATCGATCAATAAAATTGATTCCGATCTTAAGTGTATGCAGAGACTTACAGCAGAATTTTATAGGGTTTTCCAATAAAAGGTTTCACGTTCAAATTTAAGAAAAACTAGTATTTTTAAAGGCCATGACTCACTATCCTACACAATCGCACGATTTACCAAAAATAAAACACTGATCTGATGAATTGTTATTGTCTTTTGAAAATTTTCATAGACTTCATCATACCAGGGTTGTATTTTTTAGGAAGTTTATTTAATTGTAAAGAGGAAGGTGAGTATGCCGTTAATAATGGCAAACAATATCATCCAAAAGGCCGCCACGGCTACGCTGGTGGAACCATATTGCTATCATCAAATTTTCCATCAGCAATTCGTATATTTATGGCGACATGTCCTCGATAGTCTCACGAATTCTGTCTATGGGGTCTTGAATCGATTGTGGGTCATTCGAATAGACCTTATAGTGCAGTTAGTCCCAAAGAAAGTCTTAAAAATGTGAAATCACAAGATATCCATGGCCAATTGTGATCGCCTCTTCCATAAATTACACGACTAGGAAACTTTTCACGCATAAAAGCGATCTTGATGGTCGGTAGGCAAGAGTTCTGAACTTTAAAAGCCTTAAGAACTAAACTTTTGAGAAGTACAGTGTAATGTCGCTTATGGAATGCCCAACACTATGTGAACACTATGTAATTACCTCCATTCCAAAGACTGGCGAGAAATGGATAGACTTGGGGTTTCCTCACCACTATAAGCTACAACAGCAATATTCTGAGTTGTTTGTGAACGACGTTTACGAGTTCAATTCTTCCCATCACCGACTTTTCCCAATAGCTCAACTTTTTTTGTACCAATTTTGCAATTACAGACCGAGAAGGTGCTTCATGACGACCCTCGAAATGCTTTAGGTTTGCGAACCGTGACTGCAAAATATTCATAACTTTTATTGGGATTTTCTGAATTTCAAATGCGTTGTTGAAGCGCATATCGTGCCATTTAAATTACGGGAATTTTTACTTCCGATTTCCTTCTTAAAGAAATTTTTTAAAATCTCTTAAAAAAAAAAATAAACAACATCCTCAGGAAGAAGGCTTGAAGGGTTAAAAGGTTGCATAAAAATGTTTCTCGCATGATTTTACATAAAAGCGCTGATTACATTCATTTCCTCAAATGCAAGGGTTTCAAGATTTGCTGTGATGATTCACCATAATAATTTGCAAGATGTTGGAAAATGGAACACTTATTTTACAAAAGTTTCACAACTATACTTTCAAAATAAGGACATATGTTTACTTTTTCCGGCCTCCTCTGCCAGAGTATCAGTCGTTATAGCCCGTTTAGTTTTTTGTGTTGTACCGTGTAATCTCTCGCCAAAAATCTGAACATGTTAAAACAATTATAGAGGAAAAGAACTCTAGGCCAATCTAATCATAAATATAGAATCAGACAATTACTATCCAAAGCCAATAATAGGTTACGGGATTAATCCTTAGCGATACCAGCAGATGAGAAGAGAACCTGTAAGTATGGCCTAGTTCGTGGTGCCTGTATCGAATGACTCCCACACAGACTTTAACAAATTTTGGCAATCTACACAGTTCCACTCTCGATAGAAGTTCAAGACTACGAACACTGTGAGCACCAAGACAGTTATGTCTAGTGCGGCTTAGAGTCGAATAGTGACACAGTAGATGTTCCATTGTTTCAACTACTCCGGGCTCCTTACATTTCCTGCAGGTACCCTCAAGTATTCGTCTTATTTAATACCCCCACTAGAAGTTTCTAGTTGCTCCTAGTTAATGATAAAAGGAATTTAGTCGATTTGGGATCATAGGAGGTCCACATGATTTTAGAAGTTTTGCAAGTTTTCGTCACAAGCCAACATTTCTCCGCTTCTTCCCTCATCTTGGAGTATATGATCTCTTTAATGTGTTGAATTGGTTTTCGGACATATACCGCTTCCTCAGCCGGTAATTGAATTCCCCTTTTGGCCAGTTTATCGGCCATTTCATTTCCCTCAATTCCCACGTGTCCCCGGACCCAGAATATATGTACTTGTCTACCAGCTCATAACATATTTAGGGCCTTCCTACAAATGAGCACAACCGAGGAGTAATTGCAGTCAGTTGAAATTACTTTAATAACTGCTTGACTGTCTATATATATATTTACACATGCATTCATGGTTAGAGGGGTGAAGTCCAACTCTGCTGCAATTTTGACTGCATGGATTTCAGCCTGGAAAATGCTACAGTGATCAGGAAGTTTATAAGATTCCTCTATACCAAGCTCCGGACAGTAAACCGCAGCTCCCACCCCTCTATCCATTTTTGAACCATCAGTGAAAAAGTTGAAACCAGAACCACTATGGTTAACACTTTCAATATAGCCTTCTTCCTTTATAGTGCTCTATGGTTTGACAAAAAATTTCATCAATGGAATGATCTTGTCCGAGCTACACTCAATGTCTGCCAACAATTAATTTACTGTGACCAAATAATCTGTACGACATCTGTCCTGTTGCCCTGAGTCGAATAACGGATTTGCATGCCGTGTTCACTGCAGTTAGTTTTATTGGTTTAAGGTCCAATATAACGTCTAAAGCTGCAGTACAGTAGATGTTCTTTTTAAAGCTCCAGTGATGCAGAGCTTTGCTAGTCTCTGGATACTTTCTAACTTTTTCAGTTAAAGCCAATCATGAATTTGATCTTAGCTTGCATTTTAAGAGGAAGTTTAAGTCAGTTATAGAAGTAATGCTCTTGCAACTAGGTTAGGTTAGATTAGGAAGAGTGGTAATATAGGGTGTTTTTTTAGAGGTATAGAACTTCGAATTGAAATAAAACACAAGAAAATCGTTTTAATGTCCATCAATTTGGCTTTATTGGAAGGATAATTTTATGCCATTAACGTTTAAATATGATTTCGGGCATGTGGCCGCCGCGGCTGGCTCGAATAAAGCCAATTCTACAGGTCCAATTTTCAACCACTTTTTCGAGCTATGGGGCGAAATTATGCGCTCATCGAATGTTTCCTTCAATAAATCGATTGTGACGTGCGCTGTGTGGCATGTAGCGCCGTCTTGTTGGAACCACAACTCATCCACATTCATGCCATCCAATTCGGGAACAAAATAGTCGGTTATCATGGCTCTATACCGGTCTCCATTAACGGTAACCAACGGTCGACCATAAAATGGACGGAGCTTGCGGTAAACTTCGCGAACTGAACCATTATTTTCGAAATAAATTTGCACGATTTGCAAGCGTTGTTCTTTTGTCAACCTGTTCATGATGAAATGGCAAACCAAACTAAATATTAATCACTTGACAGCTGACAAAATGGCCGCCAGTTAAAAAAGTGATGCCAACTTAAAGTTCTATACCTCAATAAAAAACACCCACCATAACGCACCCTTCTCTTGCAACTAAAATCCTAAAAATTTTACCAGAAGCGGCAACCTGGTTTCCCTGTACTCACTAAAGTTATTTGTAGACACAGCCCCAGGGTGACAGACAAATGGATGCAGAGAGACGGTAGTTTATGGAATGAAACGAAATGTATATGATTTAAAATCCGATTTCAAAACTGGCATTTCAAAACGATTTATATGCATACAAGAGACATATAGACACATCATATGATCAGCCTGGCAATAGCTGGCAAGGAAGGAAAAATCAAGGAAATATAAAAAAAAACAAAGCCTTAAATGAAGAATCGCATGCTGATCTTTTTTGATTGCATTTAAATGTATGATCACCATGATGTTGTTATACTTCAGTTGTGTGATGGAGATGAGGTTGTTTGTGGTGATGGTGCTGTTGCCCCGCATATAGCTCTTCGATCGTCAGTTGTATAAATTGTAGTAACTTGTGTTAAATATAAGTTAAAATTTTTCAAATGGCTGCGGGTGCTTAAAGTTGGCACCATCATTTTGTTCAGTCACTCAATACAATTGTATTTTGCTTCTCTTGCTCTCGCGCTGGCACTGGCACTGGTTTAGCCTATACGTATGTCAATCTGTCAGACACATTCTGTTGACTGTTTTGTTGGCATAAAGGCCAAGTTAATCATGAATATGGTTGCATGTTCAACAGTTTTTGATGATCATTTTGTGTTATTTTTTTTTTTTTTTTATATATCTGACGTTGTTTTTTACGCATTTGGGAGGTTTCTTTTTATAGGCTTATATACAAACATACTCGTAAGTATAATTTTTTTGCGCTTTTTTGCGATTATTCATTTTTATACAAAATGCCGTTCTTCAATTTATGAGGCTGCAGCAGCTTCCCTATTGAGGATCTGTTCACTTGTCTGACCGAGTGTTGGCTATACTGAAATGGAACTTAAGGCGCGCATGTGCATAAATTTGATTACTTTAGCACAGCGTTGTTTAGTTATTTTGTTTTTAATTTTTTGTTGTACATCTTGGCCTTGCAGTTTGATGTAAACATTCAACTTGCTTTTGGTGGTTCGTCACAACTCTTTTTCTGTTTTTTTTTTTTTGGTTTTTCTGTTTTGTATTTTCTGTAATCATTGAATAGGAATTGATCTGCGAAGTAGAAGCTTGATACTTGATTTTGTTTCTTATTTATTTAGCTGTAAAATGTCTACATAAATCACTGAAGTTGCTTAAGTTAGTCTGCCTATCCACCATTTACGAGTATATGTATGTATGCTACTTAAAAAGAGCAACCATGGGCACTTGTGTACACATGCAACTTTTCGTTGACCGTTACACTATTTTCAATTACGGCTGAAATGGAAAGATGAAACTGAATATCTTTCACACTTTAACCCTCCGTTAGTCGCAATCTTTTTCAATTGAGATTAGTCGCACGTAGGGATGCCAATCCCAAAATTCCCGGGATTTAAACTTTTTAATCCCGGGACTTATGGTATTAAGTCAATACCGAATTTGTTTACCAAGTTTTGTTTGTTTTTTTTAAATAAATTTATCATAGCCCAGGGGAAGGTCATGATAGTAACCGTGGCAACACAATATTGATCTTTTATAATTGAAAGTTATTTGCCGGTGTTTAAGCATTGTCTATATACGAGGTTTGTTCAAAACGTATCGCGAATGTTGAATTTTCGCGGGTTACGTATATTCAATTTTTTTATTTTTTTGCATTATGTTGGTACTCATGTCTCCCCTTATGCCCACAGTTTCGGCCATTTTGAATGTCCAGTTAATTGTTGACAGCTGCTTTGCTTGCACGTGTTTTGGCGCGTCTTATGTTAATTATATGCAAATTCGAAAGTATTTTCTTGCGTTTGGAATTACAGAGTAGACCCCCTGGTTTTGTTTATAATAATGCGAAGGCTTTAACTCTTTCACGCAGACAGAAATATCATCAGAATGCAACCAATAAAACAAATTGTTAATCAGGGTGTTTTTTTTAGAGGTATAGAACTTCGAATTGAAATAAAACACAAGAAAATCGTTTTAATGTCCATCAATTTGGCTTTATTGGAAGGATAATTTTATGCCATTAACGTTTAAATATGATTTCGGGCATGTGGCCGCCGCGGCTGGCTCGAATAAAGCCAATTCTACAGGTCCAATTTTCAACCACTTTTTCGAGCATATGGGGCCGTATGTTGGCAATAACGCCACGAATGTTGGCTTCCAAGTCCCCTAACGTTTCTGGTTTGTTGGCGTAGACGAGCGACTTCACATATCCCCAAAGAAAATAATCCAATGGTGTCAAATCACACGATCTTGGTGGCCAATTGACAGGTCCATTCCGCGAAATTATGCGCTCATCGAATGTTTCCTTCAATAAATCGATTGTGACGTGCGCTGTGTGGCATGTAGCGCCGTCTTGTTGGAACCACAACTCATCCACATTCATGCCATCCAATTCGGGAACAAAATAGTCGGTTATCATGGCTCTATACCGGTCTCCATTAACGGTAACTGACTCTCCAGCATTATTTCGGAAGAAGTATGGCCCAATGACTCCACCAGCCCATAGAGCACACCAAACAGTCAGTTTTTGTGGATGTAATGGCGTCTCAAGGGTCTCATGTGGATTCTCTTCACTCCAAATGCGGCAATTTTGCTTGTTGACGTAGCCATTCAACCAAAAATGAGCCTCATCACTGAACAAAATTTTGCGATGAAAATCAGCATCGAGATCAATCTCATTTTCGGCCCATACACCAAAATCACGACGCATTGCATGGTCTCGCGGCTTTAATTCTTGCACAAGCTGGATCTTGTAAGGTCGCAAGCCAAGATCTTTGCGCAAAATCTTCCATAAAGTTGATGGACAAAGCTCCAATTGCTGTGCACGGTGGCGAATCGATTCATTCGGGTCCTCTTCAACACTTTGCTCTACAGCGGCAATTGTTTCTTCGGTGCGCACTGTTCGACGTCTCTGCGGATGCGTATTATCACATAGAGTAAACGTAGTGCGAAAACGATCCATGGTTAACCGAATTAATTGCTCTGATGGACGATTATGTCGACCATAAAATGGACGGAGCTTGCGGTAAACTTCGCGAACTGAACCATTATTTTCGAAATAAATGTGCACGATTTGCAAGCGTTGTTCTTTTGTCAACCTGTTCATGATGAAATGGCAAACCAAATTAAATATTAATCACTTGACAGCTGACAAAATGGCCGCCAGTTAAAAAAGTGATGCCAACTTAAAGTTCTATACCTCAATAAAAAACACCCAATACTTAATTTAAATTCAAACATATAAAAAAACATAGAACTTTTTTCCAACAAACTGATTTATTTATATTTTATTTACAAATATAATTCAACTATTAATAAAGAAATAATATTTTACTTAACAACTTTAGGAAAAAAAAACAAAAAAATATTACAACTAAATATAAAATCTTCTATTTTTTAACAATAAAAACTGTTGATATAGTAAAAACTTTTATGAAAAAAGAATTCAAAAACGAATGCAAGCTGTTGATACAACAAAAAAATTAATAAAAAAATATAAATCACAAATAAGAAATATCCTGAAGAAGTATCGAACAAAAAAATAATAATATAAACAGACCTAAAGCTTGAAAAAATTAATTGAACATATAAAAAAAGGGTATAAAACTTATATAAAATAAATTTGATAATTTTTTTCCAACAATACAAATTGTGGCTTACAACAAAAAATGTAATTCAAAAGAAAATTTTAGCCAACAATAAGAATTGTTGATATAACAAACTATTTGATTAAAATTTAATAATATAAAATATTGATCTAACAAAATATTTGATTAAAAATTTTTTTGTCAACAACATACATAAATTGTTGATAGAACATTAAATTTAATTGAAAAAAAAAAATATTAGTCAACAAAATACATTGTTGATATAACAAAATATTTAATTAAAAAATTTTAGCTCCCATCTTAAAATATTAATAAGTGTATTTACAAAAATTGTACTAAGTTCAATTTCAATTCATTTCGAGATATAAAGCTCTGTACAGACGCTTGCCAGATCTCGTCAGATATTGTCAGTAAAATGTGCTACAAATTTCTTACAACCGTGTGAACAGACAATTTTTATCGACAACGTTGCCAGAAAAAGCTTTGTCATTCCATTGTAATACTATCGGAGAATGATTAAAGTATCGTTTCAAGTACTCTTTGAGTATCAATGCGTACAGCTCACCACATATCTACCTTGTGCTGGCAATACTTTCTTGGCAGTATTGCCAATATTGTCTGCACAGTGCTTTACGAGAAAATAAAATAGTATTTAAAAAAATTGTTTAGTTCTCGTAAAATGAAATGTAGTAGTATTATGAAATAAAAAGGTTTCTTTGGCCCCCTTAAATCTTAATATTTGGCAGTCTCTTTTCTTTACTTCTCTGATTTCTTATATTTTGTCTTAAGTCATTCATTGGCTTTTATTTTCGTTGATTAATAATTAATTTACGTCTCCGTTTTAAATTGTGTATGTTGGATACATTTGGAGACTTCCACACAAACACTTATGATCACATACTTACATACTTACGATTAATAAACTCCATTCATACAAAGTGCTCATAAATAAAATAAATAAATAAATGAAAAAAAAAAACAAAGTGGAGGTTGATGTTGTTTTCGAGACAGACTGTTTATGCACGAGTGTAGCCAGGAGGACATCAGTTTATCATTTTTATAATAAATTTTTTAAATGTTCGAGTACACGACTGTAAATGTGTTAAACTTTAGTAAACTTGACTAGTTAGTTGTCCTTTTCTTTGGCATGATGATGGATACAAGCGTAGACGATTATAAGCACCATTTTTTTGTCGCCAAATTTTCTTAACATCATTTTTAATAATTGTCAGAGGTCCGTCTTATTTGTTTTTGAATAAAACTAAAGAAGTTATTTGAATTATTCATTAACTGGTCTTGGTTATACCTGAAAGTAATGAAGGACTTTCTTCCCACTTAAAATTGCAGCCCTCATTTCGCCTTTAAAGTAAATATACTGAAAACTATTATATTTGTTGAGAACGCTGGCTTTGTTTTTGAACCAATGAAAGATATTAACTATGCTAAAGGTCGTTTATGTGGATAATATTTATAAAACCACTCGTTACTATCGATAGTTTTACATCCAACTATCGAAACTATCGAGTAGGGCGACTATCTATAGTTTTGCAGCTCTACTGGACACTAGTGCCATTTGGATGCCAAAAATGTTGCTTCCTCACAACTTATTCCCTTCAGTCCAAAGACTTTGTTCAAACTTCAAATAAAGAGCTCATAATTACACTGTTTACTTCTCTTGGCTTTAGAGTATAATAAAAACATATATTGCCTTAGTAATATATCCTCAACATGAAATTAAATGCGGGTATTTCTTTTTCGTTTTTGTCTAAATCTGCCAACCAAATGATTTTAGCTGAAATAAAAAAGCAAAACCCATTAAAGTCTTCCAGCTACTGCAATAGTCCATTAAAAATTTAGCATAAATATCGAATTTATTTTCTAAACGAACATCAAAAAATATATTAAAAAAAAAATAACAAGAAGCAAACAAATTTCGCCGCAGGCAATTTGGTAAAGACGAACAAAGATTAGAGGCATTCGACTCACTATCAAATGTGATAACACCCATACGGGTATAAATCACATGTCAACATGACAGAGAATACATTTATTAATACTTCAATTTCTACTACAAAACACTTGAGTATTAATAAATATCGATGCCAGAGAATGAAGCAAGAAAAAGAAATGTAGTCAAACCTCCTTCTAGCCAATGAAATTAAAATACAGAAATATTTAACAAAAAGTATATGTACTCGTATGTACAAACATACGCAAACCAATGACGGGCTTGAACTTAGATTTATTGACGATAATAATTATAAATTTATTAATTGATTTATTGGTTGAATATAAACACCTTCCATAAACAAGTATCCCATAAGCAATAAGTAAAATGAATGTAATAAGAATAAACAGAATCAAAGTAAGTATATTAAGGAAAAAAGAAATATGTGTGTCTATTAAATGAAAAAGTTGCTTAGTTAACAAAATTTAAAAATAAAATCAAACAATTCTTTGGTCAGAAGGACCATTAGTTATTCCCTGTTCAGCCTGGTGCTTAATGTTTTGAACAAATTTATAAGATCGTGACATCAGAACAATAAAGTTATTTGCGCGATTACCAAAATAGCCTTATTTGAAACTAATTTAATTTTGTGTAAAATATAATTTCTATATATTGTGTTTTGAAATTTCAGAAAGATTCGAATTTGTCACACTTTTGTGGAGATATATACCAGGGTGGATCATTAACTCATTGACTTTTTGAAAAAACACTGGTTTTTATAGAAAAAGTTATTTTATTTTTCAACCTAGTCTTCTTTGAGTTCAAGACACTTAGTCCAACGTATCTCCAGTTTTTGTATCCCTTCCAAAAAATAGGATTTTTCGAGGTCATTATAATAGGCATTTTTTTTATCAATAATTTCATCGTTGGAGCAAAATCTCTTTCCGCCAAGCTATTTCTTTAGGTTTGAAAATAGGAAGTAGTCACTATAGGGGCTAAATCCGGAAAATATAACGGATGAGGTAAAAATTCGTAGCCCAATTCATAGAGTTTTGCCATTGATCTTGATGAAAAATAACTTTTTTTTTGGCCATATGGGGTCGTTTTCTTTTTAAATCCTCATTAAATCGGTCTAATAAGTTGGCATAATATTCGCCGTTTATTGTTTTTCCCTTTTGAAGATAATCGATGTGGATTATCCCGCATGCATTCCAAAAAACTGTTGCCATCAACTTATTGGCCGACAAACTTTCCTTGGCCTTCTTCGGAGAAATTCATTGTTTAGACTGTTGATTGGTCTCCGGAGTTTAGTAATGGATCCATGTTTCATACACAGTTACAAAACGCCGCAAAAACTCATTCGGATATCGGTTAAATAACTCTAAACAATCTTTTGAAGTTGTCACACGTTTACGTTTATGGTCAATTGAGAGCAAACGCGGCACCCATCTCACAGACAACTTTCTTAAACCCAGCTGATCACTTAAAATCGAAACCACACTGCCATACGAAATGCTTATGGCATCAACAATCTCACGCACTTTTACTCTTCGATCGGCCAACACCATATCGTGGATTTTTTTCGACATTTTCGGGTGTACTGACCTCAATTGGCCGCCCAGAACGTTCAGCGTCATTTGTACTTGTGCGACCACAACGAAAATCAGTAAACCACTATTTTACCATTTAAATCGATGGTGCAGAGTCCCCGTAGTATATATCTAGCTTTTCCTTGTTTTGATTGACGGTTTTTTTTCGCAAAAAATAATGTTTAATGAGCACTCGAAATTCACTTTTTCCATTTTTAGAAAAATACACGAGGTTGTATGTTTTGAACAGCGGTTAGACGCAAACTAAATGACGACACTTGCTCAAAATTTTACAGTAGTCTATTGACAGATGGCACTTGATGGGAACAGTGTTGCATTTCATATAACTACGAGGGAAGTTTAAAAATTCACGGACTTATTGATCCGCCCTCATAGTAACGCAGAGAAAAATAACGGCTCGATGGTTGGCAAGTCAGTAGAAACCCTCAAGAAAATTTGAGTAGATGGATGAGAATGCATTTGTTCCATCATTGGAAAGAAAAAGGCAAGTTTTAGAAAAGAAAACACCACAGTTGTTAGCAGATTCTTTTTTATTTTTAAACACCCAAACACAAATGTTAAACTTTTTGTTGTTGATTTTATATCTCTAATTTACTTCAATAGTGTCAAAACTGAACAAAAGCATTTTTATTTTAATAGTACAGAATAGTGGCATTTCGTGCTTTATTTGTATAACAACTTCACCCCTTAGAGAAGAATATTTTCTCATATCTAAATTGGGTTGTATGTAAATTGAAAGCTTTAAACATGTTTTATGCAAAATAAGTTATGACAATATTGAAGTAAATAAGCCTTATGAATCTAGTGGCGAAAGGACTAAACATTTCGAAATATTGACTTATGAACGAGAATTCTCAATTTGCTCTGCAGAACCAAGTGTATTTTAATTTCCAATATTTTAATTTCCAGTATTTTTTATTTTTTGTCAGTCTGTCAGTCTCACCTGGTAAAATATTTTGAACAATCACAGTGATTGAAATTCACAATAGCGACACACTAATGTCACTATCTAAAATCTGGCAACACCATAATAAAGTTTGACATTTTTTAGCATAAACGTTCTCACAACGTTTGAAGTGCTTTTATTTCGTAAGCAGTGAGTTCAAAAAATCAATTTGACCAAAAAAAAATGTAAATTTAATTAGAAGGTTTTCTTTGTATTATTTTTCACAACTTTTGACGTGGATTATATTAACAAGAATGTGTCAATGAACTCAGTTCTTTGTATGGCGATAAAGTGCCATCAAAAACCACAATATATCGCTGGTATAGTGAATCGTGGTCGTAGTTACGTCGCCTACGAGTTCCTTGAAAGTCGTTCAAAATCGGTTGTTGTGCCACAAAACATTGATGCGGTGCGTAAACTGATAATGCAAGATCGTCATGTGACATATTGTGAGATCGAGCAATCCTAGTAAATTGTAAAAAAAATATGTTCTCATAATTTATCAATCGCTCAAAAAAAAAAAAAGGCTCGCGTGGAAGGAAATTATTAAAAAGTTCAACCATTGACGGGTAACGAACCATGGATATTTGCTTATGAGCCAAAAACAAAGCAGCAACCGAACCTGTGGGTATTCCAAGACAAGCTGAATCCAACAAAAGTTGTTCGTGGAAGAAGCAAAGTGAAGCAAATGGTCGCCTGTTTTTTCAGCCGAATGGATCATAAGGCTACTGTTCCGCTTGAGCAACGTAGAACTGTCAATTCTGAGTGGTACACGACCATTTGTTTGCCGGGAGTCTTCGCCGAAATTAGTAAAACTAAACTCCCAAGAGGAATCATGACAATGCCAGCTCTCACACATCTCGTCAAATAAGTGAATTTTTGAGCAGTCAAAACATCGAATTGATGACTCATCCTGACTTGGCACTCAATGCTCTCTTCTTGTTCCCGTATATCAAAAGTAAACTTCGTGGTCAACGATTTACAAGCGCCAATGAAGCAGTTCAAAAACCAAGTTTTGGAGGTGTCTCAAGAGGAATGGAAAAACTGCTATGACAAATGGTTTGAAGGAATGCAAAAGTATATTGATCATTAAGGAAGATATTTCGAAAAACAATGAAGTCATTTTCATTAAAAATTTTTTGTTATTTTCATACATGAAATACCGAAGTATATTTATTTGGTGGTGGAAAATAAAATAGATGCACAATCGAATAAAGATGCTTGTTTTGTAAAGATTTTTGTTTGAGGCTTTCAATATATTGTGATTCTCAATATAGTATTAAGCAGGGATCGCAAATAACGATTATTTTCCAAATTTAAACTGAAAAAATCACAATAATAGAGAAGTGCTACGGGCACAAGGAATATAAAACAATACTCCATGTTACATGGACTACCTATAGATGCAATGATTTTTATTTTTTTAATTTTTATTTATTCCTCACAAAATAAGAGTTATTTCTTGATTTTTATTTATTCCTCACAAAATAAGAGTTATTTTGTGACTTTTATTTATTCCTCACAAAATAACAGTTATTTTTTGATTTTTATTTATTCCTCAGAAAATAAAAGTCATTTTTAAAATGTGTTTATTAATTAATTTAATTTAACAAATAAGAGTTTTTGCATGGACTCTGGCGATAAATTCGATCTTAAATCTGTTAATATTAATTTTTTATTTATTTATTTTTATATATTAATGTATTATTTTTTACTTGTTTTTATTGCATATTTATTATGTCACAATTAATTTCAAATTACATGTAGTTTCAAAGGCTGAATTAAGACTGACTTCCAATTTTGTAATGTAACAGTTTTATATATAAAAGAGAAAAATGGGGGAAAATAAAAGATCGTGATTTTGCATTTCTTGCCATTTTCGATTAGTAACAAAATCTAGAATCATTATTTACACTTAGCAACAACATAAAGAAACATTAATTGTGTCTTTACATGGTAATACAAAGTATTAAGATTTTGTTAAATCAAAATATTATGAAATTCTCTCCGTGTTTAAGAAAAAAGGACAAAAGTCTGTTTTACTTACCTTTCATGTTTACACGAATGGTATAAGTACAATACAATGGGCCTTATCATGAGTGTCGTATCACGACTTCGACTACGATGATTTTGTATTAGATTAAAGAACATTGCAACATTTATTCTGTAATCTAGTACAAAATCGTCGTAGTCGAAATACGACACTTGTGATAAGGCCCAATATTTATAAAAAAAACCAACATGAAATTTTCTTAATTTGATATTAGTTATTTTTGTAATTATTTAATAAAAATGTTAACACCTTCAATATATACTGTTAATGCTACCAATATGTATGTACAATATGGATGAATTGGCCAAAATAAAATGATTAGAATTTGTATGTAATTATTTACACACCTCTGGTGTAAAGGGAAAATAAATATTTATCGAAAGCTTGGCAAAATTTATATTCGTATTCTCTCGTGCTCCATACAAATTGTTTTTAAGTTATAAAATTTTTTCACTATACATAATTTTTAATAAATGTACTACCATGTAAAGACACCTTAAACAACATTAGCATATGTTGAACATGTTTTGCAGTTCAGAGAGCAACAATTCATCGTTTTTTCGCTATTCATACTCACTCATGAAATTTTATTTGGATATGTGCCCTTAATTATGAAGGTGTCGAGATATTTAGTACATTAAAAAATTTTGACAAATCAAAAAATATTTTTATGTTATGCAACAAATTAATTATAAAATACATAAGAACCGGTCTTAAAACCCTAACCAGCACAAAAATGTGTTTTTCGGACAAAATCCGTACCAAATATAAGAAATCCGGTTCCAAACCGGATAAAAATATCTTATATTTGACGCTGGTAATGTAGCTTTCCATTGGTGAAAGAATTTTTAAAACCAGATGAGTGGCTTGGGCGTGAAAGCTTAGCAAAAAACAAACTAACTTTCTTATAAATTGGTTGTTTTTGTAAATGAAATAAAATTATTTGTAATAAAAAATATCAAATTTATTTTTTTTTTTCAATTTAAATAGGCATATTTTGTAAAAAATTTCATTTCTTCACTTTTCCAAATTGTATGAAAAATAATGACAATTCGTTACAAACAATATGTTTTTCATACAAATTTCAAAAGGAAAAAATTATTGTACGAATATATGCAGAATCTATACTAAAGTCTCTATTTTTCATTTTATTTACAAAAACACTGAGTTATTTTTTTATATTTTATTTACTGCCAGTTCATAGAAGCCATGTAAAAATTCTTGTTTGGCTATTTATATTGAAAACACAAACAAAGCACTCAAAATTTGTTTTTGTTTTCAATGTAAATAGCCAAGCAAGAATTTTTACTTGACTTCTATGAACTGGCAGTTATTAGTTTAAAAATGACTTTTATTTTCTGAGGAATAAATAAAAATCAAAAAATAACTCTTATTTTGTGAGGAATAAATAAAAGTCACAAAATAACTGTTATTTTGTGAGAAATAAATAAAAATCAAGAAATAACTCTTATTTTGTGAGGAATAAATAAAACTCAGGAAATAACGATTAAAAAGTAATTTTTAAAATAAAAATTATAACCGTTACGGTCCCTGGTATTAAGAGTCTTACTATAAACATACGAAGTTTTTAGCTAAATTCAAAAATGTTTTGGGTTGAAGTCTACTGATGAGTTCCAAAAAAGCGGGAACGAAATGCATATAGACTATCGCTTAACCATAAAAACAAGCAAAATTTTAAAATTTTTGTTATTATTTGCTGTTCCCGAAATATAAGTAGCAGCCCTCGTAATTATATATTTTAACTGATGTAGACATTTTTAAAAAAATTAAGCACTGGATAAACTTTTTTTCAGTTTTCGGCGATTTTTTTATTTTTGGCGCTGTTTTCACTCTTGGGATTTTGCGGTTTTTGGTGTTTTTTTTTTAAGTTTTGACGCTTTTTTTTTTGGCAATTTATTTTAGTTTTAGAAATTTTTTTGGCGCTTTTTTTCGTTTTGGGATTTTTTTTTGCTTTTTGGCGTTTTTTCAGTTGGCGATTTTTTAATGTTGGGATTTTTTAGTTTTAGCGTTATTAAAAATTTCAAGAGTTTGCCTCTTACGGTTTCCAAGATACATCTTATTGTCAAAATTACATAGTCAAAATTACATTAACTGATACAACACCCTTTAGAACATCTTTTAATTTTAGTGTTAAATGCTGTAGTCTGTATAAAAACACACTAACTTTACAAATTTCAAGTATAATTGTATGTATATTACATGGGGTTTTAAAATATTTCATTGCTTGTTTTGGAACACCCTTTAATTTTTAACATCCTGTGACGGAAACACGGACAGACGGACAACGTAGCGAAAGCAATAGGATTCCTTTTCACCTTCGGTGTACGGAACCCTAAAAATTGCCAGCCTCGACCAGCCTACGGTGTCGAAAGAAAACGTTCGTTTCATCAATTGTATTGAAAACAACTTTTGTTTGCGTTTTCAGTGAAAATTGCTAATCGAACGTTTCCTTTCGACACTGACGTTTTTAAAATTTAATATTGCATGTTGACCTTTATTCTTTGTTCGCTTAAATCATGTTTAAAATAATTTTGAAAGACAAACTCAAACTTAAAATTGCATGTTGACGTTACGAAAGAGAATGTAAAATGAAACTCTGATATTTTAATTTTTGTTGTAAGAAAGTTTTTGTTCCACAATAAATCCGGCAACAACTGGGACAAAAGCCACTTCAACAACAACAACAAAAAACTTTTTATTATTGTACCAAGAAAAAATCAACCTCATCTGCCTGCGAAGAACAAGTTGTTTGTTTTCTTATATTTTGTGATACATCCGATGATTCGTAAAGTCCGGCTGGATGCGCTTCATTTGCAGTTTTTTTTTGTTCATCATCATCCGCAGACAGATGAACAACTAATGGGGGGAAAACAACACAAAGCCCACGTTAAGTTTATTAAATGCGCCTCAATTGCAAAATTCAACAGATTTTTTTGACAGTGATTTCTTAATTTAAATCACCGTCCATAACGGCGTAAAACAAAAAGGCGCCAGCACATTGTTTCTGGGCTTTATATGAACTTTATGTACGAATATTATTATGGTTTCATGCAACAACAAACTGCATACGAAAAATATTTCAAAAATATGTAATAATTTTTGCATAAAATTGCTTTCGCATATAAGTTTTATTAAGACTTTTAATGGCTGTAGATAAAACCACCTCCTCTTTCATCATCATAATCATCATCCTCATCAGCATCGACATCGACATCAACAGCAGCCAGTAGCATCATCATCTTTGGCACCCATTAAAATTTCTGTGGAAGGTAGTCATTGTAGTCTCATTTAAAATCACTTTAGACCTCGTGTTATGAATAAATAATCGCCAAAAGTCATGGCAAACCATACTGTCAGTCATTTGGTAGTAAAACTAAAAAAAAAAACGAGAAGAAAAGCCAACAAACCGTTTCAAATTCAGGCATCAGACAGGCGCTTAAATGGATGAATAGAGGGACGGACGAATGGCCAGACCTGGAATGTTCATTTCTTGCCTTTGAAATCCTGGCTGGTTTATGGCTTTTTAATCTTATTCACAAATACGAGTATATGTGTATAGACACAGCAACAGCCATTTATTGCATTTTGAATGAACAAACGAACGAACGAAGGAACATCTCTTTCGCATCTTGTTGATTGATGGCAGCTGTTTTATGGCTTTTTGCATGCAAGCCATCATCGTCATCATCAGCAACATCACTCTTTGCCTTCATCTTCATCATCACCAGCGAGGTAATCAACAGCTTTTATGGTTTAACAATCAACTTAAACGAGCCTGATATTAACTCACTCTCACAATCACCTCCTCCTACTACAAGTCTTAAGTGAGGTCACTTCATGCCCTCAAGTTATGATGTGTTAATAATGGCGCTTTGTGGTTTACTGTAGGCGTTCCGGTTAGTTGCCTTTCATTCATTTTATTTCATTCTTTACTACAGTTAGTTGCCTTTCCAGGAATAGTGTTAGATTGATGGACATAAATTTTAAAACTAACAATCTAACTAAAGTTCATCATTCATTGGAGGCAGCTGAGGTGATAATATTGAAATTATATCAGGAATGCATTAAAAATAATAATAGAATTAAAATAAAATAATATTTTGTTTAAAAAAATAAGCGTTTATGCATGCAAAATGTTAAGATGGAAATTTAATTTCGTTAAAATAAAAGAATTACCAAAATAGGTCAATATGGTAAGGAAAAAGTATGTTTATGGAATATTTCCAATGATTTCAGTAGTGATTTATACCCTGTTTCCACAAGTCAGGCAGGCGAATCGTCGCGAAAATTTGTATGAAAATCACTCAAAAAACTGAGTGCTTTTCATATATCTTTTATACTCAAGTAAGTCCGTGTTGAAAAAACTAATTTATTTTCACGCATGTCGAGTTAATTATATTACCAGAGTCTCATTTCTTTAAAGAATGTGAAAACTTTCCAGTCGAACAATATTTGATCCTTTCGTAAAACACAGGATAATTAGAAAAAACCCCAGTTGTATACTCGTACGTTTGTTTTTAAGTTTATTTTGGTTTTTATATGAATCAATCTGCAGAAACGTAAGAAAACTGATGAAACTATTACAAACATTTCGATGTGAAAACAAAAACTACATTCAAAATAAAATTTAATCCATCTGTACCTAAATCAATTCAAAGCGCTGTCATAGGTACGGTAAGTATGAATTTACTTGAATAAATTCAAGTACGGATTATTCAAGTCCTTTCTACTTAATTTTATTAAGTGTGAGACGTAGTGGCTGTCCCGTTTAAACCACAGTTGGTGTTCATATCATTCATTTATGCGCTAAAAAAAAGTCGGTAATCATCGAACTATAGCGCTCCCGACCGTAAAATGTGCTAAACGCGTGGAACGTTGCCCGCACAAAAAAGTATTCACCAATTAATGTTTTCAATTAAGAATTTAATTATCAAACTTTTTGTGGGTGAAAATTTAATTAATTTTTTAATTGATATTACAAATATTTTAATTGATATTACGAAATTATTCATATTACGTTTTTGTAAGAGTGTATAAAAATCTGGCAGCACTTCAAGTGCATTTAACTTTAAAGTGAAAAAACTTCTTTCTTCGTTTTCAAGGGAGAAGAAGCTATGAATAATTAATTAATCTTAAAAATGGTTTTCATCGTCAGAGAAAATAAATAAATTCAGTAAATTCACGCAATCGCTTTTTTTTGGCGACTTTTTTGGTATTGATGCTTTTTAGTTTTAACGTTTTGGCAATTTTGTTCGGCTTTTTTATCTTTTTTTTAACATCCTTTTAGTTTAAGCGATTTTTTTATTTTTGGCGTTTTTTCCATTTTGGTGATTTTTTTGGTTTATGGCGTTTTTCTTGACGACAGTTTTAGTTTTGGTAGTTTTTTTTTGCATTTTACCGATTTATTTTATTTTTTGGTGATATTTTTTATTTAAGCGCATTTCTCATTATTGGAGATTTTTCGTTTCGGCATATTTTTAATTTTAGGATTTTTTAGTTTTAGCGTTTTTGAAAATTTCAAGACTTTGCCTCTTACGGTTTCCAAGATACACCAGGTTGTCAAAACGTGCAAAAAATTGGACATTAGAGGGAAGGACCCACGATGGCAAAGTGGCGCCCAGAACTGGATGTTAGATTAAAAAGCCACCAAAGTAAAAAATGAAGACAGTTAAACCATGAACAATGATATGTAACATGTTGAGACCAGACTTTGAATGGCGGCTGACTTTAACACAATAACGCAAAATTGGAGCGTTTACTCGCTCTCTAGAACAATTTTGTGTTACTGACAATTTATTTCCGATCCCTAAGGCATAGAAAATAGCATAAGCCTGCCAACAGGAGACAGTTGTTTTCGACAACGGGTACGCAAGCCCCAATTTTTCGGTTTTTTCTGGTGCGAAAGTGACGCCGATGTCGACAACTGGAATAAGGAGGAATATATTTTGGGGCGTGGCAAAAAATTTTATTTACTGTTTTAGAAACTACATTGACATATTTTTAGTTTTAGAGGGTGGAGGACACTACTTTTTTTCGGCCCACCTTAAATTAAATATGGGTGTTTCCACGAGAAGCTTCACTTTTTTGTCACGTGCGACAGCAAGCAATTCAGTTTGTATTTCAGAACAATGTGACTCGATTTTTCTTAAATGTAGACCTGCTAGCGGCCTACACAAATATATAAGGGAGTAAGAAGTTCAGTTTCTTAAAAAAAACAACCATATTCGTTTGGGTTCGCACGCTACAAAAAGTTGACATTCCTGTGGAAATGCCTATATTTACAGACGTCTGACGGCTATTGAGTATTTGTTCACACTAAAGCTAAATATAAACTCCAGTTCTGCTTAAGTCGATGAAAAAGAAATAATTTTTGTAATACCATTAAAAAGTGAATAAAAATTAATACAAATTGGCTTCTTTGTATTGTATTTTCCTTAATAATTGAACAAAGTTTTCTGACAGCAGTTTAAAAAAAAAATAAAATAAATAAAAAAAACAGAAAATAAACCACAACTAAATAGTTTCTTTATATTGCCGTAAGACAAACAATAAAAAATTGTATTAGTTTGCGTATTTTTTGTAAGCAAGAAAAAAATATCCTTTTGTTACAGCGGAGATTTATTTTTGCGGTAACAGGCAACTTGAAAATAAAAAACAACAATTGAACACAAAGAAATAAAGTAAAATTCTTAAAATAAAACCAAACAAACAAAAAAAAAACGAACAAAATTTAACTATAATGCAATACAATTTATGCAAATGATGTCCTTTATACTCCACACACAAATTGAAACAACTTTTAATACTTATTAAAATATAAAATAAAAAATAAACAAAGTAACAAAGCGTTTCTTATTATTTTCTGGTTTATTATTAAGTTATTGTTGAAGCTAATAATGCAACAAATAATGAAATAAATAAATAATAACAGATTAAACAACAAAATTACAAACGAAACCACAATTGCATTTTTGAAGATAAATGATATTGAAATATTAAATTGATTTTGCTCAAACAAATATATGAGAAAATAAAAAAAAATATATATTTAATACATTTTAATTGTGATGCTAATTGATTTGATTTATATTACATTTCATAAAAGCATTACAAGATTGAAAAACTTGATTAGTTATAAAGCAAGAGCAAGAGCAATATTAATAGGTCTATGCAGACAAAACCCTTTCAAGCGAGTTTCATTGATATTAGTATTGTAAAAGCTTGAGCAAACGATTTTTAAAATTATATTAAATTATTACTATTATTATGTATAGCACATTCTTAACAAAAAAAAAACAGAAAACATCGAACTTAGATTAGTTTTGCTAATAGAGCCACTCAATCATATCCCAGCGAACATTTCTTTGTATAATTCAAAAAATGTTCAAACAGAAACTCTGCATAAGTTGTTGACTGAAATTTTTTTCTACTAAATTTTGCCTAGAATCTCGTAAGTACTAAATTTAAACGCACTATTAAGAAAATTATTAAAAAAAAACAAATTTTTTTAAAAGAATATAATAAAAAATTAAAAATATATAAAGAAATTAAAAATGTTTATATGATTTAAATAAATTTTTACTTGCTTTTCTGCTGATTATCTGCATATTAAAAATAACGTTTCCTTGGAAGCAATGAAAATGTAGATCCCTAAAAATTACTTCCAATTTTTTTACTGGGATGTTTTAAAGAGATTTCTATATTTTTTTTAAGATTATTATTTTATTATTTTATTTATGTTTCGTTACTTTTATTGCATTGTGAGATCCCTCAAATTTCGTTAAACATATTTGAACTCCACTGTACAACTGTACCCCTACTATTAACATACCAAATTCCACAGCAAAAAAATAAACTCTCATCTCACAATTTGCCACCCCGCTTTGTAGCATTTTGTATTTATAGTTCCGACTTTGCTTCATTGGTAACAAACGTATTTTATGTCCAGAAATCCAGTAACACTCATAAAATTCACTATGAAAAGTGCGTTTGTTAATATGTCGGATTTTGGCCAGCACTGGACAAATAAAAATTGCATTTTCATGAACTCTCTCTCTAACCGAACATTTTGGGATTTGAATGAATGAACGTGTAAGTGAGTTAGTGAATGGATTGCACAGATTTACGAAAGAATGCAAAATTGTTTAGTATTAGAGCAGGAATAGTAGAAATGCAAAAGCAACAAAATGACATACTCGTAAAATTTGATTTGAAGAACGCATTAAAATATACAGCTAAGGTACATTACACTAAACTTTTAAAGAATAAGGCAGAAGAGAGAAATAAAAGCTGAAATAAGGTTGGCTTTTTAAAAAGTACATTTAGTTATATTTCTGATAGGAATTTGAAAATTTAGCAGGCTGCTTAGAAATGAGAATGCACCCAGATGGTGTCAAAATAAAATCCATAGCAGAGCTTGGTCGAAATTTTGATCTCAGTAATTTTTGAGAACTTGGCCTTTTTTCACACTCATGTTTTTGTGAGAATAAATTTCGCTACGACTGTTAAGTGTTAAATTAACAGCGACGCTGTTAACTGCAAAATGGGATCTGCTAAAAATTTGGGTTTTTGTCGCCGGTAGTTAAATTGAAATTTATTTTATATTATTTATAGGGCATTTGCACTTGAACAAAATCTAGCAGATTTTAATTAAAATCTATACCCTTTACCCCAATTTTGTTGACATTTATTAAGATTTTTTAATACATAACAAAACAAATTAACTGAAAAATTTCTAAAGCTACAACCAAACAACTGCAATGTAGCCAATTCACACACCTTTTTAAGCAGGACGTAGCTAATTCACTCACATTAGATTTTGGCAAAATAGGTTTTGTTTTGTATGGGAAATTTATTAAAAAGCAGCAAGCGTTAGCTCGAAATCTCGAGGCTATGTAAACGTAATTGAACTAGCATGAATTTTAATCAGGAATAATTTCTGAATCTGGCTCAAGTTCAGTATTATCAAGTCTTACAGAATGAAATATTTTTTATTAATTAAACAGAATTTCTATAGAAGAGAAGAACAATTAAACCAGACTTTAGCTGAGAGGGGAAATGGCGACATTTTTCTGAGCCGCCATTCGTTATCTACTTGGGCAGAGCTTCACCCTTATTCCAGTTGTCGACAACGACGTCACTTTAGCACAGTAGCAAACAATTGGGGCTTAATTACTCGCTCTCGAGAAAAATTTTGCTCCATTGACAATCTACTTCTAGAAAATAGCATAAACCTGCCAACAGGAGTCAATGGGTATGCATACAAGACCCAATATTTTATTATTGTATTAAAGTGAAGTCGTTGTCGACTACTGGAATAAGGGTGATTATTGTTAACATCAACTATTTAACATGAATTTTTAATGAATTGGAAAAAGAGAATTCTATAAGAATTGCAAATACTGAAGTTAAGCCCGATTAAGAAATTATTCCTGCATTAAATTTATTTTCACACGCATTCAAAATAAAGCCATGACTTCAAAATTTTTAAATTCTTACTTGATGTCTGTCGGAAAATCGTTTAAAAATAATTTTCCAACCATATTGCAATTGCTTGAAGTATTATAATTTCTAAGTGAGCTTTTTTCAACTGAATTTGTATGCGAATTTGCCTGAATGTTTGAGTGCGTACGTAGTCTGTCTGTATATTGGGAGAAAATTTACGAGTTTTTAGGCATCACCTGCGTGTTGCATTCAAAACGACCATATTTTCTCTCTATAAATGGCTCGTGTGTGCTTTTATTTGTGTTACTGTTGTCTATTTCCTTTTTTTTTTTTGCTACTCAAAGGCTTGAGTAGCTTTAAACTGAATGACTGGCTGACTGGGTGACTGGCTTTTATAGGCATTGAAGCGCAACACTTTGTGGCATTTGCATGTGCAAAAACCGATGGACATCAATATAAAATACAAGCTAAAAAGGCAACGTTTCAGAGGAGCACTCACAAAAAAAAAACAAAAAAAAAAGCTGCACAAAATAATTACGATGGTCTATAGAGAAAACGACACAATTGGTTTTTGTGTTTAGGTGATTGAGTTGCAATAACTACTGCAACAGCAATACTTGCAACAACAACAGCAACAACGACGGTCGCAAAAGCATTAACAAAAAAGTGTCATTTTATTTTACGATATTTTTGTTTTGTCGATCTAAACATAAATTTACACACACACACACACACGCGCACACACATATTTATTGAATATTTATGCAGCAACATCTATGCATGTATTGTCCTAAAAAAAGGGTGAAGTTTATGCTGTTGCCATCGCTGCCCTGGCCGTTTATTTGTATGTAAGTGCATGGGAAAAAGCCAACAAAAGATTTACGTTACCACTTGTTTACTAAGGCAGCAAATCACAGCTTACATTTCATTACGGCTCAGTTAGTTACGTTTCTATTTTTTTTTTGGTTTGTTGCTTTTTGCCCAGTCAACGTTTGTTTGTTAGCAACAACAATAATAAAACAACAACAGCAGGAAACCTCATGATTTGACAATAAATGTATTTGCACAACAAACATAACACAAACAACAAAAATAACATTAGCAAATCTAAAAAATTTCCAAAAAAAAACCAAACCCATGCAATCACAAATTTTTCCTCCAAAACAAAAAAGATAGACGAGGCATAAGACAACATGTGCAGTTTTCAAAAGCTTTAAATCCGTTTAAATCTTTTACACTCAAAGTGCTGAAGTGATATTGACAATTGGAGAAAAGTACGAAAAAAAGTACATAATAATAAGATTCGAATTCAGCTGAAAAAATTAAACTGTTTCTATGGAACATTTCTCGAAATGTTTGTATTAAATTTCTTTCAGTGTTGATAATTTTACCGGTGCACTATGGTGCTGACATTCACTTTCTTTGGTCAAAGCAATTTTTTTCTGTGTTGAATCTAGTAGTCCACTTAAAAATGAATTTTTGGTTAGTTTTTATTATTATTGTTCGAACTTCATGTGTTTGTAAATTTATTATTTGATTAGGCTAAAGTTCGTATCGCTCTGTAAGCCAAGTTACATGTGATAATTATTAATGAACAAATAGCACCAATGTAACTCGTAAGTACAGTTGGGCCTCGATTATCCGTAATGGGCGGGACCGGGAGCTTTCTGGATAATCGATTTTCGCTGTTAACCTGTTAATGGATTAACAGCTTTTATTGGCTTTTTTCATATTTTTGTATTTATTTACATATCTTTGTATAAACCGCATATAATAAAAGAAATTCATGGATTTTATGCTTGTGTTTAATTAAAAAATGCATAAATATGTACTATAAGGAAAAAAATAATTTGGCTGAAAACGGTTGCGTGCTTGTAATCCCGGATAATAGAGTTAATCACGGTTGATCGATGCAAAAAAAAAAATAATTAAATAGATGGACAAAAATAAAATAATTACAATATTTCTTGGCCGGGTAATCGATGTTGCCAGTTAATCGAGGCCTTACTGTATTCTGACAAACACGAGTAGAACGGAACAACCAGCTGTTTTCGAAGGTCATTACACCTTCACCATCAGCGTTCTTTGTGTTTGGTTCACTGTGTGTGGTGTCAGTTGCTTTATATACTCAAGTTTTCAGTACAAATGGAATATGTGAATTGTTTTGATTCATCGTACTACAATATGCTGAAAGCTTTTCTGTAATGAAAGCCAAATTTAATCATCTCTAAATTTACAACAGTCTTGTAATTTTTTCATCTTATGATAAAAAGCAAGTTTTAAATTTTGCTTTCCAAACTTTTTCTCTGAGTGTACGAAGAGCCCCTTCAATTCAAGAGTCTCGTATTAATAAGGACTGACGACTATTTTGCAACATAATCGTTTTGCCATCAATTCGTATGTTGTTTATGTCAGCAACACTAACCGCAGTGTCACCAACATGTCTCGTCGCATTGTTGCATGTTACTGTAATATTGCAGCCATTTACTCAACGTTTAGGAATAATTTTTTTTTCTTCTTTGATTTTATTTAAGTATTTTTGATTTCATTTCGAAAGGGAGGGAGGGAGAGTGTCACAATGAGAATTTCTTTTCGTTAAATATTGTAAACATGCATTCAATAAATGGTGTTGTTATTGATGTTGCTTTTGTTGCAAAATGTTATTGGTGTTATTTTAAGTTTCATATCACTGCATTGACAACAGCACAAACGAAAATTTTAAGCGAATCGGAAAGCCAGCAAAGTATGCACAAAACTTATGTCACGCGTTTTATAAGCAACTTTTTTCTCTTTTGGTTTTCTTTTTTTGTTTTTAAAAAGTTTATTTTTCGCCACTAACAACATGTGGTTTTCTGCTTTCGTTTATTTTTATTACAAATGTATTTTTTTTTTTTTGTTAACTCTTCCTTAAGATTCATTCTTCATCAATATTTGCTGAGTAATAAATCAAATTTGATTTATTTTTATTTTAACGAACGTTTTTGGAGAGGGATGAGCGAAAGCAAAGTTTAATTTTTCCCCTTTGGGAAAATTTGTTTGTTGTGTATCATGCTGGTTTCTTATTTGTGCTAAAATTATTTTGACAATGATAAAATCACGTTTCGTGTGTGATAAAAAGTTATAACAATAAAAAGAACGAACGATAAGTTATATCGTGACAATGTTGCATAAAATGATCTTGATTCTTTTTTTTTTTTTTGTAACCGACTTCAAAAGACTAAGAGGTTATCAATTCGTTTGCATTATTTCATTTAGTATTACATTAAAAATGCTTAAGGAAAAGCTGATTTCGTCCTTCCTGTCATAGACAAAAATAAGTTAAACTTATGGTGTCATGGAAGGCACAGGGACTTCTGTCTATATCTTGGGAACAAACATTCGTAGTTCTTTCCGACTGCCGAATGAATGCAGCGCTTTCCAAGCTGAGATCTTGGCGATCTCTCAGGGCCACGTAACTGGTGGCCAGGAATGTAGCTGAAGGTGAGAAGGTAACCTTCTACGTCGTAGAAGGTATGAAAGGACACAATGTCAAATCGAAACTTGTTAATGATTTTAGAAGAGCCCTCAACTTGCTTATGGACAAATATAGTGTCATACTATGTTGTGCAGTGTTGAGGGGAATGAAACTGCTGATAAGCTAGCAAGAATAGGGATGGCGTTAGATGAGGGAATGTGTGTCAGATCGCTGAAATTACCGATAGCACACTACTATAGGGAACTCAGTAGTTGCGTAGAAAGCAGGGCCAACAGTTCATGACCAAGTAGGGAGGATTGTAGAGTATCGAAGGCTATGTAGCAAAAACTTGACTCAGGAAGATCTAAACTACTACTGGACATGGATAGGAAGGCTATGCGAATCATGATAGGAAAGTTGACTGGTCACTGCTCGGTCAGAGCAAGAACCAGCATATGGAAAACTGGCACTCCAGATTTCTCTAGGATGTGCGGGAATGAAGAGGAACCAGAAACCATTGAACATATTTTCTGTCACTGCCCGAAGCTGCTACGTCATAGGCTTAGATGGCTGAGCAGGCGTTTTCATGAGAGCACTACTGATATGGGGAAGTGGAAACTAGCGGACATCAGGGGCTTCATCATGGGAATTCAGTGGCTTAATGACGCATAATAGGGTCACTTCTGGGTACAAATGGGGGTAAAGAATTACTTTTAATGGGAAATAGAAGGGAATCACAATGGACTCAATTGGCACCACCCTTCCTAACGTAAACCTATGGTGTCATGAATTAAGTGTAAACCGACTAGAAATTCCTGAAAGCTTCCCTTTAATAACTTTTGATTTAGTCAACCCGAATTTGAACAAAAATTATCGTACTTTTTTTCTCTAGCCCTCTTTCCCCTTTTCCCATTCTGGAAAAATATTTTAAAATTTTCAGGTAAAACAAAACAGCTGGAAGGTGAATGGGCGTAGCCCCGCCCATTTGATCAACTTTAACTTCTTGTAGTAGCAATCAAATAAATACAATAGCAATGTAGCAATCAAATAAATACAGTATCAAAAAATCAAATTAAAAAATTGTGGGCATGTCCCCGCTCATTTCTTTTTGCAGTGGGATCAATGGGAAGCTATACCCTCTCAGACAATAAAAAAATTTTAACAATCAGTCTAATATGAACCGAGTTATGAAGTAACACTGCCAAAAACAAAAATAGAGACGAATTGATAACCTCCTCCTTATTTTAAAGTCGGTTAATAAAAGTGCACGAGGATCTAATTTTTTTATATAAGATGTTAACAAGATTTGTTTGGTTTCGCAAAGTCTGTAGATGTAGGCCAAAAACTGATGACACCATTTTTTGAAGGCGCACTGATTTTCGAAATCTTTGGAGTCCCATACAAAAAATTGGTCACCAAAATCGCCAAACAAAGTTTTACTACACTTTGATATTATTATCGAACCTATGTATATGTCGGCGTGTTTTTCAAAAAGTCTTAATTTGTTATATAGTGTTATCAAAGCCAATTTCAAATGATCTAAGATCACTGTGAGCTGTGGTTTTTTGGAGTGGAGTGGAGTTTTCTATATTGTTTAAACTTATTAATAGAATTTAACACAACGGGAGCTAAAGGACTCAAGTGAGTTTGTATTCTGAGTAAGCGACAATTTGTGAAATAGCTTTCTAATAATTACATATGTTCTCTTAAAAGTACATATTAGGGAAAAAAATATATAAGAAATTTTTAATTTTTTTGTTCGAACTTATTTGTTTCTGTGTTTATGATACGATTACACTAAAGTTCGTATCACTCTGTTAGCCAAATTACCTTTGATACTTTTTAAGGAACAAATTGCACTAAAGACAATTGTAAGCTATGAGAACAAAATACTAGCAGAACGTAACAATATAGTCTTTTCGAAGGCCGCCACAGCTTCATCATCAGCGTTCTTGTGTTTGATATACTAAAAGTGGTGTCAATAGCTGTAAACTTCAGCCTTTTATACATATTTATCAATGAAAATGGAATATGTGAATTGTTAAGATTCATCGTATTGCAATTTGTTGAAAGCTTTTAATTTAACATCTCTAATTTACAAAAGTTGATTCTTCTTTACCAAACATGCACATGTCTTTTAATTTACTAATTATTGTTCTACTTTAGTGCATTTTAAGTGCATTTTTTTAATTTTGCAGCAAGTCTAGAAATCATGATTGGCTTTTGACTCTGTATCACCAAAGAGCTGGAGATTGGGTTTTGCAAATTATTAATTACTTAAAATATTTCTTATTTTGATAGAAGGTTTTAATTACTTTTATTGTACTTTTATTGCATTTGCAACAAGTGAAAATAATACAGGGTGGGCCAAAAGTTACCATAGGGTTTAAAAGTTTAATAACTTTTTCGTTTATTAATTTTTTGAAATTTTTTTTCTCAGATTATATAATATACAAAATGGAAATTTTTTTACACTAAGTATGAAAAATAATGTCTCTTAAATGACCACCGTTTTCAGCTTCGCACTGATGGGTGATTATGATTATGAGTGATGAAGCTCATTTTCATTTGAATGGCTTTGTTAATAAGCAGAACTATAGGTTCTGGGGTTCTGAAAATCCAAGAGCCATTCATAAACGCCAATTGCACCCCATTAGGTGTACAATATGGTGTGGGATCACATCTGAAAATGTCATTGGGCCTTACTTCTTCGAGAATGAAGATGGAAGTGCTGTAACCGTAAATGGAGAGCGGTATCGGTTTATGATAGAAAATTTTTTACGTCTTGCTCTTGAAAACATACCTGGTATGTGGTTTCAGCAGGACGGAGCCACTGCCCGCACTGCCCGAGACACAATGGCACTTTTAAGTCAAATTTTTGGAGAGCGAATAATTTCCAGAAATTCGGAAATAATTTGGCCCAGCGCGATCGCCAGTTTTGACAGCACCCGACTATTTTCTTTGGGGTTGTTTGAAGTTGCGAGTGTATGTGAACAAGCCAGAGACAATCCTTGAACTCAAGGCAAACATTGTTGCAGAAATTTTGGAAGATATTATGGAAAATGCTCTAAAACGAGCCCATCAGTGCGAAGCTGAAAACAGTGGTAATTTAAGAGACATTATTTTTCATACTTAGTGTAAAAAATTTTCCATTTTATATATTATATAATCTGAGAAAAAAAAAAAGTTAATAAACGAAAAAGTTATTAAACTTTTAAACCCCAAGGTAACTTTTGGCCCACCCTGTACATTCTTGGTAAAAAAGAACACCTGTATCTTGCTGTATACTTTGAACTAATTGAAAATTTTCTCTACTTAATAGACGATTTCATTCGATCACAGGCAGTTTATCTCTGTCAATTTACTGCCGACATTGAGTTATTAAAACTAGAATATATTAATTAATATTTTTAATAAAGAATAAATGATTTTTGCTTAAAGTTTCAATTAAAATCTATCACAGAGTCAGACTGGTTGGTATATATGGACTTTAACTGACACTTACTTGGAATGCAATTACAACATATTACAAGATGATTGATATTCTTCCAGTTGCATGAAGAAAAAATCAATAATAATGCAATCTCATTTACAGCCTTTCAATACAATTAATATTCCGTTTTATTAAAATTAAAAGCAACCAGTCAGAGGTAGCCAAAGCTTTTCTTTCTAGTTTAATATTTTAATAAAAAAAAGTTTTCAATTACATTTGAACGAATAATTTCATTTAGCACACAATTCGTAGTAAAAGTTTTTATTTTTTATTGAAAATGATTATTTCTAAGCGATCACTTTTAAAACAGTTTGTAGGTCCCTGATGCTTATGGCATACGAGTACTTGATTTTGCATTTGCAAAAGTGCAAAACAAAATTTCAAAAAAAAAAGAGAAAAAACAACAAAACATTATTACAATCCATCAATAAATTTGTGTCATCTAAATGACATTTATGGATTGTTGGACACATTTATAGCCAGATAGTGCATATTGCCCACAGCCAGCAACAACACAACACAATACAACAGCAACAAACAACGAAGGCACAAAAGAAAGGAAATGGAAAACAACAACAGCAACAACATGCCAACGTTACTCACTTAACCACTTGCAATTGATAAAGTCAAGTCAAAGCAACAAGTTTAATAATGGCAAAAATTTACCTGCCACATTGCCTCATGTAGCAACGACCAAAATACAAATACTAAAGCGACAAGCGACCGCTTTATGGGAGTCTGCGCTTTCGATGGAATACATTCAGGTGTTGGCGCGCTGAAAATTCAAATCAATTTAAATATTGTGCCTTCTATTTTTGTATGTGGCAAAAACAAAAAAAAAACAAAAAGAACGTGGGCTGGGTTTTATTTTGTTTTATTTTTGATTACATTTTCTTCCAAGTGGATTTCGATTTCACAAATCCACGCTGCTATTCGCATTTGGCTTGTGTTTTTGTCATTGTTTGGCAGATATGCAATATTTTTGCGACTGCTTATTTTTATGGGCAAATATTGCAAGTTCTCAGATTATATCATTAATTACAATTGATTTTAATAATAATTTTGATTTTGTGTTTAATGTTATTAAAACGCTTTTCATATCGGTTATTCTGTTTTTTTTCCTCTGCACTTTGCATTCATTCAACAACTATTGTTCGAAGCGAAAAATGGAAAACGTGTTAAAGTTTAAACAAAAACTTTGTAAATCAGCAATTTTTTTGTTGTTAAATTAAAACGAGGGTTGTTTATATATACATATATATATAAAAGAAACAGCTTTTAATTGCAATCTAATGCCTAAGTACACATCTGGCATTTTATATATTGTAAGGCCGGGGTTACATCTGTGTGCCATGTGCCACACATGAGTAAAAAAAGCGTAACCACGAATTACTAATGAAAACCTGTTTGATTCAGGCACGTATTTATTAAGTTAAACAGTTTCATACATAACTAATAGACAATTTTGTAGAATCCAACATGATCGGAAACAGTTTACATCAATAAATACGTGTCTTAATCAAAGAGTTTATCATTAGTAATTAGTGGTTACGTTTTTTTGGGCACATGGCACACAAGAAATGCCAGATGTAAACTCAGCCTAATTTTCAAAATGTGTGCGACGCCGTTCACAATATACTTTTTATATGGAAAGCCATGATACACAACGAAAATGACAAACGTTGCCACTGGTACTCGGCATAAGCATTTTTATCATGACAAAAATTTTATTGAATTGGTCTTACATTTTTCCTTAAAAGAAACCATCATTTAACTACCCTCGTATTACCAAATCGCAGTGCCTATTTGAAAGGTTGTTGTGGTAAATTAATCTAATTGCCTTAGATATGAATTTATATCCATAAAATATTTCCACTCCACCAAATGCAATAAATTTTTTGTGACGCATTTAGCACCAATTGTAGATATTTTTTTTCTTTTTGTTCACTTTAAATTTTCATATTTCTTGTCATGCTTTGAATTTCAGCTAGACTGGCTAATAGATCATAGAAAAAACTTAAAGTCATGGGAAAAACTAATGGGATGTTGTAATCGCTGATAGTGTTTGCCAGCTTTGTCTGGCAGGAATGGAGTGTAATGATTACACAGAAAAATTGCCAATCTCAAGATGCATGAGCAAACTAATTATTTGTAATTAAATATTAATATTTTTTATTGTATGTTAATTAAAATCAAAGTAGCAAAATGTGTTTCACTGGCAGGCCAGTAATATTTCGAATGACCTGTAAGTATAATTTTATCTTAATATGGTCCATATTGTGGCCCATACCTAACTTGATTTAAATTTTACAGGAATACAAAATCTTCAAAACTTTTTGTTGGGATATAATATTAAATTTTTGGAAAACCTTCTTGCCTTCTTTAAGAAATCACATTAATTCTGTACACTTAAGCAAAACAGTGTTTCTCGGTAGTTTTGACGCTAGAGGTCGTGATTTTTGAGGAAATACAACCCTGGTATGATGGAGTCTATGAAAATAGACAATAACAACTCATCAGATCAGGGTTGTATTTTTTTTTAGTAAATCTTGCGATTATGTAGTATAGTGAGTCATGACCTTAATAGATTAAAAAGGCTCCAATGCATGATTCTACCTTCGTATGAGATCCTTTCGTGCCATATGTAGCATTTTACTCACTGCAAACCCCAACTGGCAAATATTACAGCAATCATAAAGGTAAAATTACTTAAGTTTCTTAAGCAATTATTCCATATTGTCACAGAATTCATAAAATATTTTATTTATTATAAGAATTGGAAGTACTGCACTTGAGCGCGATTACCAAATTATTTGTAATTTTTAGGAATTTTCATGGCTAGATTAATTTTTTAGTGCCTAGAAATGATCAAACAAACACGTTAATGCAGTGACATTTGTATGTGTGTCAATAATGTTTTGGTTGTGACTTTATTTGTAAATATGTCATCCTGTTACATTGGGTGACTGCTCCTTATAAGCCTCCAATAATACTCGTATCTCAAATTGCTCCTTTTTTTTTCTTCTCGATTACTATATGCTTCCACTTTTACGTTTTACATAAAGTTGGTAAGTATTAATAATTCTCAACGAGACGTTAAATAATTTTTTCTTCATTTGCTCATCTGTTCATCACTTTAATTACAAGCCAACTTACAATTTTGTTTGTCAATCACAAATTGAGACGATCAAAATATCAAAAGTTTTTTGAGCCCTGCAGACGGTCAAATAACCACAACAATCATTGCTAATGTGCGAGAATCGTATTCTTTTTGCTAAACATGAATACATCAAGCACCATTTTTATTTTGATTTCGTAGGGTTCGTATGAAAGCACTTCTCCATCATAAACAAGAATCACAAAGAGCTTGATGCTTTTTTTTGCCAATCAGATTTGGAAACGATCAACTAATCAGCAAAAAATAAATAAAAATAAAAAATGCGACTGCACGCACTTTTTTTATATTTTTTCATATTTGCATATTTTTTATACACTAAAACGTTGACGTGTTTAATTGATCCTCTCCAACTTCTGAATGACATCTTTTGAATTTCAGCAGCACTTTCATTTATCGACATTTTTTTACACAACACAGCCATTACAAAAGCCAACAGAAAACCTTAAAAATCACCCAACACGGCGCGGAACCACCCCCACCTGGGCTCTAATCGTCGCTTTCGATAAAGAGCCGATTCGATCACGTTTTTTCAGTTTGACATTATGGCATTCGATATCGAATCCTATTATTATATTGCTCGATAGCGAATACCATAAGCTCAAACTTAAAAAACGTTATCGAATCGGCTCTTTATCGAAAGCGACGATTAGAGCCCAGGTGGGGGTGAGTCTAGTGTACACATCCATTCCACTCTTTTAGCCAGAGATTTGGTAGTTGAAAAATGATTAATCAATATTGACCCAATCCATCTCGGATTACACTTATGCCTTTATACCATGTTGCACGTTCTTAAGAGAGATACTGAAAGGAAAGTACCCAATAAATAAACATAAATACCTCTTGAACTCAGGTTAGGAACCTAGTTGCTTTCTTAGGTTCTTTCAGTCCCAATCTCTAAAATATTCAATATCTAATATATTTTCCAAATGAAAAATTTAGATTAATTAGACTGACAGTAACTTTTATTACGATAATCGTATTGTTCATATGACTATAATTTATCGATTTCGCTATTCAGTAACACATTTTAACGATATTCGATGTCGTTTGAAGGAAAAAAGATAAAATGACAAGCTCAAATTCATTAAATTTTTCTTTATTATTCTTTGTGCTTTTCGCTTATTTCGCTTTTAAGATAAAGCTGGAGACAATCACAAAACAGTTATATTACGGATTCACATTATCGTTACCTCAAACGAATAAATATGTCGATAAATATAACGATTTTCGGTTCGCAAAAAGTTACAGAATCCAAGTACTGGACAATGGCAGAAGTAGTGTTCAAGAGATTGGATAGTAACATATTTTTATGGCTTAACATCCTAAAAAGATGGATTAGCCAAATTTAAGTCCGGAGGATTGTCACAGGCAGAATGTATTATTGGAAAGACAGATCTAGCCTACTATCATATCTGCCGATCGCTTCTTTTTGCTTCCTATTTATTCTGAATATTTATCATTACTTTGCGAATCTACAGGTACTCAGCCTATTCCATCTATTTTCTGATCTATAAAGATAGTGTTTAAAGATATTAATAGTGCCAAACGGCACTGCACTTGAAAATGCATTAGAGACATATATAGCATAGAGTATTCTTGCATTAATTTTTTTAAATTGAGAAGGTTTATTTAAACTCAAGAAATGTTGCCTGGCTGTCGACAACAATGTCCATTTTCCCCCTTATCATATCTTTCTCACAATGTAGGATCCTAAGGATCCTAAGGATTCTAGACGATCACGTCCGCACAACAGGACTCATGAGGACCCAATTGAGCCGGTTTCTAATGAAACTGGCAGCCTTTATAACCTAACGTATCTCTGTCTTACAGTATACTACCAGCCTCTTATGAGCAGTACAGGACAGAAGTTGATCCCAGATCACTTGAAAGCAATCCAGACCTAATACCGCAGATCGTTCTTGATCAGTATGTCATACAAATTTACTATTTCGCCCTTTTCCAATGCTTTCTATTGTAATTTTTAAACTTTTTTTTGGATATCAAATCCAAAGAAGAGTTATAAAAAACGAACTTCCTGCCGAGAAAATTTTCTGTTAAAAGCGTAAGAAATCATGTCTACTATTTTGGGAGGAGTATTTGGATCTTTTCCAATTTTCTCTTGTGCTGGTATGCACACTCCGACTTTCATATTATTTATTTATTCGGATTTTGGAAGCCTCCAATGCAGTAAGCTTACAAAGGCTCTAATTCGATTTTGTGTGATAGTTTTAGTTAAAAAAATTTTTCTTTATTTAAAACTGTACACAGAAAAAAGTATTCACCAATTAATGTTTTCAATTAACAATTTAATTGATTCAATTAAATTTTTAATTGTATTAATTAATTTGAGTGGAAAAACTTAATTGATATTATCAAATTGTTTATAGGTGAAAATTTAATTAATTTTTTAATTAATATTACAAATATTTTAATTAATATTACAAACTCATTCATATTACTTTTTTGTGTGTAACGTACTTGAAAAAGCAATTTGTCTTAAAAATTTCAAAAAAAAATCATTTTAAATAAAAATCAATTGCAACATGACACAAATCTTAACAAATTAAAAAAAAGGCAAACCTCACTTACTTTAACCTGAGAATTGTCAACGCACTAATTTTAAAACTGTCAAATGAGTTGAACAAAAACCAGCCTAAAAACGACACACAACAACTTAAGAAAGACAAAAAAAAAATATACGAACAAACAAATAACAACATTTTAAATTTATGATCAGCACTTAAATTTAGTTCACATTTATTCTCATGATCTTTCAAGACAAAATTGAAGAGGAAAAAATTTATGTAGATATGTGTACTCGTATGTAAAATAAGATTGGTAAGAAAAATTTCAATTAAAGCACAGCAAACAAATATAAAATTTTCTATAATTGATTTGCGATAAAAGCAACGTGATTGATTATGACAGCCACAATACAGGTGACATACCTTAAACAAGTGAACAATTTGCATACAGACAGAGAGCAAGAAACCGGCGTGCAAACGAATGCAACATTAAGACAGACAGTTGATTGACATACATGGTCAGTCATGTGAAATAAAGTTGAAATGTTGCCAACTAAAGTAACAAACAAATGCAACAACTTCAGCTGAGAGAAGCTAAAAAGAGGGTCCGTGAGACACCTTGGGGGAGGGGGGGGGGGGACAGAAAACAAGATCCAATGATTGTCTTGAACGACATAATGTCGTGCAAGTTTTAATGAAATGCAAAAATGTTTGAGTGAAGTTGATTTTGAAGGCGCTACAGCTGAACGATTGATCATAAAATAAAATTTAAATTATTGGCTTCGAAAATTTAATCCGCCTCATCGACATCAGAGGCGTTGCAATTTTGCCTCATTTAAAACGTGGTAAAAGCAGAGCTGTATAAAGAATGAAGCTTTTCTCTATTTCTTCCTGCACCACCTGTCTTCTCTATCACTATCCCTTTCCCAATAGAAGGTAACACACCTAGTAAGAGTAGTCAGGCATTCATTGCCTGAGTGTTACTAAACCATCAGTACTGTGCTTTTGTGTCGACTATGCTCCAAACATGTTGCTTATCTCTCTCTTTCTTGTATGATTAATTTGTGTGCTTTGCAAAAATAAAGAAGTTTGAAAAAATTATGAAAAAGAAAATCATCTCATAAGCTTCTGTCTGTCAGCCGGATGGATGGATGACTGATGGACTGAATGAACTTGATCCTTATAAATAAACATAAAAAAAAACTAAACTAAAAAATGAATGTTGGTTACTTGTCCATCAATTTTACTTTAAGCTGAAGATTGATCGTGAGAACAAACATGGCTAATGGAATTTTATTTTTTCAGCTGTAATTTATTTTGTTTTTTATTTGGCACACAAAAATCAAGTTGAAATCCCTCTTGATTAATAATGCTTAGCATCTAGATACTGAAAAATAATGATCGATGATATTTGATTATAAACTTTTTATAAACTTCGCTATTAAGGGTATGCACGTAAGCAAGCAAATGGTTTATTTATGATGATTTCAAATTGATATTTTCCCTCACTTAACACCAGTTTGATTTTTTTTAATTAGTTCATAAAGTTACTTATTATTTATAAGTCAAACTTCTCAGACGTTCACCATAGCCATTTGAGCTTGAAAATTATTTAGATTTTTATTATTAACAGAAACTATTAAGAAAAAAAAAAAACACAAAAAATACGAGTAAATCCCACATTTGAAAGAAGCAACGTCACGCTATTGCAATTCATAAAAAGGGTCTGTCTTCTCTCTACGAATTGCCAAAGCTTCCAGTTTTCAAAGTCTATTTTTAATTTTATATTTTCAACTATAACTTACGCTTAATTCAAACCCATGCAGCCAGCACAAACTAACACACATAATCAGCGTTAAGAAATGTCTGCGTTGGCGACAAATTTACACATTTTAATGCAGCCAAACGACAGGTTCATTAATTGATGTGCACACTGCCACTGCAACAGTTTATTACTGCTGTTAAAGCAAAAATAAAAAATAAAAAATAAAAGAGAAAATAAATAAATAAATAAAATAATGATAAAGGAAATTGATACAGAAACATAAACCAAGTAACCCAGCGAACACATTTTTACTTTCGAAATAAACTAAAGCATAAATATAAACTATACACACAGAAAAATTACACATTAAAATCTACGAAAACGAGGTTAGTTTCAAATGTTTGCCAATGCTTTTGCTGGATATATAATTCATGTAAATTCAACATGATTTACAGTAATCTTGAAAGAAAATTTTTCCTTTTGAAATAACTTTATTTCATGTGATTAAATATTCCATTACTATGTTATATCAAAATGAAGCATCATGTTTAATCAAAGATATTTCAAGTTGAAAAAAAACTTTAATTTGTTACTGAAATAATACGAAGAAGCATGTTGAATCAAAGTTATTTCAAGTTAAAACAACATGAATTTTATAGTAGAATAACACGAAGAACCATGTTGCATCAAAGTTATTTCCAGTTGAAACAACATGAATTTCATTTATAATATAATAATTTAATTTTTTTAATAACTTACGTGATTGCGTACACAATGAAATCAGGAAAATGTGTGTGTTGTTTAAGGTTGACTGCTCCAGCCAAGATGTGAGCTCGAACCCATCGTGCTTGCCGCTGCATCCTTAGCAACCTTTAATACTTTTTAGATACGCACTTACGGTCTAATTCATAAAAAATATTTTAGGTTTATTACAGGTTTATTTGACAAATTTCCCATAGAAATATGTCAAATAAGCGTTTTAACCTGAAATATTTTTTATGAATAAGGCAGTTAATAATTACCATCATGAATTAAACTTTAACTCAACGTGATTTAATTGATGATTTTATATGAAATGTATTTGAAATTAAAGTTACACTTAAGAATACAAAACCAACTGCGAAGCTACTTTAGCTTGTCTGCAGAAACACCCAGAGTCTCCGTCTGGAATTAAACCTGCGACACTGCGCCTGCTAGACCAGGAAGTTTTCGCTAGTAAGTTTGTTGGCTATTTACACAGCACGAAGCTCAAAACATGCAACAACAACAAAACAAGAACAAGTCACACAATTGAGCACAACAAAGCATTGTAGCTGTGAACAAATCAAAATTTTTCCATGTTAATTTTACATTGGTATTTTTTCTGTGTGTTATTTCTCTCTCCATTAGATGAGTTTGTGCCCGATTACAATTATTAAAAGCACATTGAACTAAAACTTTTTCAAACCCAATTTAAATTAAGGAATAGAAAGGTTTCTGTTTCCAAATCATATGAGTCAAAGTGTCTGTTGGCATATATTCAAGCTCTCATTTAAGTTCAGCTTATCACAAAATGAATCGTTTAATCGAATCAATATTTTATTCATCATTTATTTGAATATTGGATTAACCATGAAATTTTATTGTAATAAAATATCAATGTTTGATTTTTATTTACATTTAATTCAGTTTTGGAAAAAAAACTTTAACGTTAAAGTGCGTTAACAAATGTTAAATTTAGGGAAAAAAATTTTGTGGTATTAAAACGAATAATCGAGTAAAACTAAAACGTAAGCAAACATTACGAGCTATGTAAAGAAACATCAAGATCATATTCATTAGTTTTTCATAAGTTATTTCATTACTTTAAAAAAAAAAGTTAAAAAGTTTTGCTTTTTGTAATAATCGAATAAAACTAAATTTTATGCGAATAATTTTTTCAAGGCATATGAATTGTGATTATATTCATTATTTTTTATATATCATTACATTACGTCAACAAAAAATGTTTTGCTTTTTCCACAGGAGTAATCGAATAAAAATAAAATTTTATTCGAATAATTTTTTCAAGGTATATGAAGGTGTTATTCGATGTTTTGTGTAGATATATATCGTTTCATTTTTTTTTAATATATTATTCAGTTACCGTCTACATGCAATTGCACTATTTATATGCATTTTGTTCCTGCTTAAGAAGTTCATCAGTAGACTTCAACCAAAATTTTTTGAAATAATCAAGAAAAGAATTAGAAAATACTCGTTTTACTGCACGAATATTTAAATAAAACTAGAAATTTTCATAATTTCAATGTGCCATCTAGAACTGTGGATTAGAGGATTTCAAAATTGTTAATAAGTAAAGTCGAAAAGGGAGTCTGCTTAGAAAAATTATGCGTATAGATGCACTTTTATTATGACTCCTGATTGCAAGATTAAAAGCCAAAGTTCTCAATATACAAGTGAATGCATTATACGAGTATCTCTGATCCTAGTTAAACGGCTTATGTCGAAATAATATCATTATTATTATTTCTTTTTTCTATCAGGCTTTTTCTGAATAACACCTACCCGGGAGTTTGTTAGCAACTCTTTGTTCTTCCTTTTAAAAAGTCATTTGCAAACTTTTAGTTAAAATAAAACAAGTGGAAATAAAATAGCTGACTTCAACAATTCGAAGTTCTCCCTCAAATTTAAATTGTTTTAGCTCAATCTGTTAAGGATTTTATTTAAAAAAAAGAGAATTCCGTGGGAAATATTTCCCGGGCAATATTATGAGTTAAGCTGTATATGTATACATAAATTAATTAATCGAATAAAATTTTTATTCGTTGTAACAAAAGATTTACTAAAATAATTTTTTTATCATTTACTAAATTAATTTAATAACGGTCTTAATTTAAAGTTTATTCGATTATTCGACAAAAAAAAAACACTTTGCGACATGCCATCTAATAATCGATTAGAGCTTTTTTTTATTTAATTTTATTCGAATAATTTTTCATGCACTAGAGAATGAACAATTTCACTTGTTTATGTATTCTTTTATATGTGTACTCGTATATATTAATCGATTAATCAATTGAAACTTTAAATTCGTTATAACTGAAAGTTTAATCGAATAAAGTTTTTAATAACAAATTAAGCGAATATTAAAATATTATACAATTTGGCGACATTCAATCTAATTATGAAATGGAGCTTTACTTTTAATCGAATAATATATTAATGAAAAACTGACTTAAGATACATATGCATGCTTTATTAATCGAAGAAAAATGTTGTTATATAATGAGTTAGTAGAAACTTTATTCGATTGCATTTTTATGCCACAATTAAGCTGAATTTAAATTTTACGTATTCATATGATGTATTCAAAAAGGTTTCGTTAATCGAATAAAACTAAAATTTGCACTATTATTCGAGATCTTGAACTGAGTTTTTCCTTTGTTGTTTACTCCACTATTTAAATAAAGTTTTAATTCGTTATTAGTGGGAATAATAGGATACTCGATTATTCGAATAAATACATATTTTACTATCTTTTGTCATTTAGAAATACTAAATGACATATAAGTACATACAGTTGAGAAGGCAGGACGTTAGACATAATGGAACTTAAGAAAATAAAAAGGTTTCGAAATTAAGTTTATTGAATATAATTAAAAATGCGTGATAACTGCAATACACTAGTTTAATATAAAATCAAGGCTAAGATTCACTATCCTACACAATCGTACGACTTTTTAGATAATACAACCCTGGTATGATGAAGTTTATGGAAATTTGCCATAGACAGCAAAAATTCATTAGATCAGGGTTACAGTTTTTCAAAATTCGTGCGATTATGTAAGCTGGTGAGTCGTAACCTTTAGTAAATGTTTATCCACTAATTGGTTATCCAAGCGAAAATAGAATAAAATTCTTCCATATGGACCAGTAATCTTAAAGCAATTTCAAAGTCTCTCGACTGCTTACATATATTGTTTTATAATGAGAAACGTTGGCGATCGTTTTGTGTGTGATAAAATTATCCAGCCCTACTTCTAGCAACCATTTTCTTCTGATATGTTCTCGTATGTCTGATTCATTGATTCATAACTCGTAAATAACAAAAAAACACTATTTGTATTGTACAAAAAATATTTATTTGCGGGATTCAAACTGTAGTCATAAGGGTCATAGTGTCATAAAGTTGTAAAGCTTTTGTTTGAAAGAAAATACAAAAGCAAAATCAAATATATTAAAATAATTTAGAACATTATGACAGTATGACCCTTATGACTACCCTTTGAATACTTCAATTGTCATGCTAGATCTTTGTTTCTTTTCCTGTTTCACGAAAGTGAAGAATTAATAATTAAAAAAATAATAAATACATTTTGTGACCCATATTGTTAAAATGTAAACCAGCAGATCGTTTAAATTATTATGACCAATTTTTGTTATTTCGAGCAGCTGCAAAATATGTATATAAATTGCTTAAAAGCTTCAAATTATTGTCAACACGCAAAGCTGTCAACATAAGCTGCTTTTGTAAAAATAATACAAAGAATACGAGTATATATTAACTCTTCTCCAGGAGAATTGCATGTGTCAAGTGTTTCGTTGTCAGAACTTAAAAGGAGTGAAGCCACAAACGTTGTTTTTTTTTCTAAAAATAGTTTGCGAAGAAATAATTGAAATACAGCACAGTCGTTCTCCCTGGAACTTTTTTAAGTTCCAGCATAGATATGAATTAGAAGCAGAATATGCAAGGAAATTATTTGGACAATGTTATTGTTGTATACCCGTACTTTACATCTCCTTAGGACCTGAAATTTAATAATTAATATCCTAGTTTATCGTTTTACCCCTTCGGAAAAAGCATAGACCATTACATACCGTATAAAATGGAGATGGTGCAAGAATATCTAAAAATTGCGCATATATTCCCTCTTGGCCAATAGGCAGTGCATTAGTCTAGTAGACGGAGGTTCGCAGGTTGAATTCCTGTAAGAGACTCTGGCTATTTCTGCAGTGAAAAAAATATATATAAAAATATATGGGCCGATATAACTCCAGTCCATCGAAAAAGCGAAGAAAGTTGGGAAAAGCGTTGATCTAAAATTCTTCATGGTGTATATAACAAGCCGACTATAAATGATCCAGTTACAGACCATTGAGTGTCACATAATCTAAACTTCTATATCAAATTAAAATCAACGGACTGCATCTTTGTTAAACTTTTAAGTTTCTGTTTTTAACACAATCAATCTTGAGTCGCTTATTATAAATAACAAAATATTGTAGGTTTTAAATCCGTTTTCAACCGCTCTTCAGCATTTAGATCTTTCATGTTCCCATTTATATTTATGCGCCACATTTGTGGCACTGTTAAAATAATCATTATTGTGGTGTCTGAAAGTTTATGTACGAGGGTAGTTTGTTTAATTGGTTTTTGTAATAACGCAAGATAACAGCATATACAACCATATTATACAAGTATATGCTTGTATATAGTGTCTTGCAAGTGGCATTTGAATTTGTTAAGAAAAAGTACCTTTTTGAATAAGGACCTTTTTAGAGAGACTACATTCTTAGAAAAAGGTACTATTTTAACAAAAGTAATTTTTTAACATAAATATTTTCGTCAATTAAGTACTTTTTTTTAGCATAAATTAATTTTCGCTAAATACTTTAGAATTCTTTAAAAAGGTTGCTTTTAACGAAAATTGCTTCTTCAGAAAAATTTAATTTAAAAAAAAATGCAGCTTCGTAATTTTTTTTTAACAAATACTTTTCTTTAATTACTATTGAGTTTTTAGAAAAAATGTTTTGTTAAAAGTACATACGAGGTGTGTTCACTAAGTATCGCGAATTTTGAATTTTCGCGGGTTACGTACATTCGAATTTTAATTTTTTTGTGGCATTATTTTGGTACTCAGAAATTCAACACTCAGCCTAGACTGCAAACTTTCGATATACAAGTCGCTTTTGAAGCCCATATGGTGCTATGGAATTCAGCTACCAACGAAGGCAAAACAAAATTTTATGTTTGATAACATCGGCTCCATCGCGATTTAAATATGCCACTAGTGACTGAAGAAATTGCAAAATACGCAGGCAAATATTTAACAAAACTCGTGTCACACCCTAATCCGCTCGCTCGTAATATCTTGAACTTTACTGGACATAAAAAAGAGGGTCACAAGGGCTCTTATTCTCAACACTCCAGATGGGACTACTTGAAAATACTTTTATCTTTTTTTTCCTTTTTGATTATCACTACTTATGTATTATTTATAACTATCACTAAGTTTATGTCCGACACTGGACGGGCCTAATAATTATATTTAGATTTAAGATTTGATTACTTAAAAAAATAATTAAAAAAAAAAAAATTATTTTGGTACTCTTGTCTCTCACTTATGCCGACAATTTCGGCCATTTTGAAAGTTCAGTTAATTGTTGACAGCTGCTTTGCTTGCACGTGTTTTGGCTCGTCTTCGCGCCAAAAATAAAAAAACACCCAAATTAATTTCCTAGTAAGGCTTAAGTTCAGTAATTTCAATTCTTATTGAATGAAATATTTTTATTATTTAATGTGAGTTTCTAAAGAGGAGAAGAAAAATTAAATTAGACTTTATTACATGTACTTGTACTCGTATGTACCGACGGTACATTGAATAAGTAAAATAATTAATGTGATGATTGTAAAAGATAAGCATGAATAGTTAAACATACTTAGGTAGAGTGATATAACTTCGTGCTAACCTGAATAGAAAATTAAAAAAACGGATAAACAGAAAATGAATAGTGATACTTACAAATGTATTTACTAAAGCTAAATCAATAATTGTATACACAATATAATAATTTCTCATAATCCATTTCATTGAAAATTTGTGATAAATAGCTGACGTTAATAACACTCTCTACTTCTATTTCCTCCAGCTATTAAAGTCTAATTTAATTTTTCTTCTCTTCTTTAGAAACTCATATTAATTAATGAAAATATTTCATTCAACAAGAATTGAAATTACTGAACTTAAGCTTGGCTAAGGAAATTATTTCTGATTAAAATTCACTATAGTTCAACAAAAAATTCAAAATTGTCTCACCAAAAGCAACCAAAACTAGAAAAGTAGACAAAAATCGAAAAAAAGTTTTTTTTTTTAAGAGAAGTAACACTCAGGCAATGAATGCCTACTACTATTACTAGGTGTTACCATCTTTAGGAAAGGGATAGTGATAGAGAAGACAGATGGTGAAGGAAGAAATAGAGGAAAGCTTCATTCTTTTACAACTCTGCTTATTGCACATTTTTTTAATAATGCACTGTTGGCAGCGCCTCTGGTGTTAAATGAGGCGTATTAAATTTTTGAAGCTGTGATTAGTAGCCGTTTTATTGGTTATTTTACTTCCCCGATGATTCTGCTACACAACGAAGGAGGGCGCTCTGATGTTACATTAGGGTTAGTATCTGCTGAAGTCGGTATAATTCAGTGACCAGGTAAGAAATTTGATTATATAAGGCAATTTTCGTATTAAATATGTAGTGTCCGTACGGAACCCTTCGTGTGCGAATCAAAGTCGCACTTTACTGAATGTGTTTTTTATACAACGCTCACTTTTTGAGGAAAAGCACTTTGGTAGAAAAAGTACATTTTGAAAGAGGAGTGGCTTTATATAAATCGCAACTCTTTAAGCAAAAACTAACTTTGGAGAAATAGTACCTTTATTACAAAAAGTACTTTTTGCAACAAAACACATTTTTCAGTTATAATAATTTTTTAAGAATAGTACTGTCTTTTAATAAAAACCATTTTGACAAATACTTTAATAAAACGTTAGTTTTTAAGGAAATAAAAAAAACCTTTATAGAAAAAGTACTTAATCGAAAAAAAACCGTCTTACCAAAAGTACCTCTACTTTCTGCGAAAAGGTATGTTTTCAGAAAAAGTACTTTTTAACTTTAAAAACATATACCGCTTTAGAAATCATACTTTTTCAGAAGAAGTTTTTTTTATGTAGTGTGCTATTTTAGAAAAAGTACTTTATTCGAAAAAATTATTTTTAAGAAAAATTTTTTTGTGGGATTAATAAAGATTTTTTTTATAAGAGAAGTAACACACTTAAGCAATGAATTCCTGATACTATCACTAGGTCTTACTTACGTTAAGGAAAGAGATAGTGATAGAGAAGAGAGGTTGTGAAGGAGGTAAACTTCATTCGTAAGGCACAGTTGCAGCGCCTCTGGTGTCAACAAGGTGTATTAAGTCTTCGCAGCTGTGCTTAGTAGCCATTTTTGTGCTTATTTTACTTCGCCGATGATTTTGACGAAGAAAGGCGCTCTGAAGCCGGTGATTTTATTAAAAAGTGTTCTCTTTTTAATGATAATTCATAATTATATTTTGCATAAGTGTATGTATATTATCCTGCGACGATTTATTGCAGGTTTTGAACCGAATCCACTCTAAACAAGTAGATTGAAAAAAGGTATTTCTTACTTAAAAGAGCTTTAGAACATGACTTGATCATAAGATCTGGCATGTTACTGAGTTTCAAAACAACCCTCGCACATTTGAATATAGCAATGAAATGAAAAAAAATGATTTGATTGACATTTCAATTAAGAAATTAGTCACTTTAGTTCGTATTCTTTTTTATTCTCTCTTGCTCTCTGATCAGTTTCTTAAACTTCAATGTCTTTGCTGTAATAACTAATACAAAGTGCATAGAAGGGTAAAGAGTTATAAAAAGGAAAGCAAAACAAAAAATTGCTGCATTTATTTACAAATTGTCACTGTGACACGACACAGGCAAACATTGTGGTGATTGACTATGAAAAATGTGATGAAGTCAGTTGACCTTCAGCAAAGATGAATGGCTATTGATAAGGTGCCATATTGTAGCTGATGTCGTAAATAAATAATGTTGCCTTATGGTGCGCGGTTTGAAGTCATAAAAATAAAATAATAAGTTAAAAGGTTGGGTATTTATTTAGTTGGCTTATTTTTATATTATATAATTTTTTTTCGATCAATTAATCGTGATTAATTAATGAGTAACAATTAAACTGAACAAACGAATAAAAATAAATAATTGAAAATAAATACAGAAAATAAAAAAAAGTGAAATGATTACACAGATAAAGAGATTTCAGTCAACAACTTCTGCAATAATTAAACTGTTGCTTGAGGTGTGTAAAAATTAAAACTGGTTGAGGTAAATTTGCTTTGTTGGGAGATAAATACAAACAATACAAGGTATATTAAGACCAATTAAAAAAAAAACTTAATTGATATTAAATATCTTTGATGTATAAAGTTTTGTCAGTTATTGCATAAACGGCGCCCTTAATGTTATTGAAAATTATTTGAATATGGATACTTCGATTATCTTCTTGTCTTTATCTTGGTTTAAATGTGTTTGTATCTTCTTCTACTCTATTTGCCCAAGAAGAAGTTATAATAATTAATCATTTGAGAGGTTGGTTTTCTTCTTTTCTTTTTCAAAAGATGCTGATTTGCACTTACGAGTATTTCCTCCCTCATAGAAATATATTTGTTTTACTGGTAAACAAATTATAATTTTAGGGTTGTTTTGCTTGAAAACGTATGTTCGAGTATGTATAACGAGAAACTTATTTGACAGCAATCAATCATTGTCTGCAACAAAATACTGAGCATTATTTCAAAATGGCTTTATTAAGATGTGTTAGGGGTAGTTTTTCAACGAAAAATCTCATGGAAATCAATCATTTTGACGAGTTGATAAACTTATAAAATGGCGTTTGTACTAATTGATTTTTTTTCTTTACGCCTATCATGGGAGGTTTTTGTAATTTTTAGAATAAGTCTGTCATTAGGAGGGAAAGAATAAACTATTACGCTAAATTGTTTTGTGAGCCTGATTCTTCTGGCATGCGGAGGATTTTGAAGAGGTCTAATGCACTGAAGGTGATGTGACTTAAATCTTATCAACAAATTCTCTGACCGTGTTTAGGGTCCGTTCGAGCTTCTGATGGGGGTTTATGCATGTCATGTTTTAATTGTGTTGGGAAACTCGAGCTGTTGGAGGCATTTAATAAGGTGGCATTCAGGTCAATGCAATTTCTTAAGCTTGTTTATCTTTTTATTTCTGACAAAATTTTACAATTAATTAATACTATTTCAACAACGGCTATAGTTGATGAGGCATGGAACATGACTAGATTCGTATCTATTCATAGATATGAATTTAAAAAATTTATTATTCGACAAGCCCATCCCAACCAAAATTTATTTGCTGGTGGTTAAACATTGTCTATTGAGTTGTGACTATCCTTTAAAGGATTTTAATGAAATTTGATATATTTCTACAAATAGTTAGAATCTTCCATTGAAGTGAGATCATTATTGTGGAAAAAAATTAATTTTTTGTATTCAGGATATATGAAAGGTTTTGTTGCCCTTATACCGATTATTTTTCACTTGTGTTATAAATACATGCAGGGTTTTACTGGAGTCGTATCATCAAGTTGGAATAAAATAATTTTTTTTTCACTAAGGATATAACGAGGCTGGTTATGTCGTCATTTGCATGAGCGAAATGAAAAGTACCAGAAAGTTTAGCTGAGCAATTCTAGACATAATTATAACCGTTTGTTTGCTGTCACATCAATAAATTGTTTAATTTCTGCATTAATATTAGGGCCCTGATTATTTAAAATCAACTTCAGACAATTCTGTGGCAATAAGGTAAAAGTGCTTAAGTCATATTTGACTGTTTTGCAGAAGAGCACTTTTAAGCGTTCAAGTCGATTTTCAGAAATTTATTGCTTTACAGTTAAATTGGGAATTTATCTGTTAAACTTTATTTATTTTTAGCAAACATCCTACTACACACGGTAAATAACACATTCAAGTTGAAATATACCTAAATTAGGCTATTATTCCAAATGAGATTAGAAGTCTAAAAAATATAAGCCGCAAATCATTTTGCTATAACTTCTGGAAAAATCGCAAAATTAATTGAGATTTTTCTCAGTGGTACTTTCACATATGCAGATTACGGAGTTACCATTATCTCAAAATCAGCTTATCTCGACTTAAGTACTTTTTCCTTTTCGCCACAGAATTATTATATGAAAACATATTGCGAGTTTTTAATATAACTTCTTTCTATTCCAATATAAATATGTACTTAAATTATAAAACTTCTGCTTTTCAAATAAATCCAGACCATCACCATTTAAAGATTTTTCAAAACACATACTCCCACAGATGTGAAAGTATTAATAACACTGTGCTCGAATACGAAAATTGTTTTTTCGTAATAAGCCGAGGACCCAGTGGGTAAACCTAATTCAAGTACGCTGAATCCAATGGTTGCTAACAGCTTCTTTTTGATAGCTTTTGATAAGAATTAGAGCTGTGCCAAATCGTTCATTTAAGTCACCGCTCATTTTCGTTCATTTTCTAAGTAAGAACGAGTTCGTTCATTTCGTTCATTCGCTCTTTTCAAGAAATACAACGAAATGAAAACAAACAAGCAGTTGATTCAGTCAATACAAAAGGACAAATGCAGTATGTATGCTACGAATTGTTTAGCAAAACACTCAAAACAAAGAACAGAAAATATAAGAAACACAAAGAAAAAATTAATAATAATATATAATATATTCTAAACCCTTAAGAAATATTAATGGCAATTTAATTAATTTTATAATACACGCACAGTTACTAAAAGCAAGCGAAAGGCTAATGAAAACGAGAAAATTACAAAAAATTTCACATGAACAAAGAAAAAAAAACCAAGTGGTCGTTCATTTCATTCAATTGTACTTTTTATCAGTACTGCTGAGCGAAAACAGCTCATTAAAGTAACCGGCTCACTTCGTTCATTTGACTGATTCGTTTAATTGTACTTGTACGTTCATGAACGACACAGCTCTACCGAGAATACTTTTTGGAAAAAAAGAAATTGGAAGTTTTTTTTTCGTAAAAAATGGTATTTTTTAATTGGAACAATTTTTAAATAATTTATTTTGCAATATTTTTTCAACAATTTCTTTAGGAAGCACCTTCATCCATAATATGTTTTTTAACCAATAAAAAATTAATGAATGGTAGAAAACTGGGAAAAAATCAAATTTTTAGGGGTTTTAACCCCTAAGTTTTCGGTCTTAATTATTTTTTAAACAAGAGTTAACTTAAAAAAATGGTGAGCAGCATTTGATTCAGAGTACTCGAATTAGGTTTACCCACCAGTTCCCCCCGCTTGTTACATTTCTGAACTAGCACAGTGTAATTATTTCAATTTAGTTTGTTGAATGTGCTCGCTAATCGATACAAGTGCTCTGCTACACTACTGCCCACGTTATTAAATTTGATTTAAATGATGCAGAGGACTGACTACAAATCAACTTTTGTTTGTTTTTAAAGTCTGATTGCAAGTAGAAGACGGTTGTTCTTGGCTTGTTGCCTCAGATGTCTCACTGAACGTCGTCGCATGATATTGGAAATTGTTGTATGTATTTTAATATATACTCGTATGTTGGCAAAAGTGCTCATTCAAACTTCAAAACAAAAACTATAAAATCTTCAAATGTTGAGGTTTCATTTGCAATACAACAATATTTTATTTATACGTTTTAACCCCAAACGACAAGAAATTTATATTAATTTATTGCAGTTCATATGACAGAAAGTATTAAGTACGAAAGACTGGCAGGCAAACGATTTCATTAATTTGTTTTGAGTGAATATTACTAAAGCAGTGGAGACAAGCTGTAAGATACGAGATTGTATGTACATATCGAGCCGTAATAGCCAAAAAAGCTTAACGAACACAAAGTTTTTTTACTTCGATTTTTTCAGGAAAATCAATTATTTGGCATCGCAAATAATCAATTTTGGTCAAAAAATGAAGTGCGAAAATTATGTCGCTTAAGCTTTTTTGGCGGTTATGGCACGATATGTAATCGTTTGTATTTTCGTCTAAGTTATTAAAAATATGTATATTTATGTACATACTATTTATATGCAATGAAATAAATTTCTTAATGGATGTATGACAAAAAATTGGCTATATCAAACTTTACTTTACTTTACTTTATGGTAGATATAACGAAAAAACTAAAAAGGCGACCCCTATGTTCGCCAAAAAAAAATTTTTTTTTAAATGTTCTTGGAACAATACTTACTAATAATACTACTCGCTGGTGTACGGAGAACATTTTTTTCTGATACCGTCTAATGTCCATCCATATGCAGATCAGTTGGTTGGCCCAGTCCACTTGGAATTTATAAAAACTTTGCTTTATAATGGTATAATTACGAATTACTGAAATCGTATAGTGCTGTTGCGTGTCAGCTGACAAAATCCTTAACATTTAATAAGCATGTTGATACTTATTGAAAATGTGTTGGCAACTTTTGCTACGTAAAAATCTACAGAAAATATATTTGTACGTAGCAAACGTCAACTTCTGGCTGACATACATACACACACACACGTATAAACTAAAGTAACAAACAGCTGACACTTTCACTGGCAGCCTCACGTTTTTGCTAACTAACATCCAGACTTAAACGATACGACAACTTCAATAGTAAGACGATACGATTTGACTAACGAAGCCATAAGATTTTTTAATTATAGTTTTTTTATGTACACTTTTTCCAAAAGTACTTTTCTCAAAAGCACCAATTTTTAAAAGGTACTCTTTTCTAAATATACGTCCCTAGAAGAGCAAATTTTCCAAAGTGTACTTTTTTCAAATGTAGTTTTTCAGCACATACGAGTATGTATTTTTTAAAATATGATATTTTTTACGATGCACTTTTTAAAACAGCCACTTCTCAAAGGTATTTTATACAAAAGGTACTATTTTCAAAAGGTGATCTGAAGCTTGAAAAACGATTCTTGAAAATCGATTTTTTTTTCAAAGAAATTTTTTTTACAAACGGTACTTTATTGCAAGAAACTTTTTTTAAAAAAGTAACGAGGGGGGTAATTAAATCCGTGTCTTTTTTAATTTCCCTCCTCTTGTCAACAGTGTCAGTTTAATCCTGTCTAAATTTTAACAAGTTGAGTGATTTAGTTTATATTTGGCAGCCGTTGATAGCAGAATATCTCGCATTTTGAGAAGAAAATGGCAAAAGTGAATTTTGTGCTCTCATTAAGCATTATTTTTGAGGAAAAAAAACATCACTCAAACCAAGGCTAAAGGCCATTTTCACAACGATACAAAAGTAAACGATAAAAAAGTAAAGAATTTAAAGTCAGTATTTTGTATTGAAATACTAGTTTTAAAACTCTTAAAGTATACTTTTAATCGTTGTGAAAATGGCCTTAAGCTTGATAAATACATAGCGACTCTTCACCATCAATTTCAATTGTAAAAAAGTGGTTTACTGAATTTCGTTGTAGCCGTTGCTCCCTCATCCGCCCGACTCACCAGATTTAGCTTCAAACTTCGACTATTTCTTGTTACCTAACTTGAAAAAATGGCCCGGCGGAGAAATATTTGACTCCAACGATGAATCATCTCACAAACAAATACCTATTTTCATGACCTCGACACATGATATTTTTCGGAAGCGATAAAAAATTTGAGAAACCTTGGACTAAGTGTATAGAACTCAAAGGAGACGATGTTGAAAAATAAAATAACTTTTTGTATAAAATCTTATGTTTCTTCAAAAAATCAATGACACACCTGCGTACATTTGATACAAGTGTTTTTTGAGAAAGGTATTTTTGAAAAGTACCTTTTTCAAGAAGAACTTTTCTTTTAAAGTACTTTTTGTAGTTTCTAGTTTAAAATAAAAAAAATTTCAAACAGAATTTCCGTCCCTGGAATAGGTCCTTTTTTTAAAGAAACTTTTTTTTCTATATCTAATTTTATCAATTTACGCAATGTACTTTTTAAAATACCAAATTTTTTAAAGGAGTTTACTATTTTTGAAAAGCTTTTTGAAGGTACTTTTTTCAAAAGAATACTTTTTTTCAAAGATGCTATTTCAGAAGATGCTTTTTTCAAAGAAGTGATTTTTCAAAAAGTTACGTTTTTCAAAAAAGTACATTTGCCAAACGGATGTTTTTGTTTAAAAAGTAACTTTTTTCACCAAGTTACTTTTTTCAATAAGTTACTCTTTTTAATAGTTACTTTCTTCAAAAAAGTACTTTTTCAAGAAGGTACTTTTTTCTAAAAAGTACTTTTTCCAAAAAGGTACTTTTTTCAAAAAGGTACTTTTTTCAAAAAGGTAATTTTTTCAAAAAGGTACTTTTTCCAAAAAGGTACTTTCTCCAATAAGGTACTTTTTCCAAAAAGGTACTTTATTCAAAAAGGTACTTTTTCCAAAAAGCCCATTTTTCAAGAGTTACTTTCTTCGAAAAAGTACTTTTTCCAAAGAGTTACTTTTTTCAAAAATACTTTTTTCAAGTACAATTTTTTTCCCAAAGGTAGATTTTTATCTTCTTTAATGTAAAGTTGCAGATACGAGTATATAGAAATGGTACTAATGTAATGTTGTTGCACCAACAACACCACCAACGTTGTTGCTGCAGTGCTTGGAATATGCATTCATTCATTTTCTCATTCCTTAACTTACATACACGAGCTGTTAAGTCAACCAGACGCCAAATTGTAAATAAATAAATAATTTTTATTTTCCTAGTGCTCATGGTTTAAATTACAATTCGCTTTCAATCCTGTTGGCATCTAGACTATTTTCAATTTCTATGTACCATGATGCGTAAATTGTCATTTTTAGTTTTAATACGATAAAAGTTATTTTTTTTCCTCTGTAACCTTGGCGCGTTAGACTCATTTGAAAGCTTGTTTGTTTGTATTTTTCTTATGGCATCTGTTAAAGTAGGAAGTTCGAGGCACAATCGTACCCATTTGAGTAACAAAGACGAGTAGATGTGGGGTAAAAAATAAATTTCTGACACCACTTAAGTAAAATAATTTGCCTGCGTTGTTGTTGTTGCTGCAAGTGTTTTGCATGTATAGATGTGTGTGTAAGAGTGTGTGTGTGTGCTTGTTTTAAACTACTGCAGCCTCTTCTGTCAAAATTTGATTTACAGTTTTAATTTTAAGTTAAAAACCTGTCAAAAATAAATCATTCAATCGTTTCAAATTTTTTGTCAGCAAACACTGTTGGCTGCTGCTGCTACTACATACATAGTACTTCCAAGGCAGATTGCTTGCTGCCTTTGTTGCTCTCAATATTGCCATAGTATGTGTGTGTGTGTGTGTGTTTTGTTGCTAAGACCGCGCGTAATTTTTCTTTCATATCTAAATACTTTTGCTGTTGATTTGTGTCGTATACTTTGCGTACTTACTCGTATGTAGTTTGAGTTTATTTTACTTTAAATCTGCCCATATTATTTTATATTTACTTAATTCAGTTTTGAATCGGGTTTTCATTCAATCTGCCGGTCTCTGCTATCATCTTAGAGCTGCAAGCTCTGTTGGGATATTGTTATACTTTTGGCGCAGCAAATGTGGAGCAAATGTGTCACTTGATGTTTGCCAAGTGATTTTTTTTTGTTGCATTTTGTATTATTTGTTTATATAATTTGTTCAAAGGAGTTTTATTAGAAATATGCATAAGTATTTACATATTTATGTGTATGTTTTATTGAGTAAGTATGTATGTCTTTTATTAAATAGAATTTACCATAAGTCGCTACAATACAAATTGTTCAGAGTAGTTTGAAGTTTCTTCTTCTTTTGAGAAAATGTAACTTCAGAGTATGTACGAGTATGTATGTATTTTTATTTCGATAATACGTTTCTTACTAAAAAAGGTTTCAAATCGCGATAGTAGAATAAACTGAAAATATACAATGGATATTTTTTAGGAAATGTTAATTTTTATTGTTCCGTGCAGCAAAAGGAGTACCGTTAGAACTACGGAACTGAAATATTGGCAGAATATGTAAAATTTTGGCCGCTACAACAAATATTTTTTTTACACTGCTATTTAATTATTGTATCTTCAATACTGAACTGACAATAAGTATCCAAATCTCAAGTCTAAAGCACAGAGGAGACCAGCGTTGTAGAAAGTGACTTAAGAAAAAAGCTCAAATCATCTGATTTGATCACTGTTAAAAAGGGACAAATATAGTGTGTTTGTTATTGAATATTTTTAGTACAATAATCAAAACAAACAGCAGAAAATGTATACTTAGTGAAATGAACAATTGAACATTTTTACAAAATTAAATGAAAGATTTTGCAGTGTTGAACTAAATAAAACAATGTGTAAAACATTATTAGTATTATAAAAGCAATTAAAATTAGTTTCCAAATGCTTACAAACTCAATTTTAAAAATTTTCCTTCAAAAATATTAATTTTTAACTTCAACTTGCGAAAAGCAAACAACGAATGAGACCACAAAGCATAAATTGAAAATACATTTGAGCACATGAACATTTTCACAAAATTAAATGGAGGAATTTGTGGTAATGAATTAAAAATCCAAATGCGAAAAGGATTATTAGTATTAATAAAGTGATTGAAATTTGTTTTCAAATGATTAGAGACTTTGTTTTAAGCATTTTCGTTCGCAAATATTAATTTTAACCATTTAATTACAAAAACTAGGATGCGAATGAGACCACAAGGAATAAAACGTAATTACTTTAAAATAATACCACGCGAAAAAAAAAGTAAAGAGGATTTGATGACTGTGTGAGCGAGACCTCTAAAAACACCACAAAATCACAATTACCTTCCGTCTTACTTTGTGCTCGTGACACCTCTGGTCTCCTCTGTGGTCTAAAAGCCCTTTTCACAATGTACAATTGGAAGGTAACAGGGACTTTAACAGCAAGTTTTGTATGAAGAACTTCCAGTTAAAGTTCACCTTTACTATTAATCATACATTGTGAAAAGGGACCTAAATGAGATGCTGCAATTATTTACTAGTACAGGGTTGGAACCTTTATAAAAACACCCCCCTTCTACATTTCGATTCGAATCGAAATTTTTTCTGTTAGACAACTTTGGTATTGTGCGTTCCGTTCTTCGATTTCCTCTTTCGATTCGACAATAATAAATTTCGAAGAAATCTATTATTCGACATATTGTCCTAATCACACCACAAGTGAATTTTTTTTTTTGGTGGTGGTTAAGCGATGTCTATATGCATTTCATTGTTGCTTAAACAAATCGTCAGTATACTTCAACCACAAAAAAATAAGAGGTTTGTGACTGTTCAAAATGTGTGGTTGAAGTCTACTGGCGGCAATGGAATGCATATAGACATCGCTTAACCAGCAGCAAATAAATTTTCACTTGTAACTACGGTTTTGTAAGTTGTTATTTTAGGGACGAAGCGTTTTCAGTTTTTGTTTATTTAGCTTCAAAAAGTAATTAAACCAAAAATAAATGTAAGTAAGGTATGAAAAAGAAGATTTAATTAATGAACTACATAATGTGTTTTGCTTCAGAAACGCTGAAAATGAAAAATTAAAAAATTAAAAAAATTCCAAAACGAAAAAATCACCAAAAAGCGAAAAAATCGCCAAAAAGCGACAAGAATAAAAAAATCTCTAAAAGAAAATAAATTGTTAAAAACATAAAAAATTGCCAAAACGAAACAAAACGCCAAAACTAAAAATAAATGCTAAAAAGCAAAAAAAAATACTTTACCGGGTACTTACAATTTTTAAAAAAATTCTACATCTGCTAATACGAGTATATTCTATTATATAGGCTAAAATTCGTGTTGTCGTATTAAATGTGAGCTTTCGTGTGGAACCTATCGTGTGCGAGTCAAAGTCGCACTTTGCTGATATTATTTTTACTTTTTTTATTTAAATATTTGTGGATACAATTAGATAAACCAAACTTTTTTTTTAACCTAATCTCACGAAGAGATTTTTTTTGTGACACACTTTCACATCTTTTCTCGTGTGACAACTGAAGGATCTGAAGTTGCATTCTTTTAAAATTCAAATCGTTCAAGAACTGAAAGAAAGTGACTTTGATTTACGTAAAAATTTTTGTGAAACGATGTTGGAGCGTTTTCGCACTGTAAATCCCATTTTTTGGAGCGACGAGGCTCCTTTTCATTTAAACGGCCACATCAACAAGCAAAACTGCCGTTACTGGTCTCCAAGAATCTGTAAGCCCCAGGGCAATTGTTTGTTGTGCCTTATCATGAGATAATTGGACCAATTTTTCGATAATTCTCGAGGCCAGGCGACGAATGTCAACGGTGCAAATTATCAACGCAAAACCAAACCTGCGAGCTCATCCATAGTACTCTTCATAAACGTGGTTTCAACAGGATGGGGCGACTACACACACAGCGAGAGCTTCGATGAATTTGCTTCGGGAAAATTTCCCCCAAAAACTGATCAGTAGCCTTGGGGACATCCCATGGCCACCGAGGTCGCCCGATCTAACTCCCATGGATTTTTTTTATGGGACTACCTCAAAGAGAGGGTTTATAATGACAATCCTTAATCTCATGTTTCTTTAAAGGAAAATATTCGCCGAGAAATCAGCTCAATTGAACCAAGTTTACTGCAGTTTCGTGTGGCGCAGAACACAAGTCTCCATTTTGAACAGTGTGTTCAACTCAACGGAAGATGTCTTCCTACATACTCTTTAAAAAATAAAATCCGTATTTCCATTCTATCGTTCAATGCTCTTAATAAAACTTTGTATCAATTACTACGTTTTTTATTTAAGTTTGAAAATATAAATCTGCTACCAGACACCCTGTACACGAATACATTTCTCTCGGTGGACAGCACTATTTTAGATATATCCATACAAAAATTATTGCGAATTTTCAATATTAAATTTTTTAGTTTTGTTCAAAAAGGGAACAATTTCCCATTGTGTAGTGAAACTATTTTTATGAATTACAATTTTTTTTTTGGTATGCAAAGTTTAGAAATCGCACACACTTTCGATTTAGTAGGGCCTTGATTACACCCCGTATGATTCCGATTAAGTTCTCTTTATTGATAATCTACTCGTATATTTGTTTGATTTCTTCTAGCCAGTAGCCTTGTTTGTCTATTCTCTTGAATTGTCAGTTGGCGGCTCCTGGCATTTCCACTTCATCATCATTCTTGCTGTCGTTTGTTATCTTTTGCCTTAGCCTGTCAATGTCGCATTTGTTGTCACTTGTCGTTGTCATTTGTTTGTATTAAATATTTTAGATTTTATCTTTCGTTTTTTTTTATTCACATGATAGATGAGTGGGTTTATAATAAGTTATGTTATTATAAGTTTTTTTAATTTAAACATAGGGAAATAATCTTAAAAGTAATAAAACAATAATCACAAATAAATATGAACACATTTTTCAAAAGATTTATGAATTGATGCGTCTTTGCAATGAATTTTCTTTAAACAAATATACAAGTGCTTCGGCACGAAAAGCATATGAAATTTTGAGTCCATTATTTTATCTCACAAACGTCAGCAGAATGATGACACTATATTGAACAACATAATTTATTTCAAAGTTTTTTTTTCTTTGTTTGTGCATACATATGTATTTAGATTTTTTCTACAAAGTGTTATAACATACTGTGAGAATTTAGTGGGATCTGCCCCTTTTAAGCTAAAAGTTTTTCTGATAAAAGTACCTTTTGGAATCAAAACTCGATTCTAGTGTCCGTGCTGACCGGAAACTGTATCATAGACAGGCTAAGGCCGAATACAATGACTTTTGTCGTAGCTGCCAAGACATTGATGAAGAGAAAAGTTTAGAACTTTTTCTCTGTCTAGCAAGGAAGTGAATGGCCACCAGGGGCGCTCTTTAGTTTAGGGAACTGTCACACGTTGCTAAAGCTGAATTGCAACGTGTTAGTAGCTTTATATTGAGCCCTGGTTGATTCGACGATGAGGACTCTGTTTAAGCGGAGTCTCCTTGGTATAACAATGGACCAGAAGAATCTAATGCTGAGTACACATCTGGCATTTATTGTGTTGTTATTTTGTGGTGTCATTTTCAAGATGTGAGCAAAGCCATTCACATTATTTTTTTTATATGGAAAGCAACGCCGCACAACGAAAAATATCGCAAATGACAAACGTTGCCACTAGTATACACTATTACGAATGTCACAAAATGCCATAGTGTGTACTCGACATAAGTGAGACTTGGACTGACTGCCACCCTAACCTAACCGAATGGAATACCATGGCATGACTTGCTTTCACGTGGTGTTCCATTGTCTTCAAGACGAAATATCTTAAAGCTCTTGACCAGGTGCCGTATTATGACCATAAAATCTGTATCAATATTCAGTTACGGCTGCTATTGGTGAACTGTTATGCCAAGGAAGTATTTGTGCAACAACATTTTTTGCGTATTAGGAAGTATTTATTATTTATCACATACTCCTACAACAGTTGGGTACTCCGTGGGTTCAATTGCTAAAGGCCGTGATACACTATCATACAAAGTCGTGCAATCTACAAAAAAATACAACCCTGGTATGATGGAGTTTATGAAAATTTTCAAAAGACAATAACAATTCATCACATCAGGGTTGTACTTTTTCGTAGATCGCACGACTTTGTATGATAGTGAGTCATGGCCTTAACAAACATTCATGTCTATTTCACTTCAATGAGTTCAGATTCACAGCGGTATTCATAAACGATTGTCAAAATTAATTTTGATTTAACATACGAAATTCGGTTTAACTTTAACAAATCATTCATGAATACTGGTGCTATAATTTATAATTAAATTTTGTAATATTAAAAACTTAAAATTTCAACTTTTTTTTTAGAGTATTTTGTTGGACATTAAAATTTTTTTTTGTAAATAAAATATTTTTCGGAACTTAGTTAAATGCAGCTGATAAAATTAAAGTAATGTTTAAAATTCATTAATAAAGAAAAATTTGATCATTAAAAAGTTCCCATTTCTTTTAGAAAATAAATGTTTCATTCACCATCCTCATCACTCCAATCTCACTTGCTCGTTCGTACAATTATAACATTCACTGAACACAATGAACCATAATTATTTTCTCTTAATGGCATGTTCAAATATCTTCTTTTTTTTAATTTCTTGTTCCAAGTTGTCCAAAAAAGAAACGAAATGAAACCAACAAAAATGGTAATAAATTTATGAAAATAGTGGTTGCCGTCTGCCATTCTTATAAGTCAATGTAATTTAATGCAATAAAATATTACTGATACCACACACCAAATGCAACCGAACACACACACACACACACTCACACTGACGCAAATTCACAAATACAAACACATAAGAACACGTAGACATAATTATTCACTCATTCACTGACGCATGCGAGGGTGATAGATATGATGTTATATTGAATATTGGTTAAAGGCGTTAGTTAATTTCTTAAATTATAAATTACAAAATTAACACAGAAATTACATTTTTATAAAATCAATTAAAATTTTATAACATCAATTAAAAAAATTAATTAAATTTCCACCACTACTAAATAAAGCTATATTAATTAAGTTCTTCCATTCAAACTAATTGAAGCAATTAAAAATTTAATTAAAACAATTAAATTCTTAATTGAATCAATTAAATTCTTAATTAAATCAATTAAATTCTTAATTACAAATATTAATTGGTGAACACTATTTTTGTAAAGTTAATAAATTTTTTCCACTGTATAGTTTAGTGAGCTTCAATGTGAGGAATTTTGGGACTTAAGCCTGTCTTCAACGGTAAACCCCGGTTAATTACGTCATGAAAAATTTCATAATTTTTGGGGTAATTATCCGGGAAAGGTATTAAAGCGAAGAGGTTTAATCTATATGTATAAAAAAAGTAACATTATTGAGTGACTGACTATCATTGCCCAGCCCAAACGACTATAGCTAGAGAGCTGAAATTTGATGTGAAGGTTCCCCTTACAATGCATAGATACACTATGAAAGAATTTTTGTTAACTCGAATGCGAAGGGGGTAAAAAGGCGTAGAAAAGGGTAAAATCGGTATCTTCATAGCTTGGAAACTACGATAGATAGACTCCAAATAACTCTGGTTGTTCTAAGAAATTTTTGGGTAAAGGTTTCCTGAGGATTTGCATTAGCAACAGTGAAATGAGCTTAGGATCCAGCTAAACCCCTCAGTAATCAATTTCTAAGTATTTTTAATAAAAAAATATTTTAATGAATAAGTAAAATAATAATTTGGGATTATTAGTGCGTTAACAAATGTTAAACTTAAATTGTAACAATTCCCATAAAAAAAAAACTTATTATTTCTGAAAGCATTTACACCCGCAGCAGGTGAGCCTCAGATATATTTTATTAGTTTTTGATAAAAATTCTGGATCTCCACATGCTGGTATTTGACAATGCCTTTATTCCTTTAAAATACTTCTTACTAATCTCAGTTGCTGTATATGGACAGTATTATAAAAATGTGTAACGTAGTTTTCTTTCTCAGCCGAGGTGAGTTTAGTTTATCCGGGTTCTTCAAGGGCCTGCTTTTTTTTGTGATCATGGCCGCCAGACTGTAGGTTCGTGTTTCTTAAGTAAAAGATGTTGTAAGCCGACGAAGTAAAACTTTTTCTGGTTGGTTGAAAGACAACACGCTATGATGAAAAATACGCTTCGGATATTGGCTGGTAAAACTAATACATACGATGAGATAAATTATTTGGCTCTCGATCGTGTAACTAGCGACAAGATAATTACTTCGACTCTTGTTCGTCTAACTAAAATATTTGTAAATAAGTCATGCAATACACGATGAGATAAATTCTTCAGCTCTGGAGATAAATTATTTGGCTATCGATCTTCTAACTACGACAAGACAATATAACCCGACAATATAAGTACTTCGGCTCTTGTTCGTATAACTAAAACATTTTTAAATTAGTGAAGCAATATGATACATTCTTCGGCTCTCGAGACAAATTATTCCGTTTTCGATCGCCTAAATAAGGTCAAACAATACAACTCGACAAAATCAGTATTTCGGCACTTGTTCGTTTAACTAAAATATTTGTACATAAGCCAAACAATAGAATGAAATAAATTCTTCCGCTTTCAATTGCATAACCATGAAAATATAATATTATCAAATAAAAAACCTATTTCGGCTCTTGCTCCGCTAGCTTTGGTAATGTAAATCAATCTAGAAGGAAAAATTGTATTCCGATTTCATGCGAAATTTGCGGCCAAACTCGGCCTTTTCATGCTAAATATAATGTGTACATAGTGAGTGACCTTGTTTCGCTTTACAACCCTCGTATATAAGCAATACACACTTAGCAAGAACATGAAACTCTGTGTGAAATATTACACAAATACAATCAGCAGCCATCAAAGGACATTATTGCTAGTCAAACTCTACACTACAACTAACATACCAGCAAAGCACTGCGAAGACGAGACAGCAACGACCGAAGCACATAAAGCTTAAGGACTACCAAAATAAAACTTATGCTATTTCCAAATAGCAAACGGCCAAAGAACAAGACGCAAGCGAACATTGCAAAGAACGGAAAAAAAAGCTTGCAGAAAATAATAATAATAAAATAACAAATAGAAAGTGTAAGACAAGTATGTACGACGAATATCATGAAGAAACATTTATTTATACTCCTACAAGGACTACAAAAACACTCGTATATTCGAACAAACTAAAACATGATAGTTTTATAGCTGAAATGCTGTCTGTATACAAGCGTCGTCCTTTAGGTTAGTTATAGCTAAAAGGACATAAATTAGTTTAAATCAAATAAAATGAGCATGAGGGCTGAGTAGAGAGAATTGCCAGGACATTAGATAACGTATGGCAGTTACACAATTTATTGGCATTGATGTACATTTGACGACTTTCTTTCTTTCCATATGCAGGTTTTTAACCAGAAGTAAGTGTGTATGTGCAAGCAAGGATATACTCGCCAATAAAATTTTATCAGTATATTTTTCTTTACATTTTGGAAGGAGGATATGGAAGAATTTATGTTTATTTCAAGATTTGGAGAAAACATTTTCACTAATGGCAAATAGAATTTGCTGCAGGTTCCATGCAGAGATTGGACTTGATTAATGGATTAAAGGTGATCCATAAGGTTGCTAATGCTCGGTAATAATAATAATAATATCCCAGATATGTGTTTAAATATATTTAGTGTATGTATGAGTGTAGCATATTTAAGCGGACCAGTATCCATTTTAAGCACAAAACTGAGTTCATATGCATTACATCAGCTTTCTTAGTGGTAAGGAAAGAAACAAGAGAATAATTACAGTGCTGGCCATTTAAGAAAAGTTTCTGGTTAGTCTGTGTCTAGTAAATCTAAGTTTGAGATGGTAATAAATCGACACATCATCATCATCATTCATATGTTAATTTTTTTCTCTTTTTAGTCTTGGCTGTACTTTAAAAGACTCCTAATTAACCAGACATCATAAATGTGCTGGGCCAAAGGCAATATATACAAGTATACACATCTTGAAATATGACAGAAAGGTATGAACAACTGGGGTTTATAATTTAATATGGTTTTCAATCAAAATTTTTTGCATGGTGATTTTACATTGGTATTTCTTCTGTGTGTATTCGTTTACAAGGTTAGGAACATACGAGCATTTAGGAACTCATGTTACTGCGTTTTAAAAATATATTCACGATCTACAAATTACTCGTAAATTACATTTACATCCCGAACTCTTGTCGTACTGAAATGAAATGATTTAATTCAATTGCTCTCAGCCTACGTTTCGGCATGATTAAAGTATTGATTACTGGTACTGAGGCGGTTCTACAACAAGACGATCTAATAGAGAAAAACACAAATGTTTGGTGAAAACTTTCTTTATTTTTCAACATAATCTGCGCTTTAAGGTCTATACTACTTCTCAAAGATATTCAAAAGCTTGGAAATCCTGCTGATAGTAAGAACTGTCTAGCTCCTATTCATTGTTGGAAAATATTTTACTACGAAGCCATTATTTTAATTTTGGAAATACAAAATTATCTGAAGCAGCTAATTTTGACGAATAAGGTGCGAGTATGAAGCCTTCCGCTCTGTATTTCATTGATTTTGACTATACGATTGCATATAACTGTAAATATTTTTAATTTGCAAAATCGGACATTTCGATGTCACGTGAGACATTGAAGAGCATTTTGTTATCAGTGCATCAAAAGTACATGCAAAAAGCTTATGAAATATTTAGTACAAACAATATAATTAAATTAAAAAAAATCTTGTAAAATATTTGTAATTGTAGTATATAGCATATATAGTTGGTCACGTGCAAAATTAAAAATAAAAATTTACATAAAAAATTTTTACATACTTTTAAATTATTTAAATTTAGGTCATTAAAAATGGCGAAAAAATAAAGAGTTTGGAATAAAGTTTGAAAAAACTATTAATAAAAATTATAGTTTAGACGAAAATGAAAAGTTATAGCGCAGTTGCATTTTTTTATTTATTTATTTATTTTTTTTACTGGGGTCAAGAAGTAAAAGCAGCTGGAACGGCCTATTTCTTAAAAAGTGTGTTTGGTATTCCTGATACTATTTAAATTTAATCTTTTCTTTTGTTATTTCGTCGGCTGGTTATTGGTTTGCTGCAGTCATAATGTATTTTGTATATACTGTGCCGCAAACCAATAACCAACCGACGATTTGTTGAGCTTATTACTTGTTTAGATGAAAGTTTAACATAATAATTCTATTTGTTCTAAGATATTTTTGGGTAAAGGCTCCCTGATGATCTGCATTAGCAACAGTGAAATGAGCATAGGATCCAGCTAAACCCCTCAATAATCAATTGCAATATATTCTTAATAAAAAAAATATATTTTACTGAATAAGTAAAATAATAATTTGGGATTATTAGTGCGTTAAACTTAAAAAACGCTAATTAATTTTTTTTTATTTTATTATTATTATTCTATTTATTAATTCAAACTACATAATTTTTTATTTGTAAGTGTGTTTTTATTACGTTGAATACTTCTGTTAATTTGAAAACATTTTTACTAAGCCTGTTTATTTATAATTTCGTAAAAAGAGGAACAGAAACAATATAAACATCATGATGGAAAAAATATCACGTGCGACATGACTTGACATGTCCCGCGTGAAATTAAATTACAGTAATATAAATAATTTTTAAGTACACATCAGTTCACAATATTTAAAAATTAGTCACATTTGAAGCGTTTTAATTGTTGGTGGCAAAAACATCTTCTGTTTTTGTCACATGCGAATTTTTCATTTTGACTTTTTTCACTTTCAATGTGTACGCTGGTCACGTTCAACATCATGGAAATGCCCATATGGTTGTCTGGGTATTTGATTGCATTACTGAATAATATTTTCTCTTATTGGTCCGAATAATCAAATATATCAAATTACTTTAAGACTTTTTTCTTTAAATTATTGTAGAGTTATTTTGAACTAGAGTAATTGTTGTTTGGTATTCGCTATTCAATCAAATAATGCAATATAGCTTTACCCTGATTCCACATTTAAAATAAAATTTTGTTTTTACTGCTACTTGAGCAAGTTTTGCAATTGACATCCTAAATGATTAAACAGAATACCGGCATAAACAAATTTTCCATACAACTTGGCACAAAAAAGCAGCCGCAGAAATCAGTCGTGAGATAGAATCTATTTTATTTTGAGAGCGTTTTTTCTTATGCTCTCACATATAAGAACTCATTCTTTCAAAAATGTTACTATACTTTCAATAAATTTCATAGATTTTGTAAACAAAATTACAAAGAAAAATAAGTACAAAAGAAAATAAAACAAAAATTAGAGAGCATTTGAAGTTACTGCAGCCATTGTTATTATGGGCGTTATTAATTTGGGAGCGATTTTCCTGAAGTTGCAGACTTTATTCTGTTTCATCATTAATGCAAGGAACACAACTGGGACGAACGACGAATTTTATCTACGTCGACGAATTCATCGATAAGAATTCGCTTCGTAAATTCGTCGTGTGAAGCAAAATAACCAGGAATTTACTAGGTGAATTCAGCTTTTATAATTGATAATTGACTTATAGTGTGTGCCAAGAGAAAGAGAGAAAATTTTTTTTTTTGACGTTCGTTGGCATACAAAATAGAAATATATCTATTTCGGAATTCGTCAGGCACGACGAATTTCGTTCGACGGCGGTATTATATTCATTTTTATATGCACAAATGTGTTTTACTTTTTATGACGAAAGTTCGCACCGAAAAATTCTTCGTTCGTCCCACTTGTGTTCCTAGCATTATTCCTAAGGTAACAGCTGTGTACAAAGGTTGCCATATTACTTTAAAATTAACTGCCACCTTGACGTTATTATTCAGAATACATATTTAGTTCATGATGGCGGTTAAAATGAGATTATAAATTTACATTTCTTAAACGTTATTAAATCTATAACGTAAGCTAATAAAAGCTTATACGCACGACTTTAACTTCCAACAAAACAGTAGCAAATAAATTTGCTTTCTCTTGCCCGACTGTATTTGCCTTTTTCTTCTTTAATTAATGACTTTGTTTTCGTTAACTTTATGTTAACGAAAGAAGTGCTTCTTCATGACTAATGAGGTCTTTATTTCACAAATCTCTAATATATTCTAGAAAATTTATTTTTATACCAGAAATTTTCTAATAACGAGTAATTCTGTATGTAAAAGAATTCATGCATGTAGAAGATACAACTGTAGACACCCTCATGGTGTGGACATATTTATGTCACTATTGGGAGCTTTTCATCCTCATAAATATTATTCATGTGCCACGCGTTCTTGCCACTTACATCACTAATATATATTATTTCAACTGACATATTTGTCTATGTATTTGTATACATACATAAATGTATATTTATATATGTATTTTTTGTTGTGGTAATATATAATTCTCTACTAAGGAAAAAAAATCTGCTGAGCTTTAACAAATAGTAACAATAAACCTATAAAATATTCCAAAACATGTACACATATACATACATATAGAAAACTGTTGGTATGGATGAACATACACACGTTTCTTTCAAGTGGAAAACAGTTGGAGTGTAGGAATATTAATCTTAAGGAATCATTGTCCCCTTTTCTGTTTCGTTGGGGTTTTCATCAGTTTCTTGTCGACAGCCTTTTCACTTTTTCTTCTCTTTTATAAAGATAAACGCGTTAATGTCTTTGCATTTGTGTGCGTCCTTTTGTGTGTGTGAGAGTATGATTCTTTGCCAGTAAATTGTCAAAATGACAGCTAGCAAATACATTTCATCAGCAATGTGGAAACTTTTATATATTATTTTTGTTTGTCTTATCTTCATTTGTTCTAGTAAATAAAAAACACTGCAAGAAAATGGGTAAAAGAATATTCTCATGTGTCTACACATGAGAATCCACTTGATATCTTTTTTTTAGTCCAGCACAATACTGAGCGAATATTAAAACATCAGCTTTATCTATATTTTTTTCAAGGACCAGCACTCAGGGGATAGCCCCTTCTCATGCAATGCCTTTTTCTGGAACTAGGAAAACAGGTTATGGTGAGGAGGATAGAGGGAAAAGTGTCTGCGGACATTCTATTTAAACATTTTCACGTTGAAAGTGACAGGAAAGACTTCCGCAGGTAGTTTGATCCACATACGAACAGTACGGATAAGAATAAATTCTCTCTGTAATGCGTTGAAGCTCTCTAATTTCATTAAAACACATTCCATTATAGTAACGATAGAACAGGGATATTCACCACACATTGCGCCGATGTTCCAATGAATCAATAGAGTTTGATACTCTTCTGTCACCGATAAGCTTCTTCGCCCTATCCTCTACGCGGTCAAGCAGCCTTTATATTGTAAGGAGGTAAAGGTTGTATGTTTGCATGGGGTAATCTCCTCAAGCAGCAGTCCCTTTTCGAAAATTATTTTATAGGGTATTTATTGTCCGTTTAAAAAGCTTTGGGTGTGGTATGGACAGAGGTGCGAATTCTGTCTCAAAGAGAAAATATCGAAACGATTTTTTATAAGATTCCTCACACAGATACATTTGCGCTTAAAAGGACACGCAGACTTCGTATTTTTTTTTTAAGTGAGGGGGATTCGGTAGGGCAATTTTTGCTTCTCCAAAGCTGTGTAACCGATTTTTATGAAATTAAAAAAATTGACACATCTGCGTATAAAAAACCAAACGATTTATGTACTCTTCACATTAATAAATTTTCTTGTTGGTTTTGTTTTTAATAGAAAGAAACTTTTTTTTAAGACAAGGGCCAAGAGGGGGCATGTGGACTATTTCGGCCTCTCCGAAATCATGCAAACGCTCTTTATGAAATTCAAAACGTAGAAACATTTACATCTACAAGGACATATAAACTATTTTTATAACTAGAACCAAGAAGGGTGCAAAGGGACAATTTCTGCCTCTGCAAAACTATCCCAATGATTTTGGTGAAATTAAAAACATATAAAAACTTTTCAAAATTAGCATTAAGATGATGATAGAGGCGAATTTCTTCCTTTCCAAAACTATCCAACCGATTGTGATGCAACTGAACACCAGGACTTTTTTATTATATTATATTTTATGGCACACAGCCACTCAGGATTTCCAGTGTGCACGATTTTTTGTCACTTTGAGGATTTTTTCAATTTGACGGTTTTTGCCATAAATGATGATTTTTATGTGTTAACCCATTTTGAAGCAATATGGAAGGGCAATTGATCTATGAAAATTACACTCGTAACTCATATGGGCGCGATTCCAACACGCATGTTGACGAATTTATTATGCACATTAAATGATTTTTTCTATATATGTAAAGGGTGATTTTTTAAGAGCTTTTGGATTTCATTAAAAACAAAATATAAAATTATTAGACAACTGTATAAAACCTTTAATTAAGTCGATAGAACGATCCATATTTCAATTCTTAAAAATGATTTCATATAAATTTTGGCATAATATCTCCAACATATCGGCCGGTATCTGACGAATAAATTCTTCAATATTGGCTTTGAGTGCGTCAACCGTTTCGGGCTTCTTCCTATAGACATGAGCCTTAACATAGCGGTCTAGGCGGACCGCTTTAGATTGCAAAAATATTATATTATAACGATTACACACTACATGGCAACATTCGTCTTGTATGGGTACCGGCCCACTAAGAAGTAATCGAATATGAAGGTGCAAATGGACTGGCGGAAAAAGCCAGAATGTTACGAACAGTAACTCTAATGAATGCAAGGCTGAGAAGATTGAGTTACAAAATTGGACCACAGGAAACAATGGAATAATTATACTTTGGGTAATCTAACCAAGGTTCTATGGGGCGACCCGGACGATGACAAAACAAGAGGGCTGTTGAAACTAACCCAGCCCGAGCTAGGAAAGTTGACGGGCATCTTAATTTACGAGGACATTTGTACCGGATTGGAACCACGGATGACAATGAATGCAGGGAATGCATGGACAACATAGAGACAATGCAGCACTTCGTTTGGCATTGTTCAGCTTTCGCCCGGCCGAGATCTTGTTATTTTGGGGATGACATACCCACCTTAGTGCTATTGACGGGAAAATTTTGAGGTACTACATGAACGATATTGAGTTGATATAAAGGTTGGTCTTCACATAAGAGCGCACAACAGGCCTATACTGGCTTTTTTGTATGTCTCCGGATGTGAGCGTAATGGTGCGTCTTTTCAGCAGCGATACCAATTTAGCGCGTTTCGCGCTAGATTTAGCGCGTTGTAACTATGCCAAACGCGCTTTTTTTCGTCTTAGCGCGTTTATTAAAAAAAGCGCTAAATTAGCGCGTTTTATATAAAGTCATCATAACAGTTCAATATTTCCCCCCCTTTTTTTTAATTTTTTAAATTGGTTAATGATTCAGCTGTCGCAAATAAAATTCCCTTGACTGTGGTTAGAATTAAAAAGGCATTTTAATACTGTAAATTTCAACACTAAAAATATCTACTCGTACTCGTGACCAAAAAAGAGTATTTAACCTATTAAGCATCTATTCTAGCTGAAGTACAAAAAGCATTTGAATCGCAAAACTATACGACAATTTATATAAGTTCTTACCAAAGTTTGAAAAATAAAAAATAATAAAAATTAAGGATTTCGATTATGTATTTGGAAGGCAATTCTGATTCTGTATTAAGTGATTTTATTAATTAATATATAATTTCGAAGAAACAATATTATAAAGTCTGAAAAGAGCTACTAAAAAAAATTAATTGTATATATATACTAATACACATGTACATACGATTTTTATTAAAATTTAATTTAGCGCGTAGGAAAATAGCGCCTTTTGGCTATAAATAGTTGACAATGCTATAACTTAGCGCGTTCTAGCGCGTTTTGCGAAGGGGAATAGCGCGTTTTGGTTATAAAAAGTTGGCATCGCTGCTTTTCAGCCTAACCTAACCTAATGGGAATAATTATGAGTGTCGTGTTTTGACTTCGATTACGACACTAGTATTTTAGCCAAATGATTGGTAACCTGGCCAGTTAACAAAGTCATCAAACACAAAATTCAAACGTTTACAGACAGATGTCTAGGGAATATATTGAAAATTTGGTGGCCTAGAGTAGTCAGGAATGAACAGTTACTTGAAATCGCTAACGAAGACAACATCAACACTCAAATAAAGAGACGGAAATATAAATGGCTTGGACACACATTGAGAAAACCATATAACGAAAATTTGTCAAGAAACCAGTGTTGCCAGAAATAGGGGAAAATCCTTACATGCAGATATTTTTGATACTAAAATAGAAGCGTAGGGAAAATCGTACAGAATTTTTATATTCTCCAAAATGTAGGGATTCTTCCGTCATGTCGCATTATTTATGAAATAAATGCAAAGATAACGTTTTTTAGTAATATTTTCTTTTTCAAAAGGGTTCAAAAATGTTGTTTTCGTTAAAATCGCTTAAAAATATGTTTCCAGAGCTGTTTGTGGTTTAAAAAGTTGGCGACACTAATGTGTTTGTATGTATATGCCAAGGCGAATTTATATACCAGGTGGCAAAGTAAATTTATAACAAGTATATGCAACTACTCAGGTGATTCATTTTTTTCTCGTTTCGTGGCAATGCATGAATGTCAAAAGTTGTTTACAATTTGCGTACGCCATTTTGTTTTGTTTTGCTTTGTTATACACAATTGGGTATACTGACAACGTATGTGAAAAAGTTTAAATAAATTTTTACTTAAAAAAAGTGTTACAAAACATTTAAAAATAATTATATTTAATTATTAAGGTACATATGTATCTTTTATTATACTTATTTCACATATTAAAGGTTTATCAATCAATAAATTTACTTTGGTTTTGTCTATCCATACATTTTCTTTTTGTTGTATGCAGATCTGGGACTATTGCATTAAATAAGCAAATGCATTGACCATTTTCCCACAATAAACTAAATCAATGCAAATGCAAATTTATTACATTAGCACTAACTTTAATAATATTAGTGCAATTTTTCTTGCATTTTACTAAAATCCCTTCAAAGTAATTCATCAACATTGCATTGTTACTTTTAGTGCACTATTTTTTGCACCACTAAACACATTATGAATAGTATTATTGCATTATCAGTGAAACATATAGTGCAAAATACAACGTAAATGTGACATACATAAAAACATACGTACATACGTAAATATGTAAATTTTTTCCTATGTACATATCGTCATCTAAGAGGAAAAATCATATCACTACTTTTATTCTAATTTTTCGAGAGAAAGACAAAACTTGATGAAATTGTTCCAAGCGGTAGTATTTTTTGTTTATAAAATCACCATTTTTTAAGATATAACTTTACAATAAACGAAAACCTAAGTTCTGATCTTTTGTCAATTGCAAGGTTTTTCAAATAAGCTCGAGATGCAACGTACTTGAAGTATGAAACTTTTTAATTTTTTTCAATTGGTTCTGAAATCTAGTTTGTATTTATATTGACAGTTTTTTTCGTTAATTTGTATGTACATACTTATAAAAATGCCCTCAATGAACTTTAGTGTGTTTTATATTTTTTATTTGTGCTATCTCCTAAAAATATTTTCACGTTTTAGTGATAGTGCAATAATATTGCATTACTTCATGATGTGCTTAGTGGCAACACAAAATTAGTGTATTTTTTGTCATGCGATTAACTGCTAATGCAATATTAATGCCTTACTTTTAAGAGATTTTATTTAAGTGCAAAAAATAGTGCACTACAAGCATCAAATTTAAATTTACACTAAAATTTTTGTTTTTTAATCAGTTCTTATGCAAAAGTAATGCAAGTTGCACAGGTCTGGTTGTATCCATCTGTTTTTGACATTCATCCATTATTCTTACACAAACAAATCGCCTGTTGTTTTTGTACTTTCTTAGTTGTTGTAGACCTGCATATACTTTATATAAATATGCTTTGCCAGGTGGTGTCAAGCCTTCAACCACAAAATCTGCCTAGTACTTTATTGCAATGAATATTGACAAATTAAACTTCCTACAAATTTTATTGCAATGAAATTTGACAAGCCAAACTTTATAAAAAACAGCTGTTAACTTAGCACCAGCTGGTACATGAATAACATATGTATGTTAATTATAAATAACCGGTTTTTGTACCTGAATTGAATTTACCCATTAAAATTTTATTTGAAAAGAACTATTCATATTAATTTTTTTTTACTTAGTTTTTTACCAAAGATTTAATAAACATGTATACTTTTTTTATAACTAATGGTTTTCTTCTATTTTAATGACAAAAATGCGTAGGGATTTTTGTAGGGGAAAGGTTTTCAATGTGTAGGGAAAAATCGGATTTTTTTAGCATGTGTAGTTATGAAACCTTAGAATGGAACCCTAACGGACGCGAAGAGAAAGACCAAAGATAACATGGAGAGGAAAAATTTTCAACGAAACAAATAAATCATTCAACGAACTTCGACATATTGCAACAGACAGACAAAATAGGAGATTCTACGTAGATAGCTTATGTTCCTGATAGAATTTGCTGAAAGAGTTCTAGGCACCAAAAACTACAAATTCACTCGAAATGAAATCCATTTTTCAAATACAATGTATGCATGTACCCACATGGACTTTCTTAAATCCAAAATTATCTGTAGCCTGGTGTTATACTTATCAAATTCTAAGATACAAAATATGTACTCATCGTAACATTTATTTTATAAAAAAAAGGAATACTCATTCTTAAGTTTGCAACATTATGCAGTAAACCCATTCACCGCAGCAAGCTACCGACTACTAAATGTCAAGGATAGAATAAACATTTTTATATGACAGTGATTCTTTTGAAGACAGCAAGGCAACGGGGCAGCAGGTTGTTTTGTCTATGCTAATTTTGCCGTTGTAGTCCTACAATGAGAAAATTCAGTGTTGCCAGTATAATACAAAATGTTAAATGAATGATAGCGTACAATTAAGTCTTATTATTTAACAGAAACAACCCAGCAAAACCAGAAGCGTTTTTGTAAGGGAGACAATCTTACAGAATCACTTACTGTTGCGCATGAATAAGGCATTTTTTTTTTGTGCGAGATGAGCCAGCTAGAAGCAATACATTTAGCTTCCAAAAAGCCATGAATTTTGTTTTGCCTTACTAAAGTGCTTCACAGAAGTAATAATATATAATTTTTGTGAGAGCCCGCCTTACGTTAGTGCTTCTCAAAAGCATTTTTAGAAACTTTTGTTACCAAATATGCAATACATTGCTTCCCTGCTTCCCTCACTTGTTAGTGCTTCCAAATCAAATTTTTTTTTGCTGGGAATATCCAAAAATTGATTTAAAGCATAAATTGATTCATTTTTATACTTTTACGTCATATAAGTACATTTCGAAGGAGTAATTTGATTTTTATAAATGCGAAATATTTGAAGGTGGCAATACTGAACTATGTATTTATACTTAAAATGAGATGCAGACTTAAAATCAGGTGACGTCTCCAAAATAATTAAGTAGCTGGCTACGAAGCGACAAATGCTGCTAGCGGCATTTGAAGTCGTGTGTTCGTGTAGCCTGCTGTGGTGAATGTGTTTAATGCTTTACATTTTATGTATAGATGAGTGTGATTAAAACCCATATTCTAACACACACTTTGAAATGTAGTTTATATAAAAAAGCTGTTATTATATACATTCGTATTCACTATAAAAGTGAAATATGTTATCGGAAGACGTTCGTCATTGTTGACAGGGGCAGCAAACCCTTCCCTGAAATGTGAAATGAAAAACAACATTCATTAGGAAACAACCAACCAAACAACAAACAAATAGTTTTGTTGTTTTTCTGTTTCATACTTTTTTATTTAATCTTTCTCAGCTTTTAGACTTCATGTGAGTTCATCGAAAACAAATTGTGGTAAGGTTTGCCTTGCTGTTTTCTTCTCTGGTCTTTCTGAAAAGTTGTTGAGTGTGTCATTACTGACACATCAGCTTTTTTTCCTACAGTTTGTTTGTGGTGTTTTCTTTGTGCCAATCCAACAACAGGCAAGTACAATACGAGTATAAATATAAATAAATACATATCAACATTAAAGTCATGCCACACACTAAATCTACTACCACTGCTTGAGTTTGAAAAAATCAATCTTACGTTTCACCCTGCTGAACACGATATTGTGGCACAAAAGGTTGCAAGAATGTATGTTTATATAAATTCTCAAAACAAAAAAAAAAAAATAAAAAAATTTGAGTTGTCTTTTACAATCAGTTTCAATACTTTGGCAATAAATCACTCATTCACTCACTAATTCATTCGTTTAACAAAAGAGCAGAGCGAGAACAAAACAAAGACATTCATTCAATTGTATGGCGCAATATAGTTTTTTCTTCTTTTTGCTTTTATAAATCTTCTCGTGAGGTTGTATTTTAAAGTTCCCTAATGACAGAGAAGAATACACTTCAAGTGAAAACTTGGAGAGGGGTTGGAATATTATCTGCTGTCTGTTGGCGTCTTTTCACTGTCACTCGTCTCTTTATAAATTCGGTTTTTGCAGAAAAGAAATCGATTTCACATCATCTCTATTACGATTGAAATATGTCTGTAATACACAAAATAAACTTTTTAACGAACATGTTGACTCTAGACCTATATAACGTTTTAGAAGGGTACTTAAAACAAATTATTGGTTTCAAAATAACAAAAAGGCATTGATTAATCGAAGCATTTCTCATCTCTAGCCAGTACAATTTCAACCTTTTTAGGCAATCTTAAGCTTCAATTGAACGTACCATAACCATAACCATAAAAAACACCTGTTCGAACCAAACTAAACTTATGGTCGACACTGTATTGGATTATAGGTGAGTCGCCAATTGAATTTTGGTTTTTCGCCGTAACCATACACAGCTGTTTGCTAGTTAGACATATTTGTTGCAATTTTGAAATTAATAAACATATGAAAACACAAACAGCAAAAATATATCTATGGTTATGGCAATTACGAGTATCAAAACAAGTGCACTTCCAACCTCTTACATGGTGTTGTCTTCGCCGAAGCAACCTGTAATTAGAAAGAGCAGATTGCTGTGAATACAAGGGTGACGGATTACTATACCACTTGAATGTTTCTAAATAACTTTTCAGTACTCTGTATCACTGGCTATTGTTGAATTTGAAAAACTACGAAAAAAAAATTACAAAATGTGAAAAGTTTGATAAGAACTAATCTGAATTTTTGGAATATACAATTTATACAATAATACACTAATAAAAACCTAATTCTTTGCCTTTCCAAAACTGTTTAAAATTTTAAAATTGGTCAAAAAATGTGTGAGGTAGAGGTAAAGTACTACGACCCACCCTAAAAAACAGTTTTTTTTTTCAAAATTAAAATTTTTTTAAGGTATTTCAAAAATACAGACAAATTGATTACCTCTACTTTTTACGAAGTTGTCTAAAAGTATCACAAATCTATAACTTAGTGAAGTTAATTTTGCTTTATTTTTCCAAGTTATTACGTTTAAATTTGCAGTATTCGACCCCACTGTACTCTGGCGCTAACACAAGCATTGCACGCAACACAATTTGTTTATAGTCTCGTTTTCTGCCAATTCCTTTTTATATTCAAATATATTTGTATGTATTTCTTCTTCGTCATCGTCTTTATTGTCAATTCTTAACTAAAGAACTTCCTCCCTTTCCTGCTGCAGTCATTCCAATTTTGCCTTACTTGCAGGATTAAGAGCATTTGAGAGTTTCATCACTTAAAGTGCGAAATGTAGTCAACCATTTTTCTTATCGTTCTCTAACAATCAATTGCGCTGTCATCTTGAGTGATTTACTGTCAATTGATGTATTTTTGTGTGTAGCCTGTCTTTTAATAACGTGTTCTTAGCACAACGAGTGTCTTTTATTTATTTGTTGGTGTTTTTTTTTAGTTTTTAATTTAATTTAATGGCCTGTCATTTTATTTGAAAATTATGAGGGCTTTTATTTGGATTTGATCTGCCAATTGTGTGCAGTTACAAAATCAACAATAAATATAATTTATTTTCTAAGGGAGTATAAGTTAAATGTTATAATTTTCTTAGCACAATCATCATCACAGTGCAGCGCTTGTGAATAGTTGCTAGAAGAATATCCAGTTTTTCTACTTCATTTAAACGATATTCTTTCAATAAACATATTTAAATATTAAATAATTGCATAACAGCAAGTTTGCAAATAATTTATTTTATTTAATAAAAAGATGTTTATTTTAATTCAATATCTGCTCATGCAACTGACATCATTTTTAGGTATGATGTTCGAAAAGTATTTCAATTTTCATTCCAATTTTAAAGAAATGCTCGTACATATTTTTTTTTTTGTTAACAATATTGCTACGAAAAGCCATATGCTGCTGCTGTTGCAATGGCACACACAGAGAGGATATTTTTTTTTGGATTTTTTTCCCTCAAACATTTTTAATAAAATAAACTCCATGTAACATAATCAACATAAAGGATTTTCTGATGGAAAAAAGTATGCTATAGATTTTCAATAAATGAGTACGACGAGTTGTTACGTTTTATAAGAAAATTCTGTTCATGATTGGTAAATTTTTTTTATTTTGCTTTCTTCATACATCGTTTCATTTTGCTTAACAAAATTTTCGCATCATGGTATGATTGCTGCAGATAAAATTGCTTCTTCAATTGTGTGTTCAGTAGTGGAAGAAATGGCAGATAAAAATTAAAGCTCCAAAGGTTTGAGACGAATTATTTTGTGCACTATTATGCATTTAATTGTAATTCATTTAACCATATATAAGTATATATTAGAACTAGCGGCCCGCTCCGGCTTCGCACGGGTATAAAATATATAGCCTATGTCATTCACTGAATAAATGATTAAAATCGATGCAGTAGTTTTGATTTATTCATTACTGCCCGTGGCCCGCACGCGTTAAATTTAGAGTGAAACAATTCTTCTTTCACTAAACCATGAAGATTTCCTGCTATCTTTGGAATATCTAAATTCATACACTACATTTTTACTTATTTACTTTTTACATTTTTACAACAATTAATATATTACAGAATGTCTTTATATACAACGCTGACAGCTTTCTTGTCTTTAGACAATACAAACATGTTTTCTCTAGAGGTTACTCTTGAAAGAGCGACATAAATACAGTTGGCCATGTGAAAAACAGTCAACGCTCTAAATCTAAGCCTGCAACGTTGAAGGTTTGACCCTGCGATTTATTAATGGTCATTGCAAAAGATGTCTTTACCGGAAACTGTAAACGTTTAAATTGGCAGGGTAAATCCGATGGTATCAGAGGGATTCGGGGAATCAATACATCTTCGCCGGTACCACATGCTGTGAGTATTGTGCACTCTATTATGCAAGTTTTCAGTGATTTTACCAGCAAACGTGTGCCATTGCAAAGTTTATGGATTCAGGTTTCTTAAGAAAATAACAGGACAACCTATTTTCAACACCATTTTGTGAGGAGGGAGTCCAGACGGGTTCAAAGAGTTTAGAAATGCTGTAGGAAAATGAACAGCTTCTTCCAAATCGAGCACAGTATCGACCGAGTAGTATATTTTCGTCGGCGCATCAATCTTTGAAAGAATCAATTTATTTACCTTATCTACTTGTTCGTTAGTTGGTGACAGAATCGCTCTTTCTTTCAACCAAGATATTGTCTTATAACTTATGTTATCAATGTCATGATAGACATTGTTGACTAACTCTTGGATGTTGCCTACCAAAACACAAAGCTTTTCTAGGTTAAGCCTTCCCTCACTTTGTGTTAACTCTCCATTGCCAACTTTTAGCAGCATCTCTGGAAATAGCCTGTTCTCACGTGAGATTATTGACATGTGGCCAAAGGTTGGATCTTTTTAGGGAAGCACTTATTTCGTCAGCACGTGTTCCTCGAGTCCCAACTGGTAGGATGTGACGGAAATCTACTGAGAACAGAATTGTACATCCACCCATAGGTGAATTTTTGTTGCGCAAATCGCGCATTGTCCTATCCAGTGCTTCCACAGACGTCTTGTTTGACATGGCAGCTTCGTCCCAGACCATTAATGAGCAGTCAAGCATCAATTTTCCTGTATTGCTCTATTTAGAAACACTACAGACGCTGTTATTATCATCGGTGGCGATTTTCAGAGGGAGCTTGAATGTAGAGTGTGCGGTTCGGCCTCCGTCCAAAAGCGCGTATGCCTTTCTCGATCCCGGCTGCGGCGAACCTAACGCTCTACTGAAGATTCTCTCTCTCTCTCTCTCTCAGCTCTACTATATATATATATCCAGAGCCTGACTGAAGCGAGCCTCACGTTCCGTTGATGATTCTTCATCTCTTGCTGAACGTACTCTTCTGGCATTCACTGTACTATGACCTATGTTCGAACGACGAAGTCTTCCAGACATTACTCTATAATTTCTGTACAAAATTTACTCAGTTCTATATGTATGATTACCTATGCACAAATTGCCAAATTATTAGTATGTGCCGCAGTAAAAAATAACTAAATATGATTTGTAAAGAAAAAGAAAAAAATTAATTAGTAAAAGAAAAAAATACACACGAATTGATAACCTCCTTCTTTTTTGAAGTCGGTTAAAAATGTTATTGTGGGATGTCCACAAGAGATAGACATATACCAAAGCGGAGTTTTCTGTAGACGTTTTCAATGTGTACAATACTTAGTACATTATTTTGATAAATCTCGTAGGGTTCAGCCTGCGTTTGCAATGTAAGCGGAAAAAATTTAATTAATTACGACATCACATTAGAAACCTCAAAAATAACAATATTTCTCCACTATTTAATGGATGTTATTATAAATATAAACTTTCCTCTTCAAAATCCGTTGCGTAGTTTTAAAGATTTAAGCATACATAGGGATATAGGGACAGAGAAAGCGACTTTGTTTTATACTATGTAGTGATTAGTTGCCTCATTGGGTAACAATAAAAGTATTTAAAAGGCAAAAAGAAAACAAACAAAAATACTTATCTTTATCCTTCGGTATTTTTTATATCAAGTTTTGTAATATTAATATTATAAAGTGCAATTAAATTTTTCTTAAACTTATGCCAATTTCTATTATTTTTAATATTGTCCTGCAAACATGTCCTGTTTCTGATGTTAAACACACAAAGAAGTTAATTTTTAATATATTTCTTTAATCTAGAAATTGGATGAGAAATTCCTCGAATGATATCCTTAGAGCTCACGGATATAAACATCTTTTTGTCTTTATGTCGAAAATAAATCTTTGACTCTGCAAATCTTTTTAAATATGATAATACAGAACATTTTGGTCTATACTGCTGCCCGATTCATAAGAGGCTTTTGATTCATATAAACCTCTAACCACTACACAAGAACGATCTGCTGAAGTCAAGTGAGACTGAAAAATCAGTATTTGTGACATAAAATTTAAGTATAAACTTTATGCATTTAATTGATGACAGGACTATGAGCCAAACTGAAAAGGAAATCTAAATAGACTAATTCACACAAAAACCAACCAACACACCTTCAAGTGTAAAATTTTATTTTTCCTTAATTTGATATCAATATCATTTCATATGCACACATGCATTCACATGCTATCCATACTGTTCGAATATTTATATATGTGAAGTTATTGAGAGCAACAGTAGCCCGCCCGTCCAAAGCAGAAGAAGTGGTAACAATAATTGAAATACTCCCCCCCCACTTTTTAATGTTTTCATATTTTTTTTCTTTTTCATACATAGTAAATATGTATAATAATGCACAAGTTGAAAGCATTATTCTTTGCATACACGAGGCTATGTAAAAGGACTTTTTGCATAAACTGCCCCTTACACTTTTTGCATGAAAACGATATTAAAACGAGACATACAGTAAACTGAAATTTACTCTTGAGGTTGCAATTATCGTGACTTGAACTTATTGGAATAATAAATAAATAAACAGATATACAAACACACACACAAACAGATACCGATACACGAATGCCAAGAATAAATAACCCAGTTAGCCATTACCATTACAAAATTTCGCTAAAATAAAAAATATTGCAAAAAGATTATGGACCATAACCCATTCAATCACTCTTGAAGATAACCAGTAGAAGCAACAGCAAATCAGCTGTTCAGAGTGATTAAAAAAACTTTAGTAAAATTAGGCAAAAACTAAAAAAAAATCCTTTCATAATTTTGCGAAAAGTAATTTTAAGAACTGAATATAAACTTCAGCATAATAATATTGTCCAATCTTTAATTGGACACATAAAAATATCACCGAAAACAGAAAAACGTAAAAATTTATTTCTTGAATGGAACTCTTAATAATAACTTAAAATTATGAAATTAAATCGCTTATTTGCTTAAAACTATTTTAAATTGAAACACTTATTGTCATAATTTCCAATCAAATTTCCAATTGTCAACTTTCGCGCTAAGTCATATTTGGAAGTAAAAAAAAGGTCACATGAAAAACGTATCATTATCATTTGAACATTCAACGAAGAACAATCAATGCACGTAAAGAAAAATTAATAAAGTGAAGTTGCGAATTGTACAAAAAAAATACTTGTCCTGCGAACTACTGGAATCATATACAAGGAAAAGGTGAGCATCTTTATCATTCTCTAACCCTATTAATAGGTTAATAGTATTAATCCCATTTATTTCTTTTCCATACCCGGCAATTATCATTAATTCATTGCGAGTAATGATAATTAACAATCTCTCAAAGATTGCACTTATTTACTTAATCAGCAGCTATCCTAGAGAGATTTGAATAATAATCGTCCAAATTATTACAAATATAATAAAATATTTCTTTAAACTTAAAGCTGTGGGCCAGATGGGTATGCATGTATGTCTGTCTTCGCATTAAAGATTTTATAGAGTAGATGGACAATAGCAAATGCAACAACAATAATATTACGTATAAATTTCATTTCATATTTGAACATAGAATTGATTAAAGAAAAATAAATGAAAGGAACTAAAATATGAAAATGAAAAACGTATAAAAATTCTACGATAAACTGAAATACTTCACAAACGAATTAAATCTCATACACATATTTGTTTTTTTTTTTTTTTTTTGATTTGGTTCTTTGAGTCACAATAATGAAAGGATTGTTTGATTTTCTACATATTGCAAGCGTATGTTGCCGTGTGTGTATGAGGAAATGCATGTCGGTGACAGTTTATTAAATCGATTACTTTATGGTTTCCGTTTTTTTCCTGATATTTTTTATTATTGTTTAGTAAACATGTTTTTATATACAAATATACTTGCAGACTTACATACATATGTATGTATATATGTATGGATATACATACACGTTATAGTTTGCCGAGACCGGAACCTCAAAATCGACACTAAACCCCAATACCTGTGATGCCAAGACAATGCTTTGTACTCGCCTGTTTTCAAATTAGAAGGTATTAAGCCTTTTTTGCAACTAGGACAGAAAAACCAAGGGTGGTGGGGGGGGGGGGGGGAGGAAATTCTTCCTCTTCAAAGGCTACATACTGCACCTAAAAGAAACGTGCAGACGACGGAAATTAAGAGTAATAGAGAAAACCTCTGGCTCAATCTCCCAGGATTGAGACATGCAAAACTAATGATTGGAACATACAACCAAAATCGTTTCATAGCTTTCATGTCCCTGAGTAAAAACAATCTAAGAATGCTCACAGGCTTCCTCACAGGCCATTGTAGACTGAGAAAACACCTCAACAGACTTGGCATTGAGAGTAACAGCCTGTGCAGATTCAGTGATTACGAAGATGAAACTCCAGAGCATATTCTGCAGGACTGTGAAGCGTTGAGAAACAGAAGAAATAGCCAATTGGCCAAGCACCTATTGGGGGATTGGGAACTGCCAATTCTGGACCCACTGGCAATCAGGGGAGTAGGTCTAGATGAGGTGCTCTAGCACCTGGCAGGGGATACAATAGATCTACTTTGGTCGCAGTGTCCTGTGCTTCCCGCTAGACTTAATTCATTCATTCATGCATTCATTCAACGTGCAAAAAAGCGGAGTTGTAAAAAAATTAATCTTTCCTCTATTTCTTCCTTCACCACCTGTCTTCTCTATCACTATCCCTTTCCTAAAGAAAGTAACACCCAGTAATAGTAATAGAAATTCGTTGCCTGAGTGTTACTTCTCTTAAAAAAAAATAAAAAATTAAATGAATAAGTGAAATTTATTTGCTGGTGGTTAAGCGATGTCTATATGCATTTCATAGTTGCTTTAACAAATCGTCAGTAGACTTCATTCACACCTTTTGAACAGTCACAAACCTCTTATCTTATGCGCAGACTTACAAAAACTATTTGAGAATTCACAAATAGTAATATTTTTGAAAATCACAAAAGAAAAATAAGAAACTTATACAAAACCCAGCAAATAGTTTTTATTCGCTATGAATCTATTTTATTGCTCTACTCCTTTATGCAATCAGAAATCCATCGGACAATAATAAAAGTATTTATAAGGTAAAATGAAAGATAAAATTGCATCAATTCAGAAGTGCATAGAATCAATTGAAAATTTTGTTAAATCAATTAAAAACTTGCCAAATCAAGTAAAGGTTTAATTGATTCTAATAGTAAAAACTTAATTAGTATTTTTAATTAAATTATTTACTGGTGCTAATTCAATTAGTTTTTTTTAATATACTAAAGAGTGTTTTTTACTGATGTATAGAACTTTAAGTTGGCATCACTTTTTTAACTGGCGGCCATTTTGTCAGCTGTCAAGTGATTAATATTTAGTTTGGTTTGCCATTTCATCATGAACAGGTTGACAAAAGAACAACGCTTGCAAATCGTGCAAATTTATTTCGAAAATAATGGTTCAGTTCGCGAAGTTTACCGCAAACTCCGTCCATTTTATGGTCGACCGTTGGTTACCGTTAATGGAGACCGGTATAGAGCCATGATAACCGACTATTTTGTTCCCGAATTGGATGGCATGAATGTGGATGAGTTGTGGTTCCAACAAGACGGCGCTACATGCCACACAGCGCACGTCACAATCGATTTATTGAAGGAAACATTCGATGAGCGCATAATTTCGCCCCATATGCTCGAAAAAGTGGTTGAAAATTGGACCTGTAGAATTGGCTTTATTCGAGCCAGCCGCGGCGGCCACATGCCCGAAATCATATTTAAACGTTAATTGCATAAAATTATCCTTCCAATAAAGCCAAATTGATGGACATTAAAACGATTTTTTTGTGTTTTATTTCAATTCGAAGTTCTATACCTCTAAAAAAAAAACACCCTATATAACAAAATTTATAATTTGCCATTAAACAATTTTTTCAGTGTATCTTTTTTTTATTGAAAATTTTGTAATACATTTTCGTACATTTGCATTTTTCAACAAATTAATAATATTAATTATATTTAGAAACTTTAATGAATTAAAAATTTTTATTGGAAAATAACAAATATTTTTTGCTGTGTACGGATCAGATTAAGCTTGAATTATGAATAGATTAATTCTTAAAATGACATTTGAAGAGTTATTTTTACTCTTTACATAAAGAAATTAGAAATATATGGTTTTAATACAAGCCTCGTAGTCAGTTTGCTTTTAGCTGGACAAGTTGCATTGTCTATTATTTGATATTTTAGATTCTTTTTATTTTTTTTGCATGTGCAACAATTAAGTATATTTTTAAGTAGTCATGTTCAATATGTGATTGTATTTATTATTGTATCCATTTCCATTTTTGGACATTGTTACATTTTGTAGCTGTGTATCTCGTTACTTGCTTCTCTTTCAAAATAATGTTTCTGCTGCTGAAGTTGTTGTACTCTCGTATGTATGGATGCATAAACATACAGCCATTCATACTTATACTCGTATGTCGTAGTTTACCTAAATTTATTCGAATGCATTGTCGTGAGTTATCAAAGATGGTCAAAACGACAACGCTTTCTAGGTATTATTGTTATATTGATTTCTATTTTCTTGTTTTTCTTTTCTTCTTTTTGCTACTCAAACTCATACTTTTTGGTCATGATATGAAAGGCTTGTTATGTTTTTTTTTCTTCAAATATTTTTATTACTTTTTATCTACCAGAAAATCTATAACTAAATCTAGAAATTATTTTTGTAAAAATGTTTGTTGCTTGACTGTCCCTGTCCTGTTTAGCAGCAGAGCAAGCATCCTTTTGATAACCTCAGATATTGAAAAAATAATAATAGGAATTGTAAAGCAAAAAAAAAAAACATTTAAGTTTAGAGAAGAGACGATTTATTGTTAATCATAAAATAAATTCAATTCAAAATCTGTGTATAGAAGAGTATCTATTTAGTGTATGTTTTGTGCATGTGGCATGTGATGCTTGTTTGTTAGAAAAAAAGCATTGTATGTATTTATGAATTTGATTTCAAGTAGAAAATTTAGTTTAGAAAATATTTGATATGTTAAACATGCATATAATGTTTAACTTAGAATTGCAGATTACAAATTTTATTTTGGAAAGTCTTACAACAATTTGGCATTTGGTTATCATCTCCGTAGAGACTCTTTGCCATATTACTGTTGACAAATCTCACATGCCAATGCAGTAGTTTGAGTTTGTGAAGAAATAAAATTGTATGTCATTCCATTGAATTTAATAAGTGAAATTTATTTGCTGGTGGTTAAGCGATGTCTATATGCATTTCATTGTTGCTTTAACAAATCGTCAGTAGACTTCAACCACACATTTTGAACAGTCACAAACCTCTTATCTTATGCACAGACTTTCATAAACTATTTGAGAATTCACAAATATTAATATTTTTGAAAATTACAAAAGCAAACTAAGCATAGTAGGCTTAGTAACTTATACTGACGATTTGTTAAAGCAACAATGAAATAAATATAGACATCGCTTAACCACCAGCAAATAAATTTTACTTTCGAATAAAAAATCTCTTGAATATTGAATTTAATAGTATTTAAATTTTTGTTTACTAAAATCATTTAAATCTTACAGATAATTAAAATAAGCAAAGACTCACCTTGTACAGTTATATATGCACCAGCTGCTTCAAACGAAATGATGTGAATTTGCGCGTTTATAGTGTCATTAAATTCACGCATATTTACTGGGGACGTTTGAAATTCCTGCACGATAAAGCTGGAAGCAAATACGATAATGTCGCCTAAATCACTGAAATTGGACAGAACATGTTAGTTTTAGTTGCTGTAAAGGGAAGTTGCTTTATTTTTTAAATAATTAAATACTAAGCCGAAAGAACTTTGTATACATAAAATTACTTCTGAAATTTCAGAACGTATTCCGTATTCTAAAGAAATAATTTAAGCTTGAAGTGTGTGTGTGTGTGTTAAAACGAAATTTCCACAAAAATTTTGACTAAAGCACACTTGAAATAGACATTAATATTTTTAGTCTTTATTTAAACTATTATTAAGTTTGGTTTACTTTAGGTAAGGATGACAGTCAGAATCCCGGACTAACTTAGACCGTATAGGTCCATTGTGATACCGCGCAGACTCTGCTTATGCAGAGTCCCCACCATCGAACTACTCAGTGTTCAATATAAAGCTACTTATACTTTGCAATTCGAAGCTGGCAAAGTCCGAAAGTTCCCGCAACTCAAGAGCACCCATAGTAGACATTCTCTTTCTTACTAGTCAAGCACAGTGAAACAGAAAATGTTCTACACTTTTCTCTTCATCGATATCTTGGCAGCTGTGGCAAAACAAGTCTTAGTGTTCGATCTTTAACCTTTGTGCATGTCTATCTATGAGACAGTGTCCGATTAGCACGGACAATGGCATCGAGACTTGTTTTATATTTCATAAAACCAGAGAAGCTGTAGTTTTCTTATTTAGATGATTAGGTAGTTACGCAATCATTTCTTATGGCCGACCTTCTATTTGTTTCATCTTCTGTCTTGCGCCTAAGTCTGAGTTTGCTATAGAGTAGGGACAAACGTACACATTACCCTTCCGGTGGAAGCTGTAAGGTTTTACCAGTTCTAACAAGGTCAAACGCCCTAGAGTTCGCCTGAAATCGTCTATGCCGCGGGATTCAGAAGATCCTAATATTGAAATGCTCTAACATCTCGTTTACAGATGATTGGCAGTCTAGGGCTGTTGTTGTCCTTAGAAGCGGGCATTCAGGGGCCATAATAGCTGCTCGACTATTAGTGTATATGTTAATTAAAGTCGTTGAAGTGACACTCACTTTCAACCAACCCATAACTACCTGAATAGCAAGTATATCTGCCTAGTAGATACTGCAGTTATCCTGAAGTCACTTTGAAATACGAAGACCTAATGTCCCTAAAAAGACTTCATAACCCATCCCTTCTTGAGTTTTAGAGCCATCCGTATAAAAATCAATACTGTTTCTGCCAGCTAGAGTACCATTCCTCCACAATTCTGTGGATGGTATTGAGGTTTTATAAAGACGTTCGTGGATTTGGAAGGGGAAGTTTTGTCAATTCTTCATGACCAAACTTCAAGGTCGAGTATTTTACAGTGGCCGATACCGTTTCCTTTCCACAGAGAAGTACAATGCAGACGGATTGCTGAGGTTATTCCTATCTCTTTCCCTGCTAGAACCAATGGTATCAGGTACAGGAGCATCCCCAATAAATCCGTAGGGATAGTGGCAAGAGCACCTTCTGATGGTCCCATATATAAGAATTGGGTCTACTATGGCAATATAGATCCAATGAACGATTTTTGGCGTAAGCCTGCAGTTTTTTCCAATGGATTTCGCCCTCTCTAGAATATTATGGTCTAATTCACAAAAATATTTGAGGTTTATTACAGGTTTATTTGACAAATTTCCCATAGAAATATGTCAAATAAGCGATTAATAAACCTGAGATATATTTTATGAATATGTCAGTTAATGTTTAAGGTTCAGTCAAGAGTAATCTCGAGATATTTTGCATTGCAGCAACTCTTTTATTTCCCTGGTATTAGGAGTAATAGATTGTATATCAGATATATTGTACTTCCTGGAGAAGATTACTAGTTCCCTTCATCTGACAGTTTCTATTGCCACATCATCAGTATAAGCAACGATTTTGTAGCACTATTTACAAGCCGGATGGGCTTAAAATAGGAAAAACTTGGATTTTAGGGGGAAAGAATCCCTTTAATTGAAGAGATTCCGGTATCTGCATGTTATAAGAAAGAATTTGCAGTTAAGAAGGCTCCATTGAATTTGCTTTAACTTGCACGACACTTTATTTTTACCTGCTCCATTTTCTGAAAAGCGAGCTCTCGTGGTCTTGCTCTAATGATCTTTCAGAACAGTAACCAAATACAAATTCTTTATCTGTCTCTCTTCCATCTTAACAAAGAAAACTTACATGCAATTTTCCAAACCCATAAACCCATAATCCATTTAAAAAACTGCCACTTAAGAGTTCAGCTCAAGGCACAAACAGTTCATCATTATTATTAAAACACAAAAAGTATTAAAACAATACACCAAAAAGTCTTTAAAGGTACTCGTATTTACTGTAACGTGGACAGCACCAAAAAATAAAAGTAAAATAAAAATCATATTACAAGTGAATGGATTTCAAAACGATTTATGAAGCTGCAGATAATTGAGCAACGCACGAGTGTGAAGTGAGTTGTAAATATCGAAGTTATCACGCAAAAATAAATTTATTAAAAGCAACCAATGAAAAAAGAACAACATTGAACGAATGATAAACAATTACACATGCATTCTGTACATGGTGATGATGACGAGGACGACAATGACAAGGATGTTGGTAATGGATGAACGCCCAGAAGTATGCAGGGCCGAAAGTGAAATGGTGAACATCAAATGATAGCGACATTTAAGTGTCATAAACAGGGAGAAAAATAAAAATGACAACGCCAACGAAACAATAATAAAATAATGCACAACAATGCAATACGGCGGTAATATTTTGCACGTAACATCAACAAAATAAATGAACACGAAAACATTACGTGTAAAAGTATGCTGGTATGGATGTGTGAGTGCTTGGCGAAACGGTCGCCAACGAAAAGTATGAAAGTACAGCACACTACAAAAAAGAAAAAGAAGGAAACAACAACAAATATAATAGCAGCAGCAGCAACGTCAATTCCAACAACATTTTAATGCGACGTCAAACCGTAAAATTTATGGCAACATAACGAGCTGCAGTCAATATAATGTATAGAGCGAATGAGATGTATATTGTTGCTGCTGTTTTAGTAAATGGGTTGATGCAACAGCAACAACAACAGCACCACCAACAGCAACAACGACAACAACATCAGCCGTAACATATACATCAACAGCAACGACAGTAAATGCGACATTTCAAGCGAAAAATAACAATAATCATAATTAAGGATATAAACGTATGACTCCACAAAAATAAAAATAAAAAAAGAATAAAAATGATAAAACAACAGCGCAACATCATTATTTCAGTATATGTGACATTATGCCACATACTTACCACCGTAGCTATAAAAGCCAGGGCTTTAAATAATGTATTCATAGACAAGTATTTGGAAGCCTAGCAGGGAAGACAAAAGAACACATTAACTTCAGTCAACTAGTCCTTGATATACTCGGATATATTCTACGATATTGAGAGAATATTGGAGATGGTAGTAACACAATAATCTGCTTTTTTTTAACTGAACCACACTTTGTAGACTATATTTTACAGCTTAACTTTAGAACACTTCTCAAAAAGTAAACCACCTACAACGTAAGCAGCAGACATCAGACAAAAGCACTCTCTGTTTTCGTATAACATTTAAAGAATAAAATGTAGTTTGAGGAAAAAAAGTGCAGGAAATACATATCGACGTTTCCATAATGTCGAACGTGACTTTCATACACATTTTTACAATAAGCGTAACTTATACCTAAAAACTAGTCCTTTAATTGGTGCATAGTTTGACTTTGAGCTGTTTTTCATTTTCAAGATACATAATTACAAAAAAACCCAAAGCATTTGCCTGTAACAATAATATAAGTTTTTTCAGCGGCCAAAAGTTTAAACGCTGAATTCAGCGAAACATGAAGCAACATTTGAATGTGAGTAGTTTCACAATTTTGTTCACTGATGTTCCTTTAAATAAAGTTAGGATTTTTACAAAAAATTATTCATATTTTTTTTAAATAAATTTTAATCACAATCACACCTGCAGGCTTAACGAAAGTGCTACAGAAAATATTTCTACAGGGTCGATGCAAAGAACTAACTAGAATAGTAGCAAAGAGCTACTATGTACATATATGCGTAGCACATACAAAACGTAAACAACCAACAACAACAACTAAAAGCGTCTGCTGATAAACATATCTACATACAAACATGCATGGCAATTCAAACGAAAAACCAAAATAAGGTAAACAACCACAATGTATTGCTTGTTTTATAATGTATGCATATACACACGCATGTACATAGTTACCATATGAACAATAGTAAACAATATTTTAGATGATAATGAGATTGTCTAGACTTTGCTGAAACATTCTAGTGACCTTGTGCAAACTATAAAAAGGGGTAACGTATCCAATGGCAAGTTAGTTGTTACTCAGAAGTCAGTTGACAACAGTCTGTGTTTGCGATACAGTAGTGAGTTGATAGTTGAGTCTGTGCTTTACAATATGTGAGTTGGTAATTGAGGATGCTATAGTGACGGTCTAAAGTGACAGTTAAAGTCTGTCGTTGAATTGAGATTATTGTGGAGTCTATCGTGTCGACTGAAGAGTAAAGAACTGATAGACGTGTGAAAGAGAGCAAAAGTAAAGCCAGCGAATTATTGTTGTATCACCTACGAGTGTCGGTAGAGCGAGTCTCGTGTGTGACGAGCAGCAGACAAAGAGGAATTGCGTCAATATAGCGCAGCCAGTTAAGAGACGTGTGTGTACAACAGCAAGGAAGGCGTAGTGGTAACCAGTTGTGAATATTTGAGTAATTTAAGTTTTATTAGTGTATTTAAGTTCTTCATTAGTTTAATTTAAAAGGATTTGTAAATAAAACTTGTATGATTCTTAACCCCAAATTACCACACTGGGGATTTTTATTCATTTAAAAATATTCGAGTGCACGGAAAAGCGTTTTTAAATAATAAAAAACGTAACAATATTTTCGAAAGTATGACAAAAAGCTTATAAATTTGTTATAACAATGAATCAATTCCTTCTCATTTCTGTCAATGAAAGTTGTTGCAATATTTTTGTAGCTTCAGCTGTTGTAGCATTACGAGATGCCATTGTAGTAAATACGTGTATATAGACAATTGAGTAGCATCAATTACGGACACACCCACCCATTTCCACTTAATATTATAGAATTTTCAACAATATATGTATGTATTTAACTATATATATATATATATATATATATGTATATATACAAGTGTGTGTATATAATTCGTTGTCCACGTAGTGATTGTTTGCCATCTGCGCTAATATCTATGGAGGCAACAATCAATTTTATTTTCAAATAATGATGATGTTCAATTTTGAAAATTTTTGAGCTTTTTACTCGTTTATACACAGAGAGAAAAAGCAAATAGAAATTTTAATCGAGATAAGATTCTTGATTTTGTTTGCATACAGCCCGCAGCCTGTAAGCGGGAGTTGAGTAGTCCTAGTTCCATTCAGGATTTCACACCTGGAAGCTCTCTATTCTGATGCATAGGTTTTCTTCTATTAAAGCATCAAAGTGGCAGATAAATACATAGTGTGTCCGCCGGGAAGGTATACTACTTTGTTTTGTAAATTGCGTAAATCGTCTTGTGGAAGAAGCTCTTGTGTCAACTGAATCTTATATGGAAACAAATGGTGGAAATCCTTGTGCAAAATTGTGGCCACAGTTGTTTTTTGAAGACCAAGCTCCTAAGCACGGCGTCGAATTAAGGTTGATGGATTGTTTTGAACACTTTCTTGAGCAGCAGTAACGTTTTCAGCCGATCTGGCAGTACGTTGTGGTTCATGCTTGGGCATATTACCTTTCTTCGAAATCATTCACTACACCATAAATAGTACGTTTTGTTGGCACGTTGTTTCTCCCAAAAATTTCACGTAAATCTCATCTCATCGTCACAGTAATCGATGATTGATTTTGATAAAATGTTTTAACGATTAAAATACGTTAGTTTATCAAATATTTTTCCATAAATAATTTGCCACGTCTCTACTTCACGACTGCCAAGTATGAACTGTCAAGAATGATGTTTACCAAAATGGCGGCAAAACAAATTAGTATACATTCCCAGCGGACATCCTGTGCATTCACAAGTAATAATTTCATTTTAGTATGTTTTCAAATTCAGTGATGGGCGAATAGAAAACACTAAATAAATAAAAGACGAAAGAAGCCTCTAAATGAAATTTTCGTTCTGGAACCGAGTTAAGAAAAAGGCAAAGACCTGACGAGCTTCGAGAGTTCGCTTTTTTAAATTTTTGCATTCTCTTAAAAGGGGGAAATGGAAATTCACATCTCTTTTTATTTATTTTTGTTAAAAAGATAATCAAACTCCGAGAATACATATATTTTTCACAGTGTACACTGTATTATTAGACAATAGTATGTACGAGTATGTATGTATAACAGCTATCTGTTCGAATGCGATATCATTGAATAATGACTGTTAATACCCTTCAATGTCCCTCTTAGTTGCTGGCAAATCGAATGAATACTGACTGCCACTATTAAGAATTGTGCGTAAAAATGAAGTGCATCATCACTGAAATGAATCTGAATCTCTGGTTACGACTGGATAAAATGGCTCACCAAATGCCACAATAAAAGCAACAAATTTATCGTTGTTCGAAAAATGGTAAGAGCAAAACAACAATTACAACAAAAACACAGCAGCAACAATAAAAACATGAAATGAAACAACAATCATTGCAAATATTGCAAATTGTGCAAAATTTCGATAATGAAATAAAGCCCTCGTAATGGCTGTCGCATTTTAACCATATTTCCAATTGCATTTATATATTTTTTTTGTTGTTTTTTCATTTAAAATGTTAATTTTTTACCCACACATACACGCCATTTTTTATTTTTTTTTGTTGCTCAAAATGCAACTGCTTGATGCATTTATGCGTTTGTTTTTTCTTTCGTGTTATAGTGAAAATTTATGTCATAAATGCATTTTGATGCTTGAACATTTTTAGCAGTGCTTTGTAAAACAGCAGCAAACACATGCATTTATGCGCATAATTTTCACATTGTGATTGTCCTTTCAGTTTTTACTGCTGTGTCCTTATGCGTTTTTTTTTTGGGTGGCATTTTTCACTTCATTTTTACACTTTATGCATTTTGTGTCGTTCATTATTGTCATAATTCACACTCGTTTATGCATGCGTCGTAAATTATTGGAAATTTCATCTCATTTTCGTTGTTTCAGGCATCATCTCTCAGTCTTTACTGTTCTTCTTTTCCTTTCAATTCAGCTGGTTGCTGTTGCTGTTGTTGTTTTTGTTCTTGCTTGGTGGCTGTTGCTGGACTTTCGGTCCATTCATTTGGTCAAACGAAACGTTCGTTGTTCATTCGTTGATGACACTTTTGACCCTATAAATCATAGATACATTAAATATGATTCTCTTACAGGAGGCCATTTATCTGAATGATGCTTAAGCATTTTATTATTGTTATAAATTCTTTTTTAAGTTTAATTTTTGCCTCAAGTCATCTTTAAATTTTATCATTATATGACTTAAAAAAGAAATTAAAATTTTTGTAAATTAAAAATATATATACAAGATTCAGAAAGGTTCTGCAAGTTATCAAAATAAAATTTAATTTAAACCGAAAAATTGCGATTATAGCAATCATAAACATGATTCGATATTTTCTGACCCCAATTTTAGCACAAATACTTTATATTAAAAATAAAGGATATATGGAAGGTGGGCGAATCCTTAGGCTGATTGCAATAAAATTTTCCTGAAAACTTAATTATATCATTCCACAAGTATTTACCAGTTTTGAATGCCTTTGTTAAAGTATTAAACAAATTTTTAATATTAATGAACTATAGCATGTCCTTGTAAAGATAAAATAAAATTTTTCCGAAAAACAGTCCGTTTGCTTATAGAAACACTTTGCCAGTGTCTGTTAGTTTACATTTGAAGTTAAAATTTAATTTTTAAAATAAAGGATATATGACATATAGTCATGTCCTTGCACTGATTATAACCAAATTTAATGGCGAGCTTAATTGCTCTATTCTACAAATAGTTAAACATTTTGGATGCTTTTCATCCACAATTGCAGCCTAAATTCAATTTTGAAAATGAAGGATATATGCAAGATAGACACATCCTTGAATTAATGAGAATGACGTATAGCAAAGTTATTAACTATTAAATTTTGCATACATTAATCTCAAATAATCCAAATCTAAATTTTTTAAATAAAGGATGTGCCATAGGTAGGCAAGTCCTTGCACTAATCAAATCAATAGACATTATTTAATTTTTTATTTTTACATTTATTAAGCTAATAGCAACTAAATTCAAGTTTTCGATATAAAGGATATGTGGGAGATAGGCAAGTCCTTGCACTGTTTAAATAAATCAAAGATTTCATTACAGCAATTTTGAATGCCTTCTCACTAAAACTGTGGTAAAAATTTAATGTTAATTATTAAGGCACATGTCCTTGCAACAATTAAATAATATGTTGCCATAAAACCAAGACGTAGTAGTAGTAGTAGTAGTAATTGACATGCGTAAGCTGTTTTCTGACCTCAAACTGTAGCTTAAATATAATTTTTAACGTAAATAATATACGTTAGGACATGTCTACGTGCTTCCCTAGATTAACATTAAATTTATTACACTGCATTACTGTTAAGCTGTACAAATATTTACAAGTTTTTCAGGCTTTCTAATGATTATTATAGCTAAAAATCTATTTCTCAAATAAAGGATATATGGGAGCTAGTCATATCCTTGCGCGGATTGAAATCAAACTTACCGGAGAGCTTAACTGCTAAGTTCTACAAATAGTTACAAGGTTTGTTTGCGATTTAATATACTATTGTACCTAATTGTCAGTTATCATAGATAATAACTGCACGTTCTTGCAGTGAGGAATTTTACTGTATAAATTTTGCAATAACAAATAAGCAAGCAGACTGTATAAATTTAACGCCAAAAATAAATTTTTACAAGGACATATTTTTACAGGACATATAAAAAATAATTGAATCCTTGTGCCGATTTCAATAAAATTTATTTGAGGGATTATATTTTTAAGTATGGTCAAATATGGATATACTGACAGGTTTTGTATATTATTTTACTTCAAATTTAATAAAAATTATTATTTCAAAATAAAGGATATATAGGAGGTAATCAAATCATTGCACGGATTCAAACCAAATTTACCAGAGAGCTTAACCATTTAGTTCTACAAAATGTAGCAAGATTTGTTTGCGATCTTATAACCAATTGCAGCTAATAATCAGTTTTTATAATAAAGGATATGCGGGAAATAGGCACGACCAAGCACTTAAAAATTTAGTTTTATAAGTTTTGCAACAGCAAAAAATTTTCGCTGCTTACAGTATAAATTTGCCGCTAAAAATAAATTTTCACAATAAAGGTAATATGAGAACTAATTCAACACTTGCTCCTAGTATAATACAATATTTTCGTGTGCTTAAATGTTTAATTATAAAAATACTAACAGGTTTTATTTAGTTTTGGACTAAAAATTCAATCAAAATTACACTTTCAAAATTAAGGATATATGAGAGGTAATTGTATCCTTGAGCGAATCAAAATCAAATTTACAGGAGAGCTTAAGCGCTTAGTTATACAAATCGCAATAAGATTTGTTTGCGATTTTAGGCCCAATTGTACCTAATTCTCAGTTTTCGCATTAAAGGACATGCAGCAAGTAGGCACGTCCTTGAACTGAAGAATTTTGCTGTATAAGTTTTGGAATAATAAAAATTTGTCTATTTTTACCATAAACATACGTCGCCAAAAAATTTTTACAATAAAAGACATTTGAGAAAAATTATATGCTTGTGCAGATTTGATTTAAATTTATTGTAGACATTATTTCTTTAAATATGGAAACACTAACATATTTTGTTAAGTTTTCGGCTGCAAATTAGTTCAAAATTAAACTTTCAAAATAAAGGATATATGGGAGGTAATCATATCTTTGCACGGATTCTCATAAAATTTACCAGAGAGCTTAATCGCTTAGTTCTGCAAATCGTAAAAAGATTTGATTGCGATTTTAAACACAACTGTATCTAATGCTTAGTTTTCAAAACAAAGGATAAGGGGAAGGTAAGCATGTCCTTGCATTAGATAATTTAACTATATAAGTCTTGGAGTAACAAAAAATTTTCCAAAAATAAATTTTTACAATAATGGACATATGACAATTAATTTTGTCCTTGCTCCGATTTCAATGAAATTTGTTACGGAAATTATCTGTTACATATTGAAAATATTAATAAATTTTGCTTTATTTTTGGGTACAAAAATATTAAAAATTAAACTTTTAATATAAAGTATACAAGGAAGATAGCAATAACGCTGCACTGATGGAAAGAAAAATGTTCAAGAGAGCTGAGTTGTTTAATTCTACAAGTTTTAAATAATTGTTTATAATTGTTTAATATATTAAATTAAAGACCGGCCGCACGACTACAGCAAAACTAGGACGAGAAGTTTGCTAAGCCTGCTTTTAGTTATAGATGCTTTCTGATAAAAATAGAAGTTTTGTTATAAAATTTAGCATTAAGTTTACGTAGCAGGCAGCCATGCTCTAGAACCTATTTGAATTAAATTTACCAAAGAGCTTAGACGCGAGTATACATATATGTAGTTTTAGAAACAATTTGAAATTTTTGTAGGTGTATGACCACAATTGATGTTAAGATATATTTCTAAGAACAAAAGGATATACGAGAATTAGGGAAGTCCTTAGAGTAAAAAATATAACTATACCAATGTATTAATAATAACTAATTCAAGCTAATTTTTGCTTATAATAACAGACTTGAAGTCGTGTTCTATTTACACGACTTAAAATATGTATAAACAAATATATAATGAATTTTTAAAATAAAGGATATAAGGGAGCAAGTCTTATTCTAGCACCGATTGAAATGAATTTTATGTGGAAACTTAAAATTACTTATTCTACGAATAGTTATAATTGTATATGCAGCAAAAACTTAAATTCTAAATTTAAGGATATATTAGACTTATTAAGGATACATGTGTGTAATTAAATTTAAGCTTATGAAGCAAGAAATACACATTGCCGCAAGTTTCTGCTGATGGTTGTGACTGTGATGTGTGTTCTTAGAATTCAGGATATCTAGGAGGCAAGCATATCCTGGCACTGAATAAGACAAAATAAGCTAGAAAACTCAACATTGTAATTTTGGAAATTAGAGTGGGATCTTCCATTTAAATTTTTAAATCAAGGATATATGGGAGGCAGACATGTCCTTGAGTCAATTACAGTAGATTTCATTTTAAAAATTTAGAAATAATTAAAAAAAAGATTTCTTTTTCACTATTTTAAGAAATTTCCTTTAAACATCAGGTTTTTTTAACATTTGTATCAAGTGGTATTTTAATAAATCGCATTTCTGGTGGCTGTTGCAGAAACCAGAGTTCTCGCTTAACTTTCTATTTAACAAAATTATTTTCTAACTTTTGGCATAAATGACTTTTTATTTTTAATACAAAGTAGAATGAGTTCAAACAATTTGGAAGTTTAAGATTTTTGATAAATGCTATTCTCTCTGCCTTTTTTCTTAGCACAATAAAAATTTTTTCCTTCAAACTGCCACACAATTCAATTAAGACATTTTTTTTTTCTTTGCAAGCCAGTTCAATACAGGGAATAAAAAACTTGCAGAAAGCTAAACTTTTGACATAACAATTTCTTCATTTGCAGATGGAATTAAACACATTTACTAACAGTCATTTCAGTGGACGACGTTCTTCGAAAGGGATGGCTGGAAGTTTGCAGGAGTATGTTGCATGTACGAGAGTTCTTCTTCTTGCTCTGTTGCCATCATTTCATAAAATGTTTTGAGATATTTTATAGAAATGTCAGTAGCAAAACATAACTTACCGTTAATGTTAGTGCAGCAGCAGCAGCAGCATTTTCAACAAAATACTCATAATTTCACCCAGCAATGTAAAAGAAAGACAACAAAGCAACTGCAGGAAAAAAAGTAAAACATAAATAAATTTATGTTAGTATGAAATATAAAATATAGATATGGCCAAAAAATAAAAACAAGAACAAAGCAAATAACTAAAACTTAAATGTTGTTGCTGTTGCTGCTATTTGGCTAAATGTTGAAATGCTTTGCTGGGTATGCCTGCTTGCCTGCCTGCCTGCCTGCAACTGCTTTCTCAACACTGTTAGCTGTCGGAAATAAATCATCGCGACAAAACTGAAATGTTTTCCTAAAGACTGCTGGAAGAGAATAAAAACAAAAGCAGCAAAAAAAAAAGAAGAAAATTGTTCGGCTGCCGCTGCAGTTAACAGTCATTGGTAGCTAAACTGTAGAAAATGATAGAACTTAGAGCTGCAACACCCAGACTACAAGTAGCAGTAGCTGCAGTACAACATCTACAAAAAGCAAAAAAAAAAATTTCTTCATATTTTCGTATATAAGAGCATTTCGGTAAATGCCTTCTGGTTATTTGATGTTGTATGAATATTATTGTTGTTGTTGCATGGTGGAATAGGGCAGAGTTGAAATTTAAAACAAATGATGCTGATTATATGACGATGATGCGGGCTACAACATATTTTTTTTGGAATGGGTTGCTTACTACTCAAACTAATACATCTCCTCCTGCCCATAGAGAAAGACAACACAAAAGCTTAAAGAAGCAACGCAAGACAACAACCCAAAAAATAGAGATGAAAAAAAAAATTAAGAAAGCATTACAGGAAAAAAAAACAGAAAAAGGAATGCAGCGCATTTATGACAATTGCTAGAAGTTTAACTAAAACATGTTCTGGCATTCTTTACTAAAAGATGTTAAGAAATAGTAAGAAAAAAAAGTAAGTAATAGAAAATCATAAAACTTCTTAGAAAATGACATTTGCAGCACATGTTGTATGTTGAATGCTGCATGTAACATGCCTTTTTCTGTTATAACTTTCTTTTATTTTTTACTTCAAATTTTGGCCCCATCTTGGAATTGTTAGACATTTTAATTCAATGATGAATGTTTTCCCAAAGGGAGTGACATATAACCTGAATTTTACTAAGTATCAAGACAGGAAGGCGTTGCCTCTTGTGCTGCTCATAAATACTAAAACAAAACATATTTCTCATTCTTGACTTCAAAGCACATACTTACACATGCATGTACGAGTATGTATCTTCATTTATCCTGCGTCAAGATTTAATTTTCCCTTTTGTCTTTTCCAAATCAATTATGCACACTGCACATTTGTATTGGATTCGTTTGCTTGGTAATTTTTTTTTGCCTTATTTTCAAATGTCCTCAACATGTCCGCAAGCTAACCAAACATTTATCAACTGGTTGACCACATTAACTTACTTGGTTTGTTGAGTTTTTGGTTTAAGGCTGCAGGGTTTTTGGGGAGATGAACTTGTGATTGGTGCAGTACCCTGTAGTCGACATGTAATTATGTGCTCTGGCTTATGGTTCTAAGATTGCTTTATTCTGGAAAGGCTTCAACTTAAGAAGGCCTTTTTTTATATATAAATTTTATTATATAACAAACAACTTTTAATAAAAATTACTTTAGAAGAAAAATAATAATAATAAAAAAAAGGTACAAGGTGGGCCAAAAGAAATCACCCTATTAGAAGATGCATCTTATATTTGCAAATGGCGGCCAGTGTCGAAATTGTTTTGACATGTTTGCACTAAGCAGATGTAGAATACAAGTGAACAAGCCATGGAGCGATACACTTCCCAAGATCGCGGAATAATCGTGTGTATTTTTTTTCGGGTCGCCTTATCTCTCTTTTTGGCGATTTACACTGGCTCGCAAGATCGCCCGATTTAAACGTTCCAGACTTTTTTTGTAGGGTTTTTACGAGCCCGAGACCTTGGAAGCCCTCAAGGACAACATTCGACACTAATGCGAGCATCTGTCGCCCGAAGTTCTCGCCGAAGTGATGAAAAATGCCATAAAACGAGCCCGTATATCAATCAATTGTGACGGCGCCCCTTTGGCCGATATCATCTTCTCGACTTGGCCAATAAAATTCTAAAGGTTGAAATAAACATAATCAAAAAACAGAATCGAAGTTTTTCATTTAGAAGAAAAAATGAGAGCCAAACAACAACCAACGGATGACTTCTTTTGACCCACCTTGCACTTTTTGTAAAGGATACTTTTTTTGAAAATGCAGTTTTTATACGAAGACTACTATTTATATTTCGGCAAAAGCAAATAATCACAAACATTTTTAAATGAAAATGGCTTCATTGTTTTTCGAAATATTATCCTTGATGATCAATACACTTTTGCATTCCTTCAAACCATTTGTCAAAGCAATTATTGCATTCCTCTTGAAACACTTACTAAAAATGGTTTTTGAACGCTTCAACCGCTTCTTGGGCGCTCGCAAATTACTTTTGTTAGTCGGGAACAAGAAGAAGCCATTGGGCGTAAATTCAGGAGTCATCAATTCGATGTTTTGACTGCTCCAAAATTCACTTGTTTGACGACATGTGTAAGAGCGAGTTCGCATTGTCATGATGCAGAATAATTCGTCGTCGGGGGTAAGTTTTACGAATTTCTCAAAAGATTTCCGGCCAACAAATGGTCGTGTACCACTCAGAATAGACAGTTGTATGCTGCTCAAGCAAAACAGTGGCCACATGACCCATTCGCTCGAAGAAATAGAAAACACGAAAAAATTTTGCTGGATTTAGCTCGTCTTGGAATACCCACACGGTAGCGTTGGCTGAAGTAAATTGCTCGTTGACTACAAAACCGCAGGTCCTGGCTTCGATCCCAGTATTAAACAGTCATTAAATAACAACACCATGCATTTTTCTGATGTGCATAAGTGTCCCTTTGTATCAGTTGTTGTAGGAAAGTTTAAGCGATGAAGGCATAGTCACTGTTCACTGAACTATACCGGCTTCAGCAGATGGTAACCCCAATGCAACATCAGAGCGCCCTCCTTCGTTGAGTAGCAGAATCATCGGCGTAGTAAACAAACTAATAAAATGGCTACTAAGCACTGCTTCAATAAATTAATACGCCTCATTTAACATCAGAGGCGCTGCAACAATGCATTATTAAAAACCTGGAAAAAGCAGAGTTGTAAAAGAATGAAGCTTTCCTCTATCTCTTCCTTCACCACCTGTCTTCTCTATCACTAGCCTCTTTCCTAAAAGAAGCTAACACCTATTAATAGTAGTAGGCATTCATTGCCTGAGTGTTACTTCTTTTAAGAAAAAAAAAAGACGGTCCAGTGCTGTTTTGTTTCCGGCTCATAAGCTACGAGTATATCCATGATTCGTCACCTGTCACGATTTTATACACGTCTTTTGAAGCACCACGGTTGAACTTTTTTATCATTTCGACTTTTCTTGAGCGATTGATAAATCATGTGGTATCCAACGAGAACATGGTTTTTTACAACTAAGTGTTCATGCAAAATCGAATGTATTCAGGTGGAACTAATGTGCAAGGATGCCTCTATCTCACAATATGTCACATGACGATCTTGTGTTATCAGTTCACGCAGTCAATCGATGTTTTGTTGTACAACAACCGATTTTGGACGTCTTTCACGGAATTCGTAGGCGACGGAACTACGACCATGACTGAATTTACTATAACAGCGACATACTGTGGTTTTTGATGGTGCTTTATCGCCATACAAAGAACTGAGTTCATTGACACATTCTTGTTGAGATAATCCAACGCAAACATTCACTTGAAATTTAAATTTGTTTGACAAATTGATTTTCTGAACTCACTGCAAACAAAACAAATAGCTCTTGTATATCAAAACGTTGTGAGAACGTTTACGCTAAAAAATTTCAAACTTTATTATGGTGTTGCCAGATTTTAGCTATTGACATTAGTGTTGCCAGTTCTCGAGGTATAAACAGTAGCCTTCGTAAAACAGACATTTTATAAAAATACTCCTTATAAAAAGTACTTCTTACAGAAGGAATTTTTATGAAAGGTTGTTTGCATAGGTACTTTTACAAAAAGTACTTCTATAAGGGGTAATTTTTCTAAAAGGCTTTATCAAATTCTTTAATCTAATTTTTCGACCTTTTTCAATATATTCAATTAAACTAATTTTTTGAGCTTTAGGTCAATGTTTATTATTATTTTAGTACTTTCAATTGAAAGTAGAAAAAAGAAAAAAAAAGAAAAATTTAATTTCAAACATAAAAATATCCTGAAGAAGTTAACCAAAGGTTAACGAAATATCGAAGTACTAAAATAATAATAAACATTGACCTAAAGCTCAAAAAATTAGTTTAATTAAAAGGCTTTATTTATAATAAGTAATTTATATTAAAAGTACTTTTTGTTAAATGAACTTTTGATAAATTGTAATGTTTATAAAAGGTACTTTTGATAAAATGTACTTTTTACAAATGATACATTTTATAACTGGTAATAAAAAAAAGAACTTTTTATAAAAAAAAATACTTTTTGGCGAATATAATTTTAATTAAGGGTACTTTTTCTGAAAGAAACTTTATCTAAAAGAAAATTTTTGCTAAAAAGTACCTTTTGTAAATAATTAAAATTTAAAAAAAGTACTTTTTATAAAAAGTACACTTTTGAAAAAGTACACTTTTTAGAAAGTACTTTTTACAAAAAGTACACTTTTGAAAAAGTACTTTTTACCCAAAGTACACTTTTTTTAAAGTTTTTTTTACAAAAAGTACACTTTTGAAAAAGTACTTTTACAAAAAGTACACTCTTTAAAAAGTACTTTTTACAAAAAGAACACTTGAAAAAGTACTTTTACAAAAAGTACACTTTTTAAAAAGTACTTTTAATAAAAAAAATGTTTTTAAATGCGTTTGCCAAAAAGTACTTTTACAAAAAGTATATTTTCTAGAAATTACTTTTTGATAAAATTAATAATAAAAAAAATATATAAAAGTTCACTTTTTATTTAAAAAGTACTTTTTACAAAAAAGAAGTAGATTTTTTCAAATACTTTTTCTTACAGCTTCTTTGTAAAGATGCTTTTTCTAACATTTTCTTACTCTTAAAGGTACTTTTAAAAAAGGTTTTTTTATAAATTGCACTTTATAAAAAAAGATAATTTTAAATAAAAAAAATATTTATAAAAGGGCGCCAAAAACGTTTAAGGCCAATTGAAATATCCTTAAACTCAATTACAGTTTATTCATTACTTGCACTCTTTGTAAAGCGTACCATTTATTTACATTTTTTTTTTCTCTTTGATTCACTGCATTTTTATTTATTCCTTCATTCACTGCGAAATGAAAAGCAGAGCATAAAAAAAAATAAAAACTTTCCAAGACAGACATCATGACTGCTGTTTAAAATTTCAATCAAGTCAGTTGCGAGTTTGCGAATCTACGTAATGCATTCAGAACATCAACTACAATAAAAAGTTTACATGGTTTTTTTTTTTTTGCTTTTTGGAGAAATGAAAATTTCAACTCGTTAAAAGGACTCTTTCTCCATTTAACTTGATTTCAAAGAAAGCAAATAAAAATGTAGGAAAATGTTGTTGTTGAATAAATGTGAAACAAAAAAGTTGATGTGCAAAATAAACGAAAACTTTGATAAAGAAAGTCCATGTAAATGTGTGTTGCTGTTGTTGCACACACACACAAAACTCAACTCAACTCAATTCATTTTAATTAAAACGAATTTTCCACTTTGGACATTCCCTCTACGCACTGATTTTTGCGCTTTTATTTTTCCTTTAACATAAATGCAACAAAAGCAGTAGAACCAACAGCAGCAACTGATATAGCAACAATAATGCAGGAGCAGCAGCAGCACATCAGCAGCTGTAGCTGAAAGTGACTAAGGGAAGTAGGCGAAGGAGAAAATTTGATATTCACTTCAGTTTTTAAAAGATAGTGAATATATTGTATGTATGTATGTACTCGTTTATATAAAAAATTATAATTCAACCGGAGATTATGAAAAGTTGAGCAGAGCGAATAATTATGCTACTTGGCCTACTTCCGCCCGTGCGTGTGCAAAATTCATTGGTATGTATGTTTTGATATCCACAACTTGTTCTGCTTGCATTTGAATTTTCACTTTTACTGCTTGAATGTATTTTAAAAAATTTCCCAGTGAAAAGTATTCAAATTTGGTATGTTGCTCTGCAGAGCATCACACTCGATAAAGTCTGTTGCATATTCATTAAGTTTAAACAGGTGGGAGGGCGGCAGTAAAATGTTTAAGTGTTTCGAAAGAATTTCATGCAAGTATTCCTTTTTTCGCATAATTGATGCTTTACAAGTTTATTCAATAAAATACGTGCTAAAGTTTGTTTAATATTACAAACAAAAAATTAAATTGGAAAATATTCAATTAAATACTTTTTAGAAGAGATTTTTTGAAATCTTTTGTTCTTGGTTTTTTTTTGTTTTTTTTTTGTTCTTACAGCTGCCCAAGTAACAAACATTTGAATAGCAATTCATTTTAAAATTTGATTTACAGCTTCACTGTAAAAGGCGATTTGAAAATCTCTTATGGAAAAATAATTCATCTGTTTTTCTTATACTTCTGCTCTTCTTAGTGTTTCTCATACTCCTCCTCCTGCGAGCCGGCTAGCAAATATTTCGCTTGACTGTCATAAAAAAAACGACAAATGTTTCGCAGTCTTGTTTTAAGACTAAAGAGTGTTTTTTATAGAGTGACACAAGTTTAAATCATAATAAAGCGAGGATATATATTTTTAATATCTATGAAACGCACTGTATTGGAAAGAAAATTTCATGAAATTAATGTTTAAATGTGATTTCTGTAATCTGGAACACCAATTTTTTGAAGACAAGTGTACCAATGAGTCCGCCAGCCCATAAAGCGTACCATACAGTAATTTTCTGTGGATGTAATGGTGTTTCGACAAAAGCTTGTGGATTCTCCACACTACAAATTAGAGTTGGGCAAAATCGTTCCTTTTTGGGAATCGTTCGGAACGATCCGAAATATTAAAGGAACTAGGTCGTTCATTTCGTTCATCGTTCCTTTTTTTTACCTTGAGAGAACTTTTCTGTCGTTCCTAAAAAATGTCAACAAATGCAATGCATGTATTTGACGTTTAAGAATTCCTGTTTGCTTACATGTATGTATATTTTCGTGTTGAGCAAATCATTGTTATTATTATAATTAAAAAACCAATTATATTATTAAAAAACATAATTCGTTATATAATTAGTTAATTGTCAATCTTTACACAAAAATATCAACCTTGTATCAGAAATAAGTGAACAATTGTGTATAATGCTGTCTTGATGAACAATTAACTTGGTCGCAAATACCGCTCACTGCTGTCAAACTTCATGTAAGTACTTATAAAATCAATCTCTCAAACTTCATGAAAAAAACTCTTCAACTATTCTGTGCATATGTGGTTGTAATAATAACACCACCTTGTTAAAAACACTTTATTCGGAACGATGAACGATAAGAAATGAAACGGTATAAAAGTCCGAACCGTTCCTTTTAGTGAATCGTTCAATGGAACTAGGTCGTTCTGGAACGGCACAACTCTACTACAAATGCGACAATTCTACTTATTTACAAAAAGCAACTATCAGCTGTTAAATGGGTGCTCACGTAAAGCAGTGATGCCAACTCAAAGTTGTGACACTCCAAAAAAAAAAAAAGAAAACACCCTTTACAATAAGTTGTGCTCAACTTTTTGGTTGGACACATTTAGCACTGCTTTTCGTTGTATGCAGTTGTTCCGAAAAGGGCAACAACAACAAAAACAATGTACGAATAGAAAGTATTTTTATATTAAGTAAATGTTTGCAAATGTTTCGGTTTTTTGTTCTATTTCCTTTTTTTTCTTTCTTCCAAATCATTTAGTGTAAGAAATGTCTCCACAAATCATTTTGTTTTCTTATGCTTTACAGTTACTGCACTTTTTAGTTTGGGGTCAATGTGACAACACGGAACAAGGGCGCATTATTTTGTGTTATTTATGATTGTAGCAGCTAGACTTTAATTCATTCGTATGTAAAATGCAAAGGACAATTTAGGTTAATTGGATCATAATTTGAGGGCTTTAATGCGGACATAGATAAAGAAATAGGGCTTGCAGGGTTTGTATTGTCTCAAGTTATAATGATTATCTTGTGGCAATTAAAATCTAGCAGTTATCGATTGTATGCCAGCTGGCAGAGAGTGTGATGTAGAATAATACAACTTAATGTAAACATATTTAAAGTTAAACGATATGGCGATCTTTGGGCAGAGCAACGATTTTTTTATTATTTTAAATGTCATTTTTCTTAACAATAATGTTCTAATTCCATGTCTTAAAATATTAAAAGTCTTATTTTGTAAGCCATAGAAGCTTTAATTCCATAGCAATGAGTTACAATTAAATTTAGGTAGAAGTTTTAGCTTCATCAGGCCTGTAAAATTGCAGTCTGTGTTCATTTCTGTAACTTGTGAGAAATTCTCGCATCGAGCGAAATTTAAAAATTATATTGGTTGTGCTGTCAAGGCTGGTATATGGCTCTTCATATAAAAATTTAAATAAACTTACAAAAGATATCATTGCTAATGAGACTCTGTCCGCTACGACCCAAATTTGCTCCAGAGGGACGAATAGCGGGTTTATGGTTATGACGTTGAAACCACAGCTCAATCATCTCAATGGAAGCTGCCGCACGAACCAAGGTAAAAAGCTGTCAACAATTAACTGAACATTCAAAATGGCCGAAATTTTCGGCAAAAATAAGAGACATGAGTACCAACATAACGCCACAAAAAATAAATAAAATTCGAAAATTTAAAATTCGCGATACATTTTGAACAAACCTCGTATATACACAATAAAATTACGATAAGATTTTGTTTTAACAAAGAGGACTTTGAAACAGAATTTAAGTATTTTCCCAAAAAAAAAAATGGCCCACAAGGAAGTCAATAAGATCCTGAACTAGTAAAACGAAAATAGTGCAAATTTGTATCATTCAAAATGATTTTTGCATAAGATTAACATTGTAAGAAGTTTCTTTTTTCGATTTCTCATCAACGGATTCGAAACGATCTTAAGAAAAATTTACTTTTTGGTGTTTAAAGGAAGTGTAGGGCGGGCGTAGCATTAGTACGCAAAACATCATCCCGATAAAAATGGGATCCTCCTTGTACACCTGGACCAGCAGGAGTAATTTTTTAAAGCTAGTTATATTAGAACTTCGCAGGCTAGAAGAACCAATATGAGCAAAATCGAAACATGGTGAACATTGTATTGTATCATCCTCATAATGCATGAAAGTTTTAAAGAATTCATCAATTAAATAATGAATTAAATGCGCACTCCAGTTTGTGAACCTCCTTCCTTATCAAAAGCAAGAAACATTTAGGAATAATACTGATAAGAATACTCACCCTGAGGAACTATTGAAGCAGTATCGGGGTGGTGCTAGTGGAGTTATCGTGGTGCCACTATTTACATAAACAATAATAAACAAAAACTCAAACAAAACACACATATATACACATATATATGCATTTATACTATCTACCTGCCCATTGATGTACACAACATATATTTAGTTATGTTATTGATTTGAGACAGATACATAAAAAGGCCACAACAACAGAATATCTCGGGTAAAATTTCACAAAAGTGTGGACTGTTTGTTTTTATCCATTAAATCTCTTTCACGGCTACGAACGTTTATCCTTGATAACTAATTACTAATTGCTTCTTTTAGCTTTTTTATTGATCTATTAGCTGGTTAGTCATGCCATCGTTAATGTGCGTGAGTTAAGTACTAGAGTGCTGCACAAGCATTAAAAAATGGCTTGCAAGCAATTTCATTAAGTTTAAGATGTTTGTGTATATTGGTCCGTTATTGTAAAATAAATCGTTGCACAAGAGATGTCTTTTGCTTTACGATAAGAATACTGAAGTACAGAATAAAACTGCAATAGAACAATGTTGAAATAAAACAAAGCTTTTTAAAACAATAATGAAAGAGAATGAATGTTCTGATAACAAAGAAAATTTTGCATATAAGAGAAAAATATAGCTTTCGTGGGTACACACAAAAAAGTAATATTAATTAAAATATTTGTAATATTAATTAAAAAATTAATTAAATTTTCACCTGTAAACAATTTGATAATATGAATTAAGTTTTTCCACTCAAATTAATTAATACAATTAAAAATTTAATTGAATCAATTAAATTATTAATTGAAAACATTAATTGGTGAATAATTTTTTCTGTGTAGTATAAAAGCTGAAAATAGATTTTATTTACAACGAAATAATATGGCTCATACTTATAAACATTTATATATAAAAATTTGTTAATTTTTACTTTCAATTGATGTTTGTACATAGTTTGCACGTTTGTGCTCGTGATCTATTGCACTCAATATACCTGCTATGATTTACTGTTGTCTTATTTCAGCCTCGCTTTTCGTTGTGATATTCTACTTGTTTTGAAAGCACTAGCACTAACAAAACTGTAGAGAAAAACTTTTCGAATGATGCTTGCTTCACTTTAGCGAGAGTGACGTTTTCTTAATTTTGTTTTGATATTTATGTTTACTCTAAAACACAGTGCTTGGAAGTAGTGTAAAATACACTAAAAGATTTTTAGAATATGCTGCGCAGCCCTTTATTACGTGCATACATACACACAATATGTTTTTAAGTTCATTAATATTGAAGTAATTACTTTTCATCAGGCAACAGGTAAAAAAGCTTAACTACAATAGTTTAACAGTTAAACAAAATTGTTGTTAGAACTAAAACTAATAAAAATAAACATTCCCAGCAAAAATAAATTTAGTACAAATAAGCACTAAGACAAAAAGAAGCACTTCGGCAGCGCGGAAAAGCTCACAGTGCATCCTCTCTGCCTGACGAGTATGAAATAACGTAAGCGAATGACTACGAAGTTGGTCGGCTGTTTATACTCAAATTCTCAAAGGTTTTTATAGTTCATCCTATCTGGCTTACCTGGATATAAATTTGGATGGGAATGAAATTTTTACTTCGAGTTTTTATTTTTTATTTTTTAATTGAATTGTGTACGAAAATAAATATAAGCTTGGGTAGTTCAGTGGGTAGTCTAGCCTACAAACAGGGTTGGTAAGCAACCAACCTGCTTCCAGGTAGACGAAAAAATCTAAAAAACATGCTTAAAATAATATCTTGGACTTTGATTGGTTTTTTTTTTGCAATTTTCAAATATATTATTGCTTGCGAATTCTCAAATAATTTTTCTAAATCTGTGCATAAGATAAGAAGTTTGTGACTGTTCAAAATGCGTGGTTGAAGTCTACGGACGATTTTTTAAAGCAACAATGAAATACATATGGAAAATGCTTAACCACCAGCAAATAAATTTCACTTATTACTTTTTTTTCTTTTCCTGCTGGCTTCTTGCGGTACGGAAATTAGTTTGATATTGGCTCACTTTTCTTTTTACGAAACTTTTATCGATTCATGCTTGATTAGTTTTCCACGATAAATGTTCGAGATATACATATGTATGTATGCAAAATAGATATAATCACCGAAAGCCTTGGTCCAGTTGATTTCTATGCATTTGCATGTATTTAAGATTTAAAAAATTTATTTGTTGCTAAGAAACAAATCAGAACACTTCAAGCACAATTCCAAAAAGCCTACAAAACCCCTATTCTTATATAAAAACTCTCAATAGATTATCGAGGATTATGCATATTTCTTTTTGCTTAAGAAACTCATCAGTAGACTTCAACCTAAAAATTCCTGAGCAAAGCTAAAAAGCTTGGATTTGGTCCAAAAATCTGGTTTTACGCAAACCCCTCGATTTCCTTTATATTTTTCAGGGGACCATCAAAATACGATTTTGTAGATGTGATTACTAATGCAACATTAGGTCATCCATTACAAGTGATTGGCAAATTTTAAAAAAGTGACTTCAGCTCGTCAATGTCAACCGATTTAATTAATATTAATAACAAATAAATTACTAAAAATTAAATAAACAGGCAAATTCTGAAAATTTTTACTTCCCAGAATTTGTTTGGTTTAAAAATAATTTTTTGCCAAAATGCCCAAAGAAAAGGGTAAATTTTCTTATTAAAAAATATAATAAAAAACAACATATTTTGTTACTTGATTGTTTTTGTTTGATTGAGCCACAGCAATATGCCTTTTAGTCAGGGCTGTGCTATTGTTGAATACTTTTTTATCATTTCACCATAGATGGAAATTGGCTTCTTGGTTATTATACTAAAGGCCAGGGCATATAGAATCCAGCACACTTTATATAATCCTTGTCAACTGACAGCTAAGTTGAAATAATGGTTGAGCTCTATCATAGTCAGTATCTACGTATCCATCAATGCAAATTACTAAATACGGGCAACCTTTAGCGTACCCCAGTGAAAAAAATTGGAAGTAATTATTCAGGAACTACTTTTTCTCTACTTCCAAAGTATCAAGAATTGTTTTTTTGTTTTTAATTTTTCAGTAATCGATTATTAACAACACCCAGATAATTAACTAAGAAGCTATTTCACTTAGTGTCTATGTTAATGTATACCGCTGCACTCTCTTTAATCGATATTTGTAGCACTTAATCTTCGGCGAAGTAAAATAACTACTAAAATGGCTATATAGCTTAAAGTAATACGCGTACTTAACACCAGAGGCGCTGCAACTACCCCTTGCAAATTAACAAAAACGCACAATACCATAGTTCTATAAACGAACAAATTTATGAAGCTTCCCTCTATCCATCTGTCATTTCCACATTTGTACTTTACTTTTCTATTTTCAGGTAACACAAAGGCACCTGTTATTTTGACCCAAGAGAGCTGGAAATATGGTTTGTCTTCTCAGCAACTTGCCAACCTGAGGTAATCTAACCGTCTTTTGTCACCACATCATTGCCATTACACAACATACTCTATATAATGCAGTTTTCTTACCTACTGCCAAAAAGTTTCATCAACCGTGTATGACTGGAATTGTCCCAAAAATCCGATCCTGAATGTACATAAGTCGTTGTTTCTCCTCATGTAACCCTTCGATTTCCTGCTGGAACACCTTACTATAGCACTACCCATTGACCTCCGGCATTACCTTGCTACTCCTCTGCACCATCAACGTCCGGCTTTACCTGTAATTGGTAAATGTTGGGGAATGTTAATCGCCCTCTCCCTATAATTGTACGATACTAAAATTTGGTTTGGTTTGGTCTGATGCAAGTACATGTCATTCTGAAATACTGGCCATTAGAGAGGCAGGTAGTATATTGAGCGAAAAAAATTGGCATTTTAGCCGACAGCCAGGCAGCACTTCTTGTGCTAATATCTCGTGAAACCTTTTCGATTTCAGTAAACCAATATAAGTATGTGCAAACTAGACTTTTTCGTCAGACCAACACTACTCTCATCTGAGTTTGCTACATAGTAACCTCATCGGTAATGCGCCCGCTCATTGATGAACTACACAGCACTGGTTCTGCCATAGACGTCTGCATAGTCATTCGCAGTGCCTTTTGGCACCAATAAAAACTATATCCTCAAACACTATCTTCAGAAAGCATAAAATAAATGGAATAGGCTTAGTAAAGAAAATGTGGCAATATTTCCACACTCAAATCCCAGAACAAATATATAGCAAAAATTAGGCAAAGCATCTCACTCTTGGTAGCGGTACTGACGATCCAGTGAGCGATCGGTGGACATGTAAGTAGGCTAGCAGCTGTTAGGAACATGACAAAGAAGAGAATACGCTTCTGTTGAGAACAAAGTAAAAATTAGCATGATTTCTTGGCCCAAAAAGATGGTAACTAATTTTTGTACAAAATTCTTAAGTTAACAGAAGAAAGATAGAAAAAAGTCATTGCTTTCAATGAATAATACTTGGAAGAAAATTAATTTGTTCTTCCACTCAAATGAATCACTTACTTTCCATTAAAAGTTAATGGCAACAATAAAAACCTTTGAACTTTCTCTTGGCATTAAATAGTTCACAGTTTTGCCAAGAGACACAACTCCTTAGTGAATTATTTAAAAAAGGCTCAACTCCAGCAGTTTAATCAAATTAAATGAACCTTTTAATCACATTTTTCTGCCCTTTTTGAAAAGAAAAGACAATATGCTAAAACATTTTCAATTTATGTGAATTAATATCAACAAAATTTACAATATAAAAATATTTTTGACACAAAACTCTGCCAACGAAATATGTAGTCTCTAACATCTTCTCAATCGTACAAAAGCATTGAAAATCAAATGATTATGATGTGGAAAAATTCACATGCAAAAGAAGGATAAACAAAATATTTACAATTCATATGAGAAGTGCATTGAAGCATCATTATTCTCCAGGGTCGATTTGCAGTATAAAATCTTATAATAAAATGTAATATAATATAATAAAAACACATTAATTTTTATTTTTATAGGCAAGGCAATATTTGATTCGATTTAAACATTTTAATGGAAAATAACCTCCTTTATTTTTTTTATTTTTTTACAAATAAATACTCGTAAACTACGATATGGTTCACATGTTTGAGCTTAATTTTTTAAGGGTAAATAAAAAAATAAACAAATACGAGTATTTAAATCTCTAAATCGAACTGTAATGAATTTGCACACAATAGTTTTCTAAGGAAATAAAAATAGCAGCAAATATGGTTTTAGAAAAATTGATTCAATTTCAGGAAAATCATATTTTTTTTTATTTTTTTAGAGAAAACTACCAAAACCATCCACCCTTTCTTTTTCAATTTTTGCTCAACGGACAGACGTCGCTGTAGTTGGTGTTTTAACATTTAAAGGCAAAAAAAAATAATTTTTCGGTTAATAAAATATTATAGGGAAAAAAGCTTGTGTATGAATGTTCAAAAGTGTGTAGTGTTAGAATTGTTGTTAGAAAAATAATAAAATGTAAAATTGTTGCACACAAACACATGCAGATTTATACATACACATACGTATGTATATATAGTACTTATGTATGTGTGCATGCACATATAACAATTTCAATGGTTAGTGTTGATGTTTAGTGGGCCATTGATTCATTCTATTAGTCTAAGACAGAACCCTAAAATTATGCTTTGTTGTAAATTATATTTTAGTGCTTGAAGTATGCAATATTTTTTAATCAACTTCCAAAAAAAACAAGAGGTTATCAATTCTTCGGTATCTTTTTTAATTTATAATTTAAAAAAAATGTATTTCGTTGTTACTAAGTAGCACTTCAGTTGACATCGACTACAATTCAAAAAATGTTACGAAACTTCAATATTTACGGACAAACTCACAATAAATTATTGAGAATAAGAAAACTATAATCACAGTAGGTTAAAACATTTTCAAAAACATTTTTGTAATTCCAATTTGTCTATAAACATTTGGCTCCTGTGACCTGTTTTGAATTGTGGTTGAAGTCTACTGAAGTATTGATTAGCAGCATTGAAATGCCTCTAGACGTGCTTAACCAACGACAAATAAATTTTTATATTCGTATTAATTTTGACATGCCTTAAACTCTGACCGGTTACATTTAAACTTGTTAAATCATGTTTAAAGGCATTTAAAATTAATTTTGATTTGTTTTTATGGAACACATATAGCCAATTTGGTATTGCCTAGTGTAAGAGGAGTAGAGCTGGGGCTAGCAGAGGGAGCTAAATATTTGTGAGATTTTCTATACAGCAAGCTTTCTAGGAAGAGGAACACGCAGAAAACCGTAAAGAAAAGACTCATTGCCTACTACGAATGCAGGAAAGAATTAAGGAAGGAAGGAATAAAAGTAGGAAGGAAGGAAGGAAGGTAAGAAAGAAGAAAGGAAGTAAGGACGGAAGAAAAGTAGGAAGGAATGAAGGAAGGCAAGAAAGAAAGTAAGGAAGGAAGGCAAGAAAGGCAGTAAGGAAGGAAGGAAGGAAGGAAGGAAGGAAGGAAGGAAGGAAGGAAGGAAGGAAGGAAGAAAATAAGGAAGGAATGAAGGAAGGAAGAAAGAAAGGACGGAAGGAAGTAATGAAGGAAGAAAGGACGGAAGGAAGTAATGAAGGAACAAGGGTCTGCAACCAAAGATGGTTAAGTGTGTTACCACACTGGTTGTTTTCTATGGTAATGTGGTATAATGTAGGGAGATATTGACTCTACGTCCTCCATATTATAGAGTCGTAGGAGATTCTTTGCTAAGGTGCAGAGGTACGCACAGATGTCCTGAGGAGCACATCTCACACTACTTTGCTTCCAATATGTTCCAGGTCGATGAGGTGGCAAAAATAGGGTCGGCGTTAGATGAGGGAAAGTGTGACAGATTATTGATGGGTCATTACTACGAGGAAGTCAATAATTGAGTGGTGGGCAGGACCAACCGTTGATGGTGAAGTAGGGAGGATTGTAAAGTTTCGAGGGCCAAAACTAGACTCAGAATATACAAACTGTTACTGGATAGGAAACGATAGTGATAGGCGCGTTGACTGATCATTGCTCAGTAAAAGCAAGGACCAGCATTTAGGAAACTAGAACTGCAGATTTCTTTAAAATCTGCGAAGATAAAGAAGAACTAGAAACAATCGAGCATATTGGGCCTGTTCGGAAACACATCACTGAGCTGAAAATTAAAATTAAAATGTGAAATATGACTTATAAATATGGATATTACTAAAATAGATTATCAATGAACTTGTATTGCATTTTAAATTGAAGTTTGTTAATATGATGCATAGCAGTGATGTCATGTGTTTAGATGACTGAGCAGACGTTTTTAAGAGAGCAATAGTACTATCGCCAAATGTACACTGGAAGATATCAAAGGTTCTATGGTGGGAGTTCAGTGGCTTAATCACAGACAACAAATTTTTTTTTGTACAATAGAAGTTAAATTTTAATTCAAGGCTACTAATAGAAGGGATTCACAATGGACCCAACTGGGTTTCCGTATGGAGTGTGTGTTACAACACCATCCTTCCTTACTTTAAAGTGGGTGGGACTGCGCCCATTACATTTTATCTTTGATGCTATGTAAATTTCCGATTTATACGAAAATTTGCACACACATTGAAATCTTTTGAGGACATATTCTCGAGTTAGAAGAGATGGGCGAAGCTATGCCCATTACATTTCCATACATTTTACTTACTTCCACATACCCGCTTCTTACGAAACTTGGCACACATTCTGGGCAATCATGAATAAAATTTCGCGAGAAATTTTTCACTGAGAACAATTCCAACCAATAGTAAGTAATAGGGAAAACAAAAAATTCTAATTGGAAAAGGGAGAAATTTCAGGCGGAATTTTATTCATGATTGCCCTGATTATGAGCTCTGAAAGTGATACGATCTTGAATTTGGAAAAAATGGAGAGGCCACTCCCATGAAAGGTTTGTATTATATTGTACTAGCTGAGCCCGCCAAACCTTTTTCTTGCCCTCAATTATTCTTTTTTGCCAGATTTTTGTTTCTTTTATATATACATAAAAAGCTTATATTTCCGATTTCATAAAAAGCGATTAATTTATTTAGCCGATGAAGAGTAGCAAACGCAAAAGTCACTTTCTCATCCGGTCAGGGGATGGTCGAGGGGACACATAAACTCTAGACATAGTAGAGGGTGAACAGAGTACTCACGTTAAAATGCTTGGGTTTTCCTTAGGAGTACGTAAACTATTGGCTTAAATAGGTATCTTCTAAACTGAGGTTTAGCGCCCCTGGAGCCTTTCCTTAGCACTTTAGTGGAAGCTTATATTTCCTAGGTTGGTTAGGAGCTTAGAAACGTAGAAACTTTTTAGCTTTATAATATTAGTATAGATGTACTTCTGCTTCTCCGATTCCTCTGAAATAAGAAAAAGTTATAAGACTAACAGATGTCTTCTTTGACGGACGCGATGGCTCAACAAAAGTTCTCTTAAAAAAAGATGACTCAGGTCATAAAGTTTTGTGAGAAAAGAGCATTACACTGTTTTTAGTGTAGGCGTTGGAAGGTAACTTTGCCTCCAGAAAAAGAGACTTAAGCAAAGGAAAACCTGCTGAAGTTATTACTAACCATCTTAACGATTTCTTACAGAAAAAAAGCACTGATCAAATTTTGCAGGGTATTGGCGGTGACGCAACCAATTTAACATTGGTTGGCAAGGAGGAGTCATGGATTGGCTTGAAGCAAAACTAAATCCCAAAAGTCAGCTGGCTGGTTTCCAGCCAGATATCCATAGTAATCAATGTTGTAGTATTTAAATAAACCAAAGAGATTTTTGGAAGGTTCCACAAAATATTTGGCTTGCTAGCTGCACTAGATATGACTGTCTTGGTGATCACACTTTTCGAAGTCTTGAACGTGTATCGGGAATGAAAATGTGCAGACTGCTAAGGTTTGTTAAATCTGTGTGGGAGTCATTCGATACATGGCACCACGAACTAGGCCATCTGCTGGTATCGCTAAGAATCAATCCTGGTCTATGAGAGGTCCTTGACCAACCAGACTAACCTAACCTAATCTATAGGTTTTTAAGATTACATCAATGCATTTATTTAAATATTTGCTTGAGTTGTTGGTTGAATAAAAATAAAAAATAAAATAAAATTTTCGCACCCTTTTCGCTTTTGTTGTTAAACAAATTGATGTTGAATAGTTTTTCGGTTCGTATGTCCCAGATTTAGCTTCCGTCATCTGTTGGAACATTTGACCATTGAATTTACAAAAGTGAATATGAGAATTTGAGTGTGTGTGTGTGTGTGTATGTGTGCTTGTGCAAACGTATGTATGCAAACAACTGCTAAAAGGTGTGTATGGTTTGTTAAAATCTAATTTTATATCCTAAATGAAAGGGTGCCAAAACAACAGCCATTAGTTGCGGCTCAATTGGCGTCCATTTGCGAAAAACAGTAGAACAAAAAAACATGAGAATAATAAAATAAAAACAACTAGCCATTAAAAAAAAAAAAAGAAAATCATCATCATCATCGTAGTCATATCTTTAGTTATGCAAGTTTAGTTGTGCGTATAAGCTTTTACATTTATTTAAATGATCAAATAAACATACGATACATTTATTGGTACATTTTCAATATTTCTTATTTTAATTTTTTTTAACATTAAGCGAACAATTTTGAACGAAAAAAAATCCATCCAATTATTGTATGGTCAATTGAAATCTTGTAACAAACACATGTTTTCAAAGAACATTGTTATGGTCATTTATATAAATAACAACTACTTTAAAGGCTTTTAGTGTAGGCATTCCCGTAGGTGTTATGAACCAATAAATGATGGTGTTTCCAAAGAAAAGAAACGCACAAGGACTTTAACGGCTATGGCAGGAGTATTAGAGTGCTGGCAAAAGCATCTTTCCAAACTATTGGGCAGACAAATTATATCTTTTAGCATGTTTAATCGCTTCGATCACCTGAGATGTAGTTGGGAAAATTTAACCCTTTCGCCCCTACTGTGATTATATGTCCCAGCAATGTTCCTTACGTCCTAATTTAATGGTGTTTCGCCAAACGCTTGTGGATTCTTCTCACTACGAATGCGACAATTTTGCTTATGTACGCAGCCATTCCACCAGAAATGTTCTTCATCGGAAAATAAAAGTTTGAATGGAAGAAGTGCACAATGAGTTTGACGAATAGAACAATTATTTTGATTAAAAATTTCAACAATTTGCACGAGTTGCTCTGCTGGAAGTCGATTCATAATGAAATTTCAAAGCAAACTAAACAAAAAACAAATATCAGCTGTTAAATGTGTGCTTAGATAAAGCAGTGATGCCAACTCAAAGTTGTGACACTCGAAAAACAACAACCTTTATGTACTTACGTCATGATGTATTAAAAATTTTTCACAGTAAGCTTTATGTGTCTGATTTCTTAGAAAAGTTTAAAAGAAACTTTAAAACATCTGTCAAAGTAAACGTTGCGTATCTAAAAGAGGTTATAGTTGTGCCACCATTATAATTAATCTCTGTTCTGTTTGATATGAAGAGATAGAGGAAAGCTTTATTCTTTTACAACTCTGCTTTTTCGCACTTTTTTTTATTAATGCTTTGTTGCAGCGCCTCTGGTGTCAATAAGACGTATTAAGTTTCGAAGCTGTGTTTGGTAGCAATTTTACGACGATTCTGCTACAGAATGCCAAAGAAGGAGGGTGCTCTAATGTTGCATTAGTATTAGTATGCGCTGAAGCCGGTGCAGTGCAGTGACATGCGTATATGCCTTCAATGCTTTCACTTTCCTACATCAACTGATACAAAACAACACTTATGCACATGAGAAAAATGCATAGTGTTATTTTTGTTACTTTTTAATGGGCTCGAACCCACGACCTTTGGTTTTGTAGACAACGTGCTTGGCCAATGCCAACCTTTCGCTAAGATAACCGTCTGTCCATCTTTCTGGCACAGTGTGTTTTCTCGAGAACCCTAAGAGCTACGGAACTGAAATTTTCACAGAATGTGAAAATTTTTGGCCGCTATAATAACAAGTATCTGATTACCAACAATAAATTAGATCTTTCAAATGCAAATCAATCATCAAAAGTAAAAAGTTCGCCAAACAAGAAATCACCAAAACCAAAGAAAAATCGCCAATTTCAAAAAAAGGTCCAAAACTAAACAAATTGCTAAAACAGAATAAAAATCGCCAAAATGAAAAAAAACGTCAAAACTGAAAAGCAACCGAAAAAAATTGCCAAAAGGAAAAAAGCACCAAAACAAAATGAAAAAAAATCGCTAAACTAAAAAAAAATGCTAAAAACAAAACAAGAAAAAAAAATTTTTTTTTTCAACTTCAACCTCAGGTAATATATTCGATTATACAGGCAAAAATTCGTAAAGTAAAACATACATATTGTCACCTTAAATGCAAACAGACGTAATTACACTTTTATTTTATTTTTTTTACAGGAGAAAAAAAAACTACAAAATCAATAATAATAAAGTATTCTTGAATATTTTTTAGTTTGTTTTTAACCATTTATTTCCTTTTATATATATATTTAGGGCCAGGCCCACGATGTCACCAACGTTCGACTCGTCGCACATTGCAAACAACAACAAAATTTTAAAACTTGTTTTTGTTTTGAATGTAAGTGTGCGACGAGTCGAACGTTCGTGACATCGTGAGACTGGCCCTTAAGCTTTTATGTTAGTTGCCCTCTTTGCAATAAAAAAAATGCATTCGTATTTATGTCCGTTTGAATTTCTTTAATAAAGTTGCCATTTTTTTTTATCGCAGAGATCTAGTTTCATAAAATGAACCATAATCAATCAAAAACTCGATTTCGAAATTTGGTATAATTACCTCCGTTTGCATTTAAGGTGACGATATGTAGTGTGCGCACGAAACCCTTCGTGAGCAAGTCCAACACGCACTTTACTGGAGGCATATTACGGCATTCGATACGACTCGTAATTTAAAAATATTGCCATATAAACTCTATTGAAATATTTTTAAATTACGAGTCGTATCGAATGCCGTAATTTGCCCCCTGAATTAATTCATCCATAATTCTTATAGAACTTAAAGGAATTATTAATAAAAAATAATAATAGCCATGCCACATGGTTCCTCTTAATATAAGTAAAAAATCTGCGCTCGTTTTGGATCCTGAAAATTAAGTTTCCGACATTTCGACGTAAAAACAGCTTGGAAATTTTATAGTGCTTTTTAAATTTTGTTTCGTCTATTTTGCATACTGTGACAGTTGAAATAATTCCTCCAGCCAAAAATATGTCAATATATATCAAATATTTACAACGTGAAGTTATATACATATAGAAGCTCTACGTAAACTAAAATATGTTAATAACTAGTAATAAATAAGTCCTCAAAATTTAAATATTCCATTGTAAGTCCAGCAGTCGTTTGTGGAATTTCCTAACATCTTGACAGCCCTTAAATTAATTCATCACCACACAAACTATTTATGTTTATTTTACAAACATAAATTGCCATTTTAGTTTTAAATGAATATTTATAAAAAAAAACTCTTCTGATTCTAATGTAATAAATAGACGAAAATATTTCAGGTTTAAAAACTAGTAAACGTTAAAGGTGCCGACGTAAAAAAAACTAAAAGCATTTTGAAAAAAACTGTTAGTAGCTAAAAACATGAGGTTCATCACTATCATCAGTATAGTTGACATCTGTAAAATTTATTCAAAAATTAAAACATGTAAACAAATTTCCCCAAAAACAAAAAAAAAAACATTATAAATTTAAAACAATGAAATTGGAGCGTAAAAACATTCAATTGTGGCTCGATTATAGATCAATATTTGGTCAGAAGCTTTAAGGCCTGCTATCATCAAAGTCATTTTAATTCAATAGTGGTTATTTTAATACGCAATAGAAAAAGTATAGAATAGTAGCTTTAGAAAAAAATTAGATGTTATTAAGAACTTAAGTTTAGCTTAAATTTTCAACCGAACTGCAAAAAACAAACAATTGAGTTCTATGAAAAATGTTATATGCAGGCTTCATTTAAAACATTTAGTTTAAGCTGCAGTCTGCTCAGAATACATTGGATTTTCATATTTGTCTCCAGAACTACATAAAAGTTGTATCTCTTTATAGAAAATTATGTCAATCGGTGTGAGGATAAACATCTGACCCCTTTTACTATAATTTTTATTAAAAGTTCTATTTCAGTTTCTATAGTAGATAACTTTTTTTTTTGAAAATGCTATAAAAAAAAAACTACTGAATATTTTCTCCAATTTCTTTTTTTATTTGAAAGCACAATCCTTCCGGTTAATAATGAAAAATAATTTCATTCAAATGGCTGCCTACTGTACCCTACACGATCGGTCCAATTTTTAAGCACATTATCGATTGTGTGCAGCTGTATTTCACTAATGGCTTCACGAATATTGTCCTTTAAAGCGTCAATTGTCTCTGGCTTGTCGGCGTAACACTTATCTTTAACGACACCCCACAAATAATAGTCCAACGGTGTCAAATCGCAGCTCCGAGGTGGCAAAACGACATCAGCTCTGCGGCTGATAATGCGATCTTCAAAAACAGGGCGCAAAACATCGAGTGTAGCTTCGGCTGTGTGGCACGTAGCGCCGTCCTGTTGAAACCAAATGTTGCCAATATCCTCCTCTTCAATTTTTGTGAACAAAAATTCGTTCAACATGGCCCGATAACGATCGCCATTGACTGTAATGTCCACTCCTTGCTCATTGGACCAATTATGCCTCTGGACCAAAATCCGCACCAAGCAGTGACTCGTTTTGGGTGCGTCGGCTTTTCAATGTATGCGTGCGGGTTTTCTGTACCCTAAATGCGACAATTTTACTTGTTTACATACCCGCCAAGATCTCAATGAGCTTCATCTGAAAAGATGATTTTTTTTTTGGCAAAATCGGCATCTTCTGTAAGTCGATCGCGCGCCCACTTAGCGAAGCGAAAACGCATTGGATGGTCAGTTGGCTTCAACTCCTGAACCAATTGGACTTTGTATGGCGTCATACCAAGGTCTTTATGCAAAATTCGTCTCAATGATGTCTCCGAAATGTTCAATTGTTGAGAACGACGGTGAATTGATGTTGATGGCGCTTCACGCACACTTTCAGCCACAGCAGCAATATTCTCGGGTGTACGCACTGTTTTTGGCTTTTCACGCTTTGGTTTATCGTTGAGGATGCCAGTTTCTTTCACTTTTTTCACGAGATAACGAACATACGGAGCTGACGGTGCTTCTATTCTTACAAAATCCGTACGCAATTTTCGCACACATTCTGCAACATTACCATGATTTTCAAAGTAATGTCGCAATATTTCTTAGCGTTGTTCAAGCGAATACACAACCATATTCGTTCAGCGGAAGGATAAAACTAATTATCTGTCAAATCAGACATGAGCTAAGTGTTACCATACACGAAATAAGCACTAGTTGCAAAAAAAAAACGTTAGATGGCGGACCTTTTATTAAAAATACATTAACAATTTGCAAAAGTGAAAAACCAAGCTCTGTGAAAAATTTCATTGTGGTCGCTGCAAGGACATGACTACCTCTCATATATCCTTTATTTCAAAAATTTAATTTAAGTTCGACACACATGCTCGGAATGCACTCAATTTTGATTTTGGTCCCACATGTCCTTACTATTGAAAACAGAATTTTGACTTCAATTACAATTAAAAGACAATAAAAATGTTTTTAAATGTTTTTTGAAGTATACAATTCAGCTCTATAAAAATTTTATTTGTGGTCGCTGCAAGGATATACCTCCTGATCATATATCTATTAATTCAAGAAAGAAATTCTAGCTGTGATTATACTCAGTATGCTATAGTTAGAAATAGAATTTTGAAATCTTGTAAAACGTTTTATGCCGAACGGTGTAAGAATAAGCCTACCTAAAGTTTTCGAGGAATCATAATTTATTTCACATCAAATATGACAAATTTTTATTTTTATCTTTTTTTGTAACTAAAATAAATTCTTTGGTTTTATCATCACGCCACGCCTACTATTTCGATTATTTTGATATAATTTTTGTGCCACCTTAGTTTTGCTATGTTTCCTTGCTGATGGCGTAATAATTTTTTGTGATCTATTTCAAGACAAAATTTAGGTTTTGGCCAATGAAAATTGATTCTGCACCACCGTGTGTTGTACAAAGAAAGAATAAAATGAAAACTTCACCGCTGTTACTAAAGAATTTCCTTAGTTATTTCAAATTTAGCATTTAGTTTTAGTACCTGAAAAAATTTTTTTAAGCACCCGACTTAGAACAAAAGATGAATTAATTCCTTGCCATAGCTGGCAATCTGGAGAAATGTCTTTAGATTGACATTTGTTTTCGTAATTTTTTTATTTAAAAATATTGAGACGCTCTACTAGACAAACTATTCAGTGTTTATGTAAATGAAATTTGAATGTATTATGATCAATTAGATGATCTGGCTTTTTATGGAAATTTTATGATAATTTATTGCTTTTTTTTGTCAAATATATTTCTATAATTTAGCACATTTTTTTAATGTAAATTTTTTTTTATTATACATATATATATTATATATTTTATTTGTATTAAAAATTATTATGCATAATTCCATAATTAAAAATATAAAGATCATCATGATAATGATGAAACAAATAATGAGTGTACGTACTGCTTTGCTGGTGACAATGAGGATGTTTTTGAAGTTTTAATTATAATTTATTTGATTGATTTATGGCAAAAAAACAAAAAGAAATTGGCATTTATCAAAATGAATTTATTAGTACAAGTTTCAGCAAAATGAAATGAGACAAAATTAAGATGATGCTTGGCTCAGCTTATTGCTTATGAAAGTTTTGGATGGTGCAGCTATTTTCAAAGAGGGTGTCGGCGGTATACTAAATTAAAAAAAAAGAGGTGACAGTGTCAACTGGTTTAAATCTTATTTTTATTAATGTCTTTTTTTTAAACCGTTTCATTAATATTTTTTTTTTTTTTTTTGCTTTAAAAAAGTCATAAAATTTCAACTTATGACATTCATTGGTTGCTGCATTTAGTGTTCCTTGTTATTTCGGTTGGTATTTATATTAATACAGCGCAGGAACAAAATGTGTATTCATTTAAGTAGTTTATTAAACTTTTATGACAATTCGTGTTGCTGATGATGATGATGACGACGATTTCCTTTTTTTCAATAATTTTTAATTCCAGCTTCTCATAAAATACAAAATATGTGTGTGTGTGTGTGAGTATTTCTGTTCAGCAGTTTTTGATGACTTGAACAGAAAATGTCATCTTAATTTCGTACAAACAATTTAAAACTCACCATTAGCTTGTCGAACAAAATGAAATAAAATTAAATTTATGCAACTAAAATTAAACTAACCTCATTTCGCGAAGGCAAAAAGGCAGTAAAATGTCTGTAAAGTATTCTTCATATAAATATCTTACAAAGATGTTTTTATTTCGATTTAATTTTTTTTTTTTTGCATATTTCTTTTAATAAAATGCCTGATTAAAAATGTTGCGAGCGCATAAGCCATCCAAGCGCCACCAGTTTGACCAAAAATAACATATAATTTAACTTTACTTGTCATCTTAGCCAACTCACATAAACTAATAACAAAACCGTGAGTAATAAATTTTTTGGAAAAGCTGCTAAATTATTAAATTTGTATAGTTTTTTGTGACTTAGATGAATAAAATCACTTTTGCAAACTTTACTTCCTAATGCACAAAATCAATAGGACGGAGTCTAAAAATCTAGCGTTTTCAAATTACGCCTTTTTCATTATACACCCCCGTATCGTAACTTATAAACAAATAATTTTTCTTCTCTTCTTGGCGTCGGCTGAAGTAGTTAGCACGTTGACTACGAAAATGAAGGTCCTGGGTTCGAGCCCGGTATCAGTCATCAAATAACAACACCACGCATTTTTCTGTTATGCATTAGTGTCCCTTTGTATCAGTTGCTGTAGGAAAGTTCAAGTGATGAAGGCATAGTCACTGGTCATTGAATTATACCAACTTCAGCAGATACTAATCCTAATGTAACATCAGAGCGCCCTCCTTCGTTGTGTAGCAGAATCATCGGCGAAGTAAAATAACCAATAAAATGGCTACTAATCACAGCTTCAAAAATTGAATACGCCTCATTCAACACCAGAGGCGCTGCAACAGTGCATTATTAAAAAAACGTGCAAAAAACAGAGTTATAAAAAGAATGAAGCTTTCCTCTATCTCTTTCTTCACCACCTGTCTTCTCTATCACTATCCCTTTCCTAAAGAAGGTAACACCTAGTAATAGTAGTAGGCATTCATTGCCTGAGTGTTACTTCTCTTTCACAAAAAAAAAAATTAAAAATATTTCATTCAACAAGAATTGAAATTACTGAACTTAAGCCCGACTAAGAAATTATTTCTGATTAAAATAAACAAATAATTTAAGGGTAGCCTCCCTGCCATCTTACTCACTTTGTATTACAAGCCCAGCGAACATTTGTGGTAGAACTCCTAATAAGAAGCCAAATTTGAATCCAAAGTAAAATTTTACGAGTCGTTGACAGTAAATCGGACCGAACTCTTTGCCTGAGCAATTTTTTTTTAAGAGAAGTAACACTCACGCAATGAATGACTGCTACTACTAGCAGGTGTTACCTTCTTTAGCAAAGGGATAGGTCGAGTTTAATTAAAAACTGATTACTAATGAAAAACTGTTTGATTCAGACACGTATTTATTAAGTTAAACAGTTTCATACATAACTAAAAGTTCAATTTTGTAGAATCCAAAATGTTTGGAAACTGTTTTAATCAATAAATACATATCTGAGTCAAACAGTTTTCATGAGTGGTTACGTTTTTTTGGGCACATGTGTGCCAAATGTAAACCCGGCCATAGTGATAGTGGAGAAAGAGATAGAGGAAAGCTTCATTCTCTTACAACTCTCAACTCACTGTTGCAGCGCCTCTGGTGTCAATGAGGCGCATTAAATTTTCGAAGCTGTGTTTAGCAGCCATTTTATTAATTACTTCACTTCACCGATGATTCTCCTACACAATATCGACGAAAGCGGGCGCTCTAATGTTACATTAAGATTAGTATCTGCTGAAGTTGGCATAGTTCAGTTACCAGTGACTATGGCTTTATCACTTGAAAAAGTCTAACGGTGTCAAATCGCATGACCTTGGTGACCAAGTGAAATTCAGCTTTCTGTCAGCTTGCGCATGCAATAAGCCAAAATCGCTCGTGTTGTGTGTTTCGTAGCACGAACTAGTCCCATCCACATATCGTCCAGTTCATAATCTTAAAATTGCAAGTGAAAAAGTCGATTATCATACGGCCTTAGCTCTTCGAATTGACGGTAACGGTTCGTTTCCCGGCATTCTGTAAAAAATGCAGCCCAATGACAACTTCAGACCATAAAACGCATCAAACAGGCAATTTTTCTGAATGTAATAGTTTTTCCACAATCACTGCTGGATTCTCCGAGCCCCATATGCGAGAAATTGGCTTGTTGACGTAACCACTCAGTGAGAAATGAGCTTCATTGCTGAAGAATATATTTCTTGATATATTAGCATATAAAGCCTGTTGCTTCAGCACGGAATCTGCATATTTACGGCGTTGAGAATGGTCAGCCGGGTTTAAATGTTGCTTTATTGAAACTTTATATAGGTGTAGCAGCACATCCATAAGTAAAATATGCAAAATGAGCCCCAAAAAATAGGCCAAATTGATGAGAGTGCCGTGGAATCGCAGAATTCAGGTTATCCGTTAAACTTTTACTAACTGAAGCGCTATTTTCAGCAGTGCGATCATTGCAATAATCTATAATGCTTGATCACATCTATAACGCTTCCAGTCTCTTACAATTTCTTCACAAAATTGCCAATTTCTTGCGCAGTTTGTCAATTATGGTGCCCATAATCACCATGTAAAGATCGAAAAGTGGTCACGTTTGCACCACCATTTTATGGTAAGTAAGTTTTAACTATTTGCATTGAAATGATGCAACCGAAAACTTATCAAATTTAATAAGGTTAAAAATTTAGCTTCCTCAATATATTTTATGAAGTTTTCCAACCACGAATATTTAAGGTATTCTTTATATTTTATATTTTCTATATAAAAGAGTTTTCTTCTGATTTGACTGCATGCCAGGCAGTGGCACAAATGTATAGTGTTCGAGTGCTTCATCATATTCCTGGCAAGCTTTACATGTTATATTCTTAACAACGACCATGCCATGCCAGGTAATTTTTTAGGTTATGTTAGGTTAGATTAGGTTGGAATCAATATTGACACAATCCGTGCCGGATTACACTTTTAATGGAGAGATGCCCAATAAAAACCCTAAAAACCTATAAAACTTCATCAGGTTAGGAACCTAGTCTCTTAAATATAATTTTTTAAGCTTTTTCAGTATCAATCCTTAAGAAATTCTATATTTAGCATGTTTTCCAGATGAAAGATTAGTCGTCTAATTTGCCTGAGTGCTGGACACTGACACAAATAGTATTCGAAAGCTTCATCATCATCCTGGCAAGCTCTACATAGATATTGTATCGTCATGTGAGTCAGGTGAATTTTGAACTCTGTATGCCTTGTTATTATGCTAACCAAATTCCAAAGTATTGGTCTATGGGCTTCCAACAGTAGAGTTTTGCCAATCTCTTGTGTGTTGTTCTACGGCCCATTGTTTCAATTCAAATGTAAATTCTTGAAAAGGTTTGGGGTATTCTAGTGTGATGTTATTCAGTAATGATCCCATATTTGCAAGCTTATCCATCTCTAAGTTTTCAAAGACACTCTGATGCCCTGGAATCCATATTATCTCGATTTCTTTACAATATTTGTTTAAGTCTAGCCCATTTTTGTATTGAGGGACACTTTGAGGTTGAAATTTATGATTTCTTAAGGCTTTGATAACTATTCTACTATCCGTAAAGATACGAATTGGTAGTTCGTTGTCCATTTCGTTTAGATATTTAATTCATTTTGTTATATCAGTGACATTACTCTGAAAGAATGTATTATGATCCGACAGTCGAAAAAATTTACGTGCATTTATATATATGTCATAAAATCCGCTAGCCGATTAGTTAGGAATTTTTGAAGCCTTCTGCGTATGGAGCAGTTCTAAGGCTATTCCCTATTATTGTTGCCCATTCCATACTTTCTGATGCTATGGTGAAGCAGTTAGTTAGTTAGTTTCAATTTTATCACATATAACAGTGATAACTTTGCCTCTGGGTAATATATTATTAATAGTATTCTTAATGGCACAAAAGATCCATCAGGTGTCGCAGTGCCGGCTGGTCCAAAGATATGTATTATTGTTTGGCATTTCGTTGTATGTAGCCATTCTCTTATTACTATCAGTCTTGTGGCACCCAAAACTGCTTCATATTTAATCTGCATATCAATTGCTACGAATGATAGTTTTTTTTCACCACAGATGCTGATACATCACTGCCTTTGTATTATTTAAAGGAGTTTTGCCTTTACCTTTTTTTCTAAAGATGCGTGTGTTATAATTGGTGGTAGTACACAATCGTGTAAGGCCAGTGTATTAACTTACGATTTATTTCCCATTTTGACTCAACTTCTCTTCTGCAAAAGGTTTAAACACTTTAATTTTTTATTACTATACTACATACGAGTATATGGTCTTTCCGAGATAATCTTCAATCAAGCACCACTAGATACTTGACATTTCTGGTAGCCATGAAAGGACACCCTTTGGATGATCCTGCGCAGTCTACTCCGTCGAACTGTAATGTTACTAAAACACAAATTCGAAAGCATTTTCTTTCGTTTCGAAATGCATACAGAGCAGACCCCCTGGTCCATTCGATTTAAGATTATCCACTATTGTGCCGGTCTCTTTAAAGTCTTTTATGCATTTTCAAATGGGGGGTGTGCTTAGCACATCATTTTAATGGTGGAAACCACTAATATGTAAAGTCCTTTATGCTATGCAGTCGACGACCATTTTTACAAAGCTTTCGCAGGCATAATGTGCGATTCGGCCCCGGTAAGCGCTTCAGAGTGACTGAATTCTCAATAGCTAGGCTAACGATTCATATAGCTAGCAGCGTTCACCCAAAAATATAAAGCTTCTTTTGACACACCTTGAATATTGTATTAATTCCTGCACAAGAATTAAGTGTTCAGTTAGGAACTGCCTAATAAGTCAATGACAGTTATCATCCCTGTCAAGACACTTAACCCTACTTGCGCAACCCTCCGCCATTAATAACAACGCGTGTGACTTTGATAACAAGTTTTGACCCTGCTCTGGAAAACTGAAGGGAAGAGGCACCATTGTAGGATCGAGGATAAACTTTTATGAGTCTTTGGGAATTGAGAGATGCGCACAATTTCATTTCATAAAATGTTTACTTAACACAAGTTCGAAAATTTAATAAGCCTCGTTGACACCAGAGGCGCTGCTATATTGCATAATTAAAAACGTGCAAAGGGCACCACCTGTCTTCTCTATTACTATCCCTTTCCTTAAGAAAGGCATTCATTGACTGAGTGTTACTTCTCTTTAAAACAAGGTCATATGAGTTAACCTCTAAGTTAACTTGGGAATGCCGCACAAAGTTAAATCTGGACGAATTAGGTCACAATCTGTTGGGCTCCCGGACACGTCTGAAAGGAATAGAAAGTGCAGATAAACTAACCATGAGGGGGACTAGAAAAATCCATTGATGGACCAGAACAGTTTTCTGTGAGGAGTTATGACGGTGGATATGAGGAAAAGCAGAGAGCACGCCTTCTTCTATTTCCCTGCACTGGGTCATGCAAAGCCATTGATTGGGTCGTATAATCTAAGTCCTTTTAAACCTCTCATGACCAGTAATCCAATAATTACAACCGGCCTCCTCACAGAGCAGTTCAAGATGAGGCACTTGGCACTTGGCGATACAATAGGTCTTTTCTATAGCAGTGTTCTCTTTTTCCCGTACAATTTAAGGTCAGTCATATAACATTCAAAAGTTCATACTATTGTGCCGCTTACAGACCACACAGGGGCTATAATGAGTGTTACCATTGGCCAAAAGACCAATTCAAAGTTGTAGATGTTCGCAGAAAATATATATTTGTTCCTAAATATCTTTATTCTGTGGGAATTTCTTTTATTCCTATTTTTAGCTGCCAGATTTCGTTGAAAGCTTTTTAAGCCTAGACAAACAAATATTCTAAAAAAACCCATTCACCAAATCATTTTCAACACAAATAGAAGGTATTTTTAGTTTGAAAAATGTATTCCATAATAAATTTCTTTGTCGTAAAAATATTAATTTCAAGACTATTAATATTATTATATTTTGAGAATTCAATCACTTAACTGGTGACAAGAAAGTTAAGATCAAAAGCCTAAAAAATGCATAATAAAACGAGTACGTATAAAAAAATTACTAAAATGTTGTGACTTTGTCGCCAATAATTTTTAGCATCATCACTAACCAACGTCGGCAATTTGAGTCTCGCAAGCCTCCATCAAAAATCCTTCACTGTATTGTTTGTTTGTATTTTTATTTATTTTTTTTTGTCATGGAGAGTAACAAAGTGTTTGGTCTTTGTTGTTGTAGGAACATATATGGATTTCTTATACAGTTGTGCTGATTTGAGTTATTTATGTGACATTGTTGTATAAAATTGAACATTTTATTGGCGGGTCCTCCAAAAATATTTAAGAATAAACTTCCAACACAATAAAGTTGTTATTTTATGTTGACACATTTAAAGCAGTAATCGCTCGTCAACACAAAGAAACATAAAATATTTTGCAGGAAAGTTAAAAAAAAACTTAAGTTAAAAAAAATGTATATTAAAATAAAATCGATGGTATAAATAAATACTTTGTAACAAAATAAAGTGTTTGGAAAGAATTGAACTTTTAAAGTTCCGAAGATGTTTTTTTTCTTTTGAAGCAAGTCATGAATGTCAAAAATTTGGGATGTGTTAAATACAATGCATTGTTTGATAATTGTAAATAATTTCAGATATATTAATAACAAATAATATTAATAACTAGAACTACATAAACCCGATATACCTATATTGATAATCTGATTTAATAGATCGCAATTTAGCACCAACGAGATATAAAAAAGTAATATATTGTAATACAACATATAAAGTTCATATTTTTAAGTCAAAGTAAACAAAACTATTACACTATTTTAGGTTAGGCTAGCTTGAATATAGGAGCCATTACGCTCATGTCAGTATAGGTGAATTAAAAACGAAACACCTTTACTTTTCCAACACCAAACTTTTCCAGGAAATAGCTCTAAGGTGGGTAATGTCCGGCCGTAAGCTGGACAATGACGAAGGAAGTGCTTCGTTGTCTCGATGTCCTCCATACATTCATTGTCATACGTGGCTCCAGTCCGGTACAAATCCCTCGTAAATTAGAAATCGCGATTAAGATGCCGGTCAACTTTCTTAGTTTGGACTTGCTTAGTTTCAACAGCCTCCTTATATGCTCTTCGTCCAGATAGACCCAGAGAATCTTGGTTAGATTACCCACAATATCACCATTCCATCGTGTCCTGTGGGCCAGTTTATTTGCACTTTCATAACCGGCCCTAGTATTTACTCTGATCCAGTTTAATACCTTCGTGATCACACGAACTTCCGCCTGGAAGACCGTATTATGGTCAGGCAAGCGGAAGTAAATTTCGGTCTCCGGTTGTTCTATGAAGAAACCTAGGTCCGTTCTTCCCCTAGTTTCGAGCCATCCGTATAGCAGCAAACTCTCACGGATGTTTGTTCTAAGGTTCGATTGACCCAGGAGTGTCTTTCTGGTATCAATGTCTTGCATTAAGCTGTAACCTTAGTCTCGGACATTTTCAAAGTCGGGTCGTATCCGTCCAGCGACGTCCATGTGTTCTGTGGTGTGGTATGTTGTCTTATCCAAACCATTCCACCATCACTTGTAGATTCAATAAAAAAATCTTTTGAGTTTTCTGTGATGACGATTTTTGCATTATTGATAAGTAAAATTGTATGCACGTTTATTGAAAATAAATTCAATAAAGAAATTTAATGAATCAAAGAAAAAAGTTGTTGACTGAGATTTTATTTTCTGTGATAATTGTTATTGTGTGTGTGTGGATGAATGCAGTGTTGCCAGAAAATGACGATGAGAGAATGCTAAATCGGTCATAAAATTCTGCTAAAATGTTCTACAAAAGAAAAGTATAATACCAGATTTAAATGTAGGAAAAATTATTAAAATGGCTTTGAATTTCATGTTTATACAAACTTATTAGTATTTACAGGTATTTTTATAGCACATACAAACATGAAATTACCAATTATTAATTTTTGGAAATGTAAACGCACTAATAAACCCAAATTATTAGTTTATTTATTCAGTAAAATATAATTTTATTAAAAATATATTGAATTTTTTTTTTAATAGGACCAGCATTCAGGCGATAACCCCTACTCATGCAATGTATTGTGATAGAACTAGAAAAATAGGTTATAGGAAAGGAGGATAGAGGGAGTAGTGTCTGTGGACATTTGATTTAAACGTTCTCACGCTGGTAGTGACAGGAAAGACCTCCGCAGGTAGTTGGTTCCACATACGAATAGTGCGGCTAAAAAAGGAATTTTCTCTGTAATGTGTAGTGCGGTTCATTGGCCAATTTACCACAAAGGGATGTGCTCTGAATGAGGCACGTGTTGTGCGTATAAATTTGCGGGTCTCAGGAACAAGTTCCCTAATTTCATTAGAACACATTCCGTTGTAGTAACAATAGAACAAGGAAATGCACCCCACATTGCGTCGCTGCTCCAATGAATCAATAGAGCTGGATACTCTACTGTCACCGATGAGCTTATTCGCCCTCTCCTGTACGCGGTTGAGCAGCCCCAAAATAGACTTTGAAGCGCCGGCCCATACATGAGAGTTATATTCCACTTTCGGTCGGATATAAGTGGTATAAATAGTAAGGAGATCAAATGGGTTAAAATATCGTTTGCACCGTTTCAAAAACCCGAGGCACATGAATGCTTCTTTTGCAACTTGAAAAATGTGTTCAGTCCATCGAACATCACACTGTATTTTCATGCCAAGAACATCAAGAGCATATGATTCCTTAATACTTATACCCCCATAGTTACAGAGGCAACAGCATTTTCGGTCGTGCATCTATGAGTAACCATACAACATTGTGTCTTACGGGCGTTAAAGTCGACCCTGTTCACATAACCCCATTCAGAAATTTTTGCTAAATCATAGTTTAAAGTCTCATTCATTGTTTGTCGCATAGCCTCAACCTGTGCCTGCCACATGCTGAATGAGAAAGAATGGCAAATGAAATACATGTACGTTTATGACGAAAATCCTCTATACAGAAGAATTTTTTTAACAAATTAAAATTTTTTTTTTCAACAAATTCAGAAAGCATTTAGCAGAATTATTTGAAGGTTGAATGCTTTTTAACTAATGAAAACGCCAGATCTAGCAGTGAAAATGCTAAAATGGCAACAATGGATGAATGTTACATTCTTCAACCCATTTTTTTTATTTTTCCTTGCCTGCCATTAAAACTAAATGTGTTTGGGATGAGTCGAACCGGCAACCTGTTGGCTAATAGACTAACGTACTTACCACTCAGCTAAAGAGCAAATCGTTATTAAATACGCAAATAATGAATACAGGCAAAACATGATTTCTTATGATTCTTCTACATGTGCGCATTGCGTTCATATAATTTAAAAATAACTTTGTTGAGTAAAAAAACAAGCCAAGACGTTTTTCGGCTGCTTGTCGGAATTCACAAGTATACAACACGAGTAATCAAAATAAACAAAAAAAAAAATAGCAGATCACAGCGTTGGGTCAATCAACAAGCAAGATAAACACCAACACAAACAAACTAAATTAAATGATATTTTAAAATGCGCCGTATTGATAAAATATCGTATTGAGTTAATGACAAATATTATTGAAATTAAAATTTGTTTTCAATAACATGGTTTTGTTGAAAATAATTATTTTTTTTTTCTGTGAAGAGCTGCTTCGTATGTAATACGAATGTCTATAGGATGAAGGATGTAGTTCTTATAGCGCCACTTATACCCAGGTAGCACCTTCGATGAACCTTCTCCAACATTTTAGTGTAGCACTTTCTACCCATGTCCATGCGTATGTTAGAATTCGTCTGAACACACTCCCATAGAGGCCTGTCTGTCGTAATAGGGCTGAACCCCCCTCTATATCCAATGGCCCTTCTACAGAGAGACAATCCTTTCGGATAAAGTGATGGTCTCTCCCTGAAAACTAGGATGAATATACTGCATGATCTTTGTCTTACTGGGCGGAGCCCAGTTTATCACAATGTTGAAAGTTCTTTCCGTCTCCCTGAAAAGTTGGATAACGTCCCTGCGCTTTAAGGTACGGTCACACTTGCCAAACATTTGTCTAAAAACCGTAACTACTAAATACTAATGAAAACCTATAAATTCAGACAATTGCATATTAAGTTTAACTTAATTTTCAATAATATTAAATTCTATGACACTCTTTATTAGTTATGGATGAAACAGTGTAACTTAATAAACATGTATCTGAATCAAAAGGATTTTCCTTAGTATTTAGTGGTTATGCTTTTTTGGGCAAATATTTGCTAAGTGCGACCGTACTTTTAGAAGTAAAAATCTTTATTAGTCAGGACCCTTAGCAGGCTATGTATAGTGGTTACCCAAAGGACGGCTGAAGTGAATCCCCCTTGGCGTCCCACATTGCACCCTGTTCCTAACGTTTATATTGTACATACCCCAGCATGAAGTTTACCCAATCAATTAATGATTGGTTAACTTTAAACTGTACTAAGTATTGAATAAGAATGTCGGTAATCACATTGTTCAAAGCACCTTCAATGTCAACATAAACGCTAAGCTTTTTCCATGTACATAGTTAACTAGCCTGTGAAGAGCCGTTTCCAGTGACCTTCCATTGGCATATGCATGTTATCTAAACCTTAGACTATCGTCTAATATGCTGCTCTTAATCCTGTCGCCCACTATCCACTCCATGGTCTTGAGCAGGAATGAAGTAAGACTTATTGCTCTGTAAGCCTTTGGAGTAGCATAACTCGCCATGCCAGGCAGACTTAGTTATGAAAACTACCTTTGACTTCTGTCGGCTTTTAGGAGTATATGTGAATTTTAGGCAGGCATTAAAAATTCTAACCAGACGAGATGATAAGGTGTTCACCTCTTTGAGAAGAGGCGCAGGAAAAATGCCATTCGGATAGGAAAGGAGAGAAGCTACTTATTGCATTTCTTTTACCGTCTGTAATTGTTGGCCTTGGCATACCACATTGCCCACTTGTGGCGGGTCCCGCAACACTATTTTGTGAAATGTGTATTCATCAGTAACAATAGGGTCTCCTCTATTGTTTGCGACAATATGCCCATAACGTCAACCAGCATTTCGGTTTGAATGTGGGTTTTGGAAACAAACTTTTTTATTTTCGAGACTTCACACTATCAAGCTGTTCACAGAAAAGCTTGCTGGAGTTGAGTTTTGCCATCCGCATTCATTTGTTGTATTCCTTGAGTCTCTTGCGATAATCATCCCAGTATATAGTATACTCATAGGTACTTTAAGGGTTCGCATTTGAAACATTTATCGTTGGAAAACATTTGCTTTGGTTTTGGTTTCTTTCACAAAACACTTGAAAAATATGTGAAAAATGTTTTGTGTTTGCAATAGATTTTTGGGAAATATTTTATCCTGCTCATGACGCACGTACTATATTTATTATATTGTGGCATTCGTAAGTTCAGCTTTGCTGTCGTTTACCGCTGATTTTGTTCAGTGAGACGTTATTTCTACTCACATCCTCTTTTAAGTCAAACAAACATAAGTGATATGCATATAAACAAGGTTTCATATAACTAAATACACACATACATTACAGTCATATGTATGCATGTGTGTATGCATGTGTATCGACAACCCTAATAACATAAAATTTAACTGTAATGCGTTTTTTCTGCGTTCAAGCATTTTAAAAATATTGCAAAACACAATGAAATGAAAGAAATGTTATAGTAAAATTAAATAAATAAAATAAAAAATTTACATATGTACATATAAATATATGTATGTACGAGTATGTATGTACTCGTATATATGTATAAACATTGTAATACAATACAAAATATCAAAAGAAAAATTATGCAAAATGTACACAACAACGAAAACATCCTGCTCCAAGCCAGTCAGTCAGTCAGTCAGGACTCACACATGCTAACACCCAAACACTCTTACACAAACAAACACACACACCTTGAGCAGCAACATGCAACGCTACAAATTGTTCTTGGTAATACTTTTACTTTTTTCCTGTGCTCATATGTAAAATAAACTCTACTCAAATCTACTTTGGATTCATGTTTATAGGACGTGTTTTTGATGCAGCCAATTCCATTCTTTTTTTGTTAGACAACAAAGTACATCATTACCCACACACGCTTACACACACACACACACACACACACTCAGCAATTTGAAAAAAGGTATATAAATAAAAACAGTATTATGCCCACCCCAGCAGCTCTGCAGCCAAGTCAACTCAAGTCAAGTCATTCAGGCAACAATCATCCCCCAAAGGCATATGTTGGCTGATTCCATCTTATAATGGCACGCTTGCTGTTGCGAGTATTTGGTTGGTAGAAGAGGAGGCGCATTCATTTCTGTCTACATCAAACACTACGGTAAGGCAGATTCTGTATTTTTTTTTTATTTTTTCTGTTTTACTTGATGATGATGAAATTTGTGGAAATTATTCGTTTTACTTGTGCTTCATTTCAGTTAAGCAAGCAAATGCTACGTTTGTGACTGACATTAAATTGATTTGCTAACTTTAGACATGACTGACGTTTCAAAAGTATATTTCTCTCATATTAAATATGATGATGTGCATGTGTGTGCGTGTGTGTGTATGCGTACTTGTGTGCTATTGCTGCTACTTATGGGGATTTTTCTTTATTGGATGTCTGCCATTTCACAAGATATATCGTATGTATGTCGTTAAGAAAAACTTGTGTTTGGAGTTTATGGAGTCAGTCCGTCAGTCATTCAGTAGAAAGCAAGAACACTTAGAACCGTAAAGTTGAGAAGAACACGAACAAAAGTAATGAAGGAAATAAAAAAATCTAAATTCTAAGCACATTTCTTCATTTCATTAGTGCCTGAAAACTGACATTTTGCTGTTAATCTATAGAGCTACTGATGCTAAGCATGTCAAACAGGAGGGATTGCTCTGATTGCTCTGCACTGTGGAGCAGTTGCATATTTTAAGTCGAAAAAATATTTTGGAATATATATATATACCCTATCGGAAATTAAGTTAACTTTAAACTAACTTTAAGCTAACTTTAAGCTAACTATTTCGCAACTAATACTGACTGGCACTTGGATTATTTTTCAATGTAATCAACTGACTATTTTAACATTGCGATGTCCTAGGCAGTAGTCAATTGTCTCACTCTGCCTTACTTTCAGCTAACTTAAAGTTGGCTTTTTTAAATCACCTGGTAGTCAGTAAATTAAAAAAAAATGTTTGGGGTTCGAACATATATCATCACACGTTGTGTACTCAACGCGCTAACTACACAGCCAAGGTACCATTTAAAATAATAACAGCAAAATGTTAATATAAAACTGGAATGAGTTTCAAAGTAGCTGAGAATAAATTTGTTGGCTCTCACCAAATTCGATTACGTACTCAACTTAAGAATTAATTTTGCATTTGTTCTGGATGACTTTGCGGTTAGCTTTTAGTCAGTCTAAGAAAAGTTAACTATTTTTGTAGTCAACCACACATTCTCCGACAGGATACATACTCCTACATATATATACGCGTATATGTATAGAAAAGAGTCAAGTGACTGACTGGGTGCTTATCGTCCAGCCCAATGTGCGTGAGAAGAATCCCGCATCTAGCTGAACAAAATTATTTGGGGCTGCTGAGTTCGAAGAAAGTAGTTAAACAATTCTAGCTCAATTTTTTTTTTTTAAATATACGACAGAGTTTAGCTATTGCGAACTTTGATAATATTCATTAACAACTTCGCATTAGCTTTTAATGTTTTAGAGATTTTTGAATTTGAAAAATTATTTAAACATTTCTATATCATTTCAAAAACAGTAAAATGCAGGTATTGCCAACTTTATATATGAGATCTTTTTTAAGAAATAATCAATCGGTCTAGTTTAATTTTTCTTTTCTTCTTTAGAAACTCACATTAATTAATAATAATATTTCATTCAATAAGAATTGAAATTATTAAACTTAAAAGCACGACCCAGAAATTAGTTCTGATTACAAGTAATCAATTTAATTTTTTGTTTTCATATTTCTCTAAATAGCAAAAATCTTGTATAACATATTTATGATTTACAGGACAGTTAAGCTTTAACGAATAAAGAAAGTTTAAGTACAAGGTGGGCCAAAAGAAATCACCCTATGCTCTCATTTTGGTAAATGGCGGACGATGTCAAATCTGTTTTGACATTTGTGAACTAGACAGATGTAGAATACAAGTGAACAAGCCATGGAGTGATACACTCCTCAAGAATGCGTAATAATCGTGCCGTGGTGTTCACGGGTCGCCTCATCTCTCGTTTTGGCGATTTACACTGGCCCGCAAGATCGTACGATTTAATCGTTCCATATTATTTTTTTCGGTTTTTTGAAGTCCCGTGTTTACATGAACAAGCCCGCAATCCTGGAAGCCCTCAAGAACAACATTCGACACGAGTGCGAGAATCTGTCGCCCGAAGTTCTCGCCGAAGTGATGAAAAATGCCATAAAACGAGCAACCAATTGTGACGACGCCCATTTGGCCGATATCATCTTCTCGACTTGACCAATAAAATTCTAAAAGTTCAAATAAACATAATCAATCATCATTTATACAGAAAAAATTATAGAAAAACAACATCGGATGACTTCTTTTGGCCCTCCTTCTATTTGCGCATTTATGCGCTTTAAATTAAATGCAACATGAACGACCCTATTCTGTAAATCGTGCGATTTTAGAAAAGTAAATTTCATATCTGAAAAAAAGTTATGGTGTGTTATTTGAAAAACCTCTGCGGGAAATTATGTTATTATCAGGGAAACCAAAAATATGCTTTAAGAAAGTGTTTTATGCGCATTCAATATGCACTAAAAACTTGAAAATATGCACTCAAAATTCAAGATAAAAATAAAAGATAAATTGGCTTTTTTTGGAAATAAAAATATACTTTTAATTCATTGAAATTAATGTCCAATATTTTTATTGAATCATCAAAAAGTTCGGTAATTGTGGAGTGATTGGTTTTATTCACAGCAACAAGTAAAATCTTTTGACTGCATAGTGTTTTTGTCGAAATATAGAACACGTGGTATCTGTCGGTAGTTGCATCTATTTAAATCTATAAATATTAATTTTTTATGCATTTGCGATGTTGTTTAAGCATTTTTCATAAATACTTTTTCCATATTTTGAACCTAAAACCACTTTGTAGTTTGCATATTCTTCGAAAACCAATTCAACAACTGAAAGGGATCATAGACTCTAAGATGCGGGAAGAAGCTGAGAAATGTATTCGTGCGACGAAAACTTGCAAAACTTCTAAAATCATGTGGAGCTGCTATAATCCCAAATCGACTAAATTCCTTTTATCAAGAACCAGAAGCAACTGCAGACTTCTAGTGGGGGCTTTGTATGCCGTCAAAATAGGACAAATACTTGACGATACCTGCAGGAGATGTAAGGAACACGGGGTAGTTGAGACAGTAGAACATCTACCGTGCCACTGTCCGGCTCTAAGCCGCACGAGATATGTATAACTGTCTTGGTGATCACAGTTTTCGTAGTCTTGAACTTGTATCGAGAGTGGAACTATATAGATTGCTAAAGTTTGTTAAATCTATATGGGAGTCATTCGATACAGGCACCATGAACTATTCAGCCATACTTACAGGTTCTGTTCTCATCTGGTGGTATCGCTAAGGATCAATCTAGGTCTATGCGAGGTCTTTGACCAACCAGATTAACCTAACCTAACCAAACCATGCCATTTCATGTCCCACCGTGCAGCTTTATGAGATGAAAAAATAAGCAAAAATAATAATATTTTTCCATTATTGCTCTTCAAAATTGCACATTGATGTGTACTTAGTGTGGCCATTTTTCGCCGGAAAGTGTACTTCATTTTATACTCTCCACAAAGAAAGCTCCTCATATAAGTCATTGTTTTTTATGCGTTGCCGAGTTGGCAACAATATGCTTGGTGGTAATTGGCGCGAGCCTGTAATATAAATTTAGAGTTATGCTTTCCTTCATTTCTAAGAGAATGAGAAATGAATAAAATTTTATTTCATACTGACTGGCAACATGTGTAAGCATTCCATTAGGGATAAAAGTATGCAAAAAATGAATGAATAAATGCAAAGTATTTCATCAGGTTCGTTTTATTTTATTGGTTTTCTTATACATAAGTTTCTCTTTTGTTTTGTCTTTGCCATTTTAGGTATGGCGTTTGTTAAACAAAACGGCAGTCGTTAATTTTTAGTGTCAATCTAAAATAAATGTTTGATGTTATGCAAACATGCAATAAATATTTGAATAAATGTCAAAGAGCACATTGGCATTAGAAGATAGAATGGGGAAATAATACATAATTAAAGTGAGATATTAAAAATATATAAGACATCAAGAATATCTTTGTACAAGGAGAGCACAAAAGTCGTTGGGCCTTAGGTAGGAAATCTAAAGTCGTATATTCTGTGAAAGTAAACAAGGCGTCACAGTTTAGCTCATGAAGCTTACTGAAATTAATAACTTTGATTCACAAAATATGTATAATAATAGTATATACGGGCATATGCTCCTTGCAGGTGTAAAAGCAATAAATATAATAGAACAGACCTTGAATAAGTGACATTATCTTACTGACGCGCATTTTAAATGTATTTCTTCAAGCTTGAGTTAGTTTTCTTCAACGAAAAATTTAATTTTCTTTGTATTTCCACAAAAAAAACGTTATTTCATATTAAAAGGCCTTTTAGCTTTTAAATCATTATTTTTTTATATATAAATGTATTTATCTTATTTAAGCAGTTTGACGTTTTCATCCAATAAATACACTTCAGTTTTTCAACAAAGAAGAATCGTAAATTGCCATTGAAACATTTCAAGGGTGCAAACTGATTGTACATATGAAAATACTCGTGCACGAAAATATCAAGAAAAATTATGATTTAAAACCATTTTTAATCCCTCAAAAAATATAATTTATTTTGCTTTCTTGCTACTCAAAAAAGAAAAGAAGCAAAAGTTTTCCTTTTTATCTCGTGCTTTCAAAAATGATTTAAGAGGGATTAGTCGTTTGGATTATTGTCGCTCGCTCATCTGGTTAAAAATATTTATTATAAATAAATAAATTTTTGTAAATTTGTATCTTTGGCATTTTAAGCAAATGAGATCTTTTGAGAAAACATGATTTTTTTTTCTCCTCCATATTATAAATACTGATGAAAAAGCAAAAACAAACAACGTTTTAAATTTGATTAATTCAATATTTTAATGAAATTATGGCAAATATATGAGCAAAAGCCATAAATAACTAATTAATTTTATAGTCCGATTCGTATAGTATTAATAATTAATTTAATCACTCTTTTGTTTGGTTAATACACATAAAGTGGTTTTCAGCAATCATTTCGAACTGTCAAGCACAGTGGTTAACGTGGGATTAAATGTGAAAACAGAAGAACGTGCTGAAGTGAAGGTTTTTTTATGCTTTGTTCAGCGTTGACAGAAAATTATGATTGGATAATACTGAGTCGGTTCAAAATACATACTATATATGCTAAAATGTGAAACGTGTAAATACATATAAATAATAAATACTTAGTTAATGATCTCCCGCTACATATATTTCTAATTTGATAATACAAATAAGAGGAGATAAAATACAACGTTTATTAAAAATCATTCTTACACGTACATTACTTATGAACAATACACAAATATATACATATAAACGCTACTGTTCTCACAGCGACTTCGATTGAATATTTTCCCAGCGACTTCGGCGACCTGTTCTCACAGCGACTTCGGTTGACTGTTCTCACAGCGATTTTGGTAGCTATTCTAACAGCGAATTCGGTTTTGACTGTTCTCACAGCGCTTTTGACTGACTGTTCTCACAGAAGCTTCCGCTGACTGTTCTCACGACGGTTTCGGCTGACTGTTCTCACAGAGATGTGGACAGACTGTTCTCACAGCGACTTCGGTTGAGTGTTCTCACAGCAGCTTCGGCTGACTTCTCTCACACCGGCTACTGCTAACTGTTCTCATAGCGACTTCGGTTTACTGTTCTCACAGGAGTTTCGACTAGCTGTTCTCACCGCGGCGTTGGTTGACTGTTCTCACATCAGTTTCAGCTGACTGTTCTCACAGCGGCTTTGATCGACTGTTCTCATAGCCACTTTAGTTGAGTGTTCTCACAGCGGCTTATGCTGACTGTTCTCAAAGCGACTTCGTTTGACTGTTCTAACAAAGCTTTCGACTGACTGTTCTCACAACGGTTTAGGCTGACTGTTCTCACAGAGGAGTCGACAGACTGTTCTCACAGTGATTTCGGTTGAGTGTTCTTCCAGCGGCTTCGGCTGACTGTTCTCACACTGGCTCTGGCTAACTGTTCTAGTCAGAGCCAGTCTGGCTAGTCAAAGCTGTTTTCACATCGGCTTCGGCTGACTTTTCTCACATCAGTTTCGGCTGACTGTTCGTACAGCGGTTTCGATCGACTGTTCTCATAGCGACTTCGGTTGACTGTTCTCACAGCGGCTCCAGCTGACTTTTCCCCTAGGTGAAGCTATTATTACATGTATTGTAAATTGTAGAAAAAACGTACCTCACTAACTTGATACCGAACGTACCGAACCACATACCCGAACCTGCATTAAAGTAAAAGCCAGCATAAGCCAAACCTACATCTGCAACATCTAGCTAGTCGAAGCGGCAATCAACGGACAAGGTCATCGAGCCGAGCCTATCAGCAATGAACCTGCATCAATGACATGCAACGAACGAAGTCATCGATCCGAGCCTGCCAGCAACGAATGAAGTCATCGATACGAACCTGCATCAACGAACGAAGTCATCGAGCCGAGCCTATTAGCAACGAACCTGCATCAATGACAAGCAACGAATGAAGTCATCGAGCCGATCCTGCCAGCAACGAACCTGCGTAAACGATAATCAACGACATTATCGAGGCAAACCAAAAACCAACGAACCGAATCACCGAACTGAACCGAAACATGCAACGAAGTTATTTTGAGCTATTTTTCATTATTTATATTTTTATTAAATAAAGTAAGACTTTAGTGTAAAAACCCATAGAGGGATAAATAAAGATCTTTTTATTACATAAAGTTCGAAGATCCGTAAATAGACCCTCGACGCGGCTAAGCTACCTCAACCGAAGAAAAAAACAACGTTACAAATGTTCTAAGCAAGAAAATATATGTAAATATTTAGATTTTATATTTACACACATACATTTTGCAGCAGATTTTTATAAAACTTGAACACTTTTCAACGAAAAAATATGCTCAATGTAATAGTGAAAAAGCATTAAAAAGGTAAAAATTACTTTATTTTTATATTTTAGTAAAAAATAGCGTGAGAGGAATACAAAATGTATGTATTTCTATTTCAACACTCTCCCACATATTCAAGAATTGCTGCAACAAAAATTGCAAGTCTGGACCGAAATATTGCAAAAAAAACCGAACAAATGCGCTGGTTAAAATATGTTAGATAGAAAAAAAAAATAATTTGAAATCTGAAATACAAAATATTATAGCGTTTCATAAGATAACCGGAATTTGGAAAATTTATAAAATTAATGTAAATATGTATACGAGTATATGTACATATGTTTATCTTCTTCGTGCCCTCTTACGTCAAAAATAAAATAAAACATTTATTGTCTGCTTTTATGCCCCATCTAATCCATCTCAAGCCACTGTACCTCCATCAATGATTAATAAAGCTTGTCAATAAATTGAGTGCCTATGAAATATTGATCGAATTCATTAACGAAAAATATGTATCGCATAATAAAAAAAATCCATACTAAATGTTAATGAAATAATAAAACACAAACTCAATAATATTAATTTAATGCCAAGTTGTAGAGTGACATTGAGAAATTTCATTTAATACATTAAGATTTTAATTTATATCGAAAATTCTCGTTGACGAAAAAAAAACTGACGCAACGGGATTTTATATTTTTATATATCGACATATAAAATAAATTATTAAGCACAATCAACAAACCCCGAGTATAATATTTAAATTTCAAAACCTTATTTCTGTATTGAGGAGAAAGTACTTTATGAATAAAAATCCGTTAAACTATAAGATACTTTAAAGATTTTACTGATAAGTTAATTAATTTGAAATGTCTTTCAGAAAATCATTAACATATTTATGTATGTCTGTACATGTACATACTTATGTATATAAAAAAAAGTATTGCGCAATTGTTTGATAGCAACGTAAATACATAAATTCAGAAGTCAGAAATCAAAAGACTGAGTAGCGGCAGACAGAGAAATCTTATCAGGAGTCGAATCGTCACATCCGTGAACATGCAATTCGTTACGTAAAAACATCATTTTCATATTATAACATACGTGGACGAACTGAAATCCTATTCAGCTTATGCGATTGATTTATCACTTAACTGGTTTTCGTACCATTGTCGATACAATCACGGATGTGACGATTTGAGCCCAGATTGCTGTGTACTCCACAATAAGGGAATCACGAAAGAAAAACTCAGGAAAGAAACCACGATTTTTAAGAGATCTCCCTGCTTACAGTATACTGCGATGAATAACAATTTTGATCGATATCGGATGCCGTAGTTTCAATTTGCCTCTGGATGCTTTTGTTTGAAACTAATTCTTTGGGAAAATGAAAAAAAATGCTAGAAATATTAAATAAGGCTAATTTTTCAGCAGTTAGGCATTCCTGATGGTATTTTACCCGACTTATCAATTAGTCTGTATTTTTATTTTGTATGTTACTCATAATTCCATAAATTTTACACCGATTTAAAAATTCTCTTATTTTCTCTCCCAGTAAAAGGGTGTACATTTTGGTCTCATTTCCCAAAAAAAACGCCTACTAATATTTTCCTTTGATTTTATGTATTTTTACTTCATCGATCACTACTAAACTTAGCACACTCCTTGATCATTTGTAATAGCACAATCTATAACTAAAAAAGGGCGGAGACACGCCCTTTAACCTTTAATATTATATTTCATGTGTTGCTGCTTAACCGATTCTTATGAAACTTGGCACTTGCCTTGAGTTCTGAAAATAACACAATTTTGAACTTAAAAAGGGGACGGGATCACGCCCATTAAGGTTAAAAATTATATTTTATGTATTTCTACTTAACCGATTCTTATAAAACTTGGCACACAGCTTGAGCTCTAAAAATTACTTGATCTTGTTCTTTGAAAAGAGGGCAGGGCCATGCCCCTTACAGTTTAGTATTAAATTATATGTACTCATATATCTACTCATCCGATTCCGAAAAAATTTGGCACATATCCTTAACTCTGAAAATTACACGATTTTACATTTAAAAAGGTAGGAAAGGCCACGCCCATTAAAGTTAAGTATTGAATTTTATTAACTTCGACTTGGACGTAATCTTGGTCGGGGCTATGTCCATTAAAATTTAATATTATATTTCACGTGCTTCTAATCGACGAATTGTAACCAAATGCGACACATATTTTGAGCTGTGAAAGCATTTAGAAAAGTGGGTGCGGGCATTAGTGTCCCTTTGTACCAGTCGTTGTAGGAAAGTTCAAGTGATGGAGGCTGAACTACTAATCCGAATGCCATAGAGCGCCCTTCCTTATCGGTATTATTTAGCAGAATCACCGCGAAAATAAAATAATAAATAAAATGGCTACTACATACAGCTTCGAGAATTTATACGTCTCATTAACACCAGAGGCGCTGCAACACTTCCTCATTAAGAAACCTGCAAAAAGCATAATTGTAGAATGAAGCTTTCCTCTATCTCTTCCTTCACAACCTGCCATCTCTATCACTACCCCTTTACTAAAGAAGGTATAACCTAATAATAGTAGTAGGCATTCATTGTCTGAGGGTTACTTCTCTTAAAAAAAAAGGAAAATTGAAATATTAGGCGTAAATACGCACGCGAAAATTTAAAATTAAGTTTTTTAAACTTAACTGACTTCTAGTGCTTTCGAGATTTGGAGCAAGATATACCAGATTTCGAGTAGATTTCCCATACAAAACAAAATCTACTTCGTCGCTAGATTTTATCGAAATTTATTTAAAATCTAGTATAACTAAGTGATGCAACTATGTTTTCTTCTTCGAAATTTTTCTAAAAAATAAACAGTTGTTTGGTTGTAGTAGAAAAAAAATTTTAGTCCATGATTTTTTTTTTTTTTTATAAAAAATCATGATATATGTCAAAAGAAAAACTTGGTGTAAACGGTATAGATTTCGATTAAAGGTCTAATTTTATAAAACGAAAACGCTAAGGGTTGACAAATTTTATATGGAAAATTATCAATTACAAATTCGAAATACATAAAAATTTTGTCAACGCTTAGCGATTTATTTTTACAAATTTAGGCCTTAGGATTGTAATTGAAATCTGCTGGATTTCGGCAGGTGTAAAGGCCCTTTACGATTCAACTAAACATTTTTATTTTAACTATAGTTTTATTCGAAGTCGCTGACAAAAATAATCATAAGTCCTAGTTTACAATATGCAAGTCTTATTGCTAAGCTGATTAGTTTCAGGGAGAGAGAGACGAGGGGGACAGAAACGTTTCTTTTCTCCTCGTCTCTCTCCCCTAACAAACTAATCCGCTTAGCAATAAGACTAGCATAGTGTAAACTAGGACTAAACAAATGCATGAATAAGTATTACTGATTGCCATCGACTTCGACTAGCACTGTAATAACAGGCTGCCGATTTATAGTAAAAACCAGCCTACTTGGGTCCTTTGAGGTCCCGTTGTACTGTAATGCATATTAAAATTTTTTTATTTAATTTAATTTTTTTTAGTGTAAAAATAGCTTCAAAATCTTTTTGTTATGTATTTTTATATTAAAAAGAATATAGCATAAACTAAAAGTAATACATCACTTTAACCAGCCACAAATCACTATTCTATTACTAAACATTAGCTTTCCAGCGTTTACACACCAAACTTGCCCATAACTGCTTTGAATACTTGCAATAGAAAAACCAGAAACATTGAAAATGTTTCGTGTTAAAAAAAAGTGTCATAAAATTTATTAAATCCTGCAGCTATTTAAGTGTACTTTAACACTCTCGTATACATATTCATGTACATACAATCTTGCATTTTTAACATTTACATATTTTTTTTACAAGCATTATGAATTTATGTGACACTTACGACATTTTATTTAGGAATTGAGAAACTTCGTTTGATGAACTGAAACCAAAAAAGTAAACTTCATCATGAAACACTTTATTTTATACCTAAACTTTATCGTTTACAAAGATACTCGTACAATCATAAGAAGAAACAGTATGAATATGCATGATCTTTATAATTAAAGTTAGCGGACATGCTCGCACGTGTATACACATACTTTTAGTTGTTAGATTCACATGCATGGGTGGATACATTTACCCAACAAATTTCTGAATCAATGAAAGTTTAGAGAGCAGAGTAGGAAACTAAACTTCTTTCGAAACTGTACACAGTTTAATGGCTTTCATATCGGCATTCATGAAATCCAAAACCACGTAACCAACGAAACGCATTTTTAATTAATTATTGGCTATTAATTACATCGAATTAGATGTACCTACAAATTTGCAAACCTTTATCTTAACAATCAGCCGAATTATGACAGCAAATAAAGAAACTTTACTTCAGCCACTTGAATATTTTTTTTAGTTTTTCTCTCTTCCATAAAATTAAAAAAATTGAAAGTATGTAATATTGCATTTCATTTAAACAATATATTTTTATACAACGACTATAAAGGCTTGTTTAAGATCGTTAAAAGCTTGCTCTTAGCATTATATTAACTTAATTGCGAAATTATTAAATTTCATCAAAATCGGCCACGCCCAAAGGCCATGTAATTAAAATCTATTTTTTTCGCATTATATTTATCCAATACAATCAGAAGTATTAAAATTTGGTACATACACTTTCTAGAATTTAAAAAAGATGCATTCCACGTTTAATCGAAAAAGGGCACGCCCACTGCCCATGAAATCTATACAAAATATAAAGATTTTTTTTAGAATTTTGTTCATCATTCGACACAAAAACTTTATTAAGTCCTCATATATATAAGCTTTCTTTCTATTATTATAAAATAGTAATTTGGCAATATTAAAAATCGGAGGCGACTAAGATCGTCGAGAATGATCGTGTAACATGAAAAGTTTTAACAGTCTTTTCATGCTGATCCTAACTTTTCAATTACCCAAAGACCACAAGCTACTCTCCCACAAAATTCAATCAGTGGAAGACTCAAAGATTGAGGATGTAAGTGAACGGTTTAAATTCTCTTTAATATTTACTTCTGGAAGATGTCACATAATTTAAGCTCAATAGACTTTTTCCTGGTGGCTTTGGCTGAAGTAGTTAGCACGTTGACTACAAAACTGAAGGTTCTGGGTGCGAGCCCAGGCTCCGACAGTCATTAAATAACAACACCACTGGTGTGCGTGAGTGTCCTTTTGTATCAGTTGTTGTAGGAAAGCTTAAGTGATGAAGGCATTGACACTGGTCACTGAACTACTCCTGCTTCAGTGGATACTAATCCTAATGTAAGAGAACGTCCTCCTTCAGCGGTATTGTATAGCAGCACCATCGACAAAGTAAAATAAACAATAAAATGTCTAGCAAATTAAGCTTTGAAAATTTTATACCCCTCCTTGACACCAGAGGCGCTGCAATACCGCATTATTACAAACGTGCAAAAAGCAGCATTGTAAAAGAGTGAAGCTTTCGTATATTTCTTCCTATCATTACGCCTTTCCTCAAAAAGGAAGAATCAATTAATAGTAATAGGCATCCATCGTAACTTCTCTTTATTTCCAAAAGAAACCGACTTGCTTGACGCTACTAAAAAATCAATATCGGCCACGAAATGGCAGCCGTCATGACGTCTACCTGCCAAGCCGTCGTAAGAAATTTTTCTACTCAAAACTCTATAGATTAAGATATTCTAATAACCAGGATGTCCTTAATGTGTTCCGTGGATTGATTTACAACAAAACAATGAATGCGAACGATGCCATGAAAACTGGCAAAATATTATTGAGCTTTGCGAATATTAATATAGACCCTTTTAGTATAGATCTCTTTTACAGAATATTGATTCAGCCTCAATCTGAACTTGCATATTATTACTAATCAACAAAATAAGGAAAATTGTGATCCCTGTGAGAGACATGGGAAAAATCTTTAGTAACCGTAAAAGTATCCAAATTTTGATTATCCTACAATTCTATTGCCGAGTGCAGTGTTTAAAAAACTGTAATGATTTTTTCATTTCATTTGATTTTGCTTCTGCTTTTGAAAAATACAACAGTTTCAGTCAAAGGAAAATCACAAAACGATTTATGACCAATTGCGCAGCATTTTCAGCAATCGACGATTTGAAAAATTTGAATTTGATTTGCTTTTGCTTTTGTTTAGTATCGCAAGTATAACCAGAAGCAGTCTATGTGCTTTTGAAAGTCGCAAACAGTCACAGCCGAAGGAGCAAAAACTCTTGCTTGAAGAAGTTTTAAGCAATCGCAGTGAAGTGGTTTTTGTTTTTGCCTCTTGTCTGATGTGCAAAAACAACAACAAAAATATGACAAACAATACAAAATAGTCGACTGAACCTGCAGAAATCTCTTAAAAGCAAGAGCGTTTGCTTCTTCGACTGTGACTTCTTCTACAGACTGCTTATGCTTTTACTACCAAAACTAACCAAAAGCAACAGTAAATCAAATTCAAACTTTTGAAATCGTTTGCTGCTCTGCTTCGACTGCGACTGTTGTTGATTTTCACAAATACAAGCAAAAGTATTGATTGATTTTAAACAGTTGGAAAAAGCCAAAGTAGCGAAAAGTAAAAAGTCTACGACTTTTGCTACTTCGACTTTAAATACTGGCTCTTCTTTGTCATACAGAAAGCAATGGAATTTAGCACAAACTACGGTTGAAATTTTATAGCAAGTGGAGTTGGCTTAAAAGACGTTGAAGGCGCTCGAAGATCAGAATTCCTTTCAAATATTTGACTTAAAAATTCAAGTAAAATGAGGAGAATAATTTTCAAAGTCCTGGGCTCAAATCGTCACATGGATGATCGTATGGGCAACCCTACGAAAACAAATTAAGTGATACTTCAATCGTATAAGCTGAATGGGATTTCAGTACATTCACGTATGTTTCAATCCAAAAATGGTGTTTTTATGTGACGAGTTGTACGTTCACGGATGTGACGAATCGACCACTGCTTTCTGTCCAAGTACAAGCCTAACCTATAATTTACTTCAAAGATAAGTATGGTATACTCCATGGTTTTGGTTTAAAATCAAAACAAAATGTTTCGCTGGGTTATAACTTTATTTGCAAACAGTACAGTATTCATAATACAAGCATTTATTTAACATATTTGTTAACAATTGTCTTGAGGCACAATTAAGTTACAAATAAATGTAAATTTTGCAAGAGGCGAGCAAGCAAATATGTTTTGATTATTGATCGTGTCGGTGTTAAATTCGCCTTGTTTCTCTTTCGATTCTGTTTATTTTGACTCGAAACTTAAACAAACACTAAATGCTTCAAAGTGACATGACTTTTAAATTATTTTAACCATGTTTATTTTTTTTAAGTGACACATTTACGTGTAGCATATCATGTGGTGTTAAGATTTTTCATTAAATAGTGTTAAATATGATTTGTGAAACATGCAAGAACTTTATTCTCACAAACTTCACTACAGCTTATAAATAATTAATCGTTAATTGTTGAAAGGTTTAAATAAAGCTAATAATTTATGCGATTACTACAGTAATGTACATAAGCTCTCATTTTATTTTCATTCGAATAATATTCCATATTCGTATTTGGCTTTCATGCGCATTAAGTTTTTTGAGCTATTCTTCGAATAAAATTTTCTAAGTTTTAAGCTGAAAAATATAAAAATCTTGTTATATACACATATAAATAACCACTTTAGTGTTCGAAAACAGTATACTATTTTTCTAGAACTTAATATAATTCGTTCAACTATTTGAATTCGATTAATTATTAATTTTCAGTAGAGTTTCGATAAGATTAATATCTCTGTACTCAAACAATCGAATAGCATGCAAAAATTATTCGATTAATCCATAGTTTTATTTATGCAGTATTAAAATATTTTTTAGCATTGTAGGTCAACAAAATTTCTTCAAGTTGTTATTCGAAAAGAATTCTTTATTCGTCGTGAGTTCGATTAATTACATACATAACACCCAGAATTTTTTGATTTCTCGAAATTTTATTTACAATTTTCCGTCAACATTTTATTCGACTAATATTTTTATTCGTCATGTCATCATAATAAAAAAAAAAAATTATTCGAATAGATTTCTTTATTTGTAGCGAATTTGACTAATTATAAAACACTAAGATTTTTTTTTAATTTTTTATAAATTTGTTTTTAAGTCACATTTTAATTAAATTTTTTTATTAATTCGTCATGCGAATAATCGAATAATATATAGTAATTATTCGATTAATCGAAAAATAATTTTATTTACTTTGTTTTAATTTATACATAAATAGTTTTTCAATAATACTCGTGTTAGCCATCATTAAATAGCTGGAAAGTTAATTTTTTGTTATTTTTATTCGAATAATTTTACTTTGTTGCTTAGTCCACACAAGAATAAATTTTCTTTTGAATTTTTAGTCGAATATTTATTCGGTTATTATGTTTGTTTGGTCATGCACTCGTATAATCGACTAACCCGTAGAAATTGTTAGATTAATCGAATAAAATTTTACTATAATCTCTTTTTAATAATAATCACTGCAAAAATATGTTAAATATTGCAGGCATTACTGTTGTACTGTTACTGGAATACAATTTATTAAAACTGTATTCGTTTTTTTTTTAATACGAGTAAAATTATATACTCGCTAAGTCTTAGAATATTCGAATAGCAATAAAAATAAAACTTTTTAAGTTTATTCCCATTAAGTATTTTATCCGCTTAGAAATTATTCGGTTGCATGAATTTATAAATCAACTGTTATGTTATTTTCGAATAAAATTGTTTTCATAGTTCTGTTACGAAATATAAAAAAACAATTTTCTATGATGCGAATTTAATTCGCTTTACACGAAAATTTCTTCGATTAGCCGAGAAATATTTTAACAAATGTTTTAAATCATTAATCGCAATATTTTTTTATTTGTTATGCGCTTAAGATTTTTTTCATTTATATAAATATTTTTTTTTTCTTTTATTTCAGGGCCGTAAAATAATTTTGTTCTACTCATTTGAGAAACCGAATAAAAAATATTATATTAATTTAATACAATTTTTTTTAATTTTTCATGACAACAATGCAAATTAATTTTTTTTTGCTAAAAAAATATAAATAATTTTTTTTTAATAAAGCTCGCCACGCATAACAGAAATCGAATAGTGTCAAAACATTTTTCCATTAGTCGCAATATTTTCTTCAATTGTTAAGTTATAAATCGTATAAAATTTTGTTATTCGTAAAATGCTTATTTTTTTCATTTATTCGAATAATTTTTTTTAACTTTTATTTTATTTTGAAGCCGAATAAAATTATTTACTTGTTACTCGTGCAAACAATCGCAAATAAAAATTATTCAATTATTCAAAATTTTTTTTTTATAAAAAGAAGAGCACTGAATGTCTACTACTATTATTAGGTGTTACCTTGTTTAGGAAAGGGATAGTGATAGAGAAGACAGGTGGTGAAAGAAGAGATAGAGGAAAGCTTCATTCTTTTACAACTCTGCTTTTCTTGCACGCTTTTAATAATGCAGTTTTGCAGCGCCTCTGGTGTTAAATAAGGTGAATTTAATATTTTTGAAGCTGTGCTTAGTAGCCATTTTATGGGTTATTCTACTTCGCCAAAGATTCTGCTATAACAACGAAGGAGGGCGCTCTGATGTGACATTAGGATTAGTATCCGCTGAAGTCGGTATAGTTCAGTGACCAGAGACTACAGCAACTGATACAAGGGTATACTAATGCACATCAGAAAAAATGCGTGGTGGTTATTATTTAATGACTGTTGGATAGCTGGATCGAACCCAGGACCTTCGTGCTAACTACTTCAGCCAACGCCACGCCACTCTCATACCCACTCATACTTTATTTTTTACTCACTATTTAAACCAACAAGAGTTTTAGATATCGATTTTCTTTACTAAGTCGCATAATATTAGATTATTCGAATAATTTTTATTCTTATGTTTTTTTTTAATTCGAATAATAGACATTTAACAATGATTGTAATTTTACGATAAAGCAATCAGTTGGAACTATTTTAAAGTTATTTTTTCTCACATTATAAAATTATTTATAATTATTATTACTTTATAATAAAAATCTATAAAACTAATAAAATATATTGATGGCATTGAAAATATGCACACTTACTTACCATGCCACAGAAACATTATGAACCATAAAACCTAAACGACAAAAATATACAGAGACCAGGGATGCGAAATCAGATTTAGAAATTGTAGTAATTTTCAAGAAAAATTGTACTTTTTTCAGTACGATTGTACCAAATTCTTTAGTTTTAATTTTTAATACTTCTATTAATTAACTAAAAAGGCACACATATGTGTAAAAGCTTAACAATTGACAAAAAGGCACTTTGAAGTTCAATGATTATAATATTATTAATTAATACTATTAATTAATATTATTCTTTAATGTCAGAACGTATAAAAAAGACTATTAGTTGCTGAGATCTGAATATAAAAGTAACATTTAGGATATACTTTTCCATCCTTTGGAAATATATTTTTTACATTTGCAGATAAATTTGGAATAGATAACATTCCTCCAACATATTTTTGAAATATCGGAAAACATCGCTTCATTTACCTAATTTTTCATTTCTAATACAAAAGGTACATACATATACTGTCGTTTCTTAAGGACTTAATAACTTCTACATCAGCCTGCGCTAGAAACTGGTTACTTATATATTCTATATTTTTAATGCTATTTGTATTTATATTACACAATAGAAAAAAAATTCAATAGTGCTAAAATGGTCCTTGGGGGTGCTACTGTACTTTTGGCATTCAAATAGTGCTAAAAATGGTACAATTGTACCAACTTTTCCATCCCTGACAGAGACAATTGATAACATGGTTGCCTGGCTGAAAAAGAGAGAGAGAGAGAGAGAAAAAAGCGTTCAACAAATAAAATCACATTCCTATTAATACTCTAGAGATGATGGTTGAAATATTAAATTACTAAATAGCTGGATGAATGAGTGGCTTGGTAACTATTCAGTCGGCCTGACTGCATGGCTCCAAATGCAATAAAACTGAATTGGGTATGGGTTTTAAATTTTATCACTTGTTTTTTGGTTTCGGTTTTAAAAAGCCAAAAAAAAAATCAAATTTATTAACACATTATTTACGAGCAATAAAATAAGTTAACAAAGACACGGCAACAAAAAAATAAATAAAAACTACAGCAATTTAATTTTTAAAATGCAATAAAATATTTAACACAATAATATTTAATGTAATAAAAAAAGTTATAATCTTAACTGAAAATATATTTTGAAGGGATTCCATAAAATATTGAGTAAAAATTTAATAATAAAAGAATTATTTACTGAAATTAAAAGTACATGTATTGGGTACAACCATCCATCCACTTTTGATAGAGACCGGCTGAGGGCCTTTAAAAATAAACTTCAAAGTCTTTAAAGAGAAATGCCGCACACATGTACAGCTCCCAGTTGTCTAGCAAAGCGTTAGTGAGTGACTTGTGATTAGGGCGATTTTTTTTTTTAAATACAATGAAAATAAAAAACAAAATTAATAAATAAACATTATATGGCAGTGCTATCAATCAAGCGCTTTTAATTACTCGTAATACACAACTTTGTGGAATTTTATATTAAAGCCATATTTTTATAGATTTTAGTAAACGCATTCGATCATTTTTCTACTTTGGCCTTAATGCGGCCACACATTTGATTGATATTCCTTTAGCTTTTTTTTTTGTTCTTTGTAAACCATGCTGCTGCATTTAGCAATCGAACTCGTTGTATGAAAATAAATTATCAATTATCATTTTGCTTTAAGATGTACGAGTACAAGCAAAAGCACTGTCAGTTTCTATTTGTCTTACTAAGCTGGCACATACATATTACATTCTGGCGTTCACTCATTCATTTGCCATGATCGACAGTTGCCGTTGACGGATTAATTATCCATTTGGCCTAAACCACTAAATGATGGATGGTATCATAATTTTTTTCTTTTCTGTTATTGCAACTGTTTATTTAAGTTTATGTGACTCTGTGAATGACTGTTAATGGCATTTTTTTTTACTGCTCACGTCTAGTTTTAGTCACTATTTGTTAGAGAAATTTGTTTTAGATAATTTACAAATAAATACTTTTATTATTCTGGTACGCAGCGAAAAAAAATATTACTGGTTTGGAGGTAATAAACTAAATTTGCTAAGCTTCATTTTAAATTAAAAGAAGTAGAGAGGTGTCTTAGGACACACGGCTATAGCTTTGCTGCTTAGTTATATAAAACAATTTTAATGTATTAAATACCAATGCAATAAAATTATATTATATGATGATGCCAAATTCGCCGCAAATATTTCAAACGTTTAAATTTATTTCCCATTACGATTAAATTAATGTATTGTTTGTGAAAGGTGGCCGATCGGCTGTGCTCATGTGCAAAAATAATACAAAAACAAATTGCGCAATCGTTATAATTGTTTTTGTTTTGCTATTGTTTCACTCACTTAAGAGAAGGAAACAAAACAAAATTAAACATTTTGTTTCGTTTATTTTCGTACTCTGCTTTTAAGTACAAAGAAGTCGAAACGAAAATAAATTTATAACCGTAAAAGAGTCGATTGTTTTTATTACGATAATCACGTCCTAACTCCTGCATCGCGCAATAAATAGCAAGGCTATAAAAAAACATTTAATTAATCCAATTAAATAATTTGTCAATGTGACAAATACAAAATTACTTAAACAAGTAAAGGCTCGCACTCACTATCAAATGACTTCTGAGCAAATGCAACCCTCATCTAATGCAATTTATGGAAATTTCCACAAAGACAATAACAACTAAATAGCAAAGTTGAATTTGTACAAAAGTTTAAACGATTTTGTAGGATAGTGAACGCCAGCCTTAAATAGCTTCCAGCTTAATATTTAAATATTGTTAGGAACATGTACGTGAACAGACCTATTACAAATGATTGCCATGAAAACATTTGCGAACAAGCAGAAATATCCAGACATTAACACCTAAAGAACTTGTGTAAATATGCAAAGCTCACACACACATCCAAGACAATGTTGAAGTCAACATTCAAAGCAAAACAACAACTTTGTGGTCGCAAGCGATAATAGCGTGATGCCCAAAAAAGCGTAACCACTAATTCCTAATGAAAAACTTATCACTTCTAAAGTGCCTATAATTTTCTAGCACTAGAATTGTTATTTTTGATAAATCTGATTCCTTAAGTATATTTTTATTTACTAAATGACTGAACATGAACATGAAAATTAATCAAAAATTTTAAGCTGTTGTTAATCCCTGAGTGTCACAAACTCTAAACGACTGTGAATTTTGTCGAACTAAAAACAAAATGAAATTCATACGAGTACGATTACATACAAATGCAAAAATAAATAACAATTAATTATTCAAAATGACAAAACAAAAATATGCGTCGGCATTGTTTTCTTTGTAAACAAACTTTTATTTCTATTTTTTCTTTGTTATATTTCACAAATAATCAATCGGCTTAAAAGTAAAGAAAACAAATCAATTTTTATAGAAATTGATTAGTTTGACATACATACATACGTAAACATTCTAAATAGTTTTGCAGAAACAAAAAACTTAAGAGAGTGATTAGCATGGCCATAAATTTCCAAAAAACAATCAAAGGGACAGCAGAAATTGGAAATTTTAATCCATATAAACAATGATATGAAAGAATGTTTTGTGTGTGATTCAACTCACATAAATTTACTGATAGAAATACATGCACATGTACGTACATACGAGTACATGGAAAATGAGCATTTATGAAAAAATGCGACAAATGTTTTTGAGTTTAGAAAAGCTTTTAATAAAATAATTAGTTTATATCTAAATTGACAAAGTTATTTTCTTAACTTTGCTGGAAAATCCATAATATTGTTGATGTAATTTGAAATCAAGACGGTGACAAATGTCTCTGATTTGAAACCCGTGACACTTTTCATTATTACGATGTCCACCGTTTCATGGAAAAAAATATTCAAACAATAACATTTTCATTTAAATGCAAGCTGTGAGGATTATTGTGGTTCTCAATCCTCCTCATTGTGAGTGGCATCGTCAACGTCACTTCAAGACGGTAGTAAAAATTTTCACTTGTCTACTCTTTGTCGACAACAATTTGTCAGTCCATAATTGGTTTGACCCACCGACCATTTAAAAAAATTAGTTGGGTATGGGGTATATATATTTCGAATATCTGCTTTCTGAAACCAAAACATGTTTCGAGAAATTATGGTTTCTGAGATATTTAGCATTCATTTTGCTCCATTTCAACTATTTTAAAGTTTAATACGTATTGTTTTGCTTTACATGCCACAGTTTGGAGTTTGCGTCAAAGTCTTCATACAAACACATGCGAAGTAAAGTTAACTCTTGTTTTACTTCATTTCTATAAGAAATTAATAATAAAAAAAGAAGGTGCCGTAAGAAAAAATCAATGGCGACTGTTAAGCAAAAACATCATCAACCAGACTCAGCCGCCGATTAAATGTTTTAATATAAACTTATTAAACACTAAAATTAAATAAAAGAAACCTTAATTATGCATGTTTGAGTATAACAGTAATCATTTAATTTCTCATTCTTTATATTAAATACACTTCAATTACTTGTTTTTCTTGTAAAAGTGGGTAAGCGGATCGATAGTTAAAAATATTATGACCACAAAGTAGACCAGAGGTGACACAGGACGGAAGATAATTGTGTTTTTGTGGTGTTTTTAGAGGTCTCGCTCACACAGTCATCAAATCCTCTTTACTTTTTCTTTCGCGTGGTATTATTTTAAAGAAATTACGTTTTATTCCTTGTGGTCTCATTCGCAGCCTAGTTTTTGTAAATAAAAGGTAAAAATTAATATTTGCGAACGAAAATGCTTAAAACAAAGTCTCTAATCATTTGAAAACAAATTTTAATCACTTTATTAATACTAATAATCCTTTTCGCATTTGGATTTTTAATTCATTACCACAAATTCCTCCATTTAATTTTGTGAAAATGTTCATGTGCTCAAATGTATTTTCAATTTATGCTTTGTGGTCTCATTCGTTGTTTCCTTTTCGCAAGTTGAAGTTAAAAATTAATATTTTTGAAGGAAAATGTTTAAAATTGAGTTTGTAAGCATTTGGAAACTAATTTTAATTACTTTTATAATACTAATAATGTTTTACACATTGTTTTATTTAGTTCAACACTGCAAAATCTTTCATTTAATTTTGTAAAAATTTTCAATTGTTCATTTCACTAAGTATACATTTCTGCTGTTTGTTTTGATTATTGTACTAAAAATATTCAATAACAAACACACTATATTTGTCCCTTTTTAACAGTGATCAAATCAGCGGATTTTAGCTTTTTTCATAAGTCACTTTCTACAACTCTGGTCTACTTTGTGATTACGACGGCGGCTTCTTTGTGGGCGTTAAACGATCGACTTATTGCTCTAGACAGCAAGAAAAATAAACACAACAACAAAAATCTCAATTCTCAGCAGTAAAGTATACGTGTGGAGCACAAAAAGCTACTTTTTGAAAATAAAATAAGAAAAGTGCTGTATGCGGCACAAAACGTATTTTTATTTTTACAATAAAGTAATAGTAACTTCTAACTTTACTCATGAAAGTTCACTAAAATTTACACATTTCTTCCAAACCTATTTCGGAAGCAATAAAGAAAATACAAAAGAATTCTCTCGGGTATACTCGTACTTTGAGAAAACTTCATGTAAACCTTCTTTGTCGTTTTTCTCCATTCCGACTTTTTGGCATATGCTCCAAACCAATATTAAGCTGACGAATTGACTTCTATAAGCATGTTCTATTAATTTTCAAAGCCTTAGAGAATAGTAAGGGATTGTCAATAAGTGCCAATTGTAGCCGATAAAGAGTAGACAAGTCACAATATCACATACTGTTGCCTGGAAGTAACCTCGACTTCACTCACAATAAGGGGGCATAATTAAAAAAATTTATCATCGTGCTGACTATGTTGCTGTCATACCATAAGTGACACTTTATATAAGACAAAATTGTTCGAAGAAATTTGTCATCCAATTAATGCCAGTTCTGATTTAAATCATTAAAAGGGAAAGCGCAAGTATGCCATTGCGTATTTTTCTTGTGTGACGTATTAATGAGGGGACAAGGTATTTATACGTTTCAGATCTTTTTATGAATTTTGGCATTGATTTGTTAGTGCATATTTTTGCATATTTTTTTGCATATTTTAACCTTTAAAGCATGTTCTTGCATTTATCAGTCTTACACGCATATTTTTAGCATATTTTCGAATTTTTAGAGCATAATTTACGCTTTTAAGACATATTTTGATAATTATAGAATTTTTTTTATCTTATCTTTTGTTAAAAATTTTTATTTTTATTTTTCGCCATCTAAGTCTAAATTCCACTGTTCCGTGTAGAGTATACAAATTTTAATATATATTATGCAGTTATTACGGACGTTAGTTGCAATAAAAATTTGGTTTTGCTATTTGCGACGGACTCTGTCTCATGTAGACGTTGAAGGAACATTGTCAATAAATAAAAGTGTATTTAGATGTGATAGGTAACGATTTTTATTTCAAATTATAGTTTAATATTTTGTTGTTTATTGCAATAAAAATTATATATAAAAATCTTGTCTTATTTATCCAAAATACTGCTCCAAAGTTTTAATTCTGACAACGAGCTGTCTTTTGAAATTGAAACTAGGTTTTTACGGGAGTATACAAAAGAAAATTAATTTGTATTATTTGCTTTAGCCAAAATTTCTATCGCAATTTTGTTTTAACGTCCAATTCAACAAACTCAATTTTTTTTTTAATAAGGCAGTTATTCTTTGTTAATTTTTTTTCTGGCTTATTTTATTTTTGTCTCATTTTATATGCAAATGTTGTGGAATTTTTGAATTAAAAATATATTTTCATTTACAAATAAACCAACTTATTTTATTTTTAAGAGCATATTTTTCAAGTTTTTAGTGCATATTGAATGCGCATGAAACACTTTTTTTAGAGCATATTGCTGGTTTCCCTGATCATTACATTAAAGTAAAAAATCTAATGACAGGGCGCCATCAGTCTGATGATAAGTTTTTCTGTCAGTGTAAAAGCGATTAATAAGCTCTTGAGAATAGCAACAAACATTTACACTTACATACATATTTTTATTTCTCTAAAAGCTAAACAACAACTAAAACTACACAAAAAAAAAGTTATGACAACATAGCAACCAAAAAAAACTATAAAAACTATTTAAATGCACTAGCGGGACAACAAACCACTAGCAACAGCAACATCAACCACAGCAGCATAATCACAATTTTAAAAATGCCAAAAAATAAACCATAAACAAAATTCAATTGCAATGATTATTTTTGTAAAAACTTAAATCCCTGCGCATAATTTACGCGGCCAAGTTTTACAACATTTTGTTTTTTTTTCATTCGTTCGTTTTTATTTTATCATAATTTTCGTAGTCATAATTTGGATTGTTTTTCCATGTTGATCCGCAGAGCTTAAATGGTTGACGCCTATAATTTCGTTTGGCAGTTTGTGGTTAATAAAGTTATAGTTTTGAGGAACTGAAGCGTAACGGGCAAGTAACAAACAACAAGTAGAGGGTGGCTTAAGTTTAAAATATAATAGATATTTTGTTGTAGTTGCTCAGTTGCACACATTTATTTGATATTGCTGTTGTTCATGCTGATGATGATGGTGATGCTGCTACTGCTCTCGTTTATTGTATATATATTATGTTGTTGTTGTTTTTTTTTTTGCATTACGGCCATACAAAATAGTTTGTTTTATAATTTGTATAGTTGATGCTCATCGGGCGCTGCTGCAGTTGGTAGCAAACATAAACTAGCAACAAAAACAGTCAACTACTAATACAAGCATATACTTTTGAGCAAAACCAAAAAAAAAAAAACGAATAAACCAACCCAAAAACGCTCATCAACAACATGCCAATGTTGTTGGAATGAAACTCAGAATGATGCACTGTGGTAGTGCGAGCGTATTCCTGATATAAAAATATTTCATTCTCATACGCAGCGTAGCAACACAATGAGGAGTGAAGGGTTACCGAAATATCTGTGGCAATATGGAACAATCGCTTAAGTCAACTTAAACAATTTTAGCTTCATTATGCCACAGTTTTTCACGACACAATCTGCTGTGTTATACAGTGCAAAAGCGTTCCGATAAAGTTGATCAAACTTTTTAAGGCCTTGTTGTAGTTAGTGCCTCATGCAGATTCCTGCACGAAGCTTCAGTTTTTGGATAAGATTACCATTCTTGCAGGGGTAAGGCAATGACCTCGGGTGGATTTCCCAGTGGATGAGTGTGGCAACACTACCCTTCCTAAGGCAAGGCTGTGAGCTCTCCCCTTTCATTTTTAATATATTTCTGGACGTAATAATAAACAGCTCAATGAATGAGATATTCCTGGGGAATATACTTGCAAGGAAGTCTGCTCGCCCTTCGTTATGCTGACGCCATTTGTCTGCTCACAGTAGATTTTTATGCCATCCACTCATATGCAGCTAGCTTGGCTGTAGAAGCCAATATCATACAACATACACGCTTTTTCCTAATGCCTGTGCCAATAAACATGTGTTTGTAAGTTAAATATTTGATAAAATAATATAATTACATTAAATTCATGTTGTTTCAACTTGAAATAACTTTGATTCAACATGATTCTTCATTTTGATTAAACAGTAGTGTAATATTAAATCAACATGAACTAAAGTTATTTATTAACACAAAAAAACATATGAAGAAAATTCACTACAGAAGAATTTTAAGTTAAGCTTGTTTTCTTAGATTTTGATATAAAATTTTTCTGTGCGTACGTACGACTTTCCCAGACATGACTATCAATGGCAAAGTAACTGAGACAGCCAGTTCGTTTATTTACCTTGGCAGTATCATAAATGACAAAGGTGGGCCCAAATAGTATATACCACACCGAAAAAAAGAAGTGCAACAAACACAAACTGCGAGGCTACTTTTGGCTAAGCTGCAGCAACAATCAGATTATCCGGTTGGAAGAGTACCTGCAAACCTTCGTCTACTACCCAAGAGGGAACCGTGAAGGGAGCTGTAGATGAAAAAGACCTGCAAAACACCTAGGGAATATCATTTGCAGTGAGGTTAAGCATTTACTATCAAAAAGATCTGAATAAAAAAATATTGTTATGGTTCTATGTTCCTCTTAGGAGTAAAAAAAGAATGAATAATAATATGATCTAATATATGTATCCCTAGTTGAAAGTTGCATAGGTTAACATGCTAAATCTCTATCAAGTGTAATCACAGCGTCTCTTTTGGCTCATCAATGCCGAATGTCCCTGAATGAGATGGCGAGATATTCTAACCCATAGTTAATCTGGGAACCAAGGCAAGAAGATGCACAATCAAACGATGTAGCAGACGAGCTAGCCAGAGATGGTGCTCGACTATCAAACTGTTCTACTGAACAAATTGTCAGTATTCCTTTAAAATATTTTCAAATAAAAATTTGAATTTGCAAGTTTGTAATCCCAGATGGCCCGCCGTCATGGAAACAATCCCTAAGTATGAAGTCCGCATACTTGTGGCAGTACTAACAGGAAATTGTCAGATAGTTACACATTGCAGAAGATTAAACCTCCCTTCTGTAGAAGAGGAATAAACAGTTTAACAGTTAGTCTGTCAATGCCCAGCTGTAGTTGTTAGCTCTCCATTCTTACAGGACCTTACAAAGATATCGGAATGTGCTACTAGAAGAATAAATACATTCGTCAAAAGATCAGGTTGTTTTGATACCGAGCAAGTGGGATGATAAAGGAACCTTTCTGGTTCTTCTCACACGCCCCTAGCAGCACTACGAAACCAATCAGGATCCAAGTAAGCCGGTTTCTTGTGAAGCTGGCAGCCTGTAATAACTAAACTAACCTACCCACAAAGTAAAATCATGCATTAGACTAAATATTGTCAAAACTTTCAAAAAAAAACTTCTTTGCTTAAGTCGTCCGATATAATTTTTATATAAATATTAGTATTTATGTATGTAGTTCACAGGTACACAGATATACTGCAGTTGCAAGTGAACAAGGAATATGTTCCAGCCTAAGCATAATAAACTTTTATTCTTTGCAATCATTCTTGGTATTTTATGGAAAACAAGCACCACACTTGTATCAATATTACACTCGTACATTAAAGAATAGCATTAATTAATATCAAGAGGAAAAAATTAAACGAAATTTTAGAAATTCACTCAAACCACTTTGCGTATAACTTCAACTGACACTCAAGAGCTCCAACACACACTCCTGCATATAAAAAAAACCTCAGTGCGATAATGTTGGGTCAGTTTAATATACGAGTAAGCTGGTATTGGTGTGTAACTGCCCTGCAGTCAGACTGGGGTCAAGTGTCTTTATGTCAACACTCACATTCTAGTGACAATTGTAGTAGTGAAATTGTGTACAAGTTGTCTTCTATCCGTCAGTATAAAAGAAAGAGAGAGCACAGATGTGTATTTGTGGTAAATTTGTCAACAACTTGTCAACAATATACACAAATTTGTATGTATCTAAAGTATAAAAATGTACCAGTAAATGTCTGCTTGCTACGTCTCCAAGTTCCCATAAGAACTACGTAGTCACTACTTAGTCAATTGCTTTAGTGTTACTAGTAGATTTGCAATGACAAGCACATGCTTAATGTTTATACCACAAAGTATTTACCCTTATTTCAGTTGTCGACATCGTCGTCACTTTAACACAATAACAAAAAATTGGGGCTTGAGTACCCGTTCTCGAAAACAACTGGTCACCTGTGGCAGGTTTATGTCTAGAAATTAGGGAACGGAAAGAGATTGTCAGTAGCAGAAAATTGTTCTCGAGAGCGAGTACACAAACCCAAATTTTTTGGTATTGTGTTAAAGCGACCTCGATGTCGAGATCTAGAATAAGGGTGATTATATGGGGAATAATTAGAGAGTAGTACTGTTGACAAAGTCAAAAGCGAGTCAGTAAATTTTCACCATCGACATTTCCTTTAGGGTGTTTTTAACTTCGTGTATGTGTGTGTGTGCGTGCATTTATAATAATGATAAAAACCAATACTCTCCAAAATATTTTTGTTTTCGGGTTTTTATTCGCGCTGTCATAAATTTGCCTCTTCATTTGCATGTAATTCGATTATAACCTTTTCTAGTGACTCATTCGAAAACTCCCACCGCCGAAAGGCTGCTGGTTTGTATAATTATACTTATCAAACAACAACTGAATGATACTCCTTCTACTATTCGTGAGGATGATGACTACTATGATGATGATGATGATGGCATTAACAAATTCATGTTTTGTCATAATCATAATTTCAACAACAGTCCAACACTTTTGTTTTTTTTTATTTTGAAACAGCATTTTGGTTGATGTTATTTATTTTTCTTGTTGTTCTGGTTGTTCTGGTTGCTGCTGCTGTATTTGTGTTGCCTGATTTTGGGGGCAACACAGAAGCAAAATGAGATCAAATGAATAGCGGCAGTTTGGTATAACCGGGTTCACATGCTGCAATTTTAGCTGAGCAACTTTGGAGTTTATAGAAGAGAGAGGCGATGCTAATGAAGAGGGGAGCCATCATATTTTTCTCCCTCACCCATGAACCAAAAAGTTGCTTAATTAAGATTGCGGTTTGTGAACCTACAATATTTTATTTTATACAAATATTAAAAATTACTTATCTTTCTATATTGCAAAAAAAAAAAAATTAAATGAATTCCCTGCCTATAGGTCTATACAAAGATTGCTTTCCAAAACTGACTTCTCTTTCCCAATAATCGTTAAAAAAAATATTTTATAATATTTTTAGAATTTTGACGGGAGGTTCGATTTAAAGTTTTCGAGTTCTTAATATCAAGCGCTTTTTTCGAACATTTTCGTTCATATTTCCACTAGAGAAAATTAATAAATTTAAATAATTTACTTATTTTTAATAAAAAAAAACGTTAAACTGATGTTTAAGAATGACAATTATGAACAAATTAGCAAAAATTAAAATTGGTCTATTTTTACAAATTTCGAGACGCTTTGAAATAAGTAAAGGGTGTTTTTATAGAGTGGTACAAGTTTAAATCATAATAAAACATGAAATTTATTTGCTATAGCCTACTATGCTTATTTTTCTTTTGTGATTTTCAAAAATATTAATATTTGTGAATTCTCAAATAGTTTATGAAAGTCTGTGCATAAGATAAGAGGTTTGTGACTGTTCAAAATGTGTGGTTGAAGTCTACTGACGATTTGTTAAAGCAACAATGAAATGCATATAGACATCGCTTAACCACCAGCAAATAAATTTCACTTATAATATAATTATGACAATATGTCGAATAATAAATCTCTTGAATAATAAAACATGGATATATATTTTTAATATCAATGAAACGGGCTTTATTGGAAAGAAAATTTTATGAAATTATTGCTTAAATATGATTTCTGCCATGTGGCCGCCACGGCTGAAGCGTAGAAGGCGCAAACTGGAACACCAATTTTCAACAACTTTTGGCAGCATTTGCGGCCGTATATCGCCGATTACTCTTGGAATGTTGATTTCCAGGTGTTCAATTGTTTGTGGTTTATCGACGTAGAGAAGTGACTTAACAAAACCCCAAAGAAAATAATCCAATGGGAAAAAATCACAAGATCTTGGTGACAAACAATTTGGGCCATTACGTGAAATTATTTCTTTCATCAAAAGTTTCTTTGAATAAATCAAATCCGTCCTATTGGAACCACATATCAACAAGATTAATGTCACGTAGTTAAGATACGAAAAAATTTCAAATCATGTTCCTATACCGTTCAACATTCTGACCATCATCGTTTTTGAAGACATATGGGCCAATGACTCCGACAGCCCATAAAGCGCCCCAAACGGTAATTTTCTGTAGATGTCATGGTGTTTCGACAAAAGCTTGTGGATTCTCCTCACTCCAAATGAGAAATGGGCTTCATCGGAAAATAAAATTTTGAATGAAGAAATGCAAGATAAGTTTGCCGAAGAGAACAATTATTTTTATTACAAATTTAAACAATTTGCACGCGTTGCTCTGGTGTAACTCGATTCATAATGAAATTTCAAGGCCAACTAAACAAAAAGGAACTATCAGCTGTTTAATGGGTGCTCAAATAAAGCAGTGATGCCAACTCAAAGTTGTGACACTCTTAAAAAAATTATGCTTGTTATACTGAATACTCGACTCTCCCTTTTTAAGGTTCTGGCTCTTATTTTAGGGTTTCCTTTATTTCCTTTCTCATCTTTAATAAAAATTTTATCGCTTAAAATACTAAACTCTTGTTTTATTTTTGTTACAGTTTAGACTTTGTAAGTCTTGTAATGAGAATTTTTGGTCACTCCCGTCACGGAAAAATAGTTTAAAATTTAATAAACTTGTTACTGTACATAATAAATACTTGATAATATCCAATAAGAAAAAACTAAGCGCCATTAATAATATAATAAAATATTGTGAGTTAATTAAAGGAAAATTTTGGTCACATTAGTCATACCAGAGGCGAAGTGATATTTTCCTGGGTACAATTTTTTTTTAAATTTTCTTCAACCATCTATTATTTCGGCCACTTCTGTGTAGGGGTTGAAATGCAACAACAACTATGTTCATATTTTACGAGAATTTGTTTTAGTTTGGAGCCTCTCTACTGGGCATTTTTTTGTTTTTTTTTTCACTAAAATATGACGACGAAAATAGCAACAATAAACATAATTTGTTGTTGATGTTGTGTTTTTAGTGGATCTCATAATTTGATGTTGCTTTGCCTTTTTTTTTATATATATAGTGAAATTATTTTCAACCGTTTCATATACAAAATTTGTTGCCATTGGAAAACATTGTTGTAGTTTATTGTACAATGTCTGTACATGTTGCGGTTAATGTTTGGTGAGATGAAAATTATTTATGAAAATAAATACTGGCATTTTATAATGTACTGGAGCTGAATATTATTATCACTATATAATTTATAATTATTACTTTTTGCAGTGATAAATATGGCGAAAGCCAGGTACATAAAAAAAAAGTAGTGTGTGCTCAAATTTAAAAGTAATATACAAATAGCACCCAAATTTAATGTACATTATAAAAAAACAGCAATTAACGGCCTGGCCCACGATGTCGACAAGAAAGTTTCTTTCGCTTACTTATATTGAAAACAAAAACAAATTCTCAATGTAAGTAAGCGAAAGAAACTTTCTTGGCGACATCGTGGGCCAGGCCGTAAGATTTTACTGAGTTATAAAATTAATAATTTTGCTAAAAAAATATATGGAACCTAACTTTCCAACCCTTGCAAATCTACTATTACAAAAAATGATGTTATAGAACGGCAAGAATATATTATCTCTTGCCTACATGTACTTAGCTTGGGTTAGGTTTGGCTGAAAAGGGGGCAATCAATATTAAACCAATACGTTTCGGACTACACTTATGCTTTTAGAGCATTTCGTGCGCTAATAGGTTAGGTTAGGTAGGGGTGGCAATCAGAAACCCGGACTCACTTATACCGTTTTGGTCCATTGTGATACCACGGAGACTCTGCTTATGCGGAGTCCCCACCCTCGAACAGACCAGTTCACACTAGCAGCGTCAGAAAGTTCCCTGAACTCAAGAGCTTCCATTGTAGCCATTCTTTTTCTTGCAAGTCCAGGACAGTGACAAAGAAAATGTTCTACACTTTCCTCTTTATCGATATCCTGGCAGCTGCGGCAAAAATCATTGTGTTCAACCTTTAACCTTTGTGCATGCCTACCTATGAGACAGTGTCCGGTTAGCATGGACACTAGAATCGAGATCTGTCTCCTATTCTTCAAAATTAAGGAAGCCGTATTTTTCCTATTTAGATAAGTCCATAACTGCCTTGTGATCACGCAATCATTTCTAGTGACCCACCTTCTATTTGTTTCATGTTCTGTCCTGCTCCTAAGTCTGAGCTTGCAAGAGACTAGGGGTTAGCCCACACATTCCAAATCCAGTGGAACTTGCAAGGTTGTCCCAATTCTAGCAAGCCCATCAGCCCTAGAGTTCCCCTGAAAGCCTCTTTGCCCAGGGATCCAGATGATCCTAATATCAAACTGCTCTGTCATCTCATTTAGAGATGATCAGCAATCGAAGGCTGTTGTTGTTCTTAGAAGCGGGGATTCGAGGGCAGTAGTAGCTGCTCGACTATCGGTATATACATATGTTAATCAAAGTCGTTGAAGTGACATTCACTTTCAACCAATCCGCAACTTCTCTTATAGCAAGGATCTCGACCTGGGAGACACTGCAGTGATACGGAAGTCGCTTTGCAATACGAAGACTTAAAGCCCCCTTCTATTGTTCCGTGCGCTGTTAATATGATATAATATAATAAAATGTTGGAGAGATACCCCATAAAAATCTATTAAACTTTGTCAGGTTAGAAACCTGGTCTACTCAATATACTTTCGCAGATTTTCCCAGTCTGAATCACTAAGATATTCCACATCTGTTATATTTTCCAGCTGACAAAATTTTGTCTTCTTTGTCTGAATGCTGGGCAGTGATACAAGTACTATTCGAGAGCTTCATAATTTTAATGCCAAGCTCCACATGTTATATCGTCAATAACACCTATGCGAGCCCGGTAATTTTTTAGCTCTGTATCTGCTGTTATTATGCTAACCAAGTTCCAAAGTATACGCCTTTTTAAACTTAGAATCTGTATGGTATTTTCACTATTTGGGTTTCTCCAGAGAATTACGGTCACTCTTTCAACAGTAGAAATCGGCCAAGTATAAGTACTTAACTCTTTTAACAAAACTTTTAGTCAGTAAACATCAAATTAAAGTTTATTTATTTAAAAGTCACTATAATTTGGTTGGCAAGTACAATAAAGTGGGCCGCAGTTATCTTCATAGAAATACTGGGAATCGGTCAATCGTGTATCCACTTTAGAAGGGATCTTTTCAAGGAATGAACAATCACAGCTACCAGGGGATCACACCCCATGGCGGGCTGATCCCACTTTTTCTATTGAACTCCATTCTCACCAAAACTGTGGAATTTTCAGAAAATGTAGCAATAGCGTTAGCAGGAATTCGCTTAGAAACCATCTAACACAGTATAGCGTGATCAGTGTCAATAGAACAAAAACAGATCTTGCAGTCATTACTAAGAAATACAAGATCCCATCGTTCTCACTACGCAAATCAAATGGGGTCAGCCTAGCACTGTCGAATTGATCTAAAAATGTTTGCACCCTTCGAGACAGTAAGCTATTATGGAAGGAAAACCTTAAAGCAAGGGCAAAGAGAGCCATAGCAGCTCTCTGTGTGTGCAAAAATGCCATAGGATCAAATTCTGGTATAAACCCTAAATGAGTTGACTGAAGACTGACTATTTTCTGGTACAATTGGTTGGTCAAAGGCTTTAGAGTCAGCGACTTATCGTTTACATTTGGAAAGGATTCTTTGAACTGTGGATAATTGGTGCTATGAATTCAACATAAGCCAAGGCACTATTGGCGCTGCACTCGAGGAATTCAGCAACTTGCTCCGCCAGCAGACTCAATGCCACAGGCTCATGGAATCCAAAAAGTTTTAATACAAGCTTGTCTTCTAGAGAATACATACAAATAGCATATTCCAAGTTAGATATCTAATGAATTCCGTGAGTGAATGACGAAAATCTTTCGAAGGAATGGCGGATCATACTAATATCACCCTACATTAGGTGAGAGAACATTATACTAATAAAGGAAATTCAATAGCAGATAAACTAGTAAAGAGATAAATCGTGCTTCAGAATGGAGATATTGACAATTTCTGCGACATCTTTCTAAATTTTTGCTGAAAGCACGATAATGAGCCAAAGTGTTCTGCAGCAAGAACATTATAGTCTTGTTTTAACAAAAAACAAAGCAGCACACTGCTATTTAGTTTCCCGCGAACCAAGATACGAAACACAGTGGTAGGCATCCAAGGATACTAGCCTTTCAGCATCCATTTTAAAAGGATGAGACTACCATATAACGACTACAGTTCAATGTGTCCAGATGAGGAAGAAGAAAAGACATTAAGTAATTTCTAATGCATCTGCCCTGTACTGGAAAATCAACGCCTTAGCGCCTTGGCAGAGGAGGCTTTTGCTTAACTTTCGGAATTATCAATGATTAATCTTAAGGAGCTTTACCACGACCATAAGCTGCTTCTTCTAAACTTATCCATGGTTTTTTTTATATTTCTCTCTTGTTCCAAAATTAAGAGCACCCAAGTGAGCCGAACGCTTTTCATTCTTCATCAGCAACCTGCTAACTTAACCTAATAGTAGGATCACACGATTGACCCAATGCACCAATTATTGGTTCATTTTATACGCCAATCGTGTGATTTCACAATTTATTGCCTCATACGACAATCGAAAACAATATTGTGCTGATTTATCGCAATCAAATGCTCTCTCTCTCTCTGGTGCAACAATCGTGTGAACGGTTGATAGGCAACCATGCCCCAATAAAAATGTTAAATATGCACCAATATTTATTGTGTTCTCGAGCGGCAATCAAAGTAGCCAATACGCGACAATTTCTTAAAATAATTTATTTTGTTCGTGTGTTCCAAGTGTTGTCATAAGTATCGACTTAAAATTACTTTTAAATGTAATTATAACTTATTTGAAACGTTAGCATGGAACTGTGAGCCAATCTTAACCCATATACATATTTAGTTTTTATTCGTCTAAAAGAACGAAAATTGCCTCTGCTTTGTATATTTAAGATGCACAAAATATACAAAGCACATGCAATTTCATTTGTTTTAAAACAGTAAACCATTTTCATGTACAAAATAAAACAGACAAAAAAATCATTTCTTTTTAAAAGAACCCCGTTTGCAAGTAAAACAAAATAAACTAAAAACTACCAAAACAGCTGTTTGTTTCTGTTGCCGTAGAACAATCGCGTGACTGGGCTGCGGCAATTATTACCACAAATTCATTCTTCGCCAATCTGCGACAATCAAATTTTTATAAAATGTGGCAATCATGTGACTGCAACGTATTTGATTGGGACAATTTTATTATTGTACACCAATTTACCACAATAAAAATTGGGGTCAGATTGGTGTATTTGCGGCAATCGTGTGATCCTACCTTAAGATATTGAAAATTAATACATGAAGATGTAAGGCAAAGGGTCTTATCATGGTTCGCGTATTTTGACTTCGACATTTTGATTCTAGATTTAAAAAAAAATGTAGCGCCGTTCTTATCTATTACAAAAACTTCGTAGCAGAAGACGGAAGTATATTTCAGCCGCTAAATTGATCTTTAAACGTACTTTCAATCGTTATCATCGTTTTTGCCCGATTGGCTGCAAGTAGCGAAGCGCTAAGTTGATCACTGCAGAAGAACCAGACAGAAGAGTAATTTTAGAGTAAAGGTGTCCTTATGTTTTGCAATTCGAAACCGTGAAATGAGTTTATGCTTCCCCAATTTCAGTGTATTTTTAAAACATCTAAGTAGAATATTTCTTTAGTATAATATTAATTTTGAGAACTATTAAACTTATGTGCAGTTTCCACAACACAAGCACACGACATGTCTAGAAAAATTTATAGGAATCAATACCAATTTTTAGTGTTTTTCATATATTTCATCTAGACAGATCGCTTGCTTGCACTGTGGAAACTAGACGTTAATTTTGACAATTAAAACAAAACACCAGCCAAGAAAAATTAAATTCATTAAAATGTTAAATTTTTTTTTCAAAAAAAATTGCTGCTAAACTTATTAAATACATATTTATTTTCAAAATTGATTGATGGTAGAACATTTTTTGGTAACGCAACTCAATCTCAATTATACAAATATGAAATTTGTTACAACAAATTTAATTAATATTTATTTAAAATAACACAGTGCAACACGAAAAAATATAACCACAAGGTGATAAAAGACCAAGTCACGCACTTTTCTTTTTTAGGGCCCCCACCGATTTGGGGCCTCGGTGTCATTTTTGGTATTTCTCAGGCTCATATCTTGCAAATCACTCGGAATTTTCATTTGCTCTCTGAGGTAAAGTTGTAGCTCCCGAAAATTTTTTAATTTCATTTGTTTGGAAATTTTTCACTTTTGCGGCTACCTAAGCGCTACCTAAACTGTGTTAACAATCATTCCTAGGAAGTCCATATGTTCTAGAAAGTTGTTTAATGAAATCTTAGGTAAATTTTTTTAATTGATTGTTTCTTTAAATTTTGAACGGTTTGCTACCTATGGACCTTAACAGGGGAAAATAGGTAAAAAAAAATAAATTTTTTTAAACTTTTTGCGATTTTGTTATTGAAGATGGAGTTTTTTTGATTTTATATGTTTACAATTTTTGTTCTTTATGACAAGAGCTGCAGCTTTGCGTCAGAGAGTTAATCAAAATTCCGAACGGTGTGCAAGATATGAGCCTGAGAAAATGCAAAAATTACATTAAGGCCCCAAATCTTTGGAGGGCCCATAAAAAGAAAACAGCATGACTTGAGGCAAAAATGATGGTCTTTTATCACGTAGTGGTGTCCGTATATGGTTATTTTTCCACGACTTAAAAAATTAAACACAGTGTAATATTTTTAAGATTTTGATAAACCAGTGTTGGTTGTCAATGTAAAAAAAATAAAATAAGAAACTCAATTTTTTCCTGTATGCTACGATATACATACTTCAATGTTTAAATGGTGTTTGGCCAGAAATCAATCACATTTTATAAACTTACTCAAATAAATTAATATTTTTTTATTAAACGGCCTACTTTTTGCTGTTCGTGCCGCGTACAAGTGGTAAAGCTTCTTAAGCCCCTGGCACCTGAATGAACGATTACAAATGTTTATATCACTTATAAATTAAGCAAAAACTAAATAAATGAAAAGAGGCATAAAAGAGCTAATTATTAGGCAAACAAAGAAATAAGCCTAAAGCTTACAAATTTATAACTATTTCTTTGCAGGTCTAAATATTTATAATGAAAGTTTTGCTAAAATTTAGTAAATAAATGTTCTGTAATCGAATTTTTGTGTTTTTGTTTGTTTATTTCAAATTCTAAAAAACTGTCTTTAGCACATTCCTTTATTGGCCTGATACAATCTTTTTTAGTTGGCTTGGCTAGAGAAGTAGAGGACCCATCCATCAATCACTAAGTAACCAGCAAATATTAAAATTATTGCTCTTGTTGTGTTTTAGCGTGCCAGTGTAATGACGAAGCTTAATTGAAAGTAAAAAAATATTCATATTCATATTCATTCATTCATGCATCATACACTTGTGCTGTTGTTTGGTATACGCAACCAGTGCTTTTTGCTTGGTTTGTACTTTCTGTTGCCACGATCGATCAATCACTCACTTACCCAATCAATCCATCAGTTTTATAAGAATTTTTTTTTTATTATTTCTAGTTGTTTATAAATGTATATAATTTGTAATTTTTACAAGTCAAATGAATGCACACACGTATAGAAATCACTTAATTTAGTTTGTCAGTCAGTTAATTTTTAGTTAGATTAATTTGTTTTACTCATATCTTAGATATTCATACCTACGTAATACTTATTTTTAAACAAATAATGTACTCAATATCTACAAAGTTTTGTAGCGTATGTGTGTGTGTGTCTGACTTTGAATAAATTTTGATTGATAGAATATGTATCCATGAAAGAAACCTGCGTGTACAATGACATTCTTTGTTGATGTTTTAGCGCTCTGACGTTTGTTCGTTCCAAGAATTCTGACAACTTAATTCGAAAGTTGTAAAAAAAAGCAAAAGTGAAAAGGGAAGGGTGAATTATAGTTATCAGTGATAAAGCTTTAACTTTAAAACCCACCTGCTTCAAGATAAAAATCTAACAAATTCATGAAATCAAGATATAAGAAATTTGAAAACTAAGCAAAGTGAATATTTTTAGAGAACTTGCTTGACTTTTTCATACCTAAATTAAAATATTTTTTATTTTTCTCCCCAAAGCAGTTTGGATTCATTATTGCTTGTTATGAAAACAACACTACAGACGATCCACAGTAATAAAATGTGTGGTATTTAAAATTTTTTAAATTAATTAAAATTGTCAGACTGGACAGATTTTTATTATTACTATGCCACTTGGCGTATAACTTACATAGTGAAAATTTTAACCAAATCGGAGAGTGTTAATGTGTGTCCCTTAAGGGCCACATTATACTTTGTATTTATACATGTCAAAAATTCAAATAACACGTGCAAGTGCGATATTGTGAATGCAAAATGTCATAACGAATGGTAAATAATACGATAAAAATCTGACATCCCATAATACTTAACCATTTTTTGAAAATTTTCTAAACGATAATACTTTTCATCTGATCAGAGTTGCATTATTACAAAATCCAAACTAACAAGTCGCCTGTTTCGACGCCGATGCCGCGCCGTCGTTTATGCTATATGTCTTTGTCTTAAACTTATCGTATTGAATAATTTTTCGTGTAAGGCATGCCTGAAAGTAAACAAAACTGTCGTATTTTCATTTTCTTTATCTTATTTATATCAAGTACTTTAACCGCCCTCTATTTTCAAAGGCCGGCACGACCACAGCTTGCTTAAAACTGCTCTGCCGCCGAAAGTACACAATTAATGTAGGCATGTTAATTCTACACAGCTGTTTGCTTTCTACTTGTGTTTTTAATGTAATATGAGGTGTGATGGTGTGAAAACAAAATGTAACTTAACGTTAGATTTTTTGACAGTCGAAACAAATGTCTTTAGATTTTTTCTCGTAAAGTGTGATGAAAGTCTTTAGTGGCCCTTTAGAGGTCAAAGTTCGAATTTAGTAAATATACTATCGAACAAGCTTAATGCCACACATTCTTCAATTCAGGGACTACAAATGGTTTACAAACTTATAAATGACTTTGCTGCGACTTTAAAATTGATTGTGATTGGTAGTAGATCTATTCCGTCACATTGAAATATCTGCTAAGCTCACTCAACCCAATCACTGATCAATCTGAAAGGTTAGCTAGTATATGACTGCCTTAAAACTTGTGTCACGAGAGATGCAAATCGGGACATTCGCAAAGAAAGTGGAAGATTGTCCCTTCTTTGCTTTCTCTTCGACAAATTCGGCAGAACTCATTGTAGGACAGGTCTATCCTGCTAGCACGACTGCCGACTGTTTAAGTGCCCCGTCATGACGGCAACGAGCCTCGAGCTAACCCTACGGCTCCCATTTGTTAATGGTATTGAGCGCCTATCATTGTCGCAAGTCCACATTTTCTTCGCAACCTTACATATGATTATATTGCACCAATTGCATTCAGCCTTATACTCGTAGTACGAAATGACATGGCTACCGATTCGGCGTTGGAGGCATTCATAGCAGAGCCAGTTCTAGCCAGCTCGTGCTCCCGTTCGTTAAAAAATTGCTATGTGATAGAACCAAAATGAGGGTGAAGTCCGCCGGACCACCCAGTCAAGATAGCACACTCTTATACTGCCGAACTAGTATAAGGGCTGGTGTTGGCGGAAGTAGTTAGCACGTTGACTACAACACTGAAGGCCCCGGCCTCGAGTCCGGTACCCGGTCTCCGACAGTTATCAAATAACAACACCACGCATTTTTCTGATGTGTATTACTATCGTTTTGCATCACTCGTAGGAACATTCAAGGCATAGAAGGCATATATACTGGTTACTTAACTAGACTGGCTTCAGCGGATACTAATCCTAATGTAACATAAGAGCACATTCTTTCGTATATTTTGTATAGCAAAATCATCGGCGAAGTAAAATAACCAATAAAATGGCTACTAAGCACAGCTTCGAAAAGTTAATACGCCTCATTGACACCAGAGGCGCTGTAACACTGCATTATTAAAAACGTACAAAAGGCATACTTACAAACGAATGAAACTTTCCTCTATCTCTTCCTTCGCCACCTGTCTTTTCTACTACTATCCCTTTCTTGAAGAAGGTAACACCTAGTGATAGCAGTAGGCATTCACTGTCTGAGTTTTAAAAAAATTTATTAAGTGGTATATGATCTAAGGGATAGAAGCGCTGCTTAGCTATCGATAAAGATACCGAATTTACTCTACAGCTTCCTATCGACCAGCACTATAAACGCTTTCCTTACACCCAACATTTCAGCTTGAAATACAGTGACTTTGTTAGGGAAATGGAAGGAGCACACTATACCAAAATCGTCTGAAAAGACTCTAGAGCCGACACCGCAGACCATTTTTAATCTATCAGTATATATTCTAGTATTCTCTTACTATTGTGCCTCCCTTTAATCACGTCTGGATGGAATAAGAATTCTTAACGCTTTATTTAAAAGATAGTTTAATATAGTAAAAGCAATTAGTGAAATATATATTAAAAATAATTTACCGCTTGTTTCCGCAATCCACACGGTCGACTTGAGAAGAAAATTTGTATGAAAAACACAATTTTTTAATGCTTTTCATACAATATTTCTAGACGAGTCGACTGCCTGACTTCTGGAAACAGGTGGTTAAACGTGCTGAGGTCTTCGCCTTTACTCCAGTATTGCTAGAAAATACAATTTCTATCTAAACTAAATGTTTAATTTTATCTGGCACCAAAACATTTCTTTCGTAATTTTTCTACGAGAAAACCATTTTGACTCCAGTGACACAAATGGGTTAATTTTATGAGGTGCTTCGCCAATTTGTGTTTAAATATTATCTCACCGTTTGCCGAGCTCGTTCCTTTTTCCCTGGCCCAAGTCGAAATGCCAATGTCTTGCGTCTCTATCAATTGTTGTTAATTTTTATTTATTTATTTTTTCAACTTCATTAAATAAACATAGTTTATGTTATTTATGCTATTTCTTTTTCAAACTCATTTACCACCTACCATTCTGTAAAATTTTACTCAACTAAAAGTATTATTTATTTATTTATTTTGAAATCATAAATTAAAATCGCATTTAAAGTGAACAGTAAGTGAGTGCAAGTATATGTGATATTTAGGGATTTTTTTTATAACATTAGAATAGAAACCTTAACAACAACACAAAACTAGAAACATTTTCATTTGAATTAATTGATACTGGCGTTATTTATGCCTACTTTAAAAAGCTACAGCAGCAAAATACAATTAAACGAACTTATACACACATGAATTCAAGAGGCCAATTCACACAGTGTTAATTGTGCAGGAGGGACATTTTAAAAGGGCTTTAAGATGTTGATTTTTAATATCCGATCGAATCCACGTTTGTAGGCCGGCATATGAAGACGAAGTTTGAACAAGTTTGCTTAATTATCATATCCTGTCTATAACAGACAAGGCCATAACGACCGACGATGGGCGGCATAACCCTATTGAAGGTGCGTGAAGAAACTTATATTAGTTTATTTTTAAAATGATGATCCTAATGTAACATCACAACGTCATCAAAATAAACTATACCTATGAACTATATCGACTTCAGCAGATGCTAATCCTAATGTAATATCAGAGCTCTCTTCTTCGTTGGTATTGTGTAGCAGAATCACCAGCAAAGTAAAATAACCAATAAAATGGCTCCTAACCACAGCTAAGAAAATTTAATAAGCCTCATTAACACCAGAGGCGCTGCAGCACTGCATCATTAAAAATGTCCAAAAAGCAAAGTTGTAAAAAGATTGACGCCTTTCTCTTTCCCTTCCTTCACCAAACTGTCTTCTCTATCACTATCTCTTGCTTAAAGAAGGTAGCACCTAGTAATAGTAACACAAAGTAGTCATTAATTATCCCATATCTGCTCATCTACAATAATGAGTGTCTTCAAACTTTGTAAGGGTTACTTTGGAGACAATATGGGTAATCATGCCGGAAACTGGTGGGATAAAAGGAAGAATTAAAGTAGCCCTCATACAAAAATTTGGTACAGCGTACTTTGAAATTTATGTGCATAGTAAAGCAGAAATCTTACGGTATAAGAGGGAGAGCAGGGTACTCCTTCTATACAAAAAAAAAAATACAAAGTCTGGAGGATTAGGACTTAAGAGTAGTAACACTCAGTAACACTCAATGAAGGCCTACTGGATAGTGATAAGAAAGCAGGTGGTGAAGGAAGAGATAATGGACTACGGGGAACATGAAAACAATGACGGGTAATCAACCTAAATCTGCACAACAACAACAACAACAGCCGTCTGCAAAATAGCAGAAAAGATCTGGAGTTAATTAAATTCAAATGCAGCAAACGTTTTTCAAATCAGTTCGTAAACACTGGACTTCTGATGGAACGAACATACATTTGTACATAAAAAAAATAACTATATTAACTTCCTTCTTTTAAGTTTAATTAATAAAATAAATGAAGAGAAAAAATGTTTGAGAGGTATTGAAATAGTAGTCTGAGGTGTCAGTGTCATGATGTCTCAAATTTTTTGTTTTTTTTTTAAAGGAAAATTTTAAAACAATATGACATTATGACACTTAATCCCCCCAATATTATTGAATATCAACTCAATCAGTAATGGCATCATACATTCTTCAACTAGAAAAGTATGGATACGTCAAATAGAAAATGGACCATGACTTCAAAACCTCTCGACCGATTTTCTTCAAATATAGGTTAGAAGATAATAAGGCCGGATCAAATGGTTGCTCGAGAACGAGGAAAATATGACCCTTCTGTCCTGAAGGGGACAATTTGCAGGGTTTATGATGTTACTACTGACAAATGTGATGTCAAGTTTCTTCATCTCCAGCATTCAAGACCGCAAAAAAGGATTCTAAGAGTACTCTTCCCCTTGCATTTGTTCTCAGCGATTTCATTACAGACTGCTGTAGAGATTTAAAATCGTATGATTTGCTAACGATGGTTTTGTAGATGTCCTCCTTAGAGGTCACTTCATCTACATCAATAATTTCAATCCCAACGTCATGGGATAGTGCTCGTGCTTCAGCAACTTTACCTGGTACCTTTTATACTTTCTTCCCAAATTTACCTGAGTGCTGTGATGAGCAGGTTTGCTCAATTCTAACAATAGTTAACCCTTCTCAGTATTCCTAATATATATTTTATATATTTATTCTCGTCGTTCCAGCCTGGAGCATAGGGCCGTAACAAAGAAATTCCAATCATGTCTGTTAGGCGCTAACAGTTTAATTTCATTCCATGTTTTTGCCATTATTGTGATCTCGGCATCTAGTTCTCTTCCCCAAAGTATGGCTGGGTTCTCCCCTTCTGCGACTATCTTGAAGGCTCCAATCGAGCTGTGCTGAGACTCAATTCACTCTGAGATTTTCATAGTGTGTGACCAATCCAATTCCATTTGCGTTTAAGAATTTCTGTTGTTATAGGTATTTGATTTGTTTCTAATAATATATCATTATTTGAAAAGATCTTCATTATCCTTCTCGGATATCTGTTGATAAAGACTGGGAGTGTATTCAGATTGCGTGGGCATGTATTCTACGTTTCACAACCGTAAAGCAGTGCCGACTTTACATTCCAGTTAAAACTTGCTATCTTAGTCTGCCTCGACATGTATATATGTTGAATTCCACACAGGATTCAGAAGCCAGCATGTGAGCTTAGCGGTGTTTATGCGATTTGTAATATCAGCAGTGGATCGTCCTTTTACATCGATAATGCTCCCTAGATAACAAGCTATTGACGTCTTCAACTAGCGAGCCGCTGATTGAAAATGGCTGGTAGAGCTGTGCCAAATCGTTTATTTAATTGACCGCTCATTTTCATTCATTTTCTAAAAAAGTATGTTTCGTTGATTTCGTTCATTCGCTCTTTTCAAGAAATAGAACGAAATGAAAACAAACAGTTGATTCGGTCAATAAGAAGGGACAAATTTAGTATGTTTGCTATGAAATGTTTAGCAAAATAATCAAAACAAAGAACAGAAAATATAAAAAAAAACACAAAGAAAAAATTATATACAATATCAAAATCAAATTTGTTAAAAAACTTAATATATTCTAAATCCTTAAGAAATATTAATGGCAATTTAATTAAAAGCAAATAAAATGCCAATGAAAACGAGAACATGCCAAAAAATCTCACAAGAACAAAAAAAAAGCAAAACAAAACAAAAAAAACCAAGTGCGGTCGGTAGTTCATTTCGTTCAATTGCACTTTTTATCAGCACTGATGAGCCAAGAAAGCTCAGTAAAGTAATCGGCTCACTTCGTTCATTTGACTGATGCGTTCAATTGTACTCGTTCGTTCATGAACGACACAGCTCTAATGGCTGAATATTGTTCCCATTTACTCCCATCGATTTAGTTTTCGCGCCAGATTTTCCCGCAGATGTCTCTAGTAGTGCGAGTTTTTGTGACATGTCAGTATGTGTATGGCTTAGCAGAGAGATTTCATCAGCATATTCCAAATCACCAAGTTGTCCTTGCAAGCCCCAACTTATTCCGTTAGTTGCGTTTGTGGCATTTTTCATCACAATATCTAGTATAATGTTAAATAAAAGGGGAGACATTACACGTTCTTGTCGCACGCCAACTGCTATATTTATAGGGCCACTTAGTAGATTTTCGTGTAAAACCCTACATGTAGCTCCGCGGTACAGTTCTTCCTAATGCTTTTCACATATTCTACCAGTTCACTAAGCTTATGGTCTTTCTTCACTTGTCTGAGAATATCAGCATAGAAAGCATCCCCACACGTTTTAATAATAACTGGTAAACCTGGATTTAATGTCAGGGAACCTATCGGACTCCTTGCTCCTTTCAGGGAGAAGAGCCCCATCTATGTCGTTAGCCCTCCAACCTGTAATAACTCAGGGTCCGAAGAGTCGTTACTCCCGTCATCCTTAAGAAAGGAAACCTTTGCGGATCTACGAGGCACTAGTGAGCGTACCTACCGGCACTCTCTTTATGTTTTAAAATCATAGCGCTACCTCTCGTGGAATATTTAAATTTAAACAATTTTTTCATTTCCCAGTATAACTTTTAAGTTGACTCGCGTAAAAATAAATCCAATTCAAACAACATGTAAAAGTCAAAGCAATCAAATAAGCCACACACAGGAGAAAAGAGACCAGAAAAAAGCAATTCAAACCAAATTGAGCATTTTCAAAAATATTTGGCGATCAATTGGTGGTAGTGTTAACAAACATATAAGCACAAATATGTCAGCTAATACCTGATAAATCTGTCAGTTTTATATTTTAAATTAAAATTTCTCACCAAGGCGCCCAAAACAAGAAACAATACTAGATAAATAAATAAAGTAAAAAAATTTGTTTTTGAGGACTGACTGGTTGCTGTAACGACTGATGTTTCCAAAAAATAAATTTATTTACGCACTTAAACAAACATGCGAGAGCAAACAACATGTGGCACATACAAAGACACAAGTACAACAAATAAATTTATGCAATCACAAGTGAGCATAGTTTTATTTATTTTTTTATTTTTTGTTTTTGCCACAAAACGCTTATGGCATGGTCACACTTGGGCAAACATTTGCCCAAAAAAACGTAACCAATAAATATTAGTGAAACACATTTTGATTCAGACACGTCATTCTTAAGTTAAACAATTTCATAAACAACTAATAGAGAATGTCATAGAATCCTATTTGACTTAGAAAACACGTCTCTGAATTGAAAGCTTTTTTATTAATATTTAGGGGTTACGTTTTTTGGGCAAATATTTGCCCAAGTGTGGCCATACCATTAGAAATTTTTAAGGAAAATAAAACTGAATTATTTATTTATTTATTTATTTTAATCTTGTTGTGGTTGCCATATTTATTGTCTTATCATCATTTCAACAGTTTTCATTTCTGAAAAAATTTAATAATTTACGATTTGTCTCGAGATTTTTTAAATGTATAACTTACGAATTTACACCGTGTTTTGCAAATGCATCAATAGGAAGTTTATCCGAGTTCGGCTTACATGATTTCCCGCTTTAATGTGTCACAAAATTTTGCAATTTTACATGCGCGCTTAAGCAGGAACCACTGTACCACTCGATTAGTTGAACCTAAAGACTTTTGTCACCTTTTATTATTGTGTTATTTTTAGTAACACTGTAAGACGACCAAAAAGAAGAAGAAAATTATGCTGTTGTGAGCAAAAATCAGGAGTGTTTTTTTTTTTCTTTGAGTTACAGTAGGGAGTGGTCCTAGATCATTAAAAGTTGGCAACGAGCAAAGCCCATGCAGTCAAAATTGATCATTTCACATAAATTTTTTATATCCTTCTTCATTATTGGAACATTCGCTCTGCCGGGGTTTACTAAGATCATCATTCGGTTTTTGAAATTGAGTGGATGAAAAATGGGGTTTTGACACCAAACTTTCACTGGCGACTTGTGCGTAGCGCAATTTGCAACTCTAATTTTCGCACACTTTTCGTAGCATTTGCGGCCGTATTTTACCAATAACTCGTCGAATGTTGATTTTCTGGTGTGCAGTTGTCTCTGAAACAAAATAAACCAATTAGATTCAATCACGCGATGGTGTGATTGGTTGCCAATTACCAGAATCATTATATTATATTATTTGTTCATCAAAAGTTTTTTTTTAAGTAAATTAATTGTAGCGTGTTTTAGTCCCTTTGACACCATCATGTTACCAAGATTAATGCGAGTTAATTGAGGTAAGGAAAAACATGATACATACACTTTCAAACAAATGATTAGGTTTTTAGTAGGCCATATCTTTTTTGTCGACAGCTAAAAATCCACTACCATGGGAAAGGGCACTTTCATAAGATTAAGAAAATTACAAAACCATTATTAAAGTTTAATGCAACAGTAGTTTACAGCTCCTTGTTCAAAATAAGACAAAATTAAATTAATTTTTTTTCCTTTCAAATGATTACAACCATTTAAATTTAATTGTAATAGAATGAATTTTAAACAGGAATAATTTCTTAATCGGACTCAAGGTCAGTATTTTAAATTCTTAAACATTTTTTATTAAATATTGTGAGAAATTATTATATTGTCTAAACAATTATCGACTTACCTTGGGTAAATCCCTTGTTTTTATTTTCTATTCAGGTTAGCACGAAGTTATATCACTCTACCTAAGTATGTTTAACTATTCTTGCTTATTTTCTACGATCGTCACATTAATTATTTGTATTATAAAATAATATTTAAAAAAAAAACAAAGAATAATTCCTAAGTTTTCCGAGGCTATTGCCTCTGGGCACCGCCCGACCTAATGAGCTAAGATGATGCTCGAGAGTATCTCACCTGCCTTGCTTTGAGTGCCCGGCATTGCAGACTACGCGATATAAATTTTTAGGAAAGCACGTAATATAACACCCTACATTGTTTCTTTTTCTAACAACACCAGTTGTCAGCTTGTACAGTGACGTTATCAAATTCACAACGATACGTTGTCAACGTTCGGTTGTTGATAAGTCTGGATGCAGTTTTGTGTTTGTGGAAGAAATATCTTATATCTTAGTATATATATGATAGTAGTTTATATCAAAGTATATTTGTGATTAGTTTGAGCACGCAATGTGTCACTTTTTCTCTGGGTGTAGACGATCTATTGGAGGTATTACTGGTACGACTGCTTATTGGATCTAGCATTGGATAGAGACATTTTTCATAGTTAATAGGACTCGGGCCAGCAGACTGTTATTTATCAAAAGAGAATTTCACGACTCTACTTGATTGATGTATGCAACACTACAATCGATTTAACAGCTGATAGTTGTTTTTTGTTTAGTTTGGCTTGTCAATACACCATGGAAAGACTTAACAGAGCAACGCTGGTAAATTATTGAAATATTTTCGTAAAATAATGGTACTGTTCGTCAGACTTATCCGGCCACTTTGTGGTCGCGTCCTCAGGTTGCGGATAGTAAAAAGCTACATATATATATGCAGAGCACATGCTAAGGCAGTCGTGGGCAATTAGCGGTTGTGAGTGGGAGTCTCAGAGGGTTCCTTGGTGTCGCCGGAGTCCTAACAAATTCTGAGTGAGAGTTCTTAAATATATTTATATATATGGTAATGACAATAGTACATCAAAGCGGCTAACTGCAATAACTATGGATCGTTTTCAAACCTGTTTTACTCTGAATGATAATTTGCGCGTCATAAGATGCCAAACAAAGTATTGAAGAGGATCCATATCCAGTAATTCGCACAGTTCTTAGTAAATGAGAATGTGTTTACCCACTTCATAGAAGATTTTATTAAAAGATTTTGGCTTACTAGCCTTTAATATTCAATTTGTGTAAGAATTAAAGCCGAAGGACTATCTTATGCGTCATTAATTTGCTCAATGCCCTGAAGCACAACGTGATACTGATTTTGATGCTGCTTATGAAATTTTTCAGCGATAAAGCCAATTTTGGGTTAAATGTGTTCACAGATAAGCAAAATTTTTGCACTTGGTGTGAAGATAATCCATAAGCTTTTGTTCAAAAACCGATATACCCACAGAAAATGGCTGTTTGGAAAGCTTCATGGAAGGGTTGAGGCATTGATGATGGTAAGAATGTAAATCTCAGCAGTAGATGGTATAGAGGAAATATTACAAGTTTTTTTTGTACCTTGTCGTTATTCTGGTATTCTTTAGGAAAGAAAATCATATTCCATTTCATTGAAAATTTGATAGATAGTCGTGGGTGCAATAGAAGGGGATCGCAATGGACCCAGTTGGGTCTCCAAGCGGAGGTGCCTAGCCTAACCTAACCTTCTGCGGGCCCACTGTTAAATACAGCACATCATTCATTTGTATGCATACATTAGTGCTTGGATTAATGTATTTATTAAAAAAAATGTTTATTTGTGTTTCTATCTTTATTGCGCGATACCCATGGGAAGGAACTTTGGAGTTGGTGAATGACAGACGATGCTTCGATTTGTAGCGAACACGTGGGTGTGTGCGTGTGTTTTTAAAACATTTAAATTTTTATTTTGTGTAAATTATGTGCTGTGTGTGTGTGCAAAGCTAATCCCCATATAAGTACTCAAACGAAAATACTCGCAATAAAATAAAACAAACAAATACATCAATTTGCTACAAAAAAATCTATTGGATGTTTAAATTTTCTTAATTGTTTTATTTGAATTTCAAGCAAATGTTCTTGTTTTTTTCTCTAAACTTTTGTAAAAACAAAAACATATTCAATATGTTGTGGCAATGCTTCAAAATGAAATCCAATTAAAAATATATTGAGTCAACAAGTGAAAGATTTATGAGCCAATATTTGTATAAGTATGTGTATGTTGAACTTTTTTTCTTATTTCTTTGTTATTGCTGCTGCTGCTGCTGTTGCTGTACATCAAGTATGTTCATATATACTTACGAGTACGTATGTATGTAAACAATTTTTGTTTTTACTTCAAGTATAATTAATACTTTTTAATGGTTGTTATTTTTACATTTCTTAAAAGTTTGTTTTATTTGAGGAAATCACTTCACATTAAATTATACGTATTTGCTAATTGATTTAATAAAACTTAAGCAAACACACGAGAGTACGTACATAAACACTTAAAGACATACACTGACACACGCACTTTGTAAAAAGTAAAAAACAAAATGATAAGCCATAAAATAAGAATTAAAATGTATACAAGTTTTTTTTATCAAGTTGAGGGAAAGTTTTAAGCGATAAATTATAAAAATATTTGTCGCCAAATGTTATGACATAAAATCATTTAAAGTCAAGGGACAATGCCTTAACGGGTGTAGCAAAATTAACACTTTGAATCCCATCCCTATCGCAAGGTTTCTGAGAAGTGTGTTAATGATCAGAAGGACCAGTAATGTTAAGCTTAAGAAGCGCACTACGGTAATAGGTAATACTAGTTCTACATTAAACAAAATTAACTACAACACTGCAAAAGGTAAGAGGGATTCTAAATTAAGGTGTTAGCCGCATAGAACAGTAGAAGTGAAATTTAAAATAACATGCAGAGAATATTCGGAAACATTCAAAAAGGTTAATCGAGAGCAGCTTCACATTTAATAGAGCAATAACCTGAAATATACAGTTTCTCAAAGTTAAAATGCTACAATTGCAATAGTCAAAAGTTACCCAGTAATAATTATAACAAGGGCGGCAGTAAAAAAATTGCATGTCCTTTAGATTACTGGAGGGGATGTTATTAATGGAAGCCAACCATTTGCTTTTATTATGCATTATATCTTTCCAGCTAAAAAAAAATAAAGTATAATCCATATATTTTTAATAACTGAATGCATATAAATATATACATATCGCTCATTTACTTCAATAGTGTCACATTTAAAAAATAAAACTAGTTTTGCAGAAAACGCATTTAAAGTTTTCAATTTACATACAACTCAATGAAGACATGAAAAAATATTATTTTCTCACGAGGTGGTATTACAAGCTGTTTATATGAAATTTTTACATAAGATAACATACGAAATGCCGAATTATTTTGCATTATTAGCTCAAACAATGAATTTTTTGAGTTATGACACTATTGAAGTAATTGAGCGATATGTATATGAGGGCGGGTCAACAAGTCCCTGACTTTTTGAATGAAATATAGGTTTTTATATAAAAAGTTATTATTATTTTCCAACATAGTCTCCTTCAACTTCTATACACTAAGCCCAACGTTTCTCCCATTTTTAATGCCTTCCGAACACAGAAAAAAGTATTCACCAATTAATGTTTTAAATTAATAATTTAATTGATTCAATTAAATTTTTAATTGTATTAATTAATTTGAGTGGAAAAACTTAATTGATATTATCAAATTGTTTATAGGTGAAAATTTAATTCATTTTTTAATTAATATTACAAATATTTTAATTAATATTACAAACTCATTCATATTACTTTTTTGTGTGAAAAATATTATGATTTGTCGAGATCATCAAAATAGGCATTTGTTTGTGCGATGATTCGTTGTTGGAGTCTTCTTTCGCCGAGGCATTTCTTCAAGCTAAATCTGGAGAATAGGGCGCATGAGGGAGCAATTCGTAGCCCAACTCATGGATTTTTGCCATGAAAACTGCACATGTGTTTGGCTCCGATCTTCTAAAAACATATGGCGAATTTTTTCAATTCTTTCTAATGTACAGACCTCAACTGCACGTCCAGAACGTTCGGCTTGAACTGTTATAACATAATGCCGTAACCCAATCTTTTAACATTGAAATTGATGGTGAAATCCCCATAGCATTTATCAAGCTTACGCTTAACTTGAGTGATAGTTTTTTTTTTGCAAAAATTAATGCTTAATGAGCACACGAAATTCACTTTTCCATTTTCTTCAACGTAAGGTAGCCTGCTATCAATGGCTGCCAAACACAAACTAAATTACGCTGCTGGTTCATATGATCTCATATAAAGCGTGTTTTTTAGAGTGTCACAACTTTAACTTTCTTTGAGTAAATCAATTCTAGCGCCCGCTGTGTGGCATGTGGCTCCGTCCTGTTGCAGCCACATATCAGCAAGATTAATGCCACGTAATTCAGGTACGAAAAAATTTCGAATCATATTCCTATACCGTTCATCATTGACAGTAACATTCTAACCATCATCGTTTTTGAAGACATATGGGCCAATGCCTCCGCCAGCCCATGCCCATAAAGCGCCCCAAACGGTAATTTTCTGTAGATGTCATGGTGTGTCGGCAAAAGCTTGTGGATTTTCCTTACTCCAAATGCGACAATTCCGCTTATTTACGTACTCATTCAACCAGAGTTATGTACGCCATAAAATGGAAGAAGCGCACGATGAGTTTGGCGAATAGAACAATTATTTTTATAAAAATATTTTAACAATTTGCACGCGTTGCACGCGTTGCTCTGCTGTAAGTCGATTCATAAAGAAATTTCAAAGCAAACTAAACAAAAAGTAACTATCAGCTGTTAAATGGGTGCTCAAATAAAGCAGTAATGCCAAGTCAAAGTTGTGTCACTTTAAAAAAACACCCTTTATAGTTACCGTCGATCCTATAATGAAGATAGAGCGTCAGTAAATATGTTTCAACGAAATTTATGCTGAGCGAGGGGTTTTATTTCGCCCCAACTTCTGTTCATAGCAGCAGCTTCAGTGTCGATTTGTCGCCTCCAAGTGTGTGCAAGGTGACCTGTCCTTCGATTGCCCTGTGGGTTCCAGTCGATGGCATTTGTGGTAATGTCATTTGGAGGTCTTCGTATAATACGGCCGATCTATTTCCAGTTGCGTTTCTCTATGACCTTAACAAATTGGCATTTGTTTTGTTTCGGCCCACAATATGCTGTTGGTTATTTGACCAAAAGACAATGACAATTCTGCGGAGGCAGTGGTTGACAAACACTTGCAGTTTCCGGATATTTCAGGGTGCAGCGTTACATGTTTCGCAGCCGTATGGTAGAATTGATTTCACATTTGAGTCAAATATCTTGAGTTTTACTCGTCGAGAAAGAGTTTGCGAGCTGTAAATGGATTTCAATCGACCAAAGGTTTGCGGTTCTCAATATCTTTTTTTAGAACCGCCATTTTGTGTTAATATTTTGTCTAGCGAATTTACATTTTCCAGTGCGATGTTATTGATCTGAAATTTCTGCGTTGTTGATGCATTAATATGTAATCTTGTTGTTTTCTTGGTATTTATCCTCAAGTCCGCTTCTTCTGTAACATCTGCTAGTTTTTGCAGTTTGGCAGACATATTCTCAAAGGTATGTATTATTATACAAATGTCGTCCGCGTAATCTAAGTCGCTCAGATTTCCATTCAGGTCCCACTTGATACCTCTAACTTTATGCATCGCCTTGGCCATAATACTATCAAGTACAATATGGATAAGAAGTCTCGATAAGATATGATCTCATATATAAAAATTTTATTGTGAAGTTCTTCATATATGGATAATATGTAATATATGGATATGTAATGTATGTATGTATATCTAATGTATACACCAGAGAGTGACAAAAATATCGGTGTAAGTACTCTTTGAGTATTTGCCAACATCTATTAATGCGTAGGTAAAAATACAAATCATACTTATACGCAAACATAATCATCAAGCTTAAACTGAATTTGTATAACTATAAATAACCAGCAACTCTGTCCATAGACATTCCTTAAATAACGCAGCACAAATTACTATAAAGGCCGTGATACACTAGCCTACACGATCGTGCGATTTTTGAGAAAATACAGCCCTGGTATGATGGAGTCTATGAACATTTTCAAAAGACAAAAACAATTCATCAGACCAGGGTTGTATTTTTTCGTAGATCGCGCGATTGTGTAGGATAGTGAATCATGGCCTTAAGTAGATTTTTATACAATTATAATATTACTCGGAGTATTTATTCGGCTACACACGAGTGTACACCGGAGTATTTTACTTCCAAACACCAAATCAAGCATCAGTGCTGCCAGAAAAGTTGGGAATATGCTAAAATAGCAATGGTGTTCAAATGATTGTATGAACAGAGAAATAGAAGATTAGGTTAGGTTAGGAAGGGAAGGTTGATGTTATACCGCATGTCCACTCGGAGACCCAATTGGGTCCATTGCGATTCCCTTCTATTGCCCATTAAAAAGTAATATTTAGCCCCAATTTGTACCCGGAAGTGACTCTATTATCCGTCATTAAGCCACTGAATTCCCAGGATGAAACCCCTGATGTCCTCTAGTTTACACTTCTCGATATCAGAAATGCTCTCATGGAAACGTTTCTAACAAAACATTTAAGACCTGTCCAGCGATGTCTTTAACATTCGAATTTTCGCACACTTACATTCAGAACAAAAACCAGTTTTAAAATTTTGTTTTTATTTCAAATGTACATAAGTGTGCGACATCAGCAACTTACGACAGTATGACCACGGTTATTACTTTTTTTTATATAAGAATTGACGATGCAAACTGACGGTGAAAAAATTAAAATTCGTTGGAAATTATTGCAATGAGCATTGTATCAGTTTCAGTATTTTGAAACTACAAAAATTGTTTGAAAAGGTTTTTAGTCTTTTAAATTTAAATTTTTGTAGGAACAGATACTTTCGCGCACAACATCTCTGTGCGAGATTGTTTGTTAGGTTTAAGCACTTTATAGATACATTTATTATTTTATTCATACTTGCACTTAGTAACACGTTCAATTCTCAAGTTACAAATACACGCTAATGCAAACGTGTTGGTACGAGTACTTTGATTTATGTCATTAGTTTTGATTTACTACAACTGCGCCACTCATTGGCAAACAAGTTTCAATTCCGGGAAAATCTATATTAATTAAATAAATATCTTTGTAAGCTTGTGTATGAATCATATGCACATTTTTTTTATACCTAAAGGTTATTATTAATTAAAGAATGTAAATTACTTATAAAACAAATGCTCTTATTTAAGTTATTGAAAAAACCCCAATGAATGATAAATGATTGGAATAAATCTGTATAATAGCGAAAAAATTAGCACATCAAGTCTATTGATTATTTCCAGGTATTACAATTATTTTTTAAGCAATAAATACAAACAAATAAGCGAAAGTGGTTCCAAATTATATGAAGTAGTTTTTATGATGCTGCTTGGAAAAAGGATTGTGTTGCTTTCGTTTTGAGGATACCTTACATAAAGGGCAATTTTTAGCTTTTTTTTAGATTAAATTAACGGGTGTACCAATAAAATGTTTCAACAGTTGTCATGACTCAAGCTGTAACTACTTCACAGATGGGAAGTAAAAACTGCTCTATTAATAAAAATTAAACGATATATGCTTCAACAGCCTATTGAAATTTTTAAAATTCCCTACAGAAATTATGAAAATTTCCCGGTCACAGTTTTGAAAGCCAACAAATTTTTGGGGTCGCTCAGCAATCTTGGAAAATGGTGCAATGGTTTGCCTATTTCTCATCGATCTTTTGCATTGGACATTTTACAAACGACATTACACTGTATTTTGCATAAGTCTTAAGGCCTCCAAAAACAAGTTAACATAAGAAGTACCCCCCAACAAACCATCAACAAGGTCGTGCCTTTGCTGATTTTGTCTTTGAAATGCATCATACTGATGCCGAATTATATCGAAAAATAATCTTGTGTGATGACGATGATGATTATTGTTTAAAGTTCTGTCCATTCTCAACGAGACTTTTTCCTGCGGGGTTTGGTCTGGTAGGGTCATTGTACATTACTTTAACGAAACTCAGGCAGTCGCATAATGAATGGATTGCGCTATCGAAAGATGATTAATGATTTTGTATGGCCGGAATTTTCAATTAGACTGCGCTACGTGCGACACAAAGTAACGATAACCTCACTTTTCGGCGTGAGAAATCCCCCCACCGTGTGATTTACCGAAAAAGCCATCACAATTGGCCACCAAGATCTTGTGACATGAAATATAAATTTATGTCGAGAGCCCACAATCGATTCAAGATCTCAGATATGGAGTTCATGAAATTATCGAGTACATAAAGCCGCAAATATGCCAATTGGTGATGGAAAATTTTATTAAAAGAATATGGTCCACCAAGTGGAGCGGTGACGGCCACTTGTTTAATATTGTTTTTCATTATTCATATCAAACTCTCCTCTTTACAATTAAACAACCATCCAATGGTTTCGCTTAAAAAAAATTGTTTGGTTGTTTGTTTGCTTATCGAAGTGAAACTACTTATTGGAAACCCCTATAAATAATATGTTTCAGTGCCTTTTGTGTCGCTTACGAGACTCCTGCCTTACACAGATTATAACATGGCGAAGTTTGCTTCAAGTCGTAGTGCTGCACCCGTACTTAGTTCAACTGACCCAGGATGAGCACTTGGAAATTTACCCTAATTTTTCACCGAAAAATCATGTTCAGCGATGAGTTCCATTTCTGAAGTAAAGCGTATTGAATTTGGGACGATGCATATCCACATGAGATCTAAGAGCGTCAATGAATACCGAAAAAATATTTCCATATTACTTTCAGATCAACGTTGGCCAGGCTATCTCCAACGTCAGCGAGCTCTACACGTCAATGACTACCGACTTATGTAGCCTATAATTATAGTTAGGTATAATTATAATTGGATATGATATGGACACCAATGACAGGTGGTTTGAACAGGATTGAGCTACAAGCCACTCAGCTTACGAGACGTTGAACATTTGGCTAGAAATATTTGAGGGCCTGGGAATCTCACGTAGAAATGTGAAATGGCCTCCATGGTCGTGCAATTTGAACCCGTTAGACCTTTTTTCGTGAGGTTGTCTAAAGTCTGTTTGAATAATCAACAAAAAGAAGCGGTTTCAAAAGCCAACATAATCCATGCCATCAGCAGAGTCAGGGAAAGCAGGACCTATGTGGTCTGCACTACAAAAGCAAAATCGCGGCGGACATTTTCACGGTGCTATGCAATAAGACCCACGGTTATAACGCCCAAATAAGAAATGAAATAAGCCCCAATACTATAAAACCGAAAACAAAAATGAAATAAGGCCCAAGAGAAAATTTATGAAAATACACCTAAGAGAATTGAAATAAAGCCCAATTAAAAAAGACCAATGGAACCAAACTCAAGATGAAATAAAGCGCAAAATAAATTAAATAAGGCCGAATTAAAAATTCCTCAATTTTATTGGGCCTTATTTCATTTTCTTATTTCAGCGTTATTTCCCTGTGCCTTAATTGCTTCATAGCACCAGTGTTGTCAGATTTATTTTGAGCCTTGTCGCCAAATGACTTGTCGAATATCGCCAAATATCGCCAATATAATAAAACATTAAATTATAGCTACAAAAATATTTTTTCATTTAACGTCTATCGTAAAACATAAAAATTATACTATATAAGAAAAATTAAGAAAAGTGTTTACATTAACATATAAATAGTGGAATACAAAAAATAATTAAAAATAACTTATTCCAAAGATCAATCCGAATAGGATAAATTGAACTTGAACACCAAGATCTTGTGATAAAACTGAAGTAACATTTACTTAAATGTGTATTTAAGTACACATATCATGTCCTTGAAGTGGTAAGTACCATCAGAATCGTTGTATTCATACACTCTAGTGCCAGCCATACACTACACAAGTTCACTGCGCACGTCTGGCACTGCACAGTGCGTCTGTGTTGTGTATGGGGGTGGTTGTGCTATTTACGTAGTGACCTGACTAAATATCAAAACGATTTTGATATTTCCTCAAGTTTGTAAAACTGTACAATGAACTTCTGTAGTATATTTTGTAAACGCTCAGTTGTGTCGTGATTTTTTAAGAGTTCAAAACTAGAAATGAGCGCCGAAAAAATATTCTGTACAGAGGTCCTAGAATTATACAAAGAATCGCCTTAATTATGGAGCATTAAAATAAAAACTTCACAGTTTACTTGTATAGTGTGTGTCACACGCTTGTTTTACTCAGTGCCAGACTTGAGCACTGAACTTGTGTAGTGTATGGCTGGCATAGGCGAGAACTCGTGCAGGCTTTTTGGTGCTTCATTATCAAAATGTTGGTTCTAATTAATAAAAGAAAGTTTGCCCCACTGTGTTTTATAAACACCAAATAAGATTTTGTGGGCCATATTTTTGAAACTTCTTGAATTTCAGAAAATTTTTTTTTATATAAAGAGTCACAACATTTAGAATTTCATGCACGAAATATTTTATGTTGTAGAAAAAATTATTTACAAAAAAAATTTCATGTTTTTAACTAGGGATGTAACGATACGCCATTTCGCCGACCCGATACCGATACTCAAAAATAAATATCGCCGATACCGATTCCGATACCGATACGCATATTTAAATTGAGCTCAAGTAAAAATTAACAAAACTCAAGTAGAATAATTCTTCTGTTATACAAACTAACAGTGTTTATTAATGAGCCATTCACAAATCATCAAAATTTTCAGTACATTTCAGTTTCTAAAATTCAAATTTTCAAACTACAAAACGTCTGCAATATTTATGATTTTACAAAATAAACGTTGGCATTCAGTTTAGATTGGCTCAAGATTTAAAATTGATATTAATAAGACTTAAAAAAAAAAGAATTGAATTTCAATTCATGTTAACAAAAAATTAATTATTGTTTTTCACAAAATAACAGTGCCAGATTGAATGAGTCAATTCAAACTGAATTAGTCAATGAGTCAATTCAAACTGAATGTCATACTGTTTATTTTCTAAAATCATCAAAATTGTCAATACATTTCAGTTTCAGTTGTTCAAAAAACTCTAAAGAAAAATATAAGAAGTATCGGCGTATCGACAGTAAAATATCGCCGATATCGATATATCGGAAAACCAGCAGTATCGCCGATATATCGGTATCGGTATCGGTTGCATCTCTATTTTTAACATTATTCTATTTTATTGAAATCGTAAAAATATCGCCAAAAATATCGCCAAGGAGTTCGAATATCGCCAAGTAAATCGCCAATCGCCATTTGAAAATTTTCATCGCCAAAAATAAACTTTCGTCGCCACGTTTGGCGAGATATCGCCATATCTGACAACACTGCATAGCACCCATTTTCACTATGTTGTTGTATTCCTTACTAAATGGGATCGATACTACTTTCGGACACATAAATTTAAAGATAGGAAGCGCTAAATAAAAAAATCCGTTTCTTAAACTTATGGTTTATAAAAAAAAAAAAAATTGGAATTCTCTGAAAACTATTCTACAACTAATTTTAATTTTTTTTATAACAAATTGAAAATTAAACATTTGGGGATGTTCAGACTTATCACGAGCATTAATTTTAAGTTCGATTTCTACACTTTAGTCCCAAATTAAAAAAACAAAAACATTATTTTCAAGGCTTTGATATACATATGTATTTAAAGCTAGCTTACGTTGCAAAGTCAATGGTTTATTAGAGAGATAGGAAAAAGAGAATGTGAACTCTCTTCCCTGCTCTCTTTCAAGACTTTGCAAAGTAGACTTTCCGTGTTTGTCGAGTATTGAATTAAAAATCGACAACCGCAATAAAGCTATTTATTTCTTATTTTGTGAAAAAAAACATTTAAAAATAGACTTTTGGCTATGAAAACTAAGAGATTTAATGATGTTTTTAAATAAATAATCTATATAATTATTTGTTCTGAAATTATGATTTTTTTTCTAAACTTCTTGATAAAGTAAATTTGAGCATCAAGTAAAAAAATCTTGCATTTGTATATAAATTATGTTGAATAAAGTATGAAAGCTAAAGTGATTCGTATTAAAAAGATTTGCTAACTTAAAAAAAACCGAGATAAAATAAAGAAATTTTGCTATTTATATATTGTGCTGCTATAAAGAAACCTTATGAAAAAATTCCCTACGTATTAAAATTAAATCATCCAAAAAGGAATTACAAAACGCACATGATTTCACACCTTAAAATTAAGCTGCGAATGCTCATTTAATTGTAGACTGCATACATACAATTTTGAAGAGATGTAACCTTTTAATTACAGTAACATTAGGCCATTGTCAAGCTACAAAATTATTAAGTAAGAATTCATCAAACCCCTGGCAAAGCAGAGAGAGAGAAATGTATCCTTGTTTAAAGTAGTGCAATATTAATAGAAAATAAAAATAAAATAAGAGTTTGAGCACACCTCAACGTATAAAAAAAATCAGCAAAGAAGAAAAAATGTCAAATAAGAAACAAGAGCAAGCAAACTAGATGCTGACACAACAATACAAATATTCTTGCACACACTCACATAAACACTCGGCAAATAAACGACAGGACATGTATGAAGACAACTAGCAACTACGATTGGGAAAAAAGCCGACGGGATTAAAATTGATATGAAGAAATTTTTTAAACACACACACATAGATGCACTCATACACAAGCAGCCCCTATAGCAGCAGCAGCAGCCAACAAACACTTGTAAGTTTTTTTGACGAACACGAAATAACACAATGACGAGTTAAAGAAATAATAAAGGGAAAAAAATTAATAAACAACAACAACATCTTCCGTTTGTTAAATATTCTTGATTTGTTTGAGTGTGACTTGTTGTTGCTGCACACACAGGCACACACGCAAAACACACACAAAATAACATTTGTTTTCTCAGGCAAAAACAAAGTAAACAAAACATAACAGAGAGTATTCAATTAATTTAAAGAGATCTGTTCTACTAAAATTGTGAAGGGAAAAAAGAGATAGCAAGCAGTCACACAAAAAAGATGGCTATATATAATTTAAAGAGCGCAAGCCAATACTTTTTGTTGCTGTTGTTCTTGGTAGTTTTCTTCTAGGGAACTTTTCGATTTGTTTTGATGTATTTTTTGCTGTTTGAACTGTCATAAATCTTAATTGCATGATGGAAGCAAACACACAGGATAATCCAAGACGCTTGCAATTGATATAAAGTAACAATTAAACTTGTATTTTTACATGATTTCCCTATATTTCTCTATATCTCAAAAACTGAATAACAAAAAAATAAAACAAATTAAATTGATTACCAATCAGTGATTAATTTCCTTAAAAGAAAAATTCGGTAGATTGTTGTTCATTGCTTTGGCAAATGTCAGTTTGATAAATTAATTCATTTCATTTTTTTTTTCTTCTTTTTATGTAAAGAGTTTAGTAGAGAAAAAGGGGCTTTGCCTAAGATTGATTGATGTTAAAGCAAGCTGGATATATCATTATGCATAAGCCTTCCTTGTCTTGCTAAGACATTGTATCGAATACATTTAAATGAGCATCAATATATGTATGTATAAAAGTATGTAATTCTCTAACAGCAGTCCGTCAACTTCACATCAAAGCACAAAAAATAATTTATAAAGAAACTCATTCGGACAGGGAATAAAATTAAAAGAGAATATATGCAACAACCACAGAAATCACACACCAAGGAATTTTTTTTTTCTCAAAGAGCAGGAATGCTTGATAAGTTTTGGGAGAGTGCAGAGAAAACTGTGTTTACTAAAGGGGAAATAAAGAGAATGTTTTTGTTTTTATTTGAATTTCTTATTTAAACTCCAGAGATTTTATGGAAATATTTCCTAAGGAATTTTTAAGGGGAAAATATTTTTGCCGTCTTGTTGAATTTTATAAAACATAAGAGCGCTTTTTTTTTGTTGACGCTATATTATTTCAGTTAGTGTGTTGCTTCTAAAACGTGCGATCATGTGTTTGAATTTTGTGTTAAAGCCGCGGCATATTTGTGTTTTGAGTTTTTAATTTAAATAAATGCCGACGTTAATTTACTTTTTGATAAAATAAAATACACATACTTTCTGCTAAGCCCTTAAAGCTTTTTGCTAGATAAAACTTTTATATATGATAAGAGCAGTTCCATATTAAATGAAGAGTACACGCACAGGAGAGTGATGTGTTAAATTATGATGACATGTTATAAGATATTTTGGTGAAGTAAGTGTTATATTCTAAAAAGAGCTTCTTTTTTGTATGGAGTAAGCGCACTTAACAGTTGTTTTAATTTTGTGTGAGTTTTTATTCATATGTATGTGATAATAATCAAGAAACGTGCATTAATTTGGCCCAACAAGCTATAAGAAAATAACTACTAATAACCAGACATCACGCGTACGTTTAGCCAAGCGGATGTAAAGTGACAAAAAACGCACAAATAATTAGACAAAAAAAATTTTTTCTCACATAAAAAACGTAAACGGAAAATAAATGAAAAATAGCGTAATTTTTTGGAATGAAGTTGAAAAGAAATAAAAAAGTTCGAGCTATACCATTAATAAAAGCAATTGTGTTAAATTATATTAAAAAATAAACTCTTAATTAACAAAAAAGTTTTTAAAATAGAAAAAATTATAATGCTAGTACATAAAAATGTTGTATAAATGTAAATTGGCATATAAAACTATAAAAATATGTATGTGTTTATTTCAACATTTTTAATTGTAATACACTATCGGCCGTATCCAAAAAAAATTAGTTTGAACTTCAAGTGTGCTTTAGACAAAATTGAAAATGGAAATTTTGTTTTAATGTACACTACAAGCTCAAATTATTATTTTTTTGGATACCGCACTATACATTTAAAGGAAAATTCTAAATTCTAAGAAAACACATTGATATTTAATTTAATAAACGATAAGATAGTGTATAGTGTATTATATACATGTGTACAAATGTACACATACATATGTACATATGTACGTATGTAAAAGCAAAATAATTCTTATAATTTTTGGAACCACAAATACCTAACAAAAGAATTTACGAAAAATAAAATTAATGGTCTAAAAATTATTTAAAAATTATTAAAATTTTTGCATGAGTGCATGAAAAGTATGTGAATATAAAAAAAGGCCTTATTCATAACACATTTTTTTTTAATTACAAAAATTTTATATTAAAGATTTTATTAAAGATTTGCTTTATAAACCCTTTAATTAAAGCAGTAAATATATGTATGTACATACCACTTTTTCTATTTTTTCTTCTTTTTTTAATACAAATTTGTCAAAATTTAACTTTTGATTGATTAGTTATGAAATTACAAGATTTGTCTAACGTATGATTGAAATTATATTGACAGTTCCGTTGAAATAGAGAATTTAACACGCACACAAATAAGCCCGTAATACGCATTCCCATCCACACAAACACACACACACAAAACACAAGCACCAATTCCACTTCCCCCACCTTTAAAAAATAAAAATAACAACAAAATAAAGCTCTTTTAAAAACGCGTGCTTAGTGCTCTGCTGCTCTTTTCTAAATAAATACACTCACACACACACACACACACACACCGAAAGCAAAACAAAACGGGAGACATCACTTCGTCATCATCACACGAGAAGAAAAGCAAAACAACAACAGCAAATAGAAGAAGAAAAACCCAGAGACAATTTCTTTTAGCAAACAAATAAAACACACAACAGCAACAATCATAGTGCATACCCAAGCAAAAGCTTGATAAACACCAGAAAGCAAGCGATTGAAGGAAACAAAACTAAAAATTGACGAGTAACAAAAGGCAGAGGAGCAACATTTACTCATCAAAACTTCGCATGCTGTTGGCTGCCAGCTGCTGCTTCTTATTGTTATTTTTCTTAGCTTTATATACGGTATTGTTGTTGTATTTTGAGATAAGTCTGCTTTTGGCCGTGTTTCTACTCATCCATCCATCCATCCATCCAACCAACCATCCATCCATCTAACCAAACGAATCAGTTGTTACTGGAATTTTTGTGGGGTGTATGTGTGTGTGTGCGTGCTGCTGCTGTTTGAGTAAATGACAGTTGAGTTTGATATCATTCACAACACATTTCAATACGACAACGAAGAGACAGCCAACAATAACGACGTCAACGTCAGCAGCATAAATAACAGGCAGCACAGCATTGTACAATTTCTGTGATTAAGTGACGACATTCGCTGTTTGACTCTCAAACGGTTAACGACGGTTACTTTAAAATAACGGCAAATTCATAAAAAAGCAAGAAATGTTTTAGATACCACCAATAATAACGGGAATAAAAAAAAACAAATTTCTTTTATTGTTTTTAATTGATTATTATTTTTTTTTTGTAATTAAGAAATTTGCTTTATTCAGCACACCTACGGAGAGCAAAACCTTAAACAAAGTTTTGATGTGATAATTAAAATAAATATTTAAAAATTATAAAAAAAAGAGAGAACAAAACACACTCACAAAATGGATTCATATCTAGTCAAATATTCAAACATTAAATTGATTTGGCAGTAAATAAAAAGCAACAACAAAAATCAAACAGAAAATGCAAAAGTTGACTTAAAATCCTAATAAACAAGACTGATTACAACTTAAAAACTGCAAGAAAAAGAACGTAATAAAAAATCAACCTCAATTTTAAAGGCAGCAACAAAAACAATAAAATATACATACATATTGTCAACCAAGTATACGTAAAAACACAACAAAAACAACTTTAAACTTACAACAAATTAACATAAATATATATATTTATTAAACAAAAAAAAAAATAAAAAATTCAAAACATAAAAGTGCAAAATAACCTTAAACTTCAACTACTTTAAACTTAAAAAAATCAAATTAAACATTGCTCATTGTTAATAGTTAAACAAACAACAACAACAAAAATATTTAAGAAAAATAAACTCCACTACCTTAACAAATTAAATAAATAACCCAATGTATACGATTAATTGCAATTATTAATAAAATATATCTAAAAACCTAAATTTAATGAAAAAAATTATTAAAACATAAAGCAAGTATTTTCTAAATTATAAATAAAAAAAAACAAGTATACAACTTAAAATTACTTAAAAATTAAAACAAAAATTAAATCATTCTCAAATTAACAAGTTATACGCGTACATAGTGCAAAAAAATATTTATTAAATAATTAAAATAACTTAAAAATTAAACTAAACTAAATTTCTACAAAAAAAAAAAAAAAATATTAAAAAAAAACTATAAATAAATCTTGTTATTTTCGGATAAAAAATAAATAAATAAAACAATACAAAAAATCAACACCTTCCTTAAGATTTTCCATAAGAAATTATTAATAAACAAAATTATTGTTTTTTTTTATAAAAAACATCATAAATAAAAAAAACATAAATTATTATATAAATTGTGTATTAGTGTGTGTGAAGAAATAGAAACACTGAAATTTAAACAGCAAATACATCAAAAATTTTTAAAATGTTGCACGAAGCTTTAATGTTAGAAATCTATCGTCAGGCCTTAAATGCTGGGTAAGTAAGAAAGAACAAGAAGGAAATATATTTATACATAAATACATATGTATGTTACATTTAGGGTATGCACAGTTTATTATTAAGAAGAAATTAGAGATGTTACCATTTATTATGAGTAAGTTGAGAAAAGTTTAATGCTCAAGTTAAAACAAGTGAATAGGAATAGGTGAGACTTAGAAAAAAAAATTTAACATGAGAGGAATCTTTGCTCCCTTATACTCGTATCTGTGGCCATAAAGAAAAAGTGCTTAAGTCGTATTTTATTGTTTTGCAGGAGAGCACTTTTAAGCGTTCAAGTCGACTTTCGAAAATTTATTTCTTTTACAATTAAATTGGGAAATTTCCTGTTAATCTTTATTTTTTTAAACAAACATCGTTCTCTACACTATAAGTAATACATTTAAGTTGAAATATATCAAAGTATAATTTCAATTAAGCTATTATTTCAAATGAGATTGGAAGTCTAAAAAATATAAGTCGCAATTCATAGCGCCATAAATTCTTGAAAAATCGCGCAAATTAATTGAGATTTTGCTCAGGGGGTACTTTCAAATATGCAGATTACGGAAATACCATTAACTCAAAATCAGCTTATCTCGACTTAAGCACTTTTTCCTTTTTGCCACAGATATAGAGAGTATGTGTAAACCGTAACCCTTTCGGTACTGCTTACAAATATAATGCAATCACCCTTATTCCAGTTGTCGACATCGACGTCATTTTAACACAATACTCGCTCTCAAGAACAATTTTATGCTACTGAGAATCTATTTCCGTTCCCTAAGGTCTAGAAAAAAACATAAACCTGCCAACAGGAGTCGGTTGTTTTCGACAACGGTTAAGCAAGCCCCAATTTGTTCGCTATTGTATAAAAGTGACGTAGATGCAACTGAAATAAGGGCAAATAATTTTACTTACTAAAAGTTCACTTGAGACATAAGTAAGGTTCTGATAACCAAAGATAAAGCCATCAGCCAAAAATGGTGTAACCCACATTTTTTGTTAATTGCTGTTCTGGTTTTACATACATTCTTTACATTATCAAAAGATGGAGCTGAAAAATCGTTTTTGTACAGAACATAATAATCAAAAATAATAGAACAATTAAATAGTTTGATGTTACACCACTGTTGCGCTGATAATCAAAAAATAGCATGTAAATTTTGAAAAGGCTGATGCTAGTGGGAAGCTTTTCAAGAGTTGCTTTGACGCAAGCATTAACTATAACTTGAAACTCTTAGCAGCTGGGAAATAGATCACAAATATCTCATGCGAATTACATGTATGTTTATATTTAATTTGACAACTTCTTAGGGAATAAATTTGCATCAGATTTAAGGGTTAATAACCTGAAAGAGATTGACAAAATTACGATTGTTTAAAAACAATCTGCTTTAAACATGCAAGAAAAATTGTGGCCTTGGCCTTAACTCAAATAATATGTGTGCGAACAAATCGATACAAGTAAAGTAAAGTTCTCCATTTGAAATAAAGAAATTATATTATTCTGCAGTTCTAGCTTGACTTTTGAACATCTAAACCTTGAAGATATGAATTAATGATTATTTACAACTGCATATGCGTTCAAACAAGGAAATGGTCCTTCGGAGAAATATTTTAGATGTGCATGAAGTGCGTACATAATTTTTTTCCGGTTTGAAATAACGAACCAGAGAGTAAAACGAATTTTAATTGATAACTGATTTAAATTATAAAATTCTATTATACTGGTTCTTTGTTTAGTTATGCATCACTCCATTATTTCTGGCCAAGTCGATAGACATGGGTGCTGATGAAGTGCGTGGCTGCACAGAACAATGCGCATGTCGCCCAGCTAAAAAGTCTAGTTTAATTTTTCTTCTCTTCTTTAGAAAATCAGTTCATTCAATAAGAATTTAAAATACTGAACTTGAGTCCGATTAAGAAATCATTCCTGATTAAAATAAATAAAAAAAATATATAAATGAGAAAGTTATTAAATTTTTAACCTCCATGGTGACTTTCGGCTCATCCTCCCTGCATTTGTTTTGCGAGATATTGTTTGAAATTGTCTTTTGAAATATAAGTTTAAATAATACAACATGCCTTGTGAATTAAAATATGTAAGAAAAGTTAAAACTATTTATTAAATTGATCAACTCCTAATCACTTTGCTTAGAGGTAAACTATGTTTAGGCCTTAATAAGATTTAACATTTTTGTCACAAGGCGACCTTCTTGTTAACTTTCGCTTATTTAGTTATCGTCCACGATATCTGATTTGCTCATCTTTAACTTCGCTACGCGAATATTACTATTGTCAATCCGAATATAAATCCATAATTACCCTGCAGAAAATTTGGTGACAATTGATCGAAACGTAGTCGTACTATGGCTTGAGGAAATGAGAGTGTTACCAAAATAAGGGAGTAGTGTAAATGGTTACATATTCACCATTTTCGTGAGGTTTCATCTAAATCTTTAGTAAATTTCAATGGGAATCGGTCTAATAATATTGTAGTAAACGACACTGAACAAGTTCGATGTGGACTTATTAAATGCAATGAGACCACCAAGGCAATCTGGAACCAATTATAGTTACGGGATTGGTTTAGGTATTAACCTAACTTAACTGGTATTTATACTTTTGAAATATGTATGAGTAGTGTGCAAGGCCTTCATGCTGGAGGTTGTGATTTCGAATCCCTAAAAAATCTCTGCTTAAAAATAGAATATAATTGCATTTGTAACAATAAACAAATTTAATATAAGTTTTCATTGTTACAATTAAATAACGAAATGATATTTATATTATTCAACACCGAATAGGTCCCTATAAAATAGTTCAGTATCAATTAACCTTATCCTAGGTCAGTGCCATGTAAAAGTGACTGGTCCGCTTTATAGGAAGTGCTAGAACTTGGACTGGTCCCTATCACTTGGGGGCAGATCATGTGCTAGGGACCAGTCAGTTTCATTTCTTGCAGGTTAAGTTCTTAAACTGGTTGAAAGACACATGTATCTGAAAGTGGTCTAAGCATATGAATTTTTGCTTCGAAATTTTAAGCACATCTTGCAAAAACTTCAATAAATATTTAATAAAAATAAAATGAAAGTTAAAATGATGCATAATATAAAAATATTTTTTGATTTGTTCAACCACTTTCATAATTAGGGGCACATATGTGACTTTACCAAATTAACATATTTTAGCTTGGCCGCAATTCTTTTTCCCTCTGTAAGTTGTTATAAAACTCATCAGCGCAAACAAAAACATCTCAAAGAAAGCATACATTTCAATTTCATTGGTCATTGTCTAAACACGTTTTCTTCGTGCCACGTGTCGCTTTCAATATCCGATAATATTCATCCTTCAAGTCATCAACTAATTCAATCTCTTGCCTAATCATTTTCCACAAGTCACTGTCGTTCCTGCAGATTAATATTTTCTCCATTTAGCTTATGAACAGTGTTGCCATATACTTTTGAGGAAAAAGCCCCCTAAATCTAACGAAAAATCTGTTTTTCAAAAGAAAAACTGCCAGAAAAAATTTTTAAGCATATAATTGCGGGGATTCAAACGGTAGTCTTAAGTGTCATAGTGTCATAATGTTTTAAAATTTTTGTTTGAAAAAAAAAACAGAAGCAACAATTAAGAAATTTATTGACTTATTGCTACATATTCTGCAAAGTAAATTTGCAGAATATGGTTGCACAACAAATGCACGAGTAACTAGACCATATGTCCATGACCCGACCAATGCCTTCACATATGAAGTAGCAACGTGGTTATCCGTGGCATATCAGTCAACCAGTGCGAGCGAGCCGATAAACTCTTGGAGGCCAAACAACATACACAACCCTGACCGCACTTAATGCTGAGTATACACTATGGCATTTTGTGACATCGCAAGCAAAAATAAAAGTGTGTACTAGTGGCAACGTTTCTCATTTCCGATATTTTTCGTTGTGTGGCATTACCTCTGTTTACTGTTTACGCATCTGAAGTTGTAAGAAATAATTACGATGTCGCGAGAGCTGTTCGTCAGCCCAGAGCTGCTTAACCACTGCGTTAAGAAAATTATTATTTAACATATTGTCATAAGTTTATTTTAATTGAAACTTATATATTTCTATATGCATTTCATTGGTGCTTTGCCAAATCATCAGTAGTTGTCAACTACACATTTCAAACAGCCACAAACCTCTTATCTTCTCCAAGTTTTTATAAAGATGGACCATTTAATTTGATTTTTCATTTAATTTAAGATTGGTCATAGAATAAAGAGCAACAAAACTTTCTCAATTCCCTCAATATGCAAACATACCCAGTAAAAAAATTGCTTCAAATAAAGCAGGTTTTTACTATGAGAGAGTAAAAGCAGAGCTGACAAACCTGCTGATATTGCTGCTGATTTTTGTATGGCTCATATTTTAAAGCGAGTTATGATGCGCTTATTGCCTTATTGCTTCAAAAAAAAATTTTTTTTTAATGGAATATGTATATTGCGTTCGTTTTAAAAACAAATCTCTGTTATTTGAGGAGAGAAGTCAAGGAATAATACAAATTTCATCTATCCATAAATTTCTAAGAAATCCTAGGCTCTAAAAATGCTTTTCCTCTTTATTTTTTAGCAAAGACCGCAAAATATCATTTTATTCATTTTCATGTTCAACACTCATAACCGTCATTAGAGTTTGTACATTTATATTATTCATAAATATTTATTTTAGTGAATTTAATCATTAAATGCATTGTTTTACAACTTTTACACTTTTTTTTCTATATAAACATTCACACGCTAAGACAAATTTCTTGAACAAATTACTAATTGCACTTCTTCACAACACCAAATGAGTTAGACGAAAGGAAAACAAAAAAAACAAAAAAAAAAATAAAGCAATATGAAACAAATTATAATTAAATCGAATCGAATTAACAAATGTTAAGAACATTTGCTATCTGGTACAAAACATATAACATACATGAAAGTGCATAATAGTAAGAAACACTGGTATTTTATGGAAAAGAAGACAAAAGTGTAAATTTTTCTACTAAATGATCTTGTGAATTGGAAAGAATATGGTGCGAGTATGTTGTATTAAAATTTATGGTATTTGCCTTGCAAGAAAATAAAAATTATAGCCTCCCGTTTTCACAAGCCAAACGGTCGTCGACTTGAGTGGAAATTTTATATTAAAAGCACCAAATATTAAGCAGATGTCCTTATAAGAGCCAGGCTGGAACGTTAATTCAAATTTATTATGTCCTCTGACTTGCCACTTTTTTAATTGTAAACGATAGCTGATGTGGAGCAAACATTGAAATGTGCATGTAAAGTACCAAATGCCAAGCGTTCTTCCTTGCTGAGATATTTATTTGCCTCCTCGTTCATAGTAGACGTGGTGGCACCGCATATATAACAATTTTGTGTGGAACTTGGGTCTCTGAAGGCATTGCGCACTTTTCCATCAGCCATTATCAACAACAAATCGTGTTTAACAGAGATTTGAAATCCAGCAACGTTACATAATGCTGGAAGAAGCTGACTTACTTCATCAAAAATTTTAAAAGTTTCTTCTTTCGTAAATTCTGTTGCCTTCTATTCAAAAATAAACTAGGACGGCAATAAAAAGTAGAGGAAGGTCTTGGATTTTGCCATCAAGCAGTCTCAAAGGGACAAAGGAGTATACTAACAAAAATTCCTCAAATTTCTGCTTATACGTGCTATGCCCCGAACACCCCCATCACAGCACCATTTGCTTACCAACATATAATATGAACGAGGTAACACACTTCTAGTGACTTCCATCTCAGGTTTAGCTAATCGTTCAGCCGTTTTATACAAAATCGCCTGAAGTTTAATTTCAGCTCGAGCTTCAGTGACAAAAATATATTCGTCAGAAAAACAACAAAAAGCTTGCCAAAGTCAAAATGATTCCAAAGCCGAGCAAAGATCTTACCAAGGCTGAGTCATATGGGCCAATAAGTTTACTGTCAACAATGTCAAAGCACTGCGAAAAGCTGCTCATGACAAAATTGTGCCCAATACTAATTGATAAAGGGTGCATCCCGGACCATCAATTTGGTTTTAGAAACCATAGATTAGTTCAATTTATAAGAAGGACATTTGAAGAAAGGAAGTATTGTTCAGCCCTCTTTATTGATGTTTTTTAGGCATTTGACACAGTATGGCATAAAAGCCTAATTTTAAAATTAAAGACATCTATATCTACCAATAAACATTCTAAAGCTTTTGGAAAGCTATATTTTTGTTGTGCAGGGAGACTTTATGAGTGTGCCCGAATCTATATCTTGCGCTGTACCACAGGGGAGTATACTAGAACAAGTTTTGTATTTGATTTATACTTGTGATATGACTGTGAGCACTAATATCCATACATCTACATTTGTCGATGATACAGACTGCCTTAGTATGCACGAAACCCCACACGAGGCTTCCCGATATCTACAAGAATATATTACACAGCTGGTACTATACAAAAGTGTGTGCATTTACCCTGCGAAAAGATACTTGTTCCCTAATTCCAATCAACAAGTTGTTGCTCAACATTCAACATCTAAAATGCCTTGGTATTAGGGTTGCCAGATACTTAAAGTCAAATAACTGGACATTGGGAAAAATTCACCTGGATTTTGAAAAAATAACTGGACAATTTAAAAATGCACTTACTGTTTAAAATATAAAAATTTTGATACTTTTTCAAAATAGTTTTTTGGTTGTGAATTATCAGTGATATTCCAAAAAGAGGTACTAATCAGTGTCGGGGAAAAATACAAGTGCTTATAAATTTGCAAGCAATTTCTTTCTATTTAGTTTTGAAATTTTTTCAATAGAAGATATTATGTTAATTAATTAAAAATATATAGTTGGCAAAAGAAATATTTTTCAAAATTAAAGAAATTCTTTTTTAACTGGACAAATTGTATTTTAGCTGGTAACTGGACAAGCTTCCTAAAAACTGGTCAATCCCGGCCATTCCAGGCCATCTAGCAAGCCTACTTGGTATACACTATAATTTAACACATATACATTGGATGATTGGTAGAAATTCAACCCTCAGTCTAGATTGTAAACTTTTAATATACAAGTCGCTTTCCAATATGGTGCTACGGAATTCAGCTATGGAGCACTGCTTCCTTAGCTGAATTCCAATGTAGAGAGAATCCAACGAAGTCAAAAATTTACTGTTAATAACATCGGTTCCATGGTTAGGTTAGGTTAGCAGGTTGCTGGTGAAAAATGAAAAATCTAGGGGTCCAGCTCACTTGGGTCAAATACGATGATCCCTTTGTGCTACCTGTAAGTAGCAGAAGAAAGGGAGGGAAGGGAAGATATAGATGAAAAGTTTCTTGAAGATAAGAGAGAATAAAAGAGAAGAGAAGTGGGTCAGGAAAGGGTATAGTATATACACATGCCATAGGAGAGGGATAACTAGCATACCACCCGCTGTTTTTAGTGTATAGACTTAGGTTTCTGAGTGCTATTTCTGATAACTCGGACGGGATTTTGAAGAATATTTTGCCAAGGAAGCAATGACGGAGATCCTCCAAAGCGGCGCAGAAGCAGAGAAGATGTGAAATGCTTTCCTACTCTTCTTCATCATTGCAACTGTGGCAGTAATCATTGTACAGGAAACCCATACGTTTAGCATGGGTTCCGAAAGTGCAGTGCCCGGTTAGTGTGGCTAAGAGTTTCCTCAAGTGATCCCTGGTAAAGCTAATGAGGTTTTTAGTTCTGTTGATATTTAGGCGAGGCCAAAGGGTTCTCGATATAACGCAGGTAGGTTCATTGCGCCATGTGTCTTGAGCTAAATTGAGAAAGGCAGCATCGACTCCTTGGCACATAAAAAATGCAAATTTACATCGTGATTTAAATATGCCACTAGTGACTGAAGAAATTGCAAAATTGAGTCACATCCTAATCGTAATCGCTTGTAATATCTTGAAATTTATTGCACACATCCGCTTAAAAAAGAGGGACACCTGAGGAAGCTGTGACACGCAACACTCCAGATAAAACTTCTAGAAAATATTTTTGAGCTTATTATGACACTTACATATACATATATCTATAATTAACTATTATCACTAAGTTTATGTCCGATACTGGGTGGGCCTAATAATTATATCTAGACTTAAGATTTGAATTCTTATTGTAAGTTAATTTTGAAGATCCAATAAATGAATATTAGTGTTAAAAAAAGAAGAACAAGAAACTCCGGACTTACCTAAACTATAAAACGGTGTATACACTTGATGTTTCGCTTTCATTGACCACTTTTTTCTTTGCTGATATGCATGAGTAGTCGATTTCGGGTCCAAATAATGAGCTAAAGCGTTGCCTGGTGTTAATTGCTGACTTTGTACAGAACACTTATTTTTATACTGTTTAGCAACACTTCGATGCCCTTCTTTTCGAGTAGATTCCCCAGCTGCTTAACGCACATCTTTATTTCGATTCCGGATTCCTCTTACCAATCTTTATGTTTGATTAAAAATATTTTTTTGTTACACTTTAAAGAAGTCCATATTTAATGAAACTTTGCTGAAAGGCTTGATATTTTCATTTTGAGTCCTTTTAGAGAATAGTCAGCAACATCTGACATATTGAATTTTGATTATTGGATACAGCTAAACCCCCCAATAATTAATTTCAGTACATAGAATATTCCATCACAAAAAACTCGTTTCAATTTGCTACCACTTTTAAAATATGTTACCACAAGTGTGCATGAAATGCACTGATTTGCAAATAAAAATGACTTCTCCTATAAGGGTTACTTTGAACCCCTGCAACAAATCAGTTGTTCCTGGAAATTACATTCGTATTTAATGAAGAAGAAAAATACAAATAGATTAAAAGCTGAATAAAAATGTTTGCTGTGTTTTAAAACATTTGCGTAATATTTCTAGTTGATTTTACATTTAATAATTCTCGTTAATTTGTTGCAAGTTTTTGTATAAGCATACGAAGTATTTCTAGTTTCCTCAAGATTTCATTGATTGAGTTCTACTAAAGACAAGCTTAAGCATTAATTAACGAAGTTTTCGTTTTGAATGTGAGGCAACAAATCAATTAAAAACACAAACAATTAATGCCCTATTTAGGTACTCAACTCAACTCAAATTAGAAGTCTCTTAATTATTTTTCATTATTGTGAATCACAACTACTTAGCTCGAAAGCTTAGAAATTGTTTTTGATTCAACTACTACTATTTTTTAACTGCTAAAGAAGGCTTCGACCCTTCCACATAAAAGATAAAATACACATGCTACACTCTCTTCAAGGAAGAAGAGAAGGAGTAACATTTTTGTTTCATTTTTTCCCAAATCAAAAGCAAAATCCATTAATTTCAAGGCCTTTCAGAAGCGAGAGCGGTAGGCGTACTGCGCAATGAAAGCGCCTTTAAAAAAGATATGATCATAGAATGGAGCGAGCAGGGCTTGTACATCCAAAGGAGTATAGAGGCTTTTGAGAAGACATCCTTACTCATTTTTTGCCACTGGGTGGTTTTTTAAGTTGTGAATGGCAATACCGGTACAGCTCACAGAACTAGACACAAGTAATTATATCCGCACTCTTTTGGATGAAAGTGTCTTGACTGTGTGATTTCTTGAAGTAACTATCACTACTTGCCATTGAGATCTTAAGTTTTAACAACCTATGACTTTCTTCCTTGGAGATTTGTTAAGGATCAATTCTATAGCAACTGTCACTAATCTTTTCAAGATCTTAAAGATGGAATTTGTCAGGTTATTAAGGACATACTTTGCTTTGAAAACACACTTTTTTTTGACAAATTCAGTATTATTGGTACCAATGTAAAGTAAAGGGTACGCCAGATAACTTTTTTTTTGAAAACAGGGCGCAAAACATCGAGTGTAGCTTCGGCTGTGTGGCACGTAGCGCCGTCCTGCTGAAACCAAATGTTGCCAATATCCTCCTCTTCAATTTTTGTGAACAAAAATTCGTTCAACATGGCCCGATAACGATCGCCATTGACTGTAACGGCCACTCCTTGCTCATTGGCCCAATTATGCCTCTGGACCAAAATCCGCACCAAACAGTGACTCGTTTTGGGTGCGTCGGCTTTTCAATGTATGCGTGCGGGTTTTCTGTGCCCCAAATGCGACAATTTTGCTTCTTTACATACCCGCCAAGATCAAAATGAGCTTCATCTGAAAAGATGATTTTTTTTTGGCAAAATCGGCATCTTCTGTAAGTCGTAATGTCGCAATATTTCCCAGCGTTGTTCAAGCGTATACACAACTATATTCGTTCAGCGGAAGAATAAAACTAATTATCTGTCAAATCAGACATGAGCTAAGTGTTACCATTCACGAAATAAGTACTAATTGAAAAAAAACGTTAGATGGCGGACCCTTTAGAAATATATGAGTTATTAATGGAACATGATGTCAGGCAAATGTCTACCTCTATCACGTCGGCAGACGTCCGCTCATTTCACAAAAATTTTAACCACAAAGATTAGCTTATCTGTTCAATTCAGCGCCCAGCTTCATAATTTTTTAGAGCGTCAGTTGTTTCCGGTTTGTTCACGTAAGCCCGGTCTTTCAAATAGCGCCAGAGAAAATAATTCGTCAGCCTTAAATCACAAGAACGAGGCAACCAATTGAAATTGTCAAATGGAGAAACTACGCGACCGAGAAATAATGGCCAAGTGTGTGGCTTGTGGCGCCATCTTGCTGAAGCAAATTGTGGCCTTAAAAATCGGTTATCATGATATGGTATCGCAGAGAATTGATCATTTTCGAAAACGTACGGGCCGATGATGTCACTTTCTTTTTATGTAATGGTTTTTCGATGACTCTTTGTGGATTTTACGAGCCCCATATACGACAATTTTGTTTGTTTAGATAACCGCCTAATTGAAAATGGACCTCATCACTAAAGATGATTTTGCTGAAAACTTAATTGTTTTCGTTGAATTTTTTTTTATAGTAAATTTTCACAATTAAAATTCTGTTTTTAAGAGTGTAGCGTTCCCTGGTTAAAATTTTCCATGGTTTTACTTAATAAATGTCAAACAAATGACAGCTCAATTCTTGACATTTCATTCATTACTTTCAAGCCTTAAATTTGCTCACGCTGCATATGGTCCTGCGAGCATATCCGTGGCGCCCATTTGGCTGGTATTGTTTTTCATTGTTAATGGCATACCCTCCCCTATTTACAGTTAAATATAGGTTCGATAACTTAATTTAAAAGTACTCGCCTTTTTGCAAAACAAACCAGGTAACTTTAAGCGGCCTTTAAGAGGTGCCATCTGCATGTAAAAGTTGCAACTTCGAAAAAAGCAGAAGATTAGGCTCATGTTTACTACGTATGTATGTGTTTGTTTCGTTTCTAAATCTTGCAGCAATTAATAAAGCATATGAAAGAACAACATTAAACATCACAAGTTACGTAAAGCATATCAAATATTTAGAAATGCAAACGTCATCTTTATATAATTGATGTACACATTTTAGAATTTAAAATCCAACAACTTGTGTATGTACAATGTACATATGTGCCTTATCACACAGATTATGAATTTTTTTTTTTAATAAGCAGAATATACATACATATTTATTTTTTATTTATTATAATATTGCTCAATTTAACTATACATCATTTAGATAGGGAACATGGTTCCTCATTATAAACCATCATTATTTTTGTTGAATAAGTGACAGTTTTATTACGGTCACATATATCAACTGTGTCATCTTTAGCACAGCCATTGCTGTAGCCATCATTATACACATACACAACCCCATATACACACATTCATAAGTATGTCTAGAAAATGTCAAATATATTTGATCTATTGTATAACCACCACCACCACCACCACCACCACCAGCACCACCAACATCAACATTCAAGTCATGGTCATCATTATAAATTTACTTAGTTTATTTCTGTACTTCAACGCTACAACAGAAAGAAATGATTTGAAATGTACGCCATATTGTCACAAGTAAATAATGCGATATAATATATAATTATAGGGTGCGATTTGAAATATGGATTTATTTATTTATTTTTTTTTTCAATTTTATACATTTGTTTAATACACTTATATATGTATGTACACATACATATGTACTCGTATAGAGTATTTTATGTAAAAATTATAAAATCTAATATATCATCATATTATATAAATTATATTAATGCAATACTTGTATAAGCGGCCTCTGCTCATTCTGTTTTACGAACCCTGATGGTTTGCAAGGGTTGTATTAAGCATTTTATTGCTGAGAATTTTAAAGCAAATTAAACCTTTTAAAATGTTTTGTAAGACAAATTACGAGTACACATCTATATCTTCTTCTTCTATATATATAATATCACAGTGTGTGTTTGTTCCTAACGCATGATCTCGGGAACTATAAGAGCAGTGGAGCTGAAATTTTCAATACCCGGTAGGTTTTCGTTTTATTTTTGGTGCAATAAATGACCACTAAGTGGAGTAATTTGAAGTTAAAGAAATTAATTGAGGGTAAGACAACGTTTGCCGTTCTCAGCAGGTTCGGGTCAATATGTTTTATGTTTAATGTTTTGCTCTTGACCCAACAGGTTACCATTGTGTGGAATAATTTGAAATTAAAAAAAACACAATATAATTTAAGGTAAGGTAACGTTTGCGGGGCTTATCTAATATATTAAAAAAAATTTAACTGCCTGGCTCACGATGTCGACCGCTATCGCTCGCATGCATTTTTGACGACAAACAGCTGATTTGCGCCTCACTTAAAATTATCAGCACGACAAGTCGATCGATAATGAATGCGAACAATAACGTAATGATTTTCATACATATTTGCGCCTTCCTATGAAATATCATGCGAGTACAAATGTCAAAATCAGTCACTTGTGTTGTGGTTGTCGACAGATACATAAGAAAATAAAACGCAGTACATTAAAAAACAAAAAGTAAATTATTTTATATATTTTATAATGGAAAACAAGTGGTAAGTATATAAATAATATTATTACATAGCAAACGCATCTTTATTAATCACCAAAATAATTTTTCAGCATAAAAAAGTCTACTTTACAGCAGCTGCAGATTCTGGTTGAATATATGGAGACAAATCCGGAGTTTGCTAGAGGATCCGCTGCCACGGAAAGAAACACTTTGATGCAATATTAATCAATAAAATAACGCAATGCAGCACAAAATATTTGTATGTTTTATTATTTTTATTTATAAATGTTTTTTTTTTAAATAAAACCACTAACAAAATTACACTTTTTTAATTGCAAATTCAAATACTGAAAACAAATGTCTTTTGTTTACTTCTTTGTTGTCATTTGTAAGTAGCGCAGAGCTGCATTTTTGGAGCCTCATTTACATGTTTTAGCGATTTTTATTTTCAAACATGCGTTTAATTTAACAAATAGTTGGTATGGCAATGTAGTAATTTGACAATTAGTAAAAGGATTACGTTAGAAACGTAACACCTGACGACCGACAAGTCGATAATTAGTGAGGCGCTTAAGAGAACGATAATGAATGACTCCATGTCGCTCGCTTAACATATCGATCGACATCTTGAGCCAGGCAGTAAGCCTGACGCGGTCGAGTTGGGTAGAAAATTTATTTGAAAATCACTCAATTTTTTGAGTGACTTGTATAAACAGGGAGGAATTTTCTAATTGTGTGAATAGAAACAAACTATTTTGCAAACTTTTTCTTAAGGACATACACTTGTTGCTTTCACAAGACCCGTCACAGAAATCAAATGTGATGGAAATGCATTTCAGTACAGTAAATAACTACCAGTTTATAGAAGACTAGTAAAAATTCTCGTCTCTCTATTTATATTGAAAATAATAACAAATTTTAGTGTTTTGTTTTTATTTTCAATATAACTAGACAGACGAGAATTTATAAATGTCTTCCATAAATCGTTCATATCCAAATTTTTTTTCTTCTTACAAATATTAATTTCAACTTAAACAGGGGTGCTTGAAATGGATCATAGACTCTAAGATGAGGGAAGAAGCGGAGGAAAGTTGGCGTGCGACGAAAACTTGCAAAACTTCTAAAATCATGTGGAGCTCCTATGATCCTAAATCGACTAAACTCCTTTTATCACTAACCCGAAGCGACTGTAGACTTCTAGTGGGGGTATTAACTGGACACTGCTGGACGGCTTCGTATGCCGTCAAAATAGGACAGATACTTGAGGGTAGCTGCAGGAAATGTAGGGAACACGGAGTATTGGACATAGTAGAACAACAGCCGCACTAGATTTGACTGTCTTGGTGATCACACTTTTCGAAGAGTATTGAATTTGTATCGGGAATGGAAATGTGTAGACTGCTAAGGTTTGTTAAATCTGTGTGGAAGTCATTCGATACAGGCAGCACGAACTAGGCTGCCATACTTACAGGTTTCTTGTCATCTGCTGGTATCGCTAAGGATCAATGCGAGGTCCCTGACCAATATAACAAAATTGTAACATCTGGCAATCGTCTGAACAATGTTGTAACAAATGCACAGAAGATTTTATGAAAATGTGGGTTTTAGCATAATTTTGCTCTTATGTATTATAAATTTTATTGGACTTTTTTTTTTTTTGAAGACTTGAGTCAATATTGTTTTGTTTGTATTTTTATAATAAACTTTGTGAATATTATGAAGCCTTGTTTGTAGAATTTTGAAGCATATAATATAACACGGAGTGTTATTGCTTTTTCAAGTACAAAATCATTAAATCAAAATTGAAAAATTGCCAACACTTCTTTAAAATTTATTTCATTAAATAAATAATATTGTAATATTGTTCAGAAATAATTTCTTAGTCGGGCTTAAGTTCAGTAATTTCAATTCTTATTGAATGAAATATTTTTTATTAATTAATGCGAGTTTCTAAAGAAGAGATGAAAAATTAAATTAGACTATAAGCTGGGGGAAATACCGATATTTTTCTGTGCAGCAACGCACTTCACCACCAGCACCCAAGTCTATCTACTGGGGTAGAGATTGTTATTAACATCAGCTATTTAACGCAAATTTTTAATGAAATGGAATATGAGAAATATTGTGTATACAATTATTGATTTACCTTTGGTAAACACATTTGTAAGTATCACTATTAATTTTCTGTTTATCCGTTTTTTTCATTTTTATATTCAGGTTAGCACGAAGTTATGTCACTCTACCTAAGTATGTTTAACTATTCTTGCTTATCTTTTACGATCATCACATTAATTATTTTTACTTATTCCATGTACCGTCGGTACATACCTGTAAGTATTATTGTAGTGGATATTATGTTTACATTGTTTTTGCTTTCTACAGTTGAACTTAAGCCCGACTAAGAAATTATTTCTGATTAAAATTCACTACAGTTCAACTAAGCATTTAAAATTCTTTCATTGTAATATTGTGTTTTGTTATATTAACAAATCTCTTAATTAGTTTAATTAAATAAATAACATTTGAAAATTTTATTTGTTACCTAAAATTTATTAAAATTTTTATGCTGAAGTTTTTTTTTTGAACTCGAAACTTTTGTAATGAAAAATCTTTTTCGCAAATTCTTTGTAGATGTTAATATGCAAACTTTGTTGTTGTTATTTGTTGTTTTTTTTTCTTCTTAAAATAAACATATTACGAGTATAATTTATTGTTTAGTTGTTTAATTTATTAAACACTATATATGTATGTATGTTGGTACATGTGATACAGTGTGTGTAATACACGTTTAATGTGTATTTTATATGAAATATTAAATTTTTTTTTTTGACCTTATAACCAATACATTTTTTTTTATAAAATTTTTATTTATCTGTTGCAGTTTGTTAACACAAACTAAAAAAAAAACAGTAACGTCTAACTTATGATACATGTTCATAATTTCATAATGAAAAAAAATAAATAACAACTAGTAAATGATTTATTAAAAATCTCAGTAACAAGACTAAAATGAACGCCAAAATAGTTTAAATGGAAATTTATGAAAATTAAAAACAAAAAATTAAATTAAAAATTATGCCAAAATAAAACTAACGTATGTAAATTTTCAAACATAAAATTTTATTAATTTTTTATTACCCTGAAACTTGATTTAAAAATCAATTAGTTTGAAATTTCTAATGTAATTTAATTAAATATGATCTCGTATTTTATACTAATTGTTTTCTTTGCCATTTTAAGTTTTTTTTATATTTTTATTGTCTTACCTTAACTGGTTTAGCAAATGCTATTAAAAGAAATGAAAACAAACTATTTTCTGTTTTTTTTTAATCTCAATTTGTCGCAAATTTATTAAATGTTATCAGCTGCGTATTGAGCAAAAAAAAAATTGATTTCATATAATTTACGCAATCTAAATTGGACTCGTCAGAATTTATTACACATGTTTGAACTTGATTTTGTTTTTAAAATTAACGCACACACACTCACAACAGTTTGTTTTCATTAACGACTGATTTTTTTAAATTTTTTTTTCGGTGTCTGTTAATTTCGAATTAAATATTTTGTTAATTGAATTCATATAAAATGTCAATTTTTTTCCCCATAATAATCTTGAGTTAACAAATGTATTAACAAATTCAGAGATAAGAAGAAATATAATTAAATGGAATTGAAGAAAAAATTCTTAATTGAATTGTTTTGTTATACATTTTGCAACAGTTGAATCAGGAGTTAATTATTGGAAGGATATTTGGCGACTTTTAGAAGCAAAGGAATTTAAAGGAATTTAAGATTCCGCTGGGCTCATTGTGGTCTTTCGAGATACTAAAAACAACAGCTTCCTCGGCGAGCACCATACACAACGTCCCGCAGAATGTTTGTTGTGCTTACGAGTCAAAGTGATGCGATTACGATCCACGCTTGCTGTGAATCATTGTAGGGCGTTTCATGGCACAATTGTATTGAGAGCATTCACGTGTATTCTTACCGTCTTTCATTTAGTCGTAATAAGACAGCGACGACTGCACATGAGCTGGATGCTTACATATTTTGTTCAAGGTTGTTTATCCAAGCAGACACAAGGTGTTTCATTTGAAATTTATCAAAGTATGCACAAAATATTTCATTATAAATAGTGCATTTCATAACATACAATGACTTTTATGTTATCAAAACTATCATAATGCTTTTCATAGTTATATGGTAAGGAAAGAAAAACCCTAAGACACTAAGAAAAAATCAAAAAATATTTTCAACTCATCTTGGTGAAATATTCGTTTTATATCGTTTTTCTTAATTGCATCTGATTGTTTCTTTTTCTGTGAACAATGAATCTCTACAATTCAAACTATTAAAACATTACCAAGGCGAGAAATTTCTCCCTTTTTCAATTAGAGTTTATTGTTTTCCCTATTACTTGCTGTTAGTTGGAATTATTCTCTGGGCCAAATTCCCCGCGGAATTTTATTCATAATTGCCCGCTATATTTCAAACGCTTGTCTTTGTGTTTGCTGGGTAGCTCTGCCACCCCACTAATACTAATTAGCATCAATCGAACCACAGTGTAATTATGGTCACCTTAAAATTGATGAAGAACGAGAAATGTTACTCGTACAAAATCTACACAATTCGCAGGTGTTGTTCGAATGTCAGTCTATTCATGATGAACACAAAAAAGTAACGGCTGTCGTGTTGAGTAATTCCCTTTCATTTCATTTGAATTGTACGATATCTTGGCGAATTGTATTAAGCTACAAATGTTTGGTTCTCTTTTTCAATCTGACTCAAATAAATAGCTTTATTCGCATCTATTTGACAAAAAATAAATAAAAAATTAAGGATTAGATGTTCCTTTCTTGTCTGACAAAAGGAAACATTTAAATAAAAACCTTTATAAACGTCTGTATTTGTTTATGATTGTTACTTCATAACTAAGTCCTTTTAAAATTGATTTAAAAAGTATTTTTTTGGTCTGGGAGGATATAGCGACCACTAGTTTTGTCTCTTTGATTTTATGCTTTCTTCATGATCCGATTGCTGCGAAAACCTAGCACACACCTTGCCTTCTTGCAATAACACAATTTCCAAGTTGATAAAATGGGCGAAGCCACGCCCATTAATATATAATATCATATTCCACGTGGGCCATATTAAATTTTTTTTTTTAAACTTGGCAAATACTTTGAGCTCTAAAAGAATACTCAACCTAGCATTTAAAAAGTGGGCGGGAACACGCCCATTTAAATTTAATATTATATTTTAGGTGCTTTTACTTATAAGATTTTTACGAAACTTGGCATACACCTTAAGCTCTGAAAAGGACTCAATTTTGAATTTAAACAAGTGGGCGGGCCACGCCCGTGAATGGTTAGCATTGCATTATATAAACTTCCTTTTGACCGCTGCCTACGAATTGTAACATATAGTTTGGGTTCTTGAAATAACACAATTTTATATTTAAAAAAAAAATAGGCAGGGCCACGCCCATTAAATTTAACATTATATAATTTTTCCACTTATCGGATCAATACCAAACTTGGCAATTTGGTTGGCCTCTTAAAATTACATGCTCCAGCATGTAAATAAAGTAAGAGGGGCCACGCCCATTATCGTTTAGTATTATTCTAAACGTGCTTGTAATTATCCGATCTGAGCGAAACTTGGGAAGCAGTTTGGGCTCTTGGAATTGCATAGTCTGGTGCTTAAAAAAGTGGGCGGTATTATGCTCACTAAAGCTTGTACTTGTTCGATGTTTACGCAACTTAACACACACCTTGAGATCCGGAAGTGACGCGATGTTGAATTACAAAAAGTGGGCGGATATATTATTATTTGCAAAATTGGGCGTAACACATAAAAAATGTTTTGTGTAACTGAATCTAAATTATTTTCGACTTTTTAGTAATTATTTTTAAAGTCGGTTAAATTTTTTAAATTTTTTGACTTGTGCTATTTTATCATCATACCATCAGCTGACTCTTTTTAAAAGCGGACAACGGAAAGCTTTACTTTAATTTTCTACTGCACAAGAGCTCCGAAAGAGTTCAAAATATTGACATTGAAATAAATATCCGCCCCAGCAAAATAAAAAATTTTCATAGTTGATTTAATTAATCTTACTGCTTGATGAGGGGGAAGGGCTTAACTGGTTCAAGTTCTTTGGTGTGACCTTAATCTGCTGCTTTTAGCTTCAAATCCTTACTTCTTAAGGTATTGACTTTTCCGCTTTAACTCCAAATGTGATAACATCAATGTAGTGGAAAGCATTTACATCACCAACAGAATTCAGAACAGTTTGCTTTACACAAACTTATGTTTTTGTTTGTTCGAAATTCTCTATACATTTGCAAATTGTTTCAAATTTTACTACAAATCTATATCTATAAAACAAACAAACTGACGCAAGAAATTTTAATTTTCTGAATGCAAATTAGTCAGTCATACCGATATTTATCAAGAAACTCAGAACTAAATCTACTCGTATCTATCCACAACTATTGCCGTAGCAAAAAAATTGAAAAGAAAAAAATTTTAAATACATTTTATGAAAAAGAATCATTTGTTTCTATTATTTCAGTTTTGAATGTTAAACAATAATTTGCTTATTGCGAACGAATAAATTCTGAATTTGTTTGTGCCATATATTCATTGATTGTTGTCTTGATCTTTTATAAATTTATTTTTATTGTTTAATAATTTTTAATTACCCCTGAAACAGTGGGGCAAAACAAAAACTCAAAATGTGGACACACAGCTGCATATTAATTATCTTAAATTTTTGTACTGGTATAATTTCTCATTTTTAGTTTAGTGCCACTGTTTGATTAAACAGTCACACGTTTTTATTATTATTTCTTTTTTTTTTTGTATTTATTCATATTTTTTGTGTTATAGAAGAAAAAAAAAAAAAAGCACAGCAGAAAAAGAAGATTAATAAAATGTTGTTTTGTTGTAGCTTTTTTCGTTGTTTCGCTGCTTGATTTGCATAACAAATAAAAACGTTGACATATTGTGAGCTATTTTTAAGATTAGTCGAAATCATTTAGTGATGATAGAAAACATTTTTCAAAACTTAATGGGCTTAATTTTTTTTTTTTATTACACATTTTAATTCTTGTAGCTTTTTTTTAGAATTTGTGTTGTTGTTCTTGTCGTGATTGCATTAGCAAAAGAGTGGGAGTGACTTATTAAGCGTTTACATCGTAAATTTTTCCCAAGATTTATTAAAATAGTTTAAGCAAAGAACTATTAAATCATGATTTTAACTTTTGTTTTTCTCTTTTATTGCAGGGCCTTACCCACAGCACGTCCACGTTCCACAGAATCGGCCAACTCCAGTGAGCGTTGTCCTTCACATGAATCGAACTCTTCGGAAAATGGTAAAGATAACCGTGAGAATAGTATGAATCAAGCGCCTGCAGGTATCTTGCCCTTAGCTAACTCGCCCAGTGCAGCATTTTCCAGCATTCCAAACTTACCCGGTCAGCCGCCTTCCATGGAGGCCTATTTGCATATGGTGGCAGCTGCCGCCCAACAATATGGTTTTCCTTTAGGTGCTGCTGCTGCCGCTGCAGCTGCTGGACCTCGTTTACCCTTGCCGCTACCCACAGAAGCTGCTGCTTCCTTCAAACTACCGCCTCAAGCTTCACCCACAGCTTCCAGTAATCACTCTGAGGCTTTAGATTTTCGTACTAATATGTTTGCCCGCGCCAACTCCGCAGAACCACCTGCTTCCGACGAGGAAGAAGAGGAGGAAGAAGCCAACGACACCAATAATCCCTTGGATTTATCGGTGGGTACACGCAAGCGCTCGGCAGATAACGAACTAGAACCAGATTCCTCTATAGGCCAAATACAAGTTAAGAAGATTTTTAAATCCGACAGTCCTCCTTTGGTAGCCCAGTCGCCCACCACAACACAAGTTCCTTCAAGTCCCTTAATGCCAGGTGTTAATCCTTATTTGGCTGCCGTAGCCGCTGCCAATATCTTTAGATCGGGCCAGTTTCCCGATTGGAATGGTAAGAATGATTTGGTGGTAGATCCATTGGAAAAAATGTCCGATATTGTTAAAGGGCCACGTAAAGAGAAACCTGTCAGATCCTCCATGGCTGCACAGCACAATGCGCAGGCGCCACAACAGCCCCTTAACCCCCAACCACCGGCTGCTGCACCCAATAATCCTGTACCAGCAGCGAATGAGGGTATAACCAAGACACGCCATAACATTTGGCAATCTCATTGGCAAAATAAAGGAGTTGCCAGCTCAGTATTCCGTTGTGTGTGGTGTAAACAAAGTTTTGCCACTCTTGAAGCTTTAACTACGCACATGAAAGACAGCAAACATTGCGGTGTCAACGTGCCGCCATTCGGTAATTTGCCCACAGCCAATGAAAGACCACCAGTGGCCCAAAACCAAGCACCCGCTGGACCTCCACATCACAGGCAGCAAGCAAATAAGTCTAACAACACGGGTCCTTCTCAAGCGTCCAAAAATGCATTCCAATACCGTAGCGATCCTCCTACTCCTTTGCCACGCAAACTAGTTAGAGGGCAAAATGTTTGGCTAGGTAAAGGTGTCGAACAGGCCATGCAAATTCTGAAATGCATGCGCTGTGGTGAAAGTTTCCGTTCTCTCAACGAAATGACCAAACACATGCAGGAGACTCAGCACTACACCAACATTTTGTCCCAAGAACAAACGATCTCAATGAAGTCATCATCCAACAGTGGAGACAATAAGGAAGGCCAAAATAGTTTAAGTTCCGAAGAAAGCCGCACTCTAAGTGCTGTTCTCACTTGCAAGGTGTGTGACAAGGCCTTCAACTCTTTGGGTGATCTCAGCAATCACATGGCCAAAAACAATCATTATGCAGAACCTTTAATGCAGTCTATGGGTACGGCTGGTAATCGCAAAAGACCAGCACCCAAAAAGCGTGAGAAATCCCTGCCAGTTCGTAAGCTACTCGAAATGAAAGGCGCTCAAGAGCAGGCGGAAACAGAAATGGATTTAAAAATGCAGCAACGTGCCGGCATGGGTCCCGGCTCTGATAAGACCGAGGCTGCTTTATTTGCCGAACGCATGCGCCAGTATATTTCGGGCATCAAGTCAGATGAAGCGGCCAAAAATAATTTGAATGCCTTGACCCAACTGAGCAAAAATAAGTCACCCGAATTGATGGAGTCGCCTAAAAATGGTGCCACCAAAACGAACCAGGGTACTTCGTCGGTTTTAAGTGCCATAGAACAAATGTTCACCACTAGTTTCGATACACCCACTAGACATGCTGCTCTGCCAGCCACCAGTCCTTCCAATTCGTCCACTAAAAATACCTCGCCCGTAGCTTCCAGCATACTCAAGCGTTTGGGTATCGATGAAAATGTAGACTACAATAAGCCTTTGATTGATACCAATGATCCCTACTACCAGCACTACCGTTACACGAGTAGTGAGCGCAGTGCCAGTGAATGCAGTGCTGAGACTCACAACGAGTCCAGGAAAATGGAAAATCCTACCCCCGAAAAGGGGGACATGGAAGAAGTGGCCCAGAAAATGGATTGTGATTTTGAGATTAAGAAGGAGCCGGAAATGGAAAAGTCACACTCACCACTAATGCTTCAGCATCAGCAGCATCATCAGCAACAGCATCAGCAACAGCAGCAGCGCGAAGAACAAATGGCCAACATTAAGAGGGAAATAAAATCTGAAATAGATGATGAGCAGGAGCAAACTGAGCACAATAGTCCTCAAGGACGCAGTGGTGAAAGGGACATCACCACCAATGGTACAGACTACTCCAACAATAACAATACCAAAGAATGCAATGCCCAGTCACCAAAAATGCTTAGTCCTCAGCCAGGCGTTATGCCAGCCCGCAGCCCCACCGACAGTCATCGCTCGTTGACACCCAAATCGCCAGCTTCCAGCATCAAGTCCTACGATGGCGGCGAAAAGAAATATCCCAGCGATTCGCTTAATGCACTTTCCTCCATGTTCGACTCGTTGGGCAGCACTACCAATTCCTCTACCATCAGCAATCGTCCTCAGCCTCAGAACACCGCTGTGCTTAGCAACAAAATCGATTCTCCCGAAAATCTTACCACTTCCAATTCGTTAGCCGCGTTACGTCAATTCTGCATTAAGAAAGAGAAAACTGCTTAAAAACGCTCTCGCCTTATTTCGTTTTTTATTTCATTTCTATTATGGAAACAGTGAGAAAACATATTTTTTGTTTCTGCTATATATATAATTTCGTTGGTATACGTCTCGCCTCGTCACGTCCCGACGGAGAAAATGCAGCGAAATTATGATTTCTGTTTTATTATTATGAAAAACGCTCTTTAGCAGCAGCCAGTTAACAAAGCCAGAGACAAGCGTGTGTCTTCATTGATTTTTGATTTTCAAATGAATTTTGAACCATAAACCAACCACAACATATTCTCGCAGCCATTTAAAAATAATTCAGAAACAACTCCCAAGTAAAGCTCGCCTGCTTTATATTAAAGAGTGCTGATCATCATGTGCAAGAGCGTGAGAGAATGAGAATACTTTTGCGGAAAATTTTGAACTGCTAGCGCAAGGCAAAAGCAGAGTTCTTGACTACGAAAAGAAAACTCGTTAGAGTGCTAAAATTGAGCATACGAGTTTGTCGAAGAGAGACAGTGAGAGAGAGGGAGAGGGAGATAAAGAAAACAATTAAGAGGAGTAAAAAAGAAAAGCCGATTGTTAAGAAAACACAAAAAGAGACTGGATATTGCAAACCGTCTTTATGGTTTATCGAGGTGGACTCCCTTTACGAAATGCATATAACAAAAAGTTTAATCAACAGATAACGAATATTTAATCAAATACAACAAGACTTAACTACACATTAGCCTTAAGCAACTTGGACACAAGGTAATAATTAAAAAGAAGTTTGGGGAAACTTTTCAAAAAATTATTTTCTGAAATCAAATAATCTAATAAAAGCATTTGCTTCTCTTTTGTTTTATCGTTTTAGCCTACTGCCGGTAGCAATGACTGTCTTTGTGTGCCATTTATAGCCATAAAATTCTAAAAATTTGGATGCCTAAATTCAACAGTTATACGATTTAATGAATGTAAACAATCTTGCCACTATATAATTGGATGTTCTACAAATCATCTACAGTTTTATGGATTTGAAAATTAAAAAAAAAACAAAAAAAAACAAGAAAAAAATACAGCCCTTTTCAGGGCTACCAATACCTTTTAAAAAGGAGATACAAAATTTTCGTGCAAATATTGTTTGTTTCTTCTTTGATGTTTTTATTTTCAGAGAAGGATAGAAAGAGAAGATATGGAGGATGCCACACTGCTGAGTAAAATTACAGCACCACTTTCCAGGGCTACCAATTACCGTTTAAAAAAGAGATACAGCCCTTTTCAGGGCTAATGACTATTAAAAAGGATATACAAGAGCCCTTTTCAGGGCTACCAATTACCCTTTAAAAAGGAGATAAAAAATGTTTGCAGAATTATTTTTTTTATTACTTTACTTTCAGAAAATTATAGAAAGAGAAAGGGAGCATACTGCGGCTGAGAAAAATACAGCTCTCTGCAAGGCCCTTTTCCGGACTACTGGCTCTCTATTAAAAAAAGAGATACAACAACCCTTTTCAGGGCTACCAATTACTTTTTAAAAAGGAGATAAAATTTTTTAAGAAATGCTTTTTTTTGCTGGTTTCGTATTTTTACCCTCAGAGAGGGAGCGAGAGAAAGCGAGAGTGAGCATGCCGCCGCTGAGAAAAACAGTTAGCTGATATACTGGAACTAATTTCCTACATAAAAGAAAACTAAAACAGAAAGTCCGCACAATACGCTTCGCATCAGCTCATTCTATAGGCTCAGTTAGCCGACTGTAATGGAATGTAACTGTAACGTAGAAAAGAGCTGATCGATTTTTTTATATGAAATGTACATGTAATTACATCTCTATAACCATTTTCATTACTTTTCACATAACAATATCCATCAGCTGTTTCCTACTGTTGCAGTTATGTAAAGCTTATTTTTTGTCATCACAGAATCAGCTGATCTGTTAGCATGACGCTTGTAAAATTAGGAAGTAAACTGTAACTTTCATCAGGCAACTGCTGTTACACTGACAACAATAAATTATAAAATCCCAGTCGGCCAGTACCACTACGTTTTGCTAAAAGTCTGCAATTCTCTCACGTCAATCTTTCTTTTCCATTGGATCATAGTGCCTCTACTATATTCCTGTATCTCACTCAACTATTGGCACAGGGAATGATACAGTTCCAGGTATAATTTGCTGCGAGAAGTGCATGATATATTGTTCTGCGCCATGTTTTTGATGGTACGCCAAGGCGACGGCTACCTTGTGGGTTTCATCTTAACACTTGTAACCAATCCAGCGCCATTTGCGTTCCCTAATCCAGTTCTTAATGGTTTTTGGCTAGTTCTAATCCATAAATTTGTGTTGCTAGTCCGGTTGGGCCACCACATACCAATAATATTCCGGAGACATTTATTAGTAATGTCTGTAAAGCCCCGTTCAGACTATTATACACACATTTTACGATACAGAATTCTAAATACATTCGTTGCGACTGTCAAAAAATCTAACGTAAAATCAAATATTGTGTTCACACCATCACACTTCAAAAAAAATGTGTAATACAAGCAGAAAACAAAACAGCTGTTCAATGAAAATGTCCGTGTTATTCATTGACTAGCGGCGGCAAAGCGGTTACATGTAGGCGGGAACGTGCCGGCACTTGAAAAAATTCAGCAGTTAAAAATATTCTACGTAAATAACAGAAAAAATTTAAGAAAAGATATTACAAAAAGGTTAAAAAATTACGTGAACGAAATATAGTTCCATACGATTCACTTATTCAAAATTTTGAGCCGATATACATATGACAAAACATTACATCAATGACGACACGCTATCGGCGGCGAAACAGCCTACTTGGAAATTTGGTTTCTGTGAAAATGCAACCCTGATCTAATGAAAAGTATTGTCGTTTAGAAAATTTTCTAAAAACGAAAAAGTCTTATGGGATGTCAAAATTATTATCGTATTATTTGCCACTTCGATGACATTTTGCGTTCAGACTATCACACTTGCACGTATTATTTGAATTTTTGACAAGTATAAATACAAAGTATAATAGTCTGAACGCGGCTTAAGCGCTGGTCAATATCTTTCGTTTCTAAGGCGTAATACAAAACATTAAAACATTGACATTAGAATTATGTCCCTATCATGGTTTTCAACTTTTAAAAAAGTTTGTTGCGATTGATAAATTTGCATTGCCATTCTCTACTAAATTAACAGTTGACTTTTCACTTGTGTTTTGATACTATCATTTACAACTCTGCGTAAGTTTGGTTGAGTAAAACGGTACAAGTTGGTGCGATATAAAAAGCACAAAAATGGAAAAATCGTAACTATACTCAGGGAAAAGCTGCAACTTAAAAATAAGAACGCGTCACATTATTTCAATTATTTTCAATATAATAGAAAATGTATATAGAAATGCTTAAAAATAAATAAAATTAATAAATAATAAGTACTGTAAATTAATATTTTTCCATATTGAAATAAGAAATTTCAACATTAATAGACTTTCGTTAATGTTTTTTTATTAATTTAATATGGTTTTTATTGATTTTAAGCTGTTTTTTCTCTGGGTGTAGAAGTAGTTTTTATATTTAATAACAAAATTTACTCAACAGTTTCAATATCGCCGGTATAGGGGGCACATACAAAGATTTCCTTAAATATGTTTTTAGGTGATCCAAAAAATAACAAAAGGTTTCTTTGTTCTGCCGGAAATATCAAAAAAAACCTGCCAAAATAATTTTTTAAAGCACTCGTTCCCTATTTGGATTATTCCTTACCTTCTATTGGATAGTTCAAGAGGGTTGGACTCATCACGAATTTTTCTTTTGATACGTAGCACATCTATATTTACGGCTTCGCTTCGTTTTCGTCGTCAGAAAATAAATCTCCACATATTTGTATACATTTGGTATGATTTCTTTGAACTTGAACACTAAAAATAAAATTTTGTCTAAAACTTTGTGTTTTTTATTTTAATTTTCACTCAAATTAATTGTTTTCTGTCAAACTTGATATTTTAAGTTGGCAATGCGATAAAAACTTCAACTAAAAAGCGGTTGTGGTTCATAATACTTAAACACAATTTGGTCGTGTGTAAATTTGATCTACTCTTAGACGACCAAACTGAATTTAGAGTGTTAGCAGTGTTTAGTTGAGAACCGTGATAGGGGCATTAAAAATTCAAAATTTTGGTGTTGGCAGTTATCTGACTTGATCGTTATATATATTGTTTAACATTCCAAACGTCGCCTTAGCTTTGTTTATACGACTTGTTACGTCTTCATCAAAACCGTTCTTATTACCGACAATGCTTCCAAAATAGTTTAGATTGGTGTATGATAAATTTTTTATAAGGAATTATGAATTTTATATGAGAAATGAGGCTTAAAAAATACATAAAAAAATAATAGCTGAAAACAGTTCTTTCTTGTGTGCCTGCTGCTTTAAGGCCCAAGCACATAGAAGCCGTCTTACGTTTCAACTGGCATTAACGTAACGATGGAAGAGATTTGTCAAAATGAGCACAGCTTCAATAGAATTGTTTCTCCATTTTATTTGTTCACGGTAAGCATGGTAAAGCACAAAGGTAATTAGAAGACATTTATTTCAGTCGGAGATGAATATTTATTTTTAAAGTCTGACAAGAGAGTCTCAAAAATTTTTAATCTACACTCCATTAGTTTTTGCACTAGCTTAATTAAATGATGACGGTATGCAAGCCGTTACTTGCTTAAAGATTTACAAAACTTGAGGAAAAACATTCGATAAACGTGTCAATTACTATTGATATTGTATGATCAGTTTAATAGCATCTTTCCCTTATTGCCAAAACAAGCTGTTTTAAACAAACAATTTTAAAGGTTTGCCATTAGATTGCAAGTAGATCTGTTCATTTAATTTCGTAGCAGGAAATAGAAACGAGTGATTAGGGCAAAAATTTACAAAATTACTCTGCCAGATAAGAAAAAGTAAATGAACGCTTTTACTAGAAAAAACTTGCAAGTAAATTTTGTTTGCAGCAGAAACCGTATTGCGTGACGCAATTGTGTTTTTTATTGAGGTATAGAACTTTAAGTTGGCATCACTTTTTTAACTGGCGGCCATTTTGTCAGCTGTCAAGTGATTAATATTTAGTTTGGTTTGCCATTTCATCATGAACAGGTTGACAAAAGAACAACGCTTGCAAATCGTGCAAATTTATTTCGAAAATAATGGTTCAGTTCGCGAAGTTTACCGCAAGCTCCGTCCATTTTATGGTCGACATAATCGTCCATCAGAGCAATTATGGAATGGGCCTGTCAATTGGCCACCAAGATCGTGTGATTTGACACCATTGGATTATTTTCTTTGGGGATATGTGAAGTCGCTCGTCTACGCCAACAAACCAGAAACGTTAGGGGACTTGGAAGCCAACATTCGTGGCGTTATTGCCAACATACGGCCCCATATGCTCGAAAAAGTGGTTGAAAATTGGACCTGTAGAATTGGCTTTATTCGAGCCAGCCGCGGCGGCCACATGCCCGAAATCATACTTAAACGTTAATGGCATAAAATTATCCTTCCAATAAAGCCAAATTGATGGGCATTAAAACGATTTTCTTGTGTTTTATTTAAATTCGAAGTTCTATACCTCTAAAAAAACACCCTATACCTTTTGTGATCAACGTGAAACCATAACGACTTGTGTGGTCAACTTTCAAATTCAAAATTTTCACACAATCTCGTATTAATATTTCTTCTTATTTTTTAAAAGCCCATAATAAAAATTAAATATTTTTATACCTGTAGTACTATTTTTAAGATTTTATGTAATAATTTTAATTTTGTATAATTACACATATGAATGAGACGTTAATCGTATGAAAAATTGATTTTTTTTTTACCATTAAAGCTTAAGCACCTAGATGTACAACGGCGGAAGAGGTTGACACGATGAGTATTTTGTGCACGAAATTATTGGAACAGCTTCAGTAAACTAAAGTTTGTTCTCTTTATGTTTTTAAATTATTTAACTTTTGCTGCTGCAAAAAGTTAAAACCAAATAAGTCAAAAGCCAGCTTATAGCTGTCAAACTATTTAACATCCCAGTAGAAAAAAACTTCCAAGGAAGTCAAAAAGATCTTGAACTTATGATCCGGAAGTAGTGCGAATTTAGAAAATTTCTAACGTTTTGTACATGGGGTTGTCATTGCAAGAAGCGTCCGAAAATCAGATTTACTTAACGTCATGAGCATTACTTCGTTTTCACTGAATATCAATAAAAATATTAAAGGTGGCCAAATTTAGTACTTTGTGTTGACGGACTGACGTACATACTTCATATGATAGAGCTCACAAGAAAACCTTTTTTTCAACTTAGCTTAGTTGACTTATAAAGTGTGATGGATTCTATATGTCCCGGCCTTTTGAATAATAAGAAAGAAGCCATTTTCCATTTATGGTCAAATGATAAAAAAAAGTATTTAACAATAGCACAGCCCTGACCGAAAGGCAGATTGCAATGGCTCAATAAAAAAATAAATAAATAAAAAAAAAAAAAAAGTAGCTAAATATCACTTTTTTATTTTATAAATACTAAGAAAATGAATACTTTTCCTTAAGCGGCCCATCCATTATGCAATATTATTGCATATATTGTTGTCATTTATACTATGCCATAAATGGCACAATATTTGTAAAGAAAATATTGTTAAGGCTTAGAAAATCTATGCTGAAAATTTTGTAAAAAGTAACGCTTTAAAAAAAAGTTCACATATGTGAATGGCCCCACATTCCAAGTCCGGTGGAATTTGTAAGGTTGTCCCAGTTCTAGCAAGCTCCTCATCTCTAGAGTTCCCCTAATCCCGGATGATCCTAATATCAAACTTCTATGCCATCTCGTTTAGAGATGATCGCCAGTCGAGGCTGTTGTTGTTCTTAGAAGCGGGGATTCAAAGGCCATAATCGCTGCTCGACTATCAGTGTATATGTTAATCAATATCGTTGAAGTGACATTCACTTGCAACCAATCCGCAAGGATCTCTGCCTGAAAGACACTGCAGTGATACGGAAGTCGCTTTGCAATAGGAAGACCTAAAGTCTCTGAAAATACTCTATAACCCACACCTTCTTGTGTTTTGGAGCCGTCCGCATAAAAATCAACACTTTTTCTTCTGCCTGGAGTTTCATTCATCCAGAATTCTGTGGATGGTATCCAGGTTTTATAAAGGCGTTCGTATAGTAGAGCAGGGCAGGTTTTTTCAATCCTCCATCCCCAAGCTTAATCGTGGACAGAGAGTTGCAACGAAGACGGATTACTGAGATTATTGCTATTTCCTTCCCTACTAGCTCCAATAGTAGTAGGCGCAGGAGCATCTCCAGTGAATCCGTAGGGGTAATGCGAAGAGCACTGGTTGTATAAAAGAATGCAAGTCTTTTCACCAGGGACGGCCACCACACGATGATCACATACCTGAGAATTGGGCGTACTATTGCAGTATACATCCACTGAACGATTTTTGGGGTAAGACCCCAGTTTTTCCCAATAGATATCTTGCATAAATAGAGTGAAATTGTTGCCTTCTTCACTCTCTCTAGAATATTAGTTTTCAAACTCAACTTTAAATCTAGAATACACTTGGACATTTGGTAGTGTGGGCCTGGCCCACGATGTCGACAAGAAAGTTTCTTTTCCTTACTTACATTGAAAACAAAAACAAATTCTCTTGTTTTGTTTTTGTTTTCAATATAAGTGAGCGAAAGAAACTTTCTTGTCGATATCGTGGGCCAGGCCGTAAGTCTGGCAAGAATGTTTTTTCATCTTGTTTACCAATGATGCCAACTTTTCAGACTTAAAAAGCGTAAAAATTTTTGAAAAAAGTAATAAAAAGGATTAAACTGAAAAAATATACGTTTAGTGCAACATAAAGTCAAACTTTTGGAAAAAGCGAAAAAAAAGGTGTAGTTTTAAAATGTTTCTGTTGAAAATTAAAGCCTCAAACACATTTTTGTGAAGTAATTTATTAGAAAATAAATAATTAACATGATATGAAGCCATAGCTTGATATGCATATAATATTTCAATAGGGTACATACGAAGTTTGTTCAAAACGTATCGCGAATTTTGAATTTTCGAGGGTTACGTATATTTGAATTTTGATTTATTTGAGGCGTTATATTGGTACTCATGCCGCTGACTTATGCCGGCAATTTCGGCCATTTTGAATGTTCAGTTATTTGTTGACAGCTGCTTTGCTCGCACGTGTTTTGGCTCGTCTTTGATTTTTACCTATTAAAAAAAATGGAACAAAGAACCTGTATCAAATTTTGTGTGGAAAACGAAATTAAGTGCGCGGATGCATTCCGAATGTTGATTGTGGCATACGGAGGAGCTACCTTGGACCGAAGCAACGTTTATCGGTGGTACCAAATGTTCTCAGAAGGCCGAGAAGATGTGAACGACGAAAAGCATGCCGGACGCCCGAGCACTTCAAAAACAGACGAAAAAATTGATGACGTGAAGAAAATGGTATTGTTCAATCGTCGAAACACCATTAAAGAAGTTGCTGAGGATGTAGACATATCGATTGGCTCGTGCCATTCGATTTTTATCAATGATTTGGGCATGAGACGGGTCGCCGCGAAATTCGTACCAAAATTTGCTCAATTTCGACCAAATAGCTTCGCATGAACATTGCTAATGATTTGTTGAACTCTTTGCACTACGACCCAAATTTGCTCCAGAGGGTCATAACTGGCGACGAATCGTGGGTTTATGGTTACGACGTGGAAACCAAAGCTCAAACATCTCAATCGAAGCTGCCGCACGGACCAAGGTATATTGTCTATACAATTATTGATATACTATTAGTAAAAACAGTTAAAAGTATAATTATTCAGTTTCGGTATTTCCTTTTTTTTGTCTATCAATTACTTCAAATTGAAATTTTTAACTCTTCAGTTGCACAATAATTTTCTTTAGCACCTCATTAACCCATTAACTAGATAACACTTCATATGTTTACCTGCAAAACCTTCTTCATTTTCATTATGAGTAGAGAAAATGCAAATACGCGTCTAGAAAATATTTTCTTAAATTTTCAACTATAAAACTACTTCTTGTAAATTTGCCTCTTGTCCGACCAATTAATTTTAATGTTTTGCAAATTTTATACACAACTTTTTATTTTCCCTGCTGCCTGCTTGCCAGCCAGTCAGCCTGTCATGCACATCAACAGCAAAACGCTGTGTGAGTCCCCGGCGACAAACTAGTCTTTGCCGTCTTATCGTTGAGTTTAATTTTAAGAAAAATTCAATTTTAATCAATTTAATTGAATAATCTAAATATTTTAGCGCAAACTTTTTAATCATATTTTTTTTTTTGCAAAGAAATAAGAGGAGAAACATAAGTGCAATAAAAAATATGCAACAGCAACAAACTTGTTTTAGTTAAGTTTGTTTGACTCAAAAGAATGCAAGTTGCCGACGGTAAAACGGTGTAAAAAAAGTAACAGAAAAAAATAAGATTATTTAAAATAAAAACCTGTAAAATAAGTTTAAATTGCATCAAGAATAATAAGAAATACATACACATGCCCTATAATCGTATATAAAAAAATACATCCATATATACTTATTTAGTACATATTTACATATATTGAGATACCTGTCCCCTAAATGTATACTTACTTAGGCGTTTTATTTTAACAAATTTAATTTAAAAAAAAAATTTGATTTGGTGCACTGTGTGTAGGGAGGCCTCAAGTCAGACAGTCAGATAGATTGACTGGCTGACTTGCCGGCTGTTATGCGGAGAAAGGGCAAGCAAATTATTGTTGTTCTGGCAACCATGTGGTTGCTGTTTTTTTTTGTAAGGTGGCTGGCTGGCTCACTTAATGAATCATGTGTAAATTTATTTTATGTTTTTGTATCAGAATGTGTTAATGGATGTGTGTGTGTGTGTGTGATTTCCTTTGGTAAGAGATTTTAATGAGGTACTAATCAGTGATGCCATTAGGATACGAAAGATACATTTTTCGTATCTTTTGATGACTTCAAGTACCATGTATAATCCCGACATTTTTCGTATCTTTTGAATCTGTACACAAAATGTACAGAAAATATGAAATAGGTATGAACATCTATTTTATTTTCAGGAAATTTATATATAAGCGCCTTTACTCGTATATTAATTTTTACAAAAATGAATTTGTTTTGATAACATTCAAAGATAGTTATGTACATATAATTAATTTTAAAGTTTGCTTACTATATTTTTAAAAATTACATGCCTAATATTTATGACTTAAATAAATATAAAAATGAATTTATATGATATCATTTTCTTTCAATATTCATTAAATATGAAATAAAAATGTTATGTTAATAAATGCTAAACGTTAAAAATGGACTTTCTAATTTTTTTTACAAAATGTATCTTTTTGGGAACAAATGTATGTTTTTGGAAACTAAAATGTATCCTTCTCGAAATTTCACTGGCAACACTGGTACTAATTGTCACAGTAAAATGGTATTTTTTCTCATATATGCAATACAGTACCACTAGTATATTTTTTTTAAACATTGTAAAGCACTCTTAAAAAAGTTTTAAATAAAATTTTATACATCAGAGCAATCTGGCAAGTCTGTCTATTGTTTTTAATAAATTATTTTTTGCATAAGTGTGGTAAGTCTGAAAATAACGGTAAATTTTATTTTTAAGGCATATTTCTGTTAACATTGAACAAACAGTGCTAGACGACTGAGTTATTTTTCTTCAAATATTTATTTTATAAAATAAAAAAATTTTAAGAATATTGTGAAAGTAAAAACTATTAATTTACTGTGAATTTAGTGTTACATACATATGTATATATTTTCCCGATAATTTTTGGCTTAAGTGGGTCACACTAAATATTGCACTATTGAGCAAAGAAAATTAATTTCATAATTAAACAAAGAGGGAATATCTTATTAAGATATTCAAAAAAGGCTTCTTTGAGGCTCTGCAAAAATGATATCTCAAATGCAAACAGAAAGTAGAGGCGACAAAAGAAAAACTTCACCAACACACAGAAAAATTTAAGCTTAAAATCTACGTAAACAAGGTTATTTTAATATTTTTCGGCAATGATTTTGCTTCATATGTGTTTCATGTTAATATGACATGATTTGCAGTAATTTTTAAATAAAATTTTTTCTTTTAAGACAATTTTAATTTTAAGTTGATTTAACATTCCCGTACTGTTAAATCACTATGAAGTATAATTTTGAATCCAAGTTATTTCAAGTTCGAACGACATAAATTCGATACTGAAATACCACGAAGAACAATGTTGAATCAAAGTTATTTTAAGTTGAAACAATATGAATTTAATTTAATGTATCATTGTATTTTATTAATTATTAAAGGCATCACAAAAATTATTTGTATGTCATACAATTGGCTTCTTAGGCCAAGATTTGAAGTCAACGCACTTACCGCTGCAGCCAACAACAAACTTAAATTTTCTTTAGATACACACTTATTATAATGTATATCATCATGAATAAAATTTTAATTCAACATTATTTAATTGACTATTTAACACGAACTTTATTTGAAAAGTTATAATAAAAAAATGCAGGATTCGAACTTGCGACTCTACGACTGCAGGACTAGTAAACTGCCTACTAGCCAGCAGCAGTTTGTCGGCTATTTACGAACATCAAAGTAAAGAACAACAATGCAAAAAGAAACTCACACAATGAAGCACAAAACTGTATTGCAGCTATGAACAAAGCAAATAAACACCAACACACTCAAACAACAAATTATTTCTTGTTAATTTCAGTCGTTAAGCAACTCTGGGCTGAAGTGCGGTAAGGGTTGTGTGTGTTATTTGGCCCCCGAGAGATGTTCGTCTCGCTCGCACTGGTTGACTGATCTGCAACGCATAACCGTAAAATCTTGCTACTTCCCATTGGCCGGTTATAGCCAGTGACAAAAAATTTTTAAGAATACTGTTAATAACATCATGGACATATTGTATAGTTACTCCGTGCATTTTAGTGCAACTATATTCTGCAAAATTTACTTTGAAGAATATGTCTCAATAAATAAATAAATAAATAAAATTGCTTGCAAGTTTAAATCAAAGTTTTTGCATGGTGATTTTACATTGGTATTTTTTTCTGTGTGCTTATTTTAATAAAAATAAATATTAATAGCACCTCACTTGTCACCAATTTTATACTAGTTATATTTTTTTACTCTTATCTCTATTGGTATTAAATTCGATTAGTCGTTTTGGTTGCACGTTTTCGATAATATCCAAAATTTATCACAAAAAGCACAATTGTATCATGTTTTTCGTACAGTTTCTGATGCAAACAAAATTTAATTGGAAGTTTTATCTACTGAAAGCTTTCATTAACAGTAAAATAAATTCTGTGAGTCTTCTAACGGTCAAAAGCAAAAATTATATTTTGTGAATGCGGCAGTAATTGTTTCTTAAAAATATGTGCATTGAAATTAATTATTAAGGGGTGAACTAGACCCTATGCGTATACATATATTAGGATATTAAAACTTATCATTTGTTTTCGTTGTTTGAGACACATTTTTTTTGAATTTTTATATATTTAAATTAAAATGTAGATGGCATGAATAATAGATTTGTAATATTTTTAGTACCAAATTAATTTACTTTTCTATATAATATTATGACTAAAATTATACAAAAATTTTAAAATTTCTTCGGTTTGTTTTCGGACCCGCTTAAAAAGTAGTACTAATTACAAATAAAGCTCATCACTGTTTAATATCTAAATTATGTATGTATGTATGTATATTAGTGTGTGTGCATGTGCGCTTTCTTTCGCAAATGGCAATTCAGCCTGTGGATGCCCTGAAGGAATCGTGGGGTTAAGAGTCCCCAAGTTACCACTTTTGTCGACCATTTTGGTGACATTGTCCACGGAGTGTCTATTAATATTGTTTTTAATGCGTAGAAAACATTTTTTCACAGATACACACAACTATGCTTCTTTTTGTTTTATTGGTTTGTTGCATATAAAAGTGACGTCAAGCAAAATTTAATAGTTTATAAAAATAAGTTTAAGGAATCAAATTAAATGGTTAATATAAATGTATTGAACAATAATTAAAAAAACATACACAAAAAGATATTACAAGAAACAAATAAAATAACAATCCATATTGTATAAAAATAGAAAATGTGAAAATTAAGCAATTTTAAGTGAAAGGTGCCAATTATGGAAATTTTTGTTTGAGTCTGTGGAAGATTTTGTGCCATCAGTTAAAGATTTGTCACACTTTCAGATCCATACTTTACTAATACAGCGAAACATAAAATTTTTGATTTACATACATTTCATAGAAACGACAAGCAAACAAAATCCTTACTTGCTGGTAATATGCTGAACGAATGAATGAATTAGTTCCTATTATCCATTTTTTTTTTAAATAAATTTGTTTAATAAAATACCAAAATGTGAACAAAATATGCAATTTTATTATCAAAAGTGTATACTAGAATTGCTAAAATGTACTAGTGACTATCTGTTTCCTTTCCAATGTCTTCGTATGGTCCGTAAATAACTAGTGTGTAATCAGTAGTACCACTGTCAGTGGTTGCTTTTCAATTACACGCACATGTTAAATGTGCGTGTCATTGTGTGCATTGTGTAGGGTCTAATTAGGCAGTAGTACTGGCGACAAAGTCAATAGTGAATAAGTACTGATTCATTAGTGACATTTCCTACAGGGTCATAAGAAACTTTGCACATGCATGTGTTTCCATGTGTGTGCGTGTGTGTGTGTGTGTGTCACGGTTACCTAGTTGGCCACTTCTCTAAGACATCTTTGACGACGTGTACAAGACAATGGTAAGTCGTAGAAGACATATTAAAGACACCTCAATACAAATCGTCAACGAAATTTTCATACAAATGGCGGCGAGGTCACACAAGACGAGATAAGCGACACTGTTGCTCAGATTGTCATCAACACGGCTTTCTTGAGGACAAAACGAAAAACATTGTCACTCAGATTGTCCTCTGCACAGTTTTATTGAAGACAAAACGCGTGACATTGTCGACCAGATTGTAGTCAAAAGGCTTTATTGAAGACAAAACTTATGACACTGTCGCTCAGGTTGTCGTCAACATGGCTTTATTAAGACAAAACGAGGGAAATTGCCGCTCAGATTGTCCTCAACAAAGTTTTATTGAAGACAAAGCATGTGACATTGTCGCTCAGTTAGTCATGATCGACGATTTCCTTTAAATTGTGAATTAGAAAACCTAATCGAGAGGCGACATGTCGAACAATTAATTGAAGAAAACAATGTCGTCTGCCACGATTTGGCCAACTGGTTATTGTTAACGCTTCGTTCGTATTAATGTCGATGGGTTGTGTTATGTTGCTGCATATAAATTGCCGACAATTGTGTAATAGTTTGTTGCATATTAAAAATAAAGGGTTTTGCAAAAAAAAACATTAAAAAAAAATTATTACTAAAGACATTAAACAAAACACAAAAAAAATACTCGTACTAATGCTCGTGTTACTGGGTGCCTGTATAATGAAAATATGTAACAAACTAACAACGATTTGATGATGAAAATGATGACTTTAACATCAATTTCATATGAAACATTGAACATTTTTATAAAAATACTTGTAGTTATGGCAAAATGTACATACTTACTTACATATGTATTTGTTGAAGAAGAATGAACGTTGTAAAATGATGGTACTGGTTTTAAGTTTTTTGTTTGTTTTCTTAGCCAGCATTAGCTTAAATAGGCTTAGAGACTAAAAGAAAACGTGACTTGTTGGCAAATCCATAAGCTTTTGTTTTGCCCATAACATGTCGTCCACCATAATAATAATAATAATAATAATACTCGTACGTAGATACATAATTTTATTTTTATCTTTTTCTCTACACTAATGGCGTAAAGGTAGCAAAACAGCAGCAACAGGCTGCAAAAACGTTTATGTACTTATTTATGCTTTTGTTAACATTTTATATGTTCACAACATGCACCACTCTTATCCACGTTACTGCAAATATGTTGTTTTATTGCTAAATGTCTCGTTCATCATTTAATCGAATTGAGAGAAATTCTCTGAAGTATTTGCCAAGCAAAGATTGGGAATAGATTCGCTGTATTTGATAAACAAGATTTTTAATAATCTAATCGAGCAGTAAAATTTTTTATAGCCACTTGGCAGGTAGAGTCCTAGAAGGCTGTCATTTCGCGACGAATATTTTATTTTAGGAGCCCCAATCAAAATGGTTTAATAGCGTATGCTTTAAATTTGAGATAAACCCATAGGAAAAAAAATCATAGGGAGGTCAATCTTCCGACTGGCATCCTGGGGCTTTCATTCATCATAGTACCATAAATAAAAACAATTCACAAATCATGCCATTAACCCTCAAAAAAAATCTTGATTGACAAAATTTTCGACGTTAAATTTTTTGACTAAAATCGATCATTTGCGATCATAAATAATAGACTTTTGTAAAAAAAAGAGGTTTAAAAGATGTATCGATTAAGCTTTTTTTTGGCGATTATAGGTACTTCATTTTTATTGAAAAGTTCGTGCAAAAGTGCAAAAGCCTTCGAAAATACCATGTTGTTCCGTTCTGCTAAAGCTTGTCAAAATCAATATAATTACCTTTTGTGTAATATGTTCTTTAACAATTGTCACATGAAATTAAATCGAACATAAAAATTAAAAAAAAAATCAGAAATTCTAGGCTACAGATTTTGGTAAAATTTGCGGTAAATTTAACACTTTTCAGGTTTTTAAAAATCAGTGAATAACTAAATTCCAATTGACGACGATGTTTGAAGTTATTAGGGGAAAAATAGAAATTTTTTTGACATTATTATTCAACGATATCTCTCGAACGGGTCACTCGATTTTAGTGAAATTGACAGCCATCAATGTTATTTGTTTAAGTTAACAGCTAATTAGATTTTAAAGCTTGATTGGCTTCAGTAATTCAAAATTTGTGTTGTGAAAATTTTATTTTCCGAGGTGAATTTGCTTACAATTTGTTGACACGTTTTAAAGTTATGAGATGTTTACAGATACAAGTGGTCTAAGTGATATATTTTTTTTGTTCGATTTATTTAGAAGATTACATTTAAACATATCATAAAAAATTTTAATTTAGAGTTGTACAAGTCTCGATTAATATAAATTTATTTAATATTTATGAAATATTTATTTAAATTTTATTAAGATTTATTAAAAATTTTGAAGCAAAATAAATATGACTTAGACCACTTTCATAATTAAGGGAACATATGCTAAGAATCGACTCCTGGGACTACAAAACGTAGAAATATTATGAAAACTGTATTTTCCAAAATTCTTGTGAAACCATTAATTTCATGTAGCGATAATTTGAAAAACTAAAAAAATTAATAATTTAGAATTTTTTTAACACAACCCGCGAAGCGATTAGCTTGTCTACAGAAAACACCCAGGGTCTATGGTGGGAATCTAACCCACGACCTCTGGACTGAGAGGATAGCATGGCTACCAGTCAGCCATAGAGGCACCCCTGGACCTTTTAGTTGAGTATTTGCAATATGTTTTTTCGTTAGAAATAAATTTTTTATTAATTGAGACTGGCTGGAGAAATGCAGCATTTCCTGTGCCGCCACACTTCATCAGCACCCATGATCATTTAATTGTGTGGATATCAATTACTAACATGAAAATTTGGTGTAAAGGAATACGAGAATTTTATAGCTATGGTATTTATGTTTCGACACAGGAGCTAGGACGTAATTTTCTTAACAAAAATAATCGACACTATTACAGTTCTAAATTTATTTTGTTTTGATTTCAATGTACTTAAAACGAGAGTACGAAAATAAACGAAACAAATTGTTTGATTTTGTTTTGTTTCGTTGTTTGAAGTGAGTTTAAGAAAATAATGAGAAGGATTGCTCAATTTGAAAATAATGGGAAATAAATGGAAACGTTTTGAAATATTTGCGGCGAATTTTACATCATCATATAATATAATTTTATTACATTAATATTTAACACATTAAGTTTGTTTTATATAGCTAAGCAGCATAGCTATAACCGCGTGTCCTAAGACACCTCCCTACTTTTTTTGTTTGTTTTTTTTCATCCAATTGCAATTTTGGCTTTCAAAGATTTTTTTGACAAGAGATATCTAACTCTACAATAACAAATAGGAATTATTTGCAAAATTTATTTACTTACAGATTTTAAAACTTTTATATTAAAAAAAAAAAATTAAAAAAAAAACTATTTATATCTATTTATATATTTGATCTTTTGTTTGCTGGGTTAGCCAACAGCATGATCATCAATATCATCTCTACCATTTTTCTTTAAATTTCTTAGTTGTTTGTTGTCTTATACTCGTACATTATAATGTTTTTTTTTTCTTGAACACACATCTTTCATGATCAATATGATCGGTTTTGCTTGAACAATCATGGTTGTTGTTCATTATGTTCGGTCGGTCAATGTGAAAAATATGTGCTAAAAAGGGTTTAACCTGTCTGTTTCATTTTTGTTCCCGTTCTTTCTTTTATCTCTTTTTCACTTTGTTGTTGTTTCTCTTTCCCTCTTGGTGATTATTGGCTGTATCTGTGTTTCATTTAATTTAAAATGTGTTTAAAAATGTTTGCCACAATGTGTTTGGGTGTTGCTGGTTGCTTGTTGCGTTTTCCGTTTGTTGTTGGATGGTGCATCTGCTTTTAAGCAATTTCAATTGACAGTTTTGTCATTTAAACATTGAGCGCATTACAAAAATGTTGGCTTCTTTTTTTTGTTTCTTTTAATGGTCAAAAGTTGAGTTTGTGCATAATGTGTCGGATGTTCAAGCAGGACAAAGTGTAGGATAATGAGCCAGAATATGTGCATGTGGATGTAAGTCAGTGAGAAGGGCCATCGGCAGAAAGACACGATAATCATAGGATAGGATGTAGGCCCAGAGGGCTTGTTAATTAAATAATAGAATAGAAGCAATTGAAATAAAAATTAACAATACGCAAATATTCAAAGAAACAGGCATTGAATTCAAAATTTTCTTAGACAGCTTTTTTAAGTATTTCATAAAATTACTGTTAAAATTATCCTTTTGCTATGGGAAGCACAAATTTTATTTTTACTGAAAATAATTTGCAGTAAATAAAACTTTAAATAAAATAAGGATAAACTGAAATCGTTTTGGTGTCGCTACTTTAGCATTTATTGAATACAAATTTATTTTTAAAGGAACATGTGCCAAAACGACCTCTTGCTTTGGCTGTACTACAAAATATATATGTACGTATGTACACGTTTTAAGCTGATTTATGCTGAGAAATCATAAACCCTCTTAATTAAGATCGTGAACTAGAGGGTCAACTCGGCTTATATTGACCTTGCAGCTGTAGAGCTTTTAGTAACAATATGTCTATGATGTGATATAAACACGACCCCGAACATTGACACAGACATAGACATAAGCAGAGACATGGACATAGAATCAGCCCAAGAAATTGACTTAGACATGGATGTAGACATAGATGCCTATACAAGACATAAACATCGACATAGACATACATAGACATACATATGTGTAGACATAGACTTGTACATACATAGACCTTAGCATAAACAATGCCATGGCTATAGATATAGACTCAGGCATAGACATGGCAATATATATAGACATAGACATGAACAAGGCCATGACATTTACATATGCTAGAGATAATAAGGCCTTCCATTGTGTAGATTGGTATTCATAATTTTAAGCTGTCCATTTGTAAAAGCATATCGCCGAGGTTTCAGGTTTATATTTTAAATAATATGAACTATAAAGAACATGTAAAGGTTAGGTTAGAGTGGCTGTCAGAAAGCCAGACTCACTCAGAACATTCTGGTCAATTGTAATACAACGGAGATTCCGCTTAAGAGGAGTACCAACCATAGAACGAACCACAGCTCAATATAAAGCGGCTACCAATTTGAAATTCAACCCTAGTAACGTCCGAAAGTTCTCTAAACTCAAGAGCGCTCATAATGGCCATTGCCTTGCTTGCTGGCCCCAGGCAATGACAAAAAAATGTTCTACGTATTTCTCTTCATCAGGGTCATTTGAACTTATTAAGGTTGTCGAATTTTGATGGAAAATCACCTAAGACGAGACGACCAAAGACTATATGTGTAGATTTGTTTTCGTTAACTTTTATATTCCAATAGTTTAACCATGTCTGAAGTTTATCAATTAGCAATTATGCTGACGTACTCGTTGATAGGAATGCAACTTATGCCGACAATTTCGGCCATTTTGGATTTGCAGTTAATGGTTGACAGCTGCTTTGTTGCACGTGTTTTGGCTCGTCTTCGATTTTTACCTATTAAAAAAAATTGAACAAAGAACCTGTATCAAATTTTGTGTGAAAAAGTAAATTAAGTGAGCGGGTGCATTCCGAATGTTGAATGTGGCATACGGAGAAGCTACTTTGGACCGAAGCAACGATTATCGGTGGTACAAAATGTTCTCAGAAAGCCGAGAAGGTGTGAACGGCGAAGAGCGAGCGTGCCGGTCGCCCGAGCACTTCAACAACAGACGAAAAAATTTATAAACTGAAGAAAATGGTATTGGACAATCGTCGAATCACCGCTAGAGAAGTTAATGAGGACCTAGACATATCGATTGGATGGTGAAATTCGATTTTTATCAATGATTTGGGCATGAGACGGGTCGCCGCGAAATTCGTAACAAAATTTGCTCAATTTCTTGCTCACACATCGTTGCTTGTATGCGACTTTTTGGCCAAAAACAACACACTAATGATGCCGCAGCCACCGTATTCCCCAGATCTGGCCCCCTGTGACTTTTTCTTGTTCCTGAAACTGAAGAGTCTCATGAAAGGCCGACGAAAAAAAAAATTATTTTTAAACTTTAATCTCAAAAACATCTCAAAATATTAAAATTAATTTGTTTTGCGCATTGTGAACAATTCCATCAAAACAACTCAAAAAAACATAAAAACAAAAAAATTTAAATTTCTGTTTTCTTGGAAATCCCAAAAAAAAAAAACTTTGGAATTTTTTTTACAATATACCCCACTGTGCGATTTTCAATGTTGATATGTCGTAGTAATCCTTGATTTCTTGTCTGCAATCGGTTATTTACAAAACTCAAAAATGTTTTCTAGATCAAAAGTTACAGATTTTAGCTGCGCAAACCCCAAAAAGTAACCACTGTGCGACGCTACTCTACGGTTGACGAGATAAAGACGGCAGCGAAGGAGGAGCTGAACAAGATTAAAAAAAATTGATTTTTTGAAGTGCTTTGAATATTGGAAAAAACGTGGGCATAAGTGCACTATATCTGAGGGGGATTACTTTGAAGGGGACAAAATAGATATTCATGAATAAATAAATAATTTTTGAGTAAACACAAAATTCGCGATACTTTTTGAGCACAACTCGTAAATAGCAAAATTTTAAAGTACCAAAAAAATCACACTGATTTTTAGAACAGGTCCCATAAGAGACAGAAAATCCGAAATATTTGTTAATTTTTTTCAATTGAATAAATTATGTGTGGACCAAACACAAAGAACTCTGATGAGGAAGGTGTAGTGGCCTTCGAAAACAGCCGGTTGTTCCGTTCTACTGCGTGTTTGTCAGAATATTTACAATTAATAATTATCACATGTAATTTGACTTAAGAAGTCATACGAACCTTAGCCTGATCAAATCATAAATATAGAAGCAAATGAAGGTCGAGCAATATTAATTAATATTAACTTTTTTTCTTTTCTAAAAAGAAAAGCGTGCAAAATATTTTACGATCACATTCATTTGATATTGCAATTTTTTTTTTCTTATGCGGTAAATTTAGCCATAAAACGAGTATTCAAAATATTACTAAACGTTGCCATGAAAGTTAGACAAAAAAAAATTAAAACAAAAGCAACATTATGTGCTATTAAATATTCATATAGAAAGAACTATATTTAGTAGTAATAATCGATTAAATGACAAAGACTCGAAAATTGTGCATATCTACAAATATCTGTACTTTGAGATGTTGTTGCAATTCCTACCAGCGTCGTTTTTGTCGCTTGTTCGTTGTTATTGCTGCCGCTAGCTGCACATGCTCAAGGAATGCAATAAGTTTGCTTAAGTATTCCCTGATAACGCGATTTTGCTTAACATATTTATTGTTTATGGCATAAACGGCAGCAAGATCGTATGAAATGCATTGAAATTTTGATTTTGTTAGTGGAAAAACGTGATTGAAAAAATAAAATTATATATAAGAGCTGCGAGTATGGTTTCGAGAATATATTGAGTTTAATAATATGAAGCCAATATGGAATGACATTTCGTAGTTAATGTAAACAATTTTAATTATAAAATCCTTTTCATGCAGACTATAATTAAGGTTGCAATACTGTTATTATTAGTTGACGCAAGGCAGGTGTTAGTAAATGAAAGCTTCAATATTATCTCATTATTACATCAACTATAAGATTGCTGCTCTTAAACTAAAACCTTTTATCAAATCCTGATAAATCACTTGTTGATTTTTTTGTTTGTTTTTTGTTAAAGCTCTTGATTTTATTAGTTTAAATTCTAAAAAAGGCATCATAAATAAATCTTCGCATATAAATCTCAGAGCAACTAAGGCTCCATCCTTAAATGTGTACTCGTATGTACTCGTATGTATTTAGTGTTTTGAATATTCTTTGAAATCTTATTTTTGCTTGAAATTACAAAGAATTTCAAAATGTGTTAAGATATGCAAACAACAATGTCAATATCGAAATAAATTCTCTTTTCTGACTGTTTTTTTTTCGGTTCAGTTGTTTGGTTTTTTTTTTATACACCAAAACTACATGAATATTCCAACAAACGACGAAACGAAAAAATACCTTAAAACAAAGTTTTGCAAATAATTTTAAGAATTGCAACAAACTAAATAAATCACTCAAAAACCTACCGAAAGCAAAAAGGATACAAAATGTTTCAAACAACAAGCCAAAACAGCTCATAAAAAAAAACAATTCCAAACTAAGAAAGGAAAAACAAAAAACCAAAAAAAAAACAGAACGAAGAGAGCTAAGAAAAAAGATCGTGCAATACTTGTCTTTTGTGTCAGTTGAAAGATACGAATATCTTTCACACAAAACCATCCATGGTCGCGTTGACAATAACGATCAATGGGTTGTTGTTGTTGTTCACTGTTGTTCAAGCCTAATGCTTTAAACACATTCACCACAGCAGGCTACCGACTACAAAATGTCAAGGATGGCATACACATGTTTATATAAGAGTGACTCTTTTGAAGACAGCAAGGCAACAGGGCGGCAGGTTGTTGTCTATGCTGATTTTGTAGTTAAAGTGCAATTAAACTAATTTCTATTTCTTTGGCTACAATGAGAAAATTCAGTGTTGCCAGTGTAATACAAAATGTTGAATGAATGATATCGTACAATTATTTCATATTATTTTACAGAAATAATATTGCATAAATTGATTCATTTCTATACTTTTACGTCATATAAGTACATTTTGAAAGAGTAATTTAATTTTTATAAATGCGAAATACATATTTGAAGGAGGCAGTATTGAACTGTGTATTTATACTTGGGCATTTGAAGTCGTGTGTTCGTGTAGCCTGCGGTGGTGAATGTGTTTAATGCATAACAAATAGACAGACATTCATGCAGACAGACAAACCGAGTTGTATATGCATACAAGCAGCATATAATAAGCAGCGATTTTTATGTTAAACGTCATCAACTCGAAACTATCACACACACTTTTTAAAATGCTCAAGAAGGCAAGCAAGTTGTATTGGTTACGAAAAACTGTGTTGATATATGACAATGAACAATAAAAATGGTACTATTGTTTTCGAATTTCATTTGTTTTTATTTTTTATTATGAAAAGATGTCCTTTTCGTACTTCAGTGTGTGTGTGTGTGTTTGTGTGTGCGAGTAACAATTCCTTGAGACATGTTGCATCAGTTGCTATTTGATGTTGTACATTCAATGTTATTTAAACGAGACAAATAGTATCAGTTCATTGTAAGCGACTCCAAAACGACCGTGATGACATGAATATTTAAAAATCACAATTGTTTGATTTTTTTCCTCTTTGACTTTATAAATATTTCACCTAAAGAAATATAAACATACATACATACATACATATCTCTGACAATCTTGAAGCCATTGATTTATGTTTTTGCAAAATTTAAATGATTTCATATTTAGTTTTATTTATTATCAACATCATATCGATCAGATATGATAGTATTTTCTTGGTTCCTAAAAAGATATTTGTATTAAAAGGGCTTAAAATTAGTAAGATAATTCTAAATAATTCTAAATCATTCTGCCAAAAAAAAGACTACAATGCAAAGATCTGATAGAAGAAGATAAAAAGTACGTGATGTATGAAATTACATTATAATGGGCGTGCCTCCGCCCATTTTTTAAATGCGAAAATGTGTGTTTTTAAGGGTTCAGGGTGCATGTTAAGTCTTTTGAAAATCGGTAAAGTATAACCACTTAAAATAAAATATTAAATTTTACTGGGCGTGACTACGCCTTTTTTAATGGAGAATTGTGTCTCTTTCTAAAGCTCAAGGTGTGTGGTGAGTTTTGTAAAAATCGGTTAATTAGAAGCGCGTGAAATATTATAATACATTTATGAAATATAATTTTGAGAATTACCACCGCCGCCACTACCCAGCGGCATCCCAGCAAACATTCTAGTTTGATTTGTATTTAACTTAAACGTTTTTGTAGCTATGCTATTTATTGTGCGATACAGGAGTCAGGACGTGATTTTCGCAACAAAAATAATCGACACTATCACAGTTATAAATTTATTTTTGTTTCTTTGTACTTAAAACCAGAGTACGAAACTAAACGAAACAAAATGTTTAATTTTGGTTTGTTTCGTTCTCTGAAGTGAGTGAAGCAATAACAAAACAAAAACAATGACAACGATTGCTCAATTTGTTTTTAAATTGGCGATATTCGATGTTTGATGCAAATTTTCGTGCGTTAGTGCAAATGCAAAATATTGCAGCTTTTCTTTAAAATCCAACACCAAAATACACACACAATCCAAAGAAAAGCTACGATATTTTGCATTTGGACTAACGCACGAAAATTTCTATCAAACATCAAATACCGCCATTGTTTTTAAATGAGCACAAACCAGAGAACACAGCCGATCGACATTAATTTAACCATACGCCTCTAGAAAGGAAAGTAATGGGAAATTAATGAAAACGTTTTGAAACATTTGAGGCGAATTTGATATCATCATATAATATAATTTTATTGCATTGTTATTTAACACATTAGGATTGTTTTGTATAAGATATGACATTTTAATGCCGTCCGTAGAGAAAGAGAGGCTACATCGACTGGCTATTTGTTTTAATTTGAAATTCTACGAGTACATGCATGGATGACACGCAAAATCGTGAAGCGTTCCACATTTTTAATATATCATAAAGAAAAATTAAAGGTAAATTAATTCTTAAAATCATAAACATTGGTTTATGATTTTAAGAATTAATTTACCTTTAATTTTTTTTTTATGATATATTAATGTTTATTCCATATATCATATAAGTTAATACATATTACCATAAAATCCGTGTAAAAAAAATATAAGCCCTTGTCATAATTTCTGCTGTTCAACGCTGTTTATTAAAATTACAAATTGTTCTTTAATTGTTCACAGTCGAAAAAGAAGTTTCGCAGCAATCAAATAAGTAGAATATCTTAAAAATAAATTCAAAAAAATTTTGGGCGTGTCCCAGCCCATTTTTTTGCAATGGGACCAATTGGAAGCTATACCCTCTCAGACAAAAAAAAAAACGATTTTTACAAACAAAAAAAGAATTTTTAACTGAGTTATGAAGTAACGCCAAAAACAAATAGAAGCGAATTGATAACCTCCTCTTTTTTTCAAGTGGACAAAAAATTCACAATGGCTCCGAACAAATAGTTTACTCACAACTGACAGACAAACCAGTGCACTATAGGAAATTTTCCCCCTTTTTTTGGCCAAAATTTGACCGATTTGAACGAGTTTTTGGATCTGACTTTTGGTGAACACTTAAAAGAGAGGGAGTGACCGAAAGGGTTTTCGTACACTCAAAAAAAAACATAAGTAAATTTAACTAAAAAATGAACAAATAATTAGTTCTAAGAAGGAGTTATAGGGGTTATAGGCTTCAGTATCCAAGATTTTTTTAGATCTTTGATAAATAATCCGGTTTTCTAAACTGCTTTTTGTCTAAAAAAAATTTTTCGAGTGTACACTTACCTTTCGAATATAACAGTAGAAATTAATTTTACCAATTTAATGAAGTAAAAAACAAAGTCATGTTTAAAAAGGAGTTCAATCAAAAATTTGATTTTCGAGTTCCAAACCGTGAACTAAATGTAATATAATCAAATTTCTGGAACTTTTACGCCATTTTATATTCATATTTGAACAAAATAATTGTGAATGCTCTTTTAAATACTGTTTAAAGTTTTCGGAACAATCACTCTGAGAAATGTATGACAAGAAATGGGCGTAAATAGCGGCTCTTTTGTCAATTTCGTATTGTTTCTCTAAGCATATATTGAATAATCATGAATTTGGTACGCAGTAGTCACCTGAAAAAATTTTTTTTAAATCGCAGAAAATTTGCAGATGAAATATATTAAATTTGGAAGATAATTGACTGTTCTAGAGAACTATTATGATATTATGTCTAACATGTGTTATCATTTTTTTGTAATTCTATATAAAATTCTAATTCATAATTCCATTAGATAATTTTAAGGTCACTTTAATTTTTCCAATTTAATCGATTTTATAGATGAGTTTACCGACATTTTGCATTATTTCCCAATTTTTAATTTTTCAAAAATATAAATTATTCAGGTATGTGATGAAAAACTATTTAGACACAAAACTAATTTGAAAACGATAAAAGATGTGATGTGCTAACTATAGTCGTTTTGTCAATAATTTCAAATATTGTTTTTAATGGTTCTTGCAATCATTTTTGATCAATTTCTTATCCGTCCTATATTGTTTATATTTTATCTTCTAGTGTGCTATTTAAAAGTCATTAGCACAGGATTGGCTTAAAAATTATACATAAAATCGATCCGAATTCATGACACCTTTCCAAAACGATCGGTTTGAAATCGTTTTGAAAACGATCGTTTTCCATCACATACCTGATTGTTACGAAAACTTTTATTACAAGATGTCACAAAATTCACTGCACTTAAAGTTTTTATGATAACTGGTTTAGAAATCGTAATCAAAACAACTCTTAAAGTAACAGAAATTGAATTTTTTTTTTAAATTTAAAAAGCTATGTCTACTTTGTTATATTTTTTATTATATTAAAGCAAAAAAAAATAAACTTTGCAAAAATTAAAATTTTTACTTTTGGCCAAAAAATGGGTGAAATTTTCTATAGCGCAGTGGACTGTGCGGTTTAATGCCTGTTTACTATTTTCTTTATAATAACAAAAAGTTTTTATTTTATGAAAACACAACAACAACAAAGATATAATTAATATTTATTTTTTTTGGAAAATTGGTGAAGTATTGAGATCTACTTATAGCAGCCCAAATATTTAAAACATGCTTCGTATGCTAATGCCATGTTTCCACTACTAATTAAATCACATGCTTCGCTTTCTCAATCATGTTTATGAATCTTGCCGTTTACACTGCGCATTCGTGATTCGTTTTGGCAATTTTTATGTATATTCACACATACTCGTACATGCGTTTGTGACTACTTCCTATTTCCAAACCTAAACAAATGGCTTGGTGGAAGGGAAGGGATACAAAAACTGGAGAAACCTTGGACTACTTATATTGAGTTAAAAGGAGATTATGTTGAAAAATAAATTTTTGTTTTGAAAAAAAAACTGTGTTTTATTTAAAAAGTCATGGACTCATTGATCCGCCCTTTTATGACGAGCATGATCTTCCTTCAAAAAAGAAAACGATCATAGTTTCCAATAAATGCTTTTTACTATACATAGTTCTGCTAATAATAATAATCTGTATTTTAGTCTTTCTAGATGATCAACTCAGCACACTCTTTATTGAACGATTCCCTTGGAACTGTTCAAATTACACCAGTGATTGACACACAGAAATTAGATACACTCTTTTCTTTTTTAATTAAACGCTGCCAGCGAAATTTTTAAACGTTTAAGCTAGAGATATAAAAAAATTAATAAGAAAAATGCCCACTTCTACTAAAAAATATATTATTTATATATTTTTTTTTCTGCTGGCTACTGCGCTCATAAATAATCATAATGTTGCTGTTAAGTAAGTAAGGGGGTGGGCAATTGAAATGTTTTTGTGGTTTTTTTTTGCTTCAACTTGTGTCATTATTGCTGCTGCTGTTAATATTGTTTGCAATAAGAAAAATGCAACAGCAACTGGTAGAAAATTCATATTGAACATTATCAACAGAAGCAGTAACACCAATCGAACAGCAGCTACTTTAAATGAACAATTTTATTTTTATCCGTTAAACAAATCTTACACCAGAAATGAATGTTTCTGCTCTTTTACTTTTTTGTTTTGTATTGTATGCGTGTGTGTGTATGTGTGTGTTTATTATTGTTAATGTTGTAGTTGCAGTTGTTGCTTTCGTTATTTTGTTTATTTGAAATTTAACAAAAATTAAAGGAAAAGAGTTTAATTTTTTTTATAAGTTTTTGTTTTTATTTCTTCACAAAAATTGCAATTTCTTTGGCAGCATGTACAAGAGCAGGGCGCATAAATTGTGTATGTTTATAAGATGCTCAATAACAGTGGGCTGGAGGGAGAAATATGTAGGAGTGCGATTTTATAAAAAAAATCGACGTTTTAAAAAAATAAAATTGGATTACATTTCACCACAAACAAGTAAAAATTTTAATTTCACTGCTAACGATGGCCATTAATTTAAATAAATTTACATTGTAGTAACGTTTTACAATAAACACTCGAACTTTCCAAGAATTTCGCATTTTTAGGTTCAATAAAATTTTTGGTGTTAGCACATTTATTAATTCTTTTTTAAGGTCAATAAACTAAACCTATTCTAAAATAACTTTAATCAATGATTTTCGTCCAATTGACAGATATTTATATTAATAAATCTTACGCCCTTTTGGAGACACTGTATTTTTTCAGGAGACAAAATAAGCAGAAAAAAAATTTATAATACAAAGATGTTGAGATGTTGGTTTATTTAGTGCGGCAAACAGTCAGATAGACAGACAGACAGTCAGTTCAATACTTTAAGCTCGTACACTAGTTGAATGGCAATATTTAAGAAAACATTATTACAGAATCGTGACCATAGTTCCATGAAACTGATATGAACAGCAAATTGAGGCACCGGCGCTGTATTCCCAAATACACTTCATTTGCAACAACAGCAACAACAACAACAACAAATGAGAAAAGCGCAAGGAACTTTTCCAACTGCAAAACAAAATTATTTTATTTTCTTGTTGTTTTTAGATTTTGCTTTAGATTTAATATTAAATGTGTGATTATTGTTCTTCAATTTGGCAAAATAAAAAATATAAAGCGGTGGAGTATTGCACTCCTCTGGCAGGCAGCAACTTGCTCTAATATTGTGATGGTGTATCCAACAAATTTAATTAGTTGCAACTTAACAATCTTGAAAGCAACAAAACTGCATTCAAAGTGTTTCTTTCTATACGTTTTATTTAGTAAGAGTTGAGCTTTTATTGCTTTAATTCTAGCTTAAAAAAAAACTTTTTATGATTTGATCGAATTTAACTGTTTAACACAAATAATTAACTAAATAAAATATATATTTCATTAAATTATACTGCAAATATTATTTGAAAGTTTCTATGGGTGTTCGTAATAAGATTTTGTTGGCGACATGCACAAAATTAATAAGATTTTCTTCTTTTGATACTATTAAACAGTGGAGTATATGATCAAATAAAAGGAAAATTTTGCATTCGTTCTAATTTCTTCTTTGCAGAGAGCAAAACAAAAAGGAAAACAGTGAAATCGTTAGATCCTCTTAGGGTTAACAAATCAATATTTTTGGTTTAAAATGTGCTTAACATAGCGTCTATACCTGACATTTACTAAAAATTTTTTACGAATTTGTAACAATTGTTACTGGAAAGTGTTCAATAACCCGAAAAGTTTGCAAGGAGAGAGCGTCAAAAGAGACCAAAAAATTGAGAGACCAAAAAATTCTTACAAATTATTACTAATAAAATTTTTACTTGCAAGAATTATCCAAGCAGCTGTTCAGTGTTTTGTTTTCAAATAAATTATTTGAAAAAGAAAAACTCAAAAATGTGAATATTTTATGAAAATAAATACTTTACAAAGTAAATTTGCAAAGTATTGCTGCACAAATATGGGCGGGGTAACTAGACCATATGCCCAAGATGGTATTAACAGTATTTAAAAAAGTTCTTGTGGCTGACTATACACGACCTATGCCTTCACATGTTAAAAAAATTCCACAAAAGAACCGCAAGAGTATACGGTTATCGGTAGCAAATCAGTCAACCAGTGCGAGCGAGACGAAAAACTCTCGAAGGCCAAACAACACACAAAAGCCTGACTGCACTTAAGAAATAATTACGATGATGCGGGAGGTGTTCTTCAACCCAGAGCTGCTTAACGACTGTTTATGAAAAATATATTTTCATATTTATTATTTTTCACATAAATAAAATTTTATTGTCAAGGAATTTGGTTTGTTTATCATACCTGACCAGAGATGGAAAATGGGTTTTTTGCATTTGTAAATAGAACAGAATAATATAAGTGAAATTTATTTGCTGTTGGTTAAGCGATGTCTATATGCATTTCATTGTTGCTTTAACAAATCGTCAGTAGACTTCAACCACACATTTTGAACAGTCAAAAACCTCTTATCTTATGCACAGACTTTCATAAACTATTTGAGAATTCACAAATATTAATATTTTTGAAAATCACAAAAGAATAATAAGCATAGTAGGCTTAGTAACTCATACAAAACCCAGCAAATAATTTTTATTCGATATGACGATTTGTTAAAGCAACAATGAAATGCATATAGACATCGCTTAACCACCAGCAAATAAATTTCACTTATAGTATAATTATGACAATATGTCGAATAATAAATCTCTAGAACAGAATAATTTTTATTTATTTATTTATTTATTAAATGTTACAAATACAATTACAAATTATGTTGTAACTTAATTTAAACGAGAATAGTAACAAAGACCAAAGTCTGTGGTGGGAATGGAACCCACAACCTCCACACTGATAGGCTAGCACACTACATCCAAGCCTACCAAGGCACCCAGAACAGAATAAAAAAGTAAATAACACACACATTAAACTGCGTAAAGTATTTTAAATTAAACGTCGATTTTTAAAAATTTTGTAATTTTAAATATTATTAAATAAGTTTAAAGATTTGGCTTGTTTTTATGGTTAAGCAATTGTCTATATGCATTTCGTTCCCGCTTTTGGAACTCATCATTAGACTTCAACCAAAAAAACATTTGAATTTAGTTGACAAACTTCGTATGTTTATAGTAAGACTCTTAATACTATGCATGTTTTGTAAAGATTTTTGTTTGAGGATTTCAAACTTGTTATGTTTGTATACTGTGATTCTCAATATAGTATTAAGAGTCTTACTATAAACATACGAAGTTTGTCAACTAAATTAAAAATTTTTTTTGGGTTGAAGTCTACTGATTTGTGGAACTCATCAGTGACGAAATGCATATAGACAATTGCTTAACCATAACAAAACTCCCCCCTAGAGCTTTATATATGAATTTTTTTATATAACTTGATCAACTTGCAAATCACTTGTTATAGCTATGCTATTTATGTTTCGACACAAGAACTAGGACGTGATTTTCTTAGCAAAAATAATCGACACTATTACAGTTATAAATTTATTTTGTTTTGATTTCATTGTATTTAAAACGAGAGTAAGAAAATAAACGAAACAAATTGTTTGATTTTGTTTTGTGTTCTTTGAAGTTAGTGTAACAAAAACAATGAGAAGGAAAGCTCAATTTGTTCTTGTATTGTTTTTGCCCATGAGAACACAGCCAATCGGCTGTTAGCCGGCAAACAGCCGCCTCCAGCCACAAACAATACATTAATGTAATCGTACGCCGCTAGAAAAGAAAATAATGGGAAATAAATGGAAATGTTTTGAAATATTTGCAGCTAATTTGACACATTAAGTTTGTTTTATATAGCTAAGCAGCATAGCTACAACCGGGTGTCCTAAGACACCTTCCCTCTTCTTTTTTTATAATAATTTTCCTCTACAAGCAAGTGATTCAGTATTCGACTTAATAAGCCAAGTAACTTAGTTTTAGTGCCTAAAGTTTCTCTATACTATTTCTGTTAATTCGAATTGTGCTGCATTTTATTTTCTTCTTTTATTTTTTGCCAACTTTTTAATAAAGTTTATTACATATTTGTGTACGAGTATGTGTTTTTATGTTTGCTTTTATTCTTTTGAATTTTAGAAAATTTTCACATTTATTTAAGTGAAAATAGATCGAAGTTGTAAATTTTTATATTGAGACTTATTTTGGTATCCTTTTAAATATTTTCTTAAGAATTGAATTTGTTAAAATTCATTTGTTGCATTTTTTTTATAAGTTCTTCCAGCTTCCTAAGAAAACAATAAAAGTTTATTTAAATTTTATGCACATAAAATGCAGAGATGTACAGCGCAAGGCACGGCCTTTAATAATGTCATTCACATTATATGCAAAAGTGAAAAGAAAAGAACATGAGAACAGCACTCGTTAAAAACGAATTTTGGCTAAGAAAAGTTACTCCCCGATTCCACAAGCTGTCTCTGGAAAATACCAATAGCAATGAAAGAAGAGGTGATTGCAGGGTGCGGTTCGTCATGCAACCGTACTTATCATACCGAATTCTATGCGCTACCCAACTCTCTCAACCGGGGTTTTACGACAACAGTTGGCTTAATATTCACGCTTTTCGGGGAAAAAAAGGCGAACAGTTTGTTCACGTGAAATTTAGCTTTCTTCCATACAAATACCAAAGTTTCACGTAAACAAACTGTTTGCCTTTTATTTCCGATAAAAACAATTGACATGAGTAGTCTTGTCAAATTAAAAAAACTTGGTTAGAAATACGTCTACCATCAAGTTCTGAGAGCGCCACTAAGCGAAGTTTCTGCAACATATCTGGCATAACCGTTAAAAAAAAACTTAAACGACACATTTTTTGGACACCGTTTCCTTTTAAGAAATCGGTCGATTTGGGCCAAGAAGTTAAGTTCGAAAATTAAAATCTTTTCTGACGGTTACAGCACGATATGGCGACAATGAAGCAAAACAAAAAAATATGGTTGATTTTAATTTAATTACAGTTTGAGCTTTAGTTTTTTATTTTAGATATGTAAAAAGGTAGAGAAAGATTAAGGGCGGTTAACAAAAAAAGCCAAAAAGAAACCTTAACAATTTTAACTATAAGAGTTTAATTTGGAAGGCAAACGTTTGCCATGCCAGCAAACAAATTTCTTTTTATTACATTTTCCTTTACGTATTTGGTATCGAAGCAACCAATTGCTATAGATTTCTGCTTGTTTTGTATTCCAAATGTACTTTACGACATTTTCCAAATGAAACTTAGCTAGCTAGCAGCCATAGTAAGATAAACAACAACAACAACAACAACAATAGCAATAGCAAGACATTCAAACGATCATTCTAAGCACGCGTTCGCATAAAATATCAAAGTTTGTAATAAACCGAGAGTTTGTCCTCATACACAAGCAACACTCAAACTAAAAAGACAACAAACAATGGCTTTTCCTTTAGCACTCTGATGGAATATCACAGAATCATTGTTAAGAAAACAGTGGAAATTTTATATTGAAACGTACGAAATGATTGTGTGGCGCTGCACAACGATTTGCTCCAGAAGTCGAACTAACAACAAAACTTAACAGCAAAAAACAAATATAAATACAAACATAGAACAAAAAAATTAAAAAAAAAAAAACAACTACATTCTCAAAAAGGTAAATTAAAATAGAAAAGCAATACGCGAGCTAGCGAACACAAAGTGAAAAACATGTTACAAATATGGCGCGGAAAAATGGTAAAAGGCAGGCACAAATAAACCAACAAACCAGTAGAAAAATAAGGAGTTTAAACAACTATTACGGCAAGTAGAGTAGACTAAGAAAGATTATTGTCAACGTAACAACATGTACAATTTGATAATGTTTAAGCAGCAAACTCAAAAAAAAAAAACTTAAAGAAAAGATGGCTCGATTGCTTGGTTGGCTAAAGGAGAAGCTTCAATATACATATGTACATACTCGTATAAAGTAAATGTCACAGACGACAACACATGTTTGCCAATATGTAGCAACAAAAAGAATTTAGTGTGCCCACTATTGCCAAAATAGCCATGAAATTTTTCTACCAAAAAAATCTGCAAGAACCAACGTTCTTGGCCAACAATAATTCCTGTCATCGTCATCAGAGCGGCAGCTTGCACATACATGCCTTCTCGCAGCTCTCACTCTATCCAATTGAGTCAGCTCTATGCCTTCCTAAATGGCACAGCAGCAAAAAAAAAAAAAAAAAAAATTTAACTAAACTAAACACAGTAGTTATTTAACTGCTTTAAGGTTTTCCTATGAATTTTTATTAAATGCCCATCGATATTTATTTGTTGCTATTCATTTTATTTGTTTTGTTGTTGCTGTAATACAAAAAACAAAACAAATTCTTATTAACGTTGTTGGTGTTGTTGCAGCAATTGCAATTGCTGCCGCTGCCGTTTGCCATGGCTCTCATAAAAGCAAAAAGATAATGGAAAAAAAACATATCTACAAATAGAAATTGGAGGTCAGCTGGGGTTCTATAATATTTCTTCAGCAATTCGCTATTGTTACAAATGCTAATTTTGGTTCTCGGTTATTTTGCATTTAAATTTTGCAAAACAATGCAAGAAGTTTTACAGAAAGCAAAGCAAATCAAATCAAACCACAAAACAACAGGGACGTAGTGGTGATAATTAAACGTAAAGATTTTTCTCTTAAAATATATATACTGCCTAGCAACATTTAACTTTTTGGAGAATCTCCAGGCTCTATAGCAAAAAAAAAAAAAAAAAAAAAAAAAAAAAAAAAAAAAAAAATGCCTGATTGTGAGTGTTAATCTGCTGCATCATATTAAAATGTTACACCAGACATTTTCTAAATTAAATTTTACTAAAAGTCTTCTAAATTCTTAAAAATTTGAAATTAAATTTCAACGCCACATATTTCAGAACTTCTCATTCGTTTGAGGGTTAAGCTAGTATGAGTACTCAGCATGTGGTTACAAGAGATGTTCGACAGTTTTATGTGAAAACATATGTATCTCTTTCTTGCCTTGCAAAAATGGGCACCAAAAAGTACATTTAAAAGGGAATATTAGAGGTTTAACTACTACACCATAATACTGGATATAAAATGTTACTAATGGGTGATTTTTAAGAGCTTTGGGATTTGATTAAAAAAAAATACATATAACATTTTGAGAAATGTTTGAAATCTTTATTTGAGTTGGTAGAACTATCTACGAGTATATAATTCAGTGTTTAGAGATGATTTCATGTAAATGTTGACTGGGGCTACGCCTGAAATGGTTCATAAACTGGGTCCAATTTCGGCATACTCTCTTCAATATATCGGCCGGTATACGTATAACGAATAAATTCTTCAAGATTGTCTTCAGGCCCCAAACGTGAAATAAACTGTTCACCGAACTTGCCTCTCAAATGGGCCATTATTTCGCTTGATGTGTGACATGTGGCCAAAAAAAAGTAACAGAGGCCTAATTGCTGCGATTGGCGCTGAGTCGATTATTCACGGTGATCAACAACACTGCCGGACACAATTGCGATTTTTTCTTCTCTCCACACTCTACGTATGCGTGTTGGTGGTTTAATGTTCAATAGTGTAATTTTGGTGCAAAATTTAGTCACAAGATTCCGAATAACTCGCCCAGAAGATCGCCCAAATTGACCATAAAATGGCAGATGTACACTATGCACTTTCTTAACCGAGCATGAATTTTGATAATAATATTTAATAATCTGCAAGCGTTGTTTATTTGTAAGTCGATTCATGGTACAAAATTATAAACCAAACTGAACATGTTTAACAGTAACATGATACACGAAAGCAGCTGAGTTGCCAAAAAACATGTTGCCAAAAAGAAAGTTGCCAAAAATCACCCTTTCTAAGAAAAAAAACAAAGTAGTGTATTTAGAAAGTGTCCTTGGGAAAGGACACCCGAGTTCGGGAAAATTATGGGTTTTAAGAATAAAAAAAAAATATATATTTTTTTAAACCCATGAAAATTACAGTTTCGAAATAAAAACTTGAGTTTTAAAACAGAAAAATTTCCGGCCATATCTGGGTTAAATTGAAGAGATTTTAATTGATCTTAGCAGAAAAGAGAAAAACTGATGTCGACAAAATAGGCTGACTTCCACACGAGCATATCATTTGCCCAGTGCACTTTTGCCTCTCTTGTGTCCAGTATTTCAGCCTGCAATGTGCTTGCACCACGTGCTTTACGACCAGATCATTTGAGAAAAGTCCAGACCCAACATGGCGGATCATTTTTGATCCATCGGAGTAGGCTCTTATGCCATGAGCTAAATACCCTTTCGTTATTTTTGTATTGCTTTCTGGATGGGAAAAGGACTCTAAAAATTCTATCAAAGTCCATTTTGGGTACCTTAACAACGAAGGCTTTCCTTAGTACTGAAGGCAGCTGACTCAAGTCATATAGCCTTATCATAAAATTGCTGTGGATCAAAATGCGGATTTTCTACCGAGCATTAAATTCGCACAGTACACTAAATGCCTCTCTTATGGTCAGTATTTGAGTGCGCAATACAATTGCACCATCGGGAAGACTGTACGAGAGCTGTATGTTCAAATTACTTGATGATAAGTTGTTTCGATCTATCGGAGAACTTATCAGAATCAAATCAGTTTATCAGTATTGGAATACGACTGACTTATATAGCAATAGATAACCACAAATTCATCTACACTTCATATCCAATAAACACTATTTAATTCAATTGTAATCAGATTTGATAAAGTGGTTGCGATATGACGGGGAGTTATTGAATCACTATAGTTGGAGGGTGACTGCAAGAAAACTCCATACCCAACTCCGCAGATCATTTTTGGGCCGCCAATTTTTTTTATTGCTTTCTGGATGAAAGGAGGACTTTGAAAGCTCCATCAAATTTCATTTAGGGTGCGATATAATCTTTTTTTTTCCTTCTTCGCACGTTCTTGCAGCACTGCTATTGACTGTTGCCACTAAAGTGTAAGTCTATAGAACTAATACTTACTATAACATTCAGGAATTCCGAAGGACTCTTACGCAAACCGCACCGTAGTTCCGATACGAGAAGATCTTTGAAGGTACGTATTTCTTACTTGCAAGGATCCACTATACTATTGAATATATGTCGTCAGTATTGCGCGTCGTATAACTGCTGTATACATCCACTTTAAAATCTTAGGGCTTAAGCCCCATTTGCCAGCAAAGCTCCTACTACAGCTATAGTAAGCAGCCGTGGACTTCTTGACTCTTTAATGCACATTTTGTTTCCATGAGAGCAAACATACCGATATTTTGCGCTAATGATATCGCTTATCATGCTAACCGAATTGCCACATCAGACATGTGAACTACGACTTTTATATCCTTGTTTTCCAACTCAACCAGAATTATATTAACAACGAAAGGCCAGAGTAGTGAAGAAATTATCTCAACCTGTGGTGTTCAACTTCTCTCAGTTTCCTAAGTTGCAGTGACCTCTCTAGTCTCTAGCTTCTTTTATATTCCTCCAATCCACAATTTTGTTTTGATAAACTGACAACATTGTTAGGTTCGATTAAGATAAATTGGGTTGGCATGATGCTGAGAATAGAAAGTAAGTTTTCAGCTGACTTGGGACCAAATAACAGGTTCCTTTGTGTTAAATGAGAGTGCGAAAGGGATAGTGCGAGTACAGATGCTGAAGTTACAGATACATGAAGAGAAAATAAGCTTAATTAATTTTGTTCGGTCTTACAAGTCTGCTATTGTGCGTTTTGCTCAATATTTTTGGCATTGTTGCAGCGCCTCTGGTGTTAAGTAGGCGTATTACTTTATGTTATGTTGCCATTTTAATAGTTATTTCACTTCGTCGATGATTAATTTTTACAAATATCGACGAAAGAGGGTGCTGCAAAAACACTAACGCTTATCAGAAAAGTCTATGCTGTTGATATGACTGGGTGGTCTGGCCAGGGTTTCAACCTGGCCTCTCGAACAGCGTCATTGGTTTTGTAGTCGACGCACTAACTACTTCAGTCAAAAGCTCCTCCCGGCTACGATCTATATCTAGGAAGGCAGGTAGAGTGTATAAGGTGTAGTTTCTACATGAAAAGCACTCAGTGTTTTAAGTAATTTCTTTTACAAATTTTCCACAAAAGTTGTCTTGTGGAAACTGCTTTTTGTTTTTCATTATGGATTTTTGCATCATATTTGACATACGACAAGCACTGGCAATTTTCTAAAAGCCCCCAATTTGCATTATGAGCACAATGAACTAGAGTTTTATTTTTCTACATTTTAAGGCATTCATTCCGAGTTCGATTAATATCTACACACAAAAGGCAGTAAGTATTAGTTGAGAATTGCTGCTTGGTATCAATAAAATCAAAATATATTCTATCCTCTGTTTCCGGTTCAATGCAATTCGTTACTATTTAAACAATTTCACATGTGCATGCAAGAAATCTTAATAAATAATATTAACCATGATATTTTAAAATTTTTAAACGTTGTACTATCTACAATTAATCTTGTTGCGTGTACACCTTCTGGTTTTAATATTATCGCTGCATTTATGAATTGTAGATGAGGTACGACCCTGTTATGGTCTGTAATTTATTAAAACACATTTATTTAGTACTTTCTTTTTTTTTTGGTTTGCCTATGCAGCTAAACATGTGAATAAGCAATAATGGATCCTCTAAAAGCATTGAATTTCAAATTGCTTAAGCATTTGATGTTTTGCTTTGACCAATGGACTAGGCAGAGTCACAGTCAATGTCTACCTGGGCGAAAGTAACAAAAGTATTAGAGCAGCATATGAATCAAACTGATGCTCAGCAATAATAATAACCAAATAGCCAAACCATTATCATTACATGAAATACTATAGCCATCACTGCAGAGTACCACCAGCAGCAGTATCAGCGTCATCAAAGGCGATTGCAGAAGTAGCAATAGCTACAAAGAACCTCAATAAAAAGTTAACATCATCTCATCTTCAGCGATCGCCACAAATTCACCCAATGTTCTCAAATAAAATATAAAAAGCTTTAAAGAAATCTGTGAATGTTCTTGGCATACCGATCAACAACAACATGGCAACATCAACAAAATGCTTGAACATGCTTGGCATGCAAGCGTAAATAAAACAGCAACAGGAACAACAACAACAACAACAGCTAAATAACATAAACCTTAAGGTTATATATTCGAACCATATCAGCAACAAGCACAACGAACAACGTACAGCAAGCAACAATGTCTTATGGTGGCAACTGTCTCAACTGATGTTGCACTATTATTTCGTTTCGTTCAAACCGAAAATGGCCCATAGGAACGTAATCAATAAGCAGTAACATCAACAGCAACGCCAGCAACAGCAACTATCACTGGCAGCAGCTGATACAAGTCAAGCAAAACAAAAACGGCGAAAAAAAACTATAGTTTTTGTATCAAAACCAGCCATAACATTCGTTACAATTGACCGTTCATCTTCCACCACAAGAAGCTGGTAAAGCAGAAAAGAAAAGCAAAGCTGATTCTTCGTATTTTTGTTTGTTTGTATATTGCTGCTGCTGCTGCCGCCTGTTATTGTTAATAGTATTATTGTTGTTGTTGCTATTGCAGTCCACCACTCACTTTAAGCAAAACATCACGTAAATATTTAGTTTTCAATACACTGAAAATTAAAATTACTGTTGTAATTCGAAAACGGAGTTTCTTAAGTCTCAAATGCGGAAGAAGCCATGACTATAATATGTGAGGATTTTATAATTAACAAAACGTTCAAGGAATATTCATGCTGCAAAAGGAATTTCCGATAATATAAACCAGGTTAGCAACGGGGGAAGCTGATGGCTGTAGTAGTTTGTGTTCGAAAGTCCGAGTTCAAACCCTAATCATACCCAATCATATCAACATCATCGAATTTTTCTGACATAAGTTAGTGTCTTTGCAAGTGTTTATCTCACCATCATCCTCTTTCGTCAATATTTGTAGCAATTAATCATCGGCAAACCAAAATAAGTAATAAAATGGTTACAGAGCTTAAAGTAATACGCCTACTTAACACCAGAGGCGCTGCAACGATGTTATAAAAATGAACAAAAGCGCATAGAGAATAGTTGTCAAAATGGCAAATGACTTAAGCTTCTCTTCTCTCTATATATCTGTCACTTACTTTCAGGTAACACAAACGTCCCCCAGATGCAGATGCAGTTAAAAAGATATTCCACCACATTCAATAACAACAGCAGCACCGGCAGCAGCAACAATAACAGCAGCCCAGATAGAAAATTCACTCAAATCACCATATCGAACATGAACGTAAGGAATCACAAACGTACAGGAACATAAAGGAATATTTAACAACAAAAATTCATACAAAATAAAGGCAAGAAGCATTTATGTATATTCCCATAGGTTACATTTGAGATGGTTTGGACGTTTGGTTGGTTTAGTTGGTCGGCTGGATGGCTGTTTGGCCGACTGATTTGGTTATGGCTGGATTATTTGAACATTCATGTTTTTTTCTTTAATTTTTTTATATATTTATTTTAAATTTGTTGGTTTGGCCGATTGGGTTGGTGAAACGAGCTTTTTGCGTCGGCTTGTCAATTTATGCACTGAAAGGAAAGCTTTGGGAAAAGTATACTAAAATAATGTTTTTATAAGTCTTAAAAGTAGCTAGAAGTAGAACGCTGTAATGCCATCACAACGCACGGAAATATCAGCTGAACCCTTTACCACAAGCGAGGTAATAACCGCAATCGCAAAACTAAAGACAAACATACAAACAAATCGGCTGGAACAGAGATTTTTTAGGACCAAATCTTCGTGAATGACTGGCGTCTGCCTTCATGGAAACCTACCTGTTCTTGTCTTAACGTATCGCAGAGGGGAGAAAGCTTTAGGATCATAATTGTTAAATTGATTTTTTGTATGGTGGTTTTTATGCCCTGCCATTTTTTACGGTCTCCTTTCTTCTGTGTAGCTATTTCAAGGCCTTCGGTCCGACGGTTTGGGATTTGTTTATTAATCGATACATTACAAGTCATCATTGATAAACCACTTTTTTTTTTTTTTTTTTTTTTAAAGAGAAGTAATGAATGCCTACTACTATTACTAGGTGTTACCTTCTTTAGGCAAGGGATAGTGATAGTGAACACAGGTGGTGAAGGAAGAGATAGAGGAAAGCTTCATTCTTTTACAACTCTGCTTTTTGCACGTTTTTTAATAATGCACTGTTGCAGCGCCTCTGGTGTTAAATGAGGCATATTAAATTTTTGAAGCAGTGATTAGTAGTCATTTTATTGGTTATTTTACTTCGCCGATGATTCTGCTACACAACGAAGGAGGGCGCTCTGATGTTACATTAGGATTAGTATCTGCTGAAGCCGGTATAGTTCAGTGCCTAATGACTATGCCTTCATCACTTGAACTTTCCTACAGCAACTGATACAAAGGGACACTAATGCATAACAGGAAAATGCGTGGTGTTGTTATTTGATGACTGTCTGATACCGGGCTCGAACCCAGGACCTTCATTTTCGTAGTCAACGTGCTAACTACTTCAGCCAACGCTAGTCATTCACGAAGGATTGGTCCTAAAAAATCTATGTTCCAGCCGATTTGTTTGTCTTTAGTTTTGCGATTGCGCTTATTACCTCGCTTTTGGTAGAGAGTTCAGCTGATATTTCCGTGTGTTGTGATAGCATTACAGCGTTCTTATTATCTAGCTACTCTAAAGACTTATAAAAACATTATTTTAGTATACTTTTCCCAAAGCTTTCCTTTCAGTGCATAAATTGACAAGCCGACGCAAAAAGCTCGTTTCACCAACCCAATCGGCCAAACCAACAAATTTAAAATAAATATATAAAAAAATTAAACAAAAAAACATGAATGTTCAAATAATCCAGCCATAACCAAATCAGTCGGCCAAACAGCCATCCAGCCGACCAACTAAACCAACCAAACGTCCAAACCATCTCAAATGTAACCTATGGGAATATAAATGCTTCTTGCCTTTATTTTGTATGAATTTTTGTTGTTAAATATTCCTTTATGTTCCTGTACGTTTGTGATTCCTTACGTTCATGTTCGATATGGTGATTTGAGTGAATTTTCTATCTGGGCTGCTGTTATTGTTGCTGCTGACGGTGCTGCTGTTGTTATTGAATGTGGTGGAATATCTTTTTAACTGCATCTGCATCTGGGGGATAATGATCCATTGTTTTGCATCTGAACTTGTTCTAAATGTCAGTGTTTCAACCATTTTTGGTTGTGTCGTGGATGGGTGATTCATTGGCTGGTCAAATATAAAAAAGAAAATGCCAATGCGTTGTTGTGTAGAGTTTCTGCTGTTTTTATTATTGCTATTATTATTATTACTCGTATTATTATTTTTATTGTATGAAACAAATATTGTTGTAGTTTTTGTTATTGTCTCGTGCATAATAACAACAAAAACAACAACAACAGAATTATATAAAAACATACTTTTCGTTAAATAAACAAAATTTATTCATAAAAAAGAAACGAAAATAATAATAACAGGCCAACATTATTTTCAAGACATTCCATAATCCAAATAATTTTTGATTGCCCCATCGTGTACTCGTATGTCGCCAATTTTCAGGAAGCATAAGCATCTTTTAATGTATGGATTTTCATGACTTGTCAATAATATGAATTCTGATTTGTCTTTGTCGTTTTGGTTTTTGTCTTTCTTACTTATGAATTGAAATTGATTGAATTTGAAGCTAATTTCCAAATATAGAAATATAAAGTAAAAAAAAAAAAGTTCGTGATATGTATAAATTTGTTACAACATGAGTAGCAAAGCAAAGTATTATTTAGCCTCGTGGAGACCTTTTTATCTGTAAAAGCAAACGATAGCCTGGGAATCTAAATGGATTTTGGCAGTTGACGAAACGATGTCAAACAGATTTTTTCTTAATAAGAAGCATTTTTTGTTGTCTATAGGCATTTTGTTTCACAAAAAAAAAGTTAGAAAAGCTAAAAGCTCCGTATGTTTATAGAAAAACACTCAAAATCTAATTGAGAATTACTTACACAAGACCAATACGCTAAAAAGCTTCAAACAAACACATTTCAAAAATAAACATCTTTAAAGTTTTTTATGGGAATTGTTATAATCCAAGTTTACCATTTGTTAACGCACTAATAATCCCAAAATATTATTTTACTTATTAACTAAAATATTTTTTTATAAAATTACATTGAAATTGATTATTGAGGGGTTTAGCTGTACCCTATGCGCATTTACTCAAAAATGTCTGAGAACAAATAGAGTTAATAGGTTAAACTTTCATTGAAATAAATGAGAACCTAAACAAATATCAAAGTTGAAACAAGAAGTCAATAATCAACATGTTTTTTTATTTTCTTACTTTACTACATTGGCTGATTTTTTTCAGCTCGAATTGTAGTTGAAACTGAATTCGAGAGAGCTCTTATTCTCTCCTACAAGTTTAAGACTTTCACACCTTTTACACACACAAAGTTTACTTTCAAAAGTATTTTCCATTTATTGTGGTTGGTGTACATATTCCTTCGACATATTTCTTCGAATCTAAGACCAAAAATTTCGTAGTCAAACTCGAAATACGCTAACCGCGCTAAGGCCACTTAAATTTGTAGGAGAGAAGAGAAATGAGAGTGGGAGCTCTTTTCCTTTTTCTCTATCCAACTCAAGTGCCCTTGGGGCTGAGTGGTAGCCATGCTAGCTTGTCAGTCTAGATATCGTGGGTTCGATTCCCGCCATAAGCCATAAGGGCGTGTTTTTTCAGACAACCTAATCGCTTTGCGAGTTATGATTTTTATAAAAAAAAATATATGAACTCTGCGTGGGTAAATGTCGTCTAGATGTAGTCTTTCATATGCAGTTCAGTTACATCACGGCAGAAGGGGGCTTTTTGATGCCATTTTTGAAAGCAAGTTTAAAGAAACTAGTTGAGCTAAGAACAAAGAATATTTTGAAATAGTCTTTAAGAATTAGTGAAATTGATATTTCATTGAAATAAAATTTGGAAAATATTGCATCGCCCCTCTGCCTGCCAATCGTTTCTATACATTTTCCATCAACTCATTATCGTATTTTTTAATAATTCTTTCATAATTTTATCTGCTTGTGTATGACGAAAACCAGGCAACAAACATCACACACAACCCAACAACAGGCCACCAACCACTTAAACTCAACTTTAGCTATCTATTCCTTTTTTGTTATTGCTTTAATGAGTCTACAACATATTTCAGTCAATTAGTACTGTCATAATTCATTTTTCTTAGTTCTTCTCTTTTCATTTTGTTTCCTCTTCCATTCAATTTATTGTTTTCCCTGTATTAACTGCACAGTGTGTTGTATTTAAAAATTGATCTTCATATATTTGGAGACCATTTCGTTACACTTAATATTGCTTTGTGCTTGTTGCCTTTGCTTGCTTTCCATCTTTTGTTGTTCAAATACATTTTTTTTTTACATAATTTATGACTTCACATATGACGAGTTCCAGAAAATAATTTTCTTTTCATATTTTTTCTTAAAGATGCTCTTTTTCCTTTTTACAGGGAGGGGGTATTTTTATTTTAGTTCTATTGAAAATTCATTACTAATGAAATACATATTTCATTTCAATTGTATTTTATACATTCAAAATTATATTTTAAAATGTTTTGATTTCGATTATGTTGCTTTAAGTTGAAGTGAATTGTGTTTTGGTCATAAGAGTTGTCTTCAAATTCTGAATTAAATCATAACTTGGTTTTCGTTCATCACATTTTTCACTCATAGTTTTCGTTTAATTTTAAGAGAGAACTTTTTTAAGTGTCTTTAAATCCAAAGGCTATTTCAATCAAATTGAACTCAGACGCTTTGAAATATATTTTCGGTTTGTTTATTTCGACAACAAAAGTAGCTTTCCACCATTTTTCGGTTTCTTAATTTGCTTAGAATTGACTTGAAGATTAAAGGGTCACAAGGCTTTAAGCTGGTAATACTGCTTGATATATCATGTCATCAATTTGACAGCATACACTTGTCTTTGGTTTGGTTTGCCATTTCATCGTGAATAGACTGACATCTGAGAAACACCTGCAAACTGAAAAGGTTCATCGTTCATTTTACAGTTGGTATAATCGTCTTTAGATGTTATTATTTAGAACAGCCATGTATCGTTTGGGCATATATTTTGCTATAAAAAACAACACACAATCTAAGTGCTGCAGTGCAGTGTGTATCGCAAAGCTTTTGCTGCTGTAGTGCTTTGTGCCAAGCGAGGCCGTAAAGAAGCTGCGTTTCAATAAGAAGGAGCAATATAACACACAGTGTTTCACAATTAATTTATAGAAAACAACAACAATTTGGCTTATTGGACCCACTGTCATACGGCATCCATTGCTACGCAAAGTAATCAAGAATTGAATTTTCTCGCACTACGTCCATATGACAAAAAAATCATACCAGTAAAGCCCAATGCATGGCATCAACATAATTTATTTGTTGTTTTTTTAATGAGATTCTATACCTCTAAAACAAACACACCTTGTAGGAAATTAAAATCTATTATGTTCTTGTCTTATAGAGGTTTACAGTGTTGATTTCCAGCTTAGCAACCATTTTTTTACATGATTTATTTATCTCCTTGGCTATTGTCTTATCTTTTCTTTTGTTATTTTTTCTCTTTCCTTCTCATTACATATTATATTATCTCATCCCAGTTACTCGCGTCTGATCTGATTTCATCGACATTCGCTTTGTTGTCTTCTGTTTCCAAATATTTTCTTCTATGCTATTCTTTCATTTGTTCTTCTCATATCTTTTTGTATTTTCTTTTAATCCCCTGAATTCACTTCTTTTCTCTTCTCATCTCATCATTTCGTCATCATCACATTATCATCTAATCACACCATATCATTATCATCTTATCAAAATCTCATCATCTTGTCATCATCCCATTATCATGTAATTATCTCATCATCATATTATCAGCATCTCATCATCACCCCATCATAATCTCACCATCAACTCACAATCATTTGGTCATCATCTTATTATCACCTCATCATCATCTTGTCATCATCATCTCGTCATCATTTCATCATCATCATGTCATCGTCATCTCATCATAATCTTATTATAATCTCATCATTATCTCATCACCTCATCATAATTTTAATCATCTTCTTCTAATCTCATCATTATCTCACCATCAATTCACCATGATTATCATCTCATCATCATCTTGTCATCATCACCTTGTCATCATATCATCATCATCTTGTCATCATCTCATCTTCATAAATCTTGACATTATCTCGTCATCATCTTTCTTATAATCATCTCATCATCATGTCAGCGTCTTCTCATCATAATCTTATCATAATATCATTATTATCTCATCATCATCTTAATCATCTTCTCATAATCTCATCATCATCTCACCATCATTATCATCTCATCATCATCTTATCATCATCACCTTATCATCATCTCATCATCATCTTGTCATCATCTCATCATCATAAATCTTGTCATTATATCGCCATCATCTTATCATCATCTCATCATCATGTTATCGTCATCTCATCATAATCTTATCATAATCTCATCATTATCTCATCACCTCATCATCATCTTAATCATCTTCTCATAATCTCATCATCATCTCACCATCAACTCACCATCATATTATTATCATCCCGTCGTCACATCACCATCATCTTATCATCATCTCATTATTATCTTATTATTATCTTATCATCATCTTGTCATCATCATGTTATCATCATCTTAGCATCATCTAATCATCATCTGGTCATCATCTAATAATAATCTCATCGTCATATCATCAGAAGCTCACAATCTTAATCATCTTATCATCATCTTTCCATCATCTCATCACCATTTCATCATCATCTCACCATAATCGCATCATAATCTCATGATCATATTATTATCTCATCTCATTTAATGACGATCCTCAGGGCCACGGAGTTGGCGGTCAGAAATGGAATGGAAGACGAGATCGGTAACTTCTACGTCGAAAGCCAGGCGGCGTTAAAGGCTTTAACGGGACACAATTTCAAATCGAAACTAAATACTAACTGTGGGACAGTCCTCAACTGGCTTATGGACAAATACAGAAACATACTATGTTAGGTTCCTGATTACTGCAATGTTGAGGGAAATTATATAGGGCGTTGAACATGGCCAACCGTTCATGTAGAGTAGAGAGGATTGTATATTCTCGAGGTTTACGTGGCCAAAACTTGACTTAGGAAGATCCAAATTGCTAGTGCATATGAATAGAAAGTTGCTAGAAGTCTTGATGGGCGCTTTGACTGGTTCCTGCTCGTTCAAAGCTAGGGCTAGCATTTGGGAAACTGTCAGCCCATGTGATGTACGAGGATAAAGGGGAGCCATAAAAAAATCGAGAATATTTTCTGTCATTGTACGAAGTTACAAAGTGATAGACTTAAGTGTCTGAGCAGATATAAGAGTATTAGCGATATCGCGAGGTGCATTAGGGGCTACATCATGGTAATTTAGGAGATTAATAGTAGGTACAATGGCGTCAAATTTTGCGTAAGGGTACAAATAGAAGGGAACCACAATGGAGGCGATTTGGGTATCCGAGTGGAGGTGTGCTATAATATTACCATTCCTTATCTAACTAAATTTAAATTATGCCTTTAAGCGTAAAATTGAGAATTTAAGCCTATTTTTAATTTTTTAGGCGTCACTGCCGGTATCGGAACAGACGACATGTTGCAAGTATGAAAGACTTAGGCAGCTCTCAAGCAAAAATTCGTTGTGTGGACTTTCAGCTTAACTAATATTGCTTAGCCTTAAACAAGATACGCGTTTATGTTCCCGTCGTTCCTGTAAGGAGCCTAGAGCCGTAACAAATTTCTTCCATTCGGATCTTTATATCACAATACTTTTGATTTCGCGTCAGCTTTTTTGCATTTTACTTGCATCTCCACCATGTGTGAGATGGTACCAAAGAACTGGAGCTTATCCAGTTGCTTTAGGGAACATTTTTAAGCTATTGAGAGTCTATTCCTATTCCTTAAAATTTAAAAAATAACATGATCCAATCAACAGCAGTCAGTAGTTTGCGAAGAGTAGACAAACGAAAATTTTTGGGTATTCTATTGATGTGACGTCATCAAAAAAAAAAATTTGAAGAATAAGAGGGAATATTGTCAAAGTCTGTACACTTACTGCACAACCCTCCTACATTTCTTCTATATTGTATTGTGCAACTCATTGAGTATTTTATTCAATCATCTGTTCAATGCCTTAAATCTCTCACAATCTTAATTGTTTGATTTGGTTTTTCTAGCTGGAAGCACACTCACATACACAAATAAATATATGTACTTATGTATTTGTATTTATATTAGAAAAGGAAATGCCATGTGAGCCATAAGCAATGGTAAAAATGGATTTTTGACAGATTTATGACTATCGAGCCGTCTTAATTTTTTGAATTATTGCCATCCAAATAGACGAGCCCGTTAAGAGCTGAAGAGCTGCTGTTTTTGTTGTTATTGCTGCTATTATTATTGCCTTTACTTGTATGTAGTATTTATTTGTTGTTGGTTATCTTGTATATTTCATCTACTTAAGAGCTGCTTTAGCTGCCGATAGCAAAGAAAACATAAACTAAAACTCTGCAGGAAATGCTTTTTTTCTTCATACATATTTATTTTCCTTGAAAAACGAGGGCGGGCAGCTTCTCTTTAGTGCGTTTGTCAGTCTGTCCCTGCGTATGTTTTTCTTCATCGTTTCTTGAGAAGTGTTTCTCTGCGGCAACATTACATACTTTGGGTGGTAAGAAGATATGGAAAAAAAATTCACTCCATTTTCATTATAATCGTAGTTAACACAAGTCTTATTTGCTTTGGCTGTTAAAATGTTAGGATCTTTTCAAGACAAGTAGAGAAGCAAAATTTAACTTTATTATTCACACACATCCACTTCTTGCAAACACAGCAATGGAATCCTGGTGTACACACAGCTTACTAAGCTGGCTACCTATCTCAACTTAAATACGCATATGTTGCTCTAATAATAAACTTCTTTAAAATGGATTGCATGTATGTACATATATCGTCAACCCATTATTGGTTTGACCCACCGACCATTAAAAAAATACTATCAGTTAGGTAAAAGGTATAAATATTTCGAATATCTCCTTTCTGAATCCAAAACATGTTTCGCGAAATTAATTCTGGTTTCTGAGATATTTAGCATTCATTTTTGCTCAATTTCAACTATTTTAATGTTTAATAAGTATTGTTTTGCTGTACATGCCACAATTTGGCGTTTGCGTCAAATTCTTCATACAAAACATGTCAAGTAAAGTTAATTTTTTAGCACAACGGGACCTCTAAGGAGCACAACGGGACCTCTAAGGACCCAAGTGGGCTGGTTTACTATAAATCGGCAGCCTGTTATAAAAGTTAATTTTTGTTTTGCTTCATTTCTATAAGAAATTAATTTACAAAAAAGAAGGTGCCTTAAGAAAAATTCTACGGCGACTGTTAAGGAAAAACATCATCACTTAGACGCAGCGGCCGATTAAATGTTTTAATATAAACTTATTAAACACGAAAATAAAATAAAATCAAATAAAACTTAATTATGCATGTTTGAGTATAACAGAAAACATTTAATACATGAAATACCGAAGTATATTTATTTGACATGAAGTCTTTATTTATTTAATTTGAAAATTTTGCTTGTTTTTATGGTTAAGCGATTGTCTATATGCATTTCGTTCCCGCTTTTTGGAACTCGTCAGTAGACTTCAACCCAAAACATTTTTGATTTTAGCTAACAAAAAGGTGGTGGAAAATAAAATAGATGCACAATCGAATAAAGATGCTTGTTTTGTAAAGATTTTTGTTTGAGGCTTTCAAACTTATTATGTTTGTATATTGTGATTCTCAATATAGTATTAAGAGTCTTACTATAAACATACGAAGTTTGTTAGCTAAAATCAAAATTGTTTTGGGTTGAAGTCTACTGACGAGTTCCAAAAAGCGGGAACGAAATGCATATAGACAATCGCTTAACCATAAAAACTAGCAAAATTTTCAAAAGAAAACATTTAATTTCATTCTTTACATTAAATACACTTCAAATACTGGTTTTTCTTGTAAAAGTGGGTAAGCGGATCGATAGTTAAATATATTACGGCGGCGGCTTCTTGGTGGGCGTTAAACAATCGACTTATTTCTCTAGACATTAAGAAAAATAAACAAAACAACCAAATTCTCAATTCTCGGCAGTAAACTATACGTATGGAGCACATAAAGCTACTTTTTGAAAATAAATTAAGAAAAGTGCTGTATGCGGCACAAAACGTATTTTTATTTTTACAATAAAGTAATAGTAACCTCTAACTTTACTCATGAAAGTTCACTAAAATTTACACATTTCTTCCAAACATATTTCGGAGCAATAAAGAAAATACAAAAGAATTCTGTCGGGTATACTCGTACTTTGAGAAAACTTCATGTAAACCTTCTTTGTCGTTTTTCTTTATTCCGACTATTTGGCATATGCTCCAAACCAATAATCGTCTGACCATATGTACATTTGTACAATTGTTCGTTGTAAACTTAATGTGACTAATGAATAAATATAATGTATACATGCACATCTATAAATATTCATAAATAAAATAAAGTTGGAATGTCAAACAAATGCTTGTATTTGAATTAATTAATATACTGATTGATGAAAATTGTCTAATATACACGGTAAAAATTAAGCTTCATCATAATACGAAGAACACCCCAAATAATCAGCGCATCGGTTTCAAAGTTGATGCTTATGTTTACAATGTTTCGCAACTTTGTATCTGTACGCGACACAAATATCGCTAGGATATAGTTTCTTATACAAATCGATTTAAAGACTACATACATCTGCAGCAACTAAAGTTTTCTTCGGTGTAAAAACTTCATGTTATTACAAGGCATTATTATTTGTTATTCTTATTATTTATGCATTATTTAAAAAGATATACATTCTTAATTATGTGCAAGCTAATTAAAAATTTATAAAATATTTATTAAATAAAAAAAAATATTTAAGTTTAAAATTTGTTAACGCACTATTAATCCCAAATTATTATTTTACTTATTAAGTAAAATATTTTTTTAATAAAAATATATTGAAATTGATTATTGAGGGGTTTAGCTGGATCCTATGCGCATTTCACTGTTACTAATGCAGCTCATCAGGGAACATTTACCCAAAAATTTCTTAGAACAACTAGAGTTTCATTTAAGCAAATAATCAACATGTTTTTTATTTTCTTACTTTATTTTTGCATATTATATACATACATTGATTGAGGGGTTTATTTGTGCTTTATATAAATTTATACTCCAGTATACCTTATTCTAGTTGTCAACATCGACGTCAAGTCAATGCAATAACAAAATTTTAGTATTTTCGAGAACAATTATATGCTTTTGAAAGTCTCTTTCTGTCTGTGAATAGCAGTTAGTGGTTTTCGACAACGGCCATTAGACATTCCCTAATTTTTTGGTATTGTATTGGGGTGACGTCGATGTTGACAACTGGAGTAAGGCTGAATATTTACCCAAATTGCAGTTTGCGCTCATATTTCAAGTGAGTTTCGTAGCCTCGAGCAGGGTTTTTATAATACGCCAAGTCAATAACTCAACGTCCGTGTTTTACATTAAGCCAACTGTGGACATCGTCTCGACATGTCTAAATAAATGCACTTCCAATACATAATTCATAAAGATAATCAATGAAAAAAAAAATTCATTCTAATATCAAATAAACAATTGAATTAATTAAAAGCATTTTATGGAATTAATTAAATATGCATTTCTTTCTATGATGAAAAATTATTTTTTTTTTGCAGAATTGCGTAGAAAAAATATTGTCGTGCCATTGACAAGTTAATGTATGTATATGTACATATTTCTTATTTATATGTATTAGAAAAATTTAATGATCAAACATAATTGCGGCATAATCACATTTTCCATACAAATTGACACAAAAAAAAATAACCCCAGAAAGCAGTTGAGAGAATGAATCTATTTTATTTTGACATCGTTTTTTCTTATACTCCCACATATAAATATATATTCTCTCAACAGTGCTACCATACTTTTAATAAATTTCATAAATTTTCTAAACAAAACTGCAAAGAAAAATAAGCACAAAGGAAAATAAAACATAAATTAGAGAGCATTTGATGTTACTGCAGTAGATTTCATTATGGGCTTTGTTAATTTGACAGCGATTTTTTCTGAAGTTGCGGTCATATTCTGTTTGATAATTAATGAATATAAAATGTAAATGTCTGCCCTGAACTTCCGAGTGCTTTCTTCTTTACACGCACATTTCGTATGAAAACCCTAAATTCATGCGTAACTAACAAAAAAAAATGCACAGTGGAGCTTCGTTGTAATGAACTCAGTGGGGTCTGGCAATTTTTTATTTTTTTTTTTGGTTATAGGCGTTGTTAGAATTTTGTCCAGTATTCGAATTTGACATAAACTGTGAATTTTCTTATAATGTTTTTTTTTGTTCTTATTATTCTATTTTTCAGTAACGTGTAGCTGTGAAATATCTTTATGGGTGCCAAAAGCGTTATTCTGTTCCATTACGTACTCCTATTCACCTAGATGGTTTTTTAAAAGAAAGGTTGCACTTGTTTAACTTACTTTGTGAACGCATGGAACCTGAAGAAGATGAGTCGTATGTAAATTGGTAGAACGATTTTTGGGAAGTCAATCGCTATGGAATCGAGCGATTGTTTTCATTTATGGACACATAAATAAGTAGGACTAACGAGACAGAAGCATCAGAGGTCCCTTCTTCGGCTTAAGGCGAATACCGGGGCTGTGACGTCGGCAAGATGAATTAATGTATGTAATTTCTTTAAAGTTAAAATGGAAGATGCCGTTTGCAGTGAATTCAGAGCTTTATGTGAATCATTTAGACGACTAAAATTTAAAATTTCCTATCATTGGCAAAGATCAATTCACCAGCAGCACGAAGAAACGTCATATATATCCAAAAGAACTTAAGCAAAAGTTATGGCCGTAATTTCTATAAACAGATAATATAACTAAGGTTTTTACCCACCAGTTTGCCTTATGAAATTTAATTTGCACGATAAATATCTGTACACTTATTGTGGACTTTTTCCTGCGGCATTATCTCAAATGTAACGCTTAGAAGAATAAGATGACAGCGAAGACGTAGTCTGCCTGCCTACCTGTCAAAAGAAATTTTACCATCCGATTAATCCCTGCTTGCCAAGCCGTTTTGAGAAAATGCACTGTCCGATTATAGCTGCCAATAACTTGCAACTTTACATTTGGACAGTATTATTTTTCTAAAAAATAAGTTCAAATATTTCATATATAAATAAGTAATATATAATATTTTGATAAAGGGCCTGTTCATTTTTTTTATAGGTGCAGTATATATAATTTTGAGAAACACTGTAATGTAACTATATAAATTTTATAACAGATTTTTTTTTTATTTTTGCTGTAAATCTGTCTGCAATTCGCTTGTCTACCTATTCTTTGTATGAGTATGAATATAAAAAGTCTCAAAGAATAATTTATATTACAGTGAACTCTCGATAAAATGCCACTCTCTAATTTAATTTTTTTTTCGATAATTTGTGTTTTAGCAGGACTTCATAAATACATTAAATAGGTTTTAAAAAAAATCTATGTAGATTGTTCCATTTAGAAAATCGACGAAAAGACATATTGTTCATTGCCTTCTTTGCACACCCACTTACTCATATGAAGTTTTTCTTTCTCTTCAGCAGTTTCAATTTACAGAAAGTCTACTGTATTGCTAATATGTAAGATATTTAATTTTTTGTGACAAAGCACTGCTGACGTTTTAAATAAATAAAAGAAAATTATGTATAGAAAAAATTAATTTAAACACACAATGATTTAATTACAACAAAATAAATACTTTGTTTTTTTTTTAAACGGACAATGAATAGAAAATATGCAACTAATAATTTTTTATGTATAAAAACTGCAACCAAGAAACGTAAGTAAAATATTCTTAGAAGCTAAGAATAAAAGATAATAAATTGTTAGCGTATATTATATTTGAGAGGTTTAATCGATTAGTCGTTGTTGGATTAATCGCATAATAAGAACGAATTATGAAAATAGACCATTTCAATTTACGAATAATTTAAACAATTTATTTCAATCAATCGAATAATCCGGAGGGTCTATCCTGAATGTTATATACGAGTATGTACATACAAATTTGAAAGTATATTCTTTCGTTTCGAAATACAGAGCAGACCCCTGTAACCTCAAGTTTGAGGTCAACTTTTTTTTTCAATAAAATAAATATTTTGTTTTTGATTTCAACTGATTAAATTCCTTAAAACTTAATTGCATTATTATCTGTGTTTATTTGCATCACACATGCTTTTGTATATATTGTTAGGTTTTTACCTTTTAAAATCATTATTTTAGTAGGTTCGAATATTTGCAATCAAATAAAAAAGACCGAAGTGCACAATTATTATCACATTAGAACACTTCATTGCTCAACACTGATATTAAGAGCTTTTAAGCATACAATGTTAAATTCACTCACTGCTCTAACACCACGATGTTAACTTTTGCTGCTCTTTACGCAAGACGGCGCTCTTAGCTGATATATCGCCGTCCTACACTCAACATAAGAATTCCAAAGAATGTAAGCAACATCCAGAGAGTCACACAATATTAGTTTATTCACTGCTCGAATACCACGATGTTAACTTTATACAAGGCCGTAATCTTAGCTGATGCCTCGGCCCTCTTTTTTTAAAGAGAAGTAATACTCAGGCAATGCATGCCTACTACTATTACTAGGAGTTAATTTCTTTAAGAAAGGGATAGTGATAAAGAAGACAGGTGCTGAAGGGAGATAAAGAGGAAATATTCATTATTTTACAACTCTGCTTTTCTTGCACGCTTTTAATAATGCAGCGTTGCAGCGCCTCTGGTGTTAAATTAGGTAAATTTAATTTTTTTTGAAGCTGTGCTTAGTAGCCATTTTATGGGTTATTCTACTTCGCCGATGACTTTTGGCTACACAATACGTTAGCATTAGTATCCGCTGAAGCCGATGTAGTTCAGTGACCAGTGTCTATGCCTTCATCACTTGAACTTTCCCTCAACAATTGAAACAAATGGATAGTAATGCACATCAGAAAAATGCCTACTATTGTTATTTAATGACTGCCGGAGACCGGGCTCAAGCCTAGGACCTTCGGTTTTGTAGTCAACGTGATAACTACTTCACAGATTCTGGAAGAATGTTAGCAACATCCAGAGTCACAGCACATTCAACAGCCTCTCAGTAATATTACCTTTTGATTATGTCATTAGTTTGAGCAGCAAGTCATTTTGTTGTTTTGTGTGTATGTACATTGACAATAGCATTTGCGTGGGAGCATTATAGTTGTTGTTGTATGTGTCTGACATTTGCATCTGCAGTGGCTTATAAGTTTGTTTTGTTGTATATTTCCCAAAAAGCAGATGGTATAACAACCAAAACTCGCCAATATCCTATATTTCGTTTGTGCAATTTACAAATAAGTGTCATGCGTATATCTTCAGTCAACAAGCTGATTCCACGGCCAACGTTAAGCTTCGCAAAATTCTTGAAAGATCTGAGAAGCTGTGAGCATCGTCTCCTGATGGACGCCCATTCTAACTTCCACTCTTCTACTCAACAATTTACCATCTTTTGGGGTTTAAACTTACTAGGAATTTTTCTTCAGGACAATGCGCTAAAAAGCATATTGTGATTCAGTCTACCAAAGGCTTCCTCGAAGCCTATGATCGAGAGCAGTAGGCTAATGAGGTTGAAATCCAGCAGGCAGGACTCAAAGCTCTAAGTCGTCCTAAGCCAACATTTAGCACTTTATAACTTTTACATCTTTTGTCATATGAATACCATAACACTCAAAGTATTTTTACTTATTTGAAAGCTGCTCAGCATCATTGAAGCAAATCCCAACTTAATGTTTGTATTATGCGTAGGTACTCTAGCATATGAAATTTCATAAAAATTTTTGGTTATTAAGTTAACAGCTCGTCGCAGATATTTTTGCATTTTAAGCCCATCAGCAACTGCTCGAGTAGAATTATGTTTAGAAATTAGATTGACCATTTTCACAGAAAATGGTACTAATTTCGAGACGCAAACAAAAAATTTGCTTTTGACTCTTTCTCAATTCTTGAGGTCTTTGCACTCACTCTCCAAGTATTTATTCTTCTCAACGTGAAAATATTAAAAGGGAAACATTTTAATTTGATCGTTATTTAATTAACGCAAAATTCTTGAACTTATTAGAATCTGTAAGGCTGTATTAAGCTCGGCGCTTATATTTGAAAATTATTACAACCAATTACATGTTGTGAAATAATTCGCAATAGTTACTTCATCCTAGGCACATTGAAAACTGTGGAGATCTTGAAGAACTAAATGTTGAAGATCCTATAGATAACAACGACTGTGTGGCAGTTGTTACAGCAGACTGAATTGCTCCTGTAAGCATTTTATTAACTGAAGTTAGCTGCTCCTCTGTATGTATATATATGTTTTATTTTTCAATTTTTATTTATTTCTATTCTAATAAATACAAGTATACTGAGTGCTTTTATTATTCATATAACAGGATGTGGCAGCTCAGTTCAACCTTGGTTGAAAAATTAAAAAAATTGGCGTCAAACTACATACTCGTATAAAAAAAATTTTGTCCGGACAAAAATTTTGTTCGGAAACAATGGTTGAGTCCAGCTTTAGAATACAGCAAATAACTACGGTTATGTCGGGAAGTTACAGAGATAATATGCTCTCCAAAAATATTTTCCTCAATATTTCCTACCAAGTTGCTGAGCATACCCTACTACACCTTAGATATAAAGAAAACATACAGCCTGTTCTACGATGTCGACAAAAAAAAAAACGTTCGATCGGTTATTCATATTGAAAATAACCAAAACTTTTTATTTTATTGTTGTACAATACAATACAAGTTGTTGATTAAACGTTTTCTGTCGACATCGTGAGCTAAACCGATTGCTTAGGATACCAATCCAGTTCCTCCACATTTCCTCCAAAAAAAAATCTCTTGTTATCTTTTAAAATTGACACACGCGTATTTTTGTTTTTGCTTTTCTCCACCAGAATCCAAGGTAAGAACCCCATAATATTTTTCGTGCTGTGCTGTGTAATAAAGTTCTTAATCAACAATTTAGAAAAGGCTTGTAATTCATCCTCTCAAAGCCTGAGAAAGCATGAGACGAATTCTAAATTATTCGAATAATTTAATAACTCAATTAATCGAGGAATAATAAAATTCCAAAATTGATTTATTTTTTATGCGAACAAAACCAAAATGCGAATAATTAAATACTCCATTAGATATGAAATAATTTTTATTTCATTGCCTACAGAATTACAAAAGAAACTAATATGCAACAACTATAAGTTCAAAAGTATTTATGAAATATTTATTAAATGAAATATGAACAGCTTATTTTATGACAACAATAGGGACAAGCATTAACAGTTGTATCTTAGTGATTGACTGGAAGAGTCGAAAACATCGTTAAGCTCAAAAGGACATAAGACCAAAATAAATTATAAGAGCATCATATTGTTCAAATTGGAAACATAAAAATATACAAAAATAAATCCTTAAAAACTAAGATTTCAGGACTTAAATTCCGTCGTTAGATTCCAAAGCATAATCAATTAATTTAATTAAAATTGACTTCACCAACAGAATTATAAAAGTGTGAAAGTTGTAATAAAAAAGAAGTGTATATAATAAAATAAAATAACCTGCAAGTGAGTTTTGTCTTTACAACTTTAGTTAATTGCGACACAATCGTCCGTATTCTAGATGCGCATAATTCATAGAAAAGTTATCAAAACGGCATGAAAATGAATTAAAAAAAATAAAAACAAAATTCACTTTATTCAAGCTTATAAGTCTAAAATTATTTATAAATTGTTGTAGCATTATATTGAACATTTTTTAGTAAATATGAAATTTTAAGTATCAAGGATATATGGATATGCAAGCATTAGTGTGCGCTACCATGGATTGCTTTAAAAATTCTAGAAAAGCTCAACCATAAAATTCTAACATATTTTATATATATTTCAACCATTCCGACTATAACCACACCAAATATCAGATTTTAAAGATTAAGGATGTATGGGAAATGCGTTTGAACTAGAGAGCTCACTTTTCACATTCTATAAATATTTACCAGATTTTCTAATGTTTTGACTCAAATGTTAGCAAATCAAAAATTTTTCAAATGAAGGATATAAACAAAGCAGTCGTGTCTTTGCAGTGAATAAAGTTATAAATGCTAGCAACCTAAACTATCATATTCTATAAATAGTAAAAAAAGTTTTGGAAGACTTCTGCAGAAAACTTTAATGAATACAAAATTTTTGAAATAAAGGATATATGGGAGGCAGGTTTGAACTTATAGTGATTAAAAAAAATTATTACTCAGGAGCTCATTTAAGACACTCTACAAATAGTAGTTACACATTTTTGTTGCATCCTGACTAAAATTTTATTAAATAAAAAACTTTTAAAATAAAGGATATAAGGGAAACAGGCGTGTCCTTGCAAAAAATAAAGCTATAATTGCTACTGCGCTCAACTATCATATTTTGCAAATCGTAACAAAGTTTTTGTATTTTGCTGCACGAAACTTTACTGAATATTAAATTTGTGAAATAAAGGATATATGGGAGGCAGGCTTGAACTTATAGTGATTAAAAAAAATTATTACTCAGGAGCTCATTTAAGACACTCTACAAATAGTAGTTACACATTTTTGTTGCATCCTAAATAAAATTTTAGTTAGTACAAAACTTTTAAATTAAATGAGAAGCAGGCGCGTCCTTGCAGTATAAGAAGTAGTTATTGCCAAAAAGCGCAAACTTTTTGTAGACTTCAGAATAAAACTTCTGATAATAATTAATTTTTGAAGTAAAGGATATATGGGAGGCATGTTTGAACCTGCAGTGATTAAAAAATCAATTGGTGAATAGCTCATTTATGACATTCTGCAAATAGTTAGAAGGTTTTGTTAACTTCTCCTGTTGGAGAATTTTTAGAAATTATTTATATAAAGGATGTATGAGCACCAAGAGTGTCCTTGCAGTGGCTGCAGTAGTTATTGCCAGAGAGCTCAACTATCATATTTTGTGAATAGTCACGATTTGTTCATTGACTGCTGAACACCACAAACCTTAGCCGATATTCACATTTTTAACTAATGAATAAATGGGGTGTGTGTGTTTCAGTGCATGGATTGGAAATCTAATCAAAATAGAGCTCAAGCATTAAGGTCGTCTGTAAATACATCATGATATGGGTCGATTATAAAATTCTGTAGGAGTTCATTCCGACAACAAAAGCAAATATCAAATTTTTAACGAAAAGGATACAAGGGAAGTAGGCGTGTCCTTACTGTAAGTAAAAATAATAATTTCTAGAGAGCTGAATTATAATATTTTACAAATAGTTAAAAGGCTGCGTTGTGTAATAACTAAAAATTTAGCATATATAAAATTTTAAAGGTCAAGGATATATGTAAAGGAGGCGTGTCCTGGTACCCTTTAAAAAAAATTAAATTACAAAATTTTACTATATAATTTTATATGCAGTAACAGACTTTAGTTAGATTTTCTTTATGAATGCTATTCTTGCAACAATTTTTTTAACACTATAACTTTTTCCGGTATTTCTATGATTTATTCATATTAATATGTCCTTTCCTTCTAAGTTACGTAGTCAAAAAGACTTATTGTACAACAAATAATGCAAAATTCGGTGGCTTCTAATTTTACGCTTCTTCATATAAATGGGAATTAAATTGATGTAAAACAACTTGAAAGAGATTTTTACTGAAATCAAAGTTCTCTCCTCCAATATTGGGGAACTCGGTTTTATTTTGGGAAATTTTGTAAAATAAAACTTTTTGGCTATAGTTTTAGTTTCATATAAATTTGTTTAGTACAAAACACTTGATTAAAATGTTTATAAATTAAAAAACTATTAAATAATTTTGTATAAAATTAATTTCTATATTTCATTAAAGATTTTGTTGTATTGAAAACATACCAAAATGCTGATCAAAGAATTTTTTGCAAATCGTGAATTGTTCATAACAGGCGCTACAGGTACAGAAGAATAACCATAATTTAATACAAGACAAGGTATTTAAATAAAAAATATATTTTAGGTTACTTGGGCAAGGCTTTGGTTGAAAAGCTTTTGCGCGATAGTCCAAAAATTAAAGTTATTTACATTCTGTTAAGAAGCAAGAAATCCCTCAGCCCAGAACAACGCTTAGAGCAGTTCAAAAAAGATAAAGTCTTTGAACGCATACATCAGCAGTGTCCTGAGGTACTCGATAAACTGCATGTCATCCAAGGCGACAGTGCTGAACTCGGTTTGGGCATAACGCCAAGTGATCTAAGCCTGTTGCAAAATGTCAGCATAGTCTTTCACATGGCAGCCAATGTCAGGTGAGTCTCTGAAAAAATTATAGTGAGTTCTTAACACAAATTATTTCTTGGTTTATGAAACAAATTCTTTTTATGGAAATCTGTTATTTAATAATCACAAATGTTTGTTCAATGCAAAAGCTCAGTCATGTGGTTTATTGTTTCAAATAAAAAAAGATTTTGTTTTTATGCTTGTGATCAGACAAATCTCATGCCTATCGTTGTTTTATTGTACTCGTATTTTTAAATGCCATGTATTGAAAAAATTATATTCATCACATTTGATACCATGAAATTGAACCAGGCATGGAAATTGCAGTTTCATGCAAAATATTTCATAATGTTTTTTAGCTTTAAGCAAGTTTGATTAAAATAATTTGAAAATTAAATTTAATGAATTAATTATATATTTTTCCTTAAGAAGAATTTGTTTTCTGGTATTACCTATTACACGTTATCTAACTGATAGAGTATTCCCAGACCTGGTCTCAATACAGCAATTTGATAATCATATAAAATACGTTTGCATTAATTAGAATACACTTTTGTATGAAAATTACCAGCAACAAAAATACAATGTTGTATAATGAGACTATTACACAACGCATACGACTTTAAGGCGACCTTGTGAATTGAACAATTGTTTACGAATTAAATATTTAACGACTCATATGTTGATTTGCAGATTCGATGAGGGTTTTCGCAATTCGATTTTGCTCAATACGCGCGGAACTTATGAGCTGGTGAAAATTGCTGCAAATCTTAAAAATTTGGTTGTTTTTATGCACTGCTCCACCGCGTATTGTAATGCTCTTGAGGAGCGCGTGGAAGAGAGAGTAATTACTTATAATTTTTATATTGACAATGGAAAGTAATTTGCTACATTTTGCTATTCCAGGTTTATGAGATGCCAGTGGAGTGGCGTAAGGCTATTAAAATTGCCGAAACATATGATGACGAAACTCTTAATTGTTTATTCAATAAGTAAATTTTACTAGTTACATTAAATATCGTGTAAAAAATTTGGTGTATTGTCTACTTTTAGATATACGGACTTTTATCCGAATGCGTATACGTTTAGCAAAAATCTCAGTGAACAAATGATCAAAGAGTATTCCAAGCATTTGCCCATGTCTATATTTCGACCTTCAGTGGGTGAGTAAGTTAAAGATATAAGAAAATAAAGTTAAGCACGGCACATCTCATTTTCAAATTTTTATTATATATGTAATTTATTTGTATTTTTTTTTTTGCCAATTGCACCTTAAAACTATTGTCATCGAAGCAAGCATAATATTTTTCGATCTTCACAGTTTTAGTTAACAGAATAACGGACTCGCGTAAAACGTAACCTTGTGTATTTGACTCATGCAGCTGGATCAGTGGTGGGCACTGTGGTTGTATTGATGTTTATTCGTATTTAAGTATGGTCACATTTAGCAAACATTAGTTTAAAAAATCTTAAGCACTAAATACTATTGAAACCCCTTTTGATTCAGTTAAACAGTTTCATACATAGTTAATAGAGAATTTCATAATATTCAATATTATTGGAAACTTGTTAACTTAATAAACACGTGTCTGAATCAAAATGTATTTCATTGGTAAGTAGTGATTGCGATTTTTGGGAAAATGTTTGCTCAAGTATGACCGTAGCTTCAAAGAGATGGCAGAGCTACCCGCCAAACACAAAACCAAGCTTTTTTTTGGCATATTTTAATAACTTTTGGGTTGAAGTCTACTGATAAACGCCTTGAGCAGGGACGAAATGCATATAGACGCCGTTTAACCAACAAGTGTAATAAATATGCATGTGCCATGATTTCTATCTTGATAGGTCTCATAAAATTTCAGGAAACCTCCTGTTATTTTATAGAATAGATTTCATCTAATCTAGATGCACTTGGACTACCAATTGATAGAAATGTGACTGAAACTGAAATTGACGAATACATCTGTTGGCGCGGTGACATGCTGTTGGGAATACAGGGTTGTCGGTGTAACTCGAGTGTATTAGCAACGGCAAAGCGTGTCCTCTAGGCGACTTTTACCCAACATCAACACGTTTTATGTGCCTTGAGTAAAACGACCGCCGCTACTGTGAGGCGGACAGGGGTAGAGAAGAAACAGGGATTCGATTGCCTAAAGGCTTAAAGTGAAGAAGCAATTTGTTTGATCAGCAAATAGATAATTCCCTCTTTGGTTAAATAAAACAATTTTGCCTACACAAACAACATCGTATCTTTGAACAATGCAGTTTATGATGCTATGGAGCACTCCATTGCAAAAGTCCACAGCATATTCTGAATTTTATTGAAGAAAAGAAACAGCTTAGACGAAGGATCCACAGAAGTGAAGACCCTTAAAGACGAAATACTCGTATATTCAAGGCTGACAAAAATTAAGTCCTACTGATGCTTTAAGCATTAATTTACGGGATACTGTTTCAACTTCGGACAATACAATACCATGGACAACATTTTGTACACACGTTACGGCAGATGGGGAAATTTGAGGTGAAAACGTTGATCACCTTGGATTTATCAATCCAATGTCTAGCGACAAAGCATTAAGAGCAATATCAAACAAGAAGTCTAGTGGGGTGGATGGTATACCTGACTTTGTTCTCAAGAATACTGACATGATAGCTTGGCGGTTTTTGGCCATTTTATTTAATCATTGCTACAATATCGGCTATTTTTTAAAAGCAGGGTGGACGGTGCTTGTTGTACCAAATCTTAATCCTTGCTAACGGCCTTTGGAAAGCTGTTTAAGGTTTTTTTTTCTGGCAAAAATAAACCACGTTATAAATGAAAGGAACATTTTGAGGGACTTTCTGTTTGGATTTAGGACTGGAGTTTCGACAATACATGCACTTACAGTTTTTACCGGCCACGTTTCTAGAAGATTGAACATGCAATGCCCAACAATAGCGGTCAGTTTGGATTTTGCTAAGGCTTTCCATTCAGTCTGACATGAAGGGCTTATTTCTAAAATGATTAACCTGGGATTAAGTTCGGGCATCTGCCGAATGGTGAATAGCTTTTTAAAGCATTGGTTGTTTAGGGTTCGTATTGGCGTTACTCTGCCACACGAGGGTTCAATCTGGGCGGGTGTTCCACAGGGATCTTTGCCAGGACCAATGATTTATAATCTTTTTGTGTCAGATATACCTGGACCTTCTAACGATAATCTTCTCTTAATGTATGCCGATGACATTTTAATTGCTTCATCGTGTTTTTGAGCAAGGACAGTTAATGCCGGAATTAGCTTCTATTTAGCAGTACTGACAGATTACTTTCAAAATGGAAACGCAACCTGAACATTTGAACAAATGATTAGAGTTTCGGACAGGATTAAATATTTGGGCGTCTTATTTCATAAAAACTTTGAGTACAGGGAGTGTTGAAACGTAGAATCGGGGTTAGCAAAAAAGTACGCCAAATCGCCAAATCATTCGACCTTTCATCTCCTACGCTTTTCCAGTCTGGTTAGGGATTTCTTCAAGCCAGATGGAGAGGCTTAGGAGATGGTATCTTCTGGTATCTTGTCTTGACCCAAGGCCCTACTATGGACCAAATGGGGAACTTCGCAGATCATCTTGCAGATCGATTTACGACGGAATTGAATTTGAACGTATGTTTGTTTTTATGATAGGGAATTCGATTAGGTTCCTGGAAGTTTTTCTGATAATCCATTAGTTCGCCAATATTTCTCATTATCTGCCAATTTGGAGACAGTTCGGTCCAAACCTTAGTTTTCTCCCGTAGACTTATTGACCCTTAGGGATGGTGGTCTACTTTTTCAGGGTGTAGCTCTTTTATTTTACCGTGGGAGAATATGAACTCTAGATATTAACAACGCTGTAAATAACACTTCCCAATAGTTTAATTGTATATGTTAAGAAGAATGAATTGGATTTTATTTCGTTGCCTTTTTTAGTCATAGTCTTTAGTTTTAATTAAATTTTTAAGTTAATTGTCTCCCTTTTTTGTTTCCTCTTTTTTTGAGACTTTATTTATAAGTTTTTATATAAATATAAATATGTCTAACTATACTTAATTTTAGTTATAGTAGAGCAATCCTTGAAAAGTTTTAGAACGTAATAATTTTTTATTAATGTTTGAGGCTTAAGCTATTTCTAGTTTACAATGTTTTGGAAAAAATAAATGAAAAAAATATAGCATAGATTAAATGAAATCAATAAAGTTTCAAAATATCCTACACATAATTTTTCAGCTGCTAATTGCTATGATCTCTTACTTCTTTATATAAAGTCACGAATTCATACAAAGAACCTGCGGCCGGCTGGAATGATAATCTAAACGGTCCCATAGCGAGTATGGTAAGTTTAAGTATTGGCCTCGTTCCTGTTGCAACATGCAAAGGTGGCATAACTTTGGATGTAGTGCCGGTTGATGTTGTAACGAAACTCACAATTGTGGTAGCTTACAAGCGTGGCGTGCAACATATCAGGTTAATTAAATGAATTTGCAGTGAAAGAAATAGATTATAGTAATATAGTGCTTATTTTAACAATAAATTTCTAGAAAGCAAGCTGTAGCAAATGGCTTGGAAGTTGTAAATTGCTCTTCTGGTGATATATTCAATTTAAATTATAATGGCTGCTGGGGAATATATGAGAAAGCACTGCGTGAAAATCCCATGGAAAATGCCATTTGGTACTATGGACTTCCTTCAGTAACTGGTTGTTATTACAATTTTCTATTTCAGGTTTGTAATCCCCGAAATATTATTGCAAACTAATAATAACTTTAATAACCTTACTTTCTTATTACAGATGTTTTTGATGAGCATACCCTTGGGCATTGTGCTAGATACATTAGCCCTCCTTACTGGACGCAAGCCAATGATGATTCGAATGTTTCGCCGCATTGTTTATACAACAAAGGCGATTTTCTATTTTGCTTCGAAGGAATACCAGATTATAAATAAAAATATGATGGATTTGGAGGATTCTATACCACAGAGTGAACTGTACGTAAAGCTTTTAATATAATTATAAGTGTTCTGTGTTCATAATTCATATTTCTAAGAGTATCTTAAATCGTCTGCCAGTCTTGGCCAGTCAATTCAAGACAGTTTACGGGGTCTACTCTGCAATTCGAAAGGAAAGAAAATACTTTAAAATTTGTATCTTAATTACATGCAAATTAGACAGTATTTTCTTTCATTACGAATTACAAAGCAGACCCTAGACAACCTGTCGAAGTGGAAGGATACGGCTAAGCTCCAAACTATTATTTTTCGCTACAATTATGACCACAACTTCTATAGTTGTCACCTTTCAATCTGAGACAAATTTAGCTTCAATAATTAGAGCAAGGACATGCATGCTGCTCATATATCCTTTATTTCCATAATTATTTTTTAACTAAGTTGATACTCAGAATTCATTAAAAATCAACATATATTGGTAAAATTAATTGATTTAACACTGTTGGACCTCCTGAATTAAAAAACAAGAAATTTTTGTTTTATCACACAATTTACTGCTGTTATATTCGCGTCTTGTACTGTCCTAGTTCTTGGAGTATCATCGTGCGTCTCTTGTCTTGTTTTTTTTGGTTCGCTACGGCTTCTGGATCTTTGAGCATACCCTTCTAGAGCCGTTCTTGTGATACTATTAGAATTCCGTCTTGTGATAGGGACGATCCATATCCATTCTGTATATTTTATTCGTAATAGTATCAGTTTTTCGTTGGTAAGGTTCCAGAGATCAGTGTTACTGATATGCTGATTAAGCCACCATATCCGTCATATGATTCTGAGGGATTTGTTTATGAATGCCTGTTGCTTTTGTGTGATGGTGTTCGATACTAACCAGGGGGCCTACTCTGTAATTCGAAATAATGTTAATAGCATACAAATTCGAAAGCATTTTCTATCGTTTCGAAATACAGAGTAGACCCCCAAGTTTATTTTTCGTACAACAGAGTTGATTTTACACATGTGTTCATTGAATATTCTAATCTTGCTTAGTTGAGATAATTGTGAGCTTTTCCATACTGTTTGTACTCGTCCAAATGCTATTCTCGCTATTTCATCTTTTTCTGCGCCGCCATTCATTGCCACATTACTGTCTAGACAGCAGAAGCTATCTACGTATTGCACTGGCTGGAATTGTAGCATTATGTTATTGGTGCTAACTTTGTTAATTCGCATAGCTTTGGTTTTCTTGATATTTATCTCAAATCCAACATTGCGCGCTAATCTTTCCAAGCCTTCCAGTTTTGCATGCGTATTGCACATCTTGTGCGAGAGCACACAAATATCCGCATAATACAAATCGTCGAGTTGGCGTGAGAGACTCCATATAACTCCTCTTGTGTCTAACTGGACTTCATACATCATCATTCAGCACGATGGTGTATAGCTGTGGTGATAGACGGCATTATTCTTATACTCCAGTGTTTGTGTGAAATGATTGACGGATTGAACGAGCGTTCTGCATCTTCGTACATGACTCTAATGATTCCAATTATTTTCTGGCTTACCAATAGATAGCAAAACTTGACAGCTTATGTTATTACGCTTATTGACTAAATGAGACTTGCTACCCATATATTTAGATATGTTGTCTATTGTGAACAAGCAATGTTAAGTAAGTGAACAAAACAATTGTGTTATACACTACAGAGCAGGTCACAGGCTTACTTCAGCACCTGCCAATTATGGCCTAAGCTCACTGTGGTCTTAACAACGCTCCCGTGCATTCTTAGAAAGCACTTTAAGACTTGCAGTCTACGAACATAGTTATCCCTGCACTGTGCACATGTACCTTGCTGAGGTAGTTGAGCTATCTAAACTCCTGATGCTACGACTGTAGTCAGAGCAGCGTCTGGTAAATGACAACAGCACTTAGTATCTGGTTGACAACACTCACTAGCGATTGTGGTTCTCCAAGAGAAGACCCACCAATTACCGGCAGAATGTCACTACTAATATTGCGGTTGGATCAATGTATTGAAATATATATATATATATATATATATATATATATATATATATATATATATATATATATATATATATATATATATATATATATATTGATTCCTGTTGTTCCAAGGTGGAACATAGGGCCACTTGTGTATTCTGTAATCAGTAAAATTTAAGATGAATTGAGCATTAGTCAATCGTATCCAATTCTGGTAACGAGGTTGACCACCCAGACATGAATGAATTATTAGAGTGGTTATTTAGAGGCGCCACTTAGTCGCGATGTCATTCTAAGGATCACTGAAAACTCAGATATTTGATGAGATCGTTGAACAGTTCCTTTAAGGATCTTTCTTTAGAACCGCCAAATGATTGTCCGCAACATCTAATTTCATTAGCAACTACCAAGCTAAGCAGCTTGTAGACGCGTGCAATAGCGCTTCAAGTGATGAGACTCAATGTAACAACGAAGCATTACACGAAGTACACCGTTAGGTTTGGGTAATGGATGCTGCAGACACATTACCACGCATGTAATGCCTAAAGCACATCCGTTGTCGGGCCACGAATGTCCGTTGGTAGTTAGACCTCCAACATACAACCCGAAAGCCTTCACTTCTATCGTGTTATGAACTCAGCGCAGGTCCAATTGAAACAACACCTGTAAGACAGCATAGCAAGATAGTTCCTTTTAATAAATATGTATCTGCTCATCCGTTACACTGTGCAATCTCCGAAGAGATCCCGTTGCGGGTTCAAGCCCGTGTCAATTAAATGTCAATAATTTTGTAACTTTTACACTTCTCTCAGAGAGTAGTAATTTTTTTTTTTCGAAGATTCTCTTTCCGTTCTTATGAAACATTAAGTAATGTTACTTAAAATTTAAATGGACCTTTTAAGTTTCTTTCAACATGGAATGTCTTAATTCACCCTCGCACTTTTCTCTTTTATATGTATTGTATTGTAATAGTGCTTCAAGATATTAACGTGTTATTATTATATATTTTCTTTCAGTACTATCTACGGTTGCAAGGAATGTTTTTTGAACATAGATTACACAGAGTACTTCAAGAATTTACTAACTGGAATTAAATATTATATTTTCAATCAGCCACGACAAGCGACTTCGGCTGCCCGAAAACGTGCCAAGATTTTTTACTTTGCCAACCGATGTATAAAAACTTTTACAATTACATTATTAATACTTTATCTATGGTCGATTGTGTCGAAATTTTAATTTAATGTAATGTAAAGAAAAATAAAATGGCTTGAGGATAAAAAAAAATGTGCAAATGGATTGATTACTGACAACGTGCCATAACCATACTCGTAAGCCTTTGAAACAGCTGTTCGAAACAAACTCAAGGTTAACAATCTAAAGGGAGTTTTTTATAGAGTGACACAACAAGGAAATATAGTTTTAATATCAATGAAACGGGCTTTATTGGACAGAAAATTTTATGAAATTAATGTTTAAATATGATTTCTGCCATGTGGCCGCCACGGCTGGCGCGTAGAAGGCGCAATCTGGAACACCAATTTTCAACAACTTTTCGCAGCATTTGCGGCCGTATTTCGCCGACAACTTTTCTAATATTGATTTCCAGGTGTTCAATTGTTTGTGGGAAAGAAAATAATCCAATAGGGTTAAATCACACGATATTGGTGGCCAATTAATTGGGCCATTAAGTGAAATTATTTTTTCGTCAAAATGCTCGCTGTGTGGCATGTGGTTCCGTCCTGTTGAAACCACATAGCAGCAAGCAAGATTAAGGCCACGTAATTGAGGTACGAAAAAATTTCGAATCATGTTCCTATACCGTTCACCATTGACATTAATATTCTGATCATCATCGTTTTTGAAGACATATAGACCAATGACTCCGCGCCCGCCCATAAAGCGCACCAAAGAGTAGTTTTCTGTGGATGTAATGGTGTTTTGACAAAAGCTTAAGCATTCTTCTCACTCCAAATGCGACAATTCTGCTTATTTACGTACCCATCCAACCAGAAATGGGCTTCATCGGAATATAAAATTTGGAATGGAAGTGCACGATGAGTTTGACGAATAGAATAATTATTTTGTTTAAAAATTTCATTAATTTGCACGCGTTGCTCTAGTGTACTCGTAAGTCGATTCATAATGAAATTTCAAAGCAACCTTAACAAAAAGCAACTTTCCGGTGTTAAATGGGTGCTCAAATAAAGCAGTGATGCCAACTCAAAGTTGTGACATTCAAAAAAAAAAAACCCTATATAAGTTTTTTGGTTATCATAAGTGAAGTGCCTTGTAGACGATCAAATAAACTCATCAATCACATAATTGTGTGAATGCTAATTGACAGCTGATTATTTGATCGTCTCCAACTCTGATTGACAAAAATCATCAGGTTCTTTGTGATTCTTGCTGATGATGGAGAAGTGCGCTAAAGAAGAACGAAGCCTAATATTGTGTGTTATTGAAAATGACTAAATTCTGTCAGCTTTGATGAATGCTACGAAGGTAATATACAAATTTGTACGTCTCCTTTTAAAAGACACTCACACGTACATATTGATTGAAGGGTTTATTTGATTGTCTGCTGGGTACCTTGCACCAGGGAACCAACACTTAAAAAGAAGCAAGGAGGAAACTTTTTTTCAATTTATACGGTTACTTAAGTTAAAGTTGATCTAATGTAAACATTTTGTATGAGAATACTGGTTTAACGAATGCTTCAACTTTACTACCAGTTTATAGAAGACAAGTAAAAATTCTCGTGTATTTATATTGAAAGCAAAAACAAATTTTAGTGCTTTGTTTTTATTTTTCAATATAACAGACAAGAATTTTTACTTGATTTCTATAAACTGGCAGTAACAGTAGTTTATGAATACCGGTATTAATAATTACCCAAACTGCAGTTCGCACTCATATTCAAGTGAATTTCTTAACGTCTCACAGAGGAGTATTTGAGCCAAAAAGATGGTCAAAAAGGCTTTCAGCAAATTGTAATACAATGAATCAAAACAATTCACATATTGCATTTGCAATAAAAGTTGAGTATATAAAGCAGAAATCTACATCAACTGACACCACACACAGTGGAACAAACACAAAAGAACGCTGATGATGAAGGTTTAGTGGCCGGTTGTTACGTTCAACTACGTGTTTGTCAGAATATTTACAACTAACTTTGGTGTTATTTGTTCATTAATTTGTAATTTGGCTTAAAAAGCGATACGAACTTTAGCCTGATAAAATCATAAAATATAGAAACAAAATAAGTTCGAATAATAATAGTTAAAATTAACTAAAGGCAAAAATTAATTGAGAGAAATCATAAGAACTAAGTACGCAGCTCAATACACAACAAAATTTTACATCATATTGTAAATTCTGAAGACTTTAAGTTGTGATTTGTATCCCTGAGATACTGCTAAAGTCGGGAAAGTGAAGAAAATTACATGAGTTTTTAATTAATGTTTTTTTTTCGGTTTCAACACGTTTATATCATATTTTTTGTGGCTAAACGAATTAAGGTATTACGATTATTTTATTTTATTTTTTTTTTTGCTGATGGATTGGATCAGGAGCTATTTTTAGTATTACAACAAAACAAAAATATATTGAATATTCATGTTGAAACAATTCGTTGAAAAATTAAAAAAAAATATTAAAATTTTTTTGCAAACATTTAAAATTAATTTTTCTACCACAATAAAATTTAAAATCTTTAATTTTAGACACAAGAAAAAAAGTTTGCGACAGTTTGCGCCAATTTTTTAAATTTTTTTTAAATTTCACTTTTTTTCTATTTTTGCTCATCCTGCATACGTAAGAAAAGAAAGAAATCTTTTTGTCAGTCATACAATGTTTTTATTTGAGGAAAAAATAAACGCTCAAAAGTTAAATTTTTATGATATTAAGGCATAAGTAGTAAATTTTTTTTAATATTTACATTGTTTTTGAAAATAATATTTTTTTCACCGCCCATAAAGGGAAGCGGGTAAGAAAATGACATCTTAAGATCTTCTTGCTTCAATTTTAGGGTTTAGAACTTTCGCTGGCGTTAAAAGTTGCGTTTGCTGAACAAAACTATAAGAAAAGTTAAGAAAAAATTTCATTTTTCATAGGTAGGATTAGTTCCTCTAAGGGGAACTTTTTTCCCCTCTGTCCGATTTTTCTTATTTTCAAGGCTTAACAGATTCTAGGACTTTAAGACCTATTTCTGTCAAGTTTCATTGATCTAAAGACACTCAATAACTTTTCACCAGCAATATAAATTAAAAAAAAGTAATGGCGTTTTGTACGCCGAACAGGCATTTTATAATAAGACAATTCTATCAATCAACAGTGTGCGTGCAAACTACGGACATCAGCTCGACCTGACTAAACAAATGCACTTTCAATAATGCATAGAGACAATCAATGAAAAGAAATTTATTTCAAATATCAAATAAACACTTGAATTAATTAAAAACATTTTGTGGAACTAGTAAAATATGCATTTCTTTCTACACTAAAAAATAAAATTGCACACAAGTTCATTTATGCATATTTTTTATTTATAATAAAAAAATTTATTGAAATATAATAACAAAAAAAAATAAATAAAAATAAAAAAAATTATAAAATTAAGAATATAAAATGGAAATTTCTGCCCTGATTAACACACTGTCTGAGCATTAATATTTCTGTGGCAATAAGGAAAAAGTGATTAAGTCATATTTGACTGTTTTGTAAGCGTTCAAGTCGATTTTCCAAAATATATTTCTGTTACAGTGAAATTTTAAAATTCTCTATTAACCTTTATTTTTCTTTTAAACAAGCATCAGTCTACACAATATAAGTAATAATACATTTAACTTGAAATATCGTGCCATAACCGCCAAAAAAGTTTAAGCGACATAATTTTGGATTATAATTTTATTTACGAAAATCGATTATTTACGATCGGAATAATCGATTTTTGTCAAAACAAAAGTAGTTCAAAATATACGTCGCTTAAGCTTTTTCGGCGGTTATGGCTCGATATATCAAAGTATAATTTCAATTACGCTATTATTCCAAATGCGATTAGAAGTCGCAACTCATAGTGCTATAACTTTCTGAAAAAACGCATAAATTAATTGATATTTTGCCCAGGGTTACTTTCAAATATGCAGATTACGGAAGTACCATTATTTTGAAATCAGCTTATCTCGACTTACGCACTTTTTCTTATTTGCCACAGTTTTGTTTGAATGAGGCAAAAAAGTCTCATTCCTTAAATATACAATAAATGTCAAAAATCTTTTTGAAATCAAAACTAAAAGAATTTGTCAACCTGGAACTTTCGAACGGTGCGGTGCGGTTTTTTCTTGGCACGCACATTGCATATGGAGACAAGAAATTCAGGCAGAATTAACAAGAAAATATGACCAGTGGAACAACCTGGTTATAATGGACTCAACGGTAGCTGGTGACTTTTTTTCGTTATAAGCGTTGTAAGAATTTTTTCTAAAATGAGAATTTAACATAAACTGCGAATTTTCTTAAAATTTTTTTCTTCTTCTCATTATTGTTTTTTTAAATGACATGTAACTTTGAAAAGTCTTTAATTTATATTACGTATTTAGTTTATATTAGGTACTCTTACACACCTAGAGGCTTGCTCAAAAGAAAGTTGGCATCTAATTAGCTTAATATGGAAAAACATGGGACTTGAAGAGCATGCGGGGTATGTAGATCGGTAAGCGTTTCTCGGCAATTCAATCACCATGTAATGTTTCTCGCAGAGCGTACGAGAGGATAAATAAAATTTTATTCGAAAACAGTTTTCATCTTAAGTAGGAATACTGGAACCGAATATAACAAAGCCGAGGCGAAAGCATAATATTATTAGGAGCAGAAGTTTCGGTTGCGCTTTTTCTTATCTTACGAGATCTATATCTTGGGAACGAACATTCGTAGTTCTTTCAGACTGCCGAATGAATGCAGCAGGATGAGATCTTGGCTAACCTCAGGGCCACGGAACTGATGGCCAGGAATGCAGCTGAAGGTAAAAAGGTAACCTTCTACATCGACAGTAAGGCAGCGCTAAAAGCTTTCAAGGGACACAATGTCAAATCGAAACTTGTCAGTGACTATAGGAGAGCCCTCAACTTGCTTGTGGATAAATATAGTGTCTAACTATGTTGGGTTCCTGCCCACAGCAGAGTTGAGGGAAATGAAATTGCCGATGAGCTGGCAAGAATATTACCTTTTTGAATGGGTAATAGAAGGGAATAACAATGAACCCAATTGGGTCTCCGAGTGGAGGTGCAGTATAGTACCACTCTTCCTAACCTAACCTAACCTATTCTTGGGCTGCACTAAACTTATTTTAAAGAAGGTTTGCTTAGAACTTGAAAAGTGATGATTTTAGGCCTAGTTGAGTATACATATAAAAATCAACTGCTGCACCTGACCTTGTCATCTTGAAATTTAGATAATACAAATAGAAATGCATACGAACTTAAAAGAAAAAAATAAAATTAAATGCACGATTTCGGAACTCACAAGAAAAATTTTAAAAACGATTTGTTGAATTGAATGAATTAATTAATTTTTTTTTCTTTCATCGCATAAAGAATTAGACAAAAACATATCGATGGCTTCATTCCAGAGTACGCTAAGTCTAGAAAGTGAATTTTACAGGAGACGCGTTCAAAGTTTATTTGGAATTTCTCAAAGGACGTATAAGATAGAAATTCAATTTTACAATTGTAAGCATAACTTTTGATAGGGTTGTCCGATTAATTCGAGCTTTTGACAGGACTCAAGTTACATCAATCCAAATTCAAATAAACAAACTCCTTCAAAACATGCTAAGTCGACTTAGCATACTCTGGAATTAAGCCATCGATATGAAGACAAGCTAATTAGAATTAATGAAATATTGATTAATAATTAAATATTAATTTATTATATTATACTCGTATTATATTATAGTTTGTTTCATTTATTTAAATAGTGAGCCACATTAACAGTTGTATCTAAGTGCTTGACAAGTATGGTCTAAAACATCGTTAAGCACAAAAGGATATAAATTAAGAAAGTTTATAAACGCATCATATTGTTAAAATTTTAATTACAAACATAAAATTAAAAAATCCTTAAAAATTAAGATTTCTAGACTTTCACTACGTTGTTAGAACCCAGAGGAGGATAATAAATTAATTTAATCGGGTTAACAAACAGAATTGTGTGCAAGTTTTAATTAAAAAAAACGAATATAAAACATATAAAAAAAACATTGTGCAAGTGAGTTTTGTGTCCTTATAAGTTTAACTATTATATAGCAGGGAAGCAGGTAATCTCTTGCAGTGAATAAAGCAATTATTGCCAGGGAGCTCAACTATCACATTTGACAAAAAGTAACAAAGTTTTTGTAGACTTCTGGATAGAACTCTAATAAATATTAAATTTTTTAAGTAAATAATATGATAGAGGCTGGTTTGAACTAGCAGTTATTAAAAAAATAATTGCTCGACAGCTCATTGACAGAATTCAACATATTGTAATTTTTTTTTTTTGTATTCCAACTAAAATGTTATCATAAAGGATATAAAGAAAGCAGGCAAGTCTTTGCAGTGCATAATGAAGTTATTGACAAAGAGCTCAACTGTCATATTTTGTAAATAGTAACAAAGTTTTAGTTACACATTTTTTGTTGCATCCTAACTTAAATTTTAGTAAGTATAAAACTTTTAAAATTAAGGATATATGAGAAGCAGGCGCGTCCTTGCAGTATAAGAAGTAGTTATTGCCAAAAAGCTCAACTAGTAGCAAACTTTTTATAGACTTCAGAATAAAACTTCTGATAATAATTAATTTTTGAAGTAAAGGATATATGGGAGGCAGGTTTGAACCTGCAGTGATTAAAAAACAATTGGTGAAGAGCTCATTTATGACATTCTGCATTCTGTTAACTCCTGACTAAATTTTTGGAGAATTTTTAGAAATTATTTATATAAAGGATGTATGAGCACCAAGAGTGTCCTTGCAGTGGCTGCAGTAGTTATTGCCAGAGAGCTCAACTATCATATTTTGTTAATAGTCACGATGTTTTCATAGACTGCTGAATAATACAAACCTTAGCCGATATTATATGGGGTGTGTGTGTTTCATTGCATGGATTGGAAATCTAATCAAAATAGAGCTCAAGCATTAAGGTCATCTATAAATACATCATGATATGGGTCGACTATAAAATTCTGTAGGAGTTCATTCCGACAACAAAAGCAAATATCAAATTTTTAACGCAAAGTATACAAGGGAAGTAGGCGAGTCCTTACTGTAAGTAAAAATAATAATTTCTGGAGAGCTGAATTATAATATTTTACAAATAGTCACAAGGCTGTGTTGTTGTGTAATAACTAAAAATTTAGCATATATAAAATTTTAAAGGTCAAGGATATATGGAAAGGAGGCGTGTCCTGGTACCCTTTAAAAAAAATTAAATTACAAAATTTTACTATATAAGTTTATATGCACTAACAGACTTTAGTTACATTTTCATTATGAATGTAGCAGAAATTTAATAAAGATGTTGCTGCATGGCAGGGGACATATTCTTGCAACAATGCTATTCTTGCAACAATTTTTTTAACACTATAACTTTTTCCGGTATTTCTATGATTTATTCATATTAATATGTCCTTTCCTTCTAAGTTGCGTAGTCAAAAAGACTTATTGTACAACAAATAATGCAAAATTCGGTGGCTTCTAATTTTACGCTTCTTCATATAAATGGGAATTAAATTGATGTAAAACAACTTGAAAGAGATTTTTACTGAAATCAAAGTTCTCTCCTCCAATATTGCGGAACTCGGTTTTATTTTGGGAAATTTTGTAAAATAAAACTTTTTGGCTATAGTTTTAGTTTCATATAAATTTGTTTAGTACAAAACACTTGATTTGTGTATAAATTAAAAAACTATTAAATAATTTTGTATAAAATTAATTTCTATATTTCATTAAAGATTTTGTTGTATTGAAAACATACAAAAATGCTGATCAAAGAATTTTTTGCAAATCGTGAATTGTTCATAACCGGCGCTACAGGTACAGAAGAAATACCATAATTTAATACAAGACAAATATTTAAATAAAAAATATATTTTAGGTTACTTGGGCAAGGCTTTGGTTGAAAAGCTTTTGCGCGATAGCCCAAAAATTAAAGTTATTTACATTCTGTTAAGAAGCAAGAAATCCCTCAGCCCAGAACAACGCTTAGAGCAGTTCAAAAAAGATAAAGTCTTTGAACGCATACATCAGCAGTGTCCTGAGGTACTCGATAAACTGCATGTCATCCAAGGCGACAGTGCTGAACTCGGTTTGGGCATAACGCCAAGTGATCTAAGCCTGTTGCAAAATGTCAGCATAGTCTTTCACATGGCAGCCAATGTCAGGTGAGTATCTAAAAAAATTATACTGACTTTTTAACACAAATTATTTCTTGGTTTATGAAACAAATTCTTTTTATGGAAATCTGTTATTTAATAATCACAAATGTTTGTTCAATGCAAAAGCTCAGTCATGTGGTTTATTGTTTCAAATAAAAAAAGATTTTGTTTATATGCTTGTGATCAGACAAATCTCATGCCCATCGTTGTTTTATTGTACTCGTATTTTTAAATGCCAGGGATTGAAAAAATTATATTCATCACATGTGATACCATGAAATTGAACCAGGCATGGGAATTGCAATTTCATGCGAAATATTTCATAATGTTTTTTAGCTTTAAGCAAGTTTGATTAAAATAATTTGAAAATTGAATTTAAATGAATTTAATTATATATTTATCCTTAAGAAGAATTTGTTTTCTGGTATTACTTATTACACATTATCTAACTGATAGAGTATTCCCAGACCTGGTCTCAATACAGCAATTTAATAATCATATAAAATACGTTTGCATTAATTAGAATACACTTTTGGATATATATATACAATAAATATATACGATTACACAACGCATACGACTTTAAGGCGACCTTGTGAATTGAACATTTGTTTACGAATTAAATATTTAACGACTCATATGTTGATTTGCAGATTCGATGAGGCTTTTCGCAATTCGATTATGCTCAATACGCGCGGAACTTATGAGCTGGTGAAAATTGCTGCAAATTTTAAAAAGTTGGTTGTTTTTATGCACTGCTCCACCGCCTATTGTAATGCTCTTGAGGAGCGCGTGGAAGAGAGAGTAACAACGTAAAATTTATATATTGACAGTGAAAAGTAATTTGCTACATTTTGCTATTCCAGGTTTACGAGATGCCAGTGGAGTGGCGTAAGGCTATTAAAATTGCCGAAACATATGATGAAGAAACTCTTAATTGTTTATTCCATAAGTAAATTTTACGTGTTATACATATTAATTATTGTAAGATATAATTTTTCGTTATCACTTGCAGATATACGAACTTTTATCCGAACGGGTATACGTTTAGCAAAAATCTCAGTGAACAACTGATCAAAGAGTATTCCACACAGATGCCAATGTATATATTCAGACCTTCAATAGGTGAGTTTTGGGACTATGAAAACAAAATATTTTTTTTTTTGTCGAGAATATGAATATTATCTTTGTTGCGTTGAGGTTATGTTAGGAAACTACATATTTTCTGGTTTTCTGATATTTCCTGAGAGGTTTTTTTTTACTGAATTTAGTTGGTCAAAAAAAAGCATATAAATTTTTGTTCTCTCAGTTTTGCGTCCAAAGGCACGTAAAAGTGGTGCGAAAAAAAATTGTGTTGGAACATATGAAATGCTGTTCTTATCGTTCGAATTATTTGTCGGACCTGGGTACGAAAAAGTTTTACATTCAAAAGCCTAAAAGTTTGAAATGTGCAGTATTATTTTTATGTTTGTCAAAGGTCCTTCTTAATCTCGTAATTTATATAAGATCCGTAACTTGAGAAATTTATGTCCGACGAGACTTTCGAAATATTTTTCTCCAATCAACACCTTTAGTTGAAAATATAGAAAAAAATTAATTAATATTTGAATTTGGTCAATTAAGTTTTTGTTTGACAATTTATTTAATTACAAATTGAATTTATTAAAACATTTGTTTAATTAAGAAATTCAGTTATTAAAAAAATTTAATTAATTAAAAAAATTAATAAAAGTAAAAAATGCAATTAATCAAAAAATTTAACCAATAAAACATATATGTTATTAATTAATAAATTGAATAATTTAAAAAAAACTAGTTAATAATTCAATTATTATTGAAAAAAAAACTGTGCTGTTATGCCAAAGAAAATCTACAAGAAAAAAATTATTTTAAGTACATAATTATTTTAATTTTGTGTTGGCGTCAGTTACAATTGGAAGTTCGTGGTCAGTGAACGTGTAATTTTCAGTGATTTTTCTTTTAGAAAGTTAAAATGAGCAGCGGAAGTCAATTAAAATAATGCATAAAAAAAGAAAAATGTATTTAATCACCCTTATCGGGGATGAAAGTTCACCTGAAATGTGTTCCCTTTCCCTAGAATTGTGATTGCCAATGTTTGGGCTGTTATTGTGCCCAAATTTTGTTTAAAATTTTTTGGTCACGGAAAATATTTTACTTGAACAAAATATTCGCCTTTTATTCAAAATATGGGTGAATAATTAATTGTTTTATCAATAGAACAATTAGTTGTATTGATTAGCGAAATCACTGACGAAGGGTAATGCAGATGGCTGCAATTGCCTCACGTCAATGTCATCCCCATGTTAAAATCATCAGTCGTTTGCATTGCTAGAAGTTAGGCTGGTAGTTAATGGTAACGATTGGTAGTTGACGAAATAGCTAGACATTCGCTAACTACGCCGACTGCAGGGTTTACAATGTGCATGTATGTATTAGAGGCCTGCACAAAAATACATGAAATCTAAATACGTCTTGCTTTGGCATGTCTTATAATACATCAACAATAAATGCTGTCGTATAATTAGCGAAGCACGATGAATGTATTGATGTTCGTGTATATGAGTGTGATGCCGCGAACACTTCTTGTTCGTAACAAGCACTCCAACCCAGTTCGCATTTGGATGAAAATTTTTTGCAAAAATCTCTTATATGATTCTCCTCAGATAACTTTTGATGATATAAAACTGATTTATTACTTGGGTGATGGAAAAAGAATTCACTTATGTTTCATCTGCATTATCCAATAAGGATTTCTTGAAAATAGACAACGACTTATATGCTACCAGAAAATTGCTCCGAAACTAATCAGCAAATCGTATCATAAATGATTTCCTGTAGGGTACCATTTCTTTTCGAGACTTCGGTAAAGTCTTCAAAGTTCTTTGAAATGTATTTATGCAGGACTATAGTATATATCAATAGATTGAAATTACTCTAAAATAATTTTGTGTGCCTTATTTTCCTTATTTGAAGTTATGAGTTCATCCAGGGAACCTGCACCTGGCTGGATTGACAACCTAAACGGTGTGGTAGGAAGTACTATAGGCGTATGTCTCGGTATTCTCCCTATTGCATTCTTTAGAGGCGAAACACAGCTGGATGGAATTCCAATAGATATGGTAACAAAACTAACAATTGTGGCGGCTTACAAACGTGGGCTACAATATTTAAGGTTAGCAAAAGAAGAGTGCAAATTAATAAATTTATAAGTTCATATGGATGTCGTATTTGTTTCTTATCCTGAAATATGTATGCAGAAAAGAATCAGTGGAAAATGGTGTGGAAGTTGCAAATTGTGTTGCTGGTGATATGTTTAATTTAAATATAATTGGAGGATTGTCATTAGTTAGAGAGTCCTTTCAAGATAATCCTATGGAAAATACTATTTGGTACTATGATTATCCATTAGGAACTACTTCCTACTATAATTTTCTTTTCAAGGTTTGTAATCTCTCAAATATTAGGCTGATTTTCAAAACATCAATTGTTTGGTCTTCGAACAAAGTGTCGTCGACAAGCAATCAGAGCATTGATTTCAAAGCTGATACTCATGGTTACAATGTTTTGCAACTGGAAAAGTATATAAATTTTGTATTTGATATGTTTTGGAAGTCAGCTTTATTCGAAAAGAGGGGTTTAATTTATTATATGTTCTTTACATTCCAGATGTTTTTTATGAACATACCCATGGCAATTGTGTTAGATATAATTTCAGTTTTTCGGAGACAAAAGCCGATTATGATTAAAACGTCTCGCCGTATTGTGTTTACAGTCAAAGCAGTCTCGGAATTTGCTTGCAAACAATACGATATGATATGTAAGAATATCATTGATTTGGAGGACTATATACCACAAAGTGAAGTGTAAGTCAATATCATTGTTATAATTTTAAAATGATTTTAATTGCGGCTGTAAATGGGTGATTAGGATGTCATGATTAAACTCGGCTGCTTATAGGCTCACAAAATATTGTAAAGCTGTAAAAAATTTTGATGCCTGGGTGAAATTAAAACAAATTTAAAATGGCACGGAATCGGCCTGTACTCTCTACTTACTCTTAACTCTTAGATCTTAGTTTACTTATAAATTTCATATTTTGTTAATAACTGCATGTCCTCACATTTTAATTTGAACTAGATATGTAACTTTTTAAAATTTTTTTTAACGATCATGTGGTTTATTTGAAAATGAAATACATTTCAGTTTTAAATTATTTTTTTAGCAGTTATTCTAGTCTCCCAAAAAAAAAAAATAAAAAAAAATATTAATTCATATTTTTTTCCAGCGCAACTTACGGAACGACACATGAATTTAAGGACTTTAATTTTCGTGAATACTTTTCAAATTTCTTGCGCGGTGTTAAATACTATATTTTTAATGAGCCGCCAGAAGCAACTGCTGCCGCTCGCAAACGTGCCAAGATTCTGTTTGCTGTCAGTCGAGTTATGAAAACTTTTGCAATCACCATATTTATACTTTATTTGTGGTCAATAGTATCAAAATTTTAATGTTTAATGGAGAAATTAATCAAAGAAAAAATATTTTAAATATGTTGGAAATTCATTAATATAATATTATGTTTGGAAGAAAATTTGCAATAGAGTTATCAAAAAAGAAATAGAATAAATGCGATTCAAAAACCAGACCAAAAGAGAATAAAATATAATATCGGTTTAGAGTGTAAACCTGCTAAATCCACTTTTTACAACAGATGACATTTTACTGGCGTTCGAAAGAGAAAGAGATATCGCATCGACTGGCTATAATATTTATTTTAATTTTAAACTCAACATGCCGAAATAAACTTATGTGTTAAGCTAATTTCATAAGCTCTGTAACAGTTTTTTGTCACTCCTCCAGTAAAATTTGTTTTAAGTGAGTTAGCTGGTTTACACTCTAACTCTAACGAGAATAATGAAAATAAACAAAATAAATTCACTGACCATATTCATGTAATTTTCTTAATTTTTTTAACTTGAAAAATTTAGTAGCACTGGAAATATCCTGCAGTTTTAAAAGTAGAAATTAACTCAAAATCGTTAGGGATTTCCCTAACGATAAATCACTATAAGTAATGCAAGGGTTCGCCTTTTGACTCTCTCACTCATGGATATGTTAATTTTATGTTAAAATCAAAAAGAAAAAGTTATTTTAGGTAATTATTTTGATTTTATGCTGGTGTCAGTTACAACTGTTTACAATAAATTAGAAGTTCGTGGTCAGTGAATGTGTAATATTTAGTGAAAAAAGTGAGTTTTTTTTAGAAAAGTTAAAAGAGCAGAAGAATTAAATTAAAACGTCTCAAGAAAAAAAAAGAAAGAGAACAATTAATTGAAAAATGTATTAATAATTAATTGTTTTATCAAGAGAAAAATGAATTGCATTGAATAGCGAAATCACTGACGAAGGGTAATGCAGATGGTGGCAATTGTCTACCGTCAATGTCATCTCCATGTTAAAATCGTCACACGTTTGCATTGCTAGAAGTTAGGCTGCTAGTTAATGGTAATGATTGGTATTTAACGAAATAGCTAGACATTCGCTTGCTACGCCGACTGCAGGGTATGAACACACACACATACATACATTTATATGCATGTATGAGTGCATGTACTGCATACATACTCGTATGTATGTATCTCTGCTCGCATATCGCACAATCACATTTTCAAGCCAAATAAAAGAGGGCAGAGCTTTATCAGGAAACAAAGCACACGAACAAACTAAACAAGATATAATATAAAAGTAAAACTTAAAATCTTACGACCCAACCATCATGCAACATTTCAAAGCTAAAGCGATTATGCACCAGAAAAAAAGAAACTAAAAACTAAACTGAAAACATATCAAAAACACTACACAGCAACCAAGAAACCAAGATCTTTCGTACAACTTTAGACAATTTTGATGGACAGAACAATAGAAAAAGGGGTGGAATTTTGTGGCACAAAATAAAAACAGACTAACAGGAATAACAAAAAAAAAAGTTGTATAAACATTACAAAGGCAAAAAAAAAAGAATAAACGGCAACGAAAGAGTAGAAAATATAAGAAGTAACAACAATCACTTTTGGGGAGATCTGTAAGCGATTGTTGTTGAGAAGGTAAAACAAGAAGTTGCCACCACCATCGATGGGTTGCTTACATACATACATACCATATCGAAAGTGAAGAAGCCGAGTAGACGTTGTGCTACAGTTGCTAAGAATTGTAGCTCACAGGTAAGCAGGTTTTATGAAAGAGGAAAGCACACTTGCTTACCAATAAGAATGATATTTTCACCAATGGAGAACTGCAACTTGCAAGTGTATGATTTTTTTTTGCTCAAACTAAAATTAATAAAATTTTAAATTTGTATTGTAAACAATCCCCCTTATTCCAGTTGTCAACGTCAACGTCAGGACAATACAATACCAAAAATACTGCGACTTATTGATCCGTTTGTCGAAAGTCACTGACTGTAATAGGCACGCTCTTGCTACTTTCTAGATATAAGGGAACAGAAATAGACTGTCAATAGCTCAAAACTGTTCTCAAGAGCGACTAGACAAACCCCAATTTTTAATTATTGTATTGACGTGACGTCGATGTGGGTAAATGGAATAGCATCTAATATTATCCAAATGTGAACTCTCGCTCTGGCGGCACTCAAAATTCCTCGTGACGGCCCGACTGATGGTTCCATGGGGGCTGTCATTTCGTGACAAATATTTTCTTTTAAAGCTGCACGGACATTGTGTTATTGCTAATAACTTAAGGTTTGAAATAAACCCATGAGCAAAAGTCCATAGGGGTAAATCAGGACCGAGTGGATTACAATTAATATCCCCTTTCCAGGGAAGTCAAAACTCTTGCTTACTGACAGCGAAGAGGTCTATTATTCTTGCACCAATTAATATTAATTATAGGTGCAACGTTAGGTTTTTTGTGTAGACCACGATAAAAAGACAATTTATAAATGCTTGCACTCTTTCGAATTAAAAGGATAGGATCGCCAAGATTATCTTAAAGTACGTATCGCTTTATCTGCAGCAGAACTAGCAAAACGGAACAAGTAGGGTCGCAACACCTTCATCATCAGCGTTCTTTCTGTTTGGTCCACTGTGTGTTGTCACTTGATTTAGATTTCTGCTTTACAGTGCAAATGAAATATTTTAATTGTTTTTGGTGCATCATATTACAATTTGCTGAAAGCTTTTTTGTAATGAAAGCTCAGTTTTACCATCTCTAAATTTACAACAGTCTTGCCATTGTCACTTTTGACACTTTACACGTTTTCATGATATTCTTCAGGGTAGCGTTGGCTGAGGTAGTTTGCACATTGACTACAAAACCGAAGGTCCTGGGTTAGTGGCCGGTGTCCGACAGTCATTAAAAATAACAACACCACGCATTTTTCTGATGTGCATTAGTGTCCTTTGTAGCAGTTGTTGTGGGAAAAATTCTAGTGATGTAGGCATAAGGCACTAGTCAATAAACTATACCCACTTCCCTATTAATCCTAATGTAACATCAGAGCGCCCTCCTTCGTTGTGTAGTAGAATCATCGGCGAAGTAAAATAACCAATAAAATGGCTACTAAACAGAGCTTTAATATTTAATATGCCTCGTTTGACACCAGGAGGCGCTGCAACACTGCATTATTAAAAAAAAGCGTGCAAAAGATCAGAGTTGTAAAAGAATGAAGCTTTTCTCTATCTCTTCCTTCACCACCTGTCTTCTCTAACACTATCGCTTCCCTATCACCCTCTCTATCTTCTCTTCAACTCGCAGGTAGCACAAAGGGATCATTGTATTAGACCCAAGTGAGCTGTACTCTAAATTTCACCCTTCCTCACCAACAGCCTGCTAACCTAACCTAACCTATGATATTCATGGTCGCCCGAATTTTACTCTATCCAAATTTGTTCCTGGTGTGTGGTTTTCTTTCGAATGAGAGGTATGATTGGCACCTCATTGAAATGGTGAAGAGGCTCTCTATAACGAGTGAATTCTCAAGAGTCCTCAGATTGTAGCTGCTTTCACGCATTAAACTCAAGAAATAAAAAAGTTCTTTTGCGACACATTGTTAAAATTTTCGAATAGGAATCTTTCTGGGCAAGAAATTGACAGTTGTATAGCCTCCCGAGGAACCTGTCAAGCAACATGTGGCATTGCTGAGGCAGAATGTAGGGTATTATCATTACAAGTATGTGTATATGCATGTGTGTTAAAGCAAGAGGACAATGGTCACATTGCCATAAAAAAAACCAGCAGCTTTTATTCCTGTAAAATATTCTCGTACGTAAAAAAAGACATGATTTGCATTTTATGGCATGAAAGAAGCGAAAGAAAGAAACCCTACAGAGAATAACTAAACAACAACAACGAAAAGAAACATAGAAATTGATGGATTCTTATTATTTTTTATTTTTGCTTTCACAATTTCAACAGAATCAGTTTCAGCCAACCAAACAACATTTTAACCAACTTGTGTACTTCACTAGACGTTTCGTATTCCTTCTTTATCGCTCACTCACACACACATTCAAATACAAGCCATCTAAAACTAAGTACGTGTGTATTTTAAGCAGTTTTTTTTGTTGCATTTTCATTGAGCTGTCAAGTCATGTTTCCCATCAAAATGTCAGTTGATGGAAGTGTTTTATAGTTTTGGTTTTTGTTCATTCTTTCTTCATGAATTGTTGGTTGTTGCAGCAAATTTAGAAGCAGAGTCTGACTTAATGTGCATGTGTTGTACTTGTATGTGGTTGTGTGTGTGTGTGCATTCAAGTTGAAAGAACCAATCAAAATGCTTTTTGTTCGACATAAAAGGATTCGTTTTAAATTTCTGCTTTTTAACGACTTTTTACACAAGTGCTTTTGGATTTGTATTTTCAGTCTCTCTGCAATTGATGGGATGGATAGTTTTGCTTATTCTTTGTTAAGATGTTGTAAAATGGTAGAGATCTTCGAAAACTACTGCATTGCATAGTAAATATATGTGATTGTAAGCAGGCATGTATGTACGAGTATGTATGCATGTACTTGATAAAAATTTGCAGCGCATAATTGAATTGTTTAGTTAAGCGCTATTTTGAATAACTCTAAATATTTTGTGTAAGTTGTCTCATTTAAAAAGGAAACATCTTTGTTTCTGCACGTGTTGTGCAAAATCAACAATGGAAATTGTAAGCAAAAAAAAAAAATTATAAGCTTGAACAAGAAGTACATGCGAACTATTGGTTGCTTAAGAGTTATTATCGGACAAACACTTCGTTATGGTTAATTATTTGGATATTAGATGAAAGTAAATATGTATGTATAATGTAGAGTACACACACAGTGGGCACACATGTGCCCAATAAAGCGTAACCACTGCTTACTAATGACAAACTGGTTGATTCAGACATGATTTAAACTTTAGTTAGGTATGAAACTGTTTAACTAAATAAATACGTGTCTGAAGCAAACAGTTTTTCATTAGTAATTAGTGGTTACACTTTTATTTGGCACATGTATGGCAAATGTGTACTCGGCATACGAGTAACAATCGCAAATTATATGTCTAGGGTGATAGCTCGCCCGAACATTCAATTTCATTTATGTGAAAGGCCAAAATTTCATAATGCTTTTATAAAACTTCCCAAAGAAATCAGCAATAGCCAAATATTTTTATCCTAAACTAGTGCATAAATGATTCGATTCATTCGAAAGGAATTTAGCAAAAAGTTCCTTTTGCCTTCCCATTCATGGGACTGCTGATAATTTTTGGTAACCAAAATCAAAATATTATTTATATAAAAAAGTGTTTGGTGGTGTTGAGTCAATTGGCGAATGAGCTGTCTGTTAACTTGGAATACTTATGTTAATCATGACATGAACCAAATATTAAACTGATATTGAAATAACACAAAGATCTATGCGAATCAAAGTTATTTCCAGTTGAAACAACATGAATTTTCCAAACAAAAAAAAAACGGCCCAATGCCACCTCCAGAGGATAATTAGCACCAAACAGTCCCTTTTTCCGGATTCATTGGATTTTTCATAATCACATCTGGGTTCACCGAGCCCTATAGTGAACTTTTTTCTTCTTGACGTAACTGCCGAGTGAAAAATGAGTTATTGCTAAAGAAATTTTTTTTTTCGTTACATCAGCATTAAACGCCTGTTGCTCTAGCACCCAATCAGCATATCTAGGGCGTTGTGATTGAAGGTGCAAATCAAAATACAAAATAAGCCGTAATGTTCTGTAAGATAGTCTCAATTGCTAAGGACGCCGTGGAATCGACAAATTCGTATTACGACATCTGTAACGTTTCCAGTCTTTTAAAATTTCTTTGTAATCTTGCTAATTCCTTGCGCAGTAGGTCGATTATGGCAACCATAGAACGGAATCAGGGAAATATCGGCTCCAGAGACCGGCACAGCGACACCTAATGGATATTTTTCCGATATGCTGGAAAAGTGTCTATCACTTTTGAATCACAATTTTTTCAGTAAATTTGAACTATTTTTACGCATTCTTCGGTTGTTGAACGATCCACATAACTACGTAAATGGCAAACTTTCACTAAATAAATGACACTTCAGGTGAGAGATACATATTTAACAGCTGACAGCCTTGCCTGACTGGCGGTTTTGAAACCAATAAATTGATAACCAATTCTATAGTGCAACATTAAAAAAAAATGGCAGCGATAATATCTACGGCTGGTTATACCGATCCTCATGTTAAAGAACCTGGCTGGGTTAAGCTTCCACCCAGAGGTTGCTTTAAAGGGATTCGCGGTAGGCTTAAAAGGTTATGATCTCATAGCAGTCATAAATGGTCACTAAATGTGCTAAGAGAGGCACAATGCTTCTGATTGTCATCAAGTGGAAATTGAAACCTGCTTTCTGACAGCTTAACTATACAGTCACTCTGCTTGTTCTACCAGCTGACAGCTGTATAATTGTTTAAGTTTAACTTTGTTTTTTTTAATATTTTAATTGACTTATAAACATTTGCTGAACATTTCCTTGTTCTGTGGTACGTTCAAACAACCTGTTATCTTTATAATTAATTCTACTCATTTGAAAACTATCAAAGACCAAACAACCTTTTTATGTAGCTGGCAATTCAAGATAAAATTAAATGATCTTTAGAGAAAGTTTTCAATACGTTTCAAACTGCATATGAAAAAATTTCAAAATTTTTTTTGAGAAATAGAAATTAATAATGCTCATTAACCTTACTTCCCCTTTGCAAGTCGCTTGAAGAATAGGAATACTTGTGTGGCTCTTGAAACAGATACAACTACTGCAGCATGTACTCGTATGTGTTCATGACTGTCTCTGTTTTTAAAAAAGTCTAAAATTTAATTAGTTATTTTAACAAATAATTAATCTTAAACAAAATTTCTTTAGATATGTGTGCAGGTACAGATCTCTTCATATTTGTATTAGAGTTCAAGTGGTTTGTTGGAGAAACTCCTACACTCATCAAGGATGGTTTGTTAAGGTACCTGAATTAACAAAACCATGAGCCAGTCAAGTCAGTCCGCCATCATTTCTTAGGGATCTCCTCTCTTTGTGATATTTCAATTATTTAGTTAAACATCTTTTGCTGTCTTAATTTCTAAACGTTTTGGCTTATCATTTGCTGGTTAAATGCCTTGCATTTAATGTTTTGTAAAAGGCTCAAGCATCCATATGCTGAATATTTCTGTTGATCACATATGCAGCAAGAAAGAACCCTGGCCTATTCAATTGCCATCATCCAGCATATGAGCAGAGAAGACAGACACTGTTGTAAATGTTTTATTTCTTTTTTGGTTTGATTAATTGTGTAATTGTTCTTGCATTTTTATCATCTTCATGATCACCAAACAACCTCATCATCACTGCATTCTCTCCCTCTTTCTTTGTTTCCTGCCAACAACACACAAAAGCCTTCGTATACATATTTTGTTTTTTTTTTCTGGTTTAACAAGGAAAGAATAACTCAATTGTTGCGTTAAGCAGTTTCCTTGTTGCATTCGCTTGCTGCAGGTTTAATATTGTAATTACAATTTGAAAAATGACTTTTGACAGTTTCGTATTTGTCTTGTGATTTATCAAAATCTCTTTTGAATAATACATTTCTATTGTAACTTTAAATGAGCATCCATTATACATTTACATTTTATGCCCGTATCTGGTGGCTGCTTATTTCCACTATTCATTTCTTCATCATACATTCACATATTCTTACTTATTCAGATTTGTTTTCTCATTTCAATTTGTATCTCAAGTCTGATATCTGTATTTGTACTCGTATCTTTAGCCAGTAGTTTGTAGTTGTTGCTGGTAAACAACCTGTTGTTGGTTTCTCATTGTGCGTGTTTTGTTATTGTTACACCAAACAAATAAAGAAAAAAAAATTAACATGTCACTTGTTTCTTTTATTAAGATTTTATTAAGTATTAAGATTGTTTTTTTTTTTTGGTGCTCATTTTTGTTTTGTCATACATAAATAGTTCTAGTTTATGGTCTGTCATGTTTGTATGCTTTTATTTTGAGACAGTGTTATGCGTTCTTCTACTAGAACTTTTTTAGATCAATATTTTAAGATTATTTTGACTAAAAGGTTTTTTAGATGATCTTTTGTTAAGCTGTACGAAGAGTTACTACTGTGGAGCATTTGGTTTATTAACTATCCTAAAGTTGTTGGTTTAGACAATAAAGATACTTTCAAGATAAGAGTTAGTTTTTGATTGGCTCGTTTGTCATTCAAATCAAAACTTGTAACTGATAAAAATTAACTTTTTTCGTTTTTTAACTTCATAAAGACGAAGCGTTGCGTCGTGGTTTTATATAAAGCATGATCACACATAGAAGAAAATATATGTGGACTAATTTAATTTTCTAGTAAAATTGTAAGCGCTCAGCTTTGTATATCACTCTTTAAAATTGCATAAAATTGCCATAGGTTAGGTTAGGTTAGTTTAACGAAAGGAACTAATACCCTCATGCCGAGAGACGTACACATAACTCAGCTTGTTGTGCGCTATGATGTGAATGCAAAACGAAATATTCTAGTTAACTGGATTTACACATACTCGTAGGTTGTTAGGCCGGTTATTTCCTATGATTGTGTGGTATGGTGGGAGGCATTGAGGAAGGAAAGTCATAGAAGATTACTTGCTAAGGTTCTGAGCTGTGCCTCGCTGGGCATCACATGTGCTCAGAGGAGCACACCTCAGGCTGGCTTGGACGTCATTCTTCACCTATTTCATAAAGAGGACTTTGTTTTGGGAATTGCGACTAGAAGTGTCCTTAGACTCGTTAAATTAGGTTTGTTGGGGACAAGTAATAACAGGTCACACATTAATCTTAAAAGAGATAATTTTTAGTGATCAGGGATCCGTTACTCCTGGTTTCGCGGAATATAAAGTCGTTGAAATTGATTTTCGTAAAACACACTCACTGGTAATTCCGTATAGGGACTAATGGGTCAAATCTGATAAACTTTATGAGAGCAGTGTGGTTTTCCTTCAAAAAAAATGGGGGAAAGCACAGAGGCTGGTGTCTATATCCTGGGAACGAAGATTCATAATTCTTTCAGAATACATTCATTCAGCGTTTTCCAATCTGAGATCTTAGCAATCTTCAAGGCACCGGAACTAGTGGTCAGGAGTGTAGCTGAAATTAAGAAGGTAACCTTCTACGTCGACAGCCAGTCAGCGCTAAAAGCTTTGCAGGGACACAATGCCAATTCGAAACTTATTGGGACTGTAAAAGAGCCCTCAATTTGCTTATGGACAAATATAGTGTCAGACTATGTTGGATTAGTGGTCACAGCACTGTTGAGAGAAATGAAATTGCGGATGAGCTGGCAAGAATAAAGTCGTCGTTAGATGAGCGAATGTGTGACAGATCGGTGAAATTACCGATAGGTCAATATTACAGGAAACTCAGTAATTGGGTGGAGAGCAGGTCCAACCTAGCCTAGTATGGAGGGTGGTAGTCTCGATGGCTATTTGGCCAAAATTCGACTCAGGAAGATCCAAACTGCTGCTGTATACAAATAAGAAGGAGATGCGAGTCTTGATAGGTGCGTTGACTGGCCACTGCTTGGTCAGGGCAAGAGCCTGCATTTTGTAAACTGTTACCCCAGATTACTGTAGGATATGCGGGGATGTAGAGGAACCAGAAACCATTGATCATGTTATCTGCCATTGCCCGAAGCTGCAACGTCATAGGCTTAAAGCTTAAATAGCTGAGCAGATGTTTCCAAGAGAGCATTAAAGATATCGCAAAGTGTAAACTGGAGGATATCAGGTGCTTCATCATGGGAATTCGGTGGCTTAGTGACGGATGATAGGGTCACTTCTAAGTACAAATATGGATTAAATATTACTGCTAATGGGTCAATAGAAGGAGTCCCAATGGGCCTAACTGGGTCTCCGAGTGGAGCTTGTGTTATAGCACCGCCCTGCTTAACCTAACCTTTCGATACAATACTTCTAAGGAAGGCAATGTTTGTTAAGTCGTGAAAGCTAGACAATAACAAAGAAAGTGCTGCATTGTCTCAATTTTCTCTCTGCTTCATTAGCATTCATTGTTATCTGTGACTCCAATCCGCTACATCAGTTAGAATGCTCTTATTTTAGTTGTCAACATCGACTTCATTTCAATACAATAGCAATATATTGGTGCTTATGTACCCATTGACGACTACGACATTTTGGTAATAGATTAAAGAAAACATGATGCGGTGTTTTTTAATCTATTATAAAAACGTCGTAAAGGAAGTCGAAATACGCCAACCATGATAAGGGGGATTGACTATATCACATACATAACGCATTGATTGAAATATACATAAATTTTTTTAAAGGGTTATAAATCATGTCATTAAACACAAAGCAGAATTCTATAACAAAAAATATAATAAAAAATAAATTTAAACCCTTTTTGATAAAAAAAATCCACTAAAATATCTCTCTTTCCCAAAGTAAATGAAAAGAGACATGTACAGTAGTGTAAAATTGACAACATGGCTTTCATACAATAAAAATTTAGTGGAAACAACTAATCAACTTTAGTTTTTGACAATAAAATCCACCTATTTCGTTGGTCACAAATAATAAAGAAAAAAAGAAGACAAGCCGAAAGGAAACAAAATTGAAGACGTCCATGACAGAGACTCTTCTTAACTACAATACAAGTATACTCGTATATGTACATGGATATGTATTTTTATATACATACATATGTATGTGTGTACATATGATAGCGAAGATGTCGTCACAACTGACAATGACAGCGACAGCAATAAAGCAGCAGATAATATTAAAGCTAAAGAAGACAGTCAATTTTTATGAGCATGAATTTGACAGTTGGGTACGGGTGAGAAGATGGTTGGCGGCCACAAAAGGGAAAATGAAACATGTCAAACTTATCAAATTTATAGTTTATAGAAAAATAAAATCCTCAGCCATTGATTCATTCAACCATTCAATTTTTTTTTATGTATTTATATAGTTTGTTTTTGTATGTGTATATTTAACATTGAATTTAAAAGAAGGAGGAGTTTTTTGAAATCACCAAAGTCTTATAATTTTTATGTTATGCTTGATATGTATTTGAAAACTCTTACAACAATATGTACGAGTATACGCTTTCTACCCTTACAAACGAGCACCACCATACTCGCACATTCATTCAGTGATTATAAACATACATGCATACATACATATATGTATGTATACATGTATGTTTATAAATTTTAGTGACTATACATCACACACGTAATAAAACAATGTCACGCAATTTAAAACAAAACTGTCAAAATTTGAGTGATTTACAGGCAGCAGACGGACACAATTTTCGTTCGTCTTTCATTCTTTTCTCTTTTTGTTTTTAAGTTCGTTTTTTTTTAACAAAAATAATTTTTTCTTTCATGTATAAAATATTAGATACGATACAAAGATATGAATTTGTTTTAAACTTACATATACACACGCATCCATATATATATTTATTGATGTATGTATGTTTGTTATTGTTTATGTTCAGGGTTTGGATTTTTACAATAAAAACTTGAAATAAAGCATTAAAAATTTTGCTATTTTGGTAAATTTGGAGAATTTTTTTTTTTTAACTGTTCTATATTCTAACACCGAAATGATCTATTGTATAGTATACATTGAAAACCATTTTTCGACATAAGCACCTGCAATCAGTGCAACTGTAATATATAAGATATAGTTGAGACGATTTGCAAAAATTTTATTTTAGGTTAGGTAAGGTTAAGTTGAAAAGATTGGCAATCAACAATGACCCAATCGCTTTCCGATTACACTTATGCTTTTATAGCATGTTGTGCGCTCTTATGAAAAAATATTGAGGAAGTTACCCAATAAAGAACCATAAAAACCCATCAAAGTTAGTCAGGTTAGAAAACTAGTTTCCTCAAGTTTCCTCAGACATTCCATATCAGAGGTATATCATCCAGGTGAAAGACCTGTCCTCAGTGATACAAGTAGTGTTCAAGAGTTTCACAACCTTCCTGATAAGCTCTATATGTTACATCGTCAATAACACCCATGCAAGCCAGGTGATTTTTCAACTCTGCATGCCTTGTTATTATGCTAACCCAATTCCGAAGTCTTGGCCTTTTCACCGACTTAAAAAAAAAGAGGAGGTTATCAATTCGTCTGTATTTTTTGTGAAATTGTTACTTAAATAACTGGGTACATTTAAGACCGATTCTAAACATATTTTTTGTCTGAGAGGGTATAGGTTCCCATTGAAAAAAGTGGCCGGGGAGGCGCCCACAATTTTTTTTATTTGATTTTGCAATATTCAGCTTATTTGATTATTGCGAACTCTAGCAAATATCTTTGGTTCCTGTAAAAAATGGACAGGGCTACGCCCATTAAAATTTGTTAATACGGGGTCTGTTCAAAACGTATCGCGAATTTTAAATTTTCGCAGTTTACGTATATGCGAATATTGATTTTTTTTGTGGCGTTATGTTGGTACTCATGTCTCTCACTTATGTCCACAATTTCGGCCATTTTGAATGTTCAGTTAATTGTTGACAGCTGTTTTGCTTGAACGTGTTTTGGCTGGTTTTCGATTTGTTTTTTGCTTGCAAAGTCAATTAGTATTAACTTCATTACAATTGCTGATCTTATAAATTGAGATTGTGTTATAATTCTAATTGAAAACCCATCAACCCATTGCGAGCTATCATACAATAATTTCTAATAAATCAGTTTTTATAAATGCATCCATTAATTTTTGTCCACAATGTAAAGATCTTTGAACAATTTCTTCATGAAATTTGTCTTTGCTCCAATATTATGCGCCGATCTTAAATTAATGATTAATAAAATAAAAAAATAATGTTAAAGTGAAACGAGAAAGAGAAACGAGAACGAGACGGTTTTCTTGTCGCTTTTTGGTTTCTAATATTTGGCCTAAAAACCCGCCCGGTTAAAACCGAACAGTGAACCCTAATTAGAGTGTACTGTTGTTTTTATTCTCATACAAAACAAGTATTGCCAGACTCAGAGTTTACAATTTTTTTTTTGCTACTGCAAAGCTGTCAAAGTATACTTTACACATATCGAGCCATAATCGCCAAAAAACAAGCTTAACGGACACATTTTTTGGACCTCGTTGTTTTTTTACGAAAATCGATTATTAACGATCGCTAATAGGCTATTTTGATAAATGGGTAAAAAAAAATATTTAGTTCGAAAATTATGTCGCTTAAGCTTTTTTGGCGGTTGTGGGCGGAAATTTGTGTTAACATTTTGCGTTTTTCAGCACATGGGCAAGAATTTAAATATTTTAAAAATGTTGTTCTTTTTGCTCTTTGTACAAGCGAATTATTGCTTTGAAAAACAACCACTAATTTCCAAAATGTTATTTTTATTTTCAGGTGAATAGGCCCTTAAAAATTACTTTAACTAATTGAAAAGGGCTCAAAAAAAAAAAACTAAAATATTACAAAAAATGGCGGAAAAATTGCTTGAAGTACTAAAAATTGCATAAAGCAAAAATTTGCAGAAACTTTTAATTTAATTTTTTACTTTAAAGAAAATCATTCGCATACAAAAAAGATGTGTTAACATCAAAATCCGAACTCTGCTTATGACATACCAGTGTATGTGCTCTGAGACTGAGTATGTGTGGCTGTGTTAAGTTAATCATGTAGAGAAAGAGATGATTATGGAAAGGAATTCGTTTCAGTTGACATCACAATGGGTTGTCATTTACTTATTTATTATTATTATTGTTTTTTTTTTCATCTTTTGAAACGAATTCTTATTTAAGAAGTTCATAAATTTTTTACTCATAAATTTCATAATTTTCATATGACAGCCTGCCTCTGTATCTCTCTCGCTGTTTTAGTAAATTTAAAATTATTCAACAGTATAAATACATATGAAAGTTTAAGTGCTCACTGGTATATTAATTGAAACGAATTCAGAGATCCAGATCGAGATCGGTATAGCAAGGAAGTGAAGGAAGTCTTTTTTCGAAGACATTTTCATCCGAAAGTATTATATCTATTGATTTTTACATAGGCTTGTCGTTTCGGCATCCTTTACAGCGTTTCCACTACAATTCGGGCAAAACGGAACATTGTCGTGTCGAAGCGATATAAATACGACCTAAAACAACCATGGCCAGTCAAGAATTGTGTGAGATAGTAATTTAAGACACCATCAGGGCAATCATGAATAAAATTCCGCATGAAATTTTTCCCGGGGAACAATTTCAATTAATAGCAAGTAATAGGAAAAACAAAAAACTCTAATTGGAAAAGGGAGAAATTTCACGCGGCATTTTATTCGTAATTGCCCTGCATGTTTTCTAGTCAATCATGTTTTGATGTCGGGTATCAATGTGTAAGTCCATCGTCCCTTTTCAGTTGTTGACCAACAATCTTGTCATTTTCGTAAACATAAATCTGTATCAACTTCCGTATCTATGACTTCTAAATCGATGGGTATTATGCCTGCAAAGCAGCCAGTCTATACACCGGCGATATCAACCTCACATAAGTAGGGCATCTCAGTGAATCTGACTATATGGAGTGTGCTTATGCAAAACATAATGTTCCTTACTTAAAACATAATGTTCCTTTGCTTGGAAGATTTTTTGGCTCTCTTCTATTTGGCATAATCTGAGATAGCGCGTAGCAAGTTTTTGGTGCCTTGGAAGCTATAGGAGTATGTATATCGCAAGTGTTCACGAAAGAATAGACGTATATCAATCATCACGCCTATGTATTTCAGAAATGGCTTGGATTCTATGCAACAAGTGCCAACATTAAGTTTGTAATAGTTTCCCTAGTTTTACGACTACTTAACAAAACCGCTTCGGTCTTATGATCAGCTAGAGTTAGTCCCATTGAGTTAATCCGGGACCTTACGATCTGTACACTGGCATTTATTATATTTATTTATTTCATAAATACTTTACAAAGTAAATTTGCAAAGTATTGTTACACAAATATGGGCGGGGTTACTAGACCATATGACCAATTTGCAATGATTTCTGCCTCTAGTAATTCTTCACATACTAACGCTATGTCATCTGGGAATCCAACTATTTTCACTTTTTCACGTAAACTTAATAATCAAGCAGAATGAGTCCGCAACTTCAGGAAAAATCGCTATCAAACTAACAAAGCCCATAACAAAATCTAAGGCAGTAACTTCAAATAATCTCTAATTTTTGTTTTAGTTTCTTTTGTTTTTATTTTTCTGTGTAGTTTTGTTTACAAAATGTATGAAATTTATTAAAAGTATGATAGAAAATGTTTAATCATTTAGTCTTAATACTCCATCGTACATTACGCTTCACAACAGTAGTGCAAGTACCGATCCTTGAGGCACTCCACCAATAATCTTGCGTCTCCTTATACCTACATCAGTCTCATAAATTAGCTCAATATTTCGGAAATAATCCTGCACTATTGCCAGCAGATATCCTGGAATGTATAATCGGGCTAAGGCATCAACATATACTCCCAGTTTGCAGTATTACACAGTATTATTTTGTACCATACTTCCATCTTTAACCTTGCATAGTTCAAGCAGCAGTTTCTACTACAACTTTGATAACGTCCACTGTTGCTTTCCTGAAGCCTTTGCGATACTATATAAACCGAAGACCAATCGATATGACAGTAGATAAAATTCAATATGGCGTCCAACAGACGCCATTTTGTAAATACGAATATAAATAAGATGGTGGGGGAACTATATCAAAATGGGCAGCATTCGACAGGTATGTGAAAACCATCTTTAGGCTTCTCTTATGACTTCGACCATTTAGGATTTTTAAAGTTGGACACAGTCGGCAGTTTTAATTTTTGAAATTTTAAGTTGTTTTCATTTTAAATTTGGCTGATTGTTATGATAGAGATTTTAAAATTTTGTAGGGGCACAAGTGTTTCGATGTAAATGCAATGATTAATTAAAAATAAGCCGATGGCCGTGGCAGCCAGTGCTATATATAAATCAGTGTTATATTTTATATAATTTTAATATCAAGTAAATAAATAAATAATTAAAAATACGTTTTTGAAGTTTTTTATTAGTTGCGTGGTTTTACATTTCAGCAGACGACAGAAACTAGAATTCATTTTCAGAACCCCGTAATTTTAAAAAAATTTTCGAACTGTACACGATTGTTAATGCTGCATATATTTTATTTTATAATTTCACAATGTTGTCACTAAAACACTTTTATACCAATGTGAGGGATATTGCATTATTTATCTGCCAATAAGTAATACTGCTTAAGTAGACATTTACTCAAACACTGTTCAACACATTAATGAATAGTGAAAATATTACCAAATCTTAATCATATGTATGTACATAAATATATACAAAAGAACATATTAGTCGCAATGACTTAATGACTTTTTAAATTAATATTACACCCCTTGCAGTTAACAGCCTTAACTTAAACACCCGCAAAGTCACGTTCTCAAGAAGGCCTTTTATTCATCGGAAGCACACGCACACACTCACACCATAAAAGCAAAACACAGTGCGCCGTAAATATAATGGTAGCGCGCACAAATTAGGTAAATTTTGCTTTAATGCCCATAAAATCTCACAACGACCTTCAGAGAAAAGGTCTCTCAACACTAACCCGCCTCGCCGCCTTTACAGAATAAGAGACACAGTTTGAGGATTTTGCCGACAGTTTACACACAATTTTCTTTAATTTTCATTGCAGATTTTCTTTCACAAACAGGCAGTTTATGCAACATGTTGTAAATTTAGGTGCATTTGTGTATAAGAAAAAAAAGAAAAGGAAATCAGATGATGAGCACGATGCATCATACATGCACACACAAATGCATATTTATACTTTGCATTTCTTTGAAATTTTTTCTTACCAGCCAAACCAAAATGTTAATCAAACAAACGGCAACGATATGGCAAGGAAAAGTGAAAATTTGTCATTTTATATGCCAACAAGCACTTTCGCTGGTCTTGCACCAACAACAACAACAACAATAAGTACAAATGACTTTATGACTGTTGCAGATACAAAATATTAGATACAACACAGCAAGATACAAACATAAATTAAATGAACTGTCAAAAAAGATGGAATTTTTGTTTTCTAATTTAGCATGACTCTTTCGTTCCTTATCAACTATTTGTCTCTTTTAACTTTTTTCAGTTTGTGCGTTTTGTAGCAGCAAAATATTTAATTTAATTGAAAAAAAAGAAATAAAACAAAATATAAAGGGTCCGCAATCTAACGTTTTTTTCTTTCAACTAGTGCTTATTTCGTGAATGGTAACACTTAGCTCATGTCTGATTTGACAGATAATTAGTTTTATCCTTCCGCTGAACGAATATGGTTGTGTATACGCTTGAACAACGCTGGGAAATATTGCGACATTACGACTTACAGAAGATGCCGATTTTGCCAAAAAAAACCCATCTTTTCAGATGAAGCTCATTTTAATCTTGGCGGGTATGTCAACAAGCAAAATTGTCGCATTTGGGGCACAGAAAACCCGCACGCATACATTGAAAAGCCGACGCACCCAAAACGAGTCACTGTTTGGTGCGGATTTTGGTCCAGAGGCGTAATTGGGCCAAATGAGCAAGCAGTGGGCGTTACAGTCAATGGCGATCGTTATCGGGCCATGTTGAACGAATTTTTGTTCACAAAAATTGAAGAGGAGGATATTGGCAACATTTGGTTTCAACAGGACGGCGCTACGTGCGGCACAGCCGAAGCTACACTCGATGTTTTGCGCCCTGTTTTTGAAAAAAAAAGTTATCTGGCGGACCCTTTATTACACCATGAAGAAGAAAAATTTAAGCAGATGCCTGCTATATCTATGGGATACAACTCATCCAAAGTCTCATCTCTCAGTAATATTTATTTATGCCATATGGAAAATATGAAAATTATGATGATTTACGGGCGTTTTTTTTTCGTACAGTACAGTACAGCGTACGAAGCAGCAGGACAATGGAACGCAGTTATTTAAATACTTGTATTTTTTTTTACTTTCAATATAAACAAAATACATCAAAAATTAACAAGCCATAACGATTTAATTTTTTTTTTTATTTAAATTATGCGGGTAATTTTTTTTCATGTTCTCTTACAGGGTAATTTTTTGTGTGAAAAAAAAATTTCAATTAAAAAAACTCTATACGTGATCGACATTTGTAGCAATTCATAGTCGGCGAAGTAAAATAACTAATCAAATTGCTACATAGCTTAAAGTAGTCTGACTAATCAACACCAGAGGCGCTGCAAAGTTTCTATAGAAATTAACAAAATGCACATACCAACGTTCTAAAACACAAAAAATTTCAACAAATTAATTTTTTTCTCAAGTCATTGTCTGCATATAAATAAATAAATAAATAATAAATATAAATCTATCGTTTTAAACCCTATAATAATTTCTATACTTAAAAAGTATAAATTTTTCAACTAAAAAATATTGAACAAATAAATGAATTAATTTTGTGTATTTTTTTAATTAATTTTTTTAATTCCATTAAGTAATCACTTGAATTGAAACATTACATACCCAGCTAGCATTTCAATCGTGAAAGAGTCTACTGGGAATCTCATGTTAAGCGTTTTAGAGCTTCGACGGGCGCTCTTTATTAAAAGAAGACGATTCCATGCAGGAAAGAAATTGTTAAACCAGCTGAATCTTTAGTGAGATTCTTTCACAATACAGCGAAAGACTTTTATATTAGTTATAGTGGGAATGGTTTGGGATGTGTGTAGAGCTTGTCGAACGTGCCCTGCATAAAGCACTTCAATAATCGTATGGCACTCATGCAGGGATTATCTTATAATTAGTGTCATGTTCAGCCGTATAATTCTTATGTGACTCATACCGAGTGTAACACAAGGCTCATTCGACGATTGCTTGATGAATCGTAAAAGGCTCGGGGGGCTTTAATTTTATGATTTATACAAAAATTTAGCAAGCTTGCCCTTCTAATATTTGCAGACATTTTTTGCCATGATATTATTCTTGTACTTTAGTTTTTTTATGCTAAAAAAGCGCTTAAACTTTTTAAATCTTAGTATCAAATATTGTTAATCATCGTCTATTACACATTTCAAGATTAACAGGCGAGTGTTTGTGAAAAAGTTTGTGGAAATATAAAAAAATTTAATATTGTTGTTTTTGTAGTCTTTAAATAATCATAGGATTTTTTAGGATTTGCCTGTTAAACATTTAAAGATTAAAAGACGAGTCTGTCAGAAAATGTGTAAAACAAAAATAATAAAAAAAAATATGTACATGTTTTTGTTATTGTTAATCGTTTAATCATCACCAGAAGATTCTTTTAGTAGTTGTATATTAAACATAATTGTCTAACAAACAGCATATCGAGCCATAACCGCCAAAAAAACTTAAGCGACATGATTTTCAAACTTAATTTTTCGACCAAAATCGGTTATTTGCGATCGTAAAAAATCGATTTTCGCCAAAAAAAAACGAGGTCCAAAAAATGTGTCGGAGGATGCCCCAGTCCAGAGGTCGTGGGTTCGATTACCGCCATATACCCTGGAAGTTTGCTGCAGACAAGTTAATTGCTTTGCGGGTTGTGTTTCTTAAAAAAAAATACGTTTTAATACAAAATAAAAATTAACATTTCTAAAATTAATCTAATTTCATTATTTTGGTAATAGGAATGAAGTTGACAAAAAAAATTAAATGCTTGTAATGATTCAATTAATTTGATAAATAAATTTATTATTTAATATTTTCTGTGTATCATGAAGAGATTATACAAAAATATTTGCCACGTCTGACCCTGCCTTCCAGTTTAATTTGAAAACTCAAGGCCTGTAACAGAAACTGTTGAGTTATTTTATGATGTCTGGTTTTCTCCAGAAAGACACACACACGTACACATTTTAAAATTATAATACAACAATAATTTAGGAAATTTATCAAATTTATGATCATCAATTGGTTAAAAAAAACGGCATGTTTGCCTTTCATCTTCACTCTTTGCGTTATTATTTTTTTGTTTAATTTTTTTTTGTAGCAACTCTTAAATTGACTTGAAAATTAAAATATTTTTCTTCATATCGATTTCTATGGCAGCAACGACAACAACAGCAACAACGACAACAACAAAATTTTGTTTATGAGGCCTATTTCCTGGCACTTTGAAAACCGACCTTTTCATTGGCCGCATAAAACTCAGTTGTCTGTTGTGTCTTTTGTATTATTTCGTATAAATAAAAATCTCTTGATAGATTTATGTTAAAATTTCTTTTACTTATTAAATTATAAATAAATGTTTCTATTCCCTTCCCATTTATTTGGTGTTATAGTGTGTGTGTGTGTTTTTAATTTAATTTTTTTTCCATTCACTCATTCACAAGTTCGTTAAATGTCAATCTCAATTATTAAATTTATGCTGTTTATGGTTCTTTTATGTATATTTAATATTAGAAACGAAATTCTGTTATTCTTATTATTTTGAAAATTCTGGGAATCTGTTGGATTTTAGTGATTGTTTTTTTTTATCAATTTGTTGTAATTATAATATATTAATCATAATTTTAAAGATTTTTCGATTTCAAATGACAGCTCAGCCGTGCCGCAAATGGTGATAATCTTTTAAAGAGCAGCGGTTGCCAAAGTGTGTTTTTAAACTTGTTTGTAAAATTTTGTTAAGCAACTTTTATACTACTTTAATTGGCTCAGTTATGTAACTACGGCTTAGCTAGCTAATCAGCTGAGATATAAAAAAGGGACTTTTAAGTTTCTCTAGTAGATTTTGCAATAAAACAGAGAGCTTAATATTAGCTTAAGTTAAATTATATTTCAACTCGGAAAAATAATCATGAAGCATTAAAAACATTCACCACACATGCAAAGAAAAAAATATGGTAAACATACTACAGGGTGATTTTTTAGCAACTTTCTTTTTGGCAACACTGTTTTTTGCAGCTCAGCTGTTTTCGTGTAACATGTTCAGTTTGGTCTATAATTTAACCATGAATCGACTTACATATGAAAACGCATGCAGATTATTAAATTTTATTATCAAAATTCATGCTCTGTTAAGAAAGTGCATCGTGTACTTCTTCCATTTTATGGTCAGTTTGAGAGACCTTCTGAGGCGGCTGTTCGGAATCTTGTCACTAAATTTCGCACCAAAATTACACTATTGAACACTAAACCACCAACACGCATACGTAGAGTACGGACATTGTGGATGACCGTGGATTATCGATTCGGCGCCATTCGTAGCAATTGGGCCTCTATTACTTTTTTCTCCCAAAATGTAAGAGCTGGACTTGGCTGACATGTGGTTTCAGTAAGACAGTGCCATATATCACACAGCACGCGAAACAATGGCCCAATGGAGAGGAGAGTTCGGTGAACAGTTTATTTTACGTTTGGAGCCGGTCAATTGGCCACCTGTAGCGTGCGAATTAACGCCTTTGGACTATTCATTGTGAGGCTATGTTCAGGCTCATGCCAATAGGCCTGCATTCGTGAGTTACCGCCCAATCTGTTGGCGAGGGTATGCCAAAATTGAATGCAACGTAATAGCCATTTCAGGCGTAGCCGCGGTTAACATTCATATGAAATCATCTTTAAACATTGAATTATATACAACGTTCTACCGACTTATACAATTTTTCAAAATTTTATGTCTTTTTTTCTATAAATCAAATCCGAAAGATTTTAAAAATTAGCGTTTACATATATATGCATATCGTTACTCTAATATAGAAAGGCCCTAACTCAATATTTATTTTTTTTAAAATCGAGTTTTTTGTATATTTTGCTAGAACATCTAATGTATCGAAAAATTCAAAATTTCGCTTTTAAAAATTATATTAACTTAAAGCTTTTCTTTATTAAGGTAACGTAAAAAATTGTAGATATGTGATTTTGCAGTTCAGCTAACGATATATTACAAATAAATGATGCAATAACATTAAGCAGTCGAAGGAATGTGCCTACTGAAGAGAATATCGCAGCTGTAAACGAAAGTTGGTAAGAATGAATTTGGGATTCTGTCCCTCCACTACGTGGAAATTTTTTCGCAAAAATCTTGACCCAAATCCGTTTAAGATCCAGCTGATGCATGAATTAAAGCCATGAGATCATCATATGCGTTGCTGTTTCGCCTAGAGCAGTTGGGAACTGATAAGATTGTTCAGCGATGCTACTCATTTTTGGCTTAAAGAGTTTTTTAATAAGCCGAATTGCCGCATTTACAGTGAAACCAATCCATACTAGACCCTACAGACATAATTGTGAAACAGCTAAAGTCTGGAATTTGGACTATATATCTTTAAATATATAATATGTGCGGAGCCATAAAAACTCAAAGTGGACCACCACGGGTTAATGAAAAATTCAAACCGATGCCACTAAGCTGATGATTTTGATCTGCAAGTAAATTTTTCTATAGAAGAGCTAAAAAAAAGTCTGCTACATTTATGGGTTTTCGCTTTAGAGTGTAGTAAATATTCGAGCAAAAAAAATTAAATTTTGGCTTATAAACCTTGGTTTACTATTCAGCTAATGGAGAACTCAAATCTTGTCTGATTTGTAAAAAGGAACTTGTTATGGATTTAAAACAAAGTTTTTAATATTTAGAAAAAAAATTTGGTATCAAAAGCAATTTACATCAAAATTTTCAAAAAAAAAAGTAATTTTTGCGTTTTTTTTCCAAAAAAAAAAGTGGGTTAATTATTTCGTTATTATAAAAAAATTTTGCAATAATACCAACCTTGTATTTAAACTTATTTAAAAGATAATGCTTTAAGAAATGTTACAAAGAAATTTTTGGTTAAAAATTTTTGTCATTGAAGGCACCAGATCGTTTCGAAATAGACCTATTTTTGTTATAAATACAAATTATAATTAGGAATTTATGGCCCTTTTTCTCAAATTCCAATGCTGGGACCAAAAAATCTATCGTTCAACTTTAAGACATGATATGCTTTTAAATATTATCTGCTCCCGGCGAAAAATAAAAAGAATTCAGCAAAATACTGAAAAAATCCCATTTTGGGGATTTTGCGAAAATATTTTGGGAATTACCCAAAAAATTAATTTATTTATTAATTGCAGAATTTTCCACCTAAAAAAGAATTTTCAGCCCAAAATAATTCTCGATAAACTCTTCATATATTTATTGTAAGCAGATGCAGGTTATGCGATGCTAGCCGCTCCTTGTCCAATGATTTTTTGTTTGAAAATATGGTTGGCATTGATACTGGTGAGTTGTGGTTTCAACAGCATGTCAATAGCTATCATAATGCGACCGCAAGCCATTTGAGAGAAATGGAACTCTCAATTGGCCTTCAAGGGCGGGCGCTTTGACACCTCTAGATTATTTTGGTTTATGCAATTGGCGCTTTCGAGGCTCACATTTCTGTTGTTATTCGTGACATATTGCCAGCAATGGTAGCCCAAAATTGAACGTGCAGAATGAGGTTCGTCAGTAACAATTATATATATAAAAATTTTATAGTTTTTTAAATATTTTACAATTTCAAAATCTAACGGGCCTAAAAAGTACCGACAACGGGACCGAATATACATTCTTGTCAGTTAATGCAAATTTCTGCCTGAGAATGAGAATTGTTTTGATTCATCGCATTGCAAATTGTTGAAAGATTTTTTGTAATGAAAGCTCAAGTTTACCATCCTTAAATCTTTATTTGTGCCCTTAAATCTTGAAAAAAAAACTTCCATTGATATTTAATAAATCTATATTAATCGAGACTAGTACAAGTCTAAATTAATATGCTGCATAATATAAAAATATTTTTTTAATTGTTCAATAGTTTGACTCGAAATTTTGTTTAAGAAACTCTGCCTTTTTTTCGTAACATATCTCATCTGGCTTTTAAATGCTATTTCAGTTTTATAACATTTCATCTTTCTTATACATTTTCAATCTTAAATTTGTAACGCTAGAATTTAATATTTATTGATTAGAAGCCATCTCTTTTGGTATGAAACCAAAAAAATCAAATATGTACATATATTTTGATTTTATGGCCGTCATAAATTTTTATGTCTAAAGAGTCATAATATTAAGGGAACAGTATTGAGAGTTTAGAGTCCAATAATTATTTCTAAGAATTTTTTTTATATTTTCCTAGCAAAATGGATTTATCTGAGAAATTTTATAAAAGAAAGTGTTTTATGAAGAGATAAAATATTTATTTTTATTTGCTAGAGATTATTTTTTTTATTGATTAATTGATATTAAATTATGAGGACCAATAAGTAAATCGAATTGAAAGGAATGAGTGAGTGCAAGTTAGTTTTAAAACTAACTTGCTTGCTTTTTTCACTATAATTCCAATATATTCTTACAATAAAATCAAATCACTAAAGCCATTGACTCAGAGTTAAATATTTTAGTACAAGTAACGCTCACTCACATGTTTCACTTTCTCACGCACATAATTCAATCACTTAAAATGTTAAAAGCAATAAATTATTGATTTGTGTCTAACGCTTAAAAGCAAATCAATGAATTCTACTTTGGCGATGACGATGATGGTGATGTTAGAAAATAATCTCCATGAATTGCTTTTCAAAATACAAACGCACCTTTTTGTTTCGTCAAAAAAAAAAAAATCGAGAGACCCACACAAATCTTTCTTATTTAGTTTGTAGTTTGTTGTACTAACCTTTAGAAACACATCATGCACACACAAAAACTATCTATCTAACAATAGTTACTAAATTATTTGACAGACACTCATCGTGTTGTTATCTTAAAACGAAAATTTTAGTTGAAATGCTCTAGAAAGACATGAGATGATGTCGAAGAATGTCAAGGAAGGTTTTTAATGCCGGCTTGGCATGCAAACAAAATTCAAGTGTAATAAATTAAAATGAAGTTTTAGAGAGAAACATTTAAAAATGGTTAAAAAATTCAATAAGTCTATAGGTAAATAAATAAAAAGATGGACTGACAGAAAATACAAATACCAGCAGTTGCCTTTAAATTCAAAAGAAAATGTCATGTGAAAACAGATGGAAATGTTTTTTTTTTTATTAAAGCCATTTTATATTAAAAAGAATGTGCCTGCACCTGCCAGCTTATTATTTCTGGGGCTAAGGACTCGAATGGCATCAAAGTCTCTCGGGGTTTTTCTTCATGTAATGAACTATTCAATTGTTTTTTGCCCATTTAAGGGAAATTATTTAGATCCTGTTTACAACAGGAATAAAAAGGATCCACATGGCAAAGAGTGGGATACTTTAAACATTCCTAAAATTATGCTTTTTTTTGCCTAAAACTGTTCAACACCTCCTCATATCTAAAATGGAGCAATGAACAAGTGCAATATTAACGCTTAAGCGCATTTAAAATTTTGGCTTATTTCTAGTGTTCCAATTTTATTTTTGGGACTTATAACCAGAAAAAAGTTTTCTTCTATTAACACATTTAATTAAAAATTAAATACAAATAACCAATCAAAAATTTCATTGAGTCCATTGACTCTTTTTTTAAACAAAAGTTTAATTTGTTTAATTGCATGTTTAATTAAACTTTAAATCCTTCGAAAAATGGTGTCATCAGTTTTTGGCCAAGAGCTTATTTAGACTTAGTGATCGCGCTTAACTGTATACAGCAATAATGTAGCTAAGAGTCCACCAAACAAATCTGGTTAACATCTTATGCCAAAAAAAATATTTCTTCGTGCACTTTTTTTTTGCAAAAATTAAGGAAAAATTTTTTTTTTACTTTTTCCAGAATAACTTAAAGGTACTCCGCAATTTTTGCTAACAATATTTGGCAAGGTTGTAGCTGCGGTAAAGCTGGACAAATTTTGTGAACATTTGATTAAAATTCATTCTAGTCAATTCAATTTAAAATGTCTCACTAACTTTTTTCTTTATTAATAAGCTTAAATATTTTCTCCCTTATTCATAAAAAATATTTCAGGTTTATTAAACGCTTATTTGACATATTTCTATGGCAAATTTGTCAAATAAACCTGTAATAAACCTAAATTATTTTTTATGAATTAGACCATTTATATTTAAAAAAAATCTTTACTATTTTTCTTTTGCGCACAAAAAATAGTTAATAAAAAAAAAGTCAGTTGGTAAATTGCTTGAATCAATGAAAAATTTGCTCAATTGATTGTATCAATCAGCAAAGTTGCAAAATAAATTAAAAAATCAGCATTTTTTTGTTAAATAAAGAAATTTTCGAAAATTGGATTGAGGACACTGATTTCGTTCTATGTGCTAAGCTGTCCTGGGAAAAATGGCAAAAAAAAAGGTAAAAATTTTAATAAAAAACAAAATTTTAGTATTAACATAATGATATTAATTTGTTGTTGTTGTGTTTTAAATAACACTATATCCACTACTTGGACCTTTAGTTCTTAAATCAATTATGATGCATGTGGGCCCTCATCATTTCGATTACTGTATGACAAAGCTCACTAAGAGCAACAAAAAAAAACCATATATTTTTTATATAATAAAAGAAATTAAATAAGCACTAAATATTATACACACACACACACACACACACACTCATGTATACAAATACGCACTTTATAACTGTGCTAACGTTCCATATCATTTACAGTCTTTCAACATTTCATTTGAAATGATGCGACGATAAATCAAGGATAATCTACTTTTCAGGATCATAATTTTTGTTATAAATTGACAGGCGCAGTGTCGCAATACAATATACCAGCATACGCACACACACACACATAAATTTATGTTATGTTATGTTAACACACACCCATACATATATACACATCCATATGTATTAAACCCAGGCATAACAGAAATGTCATACTGTCTTTTCAAATAGCAGGCATATCACAAAACACAACCAACAACAATAAGCAGAAACGGATCCATAACAAAAATAAAATATGTATGTAAGGGCAACATTCCAAATAACAACAAGAAATGTAAAATGAAAAATAGGATGAAATGTGAAAAGAAAGAATAAACTGAAATGTTAAAAAAAAAGAAAAATAATAGAAGAAGCAAAGTGACAGATTTATGTATTTTAAACAATACACGCTCACTCACACACACCTAAAAATGTGTACACGCAAACACATGCACACACAACACACACACATATACATACACAAAAAGCAATGAAGACTGAACGCACTTTACGCACATCAAATAAAAATTATATACTATACGCTCACGAAAAAATTCGAGGGCAGTTTGTAGAGGCCTCTCTACCAGAGGACTGCCGTTATATGGTACATATATTGACACCAGGTATCCTTTTCAAATTGCCATTCCCCTTTCATCCATAAACTCAAAAGTTTCGCAGCAAAAATCATACCTGTTCAAGCAGAAGTCTTTGAATTTGGCAAACACCATTTAAAATTAAAGAAAAACATGCAGTTTTTTCAACATCGGTCACGCCCACCGCCTATGAAATCTAAATCGATTTTTTCGCATAAAACTTTTCCTATAGAAGCAAAAGACTTCCAATTTGTTACAAACATTTACTAGAAGAAAAAGGACTTATTGTCGAGTTTAATCAAATAGACCACGCCCACCGCCCATGTATTTCAAATTAAATTTATCACATAAAATTATTCCCGTTCAAGCAGAAGTATTCAAATTTGGTACAAACACTTTCTAGAATAAAAAAAGACATAAAATTCTGACATAAAACAACGGATGCCGAGTTTCGTCAAAATCGGCGTACAGTGGGGTCAAAGGCCCTTTTTCGCGCATCACTTCATAACAAAAGTAAAACAGTAAGTGTAACAAAATTTTATATCAATAGCTCTCAAAACAAACTACATATTTCCACAAAATCTTCTAGGTATAGGAGGGGGGAGCCGGTTAACCCTCATACAAAATAATTATTATTTTTCCCATATCTTAAGAGTTACAATAGTGAGGTACACTAAATTTGATGTGGACAATTCTTAAGACAAACTGTATGTTCCACCAAAATCTTGGGAGCTTAGGAGGGGCAGACATACCAAGTAACTATTAATTAAGTAATTAATATAATTTTTTTTTTATCAGAAATACCGAAGCAGAAACGAAATGCATGTAAACGGTGCTTAACCAACAAAGCAACAAGCAAAAATTCATGATTTTTTTATTCAGCACGCTCCTAATAAATTGCCTGCCATTGATACGAATTATCCAGTTATCCAAATTTGTTAACAAGCCTAAGATAGTTAGCTAAAATCACACACGCTATTTTTTAAAATCATTATTTTATATAAAAACGATCACGCGTGACTTATGCGTGACTCACGCGTAATAAATCATAGCATTTGTACATTTCTAATGAAAGCACATAAAACAATGACAAAAACAATAGCGTTAAGACTTCCGCTAAGGAAGTCGCCATGCCCTTGTAACGCAGTTTTGGTTTCCAAAGATATGGATCGTCGTTGACGATGTTCAACAGCTCCTGAGCGATGTCCATGCGACGTTGTTTTTGCTCAAAATTTAGTAAAAAAATCGAAGAGTACACCAAAACACGACTAACCTTTGTATCTGTCAAAAACAAACTGACAATCCAAAATGGCTGATATTGCCAACATATATAACAGACATGTGTACCAACATAACAGAAAAAAAATGCGAAAATCGAACATACGTAACGCACGAAATTTGAAAATAGCGGTTATTATTTGATCAGACCTCGTATTTAAATAGATAATTTGAACTACAACTATATCGAACTCGCTGGTTTTCCCCCTCGGTTTCTGTTGTTATCGAGACGCAAAGATGAGCAGCGTCTTATTTTCAGGTTGAGTTCGGTTGAGTTTTCTTAGAAGGGTACGCACGAATAATCCGGAGGATAGTTAGTAGTTAACATAGAGCATGCTTTTAACTACTTTGGAATAAGAAACATTCGTACGATGTAGTGTCTTGCTCCCCGATTGGGTTTAAAACTTCAAGTCTTATACAGTTTCACTTACTAACTGGATGAGAATTCTAAGGCACCTTTCGCAACATTAATGTTAACCACAACTGAGAACAAAAATCATTAATGATGTACGCTACATTAACTGGGTGGTATGTACTTCTTAGGCATGGTGTATGTAACACGATATATTAAATAACAAAACAACTTTTCGGTTTGCCTCCGTTCAATTTGCAGATTTTTATGTTTTCTTTTTCATAGTATTTGAATGATTTACTGAAATGCTTTTTATATGTAAGTAAGTACTAGGGTGTGTAAGTATGTATGTGTGACGACTTGAAGTTGAGTTTCTTAAACAATTCAGTTGGCCATTGCCTGAAGTTTGTATATATATTTATATATTTATGCATATATTTTTGTATTCGTTTTATCCGTCCCAATTTATAGTAATATCAATTTCACATAAAAAAATTTAAAATCACCAAAATAGAGTTAAAGAAAGAAAGTATTATAGTTTTCTATGCATTTGGCTTCTTTTCTAATACGCGCAAGACCATATAGATTTTTGGCTGTAGTTCCAATCAGAGTATGAAAGTATTTTGATCGTTCTTCACAAAGTTTCGAAGTACTTTAATTGATGAATAAAAGCATTTTGATGGCATTTTATTCTTTTGGAAAGCCCTGAACAATTTTCTAAAATAATTAATTATATGAAGACAAAAACCTAATGTGAGTCAAAATTTCATTTGAAAATTTATTCATTGTAAAGAAACTTTCACTATCTGGGAATTCCTTATAAGGAGGTCAAAATACAGGAAACTTGTAACGGAAAGGCTGTGGTTTTGAAATTATTTCATAACAGGGAGAGCTTCATTCTATAGATGTTCACTATAAAGAAGTTCGAATGCATATCACATACATATTTGTGTCTAAAAATTATTGCTTAATGAGAAATCAATAAGGTATGTTAATATTTTGAAATTCTGCTTCATAAACATTTCGAAGAACAATTATATATTCGCACTATGGGTAGAAAATTACAAATTATCCGTATCCGGAATGGCTTCATAAAAATGAATTTCCATTATGAAACTTTAATGTTTGCTAATGGCAGCGCTTGGGAAATGAGAAAGATAGAGAGAGTGAGAGGTGGAGAGAGGGAGACATATATAGAGAGGGAGACATACATATATATAGAGAGGGAGAGAGAGGGAGTGAGAGTTAAAAGTAGCAAAAATGATGTGACATGAATCTCTGAAGCATTTTCAGCAACTTTTTTAATCTAAGGTATTTATTTTCACCTGATATTGTTAAATAAAAAATTTCTTGCTACTAATTTCATGAAGAACTTCGTAATGCAAATTCTGACTTTCCACACAATTATTAATTAGCACCATGATTAAAAAAATTACAAATTTCCGTAACTTGCATTATAAATCTTTTCATGAAATTTCATTTAATTTATTTGCTAATAGCAGTGTCAGAGAAGAAAGATTTAAGCATTGGGAAAATAATCTCAAAGAACTTTTCGGTTTTGTGCGGCCATCGATTTCAAGTATAATTGTGCTGAGAGCTTAATAAGCAACTTATCACTAGAGAGCTGGGTCCAACTCGTTAATTGGTTCATTTTAGACACAATCTTATGATCAATCCTTAGTAATTTAAATGGGTTTGGCCATCGATTTGTGTCTAAAATGAACGAACGAACGAGTTGGATCCAGCTCTACAATTCACAAAGCTTTGTAAGACTAATGAATGCCCATGCTTATGGTTAAACTATATTTTCATATCAAAATTGAACATATAAAAAAAATCTAGAGTAAAGATCTTCCTAAAATGTGAAATATGTCTAATTAAGGAACAAAAAAAATATTATTATTTAGTTCCTATTTTGTACAAAAAAAAAGTGTTATAAACTTCCAACCCTGGAAGCTATTTTAAATTTTTATGATTTTAAAACTAATTTATTTCGTTATAAAATATGTTTATTAAACAAATAAAAAATTTGTTTTATGTAAATTGTACTCATATATACCAAATAAAAAAATTTAAAATTTTCCAGCTCTGGAGTTGTTTTATATTTTTAAATTTTTCATACTCAGCTCTTTCTTTTTAAAACATAAAATATATTTAATTTATAAACAAAAGAAAATATTAATTTGACCTAATTACTTTTATATACCAAAAAAGTTTCAGTTTTCCAACCCTGTAATCAGCCTTAAAAATTTTTGAATTTTGTTATACAAAAATATAAAATATATTTAATTTGTAGAGCAAAAGAAAACGTTTCTTTTAGTTGGTTACTTTTATGTACCAAAAAAAAATCAAATTTTCCAACCCTGGAATAATTCTTTTGATCTATAATACCTATTAAATTCTTAATAAAATATAAAATGTGTTTATTTAACAAACAAAAATTAGTTCTAGCTCGTTACTTTCATATGGCAAAATAAAGTTTAAACTTTCCAGCTCTGAAACCGTCTTTTTGCTTCTGCTGATTTTTAAGTGTTTGAAAAAGTCGTAAAATTTTTACCTTTAGTTGCTTTCGCTTTTTCCAACTGCTTAAAATCAACCAATGCTTTTGCTTGTGCTTGTGAAAATCAACAACAGTTGCAGTCAAAGCAGAAGCAGCAAACGATTTATGAACGATTGCACAGTACTTTTCAAATTCAAACTTTTCAAATCGTTGACTGCTGAAAGTAATGCGCAATTGGCCATAAATCGTTTTGTCATTGTGCTTTCATTGAAACTGTTGTATTTTTCAAAACCGAAAGCAGAAGAAAAATCAAATCAAATCAAAAGAAAATCACTGCAGTTTTTTAAACACAGACGGACGGACGGACGGACTTCGCTTATTCGTCTTCCCTATTCATAAGGACCCAGAATATATGTATATACTTTATGTTGTGGAAATTTCACATGGAATGACAAACCTACATATATGTATAACCTTTTTTTATGAAAATTTTCATTATGTAAAATCACGCTTTCCACCTGTGAAAGAATTTTCTTTTTTTCAAATTTCAGACACACACTTTTCTTTGTCACCCAGTGTACAATAAACAGAAGCAAATGAAACTGACATAAAGTAGACGAATCGTATAGCAAAAAATAAAAATTAAATAAAAAATACCCGACACCCACACACATCAAAGGACAATTATGCACACAAACTCCCAAAATAAAAAGAATTTGAACTTGATAATGGTAAGTGGATGAAATATTTATGTATAAAAAAAAATCTAAGGAGTTACCCTTATTTGACACATTTTAAATGTCATTTGAACATGCGAATGACCGTTTTTATGGCATTTAATACGCACCGAATATCAGCAGCAGTAGCAGCAGCAGCAGCCATCTTTATTTTCATCTTTGTATGAAAAGCGACAAGTTTGAGTGTGAGTTTGAAATTGTCGAAATACTTTTGGACATTAAACACGTTTCATTCATATCATTTGCTTTACGTACATATACATGAAGATTTCAAATGATGTTGAATGTTGGATTCATTTTCATTTTTGCCATTTTATTGAAAACATTAAATCATTCTATCAATTCATTTAATGCTGAAGTTGTTTTTGTTGTCGCTTGATTTATCTAATGGCAGTGGGTTTTTGGGGTTAGTTTGTGCAAAAGAAGTTTATTTCAGCTAAAGCGAATGGCTGAGAATATCTTTTGCTTATACTCGTCTAAACACACATTCACCTCGTGTAAGAGTGCGTGCGTGTGTGTGTTTTAGTCGTTAATGTGGTGATGTGTGCTTGATAAGGTTTCATTTTAAAAGTGTCAGGGAAAAGGACATTATTTAGTACTTAAAATGATTCATTGGAATTTAGAACATGATTTTCTTCTTTGTTCAAAAAAGAAATATGTATGTATATATATTTCCTTATTCTTAGCTTTTATGCGTTTTGCAAGTGTGTGGGGCAGCAAAACATTTATAATGTTTCAGGGTAGCAAAGGCAATGGGCGAAGGTTTATGATTTCAATTAAATTTATGGGTTTTTGGGGAAATTTGGTAATCTCAATTTCTATATAAAATAGTTTAATGTGGTCGTATGTTTAATCCTAGATAGAGGTTATTTAGAAGCTATTTATAAAAGTTGCGTTGCATGTTTCAATTTCTTATTTGTTAATTTTTGTTATTTTTTATTTTTTTTTATTATCAACAAGAAAGGCCACTCGCAGACAATATTGTAACTGTCGTTTTTTTTTAACTTGAAAGACTAGCAATAAACTGAAACAATTGCTAAGAGAATGCTATTCAGTGATATTATAACTGGCCCTTAAAATATTTGATCCAAAACTAAATTTTCATTTTTATTTTTAATGGTAATAAAAATTGTTGTTATATGGATATAATCACACACTAAATACTGATTAACTACAATTTTGTAATTATAATTTTATTGGTTGCGATTAAAAATTTAATTGCTTCAATAAAAAATTTAATTTATTCAATTAAAAATTTAAGTGATTCAATAAAAATTTAATTAATTCTACAAAAAAAATTAATTGATTCAATAAAAATTGAATTAGTTCAATAGAAAAATTAAATTGATTCAGTAAAAAATTTAATTGATTCAATAAAATATTTAATTGATTCAATTGATTGCGTAAAAAAGTTTATTGACTGAATAAAAATTTAATTGATTCAATAAAAAAATTTAACTTTCTTGTTTTTTACACAAGACTTCTCTTAAAGTGGAATGCTACCAATTGATTCAATAAAAATTTAGTTATTTCAATAAAATTTAATTAATGCCATGAAAAAATTTAATTGTTCAATTAAAATTTAATTCATTCAATAAAAATTTAATTAACTCAATAAAAAAATAAATTGATTTAATAAAAATGTATATAGTTCAATAGAAAAATTTAATGTATTCAATAAAAAATTTAATTGATTCAATAAAATACTTAATTGATTCAATAAAATATTTAATTGATTTAATAACAAATTTAATTAATCAATAAAAAAATTTGATTGATTCAATAAAATACTTAATTGATTCTATAAAAAATTTAATCGATTGCGTAAAAAATTTAATGGACTGAGTAAAAAATTTAATTGATTCAATAAAAAATTTTAACTTTCTTGTTTTTTACACAAGACTTCTCTTACAGCAGAATGATCCCAATTGATTCTATAAAATAATTTAATTGATTCAATAAAAAATTTAATTGATTCAATGAAAATTTAATTAATTCAATAAAAAAAATTAATGATTCAATACAAATTTAATTATTTCAATAAAAAAATTTAACTGATTCAATCAAATATTTAATTGTTTCAATAAAATAGTTAATATTTAATTGATTCAATAAAAATGTTATTAATGCAATAAAAATTTTTAACAGATTCAATAAAACATTTAATTGATTCAATTAAATATTTAATTGAATCAATAAAAAATTTAATTGATTCAATAAAAAATTTAATTGATTGAGTAAAAAATTTAATTTATTTAAAAAAAATTTTAACTTCTCTTACATAAGTTGTAGCTAATTCAACACCTTCTCAAATACTAAGAGGGTGGGTCATTAAAGTTTTTATATAAAAGGTTATTTTATTTTTCAACATAGTCTCCTTTGATTTATATAGACTAAGTCCAACGTTTCCCCAATTTTATTATTCTTTCAAATCCCTTCAATCTGACACCTTCAAGGACATCAAAATACGTATTTGATTGTGATATGATTCACTGTTGGTGTAAAATCTGTTTTCGCCCAGCCATTTTTTAAAGTTTGGGAACAAGAACTAGTCACTCGGTGCGAAATCTGGACAATATGGCGTATGATTGAGCAATACGTAGCCCCATTCATAGATGTTTGCCATCGAAACTGCACATGCGCTTGTGGTCGATTGTGAGCAAACGCGGCATTCATCTTGCGGAAAACTTTCTCATACCCAAGTGATCATTCAAAGTTGAGACCACTGAGCCATGCGAGATACCTATGGCTTCCAGAATCTCTCTCACTTTCAATCTCCGATTGGCTAAAATCATAAAGTGTATTTTTTCAATTGTTCCAGATGTAGAGATCTCAACTGGGCGTCGGCTTGTACGGCCACAACGAAATTCAGTAAACCAATTTTTTACCATTGTAATTGATGGTCAAGTTTAGCCTTGGTCTGAGTGATGATTTTTCTGCCCTAAAAATAATGCGAAACACAAACTAAATGACACAGCTTTTTCAAATTTAGACAGGAGTCAAGTGACAGTTGCATGTCGACAAGACCAGTGTTGCCATTTCAATTAAGATGCGGAAAATTCAAAATTACACTGAGTTACTGACCCACCCTCGCAGCTTTCGACATGTCTTTAGTTCGTGTTTTAATTCATACTGTTGGTCTGCGTGTAGGTGTATTACCAAAAGAACATCGTTACAGAAAAATTACGGTTGTTGTTGTTTCTGTCTGACGTCTGCGTTGGCTTATACGTTTGTGTAGTTGCATATTTCTTAACAAGCAGAAGCTTTAACGCAATAGCTGTTGTAGGCTATGAATATTTATTGCAACATCGTCTTGTATGTTTGTTCTTTCGCTTATAATTTCTTATAAATGTTTTGATGGAAAGCATTCGTATTAGGTTTGTTCATGTATATTTATTATTATTATTTATTCCCGTGTATCTAAAAATTAATTGAAACAAATAAATTTTGGAATTTTCACAAATATTTGAAAAAATATGTTGTTGATAAAACTTTAGAGCAAATAAAAATTAGCTAAGCCGCTTGGAGAGCAAATAAATAGATATTTCTTTACTCTTACTTTAGCCGAAAACAAAGAATATTGAGTTGTACAGGAACAAGTCCTGAACTAACAAAAATTATTATTAGAATACTGATGAAATGGTTTGTCCTAGTTTACACTATGCAAGCCTTATTGCTAAGCTGATTAGTTTATTAAGAGAGAAAGACGAGGGGAAAAGAAATGTTTCTGTTTCTGTTAGGAGAGAGAATAAGGGACGAGGGGAAAAGAAACGTTTCGGTTTCCCTCATCTCTCCCTCTCTCCATCAAACTAATCAGCTTAGCAATAACATTTGCACAGTGTAAACTAGGACTTTACGTTTCAAGCAAATTTTTCTTGTTATTTTCTAAGGGAAGGGAAAACTTTACCACAGTATCAGCTGTTTGTTTCCTTTACCAACTAATGTCCATAAATACTATCATTTTTATTTTATTTTTTCATTACTAATTCCACAATTTATATCTCTGTCCTTAAGTCCTTTAAGGTAATTAAGTTTTACAGATAATATATATCATTTGCAAAAATAATTTTAAATTGTTAAATACCTTTTTATAATCATACAAAATCAACTGTCTAAAATGCTAATTTTTTTATTCCACAATAATTACAATTTATTGCAAAATGCTATGAAACATTGTCACATCTTCCTCTAAATAATCATAAAGCGAACAACAACAAAAAATGTGTGCAGCCTTCTGCTAAATAAAAATATGATTTTAAAGGTATGACAGCATAGAATCGATATGTTGAAAATATCCATAATCAAACGGATGACAAACACAAATGATAATATTAAATATAAGCTGGTGATGGTGGATTTTTAAAAGCCTTAATAACTAAATACAGTAGTTAATGAATATAAAGTGGAAAATTTAGCCGTTTACATTATTTTAGAAACTCTAAAAAATATACTTGAAAATTACAAAATATTCAATCACAACCAGCTAAAAGGATTCAACAAAATAAAAGAACAGGAACTATCACTGAGATTCAGCTCAAACAGTAAATAAGGATGTTACACTTTTTTAGATTTATGCCACTAAAAACGTTTGAAAATTTTGATCATGGACATGCCCACTTCCCACATATCCTTAATTTTTAAAATTCAGTTTCAACTAATGATAACATGCAGAGCTAATAACTACTTCGAAACAAAGCGCTCTGTTAAGTGTTTTTCTATTTGAGCAATGGCATTGCCCATCTCCCACATGTCCTTTATATAAAAATTTCAATTCAATTTCAGATTTCTGAGATAATTATTTAATTTTAATCGGTAATTATTTCTAAATGTATGCCATGAAGACTTCAAGCAAATTTTAATTCTATATGGTACAAGGACATGCCCATCTCTCACATATCCTTTATATTAAAAATTAATTTTCAACTACAATTTTTATTGAGGTCCATCAAAAACTTGTGACTTTTTCTATACTGATATAATAAAGCGCTACAGTAGATTTTAATACAATCCTATATAAAAATATACAATCAATATTTATCAGAAATAAAAAAAAATATATGTTAAAAATATATCTAGACCAAAAATAAATTGGTAACAATTTGTAATTCCATACAGAGTAACGATCTCAAAATTTTTAAGGCAATCGGTGCAAGGACATGCATACCTCTCATATATCCTTTATATTAAAAATTAATTTTCAACTACAATTATTATTGAGGTCCATCAAAAACTTGTGACTTTTTCTATACTGATACAATAAAGCGCTACTTTAGATTTTAATACAATCCTACATAAAAATTTACAATCAATATTTATTAGAAATAAAAAAAATATATGTTAAAAATATATCTAGACCAAAAATAAATTGGTAACAATTTGTAATTCCATACAGAGTAACGATCTCAAAATTTTTAAGGCAATCGGTGCAAGGACATGCATTCCTCTCATATATCCTTTATATTAAAAATTAATTTTCAACTACAATTATTACTGAGGTCCATCAAAAACTTGTTACTTGTTCTATTTTGATACAATAAAGCGATGTAGTAGATTTTATTACAATCCGTATATGAAAATATAAAATCAGTATTTATCAGAAATAAAAAAAATATATGTTAAAAATATATCTAGACCAAAAATAAATTGGTAACAATTTGTACAGAGTAACGATCTCAAAATTTTTAAGGTAATCGGTGCAAGGACATGAATACCTCTCATATATCCTTTATATTAAAAATTAATTTTCAGCTACCAATTCATATTAAGATGCATTGAAAACTTCTGACTGTTTCTAGATCTATACAGTAAAACGCCATAATACATTTTATTACAATACGTACATGAAAATATACATACATATAATAAATATTTATCAGAAAGAAATAATTTGAGCTAAAAATACAAAGAAGACTAGACTAGACTAATTTGGTGAAAATTTGTAGGTTGTTAAAAAGTATAGCTCTGGAAAATTTTATTCTGATCAGTGCAATGACATGCATGCCTCCCATATATCCTTTATTTTAGAAAAGCCAAGTTTTGCTAATAACTTGTATCGAAATGCTGCATTAAATGATAACATTTTTTTAATCTGTGCATTGATGCGATCTGATGCACTACTTTTTAATTAGACCGCTAGAACACGTTTATCTCTTACATATTCTTTTTATCCTTTAATTCGTAAATATAATTTAGAATGTAACAAATATATGCATGTCACTATTTATAGATTTAAGCACTTAAGTGTTCATTAGAATTTTATTAAAATCGGCCCAAGGATATGCACATCTTCCATATATCCTTTATTTTAAAAATTCAATATAAGTTATACAACTATGTTCAGAATAAAGCAATATATATACAGAAAAGTGTTCTCTTCAATTGTTAGTTAATCAGAGCATCAAAAATACCAGTTTCTTTAAAGGATTCGAAAAAAATTACAACTATTGTTAGAGTGTGTCATTTTTGATTAATAATTTAAATATTTTAATATTTCTAAAGCGAAACGCACTGATAAATTTTTTTTAATTAGTGTTTATCTCCCGTATATTTGATGATTTTTTGTAATCAGTGTCTTCATATCCTTTACATTAAAATTTAAATTTTTGCTACACCTTTTATTAGAATGCAACACGTAACTATTATTATACTTATGCAGTGAAGCCCTGTAGCCATTTTTCTTTCAATTACTGCAAAAATATAAAAATCTGTCATAAATCCTTTATTTAAAATTTTCAATTCAAGCTGCAATTATTTTAGGGACGCAGAAAATATTCATAATAATTATTGAAATTATACATTAAATTAATCTTGTAAGTTTTGCGGCCATAGCTGCAAGGATATATTGACCTACTTCATATCCCTTTTCTGGGAACTTGAAGTGTAGATTGAACTAAACTCTGGAATTGGTATTCAGACGAGTTAAATACAATTTTTAGATTAACTCATAGAATTAATTTAAAAATTCAGCTTTTATTTCACAATAACTAGCTTCCGCATATCCTTTTTTTTAAACTGAATATAAGCTGTAATTATCCTTATTCAGTGAGTTTCAATAGCTATTTCTAGCTGTATACAGTAAAGCGCTCCTTTAAATCGTACATCAATCGGTGCAAGCATGGGCTTGTCTCCCATATGTCCTGTTTTAAACCATTTTCAGCTATGAATGTACTCTCAATATTAAGGGAATTGAAAGCTTTCTCTGGACAAATTAAAAAGTTATAGAATATTTTACTTTTTTCGTAAAAACTTAAGAGTACGTTTTACTGCCACATATCGTTTTAAAATTTTTCTTAAAAATTAAATTTTAGCCATTGCAATAATTAGAATGCAGGAAAACTTGCATAAAAACTTGTAGTATTTTATATTGTAGAGCTCTAGTGAATTTTATTGCAGGCAGTACAAGGATATGACAAGCTCCCATATATCCTTTATTTTACCAAGTAAATATTCGCAACATTTGGAGACAAAATACAGAGCGATTCAATAACAATTTCGAGATTTGTCTAATAAAGCTTCCTGGAAAAGTTTACCTAACTTGGTGATAGGATTTTCAAACATGCCATATATCCTTTATTTTAAAAATTTACTTTTAGCTACGAATATAACCTTATTGTTAAGGGAACTGCTAGCCTTTTCGTGGATTTCCCAACGAACTCTTTTAGAAGATTTTATTCGAATCGGAGTATAAACAAGTTTTGCTCTCACACGTATCCTTTTTCTTAAAAATTAAATTTTAACCATTGTAATGATTAGAATGCAGCGATAGCTGGATAAAAACTTGTAAAATTTTACATTGCAGAGCTCTAGTGAATTTTATTGCAGGCAGCACAAGGATATGCCAAGCTCCCATATATCCTTTATTTTAAAAACTTACAATTAACTAAAGTTGCCAGCAAAATGCAGTGAGAATCAATAATAATTTCTTAATTTATGTAGTAAAGCTTTCCGGAAAATTTTACATCACTCGGTGCAAGGATTTTCCTACAACAAATGTGCAAGGATATTCGCACCTTTTTTAAATCGTGTACCTCAAAAATTCAATGTAAGCCACAATTTTAGTCAGAATACAACAAAAGTTAACAATTATATCTAGACTTTTTTAAAGAAGCGCCCTGGTAATTTTTTGCTTCACTCGGTTCAAGTATATTCTCACCTCCCAGATATCCTTTGTTTTTAAAATTCAATTTTAAACACAACTGTTGTTTTTTTTTTAATTTTATTTAAACAATTATGAAACCTATTTTGATACTCATACGTATATGAGTAACAAAATCGAATGGAAATTTAGGCTACCGCTTAAAATACGGTACAGACTGCTCTATAATAAACCTGCTTTGCGCTTGAAACTAAATAACATTTGTAAAATTTATATGACATAAAAGAGATAATACAGTTTTAATAAATATCTTCAATCTGCTGTCAATATAGATAAATAATATTTATAAATGATAAAACTGATACAACTACAAAAACTACCATCCTATGTCTGATTTTACAATTGTGACATAAAACTCAACTTTTTTTGTATACAGATACATGAAAAGCATACATACATATGTATGTAACGCTATTTGGCAATTAAAATATTTTATGTGATATATACACATAATTATGCATGTACTCGTATATATGTATGTATATTACGATAACATTAAATTATTATTTTTTTTCTACTTAGACAGTTTTTACAAACACTCGTATATCACAGCCTTAGAGTATGACCATTCTACAGACCCGTGTAATATAAAATATTTTAACCTCCAATCCTTCCTTTGCGTATGCGTGCTTTCTACCCACCATCTCCGGCAAAAATATGACAGGTAATAAAAATTATTTATGCGCATTAAGGGTTGATAAATATTATTATTATATCAGCAAAAAAGCTTTATGGCAAAATAAAATGTTTGAGCAGTTGGTGGACTGTCACACTGGAAAATAGAAACATAGAGGCAAACTGGGAACTGTCACCACTAAAAACAAACAACAAATTTATATAGTTAGTGCTGACAAACGTTCAAGTTAAAGTTGTAAAAAGAAGGCATACATATATGGGTAATTCCATGCTCACGGGTGTGACCATGATATTAACATTTTGTTTTTGGTTAAAATTCAAAGATATAAAATTTATAATTTAATATTTAACAGTTGTTATTATTAATAACTAATATTTAGACCTTGAACGAACTTTATTTCTGCTCAGAATGACCATCAGCAGACTGTGACGGGTGTGACCTTACAAGTTTCAGAATTATAGATTTTAGGATATTTTCTATAAAAATCTTCCATAGAACGCACACAATCCTTTGGACTCATGTACTTATTTTAGGCTGTTCAAATAGTAAAAAGATAGCATACCTCTATGGTAATTCCATTCTGACGGGTGTGTCCAGATAGTCAAACTTTGTTGTTTAATTCAAAATTATAAAATTTATCATTTAAAATAGGGTGCGGTTATTAAGGTTTAAAATTTAATAATAGTTAGACCCTGAAAGAACATGATTTCTGCTCAGAATAGCCATCAAAAGGCTGTGACGGGTGTGACCTTACATATGTCAGTATTATAACTTTTAGGATATATTTTGTAAAATCTTCCGTAAAACGCACGCAATAAGTTTGGTTTAGTAAATTGTTGAAAGTGTTTTTGTTTGTATTAAAACTCTTGATTCCGCAAGTCAGGCTCATTAAACTCGTCTCGCAAATTCGTTTGAAAATCAGTCAAAAAAAATGTATTGCTTTTCATATAAATTTTCTACTTAAGGCGATAGTCCAGGTTGTGAAAATAGGTCGTAAATACTTTTTGCCTGAAAAAAACACCAATATTTCTTTAAAAATATACTTTTTCGAAAATATGACGGGTGTGACCTAGAAAAAAAAAACTCGAAAAGTTTAAAGAAATTCTTGTGATTCTTGTACTTATTTTAGGTATCAAAAATTCTGAAGGAACCTCTTTCAAGAGTTGCTTATTACCAGCAATAATTTTTGCTGGACTTCAAGGAAGGTTGCGTCTAATTACCCGACTACGCGACGCAGAGAAGGGTATTGTGTTTATCAGCACTATATAAAACGCATGAACCGATTTTGATAATTCTTCCGTCAATCGATTTTTCTTAATTCTGGGAGTGACACTAAAGATATGGCAGTAGTCAAAACTCAATAGGGCGGCCAACAGAAGCCATTTTGTTAATACGAAAATATATAAAAAGTCGGCAAACTATATCCAACGGGTACCATTCGAAAGGTATATATTTTAAACTCATATTGGGGTTTCTCTTATGATTTTTCATTTATAATGACCATTTAGGATATTTAACGGTTCAAAGTTGGTCGCAGTCGAGGTTTTTGATTTTTTAAATAATAATTATTACTTGCTTACTTATCCATCATAAATTTTTTTAGCATTTCTTCTTTTCCTGTCCCTCACTCTCTCTCTCTCTATTTTTCTATCTCCAAAGCTAAATTCTATTCATATTTTTCTTGATTTTCTTTGAGTTTCTTTCCCCTTGATCCAGTTTTCTATCTTTGACATGCATTGAAAAAAAAATAACACTTTAGATTAAGTGGGACGGGTGTGACCAAATATTTGCCAGAAGCCAAATTCCATCAAAATTTTAATCCAATTACGCAATTAGGCTCGATATGAAAACAAAAAACGAAGCATTTGCTCGAAATTAAATGAGTTTAAATTTTATGCTCCAAAGTAAAAAAATCTGTTTGAAACAACTTTATTTCAATAAAAATTTTTTTTTTTACAATTTATTTGTATTATCTAATTTTTTACCTACGAGTATTTAAAAAAAACTTTCCAGTCTTAAGGGAAAAATGCAGCACCATAAAACCTTTAATATTGTATTCAATCAAATAAAAATAAGTAAAACTAACACATACACTGCCATTGGATATGAAAGTGGATGTGACGCATCTCTCAATCCTGTATAAGCCACAATTTTCCGGTAAAGTCTTGACGCCTCTGGGCATCTAAAGCTGCAGTTTGTGTAATTCTAAACATTTCGTGTATTAACTTTTAAATTTTGTTCATTTTAATAAAAAAAATTTTATACCTTTGGTATTTTGTTTTGATCGAAATGGACAAAATCGATCGAAATCTATAGAAGGTAAAACAAAATCGATCAAAATGAAAATTCGTAATCAAAACAATTTCGATTAACTTTTGTGACAGGCCTGTATAATGCGCTTACTTTGTTGTTGTTGAAAAATATCAATTATTTGTTATGCACCGTAACAATTGTAATAAGCTTTCCAAACTTTAGCTGTGACGGGTGTGACAAACTTCAACATAAAACCAACAAGTCTTTAAAATACTTTCAGTGATAACGATTTTTATTAAAGATGAGAAAGGAAACAAAAGAAACCTTAAAATTAACACCAAATATACAAAGAAGGAGAGGAGAAGAGTGTTCTTTATATGCTCATTTCAAAGAGTTTCCAAATTGATGAAAAATATAATTAATTTAATTTTTTTTTTTAATTTGTGGCCAGCAGCTGAATGATTTTTATTAAAAATATGTCAGTAAATTTAATTTTTCCTGTGTAGGATCGTTTTGCGTGGAATTGCCCATATATTAAACGTACTGGTATAAGAAAAGGGGTTTGTTTTGTTTCGTTTCCCTTTTGTCGTTTTACTTGTGTGAGTTTGTAGAGGGGCATATTTGCTGTCTTCAGCTCATTTGTATTTTTGGTTATAATACATAATTCATTTTTAGTATTACACAAATCACAAATCAAATTTTTGGTCATGTGACGTTTATTATTACGATGACGAAGTAAAAAAGAAGTAAAAAGCCTTGATTTGCGCCATTATTTTTTTTATTAATTTGGAATAAATCTGCTGTCTTAAGTAAATTTGTAGTTATAGTTGCGTTATTTCTTTCACGCATCAAAAAGATATTAAAACCCTAAAAACCGGTAAAACTGAAAAAATTCCAAAATTAAAAAAAATCCCGAAACGAAAAATACCCAAAACAAAAAAAAAGCTGAAATAAAAAAAATCACAAAAAAAAAACTAAAAAATCGAAAAAATCGAAAAAATCACCAAACCGAAAAAAAATTGCCAAAACAAAAAAAGCGTCATAATTAAAAAATCGCTAAAACTAATACAATAGCGTAAAAAAATTGCAAAAAAACCGGGTAAAATCGCCAAAAATTAATAAGAAGCACCAAAACTAAAAAAAAACTTGAACGAAAAAAATCGCCAAAAACCTAAAAAATCCAAAATTGTGTTTAATGTACATCAGGTAAGATATTCGATTATATAGGCTAAAGTTCGTATAGTATTACACATGAAGGGTCCGTACGGAAGGCACCCTTTGTGTGCGAGTCAAAGTCCCACTTCACTGAATTTATTTTAGTTTTGGTTTTATCAAAAGCACACACGATAATCAAATCTGAGCAAACGTACTTCTTTTAAGTTTATATTAGCAAAACAAAATTTGCAACCCAGCACAACAGCTGGTTCTTGAAGTTGACAAAAGCTACTCGTACTAAAACAATCATCTGACAGCGTTGCGGCAATTATTGTCGTTGTATCAAAAGATATTTTGTGTTTGCGGGAAACTTGTGCGGAATATTTTATTAATTTTCATACACTTCTCGTAACAAATGAGGCTATCAGCGTAAAAGTGGTGTAACCCCAAACTATTTAATTATTTAATTGCTGTATTATTGCAAAACCTATTTTTCAGATCTACCTTTTTTTAATGCCAAAAGGTGGCTTAATTTATTATTTTATTGATAGTTGGTAGTGCAAAAAGTATTTATCAGCAAGGCAGCAACCAAAACAATGTGTGTTACACCACTTTTGCATTGATGGCCTCAAATAGTCTTGTTAAAACAGTTCTAGCTTTATAAATATAATCATAATAAAATATTTATGCAGACCTTTTAATTTGTCTGTCTTTATAAGGGTTTGTTTTTTCGCCTGCTCTCTGCCTTTGCGTTAGCCTGTCATTATCCTTTTTTATATTATGCTGAGATAGCGCGAGGCTTCTTCTTTTCAGTTCTATACAAATCATTTAGAAATATTAATGTCAAATGATTTTTTTTAAGCACAAAATTAGGAATAGAAAAGTAAAGTACTTTACCACCTCCTTAAATATAATTGTAACAAATGCCAACATTTGAAAATGAAAAGGATATTCGTATTGGTGTGTATGTTAAGTATCATAATTTGTACAATATCTGAGTCCAATCATTTAAAATTTAAATATTTTTTTCTTTATTTTAAAATATACGCACAGTTGAAAATACTAAAACCAAATTAATCAGAGGAGGTTAATGTTACCAACTTCAGTTTACAATTTCACTGTTGTTGGGTTCAGATTTTAGAAATATGAGTATAAGGGAAAACCTGGGGTTTTGCTTCGTCTAGAGCTTGATGGCAAGAAGCCAACCAGCCTAAGCATAATAAAAACTTAGAGGGAATGAGAAAACCTCGATTAGAGAAAGTAAGATATAAAAACATTTCAAGAAATTTAATAAGAATTTTGTAGAATCAAGCAACCGCCAGCAGCAATATTTATTTAAAATTCCAAAGGATCATACACACACACAGAGAGACACAAACAAACAAACCAAAAATTAGCAATAACAATATCTTGCCCTTCCACCATTCCCAACAACGAAATAAACCATCTTGTACATTCCAACATCATCAACCAGCAAAAGTCAACATCAGAAATAAAGTTTGGCATTTAACATCATGGCCGCGCGGCGACTGGCTGTCAGTCACCAGAACGAACATGAGGATGTAGAACTTAGAAGAAGCACAAGCACTTTGCTTGTGTAGTTGTGCAAAATGCAAAATTTCCAACAACCAACACAAAAAGAACAGAAATAAATAAATAAATAAAAGAAAAGACGGCAGTAAATGTCACGATGATAGACGAAGCTGAACGAAATTATAAACACGGCCAAGTCATCAAACAACAACAACAATAGCAGCAACAAAAGAAGATTATTAATGGAAAATCACAAAAAATTAAATAAAATAAAACAACAACAACAAATAAGTTTAATGGGAAATTTAATAAATTAAATATTTTCTACTTTTTGGGTGGCATTCATTGTTGAACTAAACAAGTAAAATTTTACCAAAAAAAAAAAAAACAAACGACAAAAATGGGTGGTACACTTTATGAGAAATAAAACAAACAACTCTTAAGTTATATGGAGAAAATAAATAAAGGACCTTTTCATAATACATACATACGTACATATTTATCACTGCGTGTCCTTTTTCGCTGATTTTTTTCAGCTTTTGCCACCATAATTTTCAATTTCTATTTAGAAGGCATACAAATAAAGAATTTCTCTTTCCCTATCTCTCTCTCTCTATCTCTCTCTCTCTCTTTGTGACATGAATAAATCACTCAAATGTATAAAATATTTTCCAAGAAGGTCAACAAAAGGACTGTTATTACATTCTTCTAACATGCCAGTTGTAGGCGTTTAAATTTATTTTAATACAAAGTGCCGAAAATGTTGATTAAAAAATTAGTATACAGTCCGGCCAAGATGACCTTTTACCTTTTTCTACTCTTCTTTATACTGTTCTACTCTGGTCTAATCACTTCTACTCGTTTGTACTCTAATATATTCTGTTCTATCATATTATATTAAAATCTACTTTTAGCTAATCAACTTTTATCTTATCTACTCTACACTACTCTACTCTTTTATATTGTCCTCTTCTCTGTTCTGCTATACTTGATTCTAATTTTTTCTACCCTACTCTTTTTAAGATTAAAAAATAATTAAAATATTTAAATCTTTATTTATGAAAACTAAAACTAAGACAGAATACGAGTATACATAAGAAAGTATGATTTGTCAAACAAGACAATTTCAATGACTTAGAGATTATATAATATTTTTACAAACAAGAGGATTAAAAATAAATTTTAAAGAAGTAGATTTATTTGCCACAACTGTACTCCAATCTCCGCTAAATTTTTCTACTGCATTCCACTCTGCTCTACTCTACTCCAATATATTCTACTCTACTTTACTCAACTCAAGTCTACTCTGCTTTACTCTACTCCAATCTATTCTACTCTACTTTACTTAACTCAAGTCTACTCTGCTTTACACTACTCTAATATATTCTACTCTACTGTATTTTATTCTAATCAAATCTACTTTATACTACTCAACTATTTTCTACTATATTCTTTTCTACTCTAATCTATTCTATTCTGCTCTACTATATTCTATTCTAATATACTCTTATTTTAATATATAAAACACATTGCTCTACTCTTCTCTACTGTATCTTATTTTATTCTACTCTACTCCACTCTACTCCAATCTATTCTACTCCACTCTACTCCAATCTATTCTACTCTATTCTACTCTGATTTTCACTAGCCATCTCTACTCTGTTCTATTCTACTATAATCTTTTCTAGTCTGCTACATTATATTCTACTCTGCTCTATTATTCTCTATTCTATAATAAATTTTGAGGTTATCAACTTAAAATCTACGTGAAGAAGGTTAATTTAATATTTTTCGGCAATTAGTTTGCTTCACATGTGTTTCATGTTAATCTAACATGATTTAAATTAATTTTCAAAGAAAATTTTTCCTTTGATATAACTCTATTTCACGTTGGTTTAACATTCCCATACTGTTAAATCAAAAGGAAGAATCATGTTGAATCAAAGTTATTTCAAGTTGGAACAACGTAAATTCGATACTGAAATAACACGAACAAAAATTTTGCATCAAAGTTATTTCAAGTTGAAACAACATGAGTTAAATTTAATATAGTCATTCCATTATATTAATTATTTAACTTTCGTTATTGTGCGTAGTGGCACAGACATCGACAAAAGGTTTGTGTGTTGGCTTCTCCGGCCAAGATTTGAACTCGGAACTCACCGCGTGGTAGTCAAAGCGCTTACCGCTGCAGCCTTAACAGTAACCTTAAATATATTTTAGATACATGAATAAAATTATAATTCAATATTATTTAATTATTCATTTAGCATAAAATTTATTTGAAATGAAAGTTATAGTTAAAAAAAAACAAACTAGAAGCTACTTTTTGTCTCCAGCCTTACCAAATATTGTTATCAAAAAATTAAAAGTCCCTGTAAATTATTGTGAAAAAATTAAAAAAAAATTTTTTTCTTAATTTTTGTAAAAAAAAAAGTGCAAGAAAAAATAAGTTTTTTTGGCATAAGATGTTCATAAGATTTGTACGGTAGACTCGAAGCTTACATTATTGCCACATACGAGTATGATAATAGCACTTTTTGAGGGCGGACTGATTTTCTAAACCTTTGAAAGACAATATTGCCAAACTGAGTATAGGATTTTACTACCTTTTGGTAGTATTATCGAACCTATACTGTCCAGTCCGTGTGTTTTTTCAAAAGTCTTCTTTTGTTGCATAGTGTTATAATAAATTTAACCCAAGACAAACAGAAGTAAGGGCACAAATCATGAATGAACACTAAAACTTTTTGAGAAATGTTCTCACTAATAGCGCGCAAGCTAAAGAATCCGATTGCTTTAAAATTAGTTCACTGTGAGAGACAGTGGCAACAGATTGTTTCGATCCCTTATAGCGGCCTCCATATTATTTTTACATGTTCGCTATTACTTGACCTTAAATAAGTAACACAATGAATTTTTAATACTATTACTAGATGCAGCGTTACCATTTGTCAAGTTTTTTTTTAAGTTTTTGGAGATGCCAAAAAGTTTTTTGAAAAAATAAAGTTTTATAAAGTTTTTTTATAAATACATAATTTAATTTTTGCAGTATATTGGATGAAAATATTAAGTGATGTTTGTATGCAATAAAACGATCTTATATTTTCTCACTCCCTTATTACTGCAAGAGTGTCTAATTGTGTTTATTCCCTCATGTACGACTATGCCGTTTAAATGGCTTTAAATTTTAATAAAAATAATGTACAAATAAGAAATATATTTTATTAATGTATGTGAAATTTTTTATTACAGATGTCTAAATCTAAATATGAATTTTATTTTATATTTTTTTATTATATGTTGTGGTTTTTGATTTTAATCGTTTTTATATTTTTAAATAAAACGATTTCCAAATACATTTTTATGTTTTCTTTTAATATTTTGGTACTTTTGTAGAAAGTTTTTTTTTTTGGGAAAAAAAAGTTTTTTTTTTCAGATATAAGAAGTTTTTTAAAAAATAAACATATATGGTAACGCTGACTAAGTGTTACGTCTTTAGAAAGGGGATAGTGATAGAGAAGACAGGTGGTGAAGGAAGAGATAGAGCAAAGCTTTATTCTTTTACAACTCTGCTTTTTGCATGTTTTTAATAATGCAGAGTTGCAGCGCCTCTGGTGTCAATGACAAGTATTAAATTTTCAAAGCTGTGCTTAGTAGCCATTTTATTGGTTATTTTACTTCGCCGGTGATTCAGTGACCATGACTTATTCACTTGAACTTTCCTACAACAACTGATATAAAGGTACACTAATGACCATTAGCAAAATGCGAGGTATATTATATATATATATTTAATCTCTTAATTCCTAGGAGGAACATGGGGCCGGGGAATGCGACCTTGTTGTGGTGAGAGGGCTTAGTAGGTGCAACGATCCTGAGAGCGATGCCGGCAGTAGCTTTGCTACTGGTAGGGCCTCCCTTGCCGCTAAGGTCAATGGAGAGCATCTGAAGCTAACAGCAATCCAAAACATTAGCCGACTTATCGGGCTGGTCTCCTACCAACTAGACGTCCCGGGATGTAGGCAAGAAAGTAACTTCAATAATCTTTGCATAGAAGTCCTCCGATCTCAGATTAATATTTCTGATGGCCAGACTGGTGGCTACAACTAGCAGCCCCAGTACCAGTATAGGATGCTATGGGCTAATCACCCGTACTTCCGAATTATACTGAATGATTAATGAAAATGCGTGGTGTTATTATTTAATGACTATTGAAAACAGTTCTAGAACCTCAGCCAACGTCACCCTCAAATTTGTAAAATACAATTATGGTGCGTTTACATTTGAGCAAAACATAGTAATTACGATATTTCTAGATTAAGAGTAGATTTTCCATATAAAACAAAATCTAGTATAACTCAGTGAAGCAACTATGAATTGTTTCAAAATTGTACTAAAAATAAGCCGATATGCTTAAAAAGGTGTGTGAATTAGCTATATTGCAGTTGTATGGTTGTAGTTTAGGAAAAATTTCGGACAAGGGTTTTGTTTTTGATACGAAATCTTGATAAATGTCAAAAACAAACTTGGTGCAAACCGTATAGATTTTTCTAAAGACATTGATTGAAATTGGGTAGATTTCGTGCGTGTGTAAACGCCCTATTAAAGTTTTAATTATTTTGATTAATGTACTGCTCAACTGCTATGGGACTTAAAAACGATTGATAATTTTAAGAAAAATTACAATCCGTTTGGAATCGTATGTCATGATGACACTACGTTCATACGATTGACGTATCACGATTGTCGATACGATCCCGAATGTAACGATTCGCGCCCTGTTTGTAAGCTACTAGCTTAAGATTACGAAAAATATGCATTGAATGATTTTCGTCTTCTGTGGCTACTTCACTTATAGAGGTAGTGCATTATTGCACTGCACCACAAAAAAACCTTCTGCTCATATCTGTGAAATTCATAAATAGCATGTCTTATGGAAGCGTATTAGAAGCATGAGACATGCAATTCTAATTAGTCGATATTTACACTATGCAAGTTTTATTGCTAAGCTGATTAGTTTGTTAGGAAAGAGAGACGAGGGGAAAAGAAACTTTACTGTTCTTTTAGTCTCTCTCTCCATCAAACTAATCAGCTTAGCAATAAGACTTGCATAGTGTAAATATTGACTTAACAAAACTGCTTTGTGAGAAACAATAGTTTCTGCTTTTCTTTTTCTTCTTTTTCCCGTCAAAGCAGCTCTTAGTCCCGCCATGCAATCACTATTAGTTTCAACATTCGGTAAGATTGCTTAATGACGTTTCCTGATCTACAGTTTTGTAGCTCTTTTCGTCCCCAGTTAACTCCGACTTTGCCTTGTAGATTACACAGTTCGGTAGGTTGATAGATGAAACATATTGCATTAATGATCCTCAAGTTTTCCGAACTGATATACTGTCCACAGAAATTTATATATTTTAAGGGAGAAATATTATTTTTTCTCTCACCTCACAAAGTGAGTCTGCTGCGTCACCTAAACTGAATTTAAGTGTTAAATGTAATTAAATTCAATAATAAAATAGACAACATTTTTTAACTCTCTTTCCTTTTTAATGGAACATAATTCCCAGAACTTGTAGCTATGTGAAAATTAAGTTTTATGCCAACCAAATTACAAGCTTTCCAATTAGTAATTAAAATCAAGCAGCAGCTACAACATATAAGTGTTAAAATTTAAATTAATAAAAAAAATTTTATTACATCAATGAACTCTCAAGATGCATAGACAAAACTTGATTTGTTTTTTTTTCTCTTCTTTCTTATTAGATAAAAGCACTAACTATACGAATAGTCATCAAAATATCCTCAGCACAACTACATTTTCATTCCTCAAATTACTATAAAGACATCGTTTTTAAAAAACCATAAAAATTGTTTTTTTTTTTCAAACAATATAAAATAATATCTTTAAATTCAATCAATAAACCTAAATCAAGCCAATGGGATGAGAGCATACAACGAGCATGAAACGAACACGTTTGAAGATATGCACATACATACATACATATATTCAAGACGACGAATAAGTTACAATTTAATCGCTTTCGATAATATAAATCAAACGAATTTATTGACCATTTACTTTATAAGACACACACTCGCTCAAACCCCCAAATCATGGCCGTCCGTGGCTGGCCAAGCAAGAAGCTGCAGTAAAAACAATACAAAAATCATAAGAGTTACTGCATTAAACGGACACGGGCGACAATCTAGGCGACAACGACTTCGAAAAGAAAATAATAAAATCTAGATGATGTTAAGAAAACAAAAAATATACGAGAAAAAATCAATTCCAAAATAATGACCGAAAAAAACATTTAGAAATTGAAAAGTTGATGGAAAAAAAGCAATAAAATATTTTTATAACCAGTAGAAAGAGAGAAAGAGAGAGAGAGAGAGGTCTGCCTCAAGTTATAAACAGCAAAAATTGTAACATCAAATGTATGTAATTTATGAAAAACAACTTGCTCAACAACAATTCTAAATGATTGAAAACTATTTAAAATACATAAAACAAAACCAGCACAATAATGAGCTTGATATAATACTCGTAATCTTTGGATGTAAGAAATAAGGATTTTTGTTTTAATAATTGTCTCAATACAACATCAAAATATTATAAATAATAACATCAAAGTCGACTTAGTGGAAAGCTAAGGCGGTAAAAGCTAAAGTTTTAACAGGTTTTTCCTACAAGGAAATTCGTATTTAAGAATAGATTCACAATGTATGTAAAACCGAAACTATTTTAAAATGAGACACCACAAATTCGCGCAAGACTTTCATGTTGCCCATTATTGCACATGACTTAATTTTTTATCAAAATTCTTGTAGTATATACAGGGTGGCCCAAATGAGACCTAGTGTATAAAGCGAATAGCGTATTGTAGTCGTTGTTGGGGGTTTTGCGGTAGAAGCTGTTGCACAATTTGAACTTTGTATGGTTGCATCTTAAGATCCAACTTTAAAATTTTCTGTAATGTTGTTCTGGGTATAGCCAATTGGCCGGAACGGCGACGAATTGAGACATATGGATTGTTTGCAACACTCTGCTGTACAGCTTCCACGTGGTCTACAGTACGAATATTTCGATGAGCACCTCTTCCTGGACGGTCAGCAACTGAACCCAGTTCCTCAAAACGGCGAACTAAACTTGTAATCATGAAAGGTGTGGGCGCTGATCTTACGTTAAAAAAACGGCGATAATTTCGCTGCGTCAGAACAATTGATCGTTGAGAAGAATAATAAAAATCGATAATTTTAATGCGTTGTTGTGGACTGTACGTATTCATTTTAAATTTCCAAAAGTTCAGTTATAATCTGCAAAAAGAAAAAATAAATTATGTTAAAAAATAAAAAAGTTATTTGTGTTTCACATCAGCTGGTCTTATTTGGGCCACCCTGTATAACTCATTGCAAACTTCATCATCATCATCGTCATCATTATGTATTATAATCATCATCATCTTTAGCACCATTATGTGTAGACATTTAATTGCAATATTTGCTTCATTTTACACTCAGTCGATAATTATGATGGAAAATAAATTTTTCAATTGATTGTTGTTTGATTGTCGATTTATTGACTTCAGTATCAGATGCATTTAAGTGTCATTAAATTTGAGCGTGTCTGCCAGTCTTTCGCGACTACAGTTTTTATTCTTTTTTTTTTAACAAGTTTGAAGCATCGGAAGACATAAATTATGAAATTTTTATTGTACTTATAAAGCAAATGTTGAATGCTTAGATTAATTTCAGTTCAGGGATAAAAAAAAAAGAATTTCAAGCTTCATAGGAAATATTGACATCATTTTAGTTTAGCCATATCAATTACTGCAAGCAAACGAGGTTTGTTTCAAAAGTATAGGGTAAATTTAAAGATATTTAAGATCACAAATATTTAACATTATTGTATTCCCTAAAAAAGTTAAAACTCTTTACAACAATTGCAACAGGTACATTTATCCAATTGTCTGCCATAAATATTTATTGACAGGTATGTACATATGTTCTATCTTTGGTGTCACTTTAGTTTTTCCTGTATTTAACTGAAAACCAATGTCAAATATTTTGCAGCCTCAAACCCTTCAAGTGCATAAAATCATAAAATTAAATAACAATTCTTTGTTAGTATTGGCCGCAATCGCCAAAGTGTTAAAACACACACACACACAAACATAAAAAAAAAAAATAAAAATCCGCGCAGATACACAACCTTCAGAAATTTTCATTCATGCATTCAACTGTATTTTATACTAATGCCACTTTTTACTTATTTTTTTGTACCTTTAAAAGCCGTCGCCTGCCTTTACAGATGCAACAGCAGGAATAACAACAACGACAAAATGCTTGACGTTGCACGTTTATAACTCGTATTTACACTTAAAGAAACGCGTTACAATGAAGGTAACAATGACGTTGATAACATTTATAGATCCTTTGACAGACATCTAAAGGAGTTGAAAAATGAAGAGGGGAAAATCATACACATTTTTTTTTAGATTTTAGAAAAAAAAATTTTAGTTTATATTAATTTAAATATTTTATTAAATTTATATTTATTTATTAGTGTTTTTTGTGGGAATTGTTACAATTTAAGTTTAAAATTTTTTAACTAGTAATCCCAAATTATTATTTTACTTATTAAGTAAAATATTTTTTTAATAAAAATACATTGAAATTGATTATTGAGGGGTTTAGCTGGATCCTGCGCATTTCACTGTTGCTAATGCAGATCATCAGGGAACCTTTACCCAAAAATTTCTTAGAACAACTTTTATTTAGTAAAGTATTTAATGTTTTTGTTTTCTATAAATATCATTTATTTTTAAATAAATAAACTTCTAAAACTTTTTTAAAAATTTGTGAAATTTCAGAAAATACATAATTTTAAAGCAATAAAATATATCTATATATATATAATATCTTATTTTCGAAATTCCAAAATTTTCAAGTACGAGAATTTTACAAAATTTTAAAATTTTTGGTAGGATTTTGAAATTTTACTAAAGCAGCTATTATATTATAAAAGGTTTAAATTTGTTACCTTAAACATAGTAATAAAATTTTGCTGAAGTTTTCGATAAACGTGTATTCTCAAAATAAAGGATATATGGCAGGAAAGCATATCCTTGAACCGATTCAAATAAAATTTACCCAAAACATTCATTTATTTATCCTAGAAATAGTAGTTAATTTTCTTTGCATTCCGGCCGTTGTTATAGCTAAAACTCAATTTTTCAAATAAAGGATATATATTGAAGGTATGCACATCCTTAAAGCGCTTGCCATCAAATTTAGGTGAAAGGCCGACAATTTAAGATGTTGATATAAGCACAAGTTTTAACTGCATTATAACCACAATTGTTTAAAATTTTTTAACTAAGGATATTTGGGGATAGCCCATTTTTATCAATTAAAATAAAAAACTGAGGCTAAATGTTAAAATTTTAAAAGTACTTTCACATTTTGGCCGCATTCTAGTTGATATTTAAGCTAAAATTTACTATTAAAAATAAAGGGTATATGGAAGGAAGGCACATCCTTGCACTCATTCAAACAAGATTTACCAAGAACATTGATGTGCGTATCCTGGAAATAGTAGTAAATTTTCTTTCTATTCGGACCGTTATTATAGGAAAAATTAAATTTGTCAAATAAAGCATGTATGGAAGATATGCACATACTTGAATCAATTGCCATGAAATTCCTTTGCTATACTGACAATGATTAAATGCATTTTTATCACAATTGTGTGAATACTTGTACTCTATTTTATTTATTTTTTTATTTTTTATTTTTTATTTTTTGAATTAGGGATATTGGGGGTTATTTCACTTTTTTCATAAATTAAAATAAAATCACCCACAGAGGCTGAATGTCTTATTTAAAAAATTTCTACACACTTCGGCTGCATTCTAGCTAAAATTTTAGTCAAAAATTTATTTATTAAAAATAAAGGATATATGGAAGACCGAAGTATCCTTGTGCTGATTGAATTACAATTTAGCATACACTTTGAGAGTGTGCTTTCGCAAATATTTACTTACTTTCGATACAAGCTGATAATACTTTTAGCTTAAATTAAATTTTTAATATAAAGGACATTCGCCAGGTAAACATATCCTTGCACCAATTTGACCAAAATTAACCAAGGAGTCTGATCTATTTATTTTAGTTATAATTTAATAGTTTTTTTTTGCATCCTGACCGTTATCCTGGCGAACATTAAATTTTTCAAATTAAGGATATACCGGTTAGTATATAAAATTTAGCTTTAAGCTTACTTACTGTATTTTAATTACAACACCAAATTCTCGCTGCTTTTTATACATAATTATGGTTGGAATTCTATATGCAAAATTAAGGATACATTTACATATCGTTACCTTAATGTAGAAAGGCCATAACTCTTTTTTTTAATCGAGTTTTTTGTATATTTCTATAGCAGAACATCCAATGTATCGAAAAATGCAAAAATCTCGATTTCATAAATATAATGAGTTAGTGCCTTTCTATATTAAGGCAGCGATATGTATGTATAGAGTTTAAGAACTTTTGCGCATCAATTGATTTAAAACTGCAAAAGATCCTGTAGGCATAATTAAAAAAATAATTACACAAATTCGCTGCTTTACGATTCGAACTAAGCAATTAAAATTTAATAGTGAAAAATAAAGGATATATGGAAGACAAGCATGTCTTTGCACTGATTGAATTGAAATTGACTAGCCGGTTTTGTCGTACTATTCTGCAAATACTTGTACGATTTCTTTTAATTCTGATAGTTATTTTAGCCAGAATAGTTATTTCTTTGTATAAAGGATATGCGTAAGGTAGGCATGTCCTTGCAGTGATCGCAATTAAATTTTACAGTTGGCCTATCCATGCAACTAATTTTAAATTTAATTTAAATTAATACTTTTAATATTTTTTTTATTTTTGCTGCATTTTAACCACAATTGTGGCAGAATATTATTTAAGCAAAGGATATGTGAGATGAGTATCATTTTTTGAGCCGATTGATATGAAATCGCGTAAAGAGCCTTTGTATATTGTTTTTTAAATAATTAAAAACTTTTGCTGCATTCTTATTGGAATTTTATTTAAAATTAAATTATAAAAGTAGAGTACGGACACGTGGAAGGTAGACCGGTCCTTGACCTTATTGAAATGAAATACAACGAACAATTTTAGTGTATTGTTCTACAAATATTTACGCGTTTTCGATGCTTCCAGATCGTAGCTCTACGCCGAATTTAATTTTTAAAAGAAAGGATATATATATATGGTGAGTATATCCTTCGGCCGCTTTCAATAGAAGTTTTTTAAAAGTTTAAGGTTAAACTCTGTTTTACAAATAGCTAGAAATTTTGCATTCCGATCTTTATTTTTGCTAAAATTTGTTTTTGTTTGGTATAAAGGATATAAAGGACATTCCCTTGCATCCTTTCTTAGAATTTATTTTATATATTTTATTTGTTTTATTATTTATTTATTTTTTATTAATTTTTTTATTTATATATATATTGTGCTATAAGCACAAATTTTCACTCATAATTGTAGTTAGAATTTAATTTATTTTATTAAGAATATAAGGGTGGTAAGCTTTTTTTGATCCTATTGAAATAAAATTACTCAGAAATCCTTTAGGTATATTTTTAACACTCTTTCACTGCTTACGGCTTGTTATTGTAACTTAAATTTAGTAGTAAAAAAATAAAGGATATATGGCTGATCCGAATGTCCTTGCACGGATTGTAATGAAATTCGTGAATCAGTTTTGTGTGCTAGGTCCCACAAATAGTTACATATTTGAAATGCATTCGAATCATTACTTTAATTGAAATTTAGTTTTGAGAATAAAGGATATATGGAGAGAAGTCATATTATTGCTTCCACTGCAATGAAACTCTGCATAGATTTTAATGATATAGTCCTACAAATAGTTACAAATTTGCAATGCATTCGAATCACAACTGTAGAAGAAAATTAAGTTTTTAATATAAAGGATATATGGAGGCAAGTCATATTATCGCTGCGTTCGCAATGAAACTCAACACAGAGTTTAGTGATATAGTTCTAGAAATAGTTACAAATTCTCAATGAATTCGAATCACAACTGTAGCAAAAAATTTAGTTTTTAGAATAAAGGATATATGCAGGGAAGTGATATTAGTGTTTCGACTGCAATAAAACTCAGCAGAGAGTTTATTTATATAGTTCTAGAAATGGTTATAAAATTTGCAATGCATTAAAATCATAAATGTACATAATAATAATTTAATTTAGCTTTTTAAATAAAGGATATATGGAGAGAATTCATATTATTGCTTCCATTGCAATGAAACTCAGCCAAGAGTTTAGTGATATAGTTCTACAAATTGTTACACAGTTTCGCTGCTTTGTAAGCGTAATTGCAGCTGATGTACACATTTTTGTGTATAAGGATATATGGAAGTTAAAAATTTTATTTTTTACTTTTATTTAGATAAGGTTCACCAAAGATATTAACAGCATAGTCTTAACAAGAATTATTTACTTAATGTCACATTTTCGCACGAGATCTCCATGATCCGAACTTCCGTTACATTTCGTTGCAAGACGCAATCAAATTTTAAAAAGTGTTTAATATATTACAAGTTTCCTTGCTTCCAAAGTATTAATGAGAAGTCATATTAAAATGTTTCAAATATTTTAATAAAATTTTAAAATCTTTGGCATTGACAGCAGTTCGCCCTACTGTCGGTTCACACTGGGCCTTGTTGTCCTTTTTATGAACTCTCTGAGATATAAAAATGTGCCTATATCTACTTTTCGCCCGCCCAAATTTATTTTATCTAGAGTTTTTTTTGGGGGTGTTGATCCCTATTCAACTTATAAAACTAATTTTAAATAAATTATTATAAAACTTATTTTAATAATTTCAATACCTTCAAATGTCTGGAAATAGCAACAACGGCTGCGGTGCAACCAGCTGTATTATAAAATACAACAATAACAATACTAACACACCGACAATCAGTATTAACTTGGTCAAATGCATCATACAAAGTTGTACATTCGTGCATGAACTGCCACAATTGCAATGCAACATAATACAAGTACAATGTATACAAAAGCGTTAACAATTCAGAATAGTTTGTTTAACAGATTCTAAAATAATGCAGCAAAAAAATCCAGTAAAATAAAAGCTCAATATGAACTTGTGTTTTTTTTATGCGAATATTTTATCATTGACACATTGTATAATAAAACTTCAGCATTTGCATAAAAGTCCAATAGGATGATGGCCAATGCAGTGGGCCATTTAAACGGGAACGGAGGCTTGCAGGCATATACATACAATGTAGGGTTAATGTTGCTTGCAACTGCGAAAAGAGACAACTGGCACACATATGGTTTGACACACGTCGACAACGACGACGATTGTGAGTCTGTCTTATATACTTGTACGTATATATTTTTTGTAATTTTAACAATAGAAACAACAATGAAAACAAAACATAGAATTAATAAAAAGGAGACATTTTCAATGCAACACGTTACAATCTCAAAACGGTCGCTCCTTCCTTCATTCCGCATCTATATGTGTCACACATTATCACAGCGAAAAAATTCAACTACAATAATGTGTAACAAAAAAAATATCATTTCATTGTTCTGTATTGTTGTCTTGCTACTTCTGGTGTGTTGCATTTATATTTGTTAAAAATAATACAACATCATATTGACACTTGGTACTTTAGCGAAATATTTCGCGTTTTACCAAGTGACAGATTTTATTTCGCATTGAGAACATTGAAAGTTGTGATTGTTTTGGTACTGGTTGCACAAGGAGTTTATTTGTGCTGCAACAAGTTATTGTTGTCATCTGCAAAATATAACGTTACATAAGCAACATTTTAATTGACGCTCCAACAGCAAGTGCTGATCATCATTGTGATGTTGTTGCTGTCGCTTTGCAAAACTCTTCTTTTTCTGTTAAATAATTACTATTGCCAAAAGGTTTATAATAAATTCCGTTTGTGCCATTTAGGTGTGATAAATATAGCGAGCATCATTATGCTTTAGAAAACAGTTCATTGAGTCGAAATAAAAGCTTATTAACGAAATCGGTTCACAACTTTTTTTCCGCTAGAGAAGCAACACTCAGGCAATGAATGCCTACTATTATTAGTAGGTGCTACCTGTTTTAGGGAAGGGTGATAATAATAGGGAATACAGGTGGTGAAGGAAGAGATAAAGGAAAACTCCCTTCTTTACAACTCTGCTTTTGTGCACGTTTCAAATAATGAAGTTTTGCAGCGCCTCCGGTGTCAAGGAGGCGTATTAAATTTTCAAATCTGTGTTTAGTACCTAGGTTAGGTTAGGTTAGGTTAGCAGGCTGCTGGTAAGGAAAGGTGAAATTTAGAGTCCAGCTCACTTGGGTCCAATACAATGATCCCTTTGTGTTACCTGTTAGTTGAAGAGAAGATAGTCAGAGAGGGTGATAGGGAAGGGATAGTGATAGAGAAGACAAGTGGTGAAGGAAGGTGGAGGAAAGCTTCATTCTTTAGTACCTATTTTATAGGAAATTTTTCTTCGCCGATAATTCTGCTACACAATGCTGAGGAAGGAGGGCCCTGTAATGTTACATTAGGACTAGTATCCGCTTAAGCCGGTAAGAAAAGGGTAGCCGTTAGATGAGGACATGTGTGACAGATCGGTGAAATTACCATTAGGTCATTACTACAGGGAACTCAGTAATTGGATGGCGTGCAATACCTTCCGTTTATGGGGAAGAAGGGACGATTGTAGAGTCTCGATAGCTATGTGGTCAAAAATTTACTCAGGAAGATCCGAACTGCTACTGGATATGAATAGGAAGGCAATGCGAGTCGTGATAAGCGCGTTGACTGGTCAGTCGCTGCTCAGTCAGAGCAAGGAACAGCATTTGGGAAACTGGCGCTTATCGTGTTTTGCGTATTTCGACTACGACGACAACGTTTTTGTAAAAGATTAAGAAACACTGCAATATATTTGCTTAATCTAGGACCAAATTTTGTAGTCCACGATGAGGCCCATTATCTGCCATTGCCCGAAGCTGAAACGTCAAAGGCTTAGATTTCTGAGCAAACATTTCCATGAGAGCATTAGTGATATCGGTAAGTGTAAACTGGAGGATATCAATGGTTTTATCATGGGAATTCAGTGGCTTAATGACATAGATAATAGCGGTTATTCTATGTACAATTGCAGGATTGAATTTTTATTAGCGAATGGAAGTCACAATGGACCCACTAGAGTCTCCGAGTAGAGGTGTGTTGCAGCATCACCCTTTCTATCCTAACCCAACCTAGTCAAATAACCGCATTGAGGATTTCACAATATTCAACATAATGTAAAACTTATTTTCTCTCTAATGTCTATTTAGATTAGCTGAATAAAACGCTTTTAAATAAAACGATTCTTTATGAAGAAAGTTCTATGAATTCAAACATGCAAGATTCCCATTTTATTGTAATGGAGCTGGAACCATTACTGTCACCTATCACCTACTTTTCTGTAGTCTGCCTGCCATTGAAGAGCTCTCAGAGAAACTTCGAAGTACTGGCCACTACATGAGAGTTGTTGGTTATTGCAACATAATTCTGTTGTTCAATAAGAACTATCTAAACTAAGACTATGAAAACCTTCTATTAATCGTGCCAATTGATATACAGGTTAAATATGAAGCAGCTTTGACCGCCACAAGGTTGATGGTAAGGGCAGAGTGAGAGCGCTTATAAAGTTCCAATTAGATAAGAACAAACCAGCTGCAACATCAGAAAGTATAGAATGGTAGAGTGCAACAATAACAATGAATAATCCTAGAACAGTTTTGGCTATTGGTAAATGATCGGGTAGCAGATTCTACGACGTACATAAGTCGTAATGTACGCAAATTTGTTCGTCTGTCGCCTCATACTCGTAATAGAGTCTTTCAGGCTGAGGGTCTTTAATGTCTAAAGGACTTTGATAACAAACTACCAATTCGTATCTTTACGGATAGTAGAGAAGTCATCGAGGCCTTGAAAAATCAAACAAATTCCATCTCGAAGCATCCTTCAGTACAAAAATGAGATTATCGCATGCAGGTATTGTTAAAATATCGAGCTAACATAGATTCCAGGACATCAGGGTATCGCTGGAAACGAAGAGGCGTATAATCTGGCGCGAATTGGATCATCACTGAATAGCATCACACTAGAAAACCCAACCAAAACTTTTCTAAAATTCCAAAAAAGAAGTAAATCAATGCACAATGGAATAAAACATCAGAGAATGTCTACTGCTGGAAGAGTGACCGAAATTTTGTGGAGGAAAGACAAAAAAAAATCTGAGATTAAGAAGAGAAGACGGTACGACAGTTGTACGCGAACGTCATTTGGCAAGACTGCAGACTCTACGCAGGTTATCGAAAGCGATTAGATTCCATTATTTCACCCTGATGTGCACTTGCCCCATGAGGCAACTAGAAAATGCCAAATCTTTTCTAAACTTCAAAAATGAACTAAAAGAATGGGCTATAGAACAAAACATCAGATTGTCAGAACTACTGTTGGAAGAGTGGCAAAGTTCTGTGGAGGAAAGACCAAAGAGATTCTGAGACTAAAAAGGGAAGACGGTACGATAATTGTACGTCAACGTCATTTAAGAAGACTCCAGACCCAACCTAGAATATGCTTGTTACGTGAACAATTTCCCTTTGCCCAGTGCTTAACTAAATGACGAATAGTCTTGCCAGATGCTGTTTCTTGGCCGGAATATTTTTGACAACTGAACAACGATTTTCAAAGTCCAACAGCGCAACCATTTCCTCGAATTGTTCTGCTGCTAAGGGATTCATGATAAATTTTTTTGTAATTTCACGTTTCAAAGACATGCACAGTATGTCCTTCAGTCAACCGATTGAAAAGTGTCAAATCTATGAGATATTGCCATACCGGCACACGTGGTACTGACCAGAGAATGATAAAAGTATCGTTTTAAGGACTCTTTGAGTATTGGCAGTCCAACAACTATGAATGCGTACAGCTAAAAGTAAAAAAACACGCACATATGCAAACAAGCGCACTAATTTTAAACCGAATACGTATAACTATAAATAACCAGCAACTATGATTGTACATATTTCTTAAATTACGCAGCACAAACGACTACAACTAGCATTTATAGACCATGTGAGGTACAATCATACGCATGAGTATAAAAATACTCTGAGTATTGATCGGATACCCATATGTACATAGAGGGCTATTACACACATAAAGCATGTTTTGAAACATCGCAAACACATTTTTCATTCCATTTTGTATACAAAAATGTATACATACGGTGGCGAATGATGAATAAATATTCCGAGAATCATGCATTTATTTTTTTGCCCGACTAAATATCCATACTCTCGAGTTCATACTCGGACTATAAGTATGACAGAGAGTCAATACGCTTGTGCCTTTTTATTTATATTTATTTTTCGCATCGGAATCGAATATAGTCATTGTTTCTTCAGAGAACATATGTGATCGTTTTGCGCTAAGTTTATGATTATATGCAGTTACTAAAATTAAGACTATTTACTTAAGTATATTTTCTTAGTACTCATTGTCGTTCTCTGGTAATGACATGTAATCAGAAGGTGCCAATCTACAAAACTTCACTCTAAGAGAACTCAAATTCTCCTCTTTGTTAGCACATGCAACATTTTGATATCTGGGCCAATGCCGACAACTATGGTTTTTGTTTTTTTTTGTAATTTAAAAAATTAATCAACTTCGGCCTCATTAATTAACTTACGCTTCACTAAACAAGTCATTAAATAAATATCAAGCTTCTGTAATAAGAAGTGCCATAAATTAAACAGAAATAACACGCAAATATTAAATGATTATATTAATTAATAATTGTACATTGTAAATTAAAAAAATACATCTTTGAAATAAACATAAATCTTTTGATTAATAATCAAACATGATGACCTCCATTTCAGAAACTTAAAACTTCAAAAAAAAAAAAGATAAATAAATAAAAGATTAGTTATAATAAAAATAAAAAAAGAATTATGGCGACTACCGAAGGCATCGTGTTTTCATCCTCAGTATCATCGCTACGAACTCAAGCATTATTAAACTTTGAAAACATTTAATAACTACCTTCTCAAAATAAATAAAAATAAATTATTTTTAAGCAGACTCCTTAAAACATTCCATAAATAACTTTCTCACACTTAGTTTGAACTGTGCGGCATGTGTTTGGACAAACAAAGAAGAAGACAAGAAGAAAAAACATCATGCGAATAGCAGACAGACAGACAGACAGACAGATAGCCAAATGTGCATTTTGTACACATTCACAAATGGTTAGAAAAAATATGCATGTACAAATGTATGTTTCTAAGCAATTTGGTATTAAAATCTTATGAACATGCAACGTATTTGTTGTTGTTGGGTACAGTAACAATTTGAATATTCCTTATTTGTGTGAGTCGGTTGTGATTTGAAGCATTTGCCACATGAAGAGTTTCAATTTAACTCATTGGTGAATTGGGATTGTTATTATTGGTGATTCAGTAAATGCTGTGAATTGTTGGTCCCTCCACCATGCCTTTATCGAATTCTTATCCTCTTTACAGTTAGTGGTTTGGGTATCTAAAGAATTTAGCCGGAAATAGTTCACTTTTTTGCGGAAATAATACGGGTGATAGTGTCGAGGGTGGGCTATGGGAATCTTGTAGTTTTTCTAATGGATTAAAGGAAACTAGTACAATTCCTCTTTAGTCTATTACAAAAACACCACGATTTCCATCGGCAACGCCTTGCACAATCCGGCTAAATATATCACTATGTATGAATCCAGGGAATCGTCGTAGAAACTAGTACAATTTGCCGTCTACGTGGATAGTCAGCGAGTCTGACTCTTAAGCCCAAGAATCCTTGACCCAATTTAAATAACCCCATATCCGAATGGGACTTGGCCACGGCACCAGAGCATATGGGAAAATGAAGACACTCAAGAATACACAAGAGCAGGCAAGTCTTTAGTTATTACCAGGGCAAGTTTTTTGTGGCACGAGGAACGGTTCAAAATGGCTGGCAAGAAACTCTGACATATAAAAATTTCTTCTACGTTGCAAAAAGAGTATTTTATGTTAAAGTGGACTAATAATGGCTTTTTATGTCAATGATTGGAGGAATGGCTGATGTGACAAAAATGGCATATGCCACAAAAAACTTGCCCTGGTTATTACAAGCTCACAAAGAAATATCAATATTCCCTTGATTTAGTTGGCGAATGATGATGACAATGAGTTGATCGGCATCTTAAAGGGGCACTCAAACTTACGAGGGAACTTTAACCCGGATCGGGGCCATAGGTAACAATGAATGCAAGGCATGCATGGAGGATATTGAGACAATGAAGAACTTTGTTTGTCATTGTTCAGCTTTCACCCAATCGAGATCCCATTTTTTTTTGGATGACTCCTTACCGGACATTAATCCCATCTTAAAGGTATTTACTGGCAAAGATTGAGGGATTACGTCAATGATACAGAGTTCCTATGAAGGAGGAATTCACATGAGAGCGCACAACAGGCCTTAGCATGAGTGTAATAGCTCCTCTTGTTAAACCTTACCTAACCTATTTGACATTCACGTACCGATACAAAAAATGGTACAACTTGCATGTTTGCAATGCAAATTATATTACAGGAGCTGCTTGGACGAGGAAGATGAAAATTTTTCCTGATTTTAGGAAGCACCATTACAGTTCTGTAGGGGTTTTTTCAAAAGTTCTGTCTAGCTCTCAGAAAGCCTAAATTCCTGAGCCTCGTTAAAATTAGGTTTTCTGTTGGAGCTCTGACTCTCACCAAAGGCTAAATACCCACCCATTTGTCTAGTTTAAGTTGCATGTTTCTAGACCAAGCAATTAACTTACTCGGTGTTGAAAATGATCCAAGGTTCGTATGGATCAGCACTAAAAATTAGCTAATTGAATAAATCCCTTTATTGCATTATTCCTCATTTGCCATAAGGTTGCAATCTCCCAGACTGGTCGGTCTACCGTTGAATGAAAACTTCAGGAAATCATAGGTTAGGTTAGGTTAGGAGGCTGCTGGTAAAGGTGGGTGAAATTTAGAGTCCAGCTCACTTGGTTCCAATACAATGCGTTACCTGTGAGTTGAAGAGAAGATAGTGAGAGAGGATGATAGGGAAGGGATAATAATAGAGATGACAGGTAGTGAAGGAAGAAGATAGAGGAAAGCTTCATTCTTTTACAACTTTGCTTTTTGCAGCGCCTCTGGTGTCAATGAAGCGTATTAAATTATTAAGCTTTGTTTAGCCGCCATTTTATTGGTTATTTTACTTGTGTTATTTTTAACAATACCGAAGAAGGAGTGCGCTCTGATGTTACATTAGTATTAGCATCCGCTGAAGCCGGTGTCTATGTCTTCATCACTAGAACTTTTCCTACAACAACTGATACAAAGGGACACTAATGCACATCAGAAATAAATGTGTGGCGTTGTTATTTAATTACTGCCGGAGACCGAGCTCGAACCCAGGACCTTCGGCTTTTGTAGTAAAGATGCTAACTACTCATCATGCGGACAAATTAATTTAATAATTTAATTTCATTTAACTTCACGATTGGTAATGTAATGTGGGAAATTTTAAACGGCCAGAGTTCGATAATCAACACTATAAAAATTGCGGGATATTTTGCATTAGTGCAATGTTAAAAAATTAGTGCCTGTCCCACGATGTCGACCGAAAACGTTAGATCGACAACTTGTTTTGAAAACAACAGTAAAATTTGTTTTCTAATCGATCGAACGTTTTCTGTAGACATCGTGGGAGAGGCCGTTATTCAAAGTATTGGCCATGGTTAGCCATGTCATTGTTCCATCTTTGTAGCAACATATCGAGCCATAACCGCCAAAAAAAAACTTAAGCAACATATTTTTTGGACATCGTTTTTTTTTAGGAAAATCGATTATTTACGAGCGCAAATGGTCGATTTTAGTCAAAAGATTAAGTTCGAAAATTATGTCGCTTAAGCTTTTTGGGCGGTTATGGCACGATATGTATTCGCGTCAAAATATTTGCTTGTATATTTATGATTTGATTAGGCTGTGTAAGCCAAATTACATGTGATACTTACAATCAATTTCACCAACTTATTTCAATATCAATTCATTTTCCATACAAAAATTAATTAAAATCGACATTTAAATATGAATTGATATTTAAATACAGTTGGTGAAATTAGCCCTTATTAATGAACAAATAACATCAAAGTTAATTATAAATATTCTGACAAACACTTAGTAGAACGGAACAACCAGGTGTTTACTGCACCTTCATCATCAGCGTTCTTTGCTTGTGTTTGAGCTGAAGACTTAATCTCGCCTTTCTCGGATATTCTGTTCTAAAGTGAAGCATATTCGAGGGGACCCTTTTGCATCAATTAAAACAAATCGTACTGGGTCTGAAGTATCCGGCGCAAGACACAAAATTTCCCAATCGCCATGTTCCAAATACGAGAGTTTTGGACTGGTCTTGCAATATGTGGCATTCGTATCTGGTCTCATATTCTGGGTCCTTGTTTGGTGGGGCTGAAACGTAGCACATAATTTTTAAATTATACAAAATATGCCATAAAAATAAATCAATCAGCAGCGATTAATTGAACAACATTCATTAATAAAACAACAGCAGAAAAAATAAGAAGAAAATTAAAGAAAAAACAAGTTGTACATGAAATAAGTGAAGGGAGGAAGAAACGAAACGTCAATATGAAACCCGCTAAAATTATGGAAGCTTTGGTGGCGGCGTTGAAAATACTAACGATGAAAGAAAGAAACAACAAGAAATGTTTTAACATGTTGTTGATGTATTTTATTTCGCAAACCTACTGGAGATACACTCTCAGATAATGATGTTGATGACGATGAGGAGAATATGCTGATGAGGCATATCACGCAGTTTCATTGCAACCATTAAAATGAGCAGCAGCAGCACCAGCACCAACAATTTGAATGAACTCTAGCCATTTTTTTTTAAGCTGAAATAACATCATTTAAACATCAGTCTCATTGGATCCTAATTTCCAATAACGAATTTAAGCAATTTACTCAAATACTAATTTATGACTTTTGGATCCACAGGTAGCAGCGAAAACAAAAAGGCCACAGCAATAAGCAGAAAAGAGGAAATGATGAAAAATGCCAACCAACACAAATATCTTTACGCATAAGCAGAAGACGCCTTACAGGTAACATCTATCTACCATTAAACACCATAAACATATCACACTCCAATCAACCAACTAAAGTACGAATAATACCATTACATGCATACAGATTTTTACCACAGACGTGAATGCATCACATGATGCATATTGGAATAAAGAAGACGAAAGACGACAACAAGAAAAGCATTTCATTATTTTGATACGAGTCTCCTGAAACATACTGAAACAACAACGATTCTCATGTTGTGATCTTATACTCGAGCATCACTAAGAAAAGCAGAAGAAGTTAAAGAAACTTCATCATCATCATCAACAAGTCTTTAAAAGCCAGAAGCTTTACACTGTGTATGCAGCTCTGTGGTATGAAAAAAAAATAAATAAAAACAACTGGTAAAATGCATTTGACTGACAGTTTTAATATGTTCAATCGACAACAACAACAAAATACAGAGAAAAAACATCATACTGCTTGTTGTTGTTGTTGTTGTTATGATCGCCAGTGTGGTGAATATGACTGGGTTGTGTGTAAGAGCTGAAGTTAGCAGTAAATGAAATTGTAAATAATCTGCACAATTTTCTTGGTGTGGGGAAAGAATTTTCTCGTTTAAGTCTGTGGCAATAAGCAAAAAGTGCTTAAGTTATATTTTACAGTTTTGTAGAACGCTCTACACACACCATAAATAATTTAATTTCAAATATATCAAAGTATAAACTAAATTAAGGTATTATTCCATATGCGACTATAATTAAAAAAAAAGATAAGCAGCAGCTAAGTCATTGCGCAATAAGTTCTTGAAAAATCTTGCAAAATAATTGAGATATAGACCAAAGATACTTTTGAATTTGAAGATTACAGAGATGCCATTAACTCAAAATCTGCATATCTCGACTTAACAAATTTTTTTTGTTTTGCACCAGAGTTGCAAAGAGTAACTGTTATTTCGTGAGGAATAAATAAAAATCTCAAAATAACTTTGATTTTCTGAGGAATACAAAAAAATCAAGAAATAATGATTAAAAAAAAAGGTTTGAAATAAAACTTACAACCGTTACGGTCCCTGCTTATAAATAATACAAATGCAACATGCAGCTACATACATATATTTGAGATTTCTCCCCTTATGGAGTTTATCAAGATTTAAGTTAGATAGTTGTAAGTACATAAGTCCTTTAATTATTAAATCATTATTTAATTGATGCCCATTTTCTATTTGCTGAGTTGCCTGCCATTGGATAAATGTCTAGGTAATTTTCAGCAAAAAAAATTTTTAAACGGTTTATGAGCAAAAATATATTTTGAATATAATTTCAAATTATATATTTTATATATTTTGAGTATAATTATTATTACATTTATACAAAAAAAAAATTCAATATTACTGCCAAAAAAACCGTCTTCAATGCAAAGATCTGATAGAAGAATATAAAAAAAAGTACGTGAAATATAAAATTAAATTTAATGGGGCGTGACTCATTCACTTTTTTTAAAACAAGATTGTGTCTTTTTAAGAGTTTAAAGGGATTGCCAAGTTTCGTAAAAATTGATTAACTACAAGCACGTGAAATATTATATTAAAATTTAATAGGCGTGCCCCCTCCCCCCTCCATTTTTTTAATACAAAATTGGGCCTTTTTTAAGCTTAGGGTGTGTGCCAAGTTTCGTAAAAATCGTTGAAATAAAAGCATCTGAAATATAATATTAAGTTTTATTGGGCGTAGCTCCGCCCATTTTTTCAACTTCAAGATTGTGTTGTTAAGAGAGCCCAATGTGACGGGTAAGTTTCGTAGCAATCAAATATAAAAAATTGTGGGAGTGGTTCCGCCCAATTTTTTTCTTGAAATGAGACCAATGGGACTATACCCTCTCAGACAAAAAAAGAATTTTTACAATCGGTCAAAAATGTACGGCGCTTTGAAATAACAGTGCCAAAAAATAAAATAAAAAAATAGAGACGAAGTGAAGTCGGTTAAAAATACCTACATATTGGCCAAAATTCCCTACACAACTATAAATAACTAACTACATGTAGTAATTTCCTCCTACTTCTAGCAACACTGTTTTGTATTATAAAAAGCTGTTGTAACATTGAATGAAAAAAAATAAAACAAAGCAACATACCAAGGCGTGTATATTAGCAGGTGGCAGCATTACTTCAGCTGACAATATTTTGCTCTATGTGCTATGTAGCTAACGAATGTCAAAAACTTCGTTTTGTTTTGGTTTTGGTACAATTATTTTTGTGCTTTTTAACGTTCTTCGGTTCTTCACACAACTATGGTTGCCGTATTTTTGTATAACAAATCCTTACGTGGTCACCTGTATAATTGCACCATGCAAACTACCAAAAATAAATATATGTAAGTATGTGTAAGAAAAATTAAAAAAAAAAACACGGAGAACAGAAAATGTGATTTTTCTACCCGCCTTGCTTTTCTATATCGTTCGCTTACAAACACCAAAAATTGTGCTTACTTTCACATATGTACTCATATACTTATATTGTAAGAATAATTGCGCAATATTATTTTTTAATATTGTGCAAAAGGGAAAAATTTCTCGCGGAATTTTTTTCATAATTGCCCGGAATAGCAATAAAGTATTCAATAACCCACGCAGAAAAATACAATCGGGACAATGTTGGCAAAGCGTTTAATATGATTCGTTGTCTTCCTTTTCCACTAAGTTTGATTCGCTGCGGAAGAAGGGTTTGGCCACAGTGGCCATTTCCCTTATAGAACTCGATATAAAATTTTGCCATTCAGTAATATTTTTTCCAAATTTTCTAACAAGTTTCACAAATAAAATTCAGATATACTATAAATAAAGTTTAATAATATAATTCGCTGTCTTCATTTTCCACTAGGTTTGATTTTCTGAGAAAGAAGCGTTTGGCCGCAGTGAACGTTTTTATGAAGAAACCCCTTAATTTCAGTACAAAATGCGTACCAAATAAAAGAAGAAGAAAATATCGCATGCGATATTTTTGAAAAATGAATTTAACTAGATGAATTTATCTTCACACACCTTAAAGATGTACAATGTTTAACGTGCTTTGCCAACACGCAAATGATAACGTCGATCTACGGTTTGCCGATTGTTTTTCATGTCATGCTTTGCCAATATTCATCTTTATCGGGAATAAGAGTTGAAAACTATGTTCACGTGAAATAAGTACACAGAAAAAAGTATTCACCAATTAATGTTTTCAATTAATAATTTAATTGATTCAATTAAATTTTTTAATTGTCTTAATTAATTTGAGTGGAAAAACTTAATTGATATTATCAAATTGTTTATAGGTGAAAATTTAATTAATTTTTTAATTAATATTACAAATATTTTAATTAATATTAGAAACTCATTCATATTACTTTTTTGTGTGTACATATTTCCAATTAACAAAAAATGGTGAAAAAATCAACATATTTTAGGGCAAGGAAAAACATTTTACAAGAACTTTATTCCCGATGAAGGTGATTATCATTTTGTTTAGTAAAACATTTTCCCAGTACTTCATTTATGAAATGCATATGCCTTATCTCAGAATTATGAAATAATTACTACAAGAGTTATTTTTAAAGAATTCATTCTCGTATGTGTTACAAGAAAGTGCATCAACTCTGCAACAAAATGTACTAGATATCCTAAAATGTCCTTGGAGAATAGTAAAAGTAATTTTGGCTTTGTTCTCCAACTCAAATAAAAATCTAAAACTTTTTACGAAAAAACTAACATCGGCAAACGATTTTTCAGATAGTAAACTGTAAAGTTGGCAAACAGTTTTGTTTTCTTGAGTAAAAAAGTGTTTTCCCAGTGCCACATTTTTTGTACACTTGGCAATTTCTGCATAGTCTATGGGTACCTTTAGAGTCCATAGAAGGTTTGTGGTTCAAACAGGGATCTACTATCCCCCCTTTAAAAAGGTATTTATAAGAAAAAATATTCTTGCAAACATAATTTTTCGACAAGCATAATATTCGCTCACCAAGTATCCTCTAATGCCCCGAGAATACTCTCGGAACCAGATGTCTTTGCCTTGCAACGAATGAAATCAAATATTCTCTCAACTAATAAAATGCAATCATGGTACTCAGTGCAGACCAACATGCAATCTTAGATACTTTTTCTACATTTACAAAAAATTTTTAGTGCATACACTTGCATTTGCACTACCACCAGCACTACTCCGACACAGTTCAATTTAGTTGACAGATGAGCAATTGCTGCCATGCCGTGCTTATGTTTCGGACCCCTCAATATTTTATTCATTTTCCCCGATTCTTGTTATTTCTCCTTCACTCTTGTGGAGAGAACACTTGAAATCATTGTGGTGTTGTTGTTTTTTTAATATTTGTACTGGCCTGTTTGCCTGCCAATGAATGTGAGGCGATCGCACATTCTTAAATGTTTAAATGTTTTTTTTAGAATGTGTGTGTGTTTGGACACTGCTGGTCTTCTTCGATTGGAAACTTTGGTTGCCTGGCCAGTTGAGTGACGGCCACTGACTGCTTTATGAGCACGAAGACATGTTGCATGCAATAAGTTTTAGGTTGGATTTTTTTCTTCTTTTTTGGTAGATTTTTAAAATCATTTTGTTGGTGGCAATAAATGGCTGGTGAGCTGGCTGGCTGGCTGTTGTTGTTTTTTTTTTTGTTCACTGGTAGTCACTCTCATGATTTTGTAGGTGCTTATAAACGTATAACAGCGTCTACACAAGTCTTTATATACTATTAGCTGTTGTTGTTGTTATTGTTGTTAATGCAATTTGAGTTATTTGCTGCAACAACAATTGCTGATTGAACACGCAAATTCAATCGTGTTTGTTGCAGTTGAAGCTTAAAGAGGTCATTCGAAAAGAGACCTTTGGCAAGTGATGGAAAATATTTGACACCAAAAATAAGAGATTTCATTAAAAGATACCAATTGGCTGTAAAATATTTTCGTATTTATTTGACAAGTAGTAAGGCAAGGAATTTAATTTTAATGGTGTTGGCCAAACTGTTGCTCATAATAAAGATGTTTTGGTGTCAAATCTATCGTAAGCATTTCCTGTTGCTTTCACTGCAATTTATATGACTTTTTTTTAATTTATGTTATTGTCGTAAATATTTATACAGCAATATTTTCAGCTCATGTTGAATAGGTATGTATGTATATCAGCAATATCAATCTAGATTAACTACCATTTTAATGACACCGCTTCGATAATAAACCTTCAATAATAAATTGGCCATAAATCACACTTGTGTATTGGCATTGCATTTGCAATGTTAAGCCAATTTAATTAACTTTATTTATGAGAGCAAGCCCCGAATATTATTGCCAAAACTTGATATTGTCTGTTAAGGTACCTTGGAGCGGCCCGCACGTCAACAAAACTTAAAAATAAATACATAAGTTTAAACCTGTTTGCGTTTGTTCATTGACAACGAATCGCAAGAGCACTAAATTAAATTGAGAATATAGTTTAAATTCTATATAATATAATAATTCTGCCAAAAAAACCGACTTCCATGCAAAGATCTGATAGAACATTTTCGAGAAAAAACTTATGGCATATAAAATTAAATTTTAATGGACGTGCCTCTGCTAATTTTTTAAATGCAAAATTTTGAGTTTTTCTGAGCTCAGGGTTTGTTTTAAGTTTTGTCAAAATCGGTACAGTAGAACCACTTAAAATAAAATATTAAATTTCAATGGTCATGACTCCGCCCATTTTTTTAAATGGCAGATTGTGTCTATTTCTGAGCTTAAGATGTTTGGTAAGTTTCGTAAAAAACGGTTAAGTAGAACCACGTGAAACATAATAATAGATTTTAATGGGCGTAGGCCCGCCCATTTTTTTCAACTTTTAAATTGTGTAATTACAAGAACCAAAGGTGTTTGCCAAGGTTTCGCAGCAATCACATTAGTAGAATACCATAAAATCAAATAAATAGAATTGTGGGCGTGTCCCCACCCAAATTTTTTGCAATGTTACCCTCTCACACAATAAAAAAAAATACAATCGGTCTAATATGAACCGAGCTATGAAGTAACACCGCTAAAAAAAAAGTAGAGAAGAATTGATAACCTAATTTTTTTTGAAGTCGGTTAAAAATTAAGGAGGTCGAGCTATCATAATAAAGTTCACCTTTTAGGTCAAATTGAATTAGCTGACGAAGCGATTCAAGGCATGATCGCACTGAACATGGACGAAAACAGACTATTTTTTATTAATTTCGACACAGTTTCGATATCACTGTGTGTAATTTTTTAAGTCATGGAAATATAACCATATACAGACACCACTACGTGATAAAAGACCGAAAAAAAGAAGACCCGTATCTCCCAGTTTTGCCCCAAGTCATGCACTTTTTTTATGGGCCCCCAAAGATTTGGGGCCTCGGTGTCATTTTTACATTTTCTCAGGCTTATATTACTCTCTGAGGCAAAGTTGCAGCTCTTGTCATAAAGAACAAAAATTGTGAACATATACTACCAAAAAAATTGCATCTACAAGATCAAAATCGCAAAAAAATATAAAAAAATTCTTTTTTTTTACCTTTTTTCAGGTCCATAGGTAGCAAACCGTTATAAATTCAATTAAACAATCAACTACAAAAATGTACCTAAGATCTCAATAAACAACTTTCTACTTATTAAGATATTCAAAGGCTCTCTCATGCTCTGCAAAAAATACATCGAATGCAATAAAATATAAAAATAAACCAGAAAGTGGAGGTGTTAAAGAAAATGTTCACCCAATTGGCCTGCAAGCAAGTGGCGCAATATTTTGTAGACTGATAAGCCTATAATTGCTCTGTATGGAAATTCTGGCCATCTCCTGCATGTCCACCACTGTTATGCTGTGAAAACTGTTAGGTACGCTGGATCAAATATTAAAATATATTGCTGTTTTTCATACTATGATCTAGGTCGCCATAGATAAAAATAACGCGTTGTGGTTCAACATGCGTTTTTCTGATATTTCTGAAGAATGTAATGTTACCTCATAGTGGTAAAGAAATACTACTGAAATGGGTCTTCCAGCAGGACAACGACCCAAAGAATACTAGTCCAAAAGCTAGGAAATGATTTCGCGTCAACAACATATAGGCTATGCAGTGGCCAGCGTAATTTTCTGACCTTAACACCACGGAGTACATTTGGGGAGATATTAAAAAAGCTGTGCACGACTTGCAACCACCCGGCAGCTTTGGGAAGTTGTTAAAAAAGCCGGGAAGAAGATCCCTGTGACCCGATGTCAAGATTAAGTCAACTCAATGGCGTGTCACTGTGTTCCAGTTGTAAAAAGTAAGGGATTTGCGACTAAGTCCTATGCAATGTTATTAAATCTAATTTTAAAATGTTTTTTCGTATATTTTGGAAAGAACGCGACATACCTGTAGCCACTGCTATTTTTATGTTAAGTCGAATACCATTTTTACGCTTAAATTTAATTTTTACCAACCAAAATTAAATTTTCATACATTTTATTTTCTGTTGTAACATATATTTTCTATTGCAATATAAATTAAAAATAGAAAATTTTTTGGAAAATGTGGTGGTACTGCTATTTCAATGTGCGCAACTGCATGTATGTATGTATTAGTGTTGTCATTCGAATATTCGAACAACTGTTTATCATTTTTGTTCGTTCGAATATTCGAACAAAAGTTCAAAATTATTCGTCCGTTCGAACAAGAAAAAAATCATAAAATTTTATTCGAACAAATATAAAACAAATATATACGAACTAGTATGTATCCATATGTACTGATATATGGATTAACTTTTGAATATGTTTATTCATATTCACCTAAATTGTTTATCTGATTCTTATCAGTGTGGCCAGATCCCAAAAATTTTTGCAGCTAAATTGACTTCAAAAAATTCTAAAGAATAATTATGATGCTAAAAAATAATTCTAAAACTTAATACCTACTTCTTTTTAAGCAATCACGGTTTTTGCAATCTCTGCACATATTGCTTTACAAATTTATACTTCCTATGAACGAAACTTAATTTATTAAACATTAACGAATAATTTATTGAGCGTAAAAAGTATTTTAAAAAAAAATAATAAAATTAAATCACAGACGGTTCTTAGAAAACATAAGCCTTTTCTTGCTTTTGTTTCGTTTATAAACAATAACGTTCAAAATGTGGGGCATATAAGATAAATTTAAAGCTTTCATCTATTCCAATTTGATGTGAACAAAGTTTTTTCGCAGAACCAAAAATACAGCAAAACTGATATCTCTTTTTTGTCACTCACATGTTACATGTCGTTCGTTATTTTTAAGATCATATACATTTATTCATTTTCGAAAAACAGCCTTTCAGATCTTTGCTTGATTTCTTCAAGCCTGGCATAACTAAAACGTTTAGAAGCTAATCGTTAAATTAAATATCACATACATGAATACATATAATTAAGTAAAATTATGTTGTTTGTACATTGTTACACAATTAATATGAAAAATATTTATATGTTTTTATGTATCATCAATAATTACACATAATCAAATGAATATTCATCATCAGAATAGTTGTTCAAATTATCATTATAATATACATATGAAGAATTTTGCTTGTTAGATCCTACTTAAGGGACTCATCAGTAGATTTCAAACCAAAATATTTGAAATAAGCTAAACAAAAAGACTTCATATGTTTATAGTAAGGCTCTTAATATGTTATTGAGAATCGCATATAAAAACAAATAAGTCGAGGCTTTTATCAAACAAACGACTTTACAAAACAAACAACTTCATTCGATTTTACATCCATTTTAGTTTTCTAGAACCTTTTAAAATTAATTTCATTTTCTATTCGTCTTTTGAGTACTTTTATTGTTAATTTTATTGTTATACTGCAACTAATTGCAGAACGGTTATGAAAAATGGATGAACGAATAAAGTTCATTGTTTGCTAGTACAAGTAAAGTAGTTGTGAAAAGATATCAAAAAATAATATGTATACTATCACTTTAATTGAAATTTATTTGCTTTATATTTCATTGGTGCTTAGCCAAATCATCAGTAGACTTTAGCCACATTTGGAACAGTCACAAACCTCTTATGCACAGAATTTCAAAAACTATTTGAGAATGCATAAATAATAATATTTTTGAAAATCACATATGAAACATGAAAATCACATTTGAAACTTTAACAAGCCCAGCAAATAATTTATATTCGATATGAATGTTTTATTTTATTTTATTTACACCTTTATACAATTAGAAATCCATTGGATAACAATAAAAGTATTTATAAGGCAAAATGAAAAATAAAATCTAAATTTAACAATTACTTTTACTTGTATTACAACATTTGTAGGTCTTAAGACTGAGTTAGCCTACTATAACGCAAGGTAACTGTAATGTAGTAAACAGCTGATCGATATTTTTGTATGAAAAGTAGGTTACGTTACATTACATCTCTATAACCATTTTCATTATTTTTCACATAACAAAATCGATCAGCTGTTTCCTACCTTTGCAGTTACATTACATTACAGTCGTCTAACTGAGTCTTTAAGAAATAGCCCGCAGATTGACGCTAACATTATTACACGTGAAAATTAAAAAGATAGCTAGATTTGATTTCTAAAAACTGAATAGGTTATATTTTAAAAAAAATGCTAGAAAATGCTAAATAAAGTATTGAAAAATAATAAAGAAACTGCTAACAAAATCAGCGAAAAATATGATAAATTTAGCTGCAAAAATGCTAAAATGGTCACGCTGATTCTTATTATTCGCATTCTCTTACATAATGGTGGATATATGTATTTACATATATTGTTGTTATTGTAATTTTTTGCTTTTCTTACCTCCTTTTAATCGGCCATGGTTAGCAACATAAATTTTAATAAAATTTTATTAAACCGTTCCCGAATACCGAAATGTTATTTATACACTCGCGAAATATTAAATTTATTCACCACGACACGTCATTAAAAAATATACTTATGTACATACACACATATCTTTTCACTGAAGTATATATTAACATAGTGCAATGACCAGACAATATCTAACAACAGCTACAACAAGCGACCGTTTACATTTTTTAAGGGAAATATACTATGTACATACTTACATACATGCAAACACACATATGTATGTACACACTCACATATCTACATACGATTGAGGATTCTTTTTAACAAAATACGTATATTTACGATGAATTCGCCCAATATGTGCCTACATATCTACATATAAATATATAGACTAGACTCTAGAATCCAGAAATATAGATTCTAGAAAATATGTGGAGCTCTTTAAATATACATATATATACAAACATATGCCTGTATATATGTATGTATGTACATATATACCTATTTAAGTAGATATGGACATGTGCATGTATACACATAGATACAAATTTACATCAATATGCATCTACCTACATTCATACATACATACATATGTATAAGCATATATTTACATGCACATATACATACATACATACATGTATTTGGAACGAAGGCTTTGCAGAAGCTTGCAACATAAAATTAAATTACATTTAACAATTTTCTAATAAAACACTATTTTTACACTTTTATTTTAACACTTGCTTTAATAACATTATTAGGAATATGAATTAATACCTAATCACTCCGAGCATCTTTTTCTTTTATATACATACTTATTTACTACACATAAAATACTTAAAAACTTCATCTAATTAGCGCAATTTGTAATCACTTTTTTTATAAACGACGAGGCGGACGATCAAAAGAAAACTGACTGATGCTGCTAAAAAATGTCAAGTTCAACATTATTTATTATGAGTTGAATGCATGTTCGTGTGTGTTTGTGTGTATGTATGTATGTAAGTACTTAATTTAGTTTGAGTGGAAGAGTGTGTGATAAAAAGAAGTTCGCAAGTGCTTAAGGTGGACCAGTGATGGGTAATGAGCTCTACATTTCAGTACCAAAAACATAACTTTTAAGAACTTTCTTGACCAAAAAGGGTAAAATTTGTTTTTAAAGGATATTGCTTTATTTTCAACGAACTAATAACACATTCAGGCATGTGATGAAAAATTATTAACTGCCAGTTTATATAAGACAAGTAAAAATTTTCATTCGTCTATTTACACTTAAAATAAAAATTCATTTGAGTCCTCTGTTTTTATTTTCAATATATTTAAGTATGCAGACGAGAATTTTTACTTGTCTTCAATAAACTGGCAGTTAGACAAAAAATGGATTTGAAAACGAGAAAAGATGTGATGTGTTTGCTATAGTCGTTTTGCCAATAATTTTCAAATAATTTTTTTATAGTTTATTTTTATAGAATGTTTGTTCAATTTGGTTTATAGGTTGATTTTTTAAAAGTCAGTAGTTTAAGATTAGCTTAAAATTTTTTTTATCATATTTAATCGGAGTTCATCATACCTCTTCAAAACGCTCGTTTTGTGTACCTGATTAAGTGTTTTCTACACATCAAAACAAAATATTAATATGTAAATAAACAATGCCGCCAAAAAGTCACCTAAATAGTCGACAAACTCAATCTACAATTCTACAAAATTTCCCTTTTTCCTATCTTGTTAACATAAACTATCTGGGTTTGTATTTTCATGATTGAGCTGCTTTGCTATCGACGAAGGAGAACGCTGTTATGTTACATTATCATTAACTCCAAGCGAAGCTGGTACTGCACAGTGATCAGTGAATGCCTTTCCGATAACAACTGACAAAGAGGTAGACTAGTTCATATCATAATAATGAGTAGTATTTTTATTTTATGACTTTGGCGGATACTGGGCTCGAATCTAGGACATTTGGTTTTTCAGACAACAATACGCTCACACAATTTAAATTCTAACAGCCTTATGTATAACAAAAAACTGGCATTAATTTAGTATAAGTGTCAAAATTCAACATATTATTTGTTAAATAGGGTAACCAATGTAAATATTTAATTTTTTTCGATGTGAAAACTTCTCACAAGTTACAGAAACGAGGTACATAGTTCATTAGATAAAGGTTATATGGTCTCAAAAGTCGTAAGATTGGGTATGACAGTGAATCCAAGCCTTATGTGCTGTATTCGCAATCCAATTTTTAAGCTGGTCTTAGTTATCCATATATACATTTAGATAAATTAAGGGTTATGCGACAGTGTATATTAGCATAACTCGAGAACGGTTTCACTCCTTTATAAAAGAAACGAAAATCTAATATTATATCTGTTTGTTTATGAGATGAGTTTCTTCAAGCTGGGCGTCTCGAACCATATTTGTTTTCAAAAAATTTAATTTTGAGAAAATAGAGCATTCACATACCAACGTGGACCCAAAGAATAGCAAGAATAGATTAAACAGCTTTGCAACTACATGAGGCCATTCAGCCACTGCAGCAATTTCATTACGTGATTTAAGTAATTGAGGCAACTCCCCTATCACTTTCCAATTTTTTTTTTCTTTTAAATTCGGATGCTAGAGCATATTTTATTAATTTCTATTTTCTAAATTTCAACTTAAACAGGTGCACTATGTGTTTTAACATCCGAACTCACAGAAGCCAGAACACGGACCAATCTGTTAAATTGTGGCAATAATGTATATAAATTTATATAAATTATTAAACCTTAAGAGTCTGACGGATGCTCGTCCTAGTTTACACTGTACAAGTCTTATTGCTAAGCTGTTTAGTTTGAGAGGCAAGGGGAAAAGAAACGAGTACTCAGCTTCAAGTATTGTCAATGCGTTTTGCTTTCTCATTCTTAATGTTAGAAAAGCACACATGCATACACAAAACTATGCATAAAACATATGGACAGAAAAATAAGACTTGGATTGTGTGAACGCTGATGAAAGTTCCAAGAAGAAAACGGGATAAGCTTAGCAATAAAAGTTGACTAGTATGAACAGGGACACACTATCAAAAAAGTACGATCGTTTCAATTCCTATTTCCCAGCACTGAGGTGAACAGACGGCTCAGCATAAATACATACTAATGAGAGTATTTATTTATTTACACACACACACATATCTATGGATGAGTGATTTATATTAATATTAAGTTTAGCAATATGTTTAAGAAACATTGTTTATAATCATTTGTATATAAATTGTGTGCACAATGTCATAATACTTGTGGTACATTTGGATTCTGTTTTTTTTTTAATTGTAATAAAATTTTAATTCCCGGGTAGCATTTTAAAATAATATAAATAATAACATAATAAATAATATGTATGTATGTATTACATATAAATACATACATATGTACTTCCCTGGATTCATAAGCCCATATAAATTCTCCCACTGCCAATTTCAAAGGCATAGTTTGCACCTGTCAGTCGATTATTGCATGACAACTGGCTTGCAAATCATGACATGAGTTCAATTTGTGACAATTATTATGGCAACATTTCAAAAAAAGGCAACAGCTTAAACTGTATTAGCGCAGAAACAACAATAACAAGTTACCTACATAAATACAATATAAATATTATAAATAATAAAAAAATTTTAGCGAAAACAAATCAATGATTTTTATCTAAATTTGTTATGTGAGTTTTGTACGAGTTTTTGTTATGCTGCAATTTTGCTTTAAATGTCATTTGACTGATTTTTTTTCTTAGTTGGACTTTTTGCTTACATATTTATTAGCCTCCCAGAAAGGGTCTTGCAATATGACTGGTAGTTTTGAAATAAAGATTTCTGCTTTTCTATGTACATACTAAATTTGTTTGTTTGTTTCCGGACATTACTATGTTTTGCATTTGATACTTCTCGTGCGGTTGGTTGGAAGCAATAAGAAAATATTACCAAAATGGTGGATCGTGTTTTTTTTCGTAACACGACCACGCACAACTCAGCACGAAGTGTTCTTGACAGAAAATCTGATTTCGTAAGTGGTCGGTTCGTATCATGTTGAGCAAAATTTACACGAAAAAGACGAAAAATTTCCAATAAAGAAAAAATTGAATATTTGGTATCGTCAAACACTCAACACCAGCAAATTTTTTGGTAGTGTATGAGTCCTTTAGGCGTAAAGTTTTGAAATTAAACAGAAATACATATATACTTTACATCAGTCGTTAAGCAGCTCTGGGTTAAAGAAAAGCTCTCGCGTTGGCCTTCCAGAGTTTTTCGTCTCGCTCGCACTGGTTGACTGATCTGCCACGGATAATCGTATATTCTTGCGGTTCTTTTGTGGAATTTCTTTAACAACTACGTTGCTACTTCCTATGTGAAGGCATAGATCGTGTATAGTCAGTCACAAAAACTTTTTTAAAATACTGTTAGTTACCCCGCCCATATTTGTACAACAATACTTTGCAAATTTACTTTGTAAAGTATTTATGAAATAAATAAATACATATACATATGTATATACTTTACATCTATTTTAATATCAAAAATATTTGCTTGCTACTCAATTTAATTTTGTGCTTGTTGTGTCGCGACGTGTTCGGAAAATGTTTCGCGTGCGTGTTTCGTACGTGTTCAGGTTGTGCCGAGCTAGAAAAATTCGACACGCGCTCAAATTTGGTAGGTACTCAATGTTTACTCACATTTGAATTGGGTCAACGTCATCGGTATTCTGTGGAGGTTGTACGCCCCACTGTAGAGCGATCAACAAACAGATAACCAAAATTTGCGAAGTAAAGATAACACTGCAGCTGCAAATGCCAGTTCTGTAGATTTCAAGAATGGTGCAACAACTGGAGCTATCTCAGTCGTCAACTGGGAAAATATTGTGTAAATATCCGGGGTTTCACTCTTACAAAGCCGTATGAACTCATTCTTAATGAAAGACCCTTTAAGTGGGGTGTGTGTGTGTGTGTGTGTGTGTGATTGAGTTTGTGTAAGTCGTTGCTGCTGCTGCTGCTATTGTGTTTTGACTTTGGTTGCATGTTGTTCGTTTAGCGCAAAGAAAACCTAAGAACAATAATTTCGTAAGATTTTGTAACTAATTGCTTTAGATACGATTGTTTTGTTGATTGTAATAAACTTAAAATGTATATGGGCGTGTTTCCTATAATTTTTTTATTTATTTTTTCAAGCTACAACCAAATATGTGCATGACATAGAAGTATACTGATTTCTTCCGTTCATTTGCAACACAATTATATATTTAATAATTTACAATTTCGTTAATTTCACAAGCGACACTGCACTCGTATGTATCGAAAAACAGCCTGATTTTTGGAGTAGTATTACATCAAATCAGATCGTATTTAGCTATCCGATGTGGCTGGCTAATATGCTATAACACAAGTCTGTGGCATGAGTGACGGAGCACTCCACATAGTTGATCAATTTACAACCTTTTGTCGTAGGTCCTACATGAGTTGTTGGTAATTTAAAAGAATAAGCAAAATATGCATGCTGACTGTAATGGAAAGTAACAGGAACAGTAACAATCAGCTGATCGATATTGTTATGTGAAAAGTAATGAAAATGATTATAGAGATGTAATGTAACGTAACCTACTTTTCAAATTAAAATATCGATCAGCAGTTTCCTACCGTTGCAGTTACATTCCATTACAGCCGGTTAATGGACCCTTTAATCTTTAGTCAAGCGATTCATACGCGATGGCATCCATAGATCCTTAAAATTAATTTTAAAAAATCTAACAAAGCTCACACAAATTTTGTTTTATTTCAATTTAAGCACAGGAATCGCTTAATGCAATATCCTTTATAATACTAATGTCATAATTCTGATGACAGTGCGTCCTTATCAATTCGATCATGAGAATTTCTATCAGTGTAGCTGTTGAACTACAATTTATCAGCAAGTATGTAGTGCGATTTTGTTTATAGTAAGCAAATTATATTCGTCTAAGCCCTCCATTAAATTTATTATTTAAACATTTTACTCAAAACTGTTGTATTTCATTCGATCTAACTTCAGCTGTTATTGTTTTTCTAGGAGATTATTCTTATATTTATGAATGTAAAAGAAATATATTACGATTATTCTCATGATTAACTTGTATTTATGTTTTAGTTTTGCAGTTTTAAAATGAAATTACATTTTATTTATATTGTATTTATTTGTTTACACTTGTCTCTTTGGCACACCTGAATATTTTCGCCCCGTTTTTGTTCGATATGAAACAAAGTGCATGTTTTAAAGAAAATTTCGCAAGAGTCTCTTTGCTTGCAAAAAAAAAAAATATATATATATATATATTTTAATGAGATTTATTTAGTATAAAGTAAGTTTTTTTATTGCAAAATTTTTCAAGCCGTTATTAAAATGTTTGTGGCTCAAGGACGTACTGAATGTGCCCTATAGGCTTATAAGTAACATTGTAACAACTTTGTTACAATTAATGAATTAAATTTTAATTACATACATATATTATGGACATGAGCTGGTTTTTACTGCTGAGCAGAATAAAAATAGTAGAAATTAGGCTATTCAATTTTTAATTAGAGCTACAAAATTTGAAAACAATTTACAAATAAAACTTGTAAATATAACTGGGCAAAAGAATTTACAACCCTGGATGTCCTAGAAACTTGATTTCCTGAAGAGGCGAGATAAATTGTACTCCATGTACTTAGGGCCTGACTAGGCTTGCCAGATTGAGAGTAACAAAAACATTAAAACAGCGGGATAGTTTCAAAGCTCTAAACTTTGCAATAGGTACATACACTGACTATTTATGCGTAGTAGTGGTAGGTACATAAGAAAAATTTGGTTCTGCAAAAAAAAAAAGTTTGGCGACCACTGTTGCACCAATTTTATATTTTGTGTTGATATACGAGTATGTACGTCTATTAAATTGTACTTTCATCATAATGTAAGCTTAAATACACAGAAAGCGCAAAAATGGAACGCGACAAACATCAGTGTCGCGAAAACGGCTGGCTGTTCCGTTCAACTATGTGTGGTCAGCATATTTGCAACTAACTTTGATGTTATTTGTTCATTAATAATTATCACATGTAATTTGGCTTAAAAGGCGATACGAACATTAGCCTGTTCAATTCATTAAATATAGAAACAAATGTAGTTCGAATAATAATAATTAAATTAACTAAAATCAGGCAGGTAGTTTTTTTAACAAAAACTATTTTAATAAAATATTTAATAACTCAGTAAGTTTCCAAGGAAAATATTAACAAACACAAACCTGCGATAAAATTTTAACCAATTACGTTTTATAAAAAAAGTCATAAATAGTTTGGTTGCAGTACAAAATACTGCCTAAGAACGAATCCCAAGTAGAAAAGAGTCGAAAAAAAATTAAAAAAATACACATACATATATGTCTGAAATTTATTGAAACAAAATATATACAATATGAAAGGTCTTAGTTTCTTCTTTCTAAATCCGTTTATAAATTTAAAATCGCTTGATATTTGAGTTAGTTAGCGTTTGATAAGTGCATACGGGTAAGAAAACCCGGTTTTTTTTACCCGTAACCCAAGATTTTGGGGGTGTTTGCAAAGTTTCAAATAAAAATTGTTGTTATGCTCGACAATACCTATCAGAAAAATAGTAACACGTCCCAGGTGTTTCAATTTCAATAAAATTCGTCACACAGTTTTATCTGTCATCAAAAAAAAAAATCAAGCCTTTGCATGAAAGTCTGAGCCCTGATAATAGCTTCACCAGATGTTGACTAATGAGTTTAGTCAAAATATTGGAACTCAATAAGTAGAAAACATTCATAAAACTAAAAATTGTTCTGTAAAATTTTATTGCATAGACCGCAAGGCATGTCAAAATTATATAAAATTATATGATACATATGTTCTGCTTTTTGAGTTCTCAACACATACGAAATTGCATGAATACCCCTATTGTGAGTTAATACATGCAACACATTAAATTTTATATAAAAACAAACAAACTGTTAACAATAATTTATGAAAAATTAATTTAAAAATAACAGAAACAAATATACAAATCATTTTGGTCTGCTGACAGTTGCTTATGTTTCATTTTCGTTATTAATGTTATTGTTGTTGCTATTGAAACTCACGTTCACAAGCTAAGCCGTCAGCAAAACAAACTATGCATAATAAGAAGTGATGTTTTCAAGTTGGGATTTACCAAAAAAAAAAAAAAAAAAAACAGAAAAAGGCAGCAGCCAGATTAACTATACTGGCTGCTGTATTAACGAATTTTAAATTTTACGATAGTAAAAGTTTTAGTTAATAATGTTGTTGTTGTTGCTATTGTTGTATCCATCAAATGGATGGGAACGCCATGTTTTTTGTTTGTCTTAGGATTTTCTCGTTGATGATGTCGACAAGACATCACTTGAAACGAAAAGAAAACAACGTAATCGTAGAGCAGACAGCACATCATCCATCCAACGTACTATAATAAATAGCCTACGTTATATGTTAAACTTTTGGATGTCGATTATTTATATTTGTATGTTAGAAATTTTTGTTTTTATTCAATAAGATATTTTGATTAGACTCAGCGTTAGAAGCCATTAACACAGCCGCCGACAATTCGTTACGAAGCGTTGCCCCTCCGTAAAACAAACATTTACATACATATCAGCTACATCCCCTTTTTTAATACTGGCTTTTAAAGATACATATTGATTATATTAGATAGTTACTTACTTACATTCAAACACTCGTGTACAACATACTGCTATGAGCTTTTTTTTATGTGATCAGCTGCCGTAACTGCTGCTGTTGCCTTTATTTTTATATTAAAAATTAAACTTTATGCAAATTAAGTTGGAGTTGTTAGAGCAGAACGAATTGAAAAATCATTTTGATTATAGAGAAAATGTTATAATAACTGACAATGCGTTGAAGACCACTCGTTTCTTTTTTTCTTTTAATGATGATGAATGTTAATTGCTGACGAAAGACCCATTTCTTTTAATGTAGCGGGTGCTACCGCTTGTAGCTGGATAGTTTCTAATTTGCACAGCAATGGTAGGGGGAGTTCAAAAAAATAGCAAGAAATTTTAAAATAACATTAAAGTTAGTGAAACAAATTTAAAAATGAATAAAATAAAAGATTTCAATAAATTTTGTTTTAAAGGTCACTTTTTAATATTTTACTTTAAAATTTAAATTTCTGATATTACGAGTAAATGTCATCATGAGCACTAATGAAAACAAAACAAAAATTTCAAAACAAATAAAACAAGCAGAAACATTAGTCAGAGTCAATCAGCTGTTACACTTGTGTAAACAGTAATGGTAGAATTAGTAGATTCGTATCGTAAGTTTACGAAACAGCTGAGAAAATCTGTAACATAAATAAAACATATTGCTGTTTATTTAATATGTATCGTAACGTATGTGAGGTAGAAATCTACAGAAAATAGATTTTTACGGAGCACACGTTAACTTCTCTCTCAGATACATGCACACACATGTATAAAGCAGAGGGAAATACAATAACAGCTGACATGTTCGCTTGCAACCTCACATATTTAAGGCTCAGTTAGCCGACTGTAATGTAATGTAACTGCAACGTAGGAAACAGAGATTCTACTGCGCAACTTTAAACGATACAATAAGGCTTGTGAATTGAGAAATTTTACTTATAAAGGGTTTCCCGACTTGTGCATTAAAGTGTTGGCAACCCTTAAAAAATTCGACAGCTGACAGTTTAGGGTTAGTATAAATGACCATGACCATGCACAACGAAGAGAGTTCGTTGAATGAATTATTGAACATCAAAAAATTGATGCTGATTTTTAGATTAAATTCATCCCAAGTGGTGAAGCACATTTTTAAATTGATGGTTTTTGTTAATCGCCTAAAATTGCCGCTTTTTTTTGGCTCTGAGAACCCACATGTGATTATCGAACAAAAAATGTATACAAAACGTGTCACTGTTTTGTGTGGATTTTGGGCTGGAGCATAATTGGACCATATTTTTTTGAAAATGAGGCTGGTCAAGCAGTGACTGCTACTGCTGCTCGATATCGCGACAGTTCTTTCTGCCGAAATTGGATGATATTGATGTGGCCAATATGTGGTTTCAACAAAACGGTGCCACTTACCGTACAGCCCATGAAGCAATTTAATTACTGCATGAGACATTTCCAGGTCGTATACTATGTCGTTTCGGTAATCAGAATTTTCCCCCTAGAACGTGTAAATTAAAACCATTAAGTTTCTTTTTATGTGTTATTTCAAATCACAGGTCTCTGTCAACAATCCATGGATTAAAGGAGGAGATTCAACGCTTCATCAACGAAATTCATACACATAAAAAATCCGACTAACGCATAGGCGTAGAAGAGCCATGGGCCATTTTTTTTTCTTGAAATCCTACTATACGAGTAAGACTCCGAAAATAATAAAGCTCGAAGTTTAAATCACAGGTAGAAATAAGATTTTTACCCGTTAAAGGTTTAATTTCGTACTAGCATTCGAGTAATATGCTTTAAGTTTTCGAATAAATCCAAACCCAAAAAGTTAATTCACTCACCATTTAATAATTCAAAACTTAAAATGCTTTCCAGGGTTAATTTCGTTTATATTTATAATTGTTACCTAAAAGTCGTACAAATCGTCATGTAAATTGTAAATTAAGCCGATAACCTCAGATGCTAGTGCTTTATAAAATTGTAATTTATTATAATTTAAATTGTGATAAATTTGTAAATAAATAAATAAATAAATAATATGACAGATTGATGGATAAAATTTTAATTAATTGTTTTGATTAAAAGTTTAATTGATTAACTTTTTCTCTGTGTAGCTTTATGATGCAAAAAGTTTGTATTAATGACGCAATGATTTTGAAAGTCCACAAATTATATAGAATAAAAAAAATATATGAGAATTTGGCATAAATAAGGGAGGTGGATTTATTAATCAAATTGTTTCCTGGAACGTACGCCTCAATTCGCGGCATATTTTTAAAAGCGCTAGCTAATGCGTAATTTTTTGCCGAGGTGGTCAACTTTCGTCGCATACTTTACGACTTCGACTGTGACTGCTTTGTCCTAGATTACAATCACAAATTTCCGTTTTCTTTAATCTCTTCGAAATTCAAAATATGCCAATCGCGACATGGGGATTATTTTGCCACATCGTGTTGAGTTTGCTCATTGTGGTCTTACTTTTACAATTGGGCTAAAAGAAGTCATCCGATGTTGTTTGGTTCTCATTTTTTTTTATATGTAAATGAAAAACTTCGGTTCTGTTTTTTGATTATGTTTACTTGAACCTTTAAAATTTTATGTGTCAAGTCGAGAAGATGATATCGGCCTATTTAGGCGCCGTCACAATTGATTGCTATACGGGCTCGTTTTATGGCATTTTACATCACTTCGGCGAGAACTTCGGGTGACAGGTTCTCGCACTCGTTTCGAATGTTGTCTTTGAGGGCTTCTAGGGTCTCGGTCTTGTTCACGTAAATACTGGACTTCAAAAAACCCCCCAAAAAATGTCTGAAACTATTAAATCGGGCGCCGCCTTCAGAATATCGGTTGTGGTTCGCACAGTGTTTGCCGTTGCTCCGTCCTGTTGGACCACATGTCATCCAGTCCTAATTCGTGCAATTGCGGCAGAAAAGCTCGGTTAACATAACCCTAGTGCGCCCACCTTTCACTATTATCGTTTGACCAGCGGCGTCCTCGAAAAAAATGGCCCGCACAGCGCACCATGAACTCACTGAGCAGATGCAATGGCTCCTCGTGCATCACTCGTGGATTTTCGGTGCCCCAGAAGCGATAGTTTTGCTTGTTCACGCACCCGCTGATCCTCATCGTTCATTCTGATTTTGGTCGAAAAATCGTCCACTTCGTCCTCGAGATTGAGGATGGCTTGAGCGTTGGTTACACGAGTTTGGTGGTCGACAGGCAGCAGCTGATGCACGGACTGGACTTTGTACAGGAACATGCGCCGGTCTTTGACCAAAATTCGCCTTAGGGACGACCGGCTGATGGCTAATTGCGAGGCACGGCGTCTTGTCGATGTTTCTGGCGACAGCTCGACATTCTCGGCAAAAGCGGCGATATTCTCAGCAAAACGGGCGCTCTGGGGCCGGCCACTCTTGGCAGTGTCTCGTGTGTCCCATACTCTTCAAGGTTGGTGGCCAAACGGCGCAGTGTTTGCGCAGTCAGTGCCGTACGACCGGGGAATCGGCGTTGGAATTCGCGCTGCTCCAGTACCACAGATGAGTTGTTACGCAAAAAAATAGACACGATTATTCCGCATTCTTTTGGAATGTATCACTCCATGTCTTGTTCACTTGTATTCTACATCTGTCTAGTTCACAAAATTTTAAAACAGATTTGAAATAGGACGCCATTTGCAAAAATAAGAGCATCTTCCAATAGGGTGATTGCTTTTGGCCCACCTTGCACTACAAATGCTTTAAGAAACAAATTTTGAGATGAAATTATTTGTTTCATCATTTTTAAAACACTCTAGCTTGAAAAAAACACCAACTATAATTTAAAACAGAAAAATATAATTCGAACGTTTTCTTTTGTGTGTAACTGTGAACATCATGAATGAACTAGTAAGCATTTTAAATATTTATTAATAGCACATAAAATTTGTTTCAAAATTTTGTTATAATTAACAGCAGCCTGCTTTTGTAAATTTTAGTGCATTGGAAAACTTTGGTAAAGTTTAAACTAATTTATATGGATAAGATAAGATATGTATATTTAATATATTTAATATAAAGTCAAAAGAGCGCTCTCCCCAAGGCTTTCTCAAACTCCAACCGTTCTAGAAGGTTGTCTTCTTAATCCATCTTTATAAGAAAATTAATGCTGGATAGCATTAACATAATTACAAATGTATTTTTTATTTAATATTTATCATCTAATCAATAGAGCTACAAATGTGCTTGATATTTGAAATTTACTTGTATCATCTCAAGTGCCCTGAAGACTGTCAAATAAATGCATCAGTCACATAGTCTCCAACTTTGAATGATAAAAAAAAACATCACTTTCCTTATAATTCTTGTTAATAATGTTACGAAGCCAAAATACAAATGCTGGTTGACGCGTTTATTTAAACGTCTACTTTTAAGCGACAAGCATACGACACTCATACATGTGCATTGATTGACAGTATTAATTGATCGTATTCAGGTCAATTAAAAAACAGTTCAATATTTTTTATGTTCATTTAGATCTGCTTGGGTTCTTTACAAAGAATGTTCTGCCATTTAACTCGAAAGGCAATTCACTGCTCAGGTGTGTGAATCATTTTTTCTTGAATAAAGGCTCAGTTAGCCGACTGTAATGTAATGTAACTGTAATGTAGTAAACAGCTGATCGATATTTTTATATGAAAAGTAGGTTACGTTACATTACATCTCTATAACCATTTCCATTACTTTTCACATAACAATATCGATCAGCTGTTTTCTACTGTTGCAGTTACATTACATTACAGTCGGCTAACTGACCCTTAAAAGTGAAATGCGAGATAATTAACTTTTTTTTACCAGAATAGAACAGCAGTTAAAGTTCATGATAAAGAGTATCAAACATTATGAAAAGGGAATTAAGGACGGTCACTCGTTGGCTTAAGTTTTCCTTCGATATAGCAAAACAGGCTGTTAGTATTAAAGTGTGTGCAGTTCGTAAATTGTAACTATGCCGGTGAGCTTGAGTTTAATGGGAATTTACGCTGTTCGATTACCAACTATAATAAAATATTAGACGAGAAAGTTGAAATCATAAAATAATCTTAAGCTGTACATTTTCTAACACTATTAGATGAGCATTAACCTAGGTATGCACAATATATGTGCAAGTAAGTACTAACTGAATACAAAGTTGTAAAAATGGATGGCTTTTAATTGACTCTAAGCGAAAAAATATATTTATAGTTAAACCAACATTTAGGCAGCACGAACGAAGCCTGCTAAAACCTATAATTCTCTTTTAACAATATACCAGCTATTAAATATAAAGCAAACACAATTTTTATATCACACATAAATACATTTACGAGTATTAACCATCCTTAAGAAATACCATCATAATAAGTCTCAACATACTTGTGCTTAAAAAAAAAAAAGAAAAAAAGAAACATATATGTATATAAAGGCCAGAAATAAGGAAAAAGCTAAAATTATAAGTAACAACAACCAGGCCATCTGCAGCATGAAAACGTGTTAAAATTCACGCGAGGACACTACAACAGTAGTGGCAGCAGGCGGCAGGTTAATTTTTGCTTAAAGGTTACAATATGCTCGCTAACTTTATTGTATTTTAAGCAAAAGCAAAACCAAACTAAAAAAGAGTATCTTCACCATCGAATAGCAACAATTTAAGCTCAGCAAAGGCATAGACACGCACACTCAAACAAGAAATTTGAAATGCATAGAAAATAAAAAGGCAGCACATGCAACAAATGGCTGGTAATGGGAGGCTAAAATACTATCGCATAAGTGAAACTGGTGAAATAATAACTCTTTTTCTTGCAATAAATTACACCGTAATGCAGGTGAGTAGGGTAGACAATTTTAATAATCTCAAAAGCAAAGGAAATTTGTTTATTCGTTCTTAAGTCGAATGAATTAATATGAAGATATAATTGAAAAAAAAAATATATTTGATGGCAGCAGATATGGAACTTATTAACCCTTGTAAGGTTTGACCAACTGCGGAGTCTAGCTATAGCGAATACCTTCGCAAGATCTTAGCATGATTGTGATATTGGCAGTAGAGCTGTGTCGTTCATGAACGTACAAGTATGTACAAGTACAATTGAACGAATCAGTCAAATGAACGAAGTGAGCCGGTTACTTTACTGAGCTGTTTTCGCTCAGCAGTACTGAACAAAATGAACGACCGAGCGCACCTGGTTTTTTTTTTTGGTTTTTTCTTTGTTCATGTGAGATTTTTTGTCATTTTCTCATTCATTAGCTTTTTGCTTGCTTTTAGTAACAGTGTGACTATTATAAAATTAATTAAATTGCCACTAATATTTCTCAAGGGTTTAGAATATATTAAGTTTTTTTTAAATTTTATTTTGATTTTGTATATAATTTTTTCTTTGTGTTTCTTATATTTTCTGTTGTTTGCTTTGCTAAACAATTCATAGCAAACATACTGCATTTGTCTCTTTTTATTGAACGAATCAACTGTTTGTTTGTTCGTTGTATTTCTTGAAAAGAGCGAATAACGAAATGAACGAACTCGTTCTTTCTTAGAAAATTAACGAAAATGAGCGGTCACTTAAATGAACGATTTGGCACAGTTCTAATTGGCAGTATTAATTATATTTTACATTATCCATGCATCTCTTCGGTGTTTCTGCTTATTTACCAAAAAAAATAATGAAACCACTCCACCAAGTGCGTAAAATCCTAAATAAACATATTGCAAGTGACAATCCTATGAAATCCGTAAGATATATTGGCTCAAGTCGAACTTCCTGAAAATATTCTACAACACATGAAGGAAGGCTAGATTAGGTAAGGAAGGGTGGTGCTGCAACACACCTTGAAACAGAGACCGAGTTGCGTCCATTGTTATTCCCTTCTATTAATACTCGTTAATAATAATTGAACCCCCAATTGTACTCAGAAGAACCCTTATTACCTCTGCGAAGATCTTCACAGCACAGCAACAATTAAGTTATTTTTTCCCTTATAATAGCACAATCGAAAATTGTTCGTTTGTTTATATGTTTTGTGCTTTTATTTTGCTGTCGGCTTTGAAACTTTTGGCAGTCACAGCACAGACAAAGAAAATTAAATTAAAAAATGGAAGCACTTTCAAACACTGGTTTTTATATCGGGTGATTCATGGTGAGGTTTGATTTATAATGTAAAATAAAAAACTTAAATTTTTCTTTTTATTATAGGTCAAGAGAACAATTTATTGCATTTGCTGTTTGAAAATTATATCATGTAATTCTTGACCATGACTGCGTCTGAGATGGTCCATTCAGGTGGTCCAACTAGTTGCCCAAAGTTTGAGCATAGCGAGTGGTATCTCGCGAATAGCACGAGTAGTGTTAGCTTCCAAAGAGTCAATCGTAGCTGGTTGATTCCCGAAAATCTCAGGCTTTAGATATCTCTAGAGAAAATAGTCAAAAATATGAAATTAAATACTCACCAAAATGATTTCTCAAAATAAGATGAAAATTTAAGTTGCCTGGATTCAAGTTGAATTTTGTACGTTTTAAGGTCGATATCCTTACCTAAAACACGCCAAGTTGCCGAATGCGGTAAGCCCAGCTGCTGAGAATGACGACGAATCGATTCGTCACGGTCTCTGCGTGCACTATCAGCTACAGATGCTATATTCACTTCACTACGTGCTAAATGTGTTAAGTGAAACTTAAATTTTCGAATGGCGTTGGCAATAGTGGTTTCAGTAGGACGATCGTATGCACGGTAAATTGCTCGAATTGCACGAAAAACATCTCTCACAGAACACTGATTTTCGTAATACAGCTCAACAATTTGGAAACGCTGTTGTGGTGTGAGTCCTTTCATGATGACTCATCAAACGATACTGAACAAAAATTTCCAAGCAGTTTGATATGAGTCATGAGTGTTCTGTAAAAAAACCATACTGAGAATCGAACCTCACGATGAATCGCCCATTATATGTAAATCGCAAAAATTAAATTCATTTACTTTAATTGTCAAGATTAACCATTGTTAGTAAACTCACCCAGAAAATGGTAAATTTTATAAAATTTTACATTAAAAATTTACACACAAAAATATATGTACGAGTAAGTATATATGTATAATTGCAAAAATACTCGTAAAGGACCACTCAGACTATTATACTTTGTATTTATGCATGTCAAAAATTCAAATAATACATGCAAGTGCGATATTGTGAATGCAAAATATCATAACGAATGGTAAATAATACGATAAAAATCTGACATCCCATAATACTTAGCCATTTTTTGAAAATTTTCTAAACGATAATACTTTTCATCTGATCAGAGTTGCATTATTACAAAATCCAAACTAACAAGTCGCCTGTTTTGACGCCGACGCCGATGCCGTGCCGTCGTTTATGCTATATGCTATATAAATATTGCATATGCTTATCGTATTGAATAATTTTTCGTGTAAGGCATGCCTGAAAGTTAACAAAACTGTCGTATTTTCATTTTCTTTATCTTATTTATATCAAGTACTTTAACCGCCGTCTATTTTCAAAGGCCGGCACGACCACAGCTTGCTTGAAACTGCTCTGCCGCCGAAAGTAAACAATCAATGTAGGCATGTTAATTCTACACAGCTGTTTGCTTTCTACTTGTGTTTTTAATGTAATATGAGGTGTGATGGTGTGAAAACAAAATGTAACTTTATGTTAGATTTTTTGTCAGTCGAAACAAATGTCTTTAGATTTTTTTCTCGTAAAGTGTGATGAAAGTCTTTATACATGTATAATAGTCTGAGTGGCCCTTAACTATTTTCAATTAGTTATTTTAACCAGAAAAATAGTTTGCTCTTCTAAATTATAACAACGTTTTGCAATAAAAATAAAACCAAAAAAATTATTATTTTATTCTGCGAACAATTCCCATTATCTGTAAACCTGACTGTTAAAATTAGTTAAATTAACCTACAACATTTTTTTTCCATAAGCTGACTCATTAAATTAAAATTTTACTTTTAAGTTAGTTTCAAACAAACGTTCTGTACAGCAAGGCTTAATTTTAAAACTCTAATAAGACAGACGCTACTTCAATTAAAAAACAAAAACTTTTATATTTTGCTTTATTGCAATAACACTCAGTTTAATTGAAATGTGGTTTGAGAAGGCCGTTATAAAGGCTAAATTACAACTGCGAAGTAGTTTTGTGAGAAACTACTGCTTGCTGGCACCACTATTGAGAGGCAGCAGCGCCCAGCACTGCAGATGCTTGTAATAATAATGATGAGCCGGGCTCTGGCTACTTGCTGCATGTTTGTTGTAGCTGGTTTTGGTAATGGTGGCAAAATATAACACCTGAGAGTTGCTGTTTTTATTTATTTTTCTTGCTTTTATTATTACGTACTTAAAGCTTAAAAGCAAAGTGCAAGTAAACGCACATTTGCTGGGTAAAAGTTAAACAAAACTACAGCAGCCATAATCTTGAAATAGGCCTTATATGGTGGCATGTGTATTGTATAAGCAACTAGATGTGTACATTTATTGTTGCTTGTTGCATGTACATAAGCATGCATTTTGGCGGTGGTGCTGGTGGTGATAGTGGTTGCAGCATTATTTCATGTTAGCCGGTGGAGAGGGTTAAGAGTGGCATTAACACATGGTGTGAAGGTGTCATTTGTTAAAACATGCTTATGGTGACTTGACTACAAATCGTTACGTTGTACAACTTCAAGCCAACAGCAACATCAACAACAACAAGGAACTTTGTTGCAGATATTGGTCAGCAAAGAACAGCAGCGAGCAGCATTTCGTTGTCGCATACGGCAGAAGAGTAGGAAAAGTAAATAGAAAAAGTTCAGAATAAATATAAATAAAGCTTTAGATCTTTTCTTGCGGTTACGGCCGCACTTACCGGCTGACTGGTATTACACCTACTTTGGTTGAAGTATATGAGTGCTTAGATTAAACCACCAGCTTCTGTTGGATTGAATTGAAAATAATTTCTTTTGCTTAACAATGCTTCAACTATTTACAACAACATGTGTCATGGAAATTAAATACACATGTCTTTTTAAGCTAGGTCGCTACTTTCTATCGTTCCCTTATAGTCAGTGCCTAAGCCTTTCGAATTTTATGTTGTTGGCGGATCCATTATGTCTCAAATATGCTGGATGATTATTGATTTATTTGCTGATTTGAATGTTGCTTGTTTATAAACAATATTTTCATTTATGATAATGATATGTCTATAATGAAACACTTTTGGAAATAAGTAAAGCGGCACGATGATGTAATTTGAGGTTAAGTATCATCAACATGAAATATTTAGTTAAATATGTCATATTTGAATTCATCATTGATCCAAGTTATGTGATGCATAATAAATAGCTTTGTACTGCCTAGGCTGGGAGGGGTATAGCTGAGACTAGCAGAGGGAGTGAAATACTTGGGTGTTTTCTTAGGAACACGCAGGAAAAGCTAAATATAGGGGGTTAATACCTACAACGCATGCTGGAGCTCCATAGGAAAGAACTGGGGTCTGCAACCGATGATAGTTAACTGGATTTACACATCGGTTGTCAGATCGGTTATTTCCTATGGTTGAGGAAGGAAAGTCACAGATGATTACTTGCTAAGGTTCAGAGGTGTGCCTCGCTGGGCATCACAGGTGTTCAGAGAAGCACACCTCAGGCTGCCTTGGAAATCATTCTTCATCTGCTTCCTATATAGGACTTTAAGGTGAGAACGGTGACTAGAAGCCTCCTTAGACTCGTTGAAGCACGTTCGGTGAGGACAGGAATAACAGGTATCACATCAATCTTAAATGATATCAGGTTTAGTGATCAGGGATGCGTTCACGGACTATAAGGTCGTTGAAATTGACTTTAGTGGAACACCCTCACTGGGAGTTCCGAATAGGGGCTATTGAATCAAATTCGATAAGCTATATAAGAGCATTGAGGTCTTTACAGATGGGTCAAAAATGGGAGAAGGCGCAGATGCTGATGTCTTTATTTTAAAACGAAAATTCGTAGTTCTTTCAGACTAACGAATGAATGCAGCGATTTCCAAGCTGATATCTTGGCGATTATCAGGGCCACGAAACTAGTGGCCAGGAATGTAGCTGAAGATGAGCAGGAAATTTTCTACGTTCAAGGCTAAAAGCTTTGAAGATACACAATGTCAAACCGAATCCAGTAAGTGACTCTAGGAAAACCCTCAACTTGCTTATGGACAAATATAGTGCCAGACTATGTTGGATTCTTGGCCACAGTAGTACTGAGGGAAATTAAATTGCTGATGAGCTGGCAAGAATAGGGTCGACACTAGATGAGGGAATGTGTGATAGAAAGTGAAAGTACCGCCAGCGTTCATGGCGAACTAGGTAGGATGGTAGAGTCTCAAGAGCTACATATGTGGCCACAACTGGACTCAGGAAGATCGAAACTGCTACTGGATATAAATAGGAAGGCGGTGCAAGTCGTGATAGGCGCGTTGACTGGTCACTACTCGAACAGAGCAAGAACCAGCATTTGGGAAACTTTTGGGAGAGGAATCGGAAACTATTGAACATGCTATCTGTCATGGTCCGAAGCTGCGACTTCATGGACTAAGATGGCTGAGCAGACGCTTCCATGAGAGCATTAGTGATATCGTTAATTGTAAGCTGGAGGATATCAGGAGCCTCATCATAGGAATTCAGCGGCTTAGTGACGGATTATAAGGGGAAAAATGGAAGATTAAATATAACTATGAACGTGGCAATAAACGGGAATCACAATGGACCCAACTTGGTCTACAAGTGAGGGTGCGTTGTAGCTCCACGCTCGCTAACCTAACCTAACCTAATTTAACCTAACCTATATGATTCATACCTGATCGATCAGTTCATACTTATATGCAAATGGTGTCCTCCTTCCAGTCAATGCCACGCAAATTAGAGTTGGGTCAAACTGATTCATTCGGTCTTTTTTTATCACAAACAAGTATGCAAATATGCACCGACGGATCTAGATCATTTCATAGGACTGGCTGCAGTGTATACTCAGATCAGTAAAGATGAAAAGCTCTAAACTATTGAAGTACCATCCAAGCTAAAATAACGTCTACATAGGTATTAAAGATGAGGAAGAATAGTTGACTAAAAGTTTGTTTAATCTAAAGGATTCGGCTCGAAGGACCATGTGGACAATGGATTCCATCATTTAAAACTAAGTACTAATTTATTTTTTGGGAGTTCCGGGAAAAGGGCTAATCTCTTTGTTATTGGGATAAGCAATACAATACAATTAATACTTTGTGATGGTGTTACGGATCGGAACTCCTTTAAACAAATAATTGGGTTTATAAATATTATGAAAACTATCAAATGTGTTTCAACGTAGAGCACAAATATGTCGGCATGGCCTTATGTTAAATAATTTAAAATATTTTTATCCAAGTATTTTTATATTTGTTTATGTATGAAATATTGTCTTGTTCTCTGATATAAATATGCAAATATGTTTATCAGTATTTCAGTTAAATCACCGTTTTATAGTTAACAGTTAATTTCAATGTGCTCGCGCACCCGTTTCAAGCGATTTGCCTGTCTGATTTTTTTTTTTTTTTTCAAGGAAATATGTTCGTTCATTCGTTCCTTTGCTCCATTTGCTATTTTGCAATTTTATACCCAGTTTGTTTGAATTGTTGTTGTTGTTGTTCATTTCAACAATTGTGCGTACTTTGACACATTTTAACAATTTATGACTTTACATTGTGTTGTTTGACAACTAAATTCAAAGCAATTCACATGTCATTACAATGCAAATAATGCAATAGTTTGCTTTTAGTTTTATTTCTCTATTTTTCTTCTAACAGTATTTAAATGTTGAAACAAGGTTTATGGAAAATAGTTACATATAAACATACACTTAAAGAAAAAGCTGCAACTTAAATATAAGAACGCGTGATAATAATTCAATAATTTTCAATGTAATAGAAAAATTAAAAAAAAAATACATTAAATCAATAATTTTCTACTTTGAATTAACGTATTTTCTATTTATTTCTGGGGGCCACGTTGAATCAACACTGTTTTACGTTTGAATTTTTGAATTAATGTAGCTTCTTTTTATTTCGTAAGGGATCACGTTGAATCAACGTTGCTTTAAAGTTGAAACATATAATTTAAAAATTTTAATTTCATTTACATATTTCTTAATTAAGTTTAAATTTAAATTGCAAAATATTGCATTAATAAGGATAATTTTTTAAATCTATATGGCAACACTTTCAATCAATATATAAACCATATCAGCTGATTCTCTCTTAATTAGTTTGTGAAAGTTTGTGCATTGTTATCACCTATAAAAAAGATCTCAGTGAAATTTAATTTAGTGAATGATTTATTCTATACAGAACAAGGAAATGTAGTGCCTTTTTTTGGAAGTGAATTGAAAGATCATGAAAGATAGATTTTGGCTAACACGGCTCTCTGCTACTGTCAAAAAAGCCACATGTATACACATTTTAAATTCTAATGACAAAAAACTGTGAAACAACAGCAAGTGAATCAATTTGAAAAAAAAACACAGACTCTAGTTTGAAATAAGAACATGGTTGCAAGACAGCAGTTGTAATAGTCAAGGGTGATTTTTTAACAGCTCAGCTGTTTTCGAGTAACATGTTGCTGCTAAACATGTTCAGTTTGGTTTATAATTTAATAGTGAATTGACTTACAAATGAGCAACGCTTGCAGATTATTAAATTTTATTATCAAGATTCATGCTCGGTTAAGAAAGTGCCCCGTGCACTTCTTCCATTTTATGGTCAGCTTGGGCGACCTTCTGAGGTGGCTGTGCGGACAGAGGAAAATAACGCAGCTGTATCCGCCACTATTGTTGATGACCGTGGACCGTGGCATCTGTTACTTTTTGTTTTTTGCCCAAAATGGAAGAGCTGAACTTGGCTGATATGTGGTTTCAGCAAGACGGTGCCATATGCCACACAGCACGCGCAACTATGGCCCAATTGAGAGAAGAGTTCGGTGAACAGTTTATTTCAGGTTTGAGGCCGGTCAATTGGCCGCCTGTATCGTGCAATATAATGCCTTTAGACTATTTATTGAGGGGCTATGTTAAGGCTCATGTCTATAAGGACAAGCTTAAAACGGGTGACACACTGGAAGACAATATTGAAGAATTTATTCGTGAGATACCGGCCGATATGTTGACGAGAGTATGGCAAAATTGGACCCATCATATGAACCATTTCAGGCGCAGCCCCAGTCAACATTTACATGAAATCATCATTAAACATTGAATTATATATAAATTGTTCTACCAACTCAAATAAAGATTTCATACATTTCTCTAAATTTTAGGTGTTTTTTTTTATAAAGCAAATCCGAAAGCCCATTAAAAAATCATCTCATTCAGCGACATTTCTTGTAGTCGAAATATGATATTTGAATGGCTGTCTCCATAAAATAATTAAAACCGCACAATTTTGTTTAACATTTTAATTTGTTGTCTATATTATTTGGGATTTGTCAACTCTGTTGGCAGAAACTTCTAAGGGAAACGAGCTATTAAACGGGCTCAGGGCTCCCTGAACTGTAATAGGGATGAACTCAGCAGCATAACTGTTGAAGAAACCAACTGTCAGAACATTCACATTAAAGGCCCAGGTACATAGAATCCGTCTTACGTTAAACATCGCCTTTTTCAACTGACATGAACGCAACAACGGAGAAGGTTGGCACAATAAGTACTTTATTGACGGCAATAGGTTGTTTCTGCATTTTATTTATTAAACTCAACTTTTTTTTTAGTTATTTCGTTTATCTCTTTTGTTTTATTTTATTTTTGCTGCCACAAAACACAAAAACCTAAATCAAAACATGTCAAAAAAAAAATAACAACCAATACCTGATAAACTACTCAACGTAGGCAAAATGTTAAAAGTTTACCAATTTTTGTACTTTGCATTGACGGACATGTACTGCATGTAACAGACTTCATAAGAAACCATATATTTCATCTTGGCTGTCAGTTGAAAAAGGCCAAGTTTAAAGTATGACGGATTCTATGTGCCTGGCCCTTAGGCCTAATGACTTCACTGATCTTGCGATGGAGCTTTTTAATGTGGTTGCAATAGTGTACATTTTATATAACGTTCTAATATTAAACCAAAAGCATATTAACCTTATTTTGAAAATGTTTCATTCTTAATTCAATATTAATTAAATTTTATTTCTATAATGAAAAATATAATTTTAATAAGTTTTGCACTTTATTTGTAGAAAAATTCAATATTAATTCAATGCCCAAAAATATTATTTCTATATTGTTTTCATATCAAAATAATAAATGTCAAAATTACTAGACTTTCGTTAATGTTTCTTGTTGATTCAATATACATATCGTGAGCCCATTATTGGTTTGACCCACCGACCATTTAAAAAAATATCGAATATCTCCTTTCTGAATCCAAAACATGTTTCGCGAAATTAATTATGGTTTCTGAGATATTTAGCATTCATTTTGCTCCATTTCAACTATTTAATACGTTCGCTGCCATATGATCCACCGGTGGGTCACACGAATTTTTTCCGTGTTCACCACCCATGGGCCACACGCTACATAATATTTTAAGACTGTTTTCACTTTGACCACCGGAGGGCCAAATGGCACCATATGCTCTTCTGTCAAATTCTAAAAACACAAAAAACAACACAAACCTGAAACTAAAGACACAGGAACGGTTCACTAACACTTAAGGCCGTGATACACTAGCCTACACGATCGTGCGATTTTTGAGAAAATACAGCCCTGGTATGATGGAGTCTATGAACATTTGCATAAGACAAAAACATTTCATCAGATCAGGGTTGTATTTTTTCGTAGATCGCGCGATTGTGTAGGATAGTGAATCATGGCCTTTAACATACACTTTTAAACAAAAAAAAAAAACTTTTGGCACACTGGTAATGCTTTTTTTGATATACAGCGGCAGCGAACGTGTTAAAGGTTTAATAAGTGTTGTTTTGCTGTACATGCCACAGTTTGGCGTTTGCGTCAAATTCTTCATTCAAAAACATGTGAAGTAAAGTTAATTTTTGTTTTGCTTCATTTCTATAAGAAATGCATTATAAAAAAGAAGGTGCCGTAAGAAAAATTCAACGGCGACTGTTAAGCAAACACATCATCAACCAGACGCAGCCGCCGATTAAATGTTTTAATATACACTTATTAAACACTAAAATAAAATAAAAAAACCTTAATTATGCATGTTTGATTATAACAGAAATCATTTAATTTCTCATTCTTTATATTAAATACACTTCAATTACTTGTTTTTCTTGTGTAAGTGTGTAAGCGGACTTAAAAATATTACGGCGGCGGCTTCTTGGTGGGCGTTAAACGATCGACTTATTTCTCTAGACAGCAAGGAAAATAAACAAAACAACAAAATTCTCAATTCTCAGCAGTAAAGTATACGTATGGAGCACAAAAAGTATTTTTACTTTTACAATAAAGTAATATTACCTTCTAACTTTACTCATGAAAGTTCACTAAAATTTACAGATTTCCTCCAAACAAGGGAAGCAATATAGAAAATACAAAAGATTTCTATACTTTGAGTAAACTTCGTGTAAACCTTCTTTGTCGTTTGTCTCCATTCCGACTTTTACCAATAATGAGCTGACGATATGTAGTTTTTTATTGATTTTGAGCTGTTTTTCTCTAGGTGTATGTATGTATTTTTTTTATATAAAAACCGGTGATTTTATTTTGTACGCTGCAGCCTGCAGCTACTGGAGCGCGGCAATGCGTGTGTCTCCAAATGCATTCAGTGTATTGACATAATGCTAGTGACAGGTATTTCAATTTTTATGTTTTCATTGTTGTAATGGATTTGTTGTTAGCTTTTTTATTAGATATACATACATACATACGTATGTATGTGTTAAACCAGAAGATAAAGTTTCGGTTAGATTATTTTATTCAACTGTCTATAAAAAATTCTGGAGGAATATTTTAAATTTGCTCTTCTTTGTTGTCTAGTTGCCGCTTTTCAATGAAGTAGCGGAATTAAGCGAAGACTTAATTAATTAATTTTATGTTTGTAAACTTCTATTATCTACTGTTTTTTATTATTAATAGAAACAAATATTAGAGGAAAAATATTTGCATTTGAATTATTATTTTCTATTATGAAAAAGAAAAACCCGCATTAGTGTTTGCTTTAATAATTAAAAATTAATTAAATGTTTCAATTACTTAATAAAACCCTGTAAACATGAGAAAATAAATATTAAAAATAATTCATTATAAATACTTGATAATATAAATTGCCTTTGAACGTTGGAAGGCTTCATTTTACATAATAGCTTTACGACTTTATAATATGACAATATAGATTTAAAGAAATACTCATTCTTATTTGTTCAATTAAACTAATTTTTTGAGCTTTATGTCAATGTTTATTATTATTTTAGTACTTCGATATTTCGTTAACCTTTGGTTATCTTCTTTAGGATATTTTTATATTTGAAATTAATTTTTTTTTCTCCTTTCAATTACAAAAATAACAATGTGTGTCATAAAAAATTTTTTACTTTTCAAAAAATTGTAAAAAATTTTTTATGACACACATTGTTATTTTTGTAATTGAAAGGAGAAAAAAGAAAAAAAGAAAAATTTAATTTCAAATATAAAAATATCCTGAAGAAGTTAACCAAAGGTTAACGAAATATCGAAGTACTAAAATAATAATAAACATTGACCTAAAGCTCAAAAAATTAGTTTAATTGAATATATTGAAAAACATTCTTATTTGTATTCTTTTTATTAATTGGCGGTATAATTATCATGCAGAATAATACGAGATAAAAGTTTTGATAACAAGCCTGATAAAGTAAATTAAGTAAATATGCCATTTAATTAAAGAACGCGCCAAACGCCATAAAAAAAATTCATTTGGACCATAAGCTGAAATGCTTGCTATATGCCGCTCGCTACCATAAAGATACCAAATTCAATTACTTCAAAAAGTAAACTTTTAGATATACAAATTTGTTCATAACATACAGACATACTTAATTAAATTGTTGATATTTTTTAAATCAAATAAGTAAAAATAATTAATGTGATGATCGTAGAAGATAAGCAAGAATGATTAAACATACTTAGCTAGAGTGACATAACTTCGTGCTAACCTGAATAGAAAAATGAAAAAAACGGATAAACAGAAAATGAATAGTGATACTTACAAATGTGTTTACCAAAGGTAAATCAATAATTGTATACACAACATTTCTCATATTCCATTTCATTGAAAATTTGCGTTAAATAGCTGATGTTAATAACAATCTTTACCCCAGTAGATAGACTTGGGTGCTGATGAAGTGCGTGGCTGCACAGAAAAATATCGGTATTTACCCCAGCTAATAAAGTATAATTTAATTTTTCTTCTCTTCTTTAGAAACTCACATTAATTAATAAAAATATTTCATTCAACAAGAATTGAAATTATTGAACTTAAGCCTGACTAAGAAATTATTTCTGATTTTAAATAAAATTTAAGAAAAGATAAATTAATACGCTTAAAAATCAATTGAAATCAATAAGTCGTAAAAAATATTTATTGCCTTCGCTGAGCAAATGTTTGATTTTATCACATCAATGTGTATGAAATGGTATTTGCCAAGAGGCAAACAGCCTCTCACTCAGTGAAAATTGAAGAAAAGTGAAGCCAAAGCTTGTTCCTACATTTGGCCACCAAAATTCTTTTGATAAGAACTTGGCGCTATTTAATAATTTCTGCGTTTGTAACGGGTTTTCTGAAAAAAAATTCGTTCTTTTCTTGCAATTTGAGTCTTTAGAAAAACCCTGCATAAACAATTTTCCCAAAAATTTCATCTTAAACTTAAATACTCTTGCAGAGACTATGAAATGCTTAAAAAAATTAAAAAAAAAATATAAATATATAAATTACCAACATAAATCTAATGTAATAACTAAAAATGTTGTAGAAGAAGAAAAAAATACACACACACACATAATGCAAATAAATAAAACATTTCAAACTAAACAAAAATGGCGTTACTTGGGGAAAATTTATTGCCAGTCATAGACAAAAAATGTACATTTTCTTGTCTCCGTTTGAGTTGAAAAGTCTATAAAAATCTATCATTAATCATTTTTATTTGGGTAGTTAACAAAAATCTAGATATTTCGCAATAATGTAACGAACGAGTGGGAAAAGGAGAGCAGAGCACATACAAACATAAATACTCGTACATAAAAATAAATGTTTTAAATCCTTCATACTTGATGTTGTTTGTTATATAGTCGTAAGACAAGACCGAAAGAAGATGGTTGTTGTTGAAGCACACCCTCATATAAATAAATGGGAAGACTCACTCACACTATGCATCTTTTTAGGAACAGTTGATGATAACCACACATTTTTGGGAAGACAGCATTTCCGTCAGAAGTTTTTTCTTCTTCATGACAGTTTTTCTCGTTTTTTTTTTGTTTGGTTTCTAATACATGTGTCAGAGTTTGTTTTGAATATACATACATTTTAAGCCAAACTCCCCCTTAAGGAATATGTATGTAAGTAAATATTATGAGCAGCAGCAAATTACTTTAAACAGTCGTTGATTGGAGAATAAAGTACAGATATAAACACTTTGTTGTACAGTAAATTGCGATTTAAGTAGCAGTTCATGATTAAAAAAGGATTCAAAGTAAATCATATTTATGTTAAAAGATTTAAAAAATAGCCAGAACTAAGCAAAAGAGCCTGATTATGGAGCTTTTACTTAAACATAATTTTCAGCAGAAAGGAGACTAGATTCTACAGATTTTAGAAAGAATTTTTTTAGAAATATTCTCTGAATTTTGTTAATAATTTAATAGGCTCCTTAGTAACCACCCATTTTTGTATAATTGCTGAATTTTTTCCAAAAGTACTCAGAAAAAAATATAATATTTTTTTTTCCATCATGCAGTATCTAAATTTAATTAATAATGCTTCCTTTTCTACAAAATTATGTTGCATTTATTTCTCTTTTCAATGAAAACTTGCAATAAAATGGTTTTTTGAAATAGAGAGTTTATTAGAAATTATTCTATCATATCCTACGTGCGTAAATTTTTGCCTTAAACATACGCTAAATTCTTCAATGCAATTCCCTAACATTGGGGCCCATCTACTCGTTGTCGGAAACCACTGACTCCTATTAATAATTAAATGCTATTTCTTAGACTTAAGGGAACAGAAATAGACTGTTAATAGCGCAAAATTGTTCTCGAGAGAGAGAGAGAGAGTATACAAACCCCAATTTTTTGGTATTGTATTGACGTGTTGTCGATGTTGAGAATTGGAATAATGGTGAATAATTTTCAATAATCTCCATAACGTAACTGACTGAAACAAGTTTATCCATTGAATTGATGATGAAGGGTCCCCATAGTGATGGATTTTTTGACCAAAAAATAATTCTTAATAAGCACACGAAATTCACTTTTTTCCATTTGATTAAAATCAAATCACGAGGTAGTCTGCTATCAATGGCTCCCAAACACAAAATAAACCACACAGCTTGTTTAAATTTTGGCAGAAGTCAACTGACAGTTTTAAGTTGACAGGAGCAGTGTTGCCTTTTCAATTAAGAGGCAGAAATTCAAAAAGTCACGAAATTTTTTTTTGTAAGAGAAGTAACACGCAGGCAACGAATGCCTTTTACCATTACTAGGTGTTACCTTCTTTGGGAAAGGGATAGTAATAGAGAAGACAGGTGGTGAAGGAATAGATCGAGGAAAGCTTAATTTTTTTACAACTCTGCTTTTTTGCACGTTTTTAATAGTGCAGTGTTGCAGCGCCTCTGGTGTTAAATGAGGAGTATTAAATTTTTTTTAAGCTGTGTATAGAAGCAATTTAATTGGTTATTTTACTTTGCCAATGACTCTGCTACATAACGAAGGAGGGCACTCTGATTTTACATTAAGATTAGTATCTGCTGAAGCCGGTATAGTTCAGTGACCAATGACTATGCCTTCATCACTTGAATTTTCCTACAGCAACTGATACAAAGGGACACTAAGGCTTATCTGAAAAATGCGTGGTGTTGTTATTTAATTACTGTTGGATACCGAGCTCGAATCCGGGACCTTCGGTTTTGTAGTCAACGTGCTAACTACTTCAGCCAAAGCCAACCCTCTACCCTCTTATTGATTCACCCTGATAACAAAGCAAGTAAATTAGTGAAAAGTCTATTGTCTTGCTTGCGATCCTTTTCGTTGAAAAAGTATTAATTAATGCAAATTAACAGTCATGTGTATGGTTAGTAAAGAACAAACAACACAACGGCAAGACTGTTGTAAATTAGTGAACTTTCATTACCTAAAAAGCTTTTAACAAAGCGATTCACATATTCACAGGTTACACCAATTGATACCACACACAATAGACAAGAAAAACAAGAACGCTGATGATGAAGCTGTGGTGACCTTGAAAAACACAATGTTGTTACGTTCTTCTAGTGTTTGCCATAATAATTTACAATATGTCTGTAGTGCAATTTATTCCTTAAACATTATCACATGTAATTTGGCTTGCAGAGTGATATGAACTTTCGCCTAATCTAGTCATAGAAACAAGTATTTTTTCTTGATTTTTTTTAAGGATTATAAAATAAAAGGTAATTCTTAAATTATAAAACGCAAAAAAAATTACATTTTTGCAAAATTTTTATAATTTTAAATTAGTAAATCTTTGCTAAGTCAAGATAAATTTACAATTTTCTTTTATAAAACTCTTTTTGAGCGGAAGTATATCAAATTATAGCGTTCGACATACAGAACAACAAAAAAATTGTTTTGGAAATGCTTTGAAATTTAATTTACCTCCTGTTTCTACAACCCAGGTGGTCGACTTGAGTATAAAATTTATATGGAAAGCACTAATTTTTTTTGAGTGATTTTCACAAAAATTTTCTAGGCGAGTCGTCTGCCTGACTTGTAGAAACTGCACATTAATGTCGAATGCCGCAAATGGTTGCTGCCTTCTTCTGTACATGGGACGGTTCAACTTATAAATTCAAATAATTTTACAACGAACTAAATTGAAATAGAAATGTCATATAAATGCTTTTGAAATTATGCATATTGCTTTGCATCAGGCCCAAGGAATCCTCTTTTGATAAACTAAATATTTGTTTTTATGCTGGGAAATCACTAAAACATACAGCTTTCTAATAGATTTCTTTTAATAACGGCTCGAAAGATGACTATTAAAAATTTTAATAATTAAAAATGCTAAACAATGATTATCTATTCCTCTAACATTTGTTCTAACTTTATTTTATTTCATTTAACTTCTTTACAACATGAAAAAAAAACATCAAAAGAATTTCATCAACGTTGAAATTAGAAAAATTAAATAAACAAGCCTGACGATTGTTTAAAAAAAATTAATGATTTTTTTTATATTTCATCTAATTTTGGTTTCTCTCGTCTAATCAAAAGCTGAAATATTCCAACATTAACGATGTCGAGTCATAAATTTTCGTTAGTGAAACTCGACTTAATGTCCCCATCATGAATTTAATTTTATTTTATTTTTTTGGGTTGTCAAAATGAGAATGATGATGATTTTGTTTTTTTTTTTTGTCGTTTGTTATTATTTCTTGATGATATAAGACTCCATTGAAAATAAATTTATTTCAACGATTGGTTGGTTGTTCGGTTGATGGGTAATCTAACAGATATACAAAATTTTTTAATGTGTGTGAGTGTGTGTGTAAGTGTGTGTGTAAGTGTGTGTGTGTGTAAACCCAAGCGATTACAAATCAAATTTGAATTTTTATTGTTATTAATATCGTTAATTTCTGGACTTAAATATGAAACCTTAGGTAGATTTTGATATTGGATTTTGAGAGTCTGTCTGTTCCTGCAGTAACACAAAAATTCAAATAATTTTGTTTCTATTTTTTTTTTTAACAAATACTGAGTTTTTTTTTTTGAAGTTCACATTTAATTTATGACTATTGATTGGGGCGTTATATATATTTTTTTTGTTTTGTTTTAAGACAACAGGCTTTTTGATTCCATATTGATCCAGGTAATAAATTTCTCAAGAATACACAGAAAACAAATGCTGACATATCCATTTATTAGTTAAAATTATAAAAAAAAATAACATTTGATTAGTTATTTTTCAATTCTTAAGCAACTCACCTCACAGTATACACACATACATATTTTTAATGAACTGTTGATGAAGGGGAGATGTCGAAATTTAATGTCTTTCACAAACTTGTTTTATAATGTACGTTAATATGTAAATATTTTTTTGTTAAATTTCAAGAATGATTTAGATAATTGTTCAAATGTTTCTCACAACCAGCCAGCTGCTGGGGAATATATAAATAATATTGTAAAAAAACTCAATAATAGAAACCCTTGTACTTGTAGTCCTATTATGTTAGATAATTTTGACTTTTTTCGAAATTCGATTACACCCTCTAAATCGCAAGTTATCGATAACATGCAATTTTGTGATACTTTGTGCGCAAAAATATTTATTAGTTATTGCTATACGAATTTGAAAGTTTCAGCAACTTTTAAATAGCAGGGAAACTATTTCAACTGATAACATTTTAAAATTGTAAAATGCGCCAAAAATTTTAAAATTTTTTTCTTTAATTTTTTAACTATTTAAGTAATTTCTTAATTTATCTTAAAAAAAGTAACTTATGACACACAGAATAACATTTAAATCATCCGCTCAACCTCTCTAAAAACTTGATCGAAAAAAAAAATTTATGAAACTTTTTAAATATTTAAGTAGCTATTCCTTTTTAACCGACTTCAAAAAATGGAGGAGGTTATCAATTCCTTTCTATCTTGTTTTTCGCGGTGCTACTTCATTAACTTGGTACAATTTAGACCGATTTGTCTGAGAGGTTAGAGCTTCCAATTTGTCCTCTTTTAAAGAAAAAGTGGGGCGATGATACGCCCACAAATGTTTTTATTTGATTTTATTATATTCTACTTAATTGATTGCTGCAAAACCTGGCAAACATGTTTGTTCTTGTAATTACACAATTTTGAATTTGAAAAATATGGGCGGGGTTACGCCCATTAAAATTTATTATTTTTTTCCCCTTATTGTGAATGACGCCGTCTACGTCACATCAAGACGACAGTAAATGTTAGCACTTGTCTACTCTGTATCGGCAACAATTGGCTCTTATTGACAATCTCTTACTAATCTCTAAGGCTTTGTAAATTAACGGAGCATGTTAATAGTAGTCAATTTTTGCCGACCAAGAGTAGACTAGTGATAATTTTTACTGTCGTCTGAATGTAACGTCGACGACGCCATTCACAATAAGGGGGATTATCACGTGGTTCTACTAAGCTGAATTTTACGAAACTCAACACATACCTTGAGCTACAAAAAAAACACAATTTTCCATTTAAACAAAATGGGCGGAGTCACGCCCATTAAAATTTAATATTTTATTTTAAGTGGTTCTACTTTATCGATTTTTACAAGACTTAACACGCATCCTGAGCTGTGAAAAACACACAATCTTGCATTTAAAAAAATGGGTGGAGACACGCCTGTCAAAACTTAATTTTATATTTCACGTTATTCTTCTTCAGCAAGAGATTTCCAAATATATTTTTTAGTTTGAAAGAGTTTATTTCCAGTTTGGTCTCATAAATTTTTTTCGAAAATGTTCTAACAGATCTTTGCATTGAAGGCGTATTTTTTGGGCAGAATTATTATTTTAAACATTGTTTTTGTAAAACTATTGTTTCAATGTTTATCTTTTCTTTAAACAGTCATAAATTATAAACTTTTTTAAAATCAATTGCGATTTTTCAATGATATTTTTTCCATTTGCGAAATTTTTAATTCTGACCCACTGTAGCGGCGTTAATTCATAAGCAAATGAAAGCATAACTTTTAAAATATTGATATAATAAAATATGTTTCTTTAAAGAATACAAAACCTGCATGAGGAGCTTAAAGTGTCCTCTAGTGACCAAAAACACTAAACTTTGAATCATAAGGGCCAAAAAAGTTTTATAGATAAAACTATTTTTTTTCTAGGTTAGATTAGTTTGAAAGTTGGGTAACTATGGTCCCCCTATCCAAATACGGTGTTACTTATGCCAAGTCCGGCATAATATGGTCTCTACGCAAAGATACAGCGTGCCCCCAATATACCTAGCCTATTTGATAAATTAGACAACGCTAAGTAACCAGATTTTTCTGTGTAGATATTATCTTAGATCTCTCCAATCAGAGTCTTTGAGGCATTCCTATGGAATATTTTGTCTTCTAAGCTGTCTAAACACTGGACAATGATACAAGTAGTGCTCTCCAATGATTCATGCTTCAACTCGCATGCCCTGCATGTGATATCCTCTCTATATTTTCAGTACAATGCGAGCTAGATGAGACCTCATTCCTTATTCCATCTTAAAATCTCTGCTGACCTCTCTTGATTCGGATTACCCAATACGATTCTGGTTACTCTTCCCACAGTAGCGTTTTGCCAAACTCTCTCATGTTCCCCAATATTTTGCTTATTTTTCGCTAGGCAGAAATACATTTTTATGAAATATCTCCTGCTATATTCATAAAAAATATTTCAGGTTTATTAAGCGCTTCTTTGACGTATTTCGATGGGAAATTTGTCAATCAAATCTGTAATAAACCTAAAATATTTTTTATGAATTACACAGCTAATATCTACTCCTCGAGTTGGTGTAATATATTTTTGAACTGCAGCCTTGCGATTTGAGAAAACAGGCCTCTAGGTTCAATTAAACGTGCCATAACCCTACAAAACAGCTGTTCGAACCAAAATAATGGGCAACACTGTTTTCGATTATAGGTGTACCAGTATAACCATAACGCCTCAGCCACAACCAAGGCAAATTCATGACAGGTAAAGTTAATACTACAAAAAAATACTAACAATAAAAACAATATGGTATTTTGTTGTTGCCTTGGAGCCTCTATGTCAAAAGCAGCTGATTGAAGATACTGAAGCAGAAACCTATGCCACGATGGCTCACATCCGTCTGAGCCAAGCCGTCGATAATTTTAGTCAGCTACACAGCGACCGAAAAAAGTTTGCCTTATCGTCGGTTGGTTACTGGTTTGATGTATGGAATATTTAAAAACAAATTGAGCTATTGATCGATTATATATGAATAATGTGTCCTCTTTCCAAATTCGTTATAAGTTTTACGATATCTTGAGTATATCAGGAGATATAGAGCTGGAATATTGCGTCATTTCCACATTTGGTGAACATTTAAAAAATTGTTTTACAGCAATGGATAATTTTTGGGATATGTGATACATTTCCAACGTAAAAGTATTAATATTTATATGCGCAATTCGTATGATGTATATCAATGCATATTCTACTCAACGAACGGGAATCAAAGCAAAATACAAATATTATTGTGTTATGTTTTAATCAAATGAATTTTTATTAATAAAATTTCTTTTATTAAATATGTATAGTCAAACTGTCTTTTATTTCTTCTGTCGTTTTTTCTTTAAATGTTATGTTACATGAATCAAATTGATATTTTTACTTAAATATACCTATACAGTAATTTAACCTACTTTAACAAGTAGTGAACAATATGAAGTTATGGTAGGTACATGCGTTGAGAAATAGTTTTGTCATTTTTTCTTTAAATCATAATAACTTTTCATGTTGGATGTAAAAAGCTTATCAACTTTAAGTTTGAATAAAAAACATATGTATCTATTACTTTTATTATTATACAAAAAATTCTATCGTGTATTTTTATAAAACTAATGAACTAAACATTCTTCATCGATTTTCTCGAAAACACATTTTTGTTACATACATCAAACCAGTAACCAACCGACGTCATGTCGCTACCTATTCTCCATCTACAATATAAGCCAAACAGCCAATCCTGGGGGGTGAGAAATTCCAAGTCAGGGTGATGGTACTACGTCAGTATAGTAAAACCCTCAAAGGGTTTGGCGTTCGTATGTGTCAGTTTTTTTTATGACCTTTTAAATTTTTTCCTTATCTTGATGTTTTTTCGCAGAACGCGTTAATCGATTTCTATGATCTATGTCGCATTTTGTTTATAGGTTATGTGACTTTACACGAAATTAATAACACTTGATCCTTTTTTCCGTTTTGGATTTTTTATGAATTTAAAAAAAAATTTAATTTTTAGGCAAAAAAATATTTTTTGCCTCCACAAATTTATTTTTACCGGCAAAACTGTTGATTATAAAGAAAAACGTTATATGAACGGATTAAAGAAATTGTAATTCTAAATTTTTTTGAGTTTGTTTTAGCAAAATCGGGCAACTGGTTCTCGAGTTATGTTAAACTACGTTTTTGCCAAAAAAAAAACTGACACATACGAACGCCAAACCCTTTGAGGGTTTTACTATACTGACGTAGTACCATCACCCTGACTTGGAATTTCTCACCCTCCAGATAATAATCCCAAAAATGTTCCACAGTGTAATTATCTAATTTATTTTTAAATTATTTTTTATATTAAATTTGATTTTCATGTTATTTGTTCTCAGCCGCCGCCGTCAAAACATAACATAAACAACTTTTGACATACGAGCCAACAGTTATATGAATTCGCCTTGAATTAGGCAGAAAAAAAACTAGATCAGCTGTGTTTGAGTTTTGATTTTTCGCAGTAATCTTACACAGCCGTTTGCTGGTTAGGCATATTTGTTATTGCACTTTAGAAATGAATAAGCAAATGAAAACATAAACATCTGTTTCTGGTTATGGCAGCACGAATATATTTATGTTTATGGCAATGTTTATGGCTACGGAATTATGGTATGGCTGGTCTGATTTAAATTTGAAATTCACAATAAATATAACGGGTCCATCCATCCATTTTTCGGTTTTAAAAGCAAAGTTAAATAATACACACATAAAAACATAATTTCGATGAAACTTTGATTTCATTATTATGCTTGAACCTTCACATTACGGTACGAAATACAATGTCATTTAAATGACCGCCTCTGGATTGGTAGCAGCAGTCAATTCTTATCAAGTACTATAGTTTTCGACCACTTTTTCGCACATTTCGGGCGGTATCTCGGCGATAGCTTGACGAATGTTGGTTTTCAAATGCTCCATCCAATCCGTTAGAAGATTATTTGAGTGCACACGGTCCTTGGCGTAGCCTCCACAAAAAATTTAAAGGCGCCCAAGCGCATGATATTGATGGACAAATTGACGTCGCCAAAACGTGAAATTATGCGTTCTGAAAACTTTGCATGCAATAAAGCCAAAAGCAGTCGTATGTTTTAGCTAGTGGCGCGTTCTTGTTTAAACCAGTTATTGTCCATTTCATAATCTTCAATAGCAGGCCGAAAAAAAGTCGGTTATCGGTTATCTGAATTGACGGTAACAGTTTTTCCAGCGTCATTTTCGAAAAAATACATCCCAATGCCACCTGCAGACTCTTTTTCCGGATGCAGTTGCTTTTCCACAAACACTTCTGGGTTCTCTGAGCCAACTATTGGTTGTTGAAATAACCACTGAGTGAGAAATGAGCTTCATCGCTGAATAAATTTATGTTCGAAAAATCAGTATTGAAAGCACGTTGCTTTAGCATCCAATCAGCATATCTACGGCTTTGTGAATGGCCAGCCAGCTTTAATTGTTGAGTGAGTTGGACTTTACATGGATGAAGGTGCATATCCAAATGGTAAATACGAACTAATGAGCCGTGAGGTAGACCCAATTAGTGAGAACGCTTAACGCGGATTATCCATCACACTTTCACTAACAGAAGCAATAGTTTGGACACAGCGCACATTGCGATGATCCACAGCCAATTCCTTGTACAGTAAGTCAGTCATGACGACCCTAATCACCCCGTAATGATCAAAAAGAGACCACTACTTTAGAATCACAACTTTTGTAGCAAGTTTTAACTATTTTTACGCGTATTTCGGTTGTTAGACGATCCATATTCGTAAATGGCAACCCATTCACTAAATAAATGACACCTTGGATGACAGATATTTAACAGCTAACAACCTTTGCGAGACCGGTCATTTCAATCCGCTAAAGGGATAAATTCAAATCTACAAAAAAAATTCTTCTGATAAATCTGACAAGATTTGTTAGCAAGACAGTGGGCTAAGGCGGGTAAAAAAGTTAAGTTTTTAATTTCAAAATTTTTTTTTTACATATCGGATTTTTTTTACAAAGATATCACACTGTAAATGTTATCTTCTATATATTTTTATATATGTTGTAGATTTTTCCGTGTACTCAGAATTTCCTTTTTTTTTTTTTGCATTTATACACTTTTGACTATCAGCCCCTCAATTATTACCGACATTTTATAGTTTATGTTGTTAAACATGTGAGTAATTTGAGTTTTCAATTTCTTGCATTTGAATTATGCGGGAAGAAAAATCCCAATAACAAAATTTATGTAACCTAATGCAACCAGTAGAAAAACACAATCCCAGTTGGCCAAATCGCCGTAGACGATATTTTCTTCGACGATTAATGTTCGACATGTCGCCCTTGGATTAGGTTTTCTAATCGACAATTTAAAGGAATTCATGACTATCTGAGTGACAATGTTCCTCGTTTTGTCTTCAATAAAGCCGTGTTGTTTAGAATGTGAGCGACAATGTCACAAGTTTTGTCTTCAATAAAACTTTGTTGAAGACAATCTGAGTGACATTGTCCCTCGTTTTGTCCTCAAGAAAGCCGTGTTGATGAAAATCTGAGTGACAGTGTTGCTCATCTCGTCTAGTGTGACTTCGCCGCGATTTGTATGAAAATTTCGTCGACGATTTGTATGGAGCTGTCTTCAATATGTCTTCTACGACTTACCATTGTCTTGTACCCGTCGTCAAAGTTGGCTTAAAGACGTGGCCATCTGGGATGCAACACAAAATATATATGTACTAATAACAAGCTAACAAAGAAAAACTCCAGTGTACACTGTACAGATCACAAAAATCATAAATATTTACTCGTACAGAGATTTAAGAAAAACACACGCACTTCAAAATGCCCTTAAGAATACAGGTGAGTTGATTCGTCTTTTCAACATTTTCGAATGTCTGAAATACAAAAATATGTTTGCATGGGCCACTATATATTAAGCCGATTTGTTGGTGTAGTTACATACGTATTTATATTTTCCACACGCACACGTACACCTTCATTGCTACAGAAAGATACTTTTTGGATGTGGCTCTGTGTATCTGTGTGTATTTCAACTGCCAGCGGGGTGCATTTTCATTAAGAATAAAATATGATGAGCAATCAATCATTAAACGGGAGGGTGTTTCTTCATGTAGTCTTGCTTCAAAGAAATGGCGTGTTTGTACATGAGAGTACATTTTTATTTTATTTTTTGTGTTAATGCTGTGAATTTGTGGCATCATCAGCCAGTCAGTCAGGTTAACAATTGGTTGGCTATAAGAAAGTTTGTGTAATAAAGATGGGTATGCTTATGTACATAAATATTTGTACGCTTATATACAATTTTCTTTATACGCCATTACAATTCACTTTTCTTATATTCTTGGCAATATTCGTCATTATTCGATTGAAGATATTTTCCTTAACGTTATACATACTTGTTTTAAGGGGCGATCGTGAAGTCTGGATATTATAACCGCATGTTGTATCCAGTATACTGTTATTTCTTGTAGTAGTTCTGTCATTTACATTTACACATATCGTGCCATAAGTGCCAAAAAAGGTTAAGCGACATCATTTTCGAACTTAATTTTTTTACCAAAATTGATTATCTGCGATCGTAAATAATCGATTTCCGTAAAAAACGACGTCAAAAAAATGTGTCGGTTAAGCTTTTTTGGCGGTTAAGGCTCGATTTGCTTTATTTTTGGTAGCATCTTAGCTGCAATGTTTACATTGTTATTGCCTGCCTCTGGTACTTTAAATAAATGGTCAGTGCTAAATCGTTATAAAAAAAATTATAGTTGTTTAGGTAGAAATTTATTTTATAAATTTTGTATGTTCTTCCACCCAATTCACAAATAAACAAATAAATACATATGTAAATAAAAACATGTTTATTGAGAAAGAGCCCACATTGCATGCTACACATGCTCATAATGTCACATATTTCCAAACATTTTATTTACTCAAAATTTATATTAAGAGTTTTTAAACACAAAATGTTAAAATATTAATTGCTGAAATACCACGATGTTAACTTTTCTGTTCTTTACATAAGACTTCTTATTTAGCAGATACATCGCCTTTTTCCACTTGACTTAAAGCTTTGGGAAGAATGTCAACAACATTCATAAAGTCTCAGCACATTCAATAGCCAATAACGTTGTTAGTTCGTGTTACTATTCGTTCTCTTGGTTGTGTACGTTGACAATAGAACATCATTATAGAAGCTTTATATTTATTTCGGTTTTTGTCTGGCATCAGCATTGGCTTATGTGTTTGTGTGGTTGTATAATTCTTAACGAACAGAAGGTATAATATAATAGCTGTTGTTATGGTTTGAATTTTTAAATCATCAGCGCTTGCATATTATGTTAGAATACCACGATGTTTAGTGGATGCATCGCCCTTTTTAAACTTAACATTAAGCTACAGAAGAATGTTAGCCATGTCCAGAAATACTCAGCAAATTCAACAGACTCTCAACTTTAACTTACAATCACGTTGGTCCGTATGTGCTTTTATAGGGTGTTTTTTATTGAGGTATAGAACTTTAAGTTGGCATCACTTTTTTAACTGGCGGCCATTTTGTCAGCTGTCAAGTGATTAATATTTAGTTTGGTTTGCCATTTCATCATGAACAGGTTGACAAAAGAACAACGCTTGCAAATCGTGCAAATTTATTTCGAAAATAATGGTTCAGTTCGCGAAGTTTACCGCAAGCTCCGTCCATTTTATGGTCGACATAACCGTCCATCAGAGCAATTAATTCGGTTAACCATGGATTGGCCACCAAGATCGTGTGATTTGACACCATTGGATTATTTTCTTTGGGGATATGTGAAGTCGCTCGTCTACGCCAACAAACCAGAAACGTTAGGGGACTTGGAAGCCAACATTCGTGGCGTTATTGCCAACATACGGCCCCATATGCTCGAAAAAGTGGTTGAAAATTGGACCTGTAGAATTGGCTTTATTCGAGCCAGCCGCGGCGCCACATGCCCGAAATCATATTTACACGTTAATGGCATAAAATTATCCTTCCAATAAAGCCAAATTGATGGAGATTAAAACGATTTTCTTGTGTTTTATTTCAATTCGAAGTTCTATACCTCTAAAAAAACACCCTCTACAATAGAACATCATTATAGATGCACTATATTTGTTTTTGCTGTTGTCGTGGTTGTCGTGCCTTTTGTCTGCATTGGCTTATGTGCTTGTGTGGTTGTATAATTCTTAATGAACATAAGATATAAAATTTTTTATGCTTTGAATTTTTAAATCAACAGCGTCTTGTATATTTGGGCTTGTATATTATGTTCTACTGCTAACTATACATGAATAATTTTAATTGTATATTTATGTTGCAAATATTGTGTTAAAAGCAAAAATGTTTAAAGAAAATTTTGTGAAAGATTTAGATATTTAAGTCTTGCATTTGTGAATACAAGTATTGTAGCATTATCTCGCACAAGGCTCCGAAGAGCGTATTTATTAAACATTAAACACATTCACCACAGCAAGCAACCAACTTAATAATGTGAAGGATAGGATACACATATTATGTCCTTCGTGTATGATCTGCATTCATTGCCAATCGTTGTTCCAATCAGGTACAAATGCTCTCGTAGTATAGAGTACCCATTTAAGATGCCGGTAAACTTTCCTAGCTCTGGCTGGTTTAGTTTCAACAGACCCCTTCTCTTATCTTTGTCCGGGTCGCCACATCAGCACAATTTCATCGTGTCCTGTGGGCCATCTTCGCCCAATTTTGAAACTCAATCTTCGCTGCCTTGAAAGGCTTTGCATTAGAGTTACAGTCTGTGACGTTTTGGCCTTTTTCTCCAGCTCATTTGCACGTTCGTTTTCGGTTACGCCGTAGTGGACCGGCACTTATACAAGGCGAATGTTGCCATGTACTGCATAATAATTTATCATATTCTTGCAATATAAAATGGTCCTATAGTTTACTCTTTCGGTTGGGATTGCTCTTATTGCCGACTATCGGCTGTCGGTAAATATGTTGACCTCTATGGGCCTAATATTCACGTGATAGCATGAACCTCCGCCTGCAAGACTGTATTATGGTCAGGCAAGTGGAAATAAATCTCGGTCTCTGGTTCTTTTATGAAGAAACCTAGGCCCGTTCTTTCCCCTAGATTAGAGCCATCCGTGTAGCAGTAAAATCCCGCGGGTGTTTCGTCCATATGTTCTGATGCTGTGGTATGTTGTGTTGTCCGATCCATTCACCCATCACTTGAAGATGTTTTGTAGCAAGAGCTGGGGGTCTACTCTGTATTTCGAAACGAAAGAAAATTCTTTCGAATTTGTATGTTATTAACATTATAATTCGAAAGCATTTGCTTTCGTTTCGAATTACAGAGTAGACCCCCTGCTTCGTATCTAATACGAATGTCTATAGGTTGGACATAAAGAATTGTATTCAATGCACTGGTGGATGTAGTTCTCATAAATGTGAAATATTTGAAGGTGATATCACTGAAATATTTATTTCTACTTGAATATCAGGTTCATCAGCACCTTGCTGCTGACCTCTCCCAGACAAGAAATGCAGCTAGCGGCATTTGAAGTTCTTTGTTTGAGTAGCCTGCTGTGGAGAATGAGTTTAATGTATTATTTGTAATCCAGACGAACATATTTTTTACCTTAAGTCTAATATATTATGATTCAATAGCGTTTTTCATGTTATCTTAATATGAAATTCACGTTGTTTTAACTTGAAACAACTTCGGTTCAACATGATTCTTCATTTTTTCATTTAACAGTGCTGGAATATTAAAGCGATAATAGATTAAGTTATTTGAAAAGGAAAACTAGTTTAAATGAAAGTTTATTATAATATCTCAAGTTGTTCTAAGAAATTTTTGGGTAAAAGTGTCCTGAAATGCGCTCGGGATCCAACTAACCCCACAATAATCAATTTCAATGCATTTTTAATAAAAGAATATTTTATTGAATAAGTAAAATAATAATTTGGTATTATTAGTACTTTAAGAAATGTTAAAGGAAAACGTTTCTTTGAAGATAACTGTGAATCATGTTGAATTGACATGAAACACATATGAAGCAAAATCATTGCGCGAAATATGTTAAATTAAGCTTGTTTTCGTAGATTTTAATAGAAAATTTATGTGTGTGTGTGTGTGTACTAATTGTCTTCCCATAGTGCAATGTGCGTCTGTACAATGTCTGTAATTTCATCAGTGATGTTTTTAGGTCTTAATTTGTGCCGGTTTTTATTTTATAAATGTTTTTTATTTTATTTATTTATTTTTTTTGTTACAATTTCATTTCATCTATTTACTCATGGTCATTAAATTTTTTTAAATCTTATTTCTCCATTGTATAACATAAATTTTCGTTATGTTTTATTATTTTATTTCATAGAGATATAAATTAATTTTATTTCAGCATTTTATAGCATTTTAATATTTATTTTTTCTTGTATATTTTTTTGTGTGGCATTTGTTTTATATCATTATAATTTGAATATAATTCACACTTGACTTGTGTCTGCTGCGTTTTGTGGGCTGGGCCAACATTAATTTTGTTGCTTCATTTTATATATTTTTTGTTTGTTTTGTATTCGTATTATGAAATGATGATTATTTCTTCAAATTAACACGGAAAATTTGAGCAATTTGTTAAATAAAAATATGTATTTATATAAGTCAAAGGGGTGGCGAAGTTTATATTTGGTTAAGTTTAAGTATTAAGAACACAAAAAAGAAAGAAATGCTTACAGTTTGTTTCTTTTTAAACATATTTTTCAAAATTTACTAAAATTGATAAGACGAAGAATGAGGAAAGAATTATGATGTATCTGCTAAAGTTATTATTCATTGAATCCTTTTAAATTCTACAGTAATAAATCACAGCAATGAATTTAATATCAATTGTAAAAACTTAATAAACAACATCAACTAGAACATAAAGAATTAACAACAACAGCAACAGTAACAACAACAACAAAACATATCACATAAAATCACCAAAAAATTTATTCCTCTAATATCCTTCCTTTTGACTGCTGCAAAAAAATTTGATATGATAACTATAGTGCCACTGACAAAATTCAAAGAATGGCATGTGTTTTAAGGCATAAGCAACAGTGACTTTGAGCACAACAACAAACAGCAACAGCAACACCAACACGAACACACACAACAGCCCCTCACACAACGCACATGCAATGTGTCACATAAAAAGGGACGCCTACATACCAACACACCAGCAGCCATAAATTCATTTAGAATAACAGCAAAAAATGGTAGTGCATCATTGAAATTTGCTTGGAAAGGATAACAAGGACGACATTCCATCACTCTGGCAAAGTGAAATAAAGAAGTTGAACAACAAACAAATCAACAACTAAAATAACTACAACAGCAGCTGCAGCAGCAACAGCAACAGAATGTGACGTTTATCATGTGCTCAAATGGCCATTAAATGTGTTCAACGACGCCATCATCATCACAGTCATCATCAGTTCTGTAGTGTTGTTGTGCGAGTGCGTGTGTGTCTTTTTTTTTTCTTTATCAAAAAAGCACTAAATTTTCAGCAAGGACTTCATGAACACTATAAATAAACGTTAGCAGTGTATCAACTTCATATTAACACTATTTCCCAAAGCAGGGAGAACCTAATGCAATGATCCGCGGCGTATTGTTTGTTCCGTTCTGCTAGTATTTGTCACAATATTTTTATATTAAAAATGATCAGAGTAACACACAGAGACGTATTAAATTGGGTGCACAGACGTGATAGCATTTTGAATTAGCTCAGGCCAGATGGCACAATGAGTCAAAAGCTTGCCAAAACCCTTGTAAAACTAAGAGCCTCAGGGACTTTACAAAGCAGCAATTCATGGCTCAAATCGTCACATCCATGATCGTATCGACAATCGTACGAACACAAATTAAGTGATTCGTCAATCGTATAAGCTCAATGGGATTTCAATTCATTCATCTATGTCATAATCCAAAAACCGTGTTTTTACGTGTTTTTAGGGGAATGTCTTTCCCTCACTAACTTCACACTTAGCTTGTGAAACTTATGCTAAAAGTTTAGGTGTTCCGTGCAAGGAATACTGCTTTAGTTGTAATGATGACGAGCAGGAAGAAAACATTATACATCTTCTCTGCCTGTGTAACGCTCTGAAGGATCGTTTACTGTACTCCCTAGGCAGATTATTCTTCAACAGCCTATCCGACTCTAAGCTACATTAATTCTCTCGCTCTCTCTCTCTCTCTCTTTGGTATGGAAATGGTGTATCATTTGCATGGTCATATGAATACTTAATTTATACAGTTATATACATATATCTGCATCATCAGCATCACACTCATCATCAACAAACATCATGTGTTTCAACGGGGAGAGAGAGAGAGAGTTGTTATTGTCCTTTTACGAACCAAGTGAAACATTTATCAAATGATAAATTGAGTGAATGACTTCATGCATGTTGCGACATCTTCCGTTAGCATAAATTTTCTTCAAACAAAAATAAGAGAAGAAAAATATGCAATGAAACAAAAAAAAAAGCTCTATACAAAACAAATTCACATCAAATCATTGTGAAAATGGTTATTTGGAAGCCACTCATCACAATTGGCTGCAGTGCCCGGAGCAACAATTGCATGTCCATATTTAGTCTTGGTTATGCTATTCCTATAAACTGTCACCAAATGATGTAAAGCCTTGCAATCATGTCGATGTGTTGTAGATGAGTTTTGGGTTTTGTACGAATTTTACACAAATAATCCAAAAGGGAAGCTTATTGTTTTGTTTAGGTACATGCAACTTTTTTTCCTACTCTCTCTTCATTAGCCTCAAGGCAAAAAGGAAGTTTGTGTAATACTCGTATACAAGATAGTAAGTTTACTCATACACACAGAGAACAATTTCTATATAAATGTGCTAAGCATAATGCTTTGGAAACATTATTTGAATACTATTCCCTGCCTGAGCCAAACATGTTTTTCATTTGCCTTTTAATTGTGCAACAATCATAAAAATGTATTTTGTCTTCAAGGCACAAAACAACATTAAGTCTTCTTTATTGCTGTGGTTGACGATGATGAAACTCTGCAATGAATTTTGGGCACAACAAGAAGTTTGCAATTACCATCATATCAATTTTAACATGTGCTATAAACGCCACTCGTCTCTCTCTCTCTCTCTCTCTCTTTCTATCACTCTAGCCCTTCTAACATATTGTCAGCTGTTTTTGAACACAAAACTCTAGGCCACTCTATGCCTTATTTCAAAATCATTTTTGGATAAAAAAAATTATGTATATACGAGTATGTAAGTGGTGATGCTGTGGAATATTTGCAAATTTTTATTCTTCTTGCAATGTTTGCATGTAAATTACATTCATACGTTGCATGTTTTGTTTCTGCTATTTTTGTGGGTTCAGTTACTTAGTTTTTGTTTTCTTTTTATTTCTTTCACTTTGTGCAATTTTCTTCTACACCAAATGCGCGAATATTTATGGGTCTTAACTGTTTGCTTTTATTATTGTTGGGAAAACAACTGAGTTATCACATCAGTCAGACACTCTGTCATTCCGTGCATGCTTTGGCATCATCATTGTCGTACCATACCAGTCATTGTCATAAAACTCTGGTGTCAGGAGAAAGTGAGGATTTTTATTTCATGGTTGTTCGGCGTTTGCTAAAAAGGAGTAACGACAGTGCCGCGGGTATCATTGCAGCTGTGCTTAGGTCAGTGAGGTGCTGCTTAGAGGGGGCATAATAAATAAGGGGATTTATTTAAATTAATTTCTTTCTAGTACATAGCATTTAATTAAAACAATATTCAATAATAGCCTTAATAATATGTTTCACCGGCTTGACAATCGTACGAACACAAATTAAGTGATTCGTCAATCGTATAAGCTCAATGGGATTTCAGTGCATTCATCTATGTCATAATCCAAAAATGGTGGTTTTCCGTGTTTATAGGGGAATGTCTTTCCCTCACTAACTTCACACTTAGCTTGTGAAACTTATGCTTGTGTAATGATGACGAGCAGGAAGAAAACATTATACATCTTCTCTGCCTGTGTACCGCTCTGAAGGATCGTTTACTGTACTCCAAAATCATGATGATTTGAGCAAATCATGTTAATTTATATATGATTTACCATACATTTTGCATATGGACAAATCATCTCAAAGTAGTTGATTTATTTGAAATAATGTCGAACCGGATTTATCTATGCAACCCTGCGTTACTTTTAAAACTACAAGCTCCATCCCTGAGTCATCCATCAATAGTGATTGAGAATTGCGAAAAGAATTACATTAAGGAATATTTAATCAATTTTAAATGTCAACTACATGTGGATAAAATTCACATTACAGCTGCTACGTCCACCTTATCAAGTACGTGTATAAATTCAATACGAAAATTCGAACAATAAATCATTCACAAGCTCGGTGGAAACTCTTCGATGTGGTTTACTTAAACCTACTTGATTTAAAGTCGGTGGAAACATACTATAAGATGTCATAAGCAATATGTGCATTTGTATGTGTTTGCCAGAAAAGTTTCATATTAACATCTACGTAATTCAAAATGTTTAGGCAATGATTCTGCTTCATATGCGTTTCATGTTAATTCAACATGATTTACAGTAATTTTCAAAGAAAACATTTCCTTTTGAAATAACTTTATTGCATAATTAGTGTTTTTTGGCAACTGTTACAATATATCTACGTTTAATAATCCCAAATTATTACTTTACTTATTCGGTGAAATATTTTTTATAAAAATCAATTTCAATGTATTTTTTTATAAAAAAAATTATTTATTTATTTTTTAAGATTTATTATAATTTAAATCTTAATAAACTAATACAAAGCACTAGCTACCATAGGCCATGGGCTAAAAAAAAAATATTTAACTGAATAAGTTAAATAATACCTTAGGATTATTAGTGCTTTAACAAATGTTAAACTTAAAATTTATTTCATGCTGATTTAACATTCCAGTACTGTTAAATCAAAATGAAGAATCATTTTGTATCAAAGTTATTTCAAGTTGAAACAACGTGAACTTGATACGGAAATAATACGAAAAAACATGTTGAATTAAGGTTAATTCAAGTTGAAACAACATGAATTTAATTTAAGGTGGTCATTTTATTTTATTAATTATTTAACTTACGTTATTTGTGTGTATTGGCATAAGCATGAGAAAAATGTGTGTGTTGTTGATTTAATATCTGCGTTGTTTGATGTAATTTTTTTTTGCAATCGGTCGAAAATATAAGCAGCATAACAAAAAAAATTAGATGAATTGATAACGTCCTTTTTTTGGTCGGTTAAAGTCGGTAATAAAAAGTATTGCTAGCACGTTTTATCTTAATTGCTTCACTAAAAAAAATTATAAAGATCCGGTGATATTTACTAAAGTAAGAAGTTTTTTTACAAGAAAGAATTTGGACCGCTACAATTACCAACTTTTGCGCTCCTTGGGGCTACCTTATCTTGCAACAAAGTGCCTCCAAGTGCCTTCCCTAAAAATATAACACTTTTGCTATTCCAAACAGTTGTTTTCATCGAAATCGGTCAGTAGTTGCGGACTTTTTATAATTATTTTTTATTTCTCGCCACTGTGCAGCATTGAAAGTTTTTGACGCCGGAAAGGCTAAAAATACTAAAAACTAGCAGTCACCCCCCTTAAACAAACATATTTTGCATACACCTTTGCTTGCAATGTATCTCTAATCCTTACCTTTACTTGTATATTGCAATTGCTTTCTTTTTAGATATTTTTGTTATCTTCACCATATTTAGTAACGTATATCACTCTGATCAACTTGACGTGTTGTTATTTTTTTAATATACTCCACTTGTCCACTTTGATGTGTTTTTTTTGTTTCTATTGGTACCAGTACGTTTATCACCACACTTCATAAAGTCATTAAAATGGTTTTTATTCTTGTATTGTAATTGCAAATAAAACGATTTCATGTGGGTACACGTTACCCTAGGTCATGTTCGTTGCAAATGTTGTTTGCTTATTGCTTATGATTATATAAAAAGTTGGTGCAAATATTTAAAAAAAGGTTTAAGTAAGAGAAATATGAAACATACACATAGATTCTAGTGATTTTTAGGATTCCGTACATCGAAGGTGAAAAGCAACCCTAATGTTTTCGCTACGATGTCCGTCTGTCACAGGTTTTTTCCCTTATAATCTGAAATTTTTAAAGAATAAGTAAAACTTTGGCCGCTGCAACAACAAATATATGACAGTTAAAAATTGAAGGATGTTCTAAAGCGAACAACGAAATACGAGTATGTTGCAATCCTAATGTAATATACAGACAATTACATATATCGTTACATTAATATAGAAAGGCCCCAACTCATTATATTTTTAAATCGAGTTTTTTGTATACTTCGATAGAAGAATATCGAATTAAACGAAAAATGCAAAAATATCGATAATAATGATTTAGGGCCTTTGTGTATTAAGGTAACGATATATAGTTTTAGATAGACTACACCAATTAACTCTGAAATTGAAAAAATAAAAATTATATAGAGTATTCCATCAGTTAATATAATTTTGACAACTTGCTGCATCTTGGCAACCATAAAAGGCAAATTCTTGGAATTTTCAAAAACGCTTAAACTAAAAAAAACCTAAAATTAAAAGAAGAAAAATATCACAAGGAATTAAAAAAAAAAAGTCGCTAAAAAACTTAACTTACAAAAAATCGAAAAATTTGTTTAAACAAAAAAAATAAAACCTCAGAACAAAAAATGGCTAAAAATAAAAAACAACCGAAAAAAAGCCAAAAACCGAAAAAGAGTTGTCAAGACGAAAAAACAGCTCTAACTAAATAAATCGCCAAAATCCGAAAAAATCGACAAAACGAAAAAAGACAAACTAAAAAAATTCTAAAGGTAAAATAAATCGCACAAACCGGAAAAAATTGCCGAAAAAAAATCAAAAACCCAAAAAAAAAAATCTAAACTAAAAAATCGCAAGATTAAAAAAATCTCCAAATCGAAAAAATCACTAAAAACCGAAAAAAATCACCAAAATAAAAAACGGCTTATATTAGAAAAACGGCTAAAAAGCAAAAAAAAAAAAAGATTATTCGGTACTTCAATTTTTTTTAAATGTCTGCATCAGGTAAAAAACTAAAAAATCTCTAAATCTAAAATAGATCGCCAAAAACCAAAAAAAATCGCCGAAATAAAAAAAACGCCCAAAACCGAAAAATATCACCAAGAACTGAAAAAAATCGTCGAAACGAAAAAAGCAACTACCTAAGAGGAAAATCTGTAAGACTTAAATAAATCGCCAAAAGCGAAAAAATTACAAAAATCGCCAAAGCAAAAAAAATCGCCAAAACGAAAAAGTGTCAATCTAAAAAAAATCTCTACAGCTTAAATAACTCGCCGAAAATTATAATAATCGCCGAAATAAAAAAAGCGCCAGAAACCGAAAAAAATCGGAAAACCATAAAAAACTAAATTAAAATATTCCAAAATTGAAAAATCGCCAAAACGAAAAAAAGCGACAAACTAAAAAGAAAATCTATAAAACTTAAATAAATCGCCAAAATCCGAAAAAATCGCTGAAATAAAAATCGGTCTATATTAGAAAAATTGGTAAAAAGTAAAAAAAGGTTATCGGGTACTTTAATTTTTTTTTAAAGTCTACATCAGGTAAGATATTCCATGATATCGGCTATAGGTTCGTATAGTATTATGTACATATGTATGTCCGTATACGGAACCCTTCGAGTACGAGTCAATGTTGCGCTTTACAGAATTTCTTATTTGATGTAAAGAGCCTTCCCATAAGAATTTTCATTTTGATATGGTTTGCGGTTGTACGTCCTTGCTAATTTTCTGTCCATTTTCCATTTCCATCTTTGAGGTCTTGAAACGGGTTAGGTACACTGGCATAAAGACCTAATCTTTCCCTCAATTCTTATAGAATGATTTTTTTTTAAATAAATTGATTTTTTAAAGAAGAGACGATAAATTAAACTAGACTTTAGCTGGGGAAATACCGGCATTTTTCTGTGCCGCCACGCACTTCGTGACCACCCGTGACTACCTATTTTTATTTTTTTTTTGTAGGAAACGCTTACGAAATGTTACGAAGTATTTGTACAAGAATAGAGCTCTTAAATATTTTTACCATTAAAGGGCATTTTGAATTCGTCTTTGTGGCCTTAAATTTGCTGTCTTCTTTTCAAATTACGACTGTCCTAAAAAGAAAAGTGAATGAATTGTGGCAGTGTATTAGATGTTTGGACACCAAAATATGGCAAAATGTTGATTAGACAAGTGAGTCATAAAATTCAGTGAAAGGAGAAGATAAAAATGTCACATATAGTTTATGGCAGATTTTTTGTTTTATTTGAAATTTGTTACAGGACAAGCAAAATCACATACGAGTACATGAACGTCAAACAAAACCTGTGATAATTAAAAATAAAAACTAAAAGAGCCACAAAATGTTGGCTTTAAAGGAGAAACCAGAAGAAAAATTCATTCATGTATGCATATGCATCATGCACTTCATGTGATTGCAACAATTAATCTCTAATTACAGTGCAACATGCACCAGAAACTCTAAAAGAGACAATAAGAGAAAAAAAAAGTTTCCAACAGTTGTCATTCTTTAGTTTACACTAATTTTCAAAGTCTATTCCTTCCGTCATGTGGTACATGTTTTTGTTTGTTGGAATCGTGAATGCAGTTGAATACTCAATTTACAATTGTCTGCTTTTTTATTGCAAGATTTCTAGTATGCAGCAGGCCATCTTCTGCTCTTTAATGGTTTAGAATTAAATGATGTGGCTGTTGTTATTTTGGATCTGGCACATTTAGCAAAGTTTTCATTCATTATCGGATTATGACAAGTTGCCACACATCATCAAGCCGTTTCTGTTGTGCATTTATTCGTCTATGTGATGTGCATTGGTTGCTTTGCTGTAATGCTTTTATAAAATGTTTTGTAGTTTTCTCATGAACATAAATTAGCCAAAAATTATCATGAGATGTCATCAGTATGGTTTTCTTTTTCATATGATTATTTTTGTTTTCTGTATGTCATCTTTCTTGTTAATTGAATGTCTTGTATGTCTTTAGTGAAAATGTCAAATTATCGCTTGGCGCGACAAAAGACTAACAGATGTTGAGAGTATTTGCTTTAGCTTTTATTTTATCTGCAATTAATATCCATAAATTTGAATATAATAAGACTGTAAAACATTTTTTTATTTTTATTTTAGTTTTATTTTTATTTTTAATAAATGCTGTTGAAAGTAGAGCCGTTGTAACTTTGAATACGTTTATTTTTATGTACTTTTTATTTTAATTGAGTTTGCATTTGAAGCATAAATTGAGATAAGTTTCTAACTGCATTAGCCAAAAGTGAAATTTTGTATGATTAAATATGAATAAAAAAAAAATTAGATTTCTAACGCAAACTCGTCGTCATAATAAATAATAAAAAAGTCTTTCTTAGACCGCTAATGCATCTCAGAGCTCTGAAGCAGTCCGGGGCTAATCTGTAATTCAATTCAAAGAGCAAACTGTTTTCTTAAATTTTTGTTTTCACTCATATTATGTGTTATTTTTAAATCAGAGTTGCATGAGCCTTTAATGTGCGATCTTTTATCCGACTTTAAAACAGAAAAGTGGATCTAAATTCCCACTTGGCGCCATTTTGAGAGCTCAAGGTGTTTTCCAAGTTTCGTAAGAAACGGTCAAGTAGAAGCATGTTAAATACAATATTCAGTTTTAATGGGCACGGTCCCGACCACTTTTATAAGCATATCAGATTCTATCCTTGCAAGGGCCCAAAATATTTTCCAAGTTCGTAGGAATCGGATAAGTAGAAGCATCAACATAAAATTTCATGGGCGTGTCCCTGCCCACTTTTTAAATGCACTTTTAAGTCTTTTTCAGAGTTGAGGGTGCGTTAGGTTTCATCAAAATCGGTTACGTAGAAGTACGTAAAATATTATATTAGCCTTTAATGGGCGTGTCCCTGCCCACCTTTTTAAATGTGCGTATGATTTTTGTTCAAAGCTCAAGGTTCGTGCCAAGTTTCGTCAAAATCGGTTCATGAGAAACTCGTTATATATAATATTAAATTTTGTATGGTAGTGATGCCGCCCATCTGTTCGAATTCAACATTGTGTGATTACACGATCCCCAGTTGTATGTTAAGTTTCGCAGCAATCGAATCAGTAAAAGATCTTAAAATCAAACAACAAATTTTTAACAGTGGGATCAAATGCAAATTATGACAGACAAAAACAGAATTTTTAAAATCGATCTAAAAGTTACTGCGTTATGAAGTAACTCCTTTTTTGAAGTCGTTTAAAAACTCGAATAACTTCAGTTCTTTTTTAATCTTTTTGTTTTAGGAAGGATATCAGAATAAACACTTCAAAATTTTATTTAGTGGCAAACATTTGTGTAAAATGTTATAGTTAAAAATATATTGTTAGAGCTATGCTGTTTATGCCACGTGATTTTCGTAACAAAAATAATCGACACTATTACAGTTATAGATCTATTTTTGTTTTGATTTCTTTGTACTTAAAAGCAAAATGTTTGATTTTTTGTTTTCTTCTTTGAAGTGAGTAAAAAAAAGAAAACAATTGCTATTTTGCTATTTAACACATGAAATTTGTTATATATAGCTAGGCAGCATAGCTCTAACCGGGTGTCTTAAGACACATCTCTCTTCTTTTTTGCTATTTGTTTTTGCAGTGTGAATTTTTTCAGTGTTAAAAGAGATTCGTGAGTTGTGACAATATACAAAACGTTCAGTAAGCTTTGCCATTTCACCATGAATACACTAACAAACGAACAACATTTGCAAATCATTGAATTTTATTATAAAAATTCAAATTGCAATTTGTAATTCTAATATTTCTTTTTCAAGTTTTGCTTGGTTGGTCCATTTTGTTCTATATCTTCATACGCAAATAATATTAACACAACACAACACAACACAACAATTTATTCTTCATATAAATTTTTTTAATTATATTTGCTGAAAATTTAAACCACCGATTAGTTCGAAAATAACAGAATAAAATCTGGGGCACATAGAATCCGTCATACATTAAACTTCGCCTTTTTCAACCGACAGCTAAGTTGAAATACATGGTTGCTTGTGAAGTCAGTTAACGTCCGTCAACGCAAAGTACAAAAATTGGTCAACTTTTAACTTTTTGCGTACGTTGAGTAGTTTGACATACATATATTGGTGAATAAGAATCTTAAAATGGCGATGGGAGATTTACTTGGCGATATTTTTACGATTTCAATGAAATAGAATAATGTTAAAAACATGAAGTTTTTTTTTTATAAGGAATTTTTTCTTCAATATACGGCCATGTCACAGAGTTCAATTCTGTTCGGAAACGGAATTGAATCCACCTCAATATGTCGAGCCATAGCCGGAGTAGATCCCAGCATACCAGCGCCCCCAATAGTCTGGACACACCTGACAAATTTCCCTACTTTAGTTTTGTTTGTTAGACACTATCTCCTACAAAAATGGCGTGGTTTGAATTCCGTGTCTGAACGGAATTGAACTCTGTGACATTGCCGATAAAATATTTCGTGCAAAACGTTATAAATATTGTAACTCTTTTTTTCGCAAACAAAATTTCTTATATTCAAGAAGTTTTAAACAAAATTATAGGCCACAAAATCTGAGTAGGTGTTTTATAAATTGGAACCAACATTTTGATAATGAAGCACCAAAAAGCCAGCACGAGTTCTCGCCTAAAATGCATGATTACGACAATGCTGCTGGTAGGTACTTACCACTTCAGTTTTATCACAAGATAAAAATATTAATGTTGATCTTGATGTTTAAGTTTAATTTATCCTATTCAAATTGATCTTTTGGAATAAGTTATTTTTAAGTATTTTTTATACGCCAGTAGTTATAGGTACGACGAGTATGTTAATTTAAACACTCCTTAATTTTTCGTAAGCAAAATAATTTTTATGTTTTACGATAAGCCTGGTACTCTGTTCAAAATTTCACGCGAAATGTCTAATCCATATAAAAAAAATTTCACATGAAATATTCATGAAAAAATGTTGCCAAACTTGTACTCTGTTCAACTCGTGAAAAATGTATGAAATGTATTTGGCAACATTTTCTTGCAATCTGCGCAAAAATGTGACTGGCATTTATTTCGCGTGAAATATTGACAGCTGATGTTTATGTTTACAAAAGTCGATCAATGTTGCATACTTCTAACCAATAAAAACGATTATTTTTTTGGAAAAAGTAATATGGGCATTACTTGCTACATGTCAAATTTTTCAGGCGAAATAATCAATGTTAAGCCTGGTACTCTGTTCACAAATTCGTGCGAAATGCTGCCAAACTACATATAAAAGTATTTGGTATGAAATATTTGCGAAATAAACTTGCAAAAGTAGTACTCTGTTCTTATTGCGAAAAACACGTAAAATGTATCTGGCAGCATGTTTTTCCATGCAATATGACTCTGGCATCATTTTTTTTCAGCTGCGAAACAACATGAGCATTACTTTTTTCGCACGGAATTTTAATAATGTTGCACACTTTCAAGCAATAAAAGCGAGAAAATTATAAAAAAAACCGCGAGATGGGCTACATTTAGTACATGTCAAATTTTTCACGCGAAATAATCAATGTTGCTGAAATTTTTTTACAGCTTCGAATAGAGAACTAGGCTTAAAATTAAATGTTTTATTACATTGGCGATATTTGACAAGTAATTCGGCGAGGAGGCCGAAAATAAATCTGACAGCACTGGTTCAAGAAAAAAATGTTTTGTCCCATTTTAGGATAATTACACAGAAATCGGCAACGCTGGGGCACATATGTACATTCGTACATGCATGCTGGTCAGTTGGGCGAATCAATTAATTAATACATGTATACAAACAATGTTTAGGAAACATATTGCTTTATTATTTGTAATTTCATCTGCTTTTAACATCCATACATATGCATGTATATTGAAGTGTGTGCTTAACTGCATGAGCCTTATACCCAGTTAGCCTTTTCAGTGGCTGAAGAGTCTATTGTGAATCGTGTGCAGAACATATTCAATCTCAGACGAGCTCATATTTTAACCATGAAAGATGCTTAGCACGTGAGAAACTGCTACCGAAGACGATTCAGTGTACAAGAGCCGCAGAAGGCGCTCTTATTAGTCGTATAAGCAATCATTTGGTATTTATCTAGAGACTATCTTACAACTTTTTTTGGAAGAACATTGAGAATCGTATGAGGATCTCTAATGTTAATATTATATGAGCCATTGGCAGAAATGTAAAAGAATTATTCGATAATGATTTGGGAATCGTACAATACTCAGTACGCTTATTATTTTGGAAGTTAAATATGAAAAAAGAACAAATGAAATTTTTTACTACTTATTACTAAAACACTTTTCTTCATTAACTGATTTAATAATATTATATGTACATATGTATACATATATGTAGATACAACCATACAAATTTATGATTACTAGGTATGTTGAATTTTGCTGTTTTAATTGTCTATCGCTTTTATCTTTGGCCTTCACAAAATGGTGCTGCAATAATTTTGAATGACAAATATCTATGAAATATTCAATTAATTCACAAAATTACATTATTTTAAAAACTTTTTACGTACCTCCAATAATTTAATAAATACATACGAGTATTTGATGTAAAATAACAAACACATTAAATTAATATGTACTTCACCCTAATATGTCTTTAATTATTATATAAAAATTAAAACACATTTGAAACAACCGACGAAATTCTTATTCAAAACTCAAATGAAGAAGCGAAGTAAATAATAACAGTCTATAAATATGAAAATAAAAACAGAACACATATTTTAGATAAATATATCGCCGATTAAACATTGAGATTTATAAGAGAGATTTAAACAGAAATGCTACAATGTCACTATGCAAACAATCAGCCGAAGATTCGTTTAGGAATTGTATATTAAACACCATCGTCTATTAAACAGCTCTTGGCTAGCTGGGTAAGTGTATGTATGGCTTACCTACACTTACATATATTATACATTGTATGCACACTTGCATATGCATGTTGAGTTAGTTATGTGTTCACTTGAGAACTTCTCTCTATGTACCACATACTCTTCTTGGCGCGTTAAAAATAAGTACATAAAGAAGTAGATACACACATGCATACACACAATGTATACATAATTGTTGAACTTGACTTTATTTTAATAGCTTCAGTTTTCTTTTGATCGTCCGCTCTGTCGTTTCATAAAAAAGTAATCGGAAGTAGTAGCGCCGTTTTGTTTAGACAAGTGTTAAATAATGAAAGTGAAAAAGGTATTCATAAGTAGATACGAGTATGTAAGTATATATGTATGTATGTACATATCTACATTTACATTAGGGCAATTGATGCACAAGCAAAATCAAAGTGTTGTTATGGGCTTTTTGCATACATATCTACATACATATGTATATCAGTTATTATTTCCCTTTGTTGGGAAAATAAAAAAAACACAATTTTTTAGACGGAGAGTGCGTCCGCTCTTTATTGAAGTTAAATTAAAACTTAAAGTAATTTACATTTTGGTTCTATATTATACTCTATTTTCTGCTTAATTGACTTATTTCTAAAAGTGGCATAATTAGCAATATCAAAGCTGTTGCCCTCATTTCCCAAGAAATGTTAAAACAATTTTTTAAAGAAAATTAATTATATTTAATGCTCAGGTTGCATTATTGGTAGGTGCAATAAACTCTATAATTTCTTTTTAATTGATTGCAACAGCTTGGTAAATTGTGACTTTGCACTTTTTATTTTAGTTATTTTATTTTACTTTTCAAATAAATGTTTATGTTAACTTTTTAATAAAAGTTTACGTTAACTCTTCCCCTCTTAAGTCGATTGTCCTCAATCGATTATTTATTAATTTGGGGCGTCGAAATTTGCAGAAATGGCCCATTTTTTACATCTGGGATATAACCCGTGCTTACTTGCGGTTCTGAAAATATGTACCATTTCCGCTTAAACTTTAAAACTATTACAAATGTTATAAAAAAAAGAATTAAGATTGCCACATCTGTGCTTAGACTAGTTACATGTGTATTTTTATTTTTAGTCGTTAGTATTTCAATTTTATCTTCATGCTGCAGTTGTTTAATGTATAAATTTTCAATTTTTAGATTAAGTTTTGTATTATTATTTTCTTTTATCTTGGTAATTAGATTAGGTAACACAAGTGTATCGTATATCCTTAGATTAGAATTAATATATGTTTTATTTAGTACATTAATTTTACAATTTTCGAATCTGATAAGAAACGTTCCCTTCTGTTTTATTTTTAATTTACTGCAGTCATGAGTTATTATGCCTTCAAAATTTTTAAATACAATCAATCCTTGAATAATTTCTGTAACTGCGGTTTTTTCTGACTTTTCGAGTTCACATTGAGCCTCTCTAAAATCTAAGATATTTGATAAGCATTTATTGTCTAATGTAATTAAATTTTTTTCCAGGTTGTCTTTAACGTTTCTCGAATAAATGTTATTATTGTTATCGGCTAATATTTCTGTTTGGTTTAATATTATCGATTTATTTTGGATGTTTGGCAGGGGTTCAAGTATTATTTTTGACAAAATATTAGACGAAAATTGGGGTATGAGTAGTGTCAATATGATTCTGTTATTTTGAAAAAGTACTACAATTTTTATGCTACTATAACTATCGAAGTCCGTGATTAAGTCTAGTTCCTTTTGAGTCAAAATGTCAGCGGGAATAACTCCTAACTTGCAGGAAAACATTATTCGTCCAATGTCCTCGACATGATTGTTCAGAAGTAGTATGTCATTGTTAACTCTGTATATGTGTTGGATGAATTGAACTTCATCTTCTAGTGTTTTAATTCTATTTTGTGTTTGGGATTTAAATTCATTAATGTAAGTACTAATGAGAACTTGTTGTTTGTTTATATGTTTTGTGATATTATTAATTTGTTCGCTCATTAGATTGTTTACGAGAGTTAAGTTATTAATTGTTGTGTTAGTAGCCTGTTCGCTATCGTGTATTTTTGATATGGTTTTTTCCTTTTCTTTTTTTTTTTGTATTTTAATATAATGTATTATAATAAATTTTCTTAAAAACTTTTGACAAAATAATATAGCTTTAGAGTATTTTCAATACTACTAAACAAATAAAATTAAGTAAGGTACAATACAACTTATAATATTTTCTACCTTGATTCTTCTGGAAAATTTTTAGAGTTGATAGTCGGCTAGCACGTAATGCTTCCCGTTTGCTGCTGCTACTAAGGGACCGTTGTCTATCAGGATGTTGTCTATCAGGATGTTTCTTCTTTCTACTTCCACTTTTTACTCGGATGTTTCTCACTTTTAGCTTGGGTGTTTCTCACTTTCCACTCGGATGTTTCGTGGTTGTCTCTTCACTGCTTTTGTTCTGTTAATTTTACTTCGGGATTATCTCAATTTATTTTACTTCAGTTTAACTCCACAGTATTACTTTATTACAGGATTGTCTCAATTTAATTCCACAGTATTAATTTTTATTACAGGATTATCTCAGTTTAATTCCACAGTTTAAGTTTTTGTTACTTTTTATTTCAGTTCAACTGCACAGTTTCTAGTTTATGTCTTACGACTATTACACTTAGTTACTCCTTCTTTATTTATTGGAGCTTTGTATCGCTTTATAGTTTATCTTAAGCTTTTGCTGTAAGTTTTCGTTTTTAAATTCTCTCAATGATAAGCTTTTTCTTAACGGAGCAAGACTTGGATTTAAATTAATTGTACACCGTTTTTTTTTTTTTTAAATATGTTTTGCACTTTTTAATAATAGACTTTACTGCACTTCTTCCTTGTTTCGAAGGATACACTTTATTCGGGCTTAACGTTTACTACACTGCGAACTTAAGGATGAATGCGCGGTAGACTTAGTTACCGTGCTACTTGAGGACATTTGTTACTAAAGGATTTATTTGTTATTTTTATTCCTTTGTAACTGTGCTACTTGAGGACATTTGTTACTAAAGGATTTATTTGTTATTTTTATTCCTTTGTAACTGTGCTACTTGAGGACATTTGTTACTAAAGGATTTATTTGTTATTTTTATTCCTTTGTAACTGTGCTACTTGAGGACATTTGTTACTAAAGGATTTATTTGCTCTTTTTATTCCTTTGTAACTGTGCTACTTGAGGACATTTGTTACTAAAGGATTTATTTGCTCGGGCGCCAGTTATTATTTCCCTTTGTTGGGAAAATAAAAAAAACACAATTTTTTAGACGGAGAGTGCGTCCGCTCTTTATTGAAGTTAAATTAAAACTTAAAGTAATTTACATTTTGGTTCTATATTATACTCTATTTTCTGCTTAATTGACTTATTTCTAAAAGTGGCATAATTAGCAATATCAAAGCTGTTGCCCTCATTTCCCAAGAAATGTTAAAACAATTTTTTAAAGAAAATTAATTATATTTAATGCTCAGGTTGCATTATTGGTAGGTGCAATAAACTCTATAATTTCTTTTTAATTGATTGCAACAGCTTGGTAAATTGTGACTTTGCACTTTTTATTTTAGTTATTTTATTTTACTTTTCAAATAAATGTTTATGTTAACTTTTTAATAAAAGTTTACGTTAACTTATCTGTATGTATTTATTTACATATGCATGTATGTACATACTTAATATCAGGTTGCTTAATAATAAACTAAAATGATGGAACAGGTATTCAGGTGCAGTTTCTACTAAAACTTTGCCTAATTCATCAGCAATTCATAAAGAAAAAGTCTACGAATTTTCTTGGACGAAGTTATGATAGAAACAGCATCAATTAAATAAATATGTATGTAAGTATGTATGTAAATAGATACATATCTATATGCATACTTATGTACGTATGAATGTAGGAATTTGTTTGCAAATTTGCTTTTCATAAGTACAAAAAAAATTATGTTGTTATCGATGTTGTTGTTACATGTTGTCATCAGGGCTGTCAGCAGTGACCTGCGCCGAGCAATTTTGTCGGCGGCGGCAGCTGATGAAAAATTGTTCGGCGGCCGCTGAAATTCGGCTGAGTCGGCTTCACAATTTTTACAATTGTGTCAAAGTAAATTCACAACATTTTTTAAGTGATTTATTTTTTCTCAAACTGACGCCAATTTTTTACCAGCTAAATTTCTGGGAAAAATGCTTTAACCATCGTTGCCACGTTCTTTTTATTTTGTACCACAAACAAAGCGGGAAAAATTGCTAGAAAATTATCAAATATCAAAAAAAGAAGAACCACTTCTTATTGCACATAAAATCATTATAAAATTTAATTGTTTTCTTTTTGTTATCAGAAAATTTTCTTGCGGTCTTATCCGTTTGTGGTACAAAAACAGAAAGTGGCAACGATGACTGAAGCTAATTTTCCCTGAAATTTAGCCGGTAAGTTCCGGACCAGACTTGCAATTTTTGTTGCAGCAATCTTTGAATATGTATAAAATTTGATCGATATATATGCTTATATGTATATATATACATATATGTATGTACATATACCGTATGGCATACATATATATATATGTCAATTTAAAAGCAAATTTGCACCAAAATTTAAAAGTGTGAATGTATTAGTGAAAAAGCTCAAAACCCTCAAGTAAAATATAAAATATATTTATCAATCGACGGCTAACCTTAGCCGATGTTGAGCCGAGTAAAAAACGGCGGCGATGGCTGACATAAAGTATTCGGTGGCTCGCCTTAGCCTGTCGGCGCAGGTCTCTTGTTGTCAGATATGGTGATTTCGCGCCAAACGTGGCGAATTTTTAACTTGTTTGGCGTCTTAATTTTTAGTTTGGCGTCATGGCGATTTTTCTGGCGATAAATAAGTTTGTTGGCGATTTTTTGGCTATTTAAAAAAAATTGAAACTAAAAATGTTTGTAACTTAGCAAAATAAGTTCGCTGAAGGAGTAGTTTAAAAAATATATCCTGCCAAAACCCATCTGCAAGAAATTAAAATAACTTGATTTTGATAATTTTTCCTAAATTAATTATATTATTTAATGATGGATGAGAAAAATTAAAAAAAAAATAATTTTTGCCGATTTTATTTCTACTTATGGCGATTTTTTTTTTGGGTAAATTTCTATACGATTATTTAATAAAAATTTATATAAAAAAAGTGTTATATAAAATCAAATTTATTATCAAATATTTATTAACTGCCAGTTTATAGAAGTCAAGTAAAAATTCTCGTCTGCCTATATACATTGAAAATAAAAACAAAGCACTCAAATTTGTTAATGTTTCAAATATAATTAGACAGACGAGAATTTTTACATGGCTTCTATAAACTGGCACTAAGAAAAACTACATAAGATTGATTTTGGCGACTTTTGGCGATTTTTAAAATCCATTTGGCGAAATAGGTCAGAAAAAATCTGACAACCCTGGTTGTCATTGCTTTGAGTTGAGCTATTACTTGAGTGAGAAAAGGTTTTTTTTTTGATGACGTGTCGTGGTGAGTAAATTCTATATTTCGGGTGAGTGCAAACGTTCGGTTATCGGGATCGGGTTAACAAAATATATTCATTCAACAAAAATCTACCACGCTGGAATAAAATTTATACATAAATGCAAGTAAGTACATCAATACTGCCCACCGAGCTATATGTATATATGTATGTATGTGCATATGTGAAGGTGCAATTAGACGTGCCATAACCAACAGTGTGACCACTTTAGCATTTTTGCATCTAAATTTAAAATTTTTTTTGCTGATTTAGATGCAAAATTTTTGATTTAGCAGTTAGCATTAGGTGAATTTTTTTACTTTTGTAGTAAAATGCAGTAAATGAGTAGTTACTGCAAAAATTTTAAAATTTACTCGCAAAGAGAGTTGTTGCCGAAAAAGGTACGCGAACAGAAAAATAGTAAAAATTAGTAAGATTAAGGAAACAGCTGACTCCAACGCGACATAGTGCTGAAAATTATATACACTTTTGACTATTCAAATCCAAATCTAAGAATAAATTTTTAATTTATTGTAGGTATGTAATATTTGGAATTAATTTATTTTTGATTTCCTTGTTTTATTTTTGGTTAAATTTATTAATAATTACACGACTGTTTGTTAATGTTACTGACTACCTTAAAAACAAGTGCAGTACTAAGTAACCAGATACTTTACAGTTTTACAACTCTAAATAATTAAAGTCATCCACAAAACAAAAGAATTAATAAATTAAATTATAAAATACATATGTACATTAACAGTTATTATTACCATTCTTTATAAATTGTCTATTATGAAATGACTTTCACACTTTTTAGACCTTTTCAAACATTTTTACACTTTTCATTTGTTTATAAAATTTGAATCATAAGTTTTTATTTTACTAAATTTTACTACGACAAATTTATGCAGTAAAAATTTGCAGTCAATAACTGTCACTTTACTCTCCCAATTTTTGTTCTCATTTACTGTATTTTGGGTAAACGAACGCAATTTAGTGAAATGCAGTAAAGTTCAGTAAAAATTTGCAAAAACTTTTGTGTACGAGAACGCAATTATTTTCTTTCGCATTTTTCAATTATTTATTTAGCATTTTGTAGCATTTTTTAAAAATATAACCTCTTAAATTTTTAGCAATATAATCTGCCATTTTGGGTATATAATTAATCTTCACGTGTAATGTGAGTGTTAATTTGCGGCCTGTTTCTTAACAATAAAAGTATTTAAAAGACCAAAAGAAAATGAAACAACATAATTTTTAAAGGTTCTAAAAAATTAAAACGGATGCCAGATCTAATAAAGTTGCTTGTTTTGCAAAAACTTTTGTTGGATAACAGCCTCGACTTATTATGTTTTTATATGCGATTCTCAATAATATATGAATGCCCTACTATAAACATATGAAGTATTTTTGTTTTGCTTATATCAAAAATTTTGGTTTGAATTGTACAGATGAGTCTCTTAAGCAGGGTCAGTATGTATATAGACAGACGGTGGCTATCTAACAAGCAAAAACTCCTCATATATTATAACGACAATTTGAGCAACTATTTTGATGACGAATATTCATTTGATGATGTTTTTTAATATGTAATAATTAATGATTCATAAAATTTTATGAATATAAGAATTTGAAATCTTAGGCCCTTATTATGAGCAACTTTCGATCTTCGACTGTAGTCAAAAGTACTAATCGAACGAATTTTCATTTGGTATTATGACGAGCATTCGACAAATAACGTCGTTATTGTGAATAAAATCGACAAAAAAATAGCTTAAACATTTGTGTTTTTATACTTAAATATAAACATTCTTTGACACTTAGATGTTTTAACAATATTTCATATTAAAAATACTTCAACGAAAGCTAAATTCTGTTCGTTAAAAAATTCGTTGCTCAGCGAAATTTTCGATTCTCATAATATGAATTTAACATTTATGACTGTCATAAGATCTTGCTCATATTTTTCATATAAAAATATTATATGACAATTAGTGTTCAGCGATATTGTGATTTTTTAATAATGTTACAGTTTAGCAGTATTTTGTTTGTAGCAGTTCTGTTATTTTGACAAAATCTAATAAGAAGAGCAGCAGTGAAATTAAACAGTGACTGTGATCACGGTTTAACACATTTCAGCTCTTCTGCTTTAAAAGTATTTATTAGTATTGGTATTTTGATAAATACTAGCAAGTAGAGCGACAAGAACAAACAATTAGCATTCAACCCCATCCAAATATTGAGAATTGTGGTATAAGAGGCAGAGAGACAGTAAAATTTCAAATACAAAAATGTGAGAGCTGTACATAGTTGCCAGAAAAGACGATTTGACACTATTCGACAATTTTTTTTCTCGACAAACGGTAAAGTATAAAAAAATTCATGTGGTAGCTTTATTTGCTTTAAAGTAAGCATACAAGTACATTCACAGTTTGTATGAAAGAACTATATTTCTAAAACCTGTTACTTGATAAATTCGTTGTGATTAGTGATTTTTCAATCGCTGTGAAAAAGTAACAGGTTTCGTAAAATCGCTCATCTCTAATGACAATAAAACTTTGTTACTTATGGGTTTTCAGTCTGCTTTTTATTTCACATGAATATTATTATTTTTTTATTATATTTCGATAAATTGCCTTCAATAATTCGCTGCGTAAATTCGTCTTTTGCAACACCATTAAATTTGACGACTTAACAGCGCTAGTAAAAATCTCTGCCTTGCTATGGATATTTTTGTGTTCCATGGATACTAAATTATGCAAATATTCACTGCGGCAAAAATCATTTGCAAAAATAGCAGAAATTCGCGAAAAATTCAAAATTTTAAACAAACAATAATTTTTATAAAAAATCTATTAAACTCTAAGGAATGCCAATAATTCGGTAAAAATGGCGAAAATGGTTCAAATTCGCAAAAACTTTCTAACAGCAGCATAATCGCAAAGTTTAACACTCGCAAAAATATAAAGAATCAAAATACTTGCAAAACTCGCTTTCATCGCCAATATTGCAAAAGTTCGCGAGAATTCGTAAAATCGGAAATATTCCTTAAAATTCATTAGAAATCGCCAAAAAACTGCTAGAAATAAAAAACTCGCTTTCATCGCGAATATTGCAAAAATTCGCGAGAATACGAAAAATCGGCAAACCACATCACCACAATGAACATTTTTTAATATTTTGGAATTAAATACAAAAAATTTCAGCAGTTAGCCGTATTTTAACGACTTAAGAAAAATAAATAAACCTACATATGTGTTATTTTCTGTCATTCAGTTTGAAGATATAAATTTTTACCCGTAACTCAAGATTTGGGGGTGTTTGCAAAGTTTCAAATACAGATTGTTGTTAAGCTCGACAGTACGACAGTACCTACCAGAAAAATAGTAGCTCATCCCAGGTATTTCGATTTCATTAAAATTTGTTACACAGTGTTATTCGAAAAATAAGCTGAGCCTGTTAGTCATGCAGCAACCGCCATACATTTACTTATTTAATTTTTACATAAATGCATAAATGTCAACAACAATCCCTTTTGCTTACAAAAAAAAAATCTTTCCTTTTGCAAATATGAAACGGAAAATGATTTTCAACATGCTGCCGTATGATGAGAAAATAAAATTGAAATTAAATCACATTCAATAAGTGCAAAAAAAAGCAACTGCAGTACATGTAGGCAAGAATATGAAAGTATTTCTTCTGTGCAATCATCATGAGATATTTTATATTTTTGATGACAAAGACAGGCGTTATTGAATAAAAACTGCAAATTTTTCATAAGTTCTTGTCGATGAGACGCATGTCCGCATTCCTCAGCACCGCCAGACATACAATTGAGTACAGCAGGCAGTACAAGCAGATTGCTAAAGAATATTGAATGTACAACGACAGACAGTCAGCAAAGAAAATGACAAAAATAATTTTTATTAATTGCCAACGAAGCGTCATGTTTTGATGGTGTTGCTATTTTCTTATGCTTTTCCTCCTCCGTTTTTATTATTTTTGCCTTCATATTTTTGCAATTTTCTGTGAAAATTATGTGAACAACAACAGCATTGACAGTTTTAAAATATTGTAGCAGCAATAACAACAACCAACAACAACTACCAAAATTATTAAACCAACATTATTTTAAAATATCGTCTATTGAGTGTAAAAAATAACAAAGACGAAAACATGGTTTAATGACAAGTACATGTCAAATGCTGCTGGTAAAACATATGAGACAAATGTCGCTGTCGTTGTTATTGCTGATGGTTGATGATGCTGTTGCTGCCTCATACACCTCTGCTCAGACTCAGCAACTGAAAATAATTATACATTTGCTGTCTGCCTGCTACTGTCTCTCATTCGCTGCTTCTTTGGTGGACATTTTCTTCTCAGAAATTGTTATTTCTATAGAGCAAATATTAATTCGAGTGCCCTACGTTAAGTGTAAAGCAATATACTCATATAAGGCGTAATTACTTATCCTTCTTTCTCCAATGGAAAGCTGCATTACCTGCTTATAATATAGGATACTTTTTATTCGGTTCGGAACCGGTTTTTTATACTTGGTACGCATTCTTTCCGAAAAACACATTTTTGGGCTGGTTGGGGTAATTTTTGTTTCGGTTTTTGATTGTTTAACCAGTTTTTAAACCGGTTTTATGTATTTTTTAAGGACATAAACTCGGAATGGAGCCGCTGATAACAGCTGGTATTATAAAAAGCACGTTAAAAATAATATTAATTAATTAAATTTTAAAAATTTTTTCTTACAAATTTTTGAACGAAAGAACTTCTGGGAATTTAGGAATTTCCTTGTCTTTCATAAAACTGAAATCAGCCATTTGTTTGTAACAAAATTTTTGTCCATACTTTATTTTTATCTCTGAGTGAAGTTCTGTAGATTCTCTCTTCCAAATTTCTCTCCCACAAACAGATACGAATAAAAAAATTTTTCTTCGAATGAAATGAAATAAAAGTACATGGAAAACAAGGTTCAATTGGCATCCCAATTTGTTTAACAAAATTATTACTGAAATAGGTTTGGTCTCTCAGCGATGTGGTCTTTGATGTGACAGATCGGTTAAATTACCGATGGGTCATTACTGCAAGGAACTCAGTAATTGGGTATTGGGCAGGACAAACCGATCTTCATGATGAAAAAGGGAAGATTTGTAGAGTCTCGAGGGCTATGCGGTCAAAACTGGACTCAAGAAGATCCAAACTTCTAGTGGATATGAATAGGAAGGCGTTGAGAGTCTGGATAGGCGCGTTGACTGGTCACTCACTACTCGGTCAGAGCAAGGGCCAGAATTTGGAAAACTGGCACTCCCGATTTCTGTAGAATGTGTGAGACTGAAGAGGAACCTAAAACCATTGAGCATATTATCTGCCATTGCCGGAAGCTGCAACGCCATAGGCTTAGATAGCTGAGCAGACGTTTTCATGAAAGCATTCGTGATATCGCAAAGTGTAAACTGGAGGATATCAGGGGCGTCATCGTGGGAATCCACTGGCTTAATGACAATTAATAGAAGGTTTTTTTTATTAACTGGCACTGATAATAGAAAGGAATCATAATGCACCAACTAGATCTCCGAGTGAAGGTGTGTTGCATTACCACCCTTCCTAACTTAAAGTAAGTCTTCCAATCTTAGTCAGTGACGGAGGAGATGTTGAATAGTTTTACCCCTCTTGAACTTTGACAACTCCTACAAAAGTCATAAAGTAAAATAAACCCTGAGGTATGTACATCGATGATCCAATAAGTGATACCGGTATAAGGCTCAGTGCTTGGAATCTAGGAAAAATAATCGGATCCCTTATGGGCGCGAGTTTTCCGGAAATACAGTAAAATTAATTCAAAGTTTCATTGAATTCTATTCTGAAGTATTTGTCTTTGCTTTGTATTAAAGATAACGCAACGCCGATTTGCTTCATTATGCGAATCTCCAAAAAATTATATTTGGTGATATTTGTTTTCTCTTTTTCCCATCGATTGTTCGCAACTAGTTGAAAATTGTGTGAGATTATCTTCTTTCCAGTCTTTAGAGAGAAAGTCCAATCTCTTGAACATCATCTCATTTGTTTCTTGAATGTCAGTGGCCTTGTTAAAGGCATCCGCCCCCTATTCATACAGACAAAAGTTTTGTCCGGCTTTTTATTCAAAGCTTCTCTCTTTGATATTTCTCTCTTACAAAGAGACGCGGAAAGAAATTGAGTGCAGTAAATTAAATTTTTGAAATATGAGTATATGACAGACACAAAGCCCCCATACTCAGGAATCCACGTAGGGAAACGGACGACTGAAAGTCTCGCTACATCTTCCAGAGACACCCGGTATTTTTGGAGGGTTTTTTGATGTGATGTACTCGTTTTGAAATAATCTAACGGCCGATTTTCTCTCGGATATGGAATAATACTGAATTTGCTGCGCGACAACTTCTATAGCCATAATTTTGGCTTGAAAATTTAGTGACCCTTATTGTGAATGGCGTCGTCGACGTGACATCAATACGACAGTAAATATTGTCGCTTCTTTTCTCTTTATCGGCAACAGTTGCCTCTTGTTGACAATCTCTTACTAATCTCTAAGGCATTGTAAGATAATCGAGCATGTAAATAAAAGCCAATTGTTGTCGACAAAGAGCCGACAAGTGACAATTTTTACTGTCGTCTTAATCTGACGTCGACGACGTCATTCACAATAAGGTCGAGTATTTTGTGGGACAGTCAGTATGCATCACATGCCACTCTTTTATGTTCTTTAGGTCCAGTGGTGAATATTAGTCCTTATATATATTGCGATAGTATTGCAATAGGTTCTTTCCATGGCTCTAGGCAAAGTGTTTGCATTGAGGTGCCAGAGCAGGGGCATGAACGTCCCACTTTGTGGGGATCCTCTAATTGCTGCTTTGGATTCATTGGATACGCTAGTTGTCTCATAGTTTCAATAATTTAATCAGTCTAAACATTGCTTTCTTTGGCGAAATTTGTTAAAAAATTATGGGTTTAATTAACGTAAATATTGCAGGATTTTGTAGAAGAGTCTTTTTTTTAGTGATTTCGTGCTTTTTAGTGAAATAATCCGACAGAAAGAAGTCCAAAACCCAGAATTAAAGAAAGCCATGCAGCAAGTGAATTCTTTTACATCGTATGCCTGTCGTGTTGAAGCAACATCTTTTCATTAAAGTAGATAGAAAGCAGTTGTGAAGTTTGCAATACTTCCCAATGATTTTCCTGTAGTTATTCCCTCAAGGCTTCTGTTGCTATAGCAATGGAGTCAATCTACCTGACTGTGCAAGGTGTTGGCTGTGGAAATCTTGGCGTTCTTGTAATAGATTAAAGGAAACTTGTACTAGTTTCCATATCCAACGTCTTACAAAATCGGGCTGATTATATAAAAAAAAATATAATTATGTACGAGTGTATAAAACACTTTCTCTCAGCTAAAATTTCCTCCATTTATTTACAATCACACTGGCCTTAAAAACTCTTAACGACCCATTGTAGAGCCAGAGCTGCTGTTTATACTCATATTTTTCGCAATATAAATTTTGTTTAATTACCTTTCACTTTGTTGCGCTGTAGGAGACTTTGTAGTATTTTTATTATGTCAAATTTTTTTTTTGTGAAATTTGCATGCCTTTCGCCCAATAAATTACAACAAAGTGAAAAACAAATGGAAAATATTAAAAACTGACGGATGATTGCAAACGCTGCTTGCTTGACTGCCTGCTTGTCATACGATTGCAAATTGAGCCCCCAATTTCTAAATAGAAGAAATAAGTAGTCGTGTCATTGCATACGATTTAAATATTGAAAATCTACACACACACATACGCACACATACATTTACGAGTATCTGTGTTTGCTTGTACGTCCGTCCTATAAGCATATATTGTGATATATGAAAAATATTTACTCGTACGTTGCACATATTTGTGCAATCAAATGGTTATGTCTGTTGGTGTTTCTGTCTGTCTATCTATCGTCGTCTATAGACGTCTGGTTATAGTCTTCTCACATCATTATGTGCCATTCATATAAAATTACACTCATAGTAATATTATGTATAGTTTAGGGCATTTTAAAAGAAATTAAGTTAATACAAATTAATTACTCAGTTAAACAAAAGGACACAAGATGTACATATGTATGTACAATATTTTATATATGTACATATGTACACACACACACACACACACAAAATACCAATGTAAAATCACCATGCAAAAATTTTGATTTGAAATCATATTGAGTCATGTTAAATTAAATTTTAAATCATGACCATATATATTTAGCGTGTATCCTAAAGAATATTTGAGGTTGTGGCGGCTGCAGGAGTAAGCGCGTTGACTACCACGTGATGAGTGCCGAGTAAGGTCATTACATACATATAAACACTTTTCTAGTGCCTGTTCCCATATACACACGTAGGTTAAATAATTAATAAAATCAATGTTGTTTCAACTTGTAGTAACTTTGATTCAACATGGTTCTTTGTGTTATTTCAGTATCGAATTTACGTTGTTCCAACTTGCAATAGCTTGCATTCACCATGATTCTTCATTTTGATTTAACAGTACGGGAATGTTAAATCAACATGAAATAAGGTTATTTAAAAAGGAATAGAAGAATAGTGTAAATCATGTTGGATTAACATGAAACACATATGAATCAAAATGATTGCCGAAAAGGGTTAAATTAACCATGTGAATATTCTCATGTTAAACAGTTTTAATTAAAACAATTCTTTAATCTAGGACGTACCTCTACCTCTAGACGAATATTTGACTCGACATACGCAAAACGGGTGAATATATTTTTTTCCATCAAAAAAAGCTTAAATTCATCCGCATTTTTGAAACTAACTTTTAATTTTCGAGTGTTTTTGATTGTTTTTTTTTTTGGTTTTGTAAAAATATTTTTGCTCTTTTTGTAAACATTTTCATTGCTGCCAGCAAGCGTTCAGATAAAATTAGCATCACATTTAATAATTAATTGCTGTTTGCAATTGAGTAAAATATTGCTTTATTAAGTATGATTTGCTTGTTATAATTTTAGTATCCAATATAAAAAAAAACACGAAATTTAAATAATAAGAATGTGCGCCCAAAAAGAAAAGAAAAGAAAATTTTTTTCTATTAATTTTTACAAAATAAATTAGAGGGCAGTTAACTTTCTCTAATACAGCAGAAATGCCTCAAGGTAATAAGAGAAATCAGTTGAATTCCGAATTTCTAGCAATACAGGGTTCTAAAAATAAAGTTTACATAGCTGTGGCAAAAAGGAAAAAGTGCTTAAGTCGAGATAAGCTGATTTTTAGTTAGTGGCTCCCCCGAAATCTTCATAGTCAAAAATACTTCTGGACAACACCCCAATTATTTTGTGCGATTTTTCAGGAAATAATAGTGAAATGTTTTGTAGCAAGGGTTTGGGAATCGGGAATTACCGAGAAAAGTCAGCCTATCATTTTTTTTTTAATAAAAGAGAAGTAACACTCATGCAATGTGCGATAGAGAAGACAGGTGGTGAAGAAAGCTGCATTCTTTTGCAATTCTGCCTTTTGCACGTTTTTAACAATGCAGAGTTGCAGCGCCTCTGGTGTCAATCAGGCTTATTAAATTTTCAAAGCCTTTTTTTAATGATTATACTACTTCGCCGATGATTGTGCTACACAATACCGACGAAGGAGGGCGCTCTGATGTTACATTAGGATTAGCATCTGCCCAGCAAAAAAAAAGTTCTGATTTGGAAGCACTAACAACTGAGGGAAGCAATGTATTGCTTATTTGATAACAAAAGCTTCGAAAAATGCTTCTGAAAATCAAGGCGGGCTCTCACAAAAATTTTATATTATTACTTCTGTGAAGCACTTTAGTAAGGCAAAAAAAAAATCATGGCTTTTTGGAAGCTAAATGTATGGTTTCTAGCTGGCTCATCTAGAACAAAAAAAAATGCCTTAAAAAAACGCTTCTGGTAAGCAGTAATTTTTGCTGGATGCTGAAGTCGGTATAGTTCAGCGACCACTGACTATGTCTTCATCACTTGAAATTTCCTACAACAAGTGATACAAGGGGACACTAATGCACAAAAAAAAATGCGTGGTGCTTTCTAAGGCCGAGGAAATGCAATGAGCGGCAAAACGGCATACGCAAAGGCGTCGTGTTTGAGTGGCAAGCGGCTTATTACTGATTGGCATTTCTGAAAGTTTATAACTATTTCTAAGCGTCACCACTCAGAATTAAAACAAATTTTAGATAGTTTTTATTAGTATTGTTCGAACTTTATTTGTTTTTTTATTTATTTTAAGGAAATATAACACCAAAGTTAATTGTAAATATTTTGACAAACAATAGCAGAACGGAACAACATGGTGTTTTCGAAGGCCGCCTTACCTTCATCATTAATTTCTAGTTTTTAGTGGCGCCGCTCACTGCTTGGCCTTTTCGATAGTATTCGGTATGCTTTAATTTTTTTCCGCTCGCCGCTCCAGCGCTCAGTTTCTCCTATTGTTGCCGTACACTGGGTCAGATTTGGAAAAGAGTAATTTACGATTTTTTTTTATAGAAAGTTTGATGTTTTTCCCGGAAGAAAGAACTAATCAATACATTCATTATTTGTTAAAGGTAATTTTTTCGAAAAATTAATATTTAATGAAATGTGATGACAAATGTGTTTTTTTTACTATGGAATGAAAACTAAGTTGCTCTAGTGCTACAAGTCTGGCATATATATCATAAAGTGAAAAAATCGCCTTGAAGTAGGTGCCAGTCAAGGCGAATCCATACTAGCTGGTCGCAAGGGATCAGGTGACTATTTTCGCCCCTTGTAATTTGAATATACGTTGGATGTCAACACTTATTTTTCAGTAAATTTTTTTTTGACATTTTAAGTATAAATTTCTTAAAGTGAAATTGGCTGAGTACAGCTTATATGAAATTGCCTTGGTGCCATTTTGCCTGTTATGACAGCTTGAAGATGGACACTTTTTTCATATTTTTAAGTACTGCTTAAAATTATTATTGTAAAAATTTTAGTTTTGAAAATTGTCTTTTATTTTTGTATTAACGAAGTTATAATAAAAAAAAAACAAAAAAAAGGTTTTAATATTAATCCGTGAATTATGCGCCATTTTGAAGACGATTAAACCCAATGTGCGGCGGCGTCTTTTGATCCGACTTTGAAGTATGCAATTCTTAAAACGATATTCAGCCCAGAAAAGTAAATGAATCAAAAAATCATGACAAAGATCACATCAAATATAAGAAAACTATTCGCTTGATTTATAAGTTTGCTTAACATTTGAAGTATGTACGAGTATATACCGCAATCCAATATTTAACAAATTAATATAAAAAAGCGTAATTATTTCAATTATTTATATGACGGCAACAGTAATGAAACGCAGCGTAGTGACCAATAAAATAATACAAGCAAATTCCGCTTTCTAAATATATAATTTTATTGACAAAATAAATAAAAAATAATTTGTTTTGTGGAAAAAATCGAAACGTTTAGAAACAAGTGACTGCTCTGCAATATTTTTCAAAAACAAATTATGATGATGGTTTCATAAACAATTCAAAATTTATGGCAACTTAATTCAATAAAACAACAGCAAAAACAAACACAGCCAAGAACACTACTTATAATTAAATGTCCTTTCTTGTCGTTTATATATCCAAACAGTTATCTTTGCTCGAGGGCAGTCTGAAAATTATGTTTTGTAAATTCAAATGTAGAAGAGCTTTAACAAAATTTTGTAAGCTTACTTTTGCTGTTAGAGAAAAAGCTTTTGTTATGCTAAAGAAATTTTTATTACATTTTGTAGCTTTCAATAAGTTTTCAAGTTGTTTTTTGATGATTTTTTTTTTTTAGACAAGTGTGGTAGACAAAGTGATCTTTTATTCCTTCGTTGGTTATGCCCACGAACTCAAAGTATTCAACAAGCCTTTTTCTTGGCACTTGGGTGTTATGGACAATGCTCTGACCTTAAAGTAGACTGGCTGAACTTTTACCATATGCCAGAATGTTAATCCGGAATTCTTATATCACGAATATCAGCTATTTAGCTAATCCCTTCAAGATCTTAATTTTTTAGGGTTAGGATTAAAGCTATAGTCGCTTGGTGTTTTGCGAACTGATGCTGGATGTTAGTCAGAGTAACTAATTCTGCCATTCAGTAGCTAGTATGAAATTCTTCAATAGATTTTTTTCCAGATGATGTGACGGGCTGTTTGTAGGGTTCAAATGCGAAAGTCAATAAATACTCGTAATCCCGCTGGTATTTCTAAAGACCATGACTCACTATCCCACACAATCGTGCGACTTTTGAGAAAATGTAACCCTGGTATGACGCAGTTTATGAAAATTTTCAAATTTGTTACTACAATTCATCAGATCAGTTTTGTATTTTTTCGTAAGTCGTAAGATTGTAAAGGACAGTGAGTTTTGGCCATAAATAGGAGATAATTTTTAAAAGTGCAAGAAAATATTGCCTTCATTTATTGTGAATTTTAGATCTATTCTCGTATAATTGAACATTTAAGAGAAATGGTTTATAATCATTCTACGCAAACTACAAATTCAATATTTTGACAACGATTTGTGCATGTCGCATGAAGAAAAACATCTACATAAATAAAATAAAGATGTTTCATTATTAGGTTCATTTTATGAAAACAGTGTGCTAAAGGATATGGCTTAAAATTTCGCAAAGATTTTTTTATTGATTAAAACAATTTGATGCTTGAAAGCAATTTTAAATTTTTTCTAGGTGATTTTGAAAAAAATACTATTTTTAGTTCTTGCGATAATTAAACAAAGTTTTCTTAAATTTCTGAGTTCTGATTTATTTATTGTAATATTTTTGTTGTTGCAAAAATTACCCCCAAATCAAGCACTCCTTATAAAACAACAAAAACATCTAAAATAAACTCAAATAAGAAAAAAAAACATGAAGAACAAAAACCATAAATTAAACATTTTATTAGATTTTTTCCCACTCCCTTTGCACTTTTCATTTCTAATATTTACAATCGTATGAAACGGGTGTGTCGTCATAAGCAGCAGGAACAAACATAGGAATTTGAACAATTTTGCAAATTTATTGATGTCCTTTTGCGACTCCAAACGAGTGACAGAAATGTTTGTGTGAATCATTTTTTAGATGGCAGAGAATGAGAAATTTTTACTACAACAGCAAACATTAAATGCTAAGGAACTGGCCAAAAGGAAATACGAATGGCAACGTTAAACAAGGACATGGCTCGTCAATGTTTAAACAAGAATGTGTCTATGAATTGTGGGCCAAGAAAACAAAAATTACATTGCAAATCATTTGTTTTTATTTATTTATTTATTTGTTATTTTTTCGCTTTCTTTTCCATTTTGGCCAGTGAAACCAAACCAAAGTAAATATTAAAATTAAAAAAAAAATTGTAAGAAAAATATAAATAAAGTGGAATTTTAGGAATTCTACAGCATGAAGGAAATCTAAGTTTATATTAATATATGTAAAGTGATATATGCAGCACGGAATCTCGTTTCTTTAACAAATTGAAAAATTTGTTCCATAAACATTTCTTTTTTGTAATTCTGGGATATATGGTACTGTGAGTCCTTTTAATAACTTTACTTTGCTTATTCTATGAATACTATTAAACATAAAATTATTAAACTCTATTTAATTCTTAAAATTGTAACGAATTCTATAAACCAGTCACTGTCAGACATGGTCTGTTCGTGAAATATTTTTTTACAGAAGTTCTTAATAAATTCTCATGCATACTGATCTTTTATGGTAATCTCTCATATATTCATTTATTTAAGCTTGGCTATAAGTCGTACTTACTTTTACTTCAATCAGTGCTCTGACAAACCTCACTCCCATATATCCTTTATATTTTAAAGTTTATTTTTATGTACGATTATGTCCAAAACGTAATATAAGCTTCTAACAACTTGTAATATCACATACTCAAACGCTGTAAGAAATTTCAATTTGATCAGAGCTGGGACATACATATCTCCCTAATATCCTTTTTTTTGGAATAATTTAATTTTTGCTATAATTCTGCTTAAATTACGATCAGAGTGCAGTAGTATATTCCAAGTATTTATTAGTGTATAAAACTGAACTGGGTGATAAATCTCATCCCAAACTTCGAAGGAACTACCTAACATACATAGGTACATAAATGTTGTTTAATTAATTAACCTAATTTTTTTTAAAGGCATTCACCAAATATTTTTGTTTATGTGCAGCAAACCTCTCTGGATACTTTCACTTCAATCGGGGCAATAACAAATCTCACTTCCAAGTATCCTTTATTTTTGAAGTTACGTTTTAGATACAATTATGTCCAAAACTCAGTATAAAAGTTTATAACAATTTGTAAAATTATATACTCCACCAGAGTAAGAAATTTAAAATTGAACGAAGCAAGGACATAGATGTCTCCCATATATCCTTTATTTTAGAAAATTTAGTTTTTGCACCAATTAAGGTCAGAATATGGCTAAAATGTGGTACGCTACTTCAATAATTGTATACCTGAGTTTTTTGGTAGATTTTACTCTAATTGCTGTAAGGACATACCTGCCTTCCATATATCCTTAATACTAGAAATTGAATTTGCACTGTAATTATAAACAAAATGCAGCACAAATTCTTTACTATTAGTTATGATTAAATATTTTTGGTCGTTGCAAGGATCTGAATTTCTCCTTTGTATATCCTTGATTTAGTTAAATTAATTTTATATTTGATTAAAATGAGCAAAAAAATTTAACAATATGAATAATAATTTTCCGAATTTTTTTAAGGACTCAAACGGACAGCAGTCAGTTATTGTATGAACATCACAGCACCCTGCTTTGTTATAGATAATGGGTAAAATTAGAGAAACGATCGTGCCTATTAAGTAAAGTCATAAATCTGATGCAAGATGCTGAAGTTTAGAAAAAAATATTTGCAATATGTTTCTTTACAACAAAAAAGCAAGAAATACCTGACATATACATACATATAAATCTTTATTTGAAAAATATCTAAATTTTACTACGAATCCTTATCAAGATATTCAGCAATTCTTTTTGTGTAGAGCAAATCTCTCTAAATACTTTTGGTTCAATCGGTTCTATAGCAAACCTCACTCCCCGATATCCTTAATATTAAAATTTGATTTTTAGTTACAATTATGTCCAAAACGCAGTGCAAGCTCATAACAATTTGTAAAATGATGTAGTCAAACGCTCCGAAAAGTTTCAAGTCGGTCTGAGCAAGGACATGCATGTCTCCCTAATATCCTTTAATTTGGAAAAATTAGTTCTTGCTATAATTATGGTCAGAATAGGGCAAAAAGATCATACACTACTTCAATAATTGTATACGAAAGCTTCTTGACTTATTTCATTCCAGTTGTTGTAAGGACATACCTCCCATATATCCTTAAATTTTAAAATTGGATTTTTACTGTAATTATGATAAAAATGCAGCGGAAATTCATTACTGTTAGTTTTGATAATCTAATTTCGGTCGTAACAAGGACTTGAATCCATCCTTTTTATATCCTTAATATTGTAAAACCAATTTTATCGCGTTATTATGACCAAAATGAACAAAAAAATGTAACAATATGAAAAGTAATCCTAATTTTTTAAAAACTAAGCTGTCAGCAGTCAGCTATTGTATTTATTTATTTAAAAAAAAATGCAATTATGTCCAAAGCGCCAGTATAAGCTTCTAACTATTCGTAGAATGATGTACTCAATTACTGCAAGAAATATCAATTTGATCGGAGCAAGGACATACATGTCTCCCATATATCCTTTATTTTTGGAAGTGCAATTTTTGGTATAACTATTTTTAGAATATGGCAAAAAGGTTGTGCACTACTTCAGTAGTTGCATACAAAATATTTTTTACAAATTTCTTTTCAATCGCTGTAAGGACATACATAAGTATGTACTTCCCATGTATACTTAATTTTAAAAATTGAATTTTTGCTAATCAGAATGCAGCGTCACTTCGTTAGTGTGAGTTTTGTTGCAAGGATCTGAGTTCGTCCTTAATTTTGTAAAACCAATTTTACCCGATATTATGCGTTAGAAAATTTAACTATATGAAGACTCATATACCGAAAATTATTTTTATATAAAAGTTGTTACAAACACCAATCAAAACTAAAATAGCTAATGTCTGCTTTACGGACACAGTTAAATGACAGAAAGAAACCACTAAACCCATAACACACAAACATTCCTTGCCATTTCCAAACTTGTAGTCATATATCACTTGATGTTGCTCTGCTGTTGTTGGTCTATAATATTTTGGGGACTTTTATCAATTATTATTGTTTTCATTTTAATTTTTTTTGGCATAAGTAAACTTTCTCATTCGTTCAAGTTTGTCATTTTACAGGGCATAGCAAAAAATATTATTTTAAAGGTTTTGTTTGCCTTCTAACGATTGTTTTACTTGATGTGACTTTAACATTTGTTAAAATATTTATATTTATATTATTATTTGTATTTGTCTATTCCCTATAATGCTGCCATACACAATCAAACATTATGGTTCCTTAATTTAAACAATTCTTGCCAATGACGGACGTTTGTTATGGTGGATTAAGCCCAGGAAACAAATATTTTTTCATACACATAGAAGCAGCTTAATATTAAATATTTAAAAATATTTTTAAAAATGAAAGCAAACATCAAAGTAGTCTACAAAAATAATGTTTATTATTCGAAAAATAATTGATATTTAGGAAATAATATTGAAGGTCCTTTATGGTTTTCTGTTCAGTTATCAAATGTAACAGCATGTATAGCACATGCACACATTTGTCCTTTATTGCTCAGACGCGTTAGGTTATGTTAGGTGAGTTTATAAAAGCAGTGTCCCGCTATCGGTGCAGCACCCTTGCGTCCGTCTGTGGGGTCTCTTTGTGACACCCAATCTAATTTTAAAATTTTAGGATATATGGGAGTTAGGTATGTCCTTATAAGCAATAGAATGAAATTGATCAAAAAGCTTATGTATACAATTATTAAAGTCGCATACGATCTTTTTGCCATATCCTGAACAAAATTACAGCAAACTTTAATTTTTGCAAAAATAAAGGATATTAGGGAGACATGCATGTCTTAGCTCAGACCGAATTGAAATTTCTCGGAGCATTTGAGTATATCATTTTACGAGTTGTTATAAGCTTATAACTGAGTTTTGGACATAATTGTAAATAAAAATCAACTTTTAAAATAAAGGAGCAGGCTTTTATATGCCTGAAAACCTTCGCTTTAGCCCCTTTGGGATTATAGACACTTTTACACTGTGTCCAGCAATTAATCTCTGAATAAAGCAGAGAGCCATCAATAATGCAAATGACCTTAGGACTTCTATTGAAAATCTCCTAAATTTAACATTTTCTTGAGCATAACTTTGAAATTTTGCGAATTTCTAATTGCAATGAATTAGCATTCCTTTCGTTTTCCTATTGAGGTTAGAACCTCAATTCAATCAGAAATTGTTCGCTGGGATGTTACCACGGTGAATCTATCTTCCTAATGCGTGCCTCCTTACTTGTACTTTTTTTAGTCTATGTAATTCCTTTTACATCGTTATCCTTATTTCTTCTGTTTGTTTGTTCTTTCTTTCCATCATTGTCATTTCTCGCTATAAAAATAAATGCGATATTTTGTTGAATTTATTTCCATGTGTTTAAATATTTTGATGTAGTTTAAGTTTGTTGGTAAGTCTATGACTTTATGTAAATATTATTCTCTGTATGTACATTTGTATCTTAATGTTTAATATTTTTATTTTTTCTTTTTCGAAACATTTATATTTATATATCTCTTGTTTACGGCATGTTGTAAATAATACCATTTTTGCTGACCACGACCATCAAAACGATTACTCCCGCTCCATAAAGTAACGTTTGAATGTTAACAAGGACTCTTTTTCTAAATGTTGCGTCCAAATATTCTCTTCATGTACTTCCACAGCCTTTGAAGTCCAAACAAGGTGTATAGTGGAAAAGTTTTAAATAAGATCAGATTGAAAAACATGAAATGTTTTATGGTCTCAAAAATAAGGAGTTTATCTATTTAGAGATGATTTTTTTCAATAAAATTTAAGAAGCATATTTAAAAAAAAATTATAACATGCTAAATTCTTCTAAGGCTATTAAATTGCTTCAAAAAACTAGATCAAAAAAAGCCCCTACGGAGAAGGATTTTATCCCTTACTTATATTGAAAACAAAAACAAATTTTCTGATTTTAATGTTTTTTTTTCAGTAAAAGTTGTCGATCTCGAATGTTTCTTGTCGACACCGTGGGTCAGGCTGTAAGATTTTGTAAAATCATTTGGTTTTGCTCTTATACAATTTCCCTCCACTGTATGTCTGCACATTAGTTTATATCATTTTTGTATACATTCCTAATGTATTTTTACTTCTTTTCCAAAATGTATATAAATATTTTTCTTATTTGCCATAAATTTAGTTATGAATGTTTCTTTGTTGTTATATTTAGTACATTTTTTTTCGGGTGCTTTCCTGGTTGTCTCTTTCTTGTCCTGTTGACCAGTCAGAAATAGTAAAAGAAAAATGAAAGAAAAATGCAACCATAACTTTTAGCAATTTTGATGTTAACTGTTTAATTTATGTTTTGAATTTTTTTTTCTACAATATTTATGGAGGTCTATTGCATAATTTTACTTAAAAATTTTAATATTTCTTCAAGCTTTTCTAGAAAGATGTTTCTGTAAAAGAAGTCAGTTTTGTGTATATTTTTTTTAATAATTTTTCTGGATATTTTAGTGAACAAAAATTTACTCAGGATATAGTGTTTTCTATATAATTTTTTATAGGCTGCAATGTAAATAAGGAAAATACGTAACATGACATAACATGATATAAAAATTATAATTTAAAAAAAGTCACGTGCGACATTTCGTTTAAAAAATACGTTGAATGCTTTTGCTAGTTTGAAAACATGCTTATTAAGCTGATTTAAGAAATGTCACGTGCGACATAAAATGTCATATAGAAAAATATATAAAAACTTTTTGGGTAAAATCAAAACTATTTTAAAGAGACTTCAGTGCAAAACATTTTAAAAATAGTGACAATAAAATATTACTCTATGCTTTGCTAAATCAGCATTTTAATCTGTTTCACTTCTTTTGTTTTTGTCACATGTGAATAAATGCCTTGGTTTTTTTAATTATCGTGTAAATGAAAGATTGCTCAGAACCAAACTTATCTCCAATCATAGGCCAAATTTAGAGGCAAAAGTAAAACATTAATTTAATTTTGCCCCTTTTAACTTTAAATGTGTACGTAAGTCACGTTCGACACCATATTTGTGAATGCTCACATTAATGTTTTCTTTTTGTTATTTTTGCTATTCTTGCTAAATATTTTATACATTTTTACTATTTTTATAATTTCACTATTTTCAATAGCAATTTAGCTTCTTGACCATGTTTGCACCTTTTTAAATTTACCCTAACTATGTCATAACATTGTAGAAAAAGCATACAAGTTAAAATAAGAAATGTATCCAAGTAAGTCATTTCTTCTTTCTATATTAACAAACTTTCACAAATAAATAGTAGACAGATGTAGTCTAAAGAAACTAATTTATGTAGACTTTTAGCAAAAACTTATGAAATATATTCGAATATATAAAAATATGCAACTAATCTATTAACTCATTTACCCTTCTCAAGCCCATACTTCACTCGGGGGCAGAATGGCATGTGCGAGTAAAGAAAAAAAGATGTTTATAAAATAATTGTGAGTTGCAAACTTTTTGACGTTTTTCGCACATGAAGTGTTAGATTGGCATATAAAGAACAAAAAAAAAAAATTCATTTTTATTTTTATATTTTTCATTTTATATTTTTGCTCATTTAGCAAATGAACAAAAACTGCTTTTTTATTTTTTTTTTCAAACAAAGCACAAAAATACTCGTATAAAATGTTTTGTAACATTTAACTGTCATATTTGGCATTGTTGTATATGTGTAATAATAAGCATTGTGTTGTTTTTGTAAAATTTTGACAAAAAAGAAAATTATAAATTGAAAACTCACACACACAGATACAAGGATAATCCATTGTGGGGCAACATAAAGTGTAGAACAAAAAATGTAACATTATTTTTATATATATAGAGATATAATATTCAATCTGTGGAAACATATGCAAGTTCTGGAGAAGGAATTAAGTTTTAAAGTAGTTTAAAGTATGTAGCATTGGACTAAAAATAAACCATGGCAGCAATATAGTAATGAATTACGGATCATCAATGACATTTAAGAACATTATATGAACTTCATTTTTACCACACCCAAGAAAATAGTCAGTCCCTAAGAGCGAGAGTAATAACGATAAAAAATTTCATTCACGGAAAAATACAAAGCCATAGACGGGAATCGAGTCCTAAACACTACGAAAAGTAGTTTTATAGTTTATAGACTAATACATGAAGCCTTTTAAATAAGTATGTATTTCGTGGCCAAAAGAAAATTTCTTGCTGTTTTTTTAAGCCGGATTACACTTACGAAAAGATTAACTGACAAACGAGCTGTCATACTGCGCTCGCTTTTTAACATTTATGGTTAGTATGTTCTCGCAAATCATGAATATATTTCCGGTTCAAAGACATGACTCTCTATGCTTTACAATCGCACGACTTATGAAAAAATATAACCCTGATCTGATGAATTGTTATTTTTGAAAATTGCCATAAACTCCATCACACCAGTAGTGCGATTCCGTAACTTTTAACGATCCGACAATCGTAATTTTTGTCTATACATTTTGTCGCTTGCAATAACGATTTTGTGTTTCTGTAACTTCGTTTTAACGATAGTACGCAGCTGATACTTTCTGTTGATTTTTGTCGATAAAATTAATAGCACATAAATTATTGTCGCTTAAATAACGATACAGCTGAAATTAACCTACAGCTGATATCGTTAAAAATTTTACTGAATAGCAAATTTGATAAATTTTCGTTATAATTATTTTAACGATGCCGATTATCGTTAAAAAAGTTTGTGAATCGCACTACAGGTTTGTATTTTGTCAAAAGTGAATCACGGCCTCTAAATAACAACGCTATCAAAAATCAGTCATCAATTTGCTGAACTTATAGACGAATTCACGATTTTTGTAGAGTAATCGCCCATCTGAGCAAGCCAGCTGTCGAACTGTGGATATATTTCTTACCATATGTGGAGTAAAACGCATGCACAGCAGACTACAGAATTTGTTATAATTAGAAAATTACACCGTTTGGTGCGCTTTACTGGGCATCATTGAACATTCTTTATCTCTTTCTTGAGAGTGTTGTTAACTCTACTTCAGGTTAGTTGACTGGCCAGACTCATTCGTAAATATCATATATGGGCATTTCCACAGAAACTTGCACCTTTTGTCACGTTACGTCACCAGGTAATTTAGCTTGGATTTTAGCGCTACGCTGTTCGAATTTTTTTTTCTAATTTTAACCGAATGTAGAACTAATTGTGCAAAAAAAAGGTATAAATTATAATAATAATAATAAGTATAATAAAGTATAAAAAATATTAGTTTTTCTTTGAAAAAACAAGCTACATAGCAAAGTAACGTGACGTGATAAATGGTGGACTTTTCTGTGGAAATGCCCATATTGCTTAGATATTCATTAATGGCTTTACTAATGCATATAACAGCGCCCTCCTTGGTCGGTATTTGTAGCAATAAATCATCGGCGAATAACTTATAAAGCGACTACATAGCTTAAAGTAATTAAAGCGCCTACTTAACACTAGAGGCGCTGCTCTAAAAACTATTAAAACGCACAATAGCAGACTTGTAAGACCAGTTAAGCTTAATTATGTAATACATCCTCTCATTACTATTCCTTTCCTAAAAAAAGCAACACACTCACACATATCTATGAGTGTTACTTGTCTAAAAACAAATCGTTACCGCACCATTATCAACAAATTTTCGTATAAAAAAGTGGATACCATTAATACTGGCGAGATGTGGTTTCAACAGAATAGTACTACTATACATATGGCAACCCCTACCATCGACTACGTGAAGTCACCGGCTTATGCTGATAAAAAGGCAACAATTGACACCTGGGAGGCCAACATTCTTCGTGTTATTCGTGACTGCCGGAAAACATTGACTACTGCCCAACTACAGCCCTGCCTGATAAAGGATTTACTGTGACGTTCTCGGTAACGTCATTCTGTCATCATGAGAATATGCTGGAGATCTAGAGATATGAACGGATTGAAGTCAGATTTTGATGTAGGTGGAGGCGTCTTCATTCTCCGTTTTCAACAGATAATGAGACTTAAGCTACAAAATAAATGCAGCAGGCACACAGGCTGAAATATCAGCCATAAAAAGAGTTAGCTAATGGGTTGAGGAACTATAAAATATATAATTACCCTTATTCCAGTTGCCGACATCGACGTCTCTTTAACACAATACCAAAGAGTTAGGGCTTGTTTACTCGCTCTCGAGAATAATTTTGTGCTGCTGACAATCTTTTTCCGTTCTTTAAGGTCTATAAAATAAAAATTGTGCTAAACGTCACTTTCGATGTCGGCAACTTAAATAGGGGTGAATAAATATAACCAAATTTGTACTGACGAAAGCTGCGATCAAATCTCTTTCGGGTGTCTGTACAACTTCTAACTTGGCGTATAAATGCCAAATGTCCCTAAACGAAGTAGCGATACATTTAAACTTCTGGAACTAACCAGATCCGGAGCTCGACTGCACATTCGTGACACTGATCAAATGGTTGGCGTTTCCTTAAAATACTGTAAGACATAAATTCGGCAAGATTTATCTGGGGAAGCACAGACCTGATGGTCTAACGAGGTCACCTATTCGATATCGGGGTTAATTTAGTCCTAATAAGAGATCTGCAGTCCTGCAGGGGATACCTCGCGGGCAAAAGCACACTCTAGTTGTGGTAATTACAGGTTACTGTTTTATAGACGCGCATGTCTGGAGATAAAATCTACCAAATGATATAGAAATTGGCCAGGCTGGGGCCTAGTACATTCATGATCGGACCAAAACCGTGCTGTGGACTTTGATTGGATAAAATCTGGGAATATATTGACAAAGGTCAAGGAACACCTCTGGTTCAATCTCCTTGAATTAAGGCATGCAAAGCTAATGATTGAAACGTACAACCAAAATCGTTCCATTTTTCTCATACCCCCCAAGTAAAAAGGGTCTAAAGAAGGCTTACAGGTTTCCTTACAGGTCATTGTAAACTGAGGAAATACCTCATCAGACTTCGCGTTGAGAGTAACAGCCTGTGCAGATTCTGTGATTATGAGAGAAGAAACTACAGTATATATTCTGAAGGACTATGAAGCTTTAGGCGACAGAAAAAATAGCCAATTGGACAGGCACCAATGGGAGAATTGGGAACTGCCAACACTGGAACCACTTACGAGGGCAGGTCTATATGAGGTACTTTAATACGTGGCAAGGATGCAACAGATCTTCTTTGGTAGCAGTGTCATGTGTTTTCCATATAAAATTAAATTTATTCATTTAATGTATTCATATAACGGTTTCTGTAGAAGTTGTCATAATGAGGAGGAGGAAGAGTTTGTAAAACACCTCATCTGTATGTGCCCCGCTCTCTTTGAGAAAAGATTGATTTCATTGGGTGGTTCGCTGCTGCAGCATTTGAAAGCCTGTTCCAGCTGCGACATTAGACAAAAAAAAACTCTCGTTTGCTAGGTGTTCCAACAGAGAAACGTAGAAGAAGTTGAGGTAGTTTCTTAACAGCTCCATTTCAGGTAACACAACGGGACGAACTAGGACCCAAGTGTGTTGGCTTTGACCTTAAACTCACAACCTAACCTACAACTTAAAGTTTTATTGGTTGTAGGAAAAACGCTCTGTATTTCATATTTCAAAAAAATAAAATTCTATTGCCGACATTTTGTTCGACACTGTACTTTCATTACAAAAGACAGCCTAAACAGTTGAAGAGCTAGATTGGACTTTTATTAGTTCTAAAATACTCATACTGTCAAAGATAATCATTGTAAACCCCTTTAATATCAACAATTATAAATTGGCGATGTGCGCTGGAGAGTGTGAGCGTGAGAGAGAGGGAGGAAGGAAGAACTGTCGTGCCAAAAATAAACCTTAAACAAACAGAAAGAAAAAAATGTTGCTGCTGCATGTAAAATAACGAACAAGTTTGTAATCACTTTGTGATTTTTAATATTTTACTCTTGAATATGTTCCATATGCTTGTGTTTGTGTATATATGTGTGTGTGTGTGATTGTTGTTTTTTTTTATAATTTTCACAAATTTTTTGTGAACAACTGAGACCTATGGAAGTGGTATTTTGGTTTGTTTGAAATAATCATCTGCTTTCTATATTGCAGTCACCCACCCAACCCACCCAGCATTCCCTGCTCTGTGACAATCAATGCTCCACTTTTTCTACTCAATTTGTGATATTATGCGACAATGCAGGATGATGTTGATGATGTTTGTTGTATAAAAAGTGTTGGGAGTTTTACAGTGTTATTCGCTTAAGCATTATTTCTAAAATATCTAAACGTTGAGTACTGTTTGATTTATAAAATTAAAATTTTGCAAATAATGAAACCAATATTTAATCATAAATTGCTGCTATATACTATATTCCTTTGCCCTCAACCAATTTAATCACACAAATAAATATTCAAATCTTTCTATTGTTTTGCTATCACTTCGTTATGTATTCGGTTACTCTCAAACACTGTTTCAAACAATTATGAGCAAATCTTGGTTGTGAAACGTATGATGCAAATCCAACATATTCATATTCATTCAATGAGTTTTACATTTGCGCCTTTATATGCATGTGGCCGCTTCAGTTTTGTGTATGTATGGATATGTGACAGTGAGACATGTGTTTAAATGACTATTGTAAAAATTTGACATTTGATATTTTGTACATTTTGTTAGTCCTTCTTTTTTTTGTAGACAATTGTAAAATTGAACAAAAATGACAATTATAGAAAAATTGGTAAAATAAGTTTCTAATTAGAATTTTTATATTTTTATACATATATTGCAAAAGTTTGAATTTTGATTTGCTTGCCAGACTTTTTGTTTTATGTGACAGGAATAATAAATGTTATTGCGATTTAAGTACCAAAATAAAACGAAGTGGGGAAAAATATGGAAAATTTTCTCTACAGAAATTATAAAGTTCAAAGTAAACAAATTTTTTTTATAAGTGCTTAGACACAAAAGTAATATGAATAATTTTGTAGTATCAATTTACAAGTGACTACTGAAATAAGCTCAGTTCTTGCGTAAGCTGCAAAAATAAGGATGTAAAAGTGGAATGCATGCGTGAAGTTGAGGGTCAGTTACAACCTAAAGGAATCTTCTTTTAGAAGGAGAAATATTTTGCTGCCCTAATGATACAAATAATATATTTTTCATTTTAACAATAGCACCCCTACTCATGCAATGTATTGTGCTACAGCTAGGACAATAGGTTATGGTTAGGAAGATAGAGGGAGTAGTGTCTGTGAACATTCGATTTAAACTTTCCTACGTTGAAAGTGGCAGGAAAGACTTCCGCTGAAAGTGACAGGAAAGAAAGAAAAATTGTAATGCGTAGTGCGATTTATTGGCCAATCGACTCCGAATGAAGCACGTGAAAATGAACAAGTTCCCTAATTTCATTCATTAGAGCACATTCCATTGTAGTAAAGATAGATCAAGGAAATGCACCCCACTTTGCGTCCATGCTCCTACCCTACTGTCACCGTTGAGCTTCTTCGCCCTCTCCTGTACGCGACCGAGCAGCCTAAAAATAGCCAGCGCATACATGAGAGTTGTATTCCATTTTCGGTCCGATATAAGAGTTATAAATAGTAAGGAGATTAGATGGGATAAAGTATCGCTTGCGCCATTTCAAAAATCCTAGGTTCTTGAATGCTTCTTTTGAGACTTGAAAATGTGTTCAGTCCATCGAATATCACACTGAATTTTCATGCCTAGACCATCAAGAGCTTTCGATGCCTTAATATTTATACTACCCATACTTCCAAAGGGATCAGAATTACGGTCATGTGTCTATGATTAATCATATAACATGTTTGTTCTACTAAACAAACACAAGCGACACTATTTTCTCGTAAGCTTAAATGGTCCTTCGAGCCGAAGGTTTCCATTTGATTGCACTGTTTGTATAGAATGGGCGGACTGAGAGTCACAAGTTTTTATTCGTACGCAAAATATAAGGCTGCCGCAATGTCCATCCAATTCCAAAACTAAATGGAGTATAACCTGAATGTATCGCACATTAAATCATTAACAGTCACAATTTAAAATTATCAAAATGGTTTGGGTTTTTCTATCGAGCGCAAAAATTTCTTTTGAAATACAGTCTTCTTGAGCACTGTAAATAACCTTTAGGGCCTGTCCCACGATGTCACCAACGTTCGACTCGTCGCACACTTACATTCAAAACAAATTTTAAAATTTTGTTGTTGTTTGCAATGTAACTGTGCGACGAGTCGAACGTTCCTGACATCGTGGGACTGGCCCTTATTATTGTTCTTATGTCAAATAATTGCATTATTTGTGCAGAATCAACAGTTTTGTTTTGCTGCTCCTGAACATCTAGGATTTCTTGAGGTGTGACTGCTTACGATTTAGTGTGTGATATGATTATCTAATTAGGCTCTTAATTAATCTTAATCTTAACCTTAAGGCATCGAAATGTTTAAGCTAGGGTTGCTAACGTTGGCTATAGAAAAAACTTGGAAACTCAGTCCTAAAAATTTCAAAGCGCTTTTTAACACTGTTGTTGTGCCCCTATTGACGTATGATATGTTAGTTTGGTGGTCTGCACTGCAGAAAACTACTTATGATGGGATGGTAGAGAGCAATCTACGTACCGTTATACACTTGAAGTCATCTAATTTCATAGTCGTCCAACTATAGACCCTGCATTGTAAGCAACTGCTGTGTGGAAAAAGCAGTTCAATGGATTTCCAAAAATAATGAATATTTTCTATCCAAACTAACTGTTAACACATTGGGGCCTGATTGATGGACCCAAATGAGCCGAACACTTTCTCTTCTCCCGGCAACCTGTTAACCTAACCTAACCATCCACACCTTTCTAAAATTTTAAATCGGCCTTCTATTAGATGATGCCAAAAATAAACATTGATATATACAATCTTAGAAGTATTTTCTCTTCTCCAGATTCCGGTGGAAAAGCAATGAAATATTCAACGAGCTATACTGACAGATAAAGAATGATCTGAGGTAATGGATTTAAAGATTTTTCAAACCAGCTTACGTTTCGCGCAAGTGTATTTGAAGCTGAAATACTGGCCATAAAAGATGTAGTTAGAATGTTTGAAGGAATAAAAAGGATTGGAGAAAAACCGCATTTTTGTCGACAGCCTGCCTGTACTTTTTGCGTTAAAGTCACACAAAACCTCCTCAACTTCAGCTAGTCAATTTGAAAATGTTTTGGCCACATTATCTCGTCAGACTGCTACTACTCTCATCTGGGTTTCTGAGCATAGCAACTTCCTCGGCTGAAAATGTAGGGATACCTACAACTCGGTATTAGTCTCGTTGTAGTATGGCACCTTCAAAAGCAGCAGCAGATAGTTGGAGTCCACTGAGTACTTGTAGGGATGCAATGAAAATGTGGCCACGTTACTACGATAAGCGATCAGAACAAATAAGAGAATATTACAGCGGGTCGCGGGCCATTGGATGATCGGCAGACATGCCTTATTTTCACTGCTCTTTCGCCAAAAAGTACATTTATATCCCTTTTTATGATATTAGGGTTTATGAAAATAAACACACTTATTTGCCTCTACTTAACATTTTTAAATTGCGAGAACCCCTTTAGAGGAACAAGTCAGATGTATAATTTTATTGTTATATGATTATTTACAGATGAGTGAAAACCAATTGTTTTGTTTGCACTCTCTTCGTCATTGGCAAAATATTTATTTTGGTGTATATTTCTAATAGTTGTGCTCAAGATAAAAATCACACATTTTATTATCCATTCATCACAACTTGTTCTTAGTTTCGAAGAGTTTAATTACTTTATTAAAATTGTGTTAAATATCGCGCAACTCAGCTTGTAGTACATGACTTAAGCAAACTAGTAAATTAAATTTTATTTTTATTTTTTTGAAATTAAAATTCTCACTTGTCATTTGCGTCTTACTTTCATCACATTAGATCAATTGTAATTGTTCCAACAGATACGGGCTATTAAACAAACAATATACACGTACATCTACGAGTAAATAATAAAAATGAAAATAAGAGATGAAATTGTTGCCGTTTTAATTGCATTTGTCAATTTAAATCAAATCCTACACTTGTTTGGCAAAACATTTAATGAAATTTACGGTGACCGGGTGAACAGTGCCATTATCATAATTTAAATTGTATGTCTTTTATGATTGCTCCATGCACAAATTTATAATGCTCGGCCTCGCCATACTCCCCTCGCAACCAGAAATAATGGTATTCGTGCTTTTGTTTTTGTTTCATTTATTTTAATGATGATTTAAAGGAAAAATCATGTTTTTTTTATATTGTATATACAATTTTGGGTGATAAATTCAAAACGAATAAAAATATGAATTGGTCTTAATATAGAATAAACACTCATACACACATACATACCCAGCGGGAATAGGAAGGAGTATTAAAGCCTTCTAGAAGAAAAAAAAATAACAATGTAAAATCAACATGCAAAAATTTTGAATGCAAGTCATATTGAATTTTTTAGAAATAAAATTTTGTTTAAATGTGTTGGTGATAATCTGCTTTGTTCGTAGCTCAAATGCGCTTTACTCACTTGGGTGACATGTTTTTCTTTTATTGTTGCTTCTTTTGATGTTCGCAAAAATAAAACTTCGCATTATCATCGAAAACTTCGTGCCGCTTTTTACTAGGCAGTGTATACACATATTTTTTTGATTTCTATGCTTAAATTAAACAATTAATAAAATAAAACGACTACATTACTTAAATTCATGTTGTTTTAACTTGAAAAACATTTGATTCAACATGGTTCTTCGTGTTACTTTTCAGTATCAGTATATTGATTCAACGTGATTCTTTTTTTTGATTTAACAATTTGCAATTTTAAATCAACATGAAATCGAGTTATTTCAAAACTAAAAAGTTATTTGCAGGTTCATGTAAATCATGTTGAAAAATGTTAAGATTGACTTCGTAGATTTTAATATGAAATGTTTTCAAGTGTTCGCACAAGGCCTGTCCGTTCCATTCCGACCTCTATATATATTTTAGATACGTTGCCTTTGCGGGGTAGGTCTGCCGTTCTCGATTCTTTGGCTAGAGATTCTGAAAGGCCACGAAATTAGTGGCCTTTGCTTGAGACAAATAAAAATTTACGAAATAATGTTAGTCCTTCCGTTCTGCCGTCTCATAGAAGGAAATGAAGAATGTGTATGTTATATTTTGTACTTAAGGCATTATTTGCAAGTTAGATAAGAAAAGTAATTAAAATAAAAAAATGGCTAAGTAAGCCTTTAATAAGGACTGAAGAAAGAAGGTCTTCTGAGTTTTCCAGCTGGGTACTTACATACGTATTGTATATGAATGTGTGTCTATTTGTACTTAATGCATATTTTTTTCGGGAATAAATTGTTCCTTATATTTCTTTTTAAAAGACTTTTTGTGAAATTTTGTTCTTGTTTTGACGAGCACTTCGAGGGAATTTTATGATGATTGCTGTGAATTTTGGACATTTATGAATTCTTGGTAATTAAAAGACAAATAATATGAAATGATTGGTAGCGGCGTTCATATGCTTTCACCCGTTCATAATGTATTCCGTGATGGCCTTTAATTGAGACAGAAACATCAATTATTATGGAATATAGAAAATTATTAATTATAAGCATGAAAATATGATTTTTGATTTATGTTAATGGGTCGAGACAGGTTTATGCCAAGTATAAAAAAAAATATTATTTTTGAATATAATATTTAGTATATCATGAAAATTTTGCTACAAAAAAAATAATTCAAAAAGTTTCAAATGCATAATAATGTTTTCTTTGAAAGCTTTATAAAACAAAAATAAAAAATAAATATTTTTTAAGCCTTTTTGAAACTAAAAATTTAGTAATACTAACTTCTAAACTCTACCCAAAATTCAGTGCTGTTGAAGTATCAAGCACTTTTATTTCCCTTTAAGCACTAAAACTAAAATCTTATATTTTTAAAATCATTAATTATGTGCGTGAAAATAAATTTTAAAGCCTAGACACAAGCTGTAGTTTTTAACAGAGCTCTGTTAACAAAATAACAGACCTCTGTTAAATAATAAAAATTAGTTTTTTCTCACACAATGGTTTTAATACCCAATTTTTTAAACAAAATGGAACAGAAAATTGAGAAAGAGGAGTTCCTCTTCTCTGCCTCTTTTATTAAGATAAAATATTGAGTACATCTAACGATACGGAAATTCCATATTACCCACAGTCCTAATATGAATTGTTACTAGTTTTTGTTAGTATTTGTATGAGATGGATACAAAAATAATATTGGAGGAGACTTCTGGACGTCTCTAGTTGAGTGCCCATTAGTCGAAGTTACAAACCAATTAAAAATTTTTTTTAAGTGAAAAACGGACTTTATTAATATATTTTTTTTTTGCAAAAATTGTAGGAGATGGGGTGAAAAAGAATATTGCAGTAGACTTCTCGACGTTTTTAGATTAATGTCCAATATTGGAAAGTTATAACTTCCTGTTTCTGTAAGAATTACAACACAAATTAAAAAAAATCATGTTTTAAAAAGACTTCTAATTTTTTTTAAATTGCAGCAGAGGGTGCCTGGAAAAATTTCAAGGTTGAGGAAAACAGGTGCAAAGGCATGCCCACTTCCTTCATGATCGTGTGGTATAATCATCACAACAAGAATTAATCTTTAAACAATTCTGCAATCACAAATATGGTTTTATATTGAATTAAGTAACAAGGACATATATCCTTAATACAAAAAACTCAACTTCTGCTACAGTTATGGTCACAATTAAAGAAACTATTTTTTTATTGATACTATACAGATCTGTAACTAATTTAATATATTTTACTTAAAAGGCCATGACTCTCCCATATATCCTTTTTATTAAAAAATTAATTATGGCAGCAAAAAAGATCCGTATGCAATCAAATTGATTGATTTGAACTATTTAATAAATGTTAACGGATTCTGGAAACTTTTGTTGCAATTGGTATAACGTCAAGTCTACCACTCATATATCCTTAATTTAAAAAATATAATTTCAGCCGCAATTATGAGCTAAAGACATCAAGATATAATAGTTATATGCAAAATAATAAGTTTCATTGCAATCGCTGCAAGGACTTGTCTGCTCCCCATATGTCCTTTATTTTTAAAATAATATTTTCACAAATCCTATGTTCCCTTTGCAATGCAGTAATATTAGTTAAAGCTGAAATCGAATATCTAAGCTCTCCCCTTAATTTCATAGCAATGGTTGCAAGGACATGAGTACCATTCACATAAAAAAAATTAAAAATATTTAATTTTGTCAGTGAAGATTACCTAACGATCTCAGAACTAGTTATGTAAGATCTCGACAAGATTTAAGTGCAATCGACACAATGTCCTGGCCGTCTCTCATATGTCCTTTATTTAAAAAATTTTTTTTTAGCAAAAACTATATGCTGAAAATAGTATAAACATTTATGGGTTGGAACTAAAATAAAATAATAATAAAGCTTGCTGTTAAGTTTCGTTGAAATTGATGCAGTGATCTGCCTGACTCCCAAATGTCTTTAATTTATTGTTTTCGCAATTGAATTTTATTTGTTACCATTGCAAGGGTATGTCTACCTCTCATATATTCGTAATTAAAAAAAAATATTTTTCCAAAAGAGGAGCCAACCATCTCTTTCATAAACTTTTTAAGCTTTCTTACAAATTTCAGTGCCATCGGTGCAAGGATATATTTGGCATTATTATATCCTTAATTTTGAAAATTAATTTTATTCAAAAATTGTCTTCCACATTTAGTTAATTAAAATTATATTATTTCTTAAGATTTTAAACTTTATGTACAACTTCATTGGTGCAAGGATTTGCGGGGCTTCCATATATCCTTAATTTTGAAAATTACATTTTTTCCAAAAATTATCCTCCACCTGCAATGAAAAAGATATCCTTCAATAAGTTTTTAAATTTTCTGGGTTGCTTTTGGTGCAAGTATATGCGTGGCTCTCATATATCCTTGATTTTTTAAATTAAACTTTTTTCAAAAATTATTCTTCACATAGAACGAATATGATATCCTTCCTTAAGTTTTAAAATTTTCTGGTGAATTTCGTTGCTTTTGATGGCAGGATATTCGGGGCTTCCATATATCCTTAAATTTTAAAATCTATTCTTCACATGTAATGCAAATTATATGCTTAATTAAGTTTTTAAACTTTCTGCTGATTGTCATTGCTTTTGGTGCAAGGATATGCCTGGTTTCCATATATCCTTAATGTGAAAATTTTAGTTAAAGCAATAATTTTGATGAAAATTCAGTAAAAGTTCCGAAACATGTCTAAGATAAAATTTTGAAGGCCTCCCCAAAATTTTGTTGCAATCAGTGCAAGGATGTACGTTGCTTCCATATATCCTTTATATTAAATATTCAATATATTCAACAATTCAAACCTGAACAGTGAAAATTAGTAATTATATTTAAGATAGAATACTTAGTTTTCTTGCTGATTTTTATTAAAATCTGTGCAAGGATATGCCAGGCGCCTATGTGTCCTTGATTTAAAAAATGTGATTTTTGCTGAAATTGCCATCAGAATAGAACTTCAATTGCTGATTATGTATAAAATAAAACATAATTGGGAAATTTTATTTTAAAAGCTTTAAGCACATAAGCTGCAAATTCATGTCTTCTACCTTCCATATATCCTTAATATTAAAAATATAATTTTTACCACAATTACGCTAAAAATTTATCATAAGTAAGTACATACTTCGTGCAGAAATAGTAATACTAAACTGGCTAGTGAATTGCATGGCTATCGCTGTAAGGACATGCCCACCGCCCTTATATCCCTAATAAGAAAAAATTTATTTTTGTCCACAAATATGAGCGGAGTAAAGTGCTTAAGGATAAAAAACTAAGAAATGCTATGGTGCTGTGAAATTTTATTTCAAACAGTGCAAGGATGTCGTTACCTGGATGTCATAAAAAGTATTTGTTAAGTATGTAATGGAATATTCACCTCTAATTGTCTTAATATACTGCAGTAGTTTCTATATCGCCAGCTACCATAATTCATTGCTTTATTTTCATATTTCTGGCAAAATTAAAAATAAATTTGTATGTATACATTCATCACAAAAAACAGCATGACAATTTTTTTAATTTTTAATATATTTTAATTTAAAAAAAAGAAATTAAAATGCTGTCAATTTAATAGTTTCAATTTGCCTGCCATACTGTAACACATGGATGGAAAAATAAATTTCGAACAAAGTTTATCGTTCCCAAAAACTAAAATAGCAACAACAAATTAACACACACTAAAAATAATAAAAATAAAATGTTTTTTAAAATATCTAACAAAATTCAAAACCAGAATACATTGAAATATTTTGTAGCAATTTTGTTTGTAATGACAGCGTTAAATGGACTCATAAATCGCTAAATCAACAGTGACATGAGTGGAACATTCACTGCACTAAAGCACATCTCACTAAACCAACCAAACAATCAAATGTGTTGGTGGTGCCCTCCTGCTCTTGGGATGGGTGAATTGTGGACTGATTTGTTGGTGTGTTCGTTTGTCAGTCGACAAGTGTAAATTATTTAAATACTGTATAAGTAAGGAAAAACATGACAATGTCTTCATATTTTATTTTATTTTTTTATTTAATTTTTTTTGGGAATAATAAAGAAAATTGTTTTATTGTGTCCACACTTTGTTTGAGTGCAAACTTTCTTAGCGTGTGATATCTGATGGCTTTATTATTGAGTATTTAACAAAGAACCAACGACCTACCATCTTTTAACAATGGCTATAGCACCAGCTTTGATTTCCTTTAAACGTACATCATCATCATCTTTGGCATCTTTATGATAAGAGTGAAAAAAAAGAAAAATTCGTAAAAGGAAATGCTGTTGGGCTTTTGGTTTATTGCAGACTCACAGCAGTGAAAAATTTACAGGTATTTAAAGTATAATTTCCTTTGTGGCAAATGAATAAAATATTTGAGCATGACAGAATTGCAAATCTTGAAAAAAAAACGTACTGCATTCCACCTCGATTTTTTTTGTAAACCTTATACCCACTTTGAAATGAAATAAATCTTTCGTGTAAGACTTCTTCTCGGTTGTTGTGGATCATATTTATTGGAACAGTAATAAGTTTTAGTTCAATGAAAGAAAAGTTACTGATACTGATGATAAATGTTCTTCATGCTAATGCAACAAAATAAATTAATATTTTCACTTCAATATTTAATTTTTAAAAACTGAAATGTTAATTTAAAAATTTATTTTTGCGCTTAAACACATCTAAATGCATTTCTTGGTTGTTTAAGCAACTCATCAGTAGATTTTACCGATAATTCAAAAAATCTTACAAGTGCCCCAATATTGATAGATTATGTCTCAATAAATTATTGGGAATTACAAAACTAACAAGCTTTTGAAATGAATTATGTAAATTTGACTTTGAATCACGCACGAAGGCTTCTATACGGATACACCACAAGTAATACTATACGCACCTTAGCCTATATAATGGAAAATCTTCCCCTGATGTAGACATTAAAAAAAACTTTGTTTTGGCTTTTTTTTTGGTTTTAGCGCTGAATTGTTTCATTTTGGCGATTTTTTTGTTTTAGGAATTTTTTAATTTTGGGTTTTATTTAGTGTTAGCGACTATTTTCGGTTTTTGGCGATTTTTTTGCAAATGTTTTTTAGTTTTAGCGATTTTTTAATTTAAGCGCTTTTTTTCGTTTTTGCGATTTATTTTATTTTTTGTTATACTTTTCATTTAAGTGATTTTTTATTTCGGCGATTTTTCGTTTTTGGTGATTTTTTCGTTTTGGTGATTTTTTTTAGTTTTAGCGCTGTTTTTCGTTCACGCGATTTTTTTCGGTTTTTGGCGAAAATTTTCGGTTGTTCTTTTGTTTTAGCGATTTCTTAATTTAAGTGCTTTTTTCGTTTTTACGATTTTTTTCGTTTTTGCGATTTATTTTATTTTTGGTTATATTTTTCATGTAAGCGATTTTTTTATTCTGGCGATTTTTCGATTTTTCTTTTTGGTGATTTTTTCGTTTTGGTGATTATTTTTTTGATTTGTAAGTGTTTTTTTTCGTTTCGGGATATTTTTCGTTTCAGCGATTTTTTTAGTTTTGGCGATTTTCTATTTTTGGTGAAATTTTCAATTCTGATGATTTTTTGCGATTTATATTATTTTTGGTTATATTTTTCATTTATTTTGGCGATTTTTCGTTTCGGCATATTTTTTTTTTATTTTTTGGACTTTTTAGTTTTAGCGATTTTGAAAATATCTGTAATTTGCCCTTTACGGTTTCCAAAATACCTCAAGTTTTCAAAACTATATAGTCAAAATTGCATTAACTGACAGACTACCCCTTAATCTTTAACTGTCATATGTTTGTTGTTGTAGCGGCCATAGTTTTTTATATTCTGTGAAACAAATAACAAATAATAATATTCAGCATGTGTTAGAACTTCAACTTGATCCATGTGATCAGGGTTGACAGATATGGCGATTTCACGCCAAACAAGCCTATTTTTAAACTTGTTTGGCGTCAATTTTTGTTTGTTTGTGCGACATGTGGGTTTTCTGGCGGTAAATAAATTCGTTGGCTATTTTTATGGCAATTTTTTAAAGAAAATTGTAAAGAAATTTCTTATCAAATATACTATATATGAAGAAAAAAACTACATAAAATTGATTTTGACAACCTTTGGTGATTTTTAAAACCAATTTGGCGAATTAGGTTATAAAAAATCTGGCAACCCTGCCTGTGATATATCATCAGGTCATCCTTAATTTAGAATTAAAAATTAGTTTTTTATTGATCCCGTTTTCTTTGTCGTTATAAAAAATTAAGGATTGAGGAGTGCTGTGAAGAGCAAAATGCTGTACGATATTCTGAGGTTTGTGTCTCTGCTACTTCGTATTTATCTATCCACATTGTTAAACACTGTGACATCGCAATAGTGTGCACTAGTTTGCAACGTTTGCCATTTCCGCTTTTTTTGCCTTTATGGCATAGCGCTACAAAAAGAGAATTATGTGAATGGTATTGCCCACATTTTGGAAATGACAACTTAAGAAATGCCAAAAGTGCACTCAGCATAATTTAAAATTTCCTAAAGACTACATTCCTTCAAGTCCCATTTCTGAACAATGACAGAACGTTTTGTTTGTCAACAATTTATTTATTTGGTCTTTATATAATAAATTTAAATATTTAAGTTCGTTGTCATCTTCAGTTGAGTATTGGCACCACTGACTAAGACAATTTTTGTATAAAATATCGAAAATTATGATTGGTGTATGTATGGACACAAATATGTATTTGTCTAAAGATGTTTTAGTGTTTTTTTTATGTCATAAAATTTTGAATAATGAAAGAGATTCCTTATATAAATTCTAATAAATCAGTGACAGAAATTTAAAAAATAAAAAACAAATAAAAAAATAAAAACAAAAACAAATCAAATAGGTTAGAGTCTTTTTCATATCGATTTTGTTGACGAAATAAATACTCGAAGTTGAGAATGCTATTAGTTGTTCTTTAGGTAATAATAATTTTTAAAGTGATTTAGTGATTTGGAATTTATAAATATCTAAGGAAAAAGAATAACAAAGGGCGGATAACTCATTGTAAAAACTTGAGAAAAGCTTCTTTTCTTTACCTTAGGCTGGCATTCCTGAAACTGCGCACTGTTAGTACTTCATAATTTTGCGTATGATGTGCATCTAAAAGCAAAAAATATACAGAACAAATCTTGTTGGTTAATCTAACCAATTTCAATTGTCTAGCTTGTAGTTTATTTTTGAATTGTTATTCGAATTTTTCAGATTGTAATAAATAGTCCCCATAGTCGGTATTAAGCTTGACCTTGTATTGAGTGATGCGTTTTATCCGCAAAAAATTCAAATAGTCACATACTTATTGGCCGGCCTTTGTTTTTAGGGTTCCGTTCACCAAAAGTAAGAAGGAGCCCTATTATTTTCACTACGATGTCCGTCCGTCCCTCTATCTGTCAGAGGCTATTTTCTCAAGAACCGTAAGACCTACAGAACTGAAATTTACACAGAATATGTAAAACTTTGGTCGCTACAACAACAAATATATGACGGTTAAAAATAAAAGGGTATTCCAAAGCGAGCAACAAAAACTGTTGAAATTGTAATGTATATAGACACTGGAAATTTTAAAAGTTAGTGTATTTTTATGCAGACTACACCAATTAAGACTGAAATTTAAACAAAAAAAATTAAGAGGTATTCCTTCAGTTAATGCAATTTTGACAACATGCTGCATCGTGGAAACCGGAAGAAATTTTTAAAAAAAATTTAAAGTTTTAAAAACGCTAAAACTAAAAAATCCGAAAATTAATAAAAAAATTGCCAAAATGAAAAAAGCGCTTAAATGAAAAATATCACCAAGAACTAAATAAATCGCTAAAATGAAAAAAAAACACCAAAAGTTAAAATGTCGCCAAAAAACTAAAAACCCTGAAAAAATCTCCAAAACTAAAAAATGTGCCAAAATTGAAAAAATCCCAAAATGAGACAGAATGAGGAAACGAAAGATCGCCAAAATGAAAAACGTGCTTTAATGAAATATATTACCAAGAATTAAATAAATCGCTAAAATGGAAAAAATCACCAGAAGTAAAAGGGACGTCAAAAAAAATAAATCGTCAAAGCCCAAAAAAATCACCAAAACGAAAAAAAGCACTAAAATTAAAAAAAACCGCTCAAACTAAAAATATATGTTTGAAAAAAAGCAACAAAAAATCGCTGAAACCGAAAAAAGTTGACAAAACTAAAAACGCATAAATAAACAAAAAATCGTCAAAAACCGAAAAAATCGCCAAAAAGTAACAAGGGCCTTACGGAACCCTTCGTGTACGAGACAAAGTTGCATTTTACTGAATTTGTTGTTTAATGTTTTGTAAAATAAAAAATTTCATAGTTGAAAATTATTATTCCTTTCAGTAACTTTTTTTAAAGGAATAAAGCAAATATTAAATTTTTTTCTATCTTCTTGGTTAATTTAACAGATAAATACAGTTCAGTTACCAAAATAAAAAAGAAGGTTGAACTTACCAAATTCAGTTGTTAGTTCCATTATGGCAATTTGAATGAATAAACTATTTTTCCGGTTGAATTAACAAAATTTAGTTATTAAATTGTTTATCTAATTTTATAAAAAGTTGTTGTTGTAGTTCGATTGTAATTGAAATAACTAGTTTAAATTGTTAATTTACTGTTTTGTTAGTTATTTATACTCACTTCATAATGCTCTTTCGATTTAAAGTTTCTTCTTAGCTGCGGTAGTAAACGCCTTGGCTTACAAACATGAGGTGAATTCGGCAAAAATTCATTCCTAAATGATGTAAAACAAAATGCGGCCTGTCCCACGATGTCACCTAAAATCGTTCGATCGACAACTTGTTTTGCAAGCAACAATAACATTAGAAAATTTGTTGTTGTTTTCAATATAAGTATTAGATCGAACGATTTCTGGTGACATTGTGGGACAGGCCGTAAGACAATTGATTGAATGCAAAATTTTCTATAAATATGAAAAGTTGTAAAGAAACGCTGCGTTTTCTGCTGAAATAGTAACAAGGTGGTGAAAAATCTTAATTCAACCAACCGGCCTTGTTTGCTTTGGGTGGTGGTAACTGTATGATATGGACAATGAATACTGTTCCTAAAAATATGCTGCTGGTTGCTTTAAAAACATTTTCAGGTCTTACCATTAACTTCAAACTTAACTGTAGAAATTGTACTGTTACAAATTTTCGGTTTACTTTTTTTAACTGCCCTTCATTAGTTAATTCAACCAATTTAATTAGTTGGTGCAATTTTAATAGTCGCAGCTGTTTGGTTTTAGCTTTAATTTTTTTCTGTGTACTGCAAGAGAGTGTGCGGTGTTTTGAGGGATGCTTGATGCTTGATGAAAGATAAAAGTTCTTGTTAGAACTTTAAAAAAAGCTCTGACTTTTAATTAATTTTTTGTGATATTCTTGCTTCGGTACAAATTTACCTTTCCCCCTAATGAGTTTGGCTTGATTTATTTGCAATCTTGATGTAACATTTTTGAATAATTTGCTTAAAAAATGTGTGGGCCTCCCCTCTTTATCACTGTCACACAGTTTGTTCAGCTCTGCATACATATATTCTTATGAAAATGTTCGTGGCTTATGCGATCTATAAATTTATTTGTCTGTAATATATCAGTCCGTTTGTATGTTTCCATTAAACTATGTTGTATTTAAGATGTCAATAAATTTTAATATTTCTGTCATGTATCTTTTTCATCTCTTTCAATAAACTCAAGCACAAAACGAAATATTCATAAAAAAGGAAAAATAAAAAGATTATCAAACATGACCACATGTATGCATGAAAGTGTGCGTGTGTGTGTGTGCATGTGCTTGTTGTGTCTCGTTTGTTGTTTGTTGTTGTTGTTGTTGTTGTTTGTTGTCTTTTAAAGCTAATTGTCACAGCATATTCATAAGTTTAGTGATCTAATTTTCTTAAATTAACGCATTGGCCAACATCATTATTAACATCATTTATCATTATCATGTTTTTTTTTTGTGTAGGTATTTATCTATTTGAAATTAATAACTATTTAAGTGTGTTGGTGTTGTTATCTAGTCTATTACAGCTCGAAAGCTTTCACAGTACATATTCAAAAGTATTAAATATGCAAATTTTGAAAAGGTTTTAATGGAGAAGTAGTCATTATAGTACATTTAAATATTTATTTACGAGTATTATGATGATGAGAAGTTGTTAAAAAACGACTTTAGTTAATTTGTTTTTTTTTAAATAATATTTTTTTTTTTAACAAAGACAACCCGCGAAGCGATTAGCTTGTCTGCAGAAAACACCAAGAGTATATGGCGGGAATCGAACCCACTACCTCTGGACTGAGAGGATAACATCGCTACCACTCAGCCACAAAGGCACTCTCATAGTTTTGAAAAAAAAAACTAAATATGTAGTTAAAGGCTATAAGGAGTATTTAAATATTCTGGCAATAACAGCAGAACATATACACTAGGAACACTCAGCTCGGCGGGTTACACTCCCAAGAAGGTTCATACGTAAAGGTTTTTACATATTTTTTCAACTGGACTGTTTAAGCGTTCAACACTTTTTTCCATCGGAATTTGCTCACTTAAGACCGTGATACACTATCATACAAAGTCGTGCGATCTACGCAAAAATACAACAATGGTATGATGGAGTTTATTAAAATTTTCAAAAGACAATAACAATTCATCACACCAGGGTTGTACTTTTTCGTAGATCGCACGACTTTGTATGATAGTGTATCACGGCCTTAAGTCCATATTTACATTATGCAAGTCTTATTGCTAAGCTGATTAGTTTGTTAGGAGAGAGAGAGACGAGGGGAACAGTAACGTTTCTTTTCCCCTCGTCTCTCTCTCCTAACAAACTAATCAGCTTAGCAATAAGACTTGCATAGTGTAAACTAGGACTAAGTGTCTTTTTTGTCTTCTTCGCACACACTGCTCGCAATTTCTGCACTCATAAAGTTCATGTTGTAAAATATTACTTATTTTTTCGTTAGTGTCTAAAGGTGTCATAATATAAAAAGGCAAAATCAGTTACATTATGCACCTTCCAGAATCAACGTCAAGATAAAATCATCAATAATACTGAACACAGCTTATAAAATTTAATGCGTCACATTGACAGCAGAGGCGCTGCATCAATGGTCTAAAAACAAAAAAAGGGCAAAAGAAGCTTTCCCCTATGTCATCCTTCACCACCTGACTTCTCGAACACTATCTCTTTAAAAAAAAAAAGTAAGTATATGTACATCTGTGGCAAAAAGGAAAAAGTGCTTAACTCGAGATAAGATGATTTTGAGTTAATGACACCCCTGTAATCCCCATATTAGAAAGTACCACTGGGCAAAATCTCAATTATTTTGCAGCTTATCTTTTTTCAACTTATAATCTCATAGGGAATAATAGCTAAATTAAGCTTATACTTCTATATATTTAAAATTTAATGTTTTATTTATAATGTGCAGAATGATGTTTTTCTTAAAAAAATTCAATGAATACCGAATTTGCCAATTTAACTGTAAACGGAATAAATTTCTTCTGAAAATCGACTTGAAAGCTTAAAAGTGCTCTACTGCAAAACAGTAAAATGTGACTTAAGCAATTTTTTCCTTATTGCCACATATATATGTTCCATTAGATCCCATTGTAGCATAGGTCGCCAATAACTGCCGATCGCCATCCGATTCGGTTTTGTGCAGTTGATCTTAATTCATCCCAGAAAACGCCAAGGGTGTTCTTTTCGCTTTCAGTCAAGCGCCGCCATGTTAACCTGCCTGATGAAAGGAGTTCCAACCGATAGCTTGTTTAGCCACCTTAAAGCTCACTTAGCCGACTGTAATGGAATGTAACTGCAACAGTAGGAAACAGCTGATCGATATTGTTATGTGAACAGTAATGTACAGATTCATACAACCATTTTCATTACTTTTCACATAACAATATCGATTAGCTGTTTCCTACTGTTGCAGTTACATTCCATTAGAGTCGGCTAACTTAGCCTTTATTATCCTTACATCGTTTCGTAGGTCCTATCCATTGCCACTTACGTTTACGAATTTCTGCTGACAGGGATACTTCATTTGTTTTCATCAATATTTTGGCATTTGAAATTGTTTGTGGCCAGAATACACGAAGTATTCGTCTAAGGCAGTGGTTGACGAAAGTTTGCAGGCCCTGTGTGATGCTACTGGTGACTTTCCCTGTCGTGCATCCATTTTACACCGATTTCACATTAGCTTCTAAAATTCATAGTTTGATATGTACGTAGTTTTGTTGTATAACAAACTGCTGCTAACATTGCATAAGCCGCTCTTACCTTATTGATTCTGCCATCTACATCTAAGTCAGATCCTTCATCTGCATCAATCCCACAACCCAGTTAGAAAAAATTAGAGAGTACAGACTGTATATTTCTTGATCTATAGTTAGTAAGACTAGTATCTCGATTCCCACACTGAGTGATTTTGTTTTGCGGTGTTTATTCTAAGGCCCGTATGTTGGAGTTTGTCTTGAAGATCTACTGTGGTACGTTCAAGATCGCAGAGTCTATGCGAAAATAAGCACATATCGTCTACATATGCCAAGTAATTTAAATCTTTCTTCTCTTCTGTGCTCTATGGTACTCAGGACATCTTCCATCACTACTAGAAATAAGGAGGGTGATAATATACATCCTTGTCGCACTCCACTTTGAATATAAAATGGGTCTGAGAGCTTCCCTTTGAGTGGAACAAATCAGCTGGCCTGGTTACAACTTTCCTTGATTAAATATCTGTATAAGTTTTTCACCTATGCTTCTTCTTCTTCTTAATGCTGACCGTGTGTACTCCCGGTTGATGCTGCCAAACGCTTTTTCAAGGTCTATGAATAGAATATGTAGTGTGGAATTTAACGTTACGCACTGTTCAATAATTAAGCGCAATGTGTTGATGTGATCCGCGTCGGAGTATACTATCCTTCTACTCCTCTGGAAAATATTTGCCCTCCCACGCCTCCGTTACAAGTGAGTGTATGAGTTTAGCAGTGAGTTTTGGAAAAAATATTAAAGTGTTAGTTTGGGGCGTTTTGCATTTCAGGTAACGATATATTAAATGAAGGTGTTTCATTTATTTAAAAATATATTTTATACAAAATGGGAGACTGTCTCTTTCTGAGGACTTAGTTATTTAAATTGGGGGACATGGGGAAATTTTTCTGGCAACACTGTAACAATTTTCTAGCAAATTTAATCTCTCTTTAAATTGATTTTTAGTTTTCTATCTTTAACAATTGTGAGACTTTAAATATATTAATACGTTTTATATCGATTTCAGATTTTTTTTACGCATTTTAAACTGTTTTCGTTAAGAAAAGTTTTTCAAATTATATTTTATGTTTAATAAAAAAAAAATCATGCTTTAAATTGCCGTGGCTTCATCAATGCTGTAACTTATGATTTGTATGTTAATTTTTTGCTGGCATTTTAACATGTTTTTCCTACTCCTAACGATTAAGTGAAAGTGATTAATTTATTTAAAAATATATTTTAGACGAATTAAGGGTCTGTCTCCCTTGCTGAGGATTTGTTTCTATAGAATTGGGGACCAAGAGCAATTTTTTTCTGGCAACACTGTAAAACAACATTCCAGCAAATTTATTCTATTGTTAAATTGCTCTTTAATTTCCTCTCTTCGAAAAATTGTGGGACCTTAAATATTGATTTCGGAACATCTTTTACGCATTTTGAACTTTATTCGTTAAGAAAAGATTTTCAATTTATATTTTATGTTCAATAAAAAAAATCAGGCTTAATTGCGATTGCTTTTAAATTTTTATCACAAAAAAATCAAGTAAATGCAGTAAACACATTCACCACAGCAGGCTACACGAACACACGACTTCAAATGCCGCTAGCAGCAGTTGTCGCCTCGTAGCCAGCTACTTAATTATTTTGGAAACGGCAGCAGCACCATCTGCACCTCATATTTAAGTATAAATACATAGTTCAGTATTGCCACCTTCAAATACATATTTCGCATTTATAAAAATTAAATTACTCTTTCAAAATGTGTTTATGTGACGTAAAAGTAGAAAAATGAATCAATTTATGCTTTACATCAATTTTTGGATATTGTTTCTGTTAAATAATATAAAATAAGTGTACTATAACATTCATTCAACATTTTGTATTATACTGGCAACACTGAATTTTCTCATTGTAGCCAAAGAAATCAGTATAGACAACAACCTGCCGCCCTGTTGCCTTGCTGTCTTCAAAAGAATCACTCTCATATAAACATGTGTATTCTATCCTTGACATTTTGTAGTCGGTAGCCTGCTGTGGTAAATGTGTTTAATGCATAATATTTGCTTGTGTCGCTCGCCTTTAATGTAAATAACTTTACAATAGTATGAATTTGAATAATGTGAATTTCTAATACTTTATTGGCTGGCTGGCTTTATGTTGTTTGCTGCGTTGCCTTATTTATGTGTTTATTTTAATAACATTTTATTGTTGATTTCTTGGCAAACATATTTGTGATTACAAATTTGTTTTTACGAAACTTAAATAAATCTACCCTCTCATTAGACAACAATGTTGTATTTATATGTATGAGTCTTTCATTTCTTCTAACACATACATAAAAATACACACACACACACACACAATCCCCGAACGTAAAATAATGTCGTAAATGTTTCAATATTTAATTTTTTTTGGACAATTTGTGAATGACACTGACGACATTTTTAAACTTGAACAGTTTTAATGGCTGTTTTGTCATTGGTGGGAGGTAGATTTGCTTAATTGTAATTTATTGTCTATAAGTTTTAATTATGAATTTTTAAATGTCGTTTCTATTTAAAATATTTTGAACAGTTTATATTATTGTTCGTTGTTTCTTTATTGTTGAGACATAAATCTTAAATAATTTTGATAGTCATAAAATTTTGCGTGCTTTTTTTTTTGTCAAATAATTATAGATGAATAGATTTTTTTAACAATAAAATTGCTTGCGTATTTAAAATAACTTCTCTTTCTTATAGAAATGTTTTGATTAATTTTTATATACCAGAGTAGGCAAATAAACAAAACATTATTGCACACTGTCTAGCAAAAAAGTAATGAAAACAATTTAAATTTGTGTTTTTTCCCATGAGCAAAAATTTTAGTAATTTGAGATAAAGGTTTCCTTTAATCTAGTACGAAATTCTCGTAGAAGATATTCGACACGACATACACAATATTAGCACGACATATCGAGCCCTAGCCGCTAAACTAGCTTAAGCGACAAATTTTTTTGAATTCGTTTTTTTTGACAAAAATCGACTATTTACGATCGCAATTAAATGATTTTGGTCAAAAACTGAAGTTCGAATATTATGTTGCTTAAGCTATTTTGGCGGTTATGGCACGATATGTAAGTCTCACTTTAATTTTTTTGAGTGTATATATACATTCACTGATTGATGCTTTTATTTGATCTTCTCCAGAGCCCATAACGTCCGCAACGCCAAGCAAGGTTTTTTAAATTTAATTGCTTGGATCTATTGTTATTTCTTCAAAGGAAAACTTATGAGGCTCTTTCTGTAAAAATTTATACTTGTACAGCATTTTGTAGAAAAATATGAATGAGAAAGTACGAGTACAATTCATTACGTAAAAACACCATTTTTCGATTATTTTCCGTTTGCTTTCAATTGACCATAAACGTAAAAGTGTGACAACTTGTAAGAATTGTTTGGAGTTGTTTAACCGCAATTCGAATGAGTTTTTGCAGCGTTTTGTAACTGTGGATGAAACATGGATCCATTATTGTACCTCGGAGACCAAGCAGCAGTCTAAACAATGGGTTTATCCGGGTGAATCTGCTCTAAAGAAGGCCAAGTTAAGTTTGTGGGCCAATAATGTGATGGCACGCGGGATAATCCATATCGATTACCTTCAAAAGGGAAAAACAATAAACGGCTAATATTATGCCAACTTATTAGACCGATTTAATGAGGATTTGAAAAGAAAACCATCCCATATGGCCAAGAAAAAATGTTCTTTTTTATCAAGATAATGCACGGATGCACACGTGTGCAATCTCAATGACAAAACAAAAAATTGGTACCTCAGCCGCCATATTAGCCCTAGTGACTACTTCCTATTTCCAAACCTAAAGAAACGGCTCGGTGGAAAGAGATTTAGCTCCAACGATGAAATTATTGACCAAACACATGCCTATTTTAAGGACCTCGAAAAATCCTACTTTTTTAGAAGGGATACAAAAACCGCCCTCGTATCTAGCGTCCGCAACAGGATGAATTTACTCTAAAGTTATATTTATTGAATAACTCAATTGTAAACACATGTAAAGTCTTTGTGGAATAGGGAATGGAGGGCACAAATTCTAATATGCCCAACTCCCCGTATGCCGTCTTTTTATTCGAGTAATATCAATATCATTATCAATATACACAGAAAAAAAATTGTTATCCAAAAAGTTTTTAAAAACAAATGTTTGTTTGAAATAAAATTTAATTTCAGTTAATGTTTTTTACTAATGCAATGCTAATGTTTTATAGAAAAAAATAAAATCTGGATAGAGCTTAAACAGAGCACGGCGCTTGAGGGCTACTTGTCGACATTTACGTCTATACGAGGGCTACTATTTATATATTTCGGGAACTGGCAACACAAATGTCAAAAGCTAGAATCTGGCAACAGTGAGTTCAGAAAATCAATTTGACAAAATGAAAACGGAAATTTCAAGAGAAGGTTTGCGTTGGATTATTTTTCACAACTTTGGACGTGGAATTATAATGCAAGATCGTCATGTGACATATTGTGAGATAGAGTCATCCTTGCACATCAGTTCCACTTCAATACATTCGATTTTGAATAATGAACACTTAGTTGTAAGAAAAAATTTTCTCGTTGTATACTCCATAATTTATCAATCGCTCAAAAAAAGTCTCTCGTCAAGTGGTTAAGGAAATTATTAAAAAGTTCAACCGTAGTGCTTCAAAACATGTGTTTAAAATCGTGAAAGGTTACTAATCATGGATATATACTTATGAAGCGGAAACAAAATAATAATCTAACGTGTGGGTATTCCAAGGCCTGTTTCTTCGGCCGAATGGGTCTTGTGGCCACTGTTCCCTTGGAGCAATGCAGAACTGTCAATTTTGAGTGGTAAACGCTCATTTTTTTTTTGTCGGAAGTATTCACCATGACAATGCGAGCTCTCACATATCTCGTCAAACAAGTGAATTTTTGAGCAGTAAAAGCATCGAATTGATGACTCATCCTTCGTACAGTCCTGACTTAGCACCCAATGACTTCCTCTTGTTCCCGAATATCAAAGGTAAACTGCGTGGTCAACGATTTACAAGCGCCGAAGAAGCAGCTGAAGCGTTCAAAAACTATAATTTGGAGGTGTCTCAAGAGGACTGGAAAAACTGTTATGAGAAATGGTTTGAACGAATGCAAAAGTGTATTGATCATCAAGGGGAATATTTCGAAAAACAATAAGGCCATTTTCATTTAAAAATGTTTGTTATTATTTGCTAATTCCGAAACATAAATATAGTAGCCCTCGTACAACATGATCAATCAAAATAAATACCAAGGAGTATTTTATAAAAATTTATATTAAAAAAGGTGTTATATAAAAACAAATTGATAAACAAATATAAATTAAGAAAAACTACATAAAATTGATTTTGGCATTTTTTTTGGCGATTTATAAAATCAATTTGGCGAAATAGGTCGGAAAAAATCTGACAACCCTGTGTTGTGCACAACAAACGAGATAAACACCAACTCATTTAAATAAACAATTCTCTCAGCCGAACTTAACAGAGTTTAAATTTTTAAATTTTAATTTTAATTTTTACTGAATTAGAATATAAAAAATTACATTACACTGATTTAATGAATTTGACGACTGAAAATTAAGTTTAATATTTTCTTTGCCTTAAAGTTGCACGTACAGCAGTTTATATTAAATATAAAATAAAAATTTACCATATAGGGAATACTATTTATATCTTTATGTTTTAATATGTATTTTAAACCTAATTCATTTTACACAAATTCGGCTAATATTATGATTTTAATAAACATGTCTATGTGTCTTCAATTTCCAGCTTTTCTTACTGCTCAGAAATCAATTCCACTCCTAAATAACTCAAGCCATAGAAAACTATCCTGCTGAGCTATCGCACAACAACTCCTTTGTTATCCCTTTTAAGATAACTGACAAAGGACGTTTGCTAAAATGAAAATTAAAATCCAAAACAATTGTTAAACACACAACTTTCACTTAAAATAAACACTATTGACTCACATGCACTTACTTTTATGTAAATATTGAGAACAAATAGAAACTAGAAAGGTTCTCTTTCTCAAAAATAAAATAAAAATAAAAATACAATTGCTTGATTTATGTAAACCTAAAATCAGCTTTAAAACACTGTTTAGTAATCCCTTTTTCTGCTTCCCCAAAGTGCCGCATTAGAGCACAGTAGTGTTTATTTCTGTCAACAGTACGCCTTCGCCGAATTCTATTTAAGTTAACATAATTAGTTGCGCTCAAGCAATAATATTTTGACACACATTTTCTTTAAAATCTGTTTCAAATTTGCAATGTTGGGCACTAAATAACAGGATTAGCAAAATAGACATTCGATGCGCTTAACCCAACTAGAGCAGGGTGAAAATTCCTTTTTTTTCCACAAAATATTCCTTTTGTGAGCAGGTAAAAAGTGAAAGTTTTATTTAATACAAACACCGGTAGTTGTGTTGTGTTTTAAAGGTATATTTGATTGATTTGTGTTATTGTTGTTGAATTTGAATAGAATGACAATCTAGAAACAGACATAAAGTGCAGGCGTTATATTGTGTGTTTACTTTAAAGATCTTCAAAGATTTTCTATGAAATCTTTAGTATGACAAATTCTCACAGTCAATTTGTTACTAATTTTTTATAGGGAAAGTGTTGCACGGTAGCAGTAGATATGTAAGAAAATAATTTTAGTCAGTTTAAAACTAAAAACAAAAACACTTCTGATTACAATATTAATTTTTTTAACTCTCTTTTTTTTAATAATGACTAAGGACCGTGAGGGAAATTTTACTTAGATTTACTAATTAAGGAAAGTACAAGTCACCAAATTAATATCTTTGTAAGCCAATAATAAAGTAAAAATCTTTTGTTTCAAAATGAATAGGAAGTCAAACAAAAAAACGTCTAGATTCATTTCTTTGCTGCATAGGCAAGAAAGGGGCATGAACCCCCCGAACCCCCGTGCCCGTCTGATTAGCTAGCTATATAAAGGCTCCCATGCCCTATTCCTACATGGTGGTTATAGTAGATTTTTCCCAAACTGGAAAACATGAAAATAAATTTTAACCTCTTCAGAGGTGTACATTACAATAATTGGCGAACGTTTTTCTTTTTTAGGTTCATTTTAAATTTCTTTAAGTTCATTTACGTGTGGCTGAAATGACAAAGGATGTAATGAACGGACTTTAGTGTAGAAATATGTATCAATTCTTTGCTGGATTTCATTTAGCTATCTGAGGTATTCAGTTCGGGCAAGCTAACCGCCAAGTTCCTGATCCTGTTTTTTTTATTGAAAGATCGATCCTTAATATTATATGGTGTTTCTTCAGTATGTTCAGCAATTTCGGTTTTATTTTTTATCTCAATGACGGTAAATATCAGCTATCAAACTTATACGACGAATTACAATAATTCGGCAGGTTGTGTTTTATTGTCTTCTATAATTTTGAAGATAGATTAAAGTGGCGACCTGCTGGTTCTGTTGAAGGGCACATTTTTTACCAGAGTTTATATAAAGGGTGTTTTTTATTGAGGTATAGAACTTTAAGTTGGCATCATTTTTTTAACTGGCGGCCATTTTGTCAGCTGTCAAGTGATTAATATTTAGTTTGGTTTGCCATTTCATCATGAACAGGTTGACAAAAGAACAACGCTAGCAAATCGTGCAAATTTATTTCGAAAATAATGGTTCAGTTCGCGAAGTTTACCGCAAGCTCCGTCCATTTTATGGTCGACAGAGCAATTAATTCGGTTAACCATGGATCGTTTTCGCACTACGTTTACTCTATGTGATAATACGCATCCGCTGAAGTCGCTCGTCTACGCCAACAAACCAGAAACGTTAGGGGACTTGGAAGCCAACATTCGTGGCGTTATTGCCAACATATGGGGCCGTATGCTCGAAAAAGTGGTTGAAAATTGGACCTGTAGAATTGGCTTTATTCGAGCCAGCCGCGGCGGCCACATGCCCGAAATCATATTTAAACGTTAATGGCATAAAATTATCCTTCCAATAAAGCCAAATTGATGGACATTAAAACGATTTTCTTGTGTTTTATTTCAATTCGAAGTTCTATACCTCTAAAAAAACACCCTATACCATCTAATTTCATAATTGGGACATTTCTTTTTACTGGGTGTTTTAAGTATTTTGTTGCTTTATAAAGACTAATAATCTGTATCTTTTGAGGTGTCCACATTTTTCAAAAACTCAGATACTTCATAATTTCTCAATTCTGCTGTCGTCTTTTTTGGATAGTTTGATGCTCTATTAAAATTAGTTTTTTTATTAACTAAACAGTACTAGCCTTATGTATGAGGAAAAACTGACAAGCAGTTAACGAGTTTCGCCATACAATTTTGCATTAAAAATCACTCTACGATTTAAAAGTGGTTTAAAACTACATTGTGCGTCGATTTTTAATGTCAAATTGTATGAAGGAACTCGTTAGCATGGGCAGTCCAGAAAATTCCTGATCCCAACATTCTCTGCGTCTGATATTTTGCCTTACAATTGGCATTACTAGGTAAACTAAAATTAGGGTTTGCTGTTCGGTTTTAACCGAAATCGAAACCACGGTTTTTTAGCCAAAATATTCGAAACCGAAAAGCGACAAGAAAACCTTAGATTTTCCATTTTTTAATTCCTGTTATTTGAATTTTTTTTATTTATTTTTATCAAAATAATGATTTGATAATGATTTGAGAGCGGTACATAATATTGGCGCTTAAAATTGATAAAGCTCATAAGGAAATTGTTCAAAGCTCTTTACAACGTGGACAAAAGCACTGTGCTAGTTGAAAAATGTAACAAGCCGAGTACCTGGTGAGTCGACCTAATAGCTCTTGTTCAAAAATTAATTAAGATTAAAAACTTGGTTCAAAGTACCTAAAAATCGGCCCACTTTTCTAACACTTATTCATTTTTATAACGATTAAAAGAACATACTATTGATGAACATGCTTCCTAAAGAAAATTTTGAAAAAAAAATCAGGGTAAAAAATAAATTAAAATATTGCCCAAATTGAAAAAATTTAATTTTTTTGAAAAAAATTTAATTTGTTTTTTTAAATTTCCATTTATTTTTCAAAACGTTTCCTTGGGACGCATGTCGATATACATCGACATAAAGGTTAAAAAAGATTAGAAAAAGAGGAAAAATTTAGGGCCTGGTTCACGATATCGACAGCGTTCGACTTGTCGCACACTTACATTCAAAACAAAAACAAATTCTAAAATGTTGTTGTTGTTTCCAATGTAAGTGTGCGACAACTTTCTACTTGTCGATATCGTGAACCAGGCCTTTAGTTTTTAGGTACTTTTAACCAAGTTTTCAATCTTAATGGGATTTTAAACAAGAGCTAACCTAAAAAACATTTAGCACCACTGAATTTAGCGTACTCGCATTAGGTTTACGCACCGGTTCCCCGGCTTGTTACAAAAAAGTTTCACATTCGAGCGCGGTGAAATTAATGGACGCATTTGTAAAAACTGATTCATTAGAAACTGTTGTATCAAAGCCCGCAATGGGTTGATGGGTTCTCCGTTAAAAGTATAACAAAATTTCAATTTATGAGATAATCAATTTCAGTTAAATGTCTTTGAAGGCAGAAGATAAATTATAGCACAACGTCTGAGTTATAAATAATTAAATTAAAAATATATGAATGAATTAGTTCTATTTCTATTTCAAATGGCAAATGTTATAGTTTATAACATGTTATTCCCAAAAAAAAAAAAAAACAACTCAAGACCTTGTACCGCAAAAAATAATTGAGTTCCATTTCATTGGGTTCGGATATTGTGGCTTGTGCTGCCAATGAAACAGCAGTGCATATCAAGTTTGGATTAGAAAACTGAACAAAACTGTAGTTGTGTTTGGCTCACAATATCAATCTTGAAGTGATAGATGTGGCTTATGAAAATAGTATTCATAAGGCAGGGAAAAATCTTTTGAATTTCTATGCTAGAAGCGTATAAATTCAAACAGTTTTGCTTTCGAATAGAATTACACAATAAACCCCAACCCGAAACCGGTCCGTTTAAGTATATTTTAAACCGAAATCGCGTTTTTTTTTTTAATTTTATTGGTTTTTAGCAAACTCTACTTTTAACCATCCTGCTCAAAATTTATATTTGTAATTCCTCTTTTTTCATTAATTATTTATAATAATTTTCTGCCAACAGCAGCAGCTATTTTAATATGAGCAATATTATTATTTTGTCTTCTTTGATAGATTTTTCCAGTTCAGTTTAAATTCCATAAAAACTGGTTTTCAAATTATGATTAATTTGTTTGAAATAAATAACACACTCACACTCATACACAAATACAATCCTCAACTGCTTCGCTCTAATCTTGATTAAATGTTTACTAATTTATTGAAGTAGTTTCGAATATTTTGTTTTAAAAAGTGATTAAAATATTTTAATGTTGTATCGTTTAATGACCGGTTAATTTTATTTTATTGTAGTTTCTTTCTATGTTTGTGTTTTTTTTGCTGCTAAAATATTTCAAATTAATCTGCATATGAATTTGAAATTTCCATAATTATTTAAAGACGGTGATAAATAACATGTCACATTAATGATTTACAAAAGTGATAACATAATGGAAAAATTAAAAAAAGACAAAAATAATAGAAGTCTTATGAGTGAATTTTGAGCGCTGAAAAGTAGACAATTCATGCAACTGTTGAAACAATGCAATTTAATAATAATGATGGCCTTTACGGTTAATATAAATTGTCTATACAAATGAATTTTGCTTGTGATTGTGTATGATGATACCGATTTCTTTGTTAAATTAATATATGTTTATACAATTTAGGCTTTTGTTAAAGAAATAATAAAACTGTTCGGTTAAGCTGCCAATTAATCAAAAAATCGAGAGTAATTCATTTTTGTTAATCATCAGCCTCTTAAAAGTTACGAACGAGGTCAATAGTGTTTTTGACTGGAATTTTTAGTTTTGAATCCAAATAAGTACCCAAAAAGGAGCAACAAAATATACAAAACTAGTGGAGTAAATTATTTTAAGTTAACAACGACAGATCCTAGTTGTAAGATTTGAAGTGAAAGACATGGTTGTGGACCGCGTCATATATGGTTTAAATTGCGTGATCCATGTCTTAAATTGCATGATTCATATCTTGAATCGCGTGATCCATATTTTGAATCGCGTGATCTATATTTTGAATCGTGCAATCCATATCTTGGACTGTGTGATCCATATTTTAGGTCGTGTGATCCATCGTTTGGATTGCGTGCTCCATATCTGGGATCACGTGATCCATATTTGTATCGCGTGCTCCATAGTTTGGATCGCGTGATCCGTATCTTGGATCACGAGATCCATATTTTTAATCGCGCGATTCATCGTTTTTATTCAGTGATCCATGTCTTGAATGACGTGATCCATATCTTGGATGGTGTGATCCATATCTTGAGACGTGTGATCCACATGTGAGATCGTGTGATGCATGTTTTGAATATTGTAATCCATATCTGGAATCGTGTGATCCATAGTTTGGATTGTGTGATCCATAGTTTTGATCGCATGATCCATATTTTTTTTATTTGCGTGTTTCATCGTTTTTATTGAGGGATCAATGTCTTGAATGGCGTGATTTATAGCGTGGATCGCCTGATTTTATCTTGGATCTCGTGAACCTTATCTTGGATGGTGCGATCCATGTCTTCGATCTTGTGATCCATATTTTGAATCGTGTATTCCATATTTTGTATTGCGGGATGCATCGTTTGGATCGCGTGATTCATATTTTGAATAGTGTGATCCATATCTAGAATCGTGTTATCCAAAGTTTGGATTGTGTGATCCATAGTTATGTTCGCATGATCCATATTTTTGATCGCGTGAATCATATTTTTATTTGGGTGTTTCATCGTTTTTATTGAGTGATCCATGTCTTGAATGGCGTGATTTATAGCGTGGATTGCGTGATTTTATCTTGGATCTCGTGAACCTTATCTTGGATGGTGCGATCCATGTCTTCGATCGCGTGATCCATATTTTGAATCGTGTATTCCATATTTTGGATTGCGTGATGCAACGTTTGGATTACGTGATTCATATTTTGGATTCTTTTGAGCGTCTCATTCTTTGTTGTGTGTATAAATATTCATTAATTTGTTCATACATATCCCTCAATAACTGCAATAGTATCTTAACTCCAAAAATGCAGAATATTCTGGCTTTTCGTATTTTATGTAACTTTAAACGCCTTTTCTGCAAAACTGGTTTTTCTTGAGTTATAACACTATTGAAGTAAATGAGCGATATGTACTTCATCAAAATGTTAATGCGACTATTTTTTGTTTTGCTTCATATTTATCTTTCATATGAACATTTTCATTTATTTTTATTTTTTTAATTTTTGGTGGGAACAATTTTTGAAACGAATAACTAACATGATTCCATCACATGTCACAAATATGTCATTGTCACTGTCAAAATGATGCGATTTAAATTTCCATACCCGAGTAAATATACACATACAAACACACATACACACACCACAAGTATACATCCATACATAGAGAATAAAATTTAATTCCAGACAGAGAGAATTCGCTTTTAATTCACACACCGCATAATTTTTTTTTATAGAAACATTATTTGCTATAATTTTTAAATTGCCACTAACAAGGACAGGAAAATATTATGAGTTTGTTTTTAAATTTGCTACTGCTAAAGATTATTTTCAAAATACACACGAGTACTGGGATTATAATCAAAATGCTTTAATAAATGCTAAAATGCTAATAAGCCTGGGATCTCACCGTCGCTTTCGATAACGAGTTGATTCGATCACGTTTTTTCAATTTGGGATTGTGGCATTCGAAATCGAACCAAATTATCACATTGTTCAATAGCGAGTGCCATAATCTCAAACTGGAAAGCAGCTCGTTATCGAAAGCGACGATTAGACCCCTGATTTCTTTTCAATATGTACCTCCTTCCCTTCGTAGTTCAAAATACAGATTGTATGTTCTTAAATACGACTACTATTCCCTGCATCTTCCCCCAACTCCTGCTTTCTTTTACAACACATAAATAAAAAGAAAATTGTCTGTGCTAAACATACATATGTATGTATTTATAATCATATGTTGTAATATATATCCTTGGCAAACAGGAAAAAGCGCTTAAGTCAAGATAAGCTGATTTTGAGTTAATGCTACCATTATTATCTTTATATTCAAAAGTATCTTTAAGTACAATCTCAATTATTCTATGCAATTTTTCAAGCAGAAATGACTTTGTGCTTATCTTTTTCCGACTTATAATCTCATATGGAAAAAAAGCTTAACTCAGCTTATATATATTTCAAATTGAATGTATTGTCCATAGAGTTTAGAACGATAATTTCTTAACAAAAATTAAAAGTTTACACCAAATTTCTCCAATTAAATGTAAAAGAAACAAATTTCTGAAAAACGACTTGAAAGTTTAAAAATGCTGACTGCAAAACTTTTAAAATATGACTTAAGCTTTATTTCCTTATTCGTTATGAGTTAATTTCCAAGAATTTGCTTTAGAAAACTTATTGTCAATCACAATGAAGAAGAAAATACACAATGTAGGGTACTTGCATATTCGTTGTGCTGTCCAGACTTTAATATTATGATTTGGTCTTCAAACCAAGAGATTGACAAGGGAACTACAGTTTGTTGCCACACTAATCCAATTTAATTTAATGTCAGTTCGTCTGGAAGGCAACAGAGCTTTTTTTATTTATTTAGTTTTTATACTCATATTTGCGTCATTAACGCAGAAATGTATAAATCTCTTTGAAATGACTGAATGCAGACTTCTTTTTTACTCTAACTTTAGTCCAGTTATTGATGTGATACAAAATATAAAATAAATATAAAAAAATATACAAACATACATATTTGTGTGTATATTACTTTATCGCATTTGGTTACTCAAGACAAATCGGTTTACATTTGAAGCGATAAGAAGAGAAGAAGTTACCAACCGACATCACTGTCCATCATCGTCAAAATATTAAAGAAAAATAAGTAGAAAAAAAAAATCCCACAAAAAAGCAAATCAAGCCAAAGTAAAAAACGTTCACAGTCAGTCAGTCCGTCGTCGGTCAGTCACACATAAGCTTGATGTGTGACTTACTTGACACATGATATTTCTGTACTGATCGTGAGCGTTCAGAGCATTTTGTTTCATCATCATCAAGCATATCGTGCACAGTTAATTTGTTGTTTTGTTTCAGCGACTTCCAGCAGGTAAATTATACTTTAGGCTTTTGTCTTTTGCCCAATTTTTTAATTTCCTGTTAAATGTGTCTTGCATTGATTTCAGAAAACAAAAACAGAGTATTTCGCTTGACTAGTTTTGGTGGAAATAAATTTGTATAATTTTTTTTCTTTTTAAGTTATTAATTTCTGTGAAATCAAATTAAGCGTTTAATAATGCTACCGTTTTCTTGGGATTAAGCTATAGTAAATAGTGCAAATTGTATGTGTATAAAATTGTGAACTATTCGCTTTTAAGATCCAATGAAATGGAATTGATATGATGACAGACACTCCAAATTCGAAATACATTTGCTTATGTTTTGGTGACGATGTTGTGGCTTATGATTATTTCTATTATTTCAAGGCAAAAGAAATGAAGCGTTTGAATTTGATTAAGTGTTTTTCTTCTTCTAATAAATACATTTCAATGAATTCTTTATGATTAAGGAAGTATTTTTTCGCTTCTATTGCTAATTTCAGTTGAGCGACAAATGTGTTACGGAGCTTACTTTTCCAGCTGGGTTAAACGTCAGCCTGTCCAGATCCTTACCAAAGGCCTGCCTGTGTTTTAATATACAGATTACACTGTCTACTTTATGTACGAAACTTATTTACCTTAGGTTAGGTTAGGTTAGCAGGCTGCTGGTAAGGAAGGATGAAATCTGGAGTCCAGCTCACTTGGGTCCAATACAATGATCGCTTTGTGCTGCCTGTTAGTTAAAGAGAAGATAGTCAGAGAGGGTGATAGGGAAGAGATAGTGATAGAGTAGACAGGTGATGAAGGAAGAGATGGAGGAGGAAAGCTTCATTCTTTTAAAACTCTGTTCTTTTTTGCATGCTTTTTGATAATGCAGTGTTGCAGCGCCTTCTGGTGTTAAATAAGGCGTATTAAATTTTGAAGCTGTGTTTAGTAGCCATTTTGATTTTATTGGTTATTTTACTTCGCCAATGATTCTGCTACACAACGAAGGAGGGCGCTCTGATGTTACATTAGGATTAGTATCTGATGAAGTCGGTGTAGTTTTTAGTGACCAGTGCCTTATGCCTGCATCACTAGAACTTTTCGCACAACAACTAATGCACATCAGAAAAATTCGTGGTGTTGTTATTTTAATGACTGTCAGAGACCGGGCTTGAACCCAGGACCTTCGGTTTTGTAGTCAACGTGATAACTACTTCAGCCAACGCCACCCCGTCAGTTTTACCTTAACTTATGCTTTTCTAAATTAAATTTGAAGATATATTTGTTATAATATTCTCTAGTGTCGTCTGATCATGTATATCTTCACTATACTTTTGTGACACCTGGATTATAAAAGTCCTTAGGAAATATTGTTGCCTCCTGTAGTCAGTTAAACGAGAATAGACGATGTTATATGGGAATTAATATCCGCTGAAGTCGGTATAGTTCAGTGACCGGTGAATATGCCTTCATCACTTGAACTTTCCTAAAACCACTGATACAAATGCACATAAAAAAAGTGCGAGGTGTCATTAAGACTTTATCGAGCTCAAACCCAGAACCTTCGGTTTTGTAGTGAACCTGCTAATTATTTCAGTCAGTGGCACCCTCAACTTCAGCCAACGCTATCATAATCATAATCAGTAAAATATTAAACCTCTAGAGAAAGCGCCTGCCAAAAGCCAGCAGTTAAAGCTGTAGGAGAAATACTGCAGTGATTTACAGCCAAGTCTGGCGAGTTATCGAATATATATCGCTGCGTTGCAATGCATCACACGAGTAATAGTAGCAACAATATAAAAACGCTAGCTACTATGTCAGAGAAAATTGCAGCAGCAGGAAATCGTATGAAATATAGCAAGTTAGTAGAAGTCAAAACTGACGTTGACTTATCTACAATGATTATCAAATGATTATTAGTGATAAGTTTCTGGCAAAATAAACAACTCCCCGAAGTGATCAGAGAAGGCCCAATAATAAAAAATTGCGAAACAGGGGAACCTGCAAGAGTGCGAGAACTAGATAGGCGTCACTCTATTCAATATGACAAAGATAATTGCCGATATGCTGCACAAAGTTGCCGCTTAAAGCTGATTTACGTTTAAATATGAAAAATACAAAATTGAGGCATATAAGCTCTACAAACACTGATCTCAGTTTATAGGGCAGCCCGCAGATGATGTTTTGGTTAGTTTGATATACAAAAGCAAAAGGCAGCAAAGAAGACACCAAGAATAGACTTCGAATCAAAGCGAGCCGGTTTCTCATGAAGTAGAACCTTAACCTTAACCTTATAAATTCTGGAGGTCGAACAATATTCTTACGCTTTCGCACGGTAACACTAAGGCAATTAATATGCAACAATATACAGACAAATGTATTTTACCTTCTTTGGGAAAAGGATATTGAAAATAGGACAGTTGGTGAAGTATTAAGCTATTAAGCTTGATCCATTTTAGCGTACTACTTTTGTGTATTTCCTCAGTTTTCATGGCATAATTGCAGCGCCTCTGGAGTTAAGTACGAGTACTACTCTAAGCTGTTTAGCATTTTATTTTACTTCTACGTTGATTAATTGCTACAAATATCGACGAAAAGGAAGCATAGACAAAAATGCATATTGGAAGAATCTATTATGTTTGTACTCGAATGAGAGGGTATGCCCAGGTATCGAATTCGAACTCTCGAATACTGTCATTTGGTCTGCAGTCAATGCATTAACAACTGCAGGTAGCAGTCCTCATTCCTATTAGCAAGTGTACTCCCAGCAAAAATTACTGCTTCCCAGAAGCGGTTTTGTAAGGGAGGCAATGTTACACAATCATTTGCTGTTGAGCATGAATAAGGCATGTTTTTTGTTCGAGATGAGCCAGCTAAAAGCAATACATTCAGCTTCCAAAAAGCCATGAATTTTTCGCCTTACTAAAGTGTTTCACAGAATTAATAATCAGATGCAAAAGTTACTGGTTTGGAAAATTTTCTGTGATATTTTTCTACTTTCTTAAGAGTCCGCCTTACGTTAGTGCTTTCCAGAAGCATTTCTCGAAGTATTTGTTATCAAATAAGCAATACATTGCTTCCCTCAGTTGTTAGTGCTTCCAAATCAGAATTTTTTTTGCTGGGTTGTAGCATCGTTGCAGCGCCTCTAGTGTTAAGTAGGCGGTTTGGTTATTTTATTTCCCCAGCTATATATTGCTACAAATGTCTACAAAAGATGGCGCTATGATGTACACTAGCATAGAAACAAATACAGATCAGAGAAATCCATTATGTAGATACTAATGAACCTGGCCAGGGATACAACTCGGGCTGTTGGTCATTTGCGCAAACCTTCAGCCGATATCTTAAATATTTTTGTTTTGTATTGAAAACTTTAATACTGTAACTTTCAATATCGATTTAATGAACAGTAGCACTTTGCGCTAATCTTTTGCCTAAAAATTGGTGGTTGGGGTGTTCGATGATTTGTAACGCGCATGGTCTAGACTTATTAACTTATTGCTAAAATATGCATTATATTAATTAAGACAACATATTTAAAGCTATTTAATCCTACACTCACTAAAGAGTCAACTGAAATAGTTGTGAAGAAAAGTTAGCCGCAACAGCGGTGGAAACCATTCAGGCCAAAATGCTGTGGGAAGCAGTCACTTGAAGCCGTTGTGAAGAACATTACACCGAGGTTGCTGTGGCCGAAATCGCTCTCGAAAGCATTGAACCAGTTTTTTATTTTTAAAACATTCAACCAAGGTTGCTGTGGCAAACAGTTGGTCGAAATTGCTCTTAGAAGCAGTCAACCGAATTTTTCGAGAAAAACAAACAACCCAAAGTGGTTTCGGAAAACTGTCAGTCAAACCCGCTATAGGAAACAATTAACCTCAGTTGCTGTAAGAAATAGCAGTCTGCCTTCGGACAGACAGCTTAAGCCTTTACGGAAAACAATCAGCCTAAGCCATCGTACAAAGTAGTCTACTCAAGCTGTTGTATAAACGAGTCAACCCATGTTGTTGTCGAAAACAGTTAGCCGAAGCCGCTATAACTGAAATAGTCCAGCGAAGTCCACTGCTGCGTAAGGTGGAATCCAATATACCCAGAATACTCTTTTCAAGCTATTAATCACGTAGTCTCAAGATGTGAGATATCTCCAATTGCATCCCGTCCTCTTATACTTATAGAAATATTGGTTTATACTAAATGAGAATTATAAGCTTGTGGTACACTGTTTGCTTAGTTGGTGGGGTATTATGTATGGACTGCACAATACAATTGGTTTATACTAAATGAGAATTATAAGCTTGTGGTACACTGTTTGCTTAGTTGGTGGGGTATTATGTATGGACTACACAATACATAAGGCCTGCGAACTTGTCAAAGGACTCTGTACGCTTCTAAGTTATTTCAGTCGATAACTAAATCATGAAAAGTGGAAACAAATAAAAGAATAGATAAGAAAAGATAAGCACTTCTCCTTTAAAAATAAAAAGTTTTATATTAAAGTAAATTCCGTTACGCTCCTTGGCTCTTGAAATAAAAAATTTAAAGAAACTACTCATCATAAAAACACATAACATGCCTTGAAAACTGAAACAATTCGACAAATTAAATCCAAGTGTCAACTCAATCAAAACTCATGCACATTTCTGCTGTCGTTGTGGCAAGCAAAATTTATAATTTCTGCTAACACTCCTTATAGCGCTGGTGACTTCTTCGCTTCGATTTTGCATGTGAAGTTAATGAACTTTATGTTCACAAGACATTGTGCATTTGTCATGATCATCAAGAAATCAACAAAACAGACTTCACTATTTCTCAACAGCAAATATGTCAACTGCTTAAATATATTTTTTTATGCACATGTTTGGAGCAAAAATATAAAAATACAAACATACACATGTTTGACTTAATGATATTTGAAATAAAAAAAAAAAATAAAAATAAAACAACTTAAAAATAAAAACTCATGCATGCAGCCATCCATCCATCCATCTATTCATGCAACTGCCACAACACTTCTAACCAAGCAGCCAGATTTACCAGCAACAGGCGGCTCCATTTGAAGCCAACCGAACGACGACGACGCCGTCGTCATCATCATTTTTGTTACTAATCCTTTCCACAACAACTTGACAGCTGCCTGGCATCCTTTTTCACAAATTTTAGCTGTGCCATCAATCACCGGATATGTTACTTATTCCATTTGCCAATGCAGTGCAGTTTTTCGTTTTTCTTCACTCTGAGGAGAATTACGTAAATCCTTCTTTATAGCCGCCAGAGTTTAGACAGGTTATTAGAGTGTTGGATCTTCCTGGCTGCATTTGATAGTTGCTGGACTTATTGGACTAATTACTCACTCAATAAACACAAATGCAAAGATCAAACTAATTTTTTTTTCCATTAGTATTATCATTTTTGCATACGGTGGCATATGCAATTTATTTATTATTATTTATGCAAGTCTTGCTGGTCTTTAATTCTCTTTGCAATTCAATTCTTTGTATTCACATTGATCCCATTGTCGATCATTTATTTGTATTATTTATATTTTGTTGCATCATGCTTTAAAATAGACACTCGAGAAAAAATATTGTTTAAGGAAATAGTGAGCTAAATCTATAACAAAGGCCTGTAGGAAAACCATGTGTAATCAACCCAAGAAATTATAAGCACAGTGGTCAAGCTTATACTTATATAAGGCGTGCTACTCTGGTATACTGCCCTGCAGATATAAGAATTGTGCGATAATAGAAAGTATTATTCGCACTTGCTTATAACATGTACTCTAAGCAGTGGTAGTTCCAACGATCTTTTTACAATGACTGAGCCACCACTGGCAAGCCTCACAGTCAAGCTTATATCAAAGATTAGAATGAATAGATTGCAAGCAACCAAAGCATACAAAGAGACAAGAAGATTTGCTGTAGCAAATATAAACTATTGCTAATACTTATCTTTGCATTTGATGTCAATACTTCTAGCGATTAAGGAACGATCATATAACATTGTAGAGGTATCGCTGATGTATCCGCGGATGGGTCTAAATTAAGGTGAATCGTGCACTAGAGAGTTTTAATTCCCCTTCCGGCAGAGAACTGGTATCAATCTAGGCATTGCATATTATTACATACTTAAATAAAATCTCTATCAAATGTTAAAACGACATAACCTCAAAGAGATGGCGAGATATTTTAACCAAAATCTCTTATGGGTAGAGATTAGAGATGAGCCATATTTCGAAACCTGTTATTTTTTTTACAGCGATTGAAAAAATCACTAATCACAACTGTGACTGAATTTAGTAAGTAACAGGTTTGGAAATATAGCTCCTTTACACCAACGAAGGGGTCTTAATTTTGCTGCAGTTAAGTAAATCTTAAGTGGAGCAAGAACTCTGCAGAGTCAAACAGAGTAGATGCTCAAACAATGTTACTTGTTTATCATCTTGATTGACCTGACCACGATACAATCCCATATAATCCGCCAACGGCGAGGTAGTCGCAAAAGATCCGATGCGTGTTATAATGGCAACTGTTATATAGGACTTCATGCTAGGAGATTTAATACACTGCACAATGACATGTGTAAAAGTAATGATAAATAAGAGGAGGCGACTATTAAGCACCCTTCCGTTACTGGCCCGCGTTTGCCAGAGATTTTCTTGGGGAGTTAGACTGTGCAGAAATATCGTAATATTATATCAGATGTATAAACACTTTTATTCACTGAGCGAATATAATGTCCAAGGGCATCTTTTCTATCCTTCTCTCTCGCCAATGTAGCACAATGGAACCTTAGCAAGATGATTCTCGCCTAAATCAATGTTTTTTTATTCTTCTGAGGTGGAATTTGGGATCCTTACTGCCAAAGAGTCCTAAGTATTTTGTCGGGAAGAAGGAACGTTTAGTGTTAACCGTAGTTTTTAATTTGTTATTTTCTTCATGTGAAATATGTTTTGAGGTAAAATAAAAATTATTATCGCATAAGGAGCAATAAAATCGTTTTGATGAAACACAGGTTATTTAAAAATAAATAATTTTATTATTCACGTTAGTCGTCCTTTAGCTCTCTTCAAATTGTCCGACGTCCCTAAATTTTTTTATCCCTTCTAAAAAAAATTTTCGAAATCATCAAAATACGTGTTTGTTTTTTAAATGATTTGATCGTTGAAGTCATCAAATCACTTTCCGCTGACCCATTTGTTTAGGTTTGGGGAGAAAAATTAGTAACTCGTTGATCAATCCGGAGCCTAGGGAGAATGAGGGAGTAATTCGTCGCCAAATTTATGGATTTTTGCCATTGCAAATGCACATGTGAGGACCCTTGCAATGCCCTGGTGGAAAAGAGCTTTTTTTCTTGGCCAAATGATTTTGTTTTTTTTTCAAATTCTTATTAAATCGACCCAATAAATTGGCATAATATTCGCCATTGGCATAATATACCGCGTGCATTGCAAAAAAACGATCGCCATTCCTTTATTGGCCGACAAACCTAATTTGCCTTCTTTTGCTCTGACTATTCGCAATAAGCTCACTTCTTTGAATGATGTTTGGCCTTCGGTATACCGTGATGGATTCACATTCCGTCCATGGTTTTTAAACGAAGTGACAACTTGTCCATATTGCAATTGAACAACCCCAACCTCTCCTCAGAAGTTATGTCACGATTGTACTTGTGGTTGATTGAGAGCGAACGTGTTATGCATCTGGCGGAATGCTTTCTCATACCGAAGTCATCATTCAATATTGCAACCACTGCGCCATGTAAAATGTCTGTGGCTTTCACTATCTCTCTCACTTTCAATATCTGGAGGTCTATTCTGTAATTCGAAAATTTGCATAACAATTCGAAAGCATTTACTTTCGTTTCGAAATACAGAGTAGAGCCTCTGATCGGCCATCGCCATATCGTAAATTATTTCAATTGTTTTCGATTAAGATACCTCAACTAGGAGTGCAGAACGTTCGGCATCTTTTTCCATTGCAATTGATGGCAAGAAGTCCCCATAATGTTTAGCCTTGCATTGAGTGATGGTTTTTACCCCACGAAATTTCTCCTTTTTTCCATTTTATTTTAAAATCACTTGATAGTTTACTATAAAAGGCTGTTAAACACAAACTAAATGAAGCAGCTTGTTCAAATTTTGACAGAAGTTAGGAGAGGTGCCTGTTGACAAGAGAAGTGTTCATTTTTCATTTCATTATTGGACCATTTCAGTTCAGAAGCCGTAAATAAAAACCTTTTTCCTTTTCACTTAGGTTCCACAGGTTGCTAGTTTAAAGATTAAAACCAGCCCTCTGGGGTTTTGCTTGGACTCGTTATATAATCTTGAACGGAGACCTGAAGGGAGGTAATTTCTTCTACGTTAAGTCAGGATAAATGAGCTTATCCGTCTAATGTTGAGGTTTGACAATTTGGGTAAATCCTGCAGCAGCAAACTGTCCAGTGAGCCTCCCTGTTCTCCGAGAAAAAGCGAGAGTGGCCAAAACATTTTATCAATTTAACCAACTATTTCGCAAAAGTTTCCTGCAAATACAAAACTTTTTAGAATTTGAAAAAAACTTATACAACAACAACAAGCTTAAAAGACGATCGACTTTTCACTTATCTGTTTGCTTTGACTTGTGAACCAAGCAAAATTTGAGAAGTATTTGATTAAATAGTTATTTTAGTTTTTATTGCTATTTTATTTTAAATAATCAGATAATAATAAGAATTTTATGTTTAATACAATAAGACTAAACATATAAATAATAGAAGCGAATCGGTCAGCAAACGTTTACGAAACGTTTTATCTCAAAACAATGAAATTTTGTTCTCATTCGGGTATGATCTGCATGCCATGTAACATTAAAACCTGCAGAATTGCCGTAGAATTGTTTTCCGAACGATTTAGTTTCACGTTGACAACAGAACATACCGATTGATTTCTTTTCAATTACAATTTGGGTGCTTAAGGACAGAAGCAATACAAAACTAAGAGGCTAAATAATTTTTATTGTGTTTCTCACTCAGTTTAAAAAACAAAATAATGCGAAAGCAAGAATCATTTTCTTCCATTTAAATTCGCTCTTTGGTGTTGACTGTCAGTGTTCTCTTACATATATTTTTCCTCTAGTGTAAATATTCAGTATGCAAACGCGCTTTTATTAATTTTTTTTTTATTATGCATCATCTTCAAACTTGCAGCTTTTAAGCTGGTAGTATTTTTGCTGCCAGCGATGGCACATGTGATCCATCAATGTTTTTTCTCATATCCATTTAATGTTTGTGCCTTTTTGCGCTTCTTCAAGGTCATTTTCATCATTGTTGTACATTGGAAAAGTCATGTTTGCTTGTATAATTTTTTTCTTCGTTTGTGCTTTCGTACATTTGCTGAGAAGAAGATTATTAGTATTTTTTATTGTTTGCATTAATTTTATATTGTTGCATTCATAAATCAATCATTCATTAGCAACTCAACTTGTCCAACTTCTGTCACAATTGTGAACGATGATGCTGATGGAATTCAAAGCTGCTTTGATGCCAGCAACCAGTGTCCACTGCAAAATCTGATGTTAGCAAAAAGCAAGAGGAGAGGAAGGAGAAGAGTAAGAATATCAAAATGCAGAATTTTAGTTTAATAAAATAAGACCAACATTACATATGATCTCATGTCATTGAGATGGCTGTCCGTCTGCAGTTATTTTTTTATTGTTCACACAGTAGTGTGCAGCAAAATAGCAGCTTGATTACTTTTACTTTAATTTGAACATTTTAAATTTAATGTAAACAACATCTGGCACCCATATTAATTGTTTTTAATGCCTAATTAAAGCTTGCAATAAATATCTCAAAATTAAGTTTAAAAGTCCCCACCTTAAAATTTTTCTAAAAGCTAAAGCTTAAAGCAATAAAGTATGCCATTTCCTACATTTCTAATTTGTAAGTCAACTACTCTGCCGAAAAGCTTAAAACTTAAAGCATGCAAGAAAAAATGTGAAATCATTGTAACACTCATTACATTTCAACTTGTTAATACGGCCGCAAAAAAAAAAACAAAAAAAATTTTGAAATTTGATCCTTTCTTCGTTTTGTTTAATTGTAAATGTTACAAATAGTTGCGCTAAAAAGACTTAAAAGCATGAAAACCACTCATTAAAAGCGCTAAAAGTAACATTTTGCATTGACAGCAGAGGGCAGACGATCACTTTGGCCGGCCGTTGTTTTTTTGTATTGCCCGCCGATGCCTGCTGTTATTGGTTTGTTGAGCTGTTTGCTACACAATTTGGACAAGTACACAACATTAAAAACTACACAACACATAAGCAACTGATATTTCACAAAAACGACATAAACACCTTTAGTTTTGTTTGCAACAAAAACTTTACTCTTTCATTTCTTAACAGCAAAATATGCTTATGGTCGAATATCCCAGAAAAAAATAAAAATAATATAAAATACACACAAAAAAAATTTAACATGTATACGGGTAAATAACAAGGATTTTTTAGAAGCCACGTTTACACTGTAGAGCAAATAATTAATCGTACTAGTAAACTGTTTACTAGGAGTTCTTTTGAGAAATAACAACGCTTAACAGCTTAAGGTTTTCGAGGGTATACATTTTCCTTCTCCTCAATTTCGTAATCTAAAATATCTGCACTAGATCTCTTTAATATAATTTTTTCAATCTTTTAAAAATCATTTCGAATTGTTTTTTTTAGCATCGAATACATAATTAACCTCTATTTTTCATATGAAAGGTGTTTTTTAAGCCCACCGAAACTAACGCAAAGACTCTCTGTCAAACGAACTATCAAACTGTTATACATACTGTCACTTTTTGTCATTTGTGATTGGTTTATTTAGGCAAATCATCATGATGTAATTCGAAATAAAATCCTTTCGAATTTGTATTTTATTAATATTACAATTCGAAAGCATTTGCTTTCGTTTCAAATGGCAGAGTATACCTTGAGGTACTTTGAACATCAGTCTTCAATTCGTGCAACTTATAGACAAGACTTTGTGATTTTATGTTGCACATAATCTCCTTCATCTAAGCAAGTCATCCGTCGAATTGTGTATAGATTTCATGCCATTTATCTCTAAATGATGCAATAATACCAACATGTAAAAGAAAATTCAAATTTATCGCTTCCTCGTCATTCGCGGGAGTTGGGGCTTTGTCCGTCCACTACATGGAAAATTCTGCACAAACATATTGGCCTATTCAAATTTAATATCTAGCTGGTGAAGAAATTAAAGCCACAATACCATCATATGCGTAATTTTTTCATGGACTGGACTCTGGTCCAATGTTTTATCGCAAAATTTTGTCCAATGACGAGGTTTAATTTAAGCGGAATGGATTTTTAATAAATGGAGATGCCGCATACGCAAAGAAGTTAATCCACAAGACTGCATTAGAAAAATTCATAGTTTAGTGGAGTTTACACGCTGGTGGCATTATTTGATCTTATTTCTTCAAAAATGTGGCCGAAGATCGCGTTACGGTCAATAGATATCGTTACCGCACCATGATAAATGATTTTTGTTTGAAGATATGAATGACATTGATCAGGGATAAATGTGGTTTCATCAGTTAGGCATTACAAGAAGATGGCTATATCACTTTCTCGGTAACCATTAGTCTCCGTGCACACTATGCAAGCCTTATTGCTAAGCTGATTAGTTTTATGGAGAGAGAGACAGAAAGAGAGTTAGAGAGAGACGAGCGGAAAAGAAACGAGTACTCAGCTCTCAGCTTCTCATTCGTAATGTTAAAAAGGCACACGTGCATACACAAAACTATGCATAAAAAATATGTGCTCAAAAATAAGACTTGCATTGTGTGAAGGCCGATGAAAGTTCAAAAAAGGGATAAGCTTAGCAATAAGACTTGTGTAGTGTGAACTGGCACTTTTTAAAGTGAAATTGTGCTCATCTCTCCGTGGCTTACACTTCTGATTGAAAGATGGTAGGACTTGTTCTCAAAAACTCATAGCAGTTTATTCCCGATCCTACAATTCCCACACCACATTCTTTTGGCGTTCTGGAACCATCGATACATCTTTTGATGGTGCTAGGCCTAAAGGTGCATCATTAGTCTCCCATTTCCTTCTGTTGGTCAAAGGAGTATCATATCTTTTGGCGCAGTCATACGCTTGTTTCCTCACATCAGAAGGTTTCGAAAGTAGGGTTAAGTATCTTGCCAGAGATACAAGCTTCCATTAGCTAATTAGCCCATCTCTACCTTCGTTTCTTCCTGCAATATTGATGCCTTTTTGCAGGGCAGCAGTTTCTATCAGAGGTGTGAGTGTAATTTCTCCAACTCATCGCTGGTTGAAGCCAGTTTGGTTTTGTCTGACCAAGTAAAGCACCGTAAGTTATAATAGATCTTATTATGCCTCACTATACAGTCGGGCTTACATAATATAAATAATAAGGAGGTAACTCTTGCACATTTTCCAAAAAAAAAACCGAAGAATTTGAATTTTTCTTGGGAGACTTTAATAGTAATAATCTGTCGAAGGATTAACGTAATAAAAGGTGCTTTTAAGAGAAGTAACACTCAGGCATAAATGCCTGCTACTACTACTAGGTGTTATCTTTTTCAGGTAAGCGATAGTGATAGAGAAGACAGGTGTTGTGGAAAGTGATAGAGCAAATCTTCATTCTTTTACAATTCTGTTTTTTGCACATTTTTATAACAAGGACGTCAGAAGCTTCTGTTGCTTTAGTATTTATAACACCTATAGTTGCCAATGTCGCAGCACTATCGGCAATAAGTCAAGGTTTAGACAAGCATTATTGGGTCCTACAAGCATTACACACGACCCTTTTAGCACGGCCATATTCGGAAATTAATGCGATAACGCTATTGAGCGTATTTTTCATATTTAGGTTTTATACTCAGCTTCCGATAGGTTTGTCTTATTGTAGAATGAGAACGAATGGGAAATGCTGTTTTCCTCCGCGAAAGATTAGAAAGAATTTTATTTAGAATAATAAAAAACTGGCATAGGAAAAATAATAGAGTCTTGTGATGATGTTCCGCTATTCTCCAGCTGATGAGCGAATGGTCTCAATTAATGACTTCCAAGGGACTCTATTGTGGGCTGAACTTATTGCCTCATTCCATGAAAACCTTGCAGTAGTCAGTTCAGTATTGGTTGCGATGCGCCAACTTGTTTTTGTCTTTCCACTCCGCCGAGAGCTTTGGGGATTGCACTGCAGCGCTGCTTTGGTAGCTATCTCGTTATCGGATCTCAATGTACAACCAATCCATTCAAATTTCCCTTTCAGGATGACGTACTGGATTGACTGTTGGTTCGTGGTTCGGAGCAGCTCAACGTTAGTTATTGTAATGGGCCACAAACATCGAATAATACTTCGTAAGCAACAGGAAATAAAAAAATTGCAGTCGTCGTACATTGTTTTTGTATAGACCTCAACTCTCACATCCGTATAGGAACATTGGGTTCATACATGTATTAAATACTTTGGTCTTCAACTGTGTTGATATCTCGAATGATTCCCATATTTTTTTTTTAAACAATGCAAGACATGACGGGCCTGGTTAATTCAAGAATAAACGTCTTCGTTTGCAGCGTTGTTCGCTGTGATTGTGTAGTCTAGGTAATAGAAAGAACCCCTAAATTTATCTTTTTTTCTTAAGCCACAACCCGAGAAGCGATTACTTTGTCTCCAGAAAATACCCAGAGTCTATGGCGCGAATCGAACCCACCACCTCGAATCGAGCCCATGACCGCTACCTCTCAGCCACAGGAGCACCTTACCGTTTGGCGAAATACCTTCTGCAAGCTCTATAAGAATCGAGAAAGGCTATGAGAAATATCAAAACATCTTCAACCTCGAAAAGGAATTGAAGTGAAATCATTGAATTTCGGTTTTAAGCTCGAGACAAGAGCAAAAGACTTACTGCTACCCAAATCATTCAAGTTGTTTTTTAAATCTTTTTTTTTTATTGTTGTAATGAGCAAGTCCATTTTGAATTGTAGAAAGTATTCATTGCACTAAATACTTGACGCTGGAGTTTGCTGAACCTGGAGATTAGAATTTTTGATCTTAACCGAGCATCAGAAGTGCTACAATGATTTGTAAATTTTTAGGAAATAAACTGAAAAAAGTTATAATTCAGAGACCAGCTTTCTTTGCCAGTGTAAACACATCTCAACAGAAGCAATGTTTAGACGTTTAAAGCCAACAACATTAAAAATTTGCCTGTATTGTCTTGTTATTTCTATAACTCCAAAGGAGCAGTTGCAAATAGTATATCAAATGCGATCGATCTTTTAAATACATATTCGCACAGTAAAATAAACATACATGCACACAAAAATACAAACACACTCGCACACAGCCGCATATACATACATGCACATGTATAAATGTAGCAACATGCACTACTTGCAACACCCAGTAGAGAGGGCAAATAGTGTGGCCCAAATATATAAAACGACTACTGATGATTATGGTGCTTTTGTAGCTGACATGCAACAACAACAGCAGCAGCGGCAGAGTACTTGGCACTCACACACAATTGCCTGCAAAATAAGCAGAAATAAAAATCATTCAAATTGGTTTTAGTTTTGCTTAACCTCTACCCCCATCCTCCGCTTGCTACGGCTCCCAACTTTTTTTTAAGTGCAACAAGAATATCGGCAAATGCGAACTGATTTTGGACAATAGACCAGTGATGGGCACTATGGGTGCAGTTTGTGGCAGGGTAGGGGTAAGAGTGGCTTCTGCAATGCATGCAGTTGATTCTTATACCTCTTCTTCCTATTCAGCTCATCTCTGGAGACTATACTATGCAACAATGCAATGCTTTTGCATTTGCAGATCAGCCAACAACCACCAGAAGATCATAAACTGAATTGAGTATGTTTGGCATGGTTGGTCGCATTCTGTCAGTTCAACACACATTGACTACAGTTGAATTGACAGTGGCAAGAGACTTGTGCCGGCTTTCATTTAACGCAGTATGTTGCCATACAAACGTATGAACTTTTTGTTGTTGTTGTTTGCTCTTGCATACCCACATCTTTACAGAGTAGGAAAGTTTGGGTAACCTTCAGTGGTTTGCTTAAATTGTATTATTTTTTTTGATACCTTTACTGATCCTCATGCAAAATTGCACATTGTACGTACGTAAATATTTGGTAGAATCTTCATTTTTTTTTCTCTTTCATGTTAGTGTATTTTTACTTGCAACATGTTATTGCTTCTGTAACATTGAATTGTTGTTGTTGTTAAAACATTTTTGGTTACTTTGCAGTCAAACAACGTGAAATGATAGCGTTTAGCTGAAACGTAGATACGCGTTTCAGATGACAGCCGTGATATGGTCACTCTTGCTTTGAAGCTGCTATTGTGAGGCATCTTTCTCAAGATGCCAAAGACAAAAAATTTGTAAATTTTTTTGAGAAACGTCTAGTGAGGAACTAGGAAAACATTTGAGTTATATCAAAACTATTTAAAAGTGCTTTTTGCAAGAGAAAAGCTTGAAAAAAGACTTACAATTTCAGTTGTTCGTAAGGAGCGACATATTCATTGCTTGGAAAAAAGCTCATGATATATTTTTTTCTACTTGCAAAGAAATCGTTTAAAAAAATGTCTCGTGTTCCCGTTTATGTACTGCGTGCACTGTCCCTTTTTTAAATGTTAAAACCATAGAAGAAAAAGTCTAGCGGGGTTCAATCACACGATTTCAGTGGTCAGCTTATATAACCTTCAAGTGAGATGCTACGCTCGTGCAGAATGTTCAAAATGGCATGCGGTGTGTGGTATACTACATATTGGAAGTGTCCATATCAACCAATTCTGGCCAAAAGAGGTTGTTAATCATGGACCGTGGAGACTGATGGCTTTATGGAAATTTATTTAACAACTAAATGGGAATTGTAACGACATTTAATGTTAGTAAGTTTCAGTATTTCATGGTAATAAACAATGTGTTGTTGTTGTTAGTAATCATTATGTTCTGCAATACATTATTTGCACTATTCTATTAATAAGTTTGTAGTTAGCAAATGATTTAATCTCTGTATTTATTAGCAACTTTGAAACAGCAACTTAAAAGTTTCAACTCGATTCAATATATTATTAGAACTTGATATATAGAATACTGCAATAAAATGGGAATATCAGTGAAAACTGTGATATTTTAATGCAGGAATTTACCAACGAAACTTGTAAGTGTCAAAAGAATACAGTCTGCGACATATTCATTCACTCCAGAATTGTTTCTGAAGCTTTAGGTTCCATAAAGAATATGGATGTAGACACAATATAAATATTTAAGGTATCTCTCTGCTAGAACGAGCAAGAACAGGAGAAGTCATTACAATCGTCGTATAAAAACAATAGCTGATCTATTTCGTTTGCGCGGCATATTAGTCCATGACTTCACCAAACTATTTCATTTCTAAAGCATCAAAGCAATTATTTTGATAACTTATTTAAAATCTTGGAACATTATTTTCAAAATCTTTAAGCAAATGCCACAAATTTCAACATAACCAAATCTAACAAAAACTCAGTTCAATTTAGAGAAATGAAAAAAAGAAAAATATAAAAACAAAAATCATTGAAATACAGATCACTATCATTCTGGCAACTAAGCCAACGACAAAATAACTCACATAATGCTAATAAAGAAGCGCATTGTACACAAGAAATCAGAGCAGAGGAGAGTTGAAAAAAAAATCAGCAAACTGACAACTGATAAAATGCTAACGAAAATTTAAACAAGAAACCAACATAGTTGGCGCAATCAACAATAAACCGAACAATGCATTGGCCAAACTGAAGCAAACGAAAAGGAATTCTTTCACAATATCAATGATACCAATAAATTTGGTTGAATGCAAACGCGTGCGACAGACACTTGACGATGATCGTGCAAGTATGGTTGTTTTATTTTTAATTTTTATTTTTTGGTTTGCTACAGGCTTCCTTCCTTCAATGGTTTGTGGTATGAGTGTGTGAGAGTTTGTGTGATGTAGTCATACGCAAAAGAGAAGCTGTACCCGTTTTTAAATAAATACTGCTCTGTTTTTGTTAAAGTGTACCCTACAGTAATAAAAGATCTTATGGCTTGCTGGACAACACAAGTTTTATGCTTTGCGATTTCTCTTGGATATACAATGTTATTGTTTCTTTGGAAGAACAGAGCAATTCTGGTATATACCCATCGGATGGTTTAGCAGTGAGAAGAGTTTTGGCAGGGAATTATGCATTGAAGAATTAAGTATCAAAATTTCGTTCTGCCTCTCAAATGAAGGCAACATCCTCTCGTTAGAAATGTTTACAATTTTAGTTCAAGTAAGAAATATAATTTCTTCCAAAAATCAATAATCAAAGTTTAGAAGAGAATTAAACAATATTTCAGAAAGAAGATGTGCATGATTTGAACTCGTTTCTAAACAGTACATTTTTTATCCTTTCGTAGAACACAGGACGACCAATATTGTCGTTTGATTTTTTCCAATACAGGAACTTCTTGCAATATGAAGTAGCTAGGTTAGGTTAGGTAAGTAAAGATGATGATGATGAAAAATTAGAGTTCAGCTCACTTGGGTCCATCACAATGATCTCTTTCTACTACCTGTAAGTTGAAGAGAAGATAGGGTGAGAGAAAGAGAGAGAGAGAGAGGTAGGGGAAGGGGGAAAAGGGTAGATGTCGAAAAGAGATAATAGTTGTTATAGAGGAGGTAAGAGTGGGTCCAGAAGTCAGCGGCTATACCAGCCACTGTTGCTAATATAAAGGCTCAAATTTTTTAGTTCAATTTCCCTTAATTCGTACAGGCTGCTGAAGGAGGTGCAGAAGGAGATCCTCCAGAGCGGGACAAAAGCAGAGGAAATCGAAGATATTTCGCCCCTCTTCCTCATCAATGCAACTGAAGCAGTAATCATTATACGGGAGACCCATACGTTTTAGCATGGGTGCCAAAAGCACACTGATCGGTCCCACGAGGTTCCTCAAGTGCTTCCTAGTGAGGCTTTTCCTGCTATAGGAATTTAGGCGAGGCCATGGGTTCCGAAAGCACAGCGCCCGGTCAAAGTGTTCACTAGCTTCCTCAAGTGTTTTCTATTGAAGTTCATGAGGTTTTTCTTGCTATAGGAATTTAGGCGAGGACATAGGGTTCTCGCTATCGCGCAGGTGGGCTTATTGTGCCATCTGTCTTGAGCTTATTCAAGTGGGTGCCTCTGTGGCTGAATGGTAGCGATGCCATCCTCTCAGTCCAGAGGTCGTGGGTTAGATTCCCGCCCTAGATCGTGGGTGTTTTCTTCAGACAAGCTAATCGCCTCGCGGGTTGTGTTTGTTTAAAAAAAATTTATTAATGAAGGTCAATTTTATTAATTACATTATAGTGTCCTTAAGATTCGTTTAAATGCCTCCATTGCTTTACATTATAAAATACATTTATTACTTTTTTTCTTTTTATTTAGTTACTCGTTACTAACAACAAACTGATGAGACATGAACGCAAGCGCGCGTTTAACTAAATTCTTAAATGTCAGACGTGGAGAAATCACAACATAACAAGCTCTCGAAATAACAAAACTTAAACATACTTTAAATGTTGGCGTGTATGTAAATATATTTATGTTCATATACATACACTATGATCAGATGAGAATAACGAACGATCGACATGTTGGCTTGTTATAGTTTTTTTGTTTGTTTTATTTTTATTGTTAAAACTGGCAAGTAGTGCGCCATTATTTCCCAATTGATGATTTGTCTGTCCTGGTTATTTGCAGTAGAAGAAACAAAAAACAAACTATTGTATTCATTTTGTTGACGACAACATTTGCTATTGCTGCTGTTGATATTTATGTTGTTAGGGAAATTGCTTGCTAAAACGATGGTGGTTGGTTGCTGGAGAAAAATGCCTTATTTTGCAGTTGGTTGGTTAGTCGAGCAGCTCTTTAGCCAGCACATCAGCTAAGCAAGGCATATCGTGTCTCATAAGCTATAAACATAAATTAAGGCACCTTACTAGTTCGCTAAAAAAAAGAAGGAAGGAATGCATTGTTTTTCTGTTACACACATATGCTGATGCTGCTGATGAGCTAAATACATTCAGGACAACAATGTTGTGGTATAATTCGTAGGATAATATTTTGTAACAATGAGTAACATTTATGTCCTTTCAGGCAGATAATAAAAGACATGTCGTACTTGTGCAAGCATAGATCAATGTATTCTTCAAAACATTCTTATTGAAGCCATCATTGGAAGCAAAGAGCTATAAAAATATTTTCCCTCGAATTGAAATTTACCATTCAAAAGGCGTTTACTGCTAGAGTAATCGGGAGTGCATGAGGAATTTATTTATTTACAATTCTTGACTATAAATATCATATCCTTACAGACAGTTACACATTATAATAAATAAAAATAAGGTAAAAAATTATTAAGTGCTTGACAAGACGATAATTTTACCTTTAGTAACATTTGTATTGAAAAAATCTATAATTTTATAATATTTATTAAATGGACTGCACTTCTTCCTAAATGGATCAGCATTTGCGTTATTTGATCTGAAGTATTTAATTGATAGAAATTCAAAGTGTGGAGATAGCGATAAGGAACATTAAATGAAATGTTATCGAGTAAAAAATCAGAACAAATATCACTATTAATTTAATTTGATATAAACGACGTATTCAAGTTTGATTAAAGCAAGACGGTTAGAGTATGAAGGAATCTGTAATGTGTTCCACTGTAGACAACGAAGGCAGAATAACAACAAGAATTGCTTTTATACAGATTCAATGTAACTATTGATGCATATTCTAGGACAGGTCTGACGAGAGAAACATAAACTTGCTTTGTAAGGCATGGGTTCTTAATTTCTTTGCTATAAAGCTCAAGTATTACTTGTGACGAACATACTTCTTTTGGGGAAATTTTTTTGTTAATCCCAAGGATAGCCTTTACAGATTTTTTTTTAAAAAGAAGTAACACTCAAGCAATGAATGCGTACTAATAATAATAGGTGTTACCTTCTTTAGGAAAGGGATAGTGATACAGATATAGTGGAAAGCTTCATTCTTTTATAGCTCAGCTTTTTGCAAGTTTTTAATAATGTAGTCTTGTAGCGCCTCTGGTGTCAATGAGGCGCATTAAATTTTTCAAAGCTGTGTTTAGTAACAATTTTATTGGTTATTTTACTCGGCCGATGATTCTGATACCGACGAAGGAGGCCGCTCTGATGTTACAATAGGGCGTAGGGGACAAAGGCTTCAGCTGCTTTTCCTTCCTAGTGTAAGATACGATTGAAGCATTATATATATGTATTCAGAACTGTTAGCTGACGTTCTGCAAAGAATCTTCCAATCAACAAATCTGTTGAAATTGAGTCCTGTTTACCAATGAAAGAGCCAATTAAAGTGCCTGAGAGACCATCAAATAAACTCAATCACACAGTTAAGGGCCCACAGTCGTATTCTCGGCAATGATGCTTGATGAAAATCAAAAACTTTTTAATTTTTTTTATTTGACGGATAATTATTTGAGCGTCTCCATCTCTGATTCACAAAAAGCATGATTTTCCTTGTAATTTCTGTAAAATTACAAATGACCTGTTTATTTGCAGGTCTCCTTGTAAGCAGCAAGCATACATAGAAAAAAACTTCATTTTCCAATTCAAAAATAAAATCATCTAAACCAACTTGCTTATGTACTTAGTTATTCCGAACCTCTTTCTACTTTGCAGTGTAGAGCATTTTGCAAAGACTTCCCTATTTCTGTATATCTTGTGGCATTGTTTTGGCTGTTGTCAGAATCTTGTTGATTGTGTCTTGCCAAGTCCTATAAGTGATCGTTCCTCTGGTCCTATTACTGATCGGTCTTGCTGCTTATACTCGTCTCGTCAGGCGGTACTCTTGTATTACGGAAACGTGGCCAAACCATCTTAGCTTTTGTCGTTCGGTCCTTTTATACAACGGTTCTGTCGATAGTCTTGCTGGGCAACGAGGGTAGGTCGGAATTTAAACTCTGAAAAAACTAACCTGTACGTTTCACTAAGAGGAAAGTCAAGGAAAACCAAAATTAAATGGTATATCGCTCTCGGTCAAAATAGATACAAAGTACCTGGGGGTTAGTTTGAATAGTAAAATGACGTGGAAACCCAATATAGAAGATATGCCATCGTTTCTCTATACGCGTGTAAAAAGATGGTGGGTACGACATGGGGCCTATCACCCAATCTTACAGATAAGCAGAACTCCGCATCACTGGAGCTCTAAACAGTAATGAACTTCTTTCCCAAAGCACAGATCACTGTAAGTGAAAAAGGCTATCTTGAAGGTCCTAACTATAGTGGTTATAATTTCAACTTTTTCACTGATGGTTCAAATATGCAAGGAGGAGTGGGAGCTGTGATTCACTGTCCGGAGCTCGGTATAGAGGAATCTTATAAACTTCCTGATTACTGTAGCATCATCCAGGTGCGAAATCTATGCAGCCAACAATGGCTGCAGAAAAGGGTGAAAGCCATGACATGAAAGCAGCAATTAAGGCAATTTCAGCAGACTGCAACTATTTCTCGGTTGTGCTCATGTCTAGGAATGCCCTAAATATATTATGTGGAGTAAACGGTGTACATATGTCTAGAAACCAATTCAACAGCTGCAGGGAAGAAGCGGAAGAAAGTTGACGTGCGATGAAAACTTGCAAAAGTTCTTGACCCCAAATCGACTAAATTATTTTAATCACTAACTAGAGCAGCTGTAGACTTCTAGTAGCAGCATTAACTGGACACTGCTGGACGGCTTCGTATACCGTTAAAATAGGACAAATACTTGACGGTATCTTAATTGAGACAGTAGAACATCTACTGTGCTCTAAGCCGGCTTAGAGCCGGATATATGTAGATGTAACTATCTTGGCGATCACAATTTTCGAGAGTAGACTGTTAAGGTTTGTTAAATTTGTGTGGAAGTTATTCCATACAGGCACCACGAACCACGAAGGCTGCCATATTTACAGGTTTCTTATTATCTGCTGGTATTGCTTAGGATCAATCCCGTTCTATGCGAGATCTTTGATCAGCCAGATTAACATAACCTTACCTAACCTAACCTGGTAAATAAAATTATTTGTAAATTTTTCAACTTGAAATTGAAAATATGTTGCTTTTTAATGTGTGAAAAATTAATTGCAGCAGACTCCACTCTCATACCCTTATATAAACAATTGTTTAATTATTTTACACATAAATATATCCCCCTTCCAACAGCAAGAAATAAAATTAAGCGACAACACATACAACAAAATATTCTTAACTCCATTTTTAATGTTTACAAACAACTCACCTGAATGCTGTGATAATGGCTGTGAAATGGTTAATCAACCTCTACTCCTTTCTTGTTTTTATTTTTGCCTAAAACGAAAAACTTAAAAAACATAAAGAAAAAAGAGCAGCATAAAACATACAGTGGCTTCATTTAATTCTTAAATAATCCTGCAGCTGCAGGGGATGGTTACAAATTTGTGTTGATGTTTTATTTTCTCCCTGACATTGAGTACTCTTCCCCTTATTGAAATGTTTCTGTTCATGAGGATTTTTTTTTTTGCTATCAAATAATTTTTTAAATAAAATTTTAAGGTTTTTGCTGGTTACTGTTGATGTTGTTGTTGTTATTACAACACCTGCAGTTATACTTCCGTTACGCGCATTGATGTCATAGTGTTTGTTGTACCTTCATTTATATATTTCGCGTGTGTGTGCGTTTGTTGTACAAGCGAGAGTGAGTGAAAGAGAGAGTTGTGTGTGTGTGTGTGTGTTTGTGTGTATATGTATGAATTTGTTTGTTTGTTTTTTTTCATAACTTTTTGTGATGTCTTTTGATCTTTTGTGAAATTTCATTTAATAAGTTTTTCTGTTTGGCGTTGGCGTTGGCGTGTTTTAAAATTAATTTGTTTGAACGCGTTTCTTTGGTCTGTTCGCTGTAACGCTTGAAGTTGATTGCTTCACTCTACTCATCGACTACTTTTCCATATTTTTTTTTCGTTTTCATGGATTTGTTGTAGTTCAAACTTTTTATCACTTTGATGTTTTAATTTCATTAAAGGATTTTGTTATACAAAATTGGCGTAGGAACAGGTTCCCAAATAGAGTTTGAAAGTAAAGAAAAATTAATTAAGCGCATTATTTAAAAAAACACTGGATCAGTTAACATATACTTATGCGGAAGGCTGAAGACATTCACTTAACGACTACTATAAAATCATCCTTATAGTTGGGAAGGAGTGAAGGAGGGTTTTATGGACCCCCCCCCCACCCCCCTTCAGCAGTATTGGCTAAATATACAATATAGGAAAGAATGGATTTCTGATAAAACTTTATGAAAGCAGGCGAAGAGCGGTTCCGACAAGGTAAATTTGCAAACACAATATCACCAACTAGACAATAGAGTTAGAGGCAGAGCGTGGCATGAAAAGTGAAGGTCGATCGAGGCTTTCGGCAAGGAGGCCCAAGTCGCTGCCGAAACTCACCGCACCAGCGATATGTGAAGATCCTTGATGGAACTCAAAAATGTTTATACGACGGCACAAAGTTCATTGAAAAGACTGAACGTTGAAGTTGCGACTTCTACTGTAGATCAGTTAGATGTCTAAGTAGGCTTCTATTGAGGTTAATACTTTCAAACAGACCTTTCACAGTTTTGAGGTTAAGCAAACTAATTTGAAAATTAGCTTTTTCTAAACAGTTTCAGACTCACTGCTTTCACTTATTCAATTTATTTGCACCTGAGGCATTGTCAAAACATGAGTTTGAAAAATTCTAACATATAAAATAATAGCATATGCATGTACATATAAAAAACGCTTGATTTTATTAACGAATTAATGTTAACTTTTTTTTTATCTCGATATGCCAGATTTTTCTTAAACATCCTTAAATATTAAAGAATTTTCTTAAGGTAACCAAAAATAAAACATCTATACTTGCTCGCATGTACTTGATTTTGTGTGTTCTTTTACTTTCTTTATATAAATTTCGCTTTTACACCCAAACGCCAAGCCAGACAGCCAGCCAACAATTTCCGAGCAAAACGTTAAATAAGCGAAAGTGATTAGGCTCAATTTTATTGCCAAGGTTTGTGCTTTATTTTATTTATTTTTTGCTAACACTTTTAAAGGTTTGCAGAAAATAATACACAAGGATATGTAGAGCAAAGTAATAAGCCTCGAGAGATTTTTTTTGGCTGAATAGCATGAGTAAGATTTTATTTAAGGAATAAAAACAAACTAAAATTAAAAAAGAAACGAAGAAAGAGGTTAATAAAGGAGGGAAGTAAAACTTTTTTTGCTTGGCTTCCAATTATGCATAAGTATATTTTAATAGAAATGAACTTATTTATTAAAAAATAACTACAATTTGACAAGCAGACGCCTCCGTGGCTGAATGATAGCGATGCTAACATCGTCAGTCCAGATGTCGTGGGTTCGATTCCCACCATAGCTCGTGGATGTTTTCCACAGACAAGTTAAACGCTTCGTAGATTGTGTTTGTTAAAAAAATGGTTGAGATTCACTCAATTAAAAGGTGAAAGATGAGTTTTTGGGTTCAAAACGAAACACAGACCTTAAATGATCTAAGCTTTTTTAATTAAAAAGGTTAAAGGCTTACAGTCTATCCCAAGATGTCGAGAGAAAACATTCGATCAATTACTTGTATTGAAATTAGAAACAATTTTCTTATCGCTCGAACGTTTTCAGTCGACATCGTGAGCCAGGCCGTAAGTTTTAAACTCAAACTAAGAGCAATTTTGTAAAGAGTCGAATTGATTCATTCTTTAAGGAAGTTGTGGTCACCGATAATTTGATACTTAATAGAAAAATCCAATTATTTCTCTGCACATGAACAAATGTATCTACGATTAAATTGGGTAGTTTCCATTATAACCATATCACACGGTTTTCTTTAAACTGGGCAAACTTAAGTGTTCTCTACTACCCACAGTAGTACACAGTTATCCCTGGCTATAAGTCTTCATGGAATACCTTGAGCCATGTAATCTCGCTCTGCCTTAAAGCTTGACAGGAAGTAGCCCTAGTGCGGGGGATTAAACGAACAAGAGGAATTCTAGCACACAGTAGAGAAATTTGTAAGACATTCCCCAATACCGGTATCCTTTGCCAATATCAGGAGAAGCATCTGTTGAATGGTAACAATATCTAGAAATATGCCTGGTTGACCGTGTTTAGCATTGGTCCAATTCGAGAAACCCTTCTCCTAGCATTTTTTTATATTAACCCTTACCACTCCTTGCTCTCCTCCGACATAATATTTAAGGACTGTGCATGGTAGCTTACAACTACTATATATACTTTTTGGCTGACTTCCTTTACCTCTCGAAGAAAACCTCACTCAAGCAGTATCTACCTTCATACAGGGCCTTAGAGTGAATTTCCTTATCCAGACACCTTTAGACTTTCTTTACGATAACAAGCCTAAAAAAATTAATGCAAGTGAGATTAAAACCAAGTGCACCATCGGTTTTCAGTCACTTTGAACGGTATCGCCATACTAAGGTCATGAAGCCTTAAATCCCCAAAGGCAGATCAGCAAACATCGGTGCCCGTAATACTGGTCAGAGCTCGATATTATGAATCATAAGACTTCCCTTCTATGTATCGTCTTTTGATTTCAAGATAATTTAAAGTGGCGAGGAATCTAATGGGTCCTCCAATAGGTACTTCAGAGCGATGGCAGTTGATCAAGAGATTTCTGCCACATCGCCTGTCATTTATTCAGTATGTTTTAAGAAATCACTGTGGACGAAGATACGAATCTAACAGTGATGACACGAGCAAATGATACCATTGTTTCTATCATGATGGGTATTCAGTTACGGCAATGTTCCGCGAAACATCCATCTAAAAAGCATCCTCAGTGATGTACGAATGCTTACATCAATAAAAAAAAACGAATTTGGCACAATAAAAATTCACATGAGCTACAAGAGCGTTCAAAGCATCCTGATAAAGTCACTGTTATCTATATACAGCTCACGCCACATTAGACGTGCTTGTAGTGTGATCTGAGCATCTGGCCATCACGAACTGGTCACCGAGATTGTGCTCTTTGCACCATTAGATTTTTTTTCCCGAATTTTTCTTAAGTCGCGGGCCAGAATGCCATTGGTAAAATTCAGCCATATTTGTGCTTCAGACTTATGAAAAATTGGAAACTTTGGATGCTTTCCACTCAACGAATCGCCGTTTGACATTGACACATCTGCAAAACAACTTATAAGGAGTTTTATCACTATTTTAAAAAATCATTTGCAAACTTAGGCGGAATACACATCTGGCCTTACTTGTGTTGTCGTTTTGTGGTGTCATTTTTAAAGTCTTTTTTATATGGAAAGCAATGCCACACCAGAAAATATATCGGAAATAGCAAATGTAACCAATAGTACACACAATTACGATGCCCCAAAATGTCATAATGTGTACTCGGCGTTACGGGCTAAAAAAAATAGTTGGAAACGAAATAGCTGGCTTCTCTTCCAATTTTTATTTCTCTCGCACGCTGGAAAAAATTTATATCCTGCGAATTTTTATTTCCCGGGGAATTTGACATCTTTAAGACTTTCAAAGGAATAAAAATTGCGCTGATATCTCACATACAATTTACATTTGAAGATAGGAAGAGCTCAACGAAAGAGAGTTACCGGCAACCGACTGAAATGAAACAGAATACAAGAAATATATAAACACATTCTTTCCTAGAAGCAAGCCGTCCTTCTTCTTGCCCATAAGAACGGTTATCCCGCCAAATTTTGTGGAACTTCCCATGTTCTGCACAAGGTCAACTTGTATTATAACATTCCAATTTACATTCATTACAATTAAAGTTTTTGGCTAAGCATTTTATTCTTCGAACACTAAATTAAAATGTCTTTATTTCCTTAGCAATATATCACTCTACTTTGAACTCCACCTATTGTGCTCATAATTTTTCCTTTGGCAATTGCTTTAAGACAAAGAATTGCAAGTGCAGGTTTGTTTTCTTTGTAGCGCACCAGCAACATGAGATAATAGCAGACTTTGGCAAAATTTTAATATAAAAAGGCATACAAATATTTGATACGAATTTTTTCCGAAAAACAGATTTTTGGGCTGGTTAGGGTAATTTTCATTTCGGGTTTGATTGTTTTAAACCGGTTTTTATGCATTTTTTAAACAGATGAACACGATCAGAACCGCGGTGTTAAGCTAGTAAATTATAAAACTGCGATTATAATTCACAATAGAGTCCTCTTTTAAACAAACAGTTTCCTTTGACATTCCAGTAACATATTTAAAGTCGATAGTTATTGATCATAATTTTAAATTTACTTTCCATAGCATAACACACGTGTCTACCTTGTCCAACAAATTGATATTCTCTTGTCCCTCTTTATTTACTTTCACATTAGAAAGAAAACTGTTCTTTTGCAAACCAAACCAAATCACATGAATGAATTTGTTGAAAATAAAAGAAAAAGAACTATTAAAGTGTTTTATGGACCTGGAGAAAAGCATAAGAAATAATGGCGTCTAACATTGAAGATTTAGCGGTTTTAAATATTTGGCAATACCAATACACCAGCACTATCATTATCATCATCATCCTCATCATCATCCCCATCTTCATTTCTCCCACACCACCATTACACTTGCAGTAAGAGTTAGCGTCGAGCTATCACCCCTACCCTTGCAATTATTTTTTTCTTTCTTTCTTGTTAATCGTGTTGTAAAGTGCAGGTTTCAACAGAAAACTCGTGCCATTAAAATAAACAAAGAGAAAATTTTAAATGTTTGAGGCCGATAGGAAAGAGCACTAGGGCGAGTTAAGATTTATTTAAAAGTAGAATGGGGCAGCTTATTTCCTGGTTTTATTCTCGTTTAATTATAGATTTGAAACAAATTAATCAAAATTTCTTTTAAATTACATAAAACCCGCTCCTGCGTTTGTGTTTTCAGTAATAAATCCTCTATATTGTTCTTGTCTTAGAGCCTCTGGGCAAAAAATCTAATTACGGGTTGTCGCAAAATTTCCTAACCAGAAATTATGCTCTTTTTGTCAATAAATTTAGTCACTCAAGAAAATGTTTAAAAACGCCACTGTTTGCCAAAAAGAACAAGAAGAAAAGGAATTAAAATCTAAAATCAGTAGAGGGAGTTGGCAAATCATTGTTCACACCCATACATTCATATGCTATAAATTTTGCCACACACACACACACACAATCACATTCTTCCTTTTTTTTAGGAAAAGAATCGCCATAAAAGCCATAATTCACTCATAGAAGTTCTCATTGCTATAAATGATGGCCTGCCAACGTTAAGAAAGACGATAAAAGCACACAAAAACATTATTATAAGAAAACGAAATCGTAGCAAACAAATCTCATTGAAGACGATGATGATGATGAAGAAAATAAAATAAAAAAAAATATTTATAATGTTTAATTTCTTTGAAGGGTTTGGTTCGTTCGTTCGTAAGTTAAGTTGTGTGTGTGTGTGTATTGCCTTGACGAGAACGTTAATCCCAAAAATGGTTTGAAGTAACATCAATTTTGGGTTGGTATTGTCATCATTTTCGTCATTAACATTAAATCAGGAATATCGTAGGGGTTGCCAAGTGTTTTTTGGGAAAGTAAAGGAAAAGAAGTAAATTATGCAATGAAGGTCTTTTCTTTGGCTTGGAGAGGAGGCTTTTATACACTCAAGGTTTAGGCTGGAAAAGGTTAGGTTAGCAGGTTGCTTAGAAGAGAAAAAGAAGAGTTTTCAGCTGACTTGGGTCCAAATAACGGCATCCTTTGTGTTACCTGAGGATAGGAAAGGGATAGTGCATTTACAGATGGTGAAGGGACAGCTAGATAGAAAGAAGACAAGCTTAATTAATTTTTCGTTTTAACAACTCTGCTATTGTGCGTGTTGTTCATTTTTATAGCATCGCTGCAGCGCTCCTGGTGTTAAGTGGGCGTATTACTTTAAGCTATGTTGCCATTTTCTTAGTTATTTTACTTCGCCAACGATTAATTACTACAAATATCGCCCAAGGAATGTATTGCGATACATCGGGTGGACCATTTAAAGAATTAAATTTAAAAATGCAATAAAACAAAAACGGTTTGAAATTTTGCCAAATAATTTTTTGCTGTTGTAAAGTACAGTTGCTCCGATGGAATATTATTTCATTCATATAGCTGCCGCGGCTGTCCTCACAGTACCTCATTCCATCGGACCAATTTTCGAGCACTTTTTCGAGTGTATGGGGTCGTATCTCAGTAATGGGATCACGAATGTTGGCCTTCAAATGCTCAATTGTCTCTAGTTTGTCGGCATAACACTTGCCTTTAACGAAAAAATTGGTTATCATGGTGCGATAGGTGTCTCCATTGACTGTAATGATTGCGCCGTTTTCATTGTCAAAAAAATTTGGCCAATGATGCCTCCTCTCTACAAGCCGCATTGTGCATGGTCTTGGTGCATTAACAGTGAAACCAGTTTCATGAACTTTAGCAATAAACTTGCGTATACCGTTCACGGTTGGTCCTTCTCTGTAACCAAGTTTTCTACGACATTTTCGTGCAATTTCCGACTAATTGTCTTTTTTCTTTTTTTTTTTTATGATAGGGCCAGCACTCAGGCAGAACTTTTAAAATAGGTTATGGAGAGGAGGACAGAGGGAGTAGTGTTTGTGGACATTCGATTTAAACTTTCCCGCGCTGTAAGTAATAGGAAATACTTTCGCAGGTGGTTATTTTTGACAAACGAACAGTTCGGCTACAAAACTGTAAAGCGTAGTGCGATTTATTGGCCAATCGACCACAAAAGGATGTGCTCTAAATGAAGCACGTGTTCTGCGTAGAAATATGCGGGCTTCAGGAATAAGTCCCAATTTCATTAGAACACATTCTATTGTAGCAACGATAGAACAAGGAAATGCACTCCACATTGCGTGGATGCTCCAATGAATTAATAGGGTTGGGTAGTAGTAGACAGTAGAATACTGTCACTGATGAGCTTCTTCGCCGGCTTATACATGAGAGTTGTATTCCATTTTCAGAAATACATTTCCAATAAATCTCAACGTAGCTCAAGCGTAAATCGATGCTTTTCGTTAAGGGGAGATAATATTCTGAATTTTGTGACAGAATAGAGTAACATAAGTATTGCCAGATTAGAAATCACCGGTGATTCAAATTTAAACCGATAGATGGCCCACCCTTTACATATGCATAGACACTAACCCATATCAGAAAAAGCTGTGATGTTGATATGACTGGGTCTGGCCTGGGTTTGTACTTGGGCTCTCCAACACCATCGTTTGCTTTGTAGTTGACACACTTCAGCCAACTGCACTCCCACACGCAAATTTTTACTTTGCAAAATACATCAGTTTTTAGATTCTATACCATTTGTGTCTGAATCAAAAGAGTTTTCGTTAGTACTTTAAGGCTACGCTTACTTATGCAAATGTTTGCCCAATTCATTAAATTTACCTAAAAATTAATTTTTAAAATTAACAGAAAAAGAAAACAGTTTTGTTGCAGCCAATTTCACTACTAAGCTCGCTGCTAAAATCTCATTTTTCTATTGAAAAGCCTTGACATCGTGCTATTTGCATTTGCTTCTTACACACAGAAAGATGTCATATAAAAATTTCAACTAAAACAAGGTTAATTTAACGTTTTTCGGTCATGATTTTACTTGATATGTGCTTCATGTTAATTCAACATGAATTACAATAATCTTCAAAGAAAATTTTTCCTTTTCAAATAACTTTATTACATTTTCATTTAACATTCCAGTACTGTTAAATCAAAATTAAGAATCATGTTGAATGAAAGTTTTTTCAAGTTGAAACAACATGAAATGCAACATGTTTTTTATTTTCTTGCTGGCAACTCTGTAACAGTAATCTTCCAAAAAAAAACGTTCCTTTTCAAATAACTATTTCATGTTGATTTAACATTAGATCAAAATAAAGAATCATGTTGAATGAAAGTTTTTTCAAGTTGAAACAATATTAATTTCACCACTGAAATTAAGACACGAGTATTAAGTGTAAACTGCTCATTAGTACAGACAATAATTTGTTCCTTTTATTTACTTGCTGGCAACCCTGACTAGTTTACTTGGTATCCCTTAAAGAATGTCTTGATGGTTTCTCGACTCATATATTTTAGTAGTTCTGACATTAACTGCTATCGCACGAAGAAGCACCAGCCAAGAAAGAGGACAAGCAAATACAAAAAAATAGCCCAGTACGAAAACAACTACACACAAACACTGCTTTTAAAATAAAAATTCCCAACAAATAAAATACACCAAACGAAATCCAACTGCAAATAAACACGTGCGGGTGGCTAGTAGCCACTGCTAAAGCCAAATAAATAAGAAACCAAAAAAAAAAAAAATGCTACAAATATTTTTCCCGCCAAAGTAACGATTTATTGACAACTACCAACCCAATACACTGGCAAACACAATTCAGCAGCTGGCAAATACGAGCTTAATATTCCCTTTTCAACCATCCTTTACAAAGGCTTTTACAGCTTGTGCTATTAAAACTGAAAACTAAAAGTTTGCTAAAAGAAAACAATCTTAACGATGCTACATTTCACATCTTATTGTCGATATCTTGGCAAAACAATCAGTTTTGTGCTCATGGGTTGAGCCATAGATCTTTACTTTCCTTTATAAGAGAAACTTATTGAAACCAAAAAAAAAAAGACGACGACACTAAAAACGTCGTTTTGCAAACAATAAATAAAATGTTACATTCACAAAATATACAACAATTTTGTAGAAAAAAAAGCCGGGGAAGCAGTGTAGGAAATTTAAAAAAATTATATCTAAGAGATGTTTAGCTGTTGGTTGGACGGATGGATGTAGTGGTTTCATTTCATCTTATTTCCAATTTTCCTTCAAGTTATCAATGTAGATTTCATATTGTAAGGGTATGGCTTAAAATAATTACACTTGTGCAAGTGTGAGTGTACGTGTAATAAATTTAACTGTGCAAGAGTATAAGGGTTGCTAATGATTCATTTAAATTTCATTTCCCATAAACTCTTACTTTGTGTGTGTAAAGTTTTTTGTTTGTATGTTTGTCTACACTTACACGAGTGTATAATACAGTTGGCTCTCATATCGTGGCTGGCTGTTAGAAGGCGGTAGATTTTACTAGGCTGACTGTTAATTTTTTAGCTGACACTACATTCCATCAAATGCATGAGCTTTTAAACAGGGGTCGCCTACTCAGGGTGCTAAAAATGAAAAAATTTCATTAGTGTTTTTTGTGGGAATTGTTACAATTTAAGTTTAAAATTTGTTAACGCACTAGTAATCCCAAATTATTATTTTACTTATTAAGTAAAATGTTTTTTTATTAAAAATACATTGAAATTGATTATTGAGGGGTTTAGCTGGATCCCATGCGCATTTCACTGTTGCTAATGCAGATCATCAGAGAACCTTTACCCAAAATTTTCTTAGAACAACTAGAGTTAATATGCTAAACTTTCATTTAAGCAAATGAGAAGCTCAACAAATGACAAAGTTGAAACAAGAACTCAATAATCAACATGTTTTTTATTTTCTTACTTTATCATTACTACATTGGCTGACTTTTTTTCAGCTTCAAATTGTAGTTGTAAAAGTATGTAAAGAAAATAAATAAATAAATAAATTTCATCCTGAAATAGAAATTGGAGGCAGATTTTGTAATAGTGTTCTGTATATCTGAGTATTAGACCATCATGTAAAAAAAATTAAATTAATTTACAATCACCTGGTTGCTTTGTTTTCGAGCAAAATAAAAGCTGAATAGTTTATTTTTAAATGACTCGTTTAATAAAAAATTAAAAAAACAAACAAAAATAAATAAACCCAACTGCGTCTAAATTTGAACCATTAAATATCCTAAACGGTCACTCGGAATGAAAATTCATAAGAGAAACCTAAAGATGATTTTAAAATACCTGTTGAATGATGCCCATTTTGATATAGTTTGCCGACCTTTTATTTGTTTTGTATTTACAAAATGGCGTCTATTGGCCGCCATATTGAACTTTAACTACTGTCATATCCTTAGTGACACTCCCGGAATTAAGAAAAATCGATTGATGTACGCATTATCAAAATCGGTTCACGGTTTCGGTTTATATGGTGCATACATACATACATACATACGCTGATTAACACAAAACCATTCTTTACGTCGCCCAGTCGGGTAAAAAGGAAAGAGACAGAGTTACAAGCTCTAGTCAACTTCTGGTAGAAGCTTATACAGTTTTAAAGTTTCGGGATACAATTACTCCAAAAATTTCTCTAAAATAATGTAAACGTTGGCCTGCTCAGACTTTAGTATTTCCTGCAAAAAAAGAAAATAAAAATATAAAATAAATTAACCAAAGAATATGCAGGCAGCAGGGCTGTTTAAATGTTTTGCTGATGAAGTTGATGGTGTTGTGCGCCTTCGGCATATTTTTAATTGCCTAATTTCGCAGGTTTGAATGATGGCAACTGTTTAATGGGCTAAATGAGGGTTGTTGTTGCTTAAGATATAAATTTATTCTTTTTTTTTCTTTTTTGAAGTATTCCAACATGAATTAACTTACGTTTATACAGACTGAAATGTGAATATTTTTTCCCTTTTCACCAGCACAAACAATTTAAGGCTTTGTGATGAACGTTTGCAAGAGTTTTTTTTTATATCTTATAAGGAAACAAGAACTTTTCTATAAATTTTATAAAAATACTTTGCTGTTGGTTGTCGCCAAAAGTGCCATCATTTGAATACGTCTGCTTTCGCAGGCATATCATGCAATATCTTTAGATGAACGAGTAAACTTTATATTTATATTATAATACTGGAGGCAAAATACAAGTATACAGCAATATTTTAAGCTAATTTTAATGTTTATGGCTGCTTTTGCTTTTTGAGTTGCTCTTTTGCTAATGTTGCCGAACAAAATATTTATAACCCTCCCTCCCCCTTACCAGTGACTGACAACTCATAACGATTGTTGTATTTGAAAATGGAAATTCATTCCATCATTCCTTTTAAAATATTTTCCTTTTTTTTCTTAAACATCCATCTATTAGTTTTAGCTGTGAGGCAAATTGTAAATTATATGAATTTTAAGGTATACACGGAAAAAATACCAATGTTAAATCAACATGCAAACATTTTGATTGGAAATCATATTAAATATGTTAGAAATAATATGTTAAGTGTTGATGTTTATTTGCTCAGATATGTGACTTGTCCTTGTTTTGTTGTTGCTTGTTGTGATGTCCTTAAATAGGCGACAAAATTCACATTACCAGCGAAAACTTCCTGCTGCTGATTAGTAGGCTGTATACTAGTCTTGTAGTCGCATGGTAGAGGGTACGAATCTTGCTGATAAGCCAAAGTAGATATGCAGCTTGTGTTTCTTATTTAGCTATAACTATAATTTCAAATAAATTTTATGTTAAATGATCAATGAAATCATGTCGAATTAAAATTTATGGCCTGTCCCACGATGTCACCAGAAATCGTTCGATCGACAGTTTGTATTGCAAACAACAATAACATTAGAAAATTTTTTGTTGTTTTCAATATAATCATTCGATCGAAAGATTTCTGGTGACATCGTGGGACAGGCCGTTAAAATGAGTTTGAAATGTATTTTATTTAAAAATTCTTCATACAAAATTTTCTTCAAAAAGATTTCAAATATATTTAATATTCTTATGAACATAAGGTTCAGTGAGTATCTAAATAATATTAAGAGTTTTGATGGCGGTGAGCGCTTTGGCTATCATGCGATGAGCTCAAGTTCAAATCTTGGCCGGGGAAGCCAAATAATGAATGATTTTTTAAGAGAATTGGATTTAAAAAAAACACATAAAATTTAGAGAAATGTATGAAATCTTTATTTAAATCATTAGAATGATCTTTATAATTATAATAAAAATGTTTAAAGATGATTTCATGTAAATGTTGACCGCGGATATGACTGAAATGGTTCATAAGGTGGCTTAAATTTTGGCATACTCTCTATCTAACATATCGGCCGGTATCTCGCGAATAAATTCTTCAATATTGTCCTCCAGTGCGTCAACGGTTACAAGCTTGTTCCTATAAACATGAGCCTTAACATAGCCGCACAAAAAATAACAACGTGAAATAAACTGTTCACCGAACTCGCCTTTCAATTGGGCCATTGTTTCGCGTGCTGTGTGAGATGTGGCACCAAATGCCAGCCAAGTCCAGCTCTTCCATTTTGGGAAAAATATATAATCAAAAATAGATAATCCATGGTCATCAACAACACTTTCGGATACAGCTGCTATATTTTCCTCTGACGGCACTCTAAGTAGTTGGTAGTTTAATGTTCAATAATGTAATTTTGATGCGAAATTTAGTCATAAAATTCCGAATAGCATCCTCAGAAGTCGCATAAACTGACCATAAAATAGAAGAATACATTTTGATAATAAAATTCAATAATCTGCAAGCGTTGTTCGTTTGTAAGTCGACTCATGGTTAAATTATAAACCAAACTGAACATGTTTAACAGTAACATGAGTTTTGCCTAAAATAAAGTTGCTAAAAAATAACCCTTTACATACAACACATAAATTTCGTGTTACTCTTCAGTATGAAACTCATGTTCTTACAACTTAAAATAAGTTTGATTCAACATGATTCTTAGTTTTGATTTAACAGTAGTGAAATGTTAAATCAACATGAACTCAAGTTGTTTTAAAAGGAAAAATTTTCTTTGAAAAATAACTGTAAATCATATTGAATTAACATGAAAAATTTTAAATTAACCTTGTTTTCGTAGAGTTTAACACGAAATTTTTGTGTGTGTAAATGTTCGTTTTAGTATTCAATAATGAAAGATGCCTGCCTTAAAAGGAGAATAATTTATTTCTCTTTCTGCTTAAGATGTTTGTAGTAGACTTTTACTTTTAAATTGGGTGACACATCGCTGCTTTTCCTGACGACATAAAAGTTCTTTATTTAAGATCTGTTTAATTTTTTGAAAAACTGAGACAAAAATTCTTAAGAAGAATGTGATTGCAGAGGCCAGGAAACTTCCCTGTTTGTAATCCTTCCATTTTCATATCATGTGATATTATTTTTGGGTTTTAAAACAACTTCCGATCTTTGTCAACTTTCCAACAAATCTCTTTCCTTACAAAAAAAAAAGTTAAACATTTAACGCGCTCTTAAGTAGACAAAAATTTCTTCTGACATAATTGTATAAAATATAAAAAAGGGCAATTTAACGCACTTTTAAAATACTATTCATAATAAACAACAGCAGCCCTTTTACAACTTCACCCCACCAGCAAAATAACCAGCGCAACACAGTTGTGTGTTGCTGTGCCTCAGCCAAATAGTGAATTTAAATGTTGCCACTGCACTTCCTACTCAATTGAATTTCCCTACATCAAACAACCAACACCCAACAACAAATTGCTACACATCATAAAAATCAATTTTACAACATGTTATTTTTCACAACTTTATGTGCGTTTATATTTTTTTCTTACCATTTAATACGCATCTTGTAGTTCGCACTATCAGCCATAAAAAAGCAAATTTCTAGGGAAGAACTCACACCCAGTTCTCGGTTACATGGGTCATTATATCCATTATAATTTAAGTGTGTCTGTGTGTTTGTCTCTGCTGCTGTTTTTTTTTTTTTTTGTAATAAAAATTCATGCATTTATACTTTTAATTCATTTTATTTTCCATCATTATCACAATGATTTAAGAGTTTTCTTGTAGTATTTTTAGCTGCTTCTATTTGCAGTGCTGCAATCTTTCAGAGAATCATAGAATTTTAACGATTCTGGTGTAGATATTAAACAAATAATTTTTCTTTTTTTCTTGCATAATTTGCTTATTTCGCGCTTAATTTCATGTTGTAAATTGAAGATCATTTAGATGACGTTTTTATGTTCTTACACCCTACGCCTGCTGTAAGGACAAACAGTGTGGCATGTAATAAAAATTAGAGAGTTGGAATATTTTAGAGAAATTGAACAGTTGTAATTAAATTCAGATTTTGCTTTTAGCATAATAAATATAAAAGATTAATGATTTGTCATTTACCTTGATTGCAGGCACAATTTGGTACATGAGGTACTGGTCACAGTTTTAATTATCACATAAATTATTGTTATTATTATTCTTTCTGAATGATGCCAATGTTACAAATTACATCATATTGTCATTATAATATTACTTAGCAGTTGAACTTCGCAAAAATACACCCAATGATTTTCGCTAGAGTTAAGCACAATCGTTCGAATCGATCCGAAAACTTTAACGATCGAGGTCATTCATTTCGTACATCGTTTCTATTTTGTTCCTTGATTAGTGAATGTCATTAATAAAAATTCCAACAAATATTTTTCATTATTTGTTTATATATGAATGAATCATTACTTATTCATTTTAATTTCAATTCCTAAACAAAAAATCAACCCTGTTATTAAAATTCAGAAATAAGTGAACGAAACATATGTAACACACCGTCTCAATAATTCATTAACTTTTTCGAAAATTCGTACCACTTCTGTCTAACTTCATCTACAAGGCTTTGGTCGCAACGATGAACAATGAAAAAAAAAACTTTTTGAAAGTTCGAATAGTTCATTTAAAAAAACCGCTCAATGGAATGAGCTCGTTTAGGAATGACGGCGCTCTTATTTTAATACAGGCGCAGCAGCAATCGTATACCGCGATTTAAGTGAGTATTCACAATGAAGGTCTCATCCCTCAATAATCTTATGACTGGTTGAGATCGGTGTTCAACTCACTAGTTAGGGAGAAGGACATCTTGACAGCAAAGAAGACTTGGTTTGATTATACGAGAAAAAGGCAGGCTAAAAATTTATTGGCATCTTTTTCGCATAGTAATTCGCTAGGTTTCGACAGAAATCACCTGCCTCGAATTACTGGCTTTCTGTTTGGACATTACTCTTTGTGAAATTTAAAACAAGCTCGTTCACCTTTGCTCACTTGTAACGGGTATTTTTTTTATAGAGGTATAGAAATTTCAAATGAAATAAAACAAAGATGAACTTTTTAAATTGACATGAAATGTACCTTATTCGAAAGATAATCTTCTGACATTATAATTTAAATATGACTTCTTTAGAATGACCGCCACGACTGGCTCGAACGTGGAATTCAAATTTTCCATGACTTTCCAACGTTTGGGGCCGTATATTGGCAATAACGCGGCGTATTTTGTCCTTCAAATGGTCAATCCTTTCGAGCTTATGGGCGCAAACTAGCGATTTCATATATCCCCAGAGAAAATAGTCTACCGGCGTTAAATCGCACGATCTTGGAGGGCAATTTACGGGTCCGAAACGTGAAACTATGCGGTTACATTCAATAAATTAATTGTGGTACGAGCTGTGTGACATGTTGCGCCATTTGGTTGAAACCACAGCTCCTGCATATCATGTTTGTTCAATTGCTCTATAGCGTAATCATGGCTCTATAGCGTGTATACTCCTATCAGGTCCGTCGCTACGCTACGCTCTACAGCAGCAATGCCTTCTTCTGTACGCACTGTACGACATCTCTGTGGATGCGTATTATCATTTAGAGTAAACGTGGTGCGAAAACGTTCCATAGTTAATCGAATTAATTGCTCTGATGGGCGATTATCTTGACCATAAAATGGACCTACGATACGTTTTTCGAACAGAACCCTGATTTTCAAAATAAATTTGCACAAGTGGGAAGCGTTGTTCAGACGTTAGTCTATGCATGTTGTAATACCAAACTTAACTCTATATTAATCACTTGACAGCTGACAAAATACCCGTCAGTTAGAAACTTAAAAAACACACCCTTTACATGGATGATGCAACTACATTATATACATATATATAATTATATCGCTTTCTTCAATAGTAGAAGCCTGATATTTGGCTGTTTTATCCGACAAAGCACAATATGATGAACTAATAAAAACCAAATAATTTTGTTGCAAAAGGGAGTCTCTCCCCTTCATCATCTTTCTATTATTTTTTACAGTCTAGCCCAGATATCTTAGAAACATATGTACGTTTGTGTTAAAAAAATAATAAAATAATAATTTAGTCTATATTCCACCAAGTTAAATGGGCGCTAATATTGACTGCTGTTTTGTATTCTTTTTGTTTTGTTGGATATTATTGTTTTCATTTGTTTTTTCCTTGCTTTTATTGTTATTGTTCTGTTTTAAAAACATACATACAGCGGGTTTCCTTTGCGCTACGCTGCAAAGTGATAAGGTCAATAATTTTCATTGCGGTTTATATCAATATTAAGTTTAATTGGAAACACTTATAATTCACAGTGAAAGCACACAGAGAAACATATCGAGCCATAACCGCAAAAAAAGCTTAAGCAACATATTTTTCGAGTTAAGTTGTTTGACGAAAATGGATTATTTACGATCGTAGATAATCGATTTTGGTCAAAAAACAAAGTTTGAAAATATATCGCTTAAGCTTTTTTGGCTGTTGTGACTCGATGTATGCCTCACCGTTAAGCATTCATGATGTAACATGAAACATTCAGTGAAACATTCATGATTCACAGTGAAACGTTCATGATTCACAGTGAAACATTTATGATTCACAGTGAAACATTTATGATTCACAGTGAAACATTTATGATTCACAGTGAAACATTTATGATTCACATTGAAACATTTATGATTCACAGTGAAACATTTATGATTCATAGTGAAACATTTATGATTCACAGTGATACATTTATGCTTCACAGTGAAACATTTATGATTCACAGTGAAACATTTATGATTCACAGTGAAACATTCATGATTCAGTGAAACATTCATGATTCAGTGAAACATTCATGATTCACAGTGAAACATTCATGATTCACAGTGAAACATTCATGATTCACAGTGAAACATTCATGATTCACAGTGAAACATTCATGATTCACAGTAAAACATTCATTTGCACCAGAGAAAACCAAAGTTTTTTTTGTAACATTATCACTTTGTCGCTCACATTATTTTCTATTTATTTTTGTTGCGTTGTAGCTGGTGCGATTTTTTTATGCTCTACAAATCCACTTGTTGTACAAAAGTAATGTTTGTACATAAACACACACTTGTGGACTAACCAATACATTTTAAAATGTTTTGAATTTATTTTTTGTAATTTTTATTTTATTGTGCACTGTCCTACCGTGTATTTGGTGAGGCGTTAGGTTTTTCCACCATCATCAGCCTTGCATTGTTCGTTATAATATCCGTGGCATTCATTACTTACCAAATGCAAGGTGTAAAATGCATTTTTATAGTTTGCGCAAAATTTTTATTGTTTTTATTATTATTTTTAGATATTTTCTTTATTATAATTATTTTTCTGAATTAAATTTAGTTTTATTATGCTCATAATGTTTTCAATGTATTTTTGTGGTTGTTGGGTTTTTAAATAAAGCGGGCACAAGAAGAAAATTTTGCCAAAGATTAATGCAGCTCTCCATCGGACTAAAATTGTGTAAACAAGATTTAGGCAATATCATAAAAAAAATAAAAACAATTATATTATATATTTATTTAAAATTCTAATTCCAATATTAATTTAAATTTTTATAAAACGTTGCAAAGAGTAATGTTTTCTTATAAGTGTTATGAAGTTGCTTCATAAGGAAAACCCATTAAAATTTCACTTATCATCAAGATGGTAAGAATACAGGTATGTGATCTTCTTAAGTCACTTAAATAAAATTGGTACTGTAGTAATACAAGCTCTATTTTTTATTTCTAAAATGCTAGTAGTAACCAATAAATAAAAACAGATACACGAAATATAGAAAAAAAAAACATTTTATTGAGAAAACTGTTCTAGTACATATTTCATTCATTTCATTCCATATTTATGCATTTATGTACATATTAGCTTCTCTTGGTACACAAGAGGTATATGATCACTTAAACCCTTTGTGCTCAAAGCGTAACAGGTTTTTTAATGGGAAGTGCAACTATTGCTCTCCATATCTCGCCACCGGAAGGAAATTGTACTTTGACTATTTATGCTCTGAATTTCTCTGAACTTCACCTGAAACTTCCATGAGTAAACTCCATATGAAAAAAAAACCATTTGAACCCCTTCTGCTTTAAGCCCTTAATTGCAATCACAATGACTTTATATGTCAGGGGTTAAATCAGTCACCCATTAACCTATACATCCACATACATACATATATTGTTTAACATATATTTGTTGCCTATAACATAATAATATATACATGGTCCTTCGAGCCGTATATAATTAAAATGAAATACAATGATTACATAAAAAACTCCAAAATTGGCGGTAAATGGTTTCAATGATGACATAGAAAACCAAAATTGGTGGTAAATGGCTTTAATGATGATATAAAAATCCAAAATTGCCGGTAAATGTCTCCATCTATGTTATAAAAACCCAAAATCGGCCATAAATGGTTCCACTGATGACGTGAAAATGTAAAACTGGTCGTATGTATGTAGGGGAAATTTATAAGATATCGATATGCTTTTTAAAAGCTGAAACTATTTATTGTTTCAGATTGGCAATGAATAGAATTTATATTTATAAGGCGATATAGGATGAAAAACAAAATCATCAAACCATCCTTCATTATGAAAGTGATCTTAAGTTTCTTTTATTGGAAATAGCGATTACACTGGAAAAAATCTTGATTTTATGCAACCTTAACATTTTTTTAATATTTATTTTATATTTATTTAAGTTTATTTAAAAATTTTTTATATCTCTAAGCAAAAATACAGTGCTATGAAACAAAGCTCAAGGAAATAATCCCCAAGGAAGAAACGAAAGAAGCCCTTATAAAATCAAACCCAAACAAATGGAATAAGGCCCAAGAGAACACCCAATATAAATGAAATAAAACCCAATTGTAAAAGCCCAATGAAACTATACTGAAGATGAAATAAAGCCCAAAAACATCAAATAAAGCCCAACCAATTTCAAGATGAAATAAAGCCCAAAATATATGAAATAAAACCTAATTAAAAATTCTTTAATTTAATTGGGCCTTACGATATTTAATTAAATAATTTTTGGCTAGACATACGAGTAACTATGTAACGATAGATAAAGTGTAAGAAATCTTGGATAATCGAGGATAATATTCCCATATAAAGCAAAATAATATAATAGAGTTCCACTAATTGTGATCAACCACAATGAGACAACTCCTTATACAGAAATATCTCAAAATTGTACATATCGAGCCTTTGCTTAAGTAAAGTTATAATTCTCCAAAAAATTGCTTTGCAGAGTTATGACTCTATTTACAGCAAAGGCGGAGTGTGAGTTGATCTCTGGAACTATAAGAGCTGTGGAGCTGAAATTTTCAACACAGGTTCGGATCAATACCCGTTAGGTTTTCGTTTGTTTTTGAACCAACAAGTGACCACTGTGTGCAGAAATTTACATTTAAAAAAATTTTGAGGGTAAGACAACGTTTGCCCGGCTTAACTTGTTTGCATATAAAACTGAGAACTGCTAAGAAATGGTGAAGTATTTTGTTGGGGATGCCTGACTAAAGATATCATATCTAAAATTTAATTACCCCAATTAAATTTTTTACTATTTCCCTAACCCCCGAAAGCTACCTTGAAACAATTTCGTTACCATTCTATTCTTACGTCAAACTTTTAAGCTATTAAAAATTTACGATATTTTTTTCAATACTATTTAAAAAAATTTTTTTCTTTTATAAAATTCGTTTTTAATAGTTGCCTGTTATTTGGTTTAATATTGTTATTCATTAATTTTTATGTGTTTGTGTATTTGGATGTTGTTGATTTTTTGTAACGAAAAGCTAAATAAAAATAAATTAGTGTTAAACCATTACAGTAATAAATTGTTAAGTCAATAAACCACACCATCAATAATTGTAGATTTCAATTCATGAAAATAGTCGAACTAGCTAAAAGCAATATAATTTATAATAAAAATAAAGGGAATAAAGTTTTGTTATCAAAATATGTTATTAAGTTCTTAAATGCTTAAACATTATAGTCAGTATAGTTAATTCGAAAATGAACCAAACACCACAACAAAATCTTATTTAATAAAAGATTGAATCACAGTAAATCATGGGAGGAGAAAAAAATATTTTTTTATATATGATGATTTGGTTATAGGCTAAAGTTCGTATCTCTCTGTAAGCCAAATTACACATGATAATTATTAATTTCAAGTTATGGTGCCCCTGTGGCTGAGTAGTAGCGATACTGGCCTCTCAGTCCACAGGTAGTGGGTTCGATTCCCGCCCGCCATAGACCCTGGGAGTTTTCCACAGACAAGCTAATCGCTTGTTGTGTTTGTTAAAAAAAAATGTTCTTACTAACTTACCTTGAACGTAGGGCAGCACTTAAAAATTTCAAAATAAATATTTTTGTAAGTGAAACTATTACACTACTGTCATGATTGATGACGTTGGCTGAACGAACTAGCACGTTGACTACAAAACCGAAGGTCCCGAGTTCGAGATAGGTCTTCGACAGTCATTAAATAACATTAGCACGAATGTTTCTGTTGTGCATTGGTGTCACTTTGTATCAGTTGTTGTAGAAAAGTTCAAGTGATGTAGGCATATACCCTGGTCACTGAACTACACCGGCTTCACAGGATAATAATCCTAATGTAACATTAGATGGCCCTGCTTCGTCGGTATTGTGTAGAAGCATCAACGGCGTAGTAAAATAACCAATAAAATGGATATTCAAAACAGCTTAGAAAATTAAATACGCTTCATTAACACCAGAGGCGCTGCAACACTGCATTATTGAAAACAAGTGTGCAAAAAGCTGAGTTGTAAAAGATTGAAGCTTTCCCCTATCTCTTCTTTCTTCTCTATCACTACCTAAAAAAGATAATACCTAGTAATAGTAGTAGGCATTCATTGCCTGAGTGTGACTACTTTTTAAAAAAAAAAAAATTATTGGAATGTGGAAGGTCCAAATACAACAGAAATAAAATTAAAAAATTAAATAATATTTTGAAACAAATTCCTAAAACACTTGAATCAGGTTCAAATAATTTAATAATTGATCTTTCACCGATAGAAATATCATCATGGAAATATCATCAGTTTTTCGAAGAAAAATATCTTTTAAGGTCCTAACAGAACTCGTTTTACTTTCAAAATATGAAAAAAAAATTCTGTATTTAAGTAAACAGCAGCCTACTTATTGTAAGCAGGAAAATTAGTTTGTGTGAAAAATTTTCAGATCTTGGTTTGAAATAGTTTTTAATTTTTATTATATGAATTGTTATGTTGGTTTTAGTTTTTGTTTTAAATAATTTCCATGGCGCTTTTTTCTTAAGTAAATACTTACTGCCATATTCATAAGAAATATTGGACATACTTCTATGGGAAATTTGTCAAATAAACCTGTAATAAACCTAAAATATTTTTCTATGAATTAGACAGTAAATATTTTGGACCTTATTTCTTTATTATTTTGAGGTGCATTCGTTAAGCGCTTAATATCTACTCTTAGTTGCATGAAAATCCGAGGCCTGCAGTGCGATGCACTAACTTTTTTTGCACTAACTTTTTTTTTAACGATAATCGCATCGTTAAAATAATTATAATGAAAATTTATCGAAGTTGCTGTTCAGTCACATTTTTAGCGATATTCGCTGTAGGTTAATGTCAGCTGTATCGTTATTTAAGCGACCACAATTTACGTGCTGTTAATTTTATCGACAAAAATCAATAGAAAATATCAAATATCATATACATATACTATCGTTAAAAAGAAGTTACAGAATCACACAATCGTTATTGCAAGCGACAAAATAAAATTTTTCCTTCTCCTGTAAAGTTACAACTATTTGAGTTAGGGCCTTTCTACTTGTTAACAGCGATATATAATATTTCATCTTTAATATTTGAATGCATAAAAAAAATTCAATCAATTTTGCCGACGGCAAAAGTACATGCAATGCATTTGCAACATTTCATGTAAACTATTTAAGAATTATGTGCCATAGCGGCTATAAATCAATAACAAAAAAATTTTTCAAACAATTAAAATAATGCTGGCAACAGATTACATACATATATTTCATTTTGAAATAAAGGTGTGCATTAATAATTATTAACGCTCGCAAGAAAAACAAAAGTTTCATAATTCATACGCACACAGACAATAACGAACAAATTATACATTGAAGAAATGTTGAACGTGCAAACAACAACAACTGAGAAATAAAACAATAAATTACACAATGAATGATTGTTTTCATATCATTACGTTTTATTTTATTTTTGTTTAAATTATTATTTACTTGCTAGTTTTTTTCTTTTTTTAACTTAACGCTTTTGTGTGAGAAAAATTTATGGCAAAATTAAATGACAAACTCAAAAAGAAAACAACAACACAACAGAGCAGAGCGAAGGACTTGCCGAACAAATGAGGGAATAATACAATTTATAAGAAATTATTGCATTAAAACAAAGCAAATACAAAAAAACAAATATTCAATATTTTGCTAATGCAATATACACAAACACATAAAATTTAAATAAATAAAAAACTACTAAATCATTCAGTAGAAACAACCACCAACACCCTACAGAAAGCAAATACAACAAAGAAGAGACACAAACCACTCACACACTGCTACCACCATCATTGCCATCACACGTACTAACTAACACTATGATAACTTCGGTATTGAAAAATTATTTAAGGCAATGAGAGCGAGAGACAGAGCGAGAGAGAGTGAGAGAGAGAGCATAACACATCTGACAAAATGATTTATTATGAATGAAATTTCAACAAAACTGAAAAATAAACGTCAAAACTAAATAAGACAGACAGACGGACGGACGGAAGGACGGACAGACAGCTTTGTATCACCCATAAGTACACACACACTCTCACAGATTTTAGCATTAAGCAAAGACATTAGTTGGACAGGGAAAACACTATTTTGTTTATTGAAAGCTGTCAGTTTAGAAATCGCTTGAGTGTAAGAGAGACAATTATAGAGGAAATTTTCTATAGACTCAGGAGAATTTTCAAAATACAGAAAAACTCTGAAAATTTATATTATTCGTGCATATTGTAAAAGAGTAACAGAGAAGAGCGAAAGTTTATTTTGTTGAGGTATTTTTTTTTTAAAGAGTTCTTGTTTCATTTCTAGCGTTCTGTTAAATTCAACATCAAAATAGGGGAAGTGGGAAATTTAATTTTCTCAGAACTTTAGCTACAGGCGAATGAATGGTGAGATATTGTTTTAAGGGGCTACAATTTTAGCTCGCTAGTATACATTTAAGAGTTAATTCTTTTTTAAAGTAATAATTTTATTAAGGGATATTTAATAAAAAAATAAATTAAAAACAGGTGTTTCGAAGAGTTTTAATTTCAATATAAAGAGCTAATTTTTTAGATAGAAAGCATTTAAAAGAGTTATTTATTGGCAACTAGAAGAAAGCTTTTGCACTCTTTATTATTGTAGCCGGCTTTTTTGCATAAAGCTATTTCTGGCCCAATACATATGAGTTCTATAAATGTTTATTTTATTACTTTCCTCAATCTTTAAAGCGTCTTGGGCCACCTGATATGACCTTTTTTTTTTTTTTTTTGCTAAATTATAACTCTGTGCACTTGCTCTTATTTAATTTTACTTGATTTTTCTGCCTTCATCTTAAGAGTTCTTGCATAAATATTCTTAAGCTTTATTACCTTAAATTACTGTAAGAGTAATAAATTTATTAAATGAATTTCCTAATGTTTTTTTTATTGTTAGTTTTTTCTTTATTTATTTATTTATTTTTGTAATACAGTGCAGAAAATTCCATGGCTGCAGATTGTCTTAATGTTGCCGTGAATTTACGACAAGACAAGTAATAGTGCTCATGCAATAAGAACATTTTTGATTTGTTGTTTTATTTAGCACAGTAAAAAGTGCAAAAATAAAGCAACAACAAAACAACTTAATGTGCTCGTTAAGAGTCTGGCGTCAGTTGACTTATGTGTTGGTAAGGTGCAACAGCAAGCTATAAAATTAACGCTTAAAAACGTTTACAAAAACTTAAGTTAACGAAAAGCACAAAAACCGGAAATATACCTGCATGTGATGGGAAAGAAAGAAAACATACACAAAAAAAAATCGCGCGCGTAAACAAACAACGTGGAGAGTAATCAAAACAAATAATAAAAAAAATATATGAAGACAAATAGCAAGTCGTGGTATAAATAATATCAGTGCGCTGTATACATTCATATAAACATACATATGTACATACATGTGTTTGTACAAATATACATATATCACAATACTCATTGTAAGAAATAAAAACAAATTTTATTGACCTTTATCTTTTATCATGATGTTGCTAGATTAGACTCTTATCATTAGAGTTATTGACGGTCACATTGAGAAAACACTTGCAGCAAATATGTTTTCCCATATTTTTCCATAAAGTTTTTTCAAAATAAAAGAGAATATAAGAATATGATGGTAAAGTAAGAAAATAAAAAATGTCGATATTGAGTTATTGTTTCAACTTTGATATTTGTTGAACTTCTCATTTGTTTAAATGAAAGCTTAACATAATAACTCTAGTTGTGCTAAGAAAATGTTTGGGTAAAGACTCCCTGGTGTTTTGCATTAGCAGCATTTAACTGAATAAGTAAAATAATAATTTGGGATTGATTATTAGTGCGTTAACAAATGTTAAACTTAAAAGATAATATGTTTTGTGGTCACACACTAAGCAAATTTATTTGACAATTTTTGTTTGTTCACACAGCCATCAAATATTGTCATGTGCAAACATGGCAACACACGAAAGCAACATGGGAAAGAGACAAAAAAAACCCAAGCTTTATAAAGAAATTACTTTTAATCATTAGGTAAGTTTATGAATCTTTGAAATTTTTATTTTTTTTGTGTGGAGAGGGGTGGGGGGCAAAAGGCCATATTTATCTTCCAAAGTAATAAGCAGGGAAACCGCAAATATACAATTGCATGTTTTTTCTTGTGCGTCGCATTAATGCGACGCACAAGAAACAACACAGCAAATTTTTGCATATTTTAACCTTTAAAGCATGTTTTTGCATATTTCAGTCTTGCACTCATATTTTTAGAATTTTTTTTGAATTTGTAGAGCATATTTAACGCTTTTAGGGCATATTTTGATACTTGATATAATTTATTTTATTTTACTATGCTACAAGTCATGTTGGTAAAAATTTTTATTTTATATATTTTTTTATTTATATTTTTATTTCTTGTTTATTTTATTTTTGTCTTATTTTATATGCAAATGTTTTTGAATTGTTGCATTAAAAATATGTTTTTATTTACAAATAAAACAATTTATGTTATTTTTGAGAGCATATTTTTGAGTTTTAAGTGCATATTTTCAAGATTTTAGTGCATATTAAATGCGCCTAAAACACTTTTTTTTTGCCACATATGCTAACTTCATGCTAGTTTTGCATTATGCATGGTGACGTTAATATATTATTGAGAGTCACAATATAAAAACATAATAAGTTTTAAGGAATCAAACAAAAATCTTTACAAAGCAAGCAACTTTATTCGATTTTGCATTAATAATGGACAATTAGTTGTCCATTGGAAAATTGATGTAAATTTTAATAAAGTTGTTTGCCAAGCGTTTTTCTTTACTAAAGACAAATTTTTTTTCTTTTTAATTTAAACATCATCCAATCATATAATAAATTATAAAATTCTAGCTTTTGAGCAGTGCTAATCAATATAAAATGTATTTTCCTTGTCTTTAAAGGGGGAAAAAATATTAGTGCTATTCTTAGAAAAAAAAGCTAATGTTTCTTTATTTATGATTTGACTAGACTAAAGTGCGTATCTCTCCAAATTACATGTGATAATAATTATTATTATTATTTTTGTTTGTTCTGTAACATGGCTGCAGTTAATAAAAAAAAATTATTAACTTAAAGCAGGAGCTTTTGAGGAGCAGTCACTTGTTGATAAATGGCTTAAAAAAGCGTCTTAACAAATTCATTTAGCTTTTGCACAAATTAATTAAATTAATATTTGAAAAAAAATTCCGTGAAGTGCGACTTACTCGCACACGAAGGATTCCGTACGGCCTCTACATATGGGCAATTCCATAGAATGTCAAGTTCTGTATAAAGTACGAATACCAATTAATTAAGCTTGTATTTCAGATCAATGCGGTTAGAGTTTTCCTTATCTTTTCGCTCCCCAAAAGTACATAAAGAAATAAAGAAAACTTTAAATTTTCTCTGAAATACGAACTTAATTGATTGGTATTCGTACGTGACATAGTACGTGACATTCTGTGGAATTTCCCATATGTAATACTATCAGTTTGGTTTTTTTTAGTCTTGATTTTTTTTAAATTTTTGTTTTTTTTGGGTTTTTGGCGATTTTTTCGGTTTTTGGCAATTTATTTTAGCTTTAGAGTTTTTTTTTTAATTTTGTCGGGTTTTTTTCGTTTTGGCGATTTTTTCATTTTGGGGATTTTTTTTTATTTTGGCGATTTTTTTCATTTTGGCGTTTTTTTCATTTTGTCAATTTTTTCGGTTTTTGGCGATTTATTTTAGTCTTAGATTTTTTGGCGTTTTTTTTTCATTTTGGCATTTTTTTTTGGTTTTTGGCAATTTTTTTCAGTTTGGCGATTTTATAATTTTGGGATTTTTTAGATTTACCGTTTTCGAAAATTTCAAGAGTTTGCCTCTTACGGTTTCCAAGATACAGCAAGTTGTCAAAATTACATAGTCGAAGTTACATTAACTGATAGGGCACCCTTTAATTTAGATATTTTTTTAAATTTTTGTGTTAATTGTTCCAAGTGTCTACATACTCTGTCTAAATTTCAGTCTCGTAGCTTTTACGGTTCTTGAGAAAACAGCCAGTGACGGAGAAACGGACAGACCTTTGGTGTACGGAAAAAAGGGACTTATTCGATATGAGAGAAATATTCCTCACACACTGCGTAGAAAGTAAGTGATTTTATTGCTTCTTTTCATACCTAAAAGCAAATAAAATTTATTTAATGAGAAGATGTAAGCTGTGTAGAATAATCTACACGGATTATAAAAATATGCAGTCTTAACTGACGAAAATCTTAATCTTTGACTGTCTTTGTTTCTAATTTATTCTTAAGTTTTTCTTCCTCATTCATAAACTCAATTTAACGTCTAACAAATTGTTCATCATAATCAGTACATACTTATGTACATACATTCATAAATATGTCGTTATGTTTATAAACATACTTACATACATTCATACGTACATACTTTTTTTTACTTAACATAAGAAACCAGTATTCAAGTAAAATTAACATGCTCCCACAATGTTGAGTTGTTGTTAACATTTTGTTTTACATAACATTTAATTTTATATTTAATATTGCTGTTACAGTTTTTCACATTTCTGTTAACGTAACATCTATGTGAGTATTTGCTTTTGCTGTTAACATAACATTTGTTTTGGTCTTCTTTAACATCAAAACACTCCGGCTATTACACTTTATGTAATTGAAATAAGCAAATGTTAACTGCATGAAATGTTAATCAACATAATGAACTAAATGTTACTTAAAGAGACCAATTTAATGGGCTGATTGGAAAAATACATAAAACACAGTGTGACATGTAAGTACTGCTGGGTTAAAAATTCTTACAAAAATATTTAGCAAAGACACCAGCCACTAATAGTGTAGCCAATTTTGCCACTAAATTTAGCATTTGTTTTATTTTTTATGACTGAAGGTATTCCATTTGTATTTTTTTTCAGTGTTATTTAACATTTTTTTAATTATTCTAAAAAAATGATTTTATTAATGCACACACATGTCCGATTTAACTAAACCTGGTTAAGTGTTCTTAGTGTGCTTATCTATATTTCATAGAGTTATTATTTTACTGATTTAGATAGATAATAATAGGTACAAAAAAGTTTTTGCATTAAAATAATAATTTTTTCCCCATACACTGAAAAAAGTAAAATACAGATTGAAAAAAAGAAGTTGTATATCCAATTATGTACACATTTCGAATTATATACAGACATTTTGTAAAATTTTTAGACAGTTTTGTTGTGATTACACGATGGAATTCAATAAAAAATATTTTAATATTCCGCTGAACTTTTTTATTGAAAATGTATAAAATTTTTTTCCCTGTGTTTAATAAATATTTTTAACTTCCTGCTATGAAATAAATGAAATAACTGATTAAGGCGTATCTAACTAAGTGGTAGTGATAATTTTTTGCTTTAGGTTTTTTATATCTGACGAATGCCAAAAAATTCTTTCGGTTTTGGTTTTTGTACAATTATTTTTGTGCCTTTGACGTTCTTCGGTTATTAACACAACTTTGGTTGGCGTATTTTTGTACAAAAAATCCTTATACAGTCACCTGGAATAATTGCACCATGTTGCTGATTTTACTGCGATTTGTGAATATGGGAGTTTTCATCCGATCTCAATATTTCGTGGTCAGGGTAACCTAAACATATATTTTTGACACAATGGCAAATGTATATGTATGTGTAAGTATGGGTGTATGTAAGCCTCTCATAATTTTTGACGACAAATTTGGTTTAGTTTAAAACAGCAGTTTTATCATCGCTGCAGCGCCTCTGGTGTTGAATAGGTGCATTATTTAAGCTATTAATCCATTTTGTTAATTTTTTTTACTTCTTCGACTATTGATTATTATTATTATTAATACATTAACAAAGACACTAATACATATTAGAAAACTCTATTGCGGCAATTATTTAGACTTCAGTGTAATGCCAATTGTGATATTAGAAGTTAAGAAAAGGCTGTGATATTTTATTTTTATTTTATTTATATTTGCAATTATTTTTTACGTTATGTGTTTTATGTTGTACATTTTATGTCTCTTTAAAATACATCTCATATACTTAAAATTAAATTGGAATAAAAGATAAAATATATTTCAATAAAATAATTATCCCTGAAGATGTTGGAAAATCCCAACGAAACGTCGGATACATTAAAAATTGAATAAAAAACGTCTTTTATTTATATTTTGAAGAAATTGAATGACCTTAAAAGCCTGAATAGATACAATATCTATAAAACCACATTAATTCAAAAAAAAGTTTTAATTGGAATAGGGAGAAATATATCGCGGAATTTTATTCATAATTGCCGTGTATGATGTTGATATAACTAGATCTGGCCCCAGCTTAAACTCGGGCTCTAGAAGACCGTCATTTGCTTTGTAGTCGACGAACTAACTATTTCAGCAGTCAACAGTACCCTCCATTCGTGAGTAGTTTCCAAAATGCAAGCAATCGACTTGTATAGAAAAAATATATTAAAAACACTAAAATTTTTCAGTGATTTCTATAAAAATTTTCTTCAACACGGGAATGGAGTGTGCATTTCGTTCCTGCTTAAAATTGTGAAAAGTTAAAAATAAATGCAAAATTGAATAAAGATGCTTGTTTTATAAAAAGTTTTCTTTGAGGCTTTTAAACTTGTGTCCTTATTCAGTAAGAATATTTATAACGTTTTTGTTTGAAAATATTTTTAAGTTTTTGGTTTTGAGTTCTCTAAATAATTTTCTTCAAGAATAGATAATAAATAATGACTGTCTTAAAGAATCATACTTTTTCATTCTTAGGCAAGACGACACAATTGTCGAACAGAATTAGGGCATTATTGTATTACTGATGAGTTTCCTTAAGCAGCAAAGGAATTCATATCGATGTTGCTTAACCATTAAATTAAGCAAAAATCCCTATTAAATAACTTATAATATGAAGTTTTTCAACAATTTAATTAATTGATTCAAATTTTGATGAAATTGAATTCCACACCACACACACTTTAAATTAAATCATTTTACCTACAGAGTTTTTGCAAGCCAAATGTGCATGTGCACGGGCATGTGTGTGCATGAACACAGTAATGGATTTCACGCACTTGCCACAGATCTGTCCAAAAGCTTGACTGCAATTTTTTTCTTCGTCATATTGTTGTTGTGTTTTTGTTGCTATTTTTGTTGTTGTTTTTGTGCTGTTCACTGCTCTGTATTCAGTGTGACATTTTGACTGTCTTTTCTCTCAATTTAAATGACATTGTGAGTTTTTTTTTTGTAAATGGTTGCAATGTGTGTATGTGCTCTTGCAACTGAGCACACACACACACAGAGATACAAATAAAAGTTGGTTCACTTGATTGCAATAGCACACATACATACAAACCACATCCATACATATGTACGTTCATGCATGTTCACATGAAAAGTAGTCACATCAAAAAAACAAAAGAAAAAAGAATTATAAGCAACCAGATTCAAACAAACATTTAAATTATATATTTTTATTTTTTCCACCGTTAAACATATAAAAATAAGTTGTCAAATGAAATTCCCAATTCAATGCAAATTAAATCCATCGGTTATGTCAAATACACTTTACCATCATCATCATTGGTATGTTTGGTCGATTTTGACCTTATTATATGCTGACATTCTTACTCACACATATATACTCACATACATGCATACATACTTATGCATGTGTGTGTATCTGAGATGTATGTATGTATATATACTACATACATATATTAATATTCTTTATTATTCGATTCGTACAGTTTTTGCAATATTTAATTGCTTAAAACTGAAAATGAGTTTTTTGAAGTGTGAGTGAGTGTATGTGTTTTTTTGTATAAACCAAAATAAAATCTATATTTTTTAAACTCATTATATTGACAGCATTTGCAGTTAAAGTTTTTTTTTCAAGCAATTCTTAGTATCAGTATTTAATATGAATTTATTTCTGTCTTCATAAAAATCTATAAATTTTTCAATATCGATTTTTCCGTTGCAAAAACAGCTGCTGTAATCACAAAACAAAATACCTTAAATCGATATTGTACGATAACTTGAGGCTTCATACCACAAAAAAAAAGCTGGGAGCAAATTACGGCATTCGATACGATTCGAAATTTAAAAATATTACCATATAAACTCTATTGGAATATTTCGTAATTTCCTTCGACAACGAGTGCCGTAATTTGCCCCCTCGTCTTTGTCACCAAATAGTCTGGAAAATAAAAAAATTAAATATTGCCTCAATATGACGATAAAAATTTAAAAAGCTATTTTAAAGATATTTGTAAATAAAAATGTAATCAAGAATATGTGTAATTTGAAAGTCAAATCAGCTGTTTATACCACACAAAAAAGATATATTATTAATATTGTTCAATTAAGTGATCTTAAAAGAGTTTGGTATAAAAGTTTTGGTAGACAGCTGACATCCCTTCTTTCATGCGCTGATGTAGACGTCATTCAAAAGCCTGCTCTCGTTGTTAATAAAAGCAGGATGAATTAAATTAATCAATATTTTAATTAAACATAAAAACGAAATCTATTGTTCCAATGATTGAATTAAACAAGTCAGTAATAGACATACATACGTATTATTCAGACAAAAGAAAATTTAATCTGAAAAGTAAAGCAATTTAATTAAAAATCGTACTAATAGTGACTGAATGATCCATTGATTTCAAGTGGGTACTTTCCACTTGAACTTTTGGCCTTTATTGTGCATTGGTGAGGATGATGTAATAACAATAAAAATAAAAATTAATGGACAGACAAAGTTTAAGTCACGGAATTTCATAGACTTTTGTCTTCTTAATAATTTTTAGTACCTTGACGTGTTGTATACATATATTGTTACGTTTTTACCCTTTAAAACGCTTTTTTGTGGACTCGAAAGTTTTCAAATGAATAAAAAACCTCAGTGTACTGATTAGGATTAAGAATGACACTTTATTTACTAAATAAACTTATCTAATAAAGTCAACAGTTTAAAAACACACACAACTTAAATGAATTGAATGAATCACAACTGGTTACCACGACGTCTAATCTGCTGTTGTATATACACGTCTTACCAAACTGACTGCGCTGGTCTTTAAGCAATACTCCTTTTCTAATATTCTCTACACAAAACTCCCTCTGCCGACGCTCACTGTTTGTACAACAATAATGACTCACTGACTTTACTTTTACACATATATGTATGGCTATCAACTGCTTTCAACTAAGATTTACTCCTTCTTCATATTAATGAACTATTAAGAATTCAGTAGACAACTCTTTATAATAAACAACTAAACTTAAGATTGACTTTATGATAGACTGAACTGCCACCAAATGCGTCGCCCTTTTTATACTTCATACAAGGCTTCTAGAATGTGACAGCAACGTCTAGACAATCTCAGCAGCATCTTCAATGTTTGCTTTTGATATCGTCATTAGTTCATGTATTATTTATGTATGTGCGTATATACACAGTTATAGAAGCAATTCCTGGTGGTTGTTAACTTAATTTTTATTTTTTTTTCTGCACTACCATGCATGTGTGTTTTTGTATGTGTATTTTCTTAACCAGCAAAAACTATTTCATTATTGCTGTCGCCATAGTTTTTATGTGTATCTTCTTGTATTTATGTTTTTTTGTTTACCAAATATTTGCTTTTTTATAAAAGAAAAAAAGGTTTATTCAAATATTTTTGCGTAAGAATATGAATTAAAAAACCATTTGTGTAAAATCAAATACATACATATATGCATGTACTTATTTCTCCAAAGAATTATGACCAATAGTTTGTCATGCAGAAACAAGTAAAAAATTAACTACATAAAATTCAGTCATAAATAGGTGACAGGATTTATTTGGTAATTTTTTTTATAAACGAACTATTTTACCTGTTTAATTAAGAATATATTAAAGTTGTTTATTACTACGAATTCAATAAGTAAAGTTCGGCTATTGTTCGCTCGAATTTAGAAAATTTGGCTGAATTTTGGCTTGGCCCTTGGCACCGGCTTAAAAAAGTGAGTTCGCATGCGCACTAGAAGTGAATTAATTCTTTAAATAAATAAATAACAAAAATAGCACCATAAATCTAGTTTTAAATCAACTGAAATTTTAAATAATTTATTAGTCATTCTTCCAATTTTACGTTACGTTGTTACGTTTTAAGCTTATAAAAACATTATTTCTGTTATTAAATTGCTTGTAATTAAATAAAAAAGACACCAGACTACTGTTTCTATCAAAGCAGAATACCTTATTTACTCAACACTGATGCTAAGAGCTCTCAAAACAGACAATGTTAAAATATACACTGCTGGAATACCACGATGTTAACTTTGCACTACAGCTCGTTTTTGATGCTTAATATAAAGCTTCCAGAAGAATGTTACAGCACATTGAACAGTCTTTCAATACGAACTTTTGATCACACATATTTTCGTTGAGAATAGAGCGTGTGTGTGAAGTTTTTTCCCTCTTTTCTTTTTGAAGAGAAGTAACACTTAACTATTACTGGGTGTTGCTTTCTTTAGGAAAGACAGGTGGTAACGGAAAAGATAGAGTAAAACTTCAATCTTTTAACACTGTTTTTTTGGAGTTTTGCAGCGCCTCTGGTGTGAATGAGGCATGAGGTAAAAACGTAACAATTGGTGTCAGAAGTGGAATTGCACATTGTGTTTTTTTTTTTAAATGGAAGTAACACTCAGGCAATGAGTGCCTACTATTATTACTAGGTGATAACTTCTTTAGGAAAGGGATAGTGGTAAAGAAGACAGGTGGTGAAGGAAGAGATAAAGGAAAGCTTCATTCTTTTACAACTCTGGTTTTTGCACGGTTTTGCACAGTGCAGCTTTGCAGCGCCCTTCGTGTCAATGAAGCGCATTAAATTTTCGAAGCTGTGTTCAGTAGCCATTTAATTGGTTATTTTACTTCGCCGATGATTCTGCTACACAATATTGATGAAGGAAAGACGCTCTGATGTTACATTATGATTAGTATTCTCCTGAAGCCCATGTAGTTCAGTGACCAGTGTCTATGTCTTCATCTCTTAAACTGATACAAAGGGACCCTGATACACATAAAAAAATGAGTGGTGTTGTTATTTAATGATTTTCGGAGACCGGGCTCGAAAACAGGACCTTCGGTTTTGTAGTCAACGTGCTAAGTACTTCAGCCAACGCCTAATCTAGCGTCTCCATTGGCTTATGTATTTGTGTGGTTGCATATTTTTTAATAAGAAGAATATACTCCGCATAAGTCCCGGTTAAAACGTGGCAATTTAAGTTTAGCAACTTTTTCTTCATTATCTTCTCCTCCCTCTTCCATAAGCTCAAGAGTTATTCCACTAAAATTAAAAAAATTTATTATTCCTAATATCATGGTTGATAAAAATAAAAACAAATTTATAATTTTTTTTTTTTGCAGAACAGATAATAAGTGAATCAACATGAATACCTTTAAAGTTACATGCAAGCGGATTCTTTTCTTTTTTTATCCTTGAACTTTTCGTTTTTTTTACAAAAACCTATTCAAATACTAAATAATGGACCACAAACATCAAAGAAACCATCACAATATTTTAAAATATTTAATGATTTTCACATTAATTGAAATCAAAAAACTATATTGTATTAAACATTTCTCTTCGTTTTTGTTTTAGAACGAATAATACATCAGTTCACACCTTTAAGTATATAAAAAAAGATATTGAAAAATATCTAATAAGTCACTTAGTTTTATGCACTCGTTGTGTTATAAAATTAAAAAAAAAACAAGTTCAAATACACTATGGGAAATGATTCCAAACCGTTTGTTTGTAATAAATGTTAATAATAAAAAAAAATTATTAGGAGCGGCAGATACAAACAAATATCTTTGAAGTTTTATTGATGCTTAAAGGCGGTGGGCCCTTTTAACTTTCAAATTTATTGGGCGTTAATGAGAAACTTAAATAACAACAACCATAAAAGCAGGCAGTAGTTCTTCTGAAAAAGTTCCTAAAAAATGTTTTTATGATATTTAAAAAGCAATATTCAAATTAAAGGGATTTTATGGAGTTTTAAATGGTGTGAACTGCTGTTTTTTTTTTTAAATATTCATATGCATAGTTCCGAATTTGCTTGCATTGTATTAATTTAAATATTAGAGGATACAAACTGTATGGAAAGCAAAGTCCTGCTTAATAGCTCTGACTTCATATGAATAACCAATTAAGTCAGTAAAGTGCGACTTTGACTCGCACGCGAAGGGTTCCATTTGGGGCTTTTTTTGGCGGTTTTTTAATATTGATGCTTTTTTTTAGTTTTGGGTTTTTGAAGACTTTACGGGTTTTGATTAATTTTTTGTTATGTTTTTTTCAATAAATATTTTACGTTTTGATGATTTTTTTTAGTTTTGGCAATTTTTCGTATTTTGGCGATTTTTAAAATTTTTGTCAACCTTTTTACTTCTGGTGATTTTTTTTCCATTTTAGTGATTTATTTTATTTTTGGTCATATTTTCAATCTAAGCGTTCGGTAACTAAAACTCCCCATTCAAAGAAGACATTTATAATCGTTTTGGGATGGATCTATTAAGGCAAGAGTCTTTAGCATTTCGCACTCAAAAGAAAAATAGAACTCTATTAATGTGAGTACGCTGCTTGCCCTCCAGTCCATACGTCCGTGTCCAGTAAGTCCGTCCGCCCGTCCATCGCCAGTTGAACCGATTTTGAGGAAATTTAAACCATAAGTGAATCTACCTTAAGATTCATAATTTTTTTTCACAGCCATATTTAATACCTTACAACAGTCATTCTCAAAACACGACACACTAGAACAATTCTTAATAAAAAATAGTCCTCAATTTCACATTCAATTTGTACGTAAATCTGAGAACTACTTGCAGTAGGAGTGAGTAAAGTGTTTTGGGGATGTCTGCCTTAGCAATCGTACAATTCTTTTACGTGGATGGCAAATGGACTGAAGTTATAATAATTAGTTTGTTATTTTGTTTGTTTTATTTGGCGCCACTTTAAATAATTTTTTTTTAGATTCGAACAAGTAATTTTTAATACTTTATTAACTTTGTTCAATAGTTTCCGTTTTATGAGCAGTTTTTTGTTTGTTAATAAACAATTTATCAGCCCACAAGAAATGAAACCAATACACACAATTGCTTTGAAGTCAAGTGCATAAATTTATAAATAATTATGAATTCAAACAGCCAAAGAGATTTTTGAACTCTCACAAATCATGCCACTAAAATGTTGTCTATTTAAAATATTTTTGTGTTAAATGAAGAGATATTCACAGCTACATATCATGGGTTCTCTTTTTGATCTTCAAATAGCAAGAGATTGAATTTTTGTTTTACAAACAATTACGCGTAAATAATTTTTTTATTAAAACATTTCAATTGTTTGTTTAATTTATAAAAAAATATTAATCATTCATTTGATGTGTAATTTTTTATTGTGCCATTTCAAAACAAATTAAATGTCACTTTGAATTAACCACAAAAATAAAAATCCGTGAGAGTGTGCATTTGTATGTGTAAGCGTGGGTGGAGTTGGAGTTTTTAGGTGTTTTGTGGACAGTTGATAATTTCATTTGATTTTTCAACAAAAAATTTTTTAACTACAAGCATTTTTTATGTTCTCACTTATAAAAATAATATACTCGTATCGCTCATTTACTCAAACAACGTCATAACTCAATAAATGTTATTTTTGAGTTAATGATGCAGAATTAATTCTTCATATTGTGTAAAAATTTCATACAAATATCTTTTTTACTCAAGTCTTGTACGCAAAATTAAATTTTCTTTTCGCATTAAGTTCTGTGTAAATTGAAAACTTTAAACTCGTTTTCTGGCAAACAAGTTTTTTTTTAGTTATGACGATATGACTTTGTGTATATATTCAAAACTTCAAATATGGAAATTGTAAAAAGCGTGCTTTTTATTTTATTTTTTTAACCGACTTCAAAAAAGGAGGAGGTTATAAATTAGTGTGTTCTTAGAACGATTTTAAAAATTATTATTTTTTGTATGAAACGGTATATCTTTTATTTGGTTCCACTGTAAAAAAAGTGGGCGGGAGTACGCCCACTATTTTTTTACTTTGTTCTTACGATCTTTTATTAATCCGGTTGTTACTAAACTTGGCAAACACATTGGTTTATTGTAATGACAGAATCTTGAAGTTAAAAAAATGGTCGGGCCACGCCCATTAAAACTTAATATTATATATCACGTACTTCTGCATGACTGATTTTAACGAAACTTGGCATACATCCTAAGTTTTAAGAAAGACAAAATCTTGCACTCAAAAAAGTGGGCGTGGTTACGCCCATTAAAATTTAATATTACATAACACGTACTTCTATATGACTGATTTTACGTAACTTTGCATACGTTCTGAGCTCTAGGAAAGCCACAATCTTATTATAAAAAAGTGGGCGTCGTTACGCCCATCAAGATTTACTATTATATTTCACGTGCTTCTATTAAATTATTTTTTTTACGAAATACGTTGCACATACATTGATCTTACAAAAAGACACAATCTTGCTTTAAAAAAAGTGGGCGGAGTTACGCCCATAAAAATTAAATATATTATTTCATTTGTTTCTACTTAATTGAAGTTTACGAAACTTTGCACATACCTTGAGCTTTACAAAACACACAATCTTGCATTCAAAAAAGTGGACGGGGCCACGCCCATGACAGGTTAGTATTAAATTATATGTACTTCTAATTATCCCATTTCCACGAAACTTGGCATATGAAGTAATTTTGTGCTTGAATAAGTGGGCGGGGCCATGCCCATTAAATCTTAATATAATATTTTACATGCTTCTATTTGATAGATTTTTACGAAACTTCGCACACACCATGAGTTCTAAAAGTGACGCGATGATGATTTTAGAAAAGTGGGCGGACACTTATGTTTGCAAAGTTGGGGATGGCCACGCCCCATGAAAACAATAAATTGGCACTAATAATTTTAAAATAAAACCTTAAACAAATAACTGACTTTAAAAATAAGTACTGAGAAATTAAAAATAGTTTAGATGCAGTTATTCAAAGTCGGTGACAATATTAATGATAACTAAACATATTGAAGTTGCTATTCTGGGGCTCTTCTCTGTAATTCGAAATGAAAGAAAATACTTTCGAATATTGTATGTTAATCAGTAGTTTTCAGCCTAAGCTTTAGCCGTATGTGTATTTAATTTACATGTATTTATGTATGTATATGTATTAGTTTTGCTTATGAAAATTATTTTAAATATTCACTTGAAATTTAACAATTGCCGGTGCTGCTATTTGCGTTGTGCGCTTAACCGAATGTTAAAATTTATTTACACATTCCATTTTTACTCCAAAAGCTAAAATCCCCATTTTCAATATTTAATTATTTGCTTTTGGCAACTAAAAATTGACAATAAATTAAAACCACTTCAATGGAAATAAACGTATTTATTTTAATCTCATAATGAAAAATAGAAAAATTGTATAATTATAAATTATATTTAATTAAACATAACAAATAGAACAAATAAAAAAATCCTTTTTGAAATTTCTAAAAATGACAATAATACAAACGAGAATACTCGTATTGTAAATTGTTTAAATACTAAAAAAAAATATATAAATACAGTCGAACTTCTTTATAATGAATGTGCATGGGAACAAAAAAATTCACTTCATTATATAGAAATTACATTTTTCCACTTAATTTACAATAACCAAGTATTTTAGTTTACACTACAACAAACTTAGCTTATTTTTTTTTCAGTTTCATTTAACAGGGTTAATTTAATATTTTTCTGTAATGATTTTGCTTCATATGTGTTTCATGTTATTTCGACATGAGTTGCAGTGTTTTTTTCCTTTTAAAATAACGTTATTTCATGTTGATTTAACATTTCAGTACTGTTAAATTAAAATAATTAATCATGTTAAAGCAAAGTTATTTTAAAAAGAAACAACGTGAATTTGAACTGAAATAATACGAATCAAACTTGTTTCATGTTGAAACAACATGATGAATTTAATTTAAAGTAAACAGTTTACTTCTTTAATTATTTAACTTTAATGATATTATTTCTTTAATTGTGTAATTTAACTTACTTGATTGTGTGCATTGGCACAGGTACCAGGAAAATAGTGTATTCTATACAAAGTTGGCTTCCCCAGCCAAGATATGAACTCGAACGCATCGCTTGATAATCAACGCGCATACCATTGCAGCCCGAACAACCTTAAATATTCTTTAAATACGTATTCAGTGAATACAATCATAAACTAAATTTCCATTCAACTTGATTATGTAGTATAAAGTTTCTTTGAAATTAAAGTTATAAATAGTTAAAAAATACACAAACTGCGTAGCTACTTTGGCTTGCTCCAGGACTCGAACATGTTATCCTTCGAGTACAAGAATTGCTCACTGCCTACTAGCCAGCAGTTTCAGAAAGTTTTCGCTGGTAGTGCGAAGTTGAACGGCTATTTCCGAACATCAAAACGAACAACAACAAGAACATGTCACACACCTCAGTTATGAACAAAGCAAATAAACACCAACACACTTAAACAAGATATTGGCGATATTCGATGTTTGATGCAAATAGTATTGCGTAAGTGCAAATACAAAATATCGTAGCTTTTCTTTGGATTATGTGTGTATTTTGTTGTTGGATTTTAAAGAAAGGCTACGATATTTTGCATTTACACTTACGCTATACTATTTGCATCAAACATCGAATACCACCATTATTTCTTGTGAATTTAATATGATTTGGCAATCAAAATTTTTGCATGTTGATTCAACATTGGTATATTTTTCCGTATAAGTATTTAATGAGTTAAATATATTTATCAGCACGTTACTCTTCAGCTCTACAAAGTTTAATGGATAATTAAAAAAAAAAATTCTTTTTGGTGGGATTTTCCTTAATTTTTAATTCTTATTTGCTTGTTTTAGGTAAACTCCTAATTATATTTTACTTCCTCTCGATATACAGTCTTGTTAGTATGTGTAACAGAAATTTTTTTACAATAATTAATTAAATGGCGACAAAAATGCATATGAGCCAGCCAACATTACATATGCAAAAAATTTATTAATTTTAAAGAAAACTTCACTATATTTTCATATCATTCTCTAGCAAAAAATTTGTGCTTTAGAAATCAATTCATTAAAGAAGTTCACTGTGGAGAAATGCGACTGTACTTGTACTAACAGATGATTAGAAAAATTTGTATTGAATGAGAGATTTTCTACTAAATAAAAATAAACGATTATATTAAATAACGAATAGTAGTACTGCATACTTTGGGTAAGAACGAATTTATTACAGCCTTTAGTAAGATGTTAAGTAAGCCAAAATGTTTAGAACACCCCAAATGTAAGTGTGAAAATGGGATCGTATTCAGCGAAAGCTAAAACAGGTTTCAAGCTCAATTGGCGCAGAACTATGCGATTCACTCCAGCAGGAGAACTCAGAAGACCTTCCTACTTCTGGCCTTATTAAAGGTCTGGTTAGCAATGCTTTCATTAAATTACTATTCTTATCTAACGGCTAAAGAATACCTTACAGATCGCCTTAACTCTCCCCAAAAAAAAACAAGGAGTAAAGAGGCCTTCTATAAGGTATCTACACTCCTTTCTCTCCATTCGATGTTTCTTCTTTGCCTCATTTCATTAAAATTAAGTTGCATGAGTTTGTATTTTTTGTAGTTTTCTCTACTGTATGAACATTTTCTGTTGCAAAAGTCTGCTCGCACGTAAGGCTCAGTTAGCCGACTCCAATGCAATGTAACTGCAACGGTAAGAAACAGCTGATCGATATTGTTATGTGAAAATTAATGAAAACGGCTATAGAGATGTAACCGGAACGTAAGAATCTGTACATTAATTATTACATAACAATATCGATCAACTGTTTCTTACCGTTGCAGTTACATTGCATTACAGTCGCCTAACGAGCCTTAACGCATTTACGCTATGTGCTATTTCTTACAGAGAGAGAGAAAGAGAGAGAGAGAGATCTGTGGCAATAAGTTGACAATGGCAACGTAACGTGTTCACACGATTGTCAGATGTCTGACAATTTGTTATCAGCTGATATCTTGCAATGGACAACGTAGTTAGACAAAAATTGTCAATTCACACGGTTGTAATACATTTTTAGCACATTTTGCTGACAATATTGTAACATCTGGCAATCGTCTGTATATGTCTTTGTATAAATTAATGAATATAAACAAAATAAGTCAAGTCAGACAAATGTTCCCAATGAACGTTATGAATAAGAATTTTTCCTTGCAGATTTTTTTTTTTAAAAGGTAGAATGCAAAAAAGTGTGTTTTTATTCTAAAAAGTTCTTTAATTTTATGCATGATTTTTCGAATTTTTTTTTTATTTGTCTTAACATTTTGTATATTAATTGTAGATCTGGTTACACTGGTGCAGAAATACCAGCTACCAATTGATCAAATGGGCAGCACTGCTATAATTACAATTCAATATATAAAGTCACTGCCACCATTTCTTTCTTTAAACTGTTGCTGACAATTTTCGGACGGTAGTAAAATTTCTTCATCTATCTACTAATTTTTATATGACTATGAAAAGCATAGAAAACTTTTTTTATTAATAACAATTATAGATATTTTATGCAAATACAATCGATGAAAATATTTAATAATAGTATTTATTATTTAAAATAAAATATTTTCCAAAAAAAATTTGATTTTTTTTTCAAAATTAAAACAATTGAAAATAATAAAATTTTTGGCAATTGAAATTAAGAAAAAAAAGCACAGAAACATAGAATAAATTATGTTGATCTTTTATTTGGATAATAAATTTAATTAGTAATTTTACGAAAAAAAACAAAAAAATTTTACAAAATAAAATCATTAAAAAAAATACATAAAAATAAATATTAAACACAATTCTAATCGCGCACATTTAAAATTTTAATGAATATAATCAAGTTTTGTTGCTGTTGTTTTTTTTTCTTGCATAAATATCGAATGTGGACAATTAAAAGCAACAACAAGCAAAAGGAATAAAATAGATAGTTGTGAATAATTTTTGTAAATTATTTTCCTTTTTTACGCATTATATATATTTTATAATTAAACAAACTAATACAAATATCAGTATTTAAAACTCACACACACGCACACAAACTCAAAAGTACATGCATTAAATAAATATAAATAAAATAAAATATTGCAACACATGCTTAAGGTTTGAGAACTTAACAGTGCGTTCCACAATTTAACGTCCACCTATTATACTTTAAAGCAAAAAAAAAAAGATATGGCTTCGGCGTTAAAAATTTACTTCACTTTACTTCGTGCAAGCAGTGGTTCAGAAATAAAAAAGAAAATTGAGTCCTTTTTACGTATTGTTGGCTTGTGGTCTAGAATAATCCTTTCTTGCCTATAACTTCTACAACATTTTTGGTTTACAAGTTCAGTTTTATAATCAAAATCTTCTCAAATATATAGTTAAGAAAACCTGCGCACAGAAAGGGAGACATAAAGAAATAAATAAATTAAACAAGAATAGAATAGAGAGAGAGAGAGGAGGCGGAAATAAAGATAGCAAGAGAAGAATAGAGAGAGAGAAATAGAGATTGAAATTCTTTATACTTTTGCTTTATGCTCTGAGATATAAAGAAGTTTTAAAAAATATATATGAAGATTACTTTGTTAAAACGGCTTTTGCTCGCGGAAAGCTTACTTTGCAAGCTCTTGAGTTTGTAAAATAAAATTTGCTTATAGAATAGCTTAGACTAAGTGTACGGGTTGACCTCACCCTCATCTGGGTTCCAGCACATAGAAATTTTTCAGGTAACCAACTGGCGGACGAGCTGGCTGGAGCTGCCTCTGCTATGAATGCCGAATCGGTAGCCATGCCGTTTGGTACTATTAAAATCGGTATATTCAGGCACTATCTCTATAAGACTGAATGCAGATGGCGCAATATAATCATGTGCAAGGTTGCTAAGAAAATGTGGCCTTGCTACAATGATAGGCGCTCAATACAATTATTAAATAGGAATCGTTAGAGTCATGACGGGGCACTGGACATCGGCAGACATGCTATTAGGATTTGTCTGTCCTACAATAAGTTAAAGTTGTCGAAAAGAAAGCAAAGAAGAGACAGTCTTCCACTTTTTTTTGCGAATGTCTAGCTTTGCATCTCGTTAGACACAAGTTTTTAGACAGTCATGTACTAGATGATCTTTCAGATTTATCTGAGATTGGGTTGAGTGACCTTATCAGATATCTCAACGCGACGGGTTGGATATAGTAATTATCACCGTATCAGAATACTTAGATATGGTTCTATATATGTAGGTTGACACTGATGAGTGGAGTCGTTCTTTCAAAAAGGTATCATATAGATTCTACTGGAATGTATGCGTGTAGAAGGCAGCCACGTAAACCAACCAACCAACCAACTAACCATAGAAAATATTTCTAATGCCTTAACTATTCTAAAAAGTTCCCATCTTCCCATCACCAGAAGCTGCTATATTAATCTTAGTTGGTCTCAGCCTTGTGAAGCTATGATCAGGAAAAATTCTTGTACGCAGACTTAACAAGGATCAGTCGAATATTAATTATTTTGTATTAATTATTTTGCACTCATTTAACTTGTTTGTTTTGCATCGATTCTCATCTCGATTCCACTTCTTTAGTTGCCATTCCGTCTTTATGTTTAAATAACTTGAGAAGGCGAAGGTATCTTGAAGGTTTCATGAGTGTCCATCCATTCGAAGGAAGATAATCAGCACAAAACTAGTCACGTAGCTTGCTTCTAGGTCTAATAGTTTTATGACAAAGTTATGATACTCTTGATTAGATCTCAGACTCAGCATTAACAAGAGGGTTAGCCTGCGTAATTTGCATAATTGTTTATTTAGTAGAAGAATAGTTTTGTGTGGATTTAGGTTCCTTTAAAGGTGTCTTGTGTTTTCTTAAATAACGAATTTTTTTAAGTTTTGGTGGTAGGTTTTACAATCAAATGAAATATTCCTAAAGTATAACAGCTCTATGTTCTCAGCTCTAATTTCCTGGGCTTTTTCAGCCAACATATTTGAGCCATTCAGCTTTTTTAGTCTTTATAAAAGTATTTTTATAACTGTATTTCATCAGCTCCTCGAAACTCTGCTTGTATAATTGTTGGCCATTTATTTATTTATATCGATATGCTAATGCTGTACTTAAATAAAATATTTTACAATTAAACATTTTTAGAAAAAAAAAATATAAGTATTTTTAGACAAAATGGCATGTGTATGCATTTAAGTATCTCTACATGTATACAAAATTGCAATTTATTTAACAAATTATCCATTTTTACTTTGTTTTGTCAAATGAGGTTAATTTGTGTTTAACCCGAACTGTTGATGGTCATGGTCTGAGGTGATAATAAAATACCCTCAAAAGCAACCAAATGAACACACATGAAAACAAAATTCATCACACTATCGAAAATTAGAAAAAAGGGTCACAATAATAGACTGACTGACTGCAAAAAATATTATGGATTTTAAGTGATTGAAAAATTAGGTGAGAGAGAGAGAGAGAGAGTGAGTGCACAGCATTTGTAAATGTTGTCATTAAAATAAAAATAAATTATGCATTCTATTGCATTGAGGATTCGTGTGGCATTGAACAACCTGCAGCATTTTTCTCTCAATATTGCCAGACTGGCAGTAAATTTAATGTCATAATTTACAATTTGTATATTTGAAGCTTTTATTGTCCAAATAAATTTTAATTATTGTTGTTTTTTACCCAAACACTTTGTAGGCTTTAGGCAAATGTGTGAAATTAAATGACTACAGCGATAACAATTCTTTGTGAAACTTTATACTCGACATGATTCACTATCTGCTTAATTATTAATTCTAATGGCAGGCCAGTATTTGTGATGTATGTATACACAAAAGTTATTTTACAAAAGCTTAACTAATATTGTTAATAATATTAATTTAGAAAAAATGCTGTTGTACATTTGTTTTTTATCGCACGCAAAACGCCCATTTATCTGCTCTATTCTATTTAACTGTCAGTGATCAAAGATAATTTGCTAAAATATTTTAACGACGTATAAAGCAAAAATATGGAAAATGCTTCAACTTACTGGTCATCCCTAGAGCTTTCGAACTTTTCTAAATTTAAATTAAAAGTAATTGAAGTTTATATTAAATTAATTTCATTTAAATTTTACAAGAATATATAATGCTATAATTAAAAAAAAGAAATATATTCCATACTTTTTTAATCGTTTAATATAAAATTTGTAACACTTGACAAACTTGTCAAGTTCAAAAACTGAAAAACTATTATATTTATTAATAGTTTCTTGACTCAATTATTGGATTTAATTTTTGTAGTATTTTGAAGTAAAATCTCATATCATTGTACCTAATAAGCTTATCGTTACCTTAATATAGAAGGGCTCTAACTCATTTTTATTTTGGAATCAAGATTTTTGCATGTTTCGATACATTCGATATTCTTCTATCGATTTAAAAAAAAATAATGAGTTATAAGACTTGCAAATCTTGTAAATAGAGAAAAAAGTTATAAAAAAAGGAAAAATTTTAAAGAATGTTTTGAGCAATGTTTCTGATTTTACAGGTTTAGTAATTTTCTTAATACATTTAGCAATTTTTCTCGTTTTTTTCCAAACTTTTCTTTTAATGCGATATTGCAACTTCTCGCAATTTTTTGCAAAGTCCGCGATAAAAGCGGCTTTTTGCATGTTTTCAGCTTCCTTGATGTTTTGCCTTTTTTATAACAATATTAGTCTGTTATCATACCGCTGTTATTAAGTTTTTGCAAAAGTTGCCTTGCTTCGCCTTGCCTTGCTGTCTTCAAAAAAATTACTTTCATATACGAGTAAACATGTGTATTCTACCATTGACACTTTGTAGTCGTTAGCTTGCTGAATAGTGAATGGGTGAAAGGTGAACGATCGGCACTATGAAGCAAGACCCAAGGAAATAACGCCCAAATAAGAAAATCAAATAAGGCCCAATTAAATTAAAAATCATTTAATTGGACTTTATTTTATTTATTTATTGGTACATATTCTACAAAGTAAATTTGCAGAATATGGTTGCATAAAAATGGACGGAGTGACTAGACCATATGTCCATGATGTTATTAACAGCATTCTTAAAAATGTTTTTGTGACTGACTATACCCGACCTGTGCCTTAACATAGGAAGTAGCAACGTGGTTGTTAACGAAATTCCACAAAAGAACTGCAAGATTATAGGGTTATCCATGCCGGATAGTCAACCAGTGCGAGTGAGACAAAAAACTCTCGAAAGCCAAACAACACACACACGCCTGACCGCACTTAAGAAATAATTACGATGGTAGTCTAGACAAAAATAAAAATAAATTAAACAGCCACCATGAATACATAAATAATACATGAACTAATGACGCGATCGAAATCAAGCATGGGAGATGCTGCTGAGATTGTCTAGACCTTGGTGTCACATTCTAGAAGCCTTGTATGAAGTATAAAAAGGGCGACGCATCTGGTGGCAGTTCAGTCTGTCATAAATTCAATCTTAAGTTCAGTTGTTTATTGTAAAGATTTGTGTATTAAGAGTTCAATTCATTATTGTGAAGAAAGACTTATTTATGCCAGGAACACAACTGGAATGAACGAAGAATTTCGGTCACGACGAAAAATTTGTCTATAAGAATTCGCTGAGCAAATTCGTCGTGTGAAGCACAACAACGATGAATTAACTCAGCGAATTCTGCACTTGTAATTCATAAAGTTGGTTATTGTGTGTGAAAAGAGAAAGAGAGAGAGAGAGAGAAAATTGTTTTTTGTCGTTAATAAGGTGAAAAAATAGAAATAAATCTATTGGAGGGTTCGTCATGTTCGGCGAATTTCGTTTGACTACGGTGTTGTGTTAACTTTCATATGCATAGATGTGTTTTATATATGATGAGGAAAGTTCGCAACAAAAAATTCGTCGTTCGTCCTAGTTATTATTGTTGTACAAACAGTGAGCGTCGGCAGAGCGATTCTTGTGTGAAGAAGAGCAGAGAGGGGGTATTGCTTCAAGCCCAGCACAGCCAGTATTGTGAGACGTGTATACACAACTGCGGAGTAGATGTCGTGGCAACCAGTTGTGAGTCGTTTAAGTAGTTTAAAAAGAGTGTGTGTATTTAAGCTCTTGACTTTATTACATAAGTGTAATTAGTAAGTAAAGTGTCAAAGTAGTACACTGAAGTCTTTTATTCGTTTGCAAAACTTTGAGTCCACAGTATGGAAAAGACATTGCTAATCCCGTTCTATCTTCATTTCATATTTATTAATGAACCTCTGAAATTAATAATTTACTATTGCTATTGTACTATTAAATAAAACAGCTGCTGCATTATTTCCGTAGAAAAACTAATATCTTAAAGTACTTTCGTCATACTGGAAAATCTTTTCCCTTAATAGGCCCGAATTTTGTCGCACAAATTCTAATTTCATTTACATACATATGCACAGAGAATTTAATATTAATTAATTACGCATAACGGCAACTTGACAAAATTGAAAACTTATTATAATTTTTGTTTTTCATAAAAATTGATTTATTTTAATTAGAGATTCACAAATGGAAATATTTAAATGTGTACGCGTGAGTGAAGGAGCATCAAGAGCGTGTTTATCAAATATAAACGTATGTATGTAATTAAATTGTAGCGTTTTTAATTTACAAAAAATATGATAATAATTATGCGTTTGTGTGCAAAAACCTCTAATAATAAATAATAATTTATTATATTTAATAAATATTTGATTTATTTATATTTATTGTATTCATGCCCAAATGAAATTGCGATTAGCAGACCGTAAATGAAAAAAAAACTTAAACAAATGTATGATATGTAGATACTAATGTGCATATAAATATTTATTGGAAAACTGTATTGATATCGCATTTATTGAATAAAGAGAGGTAGTTTTTTTAAGGGCTTGAGATATTTGCTAGAGAAAAGTGTTTACTATCTGTTTATCGAAAACAATCATACATTTTCATCTGACTATTTAGATTTCGAAGAAAACACTATAATTTGTCATTGTTTGCAATCAAGTCAGACGAAATTATTTTTTGGTGTTCATACTTAAATTAAAAGTGTTAGTTCTACTTGCCCAAATATATTTGCCTATATTAGACTGCCTTACCTTTGCCATCAGGCGTAATAATTTCTAAAAGATATACATATGCAAACTCTAGCTAAAAAACATTTGTATCTGTTAATTTATAAATACTACAAGGACTTTTACGAATTATATAAATACTTGCACTTGTCAGTCTTTATCAAATTTAATCGTATTTTTTCCAACATAATAATAATTTGTTTTAATACAAATTAAACTATTGTAATCTCATTATTTCTCTTGTGTAGGTTTTTTTTTTGTTTTTTCAGAAACATATTTATGTAGATTTGATGCGACAAAAACAAAAAAAAACTTATTAACGAACAAACGCTTCTAAGTGTTGACCACAATGATGGCTGTTGACATTTCAACAATTTTTATAGAAAAATAACAAAATTGCATGAATAGAATATAATAAAATTAAAACAAAAAACTAAATTAATTTAAGTAATTTTCATGACAAAAAAAGAAATAGTAATTACGAAAAATATTACATAAACAATAATACTTAATGGAAAAAAGTGCCATTTATAGTCGTTTATAATAAAAATCTATTTTAAATAGAGCTTAGCTGACAATGACAATAATGTACAATTTGCTTTTAATGATTTACATATTCATACTTATAAAGTTACACTAAAAAAAAGCAGCAACAACAATTATAGAAGCAGCAAAAAAAAGCACAAAAAAGTGTCATCAAATAAACATAATGAAACTGGAGCTAGAGGAGACGTATTTATGATGAATGCTGACAAGGGTGACTAGGTTTAAAATTGCTTAAAAGATAGATACTTAAGGGCAACTATGTCGGTCTAACTTTTAGTCGTAATGCAATATTAATTGGGTAGTGATGTCATATCAAATTATAGTCAAGTAACAAGCAAACCGTAGTCGAAAGATTCTCAAGTCATAGTGAAGTTATAATCAGATCGCAATCAAGTCATAGTCAAGTTATGGTCAAGTTATAGTCAAGTTATGCTTAAGTCATAGTCAAGTCAGAGTTAAGTTATGGAACAGTCATGGTCAAGTAATAGTCAAGTCGTAGTCAAGTCATAGTCAAGACATGGAAAATGCATTGTGACGTCATAGTTAATTCATCGGCAAGTAATTCACAAGTCATATGCAAATCATGCTCAAGTCATATGTAAGTCAAAGTCAAGTCACAGTCAAGTTAAGGTCAAGTCATAGCCAAATCATGGTAAAGTCATAGTCAAGTCATGGTAAAGTCATGCTTAAGTCATAGGCAAGTCATACTCAAGTCATGGTCCGGTCATGGTCAAGTCATAGTCAAGTCATAGTCAAGTCATTGTCAAGTCACAGTCAAGTCATAGTCAAGTCATTGTCAAGTCATAGTCAAGTCATAGTCAAGTCATTGTCAAGTCATAGTCAAGTCATGCTCAAGTCATATGTAAGTCATGCTCAAATCATATGTAAGTCACAGTCAAGTTAAGCTCAAGTCATAGTCAAGTCATAGTCAAGTCATAGTCAAGTCATAGTCAAGTCATAGTCAAGTCATGGTAAAGTCATGACTAAGTCATAGGCAAGTCATACTCAAGTCATGGTGCGGTCATGGTCAAGTCATAGTCAAGTCATAGTCCAATCATAGTAAGTCATGCTAAAGTCATAGTCATAGTCAACTCATTGTCAAGTCATAGTCAAGTCATAGTCAAGTCATGCTCAAGTCATATGTAAGTCATGCTTAAGTCATATGTAAGTCACAGTCAAGTTAAGGTCAAGTCATGGTAAATTCATAGTCAAGTCATGGTGAAGTCATGACTAAGTCATAGGCAAGTCAAGTCAAGTTCCAGTCATGGTCAAGTCATAGTCAAGTCATAGTCAAGTCATAGTCAAGTCGTAGTCAATTCATACTCAAGTCATAGTCAAGTCATAGTCAAGTCATGGTCAAGTTATAGTCAAGTCATGCTCAAATTATAATCAAAGTCATGGCCAAGTCACGGTGAAGTCACAGTCAAGTCATAATCAAGTCATAGTCTAGTTCAGACAAGTCGTAGTCATGTCCTACTCAAGTCAAGTTTTAGTCAAGTCATTGTCAAGTCACTGTCAATTCCTAATCAAATTATGTTCAAGTCATAGTCTAGTCACAGTCAAGTCTTATTCAATTTATATTCAAGTTCTAGTGCAATGATTGTTGTTGTAGTCAAGACAAATTCATGTCAAATCATGTCATATTCAAGTTGTAGGAAGGTAATCAAATGATTGTCGAGTCATGCTTAAGTCACACTCAAATTTCTTGTCCAATCTAATTATGGCCACTTTGCATTAAATGCCCACTCAAATAACGAAAATAAAAATGCAATTTAAGTTAATGCTAAAAATAAAACTAAACCATAAATTTTTATAGATTTTTAACTAAACATGCAACATGGAATATGCAGCCAACATTTTACTGCCCTTTAAACATTTACAAAAATAAATATATAGAATTATATTTAAACATAAACTTGTGGTTAAAATGACAGATCATTATATTTATGTGCAATTTTGACGTGAATGAATTTGATTATCCACATTGAAATTTGCCAGATTTTTTTTTCACTCACCTAAAAATGTTTGCAATTTAATGCGAATTATTTCCACTTAAACGCGTTTAATAGTGGCTACAAAACAGTTGACCATTATGTTGAACTCTTTTTTTTTTGACTTGAGTTAATTTATGGACCATAAATGTGACGATTAAAGGTGAAATGATTTAAATTATAATGGAAGTATGTAAAGATATCATTAAAAGCAATCTTAGTGTGGGAAAAATGAACATAAGAAAACTCAAAAGTCTATATATAGACTTGATGACTAAGAGCTGGAGCTGAGTGTTGTGAAAGCAATTTTGTTTGAAGGCAAGTGGAACCAGTAATTTCTTTGAGACTCTTTAAAAAGGTATGTGATAGTGATCAAAAGAAGCTACTGAAGAAAGTGTTTAAAGAAAATGCATGAAACTAAATAAAATAGATTTATGGTTTCTATTTAAGTTTAAAATAATTGCAAATAATCGTTAACAAAATTTAGTAAGCAAGTGCTTTGCGTTACCATTCTCTCCCTTTTAGAATTCTTATCGCCATAAATGTTTATTGTTTTTTTTTCTTTTCTTTATATACGAACTATTCGCTTATTAACTACGCTTTTGTATATTGCCATAAAAAACTGATTGATTTATACTCCCACTTTTATGTAACTAAAAAAAAGCAAAAGAAAATCAATCATAACAATTGCTGGCAAATCTTATCTCATAAAAATATTTTGACTGATTTTGCGCTTTGATGGTATAAATCACTAAATGGAATGTGGAAAAAGAACACTTGATTGTTGGGCCAAAAAAATATGACCATAAATTTGATTTGATTGATTGCCGAATGTTATTAAAAGAGTTTAGCAATCAAGGTCAGGTGCGGGTGCTGCTGGATACCGTGAGAGGGTGACGTGTTGCTGATGTGAAAATTGGAAATTATTTTATAAACTCCTCAAAATAACAAAGTTTTTACGCTCATACTGACTCTTATGTCCGAGAAAGTTAACCAAGAACTTACCCTGCGAAAAAAAGAGTAAGGCAGTCGGCCAGCACTAAAAGATATGGAAGGGAACATTGTCGGATCGAAATTAGTCAGATCGTCTCATAAGACGACACTCAAAGAGTTAATGAACTAGTATAGTGTAAGGCTATGCTGATATCCAGGCTAGTCCCTGAGGCAACTGCTGTCGGCGAATTGTCAAGATTAGGGCCAATGTAAGATGAGGTCATGAGGAGCGCTTCGGTAAAACCTTCGATTAGATGTTATTCTAGAGAACCCTGTAAGGGGATATTAGGAAGAAAAAATAGTTCCTGGATAAGTAGAGAGAATTGCAGGATCTAGAGAGCCTTATTGGCTGGCGTAATCTGAACTTACTTTTTTACATGAGCAAAGGCGTTTTAAAGGTTCGTGAGAGAGGTGGTGTCTGCTCACTTTTCAGTGAGCAGTGAGCAAAGAGCAGCGAATAGGAGGCCGGTATTCCAGACTTTTGCAGGCTATATGAAGATAAAAGAGAGCAATATATAATATGCTGGACTTGAGGCCCAAGAGACCCAAAATTTGTCTCGTTGTTGTCCTTCGGAACATATTTTATATTATATTATCTTATATTAAAAATGCTGTAATAGTTTTCTCTCTCTCTCTCTCTCACACTCTTTCTGCCTTTTTACTCTTCGTTCGGTCAACACCATATCGTGGATTTTTTCCACATTTTCGGGTGTACTGACCTCAATTGGCCGTCCAGAACGTTCAGCGTCATTTGTAATTGTGCGACCACAACGAAAGTCAGTAAACCACTTTTTACCATTGAAATCGCTGATGCAGAGTCCCCATAGTATTTATCGAGCTTTTCCTTGGTTTGATTGACGGTTTTTTTTTCGCAAAAAATAATGTTTAATGAACACTTTCTTTCATTTTTAGAAAAATACACGCGTTTGTATGTTTTGAACAGCTGTTAAACGCATAATAAATGACGACGCTTGCTCAAAATATGACAGTAGTCTATTAACAGGTGGTACTTGATGAGTACAGAGTTGCATTTCATATAACTACGAGGGAAATTCAAAAAGTCATGCACTGATTGATCCGCCCGCGTATGTAGACCACACCAATTAACACTGAAATTTAAAAAAAAAACAAAACTAAAGGGTATTCTATCAGTCCATGTAATTTTGACAAAATAATTTTGACAACTTGCTGCATCTTGGAAACCGTAACCCAACAATAAACATATGCCGAAACGAAAAAACGCTAAAATGAAAAAGTGCTTAAAAAAATATCGTCAAAATACCGTCAATACCAACAACCGAAAAAAAGTCGCCAAAAAGAAATAAGGGCCGCACCGAATACTTCGTTTTTGAAACAAAGTATCACTTTACTAAATATTAGTCTAAATATATATAAATAATAGTCTAGACTTATTTTCAATTACGAGGCATTCAGTTATTACTAAAGGATTGCTCTAAAGTTTTCGAACTTATGACTATATTGCAATAGAATTGCTATATATACATACGAGTATATGTATGTAATTTTATACATTTCATAAGCTGCTGAACAAAACTTATTTGTTCTCCTTATGGCTTCAAATTTCCTTTACAGCAAACAGACAGTTCAAGTGTCAAGCTCCTACTGTCAATCAAAACTCAATCGTTCTTCAGTCTTATTTATTTTATGTGGCAAGCGATCATCGTCACAATGATTCATGAATCATTTGATGAAAGTGTCAAAATATTCTGCTAAATGAAAAATAAATGTATGTTTCTTTAGAGTGCGTATGTATGTATGTTTGCATGTCTATGGGTGAATACAAAAGTGTGTGTTAAAACATGTCTTATCCATCATTACCAAAGCAGCAGGAAATAAAAAAAGCAATAAATTTATAAAAACGATTGCTACGCTATGCAGCATATGGGTAACTAAAACTTATTTGGTAGAAAATTATTTGGAAGCAAAATTCAACATAACTCACAACAAAGTTAAATTTCTTTCGTTAAAATTAGGGATGCAACCGATACCGATACCGATACCGATATATCGGCGATACTGCTGGTTTTCCGATATATCGATATCGGCGATATTTTACTGTCGATACGCCGATACTTCTTATATTTTTCTTTAGAGTTTTTTGAACAAAATATTAATAAAATTAATCTTTTTTTTTAATATTACCGCTATTTTTGTTCGAATAAGACGAATTTTTATAGTATCTCTGTATGTTCGGGAAATAAATCGGAATATACTAAAACTCTGGCGTTTTGTTTAACGATATACATGTTTACATGAATACAAATGAATTTTTATGTGAGTTTTTATTCAATTTCATTTAAATAAACAATTTTTCAAATTAATAAAAGCAATCGGAGTTAATAAGTACACTTTTCTTGAAAGTTGGTACAATTTGTAAAATCTCATTTTGCATCTCTGATTTAGTTTTTTCATTGTTATACAAAAATGAGAAAACTATTTTTTTCACTGAATTTGTCAATCTAAACTGAATGCCAACATTTATTTTGTAAAATCATAAATATTGCAGACGTTTTGTTGTTTGAAAATTTGAAGTTGAGGAACTGAAATGTATTGACAATTTTGATGATTTTAGAAAATAAACAGTATCACATTAAGTTTGAATTGACTCATTAATAATATCTTACACTGTTATTTTGTGAAAAACAATAATTAATTTTTTGTTAACATGAATTGAAATTCAATTCTTTTTTTTTTAAGTCTTATTAATATCAATTTTAAATCTTGAGCCAATCTAAACTGAATGCCAACGCTTATTTTGTAAAATCATAAATATTGCAGACGTTTTGTAGTTTGAAAATTTGAATTTTAGAAACTGAAATGTACTGGAAATTTTGATGATTTGAATGGCTCATTAATAAACACTGTTATTTTGTATAATACAAGAATTACTCTACTTGAGTTTTGTTAATTTTTACTTGAGCTCAATTTAAATATGCGTATCGGTATCGGAATCGGTATCGGCGATATTTATTTTTGAGTATCGGTATCGGTATCGGATCGGCGAAATGGCGTATCGTTACATCCCTAGTTAAAATCTTCGATGTGTCTTGCAGTACATGGTGCATTTCAAAAAATTTATTGCAATTGACACTATTGAAACTACAATTGAAATTCCACAAAAAATCAAATGTTCAACTCATTGTAAAGAACCAAACCAAACCAAACGAAAGCAAACGGTTACTGTTATATATTTTCGTACCCTAGTTTAAACAATTAAATGTTGTTGGCACAAGCTTTTAAGTTTAGTCTTTTTGATGAATTAATATTCGGCAAGATGTAAATATACAGAACTTGTAGATGTGCTTGGAGTGCAAAGCAAGCGACAATTTAGATCAGCAAAAGCATCATTAGTGGCTTGGGCCGAAGTTAATGCCACATTTGTTTTCATTGATTTAGATAACAGATTTAACACGATGACTTTTTATCTTTGACAAATAAGTTTTATCATAGAAATATCTTAATAAGATCCGACGACTTCCCATAAAGCCCATGAGGCCCAAAGAGAGAGACCTTAAAGAACAAAATCGCAGTTTTCCATATATTCCGTGCTGATGGCCAAAAAAATTTTTCTTCCACGAGAATGGAACAAAATCAAATCGGGCCACATTCATGCAGCTTATGAAAATTTTTTTGTATTACACTCCATATGTCATTCCCCAACAAAAGATTATCTCGTTTCTTGAAGAACAATAAATTTCTTTCTTATAAAATTTTTTGTATTAGAGCGCATACGAAAGCACAAAAAGGGTGAAGGATATTAGGAATGCTCTTTTCCACTCGGGACCCACTTGGGTCTATTGTAATGTGAACGATCTTAGTTTGCTGTCAAACTAACCGAAAGTGTTTTTATAGTTACAATTACTTGAAACTATAATTGAAATACACAAATGATGTGTGAGATCGAAAAACTTAGTTTTTTATATAATTTTACCTCCCATTCTCTCTGTCTTTCTCGCTCTCTGTCTCTCTCTCTCTATCTTTTCTTATGATAGACTAGTAAAAGTATCAGAACACTCAAATGTAATATCCTAGTTTATAAACTGGATGCTTGGATGCGATCTTATATCGGTACACCGCCATTACGCTTAGAAGGAGAGAAGTTGGCAACACCATAGATAGATGGAGTAAGAGGAGATAAAATAAGGGAGAATCTCTTGCCGTGAAAACGAAGGGATGTCTCTAAGCAAGCGTAATTTCTTTACTTCTGATCTGAGTCTAGTGGTCGATGAATCCCTGTACTGATTAACGATCAATGCCATATAATATCCAGTGATATCGTTATAAATGCAAGTGAGAAGAGTGATAGGATGTTGGGCGACATTAAGCAGAAAGGTCGAAGCATGATGAAGGAATGGTTCTTATTTGTAGGACTGAATATTAAACTTGCCAAGACTACCTTTGTTCCCTTCAGAAGTAGGAGGACACTGCTAAAGAGTACAATCTACAGAAAAGATATCGCGCTGATAGATCGCTCATCGGAGGTCAAGAATCTGGGAGTGATGTTAGATTCAAAGTTGTTATGGAGACAGCGTGCAGAGGCAACTCTCGACAAGGGAAGAAAAGCGCTAATGGCTTGTAGTTTCGTTGTTGGCGTTGCACACTGAAAATCCTATGATGCATGTACACCATGATAGTGAAACATGTCATTCCTTATGAAGCTGGTGCTTATACGGACAAGGTTAGGCTGCTAACGATCAGGAATTAGTTGGAGAAATTACAGAGACCCAGTATGTCTCAGGGGCTATGAGATCTTGTTTTACTGCGGCAATGGAAATCCTTCTTGAACTTTGCCAAACAAAAAGTTATCAATATCGTGCGTAGAAGCGCAGATAAAAACTGTCTAAATAATCAATGGAAGTAACCATCTTTGTGATGAATAAAGCCTATGGGTTTGATAATAGGTTTGATACTGTTTTGGCCAGCAGAAAGGAATAGAGGGAGATGGCACCCTCAGAAATGGCAAGATGAGATGTTAAATGGATAGTTCCAGAACGCTGGAAGGTTGTAGAGCGCGACTTGTAGGACCAAGGATAAATTGCAGGAGATTTTGGGGAAAATCCCTACCAGCTTTCAATCGGAAGTTTATGTCATTGAGAGATATTTATATACAACTTAATCTTGACAGGGTAAATATGAGTTAACTTTTCAGTTAACTTGGGAATGTCCTATAATACTAAATTAGAGCTCGAGCAAGGACATACTGTGTTGGGTGGCCGAACACGTAGGAGTAGAATGAAGCTAAAATTCAGATAAAGTGGCTAAGGGGATTGCTTTGTGTTTTCAAATCGACTAGAAGCCGAGAAGATATATAGCTAAGAGACCAAGAATACCAGGAAATACCCAGGATTGTGACATGTAGATTTACTGATTATTTATGCAAAAATAATTTAAGATTTCTTGCAGGTTTGAGAAACCAACTATATTTTTTCATTGGCAGTATGAGCAGGTGCATATTTTGTGATTATGATGATGAAACTCTAGAGCATATGCTGAAGGAATGAGAAGTTTAATGCTATAGCAGATATTGACATTGGGCAAGCACCTATTCTGAAGGACTGAGAAGATACAACCATTTGGCAAGTGCCTGTTTGAAAGATTGGGAACTTCCAACACTGAAACCAATGGCTATCTTGAAATTCCTTAGTATAGCAGGTCTACACGAGATGTTGTACCACTTGACAAGATGTACAATTGGTATTTTTGGTCGTGTAGTTGGGTGCCTCTGTGGCTGAGTGGTAGCGATGCTATCCTCTCAGTCCGGAGGTGGTGGGTTCGATTCCCGCCATAGATCCTGGGTGTTTTCTGCAGACAAGCTAATCGCTTCTCGGGTTGTGCTTGTTAATAAGAAATAAATATTTTCATTCATTCATTGAATCAAAGAAGAAAGCTCCCAAGTGGGAAGTCGGGAACAAAAATCATTTCTTATAGAAGCACGATCACTCGCCTCTTGTTTAAAAACCTGCTTCACTGCAGCAGTAATTTTGTTAAGTTTATTTTTTTACGTTTTATGGAAAGCTTAAGTTAGTGCATTTGACAATAAATAAAAATTTAAAAGTAACAAATTTTTTTAATTCGTAATAGTTTGAGCTCAATATCTTGTATAATTGTGCCAAGATCTAGTAGAATCTGCTTAATGATGCAACTATATTTTATTCATGAGAATTTTGATTGCTGTGGAATAACAATGTTTAAACTTAGCTTGCTGAAAGTGCCCAAAAAAAAACTTACAACACTTCTAATATTTCAAAAATCAGAAATATTATTGTGATTGCTATGGAGTAGCCTATATTATTTTTTTATACTATTTATAGAGATAAAAAGGTAATGAAAAAGTTTAAAAGTATATGCGAGTCTTTTTATTTAATAAAACACCATATTCAAATTAATCTTAACTGTTTTTTGGTATGGAAACAGCCATATCAACTTCCTTGCACGAAAGACACACAAATTGATGTTGGAAAAAATTTGTCTTTCCTTTTGGTAATAGTGACACTACATATAAATGTTTTTGAAAAAATAGAGTAGCAAAAAAACTGCACTTGCACTTCAAATGGAAAAATCAGCATTCATATGTGCTCTTGGTACTTAGAACCTACAACAAGTTTGATTGATTTCTATTCTTATATGATATTTTTTTACATTTTGCTAAAATTTTACTTAGTTTTTTTTTTTTGCTTTCCTATAGCAAATATGTAGTGCCAGCATGATGATGGAATTGTGGCTGCTTTGAGTGACACTGGAAACAAAAATAATAGAAATAAGAACAGGAAAAAATCTATATAAAGCTTCAACACTATCACTCAATGTCACTCAGGCTTTAAGACACATAAAGACAGTTTTATGAGTACAAATAGATAAAAATGGTAAATTGAAAAAAGGAATCAAATATAATAAAACACAGCAAAGAAGGGAGCCAAAAAAAAGGCAGGAAATAATTTTGCCATGAGTTTTAAACTCTTACCAATTCGATTTCAATTATAAAAATACTTTTTTCTGGCATAAAATGAAAACCATAAATTTCACACAAAATCGGAAGTTACTTAAATCACTAATAACTTCTCCAATACATACATACACATGCCAGCTCAATTATTTATGTGTATGTATGTGTGTGTACCTCAATATATAATTTGCATTATGCCTTTATTTTGCTGGTATAGAAAAATAAAACGGAAACGGATGCACAATTCATATAATATAGACAAACGTTAAAAATTCTAACGTCGACTAACTGCAAACTAACATTTGCTATAAAATTTATATGATTTCGCCAATTCTAGTTTTTCCTATATATTTATCATAAAAAATATATAACGGATATGATTTATTTAAAAGCTCCAATTTTTAATACAACACAAACGAATTTGCAAAAAAAAAAAATCAGCATTTTAATCAGTTTTCTATGTTAAGCAATAATAAATTTTATTATATCGATTTAACTACATATTTGTAGTGAAATATGAATGTGAAATAAAATTATAGAAATTTATTACACACTGATTGTGTGATTTATGTGAATATGGGCTGCCTGTATTGTTGTTGAACACATCAGTTGAATTTCTATAAAGAAGTAAATTACAAAAAATCAAATTCTATTAAAAATATTATCCCGTGCTTACACAAACCAGGCGATCGACTTGATGTAAAAGTTTGTATGAAAAGCACACATGATTTAAAGTGATTTCCACACAAATCCTCTAGACGAGTCGACTGCCTAGATTGCGTAAGCCGCGGCTTAATGATGGGCGTAGAAAAAAACTGCTTTTACCTATAAATGTTTTAAGGACTTTGAACAATATAAAAAAAAGATGCATACAAACTTACATATTTTTTTGTTTAACATTTTAAAATGTGTGAGTTCTATTGTATCTTTCACCTTTTTAAGCGTGCAATTTCTGTAATGACACCAATTGTTACGTTTTTACCTTTTAATAAGACAATTAAATTAAAGGTTCCAAGTGTACAATTTTTATAAAATCAGACTTTTTATTTACTCAAATTAAATGCTTTTAACACACAATGATAAACTTATTTTCTGCCAGAGTACCTTGCTGTTCTGAAGCCAATACTCAACTCAATTATACTATTTCTGAGTCAACAGACTGTGCGTTCCCACTTCTGACACCCAATGTTACGTTTTTACCTTTTATTGAAGGCACTAAAAAAATTAAAAGTTTTTAACACACAATGTTAACTTAATTTGCTGGAAGAATGCCACGATGTTAACTTCGCTGTTCCTTTTATAAATACTCAACTCGATTAGACTGACTTCGAGGCAACGTACTGTGCAATCAAACTGCTGACACCAATTGTTACGTTCTTACCTTAAAAACAGTAATTAAATGAAAAGTCTCAAGTGCAAACTTTTTATCAAATCAGATACTGAAAACAGAAATTAAAAGCTTTTTAACACACAATGTTTAATTAATTTGCTGGCAGAATACCACGATGTTAACTTCGCTGTTCTTTACACAATACTCAACTGGACTAGACTGAATGCGAATCAACAGATTGTGCAATCCCACTTTTGGCACCAATTGTTACGTTTTTACGTTTTAATAAAGCAAACATTTATGATTTGATCAGTCTATAGTTCGTATCGCTTTGTAGGTCAAATTACATGTGATAGTTCTTAATGAACAAATAACACCACGTAGTAGAACGGAACAACTAGCTGTTTTCCAAGGCCACTACAAATTCATCGTCAGCTTTGTTACGTTTTTACCTTTTAAAAATGTTATTAAATAAAGAGTGCGAAATGTTAAATATTTATCAAATAAGACACTTTATTTACTCAACACAGCATTTCGAAGCTTTTGAACACACAATGTTACATTAATTTTAGGCCAGAATGCCACGATGTTTATTTCACAATACTGAACTGGAGTCGTCTGACTTCAAATCAATGTAATGTGCGAGCTCACTTATGACACCAATTGTTACATTTAAAGAAGTAATTAAATAAATAGTCTTAAATGTAAAATTTTTATCATATAGGGCACTTAGAAGCTTTTTAACACGCAATGTTCAATTAATTTGCTGCTAGAATGTCACTAAGTTAATTTTACTGTTCTTTACACCATACTCAACTGAACAAGACTGACTTCGAGCCAATCTCACTTCTGACACCAATTGTTACGTTTTCGTCTTTTAATAAAGCAATTAAACAAAAAGTCCCTAATGTTCAATTCTAATAAAATCATACACTTTATTTACTCAGCACAGAAATTAAAAGCTTTTTAACACATAATTTTTAATTAATTTGATGGCAGAATGCCCTGATGTTAACTTTGTTAGACTGACTTCGAGGGTGGCGTTGGCTGAAGTAGTTAGCACGTTGACTACAAAACCGAAGATCCTGGGTTTGGTGTCCGGCAGTCATTAAATAACAACACCACGCATTTTTCTGTTGTGCATTAGTGTCCCTTTGTATCAGTTGTTGTAGGAAAGTTCAAGTGATGAAGGCATAGACACTGGTCACTGAACTACTCCTGCTTCAGTGGATACTAATCCTAATGTAACATCGGAGTGCCCGCCTTCGTCGGCATTGAGTAGCAGAATCATCGGCGAAGTAAACTAACCAATTAAATGGGTACTTAACACAGCTTCGAAATATTTAATGTGCTTCATTGACACGAAGGGCGCTGCAAAGCTGCACTGTTAAAAAAACCGCGCAAAAACCAGAGTTGTAAAAGAATGAAGCTTTCCTCTATCTCTTCCTTCACCAACTGTCTTCTTTACCACTATCCTTTTCCTAAAAAAGTTATCACCTAGTAATAATAGTAGGCACTCATTGCCTGAGTGTTACTTCCATTTAAAAAAAAACACAATGTGCAATTCCACTTGTGACACCAATTGTTACGTTTTTACCTTTCAATGAAAATTCCAAGGGTATATTTTTTTTATCAAATAAGATAATTTATTTACTCAACACAAAAATTAAAAGCTTTTCAACACGCAATGTTAAATTAATTTGACGCCAGAATGCTACGATATTAACTTCGCTGTTCTTACTTACTTGGAGTCAACAGACTGTTTACACAGCAATAATAATTGTTTAGCAAATACATCAACCTTTTTATACTTAATATAAGGCTTCCAGAAGAATGTTAGCAACGTCCAGAAAATCTCAGCATATTCAACAACATGTGTCTGTTGGCTTGTGTGTATGTACATCGACAATAGAATAGTCGGGTTTGTTGCTTGTGTGCGGCGTGTACATTGATCCTTTAAATATAATTGACAGCGCGCAAGGGTTATCGGTGAAGGGAAAAAACTTGTAGAATAATGCTTAATATCGAGAAATATTAAGTCGAAATTATTTAAATTTGAGCTAAAGAAAAAGAAAAATCTCAGGGATTGTTCAACTATATATCGATAAACTAAATTGCAAACAAAAACAAATTTTCACATTTTGTAGTTGTTTTCAATATAAATTTTAAGACGAACAATATTTTATTTTATACTCATTTCCAAAATTTTAAATTTTTGCTTCTATTTTTATATTGAAGTAAACCCGGAGACCCTCTTGCACTTCCACTGTTTTGGAATAAATCCCATTTACACCTCCAGCACAACTCCTGCTGTATATTAAATACAATTTGTATTTTTTCCTCTTTTAAATAATTTATCACATTTAAATGTCAAATCCATGTAAACCTTTGGTGACAACAAATCCTTTAATTATACGCCTTGTTTTTGTGTATTCGAAAACAAAATTTTCTAATTTTTCTTCCTGGCTGAAATGGAAAAATTTACTAATAATAATAATAAATGTTATAATCAGCACATAATCTCATTGTTTTAGAGTTTTAATAATTATTTTCCAGGCATATAATGTTCTTTTTTTTTGTTCCTTCTCAATGTGTTTGTTTTAATAAATGTATTTTGAAATTAATTATTCTAATAATTTTATGCGATATCTGTGTTTGTAAAATCTAACGTTTCCTTTTTTTTTGTTTTAATTATAAATTATAAACAAAATTCAATTAGAATTAAACTGACAACAACAAAATAGTAATTTAAAAAAATATATATATATAATAACAATATAATAATAAAAATAACGATAATAAATAAAATTGTTTTCAAATGCAAATGATTGTTAACTCATGCCATTTATTGCAGCCAACTTGTGTTTTGTCCTGGCGGCCACAAAAATTGTCATCAACATAAATTTCATCATCAAACAAACCATCGTTTTTATTGCCAAAATTTTTGAAAATTTCTACTTTTTAGACTTTTTATAAATAATATATTTTTTTTTGCGTGTTATTAAATTTAATGTTGCAAGTTTTCTGTCGCTGTTGAGTTTTGTTCGGTCACGGCTAACAAATTAATGATCGAATGTGACAACAAAATTAAAATATCACCCAATTGAAGTGGGACAAGAAAACCAAATAGAGGAACATTTTTATTATGGACGGCAGTTTAGGTTGTTTGGGTGAAATCAAATATTTTTTAAATTTATATTGCCCAGAAAGGGTTCTTTGATAATGTGCTAACAACATTGTACGTTGCCCTACTGCTTATGACACTAAAGGTCGTTTCAAACTATAATACAAGTATAAAATTAAACTCCCAAATGTTGAGTTCTTATTGTTTTTTGAAACTTCTGAAACAGAAAATAGATCACAGACGCATTTTCGCTGAAAGTATTAATACTTGTACTATAGTCTGAAACTGCCTTAATGCTATTATTTGAACTATTTATTTCCGAATTTTTTAATTTTTTTAATCTTTTATATAAATATACACATATCACCTAAACAAATTGTGCCGTATTTTTTATCTTTTATTTTCATTAAAATATTCAATAATATTATGTAGTCTATAAGTACCTTTAAATATTTCTACAACTTGGCTTGGGCCGAATTCGTTCATGTAATTTAAATGGATTTGATCATCGGTTTGTGTCAAAAATGAACTAGTGAACGAGTTCGACTCAAGTCTAGGTCGAAGCCACTACACCGCTGCTGTCTACCCAGAGAAATGTATTTATTCATGTATGTGTATTCATTTGTATAATAAGCCGATTAAAGTCCAGTGCCACTTTGGCCGACTATGCACTGCACTGAACGAAAACTATTGCATATTTTTCGGCTTAATTGGTTTCATTGGTAATTAATTTGTTTCATTCGTACTACTATTCTTAGCACAGCATCAATTGTTAATCCATAGCATACTTATCAGGGCAAAATTATTATTAATTATGAAGTGAGTATGAGTAATAAATGTACAAAAATGAAGTATACCTAGAAAAACTGTATTAAATTAAAATTAAATTACACTATATTAAATTAATCTAAATTAAATTAAAATACATTGAAATAAAATAAAATAAAATAAAATAAAATTAAATTAAATTAAATAAAATAAAATAAAATAAAATAAAATTAAATTAAAATTAATTAAATTAAATTAAATTAAATTAAAATAAAATAAAATAAAATAAAATAAAATACAATAAAATTAAATTAAATTAAATTAAGTTAAATTAAATTAAATTAAATTAAAATAAAATAAATTAAAATAAAATAAAATAAAATAAAATAATAAAATTAAATTAAAATAAAATTAAAATAAAATAAAATAAATTAAAATAAAATAAAATAAAATATAATAAAATAAACTAAACTAAACTAAAATAAAAAAATAAACCAAATTAAAATAAAATAAACTAAAATAAAATAAATTAAAATTTAATAAAATAAAAGAAAATAAACCAAAATAAAATAAAGAAATCTTACTGAAGGGATTTGCGAAAGAATTCACGAATTTTTTCGACGTCGTACTGGATTTACAATTTGAGTCTGCAAAAATTAGCAGTACATACTAAGCTAATGTTCTGGAATGTAGCCTGTTGCCACATCTACGAAAATGCCAGCAGGACAGCGCATCCATTCATAAAAGTAGGCAATTTCGTGAAACAGAAAACACTTGGAAAATTTTTGTAAGACGGTTTTAATAAGAAAAAAAGGCAGTATTATTCATTATCCTATAAGTCTTTTTAGGCTTCATTGGCCAATATTAAGGAAACCGAGTTTGAACGCGACACTAAGACGTTTTAAAAATTTAATTAAAAACTGAGTCTGAAAAAATTTAATAGAATAATTAATAATTAAAGGATTTAATTAATTTATTATTTTGGCATAGTTATTATGCGAATAGCTTTTTTTTTTAAATACGAATAATTTTTATTGGAATAATTGTCTTTTGAAATTTGTTTGTTATTCGAATAAAAAGTATTACTTTTTATTCGAATAATTTTTAATAGTAAATGTTTTATACTTTCTTATAACTTTCTATATTTTCTTATAACTTCATCTCATATTTTTTTAAGCAGATTGTTGATCTAATGGAAGCAATTAATAAAAGGAACACCGAAGTATATTTATTTGACATTCAGTCTTTATTGTACTAAGAACTTTTGCTTAACAAAAAAAAAAAGAAAAAAGCAAAAATGAAAAATTCCGGAAATAATTTATTTTAAGCAATAATTAACAACCTGTTTGTGTTGTGTGTTTGTGACGTTGACGATGAAAATCTTGACTTTTCTGCAATAGATTAAAGAAAAGTTGTACAAGTGTTCTTTAATCTATTACAAAAAAGCCAAGATTTTTAACGTCAACGTCTTACACAAACAGGGGGTAATTTTCATTTGATTTTACTACAGCAATATTGCATTAAAAAATTTAGTGTATATTAATAAATAATAATAACTTTTAATGAAGTATGTTATTCGAATATTTTGTATCGAATTATATCATGGCATATTTCATTTAAGAAAATTTTAAATCATTGTAATCGATTAATATGTAACGAATAATTTTTATGATTGGATTTATGTTAATCAAGGAATAAATGAAAATTAAATAATTTTTAAGCGCATAAAATAACTTAACAAAATAATGTAAAATAAATTTAAATAAAATAAGTTCAGCTCCATGCTTTCGTTTCAAATCCTAAACGTTTCTAATTTTGTTTGCTGCACGGTTTTGCGCTACTTGAAATTGACTGCTGCCTTTAAGGTTTCTATTTTTAAGCTTTTTTGCTCCACTGTCATGCCTTACTTAAAATTGACTGCCTTTATTGTGGTGGCATTAGTTGAAATGTATTAAAATCTACATAAAATTATTATAAATATTTAGACAAAGCATTACAATGCACAAAAACAAATATTTACATACATACATATCTACCAGAAAAAAATCTATTATATTTTTTTTGTTGCAAAAAATCTAAAAACTACAAATTAAAAAAAAATTGCAATTGAATTATTTAAATTCGAGTATTATTTAGAAACCAAAAAAACCACTACCATCAAATACAATGCGAGCTGCGAAAAAATAAATGTCCATAAATAAATAAATAAATTGTAAATATATTTATTTGATTATATTGTATGCATTGTAATTGTGTGCGTGTGTGTGTGTGTGTATTGTCTATAAAATGTTGCTTTGTATGAAGGTGCAATTTGTTTTAGTATGTGTGTGTGTCTGTTTGTATTAGTTTTATGTCGGTATATCAATTGTAATTATAATAAAATGCCTAAAATAAAATTTGAATTAATAACTATTTACAAATACAAATACACATACAGATACTATAACAAAGCATGACACACATATCGACACACGTATACATTCATAATTGTATACATACATACACACTTAAAAAACTAGACAGAGATGTATGCAATTATAGCGAATTTATTGAAATGAGTATAATATTTGAGCAGCAGATCGCAGGGTGAAAACTTAGAAGAACTTCTAACTTCAGGTCTTATTAAAGACTACAGAATGGCTTATAGAAGGCCTCAGCTCTTCCATATAAAGGATAAGAACCACATTTCACATTGCTTTCTAGAGAAGGAGCCATATATTTTGTTTTATGTGTTTTACAAAGGAAAAGAAAACCCATGAGTTGGATGGTATTTTAGATTCGGGAAGACAGTGCTCGCCATGAGAACATGTTTAAAAAAGATATGATTATGGAATTGGCCTAGTAGGCATTGTACATCCCAAAGAGGCCTTCCAAAAGGTATCCATGCTCTTTCTCCTTCCCGCTGGGATGTAATATTTACAGAATTTCAATAGCTCTTCGATCATGTTGCTTTTTGAATCAAATAGATTTAGTCGCTATTAAATAAACTTGTGCTTAATAAATGCTCGTATTCTTGTATACCATAATTATATATTTCGGATCTTGCAGTTCAGCAGGTAAATATAAATAAAATAATATGATAGAATTTGGTACCCTGTAGCTCATTTTCTATTTCAAATGGGAATCGGAAACCCAAACTTTGAGAATTAAAAAACTTTATATTTCACAATTCATCCATCATTTTTAAATAATATTAAAATTTTATTCGTAGTTGAGACTCTTATACATTTCCCCTCTAAGTTATTTAAAGTAATTGAAATCTTTAATTTTACTGAACATTCTGCTATTTGTTTGCCCAAATCTCTTCACTGCTACAAACAAAAAGCGATTATAAAATTCTAATAAAAATAAATTGTCAATAGAAATATAAAAACGGCAACAACTCATAAATCAACAAATAATATGCAAATAGAATTAGTTTTAATAAAAAATAATTATAATGGGAGCACCAGCAGCAACAACAAAATAAACAATAAAATATTGAAATTATTTGTTGCAACCTTAACAATTAACACTGCCATTTTTGTACGAGAAGGAAATACACCATGGGGAATTGCTAATTGAATATGACATTGTAGAATTCTCAAAATTTGCCTGTTGAAAAGAATGGGCAACGAAATGTTATAGAAAGTGGCTGAAAAGCCAAATCGACTCTAAATACAGAATAAGTGATAGTCACAAAGAAATATTAGAATTTTGCTGGATGCAAGACCACACATGCGTTTAACAGTTTAACAGAGGTTTATTTCAACTTGAAGGACACAGAGGACAGGACTAAGAAAGGGGCGAAACAAATAGGAACTTCAAATTTAGAGAGGTAACGCTGTCGTCAATATCAGGGAAATCATTTTGTTCTTTATTTAGACTGTCAATACGAGGGTGTGTCAATAAGTCAATAGATGTTTTAATTGTCTGTCTCTTAACTGAAAGGCCAATACTCCTTCTGCAACAGAAAACAGTCAATTGACTCCTGTTAAACTTTGAACAAGCTGCATCATTTATTGTGCGTTTGACAGCCATTGATAGCAGACTACTGCGTGATTTTAGCAGAAGTTACGGAAAACTTTATTATTTAAACTAAAGCTAAGCTGGATAAATACTTTGAGGAATCCTTACCATTAATTTCAATGGCAAAAAGTGATTTACTGAATATCAATGTAGAGATACCAGAACGCAATATGCCGAACGCTCTGGATGCCCATTTAAGGTCACCTGAAACAATGGAAAAAAATCACGATATGGTGTTGGCCGCTCGAAGATTGAAAGTAAGAGAGATTGTCGAAGCCATAGTTATCACACATGGCTGAGTGGTTTAAATTTTGCAGATCACTGGTCTATGAGGAAGGTATCCGCAGGATAGGAGTTAAAGAATGCTCGGTTAGATTAAGCCAGGCTAGGTTATGTTAGGTTAGATTGAATAAGGTAAGGCTAAGTTAAGCTAATTTCTACGTGGTCTACTATTTATATTTCGTAAACTGGCAACACTAATGGCAAAAGCTAAAATCTGGCAACACCATAATGAAGTTTGACATTTTTTAGCATACACTCACTCACAACGTTTTGATGTACAAGAGCTATTTGTTTTGTTTACACTGAGTTCAGAAAATCAATTTAACAAAAAAATAGAAATTTCAAGAGAAGGTTTTCATTGGATTATTTTTCACAACTTTCGACGTGGAATTATCTCGACAAGAATGTGCCGATGAAGTCAGTCCTTGGTATGGATATAAATCAGCATCAAAGATCACAGTACATCGTTGGTACAGTGAATTCAATCATGGTCATAGTTCCGTAGCCGACGAGTTCCGCGAAGGTCGTCCAAAATCGGGTTTTTGTGCCACAAAACATTGATGCAGTGCGTGAATTGATAATGCAAGATCGTCATGTGACATATTGTGAGATAGAGGCATCCTTCAGTTCCACTACAACACATTCGAATTTGCATGAACACATAGTTGTAAAAAAAATTTTCTCGTTGGATAAAATCGAGACAAGTGCCTAATCATGAATATATTCTTATGAGCCGGAAACAAAATAGCAATCAACCATCTGGGTATTCCAAGACGTGCTAAATCCAATAAAAGTTGTTCGTAGAAGAAGTACAGCGAAGCAAATGGTCTCCTGTTACTTCGGTCGAATGGGTCATGTGGCCACTGTTCCGCTTGAGCAACGTAGAACTGTCAGTTCTGAGTGGTACACGACCATTTGTGTGCCGGAAGTCTTCGGAGAAGTTCGTAAAACTAATCTCCGCAGATGAATAATTCTTCATTATGACAATGCGAGCTCTTATACATCTCGTCAAACAAGTGAATTTTTGAGCAGTCGAAACATCGAATTGATTACTCGTTCTATGTACCGTCCTGACTTGACACTCAATGACTTCTTCTTGTTCCCGAATATTGCAGAAAAACTGCGGGGTCAACGATTTATGAGCGCCGAAGAAGCAATTGAAGCGTTCAAAAACAATGTTTTGGAGGTTTCTCAAGAGGACTGACTGGAAAAACTGCTATGAGAAATGGTTTGAACGAATGCAAAAGTGTATTGATCATGAAGGGAAATATTATTGTTAAATAGTAGTTCTCGTATTAGGTTAGGTTAAGTTAGATTAGGTTAAGTTGTGCTCGCTTAGGTTGAGTTATGTTAGGTTTAATTAGGCTTAGTTGAGTTTAGTGGATTTCGGTTGGCTTAAGTAATTTTAGATTAGGTTAGGTTAAGTTAAAATATGCTTGGTTAGGTTAAGTTACCTTAGGTTATGTTCGGTTAATTTAAGTTAGGTTAAATAAGTTTAAGTTAAGTAAGTTTCTGTTGGGTGATAGTATGTTAGATTAGGTTAGGTTAAGTCACCTTGAGTTATGTTGGGTTAGGTAAAGTTAATATAATTTCGGTGAGATTAAGTTATATTAGGTTCGGTAAAGTTAGGTTAAATTAGGTGTAACTAGACTAAGTTATGGGAAAAAGTTCCACTCAGAGACCTTTACAGTCCTTTGTGAGTTCCTTCTACAGAAACACAATCCCTCTTCATTAGAAATAAAACTCTATTTTGTGTCATCTGCCTGGTCTGGCCCGTTTCTAATGATATACTACGCACAGTATCGGTATATGATGTATGTCATATTTGGCGGTATGCAGCTACTCTTTATCCTCGCATTTTCTGCAATTGTTTAAAAAAAGTTAAAACTCCTATCAGGGCCTTCAAAATCCTTCTTTTATCCTCGGTCTTAAGGCTCTAAAGGAACTGCAATACTTCCTACTATTACAGGAACAATTTGTTCTTTAAAACTATTTTTACTATTTTCAAAATTGGTTTTACCCATGTTTCCGTAATTTTCCCTATCTGACCTAATCCTCTTTATCGTGGTTGGTATAGTTTGACTTTTACTGCTATGTTTTTGTAATAAACAGCATTTGTTCTTTAATCCAGAACAAAACTGTCGTAGTCGAAGTCGAAATACGTCAACCGGGATAAGGACCAAGGTTTCGTTACCTTAGCATTGCAAATGTCTGGAATTTACAATAGTTTTATACTATACCTCTTCCATAGCTGTCTAACTGCCCTCTTCCAATAGCTGATTAGATTTTATCTGATAACATGTTTCTTTGGAATCGTTACTGCCACCTGTCCTACGTTATTGAGAGTGACATCTAGCCTTTAACCCAAAGATAAGCAAAAGGCCGCTCATGGACACTCTGTTATGCTCACATTTATTTAAGGTCCATAAATTATCCATGCAAGAATCGAAACGATATTAAATTCGTAAAAGAAAAGGTTCCTCTTTTATGATAGTAGTGTGGACCATTAGACTTGGCTTCACTAAACCCTAAACAAACAGCCTTAGCATATTTTTGCTGCTGTTCTTATTTGAAAACCATCGGAGAGCACCATATAAAAAACGATACCCAAGGCCGCCTCAGAAGTTCTCCTTATAAAACAAGTGATGCTAGCTGTTGCACACCTCTGGGCGTTAGCAAGGAATTTGCTGTGCTTTAATCTAAAAACACACCCACAGTGCCTGCTACATGGTCCTGCAAGTAAGCTAATCATTTCTTAAGAGATTATTTTTATATAATTATAGTGGTTTTCGTATTTAAAAATTTGTGTTCTTAAATTTTTTTCCTCTCAGCTTTCAGTTTAAGACTTAAATGAACTAAAGCAAATTGAATAAAATTCGCAACTACATTGTGTTGTTGTGCATGAATGACCACGTATTATAAACCTGATAAAATTCTTGCGACTTGTCAGTCATTCACAAATATTTGAGTCATAAACTGACAGATTTATGTGACAGCTTATTGGACAGATGTTGGCTTCATTAGTGTTTCATTTCAATTTAATGTCTTGCAAAAGAGCAAAAAACATAAATACTTAAACATATCCACGTGTATGTACATATATATGAGCCGATAACTATGAAATTGACTTAAGTCAAAATTTTTTATATATTTTTTAATACATATACGAGTATTTATTTAAGTTAAAATTAAAAAAAATTGTTATCAATTAATTTAATATTATTTTCTCAATACAAAATATTTGACTTATACCATTTTTATAACTATCCGCACATATGTTTGTTATTGTGTGGAACTTTTCAGGTTTTTGAAAAATTTATGACCTTTTTTTACTGGTTTATTAAATCATGCTTTTTTCCTTAAAGTATTGGCTGTGAATTGAGAAATAGATAAAAATATTTAGATTTTCTGATTGATCATGACGTTATTGTATTTGTGGTAGTATAGTGACCTTAAGTGAGTAGATCAAGTGATAAAATTAATAACATTTAGAAGCATCAATTTACTACTTAGTTACTGATCTTACCTCAATTTTCGAAAATCGAGTTTTCATAATTTTTTGACGTTTCGAAGTCATGGAAGTCGATTCTGACTATGACCATAATGCCATATAGACTTATTCCAGAATTAATTGAGAAACAATGACATATTGGCATATTAATTATAACTTTATTACAATAAGCTGACGATAGTGTGATCCAGGCTTTACTCATTGGCTAAAACCTATCCTTGTTAGTCCTTCTTGCAACCATTTGTTTCCCGAATGCTGCTTTCTAATAGATTATATCTCTATTTATCTGATATTATCTGCTACATAATTCCAATTCTCAATTTATGATAGCATCAGTTCAACAAGGTTGTCGGTCGTAATCTGGGATCGGATTTTACCAGTGAACTTCTCTGGGTGGCGTATTGCGGGCAATCAAAGCAGATATGCTCCGCTGTTTGCCTTATATCTACAATATCTATACATTCTGGGCACACATCTCCGTTGTCATATCTATACTTGAAAAGTTATAATCTGTAGCATGCGTGTCCGGTTAACAATTGGGTTAGGTGAAAATTGACTTTTCCGTGCTTCGTTTTTACCCAATCCCCTATTCTGGGGATAAGTCCATTGGTTCAACTTCCTTTTGTAGAATTGGCCCAATCATGTTGCCATCGTTCCATTGCTTGGTACAACAACTCGTTAGCGTTCAGTGTTGCTTGAAATATGCTATTGCCAATCACAGCACCCAAGTACTTGATTGCATTCTTAGAGGTTATTCCCCCACAGTTATTGTGTTGAGCTCCATTTTTTTTTCTACTGCTTACCAGTAGAATCTCAGTTTTGTGATGAGCAAGCCTCAGGCCTACGCTCTTTATCCCGCTTCTAACTATGGTGATGGCATCGTTGCACGTTCTTACGATCTTGTCGAGGTGTTTCCCTGTTATTACTAGAGCAATGTCGTCAGCAAAACCAATGATCTGCGCACCAGTAGGGAGCTCAAGCCGCATGACGTGACGTTCCATAGCATTGGGCACAGCACCGAGCCTTGCGGAACTCCTGATTATACTCCATATGACTTTCTTCGTTCGTTGGTATTGTATAAAAGCACTTTGTTCTTGACAAAGTTTGTAATTAGCTCCAGTAGGTTTTTTGGTACTCGCTTCTTGCCGAGATCAGCAAGTGTGACATCCCAGTCTGCAGAATTGAACGCGTTTTTGACATCCAGAGTGATAACGCCGCAGTATTTTTTTACACCTTCTCCAGGCATTTTTTGCCTTGGGTATGAGCTCTTCTGGGGCGTTTACCGTGGATCATCCATTTCCGGAAGCCAAATTGGCCTTCTTCCTGTAATGCCGTTTCCAGCCTTTTACAAATTATCTTCTCCAGTACTTCACCAGCTGTATCAATTATACGGAGTGGGCGATATCCCGATGTGTCTTGCGCGTTATTACCTTTCTGGAAGAGGACCAATCTTTGCCTTTTCCATATCGTTGGAAATGTCCTCTCCTCGATGCAGGTATTAAACACTTCTCGAAACGCCTCTCAATTGCTATCCATAGCCGCACTAAGCGCAATGTTTAGAATTCCATCAACTCCCGGTGCTTTCTTCAATTTAATCACTTTATAGACTGCTTAAACTTTCTGCGTGGGGCGTACTGTCTTCTATGGAACATTTAGTTGTCTTCCCTTGGCGATCACGCTGCCTAAATGTTCCCCATTGCGAGAACAAAGGTTTGCCTGTGGAAAATGAACTCTCTCTAGTGTGTGTGTGTTTATAGTTGTATGCAGGGTTTAAAAACTTAAGTCGAAGTAGCAAAAGTCTTAAAATTTTTACTTTTAACTGCTTTGGCTTTTTCCAACTGTTTAAAATCAATCAATACTTTTGCTTGTATTTGTGCAGCACACGATTTATGACAATTGCGCAGTACTTTCAGCAGTCGACGATTTCAAAAGTTTGAATTTGATTTACTGTTGCTTTTGGTTAGTTTCGGTAGTAAAACCATAAGCAGTCTGTATGCTTTTGCAAGTACCAAACAGTCACAGTCGAAGAAGCAAAATCTCTTGCTTTTAGAAGCTTTCTGCAGGTTCATTCAACTATTTTGTGGTGTTTGTCATGTTTTTGTTGTTGTTTTGGCACACCATACAAAAGGCAAAAACAAAAACGACTTTAATGCGATTGCTTAAAACTTTTAAAAGCAAGAGTTTTTGCTTCTTTGACTGTGACTGTTTGCAACTTACAAAAGCATATAGACTACTTTTTCTTTTACTTACGATACTAACCAAAAGCAAATCAAATTCAAACTTTTCGAATCGTCGACTGGTGAAAGTACAGCGTAATGGGTCATTAATCCTTTTGTGATTTTGCTTTAACTGAAACTGTTGTATTTTTCAAAAGCGAAAGCAGAAGCAAAATCACATGAAATGAAAATCATTATGGCCGTATCATAACTTAGGAACGGATCAACGGACAAGAAGCAAATTTGCTTCATTCAAAAGATGTTGAACTCACTTAGCTGTCGTAAGATACTTAATGGATTCGGTTCTGTAGATTTCAAAAATTTTCAAAAATGAAATTTTCACAAATTTTTTTTAAACTACTAAGCCGATCAAGTTTAAAATGCGGTCAGTCAATCGGGTGATTAGAGAGATATCATTTACGAAAAATTTCCAAAAAATCTTTTTTTTAATAATTTCAATAGTTTACGTCAAATCGATTAAGTTATTCACTCATTTTTACTAAATTGAATAGTGTATTGGCTGCCGCGTGTTTTACCCAACTCGGCAGCTTAGCAAGAATTTACAGGAATGGCCTGCAAGTCAAACGAACTCCTTATTTTTTAATATTTTTGAGATATTTAACCCATATTTTTTTATATTTTCGAGACCTCTACTCTTTCTCGTGATTGCTGCCATAGGACATATTTTTCCAAAGTCTTACTCAAGTTTTTGCAATTTTTTTCTATATTGGGCCATACCTTTTTCTTTTAAAAATTTTATTTTATTAATTTTATTTAATTATTTTGCCAGAGGATAAAAAAAAATATTTAATTAAACACAAATATGCACATTTTAAGGATTTAATAAATGACAGCTGTCACACAATTGAAATGAGTTAATACAAACACACACACAAGGAAACACATTCACACGAATTAAAGACAGGAAAAAAAACTTTAAATTATAATGATTAATAAAATACCAAAAATTAATATGTATGTATATGTGTGTGTGTGTGTATGTTTGCATAATTCGTGTGCTGTTGGCATTTGTCGCACAATTTTATAAAGAAGTTTTACATTTCATATTTTAAATCTCTGTCATAAATAACATGTCATATCAATTTTAAAATTATTTGTCAAACTGTACATGAAGTGACATTAAAATTTATGACAATTGCAACAAAATGACGATGAATGACAGTAATATGCCACCATCATCATCATCGTCATCAACGTCGCCATCGTTGTTTTCGTTGTCATTGTCGTTATCGTTCTTGTCACTGTCGTCATTATTATACCAAAAAGGCGTTTAAACATTTATTTAAATCATATACATATATTGCAACTAAATATACATGCAACATACCCAGTGGGAAAAGGTAATGAATAGTAAAGAAGAAGGTAATGCACAGCATGTATAATTTTTCATGCCAGCATTCATTACTGTTAACACAGAACATGTCCTAGGAAAGTAATGAATTATTTTAATACGTGCGAGGTATGAATTCTATAATTCATAACACTCATCACAAGCAAAAACTATACATTCGTTTTCTGCAGATATGGTAATGCACGTGGTAATCAATGTGTTTTTAATCAAATTACCCCCTCGTTTCTAAAGGAATGCATTGTCTTGCTTTGGAAAATAATAAATTATTTCTCCCCTTCTTTATGTAATTAATATGCCTACTTTCCAGCTGGGTATTTGCTATACTCAAAGTAAGTAAGGGGAAAGAGAAAAAGAGAGTGAGAGGCATAGGATGAATTAGAGAGAGCTAGGGTGGCATTAAGCTTTTACAGCTGTGCAAGTGCTAAGTAGTAAGAGAATAATTGCAACTCTGTTTCAAACAACTCTAAAACACAACTGACAAGTATTTGACAACATTAGACGGACAGATATTTGTATTTAATGATTCTATTCACACATATCAATACATATATGTATGAATGAACGTACTCGTAACATAAAAGGGTGCATATTTGAGTTGCCCAGGTCTGGCTGTTGATAAAAGTATAAAGCAATTTGCCAACTATTTTTGCAAATAAGTATGAGGATTCATTACAAAGTTTGCATAACAAGTGTACTTCAAAACATTATGCAGCATATTTAATGAAATTATAAATGACCGCTCTCAATTTATATGCAAAAACAAACATTTATAGCAAAGGTTATATGTAGAGCCATTATTCAAATAATATATTCATAAACAGTTTATAAAAGTGTTATAGAAAGAAATAGTGCAGTGCTTTTAAGATGTTTTCTACTAAAAAAAATTGCATGCACTTTAATAATACATTTTGTTATCCTGTAGAAAAATGTTTAATTTCCAGGATAAGACAAGTTTCAAAAGTGCAGAATAAAAAGTGTTAGAATACGTCTTTTAGCCATATATAAATACAAATAAATGTGCTTAGATTCAATAGCTAGCTGAGCAATGGCACGTCTAGCTCTTATATATTCTTAATTAAAAAAGCTAAAGAAGTAGCAAAAGTCGAAACATTTTCACTTTTCGCTGCTTTGGCTTTTTGCATTTGTTTAAAATCAGCCAACTTGTGTGCTTGTGCTTGTGAAAATAAACAACAGTCGCAGTCGAAGTAGAAGCAGTACTTTCAACACTCGACAACAACAGCAAATCAAATTCAACTTTCAAAAGTTTGAATTTGATTTGCTGTTGCTTTTGGTTAGTTTTGGTAGTAAAAGCATAAACAGTCTGTATGCTTTTGTAAGTACCAAACAGTCATAGTCGAAGGAGCAAAAGCTCTTGGTTTTATAAGCTTTCTGCAGGTTCATTCAACTTTTTTGTGGTGTTTGTCATGCTTTTGCTGTTGTTTTTGCACATCAGACAAGAGGCAAAAAACCACTTTACTGCAATTGCTTAAAACTTCTAAAATCAAGAGTTTTTGCTTCTTCGACTGTGACTTCCAAAAACATATAGACTGCTTCTGGTTTTACTTGCGATACTAATCAAAAGCAAAAGCAATTTGTCATAAACCATTTTTTGATTTTGTTTTAACTGAAACTGTTGTATTTTTCAAAAGCGAAAGCAGAAGCAATATCAAATGAATTGAATATCATTACAATTCCTTAGACAATGCTTTTTGCTACATAAACAATCAGTAAGCAGCAAAAACTAGTTTTCATTCTTATTCATATATCCGTAATTAAAAAAAAATTTAAGCTTAGTTTACCCTTAATATGTCCTAATTTACACTATACAAGTCTTATTGCTATGCTGATTAGTTTGTTAGGGGAAAGAGACGAGGGGAATAGAAACGTTGATGTTGGGGCCTTTCTATATTGAGGTAACTATATGTAATTTAATGTTTGTGAGAATTAAAAAATAAGTTCGAATATTCGAACAAATCAAACTTAAACCTACCTCATGTAAATTTGAATATTCGAGTGTGTTAAACTTTAAAATTTTCGTTCGCTTTGTGCTTTAAATAGTCTGTTGTAGCCAATATAATTTGAAATTTTTTCAAAATTGTAAAATAAATTCGAATTTTCGAACATGATAATATATAAAATTCTTCGTTGTTTAGTGCTACAATTTGTTTTATATAGATTCATATTTATAATATGACTTATAAACAAAACTCGAAAATAATTTCGAATTTTCGAACATAATAAAATATAAATTATTTGTTTGTTTGCTGCAATAAATAACCTGCTTTAGCCAATAAAATATGACTTCATATCAAAATCCAAAAATAACTTCGAATTTTCGAACATAAAATTTTTTAAAATTTTTATATATCAGCCTTGTAAGCAAGCTATTTGAGCCATATCATTGGCATTATAATCAAGGTTTAAAACTAATTTCGAATTTTCGAACATTATAGAAATAGAAATTCTGTTGCCATTTGTGTAACAAATGCGCTAATTAAGTCATTTTGATAATTTTTATAAAAATTCCATAAGTTCGAATTTTCGAACATATTAAGGCATAACATAATTTTTTAATTTTTTCGCTTAGAAATAAACTATTTGAGCCAGAATGTGATGGTGATGACTGTCGAAAAAAAAACGTTTGAATTTTTATGAAATCTAAAATTCGTTTACACCTTGCCGTCTCTCATGATAGCAATTTTATATATTCCAAATTTCGAAATGCAGTAGATTTGAATTTTCGAGCATAATAATAAAATTCTTAAGTTTATTGCGCGAAAAATAAGCAATTTAAGCATTTGCACTGACTATTCACTAAAATTCGAAAATAAGTTAGAATTTTCGAACATTATAATATATAAATTTTATATATGTTTTATATTTTATGTTGCAATTATTGCTGAAATTCGAAAACAATTTCGAATTTTCGAATATTTAAAAGCAAGTTCATATGATTTTAGCCTAAGTACTGATTGCGAAATACATGAATATTTTATATTTTTTTTCTACGTCCTATTAGAGCCTAAATACCGGGGCCTTATAGACAGACCATTCCTAGTTTATTCTTTAAAATTTTTTGTCTGACGGTTTTTAAATTGAAAACAACAATAAAAAGTACAATTTTTTTGGAGCAAGTTGTAAAATATAAAAATTTGTTTTTGTTTTCAGTATAAATTTTGGCACGGAAATCATTTCACGTTTTAAAGATTCCGGCAGTAATAACAAATTATATACTAAAATGTATTATTAATTTAATAAATGAAAGTATTTCTTTCAAGCAGCCACAATTTTTGTCACCTTCTATCAGCTTAGTTCAAGCAAATTTGCAAGTCAACAAACAGGGAAATTCATTTGTTTTATTGTATATTTATGTTTAAGATTAAGTCCAGAGATGGACGAAAAACGCTTAAGTCGTGAACGTCAATCACAGGTGATCAATCAGGCAGGATGGAAACGGACAAAACTTTTTAACGGAAATATTTTTTTACATACTTACATATATGCAGTTTCTTTTTCTCTTTCTCTCTTTCCCTAAGAGATATTTCAAACCATTTATTACGAAAAATTGGAAAACAAAATATGTCACCTTGACATGTTTTGCTTATATTTTACAATGAAAATTTTTTTTAGCATTTCTTAGAATATTTCTAAAATATTTTAATGTTCCGCTATTTATAAAAAAATTTTACATGACTAGCTACTGAACAAGCATGACACCAAGTGATAAATTTACTCACGCTGCCTTCTCTTATTTGAACTGAAACCGACACTATCAAATAAACAACATATCACAGAATTTCAAGACACCGTTGGGAAATGCAATACTACTCGTAAAATTACTTTAAGTTGCAATTCATAGTTTTAGATTAAATTACAAAAATAACAGCAGTATGTAGTTTGAAATGCAAACAGCACAAGAAGTTGTTGCTGGAAGTAGAAACATTGTTAACAGAAGATGTAAAGAAATAATATAAAGAAAATAAGGCTGCAAAATGTGTATGAAAAGGATTGAAGCCTTGTGGTGTATGAGTGTGTGTGTGTGTGTTTCCGAATTATTTAATATGTGTTTGTCATCTTCTGGTGCTGTCAGTCATTGTGTCACATTTCACTGTCACTGGCACAGGTCTAAGTGGGAGTGGGTAATTCAAACCAAGACTGTTTAAGTAAATCTCAAATTTCACTCATGTACTTTAAAAAAAATCTATTGAGTTGCCACTACAAGGCTTTAATGTACATTATTTATATTTTTATATATTATTTTTGGGAATCAATTCTGATGTGTTCATGTTCTTCATGCTTGTTATGACAAACCATTCTTATTCTAGTTGTCAACATCGACATCACCTCAATATAAGACCAAAAAATTGCCACTTGTCTACCCGTTGTCGGAAACAACTGACTGCAATTGACAGGCTCATGCTATTTGCTATACCTGGAGATCGAGTAGTCAAGGCCCATTTTGAGGTGACGTCGATGTTGACAACTGGAATAAGGGTGCATTTTTTCAATCACCATCGCACAGTGGATCCAAGTAAAAAATGCTAATATATCTGTATCTATGAAATTTGCGATCCGGAATTATAAAGAAAGACTTACGTTTGAGGTATATTAAAATTTCAACTACACTGTAAAAACACATTGTGATCTACAGGGCGTGAAAGTGTACTACATCGGGTTTTTCAACTTTGTTGGCCTCATAATTTTGTTTAAATATCATCTGATTTAAATGGATTTAAGATTGTTGCAAGGTTTTTAAATAGGCAAAGGAAGTGCTCGTACTTTTTGCACCCTGAGAATGTTTTGTTATTGATGATAACAGACCAAAATCCGCTAGTATATTCAGATGACAATACTTAGATTTTATCAGCCCAAAATGAAGCAACGGAGTGCATTCGTCAAATGTTCGATCCACAAGTTCATAATTTCATAAACTTCGAGAGCGACTCATACTTCAATATGATCAATTGGACTAAATTGCAATTGACTGGTCCACCATGCTTGCTTGCAATTCTATAGGCAATACCAGCTGGAAGCTTTACAATTTTCAAAAGAAATAATCGAACTACCAGGTTAGCACAGGGAATATAACTTCATTGTCACAGCTTGTCCTTGCAACTCTCAAAATACCGAGCGTTTTGTTTATGTAGTACATAAATCTGCCATGAATGTCACCGATGAGCAATGCATGGGCCACATTTTTTCCAAACTCTAGAGCTGCCAAAAATACAGCCAACTTGGATCATGTCAAAATATGATTTATTTTTAATTTTTTTTTAATTCTTGCTGTAGAAGTTGAGATATGATGGTTAAGTACTAAAATACGAGGGCGGATCATTAAGTCCGTGACTTTTTGAATGAAACGCAGTGTTTTTTGCAAAACAAAAATTTATTTTTAAACTTAATCTACTTTTAACTCAATACACTTAGTCCAACGTTTCTCCAGTTTTTGCATCCCTCCCCAAAAAATAGGATTTTTCGAGATCCTTAAAATAGGCATTCGTTTGGTCAATAATTTCATCGTTGGAGTTAAATCTCTTTCCACCGAGCCATTTCTTTAGGTTTGGAAATAAGAAGTAGTCACTAGGGGCTAAATCCGGAGAACATGGCGGGTGAGGTACCAATTCGTAGCTCAATTCATAGAGTTTTGCCATTGAGACTGCATACGTGTGCACCCGTGCATTATTTTGATGAAAAAGAACTTTTTTCTTGGCCATATGATGTGGTTTTCTTTTCAAATCCTCATTAAATTGGTCTAATAAGTTGGCATAATATTCGCCATTTATTGTTTTTCCCTTTTGAAGGTGATCGATCAGGATTATCTGTTGCCATCACCTTATTGGCCTACAAACTTACCTTGGCCTTCTTCGGAGCAGGTTCACCTGGAAAAACCCATTGTTTAGACTGGTGCTTGGTCTCCGGAGTACAGTGATGGATCCCTGTTTCATCCACAGTTTCAAAACGTCACAAAAACTCGTTCGGATTGCTAATGAAACAACTCCAAACAATCCTTTGAAGTTGTCACAAGTTTACGCTTATGGTCAATTGAGAGAAAACGCTGCACCCATCTTGCAGACAGCTGTCTTAAACCCAGCTGATCACTTAAAATCGAAACCACACTCTGCCATATGAAATGCCAATGGCATCAACAATCTTACGCTCTTTTACTTTTCGATCGGCCAACACCATATCGTGGATTTGTTCGACATTTTCGGTTGTACTGACTTCAATTGGACGTCCAGAACGTTCAGCGTAATTTGTACTAGTGCGACCAGAACGAAAGTCAGTAAACCAGTTTTTTACCAGTGAAATCGATGGTGCAGAGTCCCCATAGTATTTATCGAGCTTTTCCTTGCTTTGGCAAAAAAACATCAAACATTTTTTTTAAATACATATAATATATAGTTCTGCTGGATTTATTGAAATGCGTCCTTAGCAAAAGTTTAATGATTTTTTGCGTGCTTTAATTTTATGAAATTAGGGTGGTACATGAGGGTGGTAGGAACTGAGATGTGGTGAGTAAATACTAGAACGGGATAATTGAGGTCAATGACTATTGAAGGCTTTGCTTTTTTTTGGTCTTCTTGAGACAAAAATATCGATATATCACTTTTCAAGATCAGACTGTAAATGCCGAAGATATTACAAAAAATCTATTTTAGTTCAGCAAAAAAAAAAACAAAAATTAAACTGCATTGCAGCAATACTTTATATTCGGTGGTGTACATGTTCTCTAAAGAAGAATTTTTGTTAAAATATAATAGGTAAATAACATTCAATAGATTCATATCGAATATAAATTGTTTGCTGGGTTTTGTTAAAGTTTCTCAGCCTACTACTACTACGTTCATGTTTCATTTGTAATTTTCTATAATGTTATTATTTGTGAATTCTCAAATAGTTGTTGAAAGTCTGTGAGTAAGATAAAAGGTTTGTGACTGTTCAAAATGTGGTTGAAGTCTACTGATGATTTGGCTAAGCACCAATGAAATACATAGACAATGCTTAACCACCAGCAAATAAATTTCTATAGGTAAATAACTTTGTTAGAAATTGTGATAGTATAAATATTTTGTTTTTTGCTGTTACCTGTTGATATATTTTCTACAGTCAGATCAATTTTAATTATAAGTCCCTTAAGCAGTTGGGCAATAGCAGCTTCAAAAAAAAACGCAACTATTTTAGGGTTGAGTTTGTTTAGCGCTGTACTATGTCTTTATGTTAAAAATACTGTTTTTAACCCCATTCAAATGCATTTAAATTTACATGCTCTTAAAATGTTGCATTTCTTCTGTTTACCATCATTACCCAGCAAACAATTTCAAAAACGAGAGCTCTTCCTTACTGGTTTACCAACTTAATTATTTTTAAACTGAAGTGCGGCTAAAGTAATTAATATTATTGAGAATTAGTTACTCTGTTTATTTAAAAATAAAAATTTAAAAAGAATCACTTTTCTCATTAGTGAACTTTTGCTTTCTTTTTTTTTAAATTTTATGCAATGTGATTTATAAGCGAGTGTTAAAATTCGGCAATCAGAAAAGTAAGTCATTATATGAAAAGTATTTCTGATGACAATGCTTAATTTTTTGCTGAGCACAATCTCTCACACTTTATGTTTTTAACTTGCACTTAACTTTTCAAATATTGTGTTGTTTCCTTAAAAAACATCAATCTATTAATTAAAATTAATAATAATAAAAAAAAAAATATTTTGACACATTGTCTAATTTGTCTGCTTTCTATCTAATCTCTTTTGCTAAAAAAATAATGTTAAAAAATTAGCGGACAATAGAGGGAAAAAAATTCACACAAAATAATAATAAACATATACACGCGAACGCATGCCCAAGCATCAAATTATAAAAAGGACCTCAAAACAATAAATAACGCACTCACCCCATCCATACTACCAACTCGTTGCCCTTAATCTCTAGAATTTCACATAGAAAAAAAAATTAAAATACGAAATGTTTGAACTCAACAGTAAGAAGATGCACAATGACTTTCCATTAACACTACAAAACAGTATTTTTTTTTAATAAAATCATTATCAACATTATTATGCAAACGCAACAACAAAACTGCTGCTAAAATAATAATAATAAAAAAAAATGAAATAAAAATAAATGAATAAAAAAATTACTGGTGAACTGCAGGGAATGAAGTGAAGATGAAGAAGAAGATGAACTCATCCTTAAGGTTTGCTGTGTATTTTTATAAGTTTCTTTTATTTCGTTATTTTTATTTTAAAGTTATGTTTGTTTATTTGTTAGAACAGTGATTTGAACAGGCTTTAATTAAAAAATTAAATAAAAATTTTGAAATGCAAAACTTTCATAATTGCTTTGGCCAGCAAGCTTGGCTGGAAAATTTCTTAGCCACTTACATATGTGTCATTTATGTCATTGCCAGCTCGAGAATTTGAATAATCTATCCTGCCAAATTTGAATTTGAATTTTAACGTCGCTCTAAAAATAATTTTTAAATTTGTTCAGCCTTAAATTTTCTTTCCCTACCACTGTGCTTCTTGTTTCATTAATATTTTTGTTGTGTTGCGTATTTTTATTTTAATTTTCATTTGAGTTTGATTAAACCTGAAGTGACACAGAAAATTAAGAAGAGGAAATGGTTGGTTTTTAATTTTTGTCATTTTTCAGCGTTTTTGTCGCATTATTTTGCGCTCTCATCACTCGGATGGAATGGGAGGGAAAAATATACAACACAGACATAATAATAAATACAAGTAATTAAATTTTTTTTTACTATTGTCTTCTAAGAGCGTACTCCAAAAAAAAAATACAACACAATGACAGATAATGGACTGAAGCCATTAAAATTTAAACATGACAAAATTTGATTTTGTTCATGAAAACTAATGCAGTGATGTCCATCAGCATTCAGAAGAAGGTGTGGTTGTTTCGTTTTTGCTGCTAAAAAGGAAAGTGAGCTTATAATTTTGATTTTAACCTTTAGTATAGAAAGAATGAGCGTTTTTTTTTTGGTGAGAAACTCAAAACCTGGCAACACTGCTTTTTACTTTTTTTGTGTTAAGCTTGGTTTGTCACTGACGGAAATCTAAAAAAACTTTGAAGATAGTGCAGCGCATTCAGACGAAAATTAAGTTTCAGCTAGAAAAGTCTTTGCACAGTGGGATTTTGATGCCAAAAACCATATAAAACTAAATTTCGAAAATCTAATGATGCAGTTTTGTAGAGAAACGTTTAAGTATGAAATGTGCATTGATGAGTTTAAAAAATAAAAACTTATTTAATTTTCGAAAAGGGTGCTAACTAAGAAATGTCTTATACTTTCAAACAATTCAGTGGTCCATGCATGCGTAATTTGTATATGTGACCTGCTCCACGAAATGGGACCTTGCACTTGATATTGAACTTTTTAAATTTCAAATATTATAAATATATATTATCTGTTTATATCACATTTTTAAAATTTTTCATTAATTATGTTCATCTTTATAGGTGATTTGTAAACTTGCGGTTTGCGGCATTTGAAAGAGCGTTTTTTTTTTCTATAAGAATCACTCAAAAAGTAAAAAAAAAATTTTTCGGCGCAGAGGTCCCTTTTCGTGGAGCAGGTCACATATATAGAAAAAATGCGAGTATTTTTTATTTATTTTTTTTTTTGGTTAAGAGATTCCAAACTTAGTACTGCTTTATATGTGCGCCTTTACTTGTTTTGTATTAAGCTTGTTTGGCCATTTTTACTGGTATCTTTAAAAAACTAACTGACACCTGAAAGTTTTGCAGAACTTTTAAGAAAAGCATGGTTCACTTTAGGAAAGTCATCGCGCTTTACGTCCATTATATATTTACCATAATGGTCCAACACAGTAATTAATTCGAGTAGCAATGTATCCTTTTTGCATAATTTTTACTACACAGGACATTATTCTCATCCTCAACGACGTTGTAGAGTATGCACCGTAGAAACACTAAGAGATATTTATTAGACCCATTTTTATGAGAGGGAGATAAAGTGGCTGCGGCATCATTAGTGTGTTGCTTTTGGCCAAAAACTCGCGTACAAGCAACTGTTGTTTTTGGTCGAAATGGAGCAATTTTGGTACGAATTTCGGGGCGACTAGACTCATGCCCAAATCATTGATAAAAATCGAATGGCATGAGCAAATCGATATGTCTAGGTCCTCAGCCACTTCTCTAATGGTGATTCGACGATTGGCCAATACCATTTTCTTCACTTCATCAATTTTATCGTCTGTTGTTGAAGTGCTCGTGCGTCCGGCACATTTTTCGTTGTTCACCTCTTCTCGGCCTTTTGAGAACATTTTGTACCACCGATAAACGTTGCTTCGGTTCAAGGTAGCTTCTCCGTAGGCCACAGTCAACATTTGAAATGCATCCGCGCATTTAATTTCGTTTTTCACACAAAATTTGATACAGGTTCTTTGTTCCATTTTTTTTTAATAGGTAAAAATCGAAGATGAGCCAAAACACGTGCAAGCCTGAACAAACCTCGTACATACGAGGTCTGATAAAAAAATAACCGTTATTTTAAATTTTTTCAAAAAGTATTTATTTATTCATCAATAACTATCTTGTCCACTTCAAAGTAATCCCCCTCAGATATAATACACTTATGCCAGCGTTTTTTCCAATCCTTGAAACACTTCTGAAACGCGCTTTTTGGTATCGCCAACAGCTTCAGTTTCGATTTTTCTTTTATCTCCTCAATCGTGGCAAACGCTTTCCTTTCATCGGTGTCTTCAGTTTTGGGAAGAGGAAAAAGTCAGCGGGGGCCATATCCAGTGACTACTGTGGTTGAGGCATGATAACAGTTTTGTTTTTGGCCAAAAACTCACGCACAAGCATCGATGTGTGAGCTGGTGCGTTATCATGGTGTAAAATCCATGATTGTTTTTTCCACAATTCTGTGCATTTCTGACGAATTCCTTCGCGCAAACGGCGCATAACTTCAAGGTAGTATTCCTTATTGACCGTACGACCTTGTGGCAAGAATGCATAATGCACCACGCCATTGCAGTCGAAGAAAACAGTGAGCACAACCTTCACATTTGACCGAACTTGACGACCAGGACGAGCATCGTCATTGACATCTTCTCGGCCTTCCTTAAACCGGTTATACCACAATTGAACTTGTGTTCTGCTCATAGTAGACTCGCCAAATCTGTGGCATTTCAATTGTTCTTGCGCATTTAATTTCATTTTTTACACAAAACTTAATACAGTTTCTTTGATCCATTTTTTCGAATAGTAAAAAATCGAAGAGCACACCAAAACACGACTAACCTTTTTATCTGTCAAAAACGAACTGACAATCCAAAATGGCTGATATTGCCAACATATATAACAGACATTTGTACCAACATAACAGAAAACAAAATGCGAAAATCAAACATACGTAACTCACGAAATTTCAAATTGCAGAAAATTTAATAGGACATATTTTAAATCAAGGAATAATTTCTTAATCGGGCTCTAAGCTCAGTATTTTTTGATTGTTGTGATGTTTCGAAAGAAGTCGAAGAAGACTCAGCTAGAGAGAACTCCGCATTTTTCTGTATCACCACGCACTTCCTGAGCACCCATGTTTATTTGCTTTTTAATCTCCTTTATCGTGGTTGGCGTATCTTTTTTTAGATTAAAAAAGACCGTAACATTTTTCTTTAATCTAGGACAAAAATATCATAGTGAAAGTCTATGTCGAAGTACGCCAACCACTGTAAGGCCCAATATGAATTTTTAATGAAATGGAATATGAGAAATGGTTTTATTGTATATACAATTATTGATTTACCGTCGGTACATGCATTTGAAAGTATAACTATAATTTTTGGAATATTTTTATAGAATATTTTTATTCATGTGGAACTCCTCAGTAGTATTTTTTGTTTTTTTTTACGAGTGAACAGAAAAAGACTCCTACGAAGAAAACTTAGAGGGTTAAGATATTCAACAGCAATGTTCTTCTTAAAATTTTATATACCAGGGCTAAGCACTTACTTTATCTAAAAAGCTAGAATTACAAGGTTTCCGATACCAATTCAGCACAAAAATCTGCTAAAGCGAGAGAAAAGGATGCTGACCTCAATCCTTTTGAAAATAAGACTCTGCCGTAGGCAATCAAAACTAAGAGAAACGTACATATATAGTTTTTGTGTCCACTGCCCAAATAATAATATAAGCATGAAAATTCGAAAGCATTTCCTTTCGTTTCGAATTACACGGTCGACAGCCAGTAGTTAATAACCTTGTTGTTTCTTCCTCTGTTGTTTAGTGTAACTTTTACTATTATGTTTAATATGTAAAAGATTATTTATTTAACACTATGCCGATTTCTAACAGCTTGTTATATTTTCCTTTCATTTAAGAACCACTACTGTAGTCTTAAAAGTTCATGACACTCCTTTATCATCCATCCTATAAATCAAAATATTTTTTCTTTTCTCTCCTCCATTTCACACTTTCACCGAATGTACATATAAGTAAATTTTACACTCCCTGTGCTTTATTAGACCATTGACGAGTTTGATAAACTTTAAACAGTTTTCTTTTTATTTATTTTTTTCACATATCAAAAATTGATGAAACTCAGTAGCCATTGCTAAGAAGATGAAGACACAAAAACTAAATAAAAACGAAAAATCATGCAAAAACTTTTCTTCACATATGCTACTGTCTGTGAGGGTGATGAGAGTGAATAGCACAAGACTAACGATCAAATTGAACATAAAGGAAAACATATTGAAGTTTAAGGCAACTATAAACTATAGGGTGTTTTTTTTAGAGGTATAGAACTTCGAATTGAAGTAAAACACAAGAAAATCGTTTTAATGTCCATCAGTTTGGCTTTATTGGAAGGATAATTTTATGCCATTAACGTTTAAATATGATTTCGGGCATGTGGCCGCCGCGGCTGGCTCGAATAAAGCCAATTCTACAGGTCCAATTTTCAACCACTTTTTCGAGCATATGGGGCCGTATGTTGGCAATAACGCCACGAATGTTGGCTTCCAAGTCCCCTAACGTTTCTGGTTTATTGGCGTAGACGAGCGACTTCACATATCCCCAAAGAAAATAATCCAATGGTGTCAAATCAAACGATCTTGGTGGCCAATCCATGGTTAACCGAATTAATTGCTCTGATGGACGATTATGTCGACCATAAAATGGACGGAGCTTGCGGTAAACTTCGCGAACTGAACCATTATTTTCGAAATAAATTTGCACGATTTGCAAGCGTTGTTCTTTTGTCAACCTGTTCATGATGAAATGGCGAACCAAACTAAATATTAATCACTTGACAGCTGACAAAATGGCCGCCAGTTAAAAAAGTGATGCCAACTTAAAGTTCTATACCTCAATAAAAAACACCCTTTATATACCGAGTCGAGTTGGTCATATATCAAAATTGAAAGCAAGAAAATTGTATCAGCAGAAAGATTTATCAAATAAAATCAATTGCTGGAGACACAAATAAAGAGCTTACAAAAAATAAAATTATTAGCTCGTCTATAAAAAGTTTTAAAGGCAACTCTTATATAATAAAATACAATAATTTAAGCCATAATTTTAATTCTACTTGTAAAATTATTCATATTCTTTTAATCCAAACTAAGAGGAAAATTTAACAAGCACTCAAAACCTATTCCTTTAGAATGAATTCCATTATTACCAACAGCCATATTATGCCCTTTACATTGACTGCCATATTGTCGATTGATATGTCAACGTCAAGTGCTGAAGCTGTCCAGAAGAAAAATATGTATTATAAAAACTAAAAAAGAACAAAATATAAAGATTTGTCTTATACTGTTCCATTTTGTTGCAGTCCTTTTTTTGTTGCAAAAGTATGTTTTATTTCTAAGAAAAATCTAGCGGCAAATATATACATACATACATATGTGTGTATGTATTTATGTATATCACATGTATTTATATGAGAGTCAGTATGAATATGAATGCATTTTCTAAACATGCAGGACACATAAGATAGATTATGGTACGCTAAGTTTTTAGAATAAACTTTTGCTCACCACATCACATTGAGCACATGCAGGATGTATGAAAAATGTTAAGACACACAGATTTATAAATGGTTCTATTCTTTATTTTGCCAAACTCTTGCCGGGATTTCAACTACATAAGGCAAAGACTTTCAGCTGTTTCCTTTGATCACATTATGCTTCTTGTGTTGAGTGACCAGTACCACCAATTTTGCATTTTTAGGTTTAATTAATGGTTTACTTCAGAGTGTTTAAAAAACTGTCATGATTTTCATTTCATTTGATTTTGCTTCAGCTTTCGCTTTTGAAAAATACAACAGTTTTAGTCAAAGCAAGATCATAGAAGGATTTATAACCAATTGCGCAGTACTTTCAGCAGTCGAGATTTTGAAAAGTTTGAATTTGATTTGCTTTTGCTTTTGCTTAGTAAAGCAAGTAAGAGCAGAAGCAGCCTATATGCTTTTGGAAGTCGCAAGCAGTCACAGTGGAAGAAGCAACAACTCTTGGTTTTAGAAGTTTTAAGCAATTGTAGTAAAGTGGTTTTTGTTTTTGCCTCTTGTCTGATGTACGAAAACAAAAAGAAAGACATTATAAACACCACAAATTAGTTAACAGAACTTGCAGAAAGCTTTTAAAATCAGGAGCTTTTGCTTCTTGGATTGTCACTGTTTGGTACTTACAAAAGCATATGAACTGCTTATGCTTTTACTGCCAAAACTCACCAAAAGCAACAGCAAATCAAATTCAAACTTTTGAAATCGTCGAGTGTTGAAAGTACTGCGCTATTGTTTATAAATCGTTGGCTGCTTCTGCTTCGACTGTGACTGTTGTTGATTTTCACAAGCAAAAGCATGGGTTGACTTTAAACATTTAGGGAAAGCCAAAGAAGCGAAAAGTAAAAATCTTACGACTTTTGCTACTTCGGCTTAAATTTTATATTTCAAGCGTGAAATTTGTACTTAACTATCTTGTTGTTGTTGTTGTTGGAAACTTTAAAAGGAAATTTGCAGACTGTTAATTTTTCAATTCTGAAAAAAAGGACTTTATTTTTTTAAACTCGACCAAATTAAAAAAAACCCCTACCAACAATTTTTTTTTTGTATCTGTATGTCTGCAAAAGTCGTGGACAGACCTAAAGGCTGAACCGATTATGATTTTGATTTAGTTGTTTCTTAGTACAAAGGTGACTTGATCGGGAATGTTATTAGCTTTGTTTGAAGAAAATCCGTCCAACCGTTTAGAAGATATCACATATTTTCTGAAAGTATTCTGTTGAATATGTGTGTTTTTGACGCCGTAGTTCCCAAACGGCTGGGCCGATTTTAATTTAGGTTTTTTTTTGCATTTGGAAGGTGACTTGATCTACTATCTTCTTGCCTATACTTGCAAGCAAAATCGGTTCAGAAGTTTTGAAATGTTTAATTTATGTTACATTATTGTTGTCACAAACAAACTCATTCAAATTTCTTGCAACAAATGTCAAAATGGTTTTGTAAATGAAAATTTATTTCGAAACATGTCATCTAAATTCTTGGTTAGTTGAATTCATTCCTTTATAGTTCTCGCTCTCTATTTTCACACACATACACAAATTGCACAAATGCATCTTTAGTTTGATAGATCTCCTTTATGGATTTGAAAGCATTCATCGTCATTGTTGTTGTATTACTTTCTTTGTATTGCAATAGCAGAGAAAAATGTATGTTTGTGTATCAAATAAAAAAAAAATAAAAATAAAAAGCAACAACTCAAGATAAAAAGTCCACTAAGATGATGCAATGTAAAAGACATTGCATCAATATTATAACAAACGTCACCCATGGCGTCTAGGGACTTTTGTAAGCTTGTGTAAGTTTAAATCTGCCTGAGTGCTTGCATGTGTGTGTGTGTGTGTGTGTGTCTTACTGTATCTGTTAGAGATGAAAGAATTGGATGAATGAATGAATGGATAGCTGAGAAAGATGTCTTGGAAAAAGACAACAGCAACAATATTAAAAAAAAATGAAACGTAAGAAATTGTTGTTGATGTAAAAGTTCAAAATTTTCCTTTATAAATTTTCTTTTGTTTAACTGTTGACGAATGAGCTGTCATTAAGTTTAGTTATATTTATGCATGTGTGTGCAGGGAAGTTTTTTATCAAATTTTTTTCCTTCAATTTGTTTTAGAAAACATGCTTGAATTCTTTGGAATTATTTTCATAATTTATGTTATCTTATTTAGCTTTGAAAGTTAAGTTAAGCTTGAAATGAGCATGTATAATTTTTATCCATCAATTATTATTTGTTTTTTTTTGGTCAATTGCAGATTTTTTATATTAATAAATTGTGATGCCATCAATTTCCCTCGTACAATATGCCAACAAAATTTTATTCGCATCAAATGGTAAGTGGAAGCTACGTATTATTATTATTTCATTTTGTTCACTTTGATAAAAACTCATTTGAGTGTTTTTTCTAATTTTAATGTCAAAATCTTTCAATTAATTAAATTTTGACCTTTTTATTTGATTTATTAAATTGTTTTATTGATATTAATATCAAAGACACACACTGGCCCATACATAAATACACACATACGCATACATATTTATATATGTATGTATATATATGTATGTATGTATGTATGTATACTCATACGTTTGTATATCTGCCTGCACTTTTATTTCAATTTACACAATCAAAATCATTAGTTTTCCATAAAACTAAAACCGTCCAGACCATTAAATAAGCGACAAGTTTTATTTTTCTATTAGAGTGTGTGAATGTGCTTGTGTGTGTTTATATTATTTGCCTGGAAATTATGGTGGCGTTAATATATCAATGTGTCTAACGTACCGAAAAGGTATGTTAGATTTTTGTACATTTCAAATATTATAACATTACCACAACTTATTTAATTTTTTTTTTATTTAACATTATAACACTATGGCTTGAATTTTTATAAAAAAAAATATCTCGGGCCTGATTACGAGTGTCGTATTTTAACTTTGTCGTAGTCGATTTTGTGCTAGATTAAAGCAAACATGTTTCAATGTCCTTTAGTCTAGTACAAAGATGTCGTAGTCGAAGTTAAAGTACGACACTAGTAATTAGGCCCATTGTCTTACGTTACATACAAACTCTTACGTTTTAATTTATAAGAAATTATGTAAATGCATAGATAATGTTTGATTCACTAGCCAGTCAGCTACAAATGGAAAATATCCACGGCTTGGGAAAAATTTTACCCCATTTCGTTAAAACACATTCCATTGTAGTGGCCATGGAACAACGACCGATATTGGATCAGTACTTCAATACGCCGGGAGTGTTAGATACACTTCTATCACCCATGAGCTTCTTCGACTTTTTATGTACTTGGTCGAGCAGCGCAAGGACAACTTTAAAGCACTGCATCATACATAAGAGTTATATACCATTTCCCGTCTAAATGCTTCAGAGATCACCGTTTTACGAAACTAAGTTGATCTGAATTGAAATTGCAATTAACAATATTTTGTCTAGTTAATCTAACCAATTTGAATTTGTTATTTTATATTTTAATCACACTGTTATTGTGATTTACTTGAACAAACTTTTTTTCTGGTTGCGATAACTAATTTGATAAAGCTATCAAATTGATACTGTAAATTATTGTTGCAAGCGTACCAGTTTTTTTTAGTTAAAACAACCAAGTTAAATTGTTATATTTTTTTTATTTAAGCTTTAACAAATTTCTTCCGTTCTTATCTATACAGCGCAAGATTTTTAATTTCGGGCCAGCTTCTTCGGCTTGAATTTGTCTGCGCCTTCTCTGTGTATTCCATTCGGTAGCCTTACTAGCATTATCTGTTCGTCCTTTGCGTATAGTGTGTTCAAACTAGAGATGGACGCGTGTCGTGTTTTTCTTCGTGACATGAACACGCACGACTCAAAAAAATCTGATTTCGTGCTTTTCGGTCATTTCGATGTTGAGCAAAATTGACACGAAACGATTTTAGATGTAATACATATTTTATGAATGAATTTCCAGTAGAGAAAAAGTTAGTATTTTGTATCGTGAAACACACAACACCAGCATATTTGTTAATATTGTATGGGCCTCTGAATCTTAAAGTTCTGTACGTAAAGTATCAGAGTGTATCAGCTGGTGGTGTCAACTCGGTGCAGTATTTTGAAAAGCGACTCTTGAAAAAAAAATACTATACCAATAATATTTCGTGCGTCTTGTGCAGTATCTTGTTAACAAAATTTTTCGCGTGCGTGTTTCGTACGTGTTGAGCGTCTTGGTATTCGTGTTCGTGTTGTGTCGTGTTGAAAAAATTCGACACGCTCCCATCTCTAGTCCAAACTAATTACACTTTTGTTTTCGAATTTCTACTGTTTATGTTGTATGTCGGGTTTCAAACCACAAGTTTTTATTCGAAAGTGTTTGTGGCCCAAAACCACTTTCTACGAAGATATTTGTTTGCAAACACTTGCAGTGCTTGGTTATCTTAAGAGTTTGTATTTTAAGACTCACATCCGTATAGTAATGTTTACTTCACATGGGAGTTGAATATCTTTATTTTAACACGATGACATTCTTCACAAAATGGTGGGCTGTTCAAACGATTGGGTGAATGGCTTTTTCAATTTGATTTGATATGGCTCCACTTGAGCCTCCAGCATTGCTGATAATAGCCCTAAGATAACAAAAGGTGCCGGATTACCTTCTCTAGCGCTTGACTGCTAATCAAAAATTTACTAGTGTTTTCTGATCGCATTTGCATAACCGCTATCTTGTTCATAATAATATTCAGCCCTGCTTATGTTGATATTACCGACAAATTCTAAAGTTTCGTTGACATATCGAGGCTCTCCAACCTTTCGTAAAACCCCCCAAATAAAGCCTCGGTTTTCCATCATTGCCTGCTTCGTAACAATATCATGCATATTATCACTGAGTTGTGGTGACATTACCAGATGCAGGTCATACGCACAGACAAAATATCAATGTAAAATCAACATTGAACATTTTTCATTTGAAATCATATTAAATTTATTAGAAATAATATGTTGTTTAATGGTGTTGGTGTTTCTTTGCTTTGTTAATAGCTCAGTTGTGTGACTTGTTCTTGTTTTGTTGATGTTTGTTTTGATGTTCGTGTTCTGTAAATAGCCGACTAACTTGGCATAACCAGCGCAAACTTCATGCTACTGGCTAGTAGGTAGTGTACTAGTCTTGTAGTCAGATGGTCGCAGGTTCGAATCCTGCAGACAAGCCAAAAAAGCTTCGCAGTTTGTGTTTTTTAATCCATAACTTTAATTTCAAATAAATTGTATCTTAAATGATCAATTAAATCATGCTGGAATAAAATTTAATTTATGATGGTATTTAGTAAGTGTGTATCTTAAGAATATTTCAGCGGTAAGTGCGTTGACTACCACGCGATTAGTTCGAGTTCAAATCTTGACTGGGGAAGCCAACTACATACAACACATAAACATATTTCTTATGCCTGTACCAATACACACAATCACGTAAGTTAAATAATTAATAAAATTAAATTACTACATCGAATTAAATTCATGTTGCTTCAACTTGAAATAACATTGATTCAGCATGGTTCTTCATGTTATTTCAGCATTAAGCGCACTTAAACTAACGTTGATTTAACATTATTCTTCATTTTGATTTAACAGTACTGGAATATTAGATAAAAATAAAATAAATTTATTACTTTAAATCATTTTGAATTGACATGAAACATATATAAAGCAAAATAATGGCGGAAAGATTTTACAATAACTTGGTTTTCGAAGACTGTGTTATGAAATTTTTTTGAGTGGGGCGGTATCTACCGACAAAGATCGTTCAGGGACTCGAATTAAATTATTGAAGTGTTCCACGTCATTTTTGTTTGATTTTAATTTTTTAACTACTTTTATTGATGCAACAAATAGTATAAAAGTCAGGCTCAAGTTCCATATTTTTTTTCACCAATCTTTATTTAAATGAAAATTTTTATTACGAACAGTTTTGAAAAACCAGAATTGCAAATAAATAGCAAACTTGAGTAGGACTAAAAATCATTGCTGAGATGCAAGTATTTTAAATGTTCTCTTACCTCAACCCATTGTGCATTGTGCAAGAGTATTGGGAATTGTTAGTAGGTGTGGTGTAGTTTGAAATATAATTGCAATGTGATTGTTTCTTTTTTTTTTGGAACTGGCTCCCCAACTACGACGACGTTATGAATAAAAGTGGTACAGGTTTTTGATATACAAAATATTGGCAAAAATTAATTAAATATTTTCCAAATGAATGAATAGACAGATGGTCATTTAAATGAAACTAAATACAACAATGTTTGCCAAGGAAAAAAAAATAACGTGAAATACAAAACAAAACTGAAAGGCACAAAGCAAAAAAAAAAAAAAAAACACAAAGCTTTTGGCCGACAGTAGTCAAGCAGCCGGGGAGTGATTGTTGCCGCAACGATAATGACGATAAAAGCGTGGAATATGACGTTGACAACTACGTTGCAGGTAAGGGACGATTAAAATCAAAGAAATATGAAACAAAAAGGTATCGTTTATGTGATACCGATACTTGGCTGCCGTGTAGTGGTAGTGGCAAAAATGTTTGCAAATGTAATTGAACTTCTAACATTAACTATAGATTTCAGTTGTTGACACTTTAACAAGAGCTGCAATTGAATTATGTCAATATCAATTAAAAAAAAAATACAAAAACAAATACACATTTGCTTTAGTTTTATTAAAACTAAAAGGTAAAAATAAAAGCAAATGATTTTAAATATAAAATTTGATTAAGTTCTATAGAAATTTTTCTTATATATACGAGCAATAGATATAATTTTGCAAACTTAACAAAAAATTATTTCATATGTCCATCAAACTTTATTTGTGTATCTGTTTGTTACACAGAGACACGCTGTCTGACTGGGTGAAATTTTGTCCCCAGTACTTGTGCTTTCAACTTCTTTTTCTTCTCCTTTTCCTTTTAATGTTATTTGGTCAAGTAAATAGTTAAGAGCTGGTAGTATAAGTTCAAGTGATATACTTGTGTATGTATGTTTGCTATACGCCATCTTAAAGTTTTACCATAAATCGTCTTTGTCAGTTCATTTAAAAGATGTCAGACAACTCTGACATTCTACAGACAATTGATTGACATTTTAAAAGTTTAGCAGGCGGGTATACATACCACCACTATTCTCATCATTATTCTCAGTAACATCCTCATAGTTTGCTGCTTTTAACCAATCCCACCAACATTGCAAGTTGCTTAGTATTGCAATTACAGCTGCATATGCCTTTTCTGCAGCTAACACAAATAGATTAATACATTTTATTGTCCAGTATTTGTTGTTTTGTAGCTTGTTTGAGGACTATGGCTCAAACACGTTGCAAGTGAACTTGCATAAAAGTATTAGGGCAGAAGGAAATAACAGCATAGTTGAACACAGAAAGAACACATTCAAGATTCCAATGACTGCTTTTTGGCATATGAAAGAGAGATAGCTGGCGTTGGCTGAAATAGTTAGCGCTTTAACTGTCCAGTGGCCATTAATGTCATAAAACAGCAACACACAGGAAAACTTCGTATTAACGTCTACGAAAACAAAGTTAAAATTAAGAATTTTGCATGTTAATTCAATATTATTTACAGTAACCTTCAAAAAAAATTTTCTTTTGTAATAAATTTATTTCATATTGATTTAATATTTCAGTGCTGTTAAATCAAAATTAAGAATCATGTTGAATCAAAGTTATTTCAAGTTCAAACAGCACGAGTTTGTTACTGAAACAACAGGAAGAACCATGTTGAATGAAAGTTATTTCAAGTTCAAAGAACATGAGTTTGTTACTGAAACAACAGGAAGAACCATGTTGAATCAAAGTTATTTCAAGTTGTATTAACATGAATTTAATGTAATGCAGTTATTTTCTTTTCGTAATTATTTAACTTAAGTGACCCACAAACAGCGAAGCTACTTTGGTTTGTATGCAAGATTCGAACCTGCGAGCCTCCGATTATAAGTGCGAAGTTCGTCGTGTATTTATACAACACGACCATAAAACCAGACAACAACAAAGTAAGAAATAGTCACACTAAGTACAACAGTGCATTATAGCTCGAAACAATTCAAATAAACACAAACACACTTAAGCAACATATTATTTCTAAAAAATTTAATATGACTAGCAATCAACATTTTTGCATGTTGACTTTACATTGTTACTTACTATTTTTGTGTGTGTACTCTAATCAAAACTTTCTCTAAATTCTAAAATACATATTTCAAAGATAAGCAAACCTAACTTAAAGTGAAATTTCTTGGATGCTGGTTAGATGTATTCGAATTTAGTCAAATGCTTATGCTTACAATTTTATTTTTTCATAAAAGAGTGTGTAGTTTTAGCTTCTTCTTTTTTTCTTCTGCTGTCTCTTCTGAATTTGGACGTGTGCCTTTATTTCAAAATTAGAAATTTTTGACAGAATTTGTTTTATTTTTTTTAAAAGAATTATATAATATATTTGTTCATTATGGTCTGGCAATTTATGTGTGTGTACGTAAATAAATAAATACTAGAAGTAATAAATAAAATTGAATATTCTAATACTGACAGTGCTTGGAATAAGGTTATATGCAATGGAAAAAATATTAAAAATTTTTTTGTTATATTTTTGGTATATCCAATTGGTATAATTTCATTAATCAAACATCAGACCTATTTTCCATGAATTGTAGACTTGAGTCCAACTCGTTCAATAGTTAATTTTTGATAAAAACCGTTGAATTAAACCAGTTTTAATTATATGGCTTCGATCATCGGTTTGTGTCTAAAATAATCAAGTCTGTATACGTGTTCCATTCTGCTGCTATTTTATAATAAAAAAGGAAGAGAGGTGTCTAAGGACATCTGGTTGTAGCTACGCTGCTTAGTTATATAAAACAAATCTTATGTGCTAAATAACAATGCAATTTAATTATATTAAATTATGATGTCAAATTCGCCGCAAATATTTGAAAACGTTTCCATACATTATTTTATTTTCTAGCCGCGTACGATTAAATTAATATATTGTTTGTGGTCGGTGGCGGCTTACAGACAATCGGCTGTGTTTTATGGTTTGTGCTCATGTGCAAAAGCAAAACAAAAACAAATTGAGCAATCGTTCTCATTATTTTTGTTTCTCTCACTTCAAAGAACGAAACAAAACTGAATCAAACAATCTGTTTCGTTTATTTTCCTTCTCTGATTTTAAGTACAATTAAATCAAAACAAAAATAAATTTATAACTGTAATAGTTTCGATTATTTTTGTTACGAAAATCACGTCCTAACTACTGTATTGCGCAATAAAGAGCGTAGCTACAAAAATAAATCTCTGAAAGTTTGATCACTCAATTACCTACTAAAACCTATTCCAAAATTGTATGGTGTTGCTACAAGCTTGCTTGCAAACAACTCTAATTTGAAAGATGAAAGAGAGCCATACAAAGTTACCCACAAGAAGCAGTAGAAAATGTGTAGATTTGGGTATAATTTAAAAATTGACTTCTTTTGTTGGATGATGGTTGTTGCTCATGATGTCGAAAGATTATTCGGACTATAACAATGAATTTAGGTATGTATGTATGTGTGTATACACTTTTCACACACGTACTTACACTTTTACGATATTACGTTTGTGCAGATTTTTATTTTTGCCATTGAAGGTATTGCATGCGTCAGTGATTTTTCTTATGCAAAATAAATGTGTATAAAAATATTTATTATTTTTACAGACAATTATTTTATTTTTTACTTCAATGTCCTGGCTAGTGAATAATATTCATATAGTAGATTTTTGTTGGTTGTACAAAAAAGATGTATGTATAAGATCTTTTCGACATTTGGTTATCAAAAAATGTTTTTTTTTCTTATTCTTTTTCTCTCAACAAATTGTGCAAATTACAAGTTCATCTGTTTATGATGTTCTATTAAATTGATTTTAAATCTTTGCTGTCAATTTATGTATTCCATATTTTTTTATATATTTTTTTGTTGTTGTTGTAGTCAATATTATTTTGGTCAAATAAAATGTGTATATCTTTGTAAAGACAAATTTTTAATGTGCTGCTTGCTTGTGCTGAACAAATTTTGTGGAGAAATCATGAAACAATTTTTTTATGTTTTTATTTTATATACATTTTCTACTCAAGTCGATCTCGCCTGGGCTGTGTAAACAGCATTGGGGTTCATAGTTTTATTTTAGACCTAATCCCCATTTTTAAATTTCCTATCCCTGAAAATCTCCAAAATAGCTATTTTATTATCCAAAAATTCCCACAGTTCCTTAAAAAAAATATGTTATTTAAAAAGAAAAATTAAATCCGTTTGTATTAAATGTATTTTCAGTTAATTTTTCTTGCACTATGAGTTCTATATGCATACAAAAAGAGTGATGCAAAAAACGTACAAGAATTAAAAAACTAATCATGTATCAATGTTTATTACTTCAGAGTCAAAATCTTCTGATGCAGCAGTCAATGCAAATTTGTTGTACATGTTGTTTGTAGTGAAAAGTTTTGGCATTTGAGAAAATGGAATTTATTTGTCACAACAAACTGCATTATTTTCAAAGTTTGTATTTTTTCATGCTGGTACTAAAGGCTGTGATACACTATCATACAAGGTCGTGCGATCTACGAAAAAGTACAACCCTGGTGTGATGAATTGTTATTGTCTTTTGAAAATTTTCATAAACTCCATCATACCAGGGTTGTATTTTTTCGCAGATCGCACGACTTTGTATGATAGTGTATCACGGCCTTAAATAACATTGGCGTTGATTTTGTAAACATCTGATTCGTTGCCTTTTAACATTTAAATAAACTTTTCGTATGACAATATTTTTCAATATATTGGTTTTTAGTCATATTTTTATTTTATATTGAACTAGCTTTTACCCGCGGCTCCGCTAGCGTTGATCTAATATTTTGGAAAATATACTTAAAATTTCTGAATGTTTTAAAACCGGTCTTAAAACTGTTTAAACAATAAAACCCGTAACGAAAGTTGCCCTAACCAGCCCAAAAATGTGTTTTTCTGAAAAAATCCGAACTTAATATAAAAAACCGGTTCCGTATCGTATAAAAAATAGGCGATGTTTGCCGCTGCTAATGTAGTTTTCCATTGGTGAAAGAATTTTCAAAATCGGTTTATAAGAAAAACCGTTTCTGAACCGGATAAAAAAAATGCTTTATTTTATGCGGGTAGTGTAGCTTTCCATTGGTGAAAGAATTTTAAAAATCCGTTTAGCGGTTTGAAAATCCGTGCCAAATATAAAAAAACCGGTTCCGAACAGGATTAAAAAACCCTAGCCTATGTTTGACGTTGGTAATATAGCTTTCTATTGGTGAAAGAACTTTCAAAATCGGTTTAGTGGTTTGGGCGTGAAAGCATTAAATTTTTTTGTTGCTTCTCTTGGTTGTAAATATCTTGATGGTTGGAAAAAAAAGGAGTTTCTCATACAAAAAACAGCCTTGTCCATAGCAATTTCATATTGATTTCGTTGAAATTAAGTAAAATGAGTTAATTTGAGATATGTCAAAATGTATGGGGAATTATTTCATTTCAACTTGATTTCGGCCAAAATCATGAAATAACTTGATTTCGTGGCTCCCTAAAGGAGTTATTAAATTTATACAGATAATTCAGAAAGTTTTTTTTTCGAACCCTTAAATTCTTAATTTTATTCACAATAATTAATAACACAAATATAAATTTTTGCATATTGAGATTTTTGCGTTGTTACCACCAGCAATAGGAAAAAATATGATTGCATGAATTTGAAACAAACATAAAAAAATTGAATAACAAGATTTTTATAATTACCATCCTGAAAAGTGGCCAGCAAAAAAAGTGCCTTTTCTCTAAAAAAAATCCTTTGGATATTTTCACGAAATAGCAAAAAAAAAAATCCCCTATTTGGTAAAGAACTTCCTTAAACTGAGAGCTCTGAACAGCAATTAAATTAAAAATAGATAATTTTAATAGACTAAATTAACAGGAAATCTTAAAAAAATTATTTTTGTAAACATTCAATTTGTTAATTTTTTTTAAGCCGCTGTTAAATAAGATCAATTTAAAACCGCTTTGGTTTAATTACTTTAATGTTGTCATATTATATCTTCGTGCTAAAAAAAAATGTTCGCTAACACTGTTTTCCTTGCATACTATGATTTTTTAACCATCTCATGCTCAATATTTTACTTATATGCTTATAAATACCATTATGCTGTTTTCACACCGAAAGCTAAAAAAACTGATTTTAACGTTAAAACCATAAACAGCTGATTTCGCGTTCCCACTGCAAGTTATATAAATTCAGGTTTTAAACAACAGGCTGTCTTATAAATTTCTCCAAAATAAAATAAATTGTACTATAGAAATGCGTGTATTTGTTGCTTTTTATAATACTTATCTGACACTATGTACAACGGATGTTTTTTTTTCCATGAAAAACTGAAAAATTTTACAATGCACCCTAAAATAGAAATTATTTTATATTTTGGAAATTAACATTTTAAAACTATGTAACCACTTATACAACGTGAGGAAGTGCTTGCAAATCATATTATTATATAAAAACTGCACAAATATATTTTAAGCTTAAGCTTTTTTTCCACACATAAATGTCAGTCATATCGTCTATTTTCACTTCCCAGAGGTAAGTGAAAGCATTTACATCGTTTTCCGTCCAAAGTACTAATTTTCTTAAATTTTTATTTTTTTTTGATAATTATTGCCGCTGCATCTATTTTAAAGTTGAAACTGCATCAATTAGTATCTAGCTATTCTTTTTCAGTGGCATATACATTATCAGCTGCTTACGGTCATTTTAACTTGGCAGCACTTTAGCACAGCGAAAACAAGGTTGCATTTCATAAAACCAACTTAAAACCAACTTAAAACCAATTCAAAAATGGTTTTAAGTTGGTTTTAACAAAAACAATTTGTATGGTAAAACCATGTTTTAACAGTTGGTTTTAACGTTAAAACCAACTTTTAACGTTAAAACCAACTTTTATTAACACCATATCAGTGCGAAAACACTATTATAAAAACTTCATTTATAATTATTTTATTATGAAAGAAAGAAAGAGTTATTGAGCTTAGCGCTTACACATGCAATTGCAAGTTCGAAAAACTAAATTTTTTCAAACTTGTTTACTAATGCCGCCCATACATTGCACAAGTTCACTGCACAAGTCTGGCACTGTACAGTGTGTTTGTGTAGTGTAATGAGGTGGTTGGGCTATTTACGCAGTGAACTGAGTAAATATCAAAACGATTTTTATATTTGCTCAAGTTTGTAAAACTGTACAGTGAATTCAGTTGTGTTGCGATTTTTTAAGGGTTCAAAACTAGAAATGAGCGCAGAAAAAATATTCTGGACAGAGTTCCTACAATTATATATATATATAGGGTGTTTTTTATTGAGGTATAGAACTTTAAGTTGGCATCACTTTTTTAACTGGCAGCCATTTTGTCAGCTGTCAAGTGATTAATATTTAGTTTGGTTTGCCATTTCATCATGAACAGGTTGACAAAAGAACAACGCTTGCAAATCGTGCAAATTTATTTCGAAAATAATGGTTCAGTTCGCGAAGTTTACCGCAAGCTCCGTCCATTTTATGGTCGACAGAGCAATTAATTCGGTTAACCATGGATCGTTTGAGCACTACGTTTACTCTATGTGATAATACGCATCCGCTGAAGTCGCTCGTCTACGCCAACAAACCAGAAACGTTAGGGGACTTGGAAGCCAACATTCGTGGCGTTATTGCCAACATACGGCCCCATATGCTCGAAAAAGTGGTTGAAAATTGTACCTGTAGAATTGGCTTTATTCGAGCCAGCCGCGGCGGCCACATGCCCGAAATCATATTTAAACGTTAATGGCATAAAATTATCCTTCCAATAAAGCCAAATTGATGGACATTAAAACGATTTTCTTGTGTTTTATTTCAATTCGAAGTTCTATACCTCTAAAAAAAACACCCTGTATTATAGCTTTAAAATAAAAACTGCACAGTTTGCTTGTATAGCGTGTGCCACAAGCTTAGTTTACGCAGTGCCAGACTTGAGCACTGAACTTGTGTAGTGTATGGCTGGCATAAGACAATTAAATTTTCGTCAACTGCAGCTAATATGTAAATCAAATTAGTGCCAAGAAATATTTTTTGTTGCAAAATAAAAAAGAAAGTTACAAAATTTTAATGTGAATTACAAAAAAATATATATTTTTACAAAGGCAAGTAACGATAATTCGCGAAGAGCTGCAAAATTTTAAACAAGACATAATATTGATTAAAAAACGCCAAAACTGTAAGGAATGCAAAAATTTTTATAAAAATCGCTAACACGGCGAAAATTCTGAAAAACTTACGAACAGCGAGATAATAATAAAGTTCAATATTTCTAAAAAAAACGGCAATACTTCTAGGGAGCTGAAAACATGCAAAAGACGCTTTTATTGCGCAGTTTGCAAAAATTCGCGAGAAATTGCAAAATCGAAAGCAAGCTCTAAAATTGATAAGAAATCGCAAAAGCCGTTGAAAATTTAAAAAATTTGGAAAAATGGGAAAAAAATCGCATATTAGCGAAAAATTGCGACATATAGTTAAGAAATTACTAAACCTGTAAATAGGAAAATTCGCAAGAAAATATAAATCCGAATAATTCTTCTAAACTACTAGATTTCGCGCAAGAGTCCATGAGGTGTGACGGCAAGGCGAATCATGGTGCAGTGTGCGTAGTCCTTTGAGTCAGGTATTTTGGTTACTGCATAGTATGTAGAATAAAATGGCATTCACCCACCCTTAACCTTGAATAGTAAATAGAAAAAAAAAAACAAAGTATGAAAATAAGTAATTTCAAACGTTTACATTCGTTTTATTTTGTTCTTTCCATTGCGCATAATAATCCTTTTCTTTTAAAGTTCACCAGCCGTATTCATAAAGAATAATTTTGGTTTACAAAAGCTTGGCAAAACAAATTTTGTAGGAAAAGTTGTTTGTAAACATAAATTAATTTTGATGAATAAGACATTAAAGCTATTTTATTTGCCCATAAACATTTAATTCCAAAGATATTGCGTTGCCGATCTTATTCGTTCTTTTTCGGCTACTAGTGTTTTGACTGAAGGCTCAGTTAGCCGACTGTAATGGAATGTAACTGCAACATAGGAAACAGCTGATTGATATTTTTATATGAAAAGTAGGTTACGTTACATTACATCTCTATAACCATTTTCATTACTTTTCATATAACAATATCGATCAGCTGTTTCTTACTCCTTGCAGTTACATTCCATTACAGTCGGCTAAGTGAGCCTTAGGCCTCTTACACATTTCTAAATTAATTTTTTACAAAGAAACTTTAGGCATGTACATGTATTCCCAATAGTGTAGGGTATTCTAATTAAATAAAGGTTTATATTTTTTTTACAATTTTGATAATGTTAGTTGAGTAAACTCAACATTTCCAGTTTAATAGTATCGATTGGAAGCATCTGATTTTGTATGGTTTTGTATTGGCCGTTTTAATATTTTTACTTTTTTTTCTTGTTCATTATGTTTGCTGGCTGTTTTTTTTTAACATTTATTCGATTTGCTTGTTTCTGCTTCATGTTTTGTATATTTAAAAGCAATAAATATATTTAAACATATGGACATTTGTATATGTATTTATTTGTGCTAGTTAGAGATGAGCGAATTTACGAAACCTGTTACTTTTTCACAGCGATTGAAAAATCACTAATCACAACTGTGACCGAATTTATCAAGTAACAGGTTTTGGAAATACAGTTCTTTCATACAAACTGTGAATGCTCTTGCATGCTTACTTTACAGCAAATAAAGCGACCACATGAATTTTTTTTTATACCTGCACCGTTTGTCGAGAATAAGTCGTCAAATCGTGTCAAATCATCTTTTCTGGCAACTATGTATAGCTCTTACATTTGTGTATTTGCAATACGACAATTCTCAATATTTGGATGGGGTTGATTGCTAATTGTTTGTTCTTGTCGCTCTTCTTATTAGTATTTATCAAAATACCAATACTAATATATACTTTTAAAGCAGAAGACCTGAAATGTGTTAAACCGTGATCACAGTCGCTGTTTAATTTTACTCCTGCTCTTCTTACTAGATTTTGTCAAAATAACAGAACTGCTGCAAACAAAATACTGCTAAACTGTGATCACAGTCACAGTTTAAAAGAACAGTGATTTAGAAATCACGTTCACAAGGAGCAACATTATTAAAAAATCACAATATCGCTCAACACTAGTGCTAGTGTATGTGAGTTTAAATTAAAATCGCCTTTCACAAATTGTGGCATGGAAATGCATGTGCAACACCCTGATTGATTAATTGATATCACACAAGTTAATTGCATTTCTTTTGATGTATAAATAATTTATTGGTTTTGTTGTAGTTGTTGTTTTCTCAAATGTTTCTTATGCACTAAAAAGCTAAAAGTAAAGCGTAACTGGTTTTCTTAAGTTACAATTTTAAATATTTTTGTATATAAAAAACAAATTCTCTTAAGCAAATCTGTAGGCAGGGGAATTTATGATTGTTTGGGCGAGAAATCAATAAAATATCGCATGCATAAAGTAGCATACTTTTTAGTATGTTGCGTTGCGATTTAATATATTGATTGAGTTTTATTAAGATTATTTTCAATTTAATGAAGCTGAGGTGGTGTCCAGAGCAAAAATTTAATATTTCATTTTTATATGAAGTGATTTTCAATTTTCATTTCATGTTTAGTTTTTGCAGCAATATAAAAAAAATTTACTGTCATGCGAGGGTGGCTGCAAAGATTTTCGTGGTATGAAATGTGTTAAAAAAAGCGCGGGTTGAACTTTAGACTTTAAAAAATTACATACAAAAAATAAATTTGTATTGAACAAATTTTTGGCCAAAGGAGTTTGAATTCCTTATAACTTTTTTATTATAATTTTTTTTTTCTTTTCAGTATTTTGTAAAGAAGACTTGGGGAATTAATAATGGAACAGTGCACAAAAAAATATGAGCCAATTGGCCTTTCCGACGAAACACCGCATGAAAAAATGTACTTAAGTGGGTGTAATTCTTGCCGTTTAAATACTCTTGAATTTTCCGTAGTCCATATGCTGCAGTTTTGTTTATTAACGAAACCATTTAATATGAAATGGGCTTTGTCGCTTATTACTAAGTTATAAATAAGATTACGATTTTCTACTGCTTTTTGAGGAAAATAAATTGTACAATCAAGTCGTTGCTGGTAATCTGTCGGTTTCAATTGTTGGACAAATTCCCCAAGTCTTCTTAACAAAATACTGAAAAGAAAAATAATAAAAACATTATCATAAAAATGTTAGAAGGAATTCAAACCCCTTGAGCCATTTTGCGCCACCCTGTACATGGAATTAATATTTGAAAATGATTTCGGGCATATGATCAGCACAACTCTGTTTTGACGGAGCTTATTCTGGTCATACAATTCAGGGCCACTTTTTACAGCATTGCTGGTTATATGCCACAAATAATACGAGCAAAGTTGGCATCCAAGGCCTCAATTGTTGCTGGCTTATCAGCACAAGCTAATGACTTCATGTGGCCCAACAGACTGATGTTAAATTGCACGATCTTGCAGGCCAACAGGTACATTTTTCGAAATCAACTTATTGCCAAATGTTCATGATTGCACTCGTTGTACGTCACGTAGCGCCACCCTGTTGAAACCACATTTCGCCCGTATCAATGTCGTTCGTCTTTTTAAACAAAAAATCATCGATCGCAAAGCGGTAACGGTTTTCATTGATCTTAACCCGGGTTCCAGCTTCAATTTTAAAGAAATAAGGGTCAACGTTGCCATCAGCGCGTAGACCGCACCCCACGCTCCATTTTTCTGTAGGGTATGCTCTGGACTGGCTTCAATCCATACGGGGTAATTTTGTTTATTAACAAATCCATTCAGAATAAAATTTACCTAATCGTTGAATACAATTTTGTGATAAAATATTCTAGAGCCCAATCGGCGAAGGAAGGACGCATATGATAGGCTTGGTTTTAATTTCTGCACCAGCAAGATCTTAAACGGGTGTAGGCCAAGATCTTTATCCAAAATTTTCCACGTAGTTAACGGACAGAGCCACAATTGCTGCGACCGACGACGTATTGCTAAATTTGTATCTTCTTCGAAACTTTCGTTTGCAGGTTCGATGTGATATTTAGTTCGCATATTCCATTCGTGTGTTTGTCTTATCGTATGATTTAGAGACCATGTGATTTATGAAATCTATTCACAATTAGAAGTATGGCTTGCTAAATTGAACGATAAAAATCACAAAGTCATCTTTAAGTTGCGCGAATTAATGACAGATTTTCAAAGTAAATCTGGGGCCAAATTATGGTCTCCGATATCTATAAACAGAATTAAAATTGTACGAAAATTCGTTCGATATGAAATGCCGTCATTTTCCCTCTGAATAATTATTCGTGATGAAGAATAATTATTCGTGATGCCAGTTAATCCTTTCGTAAGTATTATAGAGCTTAAGGAACTAGTTTAATTGAAACTATAATATATTTTCAATAATTCTTTTTATTAAAAAGTTAAAATTCTTAAAGCTTGTTAAAATGAAACATTTAGCAATTTGAAGTCATATCATCTCAGAAGCTATAAAAGAGAGGGAGAGAGAGAGAAAGAGAGAGAAAAAGAAAGAGAACCAGAAAGAGAGAGAGAGATAGAGAGAGACCTGCTATTCAAATAAATTGATAGAACTGGAAAAGTTATCCTGGGAAAGCATGTATTCTCAATTTCCATATCGTGGAAATAACTTCGACGCAAAAGGGAATTAAAACCTTCTCCTTTTTTGAAGTCGATTAAGAAATAGTTTAAATAGTTTAAATTTATTTCAAAGTAGGGTGTAAAATACGAAAACAATATGAAGATAAAGAAGTTTTCATTATATTTAATGAAAGCATGCTTTAAATTTAACAATTTGTTTATGAATACCGGCACAAAAGCTTATATCTCTCTTTTTTTTATCTATTTTGATACTTGCTTAACTAATTTATGGTATTTTTCACTCCATACAAAAGTTTCTTGCAGTTCTGTCTACCCTTTTTTCTAATTAAATTTCTCGCTTTAATATTTGCATGAAAATTTTTCACTTTAGTGTCTATTTGATTATATTTTCATCTAATATTTTCAAACATTCATTATCATACAACTAACACACAAATCAACTTTCAATTTTGCTTCTTAATAAACTAAAATGTTACAAAAATATTTTATATATATTTTCAATATATTTCGTCTTTGTCAAATTTGCTCTGACTCTGTCTCTGTCCATGTTTGTCTTGCCTTCAACGATTACAAATTTTATTTGTGGACCACAAAAACATTATGAACTACTTGTGTAACAACAACAACAACAACATTGTGGGCCTTATTTTATGTATTTTCTTTCCATTTCCCTGACTTCAATTTATTTATTGCAAACTAATGTTTGTCTACTGTCCATCTCAGGAACAGTTCATAAAGTTGTCCATGCTGATGTTCAAGCATCCATCTATCCATCCATCCATCCATCCATCTTAAATACTAATTGCTTTAGATCTATGCATTACAAATATATGTACGTTATAGGAACAGATAGACAAGATTATAGAAGGCAAGATGACTAAAGAAATGCATACATATAAACACTCTCCCTCACACTTCAGCATTTTAGGTGTTATTTTACTCCTTTGCGCTTGCATCACTATGCATCTTAGCATGATTGTTTGATGGCTGAAGACTGACTAAAGGAATGAGTGTGTGAGTGAGTGACTGAGTTACTTATTTTCTATTTTGAACATTTTTTGAGTTGACCATCCTCAATGATGTTTTCTGTTAGTTATAAATGTAAGCAAAAAGTTTGTTTTTTTGTTTATTTTAGGTTGAAGGACATCTTTCAAATGAAATGCAGTTTGCAATTTGTAACGTATAGTATATGAATAAAAGTGTGCAATCATTGAAAATATAAACTTTTTTTTAAAATGTATCAATTACCAAAAATCAAAAATATAGTAAAGTTTAGAACAAATGTTAAAATAAAGCTTAGAATGTATTCAAGAATTAATTTGGTAATCATTCGTCTGTAAATAAAATCCTATGAAAAACAGTTTTGTAAGACTTTATAGAGCCTTAGCAAAAAAGTGATCGGGCTTGTAATGCTCGTTTGAACGAGAACACATTTTTGTAAACAAACACAAAGTGCAAAGCCACTTTTACTTGCTGCAGAAACACCCAGAGTCTCTGGCAGGAATCGAACCTGCGACCCTCCGATTACCACTCTAGTAAGCTGCATACTAGCCAAGAAGGCTGCTGTTACCCAAGAAGTCAGAGAGAGAGAGAGAGAGAGAGTCCACTAGCATCAACGAGACGCCGACACACAGTTCGATATCATCAGACGTTCAGCGCAAGCTGTGCATAAAGAGCAAATCGTTGACTGCTGGCCGTCACACAAGGTTAGCTTCAAGCCATATTCTGTTTAATTTGCTGCAAGAAGAGCATGATTTGGTATAAAAAAATCAAAATTAGCTACGAATACCATTGTCTCTTAAGTGGTACGTAAATGCCGTTTCTGGACCACTGAGATTTCACACGGAATTTATGAGAAACCATAGCGTCTTCTCAAAGTGACTATTTGGTGGGGCATTAGTTGAACATATTTTTTTTAAGACGCCGATGGCTCCACTGTAACAGTTAATGATGAGCTTTACAGGCAAATGCTAAGCGAATTCTATTTTGCCTCAAGTTGTTCCATTGGTTATCGATGATTGTAGTTTTCAACAGGACGAAGCAGCCATTCCTATAGCTTGGGCAACTTTGAGGCACTAATTTACAGATTGAGTGATTTTCCGTTTTGCTTGGGACTTTTGTAATCTCCCATTTACCACAATCATTTACGAAGTAACTTTGAAAAAGTAGCCAGTTTACGGCCAGATGTTTTGCGAGCAACTATTCAAAATGCAGTAAAACGAGCGTAACTATGGGAAGTGCAGATTTAGGTGGCATGATTTTTGCCAGTTAATGCCAATTATTATATAAACAGAGCTACATTTTTCATTTATATTAAAATGACAGTAAACGAAAAATTATACAGACGAGTCTTTCTATGAATAAAATGAACATCGCTTCTTATTGTTAATCTAATTTATTGTCAATGCAAATTAATCTTAATAAGAAAGAAAAAAGTACTACTTTTTTTTACTTTAATCTTATAGTTATACACAGTTGGCGAAAAAATAATTCAGAAAAGCAATGGGGGAAAACCTAACCAATTAGAGTTGTTAATTTTACTATGATTTAATTGTCGAATATAGAAATAACCAACTAATAATGTAAATAAGCTGTGAGTCAGCTAAAATCTGTCTCCACCGCCCCCTCTCTGTTCAATTTATTTAAGTTTAAGTCTCGTTGTAGTTAAAGAGTTTGCTTGGAGTTGTCAAATCAATTTGCCTTCAAATTCTATAAGAGGTAAACAACAAGATTATTAAGAAATTGGTTTTTATGAAAAAATTTAATATTCAAAATCTGAAACCATAAAATATTTTTAAAGGCTGATATAGTGGAAGCTTATGTCGTAAAATGCTTTCAAAGCTCTCAACTAATAGGGCGCGGATCAATAATTCCGCCACAAGTGTCAAATGATGGTAAAATTTTAAAAAGGTGCGTCATTTAGTTAGCGATTGACATCCATTGAAATCAGACTAGCGCGCGATCTGAGGATAGGAAAAAGTGAGCTCCTTGTGGCCATTGAGCGTTATGCTTTGCTTTAAAAAACTAGGTAAGGCTTGGTAAACGCTATTGCGAGTTTCGTTGTAGCTGTACGCGAACGGATATGGCGAACGTTCTGGACATATAGTTGAGGTCTCTATGCCCGAAGTGAGAGAGATTGTGGAAGCCATGGGCATCTCACGTGGCTTAGTGCTTTCAATTTGGAATTATCATTTGGGTACGAGAAAGCTTTCCGCAAGATAGGTGCAGCATTTGTTTATATTCGACCAGAAATGCAATAATTTAACCGCAATATTCAAGATTTTTTGCTCTATTTTGTGACCGTGGACGAAACGTCGATTCACCAAAAAAACATCAAAGGCCAGACAGTAGCTAAAACAGTGGGTTTCTCGGGGTCAATCTGTGCCAAAGCAGGCCAAAGTGCATTTGTAAACCATAAAGTCACGGCAATAAATTTTTTATTCTAAAACCTGTGTTTCATTGAAAAATTCACTGATTTGCATCGTATTTATTTCGTACATGTTGTTACATTCTTACATTTTAAAAATTTTATTGTTGTAGGTTTCGAGATTGCGAGCAGATAAAAGTCAAAAGCATAAATTTTTTTTCAGAATACTCTATTTACTCATCTCTATTATTAAAAGATTTTAAACTGAATGTTAAACTATTCACTGCTTGAATACCACGTTGTTAAATTTTCTGGTTTTAATACAAAACTTACTGCTTACATAGCTGACAGATGAGCCTTTTGATACATAGTTTAAAGCTTGCAGAAGTTAAGTGTTAAGTTTTTAGTTTGTGTTACATTCGTTTTGCTGTGAATCTGTGCATAGTTCTTGTTGTTGTTGTTTGTCTTGTATTGCATGAAGTGTTTGTGTGGTTGTTTATTTCTTTATAGTACGAGATATAACATTATACTGATTGTTTTTATGACTTGGATGTTTACTTCCTTATCATCGTCAACGCCTTAAATGTGTGAATGTGTACTACTTTCTTAGCTAACAATATCTTAAACGTTCTACATCGACATTTAATGCTTTTGTGGAAAAAAATTGTAGAAGGAAAGTTCAAATTGTATTTGCGTAACAATATTGAACGCCACAATAAATTACATTGTGCAGTTGCATCGGAAAATTTCGGATTTTTTTTAAAGGAATCTAGTGAATATTTCTTAAACAGAAATAGTATTTTCTTTTCTTTTAATAATTTACTCCTTTAATACTCTGTTACATGCTGACTTGAATTGCTGTGTACACATTCGATCTAAAGGTATTGCTTAAAATTGTGTGTTTTTTGCTTGTTCCTAGTTTGCTTCTGTAGGAGTCTATTATTTATTCTTATTTTACAATAGTTTTACTCTCGTTAGCTACATATTTGTTTTTATTCATTTCGTTTTAGTTAAGTTCATTTTGTTTTATTTCTTAGGAGTTCCCATTTTTCCAGTATATTATTTTCACATTTTCACAATATTCTTCATGTTTGTCCTTAAACTGTTTGACAGTCATCGGTTTAGACATCCATCCTTCTTGCTTTAATATTGTGTTATACAAAACTGTTGACTTGTCTTGTTTTTGATACCGGAGTAGTAGTTGTGTAATGCTTACCAACACATGATCACATTAGATATATAAATACAGGCAGGGATATGTAAAAGTTTACACACACACACACACACACTCCTATACAAAAACATATTTTTACACTTAAATTAAGTTTATGCTTGGAAAAAACATCATTTCTTTGGCATCTTCTGGCTTAAACTCATGCTACAATTGCTAAGTCTTATTTGACATAGTTGTAGTTGTTACCAGCACTTGTTGTTGTTTTGGTATGTTGCTGTTGTTGTTGTTGCATATTGCCTGTGTTTCTTGTTAAAGTAACTTGCATTTATTATTGTCTTTTTAGTTGAAGTTCATCTTATGTTCAGTGTGTGTAGTTTTTATTTTGCTTTCTTCTTTTTATATTATTTTTCTAGTCTTGCATCTTCTTCGTATATTTCTGCTGCTCACTCATTCGTTTTCTCAAATTTGTACATTTCAAATGTCACATGTCTATGTTCATGTTCTTATTTATGTAAGTGTCCATCATTAGTCTGTCTCTGTCTCTATAAGTTTCAAGAAAATATACTTAAAACACTAAAAACTTGTAGAAAATTTATTGTAAAATTATTTGAATAAAAAAAAATGTGAGTGCATAAGCTTTTATTTAGTGAAAATGCTTTATTAAATAAAATAGCAAAAATGTCTGTAAGCAATATTTGTTATCCTTTACATCGCCAAAAAAAAAATTATAAAAAAATACTTACATTTGCTGGAAATAAAACAAAAAATTTTCTTTAACAAAAATATATCAATTGTATTCCAAATTGGTCGCTACGATGGATAAAATCCTTTTTTTCGTGAGCGAAAAAATTTTCAGGACAAGTTTTTCGTTCTGCTTGTGGCACCTTAAAAATATTATCGCAGTAGGAAAATTTTAAAGCTCGATGAAAAGAGACATTTAAAAAAATTAAGACCAATGTCGTAAAACATAAAATACAGCCCTCAATCTAGAGCAAAGTCAGGCACACAAATACATCTAAATAAAATGAAAGAGAGTAAAATGTATGCTGTGTCGAATGAGAGATTGAGTTGTTTTCTTCCGTACATGTGTACGTGTACGTGCAAAATAAGAGCATAAGGAAGTGCCCACGGGCGGTCTTTGGCTTATCTCTGATCTAGAGCAGTGCCCCGAAAAGTAAAGCACGCGTGCGCTTCATACAACAACAACAACGAAGAGAGCACAAGCAAATAAAATCATTTAATCTTCTTTGATCGTTCTCTTGTTAATTCAGTTTTGGAAGAAAAGTGCAAGAAGAGGAAATAAATTACTACTCAAAAATATTCAACTAGAACAAGCATAAAGTATGATAGTGTGTGTGTGCGGCAGCCTGGTGTAGAGCATAGCTGCCCAAAGTGGAACCAGAGTGAAGAACTTCCATCGTCTTCCTAAACAAATGAATATAAACACACTTTGGCCAGCACTAATCTAGAGCAGAGATGGGCACTGCGGTTGTATTGGTGCTTATTAGTATTAGTGAGTTGGCAAATCTACCCAGCAAACACAAAACCAAGCGCTTGAAATATAATGTCGTACTAAATTGCAGAAATTTATTGCTTAACCGAAAAAAGTAAACTTAAGATTTAATTAAAAAATTAATTAAGTTTCCAAAAATCATTGAAAATAAATATTTTAAATATAAAAATATATGAAAAGCATGATAATGTGTTTTAATGACATATTCCCTTATATTCCTTTAAGCTTTAATAAGATAAAAGACATTGTAGGTTACCAAATGCATTATGTATAAGAAAATATTTTTCGCATATCATGCATGATCAATTTGAAATGAAATACGTGTGTTTGCGGGAGAAACATCCTTGAAAAAAAAGCAATATGTTAGCATACGCTTAACGTACAATCGTCGCTGTCTCTTAGAAGACTAAATGTAAGAGCTTAAGAATACCTGTGAATGCTCTCAGCCTTAAACTCTCTTGTCTTAGGTTAGGTTATTCTTAATCTTTATAAATAGATATAAAACATTATTTTGCAGAAAAATTAAGAAGTGATTTAAATTAAATTATTTAAATTATAATTTAAGCATCACATTCATAATTTTTTTAGAATTGCAATAATAGAAATAAATTCGGTAAAGTGCGACTGTAACTCGCACACTAAGGGTTCCGTATGGCGCTTGATTCTTTTTAGAATTTTTTTTTCTATTTTGGCGATTTTTTCCGGTTTTTGGCGTTTTTTCTGTTTTTATGGCGATCTTTAATTTGTTTCTTTTTTAGCGATGGTTTTATATAATAAATATTTTTAGTTTAGCATTTTTTTGTAGTTTTGGCACTTTTTTTTGTCTTGGCAATTATTTCGGTTTCTTGAATTGTTTCGATTTTTGGCAATTTTTTTTCAGTTTTTTTACGATTTTTTTAAATTTTTTTTTGTGAAATTTTAATTTTGTTTTTAATTTAAACGCTTATTTTTCGGTTAGCAATTTTTTCCGATTTGGCGTTTTTTCGGTTTTTGGCGATTTTCTTATTTTTTTGGCGACTTTTTACCTTTGGTGATTTTTTAAATTTTACCGATTAATTTAGTTTTGGAGATTTTTTGATTTTTCATTTAAGCTCTTTTTTCATTTTGACGCTTTTTCGTTTCGCATTTTCTAATCTTTGGAGTTTTTAGTTTTAACATTTTGAAAAGTTCCAGAGATTGTTTCTTACAGTTTCCAAGATGCAGCAAACTGTTAAAATTGCATAGTCAAAATTACATTAACTGATAGAATACCCTTTAGTTTTAGTTCTTTAAATTTCAGTGTTAATTGGTTTAATCTGCATAAAAACACACTAAGGTTGAAAGTTTCAATGTCTATTTATAATTGTCTGCATATTACCTGGGGTTTTAAAAATTATTTTGACGACTTTTTTTAGTTTTGGCGCTTTTTTTCATCTTAGCAATATTCTTTCAGCTTTTGGCGATTTTTTTTTTGTCTTAGCGTTTTTTTTTTGTTTTCTCGTTTTTTCGTCTTTGCGATTTTTGGGTTTTTGGCGTTTATTGTAGATTTTTGCCGACATTTTTACTCTTGGTGATTTTTTGCATTTTAGCGTTTTTTTTATTTTTTGTGATATTTTTTATTTAAGCCCTTTTTTATTTTGGCGATTTTCGTTTTGGTTTTTTTTTTTAATTTTGGAATTTTTTAGTTTTATCATTTTTGAAAATATCAAGAGTTTGGCTCTTACGGTTTCCAAGCTACAGCAAATTGTGAAAATTACATTAACTGATAGAATACCGTTTAATTTTGTTTTTTGTTTAGTGTGCATAAAAATACACTACCTTTCAAAATGTTCAGTGTCTATATATATGGCCATGTCACAGAGCTCAATTCCGTTCGGAAACGGAATTCAATCGACCCCATTTTTGTAGGAGATGGTGTCTAAAAAAGAAAACTAAAATACGGAAATTTGTCAGGTGTGTGAAGACTGTTGGGGGCACTGGTTTGCTGAGATATGCTTCAGCTAGGGCTTGACATCTTGAAGTGAATTCGATTCCGTTTCCGAATGGAATTGAATTCTGTGACATGCCTGATAATTGCCTGTATATTACATTTGGTTTTCAAAATTATTCGTTATTCGATTTAGTTGTTGTTGCTGTAGCGTTCCAAGTTTTACACATTCTGTGAATATTTCAGGTCCGTGGCTTTTGCGGTTCTCTTGAAAACAGGATGTGATAGACGGACGGAAAATTTTTTCCAATCATTGGAATTTACATTTTGAATTGAACAAATTTTGAGTTTGATTAAAATTTTTAATTAAAAAAAATGTTTAGCCTTTTGCAATAGTATTTAAATTTTTTACTTCTTAGCCCTCATCATTAGAATCTTTCTTAAAAAAAATTTCAAGAGAAGATAAAAAAAACTTATGTATATGCATTTAATGATTAAAAACATCTCCAGCTGTTCTTTACAGTTCATTTTATATTTGTTCTCCTTCGCTAGGAAGTTAGTCCTGAAAATTACAATTTCTCTATTTTTCTCATTTTTTTGTTTTTTTTTTGCTGCCAACTTACTTAAAGTGCAGTGTGTCACTTGATGTTTTTGGATGGTTTTCATATTGTTGATGGTTCCTCAGTGTCCACATAAGTTTTTATTTGTTTGCCAGCGAACAGAGTTAAACAAAGTTTTCTTTTATAGTTGGACATTTTTGCCTTATTTATTTTTTATATTAAAAGCTGACAAACCACCAAGTAAACAATTTGTGACGTTGATGGCCTTTGGGATAACGTTCAGCATACATTTTTGTATAAAGTAAAAAAAAAAAATATAAGACATAAAATTCTTGAAAGTTTTTGAAGAGGTTTTTAAGCAAATAATTGAATTTTTTCTACACAGTGATACTGTTTTCCTGTAGTACTTTTTATATACATATATATGTACATGTATGTACGTATATGTATGCACTTATATTTTTGGTACTTACGAGTATGTGCACTTTGCCCTTAGTCTTTTTTGTTTAATAAATAATAATATGAAATTTCGCTACGCAACTTAAGGGAATCACTTGCTCTTCAAATTTTCATATTGTTTTTGTTTTTTAAACCATTCTATATCGAACGAAATTTCATAGTATTTTAATGGTCTTTATATGGAAATATTCTCATATCTCATTGGATATTAAATGCCGTAATTTGCTTTTCGAGCTCGTCTGTAGTTTTTCTCTGCTAAAATTTTGCTGTGATCCTACGCAATCGTGTGGTTTTTGACAAAATACAACCCTGCTATGATGGAATCTATGAAAATAACAATTTATATTGTATATTATTATATTGTTGTATATAAAACAAATGTTTTTTAGGTTTTCAAAATTGCACGAATTACATTTTTAAAAACTATATTTAGAAGATATATAATTCTTATAAAATATCGTTGAACAGGGTGTTGACTCGTGCCAAGTTCTGAAGGGAAATATGGAAGGAGTAATGCCCTAATTCTGTTCGACGATTGCATCGTCTTGTCTATGGACGAAAATAAGCCGCAGTTGTGATTCTTTAGAACAATTATTATTTATTGTCCATGCTAGAAGGTTCGTGTATTTGCTTTATGATTTTGTTGTAAACATTGGCGCATAACCATATTCAAAACAAAGTATACTTTAAGAATTTAAAACAAGTATTTTGTATGGTAATACTGGTTTTAAATACTTAAAAGTACACTTTGTTTTGACTATGGTTATGCACCATTATATCCAACACATATTTTTTTAAATATTTTTCAAACTATTGTATAATAATTTCAATATTATTTTTATGACATGGTAATAATATTTTTATTTTTCATTATCAAAGACAACAACTAGTTTTGAAGAAAATAATTTAATAACAGAATTCAAAAACAATAACTCAAAAGAATTTTCAAACAAAAACGTCTTAAATCTTCGTACCGAGTTAGGGCATTATATATTTGACTTTAAGTAGTTTTGTATTTTGTAGGGAAACTTGTTAGCAGAAATGCTATCGGACATACAAATATGCATTAGACCCCTGCAAAAGACCACTTACAAGAACTTTCAAGACATGAGGGATTTTTCAAATGCTTTATTGCAGCGAAGTCTTCTAAAACAAACGCCGAACAACACTGTGTGCAAAACATTTGTTTTAGTTATTGTGCGAGTATGTGTGGAATCAAATAGTTCGTGACGAAAGAATTTGTGATGCTTGCTTCTTTCTTCCTACGCATGGGCACGTTTGTGCATGCTTTTATTTTTCTGCGCACATACAAACGCACACATGCATTGACATTAGATATGTGCGCTTGCTTTCAAAAACCACCCTTCGACACAACCCTGCAGAAAACATGTGGTTAAATGTCCCCAAGTCACCACTTCTGTCGACTATATTGGTGACATTGTCAAACGAGCGTCTACATATTAACATTGTTTTTGATGCGTAGAAAATATTTTGTCAGATACACACAACTGTGCTTCTTCTTAATGTTTTATTGGTTTGTTGAAAATACAAGTGGCTTCAAGCAAAATTCAAGTTTTTATGAAAATTACTTTACGAAATCAATATAAAAGGCAAATAAAAAATTGAATTAAAATATAATTCAAAGAATCAAATAATAAGAAATTGCAAAAGACAAATAAAAAGCAATCCATTTTGTAATTATAAAAATAAAAATATTTTAAAATGAAATAATTGTGGAAATTTTTATGAGCCTGTAGAAGATTTTGTGGGATTAGTTAAAAAGTCCAGTCCAGTAAGTCCAGATTCATGCGTAAGTGTTTGATTTTAATAATTCGACGGAACCTTGAATTTTTCATTTATATTTAATACAAACAGCAAACTAAATCCTTACTTGCTGAACGAATGTTCCCTTTTTTTATGTATTTTTTTTATTAAAACAAAAATTTTTAATAAAATTTTTATTTCTATTATCATTAGAATTACTAAAATGTACTCTCTGCAATGTCTCGATATGGTCCCAAAAGAAATACCTACTCAGTAGTACCAACGTCAGTAGTTGCTTTTCAATGACACGTACATGCTAAATGTCTATAGCAAAGAGCATTGTCTGGGGTACAATTCGTCAGTAGTACTGGTGACAAAGTCACTAGTAAATCACTACAATTTCACTATTCGCATTTTCTGCAGGGAACATAATAGCTTACCATATATATATGTACATCTTAAACACACACTCAAACAAGCATACACGCATCAAAGGTGAAGACATTACTTCTCTTGAGTTACGAACAAGAAGTCTTCGCGTAATCTCTTGTTAACACTAATATACACGAACATCAATACATCCATCGTGCTTCGCTTCCCTCTAGTCAGCCTAGAACCATATGTCTCTATGTCAATACTCTTTTGTATAGCGACAATTGCACTAGTTGAAATGTTGACATCTTTCCTTTTATGCGCGAGTAGAGATACGTTAGACATTTTGTCAATGAACGCGTCAATATTTTGGTTTTCTTTTTTATTATGTTGTGCAATACTGTTAAAATACTCATGTTGTATGTGTTTAAGTTTGTGGCCCTAACATTATGAAATTGTAGATGAGGGTCACTAAAATGTACTACTGAATCCTTGGTGCCAATGTCTCCATGTGGTCCCAAAAAAACTACTTAGTCAGTAGTGCTACAGTCTAGTGGTGGATTTTCAATGACAAGCTAATGTTAAATGTCAATAGGCGATTACATTCGCTGGGGTTAGTTAGTAGTGCTACTGACAATGTCAGTAGTAAATCACTACATTTTCACTATTCGCATTTTCTGCAGGCTTATTAGACGACAGCATTTATTATTGGCTTCGTATAACACATGGGACAACAGCAATAACACACATGACAAACAATAAAAAACAAGACGTATTTAAATTTCAAGACTGCTTACGCAGGTTTTTAAAATGGATAACAATTGGGCTATATTGTAAATTGTTCCCTATATAACACACATATGTATATACAAATATTTTTATTTCCAATATAAAGATTATCTTCAATAATATTACTTAAGTCGAGATTTGCAAGAAAGCAATGTGAGCTTAAGGAATGTCTTCGAATATATAAATATTAGGAATTTTCTAAAGCGTTTGATGCTTCTTTATGCTTTTCCAATCATAGCACGAATCGCACTTAAAGGCTTCATCCAAAACATGTCTTTATTGAATTGAAACACAATGATTTTATTCTTTAGGCATTTGAAAATTAATTCTTAATTTTAACATGAAAACTATAATTTTTTTTGCAATATTTTAAAGGCATTTATTTGGAGCTTTCAAACGAAATAGACTATGTAAAATTCTATTACACTTTGTTTTTGTGCCAAACTAGATCTTTTGATATTTATGTATCTTACACCAATCACTTCCCTCACAGTGTTTCCTTTTATTATTGAAAAGGACATTTTGAGACTTTGTATTTTTTAAATAAAAATAAGATTTAAAATAAAAGTTTTATCTTTGCAATTTGTTTGACGCTTGTCCGTTTAAGGTTGTCATAGATTTTTTTCTAAGGTGGAATTGCCATAAATGTATGAAACTATGAAAAAGCAACTTAAAACTTTCTTCTCTTTTTTTCTTTCTGTAACAACAGTCAAAATCTGTTTATTGTTTGCTTGATGTGCTGACGCTGCCACTGCTGCTGGCTTCAACTTCTCTCTATTTTTTTTTTATTTTTGCACTTTTTTAAGTTTTTCACAATGGACATAATATTTTACTTTATTGTTGTGTTTGTTGCTGTTGTGGTCATCCTTGATGTAGTGGTAGGTAGTTTGTCATTATGATGTTGCTGTATAGTTTGCTTGCTGTTGTTTTGTTGGTTTTTTAAGTTTATTTTTTACTCTAGCCCACTTTTTATCCCCTGTGACACTTAATAATTTTCTTTTCCACTCTTTAATGTTGTCAGTATTTATTTTATTTTTCCATCATATCAAACAAAATAAGTACACACACACACACACACACATATATATACACATGAATATGCTCGCTACAAAACAAAATTTGTAACCAACAACTTTTAAGTTTTATAATAAATTTTAAAGGAAATGTCGTCCATAAATAAACAGTTGGACATCACTTTATAGCAACAGCACATCTCACCTTTTGCATTAGAGTGTGCGGGTGTGAGTGTGTGTGTGTGTGTATGTGTGTGTGGAGTTGTTTGTTGTTGATGAAGCAGGAGCAGCAGCTAAAGAAGAAGTATCCAAAAGAAACAAACTTCTACTTGATGTTTATGTCAATGTGTCAGTGTTGCAATATGACATTTGCCGTTATTTCTCAAGTGTGTGGGTGTGGGTGTTAGTGTAAACTTTCCGGAATTGTGTATTTATATATAATGTTAAATTTTAATTTGTTAAAACTTACCACAAACAAGTTGAGTATTTATTTTAATACATCATTCTGAAATCTCGACGTATGGCAGCTCTCATACTGAGGCTGAGTGGTATCGATTCCCGCCATAGATGCTGGGTGTTTTTTTAAACCTTTTTATTTAATTCATATTTATTTTACTTTTCTATTAAATGTAACCAATGAAAATCTGAAACACTAATTTCAGCACTGGCTATTAAATCGAATATAATATTAATCTCAATTAATTTTATATTCTGCGGTGTCCAAAATAATTTACTTTACTGCTTCAATTTATTGCTAGTAGTAGTAGTAAGCTAGTAGTAGTAGTAAGCTAGTAGGACTTTGCAAGCCTAGTGCTCGGAGGATCGCCTTGGAATAATTTCGAATTAAAAAAAAAAAATTGCAACAAATTTGGAAAATTTGTATCTCAAAATGTTCATTTCAGGTTATGAAGTGCGTTACCCATGTAAAGAAACTAGTATAACTCTTGACAATCCTATTTCCAAACTTTTACAGTATAATAAGGATAGCCTAGGCTAATTTTGTTTAAAAAAAAATTAAATTAAAAAAGAAAATGGATCGAAGTTTGAAAAAATGTTACGTTTTTTATTGGTCATTTCCGATTTTACAGTGTGAAGATCATGTCGTGCCATAACTACCGATAAAGCTTAAGCGCCATAATATTTGATGTTAATTTTTTGACGCAAATCGACTTTTGTTGAAAAAGTAAGTTTAAAAAATATCTCGCTTAAGCTTTTTGGCGGTTATGGCTCGATATGCTTTTAGATTAATTTTAGGAAAAAGTCAAGGAAAACTGGCTCGAAATTCGTAAATTTTTAATTTGAAATTTCCCGTTTGGCACATGAACAATTTTTTTATACCCTTCACCAAAAATGGTAAAGGGTATATATAGGTTTGTCCAGATTTTTGTAACTTCTACAATATTCATTTCCTGCCAGATAAAGTTAGTTATTCTGAATCCTTATGAACAGGAGATGAAAAAAAGACATGTCCGTCTGTCCGTCTGTCCGTCTGTCCGTCTGTCTGTACGGATTTTATATGGGTGGCGTGAAACGCGGTTTTTGAAGCTCCCAAACAAGTTAGAGAGCTCGGAGTTGGACTGAAACGACCGCACTTGCCTCAGCACAATTGGTTATGAAAATCAGCAAAAAAAAATAATCGGTTCATAAAATTTTGAAATATGTGGTTTTATCATACATTTTTAAAATTTCATGAAAAAACTACCTACCGCGCATAGAACCAAGCATATTCAAAGTTCTAATCAACCACACTAGTCACTCTGCTGCTGAAGCTCGCTTAAATGCGATAAATATTTACTATACTTAAACATTTGCTTTAATTTGTATTATTTCGTATTAAACCCCTTTTTGTCACCAATCAATAGACTTTGCCTTATGGTATTTTTGCTTGGCACATTCTTTTTCGTTTGCATGCATATGAATGGATGTGTATAACAATCAGTAGCCTCATGCAAAAAACATTATGTAGATATGTATGTATAAATATACGCTAGCATGAAGACCATTCCCTCGTACATACACACATACATATGTATGTGCATAAGAGTGTTCATATGAACAACTACAACAACAACAATATGCGACAAATAGTATTCAGAGAAGAATATTTAATTGTTTGTACGTGTGTATGTAGTCAACTCTACGCACAGCAACAATATGCTAGCAAACGTATTGAAAGAAGAATATTAAGTTGTTTGTGGTAAGAACTGGGAATTTTTTTTTGTATACAAATAAAGTATTGTGCTAATGAATGCGTGTTGATAAAATATATTAAATATATGTGCGCTTAATTATGAAAGTGGTCTAAGTCATATATTTCTTTCATCGAGATATTTAATAGATTACTTTGAAGAAATTAAAAAATATTTTTATATTATGCAACATTTTAATTTATAAATTCATAGAAGTTTATTTAATGTTTATTGAATTTTTTTAGAGATTTATTTCATATTTCGATGCAGAAACGCATATGACTTAGACCACTTTCATACTTAAGGGCACATATGTATGATTGTAAATACGTATGTATGTACATACATACATACAAAAGGGGATAGGATTGTTTGAATCTGTTTGATTTGCTTATTTGTTTTCTGAATATGTTTTGCAACAAAATGAATGGCTATCATGGTTAATAAGTTAGAAGTCGGCCTGTTATGATTCGTTTGTTGAGTTTCGAACTTACACTTGAAAGTTTTTTTTCAATATACATACATATGTATGTATTTTTGCAAAATAAATTAATCGGGGACCAAAAATAGTCATTATTTTCGAACTTTAAAAAAAAGCAACTGTATAGAAGGGAAACATCAAACAACGTGGACAACCACACCATTTTAATTGTTCTAAACTAGATTTTTCTAAACTTCAATGGGTTTAAAATTTAAATTTTTGTTTTTTAAGCAGAAATAAATGTTATTTCCGGATTTTTTGTTTTTAACCGGAAATAATTGTTATTTCTTGATTTTTCTTTTTTCAAGCAGAAATAATTGTTAGTGGTTTTGTTTTGTTGGTGTTTGTCAGAATATTTCCAATTAACTTTGGTGTTATTTGTTCCTTAAAAATTATCACATGTAATTTGGCTTATAAAGAGATACGAACTTTAGCCTACTTAAATTTTAATTATAGAAATAATTATTTTCCGATTTTTATTTTTTCGAGAATAAATCAAAGTCAATTTGTGATTTCTACTTTTTCGGACAGAAATTAAATTAAGTTACATTGTGGGAAAAAATACATATGCCTACATACATACACACTATGAACTTATAGGTACATATAGGATATAACTACTACGACAGGATCAACGTGTGGAGATTCCGTAGCCAAAAAACGTGGTAGCCGCCCCAAAGCGGCGAACCGATATTTTTCACACTTTTATGATATGGCTGTCAAATGATAGGGATTTTCCAATGGAAAAATCATGGTGAAATCATTATGAAAATTTGAACTCATTTACTGATATCTGGCGTTGTTTTAGTAAAAACACATACCTACACATTTTTAACCCTTATACCTACTTATGCGTATCTTAGTCACATACATATATTCCAGGTTCACCCAATTTAATTCAAAAATTTTAAAATGTGTACATAGGTACATATTTATAAAATTTCGGTACTTTGTACACACAGCCATACAAGTAAACAATTATTTCAACACGTGTATTTGCTATAAATACTGCCAAAAAGGAACTTTGCAGTGAAACTCCTATAGATTATATAAACATAATATATTTTAATATGTATATACGAAAACATCTTAAACACAAATGCTTTAATCACAGAGAAATTTTGCATTTGCGTTTAAAATTGCTGTGTTCGATATACTAAGGTACTTTTTTATTTTTGGTAGGTACATAAATACCTAATATAAGTTTTGTAAAAGTTGAAATGGCTCTTATGTAGCTCCTGCAAGATATACATTTTTGGTTGTAAAATTATGTGCCTTCTTGAGTTATTGTAGGGTAAAATCATGTGTTTTATTGTTGTAAAAATTAAACTATATCGACTCGCACTGAATTAGAGTGAAATTGTTTTTATAAAATTCAATTATTTATATATAACATACATACATATGTATGTATGTGTAGGTATAAATCTATGAAACGAAGATGTAATAAAACGAAAGCTTATGCTTGCTAACTTATAACTATTTATTAATTATATTCACAGACAGGTATACATACATACGAGTATGTACTTAAAGACTTATGTAAGTGCTATTTAAAATTTTACTGGTTTCAAACCTTAACTTTTACAGCTCTTGATTTCTTTGTAATTTAAACAAAAATTTTCGAAGATGCGTAAAAAAGCGTAACCAGTAATTACTAATGAAAACTGTTTGATTCAGACACGTACATACTTATTAAGTTGAACAGTTTCATGCATAACTAATAGGCAATTTTAGAAAATCCAACATGATTGGAAACAGTTTAAATCAATAAATACATGTCTGAATCAAACAGTTTTTCATTAGTAATTGCTGGTTACGCTTTTTTTTTGGCAGATGGCACACAAGAAATGCCAGATGTAAAATCAGCCTAACAAACTGCAAGAAATGAGCCGGATGGATCACACAAACCTCCAAAGTCTGATACATTTTCATTTATTTTTGCATGGACATAATATGTACTACATGTGATGAAAATTGCGCTCTTAAAAATATAAACTATTTTTTATAAATAAGGCAATTTTTTTAAAAATTAAGCCTTGCAATTATATATGTATAGATATTTATTAGCGCAATATTGACTTCGGTGTGCATCGATATACTTATATATCTATTTGCAATTGTACAACAATAAAACATGTATGCGTCCCCTACAATTAAAAAATCGGCATCATTTGCTTACGCAGATTATTTGCAAGGAAATTGCATGAACACTTCTCCTAGTTTGTTTATATTTTTTTTTTCGATATGTATATACATATGTACATACATACACATGTTTGCAAATACGAAATTCCCAATTACCCAGCGGGAAAAAGAAAGAGCAAGGATACTTTCTAGAAGGCCGTTGTACTCCTTACTTTGGATGTACAAGGCCTACTCGCTCCATTCCACTCTTATATCATTTTTGCTTTTCCCTCTCGCTTTTTTTGCCAGCCATTCTGAAAAGTCTTCAAATTAATAGATTTTATTTTCGTTTGGTAAAAAAAAAAATTTGCTCCTCTTCCCCCTTCTCTTAAAAGGAAATGTGCAATGTGTATCTTATCTTTTATGCAAAAGTGTAGCGACCTTCTATAAGGCGTTCTTTAGCAGTAAGATAAAAATAGTAATTGATTTGATAAGACCTGAAGTAACAAGATATTCTGAGTTTTCCTGCTGGGTAGTAACGTGCTCGCTTTGTATCAAAGTAGTGGTTTGCGTACACATTGTCATGCATACTATTGTAAATACATCCAGTGTTGCCAGAAAATGCTGATGAGAGAATGCTAAATCGGTCAAAAAAATTCTGCTAAAATGTTCTACAGAAGAAAAGTATAATGCTTGATGTAAATGTAGAAAAAATTATTAAAATAGCTTTGAATTTTATGTTTATACAAACTCATTAGTATTTACATGAATTTTTATAGTACATAAAATAGTTAATAATTGGTGTGTTTTGGAAATGTTATAATTACGTTAAAAAAACTTTAACGCACTAATAATCTCAAATTATTATTTTACCCATTCAGTAAAATATTTGTTTATTAAAAATACGTACATTGAAATTGATTATTGAAGGGTTAGCTGGATGCTATGCGCATTTCACTGTTGCTAGTGCAGATCATCAGGAAACCTTTACCCTGAAATACATGTACATTTATGAGAAAAATCCTCCATACAGAAGAATTTTGTTAAGAAATTAAAATTTTTTATTTGCAACAAACTCTGCTAGAAAGCATTTAGCAGAATTTTTTGATAGTTAAATGCTGCTTAACTAATGGAAATTCCAGACCTAGCAGTGGAAATGCTAAAATGGCAACAATGAGACTATCCCAAGCGCTTTTTGTTGTCATAGTGGATTATTAGTTAAAAATTTTAAACGTAATTGCAACATTTCCTATAAAAATACCTGTAAATACTAATAAGTTCATATAAACATGAAATTCAAAGCTATTACAATAATTTTTCTACATTTAAATCTAGCATTATACGTTTCTTCTGTAGAACATTTTATCAGAATTTTTTGACCGATTTGGCATTCTCTCACCATCATTTTCTGGCAACACTGGTTGTTGTGTTGAAACTTATGAATTTTTTTAAAGACATGTTGATACATACATACGAGTACATATATGTATATAAATATGCCCAAGTAAATATAAATGTGTCTGTATATGTATGTGAAAAAAAGTAAGCCCTTGCTAAAGATCATGGATGTCTTATAAATATTTTAAAGTGGACGAGATTGTTTGTTTGAGGGTGCTTGTTGTTGCTATTTTATTTCATTCATGTGGTATTTCATTCATGTGGTCAATAAATGTATTAAAAAGTACTTCTGCTTAGTTAAGCTGGATTGATTCGCTGGGTGAGTTCAATTTATGATGTATGTATGTATGTATATATGTACATATGTATGTAAATACCTATATTTTTAAAAAAAATATACAAATAGGTACATATGTATACTAATGTAGGTATCTTTTTATTTTATATTATTTTCTAAAATTCTTCAGAAAAACTCCTTTATAGTATATACATATTTACATATGTATGTGGTAGTATATGAAAGAAATATTTTTTAATACGTAGGAAAAAAAACATAAATGTTGAGATGAGAATATGAACTCACGTTCTCATATTTTCAGAACGAATGTTTTATTCACATTTTGTTTTATTGGCATTTTGCACTTATTTTAAAGATCTAAAACTTAGGTTAATTACATACATATGTATGTACCTATGTAGCTGCTTATGTACATATGTATATGTAAATAAATATGTATGTAATACCCAAGAATGATAAAATAATTATTTTATCATTCTTGTGTAATACCTACATGAATGTATCTTAGTATGTATATTATTGCAAATAATAAATTTATTAATATTTTCCCCAGCAAAAAAAAATTAATGCGTTCAAAATTTAATAGTTTTCATGCTTTCTTTAGCATTTGTGCAAATCGTAATAAAGCTATAGTTTTTGAACTCATCATAAACGCATACGATATTGCTGGGTAATTAATACATTGAAATAAATATCCGCCGAAATAGCCATGTAAAAACGGAATTAAATCATCATATTGACATATTGTCATAAAACCAGTTTTATCTGCGTGAAATAATAAGTACACAGTAGGTCGATGGTAGAGAGTGTGTCTTAACAGTCTTAATAGCGAGGTTCGTATCCTGGCAGAGAAAAATGCTTTTTTTCTTAGCTTTGTGAAAAACGTCATCGAATAAGGGAACTTTCGTGGGTTCTAAGCACTCATTTCAATGACGAGCAGTTTTGTTAAATGTAAACACATGGTCGTCAATGACACGCCTGTGTTTAAATCTTGCGTTCTGCACCTAAATTGAACCCATGCATTAACTATTTCTTTTTCATGTCGTTTTTGCTGGGTCCGAAAATAACTTAATTATTCGATTGCTAAATAAACTTACCTATAGAGAAGTGTTGGTTTAAAAAAAAGAAAATTGCTAACTTTTATATCTAAAGCCAGTTTGTATTCCTGCATTTTATTGGTGCTTATGTTTACTCATTGGTAGAAGTGCAGCAGTAATGTTTAAAAAGTTTATTTTTAAACTGTCTTAGGTATTATAAGAACTTTCAACGGAACATAGTAGGCTAGTAGGTTATTTGCAACTTAAAAAAATACATACATATCTCTCATTTTCTAAAACAACATCACATATCAAAAAATGAGATTTTTGAGTTAATGATGCAAAATTAATCCTCATATTGATATTGTGTAAAAATTTCATACAAATATCTTGTATACTAAACTATCGAGAGAAAAATTAAATTTTCATTAAGTTGTGTGTAAATTGAATACTTTAAAGTTTAAAATGAACTATATTGAGGGGTAACAAAAACTTTTTTCAAGTGAGTCGCTCCAATGTACATATTTTAAAAAATTTATCGGAAGAGTAAATGAAAAAAGTTTTATAAACTAAAATATATTGGGGGCTATTCTGGAAAACGCGTCGAAAAAGTGAAACTTTACATTAAAATAAAAACAAATTTTCAAAAATTGTTTTTGTTTGTAATACATTTCTAAAATGAAATAAACGTGAGAATTTCAACGCGTTTCTCTCTCTTTTAAAAACGGTTAATTTTGTATGCAAAACAAAAAAATTTTTTTTTACATTTACACGGTTTTGTTTTTGTTTTGCATGTAACTTTCACCAATTCGACGCGTATTCCAGAATAGCCCCCATTGTGTCCTATATGTATATAAGACACATATATTTTAACCCTTATACCCATGCATATTGCTGCAAAGTGTCTATATTTCAGTTTCACTTGACTTAATTCATAAGGGCCTGTTCTGCAAATCACGACATGTCAAAACACGGTGATTTTAAAAAATTAATGAAAGATAAATAATTGGTTTTTTAAATTGCACGATTTACAGCGTTAGAAGTTGGAAAAAAATATTCTATTATAAATGACAAAAATACAAGTTCGCTGCTGAGCAAAATGCAGTTTTGCGCTGCATATTGCAGTTTAATTGCATGTTTACGTATCTACGTATGTATATATATACATACGTACATATGCACGCATGTCTTTTCTCTACATTTTATGATTTGTGAAGGGTATATAAGATTCGGCACAGCCGAATATAGCACTCTTACTTGTTAAAATTAAATTTTATTTTAAAAGTGTCAGACATCAAAATAAAGCGAAGTTCGATATCGAATGCCATAATCTTAAACTGAAAAAAAACGTGATTGAATCAGCTCGTTATCCAAGCGTTATCCTGTCTCTAACATTCTTCAACAAAGTGAGAAAACTCTTAGAATATCGCAGAAAGAACTTTTATTTTCTATAATAATATTGTAGGGATCAATTAAGCTTAAGACATTGAATTCATCTTCGAAGTCAAATGTTATTAAAACCTTAGCACACATTTTTGAATTTGATTAACTTTAGTATATCCTCAAATACATACCTACATACCTTGCATATATTTCACCAAATAAAAATGATAACACTCAAGAAAATCTGTTTTTAAAAAATTATTCATATTTTTTAAGTAGATATCGTATTTGACCATATACATTTTGTATTTCTGTTGTTTCAGTTGATAAGTTATATAAAAAAATTAAGATAATTTGCCTTTTACTCCTCATTTTGATTGCATATTCTAGCAAAAGCCGTGCAAGTTCTCTTCTCGGAAATATAAGATACCTGATTTCCAACCTATTATTCTTAACAACACGGAATTGTGGCATATTGGCTGAAGTATTTAGCACGTTGACTACAAAACCGAAGGTCCTATGTTCGAGCTCGGTTAACAACAAAGTCATTAAATAATGATACCACGTTTTTTTGTTATGTGCGTTAGTGTTCCTTTGTGCCAGTTACTGTAGGAACGTTCAAGTGATGAAGGCATAGACACTGGTCACTGAACTACAACGACTTCAGCAGATACTACTCCTAATGTACCATCAGAGCGCCCTCCTTCGTCGGCATTGTATAGCAGAATCATCGGCGAAATAAAATAACCAATAAAATGGCTACTAAACACAGCTTCGAAAATGTAATACGCCTCATTGACACAAAAAAAAAACAGAGCAATTCTTTCTTTCTTCTTTAGCTCACAAATACTTATTTGATCTTATCTGAATATAGAAAAGTATTATAACAGGATGCCAAACAAAAATTTAACGAAGGTGAAACAAACGCGGAAGATTGTATACATAAAAGGAAGAAATAAGTAGTAGATAAGAGAGAGTGAAAACAAAAATTTTCGTTGGCTGAAGTAGTTAGCACGTTGACTACAAAACCGAAGGTCTTGTGTTTGAGCCCGTTTCTGCCAGTCATTAAATAACAACATCACGCATGTTTCTGATGGGCATTAGTGTCCCTTTTTATCAGTTGTGGTAGGAAAGCTCAAGTGATGAAGGCAAAGGCATTGGTCCTGAAGAACTACACTGGCTTCAGCGGATACTATAATCCTAATATAATAATCATAGATGAAGTGAAATAACCAAAAAAATGGATATTTAAAACATCTTTGAAAGCTTGATACTCCTCATTAACACCAGAGGCGCTACAACACTGCATTACTAAAAAAACAAGCAAAAAGCAGACTTGTTAAAGAATGAAGCCTTCCTATATCTCTTCCATAAGCAGCTGTCTTCTCTATCACTATCCCTTTCCTAAAGAAGGTAACAGCTGGAAATGGAAGTTAGCATTCATTGTCTGAGTGTTATTTCTCTTTAAAGAAAAGCGCTGCGAAATATCTCCGTGTCATTCTTGACTCTAAGCTGAGGAAGGGTAAAGAAAGCAACAATTTAATTTAATTTGGAATATCACCCAAAAAAATCGTGCACTTGATCTTTACCGTCATGGTACGCTCAATTGTCAATTCATCGTGTGGCAGCCGTCTCTGGAGAAAAAGACATGTATGTATATATTACACATGGTTCAAAGACTTGGCTCCTTTTTTATAACCAGTTCTCTTTGCTATAATTGAAATTCATAGGAAAGGAGATATCAATAATCTCAGCAGCTCCTCTTCGTTATATATCTCTGTGGAGCAGTGTACAGCGGAAACAATACCGGCCATGGAAGAATTCTGCATCCTGAAGTTTGGGGATGGAAGATTGACCAAACCTTCTCTGCTTTACTTCACTAACTTTTTTTTTCAAAACCTGGAAACCATCCAGAGAAATACGGAGGAAGGGAACTCCAGGTAAACTTTTACACGAACTTTGCTCTACTCCACAAAAATTTTTTTTTAAACCTGGATACCATCGATATTAGCCCCTGGGTCTTCTAAGAACAATAACAGCTCTCAGAGCAAAGCAAGTAAATATTAAGATCGATCATCTGGATTCCGGGTCGTAGAGGCTTTCAGGGTAACTCCAGGGCTAACAAGCTTGTTAGAAATGGGGCAATCTTACAATGGAATTGAAATGTGTAGGCTCAACCCTACTCTCTGGCAAACTCTGACTAAAGCGAAATACTGGTGAAGAAATTAAATAGAAGTTGGGCCACAAAAAATTATTACTTGTGCAGAAGGCAGTTATGAACTCACCTGAACAAAAAACCAAAAAGAAATTTACTAATAAAACTTTCTTGTTTTCAAGAAATGGGAAACAAATCGCGATTCTAGACTAGACCCTTATTATGAATCTATCGAACAGAATTTCGCTTTCGATGAAGTATTTTAGTATAAACAATTATTATAAACGATTTTTTTTTTATTTTTAGGTTAAGTTGTTGCCAATTTTAAAAATCACTTTGAGTGTTATTCACAATAAAGACATTCTTTGTCGAATGCTCGTCATAATATCGAGTGAAAATTTGTTCGATCAGTACTTTCGACTAAAGTCGAAGATTGAAAGTTGGTCATAATAAGGACCCTAATATCCGTGCGGACCGGACACTGTCTTATATATAAGACATCGAGAAAGAGGAAAATTAAGAACATTTTCTTTAAGAACATTCACTGTCTTGGACTGAAAAGAGCAGAATGGCAACTTTGAGCGCTCTTGAGTTTTGGGAACTTTCTGACATTGCAACGCATTGGCAGCTTTATATTAAGCTCTGGGTGGTCCGATGGTCTCCTCGTAAGCAGAGTCTCTGTTGTATCACAATGGTCCCGAAGGACCTAAGTGAGTCCGAGATTCTGGCTGCCACCTTTACCTAACCTAAGCATTACACGGATTTCTTTCAAACAGAGATTTTACCATAGCAGCAACGTAGCGATTTTCGTCGGCTCACTGCAGTAGGGTCAGAGGTGGTAAGCCAAAGTGGCTTTATTGCCCGTACTTTTATTAAAGGGTATATAAGATTCCACACAGCGGAATACATTCCTTTGACTGGTTTTTTTTTGTAATATTTATTAGTGACATACAACATGTAGTCACACACATCAAAACTTTTCTAGTGACTTTTGACAACCACGTCACATTTCACACATAAGTTTTTCATTTCATTCAGTGTTTATTTTTCTTTTTTTTTCTTTCTCTTGTGTCCAAGGGTGCGTGTTTATGTGTGTGTGTGTGTGTGTGTGTCTCAATAATGTTATAGAAAGGAAAAGAAAATATTTATTTTTGAAAGCTTTGGACATGTTCCAATGTTTAACGTAAATCCATCTCTCCTACCAAATAAGGCAGAAATGGTTTTTCTGAGTTCATATTTGTGTCCTGCTGATGTGTTTTGTGCTGCTGCTGCTGGTGGTGGTGATGCTTTTAGTGATGGTTGATGTCTTGGGAGTGAATTTACTTTTATAAAATAAATAAATTCTTTTTTTTTGTATTATTTTTATATTTTGGATTTTATTTTAGTTTTTATGTGTGTATTCTTTGGGAAGTAGTGCTCTTCATTTTTCACTTTTCATGTCATAGTTTGAAAATTTTTATAAAAATTCATAATAATTCCTTGCTGCTTCTGATGTTGTCGTTGTTTTTGCTGCTTTTGCTTATAAACTGACCCTAAGCTCTTGAAGGTCTATACATATACATACATATGTATATGTACTCGTATGTGTCTTAGAAGTCCAAATGTGTAATATATGAAGCATATGTGTCCTGTTTATTCTGCTGTTATAAGAGTGGGCAGATTGAGAAGTGACCTTAAACCTACATATTTATGTTCAGCTGCCTGTTAGAATAAATCGATTTTCTTAATTACATTCGTAAACCTTCATGCACATACCTTCTTGTTACTCTCGTACCAGAGACCTTGCACACAGAAAAAAAATTACCAATGCGTAATCACCATGCAAAATTTTTGATTACAAATCAAATCAAAGCTACAATTTTGGTAGCAAAAAATTAGCATTTCCTGTAGCAGAATCATCGGCGAAATAAAATAACCAATAATATGGCTAATAAGCACAGCTTTGAAAATGTAATACGCCTCATTGAAACCAGAGGCGCTGCAACACTGAATTATTAAAAACGTGCAAAAAACAGAGTTGCAAAATAATGAAGCTTTCCTATATCTCTTCCATAATCACCTGTCTTGTCTATCACTTTCCTAAAGAAGGTAACGCGTAGTAATAGTAGTGGGCATTCATTGCCTGAGTGTTACTTCTCTTTGTAACAAAAAAAAAGTTATTCTGCAAAAAATTAAAAAAAAAATATTTTTCCTTAATTTTTGCAAAAAGAAAAATGTGTACGGGGAAATATTTTTTTGGGCATAACAAGATGTGTTCAGTATACCCTTAGCTACATTATTGCCATATATAGTTAAATGCTATCACCAAGTCTGAATAACCTGTTGGTCAAGAACTGCTGGCACCTTTTTTTTGAGGGCGCACTGATTTTCGAAATCTTTGGAGGCCCATAAAAAAAAATTGGTCACCAAAATCGCCAAACTGAGTGTAGGGTTTTACAACCCTTTGGCATTTCTATGGAACATATATTGTCGAGATCATGTGAATTTTTTACTGTTGCACAGTGTATTTTTGATTCAACATGCTTCTTCGTGTTATTTCAGTATCGCATGCACATTGTGTCAACTTGGTATAATTTTTAATTCAACATGATTCTTTATTTTCATTTAACAGCATTGGAATCTTAAATCAACATGAAATAAAGTTATTTCAAAAGGAACCATTTTCTTTCAAATCTTGTTGAATTAACATGAAACACACTTGAAGCAAAATCATTGCCGAAAAATGTTAAATTAATTTTGTTTACCTAAATTTAAATGTAAAATATTTGTGTGTGCATGATATATGTATAATGTACATTGTACGTATCATACATTTCATATAAATCATCATTACGCATTTTTAAAATTAAAATATTTACATATTTCTTCATTTTTTTCATTGAGGTCAAAATGTTTATTTTAAAACGAATAAGGGGGAATGAGTACACCCATACAAAAGAGTTATTATTTATCCTATATCTATATAACGACAATAATGAGAGTTGTAAAATTTTGTAAGGTTTACTTTTTATGTAATGTTAATAGTCAGCCAGAAAACTGGCGTGATAGGACAGGAAATAAGTGCAAATCTCTTTTATCAGAAGTACGGGAGGATAAGAGAGTAGAGAAGGGTATCATCATGCAAAAATATTATTTGCCCTTTATCTGGAGAGCTGCAAAGGCTAGTCCTCAATTTTACAACAACTTTTTTTTTAAATATTTTGTTAAGTCCAACACAAAACTGGTGAAATAAGAGCGGGGTGTATGATACCTCTCACACAAACAAATCTTAGTTATCTAATATCTGGAGAGCAACAATTCTTAGAGTGCTCAAATTTATTGTAGATTACTTTGAAAATAATGTATGTACGCAAGAACAGGGATGGAGGACTGGGACTATTCATTTCTTATTTCAGCACGGACATAGTCGCTGGTAACTGCTCTATATTCCATTGCGAGAGTTCTTTTTGAAGAGTAACTTTACTCTTTTTTCTAGGTTCTTATGTAACTGGTTACTGTTGTTCTGTCACTTCGTTCTACATACCATATGAAGTGTCTCCTCAACGATGATGTTGTGTATGTGTGTGTGTGTGTCTACTATATCCTTTTTATATAAATAACTTGAAAGCTTAACAAAAGACTGTTGGGTGGTTGTTTGTATTGTCCATATGAGTGCATACATATTTATATTTGTTTGCATGTATAGATGTCTGTGTATACATACATATGTGCATAAGTATGTATGTATGTAGGTATTTTAACGTTGATGACGATTTTGTGGTCACTTGTGTTAATCCTTCGAGACATGTGTCGAACATGAATTTTAGTTTGGCTTGGCTTGTTGGGCCTTCGCTTATAAATATTAATTTCTAGTACATGTGGTCAATATTGTTGTAGACAGATTGTCCATCTTTATAATATTGTAATTGAAAATGTTATTTAAAGTTTCATGCTTATTTTTTTTTTGTCTTAATTTTTATTTTACACAAAATATTGACAGTTAGTCAAAAATTATGATAGAGAAAGAGAACGTGCAAAATGTTGTTAAGTCTTAAAGAATGTGTCAAGAACAATTTTTGGTTATAAAAAGTTTGTTTTTTTTTGTACTAAAAAAGTGGTTTAACAAATATTTTATTCAGCCTTATCATGAATTCCACATGTGAAAATTTGCGAATGAAATTTTTCGTTCACAAGGATTTTAATTTCGTTTAATCAATTCCAATAAAATTAAAAACTAACATATTTCCACTTTTTCCAACAGACGAATGAATCTATGTGAATGATTTTTTTTCATAAATTGTCAGATTATTTCGCAATCGTATGAAGTTTTTTGATACCGATTTTTCACACCTTTGGAAATTTCCATGTGAAATTTTATTTAGGATAAGCCTGATTATCTTGGTTGATATATGAAATAAGATATAATCTAGATATAATAATTACGCCCCACCAGTGTCAGGCATAAACTTAGTGATAGTAATCAATAATACATAAATATCGTATTAAGCACAAAAATATTTTCAAGCAGTTTCATCTGGAGTGTTGAGTATTAGAGCCGTAGTATGCCTCTTTTCTAAGCGGATGTGTCCAGTAAAATTCAAGGGATTAGGATGGGACTCGAGTTTTATTAAGTACTTGCGTATAATGCGTATTTTGCACTTTCTTCAGTCACTAGTCGCATATTTAAATCACGATGTAAATTTGAATTTTTGTTAAACAATGGAGCCGATGTTATCAAACGTAAAACTTTGTTCTGTCTTCGTTGGATTCTATCTACATTGGAAGCTGAAGCAGTGCCTCATAGCTGAATTCCGTAGCACCATATTGGTTTCAAATGCGACTTGTATATTAACAGTTTGCAGTCTAGGCTGAGTGTTGAATTTCTAACAATCAAGCAATGTATTTAAGTTAACTTAAGTTTCATTCATCATCATGTTAGCTTAGAGTCAATGTGGTGTTTCCATATAAGCCGTCGATCAAGGTGTATACCAAGATATTTCACATGTGAATGTTGAGGAACAACTTGATTGTTGATTTGAATGGGCTAACAAAAATCTCTTCGTAGGGTAAATGTTACTTGAACACACTTCTGTTGGTTTACTTTTATTCTCCATAAGATTAGCCATAGTTCCAGCTGGGTAATATGTGCCTGAAGATATCGCAAAGCCTCGTGAGGGTTTTCGTGCATACTAAGCCAGGCTGTATCATCGGTAAATATAGATGTATGGACATTGCTGCTCAAAGGCATATTACAAGTATAAATCAAATATAAAACTGGCACCAGAATGCTTCCTTGTGGCACACCGGATGATATAGTTTCGGGCACAATCATGAAGTCTCCTTCCACAACATTAAACTTCCGGGGAAGAATGTAACTTTCCAAAAGATTTAGAATGTTTATTGGTAGATATGATTTAAATTTTAAAATTTGGTCTTCATGCCACACTTTATCAAATGCCCGAGAAACGTCAATAAACAGGGCAGAACAGTACTTCTTTTCTTCAAATGTTCTTCTTATAAATTCAACCATTCTATGCGTTTGCTCAATAGTGCTATGCTGACTTCTAAAACCAAATTGATGAATAAAGTAAATACCATTCCGTTTTCAAATTTGCATCACGAAATGATTATAATATCAATTGTTAAGTGGCAGTAAAAAATACCTCTCCTTGTCATCTTTTCTTGTTGGAGTATTTGTTATAAACCCTCATCTCATTTTTTTAAAAGGAAATCTATGCATTTTATCTATATTTTGCATGAAATTTCTTGAAAATTTCTGCAGCATCAGTTTAGCAGAAAAAACGTGCTAATTGAATACCAAAATGTAATTTGGCAACAATATATAGGGTGTTTTTTTAGAGGTATAGAACTTCGAATTGAAATAAAACACAAGAAAATCGTTTTAATGTCCATCAATTTGGCTTTATTGGAAGGATAATTTTATGCCATTAACGTTTAAATATGATTTCGGGCATGTGGCCGCCGCGGCTGGCTCGAATAAAGCCAATTCTACAGGTCCAATTTTCAACCACTTTTTCGAGCATATGGGGCCGTATGTTGGCAATAACGCCACGAATGTTGGCTTCCAAGTCCCCTAACGTTTCTGGTTTGTTGGCGTAGACGAGCGACTTCACATATCCCCAAAGAAAATAATCCAATGGTGTCAAATCACACGATCTTGGTGGCCAATTGACCGGTTAACCGAATTAATTGCTCTGATGGACGATTATGTCGACCATAAAATGGACGGAGCTTGCGGTAAACTTCGCGAACTGAACCATTATTTTCGAAATAAATTTGCACGATTTGCAAGCGTTGTTCTTTTGTCAACCTGTTCATGATGAAATGGCAAACCAAACTAAATATTAATCACTTGACAGCTGACAAAATGGCCGCCAGTTAAAAAAGTGATGCCAACTTAAAGTTCTATACCTCAATAAAAAACACCCTATATTTAAAAAATACTGTTTCATAATCTTGTATACAATTTTTCGCATACAAGTATTTGTTATGTCTTTTACTAAGTACAGTAACTTACTTCACATTTTGACAAAATATGTGCGTTTTATAAAATATAGGGTGCCCCTGTGGCGGAGTGGTAGCGATGCTATTCTCTCACTCTAGAGGTCGTGGGTTCGATTCCCGCCATAGACTCTGGGTGTTTTCTGCAGACAAGCTGATCGCTTCGCGGGTTGTTTTTGTTAAAAAAAAATATTTGTTCATTTAATAAGGGATTTTATTTATTTGTTTAATTCACAATCTCGAATAAACGTTGTATGCATTGTCTAATCGTCTAACTATATAATATTTGTAATTTTGGTGAAAACTAGCAAAATGCATTGTTTATTTTAATGCATACCACAGAGCCTTAGGTCATCGATATTTTTAGCAATGTGGCTGCAAATTATTGCGCCTGCTTAACACCAGAGGCGCTGCAACAACATTTAAAAAAAACAACAAAAAGGACAGTAGCAGAGTTGTAAATGATTTAAACTTAATAACGTGTTACTTCACCATATGTCTCACACAATACATACCTCACAAATTAATCATCATCATAGTTTACATCGTTAATACATTTCCTCTTACATAATTCCATAAGTGATTTACCGATTATCTTTGCTTGTTTTACATTGAACTACTGGGCAGTGATTTTCAAGAAATATTTCCCCTGGAATGAATATCTACTGACTTCAAAGAATTTTGGCATGAGTGTCTCATCTCCTTCAGTTGTTCCTAAGTTTATCTCTATATGCTTTGTATGCAACCAGTCAAGCCATCAAAGTATTGTCACTGTCAGTGCAAATGTCAGAGACATGTCAGGGATTAAAATGACAAGCGACTTTTAAGTGTCATTTGATAAAGGGAAAAGCCTGCAGAAGGTGGTGAGAGGGCGGGGGGGTATGTGAGCTAAGCAGCAGGAGTAAAAGAAACAGACCGCGTAAAGGATTAAATTTTCTATGAGTAGCTGTAGAACAAAAAGTAAATAAATGCAAAATCCTACAATCGACGGTATATGTGATTGTAGTTTAATGCCTACACATAGATATTTTATCTTGGTGCTTCAACGTTTATATGACAATTTGTCAACTAGTCGGCCGTCAGTCAGTCTGTGTGTGTCTTTTATCCATTTAGACAGTTTAGCCAGTGTGCTTTCTTCATTTATTACATCAATCTGACCTTAATATATAAACAAAACGCTTTAAAAATTATTGTGTAAGTATTTCGCACAATTGTTTGTTTGCGTATGTGTGTGCGCGAGCTTTATGAATTTGTGATGGCAAGTCCTGTAGGCAAATTATATTGCAGTGACAACAACCACAAAACGGAAACGTTTTAAAAGGAGTGAGTTTATGGGTGATTGTATTTTGTCTGTCGTTTATTTTTCCCCTCTCTCTCTCTCTCACTCTCTCTTTAACAGTCTACTTGTTGTTTGGGTGTGCGTTAATAAAATCTTTGTCATCATCAGCATCCAACACCGTTAGACAAACAACTGCGACCCATTTCGTCATTATTTAAACCACATTTAACATGTGTCATCATCATCCTTGTCATATGCTACATACCAGCAAACTGTTTGTATTGGTATTAATACAAAAGTGTTTATGAGCATGTACATACATACATGAATGTGTGTGTGTGTGTGTGTGTGTGCATAAGTCAGTTAGAAGTAGCAATGAACTTATGTAAGTAGTAGTGTAGCAGTCCTTTTGCATGTCACTTACGTTCGCTTAACTTTACATTGACTGAAAATGAATTTGTTTTTTTTCTGATTGTTTTTTCTACTCTGTTGCTGCTTTTTAATATTTTTTGATGTTTATGTTTTGTAAAATGTATGAATAGTCAGTATTTAGTTGGGAATGTGTTAAAATTTTTTAGCGAAGGCGGTTCGAAAAGTAGCCTGAAGTAGAAAAACTGACTTTTAATGCATGGTTTTTTAAATAATTTCACGCGGGTAATTATGAAAGTTATGTAAACAATAAACATTTTAATATACATATTGAATAAATTTCATTTTAATGCCTTATGAAATATATATATATATATATATATATATATATATATATATACTAGAATTTTCTCGCGACTTCGTTCGCATCCAGAAAGAAGCTGAGTAAACTAAATTTACCAATAAATTATAAAAAAAAAAAATACCAACAGCACAAATTTTTCCCGTTTTACCCTGTTCCGCGCAACTTTCTTAATTTTGTCTTTCATATTCTTCTTCTCCAGATAATAGCAAACTAAACAAAAAAGGAATAGGGGGTATTGCTTTGCCAAAACAATTTGATTAATTTTTATATACATAGATTTTATCCAACATGCGAACAGGGTCAACTTTAACGCCCGTAAGACCCAATGTTGTATGGTTACTCATAGACGCATGACCGAAAATGCTGTTGCCTCTGTAATTATCGGGGGTATAAGTATTAAGGAATCATATGCTCTTGATGTTCTTGGAATGAAAATACAGTGTGATGTCCGATGGACTGAACACATTTTTCAAGTTGCAAAAGAAGCATTCAAGTGTCTCGGGTTTTTAAAACGGTGCAAACGATATTTCACCCCATCCGATCTCCTTACTATTTATACCACTTATATCCGACCAAAAATGGAATACAACTCTCATGTCTGGGCCAGCGCTTCAAAGTCTATTTTGGGGCTGCTCGACCGCGTACAGGAGAGGGCGAAGAAGCTCATCGGTGACAGTAGGGTATCCAGCTCTATTGATTCATTGGAGCATCGACGCAATGTGGGGTGCATTTCCTTGTTCTATCGTTACTACAACGGAATGTGTTCTAATGAAATTAGGGAACTTGTTCCTGAAACCCGCACATTTACACGCACAACACGTGCCTCATTCAGAGCACATCCCTTTGTGGTCGATTGGCCAACGAATCGCACTAGGCATTACAGAGAGAATTCCTTTTTTAGCCGCACTGTTCGTATGTGGAACCAACTACCTGCGGAGGTCTTTCCTGTCACTACCAGCATGAGAAGGTTTAAATCAAATGTTCACAGACACTACTCCCTCTATCCTCCTTCCCTATAACCTATTTTCCTAGTTCTAGCACAATGCATTGCATGAGTAGGGTTATCCCCTGGTCCCATAAAAAAAACTTTAATAAATAATTTTGTTTAATGAAAGTTGATTTAAAAGAAAAGGTAATCAAATTATGCAAGGTCTGAACTATAACTTAAGAGAGAGACAGAACTTCCCGAACAACACTTTCTAAATATTTTTTAACTGGTCTCGCAACATATGTCCGAACTTATGATTGTAGAAAAACAAGGCTTAATGTGTGATGCTTTTCGAACAAAGCTGATTTTAAGTAAAATAATTGTCTTTGTTTCAGACTCCCTGTATATAATCGTCTGGCCAGGTTTGAGCTGCTCATAGTAGATGATACCCTAATGGTGCCACCAAATATAGATCATCACCTTGGTGTCTTGGATATTCGACTTTGGTTCCGACTACAATTGCTTTCTAACACTTCGTCTTGTCATGATGGATGCACATTTAATCGCAAGTAATGATACAATGCAAAATGATGCCTTTGCAGCATGAAAAATCATCTTTCAACGTCTCCCAGCTTAATCTTGCGTGGTATACAATTGCCTTGCTTTTAAATGAATTTTGCTGCTTGAGTAACTTGTAAATAATAGTGTTGCAAAATCTTCTAGAGTTTGAAAATAGTTTGCCCCAAACATTATCTTCAGAAAAAAGAAGATTGATGGAAGGAGTACATGTAGGATCCCAAAAAAGATGTTGCCATGCTTCTATTATAAAAGCTCAGCGGTTAGTAGCGCTATTGGCGCGTTACTGTGCGACGCACAGATATGCCAGTAGACTAGGTATTCCCTATAGCACATTCTGTCGCAGAGGTCAAGAACAAGAGTTCCTCAGGTTGATCTCTTAAGAGATTAAGGTTGTGGCAATCCCGCGAACCCTAGCTGGGGTAAAATAGCTTTTTCTCTGGGCGTACTTTTTTCTATTTACCCATAAAACTTAGGTGTTGCTACCAAGTCTCTGGAATAACAGAGTAACGTATAAGTAGAAGTTTTGTAAAAGAAAGTAACCTACTATATTGCCTTGCAGGGGCAGCTTCTAATGTAATTGCTAATGGAATAGATGTGAAACCTTAATTTGGAACTACGAGGTCTGACCATTGGCGTTTCGAATGCTACCACGGGTACCGCTGTTCCGCATAGCTCCTCTAGAAGTTGGATGCTTATTACGTGTCTGCATGATCCATTACTGACAAGTCGATTTCGTCTTAAATAGATGATGTTCACCGATTGTAGTATCGGGTTGTTGTAAGTGGCTACGCTGTGCCGGTATGAGGTAAGGATTTTTCTTGAAAAACTCGTTGTGGCTGTGAGCGGCCACACTTGCAGTGCGTGACCGTGGAGAATCTTACGTGGTGGCTGTGGTCGCTAAGAAATCAGTCTTCTTCCCCAGTGTTAAATCAATCCTAGTGGTTGCTGTGACGTGATCAATTAGATACTTTTCTAAAAGAGAAGCTGTTTTTCCTACGGTCTTAGCAGCAAGAGTTTAGATAGTTCAAAGTACCTCAGCAAGGTACATGTTCATAGTGCAGGGATAACTATGTTCAATGATTGTAACTTCTGTGTTCCCTGCTAATCACATAGTGCTTTCTAAGGGTGAATGGAAGGGGTTGGACACTCAACTTCACTTGGTATTTAGATCACAGTGAGACTAAGCCTTAAAAGCAGATCCTCACGTTAATCTGAGACACATCTGTCCAGCACGTGAAAACAAAAAAAAATACAGTTACTCACTTCCTCTGCGAGTGTCCTACAATGCGCACTACGCGACTCTAATTTCTAAGAAAACACATACTAGGCGACCCAACGGAGCTATGACAGATTGGTATAAGGAACCTACTGCGTAACTACAATGCAACGTGGTGGATCTGGTACTATTGACCACTGGTACTAGCATTGGATCCAGATTTTTTTTTAAGTTAGTAGAATCTATTAAAAAGGAATCTCACTATTCCGCTTGATTGCTTGTAGTTAGCAAGCGGAAACCTAAACTAACCAACTAACCTTTGCAGCAGTCTGCAAAATATTTTTGTGCCTCCAATCTGCAAACTTTTCTTGGTTGCCTGAATGATCTTTCTTTATCTGCCCTTCGGATTCACCACTTCTTAACCGCACATAAAACATTTCGCTCATTGAAAATAATTGAACATATTCAGAACAATCTTCGCTGAGCAATCGATGTCATTTACCCGCACTTGTTTTTTAAATTGAAGAAGTGAAACAGAAAACTCTCCGCAAATGATGTTTGGTTGCCACAATGTTTAACACTTTCGAAGTAGAAAAAAAAACTTTGCTGCTGCTTGCACTATATGACAAAATTTGCTATGAATCCCGCATTTTTAAGTTACACATTCAATAATTTTGAGCAGAACGATTGGAAATATTTATAAGACTCGCTCTTTCGTGGCTCTGTACACTGAGAATCGGCTTAAAAATTACGAAGTTCTGAAGTTATACACACACAAATACACAAGCGAATTAAGAATTGTTTCCTTTTTTATAAATTAATTTAAAAGTACTTTCATTCCCCTCTCGTTTGAATATTCGCACTTACGTTTCCATCATCATTTAGTGATTTAAAAATTTATCCTTTGGCAATGTCAACATTATCCTTTGGTATGTCACACGCATTATAAACGAATTACTGAGGTGTATGTAAATGAGATTATGTTTGTCTGTTTGTGCGCGTTTGTTTTTGAATTTGAAATCAAGTGAACACAAATGCTCACACACACAAACACACATTTCCATACACACACATGCACACTTTTCCATACAATACACTTTAATTATTCACTTAATCGTTTAGTAAATATATTTCTACAGCATTTAGAGAAGAGCAAGCGAAATCTTAGGGGTTGTACTAATTAAATAAAATATTAATAAGTGAAATAAAAGTAAAATTTTTAGAAGTAATTTTAAGCCTTTGATCAAAAGTGCCAAAGGCAAATTAAAAAAAAATAATTATAATAATCTAAAGAAGCCACCAGTTAAAGTAATACGCCAAATGATTTTAAATGATTCCCTGACAATTTATGCGTTTTAGGCAAGAGCTCAAACAATATAAAATGTAAGAGCTTAAAAATCTTAACTAAAATGTTCTGAGTCGGGCTTCTTATAAAGTTTAAAGAGTAAGTCATACAAAACTATTTTAAACTTTATCAAAAGTATGGTAAAATACTTAATGGTGATCTGTCATTAACACAGGAGTCAACTCATTTCCTTCCCATTATTTATATTAATAATTACAAAACGTTTTTAAGCAAACAGCATAAAGCTAATATAAAGAAGAGAGAGAGATAGAGAATGAGGTAGAGAGATCTTAACTAACCATCCAGTACATTTAAAATTTTAAATAGTTATTTAAAAAATAACACATCACCCAACCAACGTGACACCACTGCTGATTTACATTAACATTAACAATGTGAATTGGTTAGATTAACCTTCGTTACGTTTTTGGTTTTATATTGTTTTAGCTGTATGTATCTATTAAAGTAAAGAAGAAATAAGTAAATTTTATGGGATTTTAGTAGTCAATAGAATCACACTGGCATTAAATTAACAAATATAATTGGTTAGATTAACCCACTCAGCAGTAAGTTCATTTAAATCGCAAAATGGCAATTAAAATAGTTTAGGCTAAACAAACCTTCAAATTAAAATCTAAAAAATCATTTGTTGTTGTTGTTGTTGTTGGTCAGTCACGTCTGCATACATTTTATTGCTGCTATCACAATTTTTTTTTCAATTTATATTTATTTTCAATCGCGTTAAATAAAAATACAATATTAAAACCATCAATTTCTTAAAAAAATTTACTGGAGCGATTTTCTGTAGTGCGATTTCTTTCGTTGGTTCCTGCAATCGAAAAATATCATGAAAATTAAAAAAAAAATTGAGAAATTGCTCGACATAAATATGGTATTCCAAAATTAAGATGACTATGGCTAAATTTTCTCCCTAGACAGTAGTATACGAAAGAAAAAAATATTTTACCAGTTGATCTTCCGACATTAAAGCAAGGGGCTGGCGTTCAGCCAAAAAAATAACTGGTACTGAACAGTTGAGTTGTTGCAATCGCAGATTATATTGCTTTTTCTGACCGATGTGTGGTGCACTTGTTTAAAAAATAAAAAAAATTTGATGTTTTAAGAAAGTGTGAACGATCCAAAGTGTCAAAAATAAATTTCTTTGCAATTATAATTTAATTTTTTGAACGTTCTCTTTGTAACCTCCAGACATTTTATGCTTTAGCGAATAATTTTTGTTACCAAATTAAACATTTATTTACATAATTATCTTTAGTATCTGCTCCACTGTGCAATAGTTTTTAAGACATTATTGTACACTTGTCGCGGTACATAAGGTAGGAGACAGGTGACTTTTATTCTTGATTTTTACTTTCTTATTGCTGCCGTGGGTGGTAAAAGTAATGGAAACAACATTTATGAAAATGTTGCAACAAATGTGATTGTTCTTAAAAAATCTTGCAGCATAATGTTTAACATGTTGGTTGTTAGCATTATTTTAAGGAATATATTATATTTATTTTAAATTTGGTAGCATACTTGCTGCTTTTTAGACTTTCTTACACCAAAGTTGAACTACGATGCCCATCCGTCCGTCCGTATGTCTGTCTGTCACAGGCTGTTTCCTCGAGAACCGTAAGAGCTAGGGACCTGAAAATTTCACAAAATGTGTAACACCTTGCCCATCACAACAACAAATACGTTACAGTTAAAAATTAAGGGGTGTTCTAAAGCCAGCAACAAACAATTTTGGAATCCTAACGTAATATACAGACAATTATTCGTAGACACTTGCAATTTCCACAGTTAGTGTATTTTTGTGCAGACTACACCAACTAACACTGAAATTTAAAAAGTCAATAGTAAAGGGTATTCTATCAGTTAATGTAATTTATAGAATTTGCTATATCTTGGAAACCGTTAAACTCTTGAAAATTTTCAAAAACGCTAAATGAAAGCCTAAGAAAGCCCAATATAACAAAAACTCCGAAACGAAAAATTGCCAAAATGAAAAAAGCGTTCAAATGAAAAATATCACCAAAAGTTAAATAAATTACTAAAATGCAAGAAAAAAAATTTTACAGTCAAAAAAATTGTACCGCCGCCAAAAAAAACATAAAAAATCGCAAAAACTTAAAAAATCTCTAAAACTAAAAATATGTATCGTAAATACAAAAAAAGAAAAATGATCAAAAACGGAAAAATCAAAGAAAAACGTCAAAGCTAAAAAATCGTGAATACTAAAAATCGCCTAAAACCGAAAAAATCACTTAAAAGAAACTCACTAAAAAGCAAAAAATCAAAAAACTAAAAAAAAATCGCCAAAAACCGAAATAAATCGCAAAAACGAAAAAAAAGCCAAAACTAAAAAATCGCCAAAAAGTTAAAAAATATCGCCAGAACAAAAATAACGAAAATAAAAAAAAAACCTTTAGTATCAAAGATAAAACGCCAAAAACAGAAAAAATCGACCAAAAAGGAAACAAAAGCCGTACGAAACTCTTCGTGTGCGAGTCAAAGTTGAACCCTCCTGAATTTATTTATTAATTGGTTTAGACTATTTTAGCAAATAGTCTAATGGCCTGTTCTACGATTTCGCTAGAAATCGTTCGATAGAATACTTATATTGAAAACAATAACAAATTTTCTAATACTATTGTTGTTTGCAACACAAGTTGTCGATCGAACGATTTCGAGTGACATCGTGGGAAAGGCCGTAAGATAGTATACAGTGAAATATGGAAGAATATTTCGGTTAAAGGCGGTGCAGGCTTTCACGAAATCAAGCAATTTCCTGATTTTTAATTTCTCATACATATTGACGTTTCCCAAATTAACTTATTTTACTTATTTTTGACGATATCAATTTGAAATAACAATGAACAATGAAATAATAACGAAACACTCATTTATTTTCAACTATGAAGATGTTTGCAGCCATGAAAGGCAACAATAAAATTTCAAGTTTCCATTGGATTACAAATTAATTTTTTAAATTCAATATAAAATAAAGAAACAAGATATCCAAGACAAATTCATATAAGGTTTACTCAGCCCAATTCGCTTTGAGAAATTTATACTGGAAATGTCAAAAAAAATGTACTGAAAAATGTGTGTTGACATTAGAGATGGGCGCGTGTCGTGTTTTTTTCGTGACACGAACACGCACGACTCAACAAGAAGTGTTCGTGACAAGAAACCTGATTTCGTGCGTGTTCGAGTCGTTTCGTGTTGAGCAAAATTGACACGAAAACAGGAAACGATTTTAGATGTAAAATATGTATGAATGAATTTCCAATGGAGAAAAAATTTAATATTTTGTATCGTCAAACAAACAACACCAGCATATTTGTTGATATTGTATGGGCCCTGAAGCTTACAGTTCTGTACGTAAACAGATAGTATCAGCTGTGGTGGCAGAGTGTATCAGCTGGCAGTGCCAACGCGGTGCCATATTTTAAAAAGCGACCCTTGAAAAAAATTAAATTTTCTTATCTTGAATACTATACCCATAATATTTCATGCTTGTTGTGCCGTATCGTGTTGACAAAATTTTTCGCGTGCGTGTTTCGTACGCGTTGAGCGTCTTAGTATTAGTGTTCGTGTCGTGTCGGATTGGAAAAATTCGACACGCGCCCATTTCTAGTTGACATCCAATGTATATTTAAATTGCAAGCGGCGAAAATAGTCACCTGACCCCTTGCGACCACCTAGTATAAATTCGCCTTGCTAGATATCATTATATTGAAGACAATTTTTATGGAAACGATTTATTTTAATGTTACAAAACATTACCTTAATATAGAGGATCCTATCTCAATTTTTTTTTGAAATCGAAATTTTTTTGCATTATTTTTTTTTCGTTGTTCTTCTATCGAAATATACAAAAAACTCGATTTAAAAAAATAATAAGTTAGGGCCTTTCTAAATTAAGGTAGCAAAATGTTTTATTTAACTGAAAAAATAGACTCCAATATATGCCACATGGTAACAGATGTTTGCGAAATCAACTCAAATGTCATGTCAGTATCAATATGAACACTTAAGATTTTGTTCGTAATTTCGGCTATAAAAATTTTCATAATACAAATGTGAAATTTCTTACTCATGGAAAATGTTAAGCTTATGAGTCTCTTGAAATCTTTCTCCACCCCTTTTTAATTTATTTTATGTATTTACAAGAAGTTAAATCTTTTTTAATATATCACTCACTTTTCTGTTCCTTTAATTTTTTGTTTTTAAAAGGGTTAATTTACTTGTAGTCGTAATTTATTTTTTCTTGTCTTTTGTATATTTATTATTATCAAATCTAAAAGGAAAATTTTATCTACAACATAAATGGAATTACATTTCATTGTCACAGCGATTTATGTCGTTGACAGGCATAGGCATTTCCTTTGAAGTTGCCTATCACAATTTTAACCATTTCATTGCTGCCGCCACCACACTCCAGCACCAACTACAGCTACAAAAAAAACTTTGATTTTCACGACTGATTACACCACCAAGAAAACAGGTCGTTATTGCTTTAAAAAGTATTAAAAATTTTGTAAAAAAAAAATTAATAAAAAAAGCAATAATAAAAACATTTAAGCGAAAACTAGAGGTTTGAGTTTTTATAATGATAATACTCGTAAATTTTAAAGTCATACTCTGTACTTGTATTTGTAGATGCACTTTGTCTTGGTGGGGTTTTTAGTCATGAAATAAAATATTTTGCGCTAGACTTGTTTGCACAGGGTTTAAAAACGAAGTCAAGTGATTTGTACAAGTTTATCTATGTGTGTGTGAGTGTGTGTGTGTGCTTGATTGCTGGTAATATTTGTGTGAAACGTGAAAATTTTGACGGAAATGTGTCATAAATTGCTGTGAGTGTTGTCATAAAGCACAAGCCACAAAACAAAAATGTTCTGCACACAAGAACCTCCTCAATACATTTCATTCTACTCCTCAAGGCCTCCTTTTTTTCGCAACCTGCACCACGTACATTTGTATTTTATTTTGTAGGCCGGTTTGCATTAATCTAAATGATTGTGCATGTGAGTTTGTGTGTTTATTTACTATTGGCCCATTTCTCCTCCTAAATAGTTTTATGTTTATACGAGTATATACGAGTATACGACAATTTGACATGTATAAAATTTATCAGCAATCATAAATCGTGCTTAGCAATTGTTTTGTTATGGTTTGTTATTGCTGCTGATATTATTGTTTTAGTTAGTGTTCTTGTTGTTGTTTTGTTTTTCTGTTTCTCTGCTTCTAGTTTATTTATTTGTTATATTTTTATTTGTTGTTATTACAATAGTTGTTTTTAAAACCAGTCAGATATTGAAATACTGAAAACTTTATTTTATACAAAATTTTTACTACACCTTTGATAACAGTAATCCGTCTGCTATAAAATCTGTGGCAAAATGGAAAAAGTGCTTAAGTCGAGATAAGCTGATTTTGACTTAATGGTACCTCCGTAATCTGCATATTTGAAAGTACCCCTGGTCGAAATCGCAATTAATTTGTGTGATTTTTCAGGAAATTATAGCACTATGACTTTCGACTTATCTGTTTTAGACTTCTAATCTCATTTGGCTCATTGCTTGGACCTATTTTATACAATATCTTTATATCAGATATACCACAACCTCCTGAAGGGGATCTCTTGTAGCTATACGCTGACGATATTCTTATTGCCTCTACGGGAGCCAGGGCAAGGACTATAAACCAAAGAATGAATCAATACTTAACTGTATTGACAGGCTACTTTTCAAAGTGGGACCTTAAATTTAATATACAAAAATGTGTAGCCATGATGTTCAAAGGAAGGCGTAAGTACATCTACCCGAATTGTAGATCTTACATACCATGTTTAAAGATCGGACCGGACATGATTGGATCGGACAGAATCAAATACCTTGGCGTCATCTTCCATGAAAACTTTGAATTTTATCGCCATATTGATGACATTCTTGGAAAGGCCAAGAGAATATACTCGTCATATCAGAGTGTTTTAAAGCTTAGAGGCGGTCTTGATAAAAAAAGTGCGCCTTTTAGTATATCGCCAAATTGTTCGTCCAATCGTCTCTTATGCCTTTCCAACTTGGTTTGGAATTTCTTCATCCCAGATGAAGAGGATTAGGAGATGGGAGCGAATGATTGTGGTAGCGTGTCTTGGGCTAAAACCATACATCGGACAGAATGGTCAGTTTCGAAGGCCATCGTGTAGGTCCATTTACAGATCGGTTGATTTTAGGCGAATGGATGTCTTTTTGGTCGAAAGAGCTTTAAGGTTTCTGGAAGGTGCACGTTTTCAGGAGAATCCTTTGGTAAGAAGATGTTTTGGTGGCTCTAGAAATTTGCAGACCGTTCAAATGTCTAGATATTTTTCTGCTATGGACTTGTTAACCCTTAGGAGTGCTGGTGGTTTGTATGAGGGTGAAGAACTCTTGTTCTACCATAGGGGGATAAGATCGTTAAATATAAACGACACGGTGTATAACACTAGTCAATGAACTTTTTAATTCCCTTGTTTGTTTTGTTTTACTTTTAATTTTTTGCTATTTCATTAATTTAGTCATAAGTTTATTAATTTAAGTATTAATTTAAGTGCCTCCCTTTTTTTTCCTTTTTTGGGGAATTATATTAAAATGTAAATTCCTTCAACAATGGCTGTATATATATAATGTACATTTCTTTTCATAATTTGATAGTCTTTGGTAAATGTTTTAGCATGTAAAGAAATTTTTGTATAAAAGATTTTTAAATTAAATTTTTAGAATTAAATAATTTTTTGTAATGTTTTGGAAAATAATAAATACAATACTTATAGTGTGTAGAACGATGTTTGCTTAAAAAATAAAAGTTAACAGAGAATTTCCCAATTTAATTGTAAAACAAATAAATTTCTGAAAATCGAGTTGAACGGTGAAAAATGCTCTGCAAAACAGTAAAATATGACTTAAGCACTTTTTCCTTATTGCCACAGAAATATCATCTTGGTACAGTAGAATAAGCAAAAGTATTGAATATTTTTTATCCCATAATCGATCTGGCTATCAAGTCCACCAAGGCCAATGTGTGACTTTATAAGTCAATGTTTAAATTAATAAAAAGAAATTTTAAACACTAAGCAAAATTGTTGTGCTTTTGTGGTTAAAAAAAGAATAAACTAATGTCACAAATGGTACCGTACGCACTAGTTGTAGCTGCAGCGATAGTATCTAAAAAATGTATAAATGGCAAATAAATGGTCAACCTTTCCCGCTCAAGGTTGGTCAACCTATTCCCGGTAACTTGATCGCAGACGTTATTTTTTCTATATCATTATTTTCCCACTGAAATCAAATTAATTATGTTTTTTAAGTACAGCGCTATCCATGGCTCAATGAGCTCACTTTTTATATACCGCGAAGCATGTGGCCTCGTATTCATACAACAGAACTCTACAATTTCTTAACTTCTTATGAATACAAGTGCATGATCTAATGGCTTCGATCACTGTACACTGCTAAAAGACCATACTACTGTTTTTAGTTGTCTAAACAGTGAGGAAGAATATACTCGTATGATAATAAACCTCTATCCGATACTGAACTATCAACTACTATTTGAAAAATATTCTAAAATCAGAAATACTTTATAATCCGCAGCGTTTAAAATTTTCGTTTGATTTAATTTAGTAAGTTAGTCAGGAAAAATAAATGAAAATTAAATATGATCTGCTCTTTATCAATCTGTCACTCTACTCTCAAGCAACACAAAGGGGCCTGTTTTTTGGAGAGAAGTGAGCTAAGAACTAAATTTTTCTTCTCACCGATTTGTTAACCTAACCTAGGCACCCTATTTCTCTCGCACTCACTAGTAGATGATGCGAAGGAGCCACAAATACAGGGTGTCCACTGGAAAGGTATACTACTCTGTTTGTGTATAATTTTTGATTTAATGAAAGAGAATGGATCTTATATTGATAAGTGTTTTATTTAATGTCGGCAATTATGTATGGAAAAAAATATCAGATAAATGTCCGCCTCTGTTAGCCTCACAAATACGAGTCCTTTTGATTTTTCATTACATTCTCATACATTTCACGCGGTATTTCATTAGTTTTATCACGAATATTTTGTTTGTGTTGTTCAAGCGTTTCTGGTTTGTTTGCATAAACCTTGCTTTTCGGATACACCCACAGAAAGAAGTCCGGAGCAGTAAAATCAGGTGACTGTGGAGGCCAATCAACATCACCATTTCTTGAAATAACTTGTTGTGGAAAGAGGTCTCGCAGTAATTCCATTGTAATCCTGGCTGTATGCGATGTGGCATCGTCTTCTTGATACCACATGTTAATCAAGCCCAAAGCATGCAGTTGCGGTGTTAAAAAGTTTTCAATCATATCACGATATCGCTCACCATTCACAGTTACCCTTACGCCGTTTTCATTTGCCAAGAAGTAAGGTCCAATGACTCCTCCTGACCAAATTACACACCAGACTGTCACTTTTAATGGATTTATAGGTGACTGATGAATAATTTGATGGTTTCCATTACCCAGAAGTGACAATTCTGTTTATTTACATATCCATTCAAATGAAAATCTGCCTCGTCACTCATTATGATTTTTTCATGAAAATCGGGGTTGTCACGGGCGAGCTGTAACATCCTATTGGCATATATGTACGGCAGCGTAAATGTTCTTGTGGAAGAAGCTCTTATGTCAACTGAATGTTATATGGAAACAAATGCAAATCTTTGTGCAAAATTGTGGCCAAAGTTGTTCTTTGAAGACCAAGATCCTGAGCACGTCGTCAAATTGAGGTTGATGGATTGTTTTGAACACTTTCTTGAGCACCAGTAATGTTTTCAGCCGATCTTGCAGTAAGTTGTGACTCATACTTGGGTCTATTACCTACAGATCCTCTTTCTTCGAAATCATTCACTACACGATAAATAGTGCGTTTTGTTGGCACGTTGTTTCTCCCAAAAATTTCATGTAACTTTCTCATCGTCATAGTAATCGATGATTGATTTTGATAAAATGTTTTAACGATTAAAATAAATTTGTCACGTCTCTACTTCACGACTGTCAAGTACGAACTGTCGAGACTAATGTTTACCAAAATGGCGGCAAAACAAAGGAGTATACCTTACCGGCGGACACCCTGTATTTGACCTAGCAGGATTGAGTACTTTTTCTTTCTCAGCAAAAATTTGTAATTCGTCAAAAAATGATGAATGTACTCGTATAGTATTCCGTTTGCACTGGTAAAATAGTTTGTTAAGCTGCCTGTAAGCTCGACAGTATTTATTTGTAGCGTTATAAAAAATTCTAGCCAAGACTTTATATAAATAACATGCAGGCAAAAATTATACCACAAATAATTCTCAGGTCTTATTTCGGACTTTAATAAAATTATTACCTCCAGTGAGGAGATGATGAATCATCTAGTTCAAAACGGCAACTTCATAACGAAAAAAATAAATTACTAACAAAGCTTAATAAAATATGATTAAATTTAAAGTTAAAGGCAAGAGATAAAGGAAGTGCTGGGTTAAGAGGCTAGCAGTTAAAATGCAATTTCGCTGCTTCATATCCATATACATTTAAGCGCATCAATCAGGAAGTCCCTTTCAAAGGAAATATTTGTACATGAAAATTCATATTTTCCTTACAGCAATTCACATTTGTGAATTATCTCTTTTGAATCGCTGACCTCATACTGACTTTTGTTCAATCATATCAAATGTTGATTTTGAAAAGACAATCAAAGGGAGGGGTTTGTGGAGTTTCTCTATGTCGTTATGAAGGGGTGCTAGTTATTTAGCTTTAGCTCGAATTCGATAGCACATTCTCGTTAGAGTTTTGCTATTTAAAGTATAATATTTTAGTTTTTTTTTCTATTCGCCTCTAACATTTAGATTTAGTGCCGACCATTTGTGCATTTTGTTTATTAGTTTTTAGTTTGATACAAAATGCAGCAGGTTCAGACACCAGATTGAATAAATGTTCATACATGTTCATACACATAATGTATTCGTATGTATGTATGAATATATGTATGTTTATACTTATATGAATGTAAATGTTCGCATTGTATGTTTCGTAAACTATGAATGAACAAACGAATGAGTGAATAATTGCTGCAGTGCAATTATATGTGTTTTACTACATACAGTTGTTGTTTACTGTTTGATTATTTTGTTGCATTATTGGATATGGACGGACGGTGGGTACCGTGTGTTCGTTAAGTGTTGTGTGCGGCGTTGGTTCTGTTGCAATATGTTCAAGTGTATATTAAATTTCATTAAGGTTTGGTACAATTGAAACAAACATAATACTTCATGCCACAATTTAAATTATATGAAAAACGTTTACGAAAATTGCATGTTTTTAAATGCCCTGACCACGTAATATGTGTTATTCAGCCGTGGTGTGATTAGTTTTGATTTGTTTGACCCAGCAGCTAATAACTCTAATGTGGCAATTTTTTCCCCCTTTTTAATGACAATTGGCTGGAGAGTTTTATGTTATTTACTGTATTTAAGTAGTTAAATGTTGTTACTATTTCAACGGTGGATATAAAAATAACATGGCCTTAAACTAGTCGGCCAAACTGTTGTTATAATATTAAAGCATTGCAAAAAGTGAATGTACTTAAAATTGCATATGTTTTCAACAAGAGCTGAGCGATCTCGGAGATGGTTTACAAGTGTCATTTAGTGATTGTGTTTCTTTAAATACAAAGTATAATTGTGCTTACTTTTTATTACTATTGCACTAAGAAATAACACATACTCAATGAGGTAAATATACCGCAAATATATTTTCAGGTATTTATTGTACACCATTTTTATAACAGCAACCCTCTATTTTATTTGTGAGAAGCATACAATCATTGCCAAAACCATTATTTTGTTAATAAAAAGAGAAATATTTTGCAGAACTATACTTTGGTTGTCACAATCATAGTCTGGCTATCATAAACAAAAACTGATTGCCACCACCATACTTTGATTGTCTGAACCATATCTCGGTAGCCATTAATGTGGCTACTTTGGGTACCAAAAAAAAAACTTTAGCTGTTACAACCATAAAATGGTTCTTATAACCATGTAAATTTTCTTACGCAAGGTTGCCGGGTGGCTTTCCTGCCTTACAGGTCCTGCAAAATACTCCGCTCAATCATAAATATTCCATTGAAATATATTTTTCACGGAAAATAGCTTTCTCGTGAAAAAATTCTTCCAACCACAATTTTTTTGGGAACAAAAAAAAATTAATAAGTATCACCGCCGCATATCGAAGTCAGTTCGTTGTGTGGTTACTGGTTTGCCGCACAGTATATTAAGAAACATTATTATCGCGACAAACCAATAACCATCCGACGAGTTGTTTTGCTTGTTGACATTTTTTCTCTCTTTTTTGTGTAACAAAAACAACAACTTAAAAAAATTTAAAATTACAGTTGATCTTAGCAAAAAAATATGATAAAAATAGGGTTACATCATGGGTTCAAGTCATGTCGAACTGGTTGAATTAAAAAGAAACATGCATGCTTTTTACACTAGTATTTTATTGAAGCTCATGTTTTTGTGCGGGAATATAAATGAATTGATCTTGAATTAATCATAAATGAACGACTCGAACCAATTCGTAGTCTCTGATTCGCAGACGTTAGTTCATGGGTTAAAAAAAAGAGAGATGTTCTAGGACACCCGGTTAAGAGTGCAACAAAATTATATTGTATTATGATGTCAAATTCTCTGCAAATATTTCAAAACATTTCCATTAATTTCCCATTATTTTCTTTTCCAGCGGAGTACGATTAAATTAATGTATGTATTTGTGGCCGGTGGCGGGTTACAGACGATCGGCTGTGTTTTCTGGTTTCTTCTCATGTGCAAAAACAAAAACAAATTGAGCAATCGTTCCCATTGCTTTTGTTTCTCTCACTTCAAAGAACGAAACAAAACAAAATCTAACAATTTATTTCGTTTATTTTCATACTCTGCTTTTAAGTGCAAAGAAATCAAAATAAAAATATATTTATAACTGTAATAAAGTTGATTATTTTTGTAGCGAAAATCACGCCCTAACTCCTGTGTCGCGCAATAAATAGCATAGCTATAAAAATAAATAGTTTTTATAGGTCGGTGATGAACTCGTGCATGTTCCGTGATTTCAAAGCTTTTTGGATATTAATTTTCATCACTTGAATAATGATAAATTTATGCGGATTTAGGAAAGCGTCAAACATGAATTCATAAAAAGACAACATCTTTGAAATACTTCAGTTTTTTTTTTTGCTGGAATGTACTTGCATTTTTTTTTGTATTTTGAAATATGTAGAAAGACTATATAATATTGTTGGCGTATATCGAATTCGACTAAAAATTTTGGGTCTAGATTAAAAAAGATGCAATGTTTTTGAATCTATTACAAAAACATCGAAACGAAATACGCCAACTATGATAAGGGGGTTTTTATTTTATTTATAGACATTTTGTTTTAATGTAGTTTTTATATGTATGTAAATTGCCTTCTGTTTTTCAAGGGCAAGGACCAATTTTTAAGGAATAAAAACAAGTTCAACCTCCTTTTTTCTTCCCGCATTTGAAAAAAACGGAAAAACAAATTCGTAATAGAAGATAAAGAAAAGGTGAACAAAATGTCTTAAAATTTCCATTTCTTCAAACTCCAACACACTGTGAAAACTTTTGCACTCACACACAGAGAAAAAACGAACTCTACCCAGTAAAATACAACTGAAAATAACAATTTGTAGAAAATAATCATAAATCCATCGAGTCGTCATAATTTTCCAAGTTTTATGGCTCAATAACATAAAAAACAATAAAAGAAACAAACTGTTGTAACAACGAATCGTATACATAAATACATTTGCACAAAAACCCATAAAAACAAATTCACTTTACTATTAAAATAACACAAAAGCTGCAATGAAAAAAACAGCAAGTTTAAAAATAAAACACACACACAAAAACACAGACGCACTGTCTGCAGTTCATGGAAAACTTTGCAACAATTGTAGTATTGTAAAGTAAATTTTAAGGTAAAAATATATATCATACCTCCTCACTGCAACCCCAGAAGGCAGGTGTGCCCATCCATGTTGATAGTTGTAATTTAAAATGCATTTTCCCATATTCATACTTTTCTGGGAGGTTTGTTTCACTTTGCAACAGGGGCTGCAAATTTATGTTGAGTTATGTTCGTTGGCTGGAAAACCTTTAGATAACATCAAATGTTATTTTCAGTTTTGCAGTGCTTAACGTTTATTTACAATAATGGTAATAATTTCTTTTTTTTAATGGCCTTTGAAGGAAATAAAATGCAGTGGCAAAAAAAAACATAAAGAACTACTTTAGCTTAACAATAAATAATATTTCTTGTACCAGTCATTATTATTTGCAGAAAATTTTATTTCGTGCAAGCAAATAACTTAACACCTTAAAAAGCGATTAGTAGAACTAAGAGTTTTAATTCTGAAAAAGAGAGAGAGAGAGAGACCTTTGCTCTCATAATATATTTATAAGATATAGAACTATGATCCATGAGAATTGGTTACACCAAACCATAACCTAATTTTCCTCGAACATGAAACAACCACCGGTCTTTATAGTGTTAACAATAACATAAATAAAGTTTTTATAACAGTAATGTCAATTGAGCAATAAAAAAATGGCCCAAAACTGACAACGTTTGACAATTAGCGTGCACTCCAGTGTGACATATCATTTAAGTTAAATGGACATTACAGTACGTCAGCATTAAATTGAAATTAAAGGAAATAAAAAGCAACAAAATGGAAACAACATGCTCATAAATTAACAAAAACGAGGTAATAATTTTTTTTAACAGAAAAGTTTTATAATGAAATGAAATTTTTTTAAATAAAAATTTAAAAAAATCATGAGAAATAAAAATTAATTCTAAAGCTTTCCCACTTTTGTAACAACAAATAAATGTCAGCAATAACAACCCAGCTGGCATTTGGGTGAGCAGTTTTGGCAAAAACCTCTTATAAAACTCTCCGCAGATCACCTTTGATGATTAAAAACTGATTTATCACTTGGACGATTCAAAAAGGATTCACTTATGATTCATCTGTATGATGAATAGAAGAACAAAATGCAAAGAAACTGCAAAAAAAACCCAATGACTTGACAGAAAATTGCTAAAAAATTAAGCAGAAAATCGTACGAGGACGGATCAATAAGTCCGTGACTTGTCGAACTTCCCTCTTAGTTATATGAAATGCAGCACGGTTCCCATCAAGTACCACCTGTTAATGCACTACTGTTAAATTTTGAGCAAGTGTCGTCATTTACTTTGCGTTTAACTGCTGTTCGAAACATACTCGCACAACCTCGTGTATTTTTCTAAAAATGGCAAAAAGTGAATTTCGAGTGCTTGTTAAACAATATTTTTTGCGAAAAAAAACCGTCAATCAAACCAAGGAAAAGCTCGATAAATACTTTGGGGACTCTGCATCATCGATTTCAATAGTAAAAATGTGGTTTACTGATTTTCGTTGTGGTCGCACAAGTACAAATGACGCTGAACGTTCTGAACGGCCAATTGAGGTCAGTACACGTACACCCGAAAATAGCGAACAAATTCACGATATGCGGTTTTGGCCGATAGAAGAGTAAAACGTGAGATTGTTAATGCCATAGAAATTTCATATGGCAGTGTGGTTTCGATTGTAAGTGATCAGCTGGGTTTAAGAAAGTTGTCTGCAAGATGGCTGCCGCGTTTGCTCTCAATTGACCATAAACGTAAACGTGTGACAACTTCAAAGGATTGTTTGGAGTTGTTTAACCGCGATCAGAAAGAGTTTTTGCGGCGTTTTGTAACCATTACAGTACTCCGGAAACTAAGCAGCAGTCTAAACAATGGGTTTTTCCAGGTGAACCTGCTCCGAAGAAGGCCAAGGTAAGTTTGTCGCCCAATAAGGTGATAGCAACAGATAATCCTGATCGATTACCTTCAAAAGGGAAAAACAATAACCGGCGAATATTATGCCAACTTATTAGATCCATTTTAATGAGGAGTTAAAAAGAAAGCGACCCAATATGGCCAAGAAAAAAGTTCTTTTTCATCAATATAATGCACCGGTGCATACGTGTGCAGTCTCAATAGCAAAACTCTATGAATTGGGCTACAAATTGATACCTCATCCGCCATATTCTCCGGATTTAACCCCAAGTGTGTACTTCCTGTTTTCAAACCTAAAGAAATGGTTCGCTGGAAAGAGATTTAGCTCCAACGATGAAATTATTGAGCAAACAAAAGTCTATTTTAAGGACCTCGAAAAATCCTATTATTTGGAAGGGATACAAAAACTGGAGACGCGTAGGACTAAGTGTATTTCATTCAAAAAGTCACAGACTTATTGATCCGCCGTAGTGTGATAAATGATTCTCTGGAATGATGCATCTGTAGTGTACAATTTTCTTACAACGGGAGTATCATTTATGACCGAATAATGAGCTCATATGCGGTTATTTTTGCCGTCAAGCTGATTCGTTAAAGATTCGATTATGATAAAAAATGCTAGCTGGGAATATATGTACATATGTTTACATATCTCTAGTCACTTAAAAAACTTATTGCAATAAAAAAAATTTGTTTCATTTGGTCAAATCATGTGACAAGTATTGACATTTTCAGCTATTGTGACAGATATATAGAGAATTTTCTTCCCACTGTCTTTATCGTTTAATATTATTACGAGCATTGTTTTATTTTTTGCTTAGTTATCCTACAACCCATCGCAAAACCACAGTCATCTTGATGTTTTGCATGCGAATTAGACAAGTAGACAATAACGTTGCTGAAACAAAGTGTAACCGAGAATTGTTTACAAAAAAAAAAAAAAAAAAACAACATTCCTTATTGACACTCAATGAGAAAAGAAAACAAAAAACAATAACAACAACATACGGTCATATAAATAAAATCGAAATTGACAATCGGTTTACAGGCAGTATCTTGAAAGAATGCTCTCACTGCCTTGGAAAAATTCTTCTCGTAAAAGTCGGTAACTAGAATTATTATTCGGCAGGAATTTAAATTCGCTGTATTGAAGCTAATAAGTCACATGAAGACATCATAGATTTTTAAATAGCAGAGTTGCAGAATGTTTTAAAATTAATAATTTCATATACTTTATACTTCAGCAGCAGTCTTCTGTAACACATAAATATAAATATACATAAAGAATAATTCGTAGGAGGAACATAGGGCCGTATGAATATTTGTATGTATTTGCTAAAAATAAATAAATAAAAAAAATTTGGAGCAGGTTGTAAAAGTATAAAATTGTTTTTTTCGTTTTTCGTTCTTTTTAGCAACTGAATATTTATATTTGCTAAAAAAAACGAAAAACGAAAAAAAAAATTTGTTACTAACAATTTTATACTTTTAAAACCTGCTCCAAAAATCTCTAGCTCAGCAACTGATATATAAAAAAATAAACACTGCATCCATTTAACGTACATACCAAACGCGATATTGGCATTATTTGTTTTCATTGTTATTTTCATCTACGACACTCAGAGTGTGTGTGATTGTTCTCTTTCTATTTTCATACAAACTTATCACTTGTTAAGATGAAATGTAAAAAAAGGGGTTTCTCTAAACATGACATACACGAAGGACCACGTAGAATGTGTACAGGATAATAAACTCTCCATTATGTATGCATATTTCTTGTCAACTGTAATTTATTTTATTTATTGATAGTATGCAAAACTTTTATTTATATTTTTTTGCTTAGACTTGGCATTTATTTGATATTGAGATTTCCTTTCAATAAAATTATCATAATGCTAAAAACTCATTTTTAAAATGAGATTAAAGTTCTTAGAATTTTAAAATTTAAGTCAACTTATACCCAGCAAATGTACATACAAATCATTAGTTACAGCATTAATGAACTCCTGGTTGCAAATTACGGCATTCGAAACGACTCGTAATTTAAAAACATTTCAATAGAGTTTATAGGGAAATATTTTTAAATTACGAGTCGTATCCAATGCCGTAATTTTTTACAGGTCCAATTCTATGTTTCCATGGAAAAACAAAATTTTCCCAATTTTGCACTTTTATTAAAATAAGTTCTTAAATAATAAAATTTTCCTTGATTTTCATCATGCTACTACTACCAAAACAAATCTAACATTTAACAACATTTCAACACAAACGAAGTGTTTTTCCTTCCTTATGCATCTTCTGTTGCTTTGCAGGATGAACGAATAAATCTGAATATGGGCATGACAACTGAACAACAAAATAACAACACATAATTCATGTTTGAAACTTTGGATAATTTATGTAAATGTGCAATGCAAAGGAAAAAAAGTACAAAACAAAAACTGTAGAAAAAAAATAAACCGATAGAAGAAATCATCATCCACTGTCTGCCAGCTACCTGGAAAATGCAAACAAAAAACCTACTCATGGAAAATAAATACTAATGAAATTGTAAACCAAAGAAATTGCTGATGCACGGCTGAAATTTACCACACGATCTTCCCAACATAATATGATGACAAAACAATCAAAGAAAAGAAGTGAAAAAAGAATAACCAATGACAAACAAAAACTATATTGAGTTGTCAAATGCAAATGTTTTGTAAGCTGTAAATGTCATGCCATAAATTGTGTTGTACTCGTATCTTAATAAGTGGCATCCATTTGAAAATTAAGGAAAAATAAAAAGACAATAATTGTAGTGAATAAATATTTTAGACTCTTTGACATATAAAAAGCTGGTCAACTACATTTTTCCCTCTTTTTTTTATCTGTTTGCTATTGTGGCCAATATTCATTCATTCTTTCAATCAGTAAATGAGCAAAATGTCAAGCGTTACAAGAGCAACTAATTAAACACAACTTATCTGATTGTAAACAACAAATTGCAACAATGCACACTTACATTCATACATACATACACACTCATACCAAAAGGGAATGACATGAAATGATGTTGTATAATATTTTGCCGTTAATGTGTGCAGGGTTACCAAGGTATTGGTAATAAATTATTGCAGAAAAACTATTCAGCCATATACATATGTGGACAAATATTTTATATTTTTCTCTTTAATTTCTACTTCTCAATTGCGAGATTAATGTCTCATCTTCATGTAAAAATATGTTGTCCCAAAAATGGCTGAAACCAATTTCACTCTGAACCGACTAACTTCTCACGATATCTAGCGTTGGATACAGAATTTTGTCTAAGTTTGGACTCAAACGAGTGAAGTGGTGTTAATCAAAACAGAGGCTGTTGCAAGTAATGGGATATTCCAAAACGTTAAATTAAAAAATATCAAATAGCTGAGAGCTGTTTACAGCAAGAACATGTTGCCATAACCAATAACTCTCGTTCAGTTACATCCAGTATACACTTATTTATTAATTTATAAAACTTATATCACGATATACATTCTAAGGGACTGATAAGTCTGTTCTCTTTGGAATAATATTTTATTATAAAGCTCTGATTTATTATCGTAATTAAAATTTTTTTTGTGTTATTTTTAAAATGTATTCTCGAAAAATATCTTATGTCGATCTATGTCGGCTGCAGGTTCCTAAAGAACAGCCTCGAATCAAACAGATTCTTAGCATACAGTTGTTTAGGCTACAGGTTGGTGAATTCCGGCTTCGGTAGTTGGCAGGTTATTTGACTGCAGACTTTTGAATCATTGGTTCGGCTGACTCATATTTGTAGCTCACAGATTACTTAATGCTTGATTCGTGAATTAGTTGCTTAGCATGTTCGACTAAAGTGATCGTGGATCATTTAAATCAGATTCGCAGGTCTGTAAATTAGCAGTTCCAAGGTTTGTTGAGTACAGTTTCCTTAATTAGCTGATTTGCTGATCATGAAGTTTGTCAATGGCAATTTCGGTTGTTTTTTTATATTTTATTTTAGTTTAAAAATCTTACAATTGTAAGAACGTCCCTCCTAATTGAGCTTCTAGCAACTTATTGGTTATCACATAAAATCCGGTCCATTATTTAAAATTATTATCAGTGGTGTTAAGAATGAGCGACTGATTAGGCCTCTGCATTCGACACTAGTATTGGGGCTGCCAATAACCTCTAGGCAGGAAAGAAGGAAAGTAACGGCATGCCGTAGCATGTCACCTAATTATCTGAGACGCATCGATGTTCGCATGCCATTCAAGCTACTCAATAGCTAATACTGTTCGGTTCTTCACTGCAGCTGCCGTTTAAGCCGGTGTCTGAAAAACATTACCAGGGAATAAATACTTTGTATAAGACCGGAAGCCGTGAGCTGCTTAGGAATTTCTAACAGAAGAATCGCTTTTTGCTCTCCCCCAGTGAAAAGCATTCAGAGACCCCATTCCCCGACTTATTTTTCCTCAAATAAACTAAACTCATTTTATGAACTTAATGTTTAAAAGATCAATTTTAATTGTCCCAACGTGAAGGTCTTATTAGGCTTTTATTTCAAGATATACAGTAAATTGAAGTAAAGTGAGAAAAAATTATTGAATAATCTTTCAAATGAACTCAATCTCCCTCCGAAGGTTCTTTCAAATTGGGGAATCATGATCGCATCATTATTTCATGCTTCACTTAAGCTAATGCAAGAACTTGTTACTACCGTAGAGGCATTAGTAGACCATAAGCAATTAAATCGATTTAAAATATTCTATTAGTTACACCAGACTTTAAATTAAGTATAATGGAACATTAAATATATCCCCATATAGTTAATTTTTCATCGTTTGCCCTGGCAACCCTTATTAATGAAGAAAAATAAAGGAGTGTGCAATTTATAAGGTAAGCATGAAAGAAAACAACGAAACAAAAACAATAACAACAACAACAGCGACAGCAAAAATGAAGTGACAAACTGTCAATATCAAACAACAAACGGCAAATTGTAGTTGTTGCAAAGAAGAAAAAAAATCGAAACTCCAGAAGATGAAAAAAAAACTCATACACTCTAACGAACACAACAACATTATCCCACAAGCACTCACATGAATGTACAAACTCTCGTACAACAAACACATCTTAGATAACGATCGTCTGCAAATGTTTGCCTTAAAGTTAAGTGTATGAATGCTCTGTTATATTCGTTAAGTTTTGAGTAGTGTTATGCCAATGTTTTAGCCTAAATTTAAAAATGTACACAACACTTGACATACGCTTGGCAGTACTGGTGCAACAACACACTGATGTAGCCTGTCAGGCAAATGTCATGTCCAAGCAAAATTTCCACTTCTGCTGGTTAGCTGCACAATACATACATACATGCATGTATGCAATAGAATCGTACGAATACTTTGATATACAACTAATTTGAAAACATTTCTTAGCCTGCCTTAATAAATCCTTGGCTGTTGCCTGTTTATGGCAAATTAGTTAAAATTACTGGTGGTGTGGTTTACTTTCAGTTTTTAGCTGATTTATTTAAATATACTTGTTTTTTTCTTGCTTGCTTGCTTGCTTTCTTTCTTTGCTATAATCATTCACATCAAACGTTGCCATGCCAATTGTACACCAACAATTGTAAGCAACACCTAAACATTTGAGTGTGGAACCAAATGTAAAGCAATGCAATGCAATATAAATTTGTGCACAATTTTCTATTAGGTGTTTATAAGGAGTGCAGTGGTGGAAAGCAATGCAATCAATTGTAATAGAACTAATATTAAAAAAAATTAATTTGAGTAACGTATTGCTAGACTATTGCATATGCGGATGCTGTGACAGTAGCAGTTTCGGGTAAAGATCTAATTACATTCTGTGAAATGTTAGAAACTGCGAGTTGAGTGTAAATCCAACAAAAACCGACTTAGAAGATGTAATATTAACTCAACCCTTTTCGGATTGCACTTATGCTTTTATAGCATGTTGTGCGCTCATGCAATTATGTTAAGCAAACTTAACATCAACTAGAATGTACAATGAAAGGCCATAAAAGCGGAATAGTCCAGTGTATGTATATCTATAGGGTGTTTTTTTAGAGGTATAGAACTTCGAATTGAAATAAAACACAAGAAAATCGTTTTAATGTCCATCAATTTGGCTTTATTGGAAGGATAATTTTATGCCATTAACGTTTAAATATGATTTCGGGCATGTGGCCGCCGCGGCTGGCTCGAATAAAGCCAATTCTACAGGTCCAATTTTCAACCACTTTTTCGAGCATATGGGGCCGTATGTTGGCAATAACGCCACGAATGTTGGCTTCCAAGTCCCTTAACGTTTCTGGTTTGTTGGCGTAGACGAGAGACTTCAGCGGATGCGTATTATCACATAGAGTAAACGTAGTGCGAAAACGATCCATGGTTAACCGAATTAATTGCTCTGTCGACCATAAAATGGACGGAGCTTGCGGTAAACTTCGCGAACTGAACCATTATTTTCGAAATAAATTTGCACGATTTGCAAGCGTTGTTCTTTTGTCAACCTGTTCATGATGAAATGGCAAACCAAACTAAATATTAATCACTTGACAGCTGACAAAATGGCCGCCAGTTAAAGAAGTGATGCCAACTTAAAGTTCTATACCTCAATAAAAAACACCCTTTATAAAACATAATTGACACAAACTGGCGTTTTAGTCCTTTAAAGGTCATGCAAAGACCACAGAGAATGCTTAGTTAATTGCAGCACTTCTGAACCAATCTTTGATTGGATCGTTGGACAGTCATACTCATCAGCTTGAAAAAATCATATACATCTAATTAATGCATCTAAATTGTTTTAATGGGTTATAGCTGGTATACGCTCAGATCAATTAAGCTACAAGCTGCAAATATAAAATAACCTGCGCACAATGTTCACTGACGTCCAAGAGAAAAATTTTTTTTTTTACATATTTATTTATTGTATCTTCAAATATGAACTAACAATAAGTGTTCAAATCTTAAATCGGAATATAATTAATTAGACCCGACCAATGTCGGACATAAGCTTAGTGATAGTAAATTAATGATACATAAGAATCGTGCTAAGCAAAAAAAAACTAAAAGTATAAAAGTATATTCAAGAAGCTACATCTGGAGTGTTGAGTATTAGAGCCGTAGTGTCCCTCTTTTTTAAGCGGATGTGTCCAGTAAAATTCAAGGTGTTCCGAGCAAGGGGATTAGGATGGGACTCGAGTTTTGTTAAGTACTTGCCTGCGTATTTTGTAATTTCTTCAGTCACTAGTCGCATATTTAAATTACGATGTAAATTTGAATTTTTAATGTACTATGGAGCCGATGTTATCAAACGTAAAACTTTGTTCTGTCTTCGTTGGATTCTATCTACATTGGAAGCTGAAGTAGTGCCCCATAGCTGAATTCCGTAGCACCATATTGCTTTCAAAAGCGACTTGTATATTAACAGTTTGCAGTCTAGGCTGAGTGTTGAGTTTCTGCCAATCAACCAATGTATTTGAGTTAACTTAAGTTTCATTTTGTCAATATGATGTTTCCATGTAAGCCTTCGATCAAGATGTATACCAAGGTATTTCACTTGAGTATGTTGAGGAATATTTTGATTGTTAATTCGAATAGGGGAACAAGTATCTCTTCTTAAGGTAAAGGTTATATGGACACACTTTTGCTCATTTACTTTAAAGTAAATGTCCAAGAGATATTAAAATTTTTATTTACACCAAAGCCAATATTAGGTAAGGTCAACAGGTCGACGAGAATAGAAGAAGTGTTCGACTCATTTGGGTTTCAAATGTTATGCTTTCTTTGTTTTATAGGAAAGATAAAGAGGTTGGGTTAAGATTGAATATCAAAAAGGTATTAATTGTGGCTGTGAAGAAGAGGAGAAATAATAGCGACGACGAGCCTTGCTCTCTACGGGAGGCTCGTCATTCGCAGCTTCTGATCAAGAAGTAGAAGTTGTTTGGAACTATCTTTGATAGTTTTGAAAGGCATGTAGACTTCTTGTTGCCTCAATTGCAAAGGCTGCGATACTCCAAAGCAGAATAGATGCAGAGAGGCTGTAATATAGTGTTCTCTTCTCCTTCATCTGCACAACTGGAACCGTAGTCATTATAGGGAAGTCCGCAGGCACAATAACCGCGCCCTGATTATGAGCTATCATACGCAAACCCTTAAGAGTTTTAGTGTTGTTTTTATGTCACTGTGAGGTCTTAGATTTTTCTTTTGCCGTCTACTTTGCCTTAAATTTGAAAGAATATCATCAATACATTCCTACAATGTACGTACGTACATGCCTGGTATGAATGTATGAGTATGAGGAACTCTTTTGCCAAGTTTCGGTTCTTCGTGAAAAATTAAGTTATTGAGAACTACTCGAAATCGGTGTTTTTGGATTTTTTAAAGCACTCGTTTACAATAATAATTACTCAAAAGTTTATAAATACTTATAATTAAAATTTTCTTGCGAAAAATAATATCTTTAGCAAAATCCAGGAATTGTGAAGGAATTGGAACATTCAAGTCCGTATTCTTTACCTTAACTGACGGAACTTTCCTTAATATCATGTTAAGTTAAACTAGTAAATGTTTGTTGTTTGTTGTTGTTGATGGTTGCTGGCTGGCCAAAGCTGCTGTTGCTGCTATTGCTTATGTTGATACTGCTGCTGCTGGCTGCTGCTGTTGCTGTGATCATTGCTGCTGCGATTGTCGCCATTGCAGCCCCTGGCAGCATACAAACCGAACACAATTTACTCTTGGCAACCATGTACGAGTACAAAAGCAACACAAAGCAAGTGCTTGTTTAAGATCAAACTAAAATCGCGAGAAAACTCTACTATACAAACAGGCGACAAGAAAAATCAATTAGTGAGCGACATGTGACGATAATAATGTTAGTGTTGTTTTTATATACCGCTTCAACTGCCGGCAGTTTCAAAAAATTGCAAAGCTCAAACAGCCGAACAACAATCAAATGATCAAGCAGCAACAAGCACGTTTTTGTTGTAGGTTGTTTGAAAGCGATAGTTCATACACAACAGCGAAACGAGTATTTAAAACTCGCATTCGGATGTATATTGCATGTTTAAGAATATCTGGATGCAAGTGAAGAAGTTTAATTGCAAGTGTGTGTGTTGGTGTAGTGGTTACAGGATTAATTTACATGGCTGTAAGGGGATATCTGTCACTTAGTTGTCCTGCTTCTATCATGTTTGAATGTCAATTGTCACTTCTGCTACACTTCGGACATGTATCGAATCTAAATCTAAGAACCTTTATGTTAAATTTTTATTCTTTGTATTACCATAAAAAAAGTATTTACAAGTACGGAAGCAAAGTGTTCTAATAAATAGAAGTATTGCAATAGTTTCTTCATCTAAAAAAAATTCTGCAAAAAATGGCAAAATTTCAACATATGTCATCATAAATTTCACATTCTCACCTAAATATTGTTTGTTAGGTATTCCGTTTGGATTTGCTTTAGATTTCAATTAACCACGAATCTGACTATTTGATTGTCTTCATACAGTTTTATCGTTCTGTAATGGGTAATGTGTGGTAAGGTCTAATCCTCCAAAAGCGCAATCTTATCTCCACTGTTTCAATGTCTTCTCTGCATGCAATGCATTCATTGTCATCCGTAGCCCTTATCCAGTTTAAGTGTCCAAAAAATTAGAGTGCCTCGTTAGGATGCAGTTGTCAATTTTGGCTTGTTTGGATTCAGCAGCCATCTGGTTCTATTTTCTTCCATGTCGCTTGGTTATATTACCTACAGTATATTATTCGCATTATTTAGTAACTCTATCTTCACTATTTTGAATACTGTTGTAAGGTTCTCGACTTTTTCTCCAGGCAATTTGCTCGCTCATACACAATTACAACGTGGTGAGCCGGTGTCGAATGCTGCCCTGAAGTTAATCATATTTTTGCAATCCAGAACGGACTTAGAGGTTACTTTCTTGTCCATGATTGCCCTAACTATCTATTTACCGTCGCTAAAATTATTGATAGCTACAGATTTATACGTTAAACCAAAAAGTCCTCTCAATATTGAGGACCCATGAGTTTCCATCTACCAAAAGAACTATACATGTAATTGGTTTTTGGGAAAAATCCTTAAGTCAACCGACTTCCAATCTAAGTAGTTTTATGGAAACTTGTGAACGCTGATAAGGGCGGAGTTGAGCCTTCCTAAAAGATCGTATTGCTCCCTTTTACCGGTAATGATTAGAGTTTAAAATGTATTCTTTTACTTTGTATGATACCTTACAAATATCCAAAAAACTGTCTTTTCAATGTGTAAAAAAGTGCAAATTTATTAGGAGGACATATAATAGTTTAAAAGGGTTTCCTTTATTAATTATAATTAAGGGCAACCTGGGTTAGGTAAAATTAGGTTGGTTCCGCTGTATTACATGAAACGGAGACATGAAAAGAGGTTAACTTGTTGTACGTTTTTTCATCCAGTTGAGTGCTGAACCCACTCCACGACCAGATAAGCGAGTTTATCCATCTATTGTAGAAGTTTGATAAGGCTGCCAAATCATGCAGCAAGGGACTGCCTTGTGAAGCTACCATTTTCTCAGACAGATCGAAAAAATATAGAAGAGTTAGTTGTTCTTCCTGCTCCTACATTCCGAAGTGGAATTTTATTAGGAGGACCTATAGTAATTAAAAAAAAGGGTGTGATTTTAGTAATTCTAATTAAGGACAACCTGAATTAGGTTAGATTAGGTTGCACAGGTTGTTGGTCCTAGTGGGTCCCACTGTGTTACATGAAACGGAGACATAAAAAGAGTATATTGTCACAGTTTGACAAAGCTGCTAAATCCTGCAGCAGCGGACTGCCCAGTTAAGCCACTATTTGTTCAGTGAAAGAGGTATTATTCCTCCTCCACGTTGCGAGAATTTCTACAGAAATAGTTATACGGTAGAATAACCTGCGCACATATAAAATAGTGCCCTGTTGTTACTACTGTTAGTGTATCAAGTGTGTGCGGTGTTCCTTCCTGGATCCAGATATACTTCAATCCTATTAGGCAATATAATGCTCGATGTCGAGCAGATGACCTCGTTTGACCATCTGGTCTGTGCGATCCTAAATACATTCTGATGATGACGATGATGCCCAGTTAATATGCAACGATATTTTCGGGCACATTGGTATGCCTTGGAATCCAGAGTAGCTCCAGGTTTGAAGATCTCGCTAGCTCGTGCAGAAACATTCAGTATTCCTAAACTAAATTAAAAGGGAAACCTAAAATTCATTTAATTTTTTTTTTAATGTTTAGCCAAGAGGGAGATATATGAGGGCCCTACCATTATTAGAGCTGGGTCCAACTCGTTCATTCGTTCTTTTTTGCCACAAACCTATGATCAAACCCATTTAAATTGCATGGATTTGATCATAGGTTTGTGGCAACAATTAACGAATTAACGAGTTGGACCCAGCTCTAACCATTATCACAATTGACGCGTTCCTAAAACCATATTTATGGCATTGTCTGAAGCTCTTTACTATCATGTCGGCAGTTTGATATTATAGAAGATGGCCAGCTATTGCAAGGGTTTTCCATTTTTTATTTATTTTTTTGTTACCCTCAGTAATGGAATTTTCAATACGACGTCGTAAGTTTAGAAATTTCATACTGCCAGCATTATATCCGCAAAGCAGCCAAGCATTTTTCAAAGTTATTGAGAGACAATTGCAGTTACTAATTTTAATATTGCCGAAAGAAAAGGTTAAGAAATTGAATTGATCAAATCGATGGTTGAATGAGCTCTTAATTAGGAACGTATTACCTAAAAACATTTCCTGAAAATGTGTTCTGGAATTTATTGATTTCTGTGCATGATCTCATATGCTGGGATACTTCGCTATACCATTTCAATTGTATACACCGACTGTCATAATTTTAATTAATTTTTGTTAATATATTTTTCATGATGAAGCATTTCAATTTGATTTTAAACTTGCATACCATATTGTTTTACTAACAAAAATCAGTTAAAGTTTCATTTTGCAAAAAAAAAACAAAGCTTGTGCTTTTTTAAACCTTCAATTAAGATCCAGTTGTAAGCCTTTCTTTCAAAACTAACATTTTATATAAAGTTGTTTTAAACCGTCCTCGCAAATAGCAACACAATTCATACATCTTGCATTTTATCCTTTCAAATACTCAATTAAACAAAAAAATTTCTAAGATGCAAATCTTTATTTGTATATTGATCAGGCCAAATTGTTGGCAAAACAAAAACACACACAACAGCAGTAACAATTCAAATGAAATAAAGAATAGTCAAATATTTAAATTCAACAACTCCACCGTGCAATTTATGTAGGGCCAAAAGTCAACCTGTGATCGTCGTCGTCGTCGTCAGCATCAACAAAAATCACCAAAGTAATCAGAAATAAAAGGAAGAAAATACACCAATTGACAACGAGTAGAAATGAAAAGAAAAATAAAAATGGCAAGAAATAAAAACAAATAAATAAACATTGATCGTTTTCATTACGTAAATTGAATTTACTGACTTTTAAAGCCTAAAGTCATGATATAAAAATAAATTGACTGACAGATTTTGGATACGGTTGTTGATGGTGGTGCAATGATGATGATGGTGGTGGAGCTGGGCTGGTGTTGTTGGCGGACCATTGCGGAGGTGCCTGCCTTCCGATTATGGCAGTAACAGTGTTAGTGTGATGTTGTAGTTGGCTTTACCTTAAAGGTATGAAAGTTGGCATGAATGTGGTCATTGTTAAATGTATGGTTAACAGAAAGGTTGGTGGCAGTTTATTTTAAGTTTTTTTTTGTCTCTTTGATTTACTCGACCTAGTCAAGATAAAACAACCATACAGAAAACTGATTGTGAGAGAGTGCACAGTGGGTTATTTTGTGTAGTAGTGGTCATTGTTGAAGGTGGCCTTTTAATACACTGTATTAATATTTTTATTTAAATTCACAAATTATAAGTTTCTTGTTATTTTAAACATATTTGTTATTTCTTGTCAAAATACGCTACCAAACTATCTTCTTCTTTGCCTTGAGCTTCTTTTTGAGGTTGCCTGATCTCTTCTCTGCTTTCAGTTTTCAGTGGTGTTAATAATAGCGTTTTCGGTGTTGTAAGATCCATGCAAATCGAAGTAATTTTTCTTAAAAAAACACCTTCAAATTATGGGCCCATAATATTAAATACAAGTAGAACTTACAGGGCCAGCGCACAGTGGTGTGAAATAAAAATGTTAATAAGTATGAAACGGAAGAAATGTGGTTTCCAACAACTGCCAAATGTAGGGTACATGTCCTATAAAAAAACGAGCCTAACAGATCCTTAACGACTGACCTTTCACCACGTAAGAATTCCAAATGAGCTAACAACAACATAAAATACATGTTCTTTTCATATTTGAAATACCGAAGTATATTTATTTGACATAAAGTCTTTATTTATTTAATTTGAAGATTTGGCTTGTTTTTATGGTTAAGCAATTGTCTATATGCATTTCGTTCCTGCTTTTGGAACTCGTCAGGCGACTTCAACCCAAAAATTTTTTGAATTTAGTTAACAAACTTCGTATGTTTATAGTAAGACTATTAATACTATATTGAGAATCACAGTATACAAACATAATAAGTTTGAAATGTTAAAAAAAAAATCTTTACAAAACAGGCATCTTTATTCGATTGTCTATCTAATTAAAAAATTTGTTGATATATATTTTTTGTTTAGCCTGGACATAATCTAAAAAATTTTAACTTGCACCCATAGTGCAAAGATTTTTGGCATTTGGTTGCGTTTTTTTAGTTAAATTTTACTGCCATTATTTTTTTCATTTCTTTCACGGTGTTAAAATTTTTGCATAATGACTAGAAATTCCATTCAATATTTGTTGGCGATACAAACTTTGGTTTGTTCAGCAAAATTTGTAATAAAATACACTTGGGACTGTATGTTTTTTTTGTTTCCAAATGATTTGTGCTTGATTATGTTTTCTGTTACCAAAATTACTACAAAACGAAATCAAACAGTATTAATAAAATAAATAAACTAGAAACTGATCGTGACAAAAGATTATCTTTAAAACTTAAAGTTTTTGAATAAGAAGCAAAAAAATAAAACACAACTGCAACAGCAATTTGTTAGAAGCAAAATGAAAAATAAAAGTAAACTAAAACTATAAATTATAAACAGGCCAAAGAAACGATAATAAATGATGTTTTCAACATAAATGTTGTTAGAGCTAAAAAAAAATGCAGTTCAAAATTGTAAAAAATAAAATGAAATGATGAAAATTGAATATTTCGCCTTTCACTGCAAGTTGAGATTCGATATCTTTGGCTCGTTTTCCATATATATACAAGCATTTGGTTTTTTTTTCAGTTTGGATAAATGATTGATTTTTCTACTTCTTCACTTACCGTATGAAGAAAAAAAAAACAAACAAATTCTTTCATCAACCAACGAATGGCAAACAGCCAGTCAGTCAGTCAGCTTGTTAAAAACACCTGTGTGCTATTATTTTATATAAGCATACGTACGTATGTATAATGTCATATATAACATTTTTATATCAAATGTTCGATTTATTTTTCACCTTCATATTTTCTGTTATATGATTGTTTTTCCCGTTATAACTCATACGCCGTGTGGTGTGATAAGGAAAACATCTCTTAGATGGTTATTTGTCAGAGTCCTGAATATGAGTTCCTTTTTGCTGCAGTTAACTGAAGTGACCAACCAAAAAATATGGCAGGCGGCCTTCAACTGCAAATGCAGAGTAATTATAATATATGCAACAAGCCCTGGAGACGATCAAATAACACGTTAAGTGACGTGTTTTGGGCCATGCGTATACGATGTCCACTTTGATTGATGAAAATCAAATATTTTGGATTTCTTTACAAACGTCTTCAACTGTGATTGACAAAAAATTCATTTGATTTGTGACCTCGCACAGTAGAGGCAAAGGTCTTTTTTCGCGTATCAAATCATACGAGTATTTTACTTGTGGAGAACAAGTAAAATACTGAGGCTCCCTAAATTTTATGTGTGTAACTCTCAGAACAAGAAGATGGGTGCTACCCAACAATAGTTAGGTGCACTATATTTTATGTGTGTAACTCCTAGAACAAATTACATATTCCAACAAAATTTTTCATGTATAGGAGTGTGAAGACGTGTGCCTCCATACAAAGTAATTACATATTACTTTTCCTATGTCTTTGGAACTACAATAGTGAGACACACTAAATTTTATGTGGGCAACTCTTAAGAGAAACTGCATGTTGCACTGAAATCTTGGAGGTTCAAGAGGTAGGTACCTCGCATGCAAAGTAATTGTTAATGAATTAATGAACAATATTTTTTTATATAAGAAATACCGAAGCGGGAGCAAAATGCATATAAACGGTGCTTAACAAACAAACCAACCAAAAATTCGTGATTTTTTTTATTTACCCATGTTCCTGATAATTGCATTCTATTAAATGGCTTCGTATTCAAATTATATACATATACAAAATTCTCGTATCACGGTGTTTGTAATTGAACTCCTCCGAAACACTTTGACCGTTTTTTACGAAATTTTGTATGTGTATTCGGTAGGTCTGAAATTAGGTCGTCACCTATGTTTCCTACCCTTAAGGTAGCTGTGCCACGCCCATACGAACGAAGTATCTTTTACCGTGAAAGCTATAGAAGTCAGAGTATTCAAATTTAGTATGAAGAGCCTGGTCTAAGGAAGTTCAATTATTGGTAAAATACGACCGTGTTAAGGAACTTCCCCAATAATAATAATCCTATATCTTAAAAGCTTTAATAGCAAGAATCTTCAAATTTGGTATAAACTCTTTTGGGAGCGAGATGCGAAGTACAGCGAGGATTCGGTTAACGTAGCCAATACAAATTTTGGGCTGTTGCGAAAACTGAGTTTGTTGCGAAGACCGAGTAAAAAAATTTCTGTGCCTGTATTCCAATAAAAATCTTATTTTACACCAAATAAAATGTTTGGTAGGGAATCAAAGGTTAATTTTAAAATAAAATGCATTTATTTAATTAAAATAAAGAATAAAAGCAAATATAATAATAATCAAAAGAAATAAAAAATACACATTATAATGTGCATATGTAAAGTTGTACTGATGATTGTTATCATGTTGAAGATTCATGTCTTTAACGGAAAGTATGAAATTTCGGCTTTGTTTTTGTAAATGAAATGATTAATAAAATATAATAATATTTTATTATTATTATTACTGTTTTAGCAAATTTTGTCACTACAGGCATTTTGTTTATCTTACTAGAACAAGCACTGACAAGCAAAGAATTTTTTAAACTACGTTGGCTTCAAAAACAGAGGCACCACACAAAAATTCTTTGTCATTCCTAGAACAGCGGTAAATCAAAATGATTTTTGTACGTCAGCATGAGATTTCATGCACAAAGGTTTGTAGTTTTGAATTTACTTATAAGAACACTAAAGTAAAAGACAAAACGAAACAGAGAATCTTAACTTTGTTTGAAAAGTTTCGTTAATTGAGGTCTTGTTTTTTGAAAAGTTGCGTTAACAGAGTCACCAAAGTTAAGATTTGCGTGTTGCGAATACCGAGGTGTTAAACTTATCGAGGGTTGCATTAACCGAATCTGCACTGTATTTCAAAATATTGGTAGAATAGGGCCGGGAGGTAGGTATATAATATATAGTATAGTATAAACTATAATAAATTTAAAGCAGTTAATGTTTGGTGTTTTGTTATTTTTATATTCTGTCATCGTTCACAGCACTCCCTCCCTCTATCACTCATCTACCACATCATACGCACTAGCAATGAATTAGTTATTACTTTTTACCCTAGAAATTACCTAGAAATAATTTAGGTGATAGAATATATAGATAGCATGAAACGATAAAATTATATATACTTAAATATGTATTTGAATATAAAAAAATAATTTTTTGCTATTCCGTTTGATTTCGTGCATGTTGTGTCGGGGAAATTTTTCGCGGGCGTGTTTCGTACGTGACACGCGCCCATCTCTGCTGGCAACAGCACACAAAGAGCTCAAAATTATAATGTTGATTAACGATTTTATTTGTACGTCTCCTTTTAAAACGAAAAGCATGCGACACTCACACATAAGCACTGCCCAGCAGGTTTATTTGATCGTCTGCAGGGCACTTAAGGCTTCCTAACAAAATTAAGAAAAATGTCAGTTGGAGCCATACAAATAATAAAAACAATAATAAAAAACTTTCTTTAGTTGCAATTATGATCAGATTATCGAAGAAGTAAATTGAAATCTCCAACAAAAACATATTTAAATTTCCCAGAGAAATAATAAAAGCATTTCTCACGAAATTGGCCCCCCTACCATTCTAAGTTTGTTTATCCCTTCCTCATACTAAAGATTTATTTTTGGCCAATATTTTCAATCAATATGTACAACCATGGTAACACTAATGTGTGTATAGCTGGGTGTGTGTGTGTGTTTTGTTTTAAGTTCTATTAACAGCCAGCAAGCAATGCTGTTTGTGTCAGTCCAATGACTTATGTTACCTGCTGCATGCAGTCTTACATCCATCATCTATCAAATGATGAATTCATCTTTTAGGTTATTGCAATACGACCAACCATTTGAAAATCACATACATACACTCTCACACACAACCAAGCAACCCCAACAAATTCACTTGCACTTCTAAAATATCTTCCACTCTAAGCGTTGCATTGTCTTGTCACCTGTGTACTCGCTGGAAAACTTGGACTATGTTTGTGTGTGTGTGTGTGTGTGTGTGTGTCACGGCACATTGTATAGATTTGACTAAAAAGAGGACCATATTGAGTGTAAAGTGAACATTTATGAATAAATTGCATGAACGAGTTAAATAATATGGAAAATAAAAAATGCAAACATGTATAAAAATTCAAACATCAACCAACCCACTCGAGTTTGAGTACATATGGGTGCATTAGGTGGGCTTGATAAAAAAACAAAAACAACAAATATTATTTCTAATATACAACTACTTTTTATTTGTAAAAGTTTTCTGTTGTATTAAGACAACAAACAAACAGCGAGAGAATCGTCGTCGTCATCATCATCATTATCATCGTCATCATCGTCATCATGCAAACCATTCAATATTGTACTTGTAGCATCTCCATCATCGTACACCTTGTGTGTTATTTTGCACATATTGTGCTGTTGTTGGTTGGGATAAATAGTTCTTTCTCCGTTCACGGTAAAATCAGAACGACGAGGGGCTTATATTGTAAAACGCAATGCTAAGCATTGACAAATTTTGTATATACATTGGTGTGTGTTCTATATTCCACGTGAAATTATATCACTCGGGATTGCCATAGCATTTTGCTTTCAATATAATCGTATATGTATTGTGTTTTTGTAATTTATACATTTTTCATTGAAAATTACTCAACATTTTTAATCATCAAATTGCTTGAATCAATCACACATTTGCAAAATTTTGCACCTGTTAACAAAATGATATCAAGCATTAGAATTGTGCAACTTGACAACGGTGACTTATTTTCCTTTTGATAGATTATTTAAATTAAAGATAAATGATTTCAATTAAAGCTTTTAATTAGATAAATTCAAAACTAAAGCACTTCGGAGGCGAGGAAAATTACACAGTCCATCCCCTCTACCTTACGAGGATGCAATAACGTAAGCCAATGACGCAATTACACTACGAAATTAATCGACTGTTTATACTCAAATACTCAAAGTTTTTTAAAGTACATCCTCTCTCTCGCTTACCTGTAGCTCTTTTCTGTATTTCTCGCATCGTAAAATTTCTCACATGAAGTGTGAAACACAAAATTCAATCGTGTCTCAATTTGTGAAAAGTGTTTCTGCATTTGAATGCGAAAACAGATAACACTGATTCTGTTTTTACTGGAATATTTCCAGTAATCCAGTATCAAATGAAAACACAAAATGTCACAAAAATATTATTTCAATAACAAAGAAATAAATAATTTACAAGAAAAAGAATATAATAAATGAACAAGAATATGAAATTAATTTAAAACGCTTCGAAAAAATTGTTCTATCAACTGTCTCTACATAAGACAATTACACAAAAATTCTAAATAAATGTAAACATATCGACTTGTTAATAATATTTTAGCTGAACTATTCGTTGCATAGTTTATTTTGCATATATTTACACACAGATTCAAAAATTCATATGTTTTTGTTTGTTCTCGCACCAATTTAAAATGCGAGTTATTTTGACACAAAATATTGTTATAGAAACACTTTTTCTCGCATCCTTCCAATAATTGTTGCAAATTTATTCAAATGACAGATAGTTCTCGCAAAGTAAAGATACAGAAACATTTATGTGAAAAAAGTCATTTTATATTTCAATTTACACTGTTTTTCTTACGATTCCCTCGTTTCATGCGGGGAATTTTTCGATGCGAGAAATACAGAAACGAGGTACTGGACACAAATCTGTGGACATTTGACAAAATGGCTTCTCTCGAGATAAGACAATCTTCCCAGATTTTTGTAATAAATATAACATTTTAATGCGCTTCTTTTCTTCTAACTTCTACGACCTTTGGAACGCAAGATACGCAATCTAATAATCGACCTCTTTCATATTTTTCCCCAATTTCAATTTGATCAAATTATTTCTTTCAAAGAGTTAAAAATAACTTGAATACTCAAACAAAAAACTGATAACTGCAAAGAACTTGTCTCCATTTAGTTCTAGCATGTTTTTGCCAATTCCCTTTTGATAAAACAGCTTCTTTCGAAAGAAGTCGTTTTGCCAAAAGCAAAGTTTAAAAAACTTACAATTTATCTTGATTTAAACGACTAAAGTCGTTTTTTGATATAATCAAAATGACTTGTATGCTAAAAGTTAATTATTTAGTTTAAAATCCATTTAACAAAAAATCTTATTTTTGCTGTTGTAGTTAAAAAAAACTGTAGCTTTTAGAAGAAAAGAAAAATAGATCACAAAATGTTCATTAAGTATTTGTGTATAATATCCATATAAATCAAATAATATTTCCTTAAATTTCTAACTATTAACTTTTGTTAACCTTTTTTTTTCATTTCATTTCATTTTAACACCTTTTTCGCTCTACTGAAAAGTTGTTGATTTAGAAAGAAGACATTTTATCAAATGTCCACAGAAATTTGGATGCGAATGAAATTTTTACTTCGCGTTTTGATTTTTTATTTTTTTATTTAATTGTGTACGAAAATAAATGTGTTCTAGCGTAACAAACGGAGATCCTGGGATCGACTTCAAGCGCAAACAAAAAGTATTTGATTTGATATTGTATTTAATATATAATAAATATAAAAACAAAATAAGGTATTGAAAAATAATCTAAGAGTATATATAAAATGCTTTGATTTTAAACCTACAAAAAGGCATGAAGTAATGGGCTTCTTTCAGCACACTCTATATTGATTCAGAAGTTCATACCTGGAGAGCTAGCAAGTGGTACATCACGAACAGAAATCATGGGATACCGAAGCAGGTTGGTAAGCGAGAGTTATACTCTCTCTCTCTCTCGCTTTCCAACCCACTTCCAAGGTACACGAATATTTTTGCTGGGAGAATGGCTATTTAAGCCATAAAATCACTGAGATATACGGCTTCTAGAAAGAAAAACGTATAAAAGTTAAAGAAGTCTGGTTGTCAAAGGCAGAAGCATGGGAAGAATTTTTACGCTTTTTTAGAAGAAAATCATAGTGAAAATTAGAAAATTTTTTAAGAAACCCTTAAAAACTTTAGGAGACTCAAAGATTGTGCCACGAAATTTATCCAAAGTAGAGAAGGAGATCTCTTGGGCGATCATACTAACATAATGAAACGATGGCGAGAGTATTTTATACAACTGTTGAATGGCGAAAGCAACTTTGTTTTAGCAGGAAACTATATACTTCCTCAGGATGAAGTAGATCCTGACAAATCACAATGGATGAACTCCTCAATGCACTCCGAAAAATTAGGATAGATAAATCTGCTGGACATGATGGTATAGCTCCAGAACTTCTGAAATATACGGGCAATGATGGACAGATTCTGCTTAACAACATGATCAATGCAGCATGGAGATAGACAACAATTTTCAGCCAATGGGAAGTGGCTATAATCAACTAAATTTTTCGAAGTATATCACTTCTAACTGCAGCGGGAAAAATATACTCGAGAACAGTGAAGAACAAGAAGAGGAATAACGTGTTTTTAGAAGTTTTAGTTTTTAGTTGTGGAACCCAAGATTTAATATTCACGATGAGAAAATTTACGGAAAAAACCATTGAAATCAATAGAAAAAATCACTGCTTTTTATAGACCTGGAGAAAGTTTTTGATACGGTAAAATAGCAACAGATGTGGGAGGTACTACAGAAATACTATATTGACAATATATTGATCAGACAATCAAAAGGGGAAATTATGTAAAAAACCAGGAACACCACATCCGAAGAATTTTTTACATTACAAATTGTGTGAAAAGGCTAGTACATCGCCATAGTCCATATTTAATTATAATATTAAAGAACGACGAAAATAAATCCGTTTAAATACAAGGAAAACAGAAACCACAATAATAAGCCGCGATAGAAATCATAATCAAATTTACAAAGGATCCGAAGCAGTAAAGCCAGCTAAATACTTCTGCTACTGCGGACAAGGATTTAAATTGCAAAAAGCCACAACCGCCAACTTATACCTCACCTTATACCTTAAAACAAAAATTTCATCAGTAAAAGAGAAGTTTCAACGCGTACAAAATTTGCTGTAGACAACTCCACTGATATACCAACCATTACATGTGGCTGCGAATCAAAGGCGCTAACAACAAAACTCAAAGCAGAATTCAGGCATAAGAAATAAAATATTTAAGGCGTGTGACCAGTAAAATAAGACAAGACAGAATATGAAACGACATTTTGCTAGCCAGTTTAAATACAGATCCACTGAAAAACAAAATTGAACGCAATAGGTTAAGGTGGTTTGGACATATGGCTAGAATGTCAGAAAACCGCCTGCCGAAACAAGTATCAGAAGCAAGATCGAAAAGTACGAGAGGCAAAGGAAGAAGAATAACAACGTAACAGGACGCTATCAACAATATTCTGACAGAACAAAAAATCGAGCCTAGAACCGCCAATAAAAACGCCACAAGATAGATCAAAGTGGAGAAGTCTTTGCAAAAACCTCTGCACTGCGAAGTAGAATGAGGTTCGGAATAAACAACTACGAGACCGGATCAATAAGTTCGTGACTTTTTGAATCAAACACAGTTTTTTTTTTTGCAAAACAAAAATTTATTTTTCAACATAATCTCTTTTTAGCTCAATACACTTAGTCCAACGTTTCTCCAGTTTTGGTATCCCTTCCAAAACATAGGATTTTTCGAGGTCCTTAAAATAGGCATTTGTTTGGTCAATAATTTCATCGTTGGTGCTAAATCTCTTTCCACCGAGCCATTTTTTTAGGTTCGAAAATAGAAAGTAGTCACTACGGGCTAAATCCAGAGAATATGGCGGATGAATTACAATTCGTAGCCCAATTTATAGAGTTTTGCCATTCTTAACAAATCACACCCTTTATTTACTCAAAATCGATATTAACAGCTTTAAGACACACAATGTTAAATTATTCACTGCTAGAGTACCACGATGTTAACTTTTATGTTCTTTGTAAAATACTAACTTTGTGGTTGACTGCTCTGCCTAGCGGCTGCATTGTCCTTTTTATACTCAACCAAAATAATGTTAGCAACATCCTTTAAATTAATTTGAACTAGTGATTTTACTTTTTTACGTCAACAGCGCATATCGTTAAAATATGCTATGTAATAGCATAGTCGATAAGTTTTTGTTTTATATTTATATTTATTATAGAGAATCCTGCTACACGTGGTCTTACTACTGCATGAAATTTTAGTAATTAAAGTCTTAAATAAATTTTAATTTGTTTCCTCTCTACTATCTGCTCCCACCCAATAAGCGAAGCAATATTATCGCTGGTGTTGCTGTTTATTATATTTCTTTATATTTTTAGTTGTTGCAGCCTGTGAAATGGCGGGATCATTTGCCGTCGCTAGGAAATTTTCAAATTTATTATCGGATTTAACATTATTTATGATTTGTAAGAAATCTTGCCGTATATCAAAGTCATTGGGTGACATAAACTATTGATGGTTATCGATAATTTACATCAATTCAGCTCGTCTTTACTCAACAATAAATAGCACTTTACCTTTTTTTTCCTGCTTTCTTCATCATCTTGCACTCACTACCTCTCATCTCAGCCTTATCTTTTGCGCCTTGTGCCTCAACTTTAGTTTTTGCATTTTTTTTTTTCGTTTTGTAGATGGACGAGACATGTTTTAGTTTTGGTGTTAGTGATGATCATTATGAATTTGCTTGTAGTACAATCCTGTTGTTGTTATATGCATGTTGCCAGAATAAAGGGTTTCCTTTTTATTATATGCACATATATATTTTTTAATATTTGTTTGTGTTCGCTTTTCTCATGGTGTTTTATTTTTCTACCAAGGCAGACTTCGTTCGACGTTGATGCTTTTGCATCTGCATTGAAATAAACGTGTTGTATTTACCGTGATTTATGTTTATGAAATCATTAAAATATTTAAAAGAAATTGTTCTCTATGGCTGATGGTAGACATCATTTAAATTTGACTCCATGCAGTTGGGTCATTGATCAATTGCTTGAGTCGGCTTATTAACTGGTTGTACTTGATGTTTATGGCTCATTAAGGCAAATAAGCGATAGGAGAGACGAAGCACACTTCAGAAACATTTAGATTGTAAATTATAATTTAGAAATAATGGCACCATTTTAAAGATTGTCATTTTAAAGTTTAGAGTATAACGTTATTGTTTGGCATTCTGCGAAATAACTTTGTTTTTAACATATGATATGAGGTTATGATCTCTTGGAAGCTGTTAAGAATTTGCTAAGGCAATTTGAAATATTTGAGTATTGGTAAATTGTTTATTTTTTGCTTTTTTCAACTCGATACATTTTGTTCCTAAATGAGGAATTTGGAAAGGGACAAATTTTAATTGTTTATAACAGCTAATTAAACTCCAATTACAACTATCCAAATTACAAATGCTTGTATGCGAGAAATTTTAAAATCAAACTCAAAGGCTCTCACTTTAGCAACTTGAAAATTTTTATCATTATTTTAGTTTAATTAATAACATTATCCATCTATATTTGCTCCTTTCTTTCCTACATCCCTGAACGTCCAGGTGGTTTCAACTATATTAATAAACCGAGTTTAATATAGTATGACGGAAAATCGTTCTATATTACAATACAATAATGTTCGTTTACAGCCAGGCTACGATAAAGTATCTGCTGAAGGTTAGGTGAGGTTATATATGTTTTGATGAAGTTTGATTTATTTTGATGAGGTTTGATTTGTTTTTAACGCGTTAGTCTTTAGGCAAATTTAGGCTAGGACTGGTTAGTTTAGATAAGGTAAGGTTAGAAGAAGTTGAAAGGGTTTATGTTCGGATAGATCAGGCGAGGTGACGTTAGATAAGGTTAGGTTAGGTTGGTTAGGTTAACTCAGTTTGAATTAAGTTAAATACGGTGAGTTTAAGTTGTGTTAGCTTTTGTTATAATAGGTAAAATTAAGTTATGTTAGGCTACCTTACGTTTGGTTATTAAGGATATGCAAAATAAGGTTAGGTTACGATAAATCTGCTTAAAATAGTTTTGGTAAGGTTAGTTTAGATGAGGTGAGTTTAAGTTAGATAGGGCAAGGTGCTATGATCAGAGGTTGGGTGAGGTGACGTTCGGTAATATACGATTAATAATATAAGATTAGATCAGAGTGTTAATACCTTAATGACCATTATCCATGTGCTAGATATGAAATGTCTTAAGGATTCAGATTTTGAAATCTTGAGAAAATATATTGAGGAAACTAGGCTCCTAAACTTACTTAGTTCGATAGGTTTTTATTAGATACTTTCTGGACATGTTCTGTATTGACAGTAATTAATTCTGGAATGAAAAATTATGCATGCTGTATATAACCTTTTCGTTTCGAATTCATTACCTTTTCCCACTGGGATATTACCACTTTGGGCGGCGAGGTTGGAAATTAAACATTACTGTTTGACTTCTACTCCACTGACATGCTACATGTATGATTACATAATTTGTGAATACAATCGTAACTGAGATAAGGAGGATTTACGTCAGTGAGTCCACCAGCAAAATATTTTATGAACCCAAATTGTATTGTTAGGATTTAAAAACGTTATTTTTGTAGCTTCGAATATTTGCAATTAAATAAAAAATCTGCAATGTAAAATTATTATCAAATCAGAATACTTTATTTTCTCAATACTGATATTAAGAGCTCTTAAACACACAGTGTTAAAAATTTGACAGCTTTAATACCACAATGTTAAGTTCGCTGTTATACTCAACATAATGCTTCCAGCAGGATGTTAGCAACATCCAGAAAGTCTTAAGAAATTTAAACGATTCTCAGTACTAGCTTTTGATCACGTTATTCATTGGTTTTTGTTTCAAATCAGGCAATAGACTGGAATGCTTCTCAGAATGTTTGAAAAAATAACTGAGATCGTAAGGCCTATCCAACAATTTTAGGGTGTGTAAAAAAGGTACGGAATGGAGCGAAAAGACCTTGTACATCCTAGAACGCATTCGCACTCCCTTATTTTCCCACTGGGAATATAAATTATTTTTCTCGTTTACTAATCTTTGTGTGGAAAATATTTGTATTTATATATATATTACTAGAGCTATTAGCCGCTGTCATTCAATTCCTTATATATTTTGCCTTTTTTAACTATAAATTTAATTAACGGCTTTTCAAAAATTTTTCATCTCAACCATAAATTTCTTATCAATTAACTACCAACTTGAATAAAGACAATTCCAGATTGCGGTTGACAGACATACAAAGTATGTAACGTGGCAAACGTGCCGACAAATAAACATTGATTTAAATAGAAAGTCACACAGACTTTTGTAATGGGGACAAGACATATCAAGCAAAAACACAAACACATCTGTTTTGAAAGAAATTAATTTTTTTTAACAACTAACTCAATAGACCTTCCTAGAGAGGAACAAAAAAAAAATGATTGTGTAAAAACTTAATTTACAAATTCACACAAACATGTGAAGCAAACAATGGCAAAGTTGCATGCCAAGGCATTTCGATTCCATCAAATGACAATGTCTAAATGGGAAGAAACAAATAACGAGTGAATGAACGGGAAATAAAATGAGACTTATCGCGGGTGAAAGCGTGAGGAAAAAGTTCAATCAGAAATTAAGAAAAGAAATGAACAAGCGACATTAACAGAAAGTTTTCCTTGCTTTTTTGTTTTGTTTTATTACTTTTAAGATTTGCAACAGAAAAGCAAATTGAGTCAGTGGTGTTAAGTAATGAAAACGTATTAATTTGAATGCTGAAATAATCATATAGTACCCACGGAGGATGGTGTAGTGTTGACGGAAGTAGTTAGCACGTTATCTACAAAACCGAAGATTCTGGGTTCGAACCTGGTCTCTGAGAGTCATTAAATAACAACACCACGCATATTTATTGGTATCAGTTGTTGTAGGAACGTTCAAGTGATGAAGTTATAGTCACTGGTCACTGAACTATACCGACTTCAGCAGATACTAATCCTATGTAACACCAGAATACCCTCCTTTGTCGATATTGTACAGCAAAATAATCGGCGAATTAAAATAAGCAATAAAATGGCTACTAAGCACAGCTTTGAAAATTTAATACGCCTCATTGACACCAGAGGCGCTGCATATCTGCATTATTAAAAAAACTTGCAAAAAGCAGAGTTGTAAAAGTGTGAAGCTCTAATCTATTTTTTCACCACCTGTCTTCTCTATCATTATCCCTTTCTTAAAGAAGTTAACACATGTTAGTGTTACTTCTCTTAAAAAAACTTGAAGAACGTTTGTTAAAATATTGCGCATTCTAATTGGTTTTCTGTGAGAGATTTTAATATTTTTTTAACAAAAGACATTCTTTCAAACAACTGCCGGCAATTCATACAAAATGTGTTGACACTACAACTAAATGTTTCCTTCATGGAGGACAGGAGTAAAGCGCAGAAAAATTATATAAAATAAAATGAAAAATTCAACACACTAAACACAGAATTGGCGGAAGAGTATCTACCATTGAACAATACACGTTGATATGTAAAAATACCGTCAGTTGTGAGGGCAAAATGAAATACTAGAAGAACAAAAAAAATACTTTGGAAAGAAATGAAACTGACTCGACGACGACACTTGTAACTTGAGCATTTGGTTAAGAAACAATACACTAACGGCATATACTCGTACATGTAAAAAATAAGTGAAAATAGCATCTTGGGGTAGGCCTGTTTTTTAAAACACCAAACCATTACCACTTGTTTTTCTTATTTAACAGTTCCAACAAGTTTTCTGCCACAATGCAAGTGTCAGAATTAAGGAAAAGCAGTCACTCTAACCTGTTAGAGAGAAAAAAAAACAAATAAATAGAAAATAATAAAGAAAAATATATTGTGCAAAATAATAATTGAAAGTATTTTATGTTCGAAATCTTACAGATATAGAAAAAACATTACTCCACCAACATTTTGCTAAATAAGTCAACAGGCAGTGTAACACATATAAAAGCTGTACAGGCAGAATCAATGAGTGTCTCTTGTATATAATTTCTTTTTTTGTTTGTTGCCTGATGTGCAACAACATTCAAGACCTGACATTTTTTCCATGCCATTGTTCTGTTCCCATTCTGCTGCATATTAAGAGTACAAGTATTGGCAAATTGACAGACATCTCAAAAATGTACACAAAAAAGTACAATTGAAAAAAAAAACATCCAAACAACTAAAACATGCACAGAGTCTATTACAATTTTTTGAAACTTTTGTGGCTGGCATGTTTCATTTAACTTGATAATTTATAATGTTTACACACACACAAACACACACACACACACAAGTATAAGTGTAAATTTATTAAATATTTATTTCGATACATGTGAATGAATGAGTGGGCTTGTTTTTATAGTTTTTTTTTTAAATAGAAATTGTGCATTAGATAATAGAGTGTTAGACAATTTTATGACATTTGAAAAATGTCAAAAGATATTAAAGTTAAATATTGGCTTGATTTGGCATTCATTTCAAGCAAAGAAATGTAGAATTATATGTCCATAATGGGTGTTTTTTATTGAGGTATAGAACTTTAAGTTGGCATCACTTTTTTAACTGGCGGCCATTTTGTCAGCTGTCAAGTGATTAATATTTAGTTTGGTTTGCCATTTCATCATGAACAGGTTGACAAAAGAACAACGCTTGCAAATCGTGCAAATTTATTTCGAAAATAATGGTTCAGTTCGCGAAGTTTACCGCAAGCTCCGTCCATTTTATGGTCGACATAATCGTCCATCAGAGCAATTAATTCGGTTAACCATGGATCGTTTTCGCACTACGTTTACTCTATGTGATAATACGCATCCGCAGAGACGTCGAACAGTGCGCACCGAAGAAACAATTGCCGCTGTAGAGCAAAGTGTTGAAGAGGACCCGAATGAATCGATTCGCCACCGTGCACAGCAATAACCGACTATTTTGTTCCCGAATTGGATGGCATGAATGTGGATGAGTCGTGGTTCCAACAAGACGGCGCTACATGCCACACAGGGCACGCACAATCGATTTATTGAAGGAAACATTCGATGAGCGCATAATTTCGCGGAATGGACCTGTCAATTGGCCACCAAGATCGTGTGATTTGACACCATTGGATTATTTTCTTTGGGGATATGTGAAGTCGCTCGTCTACGCCAACAAACCAGAAACGTTAGGGGACTTGGAAGCCAACATTCGTGGCGTTATTGCCAACATACGGCCCCATATGCTCGAAAAAGTGGTTGAAAATTGGACCTGTAGAATTGGCTTTATTCGAGCCAGCCGCGGCGGCCACATGCCCGAAATCATATTTAAACGTTAATGGCATAAAATTATCCTTCCAATAAAGCCAAATTGATGGACATTAAAACGATTTTCTTGTGTTTTATTTCAATTCGAAGCTCTATACCTCTAAAAAAACACCCAGTATGTACATACATACATACGTTACAAAAGGTTTAATTTTGAATTGCAAAAAACTAGTAGTAGCAAAATGATCATTTTATTAATAATGCAAAAAGTATAAGCGAAATGGTATGAAATTTTCCATAAAACATTCACACACTTGCGAATTCCATCTTTGAGGTCTTAAATCGATTGTGGCACATTAATTTTCAAGGACATGGACATAGACAGAAACATTAACCTGGACATTAACATTTACATACATAGATGTGGTATAGACATAAGCGTTGACATGGACATAGACATTGCCATAAACATATACATATAAGGGGTGATTTTTTTTTAACAAGTTTCTTTTTTGCAACCCAGCTGTTTTTGTGTATCATGTTACTGTTAAACATGTTCTGTTAGGTCTATAATTTGGTCATGAATTGACTTTCAAATGAACAACGCTTGCATATTATTAAATGTTATAATCAAAGTTCATGATCGGTTAAGAAATTGCATCTTCCTTCCATTTTATATTCAGTTTGGGCGGCCTTCTGAAGCTGCTATCCGGAATCTTGTGACTTAATTTTACACCAAAATTACATTATTGAATACCACAACACGCACACGCAGAGTGCAGACAGAGCAAAATATCGCTGTTGTAGCCGCCTGTGTTGTTGATGACCGAGGATTATCGATTCGGCGACATTCGCACCAATTGGGCCTCTGTTATTTTTTTTTCTTATCCCAAAATGGAAAAGGTGGACTTGGCTGACATGTGGTCTGGTGAACAGTTTATTTTACGTTTGGGGCCGATCAATTGACCGCCCAGATCGTGAGATTTAATGTCTTTAGACTTTAAATTGTGGCACTATGTTAAGGCTGATGTCTATAAGGACAGGCCCGCAACGGTTGACGCACATGAAGACAATATTAAAGAATTTAGTCGCGAAATACCAGCCGATATTTTGGCGAGAGCATGCCAAAATTGGACCCAGGCGTATAAACCATTTCAGGTGTAGCAGCGGTTAACATTTACATGAAATCAACTTAAAACATTGAATTATATAGATTGTTTTACCGACTCAAAAACTCGTAAAGATTTCATAAATTTCTCAAAATTTTATGTGTTTTTTTAGAAATCAAATCCAAAAGCACTTAAAAAATCACCCCTTACTCTACGTCTCCACGAGTCAACTTGGACATGACATAAACATGACGCCGGCAGAGCAACTGTAAAAAGTTCATAAACTTTTTTGTTGTGGTGAACACGGGCGATGTCAATGTTCAGGGATATCAAAGTATTTTGCGGTAGCGCAATAGAGATAGAATATTTACCAATTTTGTTCTGTCTCTTTTCTTTCTATTGTAAATGTTTGCCGACGGCGAATCTCATGGCGAACATCGTTGCTCAGACATATGTATGTTCGGGCATCCATGTCAGAGCATGGACGAATCATGGACATAAGCGGTCTCCATTAGCCATTTGCGATGTCCGACATGATGCCCATACCAAGTTCATGGCTAGTGGAGACCGCTAGTTATATATGTATGAAATAAACATAGACATAGACATAGACATAGACATAGACATAGACACAGACATAGACATAGACATAGACATAGACATAGACTTAGATTTAGACATAGATATAGACATAGACATAGACATAGAAATAGACAAAGACCATGTCCATATCCATATTCATGTCTATGTCTATATACAAAATTTAAAGTTTTCGACATCTAAGTAATTTTGACGCACTAGATCCAGTTTTTTCGTGTTTTTTCGTTTCACACCTTTTTTCTCCTAGTCTACTACTACAGTTATGCCGAAGACGAGATAACAAAATTCCAATTATTTTCCGAAACATATTCGTTAGAAAATTACAAGTTCTTTGGAAAAGCCAAGTTTCTGCCAAATATATAAATGAGGCCACAAAATCCGAACGGCAGCTAAACTGACAAAAATCTAAATGAGGTTTTGTCAGTTTCTATAAGTATTTCAAGAAATTTCAAACGAGAAGGAGTTTGCATTTTATGTGTTATACGGTGTAACAGTGTTAAAAATTCTTAGAATTTATATCTAAAAATTGTTTTATTACAATTTTCTATATACTCGTATATATTTTCAATGCAAAGAAATATAAGCGATAAAGAAATGTCCTTAGCTCTCTATTATTAAGTCATTGCAGTTTTGCAAAAACAACTTAAATAAGTGGCAATAACATAAAATACAACTCTAGCAATGCTACAAACGATAACTGGTGGCAACCAGAAACATTTCTGCAATACAATGCAATGACATAAACAACTAACGAGAAAAGAAAGTTAAAAGGAAAACAGAAAAATATATACATACATATGTATATACGAGTACATACTCGTACATTCATACAGAACACATTTACTTTGCTTTATGATTATTTGATTTTTTGGTAACAACTTTTTCTTTCTTTTCTTCTTCTCTTTTTATATTTTCGCAACGAAAGTGCAGAAATATTTAAACTAAATTTTAGCGCACACAACTACATCCGCCAACAAACGATAAATGGAACAAAAAAAAGAAAAAATAAATTACAATATAATAAAACTATAAGAAAGTTGAATTCTTGAGCCCATAATCATAAACTCCCGCACTTTATGCTTTCCAGACCTCAAAAGAATCACTGGGTATGGGCTTGTGTGCGCTGCAGAGCTATAAAAGTTTGAACTCTTTTAATATAGCTAAAACCTCGGATTGAAAAGGTGGCTTTAAAAAAGCAATATTTTTAATTTTCATGGCTAACAGGACAACGTTATCAAGTTAATACAACTCGAGTTTTAATTTTTACCCGACTGCGTGACGTGTGTGTATGTATGTGTGTTCCTTTGCGGCGTTATATAAACCGAACGGGTGGACCGATTTTAATGATTCTCTTGTTAATACGAAAAAAATAAAAAGTTGGCGAACTCTATCAAAATGGGTACAATTCGACAAGTATTTTAAAATCATCTTTAGGTTTCTCTTATGATTTTTCATTTCGAATGACCGTGTAGGATATTGAACTATTCAAAGTTGATCGCAGTCGTTTTTTTTATATTTTTTTAATTACTGCTTGTCCTAATTTATCTTTACACACGTTGTGTTTTTTATTTTCCTACTTGTAGTTTGTTGCATAGCCCACAAATACGCATGTTTTTTTCAGTTAAATTTTTTTAATGTTTTCAAATATAGAATAAATTCTTTTAAATATCTTCAAAAGAAAGGGTAAAATGCCATGATGAAACTGAGTTTGTTCATTTGTATTCCACAGCACAATGTACTGAATGCACTGCACTCCATCCCATTTCAAGTGCAGAGATTTATCGTCAAAGCAAATAGCAATTTCATTGCATTGCAGTTTGCCTTTTTGAAGAAAAGTTTGCTGCAACGTCATCGACGTCCTCATCAACATCATCATTATCATCATCATCATCATTGTTGTATTGAATGAATGCTGTGTACTTTTGTATACATTTCGTTAGTTGCTTTATATTTCTCTAGCTTTATGTTGCTTTTTACTTCCTCTTACGCTCCCTTAAAAATCCCTCTCAATATCACCCACCCGGTCTCTTTTTCGGTGCAAAATTTTTTGCCAAAAAAATTGGTATGGATGTGTTAGAAAAGTTGTCTTGGAAAATGTCTATAATTATTTTTAATGTTGTTTGCTAAGCGCACAATTGATGAGGCTAATAACAGTCAGTGAGATATGAGTGTAACTGTGTGTGTGTGTGTGTGTGTGCGTGCATGTGCATTTATTTGTGTGCATGTATTTAAAGTTATTGTATAAATACTTTGTGTATGAATATAATATTTTCCTTTGCTGGTGTGTTAGTTTTAATGTTGCTCTCTTGCAGAGACATTTTTCCGATAACTTTTCAATGGGTTTTCCTTATTTCGTATACAATTGCAAGAAAATATGATTATTGCTGGAAAACGAAAAAAAAAGTTTTTATTTGAAAGTCAATTAAAATTTCCTATAAATTTAATGATAAACTTTGTGGAATTATATTTATTTTTTTTAAGTTAAAAATTGGTTTTAGTTTTTAGCAAATATCTAAAAAGAATTCAGAGGATTGGTCCAAAAAAACTGTATGGAATCAAGCTTTAAAAATATTTGATCATCATTGAAATCATAGTTGAATACTTTTTACACTTTTCTTTCTATTATTTGTTAATTATGCGAATGGACTTTTTCGCATATTTCTCTAATACTTATACTTATTTTCTAAAACCCCGGCATACATCTTATTGCCAGACCTTAAGCTAAAAGTTTTGTTTACTTTATTACACAAGCGTGCCTTTGGAGTGTTGCACAAAACTTCCAAATAAATAGTTTGCGAAAGGAATCTCTTTGCACTTAGTGTTTTAGCGCTTAGCAAATAAACTATATTTAAAACATGTCTCGACGAAACACATACTAAACACATAAACATTTTAAAAATATTAGATGATATTTTAAATTTTAAACTCACACCCTCTTGTATTTATGACGAAAATATACTTTTGGAACTCATGTTATGAGAACGAACGCTCGTACACGTATTTAGTTATTTTATTTCCACATGCGTGTAGAACAACTAAAAAGCCATGAAATACTTGTTTTCAAACTCCTTTTGCATTGTGTGGCAGAGTTAGAGGAAAGCGCTTGTGATACGTATGTATTCTTTGTTTTAATAAGAGAAAACAATTTTGTATGTTTGCATTGCAACTTCCAAAATGATTTGTGCATTCCAGAGTTAAGCACGTCATATTCAAACATATCAAACACTAGACAGACATACGTACATATGTACATACGTACAGAGCTACAGAGTATAAAGGAAATCACAAATATGGTACACAGGAAAAATTTGTTACGATAAAAATTGCTATAACCAAAAAAGTCTGTTAAATTAAGTAATACAAAGCTGTTGGAAAAATGTGTGTTCCAAAATTTGTTACAGTTTGAATAGAGGAATCTCGGTAGCTAAACATGTTTTGCACAATTTTTATTTAACTTTCTTTGCTCAGATGTCACTGCACATTCCAGTATGAATCTTTTAAATCGTTGAGTATTTTTAAGTTTCTGTCTCTATGCTGTTTTGTTAAAAATGATCTCTCTCCCGATATTGCTTTGCAGCAGACACTGTCAAGCAGAATTCCACCTTGAGTTCGCAAAGTAGGATTTTCCTCATAAATTACTTTTAAGTTCAATGCTTTGAAAGTCTGTACCTTAGTCATTTCCTATGTTAAGCATGTGCTAACTTTAATTTTAAGTTTAAACCGGATTTGAAGTCTATTTGACAAGTTTTAGTTTTATAAGTCTACCGACATGAAGTCGATTTCAATTTGAGATCAAGTGGGCTTTAAGTCAAGCTGAAGTCAAAGTGGAGCTTAAGTCGAGATAAAGTAGAGTTTAAGTCGGGTTTAAGTCAAGCTGAAATCTACTTGAAGTCGAAATCAAGTGTGCTTTAGGTCAAGATCAAGTTGACTTCAAGTAGAATTTAAGTCGAGATCAGTTCGACTTTAAGTGAAGATCAAGTAAACTTTAAGTTGAAATCAAATCGATCTTCAAGGGAGTTAAAGTCAACTGTAAGTGGTGATCATGTCAACTTCAGCTCGAGCTGAAGTTGACTTTGAGGGGAGTTGAAGTCAATTTTAAGCCGACTTCAATTTGACATTAATTTAAGTTGAAATCGTCTTCAATTTGTGATCAAGTCGACTATAAATCGAGTTGAAGTCTACTTAAGTCGACATTAGGTGTGCTTTAAGTCAAGCTCAAATCGACTTCAAGTAGACTATCTATCGAGATCAATTCGAATTGAAGTCAAGGTCAAGTAAACTTCAGGTTGATTTCAAATCGACTTTAAGTCAAGATGATGTCGACTTCAAGTAGACTTTAAGTCAAGATGAAGTCGACTTCAAGTAGACTTTAAGTCAAGATGAAGTCGACTTCAAGTAGACTTTAAGTTTAGCTCAAGTCAATTTCTAGTAGACTTTAAATCGAGGACAAATCGACTTCAAGTCGAGTTTAATTCTACTTTAAGGCGAGTTAAAGTCAATTTCAAGATTAGAGATTAGGTCGAATTGCAGCCGAATCCAAGTCGAGTTGAAGTCGACTTCAAGTTGAGAACAAGTTCACTTTAAGACGAGATAGAGTGGACTTTAAGTCGAGATATGCTCGCCGATTTACAGTCTCTCTTGATTTTTTTATTTAGTGTGACGTAAAAAATAAACCAATTACACATAGAACATTGAAAATGATATTCAGACGAACAAAGGGCTTGTAAGCATATCAATATAAAAAAGTTCTATAAATAAATAAATGTTGAAAATTTGCGTGTAAGACTAATTTATGCAGAAATATGCTTTAAAGGGTAAAATATGCAAAAACGTGCAGTATTAAATCGATGCCAAAATTCATAAAAAGATCTGAAACGGATAAATTTCTTATACTTTCTTATACGTCTCACAAGAAAGAACATGCAAATGCATATTTTCGGTTTCCCAGATTACGACTTACAAACTCTAACGGCTTGGCCCACGATGTCGACAAGAAAGTTTCTTTCGCTTACTTACATTGAAAACAAAAACAAATTCTCTCGTTTTGTAAGTAAGCGAAAGAAACTTTCTTGTCGACATCGTGGGCCAGGCCGTAATTGTGCACTTAATTAATTTGAAAAAAAAAATCAGTTAGGTCGTTTAGTTAATCGACGAGAACAGTGGCTGCAGCTGGCAAAAAAAAAAACTACGCCGTACGTCTTCGAATATAAATTATTATTGCAAAGAAATTTCGATAAAAATTTCCTTATTTTTTTGCCGAGCGTAGGGGTCTCCTCTTTAAAGTTTTTATTTTATCTTCCCCTTTTACAGCGGGAGCTTAAAGTACATATCGTCGGTTGGTTATTGGTTTGCTGCAGACATAATGAATTTTGAATATACTGTGCCGCAAACCAATGACCAACCGACGATATGTAGACGTTTTTATCTCGAGAGGTCTAATGATCTATAGGCTACTGACTTCAAGTATCCAGTTCCAGTATTGACCCATTAAATCTCAGAAAATTAAATTGCGAACAGAAGCATTAAACTTCCGCAAGGGGCGTATTTCCATAACAGTAGCAGAATAGTTTTAAATGTACTTTTTGGCAAATTCACAAAAAAAAACATTTAACAATTACATATTGGTTATACTAATCACACAAAATTTGTTGCTTTGAAATTCCAACAACAAATTTCATAGAGTATTAAATTGATACTTTAAATTGTTTAGATTAACCTCCGAAATTTTTTTTCTGTGTAATGAATGGCAAAACTCAGATGTCCTGGGTGAACATTTAAAGGTCCTACTACTTACTTGTTTGTTAAAAACTATAACGCAAGAGAAAATAATATTTATTTCGTAATATAATTATGTTTTAAGAGAAGAAGAGGAATATATTTAAATGTTTTACACCTGCGAAAATAGCTAAACACGCTCATAGTATTTCATATGCATACGAGTATGTATGTGTAAATGGTTGTAACCGCAAGTTTTAGGTGTACTACAGCCCATAAAACACACAACAGTACCATATCAAATAAGTATCTACCTTTTTTAAATATATATTTGAAATCGAAAAGGCTTTAAAATGCCAAAAAAAAATCAGCTACATTTTATTTATATACAGTTCTTCTTCTGAACTTGAGTAATCACCGGAAATTCGTGCAAAGTTCCAAAACCCACTTAAACACAAATCAAAGCAAATATTTTTTCATCAAGTGCTTAACAGCTTATAATTTGAATAAAACAAAGTGTATGAGAAATATCATGGAAATTATTTGCTGCTTTGAAAGGCTTATGAAATGTTACCTGCGAGAAATATTCGCCGCATCTTTGCTCTGTGGTGCCCAACCAAAATGTCCGATTTCTCATAAAAACTCTGGAGCATAGTGCGGGCTGAATTTGACCGACTTTAAGCTTTGAGAATTGCAAGCTTTTAACTTGAATATATGTTTGTATGTATTTTAATAAAATATGGCAATACTTTAGCTAAATTTCAAAAAATTATGTATCCACCATGTGGCAGCAAACTTAATACGTACACGTGCTAATGACTTCGACCATTTCATCATGCAAACGAACGAAGAACAAAAAAAGCTAAGAGCACATTGTTCATGCAATTGTCGTTTTGTTAATGTTATGAAAATACTTGGTTTGTGTAATAATGCTGGAAAGAGAGTTAAAATGTTGCAAGAATAATAGCATGTGGTAAGAGCCGAAACCTTTCCAAGTAAATAGATTTTTCTACTCGTGTGAGTTAGTGTATAAATTGCAACACAAAATAGGTCACGTGTCAGCTTCCCAAGTGGTTAGGGGCCGTTTGGAGTTTTAACACTTCCTATTAAGCGCATGACTTAGATTTGGAAAGTCACATACTTCTAATGGCCATTCTGAACAGAAAATATATTATAAATGGTAAAGCAAAAAAAAAAAACATTTTAATTATTTAGTTCTTATTACAACTTTGATATTTTTTGACATTTAACATATTAACTCTAGTTTTAACCCACTTATTTATTGTTTTTTTTTTAATACTCTGTCATTCTGTAGTAGTTATGTATCACCGCAGTTAACATAACGTACACAGAGAAAACAGATTTGTTGTGATAACCGAATTTGTAGCCAATCGAATTTTGTCCGTTCCAACAACTAATACACAATTCTGTTGTAATGAACGAATATAGCTTTTGTAAGCACCAATTTTTCAGTGAATTTTTAGAATGAAATTTTAATTGTGACTATAGAAATAATTACTTGATACAACCAATATAATTGGTATTTCTAAAGGAAAAATTGGTAGACATGGCTAATATAAATACATAATTACATACATACATAAAAACAATTTCTGCAGAATAAAAATGGTAAGTACATTATTATATTTATTGCATATTATTCTAAGTTTGTGCTTATATTCTGAAGTGAATGAAATGTGCAATCCAAGTGGGGCATTGTAACAGCAGTTGCCCGTGTTCGGCTTTATTACAGAGAAACATTTTCCTATCAAGAAACTACAAATTATTTGCACAAATAACTTCACTTCAGAATAATAGTAATAACACTTCAAATATTTTGCGATATATAATATAATAATGTCCTTACCTTTTTTGTTTAATCAGGATTTTGTGTAATTATTCTGCAAAAGCTTTTTTATATATGACATTTCTATCTAATTTTTATTTTTTGTTTATAAAACATTCACATTTTGCCACAAATAAGGCATAATTCAATTGCGACAACAAAATGTGTTTTTCCTTTTGTATTCAGAATAAAAAAATTCGGCTAGGAATCAATAAAGTATTAAATTTTCTTTTCTTTTATTTCATTAGAATTTCAGTACGACGGCAAATGATTCATTAGTTACAATAACCGATTTTTTTTCGAATTAAATATTGTTTTCAAGAATAGTTTTTTTAATTTCAAAACAAAAAATATTCAGTCACTTTACTTTCTAACTTGAATTTAATTCAGTTGTGTCTACCAATACTTTAAAATGGTTATTAGTAATAAATGGAATCAATTGTTATTACTAATAAAACTATTGTGAGAATTTTATTTACATTGTAATTATGGTTTTTTGTTTATAAAAATAAAAAAATCGTACAATTGATTGATAACACAGTACAACAGCCAATCTGGGGGGTGAGAAATTCCAAGTCAGGGTGATGGTACTAGGTCAGTATAGTAAAACCCTCAAAGGGTTTGGCGTTCGTATGTGTCAGTTTTTTTTTATGACCTTTTAAATTTTTTCCTTATCTTGATGTTTTTTCGCAGAACGCGTTAATCGATTTCTATGATCTATGTCGCATTTTGTTTATAGGTTATGTGACTTTACACGAAATTAATAACACTTGATCCTTTTTTCCGTTTTGGATTTTTTATGAATTTAAAAAAAAAAATTTAATTTTTAGGCAAAAAAATATTTTTTTGCCTTTACAAATTTATTTTTACCGGCAAAACTGTTGATTATAAATAAAAACGTTATATGAACGGATTAAAGAAATTGTAATTCTAAATTTTTTTGAGTTTATTTTAGCAAAATCGGACAAGTGGTTCTCGAGTTATGTTAAACTACGTTTTTGCCAAAAAAAAAAAAACTGACACATACGAACGCCAAACCCTTTGAGGGTTTTACTATACTAACCTAGTACCATCACCCTGACTTGGAATTTCTCACCCCCCAGACAATAATCCCAAAAATGTTCCACAGTGTAATTAATAGCAAATATGGAATATTTTGGAATACATAATAAAATATTCGTTGCTCCAACAGATTTTTAACCAATCTATTCTCTCTGTGTACACTTGTCGATTATTAACGACAACATATTTGTTACTAAAACTAACTGCTTATATATTTTGCTAACATGAAGTGCAGTTACAAGTCTCATTTAACCGAAATTGAAATTGCCATAAAGTATCAAATTTTTCACTGAATTGCAATGTAAAATTAGTGTCGAAAGATTTTCAGAATATATACATATATTTAAAGATAGCTGTGCTGTGGTTTGCCGACTGTTAGAGCTCACTAGCGTGAGTGCGTTAAACATATAGAGGCCCACACGACATTATATTTTATTGTCTTTATTGTGTTTATTGCTGTAATGTTTCATGAGTAGCAGCCAAATATCCTCGTATAGTTAAGCTATTGTAAGCTTTCGTTTAACAAAAATTTATTTTATATATATTTAACACATAAAAGATAAATGAGCCCATAATTATGAAATTATGATCTAAGTCACATGCAAAAATTCGTTTTTGGTTTTGCATTGACGTGACATCGATGTTGACAACTGAAATAAGGGCGATTAATCGGGACTAGTACAACTTTAGATTAAAATAATGCATTATATAAATAAATGTATAGTTTTATTAATTGAAATGCAATCTACTAAATGTCTCTACACAATAAATAAATATATGATTTAGACAACTTTCATAATTATGGGTATAAATATCATATTTAATTTTGAAAGAAGGAAATCTGTGACACTAATCTGGCAGTCAAAGTGTTCCCAACGTTGCCTTCAAGTTTGTTTGTATAGGGTCCGCCATCTAAGGTTTTTTTTTTCAACTAGTGCTTATTTCGTGAATTGTAACACTTAGCTCATGTCTGATTTGACAGATAATTAGTTTTATCCTTCCGCTGAACGAATATGGTTGTGTATACGCTGGAACAACGCTGGGAAATATTGCCTGCGATCGACTTACAGAAGATGCCGATTTTGCCAAAAAAAATCATCTTTTCAGATGAAGCTCATTTTGAACAAGCAAAATTGTCGCATTTGGGGCACAGAAAACCCGCACGCATATATTGAAAAGCCGACGCACCCAAAACGAGTCACTGTTTGGTGCGGATTTTGGTCCAGAGGCATAATTGGTCCAATGAGCAAGGAGTGGCCGTTGCAGTCAATGGCGATCGTTATCGGGCCATGTTGCACGAATTTTTGTTCACAAAAATTGAAGAGGAGGATATTGGCAACATTTGGTTTCAACAGGACGGAGCTACGTGCCACACAGCCGAAGTTACACTCGATGTTTCGCGCCCTGTTTTTAAAAAAAAAAAAGTTATCTGGCGGACCCTTTATGTCACTGCATTTTGCTGACTTCTTTGGGTGTTTTTGTTTTGCTGGGAAATTATTTTGAGAATCACAATATTACATTAACTCTAAGGCGTATAAATTAAATCTGTTTTATACCTAAAATACGCTATACGAGTATTATAGAAAAGTAATATAAAACGAATTTAAAAGTCTCATTATGCTTACAACTAGAAATATTAATGCTAGTTACAATAAGGAAAGAAACCATTTTATTTTGCCATTACATTACGGAATGCATAAAGCATTTTATCATATGCATATGTATGTACTCGTATGTATATTTATGCATATATTAGCTATAGAATAAAATATTTAAGACACAGGTGCCACAAATGATATTGGCATGATTTGGCATAAGATTATTAAAAGCAATAATAGTGTATGCTTAAGCATGATTTCAGAAAATAGACAAAATTCTTTTATATGCATCTCATCTGCTCAAAAAGTATCAAAAAAATGGAAAAAATTTAGTTTATTAAATAAACATATTTACATATGTACGTACTACACAAGTATGCGTATTTCTATTGCCTCGATCCCTTCAGTACGAGTATCCATAGACATTGACAAACAGCTATTCGCATTCAACATGCATGATTCCCATAAAGAAGTGTAGAAAAACATTCACAGATAAATAATCTCGCCAAATTACTGCACGCACAAAATATTAACCAACAAATAAGATGTGTGAGGAAGCAAGTGTATTTTCCTTTATTGCATGAATCTGAGGGTGTTCCTTGAAATGACTAGCAAAGCACTTTAAGACCTTTCGATTACTAATTTCGGGTGTTATTTTTAGTGATATAATCTCTATAAATGTTTGTTAAGTTTCATCATAAATAAATTATTTTAGCCCTCGATTGTTTTTGCTCTACTACTTACAGAAAAAATTTCAGGTATTCAGCACGTTGACTACAAAACCGAAGGTCCTGGATTCGAGCAAGGTCTGCAGCAGTCATTAAATAATAACACCACGCATTTTTCTGACGTGCATTAGTATCCCTTTGTATAGTTAATTGCAGGAAAGTTCAAATGATGAAGGCATATGTCACTGGTCACTGAATTATACCCACTTCAGTAGATACTAATCCTAATGTAACATCAGAGCTCCCTCCTTCTTCGCTATTGTGTAACAGAATCATTGGCGAAGTAAAATAACAAATAAAATGGCTACTAATGCTTTGCAAATTTAATACGCCTCGTTAACACCAGAGGCGCTGCAGCTTTGCATTATTAAGGCACGTGTAACAGGCGGAGTTTTCCTGTATCCCTTCCTTCATCAGCTGTCTTCTTTATCACTATCCCTTTCCTTAAGAAGGTAACACCTAGTAATAGTAGTGCTTTATTCCATGTTAATTCAACATGATTTACAGTAACCTTCAAAGTAAGATTTGCTTTTGAAATAACTCTATTCCATGTTGATTTGGTACTGCAGTAGTATTCATATCCAGATGTAGAATCATGTTGAATGTTATTTTTAGAGTTGCAACAACATGAATTTAATACTGAAATAACATGAAAAATTATATTGAATCAGAGTTATGTCATGTTTAAAACAACATGAATTTTATTTAATGCAGTCACTTTATTTTATTAATTTTTTTTTATGCCATTGTATGTATTGGCACAGGCATCATGCATCACACATTTTCTGTTTTATGTAATTGGCTTCGCCCACCAAAATTCGAAATCGAACTCATCGCTTGCTAGTCAACACTAAATTGCAAGCCAACAAAATATTAGCCTTTTGGCATCCAAAATCGGCAGAGTAGCAAGTCGTAGCGGCGCGGCTGACGGCTAGCCAGCCAGCTAGAAGACGAGCCGCCGCCGAATCACTTGTCTTATAGGCGGCTTAATACTCTGCCGATTTTTATCTGCTTTTCACTTTTGTTTTGCAAAAACTTAAAATCACACAGAATGAGCAGTGACAACGCTTACGTTCTCTCTTTGAGTCACTTCTAAAACACATGTTCGTTTACACAAAGACTTTTTGTCGCAGCATTCAGGCGACTTTTTGATAATGGGCCTTGTCGTGGTTGGCGTATTTCATCTGCGACTACGACAGTTTTGTCCTAGATTAAAAAACAAGTGTTACGGCGTTCTTTGATCTATTACAAAACCGTCGTAGTAATAGTCGATAAGGGTCATTGATTTGATCAATGATTTTTATTCGTTCATCCGTAGCAGTGTTGCTATAAAGTAACTAAATTTTAGTTTGCGAAATCGAAAAGCTTAAGTAAAATTTATTTATAGTCTATAATCAGCCTTATCATGAATTCCACATGTGAAAATTTCCGAATCAAATTTTTCGTTCACATGGATTTTAGTTTCGTATCATCAATTCCAATAAAATTAAAAACTTACATATTTTATGGAGTTTTTTGATACCATTTGTTCACACATTCGTAAATTTCCATGTAAAATTTTATTCATGATAAGCTTGAATATGTTTCTATGGTTTATCAAATAATTTGCGAAGGTACTTTGCTTGGCATTTGGGCCATCAATTACTGCATTACTTACACTATTGCAAATAAAATAATGTTACAACATGGTGATTCAATAATTCACGTACTTCTCCAGAACTAGATTGGGAAAAAATTTAAATGCCTAAAAATTCGGCGTTAAGCCGTTCAGTCGCCTCCGCTGAAAATATTTGTCTTTCAGCCGCCGCCGAAATATTTAGATCGGCTTGCTACTCTGCGACGCCAGGCAGCATCAGAGGCTTAAGTGGATAAAAATTACATTCAGTACTTTAATATCTTATTTATTCAGCGTTTTCTATGCTTTTAAACACTGTTTTCAAGGCTTAAAATAACCGAGCACTAATCCCGGTTACGATACAATATTGCATCGCATCTTTGCTGCTTGAAAAGAAGAGTTATATTTATCAAAAACAAAAAAAAAATAGAACAAAAGTCATATATTGGGGAAACGTGCTACGAAACTGGAGACCATTTAACGCTTGCTGGCAGGCCTGGAGGCAGCGTTACCGTTGAGAAATTTCAAAAAGTGGCACAAAAAAGGGATTTAAAATAAAAAAGTGGCACAAAAAGGGGATTTTGAAAAAAAGGTCGCAACGTTTTCATAAAGGCATTTATTTTAAACAAAACATTGGAATTTAGTCAAAATTAACAAAAACATAACAGAAAACAATCAGTTCATTTATAAAAGCGGTAAAATAATAAAATAAAATATAATAATAATTAACATTAAAACTAAACAACAATTCTTTAGAAGATACATAGAAGTAAATTCATCTACATATATAAATATTTATGTAAATATTAAGTACTCAGATAATTTAACGTATAGTTAACCTTTGGAATGTTTGGATTTTCATTTCGCACGGATGGCCTCAAGCCGAAACTATTGTTAAATTATAAAGTATATATTTATTTATAGAAAAAGTGGCAAAAAAGTGGATTTTTGAAAAAGTGGCAACAAAACAGGCAAGGCTTCAAAAAGTGTAAAATTGCCACTTTAGTCGCACAAACGGTAGCGCTGCCTGGAGGTAAGTTACAGCATTCGATATCGATACAAATCTTCATTTAAATAATTTGAAATTTCGTTTAACGGAGGATGTCATGATTAGCCTCCTGCTGCGACTAAAACATTTACATTTCGTGAGTTATTTTATACTTTCCAAAGCCCTTCATTTGCAGTTGTTAAAATCTAAAAATACGTATTCTGCAGGGTCATCCTACAACTCATAAATGTAAAACACATATCATGTGCACAATTACCATTCAACGCCACAAATAATTCGCGGCAAACGAAAAAAAAGAAGAAAAAATTATATAAAACCAACCAAATTAAATGAAGTAAAACGTACAGATTGACACAAGTCGATCTAAATGGAAGAGGGCAAAAACAAGAATGTGTACAAAAACGACACAGCAAAGTAAAAACTAATCAAATGTTGATGCCACATACGAATATATTTATGAGTCAGATGGTCTCAATACAACAAGGCTGCTTGCTGGCTGGCTGCTACTTTTACAATTGACAATTGTGAGGTGTGAGTGAATTTGTCAATGTGCTTGTTTTCTTCTTCTTCTGCGTTTTTGTTGCAGATACAACCTAGTAAATGTATGTATGATATCAAATGTTACAAATACGAGTATAAAACATTCATTTGACGTCTGTGACATGAAATTATTGGCGTGCGTGATATTGCAACAAAAAAAAATTTGAATTTTTTTTTTTGAAGAAATAAGTTTTTATTCAATATTTCTTTTCGGTTAGAGAATATAAAACAAAAATACAATAAATTTGTTTATTAAAAGAACGTGAATGCGGGTGGCTCAAATAAGGCTTTAAATAAAAGTCTGGTCTTAGGTTTTTGAGGACAATTCGCCATGAATGTAATATTCATTTGGTTAAAAATAAAATGTAGTTACACTGAACTTTTCATGGATTAGATATTGCAAATTTACACGTACACGTACACGAAAATATTTGATTAAAGAAAAAACTACTTTATTACAGAATTTTTCGAATTTTATATAATTCTGTTATTTATCTTATTTATTTATAATCTCACTGTAGACTATAACTAACTACAGTAGTGTCCGCTTAATTGATTTACTCAATAAATTAATTCAAAGAAAAGGCAACTGTGTTACTACCAAAGTATCGTAGACCTGCTTTGCCTGGTTAATCATATGCAAAATTGTGCATTAAAAAAATCACTTAAACAGAGATTACTGTAATACAAAAAAGTATTGTTCTTCTTTTACATGGACCCTTAAACGTTCTGCATCCGTATTTTGTAACTAACTAAAGGAAAATCTGAATGGATTTTCGCGTATTGCTAAATCAGGCAATGGCTTAGAAATCTAACCTGCTGGAATTTTACTGTTTTATGCCATCATTGAATTTAGCTTTAGCTTTAGCGAGTTACAGAATACGGGGCCTGCAAAGGCAAGTCAGCAAGTGTTTTCTTATTAAAGTGTGTGCTCTTGTTTCTAAGCAATTGACAATTGTTAGGAATCTTGGCTTATTTTTTTGGTTAAGCAAAGTCCATATGAATATCGTATCTGCTTGTGGAACTCATCACTAGCCTTCAACTCAAATTATTTTTGATGAGTTGCATAAGCAGCTACAAAACGCTTATAGACGTTGCTTAAAAAAAATTAATAATACAGGGTTAGGCGATTGAAATGTTGCCACGTTCAATTTGGCAATACTGGCATACCAATACTGCCAGCTATGTCAAATTCATACCAATGACAGCTGTTTACTTACAACTAAAATTTGTAAAACAAAAGTTATTCGATGTGGAATTCAAATGTAATATTGTGATTGCGTTATATTTGGCCAGAAAATCACAACCAGCTATTGTTGATGAGCTGAGCCATCTCAAAGTGAATAAAATGTTTGTGTATCGCACCATAAATCGTTCACCTCTATCGTGAATAAAATGTGAAATTTTTGTTCCAATAAAATTTTATTCCCCATGCAGGGAAATTTGCTATCGTGAATTTCATGAGAGCGTTTGTTCCCGCTATCAATGCTTAGTGAATGTAAAAAACGGGAAGAAGATTTGTAAAACTTAAAAATTAATTGAAAATTAGTTTAAATTTGACTGTAAGAATAACACAAATGTTGGTTTTCCAATGAAATGTTTTAAAGTGTAAAGTTGCGTTTTTAAATTTTTTTAAGTGCCGCAAAAATAATTCTTAAGTGTAGCATCAACACAAAATTTACCAAACGTGGAAAAGGAAAAAACTGTTCACAATAGGGGTGGTTATAGTTATAAAGGCAGCACTGCTAAACGCTATGGTGATATACGAAAAAATCGCAATATTACATGAAGTGGTTCGGGAAGTGAAGGCTCAACTTCAACGAAATTCACGTCTTAGTGGAAATCGAATGGCTAAAAACCTGGATATATTACAGTAAAACATTCAGCGCATATTGCAAAACGAGCTCAACGTAAAGCCTTACAAGCTCCAAAAGGCACAAGATTTTACACCAAAGAAAACATAATTAGACTCGAAAGATCACAGGAGCTGTTACGCTTGCACAAATATTGTGTTCTCTGATGAAAAAATTTTTCCTATTGAATAGTACATTAAGTCTCATAAAATTATATTGTTTACTTAACTGAACGCACTGACAAAAATTTGAGCCCCTGAATGGCCACCCGAAGTAATTTTCCATCCATCTCAAGTAATTGTATAAGCAGGTGCGACCGCCAATGGATGCTTTCTAAACGTTTTCATCAAGCCTCGTGGTAAATTTAATGCATCTTATTACCGGGAAAATATTTTGGACGCTGCTTTAAAGCCGTGAGCGCGCAAATATTACTGTCGCAGACCTCACTGGCTCAGTGGTTTAAATTTTTAATGATCATTCTTGTGTGAGAACGATTTCCGCAAGATTGATAACAATAGAACACCAACGTAATCATAAGGCAAGTTCTGTCAACCTTAATATGGACGAGTTTTTAGGCCGTTCCGTAACCCTGGACGGAGCTGAGTTTTTTCAAAATTCATGAAAGACCAAACAGCAATCAAAACAATGCGTTTCTAGGATCGTTTTGAATCGGACACAAAGAAGGCCAATAAAGTCGATTTCTTTTCAATATGGATGCGATATACTCCACACTGACTACCTTCAAAAGGGTAAAACAATCAATGGCGAATGTTATGGCAACTGAGTTGGTCAATTTAATGAAGATTTTTGGTGGCGGGGGGGGGGGGGGGGGTAAAAACGACAGTATTTGACTATGAAAAAAGTTATTTGCCTTCAGCACAATGCAAGAATGTACAGATGTGCAGTTTACATGGCAAGAGTCAAGGGAATGTTGTCCTATGAATCGCTTCATTAGCCGAACTATTTTTCGTACTTAGATGTGAATAAATTTGCTTGTTACTAAACCTGAAGAAATGGATCCGCGAAAAGAGATTTGAATCCAACGATGAAATCAGCTCACACGCAAACACTTGTTTTGATGATCTCAACAAACCTTTTTTTTTGGAAGGGAAAAACAATTTTGGGAAATGTTGCACAAAATGTGTGGACCTCTAAGGAGATTGATTGCGTTGAAAAATTAAATAATTTTTTATACAAACGGCTGTGTTTCACTCAAGAGTCACAGATATATTGACCCGTCCTCTATTATTTGCAGTAGCATATCATTGAAATTATCAACGCATGAAGGCATAGATTTAGAAAACAAATAGCTGCAGTAAGACGAAGTCTCATTCAATACTGTATGTATATGAATCACTCGGTTTATTGCAGTAACTATTTGCAGATTAAATAATTTCCCAGAACTTGGATGTAAAAGAAGGCACCACCACTATCAGTTACTTTAACGCGGTACGCTTTTTTCCTCTGGGGGTCTGTTAAAAAAGTCTCTGCCAATAAACTAAAAGCAAGATTTAACGCATTATAGGCACATATTTACCAAAAAAATATATATATTTATTTTTATTTATATTTAACTAGAACTTAATATTATTTCTTAAGCCTGGATCACACTATCGGCACAATAAATTGAGCAATAATGTTATTTTGGCTTATTACTTATGGCGATAGTGTGATCCGGGCTTTATACTTAAGTTTTTCATAAAACTTCTAGGAATAGTAGATTTAAAAGCAAAAAGCAGGAAGATTTTTCCATTCACTCTGCGAAAAAAAAGTCTATTACAGTCATACACCGTCAACAGTGACTTTTGCCTTTATGACACGAAATAAAACGATCGTACTCAAGATCATCAGTTATTCGAACCTCTCTCACAGTAACAATTTCACTAATAATAATGAAAAATAATTAACTTTGATTATATTTAAACCCCGACCAAAAAAATAGGTGTTATAAATTTGTAGTGTGTGTCTGTATTTCTGTGTGTCTGTACGACTTCACGCACTGACTTGACTTGATCGAGAGTGTTCTTAGCTACGCTTGAAGAAAATCGGCCCAGCCGTTTAGAAGATATCACATCTTTTCTTGACATATCGGGGGTTTTTTAAATTTTTAATTTTTGTTATTATTTCACTTTTTCCCAAAATTAATATTTAATTTGTTCACTAAAAAAAAATATTGTCACTTCATTTGTTAATTGATTTAAAACACTTAACAATAGCAACTACCACAACAAAAACCGCATTAAAACGAACAACTCAAAAATTTGTACAAACAATTCATAAAAAACGAACAACAAATCAAACATTAATAGCAACTACAATAAAAAGACATGAAGAAAGAAATCAACAGAGTAAGAAAAAATGTTTAATGTCCTTACCCTTAAATGAACACGTTGCTGGCAGGATTGAGTGACTGACTGACTATCTGTCTGGCTGACTAAATGCCTCCTTGACTGTGTGGCTGGCTAACTTAAGCAAATGGCTAAAAAGAGACAAGATGAAACAAATGAAGCAATAAATTTGCTTGACAAAAAACATACAACACCCAGCGATTTTGGCGACAAACCACAAAATAAAGACGAAAGGCGCACAGCACAAAAAAAAGGAGCTTTGTGTACAGGCATGAATGGTGGATTTTGCACAATAAAGTGCCCTGAGAGGAGAGTAAATTGCAAGCTCATAGATTTGGGGGCATATATCACTCACTCGCATGTGTGTCAAATGACACACAACTGACAAGTGACAAGAAAGTAAAGACATCTTTGGACGTCACTCAGTTTTTGTGTTTGTTCCTGTGTTATGTTTTATTTTTGAGTGCTTCTCTTAATATTTTAATATTTCGCGAGATATTTTATGCAAACGTTCCCAAACGAGATTGCACGAGGAGAAAAAATTATTTCAGGAACTCTTCATTTTGCAAAGTGTATAATATAGGCACATTTGTTCGGTCTTATTTTTAACCCCTGGGAGTAGTGAAGAGTCGGTTAGGATCATTCCATCAATCATATTGTCTCTCAAGACCAACTAAACTTCTTAAGGAATGTAAAATGTACGACACGAAAGCCCACAGCTGAGGCAGGGTATTAGATCATAAATTCCTCTTGCCCTTTTTAAGTAGCGTAGAATATTGAAATAGAAGCTGCAGTATAGATTATTCCTTCACCTACTAAAGTCGTAATATATATTTATATATATATATAGCACTACTACAAATAATCTCATTGCACTTCTGCTAAACTGTGATAAACTAAACTCCTTTCTTTGACGGAAAGTTAAAGCCATACTCCAGGTCTCTTCGCTTTCTCGGCTTTGCTGAGATATCTTGTAAAATTCACGCTCAATTACTGACTTGCAGTATTTTTGATTGAGAGACATTAGTACACTGTCTCGGTATTGATTGTCGAGTGTAAAAGCAGATACTACTTTCCTCTCTGTCTACCGCTTTCTCACTCTCTCTCTCTCTCTCTCTCCCTCTCTTTTTCAGTGTCCATTTCTTCGCATGTGCCACAAAAGCCATAATCTTGGCTAATGCAGTGACTACAACTGGAACGAATGACGAATTTTTCGTTGCGAGCTTTCGTTATAAAAAATAAAACATATTTGTGGACGTGAAAGTGAACACAACACCACCATCGAACGAAATTCGTCGTGCGTGACAAAGTTTGAGGAAGATTTTTTATTTCCATTTTATTTCTCTCTTTGCACAAACAACAAGCAACTTGATCAGCTACAAGAACTGTTATTTATTCGTCGTTGTTGTGTTTCACGCAATGAATTTACTCAACGAATTCGTCGACGTGGGCGAAATTCGTCTTTGGTCCCAGTTGTGTTCCTAGCACAACCCATGCACTTAAAAACGTAATATTTTCGAGAAAAGCTTTCATCATATGAGAGAATAGATAATTGTCTCAGATTATACCTTGATTATCAAGGAAAACAGCAAAATAAAGCATAAATTATTCTAGCAATAAAAAGGGGGGCAGCCGGCCATAAAGTCTAGTCTGAAACAAAATCTAGACATTTAGAAAATAATTATTTCCTTTAATACAATAAATTCTAAACATGTCTTAAAATCCTTCCCTCATTTAAAGTTTTTCTCACTGTGCAAAAACACATGTTTGACGCATCTCTATCTTTGATTGTTCTGCATGAAGACTGCATGTCTCTTTGATTTCCACATTTATAATTTATAATAACTTTTTGGCAGAGTCCTTAGAAATTTCTTTTCATTTTATAGCGACACAGTGAATTATGATTGTGATGAGATTTGATTTGAAAAAAGTGTTGTCATAAAAATCAAAATGACGCCACTGCTTTTTTTGTATATAACACTGTATAAATATGGATTTGTTTGAACAAAATTTAAAGTTTTCTCAGTCACAATTGCACTTGATAAATTTTTATGTAGAAGATTAAAATGGCAATGTTGAAACATTAAGCAGATAAGTTTGAAATTATATATTATTATCATTTTAAAAGTGTTAGTTTTAGTTTTAATAAATCAATCCCTGCATGACTCTCTTTATGAAAGTCAGCAGAGATATTGCAGAATCCCGCCTAATATAATCTGAACACAGAAACTCAGAATGAAAAACACTCCTTCCACTGCAAAGAATGTGTGCCGTTGTCAAGTCATCTTCTAAGCATAAACAACACAAGGGCGAACGAACTTTGTTACTTTTCCACAGAAGATAGTTCAGTCCAAAGTGACCAGAAAGAAAACCAGTAACAAGCTGTAAATTATTTCTGTTGAAGTCCAGGATTGCATTATAAAAATGCATCAATGATTTGAGCTGCCTTAAACCAGAAGAAGGCAGCCGTATTTCCTTAGCGGTCGAAGTGTTATTTCCTTTGATAACGAATGTTACAGTCGCCCCACATACGCCTGCTTTGGGCCCATAAACGTAACAGCAGAGGCCCTCCTGGCCAGTTCATACACTTTCTCATTCTCTGGATGACCGTTGTAGCCAGGTGTCTAGTAAATGGAAACCTTGCCCCATATGAATAGCTCTTAAAATAAGTCAAAGCACTCTAAAACCAGCCTGAAACGGAATTTTCATGAAAGGATGGACTTAAGAGCTACCTAACTACCAGAAAAGATAGCTTTATGCGTTCTTCTAATGTCGCTATTTAAATTAATGTCAACACATTTGGTGATTGCCCGTATCTCCGCCTGAAATTCCGTACGCCATTTCCAATGGGCAAAGAGATTTTTACGTTTACCCAACAACTCCAGCACCAACTCTATCTTCCGTTTTGGTTCCATCCGTATACCAACATAAACTTCTAGAATCCACCACAGGACCGTTTACTTCCCACACTGCCCTTGGTGGGATTGCGATATTGTATATCCTGTCGAACCTCAGTTCAAAGTTGATTCTGTGACTAGGCATTCCTAGCAGTTCTAAGCTGGACATTGTACTCAAGACCGACAAGTGTCCGTTGCCAACACAACGAGCAGATCTCTCGAGACCCATCCTATAAGCAGTCATTGCCACAGACGATCTTTTAAAAATTTGTATGGGTGGTAATCCAATCAAGACCTCAATGGCTGAGGTTGGACACGACTTCATTGCGCCTGTTGCAAGAAGACACTCCAATCGCTGAACTTTGCAGATTTTAGTTGCCACCGCAACCTGCGGCCTGGCGATCATTGTATAGATCCACATAACCATTATTGGGCTCATATCCCAGGTGCACCCAGCAAAACTCTTCGCCACCCAGATCGCCCTAACAGCTTCTTGTAGTATGCATTCAAAATGAGGGTTCCAAATTAGCCTCCTATCAAGGGTAACTCCCAAGTATTTGACATCGGTCGAATAAGAAATATTGCACCCATTTGACGATACTGCCCCTAGACTACGTTTGCTTCTAAGAGAAAAAGGTAACAGCATCGTCTGCTCAGAGTTGACCGCCAGGCCATGTCTCCCACAACATGTCCCTACAGTGTACAAATCATCGTTCATGACGTCTGATAGAGCGTTGCCGAATTTTCCAGTTGCCATCACAACCAGGTCATGGGCGTACCCTATAACTTCGTCTCGTTGTTCACTTAGAATGAGGAGAAATTCATCAATCACCACTGACTAAAGTAGTGGGGATAAAACACCACCTTGGAGATACCTTTCGACTGCCTTAATAGTAACCATATCATTACTTGGTCTCAAGCATAGACCTAATCCATTTTATAGACGTGTGATCAAAAGCTTATTGTCTAAGAGAGCAATCTATTGAATCATATTTTTTATTGTCAAATGCGCCTTTTATGTCTAAGAAAGCACACAACGCAATTCCCCTGACCCATGAGCCTTCTCAATCTTTGTGACAAGGTGATGCAGAGCATGCTCGGTCGATTTGCTCTTAGCATATGCACATTGATTTACATGCAAGGCGGCAGTATTTAAAATCATCGGTCTAATGTGCAGATCAAGTAGTCGTTCCATAGTTTTCAGCAAAAAGGATGTGAGACTAATTGGTCTGTAAGAATTTCCCAAATTTCCTGGCCTCTTGTCCATTTTAGGTATAAATACAACGTTAACTTTCTTCAGGGGAATGGGTCCGAAGATAAAACTGGCTCTAAATAGGGCACAAAACAGGGTATCAATGCACCTTTGGAAAAAGTGAAATGAATAACATTAACACTGAAATCATGTTAATGGATAATGTAGACATACCACTAATTTTAGTGTTATGTTAATCTTTTAAGAGTGCTGTTACTAACAACGCTGTACATTGGAATATGAAAGAAAAAGATAGCAAAAAAGCAACCTGAAATTAACTATTGCTAGATTAACACTAACATGGGAATGTACATATGCCAACGTTAACATGTCATTCTTTTAATAGCAAATCTCTCAACAAGACGTCGAACAACATTTTATGTCTAATATAAATGGCAAGTTATGCAGGGTTGTAAGAATAGAAATGATTTTTTTTCTTGTAAAGTAAAGCCTGAACGTATTTTTGCTCAAGGATCACCCAATAGGCGCAGAGGCGGGAGGAATTGCTTATACACAATCCGTCGAAACTTAATTTAACTAGCAAACATAGCGAGTTTCTTTGTTTCAGAAAACTTATTAACGGATCATGTTATGAATCTTATGCCGAGTACACACTATAGCATTTTGTGACATCGCAGTAGTTTATACTGGTGAAAACGTTTGTCATTTCCGATATTTTTCGTTGTGTGGCATTGCTTTCCAGGGTGTCCCTGTGGCTGAGTGGTAGCGATGCTATCCTATCAGTCCAGAGATCGTGGGTTCCATTCCCGTCTTAAGCCCTGGGTGTTTTCAAAGCTTCGCGGGTTGTGTTTAAAAAAAAATAATAATAATGGGAACGGTGTGGCGTACATTTTGAAAATGACAACACAAAATAACAACACAAGAAATACCAGATGTGTACTTTGCATTAGAAACAAATTAGCAATTGAATACCTGCGATGTCAGAACAAATCCCGTATTCAATATAGTTGCCGCTATTTATTCTTTGACGGTTGCCAATTCGGTTAAATATTTCACAACTCTCCTACTTTTGGCATCCTTTTCATGTAGTATAATTCTAATGTTGCATGCTAGCGTGATTTATAACAGTTCTTATTTAATCTTATTTTTTTTTCCTGTAGTAATTCTGTAGTTTGCTCTGCTCCATTTGTGCTCTCTGCTGTTCACTTATTATTAGTGACAGTCATATTTCACATACTTTTAATTACATTTTTCTGTTAATTTTTCTGGCTTCCTCTTCTTTTTGCACGCAATGTTAATGTTAAAAAATTAAGAAGCCCAATTAGTTGTTGCCACCTGTCAGCAGTTCGTCATTTTCATTTCACATTTATGACGCCAAAGAGGGGTTATATTTTGATGTTTCTTGTTTGTCACTGTTGTTGCTGATTAATACAAAGACATAATAGGTTTTTTTTTGTATTAATATATTTGCAAACACTCTTGCCCATTTATTTGTAAAGAAAATAATGAAAAAAAACAAACAGCCCAAAAAAGATGAGTCAAGTTGTCATTTTGACAGATAAATTTATGATGTGCGCTGTGCTGTATGCATGTGTGTATTTATGTGTGTGTGTGTTTGTGCGTGTGTGTGTGTGGTAAGGGATCCCTTCAGCACTCTAGCGCTGAAATATTCTTAAAACGGCAGATACAAATGTGTTTCAGTTCAGTGCTAATTTTTTTTATATAAAAAATAAGAATTTAGAAGCAAAATATCTATATGCAAGATTTAGCAGATTGTTTAAGAATTGATACAATTTTATTAATCTTAAGCCAAAGATAAAAAGATTTTCATAAATATAAATTTTTTCTAATTTTTTATTAAAATTTTGTGTACATATTTTCATACCTTATGCCTAATTTAAAACACCGCTCTAGGCGTGGGCTTCCTATTAATAGCAGATAGAGGCAGTGAAGCTAAAAATATTATTAATATTTTTTTATTTTGTGCTACTGGTTCTGATTACAACTTAACCAGGTTGATTGAAACTCATACCAGATATTAATTAAGTGGATAACTACTTAAAAACTCCAATGCAGCACTTTAAACTTTTTCATAAACATAATTAAAAATTTTTATCCCTGGCTAGCTCAAAAATCTGTTAGGAAATTTGTGTATACTGTGACTTGGTCATCGACAAAAATCGAGTTTTTCATGCAATTATTAAATACATATTTTTTATATATATATATTTTTTTAATAATAAACCCTTTTTACTCTTTACTGGTCATTTGCCTTTGTATTATAATCACATGTAGGTAGGTAGAATTTTCTTCAATCATACCATTGAAGTAAAAGTCTTTTCAATCATTCATCTTGCCATGGGTTTTGTAATTTTTAGTCAATGTTTTCTTTTTTTACTGAAATCCTACGGGGTTGTTTCCTTATCATCTTTCGTATTTTTTGTCATCCTTTCGTAATTTTTGCAAATAATTTAAAACGTGTTGTAGTTGCACAAACCCCACTGGTTTACACAACTCATGCACGCTGATCTATTGGGTAGGGAAAGAATGTAAGTCGCAGTTTAGATTGTAAAATTTTCATGCAGAAAGTTTTACATGCTGAATAAAATTCCAGGAGAAATTTTATCCGTGGAAAAATTTCAAATACATAATAGTATATAATAGGGAAAACAAAAAAAAAAATTCCAATTGGAAAAGGGAGAAATTTCTCGCAGAATTTTGTTCATAACTCACCTGTATAATGCCCACAGCACGTAAGTTCAAAAATTAATCAAAATAAAACTATCAAATTTAATTAAATATCATGTAGTTTCAACTTAAAATAACTTTGATTTATTATGATGCTTTATTTTGATTTAAAAGTACTGGAATGTTATATCAACATGAAATAAAGTTATTTTAAAAAGAAAAATACTCTTTGAAAATCACTGTAAGTCATGTTGAATTAACATGAAACATACATGAGAAGCAAAATCATTGCTGAAAAAGGTAAAATAGCCTGTCTTTCTTTTGTATACTTAGCCAAGATACATTTTCGCCTTCAAACTCATAATGCCCCTAATCGGAGAGAAAAAGCAACAATTTGTTGACGTGAAATTTGGCTTTTTTCCATATAAAGTTTTATAGTTTCAGTGCAACAAACTGTTCGCCTTTTATTCCCGGTCCAATATCTAAATTCCTACTAAATTTGCGAAATATCTTAATTCCCTAACCAATATTCTTGCTGTTATTCTTCCTTCTCTCTCTCTCTCTGTCTCTGTCTCTACGCTCGAAAGTGTAGTTCATCTGTATGATTTGATTGAAGTATGATATTTTACCATTTGACAGATTCGATTGAAAATCCTTTGGGTAGTTTTGCAAACAGCAGAAAAATAAAAAATAAAATATAAAAATGTTATATTTTATATATTATTCCATACTTTTATTATTTGTGAATATGTGGACACAAAGTTATGAAAAGAATTTATTTTATTTTTTATGATTGAATGAGTTGCTGATTGAGTTGCAAAAAAAAGTGTCCAGTAATAATGAAGTTGGACGTAAGAGCTTTAGAAAGATAGACCGGTATTATGTTTTATTTAAATATACAAAAAAAAAAAAAAATAAATTATATTTTAATCCTGATTAAACTGTGAATGACTACAATGTATAATGTAAATAATAATTTTAATAAATTAAACTGATGCATAAGTTTATAAAAGGATTTCTATGACAGATAATTTAATATTAATATTAAAGAATTCTTTAAATTGATTTGGCAAAATCTATGCTCTTAAATTTAATTAGATTCGCTTCTTTAGGAACTGGGACTGTGTAAATGGGTCTTAACCGGTTAAATACATTGTAAGTACAAAATTTACAATGAAATACAGTCATTTTAAAGCAGATTCAGCTTTTAAAGCAGATTCAGTTCTCTGTAACTACTCCTTGGTTGTGCTTAGGTGTAGGAATGCCCTAAATATGTTATATTCTGGTAGACAAGTATATATATCCTGGGTCCGGCGACACATGGGAATTGAGGGAAATGAAATGGACGTTACACTCGCCCAAAAGGGGAATTCAATTACCGGCTGAGGAAACGGTATATGTTCGAAAACCAATTCAACACATTAAAGAGATCACAGATCTAAGATGAGAGAATAAGCGGAGAAATGTTGGCATGCGACGAAAACTTGCAAAACTTCTAAAATCATGTGGAGCTCCTATGATCCCAAATCGACTAAATTCCTTTTATCATTAACTAGAACTAACTGCAAACTTCAAGTGGGGGTATTAACTGGACACTGCTGGACGGCTTCATATGCTGTCAAAATACGTTGAATACTTGTCTTTACCTGCAGGAAATGTAAGGAACCCGGAGTAATTGAAACAGTGGAACATCTACTGTGTCACTGTTAGGCTCTAAGCCGCACTAGAGATAACTGTCTTGCTGCTCACACTTTTCGTAGTCTTGAACTTGATTCAAGAATGGAACTGTGTAGATTGCTAAAGTTTGTGAAATCTGTGTGGGAGTCATTCGATATAGGCACCACGAAGTAGGCTGCCATACTTACAGGTTCTCTTCTCATCTGCTGGTATCGCTAAAGATCAATCCTGGTCTTTGAATCAACCGGACTAACCTAACCTAACCTAAGTCTCGAGGTGAAACCGGTAAAATATATTGTAGCTGGAATTTCGTAGAAGGCAATGAAAAACTACAATTAAATGTTATGGGGTTTTTGAAAGGAAGTATAATAATCCATAATGGAATTAGGGCCACCTTTACTATCCCCCTTTTTCCACCTAATCTGGCCTATACTAGTGCAATGATTAAAGATTATATTTTAATGTGTTAAAACTATTTAACACATACGAGTATGTATCTTTATCTCGCTTTAGCTTGTTCATTCATTTAACACAAATTTTTTTGCTGTTTCTCCTATCGCTTGAAATGATTAAGAAGGAAATCATAAAATAACAAACATTGTTGTACTATCAATTTGACAATTTATAATCACATCAGTCATCATAGCTCTTTAAACACGCACTTAGACTTTTTAGTAGTTAAAAAAAATAATTTTTTCTCTTGCCACTAAAAGTCACCGCTGCTTTTCTTTTTACATATTGAGCCAATATAATTATTTTTTGCAATGCAAAATCAAAGAAAATATAAAAGAAAAAAGAATGAATGAATGATATCTGTCGCCTTGTTGCCTGCATGAGTTGATAGTGCTGCCGCCACATTCTTGCACCACATCAACCGACAACTAAGACATCATCTTATATTGCTTTTGCTAGTTGATGCCTGGTTGCACTTGTTGTCTTCACTCTACCGTAAGATATGAAATGCATAAGCTCACACTCATTTGTACACTCACACACACTCTCACATATATATAAATAAATTTACTTACAATACTGCAAAATATGTGCAGTTTTCATTTTATATATATTTTTATTTTTTTTTTTTTTGTTGAAGGCAACAAAATTTGATGTGACAGCGACACTGACAATTTGCATTTGCACACATAATCACATCACAACTAATATGAAAACATGCTGTAATGTAAAGGAATGACATGATTGAAAGCTTGTTTTGAAAATTAAAGAATTGCTTTGTATTTAAATATACTTGTCTTCACGAGTAGAAAAGTGAAGGACAATTAAAAATATGCTCGGAAATAAAAAATTCAGCTCTGAGAAAGTGGTTTTAAAATCAAAATGTATAATGCTCTGTTTCCACTGCGAGTTGAATCACCTGCTTCGCTTTCTCATTCATGTTTATGAATCATGCCGTTTGCACTGCGCACTCGTGATTCGTTTTGGAATTTTTTTTATGTATATTTACATACGTATCATACGCACGTATTGTTCTCCTTATTTACAGGCCTGCTCGCTCCATTTCATATTCATATCTTTTTACACACGTTTTCATTGCGGGGTAGGCCTACGGTTCCTGCTTATTTCGGCAGATATTCTGAGAGGCTTTCAAATTAAGGGCTCTTAAAAGCCTTGAAATGAAGGTCATATTGAAAAGGGTTTAATAACGGTTTGTTAAAAGGTTTTTAACTGTTGGGGCCTGTATCTCAAAACTTACAAGTGTTGAAATACAAGTAAGATAATTGTGAAAATACATATATTTTTTATATGAAAATAAAATATTTTCCCAACTGTTTTACTTGTATTACAGCACTTGTAAGTTTTGAGAAATAGGGCCGACGGATTCAAAAGGGTCTACACATCCATACATGTGTATAGTGTTTTGAAGTTTATTTTGCGATCAAAAGGGTCGAACATATAGAAAGGAATCTTCTGAAAATAAGAACCCACATAGTATTTATATACAAAAATAACATTGATCGAACAAAACAACTGTTTTATTCAACGTAAAAAACTCAACTAAAATGATTTACGTTTTCTTCTCCTTAATCGTTTTGTATTTGGTATTTTTATATGGAATTTTCTTTCTTATAACGGCATCTGAATTCTGTTGCTTTTGCTTTGGCAAAAAAAAGCAAAATAAAATACTTTACTCCTTCTGTTCTCCCTTCTTAAAGAGGGAAATGTGGAATGTGTATCCCATCTTTTTTCTATGAGATATTCTTTAGAAGTCACATACGAATGTTAACTGAGTCAAAAACATGAATTCGTTTGCTTTTGTTTGGCAAAATAACAACACAGTAAATGTTACTCCTTCTCTTCTCCCTTCTCATAGAAGGGAACATTCTTAGAAGTTAGATAAGAATGGTAATGGAATCGAAAAAATCCTTGAGCAGGCCTGTAATAAGGCCTGAAGTAAGAAGGTCTTCTGAGTTTTACCCGCGGGGCATATATTTATGTGCATACATAAACACATAAGCATACAACCATATATTCGAATCCTTCCAAAATCTTTCTTTTCAAGGAATACCTCAATTTCCTTCTTATTATTTCTTTTTATACTAATCATAACTTGATTAGGTTTTTTTATATTAAATTCACAAATATATTTTTTTGTGCTATTTTTATTTTTTCACACACACATATACACAGATAAACTGCCATAAAAATTACAGAATATAGAAATTTTACGTGCTTCGCAAGTAGATTCATATTGAGTCTACTTGATTCGCTCTTATAGTTTTGTATGTCGAAGCAAGCTGCTTTGCTCATAATTGGACAGTGAATTAGGAATAGAGATCGAATGCTATAAAAATATAAAGACTTTAATTTTAGCAGACAATAAAAAATCTTTGTTATATTCAGAGATTTGTTCCAGATGTTTCTAAATAGTTTAAGTTTGCTAACAGGTAGTCAATTTTTTCCCATCCCTGGTAACAAACTGTTCTCTTTTCGTTACAATATGTGCAAGACTTCGGATTATATCTTAGTCTAATTTTTTTTAACTGTGTTTCCAATAATAGCATCTACCAACAAAATCTCCCGTGGCATTGGCTAAAGTAGTTAGCACGTTGACTACAAAAACGAAATTCCTGGGCTCGAGCCCGGTATCCAACAGTTATTAAATAACAGCACCAAGCATTTTTCTGAATTGCATTAGTTTCCCTTTTGTATCAGTTTTTATGTCAGTGGTCACTGAACTATACCGACTTCAGCAGATACTAATCCTAATGTAAAATTAGAGCGCCCTCCTTCGTTGTGTAGCAGAATCATCTTCGCAAAGTAAAATAAACAATTAAATAGCTGCTAAGCACAGTTCCAAAAATTTAATACGCCTCAAGAACATGCAACAATGCATTTTTAAAAACGTGTAAAAAAAGCAGAGTTTTAAAAAAGAATGAAGAGGAAAAGGCTTATCTACATATATCTTCTTTCAGCACCTCTCTTCTCTATCACTATATTTTTCCTAAAGAGGGTAACACCTAGTAATAGTAGTAGGCATTCATTGCCTGAGTGTTACTTCTTAAAAAAAATACCTTCCGTATATGGAAGATTAGGTATGACATTTTTTAAGTCTCATAGCTAAAAACTTGTTTTATAGAAAATTGCGAGAACCGTGTGCCGGCATATGCGTGCAGCACTATGTTGATACAGTTCGTAATATCGTCGACCCTGATAAAGATGGGATCATCACTGAACAACGTCACACTAGAAAACGCCAAACCTTTTTAAATCAATCTCTATATGGCACTTCTTATGAAATTCAGCACAGATATTAGAGAAACCCGTCTAATATCATCTGAACACAGAAACTCTGAATGAAAAGCACGCCTTTTACTGTTACATAAGGCGGTACACTCTTAAGGAATTTATGCAATTGTCTCGTCATCTTCGAATCATAAACGACACTAGGGTTAACGAAATTGGTTACTTTTCCCGTCAATGGAAATTAAAATAAGAAATATTTCGAATATATAATGGCTTCGGTTGTTGTACTCGTATTTTTTAATTTATTTTCTACATCAAAGTCTTAAGAAAAGCTAATTACAAAATCTTTATTCAATGAAGCCACCATTCGACATATCGCTTATTTACTTCTACAACGTTACAACTCAACGACTCCAATTAATAAAATAACCTCAGAACATAAACAATTACATTTACTATTTTCTGTGGCTGAGTGGTAGAGATGCTAGCCTCATAGTTCAGAGGTTGTGGGTTCGATTCCCGCCATAGACTGCGTGTGTTTTCTGCAGACTAGCTAATCGCTTTGCAGGTTGTATTTGTTAAAAAAAAACAATATGATATACCCTAAAAAAATCTATCTTGCAAATATATCAGATATAGATTTTCTTAGGGATTCAGATTGGAAAAAAAAACTTAAGAAAGTATGTGTATCGAGGAAACTTGTTTCTTAACCTAACAAAGCGTGATAGGTTTTTGGTTTCGTTATTGGGAATTTCTCTCATATATCTTATTAAGAGCGCACAACAAGGAAATAAATAAATTCGCGTACCTCTTCAATGGCGTTAGGTTAGATTTGGTTGTAGTAATTTTCATTACTTTTGCCTTTTTAGGACTAATTTTATAGCCCAGTTTCTTGTTATTGGTCTCATTGAATACGCCATTAGACATACGAGATCGTATGTATCTCGTCCAGGTCCAGCTCATAAGACCATTGCTTTAATTCTAACTGTATGCCTTCATGTATTTCGGTGTTTGTTTCGTTATGCTGTGAGGACAGGACGCCTGCTTAAATCTCTAATTCATCTCTCTCATGATCTTTGAGGGTTGCTTTAAGCTTTGTGGTTTAGTAAAGCATAACTATAATTAATATAATTTTTTTTTAAGGAATACCAATAGTGAGTCTCTGTCTATGGTGTTGAGTATTCATTCTCTTAAAATTAGTTAAGTTAATTCAAAAGATTCTTCGACTATTATTCTTAAAATGTTTTAGTGGTTAATATATGACCGGTTTTATCTGAAGCCAACATCTTTTTTTTGAAATGAGTTCTATTTAGGTAATAATTTTGAAGATTATATTGATGAGTAATGCTACATCTATCTCCTCCTCTGAGATAGTCAGTCAGTGAGGTTTTCTTGCTTCGAAGTCATTCCAATCATGAGCTTTTTCCAGTCGGGAGTAGCGAGATTAGGCCACACCTAATCGGAGACAGTATTTATTAGGTCAATAGTGGAGTTTATTTGAATTATTCAGGAGGTAAATTGTGCGAACCGAGATTTTTAATTACCTTTAACTTAAGATATTGTTTTTTATTATGAATGATGCTTTAGTTACACCAGCTCTCTTAAAATTTCTACTTATAATGGGTATGGGAAAATGTTTAATTTCGTTTACCCTGTTTGGAGAAAAATTTTTCATTTGAGTTGTGTTCCCTTTACTTCACTTATGTTTGTTAATGTATGCATTTTTTATATAAATTTGCTGCCACAAATTAAATAGATTTAAGGCCGCATTTAAAATTTTTGTTTTAATGCTCAGAAATTTCAAACTGATGGTCACAACCTTTCAAATATGAAGCAGTGTTTAATGTATTGAATCCAATGGTTTCAAGTTGGAAAAGCACAGCTCTTCCATTGTGATATATCCAGTGCTATCTGCTTCACTTCGGCCTAAAAATTTCCAATGAAGTTTTTTTTTCACTTTCGATTTTACTCCTTCAGCTGTTAGCTGGTCTGCATCTTCTTCTACTGCCTAGGGGGTTGCACTTATTTGCCCTCTTGACTGCGTTGTCGTTGCTGTTTTACCTGCTCTTCAATGATTGCAATGAATTCTACATAATTTTCTTTTATCTCCTGCTCAAAAATGAATCTCACGATTCTACTTGATTGTTTGCAGGCAGTAATCAGCCACGTGTATCAACCTTCTACTGAACTAGGAATATCGCCTAGATTAAAGAATTTACTCCTTTATACTTCTGATTTTAGATTTCAAGCTAGCATTTATCAAAACAAAGTGTACATCTTCTCAACATTCTTGTACAAGCGTAAATATATTTTATCTTATTGAAGATGAATAATGAAAAATTTTAGTTGATTGTACAAAAACTCTTGTACATTTTTAAATAGAAATGCATACAAAAAATATATTATTTACATTAATTCATGTATGGATGAACAAATACAAACAAACAACAAATAAAGTAACAATGTATGAATAAGTGTTATAGACAAGTGTCGTATGAGGACGCACTTAACAGAGATGTCGCCAGAGTGTTGACATATTTTTGGCCAATTTTATAATGCTTCAATAATTTTGCATTCATTTAGTTGCTTGTATAAATGACGTGTTGTTGCATGTTGTGTGTGTGTGTTCTTTTTCTTTATTTGATAGGATTAGTTATTTTTTTATTTTTGTCTTTAATTTTTGCGTATGTTTTTAGTCGTTTAACATTTATACAAACTTACCGTGTATTGGCTGGCGTGTGTGTATGTTTATGTGAATGTTGTTAAATATTCATTATTTTTGTTGTAATACTCTTTTTGTTAGACTACCATAGATTGTTGCACTTGTGCACAATGTGTTACTCATGTCTCTGGCTGAGGGTGTTAATGGCATAATTCATTCATTGTGTTCATTATCCTATTTATGTACGGATGTGTGTGACGTTGGGCCGATTTTTTTGATTTTAATCATTTTGTCTTAATCCCGGTAGTGTCTTTAAGAACAGCAGTAAATATTCAATATGGCGGCCCACAAAAGCCATTTTTTGATTAGGAAAAAAATAAAAATTAAAAAGTGGGCAAACTATATCAAAGTGGGCATAATTCGACAGGTATTTGAAAATCATCTTTAGGTTTCTCGTAAAATTCTTTATTTGCAATGACCATTTAGGATCTTAATAAACTTAAACTTGGTCGCAGTCGGATTTTCTGATTTTTTTAGTATAATTTTCCATATCATATCAAGATCCCCTATCAGCAATCTTAACAAGTTTACAGCATATTTGTTCCTTCGAAATTGTATTAGGCCATTAACGCGACATACATGTTGCATATAAATATTTAATATCAAAAAACTTTGTTGTGCTCTACGACAACAAAAAACTGGACAATACAAAATTTCATATTAACATCATTTTGATATATATTTTTTTTATTTAATGTTCTTTCTTACTTTTATAATCAAGACAAGGCAAATAAAGTCTTTACTTTTTGCCCTTTACGTCTATACATCGCCCAGCGCAGATGTATGAGTGCAAATTGTTGTTATTTTTTATTTTATTTTATACAAAAATCAAGAAACTACGGACGGGCTCATCAAACATAAAAATAAAGTAAACCAACACAGTTTTAACTTCTTAAGCAGACGGACCCATCATGCTGAATAATCATGCATGTCCTTGTACATCCTCATCATCATTTCAAATCATCAATTGTATTTACAGCAGCAAGCAGTTCAAGAAAAATAGAAAATTGTCACCCCTTCAAAACACACACCAGCACCACATTTGCGACTTATTGTGAATGTATTTGTGCAGTGAAGCAAATAACAAAGATCCTTCAAACAGATTGACACTAACAACGACAAGAGTCCCAGTACTATTATGTACAAATTCATCAGCGACATTCAACGACAACGATTGTACCCACATTTGCAACAAAAGCAGAAGAGCAGAAGAGCAGCAGAAGCAGCAGCAGCTGTATTAAGAAAATCGTTTTTCTTTTTCTTTTTATTTTCTACAAATAATAAGGGCCAGTAGTAGTCTTAAAGATGCCCGGGCATATGACCAGGCAGGCATATTGTTATAAATTCTTCGCCCTCTTAATGTTGGCCATCACCAACATTGACTGTTAGTCAGCCAATGTCTTATAAACAATAGTTTTGTAAATATATTTAAAGATATTTTGTGTGGGTGTGTATGTGTGTGTCCTAAAAATGTCTCCTTGCATTTGCTTTAAAATATTTCAAATCCAATCTACTCGTAACTTTTCTCCTTGTGCTTGGATTACCCATCTGTTTTCAGTTGCTTCATTAGTAAAGTTCAAAAATTTCACAGAAAGCAAGTGAATAATAATACAAAAAAAAAATAAACAGCACAATAAGTCGAAGAAAGAATAAAAAGTGCTGCAAAGCAACCAAACTAACAACTAACCCATCAAAGACATTCAACATCATGTCATCTTTTTCGTCATCAACACATCTTAATTCTATGCTCCTTCTTACAATAGTCATCGTGTCATTCTCTTCATGATTATCTTCTTATCATCATTTGGCTTTTGTTTTCTTATATTTTCCTTTTCCCATTTTACATCTTGAGTTTTCTGTGTGTAAGTATTTGTGTGTGTGTGTGTGTTTGCCAATTCGAAGTATTGATAGAAACGTAATCAACCCAAATATCTTCTTTGTTACAAGAAAATTTAAAAACAATAATGGAGGCAATAATAGCAGTTTGCTTGAAAAGTTCAGGTCTTCATTTCCTATGGCCCCTGGCCTATTAATATATTAATAATTTTTTATTTATAACGAAAATTTATTTATGAGTTTGGACCAAAATTGTTAGGCAAACGATGCAGTGTATTCCGATTATCCAATGAGTGTAATTGTTCGAATCCTGCGGAAGTTACTCCCAGGAATAAAACAAGGTGTACTGGTGTCACTTTATCCGGACGCTATCAAAAAAATATCCACGCATTGAATGCCACGTTGAGCTTATTTTGAAGAAACTAAAAAGCAGTCGACTGTTCCATATATTCCCTATCACTTTTCGGCTCTCGCTGAGAATATCAGAATGTAATGCTAAAATTATACAATTGTTTATATACAACTCAGCTTAGTGTAGCAGTTAGCAAAACATGAAAAAATACTTAAATTAATATGAAATCTCTTATATAAGCTGCCAGTATTCTGAACACTTCTGCCAAACGCTTTTATACAAACATAACTTGTATTCGTACTAACATGTGCAGTGGCCAGTTTGATTTTTTCATGTTTCCTTTCCTGTTGCAAATTTGATGAAGGACTTTTTATTTATTTCTGAGTTGTTTCAATATTTATTGTATATATTTGTATAAAGTCACAAAACAAGAAACTATTTAGGTTTTTATTTAAATCATGAAGTCTTTTATGATAAACTTTAAATAAATTAAAGAGTTTTAACTCGAATTCGTTTAATATAATAAAAAGTTCTTTAAACATCATCTACGTATTAGGTAACTTTATTTATTTTATTCCATTAAACTTATGCTTCTAAAAGTAAGAATTAATAAAATTACCAAAAATAAGATATTTAATAAAAATAAACTTACATAATTATTATATATAAAAATATCATATATTTTTTTAAATTTTTTCACTCTATTTAACTTTATATTTTTCACTTAATTTAAATTAATTTAATTTAATTTAATTTATTTGAATTTAATTTTATTTAATTTAATTTAATTTAATTTATTTGAATTTAATTTTATTTAATTTAATTTAATTTAATTTATTTGAATTTAATTTAATTTAAATTAATTTCATTTAATTTCATTTCATTTAACTTAATTTAATTTAATTTAATTTAATTTAATTTAATTTAATTTAATTTACTTTAATTTAGTTTAATATAATTTAATTTAATTTAATTTAATTTAATTTAATTTAATTTAATTTAATTTAATTTAATTTAATTTAATTTAATTTAATTTAATTTAATTTACATACCAGCTTAAGAGTGCTAAATGGCTGCAGTTCGTATTGAAGGGCATAGATTCTTATGTTGTTCCTGATGAAAAAACTGCACCCATCCTACAAGGATTTAAGTTACAAATGTCTGTAATATAATAGTTAAAAAGAAGATCCCCCAACCTCTATTTCACGTTGAACTGGAGCCAAATGATATAAAATTTAGAAAAAATGAGACCCATCCAATTTATAATATAAATTATCTCTTATACCGAAAGAGCGCACTGCTAATTACAGAGGATGTCCTGTGCACTCTTTCGTTAAACAGGCAATGATGAAAAGCCTTCAAGTTACATTCTGCTCAAACAGGAAAAACTGCCTCGGCAAATTATCCTCAAATGGCCTAACCAATCGCTTCATAAGTATCGCATGCTGACGCTGTGAAGATCAATTCTTTTCTCATGTAAAATGTGCCACCACCAAAGCAATCAACAAATGCAAATTAAAGCTTCGATTTCAGTCACCTTGAAGCCATTATTGGCTTTATTTAATCTTGAGTTGGGCTTTATTTAATTTATATTGGGTGTTTTTTCATAAATTTTCTCTTGAGCCTTATTTAATTTTTTTGGAATTTATTTTATTGGATTTTATTTCATTTATTATTTGGGCGCTATTTGTTTGGGCTTTATTTCGTAGTGCCTATGGCATCATGCGTGAATGGCTAGACCTATACTCCATATTCCTTTTCTGTTTTGCTTCCAAAAAAAAACAAGAATATTAAAGAAAAAGTTAGGAACATGCGCGGAACTGGATAAAATGGGAAAAATTTGTGCTGTTGGTATTTTTTCTGTTGATAAGATTGGTATAAATACAATTTAAAGTCTGCTCAGTGTCTTTCTGGATGCCAACAAAATCGGGGGAAAATGCGAATTTGAAAAAAAAAATCTAAGGTTTCATGACATTGATTTCATTTTTCTAAAAAAAAACTCCACACATATTGTAAGTATTTGGGAAAACTACAAACGATCTCCAATTTTGCGTAGGTGAAATAGCTTCTTAGGCCGAGTATACACTGTGGCATTTTGTGACAAATATTGTCATTTCCGATATTTTTCGTTGTGTGGCATTACCCCACAAACTGTTTATGTATCTGATGTAGACAGTTGTGAGAATAAGTTGACAGCACTGCAGGCACAAAAATAAAATGTCGACGTGGTGACATTTTCTCGCATTAAGTATGTATGTGTATACAGAAAGAATTTTAGATGTATGCGGGTATACAAATTGAAATGTATGGAAAACGAAAAAGAAAGTGAAAAAGTACACGACGCATGGCATGATGACAAAGCTTATGCAACTTGTGGAGGTTCGTGAAGCTGTATGGAATCATCTAAAGGGTCCGCCAGATTATTATTTTTTTTTTGAAAACAGGGCGCAAAACAACTAGTGTAGCTTCGGCTGTGTGGCACGTAGCGCCGTCCTGTTGAAACCAAAATTTGCCAATATCCTCCTCTTCAATTTTTGTGAACAAAATTAGTTCAGCATGGCCCGATAACGATCGCCATTGACTGTAATGACCACTCCTTGATCATTTTCCAAAAATGGCCCAATTATGCCTCTGAACCAAAATTTGCACCAAACAGTGACTCGTTTTGGGTGCGTCGGCTTTTCAATGTATGCGTGCGGGTTTTCTGTGCCCCAAATGCGACAATTTTGCTTGTTTACATACCCGCCAAGATCAAAATGAGCTTCATCTGAAAAGGTGATTTTTTTGGCAAACTGGAATGCAGAGTACAATAAAATCAAAATCATTTGGTAGCGCGCATATTAAGCCCTGGTATTTTCCTCCACTTTCTTTTCTTCTTATTATTGATAAACACACGGTGGCACTAGCCAATTGAATAATTTTGCCATTATCCATTTGAATAAATATTAATGAACAAACAATACGTGAAGAAAGTCCCACAATGATAAAGCAAACGACACTAAATGTCATTATGTCAAAATTAGTTCTTGATGTAGACAGTGATAAAGTATTGCCATTTTTTAGGGATGGAACTTTTTCCTGTCACAATCATACAACAAAATTGTGTGTCAAAGAAAAATTTGATGGAAACGGCACTGCACAGATATGAAAATGACACCACAAAATGACAACACATGAAATGCCAGATGTAAGCGCGGCCTTAGTTAATTATATGGATGTTGTTAATAATCGATTCCTGAAAAGTCAAAAATACAAAATTTTTCTTTTGGAAGTAGAGAAAAAGTAGTTACTGATAATTACTTAACATTTTTTTTTTTACTGGAATAAGCTATAAGTTGCCTTAAATTAATAACTTTGCGTTGACGGAGACGTATAGGGATACTGAATGTGATAGAGCTTACGAGAAATCCCTTATTTCAACTTAGCTGTCAGTTGACAAAGGTGAAGTATAAATTTTCTTTTCATAAACAAACACAACACCCGAAGCGATTAGCTTATCTGCAGAAAATACTCAGGGTCTACACCGGTAGTGGAACCCACGACCTCTGGACTTACAGGCTAGCATCGCTACCACTCAACCACAGGGACACTCCAGTTGGATTCTATGTGCACCGAACTTTAGTATAAAAAAAGAAGCCATTTTCCATCTATGGTCAAATGATAAAACAGTATTTCACAATAGCACAGCGCTGACCAAAAGGCAAATTGCTATGGCCCAATCAATGAAAAACAATAGAGTAATCAAATATGTGTTTTTTTTTTGTAAGAAAATTAACACTTTATAAATTTTTGTAAAAAGTTATTTTTAAACCAAAAAAATTCTTGTATATATTTTTTTGGGTCACTTTCCAGTAAAAATTAATAAAAACTCTTATTATTTTTAGTAATTAAACAAACCTTTGGTGTTTTGAGTTTATAAATTTTTTAAATTAATTTGACGTTAATGTTAACATTTTCACTCATTATTAATTTAAATATGTAATTTTATTTAATTTTTATTAATTTATTTGTTATTAATATTACTAATGTTTGTTTTGCGGAAAACAATTACTAGATTGGTTGACATTGATTGACAAAGGGAAGTCAATTTTTTAAAATATGTTAATCACTTGTAATGGATGATTTAATGTTGCTTTAATAATCACTTTTACACCGATCATTTTGACTAGTTGTGGAGCAAATCCTGTTTTGATGATCACCTGGATAATATATTGGAAAACAAGGGGATTTGCTCAGGAATTCTTAGGCTGAAGTCTTCTGAGGAGTCTTTGAAGCAAAGGAAATATGTCCAATGAGAGCTTATTCAAAAGCATTAAGGTTTTGTAGGCTTTTTCTGAATTGTGGTTAAAGTTGGCATTTTCTTTTCTAGAAAAAAAAGTTTTACATTTATTGCACTTTTCAATGAAAATTCCCAATAAATTGTTTTTTGGAAATATACATAGAAAAAAGTATTTACCAATTAATGTTCTCAATTAATAATGTAATTGATTCAATTAAATTTTTAATTGTATTAATTAATTTGAGTGGAAAAACTTAATTGATATTATCAAATTGTTTATAGGTGAAAATTTAATTAATTTTTTAATTAATATTACAAATATTTTAATTAATATAACAAACTCATTCATATTACTTTTTTGTGTGTAGACTTTATTATAACTAAAATAGAAAATGTTTATTTTTATTATTATTTCTTTTGCAATAGCTATTTTGTTAAACTGTTAAACTACTGTAGTTAAGCTTTCTTACCTTTTGCCTTATGAAAAGTAATTACTTCAATATTAATAAACTTAAAAACATATTGTATGTATGCATGTACGTAACTCAAGCACATTAACGATGTTATGACTAAGCAGCCAATAGATCAATAAAAGCTAAAAGAAGCAATTAGTAATTAGTTTTCAATAATACACGTGTATAGCCGTCAAAAGGATTCGATGGATAAAAAACAAACGGTCCATAAAATGTGATTAATTTAAAGTCTAATGAAATTATGGGAACACATTCTTTAAAACTGTTACAATCAATGTATGAAAACAAAATTAATTAAAAATAATCAGAAATAATATCTTAGTCGGGCTTAAGTTCAGTACACACAGAAAATATCGGTATTTCCCCCAGCTAATAAAGTTTAATTTAATTTTTCTTCTCTTCTTTAGAAACGCACATTAATTAAAAAAATATTTCATTCAACAAGAATTTAAATTACTGAACTTAAGCCCGACTAAGAAATTATTTCTGATTAAAATTCACTATAGTTCAACTAAAACATTTAAAAACAAAAAACAAATAAAGTTTTTTGAAGATTTTTTGTTGTTGTTGCAAATTTTAGATAAATGTATATTATATTTCTTCTGTGTAAAAAAGCTCACTGTACTATAAGAGTTACATGTCATTGACTTGCGTTGCGTGTAGAATATAATATTACCTTGAAATAATCTTATAGATAAGTACAGAAAATTTACTTCCCTAGTTAGCTGCCATAAAACCTTTCACACTTCTACTTTTTATATAACTCAATCGAATTTTTCTTAATCCTTTCATGTCCTACCCAAATCTATGTCCCTCATCATATTCAGTATTGTTAAAAAAATAATGTTAGAGAAAACATACAATTGTAATGATTACATGTATATATAAATAACATCAGTTACATATTTCAGTTCATTTGCTGATACATGCATTTACTCGTATTACGTCCACAATTGTGAAACTTTTAAATAATCAAAGTTGAAAAAAATATATACATTTTACTCCGTCAAAACTCTTGCCTGTTCTGTGTCGTAGTGTTCACTCTTCTTTTAGTTTTTAGTCCTCGTTGTCAGTCAATGTTAACTGTACATACATTTTATTGTAGAGACGAGTCAAGTTGCTGTCAATTTAAAATAGAAAATTTATGGAGTAGACAAAATGATGGACAGCTTTCTTTTTTGTTTCCTTCAACTTTTGCGATGGCGTTTGTGTTGTGTTGTCTGCATGTGTATTTAGTGAAGGATGTACTTACATACTCGTATATAAAATACTTTATTCTGTAATGCAATAACACCATTACATTGCCTTGTACGAGGCTTAACATAAAAGTTTTTAGAAATTAAATAAATAATTATTGCTTAAGGTTACTTTTCATTAAAAAATAAGTAAGACCTCTATCGGAAACAAATTTTATTACTAGTTAAATCTCAATGAAAACTCTGCCGTCGGCGTCGCTCATTCAATCGATTAGTAAGTTTTCTTATCACAGACCGGTTGTTAGAGTCTGCAATGGCTGGCATTTCGTGATGGACATTTGATTTCAAAAGTGCCAAAAAGGTCGGCTTATTCATATGATTTTTACATTTGAGTAAAAAAAAAGTAAAAAGCCCATGGGGTTCAGTAAGGACCACGCGGAAGCCCATTTCATTTTACAAAGTCAAGCCAAAAAACCAATAAAATCTTCTAAAGTGGCATCTTTACGGGTTTGTGTAAAATGCGGTATAATGAGTATTTTTAGACATTTCAAGTACTGGCGCACCTCCGAATTTACAAGTTGGAATTGTCACGAACAGACTCATTAATACTTTCCCCGTTTTCTAACGCTCCTTAAAATCTTAATCGCCGCCATTTCGGCTTTCCTATGTCGTGTGCTCACAACATCATTGAAGCTCTGCAAAGCTGTAATATTGCAAAATCGTCTATACGCTACAGTCGCTTGTTTCGGGTTTTTTGTACAAAAACGCCTGTTCCGAAAAACGCTCTATAGGGACTGGAAATTCTGGACTGGATTTCTTAAGAAATCCGCTGCCGAGCCACATACCCCTTGGTCTTGAGTACAATACCCAGCTTAGGGCTGCCAGGAATGACTAGTGAGAAGATAAACTAAGAACTGGGGTTGGACAGGAGATTCAATATCACAATTCCACTAAGGCCCGTGTGTACGGATGGATCCAAAACGGAAGATGGAGTTAATGCTGGAGTTGTTGGGCCCAACGTAAAAATCTTCTTGCCCATGGGCAAATGATCTACGGTATGTCAGGCAGATATACAAGCAATGGCCAAATTTGTTGTCATTAATTTAAAAAGGGGCATTAGAGGCGCACACTTACCTGTCTTTTCTGATAGTCAGGCAGCTCTCAAGGCCCTCCTTTTGGGAATTCCTATGACTTATTACAAAAACTATTTATACGAAACAAGGTTTCCATTTAATGGTCATCCGAGGAATGAGGAAGCGGATGAACTAGCCAAGAGGGCCTCTGCTGCTGCGTTTATGGGCCCAGAGCCGTTTTGTGGCGTAAGTCGGTCAACTGTAACATCTCTGATCAAATGAGATGATACTTCGACCGCTAAGGAAATGTGGCAGACTACTGGTTTAAGGCAAGCAAAGCATTTATGCAGCCATTTACATATAATGGCATCCTGAACCCCAACAGGAATAATTTACGGCTTGTTACTGGTTTTCGAGCTGGTCACTTTAGACTGAATTATCCTCTGTGGAAAAGTAACCAAGTTCGTTCACCCTTGTGTCGTTTATGCTTGGAAGATGACGAGACTATGGCACACATTCTTTTTGAGTGTATCGTCTTATGTATCAGTAGTAGGTGTGTTTTTTATTCTAAGTTTCTGTGTTCAGATGATATTAGGCGGGCTTCTTCAATATCTGTACTGACTTTCATAAAAAGAGTCATACAGAGATTGATTTAGTTTAATTTACAGATCCATCATGCGTCGCAGTGCCGGTCTTTGGACCAGGTTTTCCCGCTATTATATTCTAACATACCCCGCATAATCCTCAAATTCGTTGGACTTGTGCAGTAAACTAAACAAAGCGTTATATCGTGTACAAAAATTATGCATTTTGTTCAACTCTCTCTTATAGATCTGCTGTGTACTCTGTAACTCAAAACGAAAGGAAATGCTTTCAAATTTGAATGTATTTATATTTAATTTTGAATTTTGCAATACACCTCTTGCTTCGGGGAATAAATTTTTTTTACTGGATAAAGGCTGTAAAATTGATAAATTTTGCCCCAAAAAAAGCTAAAGTGGTAACATGGTTCTATATGTTGAAGCCCCTAAACAGCAGGCCTCAAATAAAGTAATTGAATTTTCAACATCTCATAACCTTTTGGGCTCTGTAAGCGTAACTATAATGTTATCTGTCATTCTCTTTAAGAAATCGTCTTTTAGCAAATGAGAGGGTGTATTAGATAGATGCCATTCACATATAACGTAACGATATTTTTCACCAAAACTATAGAGATCATCAAAAAACTAAAAAAATCTCAAAAACCCCAAAAAATTCGCCAAACGAAAAAAATCGCCAAAACGAAAAAAAAACTCCAAACAAAAAAAAAATCGCTTTAACTAAGAACAGCTGTAGTGCGATTCACTAACTTTTTTTTAACGATAATCGTTAAAATAATTATAACGAAAATTTATCGAATTTGCTATTCAGAAATATTTTTAACGATATTCGCTGTAGGTTAATGTCAGCTGTGTCATTATTTAAGCGACAATAATTTATGTGCTGTTAATTTTATCGACAAAAATCAACAGAAAATATCAGCTGTGTACTATCGTTAAAAAGATGTTGCAGAATCACCCAATCGTTATTGCAAGCAACATAATGTATAGACGAAAATTACTATTGTCGGATCGTTAAAAGTTACTGAATCGCAGTACTGAAATCATTGCATAAGACCGAAAAAAATCGCCAAAACGAAAAACTCGCCAAAACTAAAAATCTCTAGAACCGAAAAAATCGGCAAAATGAAAAAGGGGCCAAAACTGAAAAAACGCCGAAGTAAATTCTTTTTTTTTTTTAAATTCTACATCAGTAGCTGGATTCAGTAACTTTTCGCGAACAGAAAATCGTTATATTTATCTTTATGTTTATTCATTTGACGTAACGATAATGTGATGCTGTAGTTTCTCTTTAACGATAGAGCACATCTATGTTTTACTCCTCATTTAATTTTATAGCATATGGCATCTCTGCATACAAAATGTCAAAATAAACGAAAAGCACAAAGAATAATTAAAGAAAAACTGAACGAATTTTAGCTTGTGATTTTATTTTTTTACTTTAACCGATAGCAAAGTATACAAATTTTTGTTATATTTATTATATCGATATGATTATCGTAGTAAAAGTTACTGAATCCAGGTACAGTTAAGATATTCAATTATATAGGAGAAGGTTTGTTTAGCATCACTTTTGTAGTGTCCGTACGAAACTCTTCGTGTGCGAGTCAAAGTCACACTTCACTCAATTTATTTTGTTGTTGTCCTGACTGCTCTATGAATTTCACTTCTAATCCATATGTTTGCCTTTTGTTTTAATATGTCATATGTTACAAATGAAATTTTAATGCCTTTCTAACCGGGCCTCGTTTTAAGCATTTGTATAGGTATGCACCAGTTGTATGAATGTACGTGAAGTGTGTTACCTTATGTTTTTATAAAACAAGGTCTGAGTGCGACAAAAAAATTTAACAAAAGCAAAAAAACTGAACATTAGACTCCACACTTGGCGAGAAGCAGGGTGTGGGTGGCGGTATGGTAGAGAAAGCGGAAGAGAGAGGGAGAGATATAACATATATAAAAGCGCTTCCATCGTACTTTCTACGTTTGGCTTCTGTTATTTCTTTGACAAATTGATGGACAGCCTGATGGACAGATCGTATAAAATAACTTTAAGAAAACCATCATACATACATACATGCGGAATTATTTGCACACACACACCCAAACACTTTCTCATACCCTTGCACATTGTGTGTATATATGTATGTATGTGTGCATCAATATTTTTATTTTGAATTGATTTTATATTTGTGTCGCATATACTATAAAATTAAGGATTTATTTTTGCAACCAACGTATGTATGTGTGTGTGTGTGTGTATGTAACTGCAGATTTGTCAGTCTATTTGTCTGACTGGTTGTCGCTTTAAAGACAACTCTATATGAACATTGAAAGTTTTGCAAATATGTGTGTACGTACATACTTATATAAGAGTAACAAAATGTAAGTTAACGTTCTTTTTTTGAAGATAAATTTGTCCTTTATTATTCGTAGTTCACGCTGCAATAGTTATGTCAATCATTTCTACGTGACTGATGTTATTTAATCATTGAAAAAGTGTAAAGAAATTAAATGTTTATGTTTGTGAGTCTGCTCATTTCCAGCAAATGGAGTTCAAGATAAATATGGTCTAATTATTCGCAATGTGCAAAAATTCTAACACTTGGATTAAAAAAAAAATAATAATTATTACGTGCTGGATTGTGTAATAAGATGTCATGTGATGATGAACATATTTTTATTAATTAAAAAGGCCGGTACAATCACTTCTTATATTTCATGCAAAAGTTTATAAATTTGCTTACTAACTATTAATAAAATAATTAATGTTTTTCTTTTGCTTATAGAAACGTTTTAAATTAAAATTTGTAATTTAGCTAAGAATTATTGAATGTCTAATGAACAAGTTACAACAAAATTCGAATCCGTTTTTGAACTATTATTTAATTAAAAGCACTTTCAAATTTTATTACCACAAAATAATTCAAAATTTATTTATTAAATTGTTTCATATATATGAATTTTTTTTTTAGCAACCATAATTTTCTTATTTCTTTTGTGTGCTAATTTCTCTTAATTTATTTTTCTTTCATTTACAGGTAAGTCAGCATTTTAATCTTAAAAAAAAGAATCGTTGCCTGCGAACCGCAACAAACTATCGGCACCCACTCTCTCCAATAAAACAAAACATGAATGACCTACACAAGCACACTTAATCCATTGGCAGGTTGTGTTAGCCAAAAGTGAGTAGAAACAGATTTTCATAAATGATTTATTGGCTTCAGTACGTATTAGTAATCAGGCACATAAATCCTCATTCCAAACTAAACATTTCCTCATCTCGCCATGTGTGCGTGTATGACTGTGTGTGTGCGTGTGTGCATGGGAGTGTGATTATGCATTTTTTTTTGGCATTTGTGTATAAGAAAATTATTTTAACCTTGAGTAGCCAACAATTGTTTAATAATAAAATTGTAATTTAATGTGTTTGGACGACTCGCACTGTTTACAATAGCGAGCTGCTAAAAATCTACAGTGGAGTCTTAAAATGATATGGGATATATTTAGCTAAAAAAAAAATAATTTTTATTAACGAAAAACGAATTTTCCTTATTTTCCTAATAAAAGTAAATAACAGTGCACCCATTGTCCAAAATGAAAGGTATAGAAGGTTGTATACCGCAGCGTATACTTAATATGAATTCGTTAATATTGATCATACGTATAACTTTCAAACTCCTAAAAGTATACTACGTAATATGATTATTGCTTTTTACTTTTTTCGATATCTATATTTATGCCGTAGTTTCTTTTTAAGCCTAGTACGGAGTTCATAGGAAATTTCAGGTTCTCATACAAACTGTATGTAAACAAAAATTCAGGTTGGTAAATTTCTAAAAGAAATTTCCATTTGCTAATACGGACTTTAAAAAGAAAAGTATACGGAATTTTTGAAATTTATTGCATATCTGATGTTATAAATATAAGTTTTTTTTTTAAACAAACACAACCCAGGGTCTATGGCGGGAATCGAACATACGACCTCTGGACTTAGAGGACAGCATCGCTACCACTCAGCCACAGGGAGACTTTACAATTGTTTGGTCACGGAATTTTTGACATTTCTAATTTTCATCAAATTATAATTATCTTTTGTGTTTTTGTGTGTTCTTAATTAACAAATAAATGAATTTGTGTGTATGCATACATAATTCTACACAAAAGGCTAAATGATTATTTTTCCATGTATAAATAAATGCAAGAACTCCGTACTAAGCTTTACAATGGAAATTCATGTTTTAGCTTCTTGTTAGGCCATGTTTATCTTCAAAAAAGTCTAGAAATGCTATAAATAAATAAATAAATAGATATTTTTGATGTTGGCTGTTGAAGCTTAAAAGTGCTTGTTAATAAAAATTATTTCGTATTTATTTTTAAACGAACACTTTTGTCTCACACTGCACTCAATGATTTTGAAGTAAAGTACTCGTTCACCTTCCCATTGAGTGGATGATTAAACGCTGTGTTGAGATACATGATCTAGTACGCATTTATGTGATATTAAACAGAAATAATTATCTTGTAATTAAAAATGCATCAATGTTGGACAGATTTATGCATTATTATGATAAAGAATATAAGCAAATTAAGTGCAACTAAAAGTTAATCATGGTGTACAATAAATTAATGAAATGATCGTGAAGAAATTGAATTCAAGGAAAAATTTGCAATAAATTTGTTGGTGTACAAGCAAACACATTTGAATACTTATTTGGCTTGTAAAAAAAAAATTAAAGAGACTCAACTTATTAATAAGTTCTCTATACCTTTCTCGCTGTAACAATTTAAGCAATAGCTTGGCTGCATTTTTCAACAAATTGTTGCATGAATGTGTTTGAAACAGTCTGTCCGTCCACCCCTTACAAATGTTAACAATTGTAAATTGCGCGCTAACCAGGTTAAATACAAAACAAAGAACTTAAAATTGTTTTGTTCTGATTTCTTTCACTTTTATGTCTCTCTATCTGTCTTCTTGTTCGGTGACAATATTGTACACCAATTTGTCAAAAGTTAAATGGAGGCTTAACAGAACAAAAAAGTAAAAAAAATAAATATAAAAAGAAAATAAAGCACATAATGAAAAGTATGAAAATAAAAATGAAAGCTGCGTTGGAAAACCAACACTTCCGCATGAGTTACTCATCATTTAACAGAAAAACTGTTGACATGCTGCTTTGTGGAGACCAAAGGAAAAGCGTACTCCAACTCACAGACATTGATAAACAAACAAGACAGATATGAAAAGTTCCAATTTTTTGTGTCACATGTACAGAAGCAGGGGAAAAATATTACATAAACTTTTTAAACGAGTGACGACAGCATGCTACAAGAGGAAAAAATATATTAAAAAAAATAATGTACTTGCATTTTTTCTCTTTTCGTTTGACGAAATCAACAAGTTCCGCTAAGAATGATGGGAAGCAAAGCATTAATTTTTTTTTTTTAATAATTTGCATGGAGGAGTTTTGAGTGAATTAAAAAGAGACAAAGCAAATATGCCAATGGTTATTTTTAAAGTTTTGTAGGGGCAAAAAATGTTGACGTATATGAAAGAAAACAATTGCAATAAACTGCAAGCTGGAATGGAAATTTGTTGCGGTGAAATCAACTTGAGGGAGAACACCACAAAGTGCCATAAGCAATTATTCCAAAGAAGGATATATAATTGTTATTCCAGCAGTTTTAGAATTAATTTCAAGGTTTCATTTAACAAAAATAGAAAACCAAAATATGCAGTTTAATTCAGAATTTTTGTTTTGCTTCTTGTGGTTTGATTAAACAAAGATAGTATAGAAACTTTAAGGAACCACAATAGCTGACTTCGAAAATTCAAAACTCTGTCTTATTTATTGGGCCTTATCGTAATTGGCATATTTCGAATTAGACCTGGACATTTTTGTCCTAGATAAGAGTAAAATTTTTATTTAATCTGTTACATTGTAGTCAAAGTCGAAATATGTCAACCCGATAAGAAAATTTTATTTTTATTCTCTAACTCACTAACGAGTCATGCCGGCATGCCCAGCAAGCAATGTCAATTCAAACGCTGTAGCTCTCATAATATTCTGGAATATTAATGGTTTTCAACAGTCAAATGATGTGACAATGAAGTTAATCTTATTCGCAAGTAGAAAGTTAAAAGAGACTTAAAATAGAAAGCTAAACAAGGCCAAGATCTTCAAGAATGGAAAAAACGTAGAAAATGTTAATTAGCCTATTCGAGACAATTTTAACCCTTCAATATGAAAGAACGCAAATGCTTTAAATGTATTAAGACCGTACTTATTATTCATTTTACGAAAAAAAAATCAAAAGCTGTATTTTATGCAAATTTCAATTAAACTTTTTTCCAAATTTGGCTTCCTAATTTTTGTGTAAAAACTAAAAGAAGTTGTTTTAGTTCATTCGAAATAGGCTCCACGCAGAATTTCATCGAAATATGCCACGCCCACCGTACACCGCTCCAGCAAACCAAATCATATAACATTCTTCCTATCCAAGCAGAAATCCTCAAATTTGTTAGAAACTCATACCAAGCTTCACCAAAACTTATACAAAATTTATATGAGATTTTTTTTTAATATTTTGTTTATCATTCGATAAAAAAAGCATTCGGAGGTGTAATGAAAACTCGCGATTTAAAAATGTGCGATCATCCTCATGTTCTTTTAAGTGGAGGATTTTGTACTTTCAAAATTAAAGTTGGTAGATACTATTTCACGCTTCAAAGTTACCTAAAAAATATAAAAATGGTTATTAAATATCAAAAAATTTTTATTAAATATCAAGTGTTTTCAAATCGTACCTTTTCAAGCACACCTTCTTCATCTATTCTTGATCTATGATGAAAGCAGTTAGCAAAGAAAAATGTCAGGGATTGTCGAAACTCCATTGAATTTAATGTTTTCTAGGAAATTCAATTTCCTGTTGTCCTTACTTTTTACTTCCTCCTCTTCTTCTCTAGCATACCAATAGGAAGAATTGCTGCACTCATGATGTATTTTTCCATGTATAAGTATTTTCGGGATCGTGAAAGTCATTAAATATCAAAAAATATTTTTCAACGAACAATCCCAAGTATAGTTTTTGAACTCTTACGAATTGATATTTTTCAAAACTTAACGCTTGTTAAAATGAATACGAATTCAAAAAATTCTCCTGTTGTGGCTTATGCCCTAAGTCTGTTCGACGTTTGTATCGTCTTGTCTATAAACGAAAAAAACCCGCAGTTGTGATTCTTTAAAACAATTATTATTTATTGTCCATGCTAGAAGGTTCGTGTATTTGCTTTATGATTTTGTTCTAAACATTATATCCAACACATATTTTTTCAAATATTTTTCAAACTACTGTATAATACTTTAATTTTATTTTTATGTTTTAAAAACATGGTAACAATATTTTTATTTTTCATTATCAAAGACAACAACTATTTTTGAAGTAAAAAATTTAGAGAATTCAAAAACAAGAACTCAAAAGCATTTTCAAACAATACCATCCTAAATCTTCTTACTGAATTAGGGCATAAAAAAGGAACTCAGAAGTATTTTCAAACTAAAAAGTCCTTAAGGAAGAAGATTAACTTCTTACTGAATTAGGGCGTTAAGCACATCTAGATGCATTTCATTGCTGCTGAGCCACCTTAAATTATTTTTTGTTTTAAGAAGTTGCTTAGCCTATTATGATTGCTGCTTTGCAGTTCTCAATAATTTCTTGGGATTTGGTCTATAAAGATTAGGCTTTAGGCATATAGACGTGCTTAACCAACAACAAATTATATTTTTTTTAAAAAAAGATGCTATTAATAACACTGACATAAGGAAAATTTTTTTAAAAAAAACCTCTAACGAACCTTGAAAATTTTATAATAAAATTATATAAATTTCTAATTGATTGACAATGACAATCTGCATTATTAGGATTGTGTACTGTACACGAAAGGCAAAAGGCAAAAAAGAACCCTATTTTTTCACTACGATGTCCGTCTGACAGTCACAGGCTGCTTTTTGAAGAACTGTAAAATCTACGTTCCTGAACTTTTCACAGAATATGTAAATCTTTGGCGGCTACAAGAAATTTATGACAGTTAAAAATTAAAGGGTGTTCTAAAGATTACACCAGACTACTGCACCAATTAATCATCCTTATCGGGAATAAAAGGCGAACAATTTGTTCACGTGAAATATTTCCCGTGAACAAAAAAATGGCGAACAAAATTAGAAAATAGTACACTGATACAACAACAACGCATACATTGGCGATCACAATTTTAGGGAAAGGGAACACTTTTCACGTGAACTTTTATTCCCGATAAGGGTGAATATTGAAAATGAAAAAAAAAATTAAAATCGATAAAACGAAATCGCTAAAACTAAACTAAATCGCCATAGACCGAAAAAATTGCCAAAAATTAAAGAAACCGCCAAAACTAGAAAGAAGGCCAAAAACCGAAAAAAATCCCGAAACAAAAAATTAACGCCAAAACTAAGAAAAAGCGTAAACAAGAAAGTTTTCCGTGTACTTGTGCAATTTCTTTTTAATCGACATCAGGTAAGATATTCGATTACATATACTAAAGTTCGTGTAGCATTACACATGCCAAAGACGAGTTTCGCTGAACTTATTCATTAAATGACAGCGCACAGTGGGCACTTTTGCAAACTAAATGGTAATAAATCTGGAACTTCTATATATGAAACTTCTAACATCTTTAAAGAAGAACTTAGACTTTATAACACATGTCTTGGGAGCTTTCTGGCTTTAGCTGGACAGGAGTTACAGTCGGCCATAGTTGACCACCTGGGACTCAAAAAAACTTCTGAGACTTGTAACTTTTTTTAAAAATTATCCGATTGGTAACGGATAAATAATTTTGAGCTAAGCTAATAATTCTTAAGAAATAGTCCTTTTAGATGTGTTTGCGTATCTCAAATAACTTAGAAGATGTTTGACTTAAGAGAAAAACATTTTTTTTTGGCTTGACTTGTTTTAGTATTTCTCCTATAACTTTTTTGTTTATTGTTGGATTTTAAATTAAAAGACTGCATTAAATTTTTCACAAAATTATAAAAAATAAAACATTGAGTTTAGAGCTTCTATTAAGCTTGGAGCCTATTGTACTTCCATGCTTCATTAAAAGTCTGCATATATATAGAGTCCCAGAAAAAAAATTTCAAAAAAATTAAATGGGCGTGGAAATAAGCATTTTTAGTGGCAGGTCTTCCCTATTGGATTACTAACTTAATGATTTTACCAAGGCGTGAGACTAAAATAATCTATTCTTGAGAACTACTTACTTTGTTTGTTTGGCAGCATGTACGTGCCCATGTCTAGTAAAACTGAAAAGAGCATTTTTCTCATCAATCAACTTCTAAATCCTTTTGTTTTTAATTTTATGTAAAGTGATTTTTTGGCAATCAGAAAAGTCATTAATTATATGGCAAGTAGTTCTAAAGGTAATGTTTATCTTTTTGTTGCGGGTGTTTGGTGTTTAAGGAAATTTATCCGATTTTGGGAATTCGAATTTTAAAAGAGCTCCACTTTTTCTTTAATCACACTTACAATTTCGTAACTTTTGTCACTTTTCCGAAAGTTTTATGTCCGAATTGGCGTAAAAAAATATTTTTGTATATACTCACTGGGTACTCTTCAAGTGAAAGAGCAACTCTGCCAAAGAAAATGTAGGGCAATACAATTGAAAATATGATGATTGAAAACTGCTGCTCTACAACTTATTTTGCTCTTCACACTGTAACTGCAACACTTTCCATAAAAAGAAGAATAAATTAAAAAAAAAAATATGTTAAAAACTTACAATCGTATAAAAAATGAACATGAGAGCTTGGACGACGCATGAGTAAATAGTTGCCAGTCCACCAAAAAATACTAACGACAATGTCTTTTAGTTGCAAAAATAAATGCAAAAACAAAACAGAGAAAAACTTAAATGTATGTGCGAATATCTGCAGATGGAGTACTGGGCACTTTCATATTATTTTTATTATTATTGTGTGTTTTCCGGAGACATGTCACAGGGACATCAACACTTCATTTGTGGTTTACGTAACGAATTGTATTCACTCACTGCAATGACAGTTTGAGTGAAAAATATTTCTCCCAGTATTTTTTGTTGTTGGTATATTTGTGTTTCTTTTTAATTGTGATGGCTTAAATGTACATAGCTAGTGCCCGTTAAATAACTCAAATGACAAGGTATGAGAGGCCAGATTTCGAGTTTTTAAATAATGAAAATTTTCAAGCTTTATTGCTGTATTTAAAGAATGAAAGGAGGTGTTCATAGAGGGCGAACTTAGCAGAGATTTTTTAATAGGTGTGACTATACAACAGAGTTTTTAAGATCTTACTTTAGTTGTAGGGTTCGTACTATTTTATAAAAACGAGCTTCTGGTGTTTTATACAACAATCGATGCCTTTTGGCAGAGTTTTATGTACAACACGGATCAGTCATTAAAACAAGGAGTATGCATTGGATAAATATTTTTTAATATCCTTGGAGTTGTTGAGTTGAGCAGAAAATTTAGTTGGTAGAAATTGCTAATTTGCTGAAGCAATAAATTATGAATGTACAAGAATACGAAAAGAAATAAAAAGAAGACTTCACTTTACTTTTTTTCATAACGAGTAAAACAAAAATACAACAAAAACTATAAAAACCATTGCTTTAAGGTACGATAACACTTGGCAAACCTTTGCCTAAAAAAACTTAACCTTTACAAACCAATGAAAAAGCTTTTGATACGGACGGAGCCAGATTAATAATATTAAATGTTTTTTTATTTAATTTGTTAAGAAACTTAGTTTAATTCTAAACTTAGTTGATAATTTCATAGAAAAGTTCAGTATATTCGTCTAATGCAGGATGTAGTGTGAATGTCTTAATAAATTTAAAATTTTAATTGCAGTCAGGTTTTAAGTCTTTTCTTTTGAAATATTGAAGAAAAAAAATTTAGTTAAAAAAAATTTGTAAGACAAACTTCCAACAATTGAACTCAATTTTCATTCATTTCAAATTCTTGAATTTGGTGTTTTTCAAATCATAAATTAAAAAATTGTTTCTACATATTTATCCTTATTCCAGTTATCAACACAAACGTCACTTTAACACAATACCAAAAAAAAATTGGGATTTGTGTACTCGTTGTCGAAAACAACTGACTTCTGTTGGCAGGTTTATGCTATTTTGTAAGCCTTAGGGAACGTAAATAGATTGTCAATAGCACAATATTGTTCTTTAGAGCAAGTAACCCAGTCCCAATTATTGTTTTAAATTTAAAATGACGTCGATGTCGACAACTGGATTAAGGGTGATTGTTACGCAAAAATAATGGAACAGAGCTAAGCTATGAAGAAAACATTTGGAAAACAAAAAGAATTATCCAGAATCATTTAGCTAAAGAACTAATGCTCCTATCACGGTTTTTTTAAATTGACATTGACATTCTGCACTAAATTAACAGTTGACTTTTCAGTTGTGTTTTGGTATTATCATTTACAACTCTGCATAACTTTGGTTGAGAAAAACGTTGATTATACACAAATGCTTTTTAGTAGTTGGGTCTGTGGTTGGGGTTTTCTAGTTACAGGCTGATGCGATATAAAAAGCAGAAAAAATTAAAAAATCGTAACTAAAAATATTTATTATGCTTAATAACAAATTTTTCTTAACAGTTTTATAATCGGCGGTATTCCGGCCACATACAAAGATTTCTGTAAATATGGTTTTAGGTCATTCGACCAATAACAAAACGTTTCTCTTTCCTGCTGGAAATAATTAAAAAATCTTCCAAAATTATGTTTTAAAGAATTAGTTTCATTGGGTGGTTCAACAGGGTTGTAATCATCACGAATTTGGCTTTTGATATTTATAATTGCGACTTCGGTTTTGTGGTCATAAACAAATTTCAACTTATCTGTATCCATTTGGTATGATTTCTTTGAACTAAAACACTAAAAACAATATTTATTCTAAAGCTTTGTGCTTAATAATTTTTCACACAAATTAATTGCTTTCTGTCAAACTTGATATTTAAAAAACAGTTGTGGTTCATAATACTAAAATACAGTTTGGTCGTGTGTAAGTTTGGTCTACTCTTAGACGACCAAACTGAATTTAGTTGAGAATCGTGATAGGGGCATGAATACAAATGCGTGCACACTTTTTAATGTGATCAAAGAAACATAAACAAGCTGTAGCAACAACGATAATGCAATAGCTTTTACTTGTTAAGAAGATACATAAAAATAAGGTACACAACCACCATAAATTGCTTCTTTATTGATGTAAATACGCACATACATACATAGTTAAACCATGAAGATTGTCTAGACGTTGCTGTCACATTCTGGAAGCTTTTTGTGAAGTATAAAAAGGGCGACGTCTCTGCGGACAGTTGAGTCTATCATTAAATCAGTATGAATTTCAGTTGTTTATTAAAAAGAGTTTTCTACAAAGAGTTGTACATAAGCGTGTAAAGTCAGTGAGTCATTATTGCTGTACAAACAGTGTGCGTCGGCAGAGTGAGTCTTCTATGAAGAACAATAGAGAAGGGGTGCTGTTTCAATGCCAGCGCAGCCAGTTTTTGTGAGACTTGTAAATACTTGTATGGCAATCAGTTATAAAGCATTTAAATAGTTAATTAGTTTTTTTGTTTGTATTTAAGCTCTTGATTAGTATATTTGCATTTATTTAGAAAATAAAGTGTCATTCTTAACCCTTATTAGTACACTAACAATCTTCGAGTGCACAGAAAAGCTTTTTTAAAGGGTAAAAACTTAACAGTATCAAAAATTTAATAAATTTTTGCTATCCTACTACCGGGTATATTTACAAAGTCGAGGCCAAAATCGAAAATTTTAAAATTCAAAGCAAAATATCTTTTAAACTATTAAGGATATCTTAAAAAAATAATCTATGTAATAATCTTTGTCTATTCAAAAGCTGTGTAACAAGCTTAGGCCTTTCCAAGATAGATAATTCTCATGCTTCCGAGGTAATTAACTTTGGCACCGTGTGTTTCAAGAGTGTAATTCAAATTTCCAAATTCATGAAACTTGGGTCTCTTTGAGTTTTCGGATACATCATTTTGTTATCGGATCGCAAATTTCAAAGATACAGAATTATAACTTGTTTTCTAATTAGTATCACAAAATTTTGTTGTTTAGAAAAAAAACGTTTCACAAATGTTTGCTGATATAGTTGCTCATAATAATAGAGAATTATTTATATGATATAAAACAATTTTTTTTTTGTAAAATAAAGACAGCCTTGCATGATTTTTTTTATTATATTAATAAAATAAGTTTTATTTTTTTAAGATTACATTATTATTTGGGCTACAACAGTTATAAGAATTATATGGGTAGTTAAAAACTTAATTAAGCTCATGTTTTATTCGCAATTGTGTGAGCATGATTGTAATGGTAAATAATCAAGCACGCAGAACAGTGAACAATTAATTGTTTTATTTTATTTCCTTAAAAGTTTCTGTCTTGGCAGAAAATGTTTTCTTAACGTTCTCACTGGTTTTCATACTCTGCAAGAAAATGACAACCGATATTTATATAATCGAAGTTTCAGTCACTCATCTGTAATTCATAAGCTGGCCACCTTGAAACGTTTTGACTAATGCCTTTTGGTTAATAAAAAAAAATAAGTTTGTAATTAATTCATGTGCTGTTATTCATAAAAATGTCACATGCTCACACAAAAAAATGTCCAACATAAAAAAAAAACAACTTAAAGAAATAAAGTTCTATTGTAAGCGATTCGCCTTTAAGGCCATGAAAATATATAAATCTCTTAGTAGCACCTCTATTTCTTTTTCAGTTCAACTGTCATGAAATCTTTTAAGTAATTTGCATTTAACTTTTATATTATTTTGTACTGGAAAGTAAAACCAAAAAAAATCTACCCAACAAGAGCGCTAGTTAAGCCATTCGTTGTGGTCGTGATTTGAAGTTGTTATATTCAATTATGCTAGAGAATTAAAAAAATAATAATAAAATAAATAATACATAAGTATATAAATTGGTTATTTTGCATATCTGGATTCTTTGCCTGGTGTTTGTCTAATAATAATTTTAAATCGATGTAAAAAATGCATTAGAGATTTCTTTAAAATTAATTGTAAGACTCAATGAAATACACTTCACCTCGAATACTTTACGGTTTTGAGGCAAATGTCCAGCCTAACATAAATCTCTTGAAACTGTCACAGGGTGTCTCGATAAAAACGTTTTTTATATAGTGGATCGATCACAAACTACGTAATCCCTGTAGTTTAACAATGTCTGTTACTTATTTTAACACAATATTTGTGAATAAATTTCTTTAAAATTTAATCGAACAGTAAAATTTCTTATGGTGGCTTGGCATACTGGTGATGACGAAAATTTAAGGACTGATGGTTTCTTTTAATAGCCCCAAGGAAGCTGATTTAATAAATTTTATTTTTGAGACAACTTGTTTGCAAAAGCTCCCATGGTGTGAAGTCAGGGCTGTGTAGAACCCAATTAATGTTTGTCCTAGTTTACACTATGCAAGTATTATTGCTAAGCTGAATAGTCTGAGGGAGAGAGAGACGAGCGGAACAGAAACGTTTCTTTTCCCCTCGTCTCTCTGTCCTAACAAACAGCTTAGCAATAAAACTTGTATAGTGTAAACTAGGACTTATTGCGTCTAAAGATCAGTTTATAGAGAAAATTTCTCGACGAGGTGGCATAGACGTATTTGCCCCGAACCAGGTTCTTGGCAAGTCAATACTGTCTTTTGCCGTAGAAAATCATATCACACTATTATAAATTTTTTTAAATCTTTTTCTATAGCGGCACACTACACTATAAAAAAAAAAAGCAAACACTTAAAAACTTTTATATTCTCTTTGCAACATATCACTGCTTATATGATGAACAACATCATTTCTAAAAACTTATTATCATCACCATGTAATCACAAACTATCACTTGCATGTCACTTAGATAATGTCTCATCCGTTGACATGTACTCTATCACATCCATACACTGATATAAGTAATGTTCCTAATATACTTGCCATATTTTGTTTATGCAACATTATATGCCTCATCATCTTTTATGCATCCGAGGAGTTACCAAAATACATAATAACATACATGCATTGTAGTGCAGTGCACTGCAAGAAATAAGTTTCGTAACAGCAGGAAAATTGCAATTTATTCTATATATAAATAAATTACTAAATAATATCTGTCGTATTCAGAAAAGAATAATTTTGGTTTACAAAAGGTTTACAAAACAAATTTTGTACGATTTTGTAAACCAAAAGTATTTTTTTCTGAATAAGGCCTTAGTCGAGATAAGCTAATTTGCAGGTAATGACGCGATTTTGCAGGTTGTTATAGTGCACTGACTATCCGATTTATATCTGGCAATAATTTGATAATGGCAACAGAACGTGTTGACAAATTCTTGTCAGCTGTTGGCACTGCAATGTACTGGCAATCTTCTTTCTGGCAATGTCAACCGACAAAAATTTTCAGTTTTCATGGTTGCAACAAAATTTTTAGTACATTTTTCTGACAATATTGCAAGATCTGACAATCGTCTTGCACATCGCTTCAGAAAGAGCGCTGAAAAAAAAATTTGCTTTCTTTTAAATATTCTAAATAACAATCTGACATGCCTCCATAAAATGTTTAAAATTTATTTATAATTTTATAAGTGTACATATTTTTGAAAAGCAACCAAAGACATTCAATCCAACAACATGACTGACTCTTCTTGTAGTCATTTGAATTTTGAATTTCCTTAAGAAAATGTATGTCACCATCATTTTCATCATCATCATCATCATCATCATCATCACCACTAGATTCAAGTTTATCTGTTTATGAAGTCTGAAAGAAAAAACAACAGCAACATTCTACAACAGCAAAAAAAAAAAAAGATGTCTATTAAGACAAACCACAACAACAACAATATATATTAGTTACTTCAAGGAGCAGATCTGTTCTATGCACTTGCATATTATTTGGTTGCTAATGTTTTTCTTGTTAACTTGTATTTTATAATGCACACACACTCACACAATACGTACACACACACACCCATACGCACATGCATACATTCATATCTATAAGTCAGTATTTTGCCTTACATTAGTAACATGTCGCAGTATTATTATTATCAACATCATGATTGTCATCATTATCATTGTCATTATCTGCATTAGAAGCAGCAGAACTAACAAACCTACATACTGTGTCTGTAGATGTGTATGTATGTATATTCACTAGGGGAACGCATTTTGCAACGCATCGCATCATGTCATTTCATATTTACTTCAAATGTGGTTAATCTCTTGCATTGTTATGCATATACAGTGGGAGCGCAAATTAAAGCTTTTTTATTTTAGGTAATTATTTGTTCAAAAGGACTTTTTTATAAGTATTATTTGTATTTAGGCTTATTTTAAAGAAAATATGAAACTAAAATTGTAACGCAGTTTCATTGCGCATTTATGGTTTTATTTAGGAAAATTGAAGTAGAGTCCATACTAATCAGGATATTACTTATCTTTTAATTGAATTGAGTGACCCCTATATGCACAATTTTCTTGATAATACCATTTGACCTTAATATATTTAAAAAATATAGGCGCATATTCATATTCAAAACAACGTATCCTTTAAGAGTTTAAAACCAGGGATATAAATATTTTAAAACTAGATGTCTTATACAGGTTTACTTATGAACTAAATGAGAATTTTTAGGTACATTCGGCAACATCAGATATAATAAACAATAAAAAATATAATATAATATATAAAAAACAATAAAACATTTATATCTATTTATTTCGTATGTATCCTTGGGCCAAGCAAACATTTTGTACCGTTACGTTACAAACTATGCACAGGTATGTGAAAGAAACTCTGAGACCTTGTAACCTTCGACAAGTCTTGAACAAAAGTGTTCGGCCAACTTAACGGATTTTGTTCTATTGTCCTTCAGCTAAATTAATCTAAAACGTAGCAAATTGTAATCCACGAACTTCAAGCCAGTTAATTTTCTATTACTGTACACTCCTTTGAGGTACTTGATCATAGAAGAAAAACTTATTCTAATCAATTATATTTTGCATTCACTATTAAAGAATGTGTCATTATTTTCCTGGTACCTAAATCTTAGACTTTCATTATTAACTTGCTCACCACTCACCTTTTTATTCCTTATTATTTGTTAAGTGGCGAATTGCAGTTAAAGTGTTTCATGTTTAATTTGTGTGTGTAAGAGAAAATAACAACATGATCGTCATTCAATGTCCAAATTTTCTACCGCAAGCGTTTATCTAAGGAAACACTGTTATTGCAGTAACATATTTTTGTTGTCTTTTCAAATATGAACCACATGATATATAACCTCAATCAACAACATTCGCTTATTATTTGCTGTTCAAGTATGAATGCATTCAACAGGCGGACATGCCGTAGTGATCGGCCATATGGCTGCTTAAATGGGAGATTGTGTTTTTTTTTTGGGAGGAAGGTTTTCTTAATGGAAAATGTAAGATTTGCCACTTTAATTCTGATGAAAATAAATTATTTATAAACTTCTATCTATACACATTAAATAAATAAATTTTGTTTAATTTTTTTAAGCTCTTTATAATGAATTTATCGATAAATTGAACAGGTATGTGCAACAATTAGTCCACCATATACCGAGTGCACTGTAAACGCGAATTTTGAATTTTCATGGGTTACTTATATTCGAATTTTGATTTTTTGTGGCGTTATGTTGATACTCATGTCTCTCCGACAATTTCGGCCATTTTGAATGTTCAGTTGATTGTTGACAGCTGCTTTGCTTGCACGTGTTTTGGCTCGTCTTCGAGTTTTACCTATTAAAAAAAATGGAACAAAGAACCTCTATCAAATTTTGTGTGAAAAACGAAATTAAGTGCGCGGCTGAGCTCTTCAACAACAGACGAAAAAATTGATGAAGTGAAAAAATGGTATTGGCTAATCGTCGAATCACCATTAGAGAAATTTGCTGAAGACCTAGACATATCTATTGGCTCGTGCCATATATATAAATCGCTCATATATATCCTCGTATATATATATCGCTCATTAACTTCAATAATGTCAGGTTTAGAAAGTAACAGGATTTCGATATTTCGTCAAAATGGTTTTGATATATCATTCGAAAATCTTTTGTATTTCATCGTATGTTGTAAGTTTGTTTATTTCAGATAATCCAAATAAAATGCTATTAAAAACCATATGAATTGGTTGTATTAAGATTTTTCACATAATTGTTGACATTCCACCGCCCAAGTGAGTGTTTTATTATTTTTATTTCATTTGGAAATATTTTCTTCACAGTTTTATCCCTTTAGCTGCATTCACACTCTGTTTTACCATATTAGTCTTCAGTTTATGCCAACTCCTGCTCTTGTGTATCATTCCCCATTTTATTTTTACACATGCAGCAACGATCGTTTAGCATGGCCGCCACCTCCGCCACCACCACCACATTTTTTTTTTTTTTTTTTTGCTAAACATCATCATTGCCAGCAGCTAAACTAAATAAAATAATTATTTATATTTTTCTCTTAACTTAATGTACAGCCAAACATTCATTCGTAGTAAAAATCTACACACTTACTTAGTAACTTAGTTAAACAAGCATGTGTCTTTAGTAAATTTTCTTTAGTGTGCTTTAATATCGTTTCGCTGCTTTTGCTCTCTTACCAACAGCCAGAGTATGACATTTTATTTATGATTACCAAATTGTAAATTATTAACATGTTTCACGCAAACTTATAATCAAATGAAACCAAAAAAAAAAAAAAATTTATGTTTTTCGGTCACTCTATATTTTGTTCTTCATAAATTCGCTGCATGAGTTGGATATTTATGCTAACAATTTATTATTGGAAATTATTCATTCTTTCTGATATTACGTTTTATTTATTAGAAATATTTTTTAAGGATTAGCTGCAGCGTTTATACATGGAAATTTATGTGTCCATAATTATGAAAGTGTTCCAACTCATACATATATTCCCTGTTTGGAGGTATTGAAACTTATTTAATTTAGATAAATTAAAACTATTTTCATATAAAGGGTCCACCAGATAACTTTTTTTTTTTTTGAAAACAGGGCACAAAACATCGAGTGTAGCTTCGGCTGTGTGGCACGTAGCGGCGTCCTGTTGAAACCAAATGTTGCCAATATCCTCCTCTTCAATTTTTGTGAACAAAAATTCGTTCAACATGGCCCGATAACGATCGCCATTGACTGTAACGGCCACTCCTTGCTCATTGGCCCAATTATGCCTCTGGACCAAAATCCGCACCAAACAGTGCGTCGGCTTTTCAATGTATGCGTGCGGGTTTTCTGTGCCCCAAATGCGACAATTTTGCTTGTTTACATACCCGCCAAGATCAAAATGAGCTTCATCTGAAAAGATGATTTTTCTTTGGCAAAATCGGCATCTTCTGTAAGTCGATCGCAGGCCCACTTAGCGAAGCGAAAACACAACATATTTGTTCAGCGGAAGGATAAAACTAATTATCTGTCAAATCAGGCATGATCTAAGTGTTACCATTCACGAAGTAAGCAGTAGTTGAAAAAAAAACGTTAGATGGCTGTTTTGATGGTTGATTTTTTAGCAACTTTCTTTTTGGCAACACTGTTTTTGGCAACTCAGCTGTTTTCCTGTATCATGTTCAGTTTTGTCTATAATTTAACCATGACTCAATCGACTTTCATATTTTATTATCAAAATTCATCCTCAGTTTGGGCGACCTTCTGCGGCAGCTATTCAAAATTTTGTGACTAAATTTCGCACCAAAATTACATTATTGAATATTTAACCACCAACACGCATAAGTAAAGCACGGGCAGAGGAAAATATCGCAGCTGTATCCGCCAGTGATGACCGTGAATAATCGATTCTTTGTTTTCTTTTTGCCTAAAATGAAATACCTGGACTTTTGTGACAAGTGGTTTTAGCAAGACGATGCCACAGGTCACATAGCACACGAAACAATGGCCCAATTGAGAGGTGAGTTCGGTGAATAGTTTATTTCACGTTTGGTTCCTAGATCGTGCGATTTAACGCCTTTAGACTATTTTTTGTGAAGCTATGTTAAAGATCATGTCTATAGAGATACGAAGCAAAATGTTGAGGAGAGTATGCCGAAATTGAACCTAGGGTATGAAACATTTCAGACGTATCCGCTGTTAACATTTGTATGAAATAATCATATAGATCGTTTTACCGACCCTAATAACGATTTCATAAATTTCTCTAATTTTATGTTTTTTTCAAATTCATTTAATTTTCTTAAAAAAATCACCCGTTGTTATGCTGTTTACTTACTCAGGAAGTCGACTCGTCTAGAAAATACATTGTAATTATATGAGCTAACTAAGTGCCTGATTATTATTATTATAATAATTTTTTAAAGAGAAGTAATACTCAATGAATGCGTACTACTTTTACCAGGTCTTACTTTCTTTAGGAAAGCGGTAGTGAAAGACAAGACAAGTGGTGAAGGAAGAGATAGAAGAAAGCTTCATTCTTTTACAACTCTGCTTTTGGCAGTGTTAATGTGACGTGTTAAATTTTCAAAGCTGCTTTAAGTAGCCATCATTTAATTAGTTATTTTACTTTGCCGATGATTCCTGCTACACGAAACCGACGAAGGAGGGCGCTCTGATGTTACTTTAGAATTAGTATCCGCTGAAGCCGGTGTAGTTCAGTGACTAGTGTCTATGCCTTCATAAATGGAACTTTTCTATAACAACTGATACAAAGGGACAACAGTAATGCTCATCAGAAAAATGCGTGGTGTTATTATTTAATGGCTATCGGAGAGCAGGCTCAAAACCAGGACCTTCGCTTTGTAGTCAATGTGCTAACTAATTCAGCCAATGAAACCGCTTAACTTAAGGGCATGAGATCTTTGAACGATTTTGCTTATAATAATAAGTTTTATGATCTAAGATTTTCTGCTACATTGAAGTTTTAAATATGATTCGTATGTAAACCATAAAAGCACCCGCCGGAATTTCGGGCTTTGATAAGGTGGCGTTGTTAATATACGTTCAATCATTTGCTTTGTATGCCTTTATCCAAGTAGATTGAGCTAGAGCCTTGACATTATTGATATCTATTGGTAAATCTTCCTGAATTTTATCCGTTCCAAGTCTATAAAATGGTTTTGGTTCGACCATGGGCATGCTATTCTCCCTCCTTGCCAGTATGTCTGCATTTTCATTTCCTTCCACCCCAAAGAGCCTGGGAATCCAGCAAAATGCGGCATTATTCATATTGTCTAGCTGATTTAGCTTGATGTGTTATCAACAAGTTAAGTTATAGATAAACTGACATGAGCTGAGTGCTTTAATGGCAGCCTGATTATCCGAGAAGATGGCTAATTATCTTCCTCTGTAGTTCTATTCAAGATTAAATTGTTTGCATCTCTCAATGGCATAAACTACCGATTGAATGATGGTATGAGTTTTTCCTAAAGACTCGTAGTAGTTAAACGTTGGTTCTACAACTCCAACAACAGAACATTCCAGCATTCAGATACATGATGCCATGTCTAAGTATATATCGCGATTCCATCTCCCCTTATTCCCTTTTTTTGGCCAGGACAGTGCCTCTTCAAGGCCATACGCTTTATTCATCCATCAAGAGGCTGCTTAAGTAGGAGTAAATGTCTTGCCAGTCATGTCAACTCTCCTCTCAATGTTGATGCCTTTTTTGCCTGTCAGCAGTTTCTGTCCCAATTGTCCGAGCTGTGAGTTCAAGCAAAACTTCCATTGCCGCAGTAAAACAAGTCCTCTTTTTTTCTGTTATGCACAGACTTGCTAGCCTCTATAATTTCTCCAACTGATATCTGATCGTAGCCAGCTTGACCCTGTCCAAGTAAGCAACAGCACCATAAGTGGTCATAGATCCCATTACTATGGTGTATAAACATCTGAAGATTTTAAGTGTGCAATGATAAGTTTTTCGTGCAAAAGTCAGCTCTTTAAATACTGTCTACATAACATTCTTGAGTCATTCATATCACTCGCAGGTACCTGAGCAACGATGAGCTTTCTGACATTACGTTATCCATGCAGATTGTTTGCCGGCGTAGCAGTGACCTCTTGCTAACAACAAAGGGTACAATATTAGTCCTGAACAATGTTAGTTCGTATATTGTCACGTAATGTATCTTTGAACTTCCCCCTTGCATTGACAATGATATCATGGGTATGTACGTGATATTTTATCGAGCCATAACAGCCAGGAGAGCTTAAGCGACATATATTTTGAACTTCATTTGTTGCCAAAAATCGATTATTTACGGTCATAGATAATAGATTTTCGTCAAAAAATTAAGTTCGAAAATTCTGCCGCTTAAGCTTTTTTTGGCGGTTATGGCACGATGTGTATACCATTACTCGTTAGTTTTTAACCAGGCAACCTTGCTGAAAGAAATTCCTCCCCAACTAGAGTCTCCGTAGTAATATTGCGGCAAGGAATGCAATATATCTTTTCGGTCGCAGTGTTCGATTCATTCACTCATTCATTATACCAGGTTTGTTCAAAACGTATCGCGAATTTTGAATTTTCGCGGGTTACTTATATTCGAATTTTGATTTTTGTGTGGCGTTATGTTGATACTCATGTCTGTCACTTATGCCGAAAATTTCGACCATTTTGAATGTTCAGTTAATTGTTGACAGCTGCTTTATTGTACGAGTTTCGTCTTCGATTTTTACTCTGACAAATGCAACAGGCCTTTTCCACATGCACATTTTGTTTGCAAAGTGCCTTGAGTTTGTAGCAGGGAAGGGAAAAGAGCTCTCATTATTTTTTCTTATTCAAACTCAAGACTTTTTTAATAAACTTTCTGTGTTGAAAAGCCGTTGAAGTGTATTTTTGATTCTGAATAATTTTCTAATGCTTTGAAATTAAGGCTAAAGTTAATTTTGCTGGAATTACAAACGCTATTACGTAAAACTTTATGCTGAAGGAAATATCTCGATTTTGTCATATTTGTCTCCCATTATCCTTAAAATCTCCTTCAAATACTTCTTCCTTACTAATTCAATATATTTATAAATTTTCTAAACTATTTCTCAACTTTAAGAAAATAGATTAGATTAATTCAATTTAGTTTCATTCATGTTCAATACATGATGAACAACAACCAAAACAACAGTGACAGCAGCCAAAAATAGTCACAACCCGTCAAAGTCATAAGTTCGCCAAAAACAAAATAGTGACAAACAACAGCAAAGAACTTTTATATACACTGTTTCCAAATAAACTAAATTTATATGTATGAAAAACGCATCAGAAAACGAAATAAAATAAAATAAAATAAAAGCAAGCAAAATAATAAAACTCTCCTGGACAACACAAACAACACTGTCGCAAATATTACAGAAAAAATAGAATTTGTACATTTTCGATGCCAGAACACACCCAAAGTGGAACACATTATGGAAAGAATCAAACGCCATAGAAATTTATTTTATTTATACCATTTCTGGCATTAACAGAAAAAGAAATAAATAAATGGAAAAAAACGTATAAAACTATAATAAATGCCGGGAGAGGGGCAAGAAATGAAGAAGAAGTATAAAGAACTTTTCAAAAAATTATTGAAATGTCACGTAGCAACTTCTCAAATTGCAAAAATCCTGACGTTGTCGTTCAATTTTATGTGCGATTGATAGGAAGCAGTGCAGTATTTGTTATTGGCATCAAGTAATAATAGAAGACGTTGAAGCTGTTTCTAAATGCAGAGTCGATAACAACAATGATGGCTAAGATGTTCTTTCGATATGTCTTGGTATTAGTAAGCTAAAGCCAAATAATATTTACGAAATACATGCACAAGAAATAAGCAAACACACACACACACACAACACAAAACAAAGCACCGAGAAGCAAGAAAACAAAATTGTAATCGAAAGTATTATATAAAAAGAAGTTGAAATAACCCATCAAATATTGTCGTAGAGTACAGTAAAGTAAAAAAATTGCAAAAACTGCATTAGTAGGACAAACACGAAGACACCGACCGACCATTGCTTCCTTGTTGGGGGTTTGTGGCAAAGAAACAAATATTGCTGCCACGGAGACCCCCAACAAGAATGTGGCAAATGACAACATGTTCATCAGCTGAAAGTTGTTAAAGAAACTACATAAAATAAATATAAAACTCTACACTTTTCTAATACTCCACGATGGCTCAAACTGTATCTGCAAAAGTAGTGAAGCTAGTTGCATGTCAATATGACCGCCCCCCCCCCCACCCCTCTGGTCACATGCATATTCCAATACCAAAAATTTGTTTCCATATTTTTTTTTTCACAAATCATCATCATACTGCTACTAACACATCTTAACATCTCATCTGTACTCGTATATAATTTTGTAAATTTAAAACAGCAGAAGAAGAAAACAGATGAAGAAAAAATAAAACAACCAGTAACAAAAATTGCTTACATTTTTCTTGTGAACGTCTTCAATAACGACGACAAAGTTGTCAATCGTCAGATGTCTTTGCTTAGAGCTTACGTCAACTGCAACATTATTAAAGGCCAACAAAGACCACCAGTCCCAGCCATAACACCCACACAACACCATCGCCTTTGTATTTGAGTGAAACTTTCTTCCTGATGTATTCAGCACAAGTTGAGTTGGCCGGTGCTGTCAAAAAAAGCTTAGAGGGAGTACAGGGTGTTTCAAAGTTGTAAAATTTCATATCAAATACTAATTTTTACTTAGAAGGAGATGTCATCTTGAAGACATACAGTGGGTATAATTAAAGAAAATTTTGAGAATTATATGCGCAAATAGTTTTCAATTTAAAATTGTTGGAAAAACCTCTAAAGTTGAAGTGTACACACTTATTTCGATTTCATGCTGGTTTTTGCTTTTTTCCCCATTTTGTTCTCTGAAAATACAAAAAAATGAAGAGAGGTGTCTTTAAACACCCGGTTATAGCTATGCTGCTTAGCTATGTATATAAAACAAACTTAATGTGTTAAATAACAATGCAATAAAATTACATTGTATGATGATATCAAATTCGCCTCAAATATTTCAAAACGTTTCCATTTATTTCTCATTATTTTCTTTTCCAGTGGCGTGCGATTAAATTAATGTATTGTTTGTGGCCGGCGGCGGCTGTTTGCCGGCTTACAGCCGATTGGCTGTGTTTTTTGGCTTGTGCTCATGTGCAAAAACTATACAAAAACAAATTGATCAATCCTTTTCATTGTTTTTGTTTTGTTTTTGTTTCACTCGCTTCAAGAAATCAAACAATTTATTTCGTTTATTTTTTTACTCTGTTCTTAAGTACAAAGAAATCAAAACAAAAATAAATTTATAACTGTAATAGTGTCGATTATTTTTTGTTACGAAAATCACGTGGTAGGTCCTGTGTCATTAAATAAATAGCATAGCTATAAAAAAAATTTAGAAAACGGAAACGTTTTTAAATCGAGTAAACGCAAATTTTAAAATTAAGAATTGTATATTTTAAAAAAATTTGCTTTCAATAGTTTGTATTAAAATGTAAGTAAGATTCTTTAAAATAATTAAGACAGTCTTATCTTCATCTTAATATGCCATATCTAATGGGTTAAATGAGTCCCGCAACTTTCTCCGTTTAATATTTTGTTAAATGGAAATAATGCACACAGAACAGTTTCATATTAAAATCCAAGAAAACAAGGTTAATTTAATTCACTATGATTTCATGTTATTTTAACATTATTTACAGTAAACTTTAAGGAAAATTTTTCTTCTGAAATAACCTTATTTCGTGATGCATATTAAATTTAGTTGCACTAGAGCGAATTGTGTTTAATGCACTAATAATCCCAATTTATTATTTAACTTATTCAGTACAATGATTTTTTATTAGAAATACATTTAAATTGATTATTGAGGGGTAAGCTGGATAAAATTAATTTTTTTCTCGAATAATTTCTTAATCGGGCTTAAGTTTATTAATTTTAATTCTTATAGATTAAAAAATTTTGTTAATTAACTTCAAAATCTAGAGAATATAAAAAAATTAAACCAGACTTTTTAGCTGGGAAAAATACCGGCAGTACCTCCAATAAATATAATTTATTAATATGATGATTTACGATCACGAATACGAGTAAATGAAATTATTCCTGATTAACTTTATTTCATGTGGCGTTGGCTGAAGTCGTTAGCACAATGACTACAAAACCGAAGGTCCTGAGTTCGAGCACGGCAACAACAACACCACGCATTTTCCTTATGTGCATTAGTGTCTCTTTGTATCAGTTGTTGTAGGAAAGTTCATGTGATAAAGGCATAGTCACGGGTTACTGAAGTATACCAAATTCAGCAGATACTAATCCTAATGTAACATCAGAAAGCCCTCCTTCGTTGTGCAGCAGAATCATACGCGAAGTAAATTTACTAATAAAATGGCTATTGCACGAGTGTTACTTCTAAAAAAAATATTCCAATCATGTTAAATTAAAATGAAGAATCATGTTGAATCACAGTTATTTCCAGTTGAAACAACATGAATATAATTTAATGTTATATAATAATCTGTTTTTTTGAATGTGCTCAATTGGGTGACTTCCTCGTGTTTTACTGTTCTATATTTTGATTTCCGTTTTGTGTAATTAGCCAAATACTTCGCATTACTGCTGGCTACTAGGCAGTATACTAGTTACTAGTCACTAGTCTTGTAGTCGGAGGGTCGCATGTTCGAGTCATACAGAAAAGCAAAAATATCTTCGCAGCTTGGTATTTTTTTCATTGTTAGTCTTTTATTATATATAAATTTTATTTCAGCTTTAGGTCTTTTTTTTTAAATTTGATAACAAATTATTACAAATTTTAATATTTTATTATTTGATTAGGCTAAACTTTGCATCGCTCTGTAAGCCAAATTGCATATGATAGTTTTTAAGGAATAAATATTGGATATATTTTGACAAATACTAACTAGTAGAACGGAACAACTAGTTGTTTTTGATGGTTGCTTCATCATCAGCGTAGAAATTTTTCGTTCACATGGATTTTAATTTCGTATCATCAATTCTCCAATAAAATTAGAAACTGACATATTTACGCTTTTTCCAACAGACAAATCTTTTTCAATAATTTTTTTCATAAATTGTCAAAATATTTGACAATCGCACGAAGCTTTTTGTTACCAAGTGTTTACAACTTCGGACATTTCTATGTGAAAATTTTATTTATGATAAGCCTGAATATTCCCTGAAGTTGCAGCGAAATATCGAATTTAAATTTAAATTTAAAATGAATATACAATTAATAAAAAAGGTCGAATAAACTATCAAAATATTATTAGTCTTTATTAAACTTATAATGAATTTTAAATAAAATATAAAATACAAGGAGCACTTGCTATTAATTCTACCGACTCTTAACGATAACTTTAATTTCAAATAAATTTTATGTAAAACTATCAATTATATCATGATGAATGAAAACTTTATTTCATGATGGTATTCATTAAGTGTGTTACTAAAGAATATTTAAGGTTGTTGTGTTGTGGCTGCAGGGGTTAGCGCGTTCAAATCACACACACACAGATATATTTTTCTGGCGTCTGTGCAAATATACATCAATCACACATATGTTAAATAATTAGTAAAATGAAGTGACTATATTAAATTAAATCAATGTTGTTTCAACTTGAAATAACTTTGATTCAACATGATTCTTCATTTTGATTCAACATTAGTGGAATATTAAATTCACATTAAATCAAGGTTATTTCATGAGAAAATATTTTATATTTTTAAGTTACTACAAACCCTTTTGAATTAATATGAAACACAAAAAAGTAAAATCATTGCCGAAAAATGTTAAATTAACCTTGTTTTCGTAGATTTTAATATGAAATTTTCTGTGTATTTTTACTTCGTGGCGTCTTTTACCGTATTGTTGAACTCACCACTCCTTTGCTTTAAGGGCATTTAATTGTTGATCAGGATCCTCACTGATTATGGCCCTGTAGCAAGTTAATGATGATCTGGCACATGTGCTAAGGAATCCATAGAGGAATAGTTTTTCAAGGTGCAAATGTATTTCGAAAAAGCACGCATTATATGTACCTATCCATAATTTATAACTGAAAATAGGGGCTAGAATCGTCATATCTGTGAACGTATAACTCGTCACGTAAAAACACCATTTTCGGATTATGACATACGTGAACGTACTGAAATCCCATTCAACTTATACGAGTGTTTTCGTACGATTGTCGCTGCTATCACTGATGTGACGATTTGAGCCCAGATTTTAACTCTTGCGTTTTGATAATATTTTTTGTTGTTATTTAGCTTTATTACGAACACCTTGGCGACATAAAATGCAAATATTTGTTGCATTTGGCAATGGGGCTTATGTCTATAGACAACTATTAAAATTTATGAGTTAATTTCCAATCAGTTGTGTGATTGGAAATTTCAATATTTCAATGAGCTTATTTTTTGAATTTTGATAAAAAAAAGAGATTTTAAGAAGTTTTTCATGAATCGTTATACTGTAGACACACATACGGATGGGTTGCAGCAGCAACATAAAAATATTTACAATTTCTACACTTCATTTTCATGACTTTCATTTCACTCTACCCATATACTAAATATGTATATAAATATATATATATATATATAAATTTTTTTTTAATCCATCCAGTGCACATTTCAGTAACACGATTGATGGCTTCCAGGACACAATATTTACAAGTTTTGCTTATTCAGTGCCATTGACAGCCAAAGAAGCAACGGCATCACCAGTCACCAGAGCAGTTACAACTTTTAACTACTACAAGAACAACAACGAAAAATAAAAGTATAAAATAGAAGAAAAATTTCTTTCAAAGCAAAACTACAGAAAGAAAAAAAAACAACAAGTTAATGTCAAGGATTAGTTTGATGATATACGCGTTTATTCAGTTGCTTTTTGCTCTATCCCCTTCCCAATAATATTTTATTTTGTTTATAGTTCTATTCATATGTATGTGTGTGTTCTCAGATGTATGTTTTGCAAGAGTATAAAAAGATGTGTCCTAAATGTATATTTCAAGTATATTTTATATTCATGTTATTGCAGTCTTAATATTATTTTATTTTTATTATATTTCTTGTTCATTTTTTCGGTCAATCAATAAGAAAGAAGCCATGAGTATGTGATTGACAATTTAGTTTAAAAACTTCATCAATATGGTTGTTTTCGTCTTTTGAATTTCGTCTTTGGCCACCACCACCACCAGAGCATCGTTATTTTTGAAACTGGAAGTAAACACATCATTTTTCTATTGATTGTTTTCTTTCTCTGTGATATTTTCGTTTCGTTAAGGATTAAAATTGTGTGGAGCGATTGTTTATTTCTGTTAAGAAAAATTTTTTTCTGAATTTAAGAAATGCTTATTGAGGTCTTGCTACCATACAAGAAAAGTTAAAGAAATGTTCATTTAAGTTTCTAAACATAACTACAAAAAAAAACATTAAAATTAAATTAAAAAATTAACCTCTAAAATGAGAAGTTTTGTTTTGGTAATTTAGCTTTGCTGAACACTAATTTGGCCTTAATTTATTTCCCTTAAGAAGCGTTTTCGAGATATTCGCGAAAAACGTGTTTTTTGGAGTTTACAAATATATTTCCAAAAATCTTGGGAACTCTTTTTTTAAATTAAGGTTTTTGCGATTCATAAGTTTCTAGCGATTTTTTCGTTTAAGCATTTTTTTATTTTATTCTGGTGCTTTGCTTAGATCTGTGGTTTTCATAAATAACAGTGCATGTACAGAAACCCAGGGCCTGACACCCACGATGTCAACAAAACTTGACTTGTCGCACAAATTTTAAAATTTGTTTATGTTTTGAATGTAAGTGTACGACAAGTCGAATGTTGTCGACGTCGCGGGACAGGGCCCTATTTCTTTCAATACATACATAACAATTTGACTAAAAAAAAATAATGCAATGATCTTTAATCCAGTACAAAATCGTCGTAGTCGAAATCGAAGTTACGATTTTTAACGTCAATGTCTTACATACGAGTAAAAATGACGTTATTTTTCCGTTTAGTTTATTTTCTTGCAATTTTCTTGTTATGACCTTTTCGTTTATTTTCAAAATGTTGTGTTGTTTGTCGATTTTTCTCGCTAGCTGGATATATTAATTTTGGCGTTTTTTTTGTATTGCTTGCCAGAGCATATACATATTTCCATTTTAGCGATTACTTCGTTTTAGCATATTTTTCCAACTTGCGATTTTATAACTTTGGCCACGACATTTTTGTCCCAGATTAATTAACAAATGTGGTGGTGTTCTTTAGTCTGTTAAAAAAACATCGTAGTCAAATTCCAAATACGCCAATCATGACAAAGCAAAATAAAAAGACACTGAAAAATATATGATTTCTGCTCAGAATTGCTTTCAGTAAGATGTGACGGGTGTGACCTTACAAATATAAATTTTTATGGAGTTATTACTTTTGGGAGATATTAATAATTTTAGTATAATAAATTGTTCAAAAAGCTTTTGGTTGTATTAAATATTTACTGTCTGAAAAAATAAAGTTTTTTATTTAAAAAAAATTTTTTTTTTAAATTTAACGGGTGTGAACTATTACGAAAACTCGAAAAATTTTAAGAAACAAATTTTTTTATTAATTTGATTCATATAACCAATACAAAGGTAAACTAAGAGGAAAATAATAATAATTTAACTTTTTCGCTATCCATACAATTATACTCGCAGACTAAGGAATACCGACAAATAACTTAGAAGAAATTTATTAAATTTAAGCAACTTCTTGATATATAACTTAAGAAGCCAAATATGGTTAAAAAAAATTAATTGATAGAAAAATTTTCTACAGTGGACATCCACATGCTGCAAAAGACTGCTGAAGAAACGTGAAGAGTCAGCATTTGATGTTTAAGAGAAATTTAAAAACATGAACATGATAAATTTTTTTATTATTTTTATCCTACATTCCTTAGTTTTAGTTAGTTTAGTTTTAGTTTAATATATTGTACTCATATTCAAGTTTAAGCTGTCCAAACAACGATTGTTGCTGTTACATATGAAATAGTTTTAAAATTTTAGGAAAATTGCGTGGGCGTCCAGGAAAGTTATTTATTTTAAACCACATATCTCGCGGATCTATGTCGTCCATATTTTCAAACACAAAATAAGGTTCAGCATGTAAATTGCATCGAAAGGTGACTTTTTTATGTAATAGAATCTTATTGCTGAACGGAGTTTTGCGATAAAACCTCGTATCTGTTTCCAACTGCTCTAGGACCTAACCGGCAAAAGACGAAACATATGGTGGTGTGGAGGCTTGGGTATAAGGTTGAGTAATCCAGCAGGATGGAAGAGTTCTTGAAAATGTATTAATTTAGTGCGAATAAGTGTTATGAAATTTTTTTGTTACGTATACGTCTATGTACCGCAAATATAATATGAACGCGTATACTTAATACATAATTATACATTGTTTATGTTGCTTACACGACATACAAACACATATGAGTACAATAATATTACTTTTCAATATACAGTACAACCTCGATAACAGTACGGACAAATAAATCCCATATGGTTTCCGAAATATCCAAATATCCGATTTGCCGCAACAAAAAAAAATATTTAAAAAAACTTTTTAAAAGAAATTCACTTTAAAATAAAAACAATGTAAGTTGTACTTATGTAAACGGCGGGCAAATTTAAGGTTAGAAAGTAAATTGGCTTAAAAACACAATTAAATTTTATTGGTACTAAAGTAAAGTGGAAATATGGGACTTAATAATGGAATATGATGTGGGGGAAATGTTCTCCTCTGGCCATTCTCACAAACTTTTGAACCACATTGTGCAACAAAACTTCGCTTATCTCATCAATGCAGCACCGAATTTCATCTTTCAGGGCGTCAGTTGTTTCTGGTTTGTTCACGTAAGCCTGGTTTTTCAAATTAAAATTTAGAATTTTCTGTTCAAGAGTGTACGTTCCATGGTTAAATTTTCTTAACTTTTTACTAAATAAATTTTAAAGGATGACAACTCAATTTTTGTCATTTCATCATTTGACAAACAATTTACTTCCTAATCTCAAATTTGCCCATCCTTAATTTCGTGGGAGTTATTTCATTTCTCTGGGTACTAATTTCGTTAAAGTCTATTTAATTTTTATTGCGACTTATTTAATTGGGAAATATTAAATTTTTTTTGGGACTTATTTCATTGAAAGCTATTTCGTTTCGTTTTTGATGAAATTACTCGTAGTTATTGGGTGTTATTTAGTTTTAATAACTGGAAGTTATTTAAATTTTTTCTGATTGGGATTTATTTCATTTTTCATGGAAGTTATTTTTATTTTTCTCGTTTTATTAATTTATTTCTTTACTCTGGAAAATATGTTTAACTTTCATTATTCCCTATTTAAATAATTTTTAATTATCCTACTTGCGTTGTTCACACTACCATTCCTCTAAATTATTTCATTTGAGTTATTTCTCTTAACTACTTAGTCAAACTAAAAGACGAAGAAATTTTACTGCTCTAAAAGCAAATATATGCTTATATGTTTTTATGTTGAAACTCATGCCCTCGTCCACTCAACTCCTGTTACCAAGTAATAACAACAAATCCATAAGACTGTCTGTTAGATGTCAATCAAATACGATAGATACAATGACATTAGACCATACATGTAGAAACAAACAAGAACATAAAAAAACACAAATGAACAAAACTTCACATAAATTTATATACATATTTTCTTAACAAACTCACACAAATCTTAAAGTCAGACTAAGGAGGATAATAAGAAAACGGTGCTGTATGCTAGCCAACAAAAAAAAAAGGATGAGGACAAAGGGTTAAAGCATTGTTAAATTAAACTAACGAAAAATGCATAACATGAGATTGGATTTGAAATAATTTCATGTTATAAATAAAGTTTTTCATTGTTTTTAGGTTTGAAGCTTCTATAGCGAGCGGCCCACGCACTTGCAATATAATTGCATAATTTTTCGTATTGTACAATAATATCGCCAATGTGTATGTCATATTCGAAGTTGGCACAATATATTGGCAAATATCAAAAGACTTTTGATTTTTATTGTACAATGAAAACAATTGTGTAATGTGGTGGCAACATTGTTCAATGTCGTTTACTTTTTCACTGCCAGGAAAATTGGGCAATCTTTTCTTTAAAAATATTTGCCATTTATTGCATAGTATAGTTCAAAATGACAATAATATGTACAACAACATATGCAACGATATTGTATAATGGATGGGCCGCTTAAGATGATATTTTTACCAAAAATTTACTTCCAGAACTTTTTAGAGAAATAAATAAATAAAAAATAATAATAAAAAAAAAATTAAAAAAAAAACTTTTGTGGAAATGCAATCGGTTCTCCAACTCGAGTCAACTACAACTTATCTCAATCTCGACTTAAAGTTGACTTAAAGTCGTCTTCAACTTGACTTTATCTCGATTTCAACTCGACTTAAAGCCGACTTCAACCTGATTCATCTCGACTCAAACTCGTCTCAAAGCCAATTTCAACTCGACATAATCTCGACTTAAGGTCGGCTTCAACTCGACTTGATCTCGGCTTAATCTTAGCTTAAGGTCGACTTCAACTCGAGTTGATCTCGACTTCAATTCCACTTAAATTCAACGTAATCTCGACTTGATCTCGGCTCAAGGTAGACTTCAACCCGTCTTCATCTTGGCTTAAATCTGACTTCAACTCGATTTGTGCTCGACTTAATCTCGACTTAACGTCTATTTCAACTCGACTTAATCTTAACTTAAAGTAGGAGTCAGCTCGACTAAAAGTGGAATTCAATCTGAATTAAGCACGACTTCAGCTAGACTTGATATCGACTTAAAGTCGACTTGACCTGGTCCTAACCTCGACTTCAACTCGACTTAATCTCGACTTAAAGTCGACTTCAACCTGACTTAAGGTCGACTTCAAAATTTTATATCGACTTAAAGTCGACTTAACCTGGGCGTAACCTCGACTTCAATTCGACTTAATCTCGACTTAAAGTCGATTTCAACTCGACTTCTAGTCTTATAGTAGACTTTAACTCGACTTAAAGTCGACTAAAACTCGACCTAATCTAGACTTAATCTCGAGGTGATCTTGACTTAAAGGCAACTTCAACTCGACTTAAGCTCAATAGCAACTCGGCTTAATCTCGACATCAATTCGACTTAAAGTCGACTTTAACACGACTTGCTCTCGACTTAAATTTGACTTTAACTCGACTTCATTTCGTAAATAAAAAATTTAATGTTACCATTGTGTTTTTATTATTACTAAAAATATTATTATTACTAAAAATATTCTGCACCTTCTGTTGGAAAGAAGAAAGTTAGAATCGAAAATACATTACAAATTCACAACAACATTTGTACAAAAATTTAGTACTACTTAGCAAAAAATAAAAAAATAAAATTATTTAAAATTTCTGCACTGAATGCTTCGAGTAACGATTATGAATAAATGCAAAATTATTTATATTGAAATCTTTGCTTTAAAATGAATTATAATAACAATTTAGTATCTAAAGTCTGGTATTCTCTTCAACATTTTACGTGAAATGCTGTTAAAAAATTTATGTAATAAATCGGCATGATATGTTCATTAAAAAAATTTTACAGAACTAGTACTCCATTGTTCATCTTGGCAAAAAAGTATGAAATTTATCTTCAGAATTTTAAGTTTTCGTGGAAAATAATAGATATTTTAGAAAATAATAGATAGTTTAGAATTTACAACAAACAAATAAAGTGTTTTTAAAAACTTAAGAAATTGTAGCATAGTTGCAAGTGCTAGTTAATATTATTTGCATGCGAAATTTCCTTAATGTTCCTTAAAATTTTTTACAAATTTAAACAGAGCACTAGGCCTTAAGAAAGTCGAAAACAACTGATTTCAAAAAGTAGCACAAACTTTTGCAATTATAGTTTAAAAAAATTCTAGTATAAATTTTTTTTTTCAAAATGTCAGTGCAAAAGTATGGCACAAAAAGAATTAAGTAATTCAGTAAAGTAAAAAATTTAAATTGAAAATAAGTACGAGCATAAACAATTATTTTTTTATGTCGACTTTATAACAAAATTTATAGCATCACAATTTTGTGTAATTTATATGTCGCCAAATTCAATGCAGTACATACATACATATTTTCTCGTTACTGATTTTGTGTTTTTTATTGACTTATTTAAAAAAAAAAATTGTGACATTTCACATCGGCCATAGCTCTTCCATAAGTTTGAGCAAAAAATTAACAAAATTGTTATGCCTGGTATATAAATACATATCTACACACATATATATTATAAACACATGTGTGCTCATACCTACTTACATACATCGTATATGTGAGCTTCCGATGATTTTGTGTCTTTTTTTTGCGTTATTACTCGTATTACTATAGTTTTTGTGTATTGGTCTGTTATGAGTTGTCTTCTCTAGCAAAAAATAATAATAACAATAATAATAATAAATAGCAGTAACAGCAACAACAAAAACAATAAATTAATTAATCCGATAGAGACAGTTTAATGTCATTTAATAAAATATTGACATGTACTGACGAACTGACAATGATTGAATAAAACATTTTAACTCCTTCCAATAATAAAAAAACTTTTCTATTGGTTTTGTTGTTGTTGTTGTTGCTGTTGCTGTAATATATTTCTTTTGCCATTGTGTGTCGACGACCATACAAATTAACCTCTCTTTATCAACAATGTATAATTTTTTTGCAGTCGACATATGTGTGTATGTATGTATATACTTATGTATGTATGTATATATGAGTGTTTTTTGTGTGCACGTGTGCAACTTTTATGTTTAATAGAAATATTGTGTGACTTCCTACTCATGTGCACTTGTATGCGTATCTTGTATTTATGTGAGTTTGGTATATAAATTGTTGTTTGAGAGCAGTTAAATCAATTGATAAATTCAATTGATTTAGCGGTTTGTATATTTCACTACAAAAGCATGTGCCTGTACACGTTCGTACGTGTTTGAGCGTGTCTATTTATGTTTGATGTATATATGTATGCACATATATGTATGTATGTTTATAAGCGTGCTGTTGGCAAATATTGATGGATTGATGGTAGACATATTGAATGATTCATGACAATGGATTATTTACGATTAAGCTGTTTGTTATGGCATAATAGTTCTGTCTCGTCGTGTACAATTTTTATCAATTTATCTATTTAGCGTAGAGAGATGCAAAGCTGATAAATTATTCATTTAACCCTCTAGTGGTATTTGAATCCGATTTCATTAGTTTGTAATGTTTTTTCTGATAAAAGAAGTTTTAAATAACACACATACCGCTCATTTGCTTCAATAGTGTTATAACTTAAACACTATTGAAGTACACATTTTCATATAAATAGCTTATACAACTCCGTCCTCAGAGAAAGATATTTTTCTTTATTGAAGTGTATGTAAATTAAAAACCTTAACCTTAAACACGTTTTCTGCAAAACTAGTTTTTTTAATTATTACACTGCTGAAGTATATGAGCGATGTATTAAATTTAGTCATGATTTTTATTTAATATACATGCTTTCTTAACTCATTAAGCGTATATCATCGTAAAGAAAATCTTATTTATTAATAATAACGGGTGAGCCATCTATCTGTGGTTTAAATTTGAACCACTGATTATTTCGAATCTGGCAATACTTATGTCATTCTATTCTGTCTATCTGCACTGAAGGAAATGCATCGATTTACGATTGAGCAAAGTTGAAATTTATTGGATATTTATTTCCAAAACAAAGCCAATTGGTCGAAAATTGCACGAAAATGATTTTACAAAAAAAAATCATCTTTCCGGATAAAGCTCATTTTCATCTTGGTGGGTACGTTAAACTGCAAAACTGGAGCTTAGAAAACCCACACATGGTCTTACAGAAGCCAATGCACCCATTACGAGTGACTATTTAGTGAGGCTTGTGGAGCGGAGGTATCATTGGCTCATATTTCTTGGAAAATGAGGACGGCGCAACTATTACGGTCAATGGAGACACCTACCGCACCATGGTAACCGATTTTCTTGTGCCCGCTCACATCATGGTATTAATGTGAACGATGTTTAGTTTCAACAGGATGATGCAACTTGCCTCACATCTCATGCCACAATTGATTTATTGCGTCAAACGTTTATGGTTGTTTAATTAGACGAAATAGTGATGTACATTGGCCGCGTAGAAGCTGCGATTTGGCATCGTTGGACTATTTTCTGTGGGGCAAATCAGAGACAATTGAGCATTTGAAGGCCAACATTAGTGATCCCATTGCCGAGAAACGACCCCATACACTCAAAAATTGGTTGGATAGAATGGGATTCTGTAAGGTCAGCCGCGGCAGCCATATGAATGAAATAATATTCCATCTCTAACCGGAACAACTGTACTTCACAACAAAAAGATAAATTTGGAAAAACTTCAAGCCGTTTTTGTTTTATTGCATTTTTAAATTTTTAACTTTTAAATGGTCCACCCGTTATAAGATTTTATTCACACACATTTAATTCAGAGATTTTTAAGACAAATCTCGATTCAATGAAAATCCTTAAGAGTAGCACTTCCTTAAGCTGATTTTTTAATACTAACAAACATTAACTTGAAATGGGCAATCCAAGATTAAAAATTCAATAAAGTGCGACTTCGACTCTCACAGGAAGGTTTCCGTACGGACACTTCAGATGTAATACTATACCAACTTTAACCTATATTATCAAATATCTTCCTTCATATAGAAATTTTTAAAAAAAATTTTGAATACCCGGTAAAATTTATTTGAAATTTTTTTTATTTTTGGCGTTGCAATTTTTTTATCGCTTTTTTTTATAGATTTTTCGTTCTAGCGTTTTTTTTCGTTTAGCAATATTTTTGGTTTCTTGGCGATTTATTTAAGTTTAAGCGATTTTTTTTTTCAGTAAAGTTGTTTTTTTTTTGTTTATTAGATTTTTTTCGGTTTTGAGAAATTTTTTCGTTTTTTGTGATTTTTTATAATTTTGGTGTTTTTCTAGTTATGGAGCTTTTTTCGTTTTGTTGATTTATTCGGTTTTTTAGATTTTTATGTTTGGTAATTTTTTTTTTAATTTTGGAATTTTTCAGTTTCAGCGTTTTTGAAAATTTCATGAGCTTGCTTTTTGAATATACTTTCATTTTTATTTTTATTTATTTCAGTGTAAATTGATGCAGTCTGCATAAAAATACGCTAACTTTTAAAATTTCAAATGTCTATATGTAATTGTCTATATGACATTAGAATTTCAACATGTTTGTTGTTGTAGCGCTCAAAGTTTTACATATTCTGTGAAAATATCAAGTCCGTAGCTCTTACAATTCTTGAGAAAACCGTCTGCTGCAGACAGACTTCGTATGGAAAACAATTGAAGTTTATTCACTATCCCTTTCCTAAAGAAGGTAACACCCTAGTAATAGTAGTAGGCATTCATTGCCTGAGTTTTACTTCTCTTTTTATAAAAAAAAAAGTAAAAATTTCATTGCAATTTTGCATCCTATTGAAAGTAAATGCAAGCGTGATACAGATTTAAATATAAAGGAACTCAAATAAATTTTAATATTAGAAATACATTTACCAATGGTAAATAAATAATTGTATATACAATGTAATCAGTTCTCATATTCTATTTTATTAAAAATTCATGTTAAATAGCTGATATTAACAAACAATCTCTGTCCCAGTCAATAGACATGGGTACTGATGCCGACATCTCCGCCAGCTAAAGTATTGTTAAATTTTGTTGGTGTTCTTTAGAAAATCACATTAATTAATAAAAATATTTCATCTTAATTCATTCTAGTTAAATGCCCGCGTTCACTAAATATATTACTTTACAGCGCAATAAATGCCTTGAAACCATTCTCAAGACGTTCTCTTACAATTTAAGTGCTTAGTAGAGCTCACTCTATACAACACAAACATGCATGAATTTTCATTCTGTGTTAAGAAACAAAATAAATTACGATTTTGAAATAATAAGCTGCCTGGCCCACGATGTCGACAATAAATTTTCTTTCTTTATTTTGCTTTTGTTTTCAATATAAATAAGCGAAGGAAAATTTCTTGTCGACATCGTTGGCCAGGTTGAAGACAAAATAAATGCAGCCAAGCCGAAGTTAAAAAAATTCAGACATTCCAAAAAAAATTCTCTTTAATGGCCTGTTCCTCTAAATGTGAACGAGAGCTTCAATCGAATATTATATTAGAAACAAAACCAAATACAGTTGAACTTCTATAACTTGAAGCTTCTATAAGTTGAAGTAAATCGCTTGGCAACAGCGGCAAGCTGTTTTTCTTCCTATTACTTGAACTTCCATAACTTGAATTTCTCTCTAACTTGAAGAAAAATAATAAAAGTACAGAGCCTTTCAAAGTTCCTATAAATTAAATTTTTTGTGCTGACATTAATTTTTAGTTAAGCAAAAATTTCCAGATCTGCCGCTAACAGTCAGTGTATATTTTTTCTAATTTGTTTTATAAACCATAGTTTTAAGGGGCAAATACATATCTTAGTTAACAACACTGTCGTAAATTTATGTATGTGACAATCAAGGCGAATTCGCCTTGGTGGCAATATCATTTAAGTTTATTGTTTAATAAAATCCCGAAATTACTCAGTACTTTAATATCTAATAAATTACATACACATTTTCAATTCTTTGATTACAAGTAAAAAGGAATAAAAGTTAGTAAAAAATATTTTTTATTATATGCAAAACTTTTCAAAGTTAATCTATAATTTGAAGTCTTTCTAAGTTGAAGTTTTTTGTTTGGATAATGGCGATTCAAATTATGGAAGTTCAACTGTATGAGTGTTTTGTTGCTCTTTCGAACAGGCCCTAACTCTCATCTAATATGAAATATTTGAGCCTAACAAGTAAATGTCAAATGTCTCATGCAGCCCTTTAATACATGTAGACAACAAACACGCGTATTGGACTGATGGAATATAAAATTCTGAAAGTAAACAAATTGCTACCAAAAATGTTTTTTTAACTTATTTTTAATTTAAGTGCTAGAAAATATTATTACTCCTTTGAACTGCCGCCATAATAAAGAGTATTCACCACTTAATTGCTTTTGTACATATGTATGTGTTTTATACATACATATATATATATATCGTACTTGTATATAACAAGTTTGTTGTCCTTTTTAACAACTGCATTTTATTTCTCTCTCTTGCCAAATAAAATTAAAAAAAAATTGTTTCTTCTTTTTTTTAATTTTTGTCTATTCTGTATGGAAATGTTTCAAAAAGTATTTTTATTCTGTTTCAATTCAAATAATGAAATGTTAATTTTGACACGTCATTAATATATTGTCTGCCGTGTAGTAATTAGTTTTGATGGCTTTTGTTGCAAAATTAATTTATTTGACACATCTCTTTTACTTTTGCGTTTTATATTTATTGACTGACATTTATTATGGCAGCAGTAAAACATCAATGCTGGCCTGGTTGGCAAAAAATTATATACACATACATACATACATAGATGCAAGTCTGTGGTAAATGTAATAAAAATTAAAGTTACACACACGTACATAAATGTGTCTGCATTGGTATGTGTGTGAATAATAAAATACACTCATTATCCATAGATCAGATATGGATGGATTTTCATTAAATTGCATAATTTGTAATGTCACAATAGATAATTGAAGTTTAAGCCTTTTTTTGCATATAAAGCGTATTGTTGTTTCTGGGATATAAATAAGTTTTATTTAGATACAAAATTTTCGTAAAATACTTTTCTGTTAAAGTGAATAAATTAAACTTAATGAGAACTATATTATACGTTTTATTTTATGTGAGATGCTCTTTTTCACTCCGTTTTTTTATGTGGCTTATGAACAAATATGTACTTATTATTAATAACACTTAGGTAACCCTCAGTAGTTCAGAAAATCATTAATATGCCTGCAAACCAAAAAAGACTTAACAATTCTGTGTTAAAAATTAATATGGTCTTAGGTACAATTAATAAAATTATACAAATGAGAAATACAAAAATATTTTTAAATAATAAAAAACCAAAGGCCGGGCCCACGTTGTCGACAATGTTCGACTTGTCGCACACTTAGTCCTAGTTTACAATATGCAAGTCTTATTGCTAAGCTGATTAGTTTGTTAGGGGGAGAGACGAGGGGAAAAGAAACGTTTCTGTTCCCCTCGTCTCTCTCTCTCTCTCTCTCCCGCAAACTAATCAGCTTAGCAATAAGACTTGCATAGTGTAAGCTAGGACTAACATTCAAAACAAAAACAAATTTTAATATTTTGTTGTTATTTCAAAAGTAAGTGTGCGACAAGTTGAACGTTTTCGATATCGTGGGTCAGGCGCTAAATTCTTAAAAATGTATTTTATTGAAAATATGAATGATCATTATATAAAGCTGAAAATTTCGAATTATTTTTTTTTTTTTTTTAAACACATTTTATGCAAAATTTTGTCCCTTATGGCATTTTACAAAACCAGCAGAAAGTTATTTTGGAACTTTCAAAAAATTTATTGAAAAATAGTCATTCCTAGCAGAATTTCTGGAGAAGATTAGTGGTGATTGGGCATAATAGAGATTTATACAGGTGCTCCTGATGGCCCTTAAAGTAATTTTCTAAATAATTTTGAGTGTATCGAAATTTTTTTAAAAGACATATTTACGCAAAAATTCTTGCGAAAATTAGCAGTCAATTTGGTACCAGCCCCCGTATTCTGTAACTCGCTTGAGTTATATTTTTAGCGATAGAGATTAAGCCTTAGCGAGCTTCAGAATACTGAGTCAGATATACTATACCGAAATTCTGCTGCTTCTGGTGATCTAAAGTGCAGATTTAAAAAATTTTTCTTGCACAAATTCATTGTGGAAAACTATGTCACAATGTTGTCACGTCATGACATAATTATTGCTTTTACCTGGCTTCCTATAATCTAAGACAGATAACGGTATATGGCAATAACATTTTGAAACGTTTTTTATCTTATTGCAATCTGTTCTCAAACTCCAGTAATAATGCGTTCTTTTATTTAAAAAATTACATTATGACGTTATATAAAAACATATACATATATGTCATGGAATTCATAACATATCATGTATATTTTTGTTGACATAAATATATTTCGCATAATAATGCTAAACATGTCATGACATATATACGCAATGACATAATTCTGTCATGACATATATATACGCTTTGACATAATTCTTTCATGACATATATAAGCTATGATATAATTATGTTATCATATTAATATTTCATAAAAAATTTTTCCATAAAAATGTTATAACAAAATGATGGCATAACACAATTATATCACTCAACTTGAATAAAATGACATAATTACGACATGATATAAATATATAATGACATAATTATATCATGATACAAATATATCATTATAAAAATTACGTCATTTCATAATCATGGACTAACATAACTATGTTTATGTTATGACATGTCTATATCATGGCATATTTATGTTATATCATAATTATGTCAGAAATCTTTTTGATGATATATTTATGATATGACATAATTATCTTTTAAAATATTTATGTCATGACATGCTTATGTCTTGACATAATTATGCCAAGCATATTTTTTTAGCCAAAAATTTATGATGTAACATGTGTTGCAAAATTCTCAATTTTAGAAACATAAATTTTCTGTATACAAAAAATTTTTTAACTCTAAAGGAACTCTAGGAATTTTAGTTTAAGGGAGTTCAAAAGTCTGTAGCACCGAAATTCAAAAATTTAAGAGCTTTTAAGTTTGAATTTTAAATTTCAGATATTTTAAGGTTATGAAATCTAATTCCAAACCGCAGTTGGTTGCATATATTTGGATTACTTGATACAAGAGTCATTAAAAAAGGATCATATTATTACATTCATCACCAGGTATTATTACGCCGCATATGAATATACGAGTTTATATATCGCTTTATATCTTGCTATATGATAGCATTTGAATGCTGTTATGATGAAAGGGTCAATGTATTCTTATAAAAGCAAATGATCCTTTACAGTTTGTTTCCAATATTATATGTAGAATCTGCAAAGTGCCATTTCAATGTAATTTACCTATTAAATTTTAGTTCACTGTTGAAATGTCTGAATAAATTTTAATAGCCCTTAAATAAGCAATACAGTAATTAGTACATACTATATCAATTTAATTTACAGCTCAGCCATTGCGCTTAATACCTCAGAGGTTTCTAAAAGATGAAATTACATTGCATACATCTCTATAATCAGCGAAAATTGTTTTCAAATATACGATTGTATGTACATATATTTGTTCGTTAGATGCCGTAACAGGATTGAAATTTATCACGTCTTCAAGCAGCAAACGTATACACATGCTATACTAATACGTATAGAAACACACATATATGTGTGTATGTATATTTATATGAATTGTATGCACATAGAGACAACACAGAGCATCAGAATCTCACATAAATTAAGGGTTTCGCATGCCTCATTAAATCGCGACTTAACCTAATAAATGTCACACACGAATGAGAAATCTATGCATGTTTGTCAAATAGCAAGTGCGTGCTGGTGTGTGCGTGTGTGTGTGTGCAATATTTTGGCAATACTGACATTAACCACGTCGAAAATGTTAATTAGTAAAAGATTTTGATTTTACTTACAACAAGTGCTACAAAAACTGCACCTACTGCCGCTAAATTTTCGGCTGCTTTATATTCGTATGTATCTTCATGTTTGATTTTGTGGACATGTGTGGTGAGTGTATGTGTGTGTGTGTGTGTTTATGTGCTTGGAGGGTTTTGCATGGAGGACGAATTTGACAAACCTGTTCAAATTCTTAAATTTGTTGTTAGTGTCACACCGAAAAGCTGTAACATCAGAGATGGTTAGTTGTTTTTTAAACTTTTCATATTCGACTTAAGTTGGACAGGTTATTTTTTATTGAATTTGTGCAAGCTGATTTACCTAAGGAAGACGCATATACATACCTACATATACAGAGGGTGCCCCTGTGGCTGAGTGGTAGCCATGCTAGCTTTTCAGTACAGAGGTCGTGGGTTCCGTTCCCTCCATAGACCCTGAGTGTTTTCCCCAGACAAGCCAATCGTTTCGCGGGCTGTATTTGTTAAAAAAAAATTACGTCACATGTGTATGTATATAAAAATTTATATAATTTTTCATATTATTATATTTCTACGTTACTTGTTCTTATTACACAGTTTTGTACAATTTCGCCATGTCTATAACAATAGCTTCTTATACGAAACCAAATGGGTTTCAATTTCAACAACAATGCCTATAGTTTACATCTCTGCAGTCAAACTTTTGATTTTGCTTCTATTGCAATGTTTGTTTAGTAATGGTTTGCACAGTGACATTCCCCTGTTTAAGACGCTGTGAAGTCATATTGGAAAATTTTGAAAAAGAGTCAAAAGGAAAATAGGTCACGAAGTCACGCTACCCATTCATTTGTAAAATTTTTTTTTTGTCAATATGTGGAAATAATTCGAGTTTTTACGATAAATACCACCAGCGTTGCCAGAAAACTGAAAAATTTATTGGAGATCATCACCCTTAAACAAAAATAAGCAATTATATTTTGAACTACAAAAGCATTAAACCATGACGGTCTTGGAATATGACAACTAATTTGTATTTTAAGTGTGTCAACATTTTATAGAAATTTTGTTTTAACATAGTTCTCTGTTACACGTCAGGTTTCACTCGTCAAGTCTTCAGTTTCTAGAAGAGAAAGGAAAAGAGAATGAAGGGGAGTACAGACTTGACCGTACCAGTCAAGTTTGTTTTTTTGTCATTCGTAATACTCTACGACAACGCAAATTGATGAAGCAAACTTGACGAGGTGTATGGACGTAATTGCAGGTTCAAAATAAAATTGATCAAAAACTGATCAGGTAAAACTGACGTGTGTGAAACCCAAATTATTATTATTATTATTTTTTTTTAGAAAACTGCAGTAAATAGTTTTTATTGAAGAAACTTAAATTTTTCAGTTTCAGTTATAAGCACAATTTTGCCTGTTATAAGAAACGATAATCAGGCTATCGTCTCATACTTCAACTTCCAAAATTAAAGAATTTTTTTCGCAAAAATTTAATTTCATTTTTATGTTGTTGCTTCTGTTCTGTTTGGTATAAGAAAGCATTTTTTTAATGTAGTCGAGCAATATGTGACATATATACTTTGCTTCAATGTTTCAAAAATAAAGCAAAACTCTTCTAAACAACTATTATTACAGTGAAACCTATCAGGATTCGCTCCTCACATAACCAGACACCACTAATAATCGGACCAGTTTGTAGATCCAATGTAATCATTGTTTTTCCATACAAAATTCATTCCCATAACCGGACACCCTTAGCAACGGACGCGGACACTAAATTAAAAAAAAAAAATTATTGTTCCAAATATCCATCAAAAGCTCATAGAAGCGTTGAAACACGGTAACAAATTTTTAATTTTAATAGTAGTTTTTTTCTTATTCAACTCTGATTCATATTTGTATATTAATCTCAATAATATTGGTGATTCTCCTGTTAAAGCAAATGTAATACTCATCCGTTGAGAATGGTAAGTAACTTGCTGTTGATTCGAAGAAGTCGTTTGCTTAGCTCGCGTCACAAAATGGTACAGAAAAAAATTGTTTGTCAAAAAAAAAAGGAAATTATATATAAACAGGTCTGAAAAATAGAAATGTTTGGTGCGTAAAATTGCGAAGAAGTAAAGTTTCTTTGTTTTTTATAATGCATTTTGTTACATTTCTTTTGCAAGTTGTTTGTTTCAAGCCTTTTGCAAGGGACGACTTTTTTGCATTCCAAGAAATAAAAAACATTGAAAGCCATGTTGAAACTGAGCAGCTGAAATTGTACTAATCTAAGCTGAAGCAGTCTAAATATATTTTATCAACCACGATGAACTATTTAAAAAATTTGTATCCATCTCATAAGCGGACAACTCTCATAACGGTACAAAAATAGCGCGACGATGAGTGCGCAGTTATGGGAGGTTTCACTGTAATGTGATTTCATACTTAAGCATTTCTCTACAAAACTCCATCATTTAACTTTTGAAATTGAGTGGTACAAAAATAGGCTTTTTGTGGCAAATTTGTTATAATTCTTCTTTTCACCCGTTTCTCGTTAGGTTAGATTAGAAAAGGGGGGAAGATCTGGTCCAAAGACCGGCACTGCGACATCTGATGGATCTTTTGTGCCACTCGTTTGGTTAGTGTTTCGTCCATTTTATTTTCGGATTGCAACTATTATACTGTGCAATTTATTTACTTCTTTAGCATACAATTGGCTCAAGTCATAAGACTTGTAGTATGCATCGTTTCAATTTGTATTTGAGGAGATAATTTCAATACTACAATTGAGCAAATGAAAAGCACAAGGACTTCTATTAAAGTCAGCAAGTCAGCAAGTAAATTACACAAGAATATTTTGATATTCCTTTCGAAATATTCATTGCAGAGGTTTATTAGTTATCCCCATTCATTGTGCGTGCGTGTGCTAGTGTTCATTGTTGCTTATAGCTAAATCTCTAATCTCAAAATACTCTTGTGTGTATTGCATGTAATATTTAGTTAAATGGCAACAATAATATTAGACCATTTATTGCAGCTACTGCATTTATACCTATTACGCATTATAAAGTTGCATTTTTGCTGCTGCTGCTGCTGCTACTGTTGTCTTTGCTTTTGTTGTTACCATTGTCATCATGCTTGTCATCATACGTGTCCTGCTCATTTATATTACGTTAAAGTGTTTTCATATGCAATTGCATAAGATTCTATTAATTTGATCACATGCATATATACATACATACATACACACAGACATCAGTTACATTTACATACATTGCTGCAGCTTAGAACCAGTAAAAGATTTGACACATGCCTGCCTCGGTTGCCAGTCAGTTAGTTGTTGCTTTGTCTATCTGCTGGTTTGTCGGTCTGTTATATCCTTTGAGTATAATTTTGTGGGAATTATTACATGTTTAAATAATGTGTATGTGTGCAAGTAAACACGTTTATAATGTTAATATTTGTTTTATTTAGTTTTACTATTTATTTATTAAAAACTTAAGTCAGTCTCAAGCACACTCATACACACACACAAAGTCACACATTCTTAAGTTTTTACAGGCACGTAAATTTTAATCAATATTGTTGTTGCCTAAATATATCAATAGTTTTCTTCAAGGATTAACCCAAATTGATTTTGATTGATGTAAATTTTCTATATAAATATTTTACAATATTTGCAAATAGTTAAATAAATAACTAAGTAAAGTTTGGAAGGAATAGCTTTCTTGTGCAGAGGACAGTCATTGCTTAAATTTCTTTTGTTAGTTTTTGTTAAAATAGTTATTAAATTTGTTAAGTTGACATTAAGAAAAGCATCTCCACATGTTGCTTTGTGTATACAACAAAACATATATAATAAGCATGTAATAAAAAAAAAAATGACAAGATTAGAGACGTTATCGCTGACAAACAAAATGCTAATTAATGTTGTACCCCCAGAATTATAAAAAAAAATTTAATACATAAATCAGTGATGGGAAAGTTGGTTCGATCGTACTTTTTGTATGCCAGTACTGTAGTACTCCCCCAACTCAGTTGATACTCTCACAGTCAACTTAGAAATGCAGTCAAAAGACGCGCGAATGCATACATTTTTGCCAAGAATTAAAGCTGTTTTTCAACAAATGGCACGAAACTTTATTAGTAAAGATATTTAAGAAAATTGTAATCTTTCTCAATTAAATATAAACAAAAACCATGATATTTTCTGTGGCACAGAAGTATAGATATACATATAAACGCGAATCATGATGAAACAACTGTTTTAAATCAGTTTAAAGAAACTTGTTAAAAGTTTTATTTTAAATTCTGTCAAGTGCTAAGGGCAAAAGTGTACTTTGACAATGAAATGTTTGTTTGGTTTAAAAAGTTTTCATCTGAAAATATTTTATCTGGTAAAACCCACAGCATTATACCACTTTTAATTAATATGTTTCCCAGCGAAAAGCAAAACTTTGAAAATATCAACAACCAATATAGAGGATTGGCTGATATGGAAGAACTGAGACCATTAACAACAGAAAATATATCTGTGGTAAAATGGAACAAGTGCTTAAGTCGAGATAAGCTAATTTTGAGTTAATGACACCCCTGTAATCTCCATATATGAAAGTACCCCTGGGTAAAATTTTTATTATTTTGGGTGATTTTTCAGGCAGTTATAGCGCAATGACTTGCAGCTTATCTTTTTTCAACTCATAATCTCATAGGGAACAATATCTTAATTAAGCTTATACTTTGGTATACATATATCAGATTTAATGTATTATTTATAATGAGTAGAATGATGTTTTTCTAAAAAAAAATTAATGAATACCGAATTTTTCAATTTAACTGTAAAAAAAGAAACTTCTGAAAATCGACTTGAAAGCTTAAAAGCGCTCTACTACAAAACAGTAAAATATGGTTTCTGGTCTTCAGTGCACATTGGGTGCTTTTGCAAAATAAATGGTAATAAATCTGGAATCAGAACTTTTTTTGAGTCCCAAGTGGTAAATTTTTGGTCCACGGCAACTTCTCTAGCTTAACCCATCTGTTATAAAACCTAAGTCTTCCTCTAAGGATGTTCGAAGTTTCAGGCAAATCCAATCAGTAGCTTAGAAGTTCCAGATTTATTACCATTTATTTTCCAAAAGTCTCCACTGTGCAGAGGCTTAAACTATACAGATATATCGAGTGCCGCTTACGGAATTTTGTCCATACCTAACTCCTCTGCAAAAGTCGAAAGGATTTTCTCTTACCAAAATCTCATGAAAATAAAACAAAGGAACAGGCTTTATGTTTCAACACTATCAAGTCTTATCCAGGTCAAAGATTTATTGAATTCAAAAACTCTTGTTGTTATAATTTTAACATTTGTAACTATGTACATATGTACTATGTATATATATATTTGTACATACATGCTCTGTAATCCTTTTTTTATTTCTTTGTAAATGAATTTTATATAATTACTAGATGAGCCCGGCAAACAATGTCTTAAGGCAGAATTAGTTTTTACTTTCTGTTCTGTTACGAATCAGCTGACTCTTTTTTGTTTATAGAAATCTAATACAAGTTGTTTGTTTTTCTATTTCGTTCTGTTCTGTTTCGGTTCAACCTGTAAAAATCCAAAAATTGTTAAGTAAACAAAAACATTTTGAATCAAATTGTTATTGTGAGTTTAGACTTAAAAGAATGTAATTTTTAAAAGAAAAACATAAAATTATATTGCAATATAACAATGGACGATCCAAACTCATTTTACTTTAGTTGAAAACTGTGACCATTCTGGTCAGAAACAGCTGATAAGTCACTAGAGAAAAAGTAAGCACGCAAATTTAGAAGCAGAACGGCACAGCACAGCACAGAACAGCAACAGAAAGTAAAGACTAATGAAGCCTTTACCCTAAATTATTTTTTTAACTATAAATTACTCCACATAGTGATCACTTGTTGAGCGAAAAACAAAACGAAAACCTACCCAGTATTTTCCCGAAACTGTGTTGAAAATTTCAGCTCCAGAGCTTTTATAGTTCCAGAGATCATGCGTTACGAACAAACACACACTGTGATTTTATAAATATAGATTTGTTTATAAAATTTAAATAAAAAATTATAATAGTTTTTGGTTCGGTTGGAATAGCTCAATAACATAAAAAAATAATAATAATAGTTTTTGGTACTCTCGACATCAAAAAAGTACTCAAAATATTTTTTTTTTGCTACCGAAATCTCATTTCGCATCACTGACATAAATATCATAGCGGTATTCATGGTTGGCTATTGCAGATCTTTAACATATTGTAGCTGTGGCAAATCGCGGTCAAATTAAAACACGACAATAACAAAACAGGTTGTGATCTGTGCAATGCATAATTCTTTTTAGTGACTGCCTAGAATTCTCCCGCACACTTTTACGGAGTGAGCACAGCGGCGATGTTTTCGAGACATCTTGCATTTTGTCTACGTTGCGTTTTTGGTTACTGAAACCACACTGCGAATATGTAGTTTCTCTCGCCTGAAGGATTACAGTGAGCCTAAAATTCGCTGAACACGCGGAGAGTTGCCCGAACAAAACACTCATGAACACTTTGTTCGTCCATGGTAATTTGGCAAAATAGACTATACAAAGGACAGCGTAGCTTCAACAATATGCCCGCTATCAACTGTCAAAGTTCTGAAGTCCTTCTAGGAAGATCCTTTAAAAATAACTGAATACAAGTTAAATAGTGGTATATTTTTATTATATATTAAGTTTTTAATGATCGCTTATTACAGAATTTCTTTTCATCTGCGCAAATCGAGCTTGCTGTGTATTACCAACGAAATGTTTAACCAGCAGCGACATTAATATTATTAAATCAAAAGCATCTATACAACAAAAATAAGGGGGACATAATGTATGACTGTGATTGACATTTGAATTGAATTTTGTGACATTTTATATCATAAAATTAAATACAAATACACACACTCGCATGTACATACATGCACTCATACATACATGTATATGTATGTACACACAAATTAAATGAAATATTCTTCACACAACAACAATAATAACTTAATGTCACTAACAAATAAATCCTTAAAAATACATGACATGAAGGAGAGTTGAGAAGCATAAGGAAAACTATGTATATACATATATAAAACGTAACCATGTTTGTGCAGGGACGTCACCCACCCACTCAATGACTGACTGATTGTCATTAAATGTTTGTTAATAAGTTTTGAGTTTTTGTGTTCAGTTTCTGTTTTAACGGTGCAGGGGTCAGGCTAAAGAAAATGTTACAGCAATTTTAATAATTTAAGAAATCTTTAACTATGTCAAACCTTAAATCATTGATAAATGAAAAATTTTTGGATAAAAATATGGTTTAAGATGTAAGTCTTTAAGTAAATAATGGGAAAAAGTCAACTAATTTAGATTTGTTTTTAATATTAAAAGCGAAAACGGTTTTTTTTCCCAAAAATTTAGCATGTCGCTAGTCCTTAAATGTTAACTCTTAGCCCTTTCTTGTGATGCAGCCTCAAAACCAGCTCACAGAGGGCCAAAAGCTGTCATTTCACGGATTAATTATAAAAAAGTTCTAGTACAGTAAAAACTGAAAGTATTCGCTTAAAGTGTATAAAATTTTGCATCACTAGCCGAAAAATAAATGTCCAATAGTTATTGATGCTTTTGTATTGACGCGTTGAAATTGAACACTGTGAGAGAGCAAACAGAAAAAATAAGTCGAAAAAAGCTAAAAACTTTGCGTAATAGATTCCTGTTATCTCAAGTAATTTTGAAAAATTAATAAATCTGGCCATGAAACCATCAAGTCAAGGTATTCATTTAAATGTTTGGCTTAAATTTTGTCATCAAAATTATTTGCGGAAGTGCTGTTGCTCTTAATTTTTATATTGGAAATGCAAAAAAAGGTGTGTCACAGAAGCTACATATATACGATTTAGTAAAAGCCCCACGCATCGAGCTTAATAATAAAAAGCACTTCGCGGCGTCTGCTAACACTTTTTTGTTGTCATTATTTTATGTGCTTTTATTAAAGATGTTATTTGTATCGCGTGAGTCACGCATTAATCACGTGCGAGTCATGCATTAGTCACGTGTGATTCACGTATTACTCATGTGTGTGTCACGCATGAGTCGCGTGTGAGCCACTCATTAGTCACGTGTGATGAATTTCTGTTTGATTTGTTGGTTAAGCACCGTCTATATGCATTCGCTCTTGCTTCGGTAGCATTATGCTTATTAACTATTTAATAAGAACTTTGTATGGCAGTTAAGCGTCTTAGTTTGAGATTTGAGGATCTATAGGGTGTTTTTTTTTTAGAGTGTCACAACTTTGAGTTGGCATCACTGCTTTACTTGAGCACCCATTTAACAGCTGATACTTGCTTTTTATTTAGTTCGCTGTGAAATTTCTTTATGAATCAACTTCACTAGAGCAACGCGTGCAAATTGTTCGGCGTATGGGCTGAAGCAGAAATTGAATTTGATTTTGAATTTTCATTCAAAATTTTATTTTCCGATGAAGCCCATTTCTAGTTGAATGGTTACGTAAATAAGCAAAATTTGGAGTGGATAAGAGTCCACAAGCTTTTATCGAAACACCATTACATCCACAGAAAATTGCTGTTTGGTGTCCTTTATGTGCTGGCGGAGTCATTGGCCCGTATGTCTTCAAAAACGATGATGGTTACGTGGCATTAATGTTGCTGATATGTGATTCCAATATGATGGATCAACATGCCACACAACGGGCGCTACTACTGATTTACTCAAAGAAACTCAAAGTTGTGACACTCTACAAAAACACGCCTTATATGAAAATGTAAGCCAAGATCATAAATTTTAGTTTTAAAAATTTCTTTACTATTGTTTTGGCACGTCTAGTTGCATTTAAAATAAATCAAAATACGAGTAAAATATTGAAATAATTATAAATTTTGTACCAACTAAAAAACAAACAAAATTTTGTTTTTATAACTTTAAAAAAAAAAAAAAAACAATAAAATTCTTTGGGTGAAATTGTCTCCATCATCGGTCCTATAGATAAATATAAATTAATTCCATAATATTTCAAGTTTACAATCCACGTGTGTCTGGATTTTTGGTTTTCAAATGAATATCATCAGAAAAAACTTTATAGAAATAACAATGGAAAAGAACCCTCTAGTCAGCCTAGAACCATATGTTCTCTAGCGGCAATTGCACTACTAAAAATTTCGACAACTTTTGTTTTTATGCGCGGTTAGAGATACGTTACAGGCAATAGTTCTAGTGTATTTCTGGTGACATTGTCAACGAACGCGTCAATATTTTGTTTTCTTTTTTTTTATTATGCTGTGCAGTCAATAGCAAGCAGATTTGGAAGCCGAGCATTGGCTAGCGGTGCCACTTCTGATTGACTTTTTCAATTTTAAACAAATGTTTTTGGTAGAATAATATAATTTTTTTTGTAGACAAGGTCACTAAAAGTACTAGTGAATCTTTTTTTCAAATATCTTCATATTGTCGTAAAAGAACTATTAGTACTAAAGTCTACTGGTTCAATACTGGTTTCAATGACAACCCTATGTTATATGTCAATAGGCGATTACATTGGCTGGGTTACACCTGGTCAGTAGTACTACTGACAATGTCGCTGGTAAATCACTACAATTTCACTATTCGCATTTCCTGCAGGGAATACACACACGCTTTCATAAAGTTGCACATATATGTTTGTATGTCAAGACTGTTTAAACTGGCAATAGAGTGCCGAATATCAATCGGCTTCTTATACAAATGAATACACATACGCGAATACAATTCTCTCGGTGTTCTCTCAATGGCCATTCTTGATGTATGTACATATGTATGTATATATATATTTTCTAATGTATTGTATTGGGAGTAGTTTAGATTTGTTGGCTTGCCTTTGTTAAGAAAATGACGCACCTGTCAAAAGTAACTGTCATTTACATTTTCATCTCATGTCCTTTTTGGCGTTAATAAATACAAAATAAAAAATAAAAAAATAAATAAATACAGATAAAAAAGTTTTTATTGGCTAGGGTTGGGGATTTTCCAACTTCCCGGGAAACGGAATGAAAATATAGCGTTCCCGGGATTTCCGGGATTCCCGAAAAAAAGGAATTTCTAAATTAAGTTCATTTATTAAATGAAATTTGGCGAAATTTCGATTGTTTTATTAATGTAAGCATTAATTTTAAATAAAAATTAATACAAAGGCAATTCTAAGACAAATTTCTCATTCTTCTTGAAAAATTTCCAGGAGCATTCGTATTGTTAAATACAGCTGCGCCGAATTTTAAATACCCTGAGCCACAGTCTAAAGGTCTTTAATTTTTCATTTTATTGTTTCTAAAATATTTCTTTCAGGGTTTCAATATTAGCGTCGAATTATAATAAATTTCAGTATTGTCAACTCAAAGTTTTTACAGCTTCTTAAAATTTCCACTACACTTTACAAAATTTCTTCATTCGTTTCACATCCAATTATATACTTTAGGAAACGATTAGATCATTGCAATCATTGATACTTACACAATAATTGTAGTATAAATATTCCAATAAATATTATATTTGTATCAGTAGTAAAAAACTCGCTTTTATTCATTGATCACATTACGTTCAAGTTCCAAGTGCTTGAAAGTAAAAATCTTCTAATCTTCAAGTTCCAAGTGCTTGAAGATAAAAGAAAACAGAGAAAATTAGTACAGTTCAAATTTATGTGTTTGAATTGATTCATACTAATAAAACATTACAAATATTTTCATTCTAAACAGTATTCCAGTTTAAATTTTACTGCTTGTTTATCGGTGTCGAGAGAATTCTTTCTTTCTTAAAGTTCCATTAAACAAAAGCAAAATTTTAAACTTAAAAAAACTTAAATTAAAATTTATCAACTTAAACAATTTCATCGTGTAAATTTAGTCATATAATCATTCAAACGATCTTTTGTAATATATAAAAAAAAAACACTTAAAGTTTTGATATTAAAGTAAAACAAGAATATAATATAGAAATTTCTTATGTGAGACAATTTTAAATTTTTTAGTTGAACTCTTATAGTGAATTTTAATCAGAAATAATTTCTTAGTCGGGCTTAAGTTCACTAATTTCAATTCTTGTTGAATAAAATATTTTTATTAATTAATGTGAGTTTCTAAAGAAGAGAAGAAAAATTAAATTAGAGTTTATTAGCTGGTGGAAATACTGAGAAAAAAATATCGGTATATCCCCCAGCTACTAAAGTCTGATTTAATTTTTCGTCTCTTCTTTAGAAACTCACATTAATTAATAAAAATATTTCATTCAACAAGAATTGAAATTACTGAACTTAAGCCCGACTAAGAAATTATTTCTTATTCAAATTTCTTATATATATAAATGAAAATAAATTTGACTGTCACTTACGCCATTTTATAAATATGTTTGTCACAAAAGTCTAAATATTTCTGAAATAACGTGTACTTTTAATTTCCCGTTTTCCCGGGAAAATCTCAAAAATTTCCCGGGAATATTAGGCATTCCCGCCTGGGAATTTCCGTTTTCCAAACCCTAGTATTGACATACTCCACACGCACTTTTTATGTTTTTTCAATAACAATGAGGATGCGTTGCAAGGATGGTGAAAAACTCTATATTCGGTGCAATTTTTGTTAATTTTAAAAATCAACTGAAGGTTAAATTTTACTTTTATTTATTATGGGCCGACTTCGTTATATAGTTAATTTTTTACACAAACCGATGATTACGTTAGTTCACTAGTTAATTTTTGACACAAACCTATAGTCAAAATCATGTAATTTAAATTGTTTTGATAATCCGTTTGTGTCAAAACTTAAGTAGTGAACGAGTTCGACCCAAGTCTGCTAGTGATTACACTTTATTACTTTTATTGTATTTAAATACATTCCCAAACGTACTGAGATAATTTTCCCCTTGGTATCAGCACTCAACTTGAATTTGTTAATAACAAAGTAAAGAAAAATCGCAAAGCTTATAATGAAATGTCCAGACCTGTCAATCATTGTATTGTCATATAAGTAGCACTCATTGATGTTTTTGTTGCTTTGGTTATTTATTCGGTTTGCTTTTACTTTATAATTTCAATATACAATTCCAGAAATCACTGACACTTTAATCCAAAGTCTGGGGATAAGAAATAAGTATGTGTGTGTATAATAGCTTTTTAAGAATAAAATATATCAAGGGTGGATATGATTACTGCTCTACAATTTATACCTAGATAAATGTAGGCATTAGTTAGTAATGGCTGGGTAAATTTCTATAACTGAAACTATAAAATAAATCACTGGTTGAGTCATAGTCACAATTGCCTCATGTGTAGCATGATAAAACCAGCAGTGGCGAATGTAGTTATTCATAAATAAAAACTTTTAAAAACTTAACATTAGCTAAATTATTTCTAAAATGTCTTTTAAGTTAGCACAAAGGGATCATCGTATTGGACCGAAGTGAGCTGGACCCTTAGCTTTCATTTTTTCACCAGCAACCAGGGTGAAAGAGTTAGAAACTTGACTACTAGATAGATAGATCATGCTACACAGTCTAAAAAGTAAGTGCGTCTACTTTATATCACATTAGTTAAAATGCTCTGTTGAAAGAGTTGCATTGAATTAGACTTTCTTACTTCACAATATGAACTCTTCTCTCTACACTATCCCTCTAAAAAAAATACTTTTCACCAAAGTTTTCTAGAGATAAGACAATTATCGCAAACATTTTCTGAAGACATTATTATATTTCCAGCAAAACAGCTTCCCTCCTTAACTAAATATTTTTGAAAGAAATCAGTAATTTTTGATGGTTGCAGCGATTAAATTACATTAGGGTTGAGCGATACTGTGATTTTTTAATAATGTGAACGTGATTTTTAAATCGCTGTTCTTTTAAACTGTGACTGTTATCATAGTTTAGAAGAATTTTGTTTGTAGCGGTTCTATTATTTTTACAAAATCTAATAAGAAGAGCAGCAGTGAAATTAAATCACGGTATAACACATCTCAGCTCTTCTGTCTTAAAAGTATTTATTACTATTGGTATTTGGATAAATACTAATAAGAACAGCGACAATAACAAACAATTAACAATTAACCCCATCCAAATATTGAGAATTGTCGTATAAGAGGCAGGGAGACAATGAGGGCAATTATGAATGAAATTCCGCGAGAAATTTTTCCCGGGGAACAATTCCAACTAATAGCAATTAATAGAGAAAAAAGCAAATTCTAATTGGAAAAGGGGAGAAATTTTATAAGGAATCTTATTCATAATTACCCTGAATAAAATTGCAAATACAAAAATGTGAGAGCTATACAGAAAAGACGATTTGACACGATTTAACGATTTTTTCTCAACAAACGGTGAAGGTATAAAAAAAATGCATGCACAGAAAAACGTATTCACCAATTAATGTTTTCAATTAATAATTTAATTGATTCAATTAAATTTTTAATTGTATTAATTAATTTGAGTGGAAAAACTTAATTGATATTATCAAATTGTTTATAGGTGAAAATTTAATTAATTTTTTAATTAATATTACAAATATTTTAATTAATATTACAAACTCATTCATATTACTTTTTTGTGTGTGGTAGATTTATTTAATGTAAAGTAAGCTTACAAGAACATTCACAGTTTGTATGAATGAACTACATTTCCAAAACCTGTTACTTGACAAATTCAGTAACCGGTTTCGAAAAATCGCTCATCTCTAGTGTACATTCAAGGTAGAAAACTGTTTGCGCTTGAATTTTCAAGTTGAACTGTGAGCATTTATCATAATAAATAAATGAAAAAACGTAAGAATTAAAATGAATAGTTATACTTTCAAATGCATTTTCCGATAGGAAAATCAATAACAAGACCATTTCTCATATTGAATTTCATTAAAAATTCATGTTAAGTGGCTGATGTTAGCAACCATAATTGAACATTTAAAAAAGAATGAACTTGAGTCCGATTGAGAGATTATTATATGATTAAAAGTTCATTATAGTTGAATTAAAATAATAAATACATTTTTATTACATTAATGCATTAATAAATTTTTAAGAAACATCATCTTAAACACGAGTATAATTAACAATCACCCACGCACGCACGCACTCACTCGAACGTTACAAGCAGACTCCTTTTTCAATGAATTTCAAAAAAGAAAAACATAAGCTACAAATACGCACAATAAAAATATCGTTTTGCATGTGTGTGTGTGTGTTTGTGTATGTGTGTTTGTTTATGTGTGTGTGTGTGTTTTATATTTTTATACATCTGCATTTGATGTAGATTTTTTGACAAGTCAGTTGACAATGTCATCACAAGTTGACAGCCTTATTATTATGATGTTGATGATGAAGATGATGATGATGTCGTTGTTGTTGTCCTTGTTGCTGATGTGTAGTTTTGTTGTTTGTATAGTTAAAGCTGAGAATGATTTTTTATTTACTACATGCTCTCAAACTAACATGTCGCTTCCTTATTGCAACATAGACATAACTCAAAATATATGTGTTTGTAGTTAATAACGCATAAAAATCCTTATATAATATTTAATCTTGGATAAAAATTTCATATGAAAGGCTTGCACAGGCACCTCTTGATTAAAGAAAATATTTTTATATCTTCGTTGAGTTGAATTGTAAATTGAAAACTTATTTTTTGCAAAACAAAATTTTTGAGTTATGCCTCTATTGCAACAAAGAAGCGATATATGTATGTACTTACCCTGTTGGCCATGGCCGCCAAATATCACGACACTCGAAGCCAATTTACTGATGGGATTTCGAGCATAATACTCCAAATATGCATACTCTCATGTCACAAAACTCACATTGCTAGAGATGTCTGTGGCAACAGCGCAAATCAAATCGATTGGATCGAATATATGTATACCAATTCTTAATCAATGGCTTGCTAGTTGAATACTTCAATAGCTGTTGTTGTCTAGGATCGTGCATAGCTGATATCGCAAAACGGCAGTTTATTTCCATATGAAATTCTACATACATACCAGAGAATGACAATGAGTACTCAAAAAAAATGTGCAGTAGTTTTAATTTAAATAACTACGTGTAATCATAATTGTAGCGCAATCACTTCCAACACTCACATATTTTCTCTCAAGCAACTATGACTATAGCCGATTACATAATACAAGAGCATCTCTACTACGTTTATGTAAAATCTTAAATACAACATAAAATAAAAGAGGCACATGCGTATTGACCCTCTCTCTCATATTTACAGTCTAGGTATTGTTATACTCAGGCTATGGATACGAGTATGTAATCAGACAAAAAAACAGGCTAATATTCGGGATATTTATTCATTATTTACCACCGTATAAACAATCCCTTATCGTGATTGGCGTATTTCGACTTCGACTACGACGATGTAGATTTGATAGATTAAAGAATAGTTCAACAGTTTTTCTTTAATCTAGTACCAAACTGTCGTAGTCGTATTTGACATACGCCAACCACGATAAGGCAGAATAATTTGTGTATATATAAAAGTCTAGGTGAATTCATTCAACAATTAGGCTATTCCTCAATAGAATGGAATTTTTTCGCAAGCTCGTATGGGAAGGGAGCCGTCGACGGAGTCGGAGCAGTTATCAAAGGAAAAGTGTAGCAGATAACAAAATCCAAAAAAGTTGTTATACCTGATGCATTTTCATTTTACCAATGTGCACAACAGAATATAAATGGAGTTGAAATTTACTGTATGCTATCTGATGAGATTGAAAAGCATTCATTGTTGTATAAATTAGAACAAAAGTGGAAGAATGTTAAAAGCATTTCTGGTATAGCCCAGTTACACTTTTTCTGTGCGATGGTCAAGAAGTGCAAGCAGCTAGAACTGCATATTCTACAAAAAAAAAAACATGTTTTATAATGCTGATACCATTCTCATATAAAGATATTTACTAAAATTACTAGTACATGCCTTCTACTTTATTCATGCTGTAATTTTTCGTTAAATATATTATTGTATCTATATGAAAATAAATACTTTGAATAGTTCTTTTTATTTCAAAACATTTTTACTATGCTTTTTATTAATAATATCGTAAAAACAAACATAAATATTATGATAAAATTAAATTTACAAAAAAACTAATAAATATTTTTGGATAAAATCAAAACATTTTTAAAGAGAAAATAGTCATAACCATCTAAAATTAATTGCATTAAAATATTGCCACAGGTTTCGCTGAAATCGGCGTTTGAGTTGACAGCCGCTTAAACCACTTCCATTTTTTGTTCCGTGCGAACGCCTAATATTTTTGAAATATCTTTAAAACGGAAAATTATCCAAAATCAAGAATTTCACTAATTATAGTGCTACTTAGGGGCTATATGTCTAAGCTATTATCAATTTAAAAGTTCGTTTTATTTTCACTTTAAATGAGTTGAACGGTCCCGTGCGACACCATGGAAATGCCCATATAAAATGGAATGGAAAATGTGTGTGTGTGTTTCTGCTTGACAACATGCTTAATGTGTATGTGTTAATAAAAAGCCCTTTATACATGCATGTGTAGTCGGTTCCCTGTCGGAGAATGTGTGGTTGACTACAAAAATAGTTAAATTAGGTGATTTCAAAAAGCCAACTTTAAGTTAGCTGAAAGTAATGCAGAGTGAGACAATTGACTGCTGCCTAGGACATCGCAATGTTAAAATAGTCAGTTGATTACATTGAAAAGTATTCCAAGTGCCAGTCAGTACTAGTTGCGAAATAGTTAGCTTAAAGTTAGTTTAAAGTTAACGGAATTTCCGACAGGGTTAATACTCATAGTATTTTTATATTCATGCGTGTGATTGTAGCTCACATATGTAGCTTATAAATTTTAGTTGCTGTCGTTTGTGCTGCGTAATTTAAAAAATGTGTACAAACATGGCTTTTGGATCTTGATAGTTATCAATTTCCAACTCTAACATAGTGTCCACACCTGACGAATTTATATTATGATGTATGTAAAAATTTATATCATAATGAAAATTCATCACGCTCATTATTATGGCAGCATTATGATATAATCATCAGGGATCACGGATTAGGAATGAAGCCATATAGATTAGTTACCGAACTAATTGGCAAGTACGACCATTCTGGTTTATGATTCTTGACTTTATTGTAATGAACCGACAAAAATACTGATTTTTGTCGGGCAACAGCGAAATCTCGGCTTTATAAGTGGTGTTGATAGATTTCATGAACTATCACATTTGTGATTGGTTTATTTACACCAATATGGTATAAAAAAATTAATCAAAACAATTCGAATATTGCATTTGTGCTGAAAACCGACACCCCAGGCAGTAGAACGCTGTCACGGGAACGCTGATTATGTAAGTGTAGCAGCCTTCGAAAGCAGCATGTTGTTTTGTTCTTCTAGTGTTTTTGAGAATAATTTCGATTGTATTTGGTGCAGCTTGTTCCTTTAATAGCTAGAACTGGGAAAACAGTTTATGGGAGTAGGATACAGGGGTAAGTGTTTGAAGATGTCCGATTTAAGTATTTCGACATTCAAATTAATAGTGAAAGCTCTGCGATTCACTGCCTAATCCACCACAAATAAAGGGTCCGCCAGATAACTTTTTTTTTTGAAAACAGGGCGCAAAACATCGAGTGTAGCTTCGTCTGAGTGGCACGTAGCGCCGTCCTGTTGAAACCAAATGTTGCCAATATCCTCCTCTTCAATTTTTGTGAACAAAAATTCGTTCAACATGGCCCGATAACGATCGCCATTGACTGTAACGGCCACTCCTTGCTCATTTTCGAATTATGCCTCTGGACCAAAATCCGCACCAAACAGTGACTCGTTTTGGGTGCGTCGGCTTTTCAATGTATGCGTGCGGGTTTTCTGTGCCCCAAATGCGACAATGTTGCTTGTTTACATACCCGCCAAGATCAAAATGAGGTTCATCTGAAAAGATGATTTTTTTTGGCAAAATCGCCATCTTCTGTAAGTCGATCGCAGGCAATATTTCCCAGCGTTGTTCAAGCGTATACACTACCATATTCGTTCAGCGGAAGGATAAAACTTATTATCTGTCAAATCAGACATGAGCTAAGTGTTACCGTTCACGAAATAAGCACTAGTTGAAAAAAAACGTTAGATTTCGGACCCTTTAGAATGAAAAACGTGTTGTGCGCAAAAATTTCCAGGTTTCGGGAACAAGTTCTCTGATTTCATTAGAACATATTTCACTGTAGTACGGGCACAATAGTTAAATACACCCCACATTTCTTCGATGCTGCAATGAGCCAATAGAGCTAGATACTTTACTATCACCTATGAGCTTAGACGCACTCTCCTGTATGTGATCGAGCAGTCTTAAAATACACTTTGAAGTGCCCAAAAATAAGAGTTGTGTTTCAGTTTCGTTCAGATAAAAAATTAAGAGGATCAGGGTGGAGTGAAGTATCTCTTGCCCCATTTTAAAAACCGAGGTATTTAAATGATTCTATTGAGACTTGGAAAATGTGTTCAGTGCAACGAACTTGCCTGCGATTTTATTCATTTCGATCAAAGAATATTTTATGCCGTCAAATGAAAAATATTGTTGCTTTTCTTTGCGTCATTATTATATCTTTAAGATTTTTAATGAATTTCGAGTTCTACCATTCTCCCAGCAAAAATTTTAATGGCAAAGTAATGAGTTAAATTGATCGGAGTTAAGTGCCTACAACATCGGATTACAGCACGAGCACATACACATAAAAGCACATGCCTTCGAATTGTCTGCAGGATAAGCACACGTTCACGTGCAGTGCTTACATAAATGCTGCAAAGTAATACAGACGGTAGGTAGTTTATGTGGAAAGGTAAATTGTAATTGATATAAGTCATTACCAACTTTTTGCTGGACTTTTATCAAGCTTATCTCAAATCGTATTTTATAGACGATATTTTGGAATTGTCCCACAAATTGTAATTTGTTCACGAAAGTGTCATGTTCGTGGTCATTTGGGTTTTCTTTAAGTTTCTCATGTAAGTGAACGTTTATTGCAAATGAAATGGGTATGTTGCATATTGTGTTACAAAAATGAAAAAGAAAAAGAAATTCTTACTCTTTGTTTTAATGTACGTTTGATGATGTGTGTTTCTGAAGAGTCTAGGACCCATTCAAAGAAATAGTTTCTTTTAAATAATGAATTAAAGAAGAGGGATAACACAATATTTTGGTATTTCAAGGGATTCGAACAATTCTTAAGGCAACTTAAAACTATTTGCTAAGAATGCCACATCACTTAGAGATTTAAAAAATTAAAGAAAGTAAGTAAGCAAATTTCAAGTTCGCCTTGAAAAATTTTCCTTGTTTCGTCAGTTGACTGGTGTATTAAAATGTTTGCCTAAAAACTAAAAACCTAATGAAATGTGTTGCTTTAAGCCTCAATCTTTCAAAGCTTTTTAACATGCCATTTTTCTTAATGCCTTAATATGTATCGACAACTAATCTCTGTAATTAACTAAAATAAAGGCATCTGTGGTCAAACCAAACTAATTATAATCATATGAATATCTTTCCAACACCCATTATATTTATGTACATACATATTCATCACTGCAAAAATGGAAATATGTAGTAACAACACCAACATTATCTTCTGGCGAACTTAACGAACTCTCTGAATTTCAAAAGACCAGAAGAAAAAAAATATTTTTTTTTACTATTTAACTGCAGTAGTCAAAAAGTATAGAAATTAGAATTGAAGAAACTGCAAAAAAGTAATAAATACAATAAATAAATAAGGCAGCCGTGGTAATACGAGTAGTTAAAAAAAATAATAATAATATATAAGCAAGTGATAAATAATAATTTATACGAATACATCAGAGAAAATTCCTAATTGGAATTGATTAGATTTTATGCTTTGAATCATGCACGTTTCGCATATTTATCTGCGTCTCAAACATATGTGACTTGTGTGAAGTTTTTCGTTAAAATGCTTCTCGTACGAATAAAGAGACATGCATACTACCCTGCAGGAAATGCGAATAGTGAAATTGTAGTGATTTACTAGTGAAAGTATCAGTATTACTACTGACCAGGTGGACCCCAGCTAATTTAATCATCTATTGACATTTAACATTAGCTTGTCATTGAAAATCCACCACTAGACTGTAGCACTACTGACTAAGTAGTTTTTTTGGAACCTCATGGAGACACTGGCACCAAAGATTCACTAGTAAATTTTAGGTAGTCTACAATAACGAAATTTCCTCTCTCTATGTCAATAGTAAAATGGTAGTTATTTACTAATGACATTGTCAATACTACTGACTAGGTGTACCCCCATGACATGTTATATGTCAATAGAAAATCTACTAATAGACTTTAGTACTATTTTTTTACGATCATTTGGACATATTTGAACCAAAGATTCACTAGTACATTTTAGTGACTCTCGTCTACAATTTTATAAGGGTTGGGGTAACAAACTTCAATACATGCATATATATGTATTTTTAAATATTACTGCACAGCATAATAAAAAATAAAAAACAAACTATTGACGCGTTTATTGACAATGTCACCAGATATACACTAGAACTGATGTCTCCAACGTATTTCTATTCGCGCATAAAAGGAAAGTTGTCGACATTTCAACTAGAGCAATTGTCGCTAGAGAAAAGAGTGTTGACATAGAGACATATGTCTCTAGGCTGACTAAAGGGTAGTTACATGTGCGTGTGCGTGTCTGTGTGTGTGTGTGTAGTTGTGTGTATTTTAAAACCATAACTCCTGGCAAATAGATAGACAGGCAAACAATCATGCACATTACATACACTGTGCGAAGAGAGATAATGGTAAGAATAATATTTTTATGAAATTAAAATATAGATTTAGATACATAAATTAAAAAAATTACCATCGAAAAAATGGCTATGCAATCTATACTATTGGAAATAATCGTAGATGAACATTGCGAAAAACTCTGCAGGATTGTTCGTAAAGAGAGCTTGGCGTTTTCTCGTTTTTTATTTCTTTTCTAGAAATAAGCAAATGTTTTCCCTTTATAAAATTAAAATTTATTAGCAGGGAATACTGAGGATTCTTAGCCCATATACATTATTGAATGAAACCATTAGCAAGGTTGATTAAGACGAAGATGTGCACTTTTTTAGAATAGAGCATGCCATTAGCAATACTTAAAGTAATATGCCATGGCTACGCTGTTGATTGGCATGATGACAATTTGACCCCTATTTTATCCTGAAACCCTTTTTTCCATGAATTAATTTCGCTTAAAAACTAGAAAATTTTCACACCTAAAAATAAAATTTATATAATTTTAATAACTTGATAAGTTGGCAAATCGTTTTTGGATACGCAAATAACGAAAACGCGCAAAACATGATTTCTTATATTTCTTCTACATGTGCGCATTGCGTTGATATAATTCAAAATTAACTTTGTTGAGTAAAAAAACACAGGACACGATGTTTTTCTTTTTCTTGTCGGAAACAATAGCACATCACGGCGTTGATTCAATCAACAAGGAAGATAAACACCAGCTTAAATAAATTAAATTTAAAATTTTTTACCGCACTATTAATCCCAAATTATTATTTTACTTATTAAGTAAAATATTTTTTTAATAAAAATACATTGAAATTGATTATTGAGGGGTTTAGCTGGATCCTATGCGCATTTCACTGTTGCTAATGCAGATCATCAGGGAACCTTTACCCGAAAATTTCTTAGAACAACTAGAGTTAATATGTTAAACTTTCATTTAAACAAATGAGAAGCTCAACAAATAACAAAGTTGAAACAAGAACTCAATAATCAACATGTTTTTTATTTTCTTACTTTATCATTACTACATTGGCTGACTTTTTTTCAGCTTCAAATTGTAGTTGTAAGAGTATGTAAAGAAAATAAATGTAAAAAGCAACAACAGCTATTCAAGAATAGAGTGTTGCCACACAAGTATTTTTTTGACCGGGTATGGTCAAGTTAATAATCAGTGTTTTTTGTGGGAATTGTTACAATTTAAGTTTAAATTTTTTTAACGCACTAGTAATCCCAAATTATTATTTTACTTATTAAGTAAAATATTTTTTTAATAAAAATACATTAATTTAATTAAATTAAATGATATTTTAAAATGAGCGGTAGTGATAAAATATCGTATTGAGTTAATGACAAATATTATTGAAATTAAAATTTGTTTTCAATAACATGCTTTTGTTGAATATACTTCTTGTCTATTTTTTTCTGTGCAGTTCAGGCATCTTTTCGTGACAATATTAATTAAACATCATAATTTTATTGAGCACACAATTCATTGAAAAATATTGAACAAGTATTTAATGTCTGTGCGTCCGTATCGCATTACTTTTTTCGTTATAGGTTTGGAAGGGTGGTGCTATACCGCACCTCCACTCGGAGACCCAATTAGGCCCATTGTGATTTTTCATTATAAACACGATGTAATATTGCACTCTCCTTTTCGCAATTGTTAATTTTTTGTTGTATGCTGTTGGCATAATTTTTTTTCTGACCTTAAGCAACATCATGCAGCAAGAATAATAAAACATTATATATATGATAAAATTTTGTTAAAAGCTTACTCAAATTATCCTGAGTATTAAAACTTTCTGTACCAAGTTATGGAAATGGTTACAGTAGTTTATATTTTCTTTATCTATTTTTTATTTTTTTTTTTTCTTTTACAATAAATTTTGTGCAGTTTGTATTGGTGGTAGTGACTGACGACTTTGGCGATTATTAAACCAGCATGTGTGTAAGTGAGTTAATACGAGATGTTGGTGGTGCTGATGACGATGGCATTGACTCGCCTCCTTTACGCTTTGTATAATGGCAAGGGCGTTTTCAACTAAACTTATAATGTGTATTAATAAATGTATTTAATATTTGTGATCGATTGTAATACATTTTTCAACTTTTTGTTTGCAAATTCTTTCAGTGTTTCTCCCATATGTTATTGTAGACTGCTCTATTTAGTTGTTTGCCTGCCAGAGTTGGTGTTGCTTGGAAAATTATTCACAGAGAGGCAAATTTTTGTTAATATGTGTTACATACATATTTTTTTTTCTTTAACATATTTCATAAATCCTGTTCCATACGTACGATACGAGAGGTAGTTATTGATTAATATAATTAATGAAAGAAAATCAAGAAAAACAGAGAAAAAAAACACATATAAAAACGTTTTAACATTTGTTGAAAAATTTGTTAGTAAAAGTTATTAATGGCTAAAATTATTATTAGTAATCACTTAATTAGTGAAACTTATGTACAATTATTAAGACGGATGAATTCAAGTTGAAGAGCAAATGGCGATGTGGTGAGTGACTGTGTTTTGTTAGTATGCATACATGGAAACAGATTTGTGCTAAAGCAGTTTTTTTAAATGATAAATTAAATTTGCTGATAGTTGCAGGAAAGTTCCTCTCTTTACGACATATTGTAAATGTAATTGCCATAATCAATTCATTTATTGGTAATCAATTATTTGTTTCAAAAGCTTATAGAAAAAAAAAACGGGAATTGGTTCACCGTGCAAGCCATCCCTGAAACTTCCCCCAGCAGCAACAGACTTTGGTAAAACTTGTGGCATCCGATACACATTTCAAGTCTATAAGAATCAGTGAATATTTATTAGAACGATATCTTTTGATTGAATCACTCAATTTGGCTCCAATTGGCAGCATTCACCGTTTCTTTTTGAGGTTCAGAGCTGATTAATTAAATTTTGACTTGATTGGCTTTGTTAAAAAAAAGTTTTGTGAAAATATTATTTTCAAGAGTTTTCGTATATTTTCGAAATCTACCGAATTGCGGTTGAAATATGATTAAAAAAAATAGATTTTTTAATGTTGTGATAAAATAGTTACTTTTTTTATAGCGGACAGTGAAATATCAAGGAAAATACTTTTTCAAAAGAGGTCTTTCTGCAAAAGTATATTTCACATAATTCTGCCAAAAAACCGACTTCAATGCAAAGATCTGATAGTAGAAGATAAGAAGTACGTGAAATATAAAATTAAATTTTAATGGGCGTGCATCCGCCAATTTTTTAAATGCAAGATTGTGTGTTTTTCAGAGGTCAGGGTGAGTGTTAAGTTTAAAAAAATCGTTAAAGTAGAACCACTTAAAGTAAAATATTAAATTTTAAAGGGCGTGACTCCGCCCATTTTTTTAAATGGAAGATTGTGTCCTCTGGAGCAAATTTGGGTCATCGCAGACAGAGTCCCACAGCTCATTAGCAATGTTCATGCGATGATGTATGGTCGAAATTGGGCAATTTTGGTACGAATTTCGCGGCGACCCGTCTCATGCCCAAATCAATGATAAAAATCGAATGGCACGAGCGAATCGTTATGTGTAGGTCCTCAGCGACTTCTCTTATGGTGATTCGACGATTGGCCAATACCATTTCCTTCACTTCATCAATTTTTTCATCTGTGCTCGGGCGTCCGGCACGCTCTTCGTCGTTCACATCTTCTCGTCCTTCTGAGAACATTTTGTACCGCCGATAAACGTTGCTTCTGTCCAAGGTAGCTTCTCCGCATGCCAAAGTCAACATTCGGACTGCATTCGCGCACTTAATTTCGTTTTTCACACAAAATTTGATACATATTCTTTGTTCCATTTTTTTTAATAGGTAAAAAATCGAAGACGAGCCAAAACACGCGCAAGCAAAGCAGCTGTCAACAATTAACTGAACATTCAAAATGGCTGAAATTGTCGCCATAAGCGAGAGACATGAGCACCAACATAACGCCACAAAAAAAAAATTAAAATTCGAATATACGTAACCCGCGAAAATACAAAATTCGCGATACGTTTTGAACAAACCTCGTAGACGGCATCTCTACTTGTCAAAGATATGGCAACAATAATTGTAACAATATGGTAACCTAAAATAGATAATAACTCTACCGTGACTTATCTTCGTCTTCATTTTCATTTCACTTTGGCACAAAAGCAGCTGCAGAAAGCAGTCGTGAGATAGAGTCTATTTTATTTTGAGAGCGTTTTTTCTTATGCTCATAAATTTTTTCTTACATTTTGTTAACAAAACTGCAAAGAAAATTAAGCACAATAGAAAATAAAACAAAAATTAGAGAGAATTTGAAGTTACTGCCGACGATGTTATTATCGGTTTTATTAATTTGGGAGCGATTCTCCTGAAGTTGCAAACTTTATTCTGTTTCATCATTTATTTGTTTATATTGACACCGGTTTCGCATATAAAGACTAATGAGCCGATGACGTCTTCAACATGTAAAATGCACCAAACAGTGATTTTCCGAGATGTAATGGAGTCTCTTAAGGATTGTGCCCTCCAAACATGATAATTCTGTTAATTCAGCCTTATGCTTCTTGTAGAAGTTAAAAGGAACAAATATATAAATTGACGATATAAATCAAGTTCTCAGCCTATTTACCTAACTCACCACACATATGACGCCCTCTTACCCTTAATTATTATATCAGTTGAATCCTTTAAGGATATAGGACAAGATCCCTCCTCAAAATTTTCCAATTAGTGGACGAGCAGGGACCAAGTCGCTGAGAACGGTGTCGGATAGATAAATTCGAGTGCTCTGTACTCGTAACACTAATCTCTACAGCGGCGAGGGCTCTTCTGTAAAAAGGTCAAATTCTTTACTGCAACTAACACTTATTTCTCAAACAACGTCAGTGTCTGTTTGAAATATCATTTCATTCATTTTGTTTTAAAGAATTTATTTCCTCTACTTTAAACAACAATTTCTTCTTTTTTACATCAGATTTCTGATTAATTACTTTTACATGTATACGAACTGTTTGCTAGTGGTAGCATTAGTCCTTGATTTAAAAAAATATGCGTACAAATAATTCGTATTAAAATCCCTCACACAAGTTTGACATTTTACTTTAATTTTTTTGACAAGACACAAACAAAGTCTATTAAGAAAGTCAATCAATGTCTTTCAAATGAGTTGACTTAAATAAGAGTCCTTTTTCTAAACAAATGCAGTGAGAGAAAGAGAAGGAAAGAGAGAAAGAGAGGGAGAAAGTGTGTGCACAAGCATGTATTAAACAACTATGTGAGTGCATAAAGTTTTGCTGATGAAATCAACACAAGGACTAGAAGGGACGAAAGCAAAACCAAAAATAAACACTCAATTTTTTTTTTTAAATATAAAACATTTTTCTAAGAGTACACAAGCAGTAAATTTACCACGACTTGTTATAACTACTTAGACCTACATAGAAAAGGATTTCAATTAAAAAATTTAATTTTTAATAAATTTTTTTTTTGAGGCCCTGTGCAATATGTGCTTGTCGCTTAAAACGAGAAGTACTAGTAAACACATCAATCACCATTTTTATGTTGACTTCGTAGCACAAAATAATAAACCTTTGCTCGTCTGTGAACTTTCCCATCATTAAGAAGAATCACAAAGAACCCGATGATTTTTTCTCAATAAAAGTTGAAGATAACAAAATAACCGGACGGCAAAGAAAAAAATCAAAACTTTTATTATTTTCATCAACCTTTGCCGACAACGCAAGCATGAAGTCGAAACAAAACGACTTCACGGACGCAAGTACAGGGTGTTTTTTTAGAGGTATAGAACTTCGAATTGAAATAAAACACAAGAAAATCGTTTTAATGTCCATCAATTTGGGTTTATTGGAAGGATAATTTTATGCCATTAACGTTTAAATATGATTTCGGGCATGTGGCCGCCGCGGCTGGCTCGAATAAAGCCAATTCTACAGGTCCAATTTTCAACCACTTTTTCGAGCATATGGGGCCGTATGTTGGCAATAACGCCACGAATGTTGGCTTCCAAGTCCCCTAACGTTTCTGGTTTGTTGGCGTAGACGAGCGACTTCACATATCCCCAAAGAAAATAATCCAATGGTGTCAAATCACACGATCTTGGTGGCCAATTGACAGGTCCATTCCGCGAAATTATGCGCTCATCGAATGTTTCCTTCAATAAATCGATTTTGACGTGCGCTGTGTGGCATGTAGCGCCGTCTTGTTGGAACCACAACTCATCCACATTCATGCCATCCAATTCGGGAACAAAATAGTCGGTTATCATGGCTCTATACCGGTCTCCATTAACGGTAACTGACTCTCCAGCATTATTTCGGAAGAAGTATGGCCCAATGACTCCACCAGCCCATAGAGCACACCAAACAGTCAGTTTTTGTGGATGTAATGGCGTCTCAAGGGTCTCATGTGGATTCTCTTCACTCCAAATGCGGCAATTTTGCTTGTTGACGTAGCCATTCAACCAAAAATGAGCCTCATCACTGAACAAAATTTTGCGATGAAAATCAGCATCGAGATCAATCTCATTTTCGGCCCATACACCAAAATCACGACGCATTGCATGGTCTCGCGGCTTTAATTCTTGCACAAGCTGGATCTTGTAAGGTCGCAAGCCATGATCTTTGCGCAAAATCTTCCATAAAGTTGATGGACAAAGCTCCAATTGCTGTGCACGGTGGCGAATCGATTCATTCGGGTCCTCTTCAACACTTTGCTCTACAGCGGCAATTGTTTCTTCGGTGCGCACTGTTCGACGTCTCTGCGGATGCGTATTATCACATAGAGTAAACGTAGTGCGAAAACGATCTATGGTTAACCGAATTAATTGCTCTGATGGACGATTATGTCGACCATAAAATGGACGGAGCTTGCGGTAAACTTCGCGAACTGAACCATTATTTTCGAAATAAATGTGCACGATTTGCAAGCGTTGTTCTTTTGTCAACCTGTTCATGATGAAATGACAAACCAAACTAAATATTAATCACTTGACAGCTGACAAAATGGCCGCCAGTTAAAAAAGTGATGCCAACTTAAAGTTCTATACCTCAATAAAGAACACCCAATATATGACTGATGAGTTTATTTGACCATTTGCAGGTCTTTTTAGTGTATTCTTACCCGACTGCGCGGCGCAAAGAAGGGTATTGTGCTTTTTTTCACTGAACTGCCCAAAGTAGCACCAGAGTGCCGAACATCAATCGGCTTCTTACACAAATGCATACACATACGAGAACACATTTCTCTCGTGTTTCCCTTGGTGGCCACCTCTGTATGTATGTTTGTATGTGTGTTCCTTTGCGACCTTATATAAACTGAAAGCCAGGACCTATTTTAATGATTCTTACGTCAATCGATTTGTCTTAATCCTGGGAGTGTCACTCCCGATAATAGTAAAAATTCAATATGGCGGCCAACAGACGCCATTTTGTAAATACGAAAAAAATAAGAAGTACGCGAACTATATCAAAATGGGTATCATTCGACAGGTATTTTAAAATCATCTTTAGGTTTCTCTTATGATTTTTCATTTCGAAAGATGGTTCAGAATATTGAACGGTGCAAAGTTGGTCGCAGTCAGGTTTTTTGATTTTTTTTTTAATTACGAATTGTTAGTTTCATATATTTTATGAACACAAATCGTGTATCAAAACCCTTAATACCTCCAACATCAGCTGTAGTGCCACATATTTTAGTATGGGTGCTGCTTAGAAGGAATGAATGAATGAATGAAAAGCACCCAAAGCGAATAAAAAGTATTTATATAAATTGTAACCTTAACACAAAAAGTAAAGTTAAGAGAATAAAGTTCGGTGTAAAATGACAGCTAAAAGTGACAGACAAGATGACGATTGACTGACGGATAGATGGATGGATGGATGGCTGGTTTCTTGCTTGCTTGCTTGCTTGGCTGTATGAATAAATGTGTATGTATGTGATAAGAATAAAAAGAATCTAGTAGTAGTAGTATTTTAGTTTCGAGTGTGCCATAGAATAAATAAGAGCAAATGTGTGAGTGTGTTTGCGTAAAATATTTTGAAGAGTTGAAGGAATGAAAATGATTGAAAGGTGTAAGAAATTCAACGAAAAGAATTTGCAGCAACAATAAAGGGCATAAAATATTGCAAGAACAAGAACATTAAAAACTAAAATGCCCTGGCCCTCCAGAAGATCTATCCAGTCCTTTATATAAAACTTTAATAATTGGGAGTTATGTGTGTAGAAATGTTTTAGTAAAACAGTGCAGCAGGATGTATTTTATGTAAGAAAATTTTCAATTATTAGAAGTAAACAGTTTTCAATATTTAAATACATAAAATAAAATTTGAATAACGAACTTAAAAAAAGAAATAACTGAAACCTATTTGTACATGCCGAAGAATTATAAAGAATTATATGCCCTTTAATCAGTAAACAATTATACTAAAACGTCTGAATTATTACCACAAATTTCCGCGCTACCTAAAGGTGCATACAAAGGAAGTCTTTACTGAAATCAAAGACTACAGCCAATTTCTCCGTCCTACCAGGATGATAGAAATAAACATAGAATAGAATAGAATATAATAGAATAGAATAGAATAGGGGGAAAGATCTGGTTCAAAGACCGGCACTGCTACACCTGATGGATCTTTTGTACCATAGATCTATGAGTTTAATTAATTCAATCTCTGTATGACTTTCCTTATGAAGGTTAGTACAGATATTGGAGAAGCCCGCCTTATATCATCTTAACACAGAAACTCAGAATGAAAAACACGCCTTCTATTGTCACATAATATGATACAATCACAAAGAATGTGTGTCGTCGTCTCGTCATCTTCCAAGCACAAGCGACACAAAGGTGAACGGACTTGGTTACTTTTCCACAGAGGATAGTTCAGTCCAAAGTGACCAGACAGAAAACCAGTAACAAGCCGTAAATTATTCCTGTTGAAGTTCAGGATGCCATTATATGTAAATGGCTGCATCACAGCTTTGGCCTGCCTTAAGCCAGAAGAAGACAGCCAGATCTCCTTAGCGGTCGAAGTGACATCTTCTTTAATCAGAGACATTACAGTCGACCGACTTACGCCACAAAACGGCTCAAGGCCCATAAAAGGAGCGGCAGAGGCCTTCTTGGCCAGTTCATCCGCTTGCTCATTCCCTGGATGACCGCTGTGGCCAGGTATCCAATAAATGGAAACCTTGTTCCGTATGGATAGCTTTTGTAATGAGTCAAAGCACTCTAAAACTAGCCTGGAACGGAATTCCCATGAAAGGAGAGACTTAAGAGCTGCCTGACTATCGGAAAAGATAGCTATATGCGCACCTCTAATGCCCCTTTTTAAATTAATGTCAAAACATTTGGTGATTGCTTGTATTTCCGCCTGAAATACCGTAGGCCATTTTCCCATGGGCAAAGAGGTTTTTACGTTGGGCCCAAAAACTCCAGCACCAACTCCATCCTCCGTTTTGTAACCATCCGTATACCAACATAAACTTCTGGGAATAGAAATAAACATACAAACTTCCGGAGGGGTGAGGAGGGAAGGATTGCCATTCTGTATTATATTATTATACATGCATCCACCAAATCAAAAATCCATTTATAATAATATAATACAGAATGGCAATCCTCCCCTCCCCACCCCTCCCCTGCATCACCAAACGGTTTTCAACACCCTGAACGACAATGAAATTTGCAGTGCTGTTGTCTGTGAAGGTGTTCCCCCAAAAATTATTAGGGCCATTATTACATTTTAAAGTTATTTAAAAGTATGATTTTATCGGACATACAAAAAGTTGTTCATTATTACAAATTAAATTTAACTTGTCCGATGAAATTCCACTTTAAACTAACTTTAAACGGCACTAATGCCGCGAAATCTTGTTCAAGCCCTGGACAGTGAAGTCAGATGTCGAGTTGTTCGTGATAACACACTGAGTGTCCGCTAGGTGTGTATTATAGTTCCTATTCTTTTCAATATCGTACTAGACTACTAGAGGAATATACTGCATACTAGCCAAGAAGTCACTGTACTCAAGCAAACAGATGAATAATATAGGGACTTAATCATCAACTAGAGAGCCTTGAATATGATGATGTCTGATGTCTTTTATCGCTCAACTATAACCAAATGGCGGCCAAACTGAAATTGCTCGAAATTGAAGCTGCAAAAGTTGGCCTTACCAGTTTGGCAGACTAACGACCAATCCATAGCGAAATCCTTAGCCCCAAATGGTCACACGCTGCGAAGATCTCAATACGATACTGCTAGAGCTGCTATTGATGGGAAGCCTCAGCGCAATACTCGAAGTATTGGCCAACCAACATCAATTTGGCGTCGCCAACTCGAGAACGAAGTCATCCGAAGCGGCCTAAATTAGATAAAAATAAAACATCTATAATCAAAGCGAACCGAATGGAGAGAAATCGTTGTGGCACTTTGTTATTAATAAGAATCATAGGATAAAATATGTATTCCAATTAAACATTTTTTAATATGTACCTTGACGCTGGTATCTGTACTTTTGTATGGATCCTAAACTTAGAAGATGAGCAGCGTGATTACGAAAAAGTTTCAGGTATTTGTCAATCAGTGTTTGAGGCGAATCCTTAGGGTATTTTGGCGTGAGCGCATAAGCAATGTGAATCTGCTAAGAGCCTGCAAAACAGATCTCTTGGACGTTGAAGTACGCAGAAGAAAATGGTAGTAGATCGGCCATACCTTATGGAAGGATACGTATGAAATTTTCAGAATAAACCTACAATGGAATCCACAAGCAAAAAAAAAACATAGGACGACCCAAATTCACATGGCGCAGATCAACTGAAGTTGAAATGTCTAGTAGAGGGATGTTTTGGTCACAAGTAAAGAGCCTTGCGCAAGACAAAAATAGATGGCGAGATTTTATAAATTTAATTTGAATGTATTTTTTTTTCTTATTGTATTTTGCTAGAAGTTCCAAATGGAGTAACGAATCTTGAACGATACTTTATATATATATTTTTTTTTTTTTGCATTTAACCTAACAACGCCACTGTAAATTATCGTAAAATTGTTAAGGAAATCCGTTTTGTAGCATTAATGACCAAAGGATGACATTCCAATTTCTTTAACTTTTTTTTTAATGTTGCCCTAAAACGTCTGTTGATTGTTAAGTTTTTCACATTATTAGAATATTTTTTTTACCTCGTTTTTCAATTTCCCAACCTGACGAGAATGACGAGAATTTATATATATATTTTTTTGATTTGTTTTACAGCACCATGATGGAAAATAATAATAGAAAAATTTTGTATTAAACTAAGAAATAAGGAAAAACTTTTCACGAAGCAAAATTAAAACACAAAACAAAAAAAAAGTTAAGCAAACTCCAGCAGTAAAAAGTGTCTTGAAGACAGGAATTAATTAACATCAAGGCACACTAAAGTAAAACAATAGATGATGGACGTCTATAGACAAAGCCAAAAAAAATAAAAAATAAACGACTGCAAAAATATTCACAAAAACTTTATATTTTTATTTTGTTGTTTCCTTTTTTTCTCTCTCTATTTTCAATTTCTAATGATGCTGATGATGATGGGTGAGTTGTGATGAACGTAGAACGTGTCAGGGATACAACAATAAGGAAAAATTTTGATTTGAAGTTCATCAAACTTTGCTGTCATACTAATTTGCCAAGAACTCAACAGCATGTAGAAGTAACAGGATGAGAAGAGAAAAAACTGAGAAAGAAAAAGTGAAGAAAATTGTCATTTTATTTATCAGCATCTTTATCGTAGTCTTTTAGAATAGCAAAGGCATCATTTACATCCGTGATGAGTAAGATATTAAATAAAAATGAATATTGAAATCAGGAGAATCTTACGAATATTTATGTAAAGAAAATAATCATGCAAATTGGGCAAATTTGGAGAAAGTTGATTTTTTTTGGGAGGACTGTTAGAAAAATCAACTAAAATAATGGCTTTCTATTTTGTATGTATTTTTAAATTAAATCAAAAGTGCACTGATAGTAAAAATATTTTTCTTATTCTCCTGTTGCAGCAAAGGCTCTATATTAAATATGCAACACATGAGAGTTTTTTTCAGTTTTAGTATTTACTAAATTAATTACTAAAAATTAATCAAAGAGGTTTAGGGGGCTATGAAATAAGGCCCAAGGAAATTGAAATAAGCCCCAATAAAATAAAACTAAAAATAAAAATGAAATAAGGCCCAAGAGAAAATGTGTGATAAAGTACCCCATATAAATGAAATAAAACCGAATTAAAAAAGCCCATTGAAAGCAAACTCAAGATGAAATGAAGCCCCAAACAAATGTCATAAAGCCCAACCAACCTGAAGATGAAATAAAGTCCAAAATAAATGAAATACGAGTATAGCCTAATTAAAAATTCTTTAATTTTATTGGGCCATATTTCATTTTTTTTATGGGGCGTTATTTCTTTTGGCATTATTTCATAGCGCCGATATTAAGAAATTCAAAACTTTTCTATTACACAAATTATCATCAGTTTTTTTAATTACCGCTGTTGTTGAATATGGAATAAATATACAGCCTATCCCACAATCTCAACAGAAAACGTTCGGTCGGGCGGTCCCCCTTTTCCCAACCGTCTGTATAAATATCGGTTCTTGCTTTATTTCTGGCTTCGTTAATTAAATCCCTTTCCGATATTAAGGCCATGCAGTTACTGAGTAAATATCTAGTGGGGATTCTGTCATAGCTTTCTGTGGTGGCATTACTCTATGATGAGATGTCTACTATCATTTGGTGTCTAGTTACATGATCTGTTTCCAGCAATACTTCCATCACCATCAGCCTAGGAGCAGCCAAAACTGCCTCCATCGGCTATACTGATAAACTTTTCTGCATTGTCTTTGGTGATGTGGTTCTCACAGCGCCATAGATACCAAAGCAGCACTGTTTTTGTAGTTTTTTAAGTGACTTTATATTTACCTCTCTAATGCTGTTCGCAACACCATACTATACTCACTATGCCTAAGTAAAAATTGATCTTAATACACCTATAAAGAACCGATTGATTTTCTGCAAAAAGTCTAGACACTCCGAGCTTTTCTTAATATATTCTCCACATGAGTTTTCCTTTTTGTTTTTTTTTATAAAAATGAAGTAACACTCAGGCAATGACCATGAATCAAAAAGAATACAGTCAACTTTTGAAAAAATTCTTTTTCTGCGCATGTACGTCATCTCAGCCGATAAACATAAGCACAATCACAGAAACACGTGTATTTGGTATAGGGCAATTTTGTTTACACTTCAATTTCTACGTCATTTTGACATCACACCAGCACACTCAAGTCAACAAATATGCGCAGTGCGTAATATTGTATTTTTTGATTCATGGGCAATGACTGCCTACTACTACTAACAGCTGTCACCTTCTTTAAGAGAGGGATAGAATAGAGAAGACAGGCGGTGAAGGATGAGATAGAGGAAAACTTCATTCGTTTACAATACAACTCTGTTTTAATAATGCAGAATTGCAGCGCCTCTGGCGTCAATGAGAAGCCATTGAAGCCATTTTATTAATTACTTTACTTCACCGATGATTCTGCTACACATTACCGGCGAAGGAGGGCGCTCTGATGTTACATTAGGATTAGTATCTGCTGAAGTCGGAATAGTTCAGTGACCAGTAACTATGCTTTCATTAATTGAACTTTCCTACAGCAACTGATACAAAGGGACGCTAATGCACATCAGAAAAATGCGTGGTGTTGTTATCTAATGACTAACGGATACTGAATTCGAATCCAAGACCTTTAACTACTTCAGCCAACGCCACCCTCAATTAATTAATGATTAATGATTGTATGGTTTTATTTAAAAAAAATCGGAGATTCAAATGCAGGAATCACTTTTATGTGAACAAATAAATTTCCGTTTTTATCGGGTTGACATTTATTCCTCCTTGGCTTTCCCAGTCGCACAATGTGTTCAGAGTCTGCTTTACTCTTTTAAGTAGGATTGTAAGGTGCCTTAACCTTTTGATATCCTTACGGCATCTACATAAGAAATGGATTCGAATACTTCTTCGGTTAAAGTTCTCTTTAGGCAGTGTATGGTAGTCAGCCATAAAAACAGATATAAAATACTTCTTGTGGTGTGCCCTGCGTGCTGTATACTTTGTCTCTTATCTTCTTATCATTTACCTTGCCGTTTGTCCACATATTTCCAAGCTTATAATCTATACAGGCAACAAAATCTTGATCTAGCTCAAAGATGCTTGTAGATTAAATAAGACTTGAAGTTGTTAAATTTTTTAATGCAACTTCAACATCTATACGAGTAAATAACGTAAGGACATAAATGTTGAGATCAAAAGATCTTCGAGCGTGATATATAATTTCCTGTAGAGTCGTCTAGACATATGTACTTGCCTCTGTTATAGGCGTTTCAGTTTTAGTTAACCTGTTTACTCCATTCATACGATGAACACAACTAGATAAAGAGAGAAGGTTAGATACACAAAAATAACCGGCAGAGAAAGTACCCACAAAGAATGTGTATATATATGCAAACAGACAACAACAACCACAAAACCATTTAGTATTCAAGAAAACAGTGCAGATGCCACATAATCGAAACCTGTATGTTCATTCATCGTCAAAAATTTACTACAATCTGTAGTCTATTCTGATCAACAGTTCAATTATTGATTTGATTAATTCAATCATCGTATTAATTGCTTTTGAATGTATTTTCTATTGTTTTTGAATTAAAACTTTGGAAAAAATTAATACTTTTTAATCAACTTGGTAATAAATCCAAATTTGAAAATTGATTTATCGAATTTGATGATATTCTGTATACTAATAGTATGCGATTCATACAAATTTAAAAGTGACTATTGATCTACTAAGAAGCTTATAAATCTTTAAAAAATTTCTTTCAAAAAACTTAAATCAAACCCCACAAAAAATACATCAAATCAAATGAACAGATAGAACTTGCCACTTAAGTCACACATAAATACAAAACGCATAATTTTAGTTCTCAAAATCCCTTATATAACTAATAATTCTATGGCATGTGCAAACACAAAGAAGACATAAATTGAATTTGCCATAAAACTGGTCATTAAATGAGCCATAGTAAGACCCTTAATTAAAATGATGCTTTAGATGATGTGAGTGTAGATGAATGTATATGTATGTCATCAATTAATATACGAGTATCTTCCACATTACATTAACTCGTACATCTTAATTTATTTATTCATTTTTTTTTTGAAATTCTATGCTACACTGACATAAAGCTATTGCTGCTTAATTTCTGCCCCCAAGCAGCAGAGTGTTAGATGGAATGTGTCCTTCTTCATTTGGTCATTTAGTTTGTTAAATCCTTTAGAGATTTATATATTCTATAATTTTTATTTTTTGCTATATTCTTTACGTCCTTATAATCTATCCATAAATAAACATCATTAAAGCTTCATATTTGGTTGGTTTTGTTGTTGGCGGCATAAACTTTTGTTGGGCAGGACTCATCATATTAAACGTCATTGAATGTGACATTTACATTAATTAATAGAAAGAAATAGAAAATAAAAATATTATGATGCCAACAACTAATTTAAAGTTGTAGGAAATGACAGTTTATGTTATAGACGTACAGTGCAGAGAATTTCGTAAGGTGTTTTTTATTTTTTATTTAGTGAGACTGTAGAGTGTAGACGTAAACATAATAAATTACAAATATAAATAAATAAAAAAGGTGGCAGTTTTGAAAGTTTTGAACAATTCTCCCAAGTGAATGGCAAACAGTAACTGTCCACCTCTAAGAAGATTCCTATTACCCAAATTGACGCCCTATGCTCCAATTTGAGTTAAAGGGTTTTTATTATTCATACGTTGTCTTTACTTTCAACAATATTAAATCCACTATAATCTGATTCACGCTGACTTGCTCTCATATACACGGCACCACTTTTTATACCACAGGAAATGCTTTTAGAATGTTCACCCTTCGTCATAGATGGCGTAATGAAATGTCTGCTGACTTAGCAAAGCCGAATGGAAGGAACTGTATAAATGCCTAAAAATGTTGCTGCTATCAACAAGTTACCATCTGTGCTGTCGTTTTCTATTGGTAACAAAATGACCAAACAGTCCTCTTAAATAATCTGGAAAATTCACTGTACTGTTTCTAGAAGTTTGTGGTTAATTTTATTGACCGTTGTTTTGAATTTCAGAGTTGCTGTGTAACGACTTTTATGCTGGTAATACTCTGTGCAGAGTTGTTTGTACCATGTATGTTTGTACTATCATGTGTGTGTGTGTGTGAATGTATGTGCATATCTTAACAAGCAGAAGCTATACAATTACCCGTATTACGTATGTCGAGTCGAATATTCGTCTACGAGACTTTTGTCATAGATTAAACAAAACTTGTACACGTTTCCTTTAATCTAGCACAAAATTATCGTAGACGAATACGCAATATGGGTGAATTATTGTTGTTGCAGTAGTTTACTTCATCATCTACTTGTATGTGCGTACGTGTGTGTATTACGTTATATAGCTAAACAATTCTGGGCGTTTCTTTTTGCTTACCATACTAGATTTTTCGGTACCCCTGTGGTGATGCTAGCCTCTCAGTCCAGAGGTCGTGGGTTCGATTCCCGCCATAGACACTGGGTGTTTTCTGCAGACAAGCTAATCGCTTTGCGGTTTGTCTTTGTTCTTAAAAAAAAATATAAAAAAATAATAAGAAAATCAATATTTGAATTTCGTAACAATATTATATTTGCTTTTAACAAATTTTTTCCAATCGAAAATACAGCTCAGAACTGAAACAAATAAAATTTTATACAAAAATCGCTAAAAAATTTTTTTATCTCTCATATAACCTTATACCACATTTTAGCCATAATTTTAATCAAATTGCACCAAAACCTTATAACAACTTGTAAATTCATACACTCAAGCTCTCTAATAAATTTTACTTTATTAAATGGAAGTATTTATCTGCCGCTCATATATCCTTTATTTTATAAATTTTTTTTCAAATACAATTTAAACAATATTTCCTTCTAAAACAGGAAACTGCATTTAGACCTACAGAGGTATGCTTCCTGGCAAAGTTTATCGCTATCAAAGCAAAAATATGCTTAGTGACCCTGTCACTCATTTACTCAAACAATGTCACAACTCAAAAAAACTAGTTTGTCAAAAAAACGTGTTTAAAGTTTTTAATTTACACACAACTAAATGAAAAAATAAAATTTAATTATCAAATTCTTTTATCTAATTTTTCGACCTTTTTCAATATATTCAATTAAACTATTTTTTTTGAGCTTTAGGTCAATGTTTATTATTATTTTATTACTTCAAATAAAAAAAATATCCTGAAGAAGTTAACCAAAGGTTAACGAAATATCGAAGTAATAAAATAATAATAAACATTGACCTAAAGCTCAAGAAATTAGTTTAATTGGTTTAATTGAATAAAATTCAATTTTTCTCTCAAAAGTTGAGTATACAAAATATTTTTATGAAGTTTTTACGCAGTATGAACAATGATATGATGGTTAATTGTACATCATTAATTCAAAAATTCTGGTGGTCAGGGGGTACAATGATAAGGAAAAACTTCTGATCAGGTCAATTTGGTATACCCAAAGTGATCTTTATTAATTGTACTTAAGGTCGACCTACGAACCTCCTCGTGATGAACCCTGGGCGATGGTCTTGACAACCGTCAAGCATCGGCGAGTCATCAGAGGCGATTGCAGCGTCTGTTCTCCCAGTTGGAGTGGCTGCAAGTGAACGTCTGTTCTAATAATAAGCGGTTTGCATTATAAATGTGGTACTTACTCAGCCAGTCTGTTGGCTTAGATGGCAGCCTCATCACCAGAATAGGATACAGTAGGCCAATCAATTTCTTATCTGAAAGTAATTTATTAATGAAACCTTAAATAATTTTAAAGATTTATGCTCCTTGTAAGAACGACGGGAACCTATTTATATAATTTGAAAATTCCGCTTTTTGAGTAAGGACATTGTATATTCGAATTTTGTTTTTTTTGTGGCGATATGTTGGTACTCATGTCTCTCACTTATGTCGACAATTTCGGCCATTTTGAATGATCAGTTAATTGTTGACAGCAGCTTTGCTTGCACGTGTTTGAATTTCAGCAGTTATAGTTATAAGCATAAATAAAAAAAATATTATGAATTATCTAGTAAATTTCGTTGAAATAAAGTTAGACTTATGCATGACTGCCATATATCCTTGATAATAGAAAATTATAATTTTGGCTCTAACTCTTAAATAAAATGAGAATTGCAAGGTACATTCACCAACATCAATGTTACTAAGAAATGTACAGAAGATTTACATTAATTGAGTTGATATGTAGCTGTCAGTTTAGTTGTCTGTAAACTCATTTATTGTGTAGAAGAATTGTTTGTTATGGCATGTTACGGCCATTTAATTTCTTAATTTCAACAAGTGAATCTCAGCCTTATGCTAGGAACACAACTGGGACGAATGACGAATTTCGTCCATGTCGACGAATTCGTCGATAAGAGTTCGCTGCGTAAATTCGTCGTGTGAAGCACAACAACAACGAATTTACTCAGCGAATTCCTCTCTGATATTTGATAAAGTTGGTTATTGTGTGTGCAAAGACAGAGAGAGAGAGAAAAAAAAATTGTTTTTTCGTCGTTCGCCGGCGTAAGAAATAGAAATAAATCTATTGCTACTTTCGCCGCGTATGACGAATTTCGCCCTACGCCATGATTGTGTGCATTTTCATATACACCAATGTGTTTTATTTTTGACGACGAATATTCGCGACCAAAAGTTCGTCGTTCGTCGCAGTTGTGTTCCTAGCATTAATTATAAAGAAGTTTTTTAATATTATAAAAGAGAGCTCGCTGGTTAAATTTATTTCATTCAGGACTTTGCTTGCATTTTGTAAAATTTCATCATTGGATGCCACACAAGTGAAAGCATACCAAACTTTCAAGCAGACGCGTTCTTTAAAGTTCTTCTAAAATTGAGAAAAGCGTTGATAAATTAAAAAAAAGACATTTAAGCTTGTTCTATGAAGTTGTACATACGTTTAAACATGGATCGACAGAAATTTCTGCAGCTTTGAGATAAATTAATTTTATAGAGCTTAAAATTTCGAGAATTCTCTCACTTCGTTAATAAAACATTAATGAAATACTTAATGAATTGAACAGGCTAATGTTCGTATCGCCTTTTAAGCCAAATTACATGTGATAATTATTAATGAACAAATAACATCAAAGTTAGTTGTAAATATTCTGACAACACATAGTTGAACGGAACAGCCAGCCGTTTTCGAAGGCCACTAAACCTTCATCATCAGCGTTCTTCTGTGTTTGGTCCACTGTGTGTGGTGTCAGTTGATGTGGATTTCTGCCTTATATACGAAACTTTCTTGCAAACGGAATATGTGAATTGGTTTAATTCATCGTATTTCAATTTGCTGAAATGTGTTTTGTAATGAAGGCCCAAATTTACCATCTCTAAATTTACAACAGTCTTACCATTGTCGTTTTTTCATTACTAATTATTATTAAAAGGCGATACGAACATTAGCCTGTTCAATTCATTAAATATAGAAACAAATACAGTTCGAATAATAATAATTAAATTAACTAAAATTAATGAAATATGTTTTCATGCAGAAATTTATTTTTCTTAAGATCACAAGAAAAAGTTAAGATGTCTTTTAATACGCAACCCTGCGTAGAAAAATTACTTACATTTAACAAAATTATTAAATTGTGTGATTACAAAAATGTATACTAAATTTTTGTAGATAGATAGCGTAAGCAGAATATTACTTATAAATAAATCAAAGTGAATTGTTGTTATACTAGTATTGATCTTTCTAAATTTCAACAACATCTCACCCTCAGCTGTGTCTTATCACAAATGCCTGTTTCTATTTAGCTGCAAAACAAAACAACAAAATAAGGAGAAAAAAAGAGTATGAAAAAATTTTGAAATAATTTTTGGCCCATCATATCCAATAAAGCAAAAACTCACAATATCTGTAACCCGATACACGTACCAGACGAGCTACACTGGCAAACGCAAGACGAGACCAGCAAGAAGTGCTAGAAGCGTGGAGCAGAAGCACACTCCAAAAATTAAGACAAAAAAAAACCATGCAACAAAACTCGAAGATGAACATGTATCAGAAGTCAAATCATATGAAAATATGAGCTGAAGAGCGCACCGCAAAAACAACACAATCGCAAGAAGAAAACGAAGAACAAAAAAAAACATGTTTAAGAAGAGAACAACAACAACAAAATGATTCATTCTCGTCTCATCAATTTTGATGGGACAAACGTGATTCCTTTTGACATTTCACGCCAATATGAGCAATTCACGAAAATTCAAAGTGATATTAAAGTATAATCAAGCCAAAAACAAAAGAATAAACAGCAACACACACCACAATATGTTGAAGAGGATGACGATGGCGATAAGAATGATGATGAAGAAAATTAATAAATCTAAATTTATTTATGTGAGTTTTAGGTATGATTAAGTTGGCACATACTCGTATGCACACTCGAAGAAATATTGTGTATTGACGAGTTTGAAATAAAATTTTGTTGATAAATGTATGTGTGGAGTATTTTCTTTATTTTGTGGGTGTAGAAATTGGTGCTTCAATTTAAGCCGTAATCAACGTGACATGAATTTTGTTGCCAACAAACTGAGAGGTCCAAACTGTTGCGATGTTTAGTTTATTTAATTTAGTGCATTAAAAAATGTTTTAAGTACCCACAAAATATTTGTGTCTATTTTTTATTTATTTTTTGACTACGTTTGAAACTTTCAGGCCCATGTATTCAAGGAGCAGACGACCAAGCCACCGTACTTTACTTGCAGCTAAAATTAAACTAAATTTATAAAAAATGAAGCGTCCAACACCTATCTAGAACTTAAACTTTAAACAACAGAAGATCTGGAAAATAATATCTTATCTCATTGTAAAAATTATTGACCAGCTGGAAAACATTAATACAGACTCTGTGATTGTCGAAAACTTATAAAAAGAAACTTCCAGCACCCTGGAGACGATCAACTAAACTCATCAATCATATATTTTTTTGCGTTTAATCGTTTTTTTCGTGCTAGATATTTGCGTTGTCGGCAATGATTTTTATCGCACTTTAAAACTTAATATGAAATTAAAAAATTCCTTAAAAAGCATAAAAATTAAATAATTTGTTTTTTTTGTCTGCTGATTATTTGATCGTCCCCAGTTCTGATTAGCAAAAAAAAACAGTAACTTGCTTTGTGTCATTTTCTTTGTGACGTCATGGAGAAGTTCGTTTTCTGTTTGAGTGTATTTTTTGAATTTAATTATTAAACTAAATATTTTCGAGTTTTATTTTTCTTAAAAAAATTTAACCTGCCACTTGTAACAAAAACGCGACATGCTTTGACATGACCACTACGAAGTCAAAATAAAAATAGTGATTGGCGTGTTTATTTGTGTGTCTCCTTTTAAGCGACCAGCATACGACAATCACACCTTGACGGGCTGATCGTACTTAGGTCCCACTAAAGAAACATCCGTCCGCATACTAGGGCCTCCGAATTATATATCTGGCAATAAGGAAAAATTTCTTAAGTCATATTTGACTGTTTTGCAAGAGAGCACTTTTAAGCATTCAAGTCGATTTTCACAAATTTATTTCTATTACAGCTCCATTGGGAAATTCTCTCTTAACCTTTGTTTTTTTAACAAGCCTCGTTCTATACACTTTAAATGATACATTGAAGTTGAAATATACTAAAGTATAACCTAATGTCAGTTATTATTCCAAATGATATTAGAAGTCTAAAAAAGATAAGCCGCAAGTCATTTTGCTATAACTTTTTGAAAAATTGCACAAATTAATTGAAATTTTGCCCAGGAGTACTTTCAAATATGCAGATTACGAAGGTACAATTAACTGAAAATCAGCTTATCTCGACTTAAGCACTTTTTCCTTTTTGTCACAGATATAATGGAATAAATACTGACTGAAGATTTGAAATTTTGAAATTTGACGTGGAATGACTAAAAAGCGTTCCAAATTAAAGCAAACCCTGTCGGAAGAAATATTGACCACAAGGCGTTCTCAAATTCGGTTGTTTATACATTTTTAAAGTAAGTTACATTCTTTATCAGTGCTTAAAAAACTGTAATGATTTTCATTTTAATCGATTTTGCTTCTGCTTACGCTTTTGAAAAATACAACAGTTTCAGTCAAAGCAAAATTACAAAACGATTTATGACCAAATGCGCAGTACTTTCAGCAGTCGACGATTTGAAAAGTTTGAATTTGATTTAGTTTTGCTTTTGGTTAGTATCGCAAGTAAAAGCAGAAACAGTCTATGTACTTTTAGAATGCCCAAACAGTCACAGTCACAGCCGCAGAAGCAAAAACTCTTGCTTTTAGAAGTTTTAAGCAATCGCGGTAAAGTGGTTTTTGTTCTAGCCTCTTGTCTGATGTGCAAAAACAATAACAAAAACACCACAAACACCGCAAAATAGTTGAGTGAACCTGCAGAAAGCTTTTAAAAGCAAGAGCTTTTGCTTCTTTGACTTTGACTGTTTGGTACTTACAAAAGCGTACAGACTGTTTATGCTTTTACTACCGAAACTAACCAAAAGCAAAAGTAAATCAAATTCAAACTTTTGAAATCGTCGAAAGTTGAAAATACTGCGCAATTATTCATAAATCGTTTAATGCTTCTGCTTCGAATGCGACTGTTGTTGATTTTCACAAACAATAACATTGATTGATTTTAAACAGTTGGAAAAAGCTAAAGCAGCGAAAAGTAAAAATTTAACGACCTTTGCTATTTCGACTTACGTTTTTTAAACACTGTTCGTTATCACTCGGTAATTTTGTCCGCTATTTCAAAAAAAAAAATTTTTTTTTTATTTGGCCCCATTTTTAAAAAATTTGTTCTACTGTCACCAAAATGTATTCTTTTTTTTGTATTCTTGCACATCTTATTTCTACAAAAATTGTGATACAATAAAATGTTTTGTAAAGTAGGCGTAGCCACGCCCACTTAATTTCAATATTAAACTGCACGAACTTGTAATTATTCGATTGTTACTTACCAAAAGTTGGAGCAGAATAACGAGGGCTATTCAAATGCACGATGCAGTGTTTGGAATATTTAATGGAGCAACTCTTACATTTACATATGAAATTTTATAAGCTTCTACGTATTCGATTGTTACGCAAATTGAAGCAGCATATCTTTTTCATATTGTAAATATTTTACCCGCACACAATTCACTTACAAAATTTATTGTTTGTTGTGTTTTTGCAGAAGTTTGTTTTCTTGCTACGTATAATTATATTGTTGTAATTCTCAATTATATATTGCGAGCTTTTCTATAAACATTGGAGTTGTGAATGATGTTTTTTTAAGTAATGAGGTGCTTAAGCAGCAACGAAATGCAACTCGACGTGCTTAACTGCATTTAACAAACTTTTGGAGTTAACGCCAGAATTAAGACACCTTCGTTTACAAGGTTTACCATTTCTGTTAAGTTTTATCTTGATCAAAGTAAATATCTGAAAAATAAACCATTAACGAAGGGGTCAACGCCATTAATTACCGGCTTCGTTATAAAAAAATCTCCTTGTAAATGTTTCTGTTGTTTGTTTTTTTCCAGCCATCACAATTTCTAAGGGAAAGGAAGTTGTAGAGTTAAATGAGCATAAATGCAAGAAAACAAAATTTAAAAAGGCGTTTCAAAATATTTATTAGCACATGATTAGTGAAATGGAATTTGTGTGCTACCGAATTTGAAATAACAATTTTATCTTTAATTTATTTGTTGCTTTTTTGTGTCTTTCTGGTTTAAAATGAATCTTGAAAGCTTCAAATTAAAAATGTATATTTGGAAGAAGGCAACAATAAGCATAAAAGAGATCAAATTTCAGTCAATTTCAGTTTAACTCCAAGAGACTTTTATAATGTTGATTTAAAAATATACAAAACAAAAATTTTTAACATGAAATTATATTACAATCGGGCTTTTTCTTGCCTGAGTCTTGTTTTAAAACGACAGATAAGAACGACAATTTTGCATTGAAAATGCACCGTGTTACCCTAGCACCGTATTACCATTTCAATATAATATTATCGTTTTTATGCGACATTTTAAAACGATACTAAAACGAGAATAGACTAGACTATTTTGTTTTTCAAACAATTTAAAATTTGTAGATTCTGGACTAATATTAAAAATTTCTCTAAAGTTCAATAAAATCAAAATCACCAAACATTTTTTTAGGTAATTTAAAATTTTAACGAATCTAATATTTGATTTGCTCGTCATTAAATATTTTTGTGACGGCCAATTACTTCAGGTTACATTTCTGTTGCAATTACAATTTTATAGTTTCACAATTTATTTTGATTTATAGCAATTGCAAAACATAAATTTACGTAGATTTTTCTTATTTTTTTCTTTTTTTTATTACTTATATAAACGTCTCTTATTGTCTGGTCATCAAAGTTGATGTATTTATATCAGTTTTTATTGTGTTTTTTATTCTAGTACATCATTAACGATTTTTTACCTAAAACACTCAAACAAAACTAGTTTGATTTGATTTTACATCATTTAAGTTTTGTGGTTGAAGTTGCTTTAGTTTTGCGAGAAAAAAAAGTAAAGAAACAAAAACAAGATTGATTGCTTAATCAAGTCATGATCAAGAGGCGATACAATTAGCCCCAGGAGGTCTTCGTAAACTCTTTCAGTTCATTCTCTTATGGTTAATGCAAAGTTGTGGCATTTAAGTTCTGTTTCATAAAGGCAAGATGAAAAATTATAAACTACAGTGGATACTCGGAGGAGTTATTATCTGTTTATATTTGAAGTGGAGTTAATAATTTTATATTGTATGTATGTGCATAAAGGAGTTCAATTTAAATAAACAATTTCATAATTTCGATCACTCAATAAATCTGTATGAGAATGCAACCCAAGATCTTTAAAAGCAAGCATCTCGCTGCGGTACTTTGAGCCATGTAAGAATCTAACGGGAAAAAGTCGTAGTGTAGGCGATTAAGTACTCAGTAAAGTATAGGTCATGGTGAAGACCATTCGATAACATTAGAAACAGCATCTGTTTGATAAACAGCATCTGTTCGAGCACCGATCACTGGATATATAAGATCCTTCTTATACACTTTTCCAAAGATGACCTGTTCAATCACCGAACATACTGTTATACCTCTTAAAGAAAAGTCACCGTTTAAGACTTTCTTCCTAATGGCAAACACAAGAAACAAATCTACCATATGCTTTTAGTCACTATTAAAGGTATCGCCATAGTTATAGCATCGTTACTGTTAATAAGACTCTGGTCAAACGTCGAAGTTCCACTAACATTTTTTTATCTCTACCTTATTTTGAACTAAGGGAAGTTCAATCTAAAAGTAACGCTTGAAAAAGCCAAATTATACAAATTACTGTCCGCAGAATTTTCATATCCGCTATCTCAAAGAAATGCATCTGCGTCGAATATTTAACCACAGTTGCGTGTTAATTTCTTAGCTTGAGGTTCGTCTTAAGCAAATATTTATATGCAAATGACCAGGTAACTTTTGCGTATTTTTCTTATGAAAGATAAGTAACACTGAGGCAATGAATGCCTACTAATATTACTTTTTTGCACGTTTTTAATAATGTAATGTTGCAGCGCTTCTGGTGTTAAATGAGGCGTACTAACTTTTTTTTGAAGCTGTGTTTAGTAGGAAATTTATTGGTTATTTTACTTCGCCCATGATTCTGCTGCACAACGAAGGAGGGCGAGGGTGCTCTGATGTTACATTAGGATTAGTAACTGTTAAGCCGGTATAGTTCAGTGCCCAGTGACTATGCCTTCATCACTTGAACTTTCCTACAACTGATACAAAGAGAAACTAATGCACATAAAAAAAAAAAAAATTAAAAATACGTGGTGTTGTTATTTGGATACTGAGCTCGATCCCAGGACCTTCTATTTCGTAGTCAACGTGCTAACTACTTCAGCCAACGCCACCCTCAAAATTTTAAAATGAATGGAAAGACCTCTCCCCTCTCTCGCACTACTCGATGTTCCTCACAGTGCCGTATATGAAAATTATGAATTTCATCGAATTTTGGCCAAAAAAAATTTGGTAAACATCTAACCGTTGAGGCCTTACTAACGAACTCAAAGAAAAATGCACGAATTACTCTTTCTGGATTTATTGTATGATCTTCGATCTAATATATATTGGCATCGTCCGAAATGCGATGTGAACGTGAACTACTTCTCACTATTAAATGAAGGAAAACTGCCTCTTTTGGTCATATTATACGAGCTATTGCAACAGATATTAGAGGGTAGAATAGAGCGCAGACGATGAATGGGCCGAAAACAAATGTCGTGGTTGCGTAACATAAGAGACTGGACGGGCTTGAGAACTATAGGCGAATTAATTCATACAGCAAGACAACTAGACGAATTTCGAAATATTGTTAATAACACATTTTGAAAATTTTTTGTGACTGTTCAAAATGTGTGGTTGAAGTCTACTGACGATTTGTTAAAGCAACAATGAAATGCATATAGACATCGCTTAACCACCAGCAAATAAATTTCACTTAAATTAAAAATTATATAAAAAACCAATTTATTTATTTTATATATTTATGTGATCACTTATATACAGTAGTTGAAGAAGAAGTAATCCGATAATTTTGTTTGTTGATGTACCCATTCGTACAGAAATGGAGATCATTGCTGAAGATAATTTTTCGATGAAAACTATGGTCATGTTCCAACTGTTCCAGGGCCCATACAGCGAACACATCGATGTATGGGTGTTGTTTATTTACTGAACCAGTGAACCAGTAGAGTAATGGTTCTACCGTAAAATCATTTGCGCGTGCTCTTGAACGCTATATCCGTCCATGGAGATTAGGCGAATGGCAAACAGTTCAACAGAAAGTAAGCTTAGGTTAGTTTTAACAAGTCTAAGACCAGCATACTTGGGTAGTAGTTGGTCCCGTTAGGTAAATCTGATTTTTCGTATTTTCTTGTTTTCTTTTCCTAAATTTCTATTGAGTCAAGATATTTTTTATAAATAAAAATATATTACTACTCATTTGCCTGAAATATCAAGACATATCGATAGAAGTTGTGAAAAATAAAAATATTGCACAAGTGCAAAGAGTTTTTGCTTAATTACCTGGATGTTGTTAATAATCGATTTTTGAAAAGTCAAAAGTAAAGAAAAAGTAGATACTGAGTAATTACTTCCAATTTCTTTTCACTGGGCTGGAATAGAGGCTGGCAAAGAGAGGCAATTGTTTTACGTGTCTCCATTCGTCTCAGTGCTTAACCGGTAGATATACGTAACTTCAACAATATGGCCGCTATCAACTGTCAAAGCTCGCAAGTGCTTATTGACAGATTCAATGCATTTGTAAAATATTAATAAAGTATGTTTTAATAAAAGTAGATTAAACATTAATTAGACTGTTAAGGAAAATTTTTATATTTTGACGCAATTACATTAAATCTAATACTTCGGTGCAAGTGGAGTCTAAAATTGTTTCAGTTATACATTTTAAACTGATAAGAGATCCCTAGTGCTAGTAAATGTATCCAGACTTTAAGCTACAAGGTTTAAGCTACATGTTTATCAACCAAATTTAATATGGCATCACTGAAAATCATTCAAAACTAACGTGCACAGTGATGCCAACTTTTTTGGCTCTGTAAGCACATCAAAATTAAAAAAAAAGCACTAAAAAGCGTAATTTTGAGATATAAAAATCGTAAAAAACGAGTGAAGATCCAAACGAGTGAAGTTTAATAATGTTTAATATTTTCTAAGCTATTCTCTATTTCAGCAATAGAATCATCTTAAATTAAATATATCAGACGAACAAAGTATGATTTACACTGAAAAAATAAATACATCAAGTTTTTATTAAAGTAATTTTAAGAAGTACACAAATTTTGTAAAATCACTAACAATTGTTTTTTCTTTGTTTCGTACCAACGCCTCAAAATTTGGCGTTTTGAGTCTTCAAAAAGCACTAAAAATAGTGCCAAAAGCACCAATTTGGCAGCGCTGAACGTACACTTAGTCGGAAGACAAACAAACCCTCTACAATCTGATGCCTATTTGACTCTCTATAATACTGATATACATACATATGTCTTGTCTTCCTCTACTTCAAAGTATTATTGAAGTCTTAAAAAAAATGTCTTGTACCGCAGATTTCACTGTATAACTTCATAACTATGTTGCAGTTGGTTGCATCTGCCTACGTTTAAATTTTATTATGCCTTAATTGCATATAATAAAATTTTATTGGATCACCAGTTTGGATTTCATAACAAACATAAATATTTTTCTAAAGTACAGCCCATAAATTAAACTGGTCACTAGCAAAATAAATAAAAAATGCCAGAAAGCTTTTGAACTCCTTTCATAAATAAAAGGATTTTGAAATAATTATTTGGTACAGTAATGTTAAAATTAAACATTTCGAATTCCTTTTATTTCTATTAAATCTATTTTCCCTTTTGCTTTTACCAGCTTTGCCTTAAAACTATCACAAAGTTTAATTTATGACAATTTCTTGTGATAAATTGCCAATCAGTCTTCATAGTTTTTCATAACTTACCATATTCATTATGTTTATGAATTATATTTCCTTTTTGTTTTACTACAAATTTATTGATGATCCATCTTATTTTCAATATTTTTTTTCCATTCACATTAAAGCAACTTCATTATTATGAAAAGAAATCATCATCATCATCAAACAATTGCTCGTCCATCAAAAATTGTGATGTACATTGATGTCATGTTAAGTAAAGTGCATTTTTATTTTTGCTCTTTCTTCACTTGGTTCTTAGTAAATATATTTTATAGAAAATAAAATGAGTGATTGTAAAGGACAATTTATAAATAATTTATACAAAAAAAAAAAAATAAGAAAAACACTAGGTTATGATTTTATTTAAGAAACAGTTTGCTTAAATCACTCTTTAATTTGTTTGATTGGGTTCAGACACAGCAATTTTTGTTAAACAAATTTTTAGTTTACAGGCGAGAGGGAAAATATGATAGCTGTCTTCTTCATTATATTTTCCTCTCTTTCGCTCTCTGCCATCAACTCAAAAGTTGCTTAACAAAAGTTCGTGGGTGTGAAGCAAGTTTTGGAAATATGTGAGCTTAAATTTTTGCAAACGAAATTTAAGCCACTATTGGCGTTCTGAACTGAACTCAATTTGGTTGTCTAAGAGACAATTCAACTGAAACATGGCATTATCATTCACAATTTAAATAACATTTGAGTTTGTATTTTTCTTTTTGCCATAACCTTTTCAAGAAAAAAATTAGTTGTGATTGACAACATAAAAATATAGTTGGATTGAGTGAAAGCTTGCTTTGACTAACTGAAGTCCAAACTGAGTTGAGTTGAGAACGGCAATAGGGGCGTTATTTAATTTGCATTTGTATAAAATTAAGAAGAACTGTTCTGAATTCACAAAAGTTTTTTTTATAAAAAAGTTTGTTAGTTTGTGGTTAAGCACGTCTAGATGCAGTTCGTCGTTGCTCCTTATGCAACTCAAAATAGGCAACCCATTGTTTAATTTTTTGTTCTTGAAAAATTCTTGTCCTACTATGGTTGTAGTTTTGTAATTCTCAATAGTTTAAGTAAATTTGCTTATAAGTATTTGGCTTTTGTAAGTTTTTTTTTTAAATTTGGTTGAAGTGTACTGATGAGTTGCTGAAGCAGCAACGAAATGCATCCAGATGTGATTTAAATTCGTATTGATTTTGACACGCGTTAAATAAATATAGGAAACTACAAAAAATATATGTATCTAAATTTAAAATTTTTTAATGACAATAAATTTAAATTAGCTCAGACTTTTATTTAAATTTCTCTAAATTTTATTTTCCCCTTTAAACCACTAAACGCTTTAAATTTTGTGCTTAAATTGGGAAAAATACACACAAACTCACAGACGAAAAGCAAAATCTTTATTTTTTTTTTTTTGAAGATTTTTCTTTTAATGTTTATTCAATTTCCCTTACTTTTTTTCTTTGCTTTTCAATTTAGGCGCTTTTTTTAAATATTCCAAGGCAACGCACATGAAACTCAATATTTTGTTGTTGTTCCTTTAAAGATTTTCCTTGTAGCAGCAACAAGTTGTTAGCAATTTTTGCAAAAGAGCACACACTTGAACTTTGTTAACACCGTCACGGCTGCCAGGGCCAACGTGTGTTTACGTGTGTGTTTGTGTGTGTGAGTGTATGTCTGATACACACAAAAAGCTTCTATGAAGTTCAAGCAAAAAGAAAGCAAAACCTTAAAGCCCAGTCACACAGCAGACTTTAGCCAGACTGTGTCACAATAACACCCACACAACAAAGAGCCCACTTTTTGTTTGTTCAAAGTGGAAAACCAACCCCTCCCCTCCTCTCACTCCAACAATGCTTGCCATGAATGACTATTAAACTAACAATATCTGGTGTTCCTGCCACAAGGCTGTGTAAGAAATAAAAATGTGAAAAAATCATCCAGTATGAAGAATACAGTTTATTTAACTGTAAACTACTCCAGCTTGATTTTTTTCCATGCTAACGAAATAACTGTAAGAAGGAATATGAAATGGGAGAGTTCACTATGGCCCGTTTAATAAAAAAAATTTAAGGAAAATCTAAAGGAAAATTTCAGGTAAAATTTAAATTGTGTTTTTAAAGAGTTCGTTTCGTTGACTTGACTTATTGTTTGTATATTGAGAAATAATTGCGATCGAGCAGATGATTAGAGTACGTTCTCCCCAAAAAGGGCATAAAAATGTGTGGAGTGATTAAGCGCCCCTCTTATATCCCTGACATTATTAAAAATATTTTTTTTATTATGGATTTTGTGACTGATTTAAAACGACTTATTATAGCTTTGTTTACAGCAAAATTGTGTAAAGTAACATCAAGTAGTTAGTTACCGGATGTGAACTAACCAGTGAAAGCAAGACGCTAAACTTTCGAACCCTAAACAAAAAATAATTACGATAACGTGAGAGCTGTCTTCAGCCCAGAGCTGCTTTACGACTAAAGGCAATTATGCAAAGAAATATTTTTTATACTTATTTCGTCTGTTTTTAATAACTAAAAAATTTATGGCGCAAATGTTTTTTAGGGAAATAGAGAAAAGTATTTTTGGTGGAAATTAATATACGCTGCACTCTTGTTTTAACTCTATGAAATATCTGTAATTATATAGTAAACTTGAATATAAAATAAATTCAATAAAGTGCGACTTTGATCCGCACACAAATGGTTCCGTACGGACGTATCGTGCTTAACCACAAACAAATTGGTTTCGAACTTTATTTATTCACCACAATCGATTAGTTGCTAACGTAAATAGTTGATTTTCGTAAAAAAAACGAAGTCCAAAAAATGTGTCGCTTAAGCTAGTTTTAGCAGTTATTGCTCAATACAAAAAAAAGGAAGCGCATGTCGTTGCGAATTCGTACCGACTTATCGTATCGATTTCTTACCGACGAAGTCGTATCAACCATTTCATACAAAAATCTTTACGATTTCGGTAATATTTCGGTTCCGAAATCGGTTAAGAATTCTTTAAGAATTCGGAGCATTTGGTTTGTTGGGACTATACGAACTTTAGCCTATATAATCAAAAATCTTACCTGATGTAGACATTTAAAAATAAATTTGTTTTGGATTTTTTTATTTATAGCACTTTTGTCGTTTTACCGATTTCGGCGATTTTTTTCTATATATATGATTTGATTAGGCTAAAGTTCGTATCGCTCTGCTAGCCAAATTACATGTGATAAGTATTAATGAACAACTAACTCCAATGTAAATAAACACTAGTAGAACGGAACAACTAGCTGTTTTTGAAGGCTACTGCACCTTCACCACTGCGTACCACACGCGTCGGTTGATGTAGATTTCCGCTTTATATACTCTGTTTTCAGTGCAAATGGAACATATGTAATTATTCACATGTTAGCCAATTTGCTTTTTTTGGTTTGTTACTGTTGAAGTATATATATTTGATTTTTGCCACAAGCCTAGATTTTTTTCAGTTTCAGCGATTTTTTTTAGTTTTGACAATTTATTTTTTTTAGTTTTTTTTTGGATTTTTGGCGATTTTTTTCGGTTGTTTTTCAGGTTTAATGTTTGTTTTAGTTGTGTCGTTTTTTTCGTTTTAGTGATTTTTTCTTATTTAGGCGCATACAGCTTCTCTCCCACATAAAACTACAACGATCACATCCAAATAAATTAAGTTTGGATTCGTCAGCATCACAAAAGTCTTCAGAGTGATAAATATAATATTTTCTCGTTTGCCGAAGAGGTGTTCCAGTCTTAAATGACAAAAGCCCGAAATGTCATTAATTCTTGAATGATACATATTTCTTCATCCAAAATTTTTTTTTTAAATTTGTTGTTCCTTGAATTTGTGCTCTAGATAAGCAGTCGACGTTAACGTTCTATGGTGTTTAATTTTGTAGTTGAAGTTCTGAAGAAATGATGCATACCTGAGTAGTCTTGCAGATGTCATCGCAGATGTTTTTGCACTTTAATGAAAAATTCTACTTAGTTGAAGGTTATCAGTTACGAAGGAAAATAGAATACATTTATATAAAACTTTTTTGAAATTTGAGAGTTTCATTCGACAAGTAAACAAGACTTCTCATTTTATGCAAGATTATTAAGCTGATGTGTGCTCAACGACACAAAGTCGCCATGAATCGAAACACCACCCATGAGCCGCCGGAATTAAAGCCGCACTTTATAGTCATGTTGTATTTTGGAAGGTAAGATGCTTTAGAATTAAAATCGAAAGCATTTACTTGACATAAAATCATTGGAAATTATTAAAAGTTGCACGGCGTTGGCTGAAGTACTTAGCATGTTGACGACGAAAACGAAGGTCCTGGGTTCGAGCACGGTATCAAACCGTCAAACCTTCGCATTTTTCTGATGTACATTCGTGTTTCTTTCTATCAGTTGTTGTGGGAAAGTTCATATGGTCACTGGTCACTGAATTATACCGACTTCAGCAGATATTAATCCTAACGTAATATCAGAGCGTCCTCCTTCGTTGTGTAGCACAATCATCGGCGAAGTAAAATAACCAATAAAATGGCTATTAACCACAGCTTCAAAAATTTAATAAGCCTCATTTAACACCAGAGGCGCTGCAACACTGCATTATTAAAAACGTGAAAAAACAGAGTAGTAAAAGAATGAAGCTTTCCTCTATCTCTTCCTGCACCACCTGTCTTCACTATCCCTTTCCTAGAGAATGTAACACCTAGTTATAGTAGTAGGCATTCATTGCCTGAGTGTTACTTCTCTTTAAAAAAAAAAAAAAAAAAAAACGTTTCCCACAAAATTTTTCTATTTTGCCCTGCCATAGTGCAATAGCACTTTGCCAGTAACTTCGAAATACAAACATTGGCCTGTGTGCGTGTGTATTACAATGCATATATTTGGGTATGTGGCTCTACAAACAGAGAAGAAAAAAATATCAAACGCAGGAAAAAATTGTGCTGTTCCATTGATTTTGCAAAGTTCTGTTGCTTACGTGGGGTATTCCGGTATTATCCCTCCATTTGCTGTACAAAAGTCTAAATATAAATGGTTAAATGTTTGTATGTACAAATATTCAAACAGACTCGCACTTGTATGTAAAAATAAGTAAATTTTATCCGTTACGAAAAAAGCTAAAAATGCTTGGAATGATTGTTTGGTTGTTGGTTGCCGGCTGGCAGACTGGCGTTGCTTGTTTGGCATCGCTTACTTTAATATTATTTAACATTGGCTTTAACAAGTGTCCTTGCCCTTGTCCTACTTTTCTAACAATATTAAATCAGGAAAATCGCACACAAACACACACACACTCTATCTCACAACCATAATCTATGCCACATTGGCAAATATTTTAAAAAGGAATCGTTACAAAGCACACAACACAATATTGTAACAAACTTAAAGTAAAATGTGTAACAAAAGCCTAATGCCGGTAAACAAGAAAATTATTACAAAATTCACATAACAGAAGAAAAAATATTGCTGCATTTTTAGATTCAAGTGTTGGTGTTCCCTTTAAAAATTTTAGGGTTAAATTACTCAAATGTAGGCGTTTAAGCCTACTCGTCCTTCACTGCCGTTTTACGCTTTGCAAGTGTTTGAGTTTACGAGCATTAGTCACATTTGTTGCATTTGCATTCCTCAGATTTAACGACTACGTTAATTTAAATTCATATTGTCTTGATTCGAGATAATTTTGATTTGACATGATCCTTGGTGTTATTTCTGTATTAAATTCGCGTTGTTTCAACTTGAAATAATTGTGATGCAACATGATTTTTAATTTTGACTTAACAGTACTGGACTTTTAAATCAACATGAAATAAAGTTATTGCAAAAGGAAACATTTCCTTTGAAGATTGTTGGAAATCATGTTGAATTAACATGAAATACATGTAAAGAAAAATCATTGCCCAACAATTTTAAATTAACCTTTTTTTCGTCGATTTTATTATGAAATGTTTTTATGTGGGGGAGTGTGGTATATCTGTTTTTTTTTACAAACTTTAAAATATAATTTTTTATAAAAACTTCTTGCATGAGGTCCTACTGTTCTGGCAATAAAAATCAAATTGTTATAATTGGCAATTCTTTTTGTCAAATATTAAAGATTTTGTTCAAATTACTTCAATGGTTTTAAACGATTTTTTTTTAAATTATCTGCTTGTTTGTCATAGAGAATTATCTGTCGCTACTGGCTGGCAATACAAATTTATTAGTTTTCATGTATGAATTTGTTATTTCACTTACGTATGTCCTCAAGTGACAACTTCAGTTGATTTTACCTCTTATATTTTTAATAATTTTTGAAATGATGTGCAGTATTGCTTTCATATTTCAATGTAACTTTTAATAAGTTATAATTTTACAAATGGCTAAAAAAATACTAAAACTTGAACACAATTTCATGTTTTAAATGTTCAATAAAATCTTGTAGTCAATTCATCAAATAAAAGACTGAGAATAACGACCACTTTGATATGAAATGAAGTAAAGCTACACTCAAGGAAAAATTTTAGTGAAAAGAATGTAAGGCAACAGGTCTGATAAAATTTTTGAAAATAAGTGGGCAATACATAGAAAAATATATAAATTGGTCTCCAAGATCAAGTCAATGAAGATAATACTCACCACTTTATCGCCAGTGTGCGGCCTGCTAATGAGAGTGTTCAAAAACCTGATATTCCGATTTATGCAATAAGATAATATATTATTTAAATTGAAATTATATTCGTAGAAAAAGAATTTCAAATTCCTACGTAATTAATGGAAGTTTAGATTAGAATTAGATTACGTAGAACAACTTACGACGCACAACAAATTAGTTAGTGACACTTGAATTCAGTTCAAGTCACCGGATTTTCTTTTCACAAGTAGCGATTAAAGAACATTCGTTTATCGCCCATGGAAGCATAGATAATGGCTTATAATTATTACACTTGGTTACGGTTCATTATGCGGAATGACGCTGCCTTTCACATTTTTATTTTTGTTCAAAATTGTACCTGTGAATTAGTTATTCCCGCTTATCGGAAAAAAGCAAAAAGTGTGGCGTTGGCTGAAATAGTCAGCACGTTAACTACAAAAACGGAAGGTCCTGGGTTCAAGCCCGATATCCAACAGTCATTAAATAACAACACCACGCATTCTTCTGATGTGCATTAGTGCCCCTTGGTATCAGTTGTCATGTGATGAAGGCATAGTCACCGGTCACTGAACTACGCCGACTTCAGCAGATACTAATCCTAATGTAACTTCAAAGCGCCCTCCTTCGTTCTCTAGCATTATCATCGGCAAAATAAAATAACCAATAAAATGGTTATTAAGCTCAGCTTAAAAAAAATTTAATACGCCTCATTTAACACCAGAGGCGCTGCAACATTGCATTATTAAAAACGTGTAAAAAAGTAGAGTTGTAAAAGAATGAAGCTTTCCTCTATCCCTTCCTTCTTAACCTGTATTCTCCATCACTATCCCTTTCCTAAAGATATTAGTAGGCATAATAATATTAGTAGGCATTCATTGCCTGAGTGTTTCTTCTTTTTACAAAAAATTCACGCGAAATTTTGATTTTTTTTTCTTACATAATATGTAAGAAAATTTTCGCCTTTTATTCATAATAAGGAATTAATCTATCTCTTAATTTTTGTTGTGAAATTTAATAAGAAGAGAGGAGGAACATTTTTTACTTCAAATAACTAAACTAACAACTAAATTTGTAACATAAATCGTTGTTGTAGAAATACAAATTTTATAGTTAAAACAACCAAAACAAATTGTAACAGTTCATTATGTAGAATGACTGCAGCCTTTAAAGTTTTTATTTTTATTCAAAAGGCATTGGGCTTTGCAGCAAACTGTGAATTACTTTTTAATGCAATTAATTCATTTGCTTCTTTTAATGTAAAATTTAATGAATTTTTTGTGCCCTTAGTTGGATTAACGGACATTCACAGTTAGAAAACCAAAGCCAAAATTATATCAAATGCTAATCTTGCAATTTCAACTGTTAATTTTATTGTTAACAAAAGTTGTTAATATCTTGTTTATTAGATTATTTTGGTTGATTAATCTAACTAATATGACTTGTTACTATTTTAAGTAAGCAACTGATGTTTTCAGTGTACTGCTTTGTTAGATGAGATCTCGCTCTCCTTTATATATATGTACATATATGCACCCAATCCATTTGAAATTTTCAGGTTCGTTGAAGCTGAGGTAGTAAAAGCAATTTCTTTCAAACATGAGATGAATTTGGCGGACTGTGAAAAACGTCTACATGCGGGAAAATTTAAAAAAATTATTGAATATGAAGAAGTTTAATATAACCCAGTAAAAAAATCGGAACTAGTTCCAAAGGTTTACCACTTTCATTGCATACCTATCACTACAGGTATTGAATTTAATATTTTAAGGCTGTTGTGTATATAAAAATTTGTTCCGGATAACCTTTTAAGAGCATACCATGCAGTTATTTGGATCACTTGCGTCCTATGACAATCATGTGTTAAATTCATTGATGATTCGCCGGAAATGGTACTACTCGGAGCTGAGTACATCAATGCTATAATTAATGATTTGTATTGTCATATTTTGCTGGGAAACTTATCATGTTTAGCTCAGACTTGGAAACTTAAGGTGGTAACAAAAAACAAAATTCATTAAATTTTGTATAGGCTTTGTTCGGATTAAGATAGATTCGATGACAATAGTATGCTGCTTCTACAATATTTTATCTTCGACTGTAGTGTAAACTTTACTCTACTTCTTTACTACTTTAGTCTGTGAAATGTTGATCGAGCGAATTTTCATTTGTTATTGTGACGCGCATTCGACGAAGACGGTCGCTATTGTGAATTTCACTCACTGTGATTCTTCAAAATATTCTATTCAAAATGTCAGCTGAGACTGAAAGTAAAATACAAAAAAGAAACACCTGAATGGAAAATCTCCTGCTAAAAATTAGAAAGTTGCTTAAAAATTAGGAAGTACAGGGCGTCCGCCGGGAAGGTATACTACTTTGTTATGCCGCCATTTTGGTAAACATTAGTCTTGACAGTTCATATTTGGCAGTCGTGAAGTAGACACGTGGCATATTTATTATGGAAACATGTAATCGTTAAAAAATTTTATCAAAATCAATCATCGACTACTGTGACGATGAGAAAGTCACGTGAATATTTTGGGAGAAACAATGTGCCAACAAAACGCACTTTTTATAGTGTAGTGCATGATTTCGAAGAGAGAGGGCCTGTAGGTGATAGGCCCAAGCATGAACCACAACGTACAAGACGATCGGCTGAAAACATTACTGCTGCTTAAGAAAGTGTCCAAAACAATCCATCAACCTTAATTCGACGCCGTGGTCAGGAGCTTGGTCTTCAAAGAACAACTTTGGCCATAATTTTGCACATTTGTTTTCATATAAGATTCAGTTGACACAAGAGCTTCTTCCACAAGACCATTTAATCAAAAATTTTAAACAACCAAGGTAGTATATCTTCCCTGCGGACAACCTTTATTACAAAATTACGTTTTTGAAGATAAATATATAAAAATAAACTTGTGTTTGGGTGCTTACATATGAAAAGCAATCGCTGAACACTTTAATTTTTCACATTAAAATAATGCATCGAGAGACAAATTCTGTTCGATAGAAAATAATATATAATGTAATGAAAGTTTCCATGGTGCTGCCAGTTGTTCATAATATGAATTTGACATTCGACCTCAATGTACCAATTGCATTCGTATTAAGGACCAACTACCAATTTTAGAACTTATATTGGTTTAGCTAAAAACTTGTTTGCTTACAGATTTGGTATTATAACAAATTTTGTATATAGTTTTTTTAACTGCTCTGTATTGGTTAAATTAACAAATTTTATTGGTAAACTTTAACTGTAACTTTTTTTCTGTATGCACTTGTACCTCAATATTTCAGCATATGAGCCATTCGTGTAGAAAGTGCTGCAAGTAAATTTTTGCTAGTTGTTTGCAAAACCATAGCACTTTTTATTAAAAAACACTATTATCTTAATTTGTGTAAACTTAACTTACGTCACTTTTAAAATAAAGGGCTCATAAAAAGCACGTGTAATGCACATCAGACATCTCTATTCTTCTTTTTTTGTTTGAGATCTTTGTTCATGACAATTGTGAACTTGCATAGTGCTTTCACTGTACAAGGCTTTTACGTTTTATTCATAAGTATTGCGAAAATATTTATAACACCAAAATGTTTGAATAACATGTGCATTGTAAATACTTTTCACGCTGCCTAAACTTTCAGCTAAATCTTGCTTTGGCTTTGGGTACACCCTTTAAAAGTGGCCATCATTTCATCGGCCACTAATCATCCACAATGATTCATAACGTAAATGATATATTAAGACAACGACATCATCTACAACATTGGCGACGAATATTATTCGCATTGCATACAGAACTGAGGCGAATTGATTTACTCGTATGCCACAAATATTAATGCCTTATTTCAAAATAAATTTTTTATTCTCTGGCAAAGATATTTTTTTTAATGCAACACAAAATTTTAAAGAAGACAGATCATATATAAAATGATGGTGATAATGATGATGATGCTGATGAAAAAACTACAATAAAAAACTTAAGATTATGGCACTCTACCTAGTGCAGGACAACACTACTTTCGCCATCAACACTTGACGACTGAGTTCATTAATAAAATCAAAGTGACAAATCGAATGGAATGGTCAAATTGACGTTTATCTTTTTTATTTCTTGCAGATGATATTTTCATGCTCTCGCAAATGGATTTTGCTTATTGTCTTTTTTTATAATTTCAATTAAATTCGCCAGTTTGTGTGTTCACAAATTACAGCAACCAATATAATTTTTATTTTTTTTATTATTTTCAAGTAAACTGACACCTTTAAGTTCGTCGTCTTGTCGTAGAGCAGAGTAGAGTAAATAAGGGCTAATGCCGTTATTTTGGGCCATTTTTTAAAGTTTCATAAATTATGATTGGCATTAGTTTTGCAAATGTCTTTAGTCGGGCCAGCGATGGAAGCCCACATGTACAATTAAAAAAAAAATAAATAAAAATTAGTTTGTGTGCATGTAATATTTATTGAATTTTCTTGGTATTCATGTTTCAGTCCATGTTTCGGTTAGTGTGCAATTTTTCATTGACTCACTTGTCATTTGTGGTTATTTATAATTTTTGTCGCTTCGTTGTTTTTTTACTCTTTCCTTATGCTTCGACATTGATTGATGTGAATTTTCGAAATGTGTTGACATTTTTCTTAGTCACATAATTTTTGGCCACGATAGAGGAGAAAGCGTAATCAATTTGAAGAAAATTAAGTGCATTATTTTTTTTAGGTCATACTACAAACCAACTAATGAAAAATATCTGGGCGACAGACGCAAGCAAGTCTGCATGTTGCAGTGAAAAGTTGTTTTATTATTAAATGCAATTTTAAAATAAATTGATTTTTATTGTGGAGTGGTTAATAAAATCTATATGATTTAATAATTTTTTATCTTCCATGGAATTTAATAGTTTCAGCAAAAAGTGTGCTTTAAGCCAAGGGTTTCTTGCCAAACTGGACTCAAATAGTTTGAAATTGATTAAAGACATATTTGTAATAAGTTCTTTGAAATTTGATTTATTAGAAAACAATTTTTTTTAAAGTTTCCTTATAATATTAATATATGGCTTCTTTGGTATCTTTCGGTTACATAATGTAAGAAAATGCTGTCCTCCAGTTTTATTATAAAGAATAATGCTTTAGTACCTTCATTCATGAATTCAGGGAAACAAATTTCTCTCTGTACATATCATCGTATTATATGGAAGTTGGTGGAAATATGAAAAAAATTTTGTTTGTTGTTCGTTAAGCACGCCTAGAAACGGAATGCTTTGTTTCTGCTTAGGAATCTCATAGTAGACTGCTACCAAAAAATTCTTGATAAAAGATAAAAAAAACTTCATATTGGGAATTATGTACAAAAAATTTATTCTTCGACATGTTGTCATAATTATATTATAAGTGATATTTATTTGCTTGTGGTTAATATATATAATCTTAGAAGCCTCAATAAAAAATTTAAAAATTTTTTGAATTTGTATCCTCTTGTCTATGGACGAAAAGTAGTCGCTTAATTTAAAACAATTATTATTTATTGTCCATGCTAGAAGGTTCGTGTATTTGCTTTATGATTTTGTTCTAAACATTATATACCACATAAGTGAAATTTATTTGCTGGTGGTTAAGCGATGTCTATATGCATTTCATTGTTGCTTTAACAAATCGTCAGTAGACTTCAACCACACATTTTGAACAGTCACAAACCTCTTATCTTATGCACAGACTTTCATAAACTATTTGAGAATTCACAAATATTAATATTTTTGAAAATCACAAAAGAAAAATAAGCATAGTAGGCTTAGTAACTTATACAAAACCCAGCAAATAATTTTTATTCGATATGAATCTATTTTATTTTTCTACACCTTTATACAATTAGAAATCTATTGGATAACAATAAAAGTATTTATAGGCAAAATGAAAAATAATATTTTAATGAAACATTCAAGAGATTTATTATTCGACGATTTGTTAAAGCAACAATGAAATGCATATAGACATCGCTTAACCACCAGCAAATAAATTTCACTTATAATATAATTATGACAATATGTCGAATAATAAATCTCTTGAATTATATACCACACATATATTTTCAAATATTTTTCAAACTACTGTATAATACTTTAATTTTATTTGTATGTATTAAAAACATGGTAATAATATTTTTATTTTTCGTTATCAAAGACAACAACCATTTTCGAAGAAAATAATTTAGAGAATTCTAAAACAGGAACTCAAAAGTATTTTCAAACAAAAATGTCCTAAATCTTCTTATATTGAAGTAGATATCTTTAATATTTTGATGTATCCTCAGCTTTGCTAAATATGATGTAAAATTTTAAATTTTGTGGCCCTTACAAAAAAAAATTTGTAAAATATATACGAGTATATGTACATATCGCTGGTCTCAAGTAGAAAGACGTTAACTCTTATTTTCTACGAAATTGAGTTTTACAGTGATTCCAATACATTTCACACAAATGTATTGCAATAGCGTAAAAAATAACGCTTTTACAAGCAGTTGTACAAAGCAGTTTGCACAAGCAGTTGTACTGTTTCTGTTATGTTTTTACATTTTCCTGTACAGCTACAATTATTGACCAACGATATGTAAGTATGTACAATGTACATGCAAGGGACCCCAAATATACACATCAACGTAAATATTCATCGTTCATGTTGGTCACACATAATGCAAGTTGATGGCTAAAACAACTATACACAAATGTGTATATACGAGGTCTGATAAAAAAATAACCGTTATTTTCAAATTTCGTGAGTTACGTATGTTTGATTTTCGCATTTTTTATTTATTTTTTTTTGTTATGGTGGTACACATGTCTGTTATATATATATGTTGGCAATATCAACCATTTCGGATTGTCAGTTTGTTTTTGACAGATAAAAAGGTTAGTCGTGTTTTGGTGTGCTCTTCGATTTTTTACTATTCGAAAAAATGGATCAAAGAAACTGTTTTCAGTTTTGTGTAAGAAATGAAATTAAATGTGAAAGGACATTTTCTTCTACTTCTTTTTATGGCGTTCTAGCAGCATTGCGGAGATGCAAAATCGCCTATCAACGCCTTTAGCCCTCCACTCATTATTGCCCAATATCCATGGTTTTAGATAAATCCTGCTGCATTTAAACGTTCTCAAATTGCTGCTTGAGTGACTCTCAATGATTTAGCTGATGATGATGAGCTTAACAATAAGCTACATGGATTAATGCCTCCAATTCATCAACTTCGAACTTTTTTGGCTAATCTGACTGTATTCTATATCACCATTTCTGAATCGTACGAACAACTTATTTTAAGTTGAAGTCGATGTAAAGCAGCTACGTCCTAAAACACATACAACAGACATTTGAGGACAAGAGCTTTGAAAGCTCTTGCAAGTTATTCTTGTTTCTTTGTAAAGTAAGCAGCAAGCATTGTTGTCGCCGAGATCTGATTGGCTATTGTGCTCTCGTCGGTGTAGAAGTATAAAGCTCTTTTTTAAAAGCTCTAACATTGTGCAGTATGGCTTGCAGCTTATGTAAAATATTCAGGGTAGTACGAGTATGCGGTGCACAATCGATTAGCTTCAGCAGCTGCAGAACTTTATTGTTTACAACTAAGAGGCTGTTCACATATTATATAACGCTACAAAGGTACGGGGTAGGGATTTGTCACGGTTTAGAAAATGTATACTGAAAATTTTATAAAAAGACTTAGAAAGAAAGTTTTTTTTGTATTCAGAGAGATAATATCATTCAACCTGTATTATATCTTTAGACTGTAAGAATTTATAATCTATAGACTGAAATAAATAAAAAAGAAAAGTATAAAAGCTCTAAAAATAGCGTTACGTAATATGTGAATGGCCCCTAAGTCATTATTAATAACAGATTTTTACCCTCCAAAATGTCATATAAATTATTTATTAAATACACAAACCGTGTTCAAAATGTAAGCAATAATATATAAATCCAGCATTATAAATTATACACCCACTGTAACACTAATTCGTTTCTTTTGGGCCACCCTGTGTGACCGCTTTTATTGATAATCCGGCCCTGTTAAATCCATTATCTACAACAGTATCAACAAAAATTATATGCAACATTTTGAAAACATTTCAACCAATTTTCAACCAGAATAAACAAATTTCCGCACACTTTTCATACCATCTTTCCTTGAACTTTTTTTTACTATAAAAAATTTTACAACAGAAACATATCAACACTGGCCAGGAACACATCATCACATATCATGATGCGACAACGCACTAGTAGACAAACATTTTGCAACATTAGATGATGTGCTTTGTTTTATTAGGTTTATTTTCATGTTGCATGAATTCAAAACACTTTAAATGTTAAAACAAAAACAACAACATACAACAACAAAGAAAATAAAATTAAAAAAAAGGGAACATAAATTGAAAAAAAAAGTGTGAAATATTCTTGTGGATCACACTAACTACACAACTCTTAACTGTCAACTGGTTGTTGCATCAACACAAATATTATGCTGTTGCTGGTCATTTAAGCAGTTTGTTTGGCAAGAAAAAAAATCTTTTTGAGCAGGGTTGGAGGATTAAAAAATTTTTGTTTTATCCCTAAAGGCCGTAATACAATATACTGCACAATCGTTCGATTTTTGAGAAAATACAACCCTGGCATGATGGAGTCTATGAAAATTTGCACAAGAAAATAACAATTTGGGCCTGTTTGGAAATGCATCACTGCGCTGCATCTGATGCGTCGTGAGTTCTGAAAATCATCAGATGGCAACACTGCAAATGTTGTGGGTTCTAAAATGCATCACTGAAGTATATGATGCGCAAAATAACATCAAAAAGTAATCTTAAAAATGGCTGATGCAATAGATGAGTAAATATTTGATTTGTTATTTATTTGTTTTATTTTGTTAATTTATTGTTTTTTATCAATTTTTAGATAGATTTTTTAGATTTTTTTGTATATTGAGCAATTTCAACTCATTTTTGTATTCATTCAAGTCAAAAAATAAGTTAATTACTAATTTTTCCATTTTTAATGTTCTCGCGTTCGAAATTGCAATCAAATGAACTTTTTTGTCTGCGCTTCATTTAAGCATCTGCATCAGCTGTTTTGTATCAACTGCGCAAATAAATCACACATGCGCATCAGATGCAGCGCACAGATGCATTTCCGAACAGGCCCTTTATCAGATCAGGGTTGTATTTTTTCGTAGATCATGCGATTGTATAGGAAAGTGAGTTATGACCTTAAGCAAATCTAGTAAGATAAAACTTATCTTATCAAATTAAGACAGGGAGGTGCAAGACTGTAAATTTTATTATGTGTGCAAGAAAAAAGAATACATTCTGTTGCACTAATTAGGGAAAAGCTGCAGTTTAAACTGCATTAAGAATGCGTTATTTTAATTCAACAATTTTCAATATAATAGAAAAATTATTAAAAAAAAATTAAATCAATAATTTCAAACTTTGAATTAATGTAGTTTCTATATGGCAACACTTTAACTCAATATCTAAACCACATTGATTCAATAAGACCACAATATATTCAATGTTAATTCAACGCCGAAAAATATTATTTGTTTCCATATTAAAATTTTCAATACAGGCAACTTTATATTAATATTGTTTCATTTTTAAATTGTTAATGTTTCTTATTGATTCAATACAGTTTTCTTATTGATTTTGAGTTGTTTTTTCTCTAAATGCAGTTATATATAAGACCATCAAACTGGTATTTAGGTTTTGAGAAGCCTGTCAAAGATAATAAGATTTTTTAAGCAATCACCCGAAAGATTCTTCAAATCGTGGTTTTATGGGGCCAATGTGAACACCTACAAAACACTGTCCAACTACGCCAATGTATGCCTTCATCCTGGCGTTTTTCAATTATTCTTCAAACGTGTGATTTTTCTCCCATCTCAGTTTATTTTTTTGGGAGGTTTTAAATTTATGGCAATCTTACAAAAGAGGCAAACAGTTTAGTTTGCTTGTTGAGTCCATACAGTCTAACTCCTCATCGCATCACTTTATGCGGCAGCTTTATTGTTGTATTGTTTATGTTAGAAATGTTTACCATGTAAATGCATGTGAACGTAAGTATATGTGTGTGTGTAACTGCTGATGTCAGTTGATGGTTGTAAATGTCGACATTGCGTTGGACAACAATCTTCAACTGCAATTACAGCATGTTTCAGCAAAGTGATGTGAATAAATGTTGACACATGTGTGGCCAAAACAGTTCATTTTTTTTTACTTTTCTTTTCTTGCTCTGCCAACAGCTGTTTGTTTTGCTTTTTTTTGTATTTTTTTGCTTTCAGAGAGCACAATGTTTCCATCATGAGTTGTAGTTTATTTAACAGTTTTGTATCCCATTTAATAGTGTTCCAAAACTCAACGTTTATTAAATGTTGTATATGGCTAAGAGTAGTTTTAAACATTGTATAAAGTTGTATGTGTGTGTTGCCGGGTTTTAGCTGTAGTCACTATTTAGTGCTGGAAGCACTAACAAAGTGTGCTGTTAGAATTGTCATCATCGTAGTCATCAAGTTTAAGTGTAGAAAATTTGTGTCAGCATTTCCATTAGTGTTGTTATCATAAATCATTTGTAAGTTTTGGCTGCAGCACAAACCAGGATAATAAATAAACAGTGTTTTTGAAATTTTTTCTTTTTCTAGCACTTCTCTATAGTTAATTTGAAAATTCTAAGATGATGATTTTAATTTTCCATGAATACATATATGATTAAATTAATTTTTTTGTCAAACAATTCCCTATGCTATTAATTAATAATTTGAGTATAAGATTTTTTTCATTTCGTTTTACATTTACTCACATAGTCGTAGAGAAGAACAACAATAGACAACATCAATTATGAGTCCATTATGCGTTTCTGTCAACATTTATTAAAAAAGGGCCAGCACATCTGTTAACTGGATTAGAAAATTAATTTTCAAAAAGAAATAGCTTCAAAGTTGAAATTTTAAAAACAACTCATCAAGCAACCAAAAGGGCAACAAAGTTATGATCCTTTTGTGTCCATAATCCTTCAACAAGCAGACGCACATTTCTAATAATGTAAGCAATATGCAATGTCAATACTAAAGATTGATAACGAAGTATTATTTAATCATTAGAAGTAATTAATATAAAGTTTCCTTAATAATTTAAACACAACTTTTGAAATTACAATTTTGCATGAAAACAAAAAGACTTCTTCACGTTTTATCAGATTTAGAAACTGTAGACTCTATACTAAGAGAAAAGACATTAATTCAGCTAATGAATTAGCATAGAATGAACATTTTCATTAATTTTCATTATGTGCATGAAGTTTCATAACACACATGAAACTCAACAAATTATTCTTAATTAATGCAATAAGTTCTTACGTTAAGAAAAATTCATTAATTCAATAAAGGTTTTTCTTTCAGTGTATTACCGGCAAGTCCTACAGCTGCTTAGCAGATAAGTAAAAATCATGCAAACGCATTTTTTTCTTAATTTTTAATTCTTCGCCTTCTTGGGATCAAATGGCTTCCACATCTATCTTACAAAGACTATTCTTTATTATCCTTGTTCTTCGGTCAACTTGGAGGATTCTATTCCAGCGCCATGCTTGTGATACTATACATATTTATACCGTTAAAAGAACGGGAGCTTACGGTAAGAATAGTTGCCCAAACTATGCTATCTAAGACTGATAATTTTGTTTCACAAATCTCCAAACTTCGCATACTTACAGTCTTTTTGTCGCAAATGAATAAGTTATGCATTCTTAAGAAAAATATTGAAAAAATTTAAACTTTTCGTAAAGAGCTTTCAGCTTTTTTTTCTTTGTATTGTTGGTTATAAATACAATAAAATGCTTTTTCATGTATAGTTTTTCGTGCACAGTCTCTGCATATTTACAGTTGTATGCATGAAATGCACAAACACACACACACGCTTACACACTTTCATTGGAAGTACTAGACTTCAAAAACACTTTTGTTTGCAAAATTTTACAGTTTAAATTAAAAACTCTTTGTAGCTTTTTGATGATGTTGATGATAATTATGATGTTGAAGTTACAAGTAAACGTTCATTCGTAATTGTGTCTGGGTTTTTTCAATTGTTATACGAAGGGATACGGAAAATTTTCCCTATTTTTTTAACTTTTTATCTAAAATTTGCTGAAGTATTAATTTTTTTTGTGTATGTTATAATATTTTTTTATATATGATGACTTTTACCATTTTCATGAGTTACTGGAAAATTTTTTCAGGACCAATTTCGATAATAAGATCACAAGATCTTTTTACCCGACTGATTTTGATGATTCTTACTTCAATAGATTTTTCTTAATTCTGGGAGATATGACAGTTGTCAAAACTCAATATGGCGGCCAACAGACGCCATTTTGTAAATACGAAAAAACTAAAAATTCGGCGAACTATATCAAAATGGGTATCAGTCGACAGTTATTTTAAAATCGTCCTTAGGTTTCTCTAATGATTTTCTATGTGGAATGACCACTTAAGATATTTAACGATTTAAAGTTGGTTGCAGTCGGTTTTTTTTTTTGATTTTTTTTTTCATACTACTTGTTTCAATTTGTTTTATTATTTGTTTTGAGCGCTTGTTGTAGAAAATCTGATGCAATTTATTACTTCAAGAATGATCACTTATAAATCATAACAAAAAAAAAACAGAGAACCTTTAACCACATTTTCTTTGACCCCTTGAAAATACTCAGCCAGCCTATTTTACCTATTAATTTCTTAGGAAGCAATACCAAGTTTTCAGTCGTGCACTGCCTGTCATGTCTAAATCTACGATAGAAATCTTGATTGATTAGTATTTTAGGTTTTCTGAAATATTGCGGTTCTTTGAATTCTGTTTAAGTTATACTTGTTTGCCCAAATAGAGGCCATGAAAAAAAAAATCATTTTGCAACAATAAAAAAAACAAGGAAATGAATTTTAGTCAATATTTTTAACACCAAATCTAATCTTATGAAAACCAAAATATTACTTGTAAAATCTAAGCCCATATAAAACTCATTAGAAATAAGCTAAAGTTACACAACTTCTGGATAACAATCACTGGATCTTTTTTAGACGCACTTTTTTGCTGGGGGTATATTTCTATGTTCATGTAATGTCAAAGTGACTTTCATTAGGACAATATTACACAGCTGACATAAGTGTAGGCCCTTGCAACACATGTTTTCTTATTCAATTATTAAAGATTTACTGACAGTCAATTAATAGTTACTACAATATTAAAAAATGCATACATTGATGTCATTCACATCAAGGTCGGCAACTGTTCACAAGCTAAATTCCTAAAATTCCACCTAAATTAAATTCCAAATTTAATGAATTAATAGCTACTAAGCTAGTACGAATGCCACTATTGAATTTGTAAAGTCATTTACGTTTTAAAATAATACTCCGACTGAACAGCATAAATTCCAGCTCCCAAAATCGACATTTCAAGCATCATCAAAAGTTCGCTGAAAAATTTATGATAAATGGGCTGAATCAAAGACAGGAAGTCAATTTGCTGCAGACAAATTTGTCAGATCTGTCAATGTGCTGACAATCAAAAATTGCCAGCCCAAGGTAAATTGTCAGTTCACACGGTTGTATTACATTGGTCAGAAAATCTTACAATTTATTGCCAGACGTTTTGTATGACAATAAATTAATCTGACAAAATCGCCAGTCGAAGAATTGTCCCTTCGCACGATTTTCATATGAAAAATTTGTCAGATCTGTTGTTATGCTTTGCCGGACTCAAAGTATTTGTTAAAAGTTATTAACTATCAATCGTTTGTAAATGTAAAAAGTGAAAGTATAAATTATTATGAATCATAAAGAAACAATAGATAGAATTCTCTGACAATGAAGCCATTGTAAGATGCACAAACTTCGCACATCTGACAATATTAAAATGTCTGACAAATATTTGGCAATAATTTTACAATGTGATCACACACTTGTAAGATGTCTGACAATTTGGTATCAGCTGCTACTCTTGGAAAGGACTGATAATAGGTCTGTTCATTTACTTTCCTAGCAGAAACTTGCAACGAGAGAGCCAGGCAGAAATTTACAAAATTACTCTCCAAATATGAAAAAGTAAATAAACGCTTTATGCTAGGAACACAACTGCGACGAACGACGAACTTTTGGTCGCGAATATTCGTCGTCAAAAATAAAACACATTGGTGTATATGAAAATGCACACAATCATGGCGTAGGGCGTAATTCGTAATACGCGGCGAAAGTAGCAATAGATTTATTTCTATTTCTTACGCCGGCGAACGACGAAAAAACAATTTTTTCTCTCTCTCTCTGTCTTTGCACACACAATAACCAACTTTATCAAATATCAGAGAGGAATTCGCTGAGTAAATTCGTTGTTGTTGTGCTTCACACGACGAATTTACGCAGCGAACTCTTATCGACGAATTAGTCTACATGGACGAAATTCGTCGTTCGTTCCAGTTGTGTTCCTAGTACTACTTGTAAAAACTTGCACGAAAATTTTATTCATATCAGAACCATAGATGGAAATCATGATACAATTGTACTTTTTCTGATATATTTTGTTTGATAATATTTTAAATTGCAACTTTTTTTTTAGAAATTGAAATTTAATATGAAGTTATTTACAAAGTTTCATGTATTATTACTATTTTTATGCATTTTTCATAACTTTTTAGTTTTATTCATTACAAAATACAAAAATGCCACTTTCCATCTCTGATCACGTATGAGAAACAAACAAAATTCTTTGACATTAAAATTGAATTTATGTGTCTTAATCAAAGAAAAACAATAAATTAAGAAAACATTTTTTCTTTTTACATACGTATACATGTTTTTTTTTAACAAAGAAATGCACATTTTTCAGTTTTCCTTTCTCAAATATTTTTAAAACGAATAATTTGAAAACAAAACACAAACCGTTGGTTGGGTAATTCTTGCAAGTAAAAATTTTACTAGTAATAATTTGTAAGAATATTTTTGTATCTCAATTTTATTCTCTCTCCTTGCAAACTTTTTGAGTTAATGAACACTTTCCAGTAACAATTGTTACAAATTCGTAAAAATTTTTAGTAAATGAACAAACCTGATTTTTCTGGCAACGATGTCAGACAAAAATTCCCAGTTGTGCGCACGGTTGTAAAAAATTTTTAGCACATTTTACTAACATTATTGTAGAAAGAAAAGTATCGCAATTCGCTTAAAAATTTTATTTTATTTTTAAATGAAATTTGTAACGCACTTTTATTGCGATCTCCCTTTATTATGCATTAACACAACCGTCTAAATGCTTTCAACCCCTGTTTGCACAAAAACAAAATTTCAATATTAACTCTGTAGTCTTTTACTTGAATTTGTTGCAAATTTATGCTACAAATCATTGCCATGAAATATTCATCAATTCAAAATTTATCTGTTCGTACTCATAAATTTGTATACTTTTAGCATTTAATTTTTTTTCACAACCAACTGTTTCTTGCCTTTGTGTCTGATGTTTTCATTTCATAGTTGAATCGTGTTGTAGATAAGAGATTGAGCCTGATTTGCCTGTAAGTTGTTATTTTTACAAATTTATTCAAATGTTAAAAATCAATCGTCAAAAGCACATGTACGCATTCATACCAAACATTTTGTAAGCTTAATGTTAATACGAGTATTTCATGTTTAATTCAATAATTTTATTTAACATTAAACTTCGTACAGAAGACCTTTGACGCTAGTAACAAGCTGAAAATTCAGTAAATTTATGCAACTTTTTTTTTATAAAAAGAAAAAAATACTTTTTCCTACTTCAAATGCATATTTATAGGCGTAAGCAGGTACACTTCTTGGTAGTCTCAATAAAATACAAACACAAGCACACACTTGCATAATTGTCAGTTAAAGTGTCACATTTTATGTCTATCAACGCTTTTAATTTCTCTGTAATAAGTTGTTGTTTTTTGTTGCTGTTGTTATCCATTTACTGGCTGTGCCTCTGACGGTGACGAGGACTATGACAAGGGTGATCCTCTTGCAAGCAAGTTTCGCCATAGTCGTCTCCAATTTGATATTTAAGTTCAGTTTTGTTGCAATTGTTTTTGGTCCTGACGTTGTTATTTGCTGGCACTACACTTCTCTAGTGTTAAGTTCTCGCATGTCCTGCATTGTTAATGTCTTCGTTTAGCATTTAATTTGGTTGTGGTTGACTCCGAGGCCATGCACGCATGCAACACCGATGCGAAGCTGTTGCTGACGATGGTGTTGATGTTGATGAGAGCAAGTAAATGTAAATTACTGTGCAGAAGTGTGCGTATGTGTGTGTAGACGATTTAAGAGCAGAGATGTGCGATACAAATTGTTGGTAAAATAATTTATTTTAAATCAGTTTTGAAAGTGCTTGCGCTATATTTTGTTTATATTTATGTACATACTCGTATATAATTTTTCTAAGGGGCTTTAGGCTTTTTTACGGTTTTGGTAATTTATACTGAAAAGTTTTTTAAAATCGTTAAAAGGGATGAGAGGGGGGGGTAGGATATTAAAACTCCTAAAGTAGGGTTACATAATATGTAGCAGCATATTATTAACTACAAAATTGACTCTTTGATAAAACGTTCTGCCAAAAAGAAAAAAAAGGAAAGAGCCCTGACACCATTTCATCTGGTTCGTATATACAACCAAATTGACCTAAATCTGAATATGACCTCCGTGTTCCCCCATCACACACCATTTTCGAGGGACCACCTCGCGCCATTATTCTGGCCCTGAATTCAATTTAGAATTTATAAAAAATTATTTTAGCTGTTAAATTTTTCCATAGATCTGCACTAAAAAAATTTTATCTAGCTTCAGTGCATCTCTAGCAATCGTAAAGTCAATATCTCAGTGTTGTGTGTGCACGAGCATTCGGTGTTCTTATATTGTCTAAATTGAGTAAAATAGTTGAAATTCTTTTCGCTGTGAATTGTAATTAAGTAAGAAATTTGTTTTGCACTTGAACTATGCCACTCGAGTGCAAAAATCATACTGATAGGAAAACATCTTTCTTAGCTTCTTAAAACTGCTTATAAACTCTACTTTGATTGTCAAGTTGGCGATAAAAACAAGCATTGGGGCTCCAAAAATTTCTGCACTACTTGTTATAGTAGCTTGACCAAATGGATTAAAGGGAGTTGTAAATCAATGCCATTTGCTGTGACCATGCTTTGGCACGAACCTAGTTATCATCTCACGGATTGTTACTTTCGTATGACTTTCATCAACCGGAGCTCTGGAAAAATTAAGCACACTATTTAATATCCGAATATTCCTTCAGCTCTAAGACCAGTTCCTCACAATGAATCCTTGCCAATTCCAGTGCCTTCAAAAACCTATAAACTAGAACAAGAACAGACTTCGACAACCTCATTTCGTCACTCAGTTGGAATGTAATGATCTTTTTCGGGGTTTAAATTATCTCAGCTCCTGGGGTCTCTACTTCAGCAGTGGAATATCCTATAAACATGAGTAAAAATCTCTTCTCAGAGGAACATGCAGTCAACCTTGAAAATCTTATTTCGGAAGACGAAAGTTTAGTGTTCTGTCCTGATTGAAATGAATTGACAGAACTGATGCTAAAGGCAAAGGAATAGTGTTCGTAGGACCCCAAATCAGACAACTTTTCCAAGACTCAACGTATATTGAACTAAAAGAACTAAAAGAAAAACGAGCTCAGCTTGTATTCCAAAACGAGTTTGTGAACTTTTTGGGTAATAATAAAAGTGGTGACTATGTCGATCATATTGAGGAGTTGGTTGGTGTCAGCGTATAAGGCTATTGGGTGTAACATGTGTCTTAAAGTGCACTTCCTGCACTAACTTTTTCTTGAAAATTTAGTAGCAGTTTCTGATGAACTTGGTAAGGCAAAATGGAAGTCATATTCGGTTTTAGGAGGTCATCTTACATAAGAATTAGCTGAAGCGGTCTCAGGGGCGATTTTCATGCAGAGCAGTCTAACATTATGCAAAAAATTAAGACTTGGAAAAACACACGGACTTCTCAATTTAAGTTCAATAGTAATACCAAAGGGTACTAAAACTCTATACACAGTTTGACGATTTTGGTGACCAATTCTTTTTTATAGTCTTCCAAAAATTTCGAAAATCAGTGCCTCCTTCAAAAATGGATTCATCAGTTTTTGGCCAACAGCAAATTCAAGCTTGGTGGTGGCGCTTAACTAGATATGGCAATAATGTAAATAAGAGTCTATCAAAAAAATCTTGTTAACATCTTGTGCACTTTTTTGTTTGGAAGACAACTTGACTTATTTGGATCTTCGCACCACAAATAAAAACGAAACGTGCGAAACATTTCCCATGCCTGTTGCTTTTATGGCCTATAAACATATTATCATCATTCTCTGCAGCCGTACAAAAACCATTGACGTTATAAGTCATTTATGTTGTTAAAACATTATGATGAATTGAATGATTTTTTTTAATTTTCTTTTTCGTTCTATTTTTTATTTGGCTCGACATAAACCAAAATGAGGCACTAAAATTCGGTACTTAAAATCATTGTTTATGTTGTTTTAACTTCATTGTCGAAATTGTTGGTGTGTAGTTCCATAAATTCAGCATAAAATTATTGCACATGAGACAAGTTGATGTTGATGCTTATAACGATGACGATAATGTTGTTGCAACTGTTGTTGCCGTAGCAATTTTGTGCTGCTACGCTTGAGGTTAATGCTGTTGATTTGCTCCATGCATGTGTGTGTGTGTGCATGTGTGTGTTAAGGCAACGAAAACAGATCCTTTTTGCTGTTTGATACTTTAGCAAACAAAACCATTCTATTGTCATCAGTCTACTATTATGACACTATTTTTAGTGCAATGGATACCTTATTCAACTTGACAGGATTTTCTAGCTCTCTTAGTTCCATGTGCCTACACTTAAACACAAACACTCATATACACACACAATTGATTGGGAGAACATCACACATACGAATGTATAAGTGTGTGTGTGAGTGCGTGTGATTTGTTAAATGTTTCGGTGGTTTTATATGGCTGTGATGTATTTATGTCGTTGTAGTTAACATTCTTCTTTTCCATTACCCGTTGACAATTTAACTTTAAATCAGTTAGACTTAGGGGTAATAAATCAGTGCAAGTTAATCTCTATGTGTTTAAACTAGCAAACATATAAATCAATACAGTACTTAAACCATCTGTTAACGCATGAAATTGGGCGTTAAAACTACCAATACAGGCCATATGGTTTTGTTACTTACAGACCATATGTTTTGCATCAAAAGAGCACTCCTGTTCGACCTGTTTTCTTGCACTCTATTATTCTTTTATACTGTTCTACTTCGCAAAGCATAAATCTAATTCCTTTCTCAGTAAAATTTGGCGACCTTTAATTAAAATTTTTTAATTTTTTGGCATTTTTGATTGTGCAAAGAATTGATAGACTACTGCAAAACAGCTGTTTTTTGACATTTATTGTAGTGCTGCCACAATATTATTTTTTAAACTACATATAAGGTATGGTTCACTGATTTACTACTGTTGAGTTTAAACTACATATAAATTTGAGTTTAGTTTAACTAAACCAGCGTTTAAACTTTGACTGATTTATTTGGCCCTTACTCACCAATAGAAAACACAATTCTACATGAATACGTAACAGCCTCTGTAAAAACAAATTAAATACATGTACTAGCAAAGATTTACAATTGCTTCTTGGCAAATGTATTCATAACTACTTAAACAGTTTAATTGAAATTTTAAATTTTAGAGAAGATACTCAGGCAATTAATGTGCCTCAAAACATACAAAATGAAAAATTTCAAATTAAAATCTACAAAAAACAATACAATATTTGGATCACGCTGTCCACGATTTGCATCAGGTGATGCAAGATTTATATCACGCGATCCAGGGATTTGGATCACGCCATCTTAAATTGGATCACGCAATCCAATATTTGGATCACGCGATCCAGGATTTGAATCACGCGATCCATGATTTGTATCACGCGATTTAGAACTTAGATCACCCCCACCAGCATTTAGATCACGAGATGTAACATTTGGATCACGCGATCCAACGTTTAGATCACGCGATCCAAAAAATGGTTCACGCGATCAAGAATTTGGATCACGCGATTCAATGAGTGAATCACGCAATTAAAAAATGGAACATGCGATGAAAAAGTTAAATCACGCGATCCAGGATGCGGAATATTTAGATCACGCAATTTAAAATGGGATCACGCCATTTAGGAGTTGGACATGCGATCCAAAATATGGATCACGCTATCTAAGCTTTTGATCACGTGATTCAAGATATATATATCACGTGATTCAAAATATGGATCACGCAATCTGAAATTGGATCACGCGATCCAAAATATGGAATATGCAATCCAATATTTGGATCACGCGATTTAGGATATGGACTATGCGATCCAAAATATGGATTACGCGATCCAAGATATGGATAACTCGATCTTAGATTTGGATCACGCGGTCTTAGATTTGGATCACGCGATCAAAGATTTAGATCACGCGATCCAAAATATGGATCGCGCAATCCAAATATTGCAAAAATTAGGGATGTGTTCGTAAATCCATCACTGCGTTCCAAATGGAAATTTGAATGTTCAGCGAACTTGTAATGCATTTTAAATAAAAGTTTGCACGTATAATGCAGAGCAGTGATGCATTTACAAACACACCCTATATTCGTACAGCCTCAACGTTTAAAAAAGAAAATCTCTTGTAACTTAAATATTCTTATTTATCATGTACGATTTTATACATTGTGGCCCTATTTAATAATTCAAATAACCAAAACGATAATTCAGTGATTAATTTCGGGATTCTCTTGATGTTTTTAAGAAACAAAGTTTATATTTCTGCAAATATCAGAAAATGCCGGTGGAGTCTATCAGAACTGCCGGTGGAGGGATTCAAATAAATACTTTTGAAAATTTGTGTGGTCTAATGTACATATATACATAAATAGTTGTGAGTACAAAGTAACTGATTGTGACATTTGTCGTCGCATGTCATGTTGGTCGTAAATTAGTATGCAAATTTGTATGTTCACATAATTATTCGCAATCATTATCGATGGACTTGTCGTTGTGAAAAGGTTTAGTGGGTACCAATTCAGCTGCTTGCCGTCAGAATTTATAACGAGCGACAACGTTCGATATCGTCGGTTTGGCTGTTAATGTTTTGTTGCTTTTCTTCAACTGTGGAAAATATGAACTCTGGTTATAATGAATTTCGCCTGTAGCTAACAAGACTTCCACGTTACTTTCAGTTTGCGGAAACCAGACTCCACTGTGCTATAGAGAATTAGGAATCTATATATTACTATTAAGCTCTTCCCTTGGTGTTTCGACAAGTTTAAGATGTGGTTGTATCTTGTGTATGTATCCTTTTTTCGGGCAATTGAAAATGGATTGAAAGTCCTTGGATTTTGGACATTCTAGGATGGGCCGCTTTACTACAAGAAGGATTTCTTTCACCACTTATGTGGAATCTGGCTCTAAATCCCGTTCTGATATCTCTGGAATCGCGTGGGTGCAAAATTGTTGCTTGTGCTGTCGTTGTTAGAGACAAATTTCTCTCTTCTCTAAGAGACATCCTACAGTATGGTCGTTATTACCAATCAAGAATATAGTTAATTATAAATTAATAAATTACTTAATTTTTGTTTTCGTGTCTATGGAACCCTTTATAATAAAATAATTTTTAGCGCCTTTAACCTCTCTTTTATTTATTAACAGTTTGAATACGCAATTTCTTAAAAAAAATTCTTTGTCCCTGAAATTTACCTAATTTTTAAATTAGTTAATCTTAAAAATTTGGTGTGTATATGTTTATTCTTCTGACAATTCTGTGAAATTCCTTTACCCACTTAAAAAAATTCAAACATTCACTTCACTTTTTAGCATCAATCTTTCCTCATGACACTTTTACGTGTGTGTGTGTGTGTGTAGTATTTTCGTCATCATCACCTGAAAAGAGAAAATTATTTTTGACAACCACTAGACAGTCATAAAGAAAGTAAATCTATGTTGTATGTGAGTTCTAAAGCAAAATATAAACCAGGTCTATAAAAATGAAATAAAAAAAAGCAACAGATTATAATTGATATTTTTTTTTATCAGACATCCAATCAATCAAATAAATCAAAGTTTAAATACTCATAACTTGTTTTCAAATCTTGATAAACGCTTTTGAATAATTTCTGTTACTGTTAGTTGCACAAAAAGCGGATACGTCTCATCAAAGTGGAGTATAAAGTACTCAATCAATCAACAATCGTTAGTGGCTGGGTGATGGTGATGGAGAGTCTGGTAAATGTATGATGAGAACTGGAATGTTGCTGATGAAGTGGATTTGAATGTGATGTTATTTGTGCTTTGCTATTTTTATTTGTGTTTAAGAAAGGTAAAATATAAGTGAATACAGTTGGTAAAAATAGTGTTAATAAAATAATAAATAAGGCATGTGAAGACTTAAATTGTAACTTAGTTCCTTGTTAGACGTTCCCTAATAATTTTCGAAATTTAAGGCTGCATCCGGCCTGGAAGCTTTTTTCACATTAAAGGTTCGTATAGACTACGCAATATTATTGAGTACTCTATTAATACTATTATTATTGCTTCACACTACTCAATAAGTTGCACAATATTAAAAATATATGACGCAATATTTCTACAAACATAGAGCGATGGTAAAATTGTATAGGAATTAGTTTTTAATGCATAAAAATTAAACAATTTGTCATTAAATAATTTTAAAAACTGGAAGATAATTGGGGGATTCAAGCCGTAGTCTTAAGTGTCATAGTATCACAATGTTGTGAAATTTTTGTTTAAAAGAAAACACAAAAGAAATATATCAAATTGATTTAAATTTTGACTAGAGGTACTTTCAAGTATGCAGACTACGGAGGTACCATTAGTACCATTAACTCAAAATCAGCTTATCTTGACTTAAGCACTTTTTCCTTTTTACCACAGATTTATCGAGCCGTCACCGCCAAAAAAGCTTCAGCGCCATAGTTTTCGAAACTCTTTTTTTACGAAAATTTATTATTTACGATCGCAAATAATCGATTTTCATACAAAAATAAAGATCGAAAATTATGCCGCTTAAGGCCGTGATACACTGTCATACAAAGTCGTGCGATCTGCGAAAAAAATACAACCCTGGTATGATGGAGTTTATGAAAATGTTCAAAAGACAATAACAATTCATCACACCAGGGTTGTACTTTTTCGTAGATCGCACGACTTTGTATGATAGTGTATCACGGCCTTTAAGTTTTTTTAATGGGTATGGCACGTTGTGTATAAGTAAACAAGATCACATATGTACATCTGCATTTAAAAAATTTTAAAATTAATTTTTCGTGATACATACTAGATACTTACGAATAACCTAAACAAATTAAAGAATTTTTAATAAAGTAATTTAAAGCATAGAAAAATAATGTTTAAGAATTTACCTAAAAATAATTATTGTACAATACACGTTAGAAAATAGTTTTGTTGAGCAATATAAATCAAACGACTGTTGTTTTAATCCAATATCTTGTGCCATATTCCAATATAATATACACACCTGCAATTTAATTGTGCAATATCATTTATTGCCCAATAATATTGCAAATGTGTGGGTAACCGAAGAACGGTTGTTATTAAAAGAACAACGATACGCTTTCAAAGAACCAAGTGTTTTTAAAATTTCAGCACTATTCGTTATTATATTGAAAATAAACGTCACACCCGGATGGTGTCAATTTCCCTGTTTTTCGAACGGATTTTACCTTAACGGTTAAATTTTTAAAATAAACTTTTTTTTATAAAAAGTTCCAAAGTTGCCACACAAAAACTTTTCGAGATTTTGTAGTGAGTATTGCACTTTTAATGGCCTACAAATTAATGGAGGGGGGGGGGGGGACTTACATTATACATGTATGTATAATTTCTCCCGTAATGGATAAAAGAAGCACTTATTTATTGTATTACTTGAAAATACTTATTTTAGAACTTTTCAATTATTAATGAAAGTTGTATAGACATAAATTTATTGATCGTAAAAATTAAATTTGACAGCGAAGAAGATTCCTGTTTTTATTTTAAATAAATTAACTTTGATTTTACCTTCAACTGATTATAATTTTTTTTTTTTTAAATTCATAATTTGTGAATTTGTGGACAAACTTAATGCATGAAAATTTTTGGATATTTGTATGCAAAAAGTAATTTATAAATTTTTGGATATTTTTAGCAAAAAAAAAATATAATACATTATTTTAGTCCTATAACTGAACTTTTTTTTAAAGCTTCATTTGTAAGGAATACCTTATGCTTATTGATTTTCTCAAACAAAAACAATGGCATAACATTTAAATTCACACCCTTTTCTACATTCTAGTGGACAAAAGTTTCTGCTGGGTGGTTTCAAATAAAAAAATAAAGCGTTTTATTTAGGAAAATAAGTCACTATGACATAAAAATATTTTAAAGAGTATTCGAATATATCCGAACTGAAGTTGTTTCCCTTTATACATTCTCATAAATTGTTTGTGTTTAATAACTTAATGAAATTATTTTTATAAACCTAAGCCCACTTAAAACTTTAATTAAGCACCTCTCAACACAAACAACAAACTAATCGCTTTCACTTCTTTACCATTTTTATCTTTTCAAATACTTCATTCCTTTCCTTTTGGCATATCATGGCTCTACAAAAACAACTGATTTAATCAATCAACTGTCACGTCAATTTCAAAAAATCAATAACGTTCGAGTATAAACAATGACGAATGAATTGTATTAATAAAATAAAAAATAAAAACTGCTAATGGTCACCCATGAGATGGAAGTATGAATACGTACTCTTGTTGCACTGTTGAATGTAAAAAAGAAACCCAACCCAGAAGGTTATTTCTTTTTTTTATCCAAAGTTTATTTAAAGTTCAATGAAATGCACATAAAAATCAAGAAGTGGGAAAAATGCAGTGGGAACGAATCTTAGATACCTTTTGCTTCACACATTATTTGCTCAATTGTAAAAGCACCGAGTGCTTTAAAGCTATATACAATTTGATTAGTTTTTTTAATAAAGGTAGTGGAAAAAATTAGCTATATTTTTTGAATCCATGTCATTCTTATATATGATATAGGCTAATTGAATTAAAAATGTGATTAAATCAAAAAATTTTTCTAACAGGAAGTTCAATTAACTTTCATTGATTTTCAAATAATATTCAATTAAAATAATAATTAATTCTATCATCCGAAGAATTAATTTCATTATCCGAAGAAAAGAAATAAAATGAAGTGCATAATTAAATTATTTTCTTGATTGCAAAGAAATATAAGTTCCAATCAACTTTCAGACTAGTTTTAAAAAAGTGTTCCTCAAATGCGAACGAAAGATTCGATCGAACAAAAAACTCAAATTTGTTCACACAAAAATGTAATATAATTTTGTAATATAAATTTTCTATTTCCAATAATAATACAGAAAAAAGTATTTACCAGTTAATGTTTTCAATTAAGAATTTAATTGATTCAATAAACTTTTTAATTGTATTAATTAATTTGAATGGAAAAACTTAATTGATATTATCAAATTGTTTATAGTTGGAAATTATTTTTTAATTGATATTACAAATATTTTAATTGATATTACAAAATAATTCATATCACTATTTTGTGTGAATATATGATGGATGGATGGATGGATGGATGGATGGACGGATGGATATATGATGGTTTTTAAATAATATTTAAGTAAAATATTAATTTCTTAATTTTTTTTATTAATAACATTGAAAAATGTGCAAATTTTTGTTGAAGCTTTTTGGCTTATTGTGTTTAGATATGTAGTAATTCTTTATTACATTTCCGCATTTTTTATGTAAATATATTAAGTTTCTAAGTCTTTTAAAGAATTCGATTGCAGGTCTTTTGATTATTCGGCATTGGAATCACTGAAGCGTACTTCAGTGATCTTCAGTCTTTCAATTCAATTTTGTAGAGTAACAGCTCAAGTCGGCTTAAGCAAAGCAATGTTTTTAAGAAGTTTGGACGCTACCGCTAAGAGATTAATAGTCTCTAACGTATTATTCTACTTTTTTCTGATCCATTCTCTCCAAAAGTAGCACTTAAACCACTGCAAATTTTAAATTATGGAATAATTTATTTTAATTTTTTTTTAAGTCTGCTTAAGCTACTATTCCATATTGCCTGCAGAAAATGACAAGTATGGTTTTAAGTACTTTTTGAGTATTGACCACCAGACAACCATGAATCCGTACAGCTTAAGATAAAACACACGCTCCTATACGAACACACGCACTAATTTTAAACCGAATACGTAGAACTATAAACATCAAACAATAATAATTAAAACTAACTAGAATTAATAGCCATGGGCCTGTGGTAAAAATTAATTAAATATACTTAATAATAACAAACCAAAAAAATTTTTTTTTTAAGTAGAACAAAAATAAGCAAATTAACCAACATGTGTATAATTAGTAAGAAACAAACGACTATGGCAAGACTGTTGTAAATTTAGAGATGGTAAAACTGAGCTTTTATTACAAAAAAAAGCCTTCAGCAAATTTTAATACGATGAATCAAAGCAATTCTCATATTCCATTTGCAATAAAAGTTGCGTATATAAAGCAGAAATTTACATCAACTGACACCGCACACAGTGGACCAAAACACAAAGAACGCTGATGCTGAAGGTATAGTGGCCTTCGAAAACAGCTAGTTGTTCCGTTCTACTACATGTTTGTCATAATATTTACAATTAACTTTGCTGTTATTTGTTCATTCATAATTATCATCACATGTAATTAGGCTTACAAAGCGATACGAACTTTAGCCTGATCAAATCATAAATATAGAAATAATAATTAATTTTCACAAAAATTCTTTAATTCGAAAAAATTCCATATATTTTGGTCCTCTCGCCAATTCGTTTTTTATTTATTTTTTACTTCATAGTCTGATGCCACACCTATAAATCGTACTTACTTGTTAACAACCGCTTATAATTCGTAATAAAAGCCAATATGTTTTGAATAACAAAATACAAAGGCAATGTTTTTTACTACCTTTAATTATATTTCCAAAAAAATTTGTGTTTCTTAAGATTAAATTGTTTCTAGCTTTTGTGCTGCACGAGTATATGACGTAAAAATAGCGCTATGAATCGTTTCTTTTATCTTAATTTCGTGGGATCGAAATCTCTTTATTCCGAAAACTGCTCTAATTCGCAAAAATTAGACTATCCCTTTAATTATAAATTATCGGAACTCTACTGTAATTGTAGTAATATTTTCTTACTTTTCTTTCAGTGCAATGAAAATACTAGGCATTCATTTGCAGTTATTAATTTTATTCCTCGTACTTGAATTCGTTAGTCCATCGCATAAAAAAACAATATCAAAAGACAACCTGCGACAACAGTGTTCTCTTAAAACAATCAAAGTTATCATGAAATTGAATATACATATATTTAACACAAGCACTCGTCCAATATTGTATACATGCATTTCTTCTTGTAGCGCACTCAATCCAATCAGTACAAATGAAGCACTCTGTCAACCATAAGAATGACATTTATCGTATAGAACAACGTGCACACAAGAAGAATTCAAGGTGTTTAACAAACACTATTCTTGTGAATTTTTTTGAATACAGTTAAATATTTTTTTCGTAATTCCTTTTCAATATTGCACGGAAACTACATGAGAAATCAATTTGAAGTGTCTCTCGATAACGTCAACATCATCATCATCATCGTCATCGTCATCAACAGCAACAACATTATTCCTCAAAATGCAATCGAGAATATGCTGCATCAATAGCACATCAATGAAAATAATGATGAATTCCACTGAAAAGAAGGCGCAAACAGACAAGCAAGGATGGACACACACAACATCCACTTTTACTCGTACATATAAATATAAAATATACGATAGTTACCAAATAATCAAAAGTGCATTGTGGAAACATTGTTACAGTGTTTGAAGCACTTCAACACAGTTGCAAATATACTCGTACATATTTATATCATTACATTAACAAATTTGTCTGATTGTGCAGCAGTCACAGCAGACCATCCATCCGTTCGTCATTCAGTTTGTGCGTTTAACTGATTTTCTTTTACAACTGCCTTCATTTGTATGTTAGTTTTGTTGTATTATAGTTGTCGAATGATTTTGTTGGCTGATTGGTGGCGGTGTTGAAAATCATCAACCAACATTGATGATTTGAACACTTGAAATCTATCAAGTCACTCATACTCAAGCAGGCGGTATGCAGGGAATATTGAATAAAAATTGTATGTCAATGTCATTATCAATATAATGAGCGGACAAATCTGTTGCTTACCAAGAAGCGCGCGTGTGTGTAGCTTTAGTGTGGAAAATGTTATGATTGGAAAATGCTGCTCTAGATAATTGTGGCATTTGTGGTAATTCACGAAATCCAAATATTTATTTAAGAATATTTTCTTTCAAGTGGGCGTTATAAATCTTACGGCAAATATTTTAAATCAACTGACAATAAATTTTAATAATAAAAACCCAGTTATAGTCACATAAACATAAAAATTTTCATGCACTGACTATTTTGTTGTTCAAAGCAAATCAATTTAATTCCCTATGGAGCGCAGGAGGAAGTATGTGTATCTTAAAACAAATGTTTTACATTACTTGACTATTACTACGTTTATACGCACGGCTTATTTGCAAATAAAATTGTAAATTGTTGCCATATTGTTGTTTTTATTGCGACTTGTTAATTCAGAAAACTATTCACGATTAACGCACTATTTGCAAATAAAATACTTAAGGTTGCCAAACTTACAAAAGTTTCCTAATAAATTATTAAACAGAATTAGTTCGCAGCTTTAGGAAAAATTGCTGTTAAATTAACAAAGCCCATAGTAAAATCAAAAGCAGTAACCTCAAATGCTCTCTGATTTTTCTTTTATTTTCTTTTGGACTTATTTTTCTTTGTAGTTTTGTTTACAATCTACAATCAATCTATCTCTCGACTGCTTTCTGGGGCTGGTTTTTTTTAGTCAATTTGTATGGAAAAAGTGTTTATGCAGTAATTCTGTTAGATCATTAAAAAGCAATAAATTAATAAATATTGCACAAGAAAACATTGATAGAATAATATAATGACAATAAAAACAAATTATTGCTTGTTCTTTTATACAACTACATAATTTTTTTTTTAACATAAGTAACATTTATATAGAAGTGCTACCAAGCTTTTATACAACAGTGAGTTAATATATTTGCAAATATTTGTATTTGCAAATAGTGCGCGTATAAACGTAGTATATGTTATTCAGCGTCTTGTTAATTTTGGGTGCCAGAACGGTATTAGCTTTTCACTTTTCTTAACGAAAAACCAAAAGGTTCACAAATTTTTTAATATAAATGGAACAAAAAACAAACAAAACATCGTTAATTTTAAAACCAAAAACGAACTTATGACAGTTTTTTTTATTTCTTAACGCACTAATAATCCCAAATTATTATTTTACTTATTCAGGGCAATTATGAATAAAATTCTGCAAGTAATTTCACCCTTTTCCAATTGTTTTCCCTATTACTTGTCATTACTTGGAATTGTTCTAAGGAAAAAATTTCTCGCGGAATTTTATTCATAATTGCTTTAATTATTTTACTAAGTTTTCACACATCAGGGAGTGCTACTCCACATAAGGAGCTTCTATTGATAACGCTTCTGGTTATACACAAATAGAATGAGAATATCCTTTAATTAATTTTGAAACACACCAAAGTTAGTCCTGGTTTTCTATTTACTTACCGCAAATAACTATAACCCGTAAAAAAAAGCTTTCAAGGAAGTCGATAAGATCCTGAACTTGTGATCCGCAAGTAGTGCCAATTTGGATCATTTCTAATGATTTTGTAGCTATGCTATTTATTGCGCGATTTGATTTGATTTTTGTAGCTATGCTATTTATTGGACGTGATTTTCGTAACAAAAATAATCGATACTATTACAGTTATAAATTTATTTTTGTTTTGATTTCTTTCTATTTAAAACAAGAGCACGAAAATAAACCAAACAAATTGTTTGATTTTGTTTTGTTTCGTTTTTTGAAGTGAGTGAAACAAAAACAATGAGAAGGATTGCTCAATTTGCTTTTGTGTTGTTTTTGCACATGAGCACAAACCAGAGAACACAGCCAATTGGCAGTAAGCAGGTAAATAGCAGTCGCCGGCCACAAACAATGCATTAATTTAATCGTACGCCGCTAGGAAAGAAAATAATGGGAAAGAAATCGAAACGTTTTGAATTATTAAGGGCGAATTTAACATCATCATATAATATAATTTTTTTGGATTGTTATTAAATACATTAAGTTTGTTTTAATTAGCTAAGCAGCATAGCTACAACGGGATGTCAGACTACTTTCTTCTTTTTTGTACAGGGTTGTCATTATAAGAAGTTCTCTTTTTTGATATTCATGATGTGCAGTTATGTATGTATGATCTTTTTTTTCCTAAATTTCTTTTAAATAAATATATATTTTTAACATTTGTTAACGCACTAATAATCCCAAATTATTATTTTACTTATTCAGTAAAATATATTTTTATTAAAAATACATTGAAATTGATTATTGAAGGGTTAAGTTGGAAACTATGCGCATTTCACTGTTGCTTATGCAGATCATCAGGGAACTTTAACCCAAAAATTTCTTAGAACGACTGGAGGTATTTGATTAAATTTTAATTTAAACAAATGAGAAGCTCAACAAATATTAAGTTGAAACAAGAACTCAATAATCAATATTTTTATTTCAATGTTTTTATTTGTTTACTTCACCATTGATACATTGGCTGAATTTTTTTCAGCTCGAATTATAGTTGTAAAAAGTATATTAAGAAAACAAATGTAAAGAACAACAACAGCTGTTCAAGAATAGAGTGTTGCCATTAATATTTTAATAATTTTCTAGCTAAATGAAATTTGAGAAGCAACTGAAAAGTAACCAACAGATCTATAATTTTTATCCCTCATTTACTCGAAATTCTAAAAAGTACCATAACGTATGCGAAATAACTTCTCAAAGAAACAAAGAAATAGCAAGACTGTTGTAAATTTAGAGATGGTAAAAGTGAGCTTTCATTACAAAAAAGCTTTCAGCAAATTGTAATAAGATGAATCAAAACAATTCATATATTCCATTTGCAATAAAAGTTGGGTATATAAAGTAGAAATCTATGAGCACATCAACTGACACCACACACAGTGGACCATAACACAAAAAACGCTGATGATGAAGGTATAGTGGCCTTCCAAAACAGCTAGTTGTTCCGTTCTACTGCGTGTTTGTCAAAATATTTTTACAACTAACTTTGGTGTTATTTGTTCATTAATAATTATCACATGTAATTGGGCTGAAAAAGCCATACGAACTTTAGCCTGATCAAATCATAAATACAGAATTGAATGAAGTTCGAACAGTAATAATTAAAATTAACCAAAATGCAAATTTACTTTACACTTAAAATAGAGCGCTGTACTTTAAAATATAAATGGAATACAAAGAAAGTACAAAAGCTCCTGATTGCGTACAAATCACAACAAGTGATGAATGAGACTTCGAATCAGTTGTTGTCCCATACGCATTCCAGTTGAAATAAATACATCATGTGCACTAATTAAGTTCAGTTATGATATGTACGTCTTTTGTACTTAGAATAACACTTTAAGACATTTTTGTGACATAAAAGCATCTGACACGAGAGCGTATATATTTCCATGCTCTTGAGTATAACGTACATAAATTTTGCAAATTGAAACACATTATTTACACAAAATTCACGAAATTAATGTGATTTTATTTGAAATAAAAATTCTAAATAACTCTACCTTGAAATTCCATGAAGAGTGACTCGATTTATGTCACCAAAAAAAAAACACACACACTCACGAAAAAGAAAACACAAAAACAATGTTTAAATGAACACATTGTACTAAAAGGTAAAATATACAACAGAAAACAAAAGTTATTTCAACACACTGATTCTTGGGTTTTGTTATTTATTGTCGTAGATTTTGGCTAAAGATATAGCGCCAGACAGACACTTCAACAGTTTAAAGTAAGAAACAAACCAGCGAACAAGCACATGAATGCAACAGGAATATTTAAACAAGCATAACACTTTTAAGCAATAAAGACACGCAAATACATAAATATACATGCACACATGCAAAAAAGGATGTTAGCTTAGTTTCCAAAGACAAAAAAAAGTGAGTCAAATCAAAGGCTGGGAAAATATATAGAAAAACAAACAAATGAGCTTAAAACTAAAACATTGATGCTGATCGGAATTAGCATGAAAACTGTAGATATGTAGTACTTTTAAGCATATCGTTCCATAAACAGAGGAAAATATTTCTGCAACCAACAACTTTAATTGAAAATAAAATCAAAACGCAATAACAAATTTAATTGAGTAAGTTAAAATTTGTAATTAATTGAATTTTTAAACAAAAGTTTAATTAACTTAAATATATTTTTAATTGATTTATTGATTTTATTTTCAAAATAAAGTTGTTGATTGCAGGAATATTTTTTTCTGTGTAACTGCGAAAAAAAAAGCTTAGGAGACATAATTTTCGAACTTAATTTTTTTTTAAGGAAAATTGATTACACTGCACAACAGCGGTTTTGATGTTTAAATAAAAATGGCCCATCCTAATGTATTTTTATCTCCTAATTACGATGGCGTCATTCGTTTTTCCCTATCATTTCTAGTTTTAAAGATATAGTGACATTTAAAATTTGCATGATTTACCCCACTTTTTGTATTGTTTTGTTAATATTTCACGAATAGTCCTCCAAACTTAAAAATACTTTCTTGTTTATTAATCTACACAAAAATCTCTTTCATGTAGATAAAGTCGCATTAATGAATATATCAGGATATCTTACTGTTATTGTAAGGATGTTAAGAATCGTGTGTTTTTACTTTAGTCCTTTAAAATTTTTTTGATTATGTAATTTTTTTTAACCAAGTATAACTATTCCATATGTATTTTTGTTCGCTGCTTACGAAATAAGGTTGGTTACTAGCCTCTCTAGTTTCAGAGATATTGTGCTTTACATAAAAAAAAAATACTTTAACTTTTTCCTTGCGAACGCCATCCAAAAAAATTGTTTTTTATATTACATTTATCAATTTACAAGTCATTAATGCAATTGTTACGCAAACAAGATGTTGTATGGACCACTCCAGGAAACTTTTATGTTATTTGTAGTTAATATATCGTATATTTTAAATTTCGCAGCTTTTAAGAAATAAAAAAATATGCGATATAATAACACAAAGATTTCTTTAATCAGGAGATACAAATATATAAGGATCGGCCATTTTTATTTAAACATCATAACAAGGCCTCTATTTTGTTGGGCAGTGTTATCTACGATAGTAAATAATCGATTTTCGTAAAGAAAAACTAAGTTCCAAAAATATGTCGATTAAGCTTTTTGGCTGCTTCTGGCTGAATATATTTGTATGTATAGGAATATAAATGGGGTTGCATATTCGTGCTGAAATAAAATTAATAAACAAACTACAATGTATCTCAAAAGAAAGTTTATATAAGTTTAGCATAATGCGTGAACTTAATGATAATGAAGGACGTGCGGGTTAATGCAATGGCTCTAAGGAGTTTAACACAAAATGTTGATTTGGCGATTGTAGAGCGTAGAAGATGCTGCAATATTAAAGAAACAAAACGCTAAACATAACTCTGATCGTCGAAGAGTTTGGTCGAAGAGTTTGAAGGTACCGACACAAAAATGGAAATACTCATAACGCAGCGCCCAAGACAATGAAGAATGACAGAAAACGTGGAAACTGTTAATCAGTCTGTTCCTCACAATTCTAACTTTTCCATGTAAAATCAATAGCTTGTTCTAAATAATATGCACAAGATGCCAATTGAAAATTGATATGTCAAAGTAGGTGAGCTGCTAAGCCAGATAAGATTTTGGTCTTCAGAATCCAAAGTCTAAAGGTTCTCGAATAATCAAAATAATTAAATGACTTCACACATAAAAATTGCATATTAAAATTTATGAAAGCAAGGTTAACATTTTCAGCAATAATCTGGCTTTATATGTGATTAATTAACATCAATTCATTTACAATAATCTTCGATGAAAATTTTTTTGTTTGAAATAACTTTTTTCATGTTAATTTAAGATTTCAGTGCTGTTAAATCAAATTCGGTTGAATCAAAATTATTTCAACTTAAAACAACGTGAATTTGACTGAGTTTACATCTGGCATTTCATGTGTGCCATGTGCCAAAAAAAGCGTAACCACTAATTACTAATGAAACACTGTTTGATTCAGATACGTATTTATTAAGTTAAACAGTTTCATACATAAGTAATATACAATTTTATAAAATTCAACATGATTTGAAACTGTTTAAATCAATAATTACATATCTGAATCAAACAGTTTTTCATTAGTAATTAGTGGTTACGCTTTCTTTGTCACATGGCACACAGATGTAGACCCGGTCTTTGGTACTGAAATCACACTAATTAATGTTGGTTTAAGTGGAAAATGTGACTCTCAAGGAAAAAAGTTTAGCGACAACTGTTGCTCCAATTTTTTACTTTGTGCTGATCTATGTTTTTTAAATTGTACTTTCTTCATCCTGGAAGCTTAACTAAACAGAAAGCGCTTAATATGACACGTATAGCATTATGCAGGTAGTGTTTTTTTTTAACAAAAAGTCTTCTAATAAAATATTAAATAACTCACGTCCATTTCTATGAGACAGATTTTGTTTAAAACAAACCAGCGTTTTTCTCGTAATCAATTATGTTATATAAATAAAATTATAAATAACAAAATTGTAAGTACAAAAATACTGCATAAAAACGAGCGCAAAGTAGAAAAATTACAAAAAAAACCGAAAAAATATATTTGGTGAAATATATCCACATACGTACTAGCTCGATTTGCGCAACCGGAAGGAAATCGAGATTTGTTGCTTTAACCCAAAAGTTGCAATAATCGAGCAGTAAAAATTTCATACAAACCAAAATATAATTTAACATAATTTATTTTGAATAGTTATAAAATAATATTTTATACATGAATTATAACTTAAAATCAATCTTCATATTTTATACTGAGTTCTAGTTATGCTAACTTTTTCATAAACACAATCTAGTTTGAGGTAAAGGATGTTGAAATTTTGGTTTGAACATTTGGATTCTAATTTTTTGCGATATTGTCGCTTCTTTAATTTTATGAATAGCAACAATGCCCACTGCATAAAAATGTTATGAGCATTAATGGCATCATCTACTTTAACCTTTTGTGTGTTTTTAATTTTTATATTCCCTAAAGTTTCTTTGTCTGAAAAATTTATCGCTTTCACCTGAATAGTCTTCTGTTCTCATTGTAAATTTAGTTTAAAAAATATTTTTTTTACTCATAGAAATTTTTTTAAATCTTTATACTCATGAACGAAGAGTAAAAAGAGAAAAATAAATAAAAAGTGTTAGCACTGACGTGCAAACAACTTTTTGAAATGGGTTCTATTGTAAAACTGAGAGTACTTGATAAAATTACATTTTTAATTCAGTAAATTCAGAGGGAAGGGCGTTTTAAATTTACTTAAAAAGAAAAAGTTGCGATAATCGAGACTGTTTTATATAAAAAAATACCTGCGCTAATCGGGGTGTTGCAATAAGTGGTGGTTGCGCAAATCGAGCTCTTACTATATTTCTGCACTTTACTCAAATAAAATACACATTGTTCGAAAGGTTTAGGTCTCTTCTTTTTAAATTTGTTTATAAATTTAAACTCGGCTGATAGTCAACGTACTTAGAGGTTGATAATTGTACACGGGTACGAAAAACTGATATTTTACCCGTAAACCGAGATTTTGGTAGTGATTGGAAAATTTCAGGAAAAGACTGTTATTATACTCAACAATATCTACCAGAAAAATAATAACACATTCCTGTTATCTATTTTGTCACACAATGTGGTTTAACATGCGTGTGCTTGTTGTGTATTGGCACAGGCATCAGGAAAATGAGTGTGTGTGTTGCATGTAGTTGGCTTCCTTGGCCAAGACTTCAACTCAAACTCATCTCGTGGTAGTCAACGTACCAGCGTAAATATTCTTTATATACACACTAAATAAATATCATCATGAATTAAATTTTAATTCTACATGATTTAACATTTAATTTAACATACAATTTATTTGAACTTAAAGTTATAGTTTTGGTTTTAAAAAACTTCGAAGCTGTAGGATTTGAATCTGCGACCACCTGACCACAAGACTAGTACACTACCTACTAGCCAGCAGCAGGAAGATTTCGAAATAATGCCTTAAACAACATATTATTTCTAATGAAATTAGTATGATTTCCCATCAAAATTTTTGCATGTTGATTTGACATTGTTATTTTTGCTGTTTGCATGACCTGCATCTGGTGTAAGAAAATATAGAAAATTAATTAAAATTCATATGTACATTATCTTCACTTTTGGCCAACATTCTGAATTACGCATTTAATTTATAATTGTATATTGAAGAAGAGTTGAAAATAATTCCTTCTACATACAAAGATACATTTTTACATTATTCATCAGAGAAAACAGAACATTCTCATGATCTCAAATGATTAACCTTCATGATCGTGATATGGCTCCTCAACATGGCCAACAGTGTAAATCAAAAAACTAATCGATTGGACTAATTAAAGAAAACATATTTACAACAGCTATAGAAGAAAAAAAAATTGCAACTACAACTAGAAAAGTACACGTTGATATCGGAAAAAACAAAATAAGAAAACATTCTCTACAATTTCCAATACTTGTATTTATGGCGTTGCTACAATTTAAACAGTGGCTTGGGGAGAACGGAGACGGATGCCGTAGACAGCCAGAAAGACAGCCATGCATAACATCAATGTTCACGTGATGAACATTGTTAGCACAGAGCAATATGCGATCTATTACTATCGCATGTTGCTGTTTAGTTATTATTGGTGGGTATCTAAGTCGTAGACATCTGACTCTACCTACTGTTAGGTATTTGTGTAAGTATGTATGCAACAGTTGTTGGTGCTGCATTTGCAACATGGTGCAACAAGAAGCAGTAGCCAAGCAAATGGTAGCAATCAACACTATGTTGTTGTTATATTCAGCACCAAAAACATCACCATCATCAGCATCCACATCATCATCCGCATCTACAGCGTCATTTCTAGCCATGTTCTTGTCTTGATCATCAACATCGGCAGCAACAATATGAGCCAAGTTATTCGCACAACTGCCAAGCAAATGCTCAGCATGAGATCGCCTTGTACTACGCACAGTATAAGCAATTTGCGAAGCTTTAAAAGGTCCATCAAAATGTTGTACTCTCGTACATAAAACTATGTGCTTCTCGTTAAATATTGCCTCTACTCATTCATGCTGCAAATGCCGGTCTACAGCTCATGTGCGACATGCGGTGTGTGTTGTTGTTAGTCTTGGTATCTATGCGTGGCAATCGAAAATGGATTTGTATCAATATCGACTCACCATAACATGAGTCCAATAAATTAATATACCTGCCAAGTCATAAAGATCCAAAATAAATGAAAAAAATTTAAAGAATAGTAAAGTCTTAGAGAGCTGCAATATGAGACGATTTTGTCTCACTTCGTTGTCTGCTTCCCTTGTGTTTTGTGTTGCATATTGTTTTGCTTTTGCTTAGAACACGATACTCACACAACTCAACTGACGAGTCGATTTTTGCAACTGGCTTTCATGCCTTAGTGCTGGCTTTTAGTTTAGTTTCTTTTCTGTTATATTATTTTTTTTAATTATGTCTAAATGTTGCATCAACAGTTCTATACTAGTCTGTTATTGTATTTTTCTTTTCTTGCTTTGCTTGTTGCTCACTTGTATGTTGGTTTTATTTTTTCTTAGGTTGCATCTTTGACATCAATCGACATACAATGCAACAACATATTTGGTTGTAAGATATTGTTTGTGGTGTTGTTGTTGGGTTGGTGTCGGTTGTTGGCAGTGCTGTTTGCCTGTTGCTGACTGTTGCTGATGATGCATGTGCCATGAATGTGAATTGTGATCATGTTAATGTAAATAATTGCCAACCAATTTTCAGGGTTGTAATTAAAAAGAATTCTTTTAATTTTCTCTCTCTCTCTCTCTCTTTCACTCACTCTTTCTGATTTTTCAATGACCACTTTTTATTGAAGTTCGGTGTGTCCGCAATGCAAAGTTCGTGTGTATTTGCTGTAAGTCGATTTTGTGTGAAAATGTTTATTTATTTATTTTTATGTATTTATTTTTTGCAACGTAAATTTTATGCTGAATGAAGATCTTGTGTTGCTGATATGAAGGGTACTCCAACATGCAATGTTGTTTAGTTTTCGTTAGTGTTTGTCTAAAGATTTGACGTACATGGTGACATGTCAGTGGTAACTAAGAATAAGAATATACATAAGATTATTTAAGATGGTATTTAGTAGTTGATATTTAATATCAAAAGCCCTTTAAAAAAACCTGAGAATTTAAGGAAATAAAAGCAAAACTTCGTGTGAAAATAAATGTTACAAATAACAATTAAATAGCTAAAATAATGAGTGGGTTCCGATTGATTGGAGTCGCTTGAGGAAGAACAGGTGGCCTGCTTCTAATAAACCAATTATCACAGATTAAAAATAAAGCATTTTGGGTGGAATAATATTAACTTTGTAATTTGGAATTGGTAAATAATTTCCTTAAACATACACAAAAAAAGTATTCACCAATTAATGTTTTCAATTAAGAATTTAATTTGAGTGGAAAAACTTAATTGATTATATCAAATTGTTTATAACTGAAAATTTAATTAATTTTTTAATTGATATTACAAAAGTATTCATATTACTTTTTTGTGTGTACAAGTATTTTATATCAAGGAAAAAAGACTTTTTGGTCCCAGCATAGGAAAAATGTTGTTTTAAAAGTATTTCTTTTATAAAAAAGTAAGCGTAAAGTTATATTTTAGGCATGAGATTTGGTGTTTTGTCAAACTTACAGTATTACAACATTTCGGAAGTCGATGCAACATAATTTTTCTGCAATATCTTCCAACACTAATTATTAACCCTTGAATGTTGTCAAGTTGTTTTTGAATGATTAAAATGCAATAAATAGGAACATAAACACGCGCAGACACACTATAAATTTTAGTAAATAATTTCACAATATTTTCAATGTATGTAAAGTGATTATGCCAAACAAGTTCAACTTTAATCAATATTTTATTAACGTTCTTGACTCAAATATTTTTCAATTTCAAATACACACATATATAAACTAATAACGTGTAATACATATTTTTTCATTTACTGCAAAAAACACATTTATTAAAATGTTTCGGCAGCGAAAATTAAAAAAGAAAAAACATTTTAACATACATAAATATTTTTTATTTCTGATTATTTATAAATCACATGTAAAAATCATGTCCTTGTCTTTTAAGAAAATCTTACAAGACCGTGCCAAAGCAACAACTTTGCTGACACATTGACGTTTGATTTTCATGTAAGTGCGAGTATGTACATATGCCTCCCTAAGCATGCTGAGCTTGTCGATAAGAACCACAAATAAAACAACAACTGCCACGTTGTTGCAACATATCAGCCTAAACAAGTTGCCTAAACACAAACCATAATACAAATATTTTACATAAAATCTGCTCAGAAAAAGTATAAAAAGAAAACATTAACAATAACGACGACAACAACAACAACAACAGCAACGCGAGGAAGAACACCAGCATAAGCCAAAGTTTACAACACAAAAACATAAAATCGAGCCTTTAACATGCAACTTCAAATGCGATATCAAAACCTTGTGAAATTGACTGAGATCGATACGAATCATCAGCAGAAGATCATCGAACAGTGATGTTGTTTGCTGTTGTTGTTGTTGGCTGTACTTGCCACATTATACTTTGAAACAAAGATCCTCATCATTTTAATCTTTGCTAGTTGGTTTTTTTTGTTGTTGCTTTTATTGTTTTAATTTTTTTGTTTTGTTTTTAATACAGCCAACAACATTTAACATCATCAGTCTCAATAAACCCAGCATCAGTGGCAAAATATCTTTCACGCATAGAGTTATTTTAATATGCTTAATACAGAATAAAAATTAAGTTTGCATGTATCTTGTAAGTCGGTATGTTTAGTTGGTTGATTGGTTTTGGCGCCAAAGTAGAACGTGACTACCAGAGGAATGACAATGAAAAATATAGTACTTAAGTCAATAGGCTTAATTTTAGTAGCTTGCGTATAATCATAATTGTAGCGCAAACAACTCGTACTATCACATATTTTCTCTCAAGCAACTATGACTATAATCGACCCCAACATGCAAGAGCATCTCTACTTTGTTTTTGCAAAAAATTTAAATTCGCTACAACTAAAAAAGCGTATTGGCTCTCTGTCACACTTGTAATTGGAGTATGCCTTTACTCAGACTATGTGCATGTACATGCCGGACAAAAAAAATATACACATGATACTCGGGATATTTATTCATCAATCGCCCCCGTATACATACATTTGTGTATATAAAATTTAATGGACAATATGCGTGTGTGGCTGTTTGAAAACATGATTTATGTGTGTGTGTGTGTGTTTGTGTGCAAATAAAATAGCCCTGTATATACGCATATGTAGCCGATTAATAGTCAGCGCATTTTTATACTCATGTGTGTGATTGATGCTGACGCAGTCTATAAATTTTAGCTAAAGTAGTTTATGCTGCGTAACTTAAAAAATTTATATGAAAATAGTTGTTGGTTGTTTATAGTTATAGGGAGTCAATTTAAAATTAATGCGAGAGTTTACATATGAGCGTGCTTTTAATTTTTAGCTGTACTCATTGATTCATGGTTGTTTGACGGCCAATAACAAAAATTTTTGTGTTGAGTATTGAAATGGAGTTGCGCCAAAATGTAGAGTCTACCTAACATTCCACTGAAATGTCTAACTAACTCTGATTTTCCCGAAGTATGATATTATATCGAGCCTTATTTTCGATTTTATCTTAAGCGACAAAAATTAAAGTTATCAGGATAAGGTTTTTTTAATATTCAAGTATGTTTTATACGTAAATTGTCGTTTATGATAAAATTTTACAGCCAGTATCTTAAAAGTTATCAACAATTTTGGCATTTTGATAATTCTAAACTATGGGTAGGACCATAAAATTTTAATTTCAGTAAAAAAGTGTATTTTCGACATTTCGCTTACGATAAAATCGAAAAATAGGCCCGATATACATAAGTTGTATATTATGATCAATGAGAATAGCACTAGTGATGCTACAAAGTTTTGTCATCTCTCTCCGCTTGCTGTATAATGAATTCGTTCCTCAAGGGTTAGTCAAGTTCTCAACTCTGCTGGAATCCTGAGTTTTTTCCTTACAGCAGAGTTCTGCTAATCTTTTGTGTGCTATCCTATCAACCATTAATTTGGTTTTAAAGTTTTGAAAGGTTAAGATTTTTGAAGTGTGATGTTATTCAATAATGACGTCATTTTGGACAGAAGACGACTCCGTCTTCAGTAATACCATACTATCGTACGAATGTAATAATCCTTGTCATTTATGGTCTTTGCAAAATTAAACAACATGCTAAATACTCCCTGTGTATGATTTAATTTTTTTAATCTCATATTCTGTTCTAAAGCCATATAATATGATATTTTCTGGTCTCTGTCAACCACACTAATTAGGGGCTTTGACAGAGCTGGAAAGATTTATTTAACTTCGCAATGTGGATTATTTCTTAATTATCGCATGTGTGCGAAGCTAAATTTTATGATTTCTAACCCTTGACATAATTGTTACGCCTTAGAACATCTTGCGCTGTTAGAGTGTTAACAGGGCTCTGTTAAGTTATAAAAATTAAATTAATGCTTTTGGAATGGAACTTTTCAGTAATGAAGCCATCCGAGGCGAAAAATCTGAAGCCAATTTCTGGACTAGGTATTAATTTATCATGTTCCATAAAATAATTTCTAAAAAGTTGACATTTGAACCAGTTCGCGATAAGCATTTTTTTTTTGCGAATTAGTCAAAGTGGGCGAACAAGAGTGGTCATGAATTTGTGCTCAGGTAATTCTTTAAAAGTGCGCATACTGAGAAGTTCAAAAACTTCGAATTCCAATCAGTTTTGTTTTTCGAAACACATAGAATATGCTCTACTTTATTGACATTTTCTAATTTCTTGGAAACGATTTGACGTGGTGTTCTCTGATTAAAGATACGATTGTACTCTAAAAAGGTGCATGCTCAGAATTTTTAATTGTGTTCACATTACAAAATTTAGCTCACAATAAAAGTTCTGCCATCACTGCTTAATTTCACACTCATACTCCTTTTTTTTAGGCTGAAACTCTTTAAGGATCATCTTCGTTTTAACGATTTAAACACACAAAATATATTAACAACAAGAAGAATGTATGCTTAAGCTCCTTAAGATTTTTGTTGTTGTTGTTATATGATTACGATCTCATTAAAAGAATTATTTGTGTTGCTGCTTATGTTGTTTAGTTGTAAGTACGAATATTTTGCGATTGTTATCATTGTATATCGGCGCTGCTGCTGCTGCTGCTGTCGCTGTGGCAAATTTTGTTGTTTGTTTCATATATTCTTTTATTTTTTATTTTTTGCTTACTGTGCCTGTTATTTTCATACTTGCATTCGTATCATTGCTAAAAGTATGAAAGTTACGATCATACATGATATTTAACGATTATTCACAGCGATTTTGTACACGATGTTGTTGGTAAATATTGCTGCTGCTGTTGTTGCAAGCATGTGTTGCTTTCAATTTATAAAGCACAGAAAAGATCTTAACAAACGATTTGCCAACCGTTTAAAAGTTATAGTTATTTGCGTTGCTGTTGTAATTTGGTTTCTTGTTGGGTTGTTGTATAAAAAAAAATATATATAAAAAAATATGGGCATTTAACGCACTTACATGTTATTTAACATAATTTATGATCTGAACTATGTCAATACTTTAGTTGTTAAATAGTCATGGTTGTCACACGTGATATTAAATTAGTTTCGAAATATAAAGTAAATATTTAACAAGTAGTAATTTAAAAAAAAAACCCGACTGCGACCAACTTTGAACCGTTAAATATACTAAACGGTCATTCGAAATGAAAAATCATAAGGGAAACCTAAAGTTGATTTTAAAATGCCTGTCGAATGATAGCCATTTTGATATAGTTCACCGACTTTTTATTTTTTTCGCATTTACAAAATCGCGTCTGGTGGCCGCCGTACATAATTTTTACTACTGTGACACTCCCGGGATTAAGACAAATCGATTGACGTAAGAAGCATTAAAATCGGTCCGCGCGTTCGGTTTATATAAGACCGCAAAGGAACACACATACAAGGTGGGCCAAAAGAAATCACCCTATTGGAAGATGCTCTTAGTTTTGCAAATGGCGGCCAATGTCAAATCTGTTTTGACTTTTGTAAATTAGACAGATGTAGAATACAATGAACATGGAGCGATACGCTTCCCAAGAACGCGGAATAATCGTGGCGTGGCGTTCCCGGCTCACCTCATCTCTCGTTTTGGCGATTTACACTGGCCCGCAAGATCGCCCGATTTAACCGTTCCAGACTATTTTGTTTGTTTGGTTTTTTGAAGTCCCGTGTTTACGTGAACAAACACGAGACAATGGAAGCCCCCAAGGACAACATTCGACACGAGTGCGAGAATCTGTCGCCCGAAGTTCTCGCCGAAGTGGTAGTCGGGTAGAAAGGAAAACTTCCTTAGCGTTTGCGCCTTTAGAAAATGTTAAGAAAATCGAAAAGTTCTGTAATTTTTTAAATTTTCATTTATAAAACAATTCAAATTTAAGGAAAACCTTTTAATTATTCACGAACAATTCTTTACCGCGTGTGACAGTAATGAGTCCGTTCGAGAAGTCTTCGCACGTTGCCTAAAATTACCGACGGTACGAATTCGACCTAAGTCTAACCAATTTGATTTTATTTTAACACAGACTCCTTTTTTAACCACAATATTAATCTGTAAACTATTTTTAAAATATTTTATAACTCCTTCTTTCTTTTGTCTTCAATGACAATTAAAAAAAATCTGCCAAGTCCGCATATTCTTCTTTTAATTTCCCATGCTTTGCCTCTACCTAATTTGGGAGGAAAGAAACCTTATGTTTTCCTTTTATTCTTTATGGCATAATTAATTGTTATCATTAGTGCAGACATGCCACGACAATTAGAAATTTTTTTTCATTCACAAATAAAGAGACAAACTCTTTGACCTTTGGAAGCCAAGAAAGAATGAATATACCAGTATGTATCTGCAAAAGAAACTTTAAAAGAAGCCGAAAGAAGTATAATAAAAGCAGCAAATAAAAGTTGACCATGTCACGTCAACACTCAACAACAGCCTCAACTTCCATATACAGCAAAATACACCATGATGTTAGAATAAATGTTTGAAGTATGAAAAACATCAAAGTAATTGCTGCAACAATAACACAAAGAGTATTTAAGAAAAATGAAACACGACTCCACCTCTTTTGTGGCATAGCAAAATGAAAGTTGAAGGATAAACGTCTTGGCCATAAGTAAAATGTGTTGATGTATGTGTTTCTCAAACTCCTTTCTGTATGTGCTTTTTTGTTTCTTTTTTGGTCTCTTGTAACAGTTAAATCCTACAACAAAATCATACGTTCATCAAAATGAAATATTGAAGTTCAACTGCTGTCGAATTTCGAGAATACAATGTCTGTCTTTCTGTCTGTCTGTCTATTCTATGTGTAAAGATAAAGATAGATGTGTTAAGATGGATGTTTAGAAGAAAATAAATAGTCCGGCAGACAATGAGTTGTAAGAAAAGTTATGTTGTCTCAGTTTTCGAATGTTAAAATAACAACAAAAATTAAATAAATATCTTAAAATGCAGACAAAAAACTTCAATATTATTGTTGAAGTTCAGACATTAATGTTTGCTGGAGTCTGCGATTTTCTTCTTTTTTTTTTTGCTGGCTTTTCTTACTTATTTACAATCGTGCCTGGGATGATTATTTTGATGGATATTAATAAAGCAATATGTACGTATGTTTGTTGTAAGTGTGTGCTTACATCATATAGAATGATGTTTAGAAAAGTCAAGACGATCGAACAAATATCAGCGAAAATAATAGCGAAAAGTTTTTGACATAAATCATGGGTTATTGAATGGTGGTGGGAAATTTTATGTTGAAAGGGAATACGGGAGGTTGTGAGAGCGGTATAAAGTCCATTTCTGTCATTACGTACATCAGTGCTGGCCACTGAGAGAAATAAATTTTTGTATGTGTATTAATTTGTTTAAGAAGACGATCAAAGTTCGGCACAGTGGTGCCACTTTGAGCGACTATGACGTGCGGTAATATTGAAGAAGAACTTCACAGCTTAACCCACGATGTCGACTGAAAACGTTCAATAGATTACTTATATTAAAAACAAAATCCTATTATCGTGGGCTAGGCTGCTAATGTTCAATAATTTTCCTCTTTAGATTTATAGGAATTATAATTAGTCCATTCTCAAGTTCTATTATTTGATATTGTCATAATGTACTAAAATTTTTGTTTGAAAGCAAAAATAATTATATTTAAATAATTTAAAACGTAATGACAATATGACATAACAGAGCACCTTGTGCATTGGCCGAATGTTTTAGAATTTTTCGCCTTTTAACCGACTTCAAAAAAAGGAGGATTTTATCAATTCGTATAAATTTTTTTTTGTGAGTGATATTTTTATTGTCTGAGAGGCTATGGCTTCCTATTTGTTCCATTGCAAAAAACAATGGTCGGGAACACGCCCAAAATTCTTTTTATTTGATTTTATGACATTCTACTTGTTTGATTGCTGCAATTTTAAAGTTTAAAAAATGGGCGGTGCTACGCCCATTAAGATGTATTATTATATTTCATGCGGTTATACTTACCACACACCTTGAGCTCAAAAATAGACACAATCTTTAATTTGGAAAAATTAGCGGAGTCACGCCCATGAAAATTTAATATTTTATATTAAGTGGTTTTACTGTCCCGATTTTTACAAAACTTAACACACAGCCTGAGCTCTGAGGGTGGTGTTGACTGAAGTAGTTAGCACATTGACTACCAAACCGAGGGTCCTGTGTTCGATCCCGGTTCTGACAGTCATTAAGTAACAACACCACGAATACTTCTGTTGTGCATTAGAGTCTTTTTGTTGTAGAAAAGTTCAAGTGATGAAGGCATGGTCACTGATCCCTGAACTGCACCGGATAATAATCCTAATGCAACATCAGAGCGCTCTTCTACTACTACTGTGTAGCAAAATCATCAACGAAGTAAAATAACCAATAAAATGGCTACTACAGCTTCGAAAACTTTAATGTGCCTCATTGACACCAAAGGCGCTGCAATATTGCATTATTAAAAAAGCGTGCAAAAAAGCAGAGTTGTAAAAGAATGAAACTTTCCTATATCTCTTCCTTCACGACCTGCTTTCTCAATCACTATCCCTTCCTAAAAGAAGGTTACACATAGTAAAATTAGTAGGTATTCACTGCTTGAGTGTTTTTTCTCTTTATAAAGGGTGTTTTTATTGAGGTATAGAACTTTAAGTTGGCATCACTTTTTTAACTGGCGGCCATTTTGTCAGCTGTCAAGTGATTAATATTTAGTTTGGTTTGCCATTTCATCATGAACAGGTTGACAAAAGAACAACGCTTGCAAATCGTGCAAATTTATTTCGAAAATAATGGTTCAGTTCGCGAAGTTTACCGCAAGCTCCGTCCATTTTATGGTCGACATAATCGTCCATCAGAGCAATTAATTCGGTTAACCATGGATCGTTTTCGCACTACGTTTACTCTATGTGATAATACGCATCCGCTGAAGTCGATCGTCTACGCTAACAAACCAGAAACGTTAGGGGACTTGGAAGCCAACATTCGTGGCGTTATTTCCAACATACGGCCCCATATGCTCGAAAAAGTGGTTGAAAATTGGACCTGTAGAATTGGCTTTATTCGAGCCAGCCGCGGCGGCCACATGCCCGAAATCATATTTAAACGTTAATGGCATAAAATTATCCTTCCAATAAAGCCAAATTGATGGACATTAAAACGATTTTCTTGTGTTTTATGTCAATTCGAAGTTCTATACCTCTAAAAAAACACCCTATATATAAAAAAACACAAAATCTGGCATTTAAAAACTGAGCGGAGGGACGCCCATTAAAATTTATTTTATATTCCATAAATTTTTTTATATCATTAATATTTGACATACCATTGCACTGTGATTTGTTGTAAGATCCAACCTGTCGCATTGACATATCTAATCAGATCACCTAAATTGATCTCTGATAACTTTGAAAGGTCATCTAGTACATGGTTGCCTAAAAGCTTGTGTACCGAAAGATGCAAAGCTTTACATTCGCAAAGAAAATAGGAAAACTGTCTCTTCCTTGGTTCCTTTACGACAATTTTGGGCAAATCCCATTAAAGAACAAGCCTATTCTGCAATCGTGTCTGGCGATCGTCCACAAACTCTTTAGATCCTGAAGATGCCCATACGGTTTATACTTTTTTTAATGTATTGTATTATGGCGATAATGCTTGAAGATGCAGTTTCCAATAGTACCGGTTCGGCATTGAAAGCGCTCATAGTAGAGCCAGCTCTTCCGCCCATTTGTTACCAGGAAATTTGCTATGTCCTGGAACCCATATGAGGGTAAGGTCATCCTAATCGCCTGAGCTGGATATCACGTTCTTGTACTGCACAACTACAATAGAGGAAGTTATATATGACCTTATGTACAGAGCTGTTGCCCGATTGTTGACAAAAATACCGACTTTTTTCTACCCCTTTCTGTCGATCAGTATCCTGCCCGCTTCTAGTGCAACCACACTTTTAGCCTAAAATACACTGGCTTAGTTAGAAAGACCGAACGAGCATCTATCTCAAGATAGACCATTCTTGATTCATCAGTTCATACTCTGACGCTGTATTCCCTTACTTTTTCGACACCGTTCTATTCGCGCCTGGATGAAATTAGGATTTAACTACTTTATCAAGACTCCCATGCAATAAGAAGATTTCTCCAGTGTAGGCGGTAATTGATTTTGTCATCCTGATGCCGCTAATCTTGCCGCACTACTTGAGGATACTGCCAATATATTACGGTCGATCGGAATACGGTTAAGTATAGCATCCAGAGTGAGGCCAGTATACGTCACATGAAAATGCCTTAATATGGTCGCTATGAACGGTTAAAGTTCTGATTAATTTAAGAATACCCTGAAAGTTACTTTAAGTCAATTATTAAAAAAATATTTTTAAGCGATCCTAAAGTCTGATTAAAAATTATTGACTCACTTCCATGGCAATTCATACGTTAGTAAAACCTCTTTCACACTTTATCTATTCACACATGTTTAATACGTCATCCCAACGGGAAATCCCACATCATGCCAAGCATTATTTCCACAAGTGAATATACATACATACGTATATAAGCACGTACACAGATCGATTTATTTAAAATGAAATCCATATAAATTTTATTGCATTTACTTAAACTAACAATTAATTTAATCAAATAAAATAAATTACTAACTAATTGATTGTTTTTCCTTCATTAAGTACCAAAATATCTATTCACAAATAAATTTATTTTAAATATTTATTGGAAAAAATTTCCAATTGAATTATCGTACCATAACAAAAGTATTGAAAATAATTTCAAAATTCTCTCCACAACCGCAACGAAAACAAATAAGTGAAGAAGAAGAAAAGTCTTCTATGGATAAAATATACTTGTTCTTTGTTATAGTTGTTGCTGTTGCTGTACGCATATTGGTGTTGAGAGATTTATATGTTTGCATCAAACAGCGAGATAAATTACTGACAAATAAAGCATCAACACACCGCACTGTAACCAACCGAAAATTTGAACGTGTGAGTTTAAGTGTGTACTTGTCGGCTACAGTGGAGCAGAGAGTTTAAGAAACAAATACTTTAGTTGCTCATTCGGATTATACTAATATATTAATAAGTAAGAGATGTATTAACTGCGAAGGTTGTCTTCAAAGTTATTTGCCTTAGAGACAATTCAACTGTAGTCGAAAGTACTGATCAATCGAATTTTCCTTTGGTATCATGGCAAGCATTCGACAAAGAATGTCCTTATTGTGAATATCACTCAAAGTGATTTTTAAAAATTGCAACAACCTTACCTTAGAATCAAAAACAATCGTTTATAATAATTTTTTATACTAAAATACTTCATCGAAAGCTAAATTCTGTTTGATAGAAAATTTGTTGTTCAACGAAATTTTCGATGCTTATAATTTGAATTGAACATTCGATTTTCGATGTTCGATATCCAGCGAAGATCGAAAGTCGAATGCAACTTATAATAAGGACCTTTTTTATAAATAATCAACTACTCGTACACATGCTTTTTTTTATTAAACAAACACAATCCATGAAACGATTAGCTTGTCTGCGGAAAACACCAATGGTGGGAATCGAAGCCACTACCTCTGGACTGACTCTGGACACAGGTACAATCTATGGTCTCTATTATCGTTCTAGAGTCTCCGTTTTGGAAGATAGAAACGTTTTTTGACTGCCGATCATCTATCAACGATGAGAAAGCAGTTCAATGAGAGAATCTTTTGGATATCGGAGACAATCGCAGAATCTCGAGGTTTTACGAGTATATGCTTGGAAGATGTGATAACACCTTACTGGTTTCACTGGATTTGGTGGCGTGCTATTGTTATTCCCTGCTATTGTTATTCTGTTAAATGAGCAAGACTGAGACGAAAACTAATAGAAGTGGGGATACAAATAATTACTGATTGATTACCAGGCATAGATAAATTATGAAAAATGGAGTTTATTGGATGATGACTTCTAACGTAGTTGAAAAGATATAGATGAGAAGGAGACTATAGAACATTTGCTAAGACATTATAGCCTGTATAAACAAAAAAGCGAAAGGCTCTATTATAACCCATAATAAACAAATTTGAAGGAATGTTCTTTTATTTCGAAGAGCAGATGAGACGCCCAGTTTTCCTACCTTGTCAGTGTTGAAGTGCAGTCCGTTATTATCTGGATATTGAGCTTTAGTTGGCTCAACGATGAAGACTTTGCTTAACAAAGAGTCTACTCGTATGTGATATTGCAGTGTCAGAAAGTTCCCTGAACTCAAGAGCGCCCATTGTGGCCGTTCTATTTCTTGCAAGTGCAGGACAGTGACAAAGAAAATGTTCTACACTTTCCTCTTCATCGATATCCTGGCAGCTACGGCAAAAATCATTGTGTTCAACCTTTAACCTTTGTTCATGCCTACCTATGAGACAGTGTGCGGTTAGCATGGACACTAGAATAGAGATTTGTTTCCTATTCTTCAAAATTAAAGAAGCCGTATTTTTCCCGGCGGTTAAGTAGTGAATTTGGAGGTTAAAAAATAACAAAAAATTATAAAATACAGAAGAGAAGCCTGTTGAATTAATTATCAAGGACTATTTCAAAAGTACTGTAGCGATGTGGCGTTTCGTTTACCCTAGAATTAGTTTCATAAAAATCACTTACTCTCAGCAATCTTTATATAAAAATAAATAAAATGGAAATAAAACAGAAAATAAAAATAGTGCATAGAATTAGAAAAAAAAAACATTTATGAAATTCTTTATATCTATAAATTAAATATTTTTTGAATCTGTTACGGATGTTGATGATTTGTGGATTTCAAACATTTTCAGATTTTCAACCAACAACCACAACATGCACACACACACGCACAAACAAGTGTCTACAAACTGTAAAATATTTTCTAAAACGGAAGTTTAAACATCTGCAATTTGTAGTTGCTTGATGCCACATACTTACTCTTAACGTATTCGGTGTCTGTATGTCTATAGTGCCTGTCAAAATGTATCTTGTTTTATTACACATTTCATAAAATACATAAATAAACGCAAGAACAAAAACAACAACAGCAGAAATAATCCATACAAAACATTTACTGTAAATCACTTTATTAATACGCAGCACATTATATTTTTCGCATATTCGTATTAAAATAATAAAAATAACAATATTTATTGAAAATGTACAAAAAAGCTTGCAGCAAAAAAAAATATTTTAAATTCTTAGCACAAGCAAGAAGGAGCCCAGACAGATTTACGCGTTTTTGCTTGAGTTTGGGAGGGGAATTTTTCATACTTTATTTTCTTTTCTATAAAAACAACAACAAAACAGCTTAATGCTATGATGAAGAAGAACAAAAAAAAACAAATTCAATCAACAGGCATGGAAATGAAATTTTCATGGAATCATCTCACAATTCACATGCGTATCAAGTGTGTGGTGCCACAGCAACAATCATTCGAACAAACAACAAACACTTCTTTGCTCTTACACTGAACTGTTTATCTGCTGCCACAGCGTAGCGCGAATGTTGGTTTCAACTGCCTCAATCAATTTTACAGCAGGAATTCCCAAATTTTTATTTTGTATGTGTGAGTTTAAGATCTCGCAGAAAGTTTGTGTGTAGTTTCAGATTTCTAAAAAGTTTGGGTGAAAGCAGTCACAGGCAGCATGGCCGTCTGTGGCACTTTCTTGCCACTTTTAGTGCTTTTAAAATGTGATAAATCTGATTTTTTTATGCTACATTTTGCCGCTTTTTAGAAATGTTTTCCCTTTTTTTTCAACAAGGTTGGTAATATATATACATTTATTTTGAACTCAAAGCAGTTTCTCTTCTACAGCACACTTTTGAACGGCTATCAACATTTAAATCGAAGTATTTGGCTGCTTAAAAATAAAAAAGGAGGCTTTGAATGAAAAAAACATATAGAATGAGATATAATGTCACGTTATAAGTTGTTAAGTTGTTGTATTTATTGAAAATATCTTGAACTTAGGCTTATACGTATTTATTTATATGTATTGACAAATAATCAGTAGGTATTCATGTCAAAAGACTGCAGCTCAAAAAGATTAATATTTTGCACAGAGATGACTCAAAAGTTCAACACTTTTATTTCAAAACGGTTGGTTTCATCGAAAGCGGTTGACTAGTTCGAAAGTTGCGGACTTTTTACCATTTTTTTTTAATTTACGCCACTGTGGAACGTTACCGCACCATGATCAACATTCTTGCTGTTATTCGTGACAATGTAAAAAAATTGGACTTCCAAAATTGGAAGTCCATAATGTGATTCGTTCAGAACAGCCCCGATGTTCATATTTCCGAAATCATTTCTAAATCTGTATCTGCCATAAGAAAAAAGTGCTAAACTCATATTTTACTGTATTTTTCTAAGAAAACACTTCTTAAGCATTCAATTTGATTATTAGAAATTTATTTCTTTTTCAGTTACGAGTAAATTGAAAAATTCGGTGTATAAGCTAAAGTAAGCTAATTATTTTATATGAGATAATAAGTCGAAAAATAATAAGCATTAACTCAACAATATCTGGACTTAACCACTTTTTTCTTCTTGCCACCAAAATATTAATGCCATGTGTTAATCTTTCGAATAAGTTTTATTTTAATTAAAATTAAAATTCATTTTTTACAATTGAAAGTTCACTCGTTCTTAAAAAATATTCCCCTACTTATGCCGTCGTATTACTTCGATCCTTAGGATTGCCTTGAAACCCACTTTGGGAATCACTACCATAGACAATCATCATTTTAAACAAGCAGCAACAACAAACAGTTCATTATACATTCAGCCAGTATTTATGAGTTTAAATTGTACGCGTATTTTGACATGAATTATTAGAGGCGCAAAATAGTTTATGAATTTTTCTCCAACAGTGTTATGGATGAGCTAAAAACGAAAAATTAACCACAAATAAATAATAAGTTTTAATTATTTTCAAAATATTTTGCACGCTGCTACGTTTGTGGAGTGGATGGAGGTGAAAGATGTGTTTATTTTTTTCATGAGTATTATCAGAGAGATGAAAAAGGAAAAAAAATATATATTTTTTTTTAAATCAAATAAAGCAAATTGCTTTAATTAGCGAGGTTTGTTTTGTGAAAGTGTTCAAGTCACTAAGGTGAAATGTAAGTTTTATTTAGTTTTAGCTTTGTAAGATATAAAGAAAGAATAAAAAGGCGATATTTAACGAAAATACTTTTTAGTTTGAGTTCTTATTATTGACTTTTTTCTATTATTTTGTTATATGAAGTTCTTTTTGAACTATCAGTGTGGGCTTTTTAGCTCATATGATGTTTCGTTGGACAATCCCAACTTCAGCAGGGATGTTTTTTTTTATTATAGTCTAAACATTGACTGCATTTTTTTAATTTACTCATGTGGGAACTGCAGAGAGTTTTCAATCACTCATACAATCATAAAAAGTAAAGAAAAAATATAAAATTAATTTTATTTTGCACAATAACTTATCGGTGCCAATTGACTGCTCGAAGTGTAATTGCTTTAGCATAAAAGGTGTGTGGTCGCAAAGCAAATGTGGCACCCATCAATCAGCACCTTAACAGCAAACATTGAATGATTTAAAAACATATTTTTGAATGAATCAATATTTAAAATACCAACTGCCAAAAACACAATCTCTCTGCACTCAAAGTGAAAAAGTTTTGAAATTATCAATTCACACTTAACTCTGTGTGTGACCTTTTCATTTTGTTTATCGATTTATTTTCATTAATTTTTTATTTTTTATTTTTTATTTGTTTGTTTCTTTTTGTTGGACTGCTGGCAGACATAAGATTTTATTTTATTTGTTAGTATTACTGATTGTTTCTTGATTATGTGTAATTTTTCTATTTTAAATCAAATAATTTTCAGGTGTTGACAGACTTAACGGGTCCATTTAAAAATTAAATCTTAAGGCTAATGAGTTCTTTAAAAAATTTACCTTTATAAAAAAGAAATTTCATTTAAATTTTATAGTTTTTCTTTGGTAATTTAGTGAGTCCTAAGAGATAAAGTGTGATTTCGGGTACTTAAAGTGTCATTAATCTGTAATGGATTGATTGATGGCTAAGAGTGTTGCTAAATTTTTTAGTTAGCAACATAATAACATCCGATGATTTTTAAGTATTTTTGTCTAATTATTTAACACTATGGGCTGAAAAATTTTAACTTAATCATGCTTTAAAAATTTATATGAGAACTATAAGTCATTTCGCATGGACTTCCCGAATGAAGAAAAGCCTCCAATAACATTGTGCCCAAAACAGACTTTGATAGAACTTTCAAAGTCCATCTCCCATCCAGAAAGCAATGAAAAAAAGGGTGAAATAGTAAAAGATATTAACACGGACGGACAAATTGTGATCTGTGGGAAAGAATTGTGCAGTCTTCTCGGCAATGCAAGTGTGTTTGAGGCTGAAACTCTGGATGTTATAGAAGCATGCAGAAAGTTGTGCGAATTGAATTCTCAGAAGAAAATCGCAAAGTCCTCAAAATTTAGAAGACCTTAATAAAAGTCTTGTGAATGAAGAAATTATAAGAAAATTGTATTCAAGTTTCCTAATTTTTCTGGTTTACAATCTAATTTGACTTTGAGAAAATAGTCAGCAAATTACATTTCTGTACTTTTACCTAAAAGTTGATTTGAAGAGCTCTAACACAAGGCATTAGTCTTTTAATATATGACACAAAAAGCTTTTAAAGAACCAAGGAACAATTAGCTTTTTAGTCCAAAGAAGCTGCTCTCCTTAGGCTCAACCTCTCCTTCATTGACAGCTTCATCTGCAGGAATTTCATGTAAAACTATGTAATATGCTCCTGCAAAAGTTAAAATAAAACAAAAGCCAACATGCGTTATTACATTTTACATATTTCTCTGCAAAGAGCTTATTTTGATAAACGTAACTTACTTTGCATTACATTTTATTTCACATACTCAGAAATTATTGTAACACAACATAAGCAATGCAGCAATTCGTTTCGTATTACCAGTTAAAATACTGAAGATAAAAACAATGGATCCATAAATCAATGTAATTAACGTGAAAATACTTGGGCAAAAATATTAACCAAAGCAGGAGATAGTGGAAAGTAAAATGAACCAGAAATGCAAAAGAGAAAAACAAAAGAAAAACCTTTAAGGTAGAAGATCATTAAAATAGAACACGTGTTTTAGCAATTTGCTTATATTCTTTGCATGTAGTAGCAAAACATTTCACTATTTTAGTGCAACTGAACTAAAGGGTCTTTCAGTAAGCGTTTTGTATTTTTAAATTTAAAGAAAGCAAATTTTTTATTCGTTTGACATCACTTCGTGGAGAATATTCAATGTGACATGAGTCAGCAGCTCGTAGCGCAGTGGGGTTTTGGTGTCTAAAGACCTATTGTTGGACCACTCAATTTCAAAAATTTAATGATGGTTTTTTGTGAAGAAATTTCTACTTATAAAAAATATTTTTTATTTATAAAATGTTTATAAATCGAGTTTTCATACAAAAATTTGTTTTCTAAGCGAATTATAAAAAATAAAAATATTCTTTTTGAAACAGGCAGGTAAAAAAAATTATTTAATTTTTGAAAAATTTAATTTGCAAGGATGCCGAGCAGAAAATAACTTTTATTTTTACGCAATTCAACCGTCCATATCGCAGAATGACAAAAGTATCGATATAAGTATTCTTTGAGTATTTAACGTAAAACAACTAATTAATTTTAAACCGAATACGTATAACTATAAACATCCAATTATTATCTTTATACATATTTTTTTAATTACGCAGCGCAAACAATTATAACTAAAATTTATAGACTGTGTGATATACAATCACACGCATTAGTATAAAAATACTCTGACTATTAATCGGCTACACATGCGTATATACAGGGATATTTTATTTACACACACACACGCACACATATAAAGCATGTTTTCAAGCAACCACACACACACACATTTTTGCCATTCCCTTTTATATACACACATGTATGTATACGGTGGCTAATGATGAATGAATATCTTGAGTATCATGCGTATTGTCTTTTGTTCGATTTTATATCCACAGCCTGAGTATAAACATACTCATACTCTAAGTGTGAGAGAGAGTCAATGCATTTGTATTGAACTTTTTTTCCATAAACGTGGCTGATATTAATGAAACTGGGCATGCGCCTTGTTTTTATAATAGAAAGTTTGATAGGCAAAATCTTATGCGAAAAACTCGATTTTAATGCAAGATTGGTGGGTGGTGGGCCAGGCCGATTTAATGGAATTCCATTAAAGTGTTCGGCTCACTCGAGTTCATTTTATTTAGGTCCCTTTGTGTTACCTGTGATGAAGCAATCGCTGGAATAAAGAAGAGGTTTTCATAAAAAGTAAAAAAAATAAAAAATGGAAGGCTTAGAAAGGAGGAAGATTTAGAAGGTCTGCTTATGACCGTGCTAAAATCTCTGCAGCTGCTGGAGTAAGCGATTGAACCATCCACTCGTCCTAATACAGAAATTAAGATTTTTAAGGTCAACCGCCTACAACAACAACAACAACCTACGCAAAAACGTTTTTTTTTTCAAATGCACTTCAAATGTATAGGAGGTGAGTTATTATCTCTCTCACGGTAGTCCCATTCTTTTAGCATAAGTGCCAAAAGAACAATGTCCCATGATAACTGCAACTTTGATAGCAGATCCTGCTTATGTGACACGTGGCAACAATGCTCTTGCTGTGGAACGTTTTGGTTCTTAATGCCGTCTATTTTGGGCCATTGCAGAAAATGCATCGTTTTGACGCTGCCAGCAGAAATTTGGAGGAATGCCGCAGAAGTTATCAATGTCTCATCCTAAAGCACAGTTCCTTTCGTAGTTTGTATGTTGTTAAATTATCTTGCATTGTTTCCATGTCCTCCCATCCAGTGTAGTTGGATATGAGAATGATCCGTCACCTTTTCGAGGGATTTGCCGGATTCACTTACCAGGTACGATGTACTATATACATAGCAGCTTTGCTTTCATTCATACACCGAAATTCTGTATCAGTTATTCGAGGATACCATAAGCAGTTATGTTTTTGATTGCAGATATTTCTACTTGTAGTATGCTACAATCATTTCGCACAAAAGTGTATGAAACCACACCACTGTGTGTAGCGCCGTCCTTCTAAAACCACACAAGGAATTGGTAATCATCGACTTATAGCGCTCGCCGTTGACATCGCCCTCACAGAAGTAGAAATTAAGCCGCCAGCAAAAAATCCAACGAGTGCTCGCAAAATGTACGAGGAACATTGTAGGAACAGAACTCCCGTTTTTATAAAGTCATTTGGACGCGTTTCTTAATGCTATATCCATCCATGGTGATTTGGCAGGACATACTGAATAAATGACAGCCAATTTGACAGCTGTACCTTCAGTAGTATGACCACTATCAACTCTCAAAATTCAAAAGTCCCTATGAAAATACCTTTTAAATGGTCTTATAAAATATGACTGTATTTTCTAGTATATATTTGAAGGCAAAAAAGATGTACTAAGGCTAAAATAAAAAAATTAAAAATAGCCAGTAAGTTAATCAAGCAAATATTAGAAATTCTTCAAATGTAAAAAAATGAGAAGAATTTATTAAAGATACAAGTACTTAATAAAACTATAATATATCTGCTAAAGTTTTGCTTTGTTCGAGTGCGAAAGTTTCTTCACTCCAATAGTAGACGAAGTAACTTTCATTTTAACTGAATTTTATAAATCTTTAGCCATTCGTTACTACTTGTTTTTCATTAGTGCAAATTAATTGCAATCCACTGCTGGTGTTTATTTAAATCAATGGATTCTACATAAACAATTAATAAATCATATAATTTATTGCTCTTTTGTTCCCTGCTTTCATATAAAATAAATAAAATCTCCTTAACAATTCAAAAAATCTTCATTCACACTCAGCTCTTAAAGAGAAATATGTTTAATTTTTTTTTTTTAAGCGAATGATGTTTTCCGATAATAATTCAAATCAATGATCTTATTTAGAATTTGCATTAGCCAAGCCTACCAACAATTTAAATGTTTATAATAAATAAAATTCAATAAATATTAAGAATTTAAAGCAGAAAAATCAGAAACATAAAAGAATCAATTCACATGAAACTAAAAGAGTTATTTGCAAAAAAAAATTGATACCATTAACTCAGTAACTATTTCAAATTTATTATAAGAAACAGAAAAATAGTTTTTACAATTTAACAAAAACAATAATACGAGTATGTACTAAAAGTAAAATGACAGATCCAGATTGGTTGGAGTAACCAGAAAAAATTGCTTGACCAAAATATAAGCAATAATTTCAATAACTATAAAATTAACAGCTGATTGGTTAGATTAACCTGAGGGTTTTTTTTGTGTGTTAAAAGTTTAGTATTTTTTTTTTCGCTAAAAAACAATATACATACAAATATTATGCAAAAATATATTCTTGTTGCTAAAATATTGCAAATATTTTTGCCAGCGTATGGCAAAAACAAAAAACAAACACTTTGGTTTAATTTTTTTTTTTGTGAAGCATGACAGTGGAATTGATGCAGCAACTGACATGATTTCAAAATAACAACAACAAGTCATGCCAATTCAAAAATCAAATAAAAAAAAACTTAAATAAACAAATCAACTATTGAGAAAGGGAGAGTTATGAAAAGGAAATTTTATTTGAATTACTTGCCACAATATGACAGGCTGGAAAATAATAAGAATCTGTAAAGATTTTCTGTGGCAATTTGAGGAAATCCAACAGATTATAAATATCCAATGACGAGACCATAATTCAAATAATAAACTCTAATAAATCAAAACAAAACACAAGCACCAACAATTAGTGGCAATTTTTATTTCAATCATGCTGCATATTGCAGTAAAGAATGCGATCAATCCTTTGCTGTTGTAACTCGTTGGCATGATGATGAGACTCTGAGTAGAGTGTTTGTGTGCTGCTGCTTTGTTTATTTATCTATTTGATGAGATGCTTGTTGCAATGTGCCCGCGCGTGTTAGTGTGATGCCCGCGTGTGTTTCTTAAGACACTCGTTTTGGTAAATCGTAAATTTGTTGTCATACACAGTGGGCAATGCAGCATAAACATTTCAATTGAAATTTATTTAGCTGTAAGATAAACAAATTCTAAATTAACAATTAACAAATTATTGGCCGGTTTTATTTCGTTTTAAAATTCAAAAAAAAAATTAGAACTTCTAGACATAGTGGCTATAAAATTTTGTAGCTCGTGAATCGCATTTTAAAGTTGTGAAAAAAAAGTTGAAAGTTTTTTTTATGCAAGCAAGTAAAAGCAAAAGGCGTTGTCCATTTAGAGCCATGCAAACTTCCACCATTCCACCATACTTTTCCTTTACTTGCCCTTTGCTTTATATTTGTTTTAATTTTTTTTTTGTCCATCACAATTTTTTTTTCTTTTACTTTAAAAATTCCTTAAAAGTCTTGATGTTGTTATTCAGCTGTCAATCTTCTTAAGTTTCTTTCTGTTGTGTTGTTGTAGCTGCAACCAATTGTATTCAATTTCACTGCTGCAAGAGGTGGGATCTTTTTAGGTTGCCATTGACAGTGATACATGATCACATTGTCTTCGCTGTACAAGCATCAGGCATATGTAAAGTTGGCATTATTTTCATTTAACATTTGAACCAATAAGCAATTGGTTGGAGAATAGCATTTCTTGTTTGTTTTTCAATGAACGACTTGTTTGCTCGCTTCAGGTATTTTCTAAAATTTGCTTTATATTAAATAAATTAATACTAATGTAAACTAAAAAATCAACTAATATTGGCATTTAGTAGATAAAGGAGTCTTTCTTGGGATTTGTGCTAAATTCTGAGTCTGCAAGCATCACCTGACCTCAAGTGATCAACGAGATACGGCCACATCATATAATGGTACATAATTCTAGAAACATCGAAAAGTGTTCGCTGCTCCTGACCGCAAATTTTTTTATTTTTTGTCTTAAATACAGGCATAATAACGGTTAAACAGGAACTGAATAGCGCAAATATATATTCAATTATTTAGTTTTGCTGCATTTTAATAAAAATTCTACTTAAAACTTTTTTATTTTTAAGCCAAGAATATTTTTGCTAAGAATCCCAATGAAGCTTATGCGAGAGCTATACTATGTAATTTTTAAAATAATTCTTGTTTTGCTAAATTCTGATCAGAATTGTGGCAAAAATTGCACTTTTGCGAAAAAGGATATATGGCAGGATGTTAAATCCTTGCAGCCATTGATATAAAGCTTATGTATATGCTTAAATTTATGATTTCAGAAATAAATTATTCATAATTTTTATATATTCTGAATCGCAAAGGCAAGTAAATCTCAATTTTTTTAATAAAGGATATATGGAAAGTATATAAGTCATATTTTGTGCACGGCCTAAATCTATACGAGAGCTTAACTCTTTAGTTCCATAAATATTTAGTAATTTGCAATGAATGCTGATCAAGAATTTAGCTGAAATTTAAAGTTTTATCAAAAAGGATATAAGGGAGGTAGTCATGTCCTTAAATATTTAACATAAAAAGTGGATGCAAATTTAAGTACATGATACCATTATTAAATAACAGTTATTTTCTTTATATTCTAAACATCCATTACAGCAAAGTCTTCCGTTTCTAAATAAAGGATATATGAGAGGTTGCCATATTCTTTGTCAGTTTGCAATAAAATTTTTGTTGATGCTTAACTGCATAGTTCTACAACCTTTTACCAAGTTTTCTATGTTCTTGTTACAATTTATGTAATTTTTAATAAAAAGGATATGTGGGGTACTAATTTCTTAAAAGTATTAGTTATATGATTCAAAGGCAAGCATTTAGTACTGAACAAATTTGCAGAAAAAATTTAATTTTTAATAAAAAGGATATATGGAAGTTTGTGTTATCCTTGGAGCTATTGTAATAAAATTTAGCATAAAGCTTAATTGTTTTATTTTAAATACATTCTTAATAAAATTTTTATCCGAAATTAAATTTTTAAATTTAAGGATATGTGGGAGGTGGGTGTGGCTTAGCTCTTTTTTTGTAAAAGTTGACTACAGAGCGTCTAATTACATCATATGTCTTTTTAGGATGCATTCTGGTCATATTTAAAGCTGAAATTTCATATTCCCACTCTTTTAATTTCTTGTATATTTTATCTTTTATGTCTTTGGAAACTCTACACAGTAAGTCGTATGATTTCGTTTTGCTTAAGTACCATCAATAGAATTTTGTTGCCTAAAGCAGCAAAAATAATCATTTAATTATTTATTTCGCACTTCAAAATTAATGCATAAAAATAGCAGCTTTAATTTGGAGATATTATATATAAAACTTAAGCTTCTTATGCACAAACCATCAACTTCTATATGTTCCATTTGATTTTGTGTATAATGATGGAATCCTTATAAAATTCATCAAAAAAGCAAAACACAACAGAAAGGCAGTAAAATCAGCATCAGCAGCATAATATTTTTTAAAAACTATAAAAAAAATCCTTAAACCATTTGTTCTCTAACAAAATGATACCTTTGAGAATAGTTTATTTTCTCTTTTTTTTTGTAATACCAAAAAAAATAACAATCTTTAAAGGATAAAGTTTACACATACAATTATCTCTGCTTTTCCTTTACCTTGTGGGTGTAAAGTAGCAACAATTGTTGCAACCTTTTGTTATAAATTTGGTAGTATTTTTATTGTATTTCATGCTGTACCATGTGCTGTTAAATGATGGAAGTTATGGTCAACCCTTTTGCTTATTAGAAGTTATTGGCATAAAGCAAACGTAAATTTTATAATCTATCTTTGTCTACATACTTCGTAATATTATTTTAAGTTTTAAAAATATTTTGATATAAAAAATAAATACATTTATCATTGTATAATTTATTTGGTTTCATTATGAACTTTTGATTTTTTATTTTTGTTTGTTAATTCTTCAGTAAAAATGTCTTAAGGGACAATGAGTTATCAGTGCTTTTTTCTTTCTTTATAAAGGATAATTTTTTTAAAGGTACATAACTTCTGATGGGGATAACTGTAAAACTAGCTGCCATACTAATGAAGTGCGTTTGACTTTTCTGTCAGTATACTTTGGCAAATCATCATATCAAGACTTACACCATAGCAATGTTTAGAAATTGTGGAAATTAATTTTTGATATTCGCGCTCTGTGCGCCAAATATATAGAACAGCTTGTTAAGTTTACGGTGTGCATAACCGGCCATTCGAGCAACTAATACGAAATACTATGCATCCAATCAGTTCCAAATTTTTTTTTAATAATATTTATCCAAATCGAACACGTAGCGTACGTTCTGTACGCCATCATCGTTGTAGACCTGAGTGTGATAGAGGTCTCAAATTTTTCGATACGACCCCGTTCTCAGCAACTTGTTCTCTGCCCGTCTACTACTTGGATCATTTTGTTGAAAGATCTTGGCCTACATCGAGTTGGTGCAAGAAATAAAGCCACGAAACCATCATATGCGTGGTGTGTTCGGCAAATGCGCTAAGAATCAACTGGAGGTTGAACTAAGAATTCTACTCTGTAATTCAAAACTAAAGGAAATGCTTTAGAATTTGCAAGTAATTAGCATAAATGGTTTCATCTAATTGTCTTTTTCGTTTTTAGAGAGAGCAGAGTCCTCATGAGAATCTCGAGACTCCATTACATTAAAAAAAAAAAAAAAAATCACGGTTTGAGGCCTATTTGTCTTTAAATCCGAAAACAGTGCCGCCAACATTGCCGTGAATGGCGATTGCTACAGGCAAATGATTTTATTGCAAATCATTTGGAGGAAAACTAGTGCCATACAGCTCATGAAATCTTCACTTTGTTGGGCCAAACGCTTGGTAACTGAATTATCTTATTAAATGGACCTATGAATTAACCACCTTGTTCGTGTGGTTCGACGCTCGACAGACGAAATAATACCGGGTGTTGCGAAATTGGACCGATAGGTTGGCTTTCATAAGGCGCAGGTTTAGAGGCCATATTGTAAGCCCATTTTTGGTTTGACCCACCGATCATTAAAAAAAAAATGAGATGTATGGGGTATATATATTTCAAATATCTCCTTTCTGAACCATAAACGCGTTCCGCGAAATTAATTATGGTTTCTGAGATATTTAGCATTCATTTTGCTCCATTTCAACTATTTTAATGTTAATGTTAAATAAGTATTGTTTTGCTGTACATGCCACAGTTTGGCGTTTGCATCAAATTCTTCATACAAAAACATGCGAAGTAAAGTTAAGTCTTGTTTTGCTTCATTTCTATAAGAAATGAATAATAAAAAAAGAAGGTGCCGTAAGAAAAATTCAACGGCAGCTGTTAAGCAAACACATCATCAACCAGACGCAGCCGCCGATTAAATGTTTTAATATAAACTTATCAAACATTAAAATAAAATAAAAGAAAACTTAATGATGCATGTTTGAGTACAACATTATTTCATTCTTTATAATAAATACACTTCAATTACTTGTTTTAACTGTTTTGACTGTCGTCTTGATGTGACGTCGACGACGAGATTCAAAATAAGGGGCATTATATCGAGAATTCAAGATTTTAGGGATATTTTATGTAAAGGAGATTGCCATTAGGCTTCAGTATTATCAAAGACTTGTAAGTCCCCAACATTATGACAAATGTAAAAGTGTTGATGTGTATTAATGAAGCCTGCTGAATTTTATAAATAAATTTTACGAAAAAAAAACTAAAAAAGTACAAAATATTACACAATATTTTGAAAACTCAATCTTATTACTTAAATTTGTTCTTAAATGTTGTTACATTTTTTTTTGTAATTCATGAAAAAAGTGTCATCTTTCTTGGCTGCTTTACACTTTGCTCAAATTTATCTGCTCTTTTTTTAATGCCACTGGGCTAATTACTGTGGTCACATTTTTTAATTAAAGACAAGATAGGACAAGATGCGACAAGACAGTAACAGACAAACAAACAAAAGAAATATAAAAAATTAAGAAAAAAAAATAAAAATAAAAAAATCTTATGCTTTTATTTCATTTCAAGAGTTTTATAAGAAAACCCAGTCCGACATATCCTTTATGTTGCACACACACACACATACTCACATAAACACTGTGCAAGATAACACCCTTTTTGCCAACAAAAAAATAAAAATATATAGAAAAATTAAGAAAAAATGAGAATTAGAAAAGCGTGTTGAAAATTATAAAAGCAAAAGAACTCAAAATAACACTACGAATTAGCGTTTTAGCAATGAATTACATAAAATGTCTTAAGTATGAAATCTTGCCAGGAAGAAACAAAGAAATACCAAAAAAAAAATAATAAAACGAAACCTTGAATGGACAAAAAGATGTCGCTGATAACAACAAAATGTGTCGCCAACAATTGCACAAAAATGAAATAGACAAAAACAGCAAAGTGTGGCTTAAAACTAAAAATCATCTTAGACAATTGAAAACGGCAGAAGGGTTCTGCTTTCCAAAACCCCATTTACATCTTAACATGATGGGAATGTCAAAAGACAAAGAAAACAATACGAAAAATATCCTGATAAAAAAGGTTTTTTTTTAAACATGTGGCTGCTGTAGTTGTAGTTGAAAAGCCCCTTGAGACTAATCTAGTGGTAATTTGAAGTGATTACATTGCCGACTGGTCAAAGTGACTCTGCCAGGCGTCACGACTGCCTTGCGACGAACATATAAATGTAAGAAGTATGAATGAATGAATGAAGAATAGCCCTAATACAAACTCTAAGCTTAAAGCCCATGATAAAAAAATATAGAAGCCAAAAAAACAAATGAATAATGTTTGTTCCTTAACAGGACATATTTTACATGTATTTGTATTTTAGTTTGTGAGTGTGTATGTGTGTGTGTGGTCGTTCGATTTAAACTCAAAGTCTCATTATTCAAAATTTTTGTGATGAAAAAAAAACATCAGAAATGTTGAAGCAGCAACCAGCTGGAGATGGATGTGTGTTTTGTTATTTATTTATGGCTTTGAATTTTTCTCTAATAAATGAATTACTTCCTAAGAGAATTGTCACTGTGGCTTTTTCTGTTCCTCCTTATTCATTCACATACGAGTACATACGTATGTATATATTTTTAGCATACTTATGTGTGGTCTCTGACACACTTCATAAGAATGAATGACGGCCAGTAATTGTTTAGGTATAACGACATGTTGTAGCTTTATTACAGCTCAACCCTTTAGAAGCTATTAGAAGGATATTCCAAGATATTTGAACATGCATCAAAAGGAAATATAAATGAATATAACTGTAAATATAGAAGAAGAAAAAACAGAACTTTCCCACTAAGGACCATGATGCAGCTCCTGGACTCTTAAAGGCTACAAGTTACTATCCTGCACAAGCGCACCGCTTTTGGAAAAATACAACCTTGGTCTAATAAATTGCAATTGTCTTTCATAAACTCCATCATAACAGGGTTGTATTTCCTCAAAAGTCATTTGACTATGTATGATAGTGAATACCAGCCTTAATCTTTATTAATTTTACAATGATTACCACCGGAATAAGTAAATGTTTATTTTCTTTCATCTTTATTAATTCATATCTACACAAACAATTAAATTATGAACGAGCGATGTTCAGCTAATTAATTCCATACAACATTTCCTAGACATTTAAAATCCTGTAAAAAATGTTTTAAATCAAAATAAAAAAAAATTCAAATGACCACAATTAATGAACTCCTATTTATATTAATAAAAAAATAAACAAAAACAATCGCCATCAAATCACAGCCGAATTTTCCAAATACATCTAAAATTTCATAATTTGGATCAGAATGAAGTGAAAATTCGTAAATACATGACGAATGATATCTTTAACATCCCAATGAAATTGGATTAAAATCCCTTGTAATTTGAGCTAACCTTCCAAATATCCTTTATATTTAATATCTTACTTTAGCTATAATTTTAGTCGGAATGAAAAGAAAATTTGTAACAACATGAGGAATTGTGCAGTTAACAATTCTTTTGAATTTTATTGCAATGGGGTTAAATTCACGTCATGCTCCCATATATCCTTTTTATTAGAAATTCAATTTCAACTAAAATTACAAAAATAATGTAACGAAAATTCGTTAATATATGTAAAATTATAGAGCTAAGCTTTTAATACAACTTTGTGTCAATCGCTGCAAATTTATTCTGTTCTCCCATATATCCTTTATGTGTGTATACATACATATACATAGTACATATATTTGCTACAGTTTTAGTCAAAACGCAACGAAAATATGTAACTACATGTGGAATTATATACCTAAATTCTCTGTTCAATTTCATTACAATCAGAGCAAATTCATGCCAAGCTCCCATATATCCTTTTTTAATAAAAATTTAATTTTAAATAAAATGTAGAAAAGATTCATGTACAAACATATGCAAAACAACAACGCTAAGCTCCCAATAAAATTTCATGCTTTTATTTAAATTTATTTTTGATCTTCCATATGCCCTTTATATATAATGTGTAATATTACCTACAGTTTTAATAAGACTACAACAAAATTTCATAACTACATGCTGAATTATATACCTAAGGTCTCTGCTTAATTTCACTGCAATCATTGCAAGTCCATGTCAAGCTCCCATATATCCTTTTTATTGAAAATTTAATTTTGCCTTAAATTCTGTCAAGAATGTCTTTAAAACTTCTAAATACCTCTAAAATTGTACTGCTCAGCTTCCAGTAAAATTTCGTGTTAGCCGGTGAAAATTTTTTTAACTTTTCATACATATATCCTTTGTATTTAATATGTAATTTCAGCTTTACTGTAAGAATGAATGAAGTGATAATTTTTTAAAACATGTAAAATTACATAGTTAAACTTCATTTTTAATATCATTGGAATGGGTGCAAATTCATGCAAATCTTTCATATATCCTTTATATTGGAAATGTAATATTAATGTGATATAACATAATAAAATGTATGAAAAACTAATGATGATATATCTCATTAGTTTTTATATTGCTAATCTCTTAAAAAAATATCGCTAAAAATTTATTTTAATCTCCTTCCATATATCCTTTAAGTATAAGTTATAATTTAACCTAAAAATTTGGCCAGAATACAACGAAAATTTAATTGATGTTGTTTAATTGTTGTTTAATTGCATGTATAAGTTCTGTTTTAAATTTCACTGCAATGAGTGTAAGTTAATGCTAAACTCTCATATATCCTTAATTTAAAAAAAAATTATTTTTAGTAAGAAATACAATAATAATGTAAATAAAATTTGTAAATACTTGAGGAATCATATAGCCATGCTATGTTTTGAATTTTAGCGCAATCAGAACAAAAACATTCCAAGCTCCCATATATCCTTTTTATTGAAAATTTAATTTTACATAAAATTATGAATAGATTGTGTCGAAGATTTTTATATATACATTTGTAAAATGACAACGATGAGCTGCCAATAGAATTTTATGTTTTTTATTTTAATTTATTTTTCATCTTCCATATATCCTTTATATATAATAGATAATATTAGCCACAATTCTAATAAGAATGCATACAAAATTTGTGATATTAAATAATAATTCTAATGGTTCTGTTTAATTTGATTGCAATCCTTTTTATTAAAAATTTAAGTTTACTTAAAATTATGAGCAGGATATTGCAAAAATTCATGTATATATATGTAAAATTCTAGTGCTAAGCTCCTAGTAAAATTTTGTGCAAATTAGTGTTGATTTGTTTTAATCTCCCATATATCCTTTATATTTAATGTATAACATCAGCTATAATTTTGGTCAGAAGCCAACGAAAACTTCTAACTACATGTTCAATTATCAACAAGAGTTTTCTTTTCAATTTCATTGCCATGTCCATAAGTTAATGCTAACCTACCATATATCCTTAATTTAAAAAATGTTCCTTTAGCTAAAATTATGATGAGAACGCAGCGATAATTTATAACTAAATGTTGAATTTATGCACTTAAAGTCTCTGTGTAATTTCATTGTAATTGATGCAAATTTATGTCAAACTCTCATATATCCTTTTTGTTAAAAATTTAAGTTAGTGGAGCACGGCCATAGTTCCTTAAATGCTTCAATTTTAAACATAAACAGTTCATAATAAGGAAATGATAGCAATTATTTTCACCACTATTCAATGGCATAATGCCCTGGAGACCAAAGTGAGTGCATGAACCTTGTGCAAGGTATTACTTGATGAAATATTTAATAAGAGTTCAGCTTCACTTAGAACCAAAAAGAAACGATACTTTAGCCGCTATTGCCGCTTAGTAGTTACATGAATTCGTAGTATTTCTTAAATCTTACTCAGCCTCTGTTTCACAGGATAATAAAAATTTTTTCGATTTGAAAATTCTCACACGAGGCATTGTTACTTCGTATTAACGTTCCTTTTTAGAATTTCCCACTATAAATTTTGAACCTCTTGTTTATTTACTTTTATATTAAATTTCACTGATTAGACATTTATTTTTATCATTCCCCTTAATGTTCACAAGAATGTTAGTGCATTTCTACGAATTTTTGTGAATGTCATTAGAAACTAGATTATTTGACTAATTTTAACTAAAACAAAGCCAACCGGGGAACGAACTACTTACTTAACATGAAGAAACATTTTACTTTTTTTATAATTTTTTTTTTCACAGATTCAACTGAATTACAATTCTGTTTGTGTTATTCATTGTTTGTGTGTGAAATTTTTTCTTGATCTTAATTGAGTACGAACTGTGTTGAAAAGGAAAATGTTACCACAAGGACTAGTAAAAGAAACAAACAAAAATGAAATCTTTTAGATTATTAAGTGTAGTGAAGACGCACTGCAAAAATACTAAAATATAAAAATTATCCAAGAAAAGGAAAAATATTTGAAAAAAAAAATATAAAAAAATATGTATTTGTGTGTGTATATAAATTAAAGAATACGAATCACATCAAAAATTATTAAGAGATGTTAAAATCTTGTGGTGTTTTTATAAAAGAATTGAATCTTTTCATGAGGTATAATGATAAATATCGCTGGTTGGCTTCAGATGCCTCCAGACTTTGGCAGTGCACTATGGAGCAGAATTGAAATTGTTGCCGTATTATGTAAATTTTATTTGCAGGATGTTTATTCACACATACACTTTAGAACCATTTTGCCTCGATTCTAGATGCATATAGTCTCAATTTGAAATTTTTTTTAAATTAAATAAATAATTAAAATAGCTTTGTTTACTTTAATCCGATTTGTGTTGCTATATACGATTATATATTTTCACTGAAGTCAGAACCACATCAAAGGAATTTTTCAATTCGCATGTAAAACAGGGAATATCTTTTTTAATTTGTTGGGTTAGTTATTCTTGGCTAACTTGCAGGTTAATTTAGTTCTTAGTTCACACCATGAATTTTTCTCCTGTCTGTGAAGGCATTCGATATAATTTTTTGAATAAATTCCTTTAAAATCTGTATAACAAGGCAATGTGCAGGATCATTGCCAAATAGCCAGGAAAATCAACAAAGTTGAAGAAAAAACAAGGAACCGCCTTGCTGATATGTCCCTGGGGTTTACAAAACAAAAATAAAAAATAAAAATACAGCAGGAGAAACATTAACAAGAAAGAATGTGGCAAATGTATCTTGTTTAAGTTTTTTTTTTTTATTTGCATTTTAGAAAATAAATGTTTAAGTAGGAGTAGGTTTATTTAATAATTTCATTTTGCAAATGACATGCAAGTAACGTAACAAAAGAATCATAAACTTGTAAAAAACAACAACAACAATATAAAAAATTATGAACAGATTAATAATGTATGCAACAAACACATCCTTCGTGTTCGCCGTGAAAAGATGTTGAGTTTTTAATTTTTAAATTTTTTGTAAGTTTGTTTTTTTTTTCTTTTTTTTTTTATCTTGTGTATTATTGTAGATGTTAGCTGTAAATATATAAATTTCTTCTTATTAAAGGATAATCAGTGTAGAAAAATTACATTTTTACACGTTGAAAAACATACGATTACGTCATAAGCCTTGTCAGAACCTTTGGGATTAAAATCTCCATTAAGTATATTAAAAATTTTGGGAGGGGGGGGGGTGCGGGAATGAGGTTATTTTTCCAGGTTATATACTAGAAAAAACTAATGCTTCGCTCAAAGCTGGTCTCCTGCTTCGAAATACTGTATAATAAGACATGACAATGTGCCACGAGAAGATCTTCTCTTAACAATGTCAAACTGCGCCTCTTTCAAAGCTTCCAAGAAAGATGCTTCTAATTGTTTAAGGACAAATGAGCGTATTGTTCGTTTTACCACGTCGTCAAATTCAAAAGACAGGAGTGTGTAAATGGGATATGACGTATTATAAATGCAATTTTCGTTTTCGCACAGTATTAACTTTATATTTCCGTAAAGTAAATACAAAAACTCGACTAAGTTCTGTGTGTTTTAAAATTAATTAAAAGATATTCCCATTATATTTGCGTATAACCCCAAGAGTTATCGGTAGAAGCTTCTTCTGTGGAATAGTGCTAAATGAACTATGCTAACTAAAGAAAATAAATTTAGTAAAGTGCAACCTTGAGTCGCACACGAAGGCTTCCGTATGGTGCTTTGTTTCTTTTTGGCGATTTTTTCGGTTTTTGCCGATTTTATGTAGTATTAACGCTTTTGTTAAATTTGGCTTTTTTAGTTTTGACGATTTTTTTTGGTGATATATTTTATTTAAGCGCTTTTTTCATTTTGGTGATTTTTCGTTTCGGCATTTCTTTAGTTTTGGTATTTTTTAGATTTAGCGTTTTGAAAATTTCCAGAGTTTGCTTCTCAAGGTTTCCAAAATACAGTAAATTGTCAAAATTACATTAACGGATAAAATATCCTTTAATTTTGATTTTTTATATTTCAATCATAATTGGTGTAGTCTGCATAAAAATTCACTAACATGGAAAATTTCAAGTGTCTGTATATAAATAAAATTGTCTGTATATTACATTAGGATTTCAAAATTTTTCATTGCTCGCTTTAGAACACCCTTAATTTGAAACTATTATATATTTGCTGTTGTACCGGCGAAAGTTTTAAAGGGAATCCCATTTGGAAAACATGTTCTCTTTTTATTACAGCTGACCCATGACGTCGAACGAATAAAGATATAAATACTATGGTCTAAAACATTTAAATATTTTAGTGGCTCTCACACTCCCCTCTCTCTTCCTCCCTTCCTCTTTATAAAGAAATTACTCCAGTTATAACATTTTCATATTACTTCATTCTTATTTGCCGTTTTAATAATTTTTAATTATTTTGTTGAATTTTCATGAGGCATATATGTAGAAAGTAACATTTACAGGTCACATTATGGGATACCTCCTTTCAAATAATCATAAACAGAATGTTAAATGCAAACAAATTATACATAGAAAAAAATCAAAAGGCCATCATCAGCGCAACTTGAAAAGCAAATGAAGAGGAAATAAAATGTCTGAAATGAGAAAATACACATTTGAACGAAATTTTTTTATGAAAGAAGGAACAAATAAAAAAAACACTTCATCTAAAAAAAACAACAAATAAAATATGTATTAAGACTAAATGAAGCAGAGGTGCAATAAAATTTTTCCAACTAATGGCCGGACGGAAGTGCAGACAGAAACGGAATGAAAAAAAAACCAACAGCAGCAAAAATCCTGCTGACAATTTTACAGTTTTACACGTACAAAGGCTCCCACCTACAATCACTCTCAGTCTGTTATTTGTATATATTCGCATCGCCGAACGAACCATCAGCATTAAAAATAAAATAATGACATTTCGTCCAACTTGTTGACAGACAGTTTTACTAACTGACACTTCACAACAAATTTCCTAACTGTCGGTCATCATTATTTTATTTTATTGTATACTACGTATGACTAGTTCCATCTGCAAGGCCAAATAACCCTTAACGTTCAACTTATCATTCTACTTCTTCAGCACTCGCTGCAATTTGTGCAATACTCACACACACTTTAGCGATTCAATATGCTAAAATTTAAGGTCCAGCAGTTAAAGAGGGAGTAGAGGAATAAACAAAAAAAAAAAAGATATTCCTGACTAGTCACTGTTGTGATGGGTAAAAAGACTTTTTTGAAGCATTGACAGCACTACTCTGTGCATAAAGTTTTATGTTGGAAATTAGAGAAAATAAAACATTTACACGCATTCTATATAAAGATCTCAACTATCATCAACATGATGAATCAGAGAAGTCCAAATTAAAATAAAAGCTTTGTAATAAGTTTCGAAACATACTCATAAGGAATTAAAGTAGTAATTTTAATAATAAAGTATAACTTAAAAATGTGATAAAATCCATGAAATGATATCAGACAATGGCCATCTCAACCGAGCGATTGATTCAACAATTGCTCATATAAAACGATAAGCGCAACCATGTAATCTGTTCAAAGTAGTGATTGGCAATGTTCAGTAGCAATCCGAACGAATTTTTGATAATTTTTTGGTTTATAATTGTGGAATGCATCGCAATATACCAGAGAAAATAGAGCAATCCAAATAATGAATATTTTCATTCGAACGAGCACCAAAGAAAGACCAGAAGCGTCTTGAGGCCAACAATATTATAGTCACAGTTCTTTGCCATATGGTCCGTCCACATCGATTACCTTGAAGTGCGTAAATTGGTTGACACATTCAATATTTATATAAAGCAAAGAAGAAAGTGTTATTCCGTATGGCCTGGTTGAAGCTCTCAACAAAGGAGCAGAGTCGCTTAGAGTAGTAGTATTTGGCTGGTCTTTAATATTGACATTGAATTAAATAACTGCGATCATATTGTTAAGGCATATTGAATGGCACTGAGAAGTGTGTGTGCCTCAGCTAGTTCATAATTTGTATCTGGGAACACTTCGAGCAGTGTTCTCAACTCTTATCCCAGCCCACGAACTCGCAGCAATTATATATTTAAATAAACAATTCAAACATGTTTTAACTACCTACGAACGCAAAACATAGTAAAGGTAGATGTTCCCTCTGCCGGCCCAATTCCCAACCATGGTCACCTCTTTTATTCCATTCTTTTATATTGATCGATGACCCCACTATCAGTCTTACAAATTCACTGAAATCGTGTTTTTTGTATGGGTCAGAAAAAAAAATAAATACTAAGCAGCGTGGCAATTTAAAACTCTTCAAATGGGCTGTTTTCACCAAAAAAAAATTTCTCAAACTACTGCCGCCATAACCTAAATGGTCAGGTCGGATAGTTTTAGAACCACTCTCGGTATTTTTTTTAGAAATAAAAAGCTTTTTTGCAAAACTCTTTTTAATGCCAAAAGTCAGGGAACTATCAAACTGCCAGTATTCCTGACAACAACAAGATCACTTGGCTTGAAAAGGAATGGCCAAAATTATATGTTATTAACATTAAAATTATAAATATATTATTCACATTAAGTAGTCGTTTCATTCAAGACATCTATAAGGATACAATTAAAAATTGTTGGACATTTTTGTCCATCGCACATTTTTCTATATATTTAAAACTTATTCAAAACCTTTTGATTTTCATGCTTAGAGCACACCACACAACGCGTTTGAATTATTTTTCTGGCTCCTGTTTTTTTGCATATCCAACCGTGAGTGTATATACAGTTTGTCAAAGAAATATTTACACAACTAAGAACAAATGCTGAAAGTTTCCATGTACAAAAAATTCAAAAAATTTAATTAGTTTAAAATTCAAAAATAAATGATATAATTTTTTACTTCAAGCATATAATTTTATATTGCTTCTATAGCTTATGTGAAAATCGTGCAATTGACAAAACATAGGAACGTAAATTTACTTTAATTCTATTGTAAACTTATATTTTTAAAAATAGGAATTTTATAAACGAAAAGTTTTATCAAGTTTTTTTATCTCTTGAAAATATGTTTACATTTTTACCCTTTAAAAACGCTTTTTCGTGGACTCGAAGTTTTGCAAATGAATAAAAGACCCCAGTGTAGTAATTAGGGTTAAGAGTGACACTTTTATTTACAAATGAATACACTTATACTGATCAACAGGATTGTCAGTTTAGGGGATTTATCCCCAAATCGGGAATTTTTTTTTTTAAATGGGGATACAAATTTTCGTTTGGGGATAAGTTTTATGTTTTGGGGATTTTATGAGATTTTTTGGAGATTTGTATTTTACTTTATATATTTTTTTATTTATTTCGCTGAATATTTTAATATCAATACATATTCCAATTGCTCTTTCTTGGCTCATCAATAGTATAAAATGATAAATGGTAACAATGAACTCGTCTTTAGCATTTGTTGTTAGGAAGATTTACATATACATGTATGTACTATATAACTTACAAAATATTTGACAATCAGTTTTTCGCCTTATTTGATGCTTACAATTTTATATACAAATAACAAGCAACTGAAACATGTGTTGGGCAGAAGATTGTTCATATCAAGATGCCTCTGGATCACGGCCGTTTAAAGAACTGGTAGAGTATTATATACATTAAATTTACTTTGTGTATCAACGAGCAACGCTTACATCAATCAAAACTTAAATTAGAAACAAAATTCAGTACGAATTGCTAAGATCTCTGTTACGAATTAATATACATTTTAAAAATAATGGAATTTGTTGTACAAATTAACTTTTGGGGAATTTTATGGATAAAAATTTTAAAATTGGGGATGTCAGTCGAAAGAAATCCGGGAACCCTGCTTATCAAGAGCTTAAATATACGCACACAACTTAAAATTACGTAAATGAACACAACTGGTTACCACTACGCCATCTCGGCTGTTGTATATGCTCGTTTCAAGACTCACTCGGTTTGTCCATATTTACACTATGCAAGTCTTATTGCTAAGCTGATTAGTTTGATGGAGAGAGCGACGAGGGGAACAGTAACGTTTCTTTTCCCCTCGTCTCTCTTTCCTAAAAAACTAATCAGCTTAGCAATAAGACTTGCGTAGTGTAAACTAGGACTTTACGCCAATTTTTTGTACAACAACAATGCCTCACTGCTTTACTTTTACACACTTATGCATTAAACTCATTCACCACAGCAGGCTACCGACTACAAAATGTCAAGGATAGAATACACATGTTTATATGATAGTGATTATTTTGAAGACAGCAAGGCAACAGGGCGACAGGTTGTTGTCTATGCTGATTTTGTCGTTGTGGTCCAATTAAACTAATTTCTATTTATTGGGCTACAATGAGAAAATTAAGTGTTGCCAGTATAATACAAAATGTTGAATGAATGATATCGTACAATTATTTCATATTATTTAACAGAAGCAATATCCAAAAATTTATGTTAGGCATAAATTGATTCAGTTTTATACTTTTACTTTATATAAGTACATTTGGAAAGTAAATTAATTTAATTTTTATAAATACAAAATATTTGAAGGTGGCAATACTTAACTATGTATTTATACTTAAATATGAGGTGCAGATGGTGCTGCTACCGTCTCCAAAATAATTAAGTAGCTGGCTACGAGGCGACAAATGCTGCTAGCGGCATTTGAAGTCGTGTGTTCATGTAGTCTGCTGTGGTGAATGTGTTAATGCATTATGTACGATTTACTCTTTCTTCACAGTAATGAACTGGACTCTTTAGTGGACAACTCTTTTAAATGATCTCTTCACAATAGACAACTCAATTTTCAACTGTCAACTGAACTGCCAGCAGATGCGTCGCCCCTTTCATACTGCACACAAAGCTGCGAGAATGCGGCAGCAACGTCTAGACAATCTCATCAGCATTTACAATGTTTATTTACTGATAGCGCAATTAGTTCATGTGGTAACTATGTACATACATGTGTACTCGTATATACATATATTTGCTACGAATCTAGATAGTTCTTTTTGTTTATGAAATGTTTTCTTTATCAAAACATTTACATGAACCCTCTTCGCGGCCATTTCCGTAACAATATTATAATAATTTATTCGAAATTTTTATATATTACACTGGAAGAAGTAAAATACAAACTCCTGCTCGTGTGGCAGTTCGAGAAGTATTTATATAAACTAACAAAATTCCATCACTGTGGAGTAGTGTAATTGTACACTTGGATCCTTTTATTTAATTGCAAATTTTCCAACATACAAAAACAAAAACAACGTTTTGAGAAGGTAAAAATGTATTACGTTTAATATATAAGATTAATATAATATTAATTTTATTCAAAAACAAATTTAAATCGAGTTCATACATTTGCTAACTATTATTATGAGCAAATCAATTTTAACTTTTTTGTGTTTCACTAATAGAAAAGAACACAATAAAACGCAACCAAACTTTGCCTTCTGTTTATTTGCGTACTCTGTATGCAATTATATGCTCTATGTATGCTCTCATTTACTTGACCAGCTGTAGATGTTATTTTCATTATAATATATCTTAACTTTACATTATTTTTACTTTTTAATTTTTTATACATACGAGTATATCTGCTGCTGTATGTATGTGTATACGTACTCGTAGTATATTTGTGTACTGTCTGCGAGTATAATTTTAATATATTTGATACACACCATTACTTTTAACGGTTATTTTCTATAGTAATTACGTTTTTCAAGTACAAAATATGATGCTTAAAGTTAGAATGATGCCATAGAAAGACAACCATTTTTGTTTGTAGTTTTTTTTTACTCATTCTACTTATTTTAAACTATTTGCTATCTTTTTATTATTGTTGTTAGTGTTAGTTTTGTTGCTGTCAGTTCAACAGACGTCAGTTAGTCCATTCACATCATCATCATCATCATCAGCAGCAGAAACACCGTTGTCATTTGCAGCAGCAAATGCCCAGAACACTCACTCACACTTACAAGCAGTCACACCTTCATACCATCGTCTCATCATTATTTTATCTTCAGATGTTGATTAAAGGATCTCGAGGCGAAAAAGGGGTTTGTTTGTTTAAAATAACATACATATATTTTTTTTTGTTGGGGAAATTGCACTTTCAACTTGTTTCTGCAAATGAAATAAAATGAAAAAATAAATAAATGAAATATATGCAGAAATTAAAATAAAATGTGCCACATTTTTTATTATGAATGATATTGTAGTTGGGTTGGTTAAAGTGTTTCAAATTAACATGTGGACATGGTCGTCATCAAAAATAAACTCGCTTTTCAACTCATCAAGTTCAGCAGTTATAGTCAAAATAGTGCACAGTAGGACTGAATGTGCAAACATAATTAATAATTAATGAAAAGTTATGCTTTAAAATAATTGGAAGCAAATTCACACAAGCGAAAATGCAAAGTTTCTTGGGAGGACAAAGTATAAACAACATGGTTTCTACAAACGTTTAACTCAAGATATCTGGAGGCAGACTTGATGTCGCACGAAATTAATAAAAACTTCAATAGAATTTATATATAAATATTTAAAAATTTTGATCGTAATATTCTTTCAGTTTGTTCAACATTTAATAGGTCTTGTAACTCTAGATAGTAAATCCTTCTTTTTTAATTCACAGTTAAAAGAATGTAAAAACTGTTCAAATTATACAAATACTTTAAGTTCAATGCATTTCTTCCGTGTATATTTTAGTAATAACAGAGTTCAAGTCGACGCCATGCAGTGCATTGGACACTAAAACAGAGTGCTAAGTCCTAGTTTACACTATGCAAGTCTTATTGCTAAGCTGATTAGTTTGTTAGAAGAGAGAGACGAGGGGAAGAAAAATATTTCTTTTCAACAAACTAATCAGCTTAGCAATAAGACTTGCATAGTGTAAACTAGGACTAAAGAAAGAAATTTTACAAAACTGATGGCCTTTCATTTGCTATAAAAAATAAGAACGTTTTCGTTCTTTTTTCTGAAAAGCGGAAAAATATATTCAGCGGCTTCATTTAAGAAGTAATATAACCTAAAATGTTTCGTTATTTTTTTCTTATAAACTTCCGCTTATTAGTCAACATGAAATTGGTTTCATTTGCTTTGAAAGGACAATAAATCTGTGGCAATAAGGAAAAGGTGCTTAAGTCATATTTTTTTTACTGTTTTGTAGGAGAACATTTTGAAACTTTTAAGTCGATTTGCAGAAATTTATTTCTTTTGCAGTTAACTTTAAAAAAATATATATCGTTCTACACAATATAAATGATCATGCAATTTAAAAAATATTCAAAATATAAAAAAATATAAGCATTGCGCTATAAATTCCTCAAAAATTATACAAAATAATTGCCCAGTGGTACTTTCAAGTATCAAGATTACAGAAGTGCCATTAACTCAAAATCGGCTTATCTCGACTTAAGCACTTTTTCCTTTTTGCCCCAGAAATATTGCCCCTAGTTTTTAGAAAGAAAATTGGCATTGCTCTTTGATTTCATTATTCATAATTTGTCTGTAGGACTGCTATTTTAGCATATACTCATATATCTATTTTGTTGCCCCATTCCCACTGTGCAGCATAAAATTCCCTAGTATTTGCTAACGTATTAACATCAATGTCATTTAAAGTGAAATGAATTAAATATTTGTGCATATTAAGTGTTATTTTTCCGCTTAAATATGAAATTAATTCATTTTTTATTTTATTTTACTTTCTCTATTCTCTCCTTTAATTTCCTTTCTTTGCTGCCACTTGTAGCAATAGCAATTGCCAAAGGCAAAGCATATGCATAATACGAGTATGTAAATATGTATATTTATTTAAATTTTGTAGCAAATGTTTAAGTAAGAATATGCCAATAGTTAATAGGGCTGCATATGCACTATTTTATTTTACATCAGATCTTGCCAAACATTTTAACTTTTGTAGGGAATATTTTACGATTTAGAAAATATTAATTTCTTAATAATACTGTATAGCACAGCTGGTTTATTTATTATGAATAATGAAAAAATTTTCAGATTTTAAAATCTAAAATTTAAATATTTGGGCAGCTCCACGCAAAACGACCTTACACAGGAAAAAATATTGTTTGCTTATTTTTGATAAACATCTTTAATAGATAAAGAAATTTGCCTTTCACCAAGTTTTATTTTCTGGGCGAGAGTTGAAAGAGGAACAGAAAGTGGTACACATATCCATGTACTTGAAATTTGTGTTCTTCTACCATTCCTTATTTCAATCCTGACTAAAAAAATTGTAAAACAATGCTACGCACTTACATACCCATATATACACATAAAAAAATTTTTTTGTGTAAACCGAAATGCAAGTTTAAAGAATTGACTGAAAATGTCCAATCAAAGAATCGAAAATATATACATCCATGCGTATATTCCTATACATACATATATATAACGAATATTGCTTAAGCTGTTTTTACACTACCTGAGTTTTTCTCTCAATTCAATATCACAAAGTGAAGAATATTCTTAAATATATTTTTTTTTGTATTTTTCGTTTGGGCGCAGCTAAAAACAGATTATACCGGTGTCTTAAACTAAAGATCAAATTTTCAGAAGAAATAAAAATTTGTAATATACATATAATTTGGTTTATTATGCTGAAATTTTGTAATGGAACTATAAAAAAGAAAAACGTTTATTAAGATGTTTGGTTAGTTACATGTTTTGGTTTAGGCCATTTAAGTTTACGCCAGTGTGTTTTTTAAGCCTGATAGAACTTACGAGAGGGTTAACTGTCAAAAGAACTTTTATAATCCGCTGATTTTGTGACATATGCAATCAGTATAGTCTGTCAGATCATTATGAAAAGAATGACGATTAGAGAACCTTACCAAATTATCCAGATTTACTTTGAAAATCAGACATCAAGTCCAAGTCGTGCAACTTAGGCACAATGTTTCATTACAAAATTGTGTTCAGCTATGAAGCTCCTTTTGGGTTTATTAATAAACATAGTTGCCACATATTTATGATTTGATCAGGCTAAAGTTCGTATCGCTTTGTAAGCCAAATTACATGTGATAATTATTAATAAACAAATAAAACTAAAGTTAGTTGTAAATATTCTGACAAACACGTAGTAGAACGGAACAACTAGCTGTTTTCGAAGGCCACTAAACCTTCATCATCAGCGTTCTTTTGTGTTTGGTCCACTGTGTGTGGTGTCAGTTGATGTAGATTTCTACTTTATATACTCAGCCATTATTGCAAATGGAATATGTGAATTGTTTTGATTCATCGTATTACAATTTGCTGAAAGCTTACCATCTCTAAATTAACAACAGTCTTGCCATTGTCTTTGGTGTTACTTGTTCATTAATAATTTTCACATGTAATTTGGCTTACAAAGCGATACGAACTTTAGCCTAATCAAATCATAAATATAGAAACAAATGAAGTTCGAAAAAAATAATTAAAATTAACTATAATTGCCACATATCGAGAGAAAGCAGACCCTACACTAAAAATATTTCACAGGTAAAATAAACGAAAAATTTGCTTTATTTTACGAAAATATTCGTTGTTTTTACGGTACGAAATGCTTCGTAAATAGTAGAAATATTATTTGTTTATTTTACGAAATACTTTTTGTCTGCAAATAACAAAATTTTGTATTTTTACAATTTTTTTCGTAAATTTACGAAAAACAATGTTTATATTACGAAAAAAAATTCGTGAATCATGAAAAGCAATTTTATGTTATATACGAAATTTTGTGTAAATTAAAATCTTTAAAATATAAAAATTTGCAAAAAAAAATATATTTTCTTACATTTGAAAAATAATTTTGTTGAACAATCTGTAATTCTTGAAATTAAAGGTAGTAATAATTATGAAAATAAACAGATCATTTAAAGGGAACTGTTACAGCCTCTTTATTCCTTATACATCGCATACATACATATTTTGCACTGAAACTCACGAATCGAACTGGGAATGCTGGGAACACAACTGACGAATCGAACTGGGAATGCTGGGAACACAACTGGGACGAACAACGAATTTTGCCTTGCGAACTTTTGTCATAGAAAATAAAACACATTTGTTCAAATGAAAATTAACACAACACCGCCGTCGAACGAAATGCGCCGTGCGTGACTAACTCTGCGATAAATTTATTTCTATTTCTTACTTCGATGAATTATCCAATTACAAGATCTGTTACTTATTAGTCGTTGGTGTGCCGTGGATCAAATGTCGTCGTTCGTCCCAGTTGTGATCAAAGTATAAACCAAAAACTAATTTTTTATCAATAATGACATGAAAATAAATGAAGAAAATATTAAAAAATGAAACAAACCAACAGTCTTTATTCTATTTCAAAGTTTTTTTTTCGTAAAATTCACTAAACTTGTGTAGATTTAAGAATAATTTTGTACTGTAAACTAAATGATAACAAAACAAAATTTGTTTATTTTACGAAACTTCCAATTTTATAAAAATGTTTTATTTTCTCCTGAATTCAATGAAATAAACTAAAAATATGGTACTATAATATAGAAAATACACTTGCTTAAATATTTAATAGATTCAATTAAGTTTTAATTGCTGTAATTAAAACTTTTAGTATTCATTTGATTACTGGAGAAAATTTTATTAATTTTTTAAATGATGTAAAACTATAATTGTTAGTAAAATTGCAGACTTTTTTCTTGTTATGCAATTGAAGCGAAGCCGCGAATAATGTTGTAACTGACAAAGTAATAACTCTGCAGAACAGCAAAATATTTCTTGAAAAGCAAGATATTTTTTTGGGTTAATTATTGAGCGCATCAAAAAAAAATGATAATTAACATTAACTTTTCTGTTGTACGTCTGTTACATTTATAAATTACTTTTCACAATTCCGTTACTTACAAAGTTTCTTCCACTGACGGGCTCTCTTTAATTGCACTTGGGCGACGAAAGGGTGCATAATTTTAAATTGTTTGATGTTTGCCTAATGCAAGAGACTAATGTTAACGGTAAGCTGTGGCAAAAGAGCTTCTTGCGCCATTTGTATTTTACAACGTTCTTCACAGTATTGATTCAATTATTCAAGCGATAATTAAATCCAATAAATTATATGTAAAAAGACTTAAAATCTTGCGCGTATCATTTTTCATTAGGGTTTTATAAACGCTTCCATTCACACACTTTTCAGCATTTGTTAAATCAAGGAAATATATATTGACCGCATTTCCCCAATATACTCTTGAATGTACAAAATTTTTTGTCATATATCTTTGTCTGGGAAAATCGTTTGTTATGCCTTCTTTTCCTTTATTCTGCGGTCTGTTTTTTACTGATCTTGTTGTTGCGGGTACTGAAGCTTTAATTCATATACCGGATAAATATCATTTATTATTATTGTAACACTAAGGTGCTTATCTGCTGCCGCCATCATGAAATGCGTGATAGCCTCATCATATTTTTTTGCAGCCATTTTTCAACAGCTACAATGAAGTAGAGACCATTAAAAAAGTCCAAACTAAGCAGCAAGATCACCTCAGAGTTATGAATATCTTATTCCTTTTTCTTTTTTTTTTCAAAAAAAGTATTTGTTCAAAAGAAGGAAACATAAAGCATAAATTGAAATGAAAGGCTAAATGAAAAGAGAGAAGAGACTTATAAAGTTGAAAATGTAGGAAAAAAATTAACAAGAAGATGCAAATAAATTACGCACATCTGTCAACCTTTTGAATTAAACATTTAAGCTGCAAAATGTGCAACATTAATAACTGACATACCTTCAATTTGATTCGTATATTCATTCGTTCATCATTTGCAATGAATGACTGTGTTAGTAGCATGCAGTATAAATTTTTATTTTATTTATGAATTTTTTTTTTTTTATTATGCTGCATTTATTTTCATGCAACATCATACAATTATAAACTACATATGAAATATACAACACAAATATACATCACAATAATGGCCATTATGTTTGTGGTCATTGGCAACTAGAGGAGGAATGCACAGGGACATGTTTAAGTCTTAAAAATTTTAAAAACTAAGACCGTTCTTTTTAAACAGCCAAGACGAATGTTTAACACACTTCTTTTATTTTACAAAATAAAGAGTGATCCTTTTCCTAAGTTTTTACAATCCTAAACTGCCACTTGCCTTAGCTGTTACAAACATTTTGACAAATTAAGTCTACTTCTTTTTTAAGAACTTTAGATATTGACTAGTTGTTAGCTGCACACTCAACTGAGTGGCTAGTTGACTGCATGAGTATCTCTTCCAGCCCGTTTGAGTAGTGGCTTGTAAAGTATAGTGCGAAAGCTCGCTATGTCAGTGTCAACGCCAAACAAATGAAGAAAAAAAAACAGCCGATCTTTTTTTGCTCTTCATCTTCATGCAAAAGACGCCTGCGCAATAAGTTTTGGCGGAAACCTTAATTGAAAGTAATTACTTATAAGTGAGAAGACCATTTGTCATTTAGAATTTTTGTATTACAAATGAAAAATATATGCATTTTATATAAATGGTTTTTTTTTTGCATAAATAATTTATTGTAGCGTTAAGAATTATAGAAAATGTTAAACGTGTTTCTTTTTTTATTAAGCTTGATTATGATTGTTAAGAGAAGCTGTCTTAATGGGAAATGGTGTAATTTTTAAAAAGGCATTTTAATATTAAAATTTAAAAAAATATCAGCGAAAATAAGTGTTTAAGTGCCGATAGCCTTGGCTGCTCTTCATCAAATCAGATGTTTATTATACTGTAAGTAAAATTTTAACATTCAAAATTACCCAAAAATACCCTGAGGCACCCCAACAGTGGTATAAATCAAGAGATATTGAATTTTTAATTTGTTGATGTTTTAAGGAAAACACGTCTAAAACTATTTTGGAATGACTTAAGGGTTTGTTTATTTGTCGAAATTCAACTCTCATTATGATGACCTTCCACCTTCCGGCTAGCACAATTCATTTATTTTTAATTTTTCTTTAATATTTAATACAATTTTATGAACGCTCACAGGATTCATACGATGACTTTTATGAAGTCTATTTTTCAATGTAATTTTTGGTTTGCTAGCGAGCGGTGTAGAGAAGAAAGAGAATAAGAAAAGTTTTTCATTTTAAATGTTGATTTAACACTCCAGTACTGTAAAATCAAAATGAAGAATCGTGTGAAATCAAAGTTATTTCAAGTTGAAACAACTTGAATAGGATACAGAAATAACTCGAAGAACCATGTTGAATCTAAGTTCTTTCAAGTTACAACAACATGAATTAAATTAAATGCAGTCATTTTATTTTATTAATTACACTGTGCAACACTAATAAATCCACACGACCTTGACAGTACAAATTCGATTGTACTAACAAAGGCTAATAAAACCCTATACTCAGTTTGGCAATTTTGGTGACCAATTTTTTTATGGGCCTCCAAGGATTTCGAAAATCAGAGCGCCCTCAAAAAATGGTGTCATCAGTATTTGGCCAACAGAGAATTCAGACTTGGTGACAGATTTAAAATATATATGACAGTAATGTGCTAAGAGTTCATTAAATAAATCTTTTTAACATTTTATGCCAAAAAAAATTTCTTAGTGCTCTTTTTTTTGCAAAAGTAAAGGAAAAAAAATTTATCACTTTTTCGGGAAGCTGAAGAACTTTTAAGAATACATAAATACAATTTGAGTATGTCTAGGCACAATAATAGCTCATCCTGTATTTTATTGTCCTTTTCATCAATTACAAATATTATAACTGCATCATTGTTTAAATCAAACTTTAAGCCACATACTTGTGCTTAAAAAAACGTACTGTGCACTATTTTTTAATTACTGACCATCAGCAATTGCGCGTACGAATGCTATTCTTCACCACATTTATACTTGTTTAATTGGACCGAAAATACATACATACATTTTCTGGAGATAAAACCCATCATATGAAGACATTATTTTGTCTACTAATGCAACATCAGCAACAGAGTCAAAATAACTACAAATTAAAAGTAATTTCATCTTATTGCACTCCAAACGCTTTTAGATGGATTTTTCAAGGAGACCAAAAGCTCTTTACTTTTGGGAAAAAACAAAAATAAAGCAAAATAAATAATTTTGTGGCAAAAATATATGTATGATTGTTGGTTACGAATGTTGCTTGTCGTACATTATTGAAACCATTAATTGCTACTGTTTGATTTTTCGAGAAACAATTGAAGTGAAAATTGATATTAGTGCATGTGACATATTTAACAAATACTCGCGTAGAATGTGTGGTATGATTTAATGTATTAAATAAATGGAAAAATAATACAAGAAATTGGTTATTTCGTGAGATAATCGGAAGTAATTTTAATCGATTGTGTTTAAGTTTTATATAAAACTAGAGTAACCCTGCCCCATCTTGCTGGACAATGCAATAGTATTCGTTTACGTGTCTTTATTAAAAATTAAATCTTCTAGTACATTTTGTATGGGAAAAAAATACGCCACCACAAAAGTGAGGTGTACAATGCATACGCTTAGAGATTTTTATATGCTGTTTTGAACAATGAGTGAATGAGTAGACCTTTCCAAAGCAGGTATTGGTTTTTATATCAGTTGAGTAATTTTCGCAGTATGGTCTGCATTTTCTAACCATGGCTTTCGCAAAGGCGCGCTTCGGAAGGACTGAACTCTTTTCGGAAATATTGTGTAATTTATTTACCACTTCGGCGAAGTTAAGGTAATGACTCGAAATATCTCCAAGACGTTTGACAGAGTATGGCATGGTGCACTCTTGTCAAAACTACTTGCTTTAGATCTTGGCGAAAACATCTCTCGGCTTATATCGAGCTTTATCAAGGATTGCACTATTTATAAGAGTTGCTACAAATGAGATCTCATTTAACAATTTCAAGGTTAATTTAGGTGCACCGTAAGGCTTTGTTCTTTCTCTTACCGTATTTCTTATATTTTCAAGTTTTCTTCCATATCAAACTTCCCAGCCTCACTTTTGCGGATAATAACAGCATTTGCCATTGCTTCTCATTCTACAATAAGCCAAGCCTTTCGGAAGTAGAAGCTTAAAATTAGAATATGAATAATGAAATGTTATTTAATGATGTTGCGCTAATCTCTAAATGGCGCCGTTTAATTAGGGTCTATTTTAATGCTGCACTCAAAAAAATAATCAATCCATCCGTACTTAACTTAATCCAAATCGTTGTCATAAGAACATTAAGTACGGATTTACTTAAATCAAGTTCAGAAGGTTTGATTCAAGTATGGATTACTTAACTTTATCTATATTAATTTCTGAATATTTACATGAAATAAGTCCAATACGAGATTGATTGCAGAAAACCTGAGATTATAAATGCCCTTGATTCAAGAATTTCCAAGTTGATTTAATCGCAAATCTATACTTGAAATACTACCAAAACGAGTTTAATTTAAGAAAAGCTGAGATTGAAGTAATAGAAAGATCCATTAATGTGTGATTGCTATTTCTTTCGCAATTATACATGTTATATATATTAACTGAACTGAACACATATTACAAATCCCAAAAGAAGTATTTAAGTAACTCGTTTGTATTAAACACTGCAAGAGATACTTCATTCTATTTGATTTTTTTTAACATATACATATATCGGACCGAAAATGGGATACAACTGGGGTATATAGGACGGCTCTTCAAAGTCTATTTGAAATTTGCTCAACCACTTGCAAGAGAGAATCAAAAAGCTACTTTATGACAGTACGGTATCCAACTCTATTGCCTCAATGGAGCATCGATGCAATGTATGGTGTACTTTGCTGTTTTACCGCTACTTCAATGGAATGTGTTGTAGTAAAATCAGGGAACCTTTTCCCGAAATCCGGATACTTTAACGCACACCACGTTCCTTATTAAGGACACATCCATCTTTGGGCGATTAACCTCTGAATCCCCCTAGAAATCATCTTTTAGCCGTACGATTCGTATGTGCATAAACTACCTGCAGCGATTTTTGCCCTCTCTTACAAATACTACTCCCTATTATACGAGTATGTATGTATGTATGTATTATAGACTAGCCAAATTAATTTATTTTTTTTTACCCTGCGTGTTTAATTTATGCTTACCTATCTATGATTAAAATTCCAACAAAATTGGTTAGATATTTTCGGAGAGACATTAATTCTCCCTATATCCTCCTATTGGATGTTGAAGGCAAAATGAAGGGAAAACAGCGTACTCATGTTTTAATAGATCTCTTCTAAAACGACAACCAATATTTTTTGAGTATAGAGGATTTACCGCATCTGGACCCTATCCTAAGCACTTAAGTGAAAGATTGAAGTTAGAAGATTTTTGAAAAAAAAATTTAAAATTGGACTGGTAGCTCCGGAGATTACTTCTAACAAACATAAAAACATACAAACTTTTTAGCTTTATAATATTAGTATAGATAAATACAGGGTGTCTGGTGGCAAATTTATATTTTTAAATACGACCATTGCAAAAAACAATAAACGGTGCGGAGGGAGGGTGGCGCCGTTGGAATTATCGATTGGCCAGATTTTTTAGTCACGATGTCGCAGTGTTCGAGACATTTTTTAAGAGTAATGATTCTTACGTAATTGCTCGTCGACAATTTTGTTCAAAGTTCGGTATTCGGCGAATACGTGATGGACCGAGTGTAAATTTAATTCGTTCGTGGGTGCAGAGATTCCGCGACTATGAATGTCCCACGGTCAGGGCCCTGTCGATCTTCAAAGACTCCCGAAAACATTGAACTGGTTAAAAGCAGTTTACGTGAAAATCCGCGACTTTCAATACGAAAAAGAGCAGCAGGTACTTCCAAGAGCGATTATTCATAAAATTTTAAATAAGGCTCTGAAGTTCCATTCCTTTAAAATTCCAACCGTTTAAAAACTGAAAGAAAGTGACTTTGATTTACGCAAAAATTATTGTGAAACTATGTTGGAGCATTTTCGCACTGTAAATCCCATGCCAGCAGGCAAAACTGCTGTTACTGGTCTCCAAGAACCCGTAACCCTCGATTGAAACATCAAATACCATTGCATTGCCCCAGGGTAACTGTTTGGTGTGCTTTATTCACGCATCAGATAATTGGACCATTTTTTCCGATAATTCTCGAGGCCAGATGACGAATGTCAACGGTGAAAATTATCTACGCATGATTACGGAATTCTTTTTGCCAAACTTGCAAGCTCATCCATCTTGCTCTTCACACACGTGGTTTCAACAGTATGGGGCGACTGCAGACACATCCAGAGCTTTGGCGAATTTGCTTCGGGAAAATTTCCCCCAAAAACTGATCAGTCGCTTTGGAGACATTCCATGGCCACCGAGGTCGCTGGATCTAAGTCCCATGAATTTTTTTTATGGGACTACCTCAAAGAGAGGGTTTATAATGACAATCTTCAATCTTTTGTGGCTTTAAAGGAAAATATTCGTCGATAAATCAGCTCAGTTGAACCAAGTTTACTGCAGCGTGTGGCGCAGAACACAAGTCTCCGTTTTGAACAGTATGTTCAACTCGACGGAAGACATCTGGATGACACACTCTTTAAAAACTAAGATCCGCATTTCCATTCTATCGTGCAATGCTCTTAATAAAACTTTGTGTCAATTATTACGTCTTTTATTTAAGTTGAAAATATAAATCTGCTTTCAGACACCCTGTATATGATTATTATCTTTTTGTGCTAGTTTTAGCACAACGCATTGCATTATTAGGGAACATTATAAGTAAAGTAAACAAATATGTAACTTGATTAAAAAAACCTCGTATATCTTATTGCAAATTTTTTTAATCTCATATACACATACTCGTATGTATTTATTTGTTAACATTTCTAATACTAAATATACATATATTTTTTGCTTTTATTACAGATTGGCATTGCAATACCCAATAATATTCCCACTGCAATAAATTGATTGATGTCTCAAATCAAACAATGTCTGAAATAAAACTATCACCAGTAGTATATAGAAAATGTAAATATTTTAAAAAATTCATTGAAAAATCAAAACAAAAACTTTTGAAATCTACTGGCACTGACAGGGGCAATAAAATCTCACTAAAAACTCTGTTGACAAATGATGAGTGCAATATAAACGAAAAGCTTCATATGTATGATAATGGTAGTGATTATTTGAAAGTGATGAATTCTAAAAAGGCCACAATGTCAACAGCATGTGAGGCGAACCATGTTTTCAACGATGACGACGGCAATGATGATGGCGATGATGATGACAACAGCAAACAAAGTATTGCAAGTAGTTGTTATGCCTCTCTGCCAACTGATAATGGCAGTGACAAAGTTATTGCTGGAAATAATGTCAATGATTGTTGTGATGACACTAATAATCACTCTAACAATAAGAGAAATACTAAAAGGAGTCCTGCTATAAATGACAACAAGACCAATGTGGCCTCAAATGCAAACAATCAGAGTAACAAACAAATTCTAAACAAAACTGCTAATGGAAATGGAACAACAAGAGTAACAAACAAGAAGCATCATAAAGTTTTCAATAAAAACATTGTCAGTGATGGAGACCATGATGTTGATATCAGTGATGCTGACGGTAACGATGACGATGACGACGAAGACAACAATCATGTTGTTGATATTTGTAGCGTTGACAATGTTAAATACAACAATAAATATCATAAAACTTCTGCAGTACGACAACAAACAGTAACAGCCGTACATGAATCTATGGAACCTTCGCATATGAAACAAGAATATGTGGATTTCCTTCCTCTAGTTTCCCCATCTACAAAATCTTGTACAACTAATAATTCTTCGTCATTGTCAACTGTATCGTCATCGTTGTCATTTGGAAATTGTGAACATCATAAAATCAAAAGCTGTGAAATTCATCAACAGCCACAAGAACAACAACAACAACAGCAACAACTATCACTTGGTCATATTCAAAATTCCATTGTACATCAACTGGGCACTTTTGTCTCCAACTATGGAGTGTTAGTAAATTATGGTCAAAATTCAACTGGTTGTAGTGGAGCATCAACAACTTCATTTGCCAAGTGGTAAGTAAAATTAATTGCTTACTGTTGTTGTCGTGAGTATTTTTGCTACAGCATAGTGTTTTATTTAGAAATTTCTTTTATTCTAATGCTTTAAGTGGCTGTTTAAATTTTAGTCTTTTTTTTTGGTTAAAGGAATAAGTTGCAATCTTAGGCACGGCTACAAATCTGATCTTAGTTATATAGAAACTATTTAGAAAAAAAATTTTGCAGGTTTTTCTCTAATTTTTAATACTTTGGCTTCTAATTTAACTTTAACAGAAATGCCTTTCACTTGAAGGTGATGGGAACTGAAAATTTCGAACCAACTTGATAGGCTTTTCAAATAAAAATTAAAAATTTGGATAATATCCTAAACAAGTTTTGTTTCATTTAAATTTAAAGCAAGGAAGCGCTTAATGAAAAACCAGCCATTGGCAATATAATTTCTCTCTGTGCACAATTGTATAAAGTCAGTGTATCATTTTGGGTATGATAACTCCTTGGGAGCCAATTGCTCTTTTGCAAAACATCCAAACCCTTTGAGCTTTAACTACGAGGGAGCGTTAATAAATCTGTGGCTTTTTGAATAAAACAGGGTTTTAGATAAAAAATTATTATATTTTAAATGTAGTCTCTTTTGTTCAACGTTTCTCCAATTTATTGTATCCCTTAAAAATAAACATTGGTCGAGGTCATCAAAAAATTTATATTTTTGTCAAATCTCTTTCCGCCGAGCCACATCATCAAATTTGGGAACAAGAAATAGTTACTTTCTCATACCCAACTGATTATTCAAAATGGATCTCAAACACAAACTAAATTGGGGAGCTTGCTGAAATTTAGACAGGAGTTAATTGATGGTTGCCTGTTGACAGGAGCAGTGTTCGCCCTTTTAGCTAAGAGGCAGGCAGTTCAAATAATTACGGTCTTCTGGAATTTCCCTCGTTCTCTATTTTCTATTTGGTCTTTCTCGTATAGTCTGCAATCAAGAGCCACTCCCAAGTATAGGATAATTTTTATAGAAGTATAGAGCTTTGAAATGGAACAACATCAAGATGAATTTTATAGCTATGCTATTTAATGCGCGATACAGGCGTTAGGACGTTATAAATTAATTTTTCTTTTGATTTCTTTGCACTTAAAAGCAGAGTATGAAAATAAACGAAACAAATTGTTTGATTGTATTTTATTTCATTCTTTGAAGTGGGAGAAACAAAAACAATGAGAACGATTGCTCAATTTGTTTTTGTTTTACTTTTGCACATGAGCACAATTCAAAGAACATAGCCGATCGTCTGTAAGCCGCCACCGGACACAAATAATACATTAATTTAATCGTACGCTAATAGAAAAGAAAGTAATAGGAAAAAAATGGAAACGTTTTAAAATATTTGCAGAGAATTTGACATCGTCATATAATATAATTTTATTGTATTGCTATTTCACACATGAAATTTGTTTTATATAACTAAGCAGCATAGCTATAACCGGGTGTCTTAGGAAACCTCCCTTCTTTTTTTTAATTGACATGAAATTTAATTTATTCGATAGATAAACTTCTGGCATTATAATTTAAATATGACTTTTGGAATATGACCGCCATGGCTGACTCGGATGAAGTCTAACCTGGAAGTTCAATTTTCGTTGACTTTTTCCAACATTTGAGGCAATAACGCGGCGAATGTTGTTCTTCAAATAGTCAATCGTTTTGGGCTTTTCGGCGTATACTTCACATATCCCCAGAGAAAGTAGTCTAGCGGCATTAAATCACACAATCTTGAAGGCCAATTCACGTGTCTTAAACGTGAAAGTATGCGTTTACCAAATGTTTCCTTCAATAAATCAATTGTGGCACGAGCTGTGTGATATGTTGCGCGCCACCTTGTTGAAACCACAGTTCCTGCACATCATGGCACATCCATAAAGTGGATGGATAGATATATAATTGTTGTGCCCGATGGCGGATAGACTGATTCTAGTCTTCCTTCCTTCCAATGACTTCTTCTGTACACACTGTACGGTGTCTCTGTGGATGCGTATTAGCATTTAAGGTATGGTCACACTTGGGCAAACTTTTGTCCAAAGAACGTAACCAATAAATATTAGTGAAAAACACATCTTTCTTCAGTTAAATAGTTTCATAAACAACCAATTGAGAATGTCATAGAATCCAACATTATTGGAAACTATTTGACTCAGCAAACATGTCTCTGAAGTGAAAGCTTCTTCATTAATATTTAGGGCTTACGTTTTTTGGGCAAATATTTGCCCAAGTGTGACCATACCATTAGAGTATACGTGGTGCGAACACGTTCTCTAGTTAATCGAATTAATTGTGCAAAATGTGCGCAAATAGAATCAAGATTTTCAATATAAATTTGCACAATTTGGAAGCGTTGCTTAGGCGTCAGTCTATTCATGTTGAAATGCCAAACCAATCTAAACATAACTCACTTGACAGCTGACAGAATGGCCGCCAGTTAAAAAAGTGTTGCCAACTTAAAGTTGTATACATCTGTACTTGAATTTTTTGTTTATTTTTATTGTTTCCTGCTTTTTCCGGATTAACATCGAATGCCCGTTCTCTTGCTTAGTTATACATAAGTTAAGTCAAAAGCTTCTATCTTTTTTCGCATAATATTTAAGGATGGTTTCCTCTGCTTAGTAAAATGTTGGAGATAGTTTAGAAATGTTATTGTGAAGTTTAATTCCTTTTGCTTTCTTTTATATATTCTAACAACGACCCTTGGCAAGATTGTACACATCAGTGTTTTGGTTAACATTCAGTATGTTCAAAACAAAAATACATCAAATTTAACATCATCATCTAACAGTCATCAGCATCATGTTTCAGTGTCTTAGTTTATTTTTGTTGTGCATGTGAATAATTGTTTGTTTGTTAGTTTGTTTATTTTGTGGTGAATTTATCACTCTTAACAATCATATTCCGGGAGATGAAAATAAAAAATTTAGTACTGAAATAAAAAACATTGTTGGTATGTTAACTATTTAACACTTTGTGTTGGCATACTCGTACTGGTATTTACAAACAATGTTTTATATGTACAACATAACATCTACTCCAATATTCATACAGCAATAGAAAAGATATGCAAAAATTAACAACACTATGGGTATAGACAAATATTTACTTTCAACTATTATACTGGTATGTATGATAGACGTACTCATATGTATATTTGTTTAACTGATATCCATCACTCACTTCATTCATCCATTTAGTTTATCTTAAAAAAATATTGTGGGAAAACAAGTCTATATTTGCAAATTTAGTGTCTGTGTGTCTTATTTTCAGTTTTTATGCATCTCCTTTTTTGTGTTTTTTCATGTAATATTATCCACTTTTTTATTATCTGCTTTGCGTCCTCTTAGGCAATTGTTTATGACTAATCTGTGTTTATTTTGGATAGATCCCGGCAAAAACTAATAGAGATTTTGCCAGCAGTGGTTATTTTCGCTGGCATAAACATATCGTCACCTTAAATGCAAACGCACGTAACACAAAAATTCGAAATCGAATTTTTGATTGATTATGGTTCATTTCATCAAACTACTTGTTCACGCAAATATTTAGACCTCTGTGAACAAAAATGACGAGTTTATTAAAGAAATTCAAACGGATGTAATTACGAATGCATCCATTGCTTATTGCAAAGAACGTAACTAACATAAAAGCTTAAATATATATAGCAAAAGGAAATAATTGGTTAAAAACATATAAATATCCATACTACAGGTGAATTTCCAAGAAAATTTTCAGGAATACTTTATTATTATTACACTGTGGAACATTTTTGGGATTATTGTCTGGGGGGTGAGAAATTCCAAGTCAGGGTGATGGTACAGGTCAGTATAGTAAAACCCTCAAAGGGTTTGGCGTTCGTATGTGTCAGTTTTTTTTTTGGCAAAAACGTAGTTTAACATAACTCGAGAACCACTTGTCCGATTTTGCTAAAACAAACTCAAAAAAATTTAAAATTACAATTTCTTTAATCCGTTCATATAACGTTTTTCTTTATAATCAACAGTTTTGCCGGTAAAAATAAATTTGTGGAGGCAAAAAAATATTATTAAATTTTTTTTTTAAATTTATAAAAAATCCAAAACGGAAAAAAGGATCAAGTGTTATTAATTTCGTGCAAAGTCACATAACCTATAAACAAAATGCGACATAGATCATAGAAATCGATTAACGCGTTCTGCTTTTATTATATTGCCTAGACTTTTTCGATGGTGGTTGTTCGCGACTGACACATACTAACGCCAAACCCTTTGAGGGTTTTACTATACTGACCTAGTACCATCACCCTGACTTGGAATTTCTCACCCCCCAGATTGGCTGTTGTACTGTGTTATTTATTGATTTTGTAACGTTTTTGTTTCTACTGTAATAAAAATATAAAAGTGTAGATACGTTCATTTGCATTTAAGATGACGGTATGGAAGTATGTATGTTTAAAAAGCAAAACAAATTTTAGTATTTTATTGTTGCTTTCAATACAATTTGTCGTTTGAACTTTTGCCGTCGACATCGTGGGCCAGGCCGATAATTTTCCTTAATCAAGTATTCTAGTTCGGTATTTTATATTATTTTTTGAAATGAAATTTGTTTTTATTAGTAAAGGCGATTTTATTTAAAGACACAACAAAATTTTCGCTTACGAGCCTGCTTTTAACGAAGCAACAGTGTTTGCTGGGACATTCTTTCATAGCTTACTTAATCCTAGCATATTGGTGTCTATTGTGGAATACGCGTCGACTTGGCGAAAGTTACAATGGCAAATAAAACCATGTAAATGTAAAAAATTTGTTTTTGTTTCTCATACAAAATTAACAGTATTTCAAAGAGAGAGAAGAGTTCATTTCTAAAATGGCAAACAAAAACAATTTTTGAAAATTTGTTCTTGTTTAAATGTAAAGTTTCACTTATTCGACGCGTTTTCCAGAACAGCCAGCATTGTTTCAAAGAAAATTTTTGCCTAAACCAAATATAATGACAATATGAGGGCGGATCAATAACTCCGTGACTTTTTTAAAGTAACATCGGTTGTTTTAAATAATTTTTTTTTTCAAAGTATCTAAGAGGAAAAATCTTGTTGTGAAGGGGAAAAATCTTCGATTGAACTATGTGATGACTGCTATAAAACTGACGTAGAATATCAACAAAAACATTTTGTACATAGAACTCTCACAGGGCAAGAAGTCATTGCAGCTAGAACAGCAAAAGCAAAATTTGGATAGAATCGAAATACAATGAACCCAATAACTGCGAAGGATATCATTTGAGACTTAGTTGTGAGATTATCATATTTTAGCGGTGGTTCAATAAGTCCGTGACTTTGTGAAGAAACTTAGGTTTTTGGATAAAAAATCGTTTTAGTTTTCAACGAGGTCTTTTTTGAACTCCATACAGTTTGTTCAACGTTTCTCCAATTTTTTTTCCTGGAAATTTAATTAAACGAGGTCATTAAAAAAATTAATTAGTTTGCGAGATAACTTCATTGTTGGAGTCAAATCTCTTTTTGCCGAGCCATTTCATCAGGTTTAGGAACCTGGTGGACTAAATTCGGAGAAAAGGGTGGATGGGAAAGTAACTCGTAGCCCAATTCATGGATTTTTGTCAAGGCTTCCTGCAACTGCCCTGGTGGTAAAGAACTTTTTTCTTGTAGATAATATCGCATGCATAATAACTTTATTCGCTGACAAACTCATCCTAGCCTTTTTTGCACCGATTCACTCCAAGACAACCCACTGTTTCGACTGCTGTTTGATCTCTATTGTGTTGTGTAGAGTCCACGTATATTAAATGGTGCAAAAATCCCTATTTGTAGTTGAACAGCGCTAAACACTACTGCAAAGTTGTCACATGATTTAGTCTATGATCGATTGAGAGCAAACACGGCATCCTTCTTGCGGAAAGCTTTTTTTAAGCAAGTGATCCTTAAAAATTCAAACATATGGCATCCAGAATTTTTCTCACTTTCAATCTACGATCTTCCAGTACCATATCGTAATTTTTTTCAATTCTTTTGAGTTACAGATCTCAACTGGGCGTCCAGAATCTTTTGTGCTTGTACAGCGACAACGAAATTTCGTAAACGAATTTTTTTGCATTGAAGTTTATGGTGCAGAGTCCCCATACTACTTAACAAGCTTAGCCTTGGTCTGAGTAATGGTTTTTCCTCAAAAAATAAATGCTCAATAAGCACATGAAATTGACTTTAAGAAAAAAATTTGCTATAACATAAGCATAAAATTCTTGGTAATTATTGGGTGGGTGATGTAATAATATTTAATATTTTTTTGATAAAAAAAATATACTTACTTCAGGACAAAAAAAAATTGCAATTGAAATTTCATCTAATTTTTTTAATTCATTAAAAATTATTGAACTTAATAATTTAAATGTTTTAGTTAAATATCTTCAGAGAAATTCATCTCTATTCTAATTTTAATAATTTTTCCCATTTAAAAACACTACAACTTTTCTGCACCTAAATAGGAAAAAAAATATCTACTACCAAAATACTAAATATCCTCCTCTCCTAAAACTCCTAAACATTTCCAAATGTCATAAGTCAAAACTAGTTGTTTGTTTTGTTAAATTTTTGGTCCATCGCTATGTTTTATTTCAAATGAAACTAGAAAACTTAAATAAAATAAATTAAAATGAAATGGAATAAAAGAAAAAACCGCTACAGGCGTATGAATTGAAACTGACAGCTTAATATTTATAATTGCATACAATTTTGTTTTATTTTTATTTTATTTTTTTAGCGATGATATAATAAAATAAACAGGGTTAATCGTTTGTTTTTTATCTTTTTCTGCACTTTTTGTGCTCAAAGTCAAAGTAAAATTAGTTAAAAGGTTAGAATTGGTGGAAATTGGTGGTGTCAAAGCAATAAGTTTGCAAAATATCAGTGACAGCAGTGTCTCGAGTAAAATTAGCAGGAAGAGAAAAAATAATAATTCAATGATATTCAATAAACATTACTTGCTTAAAAATTCTTTAAAAAATTAATTAAAACTGCTTCCACCTCAAAACTTTAAAATAGTGAGCTTTCTTTTGGTAAATTTTTCAACGTTTTTGTATATGAATTTCTGAGAGAGTTATTGGCTGAGATATTATTAGGCACGTATCCACCAAAGTAAAGTAAGCATTATCATAGTTGGTTGGTTGGTTAACGAGCCTGCCCACTTCACGTTGGCATTCAAGTTGAATCCTTTTTGAAAATACCGCTCCACTTGTTCTATGTATTTAGAACCGTATCTAAGTATTCGGAGCCTCGAGATGCCATACGCTTTCTAACTAGTTAATTGTATTGAACGCCTATCATTGTAGAATGGCCACATTTTCTTAGCAACATTGCACGTGTCGATATTGCACCATCTGAATTTATCCTTATAGTTATAATGCTTGAAGATGCAGTTTTTAATAGTGCCAAACGGCTTGGATACCGGTTCGGTGTTGGAGGCATTTATATCAGAGACAGCTCGAGCCAGCTCTTCCTGCGATTCGTTATCTGAAAATTGTATATGCTGGAACTCAGATGAAGATGAGGTCATCCTGACAACCCATTGAAGATATCACACTCTTACACTGCCCAAATAGAATAGAATAACTGGTTTATGATTTTAAAGACAGCAGTGCTGCCTGGATGGCGACAAAGGTCCCGATTTTGCCCTGCACATTCCTGTCGATCCGCACTCTGTCCCTTACAGCCAAAATTTCAGCCTGAATTACACCGACTTCGTTAGAGAGACTGAAGGAGCATTCTATCCGAAAATCGTCTGACACGACTCCAAAGCCGAAACCGCAGATCATTCTTGATCTTTCCACTTTTCCTACCTTCTGAGCCCTTCTGGATAGAATTAGGACTTTAACCATTTTAAAATAATTAGATGAAGCCTCCTTTCTTAGGCATTCCGTTCCAAGTTTGTTTTTTAGAGTGCTTTGACTCACTACAAAAGCTATCCACATAGAATAAGGTTTCCATTTGCTTGATATCTGGCCACAACGGTCATTCGAGGAACGAGGAAGCTAATGAATTTCTCAAAAGGGCCTTTGCTACTTCGGTTATGGGCCCAAGAGCCGTTTTGTGGTATGAGTTGCTCGGCTGTAATATCTCCGATCAAAGGAGATGATATTTTGAATGTAAAGGAAATGTGGCTGATTTTTTTCTGTTTTAAGCCAAGCCAAAGCATTGATAAAGCTTTTTTCAGATAGTGGCATCCTGAACCTTATAAGGAATGATTAACGGCTTATTACTGGTTTTCTTTCTAATCAGTTTGGATTGAAATATCCTCTGTGGAAAAGTAACCAAGTTCTTTCACCCTTGTGTCGTTTATGCTTAGAAGATGACGAGAAGATGACTGCACTCATTCCTTGCGAGTGTATCGATTTATATAACAGTAGACGACATGTTTTCCATTCTGAGTTTCTATGTTCATATGCTAGTAGGTGGACTTCTCCAATCTCTGTACTGATTTTCATAAGGAGAGTCATACAGATCTTGCTTTAATTTACAGATCCATCAGATAATGCAAATCATTCCCTTTCTCTACTCCAAGTTTCTTTGAGCCATCCAAGTTAAGGAAATTTACGCGAGATGACTTCAGTGCAAGTATTAAATAAACAACAGGACATTTCCAATGCTGCCAGCATCAGACGCAACATTTGGTGAATGGCATTAGCAACTATAAATGTATATGGTTGGCTATATCCTTATTGGTCTCACATAAGTTATCTGAGAACCTTCTCCCAGAGATTTTGAAAACATCCATAACCGCTACGTTTGGTCTTCCGATATCAAACACTAACTTCTAACTGGTACGTGTTCTGAAGAAGAAAACCTCACCAATCCTATGGACGAATTACTAGACCTTTTGAAAAGGGGCCTTAAACTTAAGACATCACAGGTAAAAAAACATTAAAAATTTATTTGTCGATGACAGACATCATCAGCTAAACTTCCGAGGGGATCAGAACGCAGAACAACTTTGGTTTTGCATCATCATGTATTGAACGTCGGGACGTGCATCAACTTAAAGGTTACCACTACACATAGTAACAGTAATGTGTCACTGGTCAGGCTTCTTTCCCGCAGTGTGAATTCAGGCCAATGCGGAATGACACTGTACTCTTACCCAGCGCTTAACGAAGTAATTTTCTTTCATAAATATCCGCACCTACGTGGCTCCGTTGTATAAGAAAGGTAATTGTAATTCGAAAAGCCAAATTACCCGGACTGGAGTTCATATTATTGTCACACGCATTATCTCCAAAATACGCGATATGAGACTCCAGACATTAACAAATTTATACAGAGGAATTTTGTACGTAAAACTTAAATCTATGGTCTGGAAGACCTTTGAACTCTCTAGGAAACTTCAATATTCTCTTTCAAAAGAGAGAAAAAGATTTCTAAATAATGATGACTTAAGTAGTGATACAGATAATTTATTACACATTCTCTGCTGAAAATTAAATTTTCCTATAATTTTTAATAAATACCTTCCTTCATTAAAGAGCGTTTTTGTGTATAAGAAAACTAAGAGCAAACTTAAAATCATTACTATATTGCATAATTTTACAGAGAAATAAAAAATGTATGGAAACACAATCAAGTATAACATGCGAACAGCTTGCGTGCCTTTTCAACTCATACTTGCCTCAGGCAATAAAAGTATCACAGTTTCAACGCCAACATCAAATGTAATTCTTACATAAACTTGTATCAAACATTTTTTTCACACATTTATAAAAATCATACTTTTGATATTTCTTCACAGCGCAAACCCAAGAAGAAGTAGAAACAAAAACACACAAAATACCCCAACAAAATATGAGTTTTCTTTGCAGTGTGTATATATTCCGTAATGATTTTCCGATACTTGTGCGCAGTCTGCCATTACGCATGTTTATGGGTTTTGCAAAAATATACTTATTTTTTTTTCTGTATGTATTACTTTTTCTGTTGAACTTCCTAGTGAAACTAAATTTCAAAAAAAAAACATAAAGGGTTCTTTCTGTATTTGTACAATAGCAAAACTCTAAAGACTCTACAACTCATTCACATAATAAACTTTTGTCAAATACCAAAAAATTCAAGATAAATTTCAACAATACTAATGAACAAAAAATTTATTAATTTTTTTAAAACAATTTTCTCACACCTAAAATAAAAAGCATTTGCCAACACTTGTTCCTTAACAAAACAGACACAAGACAAGCCAAACGGACAGACAGACGTTTTGGACACATGAACTGTAAAGACATTTACACATTCCCATAACCATATGGACACATATCGATAAATTAATAGTACATGCAAGAATGAATGTGAGTGCGAATGAGTTTTTAGCTTATGGAGCAAAAGCGCGGCACAAAAACAAAAAAAAAACTTAAATAAAAACAGCCCACCTAAATCCACTTGACACATGGTTGCTTAACATGTTTAAATGACAATTGCTATGAAAACGATTGTCAAAAAATCACCGTGTTTGATATGTAAGCCTGCCAACCTACAGGCTATTGATTCATATGTCTAATAAAAAATGAGAAAAAACCGCCATAAATTTTCGGCCAACAAAAAAAAAACAAAAAATGTCCAAGTAACAGAACTCATACACAAGCGAAAATTGTAAAATTTGAATCACTTGCAGGAAAGAAAAACAAAACAACATATCGAACACATACACACGTTTCTAGACATTCCTGGCACATCTAGTGAAAAATTAGCAAGAAGTTTCAAAGAATTAAAATTTTTTTTTTATAAAGGCTCCATGAAAATTTTTTGTTATTAAATCATAAGCAAAGTGTTTCAACAGAGCAGCTGATACACCTATTTTTAGCTCGCTGCCATGAACGTCAGGAAACTGAGTTACGTGCGTGGTATGGCAATTGGTAGCGAGGATCTTTGGAGACTTTTACTGAGATAACTGGGTGACTGCAGCATGAGTTTTTCGGAGTTGATACCAAAACAAACCTAACTTTTCAACTAGGAAGCATGCTACTGTCATGACACGATTTTCGAAATCTTTGGAGGTCCATAAAAAAATTGGTCATCAAAATCGCCAAGCTGATCTTACCACCTTTAGGTAGTGCTATCGAAACTATATAATGCAGTTCGTGTGTTTTTTCAAAAGTCTTCATTTGTTGCATCAATAACATAATATAATAACATTTATTATCCAATCTTTCTAAAATTTTGTATATATAAGTTTTATACCACCAACCCCGAGATGTAGACAAAGTCATATTAAACGCACATCTTCCAAAAAAAAAAATTAAACACTCAATATTAATCAACCTTTTATTATAAAACATGAATATGGATTCTAACTTCACTACTAAAAATTGTTATGCCAATTTGTTTTTCTACGGACAAGAGATAATTTTCATAAAAAATAAAATCACTCTCTTACATGTTGAATATTAGAAGAACCACAAATTATAAGCAGCGGCCTGCGAATGGATTTAGCGGCTTACAGGGAAATAACAAAAACTCAGCACACACACATACTCGCATGTATAGAAAAAGCTTGGATGCATTTGCTTATATTTTTGCTTTTTTCCTGGTGTGCAAGTGTAAATGATGAAACAGAATAAAGTCTGCAACTTCAGGAAAATCGCTCCCAAATTAATAAAGCCCATAGTAACTTCAAATGCTCTCTAATTTTTGTTTTATTTTCTTTTGTGCTTATATTTCTTTTTAGTTTTGTGTACAAAATGTATGAAATTTATTGAAAGTATGGTAACATTTTTGAGAGAATATTTATTTATATGTGAGAGCATGAGAAAAAACGCTCTCAAAATAAAATAGATTCTATCTCACGACTGCTTTCTGCGGCTGCTTTTTTGTGCCAATTTGTATGGAAAATGTGTTTATGCCGGTATTCTGTTTAATCATTAAGTCGCTGTTTATATGTTTTTGTGACAATATTTGTGTGTATGCATAACTGTCACACTTGCTTGTCAAACTGCATGTATGCAAATGACATTTGTGGACCGTCTGACCAAAAAGTTTCACGCGGAAAATGTCTTTTTTTTTTATTCATTTGTTCGCTCATTCATGCATTTGTTGGTTAGTCCGTTCGTTCGTTCGTTTGTTTGTTTGTTTGCTGTTATTTGTTATACCTTCTTGTTATTTCTATTTGTTGTGATATTTTTCTATGTGTTCATTTTTTTTCGTTCATTTTGTGTATGCAATGCATTTCCTAACGCGCCATAACTGTCATGTTCATTCGCTATTGCCACATACAAATGCAGCAATTTGTTGTTTTTTTCAACTTTTTTGCATTTCATCTTTTCTACTGCTGTCAAAAATGTACATTTTTTATATCGAACATACATACGTTTAGAAATGACGTTATTATCGCCAAGACTTCAAACAATTTTTGACACCTTTTTGCGGTACATTGAATGACAGCCAGAGCATATGGATTTTTTTCCAGAATCTCTTTTTTTTATGGCATCATTTAGCTGCACATGCATGTGGCTGGAGTGCATATTTATTGCTTACGAAATAAAATTTTTGATGGCATATCACATTCAAACGTTTCGTTTGAGGAAATGTGTCAAAGTGTCAGATAAGCTCAAAGAGATGCTACAAAGAGGAGGTAAAAACCAAGGGCGATTGCTGTAAAATAAATTGTGGAGTAGATTGCTATTGTGCAATGTTGAATAAATATATTCGCTGCATTGTACAAATTTTATTTTCATAGCGATGAAGGATCAAGACAAATAAGCAAGTAAAATCTTTCTATATATGTAAATACAATCGAAATTTCTACTTAAGATTGACTCTTCATATTAATATTTTTATTTATAAGAAAAATTATTCATTAGAGGTCTAATACAACAAACTCCAAGAAATCTGGCATTTTTATTCGTTATATGGGTGAAATATTTAAATTGAACATAACAAAATGTAAACCAACATAATCTGGTATGTGATGGAAAACGAATGTTTTCAAAACGATATATTCTCAGTCGATCTGAGCAAGCCATCCGTTGATGCCACATACTCTCTAAATCATGCAATAAGACCAGTGGAATGTTCGTTCTGAAGAGAATGTCACCGCTGTAAACGAAGATGTGAATGAAGATCCAAATGTACTCTCTAAATCATGCAATAAGACCAGTGGAATGTTCGTTCTGAAGAGAATGTCACCGCTGTAAACGAAGATGTGAATGAAGATCCAAATGTATCAGTTTGTCGTCTGTCGCAGGAATTGGGACTTTGTCCGTCCACTATGTGGCCTGTAAACTAATCAACCACTAACTGGAAGTATAAATAATATTTTTTTTGGTAATATTTACTACGTTAAATCAAATAAAGTTATTTTGTAGTTTAAGGAATATTTATAAAGATTGTTATTGTTTAATCTTAAGGAATGAAAATCTTGTTATGTTTTAGTCCCGTTTATCTTGTATATAAACGCCTGATATACGAAATAAGAGATAATTAAAAGTTTAGCCTTGAATTGGCACCAATCAACTTAGTTTTATTTTTGAGCATTCAACTGCTTTCTGTCCTGGCATTATTAATTAACTGCCAGGATATATTTTATTCTTCTGCCAGTGGCGTTAATCAGCGCCGGCGATTTACGGGTACGCAGAACACTTAGTCCTTTCCTTACCACACTATACATTGCAAGGCTCACGGGTTTTTTAATAAACAAAATTTTTGCATATGGAGAGAAAGTAATAAGCAGCAGATCCTACAGAGTCCATTACATCCAGCAACTGCACAGTTTTATTACAGTTTACACGCTGGTGGCATCATTGGACCTTTTTTTTATTTAAAAAATGAGGCTGAAGCTCACATTTGACACCTTTATATTAAAAGCAAATCTATTGGAAGACATTTTTGTGGTTCATGATAAGTCAATAAGTGTTTTTGGTTTTATTACAAGCAGTAAGTAAATAAAACTTTAAGGTTTGAAGAGCTCTTATGCTTCTTGAAGAATAATATTGCAATTTAAGTTGAACAGTGTCAGTCTATTAAGATCAGGAATCCGCAAAACACTACAGGATCTCAATAATAGTTCTCAATTTTACGTAAATTTGTGCGGTAATAAGTGAGATAGTGAGGTGTTTTGGAGATGTCTGATTGACATAAAATCATCATAACAAAGTTGATGATGCTCCCTAAATCTAATACACATAAAAAATAAAAATACCCTCAATGCTGCCTGACTTGAAAAAAACCATTGGAGTATAAAATAAAAAATATATATATATTTGATGAAAACTCTTACAGAAATAAAATAAAAGAAAAATAATCATAAACAGCGTGCGAAATGTGAGTGATATGTGTTGTCTGGGGAGCAATAAGGGTTGATTTAAATTTTCCTTATGTTTGCTAATTTATTTCGCACGAGAGTTTAACATATTTTATTTTTTGTGAACACACTCACTCACGTCATTGCCAAGCTCGCAAAAAGCCATGAGGATATAAAATAAAATAGCAAGCAAAAATATTAAAAATTATGTTTGTCGCACTGGGTGTATTTCAAATTTAGCACTTGTGAGATTAAGAATGCTTTTCACTATAAATGTTTCTTGCCGTTTTTGCATACTCGTATGTCTATCTGTGTGTATATTTCTGTGTGTGTGTGTGTGTGTGTATGTATGTTGGCCTTTGTGAAAATAAACATAAATATGTAATTTAAACATTATTTTATGATTTCTTTCTGTGCTTCATTTTCATGCAAACGTTTTAGTACTTTTAAATGAGCGTTAAGGCTCAGTTAGCCGACTGTAATGGAATGTATGTAACTGCAACGGTAGGAAACAGCTGATGATATTGTTATGTGGAAAGTAATGTACAAATTCTTCTATTCCGGTTACATCTCTATAACCATTTTCATTACTTTTCACATAACAATATCGATCAGCTGTTTCCTACCGTTGCAGTTACATTCCATTACAGTCGGCTAACCGAGCCTTTACTCTCTTACCGAAGCAGCAAAGCAAAACGCATAAAAATAAATATGAATGAAATGTTAAACTGCTACTGCACAAAGTAAAGCAAAAAATATAAATATTTTTGATATTTGCGGAAGTCGAACAGTGGGGTTTTAAGAATTTTTGTGTGTTATTAAACAAATTGTAATAACAGTCTTAAGGAGGAATACATGATGAAAAATCGGACATCCTACTAATTATTTTAATTTTTTTTTTAATTCTTCACAAGAAAAGTGTTAGCAATATAAATTTTCAATTAAAATATTTTATTTTCTACATATGAAGTTTTTAATGTTTTCCATTACATTTTGAGTTTATTCAAGTAAATATTGATTCAATTAAATTTTTAATTGATCCAAATAAATTTTTAATTGCTTCAACTAAATTTTTCATGGATTCAAATATATTCTTAATTGAGGCAAATAAATTTTTAATTGATTCAATAAAATTTTTAACTGATTCAATTGAATTTTTAATTGATGCAAGGAAAAAATGAATTTATTCACTTAAATTTTTCATTGATTCAAGTCACTCAAGTGTAAAAATTTAATTGGTGCTATTTATTTTCTTTTTCATGACAATTTCATAATTTTTTTATTTATATCACAAAATTTCTTTTATAGAGAGGCATAGTGGCACTGCCAAGCCGAATTTGTACTTTGGGTTCTGTATCAATTTAATTTTGTTTATTCAGTAAGAAGATTTAGGACGTTTCATTTCGATATGTTTGAGTGTTTGTTTTTTAATTCTCAAAATCATTTACTTCAAAAATGGTTGTTGTCTTGGATAATGAAAATGAAGGTCCAATTTTAACAACTCTATTTAAATATCAATTCATATTTAAGTGTCGATTTTCAAATTTTTAAAAAATTTTTTTTATGGAAAAATTACTTAAATATGAATTGATATTTAAATAAGTTTGTGAAATAGGCTCTTAAACAATTATTATGCATACATTTTGCGTTATTATTTTTTATATCATTCTGATAATTGTACTTGTATTTGACAAAAAAATATTATTGCCATATTTTTGAAACACAATTAAAGATAAATTAAAGAACTATGCGAAAGTTTGAAAAATACATGAAAAAAATCTGTTGCAATTATTTGCACACACAAAAAAAAGTAATATGAATAATTTTTTAATATCAATGAAAATAATTGTAATATCAATTAAAAAATTAATTAAATGTTCACCTATAAATAATTTGATAATATCAATTAAGTTTTTCTACTCAAATTAATTTATACCATTAAAAATTTATTTGAATCAATTAAATACTTAATTGAAAACATTAATTGGTGAATACGTTTTTCTTTTTCACAACTGCGACCTTTTTTCCGTTCATAGAAAAGACAATACCATTGTCGAACCGACATTGGGGAATAAGTATCTCGTTATTTTATCACATACTGAGAATATTTCTGAAATTTGCTTCAAACCAGTGAAGCTTACAAACAGATCCTTAAAAATTATTTGCGATTACATTTTGCTTTAAAACCACTGTGCAAAAAAATTTACCTATAATAGTGGGTGCTGACATGGCTTTGCTGCCTTTTTCAAGTGCTGTAGTAACTTTTGTGTTTTTGTTGATGACTTTATAGTATGACCAACACCCCATCACTAGCAAAATAAATTTTTTGCATATTTCCTTCATTCATTTTCATAAAAGCACACACACATACACACAAACACATGCAAATACTACTTCACATTTGCACGTTTATAGATAGAAATAACAAGAGTGTTGATGTAGTGCCAGTAATGCACTGTGAAATGTTATTTGTATTTTATTATTTTTTATATTTAATGGTCTACGCAAATTCGTAATAAAAGCAAACAATAATATAACATGCAAATACACACAAACATATAGACAAGTGAATACCCAGCAAACAAACTTTTGAACTATTCTTGCCCCGGTACTAACTCCAATAAAAGTTTTAACCCCTGGCAAATCAATAAGATAAACATTTTGATAAACTTAAAGTTACCATTGACATGTAAATTTGTATGTACATTGGCTGCATATTACATACAAAAAATATTATTTATTAAAACTCAAATTAGGATATTTTCAATATATATGTTTAAGTTCTTTATTTTTTTTTTGTACGATTTTAACAGTTTGTCACTTAGTTCATTCAGAACAAATTTTTTTAGAAAATTTAGAATTATTTTTTCGCCTTAATGGAGCGACTTGAAACAAAACAAAATCCCTTTTTCCTAATTTTAATGCTTGTTAATCAATGAATTGTTATCTGATAAACACAAAATATATGTGTGGCAATATAGAATAATCGCTTAAGTCGAGTTAAGCAAAGCATTGTTTTTCGGAAGAATAATCTGACAATTTATGGAAAAAAAATCATTCACATAGATTTGTCTGTTGGAATAAGTGGAAATATGTTAGTTTTTAATTTTATTAGAATTGATTAAACGAAATTAAAATTTTTGTGAACGAAAAATTTGATTCGGAAATTTTCACATGTGGATGGAATTCATGATAAGCCTGATTAACTAACATTACAAGAGTTTTTATAAAAACATGTGTATTTTTTAGCTGCTCCCAATAATTTTTAGATTTAAGTCTACTGAAATATTTCTTAGGCAGAAACATAGACGCTGTTTAACCAACAACAAACTAAAATTCTTCATATTTGATGTATTTAAATTATATTTTTCAGTCATAGCACAATCAATACAAAATTGAGGTTGATTTAAGCCGAAATGTTGCCTGGGAAAACATGTTGATTCACTTGTTTACAAATATATGTATGATAAAATTATTGTTGGGTGTTTTTCTTTCGCAACTAGAGTTGCCATATACAAGTGAGTCAACTATGAGTCTGTTCAGAAATTCATCATTATTGCAAATATAACGAGTTCTAAAATGCCACTCCGCAGTATGTGATGAGCAAAAAGGCATCAGCTATTAATCACAAAATTGCTCTTGCAACAAATGAGTAAGAATTTAATTTGTTCTTTAAGAATTATTATTTTTTTGTTAAAATAAAATAAAATTATTTCACACGGATAATGTTAACATATTCCATGATATTGGACATGTTTGTTGTTGTTGTTTGAACATACATATTTTTTTTAAATAATGTACTCTTCTTTTTAATTTAAAAACTTCTCTATTTTTTGGTTGAACAATTTCAATTAATTTTTCATTTTATCCAAGTAAAAGATATTATTTTTTATTAATTTTTAATGTTCCCTTGTTCGAAATTGTAATCCATGATTTTTTTTTTTTTGCTTGCTCTTCAAATTGGCATCTGCATCAGCTGAGCAAATCAATCACACATGCGCAGTGCTGGATTTCCGACTCTTTACATTTTTAAAAAGTCAGACATCCCAATAATGGTAATTACTTTTAACAATAGTTCCCATTTGACTTATAATTTTTATGTGAAATTTAAAATTAGTAAATGCTGATAATTGAAAAATATAGAGGATGTGGATTTCAATTCTATCTCTCTTTGTTAAGTGAAAAATTGTTTGTTCAGAAATCTGTTACTCAAAACTGATAACAAAACTCATTGCAACTGTCTGTCGTACATGTTAAAATTTTAAAATGTTTTTATTTGTATATTTCAAAGCCTTAAGAAGAGCAATAAAGTAGCGCTGTGGTAATATGCGACAGATATTCAAAAACATTCATTGGTGGCAGCTGATATATAGATGCATTTCTGTTCTGTTATGCTACAGAAGTTAATGTTAAAACAAATCTATCGTTATGTCGAACTAGAATGATTTGATCAGCTGTCTATGTGAATTTAATCCTTATCCCACAAATAAAATTATGAAAAATTAATGGCAATCCTTGCATAAATATCTTTGCTGTTATAAAAATTCTTTTAAACTTCTTGTTGCTAATAATTTTTAACGGTAATTGCAGTCCATGCATACAGTCACTCACACTCACACATGATTACAGACAAGCATACATACATACTTATAAATCCATCGTCATTTAAGAGAGTGTGTGTGTATATAATTATCTTTAAATGTATAAGTGATATGCATGTGTAAGTTATTGGGCTTCGTTTGCAATTTGTGTATGTTTGTTGCCACGTCTGACATCTTAATGGTTGATTATAACAATTTGTTGTTATGTTTGTTAATAACATAAATTTTAATGTTGTTAATTTTTTTCTAGAAGGGAAAGAATTTTCTGTTTTCGATATACTGCATACTAATTTTGTTGTAAAAATTTACTTTTTAACTTTAAACACAATACAAAAGCGTGTGCACCGAGTACAATTTTTAAAAAGTGGAAAACTTAATGCCATTTTAATAAATATTGAGTTTACATACATATATACATATATGTGCATATTACTTACACTGGAAAAAAAATTTAAATTTAAAGATAGTAGGTGCTCAATGAACACCCTTTACTTCCGTGAAATTAAAGGTCTGCAACAATTTGCTTCACTAAATGTACGGGCACACATTACGTTAATGAAAAACATATTTCTTAAGCTATTGTTGTTGTTGTGTTATTGTTACTCCGGCAAAAATAAATTCATTGCCGAATATTCCGGGATTAAGAGTTTTTTTTGTGGCCCGTTGTTCCACCTAGGAATCCCAGTACTTAATATATATGTATCAGGGTCTTTTTTTATTAAGTAAAGCAATAATTAAATAATTTCAATGTAGTCATAGAAAAGCTTTAAGGTATCTTTTTTAATAATTGTTAACCCCCGACCCAAAAAAAGGGGTATTCTAAGTTCGTAGCGTGTGTCTGTGTATATGTATGTGTGTCTGTCCGAAACCACATACGGACCAAACGGCTGGACCGATTTTCATTTAGTTTTTTCTGTTTGAAAGGTGACTTGATCGAAAAGGTTCTTAGCTATGTTTTAAGAAAAACGGTTTAGCAGTTTAGAAGATATCACATCGTTTCTCTATATATTCGAGGGTTCTTAAAATTTTTAATTTTTGTCATATATTTATATATGTATGTATTAGACCTGAGCACAAGATGTTTGCTTGCTTAATCTTCATGGTGTATATTATTGAATTGTTCTCTCTTTTTAGTGCTCTTGATTTTATGAGAACAGTGAAACTGGTGCTCAATTTGATCAAAATTATGCAACAGCATTTGTTTATATGCCAAGCGAAGGCATTAGTTATTGTAGTATCAAACCATATTTCACTACTGCACACCGAATGACAATTGTAAAATGTGCACACAAGTGTAAAGATATGTGTATGTGTAAAAGAAAAAACAAACAACGTAGATTGTTTGAGTATGTTAGTTTGCATGCGATACTGTTCTAAGTTTTATAATTTATTGATTAAGACTAAAAAATAAAATATCTATAAAAATAATATCTTTCACAATGGATATAAAAGTAAAAAGTTTTATTATCACTTAATATTTTATGGAATTTTGGTTTGTGAAATGAAGTATGGTGCACTATGAAGTGTTCAATAAAAATATTGAACACTTGACACAACTGTCTATTCAACTGTTGTACAATGGTTTTGTGTATTTTTTGTTTCCTTGTTCTCTATTTATGCTTCACACTCAATTACGATCACCACTACAAACAATATTCGCTCTCGAAAAAAATACAAAACTGTGCACTTTTTCATAGCTTGCGCACACTTCTAGTATGTATGTACATTAGCTTGGGTCTATTTGTTCTGGAAGCTTGACAAAGAGTATAGCGGAAAGTTCTACCAACATTTTTCTAATAAATCATTTTCCAAAAATTAAAAAATAGCCTCCGATTTTTCTCGAAAATGTTTGCATAACAAACAACCAATGTTTATTAAAAAAATCGTAGAATTTGCCGCAAATTTCATTCCTTCCATACTCATGCCTGGTTGACAACAAATTTACACAGCCTAATGTAACATATTCATGTGCTTATACATACCTATAATATGCATGTGTTTATTTAGTTCGATTTTGAAAGGATTTAGGAAGTACATAATTTTTAAATTTGAACGGAAGTTAAGAAAAAATATTTTTAAAATGTTTTTCCACAAAAAACACATGCCGATAAATACAAATGCAACCACATAAATAAGGACTTTAATATTTATGTTTCTTTAAAATTTAAAGTTTCTTAAAGCTTCCCTTAATATAAGAGAAGAAAAAATTATTGTTGCAAAAACGTTTTTTCCTTTCCATACCCTTCACATTTTAGCATACACACAACATAAATAACCTTGATTTAAATTTTAAAATATGCCACGAAGTAGAAGAAAAAATATTAAATAAAACTTTAACATACCTTAAAGCAGACACTTAAGCAGACCCAGATTCACACAAACACACAGCTGTTATAAGGCAAATAACATTACAGGGCAAGAATTCAACAGCCAGTGTTAGTAACAGGCATTAATGTTATTTGAAAAGTGCTGTTAACAAGTTTAACAGATGCAGGTTGAAATCAAGAAAACTGCATATTTTCTATGCAGAAAAAAGAGGTTGGTATGTCTGGCCCCCAGTGGACTGCAAGATTAAGGTTTAGTTGCTTATTTGTTTTAAAGAAAGTCTGATAAACAAGAGAAGTTTTAAGAGGAATATATTTAAATCTTTTATTTCTAATTCTAGTTGTTTTTGAAGAGGAGTTTTAAAAGAGATTTTATTATTGCATTGAAAGCTTTTATTTCAGCAAGTGGTCTGTACAGCTCTTTATGGATATTTTTTCTAAATAATAATAATAAAGATTTTATTTTGTGAAAGAGTGTTCCATGGCATTATAACGCCAAAACCATAAATCAAAACAGAGAACATGATTAATGTTCTCACTGAATGCTCTCAAGGTCTCGAGGCGCATGTTATATCTTTTTCCAAGAGATATATATAGAGAAAGCGTTTTGATTGAAAAAGAGATTGTGTATGAAATAAATCAGGTTTTTTTTAATGACTGAATTTTATTTGCCTTTCAGGCATTATTTTTACCAAGAGTATTTTGAACATAAGAGTTGAAGTGCCTGTTTCTGTGAATAAAAGCAGAGAATCGTTCAATTAATTTAGCAACTGCGCTGGTTTATTTTGAGCGCAATGAATAAAATACAAGCAAATATACCCCAAATAGAAAAAGTCATTTATCAATTTAATGTTGTATGAATAAAACTCATTTATTGTGTTATAAAATCGACACAATCTCTTTTCTGCACGAAGAGAGTTAATGTTTTATATCACTGCAGTGGTGTACGAGTACGTGCATGTGTGTGATATTGGGTGCAAGAAATCCCTCATCGTAATGATGGTGTGTTTTTGATATTGTTTGTATTGGGATTTCCTGTTACGGGGAATATTTTCTTGCTCTTGTTGGTGGTCATGTTTGTATTTGTGAGTGTCTCGCTGTTGTTGTTATGGGTTTTATAGTTATTTTATAAATATTCTACTGCTATACTTGTTATTGTTGTTACTCATTATTGTCTTATATGCCGTGGTAGTTGTTGTTGTTTGATTTGCTTTAACAGAGTGAAGTCGAAGAGACAGACGGGCCAAAACAAAGCAAAAAGCGTTTCATGTGTGTTGTTTTTATTATTATTGTTATTATATTTTTTGTGTACTGCTGTCAGGCTCTCAACGTTGTCAGTGTCAAAAAGATGTTTTAGTCGACAACATAACGCTTCAACGATATCATGTCGAGAAAATTATTTTTGTTATTTATTTCTATAACATAGAAAATGATTATGGATAAATAAATAAATTTAAGAAATATATAGATTTTTACATAATTTAATGAAAGTGTTGAATACGAAAAAAAATGTGTTTGTTAAACCTTTTGCTTTAAAGAAAAATCTAGAAATTTCATCAACTGTCAAGTGTCATTTTATGATTGACTGCTACATAAAGCTGTATTTGTTGTGTATTGAATATTAAAAAAAAAACTGTGCTATGTGTGTAAGAGCCAGTGTAGGTGTGATGTAGCTCTTTGCTTGAAGGCTCTCTGCTGTGTGTTTAAAGGACCTCTGATTTACTGCGCAGTGTTGAAATAAATAATAGAACTTAACTGCTGTGCTTTATGGGATTTTATCATAAAGATTTTTTTCTTTTATAAGACTTATAGCACAAATATTATTTAACAATTTTAGTCGCTTAAACGACTTGGCAAAGGCGACATCGAAATGTCAGTTGGTTATACATATTACACTATTTATAAAAATCAACGCCAGTGATAACTTCAGCAACAGTAAATACGTAAATTTTAAGTCATTGTTGTAGTGTGGCAAACAACTAGTCAACGCATAAAAATAAATTTAAAAAAATAAAAAAATCCTATAATTTGGCAAAACAAAAAAAAACCTTTCAAAAATATTTCTGCTGTGATTTATTTGTTATTTTAATTTTTTAGTTAAAGCTCAAGAGCTGAAGAAGTAATTCAACAAAACATTTTATTTTTGTGCAGAAAAAATAAACAAACATATCAAAATTATTGGAAGCATGTACATATGGATATGTTTTCCTCCAAAAGTGCTAATAAATCTTAAAAAAAAAAATCAAAAACATTGAAGAAAGCAAATACACCCACTTAGAAATTCTTTGTAAGAAAAACTAAAGAAAAGAAAAAACGTTAATAAGAAGAAATGTCAAACCGTTATTTGTTTTCATAAAATGACCACTGTGACACATGATTTATTTGACGCGCGTGTGTTTGTGTAAATGTGTGTGACATTAAAACAAATGTAAAACTGTATTAATAGCCAACGTCATTTCTAAAATAAAACTGAAAAGAACCGAAATAAAAAAAAAACAAAAAATGATTAAATGAGTAAATGTTTTTGATCGAAAGCTTTAAATCTTCTTCAACAACAAAACACGCATACAAACATAAGCACGAACATATGTATGAACATGCATGACATTGACACAAACATCTAATAAACAAAGAAAAATATTTAAGTGACATAAAAACTTAAGCCCACAAAAAAAATTATAAAAGCCAACAGAAACTAATTGGAAAATAAATTATTGCGGAACAAAAATACAACGTTAATAAATCGAAAATATATATTTTTTTACAAAAGAAAAGTTTCCTTCACCCTTCTGCTATAATTTACGCCACGCACAGACCAACCAGCCAAACATCCACCCACCCAGCCAACCTCCTGTTGAATTAACAAGTGTTTTGTTGTTGTTGTTGTTGTTATTATTTTCGTCTGGTAGCATTACTAAATGCTTGTTGATTTGTGTTGTATGTTGTGCGTTACTGGAAACAGTGGAATGGCGGCATTCCGCGTGTTCTTTGTGTCTTCGTGTTCATTGTGTGTGTCTGGTGCGTTGTAGAGCCGTAGTTTGTGTGCGGTGTTTTTTTATATTTATTTATTTTACAAATAATAAAAATTTGGGCGTTATTTCTTGTAAATATTAAGTGCGTTGAATTAATCAAAGTAAACTCACATTATGATGCTGCACGAGGCTGTGATGTTGGAAATCTATCGACAGGCTTTAAATGCCAGGTGATTATTGATATGCATAAGCCTTTATAAAAATAAATTTATTATAATAATTTTTTTATTGTAAGTGGCTGCAAAATTGTGATAAACATAACGTACTTGTTTCTCTAAGGTTGATAAACTCACCATTTACAAATTCTTAGTAGAGGCAATAAAGTTTACTCGTTACATGTATCACAAAGACGGATACAGCTGTGCCCATAATTATGAAAGTGTTCTAAGCCATATATGTATGTTATTTATTTTTTGGTCGAGATATTTAGTAGACTACATTTGAACAATCCAAAAAAAAAAATTACAGTAAAAATTTTCATGTTTTTTGAAGCAATAAGGCGATTTAAAATATCAGCTGTTTAGAAGCAGTGAACATATATGAAGCAAACTATAGAAAAAAAGGTGATTTAATAGCGCCACAACAATGCAGGTTTTAAAGCCAGACATTTTGCTAATGTAATCTCGCTTTTTTACATAAGTAAATACGTTAATATTATTAATATTTTAAACAGCGCTTGACATAACTGCTATGTTTGCATGTTTTATTAGATTCAAAAAAGCGCTTTTGTAAGCACAAAATGTAGTACTCCAAACCGAGAACTCGCCATACAAAAATCAGCAGCGATATCAGCAGGTTTGTCAACTCTACTTTTGCTCTCTCATAGTGAAAACGTGTTTTATTTGAAGCAAATTTTTTATTGGGATTTTTATTTTGTTGCAATTTTTTATAGTTGTATACTAGTCTCGATTAATATAAATTTATTTAATATTTCTGTGGCAATAGGGAAAAAGTGCTTAAGTCATATTTTACTGTTTTGCAGGAGAGCACTTTTAAGCTTTCAAGTGGATTTTCAGAAATTTAACTATTTAACAGTTAAATTGGGAAATTCTCTGTTAACGGTTATTTTTTAAGCTAACATTGTTCTACACACTGTAAGTAATACATTTAAGTTGAAATATACCAAAGTATTGCCTAAATTAAGCTATTATTCAAAATGAAATTAGAAATCTAAAAAAGATAAGTCCCAAATCATAGTGCTATAACTTCCAGAAAAATCACACAACTTAATTGAAATTTTAACCAAGGGTACTTGCGAATATGCAGATTACGAAGCTACCATTAACTCAAAATCAGCTTATCTCGACTTAAGCACTTTTTTCTTTTTGCCACAGATTTATTGAATTTTTTTAAGATTTATTTAATACTTCAAAGCAAAAATGCATATCGCTTATTTACTCAAAGAACGTCATAACTAAAAAAAACCAAATTACCAGAAAACAAGTTTGAAGTTTTCAATTTGCACACAACTTAATGGAAAAAAAATTTTTATTTTTCTTTCAAGAGTTGAGTAAACAAGATATTTGTATGAAATCTTTACACAATATGAAGTACGCTATGGGGATTAATCCTGCATCACTAACTCAAAAATTAAATTTTTTGAGTTATGACGTTCTTTGAGTAAATGAGCTATTTTCATATTTAAGGACACAACTGTATTTTCGTTTTGGCGAAAGAATGCATAAAATTAAGTAAGATTTTTACAGTGGTTGGATGTAAAAATTGCAAAATTTTGAGTTAACCAACTTTAGAGGAACATGAGCGTTACTTGCAAATATGAAAATAATTTATATTCTCCTAAATGGACGGCAATGATATGAGAAACATAATATAATATGACAGGATACTTCTTATTCTTTTAGGGTAAAAAGTATGTGCTGTTTGAGCATTGAACAATTTCTATAAAAAACGTTCATGGAGAATCGACTTTCAGTCAGGGTTTGTGCAAGCATTCTTCAACATTAAAAAGAAAAACAAGTGTTTTCCATTTTGGTGTTCGCAAACAAGTTAAGTTTGAAACCAATTTAAGTTGGTTGCAATAGCAAAAAAAAAAAAAAAAATTAAACTATTACGAGTTTTTTTATTTCAATTACCGCTGTTGTTTGATATGGTACTTATATTTAATTAAGACATTGATTGATTCAGTTATTTTATTTATTTGATATATAAATTTTTATTTTTGAAGCATTTGTGGTTGGTGTTAAAAGAATATTCAATTAAAATATAAATTATAATTGAATATTATTTAATGCATTTTGGGGATGACACCTTACCGGGCATTACCCACCTTAGATGTATTGACGGGAAAAGTTTGAGGGACTACGTAAATGATACTGATTTCTTATGAAGATGAAATTCATTTTTAACTCACATGAGATCGCACAACAGGGACCGTAATGGCTCCTCGCTTCAACCTAACCTAATATAACCTTAGCTAACCTATATAATGCATTTTGTTCTTTTACAGACTTAATAATTCTCAATTACATTTTCCGAGTTTTTACATAAAGATATTAGCTTTCTGAGCCTTTTCAAGAATTTCTTTGTCGATATTTTGATAAGCTAATTTTTTTGAATTATGCTCTCCTTCATGCTATATTTATATAATTTGATTAATATACATACATACATAGTTTTGTAATTTTTTTTATGCAAACACTACATCCTCACTTTAAGTGGAAGGCTTTACTAAAATTGCTGAAGAATAATAACGAAAATTTTAGAAATATTGAAAATAAAAATATCAACAGAAAGGAGTTTATTTTTTTATTTTTTTTTTTTGGATAATAAAGTAGAAGAAAAGTTCTCTATTGCCGCTCTCAACTCAACTTAGTTTGCTGGTCTGAGAGTCAACCCAACTTACACATTAATATTGCCATTCACAACTTAAATAATAGCTGAGTTTGTAGTTACCTTGTGCTTTAACATTTTCAAGTTGTGATTCACAATACTAAAAAACAATTGGATGATGTCGAAGTTGGATTTACACTCGAGACAACCTAACTGAGTTCAGTTGAGCACGGCTACGACTATAATTAATTATTTAAAAGTTGGAACTTTTTATTACATCAGAAATATATCTATACGAGACAACTTTGAATCGATAAAAGAACACAACAAATTTACTTTGAATGCAAAAGAAAAAAATATTTATTCGAGAAGATTAACATTTCAAAATTATATACATAATTATGAGGTTAAATAAGCTACATATGTATCTTACCTTATAAAATAGTAAAAGCGGATTCTAATTGTCGCTATTCAATTAGAGAGCCGTTGAAAAAAACTTCCCAAAAAACTTAGTTCCATCCCATTAAAGGACCATGATAGGCCATAGTTAGGGCAAAATTATGTACAGGAAAGATATTGTGCTATTTATTCTAAACAAAAATAATTAAAAGAAATTTTTCCGAAAAACGCCACATTTAAAAGTTATGGCACTGAACCGGCCATGCAATGTGCAATGTGCCGGTTCAGTGCAATTTTTTCATACATGTGATTTTTTATGACCAAAAATCTACATTACTTTTAAATTTATGAAAACTCAAAACTTGTGCAATGTAATGAAGACACTCTAGGCTTATTATAATTTGAAAATAATGAAACCAGATGGAGTCAAAGTTGTAAAAATCTTATAGTGAAATGTTTATTTCTAATTTCGCACATAAAGCTTTTATAGCTATGCTATTTATTGCGGCATACAAAAGTTAGGAAGTGGTTTTTGTAACAAAAACAATCGACACTATTACAGTTATCAGGTTATTTTTGTTTTGATTTCTTTATACTTAAAAGCAGAGTACGAAAATAAACGAAACAAAATATTTAATTTTGTTTTGTTTGGTTCTCTGCAGTGAGTGCAGCAATAAGAAAACAAAAATAATGATAACGATTGCTCAATGTATTTTTGTATTGTTTTTGCACATGAGCACAAACAAGAGAACACAGCAAATCGGCTGTAAGCCAGCTAACGACCGCCACCGGCCACCAAACAATACATAAATTAAATCGTACGCCGCTAGAAAAGAAAATAATGGGAAATAAATGGAAACTTTTTAAAATATTTGCGGGGAATTTGACATCACTATATAATATGATTTCATTGCATTGTTATTTCACAGCATAGCTATAACCGGGTGTCCTAAGACATTTCTCTTCTCTTTTTTATTTTGACTTATTTATGATATCAGACAATTTCCATTAAAAATTCTTGTGTACCCATAACCCAAAAAAATAAAAGTCTCACATGAATTTCAGGAAAAATGTTTCATGATGCGCGCTTTGCACGAAATACTGAAAACAAAAAAAAAATTATACCATACACAGAAAAAAGTATTCACCAATTAATTTTTTAAATTTTAAGAATTTAATTGATTCAATTACAAAATTATTCATATATTAAGTAGATCTTTATGTTTTTATAAAAAAAACTCCCAAAATTTATTTAGATACATAGCAGGCTAGAAAGTTTTAACAAAAATTACAACATAATCCGTTCTAATTCATCTAATGATTGTATCAATTAATATTTTAATTGAATATAATTTTAAAATCAATCAAAAATTTTAAAAACTGTTACTACGTAGATACAATATTAAACTATAAGTTATGTTCTGTATTCCATGTGAAATGAAAACGTGTGGAATTGCTACAGAATTGTAGTTTGAAAATATCTATTTATTGCAACAATGCTATGGCGTAGTTCCGAACGATTTAATTCACTTGGACTACGAACATAGCCGTATGCCAAAATTCGAAAAAATTAATAGACAATATATGGCAATTCCGAACGATTTAATTTGACGCGGAATACAGAAAATACCCGTATGTGAAAAATTTAAAAAATTAACAGATAATATTTTTTTAAATGTTCTAAGCAAATAAAATCTCAAATATTTAAGTTTGCACTAAAAATCTTGAATCCCAGTCACAATTCCTAATGACGGCGTTATAGAACTTCTACAAATTCGTCACAGAAAATGGTATGTACAGAAAAAAAATTCACACTCACAAGAAGAAAAATCATAAAATAATTTTTAAATAAAATCTTGAAGCACAGACGATACAGAATGTTATTAAATGAGTAGAAAGGCTATCAGGAAAATAACTTTCACATCAGTTAACATCATTCAAAATGTAATTTTAAGATGAACTATAATTAATTTAATGTAATATAAATAATAATAAAAATATATTAATCTAGTGCCTGTTCATAGCTCTCCACGTCTTTCGTTTAAAATCTTACAAGTGCTTCTTTTGTTACCCAAAAATTATAAACACAAATTTGCAGGACAATATAGAACAAATTAGCGATTGGCTTGATTTTCATGATTATGTAAAATCAACCAAATAATTTTCTAAGTTTTTTGTTACCGTTTTAAAAGGTTGTTGCATAAACTGTTTTATTTTCGTGGTATACTTTTCAACATTAACAAAGAAAGTAATTTAAAAGCGTGTTATCAAAAAATAGAGATTCTCATTTGATTCATTTTTAAATGAATTTAAGTAAAATTCATTGACAGTTTCTTAGGAACCGAAAGTTAGTTTTATGACAAAAAAAAAACTTGTTAACATATGGAACAATACTTCAACTGTATTAAAACAACTGCATGGAAGATTATTTTATTATTACAATATCATTACTTGAATAAAATTTTCTGGTTCAAGGAACAAGTACCAAAAGAGCAGAATTGCTAAGCAAAACTCTTTAAAAATAATTTTATTTTTTCTTTTTCGGAAAAAACTCGTTTCTTTTTTTATGGATGAGTGATTTATTTCAATTTTATGAATTATTTCTAATTCTTATCAAAAATATTTAAATGGTATGATTTCTATTAACGTCTAATTCGCTGGTTGATTTTTCTGCTGCCTTGCTTTATTTATAATCATAAGTACTCGTATCACTTGCAATTTACTTCGAAAAAAATTCCATGTACTCCAAAACGATACTTAAAAGCTTTCGATAAACAGCTATTGCATTAATTGTGATCATTAAACTCTGCCTGACTCAACTCTGCACAAATAAATTGGCTTACTGAGTGCTGGAGAATTTAATTAAGTCAAAACCTTACTCAAGTCTGACAAAAAGTAATATGATGATTTGCAACAAAAATATCTGCTGAACTTTTTTTTTACCTTTTTCTTCATTATTTTGTTAGGATGAACTAATTTCAAATTAACTAAAATTGTTATTCTTTTCTTGCCGCTAGAGCGGTATTTTTAAAAACACTGAGCTAACTTATATTGAATTTCCCAGTATATTTCATACAAGTGCGCTCATTAAAATAATTTGCATTTAAATCACAAAACTTGATGTTATTTTTATTTGCCTCTACTTACAGCGAACTTGCCAGTCCACGTTGCCAGTCACGCGAATCGAATGCTTCAGTATCAGCCGCTAATGATGCACGCTGTCCTTCAAATGAATCACATTATTCCGGCCATGAAGGTCATACACCCGGAGAAACACCTACAACAGCATCGCCACCAGTCGGTCTACCATTACCCGCCACCTTGGCACCAGCTGCAGCAGCCGCTCTCCTACCACCACAATCAGCTGCAATGGCTGCATATTTCAATGCAGCTGCAGCAGCTGCAGCTCAGCAGAATCATCTGCTATTAACAAATCCTTTAGCAGCAGCTGCCTCACTTGTACAACATGCAACACAACAAGCCGCACATTCCCCAAACTCACAGCAAACGTTGTCAACAACGCCACCAAATACAAACGATTTAGCAGATACATCAGCCTTAGATTTTAGCACCAAAAGAAGCCGACGGCAGTCTGACGATGATGCTAATGCCAGCGAAGAGGATGAGGATGATGCTGATGGTGAAAAAATTAACGATAACGAGTCTGATAATGTGAATGATAATGAAGCGGATGATCTGAATAGTCCATTAGATTTATCAGTAAATAATGGACGCAAACGTCAATCAGACGAAGATGAACCAGTTATAATAACCAATAGGAAATTGGCAAGATCAAATGATTACAAATCATTGCCGGCATCCAGCACTTGGGTACCACCAATAAATCCATATTTGGCTGCTGTAGCTGCGGCCAACCTGTCGCCAAAGACTCCTCTCTCATTGGATTGGAATGCCAAAACGAAAATAGCACCAAATGAGGCCACCAAAGCTTTAGAGAAAATGACTGAAATGACAAGACTAGGAGGATCAGCGAAAGCTGAACACAACGAAATCTCAACTAGGCACTCAGCCATTTCTACGAATACTGCAGCCACAACAGCGACCGCATCAAATGGCCGTCACAGTGCTTGGCAATCACATTGGCTGAATAAGGGTGCAGATGCTGTCAAAGATGTTTTTAAATGTGTTTGGTGTAAACAAAGTTTTGCCACTTTAGCTTCGCTTACCACGCACATGAAAGAAACACAACATTGTGGAGTTAATGTTCCTGCTAGTGTTGGCTCTAATTGTGCGCCAACAAGCGGTAGTGGCGGGAATCAAGCGACACAATCTTCCCATCATTCTCGTCATTCGACCACGCAAAGTAGTGGCACAGCAGCAGCTCAACAAGCAGCATTAGCCGGTAACAATGCAACAGCATCTGGTGGCAGTAAATCCGATCTAAACATGCTAATCAAAGAAACGATGCCTTTGCCACGCAAACTAGTGCGCGGACAAGATGTGTGGTTGGGCAAAGGGGCCGAACAAACGCGCCAAATATTGAAATGTATGTGGTGTGGACAAAGTTTCCGTTCTCTAGCCGAAATGACAAGTCACATGCAAGAGACTCAACATTACACAAACATAATATCGCAAGAACAAATCATTTCTTGGAAGTCTACCGATGAGAAAACTTCACGAGATAATAGTGGTGGTGGCAGCAGCGGCACTAACAGAACATCTTCAAATGCTGCTGCCAACAACAACAACAGCAATAATGCCACAAACCTAACTGTCAATAGCAGCTCTACATCTCCTACTAATAGCGCAGCGAATGCAAACTCTACTGTTAGTGCTGTGCTGACATGCAAAGTGTGTGATCAAGCGTTTTCCACTTTGAAAGAGTTAAGCAATCACATGATGAAAAATAACCATTATAAGGAACACATGATGAGAAGTTCGGCAGCAACCGAAAGTATGCCCACAATGATAAGGGGAAGAGGAAGACAGGCACGAGAGAAGCGTAAAAAATCGTTGCCGGTACGCAAACTATTAGAAATGGAGAGAGCCCAGCAAGATTTCAAAGCAGCTGGGTTGGATCAGGCGCTTAAACCTTTAAGAGATTTTGCTGTTTCTACCAAATTATCTTGCGAAACTTGCGGCGACAAGGTAGAAACAGCCATGTTTGTTGACCACATACGGCAGTGCATTGATCGTAGCTTAGTTATGTCACCTAGATCTCAAAATAATAACAATAATATACTTAAGTCTCCTTACGGGAATATAACACCACAGGAATGCTTAAGCAGTCCACAGACTCCTCACAGTCGCAGTGATGGTCGCAAAACTTCAGACGGCAACAGCTCTCCTTTGTCATCTTCCCATACCAGGGCGGACATTTTGTGTCCCCTGCCACCCACTGAGTCTGAAAAGACTTCCGGCGGCACTTCAGTCTTAAATGCTTTGGAGCAGTTAATCGAAAAAAGTTTTGACTCCAGACAGCGCCACTCCTCTGGCTTTGGCGAAGCCACTTCAGGCAGCACTCCGCTGGGTTCGAGCATACTCAAACGTTTGGGCATAGATGACAATGTGGACTACACCAAACCTTTGATGGATCCACAGACAATGCAATTCTTACGTTCCTACTCACATTATCCCTCAAATCGTGACCGCAGTGCCAGTGAATCAAGTTCAATATCTGAACGTTGTAGCAGCCGCTTGGAATCCTTTACACCAGACCGTTGTCATGATCTTTCGCGACAACCGACACCTCGTCTCACTCCGGACAAAGCCTATGCCAATCTAAAGGAAACTAGAGACAACTTGTATGCAACTAAAATCAAATCCGAGCCAATCGATTGCAGTGAACAACCAAGCGATGCCGACAACATACCAATTAATGAAATACCAAAGAAAATTTCCGTCAAGAAAGAGTTTAATATACCAGAAGAACATGAGGAATCAGAATCGTTGCATAAAATTAAAGAAATTGATATGAGACACATTCCACTAACACCCAATTCTCGTGCCATAAGTCCTAGTATTAGTGAACGTTCCCTAACGCCAAAATCAACTTGTTCGTCAGGCGACAAGAAGTCCCACCATCTTGGCTTTACCGAAAGTAGCAGTCTTAATGCTTTATCATCGATGTTTAATAATCTTAACAACACGACTACAACCACAATAAATAATAATAGTCCCAATGTGGAAGCAAATAATAATACCACCGCAGCAGTGGCAAAGAAACCGAATGCTAATCCTTTGGCTGCTTTGCAAAAACTTTGCGAAACTACTGATGCGCCTACAGCCAATACACGCAGCTCTTCTACCAGCAGCAACAACAATTTGGCAATACATTCAGCTTCAGCTGCTTCTTCGTCTTCTTCTGGCTCCGCAACAAATGCGAGTGGTTGTGTTAGTGCAACGGGTGGCAGCAATACTGCCAGCATGCTGGCTTTTAGTTGGGCTTGCAATGATGCTGTTGTAACAGCAGATTCCATTATTAAATGTTCCTTCTGTGATACACCATTCAGCTCTAAGGGCGCCTATCGCCATCACTTGTCCAAGGTGCATTTTGTCAAGGATGAGCAGCAACATCAAAGTGATTTCAGCAGTATGAAATCACCAGCTGCTGTTTCACCAAAATCCATTACTTCTCCCAAAAGCTCGACTCCAGCTAAGAGTCCATCTGTTCAGCAACGTTTAGAAGCGACACCGCCGTCCAGTGTTAACACTACGCCAACGATTAATCCCTACGACGAGAGTCCGCAATCAAAATTTTTAAAGTATACCGAGTTAGCCAAGCAGCTGTCGAGCAAAAATGCCTAAGTAAAGGGTTAATAAGGGTGGAAAGTAAAGGTATGAGTTTTTATTACTAAACAATTTTAAGATATTTAGATATTTAGAAGTTAGTCGAGAGCTGCTTTAGTAAATCAAGAGTTTTTTAATAAAAAAACTGTATGCTTTTTGTTTCCATTTGCCTTTTAAAATTTATAATACACTCAGCTGAAAAGCAGAGATACTTGTGATCTGTTAGATCCAATTAGAAGTTTATGATTTCCTTACTTTAACGGACGGAGACATTTATTTCTCTTATATATGTTTAAAATAACTTTTGCTTTCTTTAGAATCGCTCAGAGTCTTCTTAGATAAATTTTTACTATAGCAAAAAGAAATTATAAACAGTGAAAGAGAATGCAAAATAACCTAACCTAAAAAGTGAGGAAAAAGAAGTAGAAAAAGCACCACATCTACTGAATCAAACCACTTTAAATTTAAGTAAAAAGCCAATGAAAGTGGTTCCCTTTTGACATTTTTTAACTCAATAAAAATCATGTTTTTGGTGCTATAAAAATCTGAGACTTGGGTGTGAAACTAATTCACTTCACAAGAGTAGTTAAAGAAGTGCTTTTTATTCAATGAGTAAAATCACTTGTATATGGTTTGAATAGAAAAAAGGTTAAATCATTAAATTTCTGTTATTTTATTCCATTAATATTTTTAAAGAATAAAAATTTTTGGATTTGAAAATTCTTAAATATAATAAAAAAAAAAATTGTATGTGGATTGCGCCAAACCAGTAATGAATTTGTTGAAAGCAAAGTAGTGATTTAAAATTTCATTTGATATGTGGTTAAAAATAACTTATTTACCATCTAAAAATATGCATTAGATACTTTCGAGGTAATTTAAAACTGATTCATAAGGAAGGACTCCTTTTATTTTTTGCTGGGTATAGACGGACAGGACAGATAGTTTCCGCTAAATGACTACAGAGTTAATTTACGTCAACGCTATTAATTATTATTTATTGTTTCTAGAGAGATCAAAGCTTTTTTATATCTTTGCGGATATAGTACATAGTAGAGCCCTGCGTAAATGTATTTAAAAGAACTTTCAAAACATGAGGGATTTTTCAAATGCTTTACTGAACAGAAGTCTTGAAAAACAAACTATGGACAACACTTTTTCCAAAACATTTGTATTTGTTTCAGTTATTGTATATATAGAAGTAAAGAAGCACATAATTCGTGACGGCAGCATTTGTGATGATTGATCCTTCCTAAATTTGGGCGTATATACAAACGTCATGCATGTACATCAAAGTCAGGCAAACACATAAATATATAATATAAAAGAGAGTAAAATGCATGCTTGTACGAGTGTACTTGTAAAAAAGAACATAACGAAGTGCCCAATGGCGGCCTTTTGCTTATGTCTGATGTACATACACTCTTTTCTGGGCACATTCATACGTACACATGCATTACATTAACATTATATTTATACTATTTGATAGGTCTTACATCCAGCCACATCGAGCTTGTTCACTCCTAGTAGCTGCAATATTAGACGGTGTCCCAATTAAGTGGATTATATATTAAGACGATACATCATGAAAATGGTGAATATGTAACCATTTACGATATGTCTTTGTTTCAGCATACACTACTCCCTATTTTTAGCAACATTCCCATTTTCGCAATTCATAGGACGAGTACATTTGGATCAGTTGTCACCATATAAATTGAGAAGTAGGATTGACTTCCAAACACGTCAACTGCTTTGTCTTTGAATAAAGTATGCATAGCGTTTGATTACTCAGCACAACATAACGTTGCCCATGTACACATTCTTAGAACGTAGTTGACAAGTATCTCTATACTATCTAACTAAATAACGCAGCGTATTGAACTGATAAATTTTTAAAGTCAACCTAACCTTATCAGCCTTGTATATTTTAAGCACCAGAATAATTTTTCATTGCACTTAAAATATGGTGACCAGGAATTAAAGGAAGAAAACTGCAAAATAACTTCAAAAACAAATGAGATCAAATTAAATAAAAAAACTGAATTAAAGCGAAATTTGTTTATTAGCGTTTTGTATACATATTAAACATTTTTATTCTCGGCTCCTTAAACACACATCTTTTTTTTGAATTTTCCAAAATATCACTCTGCCAGTTCTGAATAAAAAAAAATTAAAAATTATAAAACATGCATACCAAAGCTTAGTCTTCTTTGTACAGCAACATCAGCGACCCCAATCAAAGGATATCTAATGATTTATTTTAATCTTGATAAATGGCAGCGGTGTTTGCCAATAAAGAACAAATTTCATACAAAACTACAAATACATATTGATTGGTGCTTTACCGCTGTGATCTGCACGCCAATATTTCATTTCATCTAATCTAAAAACTATAAATTTTCTGCAAAAAAAAAAAATTATTATTATTTTCAACACTCCCACAGAAATGAAAAACTTTGATCGAAAAAGAAAACGCATAAAATTAATGTTTACAACGAGAACTACAATAAAGAAAATATGTAAAAAAAATAAAGAAAATGATTATAAACGTTTCACAATTAATTGCCACACTTAAACAACTTGCTCACCTTTAAAAAGATGAAGCAAGCAGAAACGAAAAATATCAGTTATTCTTTGAGCAAATTTTCATATGTATAATTACATATATGTATGTATGTATGTATGTTAACATATCGTAGTCACATGTGCACGTGTGTTTGTAGAGAAAAAAAAAATATATTTGTAAACAAACTGAAGCCAAAACAGGTACCCACTCCAACAAGCTCCTCCTTATTAACTTTTATATAAACATGCAAACATACACACACTCAAAAACTTTTAATGGCTAAAAGCAGAAAAACTTATTAATGTTTAGTTGTAGGCTTTGAGTTTGTATGGCCACTTTGTATTGACGGGCTGTATGTTCGCCCCGGTCTGGTTTAGTATGACTGCCACCAACCATTCAAACAGCCAGCCAAAAAAAAATTGTATAGAGTTGAACAGCAAACAGCCGATGTATTCGTATAAGCGTATCAGAGACTAACAAAAATTAATTGAAATTCATTTTCAATTTTCAACACAATGTGTGTGTTGTATAGAGCAATCGACAAGTAGCGGGCATTGCAAATCGGCCAAAAAGCATGACGCAATTGAGCATTGTTGCCAACTGCCATTAAATTGTTTGTAATTGTGGGGCTTCGAAAGCCGGGCTTTAAACTATTTAATAATTCTTAAGGATCATGGAAAAATTTGAAAAATTTATTTATTTATACTTTAAGTTTAATGAAGCGTCACTTTATCTATTACCTGCTATGCGGGGGTGAGTTAAGAAGTTCGTGACTTTGTGAATGAAACAAACGTTTTTGGATAAAAAAAAATCATTTTAATTAGTTTTTTTTATGGGAATTGTTAAAATGTAAGTTTAACTTTTGTTAACGCACTAACAATCCCAAATTATTATTTTACTTATTAAGTAAAATATTTTGTTTTTATTAAAAATACATTGAAATTGATTTTTGCGGGGTTTAGCTGGAAGTAAGAAAATAAAAACCACATTGATTATTGAGTTCTTGTTTCAACTTTGTTATTTGTTGAGCTTCTCATTTGTTTAAATGAAATATCAATAATCAATAATCAATTTCAATGTTTTTTTTAATAAAAAAATATTTTACTGAATAAGTAAAATAATAATTTGGGATTATTGGTGCGTTAACAAATGTTGAAAAATGCAGTGTTCTTTATGCTCTACACACTTTGACCAAAGTTTCCTTAGTTTTTTTTACCCCTGCCAAAAAAAATAGGATTTATCAGGGTCATCAAAACATCTATTGTTTTGTAGGATGATTTCATAGTTGGAGTCAAATCTCTTTGCGCCGAGCGATTTTTTCAGGTTTGGGAACAAGAAATACTCACTCGGTGTTAAATTCAGAGAAAACGGCGTTTGAGAAAACAGTTCATGGTCCAATTCATGGATTTTTGCCATGTGTGTGTACTGCCTTGTGCTGTTCGTTTTTTTTTTCAAATTCTCAATAAATCGACTTAAATAAGTTGGCATAATATTCACTCGTCATGGATTGTTTTAACCTGTTAGAAGTCTTCAATGTGGATTATACCGCGTGCATGCCAAAAAAAAAGTCGCCATGAGTTTATTGGCTAATAATCCAACTTATCCTCCTCTGGAGACCATTCACTCCGAGAAACCTAATTTTTGGACTCCTGTTTGGTCTTTGCTGTGTTGTGGTGGATTCACGTTTCCTCTAAGGTTACAAAAGGTTCCAAAACTCGTGTATATTGCGGTTGAACAAAGCCAAACGCTCCTGCAAAATTCAGACACAATTACAATTGTGGTCATACTCAAATGCTCATTCAAAATTTAAACCAGTGTGGCACGTGAAAATCTTATTTTACAACTCCCATCGGCCATACCGACAATTTTTTTAAATTTTTTCGCATGTAGAGACCTCGACTGAGCGCCCAGAATGTTTTACACCATCCGACCGCAATGGAATTTGGTAAACCATTTATTTCTATTGAAATTTATAGTGCAGAGTCCCGATATCAAACTTAGCCTTGGTTTAAGTGATGGTATTTTGCCACAAAGAATAATGCTTAATGAGCACATGGAATTTACTTCCGCTACCAATGGCTCCCAAACACAAACTAAATGATGCAGTTTGTTAAAATTTTGTCAGGCGTCAAGTGACAGGTGCCTGTTGACAGGATGCCTTTCAGTTACCCAGTGAAAAAACATTTACTGCCAGTTTATAGAAGACGAGTAAAAATTCTCGCCTGTCTCTTTATATTGAAAACAAAAGCAAAAGCAAATTTTGAGTGCTTTGTTTTTGTTTGCAATATAAACAGACAGACTAAAATTTTGACTTGTGTTCTATAAACTGGCAGTTAGTATTTTTTTTAGACAAATCGCATGCTTGTATTATGAAAACTGCACATAAATCAATGTTTTTGATGTGAAATTTTTAAACAAGTTATTTTACATGCGTTTTAGTTCATTAAATTTTCTGAATGTCCCAGTCAATAATTGATTTGATTGTTAAAATAATGTGAATGAAAATTATAAAGTAAATACTACGATAAACTTATTTTACCTACGGTGTGAGCTCTTAAATTCTTTAAAATAAAATTAGTTCCACTAAAAAATTGTTAAGATGACTAGACAGACATACATATTTTGTTATAATTTTCACACAAAATATTTCTACTGTTCAACAAAAAAAAAAAATTAAAATAAATAAATAAATAAAAGTTCAAGTTCAATCTAAAAAAAAAAGAAATTTTAATGGCAACTCTAGTCAAGAGTCAAGTTAATTGAAAGCTTAGACCAGAGGTAACAGACGTTGAGCAGACCCACAAAAACAAGCAAACAAACAAATATAAAACAGAAAACATGTGCTTTAAATCGTGCGCCATTGTTAAGCAATTTTTAAAGCAAAGACAAAGAAAAAAAACAAACTTAATCAATATATTTTATTATAACTATAGATGTACATAATTCCATATATGCTTATATATATGTATATATGTACATACATGTGCATTAAATAAAACTATAAATTATATACCAGCCAGCAATTTCCGTTTTTTTTTTTTGTAAATTGCGGCTACATTACACAAACTCAAAAGAAAAATAAAGCAGCATTTGTTAACAAGAAGCCTTTAGTACAAACACCCACTCATAGACAATTAATCAATTATAATGACTTTGAAACATACAACAGCACACCCACGACTGATATGGTGGCACGTATGTACATAAATATAGCAAAAGAAATTTTTGTTGTATTTTAATAGTTTTTACAAACTCAAACTATTGCACATGGTGCAAGCAACATTTTTATTATAAAGAGTCTAAAAAACTGAGTTAATACTCTTTTAATTTTAAAAAAGGTAACAAATCTCTTTTAAACTCTTAAAAGGGGAACTAGTTTCCCCTCAAAGCGAAAAAGCTTTTAAAGTTCTCCTTAAGGCTTTTGTTTCATTTCACACAAGATTTAGGAACTTGCGGTAATAAAACAAAATCTCTGAAAACTTTATTTTATTAAAGAGCTTTTTATTTTTCTTGGCCAAAACTTTTAACTTGACTGGCTCTTTTGTAAGACAACTATGGACATCTCTTTCTTATACAAGCGAAATGGAATAACAAAGAGTGCAGTAAGGTACTAAATAAAAAACTGCATTTATTGAGAACAGTTATTGTACTCGTATATGCTTGAGTAAAAATATATTAATACAAAACTTACTCACCTACAGTTACTATATTGAGGGCAGAGAGAGAGCATGAGCTCTCGCACAAGGCATCATTTGAAAACTTTTAAGGAGGGAAAAATTAATGGTTGACTTGTTTGTTTTGTCTGCTTTTGTTTTTGATGAACTGCTGTCCATCAATTTGCACAACCTTGCGCTAATGTTAGAAAGAGAACATTGGCATGAAAGAGACACATACATATTGCACTCACTAGCTGTGTATAGCAAGAGTGATGAAATGCCAAATCATGTTGGTCGATGCTACCAATACACTGACATGCTTCATATTATTTTTTTTTATATTTTTTTGTACAAAGTTTCAACCCGTTATAATAATAAACAACAACAGTGACAACGACATGCACCATGTACAAAATAACAACAACTAGTCACATAAAGACAACTTTTGCAAAACAGGTTGGTATAAAAAAGCACACAGCAAGTGGCAACGAAAAAGTAAAATAAAAAAAGGGGTGTGGGTTAGAGAAAAAAATAAAAATTTCTTATAGAAACAATCTATATCTTTTTTTTATGTGTATTGTAATGTTTGCATGTATGAATGAGTATGCTTGTAGATTTTGTCTATCTGTTAAGGAAGAAAATTATTTGAGGGCTTGTATCATCGCTTTTATAAGTATGTATGTATGTAGACACATGTACATATCTTTTGTTATTTGTGATAATTTATGAGCGACAGGTGTTGTATCATTGATTGATATATTGATTAGCCAAAGATAAATTTCAAGTTTATGTAAAACTAATGAAAAATAATTAAGGTTCGTAACCGATTAAAAGCTTAATTTGTATACATATTTTCTACAAATGTACGTACTTATGTACTTATGTTTCTCTATAACCAGTTTGTGCAATAAATCAAAACATTTTACATAAGTTTATAAGAGACTGGCTCCTAATTTGTGTTTATTTATATAGAATTTGATTTGAATTTAAGAATCACATAGAGTTTAGTAAATTTATTTACTATCTGCCTTATTCATTAAAAATATTTCAGGTTTATTAAGCGCTTATTTGACATATTTCGATGGGAAATTTGTCAAATAAACCTGTAATAAACCTTAAATATTTTTTATGAATTAGACCGTATATATTTATTTTCTTAAAAGGTTATTTTTTTAATACTTTTGGTCAGATAAAGAAAAGTAAACATTTTTGTGAAATTTTACAGACTTCTAGTTTTTTCGATGACAATACTGCTTAACAAACATTTTGTCTTAATGTGGCAAAAATCATTTTTAAAAAAGCATCCGTAATGAATGTCAAGTCTTTAAGGCAGGCCAAAGGATGAGGAAATATAAAATATATTACACAGTTGGACCATGTTTTGTGCCTGGATTAATTAGTGTATAGTGTCATTGCTAAAAATATACAATTCTGTTACTTAAATACCAAAAGAATATAATAAACATTTTATTTTTTAACTTTTCGATACAAAAAGTTACTGATTTTATCTCAATTTTCAAAAATCGAAATTTCATCATATTTCGTCGTTTTGAGGTCATCAGAGTCGATTCTGATTATTTTTGCTATGATGTATGTATGTGTGTGTATGCATGTGTGTGTTTTTGTGTGTAAGGTTACTGCTCTACCTAGGAAAGAAAGTCTTCGTGCCAACTATTGAATCAATGAATTCTGTCATTAATAACGAGCTAACGTAGGATTTCAATGCATTAATGAAAATGATTCATAAAGTTTCATATAAAACAATTTATTGATTTCGTGAAACTCTTGCATTCCAAAAATGAAATGAAGTCATTGAATGCACTTTTTGTAGATGTTGTGAAGTGAGCATCATATTAATTGAAACTCTATACCAACAATTTTATTTATTATTTTACTTTTATAACGGCCCAATGCTACAGCGTTGGCAATCGCTCACTGTAACGAACTCGCACTCTTCATTTTCATCAGATTTGTAGACAACGCCTCAACCAATTCAGCTAACCGCACTATAAACACAGCGGCGTGCATTCAACACTTTTAAAGTTTTTTTTAATAAAATATTTTTACTATGAAAACTGTTTCGTTGTATATAAAAAACATTTTCGTTGTATGTAAAAAACATTTTCGTTGTATACGGATTTGAAAAAAATCTATTAAATTATATATTTTTGGCATCAAAATTTCTTTTAATTCATGTATTATAAAATGTTTTTGTAAGATATCGTCAAATGTAATCAGATAAGCTTTTTATTTTTTTTAAACTTAGAAAAAAATTTAATTTTATAATATCAACGATAATATTTTCATAAATACCATAAAGGATAAAAAATGTACAAATGCAGAAAGAGAGCAATTTCATTCAGCAAATGAAAATTATTATTCTATTATTGCAACATTTCATTCATATGAAGAAGAAATATCAACGAAGCCGCTTCTTAATGTACACATTAGAGATGAGCGATTTTTCGAAACCTGTTACTTTTTCACAGCGATTGAAAAAGCACTAATCACCACTGTGACTGAGTTTATCAAGTAACAGGTTTTGGAAATATAGTTCTTCCATACAAGATTTGAATGTTCTTGTATGCTTACTTTACAGTAAATAAAGCTTTCACATGAATTTTGTTTTACACCTTTATGGTTTGTCGAAAAGAAATCGTCAAATGGTATCAAATCGTCTTTTCTGGTAACTATGTATAGCTCTCATATTTTTGTATTTGCAAGTTTACTGTCTCTCTGCTTCTTATACGACAATTCTCAATATTTGGATGGAGTTGATTGTAATTGTTTTTTCTTGTCGCTCTTCTCATTAGTATTTATCAAAGTACCAATACTAATAATAACTTTTAAAGCAGAAGAACTGAAATGTGTTAAACCGTGATTGAAGTCACTGTTTTATTTCACTGCTGCTCTTCTTATTAGATTTTGTGAAAATAGCAAAATAACTGCTCAACTGTGATCACAGTAACAGTTTAAAAGAACAGCGATTTAGAAATCACGTTCACAAGGAGCAACCTTATTAAAATATCACAGTATCTCTCAGCACTAGTAAACAGGCATGTAAAATATAAATTCAAGAGGACCAGGACTTGTCTAAATATAACCCATATGTATGAAGAAAACTCAAAAAATTTAAAATTGCGATGTCCTACGGCTGGTCGAACTTTGTATTACATCAGAATAACACCAATACCACTCCATGTGTAATAGTTATGCTATATTCGCATGCAATTGCAAGTGTCTTCGAAAAACGATCATAATCGTTTAAATGTGAACACTTGCCGTATAACATGTAACGCAAGAACAACAGTTTCTGCATTCAAAAGACAGATGTTCGGTTAAAAAGCGGTATTTTGATTAAAAAAAAAACTATTTATGCCTGTAAATTCTTTAAATAGATTTCAAATAATTTACAGATATTTATCGTGCAAGATAAATCTTATAACTTAAACTCGTAGATATAACTTTTAGGTAAACTATCTGTATGTGTGTAGAAATTACGGGCATAAGCAGATCAAGTTCAAAATCAATCGTTGGCAAAAATTGGACCCAAATCTGTAGCTTAACGGGAATTTTCAGGGATCGCCAGCAAGTTCAATCGCTTCCCATATTTTTTATATGATCCCTTTATTTTAAAAGTGAGGCAAGTAATTTTTTGCAAAAAATACAATATTTTTTATTTGCAAAACTAGACTCGACTAACTTTCAAAATAAACGGCTCTTAAATTTTTTTTCAAGCCATTTATTTATTATGAAGTTTATGATAAAACAAATTCTTAAAAACCTGATATTTGTAACTTTTTTCTCCATAAAACTAAAGCAGCTTCGACAACTTAACGCCTCCTTAGCAATAAAATATCCATAAGAAACTTCATTTAAAATATTTTAATTTATTCATTGTGTAAAAAATAATGTGCCAAAAACAAAAACATATTTTATTTCGTGAAAAGAAAAACAAAATACCAAGTATACCAAAATTTAAATTATAAATTAAGATTATAAATATTAAAATCATATTTCAACAAAAGTACGAAATTAAAGTATACGTAATAAAATATTTAATAAACCTCATTTTTAAGCAAACTTCAAATGAAGAAAATAAAGCAAAAAAATAAAGAAATAAAATATTTTAAGTAGAATTTAAATTTAAATAAAAATATCATTTCCAAATACAACAACATGAAAAAAGTCTTCTATAGTTATAATAAAAGTAGTTGTAATAATAAATATGCTATTGCAAATAAGAACTTAAAGTATACTAAAGGGAAAGAAATTTCCATAAAATAATATAAAAAAAAGAATCTCCCAGTAACTTAAATACCTTGAATTAATAACTTAAATGTAAATAGTACAGTAGTATTGATAAAAATATAAATGAGAATTTTTTTTAAAACGTAAGATAAAATTTAAGAAATTGAAGAAAAAAAACAGAACAGGACTAGGACAGGGCAATTGGAGGCAAAATTGCAGCAAAAATGGATTTATAGTTACACATTTCAGAATTTAAAATTTTTAGTGCATTTCGTTCTATTTTAAAAATATTTTTTTTTCTGCAATTCTATGAACTTCACCCAATAAGCAATTTCGCTTGAAATCAAGTGTAAAACAATTGTTATTCAAGCCGCACGTTCAATTGTCAAGGGTTCAATTATGTTTGACTTACATTTTGATTCAATAGCATTCACCAGTGAAAAGGGAATTCAATTCGAACAATTCATTTGTAGTACAACTAAACCTTGTAAACCTTGTAAGGCTTGTAAACCTTGTAAACACTGTAAACCTTGTATTACAATTAAATTCAAGTGTATTTCAAGCCTCAAAAACAATACTTTGAAATTAGAAAGCAAAATGCAATCCCTTTGTTTTTTATAAATAATTGTCTGCACATCTGCCTTCGATATTGTTTTCACGGTTTTCCAAATTCACTTTTTTTGTCTATTTATTTTTGATATTTTCTCCACAATTTCAGTTTTAATAATAAATGAGTTACGTATTTTACAAGGTTTGAACATATTTTTTGTTGATTTATTTTTTTTATTTCAAAATAATTTCGAACTTGAAAACTACTTGAAAAATTGCTTGATTTCAACTTTATTTCTAGTTAAATTTCAAAAGCTTGAATTTTAATTTCACAGAAAAAAGTATTCACCAATTAATGTTTTCAATTAATAATTTAATTTATTCAATTAAATTTTTAATTGTATTAATTAATTTGAGTGGAAAAACTTAATTGATATTATCAAATTGTTTATAGGTGAAAATTTAATTAATTTTTTAATTAATATAACAAATATTTTAATTAATATTACAAACTCATTCATATTACTTTTTTGTGTGTTTTTGAGTGCTTATTGGGTAGAAAGTTTATGTATGCAGGTTGCTTCTAAAAAAAGAATCATAAAAGGTTCAATTTGGTTTAAACACACAATTATTACAACTATTCAAACTTGTTTTTAATAGCTTAAAGTATAAATATGGGCATGAGAAAAAGTTATGGACTGGTGACCGCCCTTTTTATAAAGGGCTTATCCCACGATGTCGACAACGTTGGACTTGTCGCACACTCACATGCGAAATGCGAAAAAAACAAAATATTTTAGAATCTGTTTTTGTTTTGAATGTAGGGGTGCGTCGAGTCCAACTTTGTCGACATCGTGTGTCAGCCCCTAAAAAATTTTAAGCACATTTTGCAAAAATGCCTCGTTTTATACCGTCAAAAAAAACCAAAGATTATTGATGTCCAAGTGGGGCCAAATAAAAACTTTTCCTAAGAGTAATAGAACCGACTTCAAAAACAGACACTAGGGTTGACTTTTAAAGCGCCAATTGCTTTGTATTCTCACAAAGCGCGGTATTTCATAACGCCGCTGAACAAAATATTGACAGTGCACACCCTTTCAGTTTTTTTTTTATCTCGAGTCTGTGTCGTTAAAAGAGTTTAAGTTCGGTTCGATGTTGTGCAACCAACTGTTGTGTAAAATTTAAATGGAAGTGATTAATCCCATTTTTCTTAACCCTTAATTATAACATTATAAAATCCCGAGGTATGTGCAAAATGACGTAGCAAGCGATTGGGTAGAATTACGAAAGTCAGTGGTAATTGCCTTTCGTTAGCTCAAGTTTTCTTGCGACATCACGATATATGATGTTTTTTGAAAAATTACAGAACCTTAAGTTCTAGTGGTAATTGATTAAATAGAATTAAATGCATATGTTGTATGTAAATGATCCTTTTAAATCGATTAGTACTAAATGACGTATACGTTATATAGAATTTCACCCAATTGTATATAACGTATACGCAACAGGTTACAGCAGAATAAGAGCCAGTTACATACATATGTTTTATTTATAAATAATAACGTTTAAAAATTGGTATATATAAAATATTCTAAAGCTTTCGTCTATTACATTCTGATGCAAATAGACCTCCCTTTTTCGATTAAAAAAACACATGAAAAACTTGAAACTCACATGAAAAATATTCAGTGTTACAAAAATTTTTTTAATCGTTATTTTAAAGAACGTATGTATACATTTATTCATTTTCGTAAAAACGGCTGTTAAGACGACTGTTCCACTCGTAACGCTTATTAACTCTTGAGTTAATTAAGGGAGAAAGAAGAAGTGCTCCCATTCGGAAAAATTTTCAAACCAAAAATTTTGTGATGAAATTTTAATTTTGCGCTTAACTGTACTTCCAACTTCTCCCACCCATACAACTGCAAGATATTTCTGGGCACCATTCATTAAAAATTAACAGTCATAGCGAAATGCAGCAACTAGAGATCTTTGTTCCTATTATCACACTTTCAATTACTATATAATTTGTAGTTAGTAACTGCAGTTGTAAATGTAACAAATAAATTGTCAATTTCCAATTGCTGTGGTTCTTTGTTCCTGAAACATTTTAAAATCAAAATTATTAAAAGTCGATTAAAAAGAAAACTTAATAAAAAAAACTACAACAAATACTGCAACCCATGTATACGCAAATTACAAAAATTTTACAACAAAGCAAATATAGAGAATATTTAAAATATTATAATAAAGATTATGTAAAATATAAGAAATATAACAACTTTTTTTATAGTATATACTAACTTTTAACAAAATTTACATTATGAAATTTGTGGCACGAAAATATGACCTTTTCGCAAAAGCAAAGTTTGCTGTGACAGAGAGTTTTAAAATTTCCTTTTTGTCAAAGCTCACTTTGACAAATTTTCATTATAACACAAAGTACTATACGTAACTAAGGAAGAAACGAAAAAAATTAACGCAGAACAAAGCAAATGTGCAAGTACTAAACAATCGGTTATGTTTTAGACAGTTCAGTATTTAGATCAGTTTTTCCTTCAGCAAGCCTGAGTTTAAGAGAGAGAGGCAAGAAGAGGGCTACAGACTTGCTTGTGTTTTGTGTAAACAAACAGGCAGTTTTACAAAAAAAATTAAAGAAGCTTGCTTCAAGAAAAACTGATGTTTGTAAGAACATGATTCTGTACTCTTTTTTGCCTTCTCTTCAAGAAACTCAAGACTGCAAAAACTGCGTCTGCGAAAAGGGTCCTATTCTATTTTAAAAATCACCGCTAAAAAGAGTGACTTACTCGTATACATACATGTACATATATGAAACATTTTTGGCAACTTTTTTTTCTAGATCAACTATTGTTAAGACAAAAACAATTTTTTCGTGCAACTTACTTCAAGAAAACAATGTAAATTCATTATTTAAAAAAAAAACTTGTTTTTATTTTCTAACATAAGACAAAGAAAAAATGTAGCAATAACGAAAAATATGTTTAACATAAAAAAAATTAAAATATATAAATAAACTATATAATTTTATAAAAGAAGAGGGAGGCACAGTTTTGTATTCATAAAAAGTTTATAAAACAAATTTTCAACTATTTTGGATTTAAAACAAAAATTACAATGCATATTCATATAAGGTATAATCGCCTCAAATCGCTCTGATTTAAAAAAAAAATATACTGAAAACCACTAATGACATCTAACGGATATTTAAATCACAAGCGGCGAAAATAGTCACTTGAGCAAAAGAGAACACCAGATATGGATTCGCCTTGAAAAACACTAAAATGCCTAAAAGTATGCTTCAGTTAAGCAAACTAAAGTCTCACCCTTCTTAAACACTTTCCTTTGTTTGTTTGTGATATTATTTATAATAAAGAAAATCAATTTAAGTCTTACATATAACGTTTCTAATTAATTATACAAATAAATAATTTGTATATAAAATGTACAATTAAAACTAATTTTAAGCCACTATTTATTATGCTCCCAATAAAATTATAAATAAAAAACAAATAATTTTTTTTAAATAAAACTATTTAAATATTTAGACAAGTAGTTGCAATAGAACAAAGTATTTTATTTAAACTATTATTACATAAAATTAAATAAAAAATCCATATAAAAATATTTAAATTAATGAATTACAACCACAAGGCTCAACCATATTATAAAGAAAATAAAGTTGTATGTTTTAAAAGAAAAAAAATTATTAACAAAAATATGAAATATACGAGTAAATTGTTTTATTTCCATTTTAAGTTTAAACCGCTAAGAAAATGCTTATCTTGTGCAGCTTGGTTTTTGTAACAGAAACCAATGGATAAACCTGAAATAAGGTTATACTCTTTGAGTAAAAATATAAAAAAAAAGTTACAGGTAATATCTGGTTTTTGCTGTAATAAATAAACAAAGTCAGGGCAACGACAAAAAATCTTTGCTTAAAGCTTTTTCAAGACTGTGTTTAGATCGATCGATTTTTGCTTTAAATCAAGGATGGAGAGTAGGTAAGTAAGATATATTATTATATTTTTATTAAATTGGTTTTCTTTTTCAATCAAGTTTCAGGGTCTGTCCCACGATGTTGAAAACGTTAGACTTGTCGTACACTTACATTTGAAATAACTACAAAACCTTAAAATTTGTTTTTGTTTTGAATGTAAGTATGGGACAAGTCGAACGTTGTCGGCATTGTGGGACAGGCCCTTATATTAATTCTAGGATGCTACGAGCTTTTAATTTTTCTATAAGAAAAATTTACGATGTACAGCCCATCTAGTTTTTCGATATGAAATTATTATTATTATTATTATTATTTTTTTTTTGAATAATGTACGATGTATAGCCCATTGAATTGATTTATAGCCCATTAATGTTCTGAAAATCACATGTTTCAAATCATATGTGATTTAAAAATTACATTTTTATTTTTCTATTGTATAGAGCATTAAATATCATTTCTCAAAGAAATTTATCGTATGTAATTTTGAAGACGATCACAGGACCAATGTGATTTTTAGAACATGCATGTGTATATGTATAGCATAGCATTTAATGCCGTCTGGGAAAAATAGTAAAAACAGACACTAAGGCCGACTTTCACAGCGTCAACTACTTTGATTTCGAACAAAGTGCACCCTCTCACTTCACGTTACATCAGTTTTAAGTTCTGTTCGATGTTTTGTAAGCACCAGTTTAGCAGGGTCAAGTGAAATATTAATTTAAATTTAAATAGGTGTGATTACTCCCACTTTTCTTAACCCTTAATTGTTTCATTATAAAAGCTCGAGATACGTGCAAAATGTCGTAGCAATGGATTGGGTAGATTAACAAATTTTCTTTCCAAATCTCGATTAGATTGTTGTTTAAAAAATTTAAAATGTTAAACTTTTGTGGCAATTAATTGAATGCAATTAAATACATTTATTGTTGCATGTGTCAGAGAACAGAATAAAACCATTCGCAATTGCTAATAATTCATAAATTCGTTGCTTTTGCCAGGTGTGTATTCGACAACAATAACAAATGAAATCGCTATTCATTGTGATTTTTTTATTGCTCATACGCACCCTGTTCTTACAATACCGTTATAGAACAAGCAGAAAAATTAAATGGTGCAGCATGAAATTATGGATTTCTTTCAAACCATACAGATATTTACGGTGTTAGAAAAATATAAAATTCAAAAAGTAAAATAGATATGAAATGTACATATGTATAAAATATATTTCATATCTATATCTTGTTTTATGAATACATACTAATGCAAGAGTATACATTTTATACAAGACTATAATGTATTGAATCACAGTAAAAAGTATTTTGATAAGGCCAGTGAATATTTATGTAAAATGCATTGCATTAAAAACAACAAAATAAGGCATTTTTTATTCTGTGCTCTGTTATGTATGCTTATGTTCTTTTTAAATCGATTAGTGCTACATGACGTATACATTATATAAATTTTCAAACAAGTGTATATAACGTATACGCAACCAATTCTAAAGCTTTCATCTCTTTCATTTAGACGTAAATAGACCTTTTTGCGTATAACCAAAAACTCAGAGAAAAACTTAAAACTCACATCAAAATTTGTCAATGTTACAAAAACATAAAAATGTTTTCGTTCGTCATTTGAAGAATGCATACATTTATTAATTTTCGAAAAACCAGCTGTTAAGAAGGCTTTTCCACACGTAAAGTTTATTAACGGCCTGTCCGACGATGTCACCAGAAATCGTTCGATCGACAAATTGTATTTCAAACAACAATAACATTAAAAAATTTGTTGTTGTTTTCAATATAAGTATTCGATAGAACGATTTCTAGTGACATCGTGGGACAGGCCGTAAGTTTTGAGTTTTTTATTTATGTAAAAATAAATTTTTTTATATAAAATTTTTCTGTATGCCTATAAAATTTTTCAATATGAAAAATGGACGATGTATAGCACGTTTAATTATTCGATATAAAAATTGGTCGATCGATAGCACGTTTAATTTTTCTATATGAAAAATGGACGATGTATTGCAAGTTTTATTTTTCTATATTATAAATGAATAGTGTATACACAGAAAAAAGTATTCACCAATTAATGTTTTCAATTAATAATTTAATTGATTCAATTAAATTTTTAATTGTATTAATTAATTTGAGTGGAAAAACTTAATTGATATTATCAAATTGTTTATAGGTGAAAATTTAATTAATTTCTTAATTAATATTACAAATATTTTAATTAATATTACAAACTCATTAATATTACTTTTTTGTGTGTAGTGCGTTTAATTTTTCGATACGAAAAATTAACGATGTATAGCACTTTTAATTTTTCGGAATGCAAAATGGACGATGTATAGCACGTTTAATTTTTTTATATAAAAATGGACGATATATAGCACGTTTTTTTTAATAAAAAGTGGACGATGTATAGTTCATTAATTTTTTTGCCATAAAAAATGGACGATGCGTAGTTCATTATGTTTTTGCGTGAAATAAATTTTTGTATGAAAAATGGACGATGTATAGTCTATTTAATTTTTTAACCGATTTCAAAAAAAGGAGGAGGTTATCTATTCGTTTCTTTTTTTGGCGGTGTAACTTCATTACTCGGTTCATATTAGACCGATTGCAAAAATTTTTTTATTGTATGAGCTTCTCATTGTTCCCATTGTAAAAAAAAATTGGGCGTAGACACGTCCACAAATTTTTATTTGATTTTATGATATTCTACATATTTTATTGCTGCGAAACCTAGCAAACACCTTTTGTTCTTTTGTTCTTGTAATTACATAATTTTATAGTTGAAAAAATGGGCGGCGCTACGCCCATTAAAACATATTATATTTCACGTTGTTCGACTTCACCGATTTTAATGAATTTCACCAGACAACTTGAGCTCAAAAATGGACACAATTTTCCATTTGAAAAAATGGGCGTAGTCACGCCCATTAAAATTTAATATTTCATTTAAGTGGTTTAACACACACCCTGAGCTCTGAAAAATACAAAATCATGCATTTAAAAATTGGGCTAAGGCACGCCCATTCAAATTTAATTTTATATTCCATAAATTTTTTTCGAAAATGTTCTATCAGATCCTTGCATTGAAGTCGGTTTTTTTTGGCAAAAATTTTGCATAAAAAATAGACGAAGTATAGTTCATTATATTTTTTGTATGAAAAAAGGAATGTGGTATTGTCCCTTATATTTTATGCATTAAAAAACTTTTAGCATGAAAAATGGACGATATTATCCCATTTAATTTTCTGCATGAAAATGGTCAATGTAAAGACCAATATATTTTTTGCGTTAAATAATTGTTTGCATTTAATGGAAAAGTGGACGATGTTAAATCAAAACAACTAAAATCTGAAGCTTTTTCACCAGCAAGCATCTTGTCCCGGAAAATGTTGATAGTATTTGAATGAGCTTCAGTTATGATCAGAAAAACATTTATAGGGTAAATTATGAAAGATGCTTGTTGACATCATGCTTATTTTTAAGTCGGCAAGACAATATTGTATAACATAGAGAAAATGTTTTTAATTAATGCCTTTTTTTTTAAATGTTAATTATTGGTGTTGTTAAAGTCTTTAAACAGGGAAGAGAAACTTGCATCATCAATATTTTAAGACATGTGGTTTAAATTATATTGGAATGGAAAGTCTTTGCAATGGTAAAAGGTCCAAGTAAAGCCAAAATATAGAACCATATCTTCAAGGTACTCTACAGTATTTATATATACATATATAAAACGTTATGACATTTTACAATTGTATTGCACACCTTCCTGTTCCAACAAAGGAGTAGCCTAATCCCAGCAAAGCAGTTCTACTTTGAATCAAGAGTAAATACTGTAATGTTAGTGTTAGATATTTTCCACTAGAAAAAGTTCATTTACTGCAGCAAGTGCGCGCATTTAATTATAAAGCTTCTAAAAAAAAACTAAATAACAATTTTTCGGTATTTTTTAAATTTGTTTTTAAACAACTAAACAATCTCTTACTCATTTAAAATCCCCAAATTTTACCATAAATCCTCGCCTGAGAGCAAAAAAGCGAAACTCATTTATAATTCCTTTCTAATTTTTTTTTGGATTTTCTTTTTGCTTTCCTACAAATCCATCCATATGTCCACCTACACAAACTTTACTTTTATAATCATAAGAAATTTATTTAAAATAGTTTTTTCTATGAATGGCTTTTTCAGCTTTATTTTCCTATTGTTGTAGTTTTAGTTTTTTTTTGCCATCATTTCCACATGGAGCACTAATTATGCATCGCTCTACTCACATACATACAACAAGGATATATACAAGAAGGGTATATACTTATATTGTAAAAAAAATAAATTTAGCAACAATAAAAAAAAACCAAAGCAATAGTTTAAACAAACACATTCATGTACAGACTCATAAATACACATCGTATCCAATGGCATGAATAAAGAAAAGTGTAATAAAATTTGATTTATTGTAGACAAGATTCGAGCAGGATGTACTAGTGGAAGTTCGTCTTTTATTTTCACGTTTCTCTCTCTCTCTCTCCCTCTCTTTATTTATTTTTAAGGCAACGAATAAATGTTTATTTGTTGTTATTATCATTATTGTTTATGTGTAGGTGTTTGTGTTAATTTGAATGCTGGTAAATACTACAGATTTAACTCTAGCACAGATGCCCATACTGAAAATAACACAACAGCATATTTCATATGGCAATGACGACCGACTGGGCGTATGAGTAATGAACGATCATCATGATGGCGAAACGCAGTGGTGGCAATAGTTATGGCAAGTAATATAATTTAAAAAGTTAAGGCTAACAAGAAAGAATTATTAAGACTGAGTTTGCTTAGGAAAAATATTGTGCTTCTTCGCACTTCTTCTACTTCTAGAGAGAAGAAATTTTCTGATCAGGAATTATGTCAGAACAAAAAATCATCACGGTACAGTAGACTTGGTGGAACAACTGGAATATAAAATACATTTTTAGGCGCACTGCTTGTATGTGCAAAAAACAAACTACAAAAGACTTTCCTGTCATTTTTAATGGAGAACTCTTCAAATTGAATGTCCGAAAACATTATTTCTTTTTATCATAAACCCAATTGAAAAGAAATATCTTTCACAATCATTTGCTCGCTTTGTAATTATTTCAAATATAGCATGTTATATGATGTTTTTTCTGATCACTTTTAAGAACTTTGCTATTTTAACAGTATCAACAATATTATTCATCAAAAGGATATTTTTCTGAAATAGGACGTATGACATCATTACTAAGCTGACAACTACATCAGCTTCACCAATGTCCTTTTTTTGAATTAAGCAAAACCCAGCCATTTCTTTTATATTGTACAATTTAAATTTTCTAGTGCAAGAACTTATGATAATAAAAAATTCTGTGGCATTCAGGAAATTTTTTTTTTACAAAGAGATGCAACAACGACTAGAAATTTATAAAACGAACACATAACATTATTACTAACAAGTCTTAGAAATTTCAAGCACTTCGGACTACAATAACATTCGCTCTGCGAATGTCCTTTTTTAGCAATAAAACAAAAGCCAGCTATTTCCTCTATATTATAATATTTAAATTTTCTAGCTCAAGAATTCTCTGTAAAATTGATAAAATCCAGGAATAATTTTCTTCATAAAAATTCAGTGGCATTCAGGAAATTTTTTCCGAAACAAAGGAAAACAATAATGACTTAAAACTTTGAAAATAAATGCATTATATTATTACTAACAAGTCTACAAAATTACATGCACTTGGGACGACAATTACTTTAGCTCTACGAATGTCCTTTTTTTTAGCAATAATGCAAAATTCACCACTTCCTTACTATTAAGATTTAGTAGTAAAATAAGCAAAATTAGGGAATAATTTATGGTAAATAAATATTCGGTAATCTTAAGAAATACTTTTTCTGAAGGAAAGGATCTTAAACGTTTAAAATGAACGTATAACATCGTTACTAATAACTCCATAGGATTTCAAGCACATCGGGCCACAATTACATAACCTCTACCAATGTCCTTTTTTTAATAAAGCAAAATCCTACCACTTTCCTTCTTTTGTAATTTTAGTATACTATCGTGCAAGCATTATTTGTAAAATATGCAAAACTAAGGAATAATTTATGTAAATAAGAAATTCTGTGGTTTTCAGAAATAATTTTTTTAAATGAAGGAAAGCAATTAAAACCTTAAATTGCTAAAATGAACGTTTTAAAACATTACTTATAATTCTATAAAATTACAAACATCTCGGGCGACTTTTGAATAAGCACCATGAATATCCTTTTTCTTAGTAATAAGGAAAATCCATTTATTTCCTAAGTTTTTTATTGTTATATTCTCTGATACAAAGATTCTTTGTGAAATTTAAATATTGGTCGAAAATTTATCTAAAAAAAATCTGTAGCTTAAAATAAATATGTACTTTTTCTAAGTGAGGGAAACTAATTCAAAACTGAAACTTCCAAAAAGAACGTATAACATGAATAATAATGAATTTTCTAAAAGTTTAAGCAGCTCTACCGACAATTACATCAGCTGCACTAATGTCCTTTTTTCTATTAATAAGTGAATTACATTTATTTTCTTAATTTTTTATTGCTATAATCTCTGTTGCAAGCATTTTTTGTAAAATTTAAGAATTTCGTGAATAATTTATGTTAATGAGAAATTTTGTTGCCATCTGAAGGCAGTGAGGGAAATCAATTAAACTCCCAAAAAGGACGTAAAACATCATTACTAGCAAATCTATGAAATTTTAAGCATATCGACCCACAAGTACATCAGCTGCACGAATGTCCTTTTTTTATCAAAAAGCAAGTTCATCCATTTCCTAAATATTGTGTTATTTTATGCTCGCGTGCAAGCATTTTTTGTAAATTTGAAAAAATTAGGGAATATTTTTTGTTAATGAGAAATTTTATGGCTTTCAGAAATAGTTTTCTATATGAGGGAAATCATTTAAACTTCCAAAAAGAACGTAAAACATCATTACTAACAAATCTTTAAAATTTCAAGCATATCGACCCACAATTACATCAGCTGCACGAATGTCCTTTTTTATTAAAAAGCAAGTCCATCCATTTCCTAAATTGTTTGTTATTTTATTCTCGCGTGCAAGCATTTTTTGAGTAGTTTAACAAATTAGAGCATAATTTATGTCAGTAAGAAAATCTATGGTTTGGAGAAAAAATTTTATCTTTATCACGGAAATCAATAATGACTTGAAACTTCCAAAAAGAACGTTTTACATCATTGCCAACAAATATGTAAAATTTTAGGCTCATCGGCTGAAGATTACAGTAGCTTTAAGAATGTCCTTTTTTAATAATAGCACAAAATCCATGCATTTTGTGTATTTTGCAGTTGCTATATTCTTATTTATAAAAACTTCTTGCAAACTAGTAGGGAATATTTTATGTTAATAAAAAATTCTGTGACTGTTTGAAATAAAAAAAATTCAAGATTTAGAATCACTAGCAGTTGGGAGAAGCAGTATGTTGCTTATGCAACCGCAGCAGCTTCAAAATATGCAACAATATTGCTTCCAAGACCCATAGAGAATATTTTGATTATGTTAATTTCCTCCTAAGATCTAGAAAATGAAACTATTCAAACTCTTTGTTTCTATGACTCATTTTGTAATTTGCTTAAGAATCACTCCTAATAAGCAATAATTTTTGCTGGGACGTGTTATAAATATCTTTTTACGCTTTTTACATATGTCTAAAAACAAGAGCAGGTATATATTTATAATTGAAAATATCACGTCCCACTGTGCATTACTAACGATGATGATGTTTACTCCGTTTGTGTTGCAATTACAGTTTGTGTTTGTAGGACATTTGAGCAGGAAGCCGTATAAACTTTATACAACCTAAAATATAGTGCTAACAAAGAAATAATAAAAACAGCAACCTTTTTACATTTGTCAGTTATTTTTGCTATGGATGTGCCGTTTCATGAGAGATTGTAGTTTTATTATTATTATCATTATAATTCTTTTAGTGTTGTTTTTGCTACTAAATTTCTTCACAACATCGAAGAACACATACAAACATAAAAACATGCAGCAGCCACACATGAACTTTGAAATATTTGTTTGTGTAAACTCATATCACTGTGCTGCTGCATCCACAATAATACAACAGTTGCTGGTGTGCAAAAAGGATTCATCATTTTGTGACTGAATGTGCATACATGTATGTTTATATAAGTGTGTGTGTAGATGTGTCTGTGTGTGTTAATGTTTTTATTACATATATTGTTCTTGTAGCAGAAAACTTTATGCGCGCGCCATGCATCATCATTGTTTAGTAGGTACGTTTACATATCACATCCATCTTGGTTGTTACTGCTCCTGCTGCAGTATGTCTTGCCACTCATTGCACACTTTTTTGGTATTATTTTTTCATTTATGTTTCCAGCCCGCCCACACATGCATGTAATTCATTTCATGCTTTCTTTTATATATTTCTTGTTTGTTTTTATTTTATTTTCAAGGATAACGACAACACAAACACCCATTACATACGCGCACACTTCTTAGCCAGCCAGCGACTTGATAGTTGATAGTTTTCAAAACTCAAGCAACTGCTTGCAACATTAAGAGACAAGACACAAATAAAGTAAAATATGAAGAAGTGCAAGCTTTCCTTGATACTTGTAATATCTTTGTTCCTAATAATAATGGTTTGCTTGGGGATCTGTTTTATATTTTAGTTGAGAGACTAAAGGAGAAGAAAAATGGCAAAACTTTTTTTAGCACAACATGTCAAGGATGGCGCTTGCAGTATGTGCGATATGTTTTGCTTTTCTCACACATTAAGTGTTCAGTTGATTTGTAACCGTAAAACTAACTGATTTCTTAATGAAAAAAAAATATATAAATAATAATATTCATTAAAGGATTAAGAAACTAAAATTCTTTAATATATTACTTTAATGGAAAGAAAAAATAATAGAGTACATTAAGTGAAATATTCTTATTACACTATGAAAATTTTAATGAAGTTAGTTGCAACAAGAGACTTGGAGAGGCAAACAACTTTAAAAAATTTATCAAAAAAATACTCTAAATAGCTATTTATGCTACAACATTTTGTCTAACTATGCAACGTCCTTCTCCGTTACTCCTAAATAGAAACATTTGATGCAGAAAATTTCAGGAAGTTTTATAATGTGAGCTTAGTGCCTCGCTTCTGTAACTAATGTCGAAAATTTTTTTATTAACTTGCGAAACAGAGAATTTAAATAAGAAAAAGTTCTATTTGTTAATATTTGTTGCAAGTTTATGTTTATGTATTTATGTTTTTATACCAATAATCCGGTATAGGACAATCAATGTATAATTACATATTTGGTTGTCCTCGAAGTCAAAACTTCTCACAATAGAAAGGAACGACGCACAGTTTTAGGTTTTCCTAATAATACTTGGTTAAACCCAAAAAAGAAAACTTCCAGGAATTGAGCTGTAACCGTGAATTTGATTCGGTCAAAGTTGTATTTGTAACTGGTTAAACGTCTCTCTTAGTGTGTGAGAGAGAGAGAGAGATAATAGATGGAGATACACAAAAATTGTTTGTCCAGACAAAAATATTCACTACAGTTGTGAAACAGAAGTGAAGTTTTTGATCCTATGAAAATGTCATTCCGTTTGAAGTCAAAATTGGTGGTATCGTCAAGTTCACGCAAAATTTGTATTGCCAGTTGAGAACACGACTAAAATTAAAACTCGTATTATGTATGGCAACAATCTACAGTTCGCTCAAAGTTATCGGAAACGTGATTATGACAGATTGGCAACTAAAACTAGTGTAAACTAAGCTAAAAAAATAAAAGAAATATAAGTGTTTAAAAGCTCTACAAATGTCCTTTTTTATAAAAAAAAATTATCCATTTCTTTAATTTTGTGATTTTTTTTACACTCTGGTGCAAGCATCATTTGTAAAGCAAACCAAATTTAGTGAATAATTTATGTTAATAAAAAATTATGTGGTCATCAAAAATAGTTTTTCTAAATGAAGGAAAGCAACTTAGGCCGCAAGATTCAAAAATGAACGTATTTCATCATCGGCACACATCGGCCGACAATTGTATTAGCTCTACAAATGTCCTTTTTTTAACGATAAGCATAATCCATCCATATCGCATATATATTTATTGTTATATTTTCTGTTGCAAGGAAATATTTTATTTTATTAAGAAATTGTGTGGCTTTCAGGAATAATTTGTCTAGATGAGTGAAACCAATTAAAGTGTAAAAGACGTTCAAAAACAATGTATAACATCATTACTAACAAAACTACAAAGTTTCAAGCACATCGGCCGACAATTATAACAGCTCCACGAATGTCCTTCTTTTTTAGCAATGTGAAAACTCATTTAAATTAATAATTTTTTTAATGTTATATATTTCGGTGCAAGGATTCTATGTGAAATTGAAAAAATTAGAGAATATTTTATATAAATAAGAAATTGTGTAGCATTTAGAAATAAATTTTCTAAATGCAGCAAGGCAATTAAGACCTGAAACTTCCAAAATGAACGTATAAGATTCTTGCTAACAAATCTACAAAATTGCAAACGGATCGGCCTGCAGTTATCTTAGCTCAACGAATGTCCTTTTTTAGCAACATATAAATTGTATTTATTTCCTTAATTGGTTTAATGTTATATTCTAATGTGCAAGGATTCTTTGTGAAATTAAATAAATAAGGGAGTAATTTATATTAATAAGAAATTTTGTGGCTTTTCTGCAATATACATTTTCTAAATTAAGCAAAGCAGTTAAATCCTTAGACTTTCAAAAAGAACGTAACACATCATTACAAACTAAATTTTAAAATTTTAAGCACATCGGTTGACAATTACATTAGCTCTTTGAATGTCCTTTTTTTAGCAATAAGCAAACCCCTTTTATTTTCTTAATTTTTTTTTAATGTTATACATATTATATGGTGAAATTTAAAAAATTTGGGAATAATTTATGTTGATAAGAAATTCTGTTGTTTTTAGCAATAAATTTTCTAAATGAGGCATACGAATTAAGATCTGAAACTTCCAAAAAAGAACGTATAACATCATTACTAACATATCTTTAAAGTTTTAAGCACATCAACTGGTAATTACAGCAGCTCTACGAATGTCCTTTTTTAAAAATAACAAAAAATCCATCTTTTTCATTTGTTTTATAATTCTTATATTCCCTAAAACAAGTAAAATTTACAAGATTAGGAAATATTTTGGGTAAATAAGAAATTCTATGACTATTTGATATAATCTATATAAAATACTTTCTAGATTATGACTGCTTTATTCATAAAAAATATTTCAGGTTTATTAAGCGCTTATTGTCAAATAAACCTGTAATAAACCCAAAATAATTTTTATAAATTAGACCTTTAATCTTCAAAAAATTCTCTTTCATTTGAGTAGAGGCACATTTCATCAAGGTATCTTACTGTTATTACAAGGATGTTAATAATCGTGTATTTTGGGTTTAGTCTTTAACACTTTTTTTAATTGAACATTTTTGAAATTAAAATAACTGATTCTAATGTATTTTTGCCCGCTGATTACAAAAAGAACTTTTATTATTTTTACAGCCCTTCTAGTTTGGTAGTAAGCGCGCAAATATATATTTATAATAGTTACTTTATGTTAATAATAATAATACTTTAGGTTAATTGTAATAAAAAACGATTTAAGGATCAAACTAAAAACACACGATTTTCAACATCCAGTTGTTAAGCGAATAATATAAAAAGTGCTGTAAATTATGCAAATGCTAAATGTCACTTTATCTTTAAAACTAGAACTGGTAGCTAAAAACTACTGAAGCCATCGTAATCAGGATATAAAAATACATCAGGATCAGCTATTTTAATTAAACAACAGTCTACCTTTCTTTGCAGTCTGTGCTTTGTTACCGACCCATTGATCACTTCTCTAATATGAAAAGGAGTTTTAATATACTCGCATGACCTAAAAATCATTAAATATTTTCAACTAATATCTCAGTGGAAAAATTTATTATCACTAGACAGTAAAATTAACCCTTCGGGAGAATTTGCTTGCAAATTATGTATGTATGTGCTCAGCTTTGAAAGTCCTTTATCGATGCCTGTTGCCAGGATCTGCAATTTTGTATCTGTAAAACTTAATTGGAAGAGATTTAAATATTTACAACAAAAAAATATGTATACATTTTAAGGCCTTAGCATTTTCACTTAGAAACATTTTTCTTACGTGGCCTTATTTAAATCAAATTTTTATTGATACAATATTTCTATTCAAGTGTAGTTGTATCCAATTTTAGCAACACCCTTAAAACCTAAAACGTTCAATGTCGTTTGTTACCTTATCTGTTTGTCATTTTCTTGCAAGCAAATGAATTATGATCATATTATATTTTATATATTTGGTGGCAAAACAAATATGAGCATTTTTGTATTTTTTTTTTATAATAAAGTATTTAACCCATTTCATTTAAGCAACCAAAAAACCCATGGAACAATTATTACTAAAATAACAGTGATGCGAAAAAGTTTAACAAGGTTTTATACAGTTCTTTAGAAAGGATGGCTGGCAATTGCTTAAATTAAAAATTTATAGCAAAATAAACATTATTAATTATGTCCTTAAAAAAATCGATTATGACAAAAAAAAAGAGAGAAACATTTATAATTTACATACTTTGAATTGCTTGTTGCATATTAATAGCCACTGTTAATTCATTTGTGACATTTTTGTTAATAAATTTGATTACGCCGTCATCGCCTGAAGCAAATTTACAAAATACTCGTACAAACATAAAAGTCACATATGCAAACATGTTGCTGGTGTTGTTGTTGTTGTCTTTTTGTTTTACCAAAAGTTAAAGAAGAGTTCTTTGGCTTATCAAAAAATAGCAACAAAAATAAAAAAGAAAAAAAAACTGAATAAAATAAAATAATGTGCGATACATGACACATTTGAGAATTTATGTGTTTTGTATCTCATTAAGAAGAGAAGAAGCTAAAGTAGCAATAACAACAACACGCACGCATTACATACGCACACTAACAAACGCTAAATGACATCCAGCAAGTAAAAAGTGTAAAAAAGTTGGTTGTTATGTTTCCAAACTACACATACCAAATTTAAATTAACGCATACACAAACCAGCAGAAATTCCCAGGCAACACTCACACTCACTCACCCACACACACACAAGTGACACTAACGCAAATAAAGTGGGTGTATATGCATGTGATGTTGTTTTGTGTGATAATTTCTTGCTTTACTAATACATTTGAATGTGTTTAAATGTACTTACACATAAGCAGTCAAAAATGTCAGTAAAAAGTTTATATTTTGAAAATTATCAGCTAAGAAATATACTTAATATAAAAGCATACACGTACGCACATACATACTTTATCATATCATGTCGCTAAAAAGTTATGAAAATTTCCTATAAATGACTAAACGTCTGGCTGCACCTTCGCACAGTATGACTGAAAGAATATCATTTGAAGCAAATTTAAACCGCCTGATTTTTCAAAACGTGAAATAATTGTCGTTCAACAATTTTTATTGCAAAGAACAATAAAATTTAAAAACATACTTTTGCTTTCAATTTAAATTTTAAGATGGAAATAATTTTGTATTTTAAGCTTCGCAGGTGTTTGAGAAACAATATGAGGTGTGTTCCAAAAAGTATTGCGAATTTTGAATTTTCGCGGGTTACGTATATTCAAATTTTGATTTCTTTTTTTGTGACGTTATGTTGGTACTCATGTCTCTCACTTATACCGACAATTTCGGCCATTTTGAATGTTAATTGTTGACAACTGCTTTGCTTGCACGTATTTTGGCTCGTCTTCGATTTTTACCTATTAACAAAAATGAAACCAAAAGAACCTGTATCAAATTTTGTGTGAAAAATGAAATAAGTGCGCGGATGCATTCCGAATGTTGTCTGTGGCATACGGAGAAGCTACCTTGGACCGAAGCAACGTTTATCGGTGGTACAAAATGTTCTCAGAAAGCCGAGAAGATGTGAACGATGAAGAGCGCGTCGGACGCCCGACCACTTCAACAACAGACGAAAAAATTGATGAAGTGAAGAAAATGGTATTGGCCAATCGTCGAATAACCATTAGAGATCCTGAGGACCTAGACATATCGATTGGCTCGTGCCATTCGATTTTTATCAATGATTTGGGCATGAGACGGGTCGCCGCGAAATTCGTCACAAAATTGCTCAATTTCGGCCAAAAACAGCATCGTATGAACATTGCTAATGAGCTGTTGGACTCTGCCCACGACGACCCAAATTTGCTCCAGAGGGTCATAACTGGTTATGACATGGAAACCAAAGCTCATTCATCTCAATGGAAGCTGCCGCATGAAAAAAGCGCGCCAAGTTCGGTGGAATGTGAAAGTTTTGCTTACAGTTTTCCTCGATTGCAGGGGCGTGGTGCATCATAAGTTCTTGCCACAGGGTAGAACGGTCAATTAAGAATATTACCTGCAAGTTATGCGCAATTTCAGCGAAGCAATCCGCCAGAAACTCCCGGATTTGCGGAAGAACAAAAATTGGCTTTTGCACCACGATAACGCCCCTGCTCACACATCGTTAATTGTACGCGACTTTTTTTGCCAAAAACAACACACTAATGATGCCCCAGTCACCGTATTCCTTAGATCTGGTCCCCTGTGACTTTTCCCTGTTCCCGAAACTGAAGAGGCCCATGGAAGGACGACGCTACGCTACCATTAACGAAAAAAAGACGGCATCGAAAGAGGAGCTGAACAAGATAAAAAAAATTATTTTTTCGAAGTGCTTCGAAGATTGGAAAAAACGTTGGCATAAGTGCATTATATCTGAGGGAGATTACTTTGAAGGGGACAGAATAGATATTCATGAATAAATAAATAATTTTTGATAAACACACAAAATTCGAGATACTTTTTGTGGGTCATAACTGGTGACGAATCGTGGGTTTATGGTTATGACGTGGAAACCAAAGCTCAATCATATCAATGGAAGCTGCAGCACGAGCCAAGGTAAAAATCGAAGATGAGCCAAAACACGTGCAAGCAAAGCATGTAAAATTTGTGTTAATAAATTTAATTTCAAACTCCTTTTATTTCAGTTCACAAATATTTTTTCCCAAAAATCATTTAAGTTGAATATTTTCATGTAAATGAAATAAATCAGTACCAAAAGTGTTTAGGTATTTATTTACGTGTGTATACATGTGTGTGTGTGTGTTGCTTTGTGTTCATTAGTACAACCTGTTTGGCATTGTTGCTGTTGTCGTTGTTGTGTGTTTTGCGTGCTTATGTTTTACGTGTCGTACATTTTGAATCTTAATCCTTTGTTGCTCATAAATCAGCGTAACTCATAGTATTTATAGCATTACATAGCCGGCCATTTATTTATATGTGTACATACATACATAAATACATACAAATACTTTGGCACATACGAGTACATTTACAAATGCTTACGTAACACACCGAAAACATGGTCATAATTCAGCTTTAATTAACTCGTTTATTAGGCAAATATTAGTTTACAAGATGATGGGCATGTTAGTGCAAATCAACCAAAAAACATGGAGGTAATGTTTGCTTGTATATCTATGTATGTATGTATAAATTTGTGTGTACGTATGTGTGTTTGTATTTGTATGTTGAGATCTTAGCAAAAGTATATTAAAAAAAAATGAGTGTACGTTAGTATAAGAATATTAAGAGCGCTGGCTGAAAAGTATTTTAAAACAAATTCCAAAACTGATGATTGAAGTGTTTAATAATAACAGTTGCTCTATATGTCTATCTTCAATTTTATCAGCAAAAATTTATACTTTAGACTTTTTCTTTGAAAAAAAAAATTAAGGTTCAATTCTTAACAATTAGATGAAAATGCCAAAACTGTATGCCAGTTGTCAACTGGCACGATATGAACAGCCGCAGCTTGCCAGCTGTTAAATAGTAAAAAATTGCCACAAGGCAAAAGTGATTTTTGGAAAAAATATTTGTAAGTAAAATTTACCCAAATGCATTATAAAACTGCAGATGTATACTTTAACAAATAATTAATATATTTTACTCAGGGACAATTATTGCAACTTAAAGTTAGTTAAAGGTAAGATTTTTTCGGTCTTATGGAAGGAATTTTATTACAACAATTTTCCTGGAATAAAGTGACTGCTATTGACAATTGCTTTCGCATTGTTGATAATTGGAACAAATTTTCGTTAGAATATCAATGAACGCATTGTTTCGATATATGCAGGTGAATAGGAAGTTCTCAACATTTTAAGCATTATAAGGTCTCCTAATAATTTCATTGCCAAACTTATCCCGCACATGTATAATATGGATAGTTATACTCAAACATAATTTTCAAACGCCCTAGTGTAAATATACATAAAGGCATTTATATACCATTTTATGATCATTGCGGTGTTTATGTATCATTATTATCGAGTAAATTACAAGGGACATGATTATTTAGCCATAATAACAGCACCAATAACAACCAAACTACTCACACAAACGTTTACACATACAGAAACTGTTTTAAGTAAATGTATGTATATGTATACATATAATGACATTAGAGTAGCTAATTTATAAATTATTGTTAAGTTATTAAAATATCATTATTAGCTGTGTTTGTGATGAGAAAATATTTGCGCAATATCTCTCATTTATTTGAAGACAATCGCAACTCAAAAATAAAGAATATGAAGAATATGAAGAATATGATACAATTATACAAGATACTTGCACGACTACAACAAAATTGCAGCACCAAGAAATACACGTATTTTGTTGGCAGAAACATACCTATAATTGTCAGAAGCAGATGTCTTTTGTTTTTAAAAATAACAATCACAGGGTAAATAAAGTGCAATTGCAGAGGCGGCATTCATGCATGATTATAGTCGTTCAGTGTTGCCAATATGTGTGTAATACACAGTGCGTAATTTGTACTCTCATCTGTAGACCATGTAATGAGATTCATTTCTATTTTTATTTAATTTTGTTTTAATTTTAATCTACACAAAGCATGTGTAGTGTAATTTTCTTCAATGTGCAAATTCATTGGCAACACTGTAATCATTTTATGTATCATGGGCATATCCAACATAGCAAAGCCTTGCTTACAATGGAATTCTCAAAGAATAACAAATATGGGACGACAACGAACAATATAGAGAAGATCTGTAAAAAATCAGCACCGTCAACGACGTCTAACGTGGCTACAAAACCGGCACCAGGCACAAGACAGAACTCGCAGAAGGGTCTTGGTAAAAAATCCATGTATTGGGCTCGAAATTGCTCGCTCCTCCGCTTCTTTCTCTGGAACTAGTCCAGCCTGGAGAAAAAGTCTTAACGAGAAAAAGTCTTAACTCCAACAATATCACAAACAAATACCACTCTTGAAGACCTCCACAAAATTGAATTTTTTTCGGAAAGCATAAAAAAATCCAAGCATCGTATGGAGCTCAATGGAAAGTACGTTGAAAAATAAAATGACAATGTCAATGCGAAAACCTGTGTTTCAATCAAAAAGTCACAGACTTATTGATCCAGCATCGTAACCCATTTAAAGTTTATTAGGCTTCTCGATTTAGACTCAAGATTTGAATACTTTTTGTTAGTTCAGTATTCAAGATACAATAAATAAATATAAGTGTACAAAAAAAAGGTTTCTAGAAGAGTTAAAAAAATCGTGCTTCCCAAATGTGCTGCTTTGAAAAATGTCTTAGTTGAAAATTAAATGAAAATTAATGTAACAATCAGCTGCTGTAATTGATTATAAAGGCACTGCTTTGGAACTTTGAAGCACGAGACCACTTAATGGTCGTTTCGCACTAACTAGATTAAAATCTAATATTTATTTAAAAAAAATTAAAAAAAAAAATCCAGCCTTCAATATCATTTCACTTCCGGTTCAACAACAAATGTCGCCATATTTTCTTATCGTGCTCACACATACCAGCATGCAAACGACGCTTACACACACGCACGCACACAAACACATACACACAGCCACATACCACTATTACATATTATGCACTCTTCAATAGTAACGTTATTAAAACTTCAAATAAATACCATTTCTTGTGATATATTTAATATATTTTGTGTGGTGTGAACTTTTGCATTATAACATTGAACAAAATGAAAGAATAAATAACGAGTTAAAAAAAAAACTATAGAAAAAAAATATTAACGAAGAAACGATATGAAACATAAATCAAAATTTCCATTACAAGCGAGCAAGAAAGATGAACCATAACAAAACATTTAGAGGCAGGAGTCGGGTAAACAAGGACCTTCAAAGGGTTACCCACCTAAATATTCCTCAAACCATTTTATGGCAAACAGCTCAAACTATCATCACAAATAAAAGTTACAAACCCTACCCAAGACCAAAAACATAAAATGCAGCTTCAAAAAAATAAAAAATAAGAAATCAACCCAGTAAGAATGATGCTTGCCTGCATGTAGATGTAAAAGTGTATTGGTGTGTTTGTATGTGTATTGCTATTTTGCTCATCGTATCAAAGACATCCCATGCCGTGATTTATTGAGAAGAAGAAAAGTAGTGGAACGAGAATTTGAAAATATATATAAGCAGCACAAGACGCTGCTCTGGCAGTAGTAGTAGTAGTGGTAGGTAGTGGAGCGGTAATGGCAACAGCAAAAATAATATAAAAATGCAACATTTCTTTGATAAAAATGTTTGAACTAAATCAAAACTTCATTTCACATCGGTGCCATTTCTTGCGCCAACTAAGTAAGTATGTTTAACTATGAACAACAACAACAACATCAGCCAGCAAGCAGTAGGAATATACAGACTATATGATATACAATAACCTAGAGAGACAGTTGCAACAAATGTTGAATATGAAATTTACGAGAAAAATAAAACAAACCAAACAAGGATACATAAACATATAACAAACAATATTTATATACAAACATACAAATGAGGAATGCAAGAAGCGGATATTGATTTGATAAATTGCACTGCAGCGAGGGGTTGTTAAGCGCTAAAGAGGCCTTTTAAGAAAAGTATCAGTGTCAGGCGCTCGAATTCCGGTTAGACAGACACTTGCATTTAGCAATGATAATTCAGGAATTGTATGCACAATGTTATCATTTCTCGTATTCCATTTAATTAAAAATTCATGTTAAATAGCTGATTTTAGCAACAATCTGTGCCCAAGTAGATAGACATGAGCGCTGAAGAAGTGTGTGATGGCTCAGAAAAATGTTGGCATTTCCCCTCAGCTAAGGTTTAGTTTAATTTGTCTTCTTTTTTTTAAAATAACAATAATTAACACAAATAGTTCTATCTATAAGAATTGAAAACACTAAGATCAAGCCCGATTAAGAAATTAAGACGCATTCAAGTTCAATTAAATTCAAATATGTAACCCCGTTAAAAGTACTTAAAAAAAGAAGAAAATAATCTATAAAATGATGTAAAAATCAATAATATATGTCTACATCAACATATACGAGGGTGGATCAATAAAAAACATACAAACTCGAGTATTTTTTTAAAAATGGAAAAAAGTGAATTTCGAGTGCTCATTAAACATTATTTTTTGGGAAAAAGAAACCGTCAATCAAACCAAGGAAAAGCTCGATAAATACTATGGAGACTCTGCACCATCGATTTCAATGGTGGTTGTGGTCGAACAACTACAAATGACGCTGAACGTTCTGGAAGGCCAATTGAGGTCAGTACACCCGAAAATTACGAAAAAATGCACGATTGGTGTTGGCCGGTCGAAGAGTAAAAGTGCGTGAGATTTTTGATGCCATAGGCATTTTATATGGCAGTGTGATTTCGATTTTAAGTGATCAGCTGGGCTGAAGAAAGTTGTCTCCAAGATGGGTTCCGCGTTTGCTCTCAATTGACCATAAACGTAAACTTGTGACAACTTCAAAGGATTGTTTGGACTTGTTTAACTGCAATCCGAAAGAGTTTTAGCCTGTGGATGAAACACGGATCCATTACTGTACTCCGCAGACGCAGCAGCAGTCTAAGCAATGGTTTTCTCCGGGTGAGTTTGCTCCGAAGAAGGCCAAGGTAAGTTTATCGGCCAATAAGGTGATGGCAACAGTTTTTTGGAATGCACGTGGGATAATCCACATCGATCACATTAAAAAGGGAAAACAATAAACGGTGAATATTGTGCCAACTTATTAGACCGATTTAATGAGGATTTAAAAAGAAAATGACCAAGAAAAAAGTTATTTTTCATCAAAGTAATGCACAGATGCACACGTGTGCAGTCTCAATGGCAAAACGCTGTGAATTGGACTACGAATTGATACCTCATCCGACATATTCTCCGAATTTAACTCCTAGTGACTACTTCCTACTTCAAAACCTAAAGAAATGATTCGGTGGAAAGATATTTAGCTCCAACGATGAAATTATGGACCAAACAAATTTCTATTTTAAGAACCTCGAAAAATCGTATTTTTTGGAAGGGTTACAAAAACTGGAGAAACGTTCAACTAAGTGTGTTGAGTTAAAAGGAGATTATGTTGAAAAATAAATTTTTATTTTTTTGCAAGAAGTCACGGACTTATTGATCCACCCTCTTCAACCACGGCCAATTTTTTTTGCATATGAAAGTGTCCACTTAATTTTTTTTTGGGGATTGTGAAGAGGGGAGGGTTTCGCAAATTTCCCGCCGCAATTCTTGATTACCAAATAACTTCGTCATTTGTCGACCAACTTTCAAAAGGCTTTTTGCATATGAAAGAGGTCCACTAACCCTATTTCAAGGGGTGGGGGTAGGGATGTGCCCGCTAAAAATTGGATTATCAATTTTTTTTCCTTTGTAGACCAATTTTCAAATTTATTTTTGCATATGGAAAAGGTCTACTTAATATTTTGCATTTGCAAAAGAAGAGGTTCGCTAAACTTGTTTTTTAAATTTGGTAAGGGGGCGGGGCGTGGTGCAAAATACCCGCCCCGAAAATTGATTTCAAATATGTTTGTCTTTTTTCATATGGAAGAGTTTTTTTTTTGGAAATTAGCAATAAGGGGGGGGGGGCGATGGGTGAAAGGGAATAGGCAAGGGAGAAGAGTGTCGCGAATCGCACGACCCAATAATTGATTTTCAAATAACTTCATCATTTGTCGACTAATTTTCAAAATGCTTTTTTGGTATGGAAAAGGTCCATTAAACTTATTTTTCACTTTGTCATTTATGGACCAACTTTCAAAACTCTTGTTGGATATGGAAAAGTTCCACTAATGGAAATTTTAAAGGGGAAATTAAAGTGCCCGCCTCGAAAATAGATTGTTATTAAAGTAGTTAGCACGTTGACCTCAAATCCGAAGATCCTAGGTTCGAGAACAGTCAACAATTACAATTACATTAATGTCCCTTTGCTTCAGTAGCAGTAGGAAAGTTCAAGTGATAAAGGCATATACACTGGTATACCAACTTCAGTGGATACTAATCCTAATGTAGCATCAGAGTGCCCTACTTCGACTGTATCTATTGTGCAGCAGAATTACCCGCAAAGTAAAAGTCTAATACGCCTTATTGACACCAGAGGCACTGCAACACTGCTTTATTAAAAACAAACAAAAAGCAGAGTTGTGAAAGAATGAAGCTTTTCTCCAAGTCTGCTTCATCACCTGTCTTCTCTATTACTATCCCTTTCCTAAAGAAGGTAACACCTAATAATAGTAGTAGGCATTCATTGCCTGAGTTTTACTTTTCTTTAATAAAAAATAATAACTTTAACATTTGTAAATCAGGTTAAGCTAGTAAATTATTAAAAATTTTATTTGAATTTCTTTATGTAGCAAAATTGAGCAGCCACTGACTACGCTATCGATGAGAATGCCAATATTTAATTTACAACTGTCCTAATACATCTTTTTTACTGTTGAACATAATTAATTAGAACTCATAAAACTTTAATGAACAGATATTGCTTACATTACGTTTAAGAATTCATAGTCCTATAATTAAATGTATATGGATTTAAACTTTTATATCTTAAAAAGAAAATTTGTAAAAATTAAAATTAAAATAAAGCCTTTTTATTTAATAAGGCCTTCTTGCACATTAAACTTAAATGCAACATGCTACAAATAAAGAAAAAGATGACAATAAATAACAACAGCATAAGTAAAGTAGAAAAAAGAAACCTAAAAGCTAAAATAGTCTTACTCCGATACACGAGTCGACTCGACAGAAATTCACTATTCTGTCAGTTCAATAAATCATTTGCGTTTTGACATAAAGAACGCTTCAATGCAACTGCCACCTCCTTATTCGGTGTCTTTCTTCACCAAGCATTCTTTTGCTAACTAAAACTACCGCGCACAGTCGCCCCATTAACAAAGAAACACACCAAAAAGAAAGTGATTGTGAACACTTTCTGATGTTGCCATTTCAAGCCAGCCACCACCATGTACGAGTACATACATAGTTTGTGAGTGTTCCAATGAAAATCCATAAATATTGCAACAAAACAACACACACAAAAATACCATCACAAGCGCACAAACTAACGATGTGTGGCACTGGAAGCGACAGGACTAAAATAGATGAAGAACCAGCACTAGAAGTATTGTGCAAAGAAGAAACTGAAAGAAACTGCCATAAATTCTAACAACGACAAAAAGAGCAAAAGAATAAAACAAAATTATTTATAAAATAAAAAAAAGGAATGAACACACACACACACACACATACGTCGTACAGACAGGCACCTAAAGCGAAACGTAACAAAATGTTCATTCTTTTAGTCCATAGATCAACGAATACTTGCTTTTTATACTACAAGCAGCAGTGGAAACAACCATCATCTTACATTTTATTGAACTCATGCCCCCAGTATATCAAATAACAACCGTTCGCCCGCCTGCCACCACTTTAAGCAGGTAACATTTGTAAAGGAAATCGCTCCACCATTTTAAATTTTAATATTTACAAAATATATTGTAGTGCACTTTTAGGTGCTGGTGCAACCACACCACTACAAGGGCAACTGTTTTTAGGTGACTTTTATATAGAAAATACTTTTGCTGATGTACAGTGTATATGTATGTGTATATATTCTCTCTGTGTGTGTATGTGTATAAGTATATAAATTCACATCAATGACATTCGCCGCCATCATAAAATATATTGTTAAAATCAAGAGAATTTATTCGTGTATGTGTGTTTTTGTGTGAGTGTGTATGTGTGTTGCAAGAAATAGTGGTATATATTATTGTGCTCAGTTGCTTCTTGTTTTATATATACATAATGCACATTTCAAGGTAAATAATAATTGAAACAAATGAAACAGTAACTAAAATTTATTGATAATTTTTATTCATCGGAGAGACATTTTTGATATTTTCGGACATTTTGGAAAATTTTTAATTTCGTATAGTTTCAATGGAATTAAATGAGGAAGACCGATAAGAAGTTTATAAAATTTATAAAATTAAAAAAACTTATTTGTTAATGGCCTAGCACCTCTTGATCTGAGATAAGCCAACGGCTGCCCGTGGGCACTTTGTTATGCTCTTATTTTCACGTACATTCGTACAAGCATGCATTTTACTTTTTTTTTTTTTTTTTAACAAACACAACTTGCAAAGCGATTAGCTTGTCTGCAGAAAAGACTCAGGGTCTATGGTGGTAATCGAACCCACGTCGTCCTGGACTGAGAGTCTAGCATCGCTATCCCTTCCTTTTATATTATATTATATTATATTATATGTTTGCCTAACTTTGCCCTAGATGTATTTCCTTTGCTGCTAAGCAACACTTTAGTTAACTTCAACCACAATGTTTATAGAAAACCTCTCAATAAATTATGGAGAATTAAAAAGCTACACTCACAGCAGGCTAAGAAACTTTTTCAAAAACACAACAAATAATATTATTCAATTTCGCCAGCTCATTATTGGTTTGATCAACCGACCATTCAAGAAAATTACTAAGTATGTAAGGTGTATATATGTATATTTTTAATACCTCCTGTCTGTATACAAAATGTATTCAGTGAAATTTATTACGGTTGCTGAGATATTAAGCATTCCTTTTGATCCATATCAACTACTTTAAGGTTTATTAAATGTTGTTTTGCTATGCATGCCACTGTATGGCGTTTGCTCCAAATTCTTCATACAAAAGCTCACAAAATAAATTTAACTAAAAAAAAAACAAAATTTATATACATATACACTTGATAGTATCAAACCAAAAAAGTTTGTCTTAAGTAGAATAAAAATAAGCAAATTAATTAACATTTGCATAATTACTAAAGAAAAAACGACAATGGCAAGACTGTTGTAAATTTAGAGATAGTAAAAATGAGCTTTTAATACAAAAAAGCTTTCGGAAAATTGTAATACGATGAATCAAAACAATTCACATATTCCATTTGCAATAAAAGTTGAGCAGAAATCTATATCAACTGACACTAATGGTTCCGTTCTGCTTGTGTTTGTCAGAATATTTACAATTAACGTTTGTGTTATTTGTTCATTAATAATTATCACATGTAATTTGGCATACAAAGCGAAACGAGCTTTAGCCTGATCAAATCATAAATTTAGAAATGTAACTCTTGTTTTGCTTCATTTTCATACGACAATTATTCATAACAAAAAATTCGTCGTTCGTATCAGCTGTGTTTAAAGCAAAGAAAACAAGAATCAATTATAAAATAGAAATGATTGTAAAAACGTTGTTGAGCTCTTGTGCCCCTTATAGGAACTAGAAGCAGCAATGAAAATATTATGAATACTATAGACCTCATTGAAATGCTTTTGGCATTATGAGACGCATTTAATGGATAATATTATTCATTGTGATTGCTAAAAAATATTTTATCAGCTGGGACTTAAAATAAACTTTAAAATGCAAAAAATAATATATTTGCTAATTGGGTCAAGTGAAGACAAAAGTAAACTGGAACTGGCTGGATAAAGAAAACAATTGCAGGATGCTTCAAAGCCCCTTGAAATAGAAAGCACTACGTAAATGATTAAATTCTTTTCAAAGGTTTCTGGTACATCAAAAGTTAAGGAAGTTTGCTTACAGATGATTTTTACTTTGCAAGAAGTCGTTTAAAGATTTGTTGTCCTCCACACACTAGATGCTGGAGAAATCCAAGTTTAAAAAACTTAAGTCGAAGTAGCAAAAGTCGTAAAATTTTTACTTTTGGCTTTTTCCAACTGCTTAAAATCAACCAATGCTTTTGCTTGTGCTTGTAAAATTCAACAACAGTCGCAGTCGAAGCAGAAGCATTAAACGATTTATGAAAAATTGCGCAGTACTTTCAACAGTCGATGATTTCAAAAGTTTGAATTTGATTTGCTGTTGCTTTTGGTTAGTTTTGGTAGTAAAAGCATAAACAGTCTGTATGTTTTTGTAAATACCAAACAGTCACAGTCGAAGAAGCAAAAGCTCTTGCTTTTAGCAGATTTCTGCAGGTTCAGTCAACTATTTTGTGGTGTTTACCATGTTTTTGTTGTTGTTTTTGCATATCAGACAAGAGGCAAAAACAAAAACCACTTTACTGCGATTGCTTAAAATTTATAAAAGCAAAAGTTTTTGCTTCTGCGACTGTGACTGTTTGCGACTTCCAAAATCACAAAGACATTTTCTGCTTATTACTTGCGATACTAGCCAAAAGCAAAAACAAATCAAATTCAAACTTTTCAAATCGTGGACTGCTGAAAGTACTGCGAAATTTGTCATAAGTAGTTTTGGGATTTTGCTTTGACTGAAACTGTTGTATTTTTCAAAAGCGAAAGCAGAAGCAAAAATGAAATGAAAATCATTACAGTTTTTTAAACACTGGGAGAAATGCTCTCGAGCAAAGTAAATTCTAACAGTCCTAATATTTCGTGTTTGAGGCTCGTGCTATGGAAAAAAAATGCACTTGGTGTTGCCCAGCAAGGTGAATAGTTTTCTCCATAAGTGAAACCAAATTCCTTCGACTTATGGTTGCTTTTTTATGCCAGAGCGTTTGTTATATTAATAATAGTAGTTTCTTAAAACTATTTGTACGTTTAAGATTGAGCACAGAAGCATATCCTATAGTATCCTTTCTAAACACCATTAAAAAAATATTTCATTAAATATATGTATACATACATAGTATATGTACATATATATTTTACATTCCTCGACTTCCATTAAAAAAAACTACAAACAAATAAATAGCATTTAGTATATTAGTACTTAAAAAAATTACATTCCTTTTTGGCATTTGCATCGCTGCCTGTAATTTTTGTCTCCGTTGGCTCTTTTTATTTATTTCATTAATTTATTTTTATATAAGAATTACTTTGACATAACTTAATTTTTAATACTTAAATGACATTGATTGTTTCTTATGTTAGAACAAAAGCTGGCCATTTTTGCATCAAGCATCCAGTATTAACATTTATATAAAAATTTCGTTTGCCTCTTCAATTAAAGGTCTTTTCATAGTGGACATGTTTTCTAAGATACGCAAAGAATACATAGAAAATATAAAATCTTCATAAATTTTTTGCTTATTTGTATGTAAGCAATTGTAAGCTTTGCACATAGCACAAGATTGGTGCATATAAATGATGCTAAAGCGCAAACAGAATTTATGTTGTGACATTTTGAATTGCAAAATTTTTATGAAAATATTTTTTTTCGTTGTGACCATTTTTTTTCGTTTTTCTTTTTTTCAACGTTGCTTCTTTTTTTTTAATTTTAGTACACTTCTTGGATACTCGTAATTTGTCAAGTGTTGTTTTATTTTGGGTCGAAAAACGTATCAAATCGCACAATTTTTTTTAAATGTACAATAATTTTTTGATTGGTCATCTTGAAAGAGAAATAGCGAAATGTAAAAACAGCCAACAGATAAAGAAGAAAAGGAGGTAGAGATAGTCCAGAGATAGTTGTACTTCCTGTATTTAGAAATATAAGTGGGTAAATTGATTCGTGTTCGAAAAATTTCATTTGAACCATTTTTACCCGACTGCGCGACGCAAAGAAGGGTATTGTGTTTATCAACCTATGTATGTATGTATGTATGCATGTATGTATGTATGTGTGCATGTATGTATATATGGATGTATGTGTGTTCCTTTGCGACTTTATATAAACCGAACGAAGATGAAGGGGAGCCAAAAACATTGCAACACATTTTGTGTTATTGTCCAACGTTGCAACGCAATTGAGTAGCGGTTTTCATCGTGAGGAACTAAAAGATATCAATAGTTGTAAGCGCGATGATATCAAGGGCTCACCAGTGCGTCAATGTTAGGAAATGTGTAGGGAAAAACTACGAAGGGATTCACAATGAACCTATTTATAGGTCTTCGAGCAGAGGTGCTTAGCAATCACTACCTTTCCTAACGTAAGATATAATTATCAATATGCTCACGTTTATTTTTGGTTCTTATTATGGCAGTTTGTGTTTATTTATTCTGTATGTACTCGTTTACTGTATTGCAGCTTGCTTTCTTCTTCATTTTTAAATATTGTACAAAATGCAAAGAATTTTTTAGCACTGTCGCTGTCAAGTCATTTATTTATTTTAATGTTTACTTAAAACCCAAAGTCCAACAAGAGAAAAACGGCCATTGCCATAACAAAATAACGAAAAAAGAAACAATGCTTGAAAAGAGAATGGAGTACAAGTACCAACACTATGATTTACCGCTTCATGTGCATTCAAGTTTTTTTTTTAAGTGCAGCCATTTTCTCTTTGTATGTGTATGAGATATAAAATAATATGTATAAGAAAAAATAAATAAATGTTTGTTTGGTATCCTGTGTAAGTTTTGGTTAATATTTTATACTAAATTTCAAGGATTTTTATATAAAATATTTGCTAAAATTTTATGATTTGCTGTATTTTTATATTTTTATATTTACTCATGAGTTTTCAGTTTATTACAAAGTATAAAAGCGCCAAACAGTGGTTTCAATTAGAAGGAAGCTGTAATAAAAGTGTATACTTGAAACTTTCTATCTAATAATAAAACGATGTATGTATGCAAAAATCATAGAAGAGGGGCCACGAGCGTTTTCAAAATATCGAGTCATAACTGCCAAAATAGATTAACCGACACATCTTTTGGAACTCGTTTTCTTGACGATAATTGGTTATTTATGATCGCAAATAATAGATTTTGGTCAAAATATCAAGTTCGAAAATTATGTCACTTAAACTTTTTTGGCGGTTATGGCCCGAGATGTCTGTTTTGTGGCCTATTTCTATTTAGTATTTAAAATGACTAACATATAAATGTATTATATATCACTGGATAAATGCATATTAATATTTTTAAGGGATTTGACTGAAAAAGCTTAAGGGATTAGCTATTCGCATTTTCTACTCAAAAAAAATTTTTTAGTTTAAAAAATTCATAAAAAATTTAAATTTTGCAAACATCAAAGGCTTGCTGCTATGTTTGTTAATAAATCAAAAAAACAAGGTTAAGTACAATTTTCATGCAGGTATATAAAATGATTATGAAAATTTGACATGATTTTTCTTCTATTTTTCTATTATTCTTGAAGCATTTCAGGGGTGGTGGAGGGAGGGGGTAATAATTAAAATCCAGTTTAATTATAATAACATGTACTCGTATACACATTTGAAATACTTGATGGCCATTTCTGTTCCCTTAAGCGATTAATTTAAAATTTCGTAGAAAAATTCACTATATTCGGCCATTGCTGAATGTACTGTGCATGCTTTAATCAATTTAAAAATTCCACTGCAATAATTTTTGAGGTCTATTCTTTTGATATACGTACTAAAGGGTCCGCCATCTAACGTTTTTTTTTTTCAACTAGTGCTTATTTCGTGAATGGTAACACTTAGCTCATGTCTGATTTGACAGATAGTTAGTTTTATCCTTCCGCTGAACGAATCTGGTAGTGTATAGGCTTGATCAACGGTGGGAAATATTGCGACATTACTTTGAAAATCATCGTAATGTTGCAGAAAAAAATCATTTTTTCAGATGAAGCTCATTTTGATTTTGGCGGACATGTAAATAAGCAAAATTGTCGCATTTGGGGCACAGAAAACCCGCACGCATACATTGAAAAGCCGACGCACCCAAAACGAGGTGCGGATTTTGGTCCAGAGGCATAATTGGGCTAATGAGCAAGGAGTGGCCGTTATAGTCAATGGCGATCGTTATCGGGCCATGTTGAACGAATTTTTGTTCACAAAAATTGAAAAGGAGGATATTGGCAACATTTGGTTTCAACAGGACGGCGCTACGTGCCACACAGCCGAAGCTACGCTCGATGTTTTGCGCCCTGTTTTTGAAGATCGCATTATCAGTCGCAAAGCTGATGTCGTTTCGCCAGACAATTGACGCCTTAAAGGACAATATTCGTGAAGCCATTGGTGAATACAGCTGCACACAATCGATAATGTGCTTAAAAATTGGACCGATCGTGTAGCCTACTGCATGGCCAGCCGATTCAGCCATTTGAATTAAATTATTTTTCATTATTAACCGGAAGGATTGTACTTTCAAATAAAAAAAGAAATTTGAGAAAATATTCAGTATTTTTTTTATAGCATTTTCAAAGAAAAAGTTATCTGGCGGACCCTTTACATATTAAAAAATAAAATTTTTGGTTCTGAAAAATTTTTGAGAACATCGGACATCAATTGAGCTCTTTTTTTCTCAAAATTTAGCTCTTCACTTTTATTTCAAAATTTTAATTTTGGTTTTTTTCACTGCTAGATGAATAAAGATAACTCTAAAATATTTTCTGCATATCATCGAGGACTATATTAAAAATTATAAAATATATTTTTTTTCTTAAATTTTGGCTGGGCCATTACCGGAGATATTTACGAAATCGGCTACAAGCCAAAATTTTATTATACAAAGTTCAATATTTTTTGAAACTTTAATCAATTTGAATTTCTAATTTCAGCCAGCTTGGAAGTCTATCTTATAAAATATTGAAAAAGGATATTTTTGTTAAGAAAACTTTTTGAGAAAAACTTCTAACGACTAAACACTATTTTTGGCAAAATTTGACTATTTTTAGTCTCATTTCAAAAATTGTTTCTGCAGGTTATCAAGGACTTTATTGAAAACTGTTAAATATTTTTGTGAATTTTTTTTTCTAATCTATTACCGGAGATATTTACGAAATTGGGAACATAGTCGTGGCTAAAAAACAAAATTATAAATGAAATAAAATAAAATTAAATTGTTGAAACTATTAAAGATATTCTGAAGTAAAAAGCATACATATATCAGCTGATATTTATGAAAGTTCTGAGCCCGAGGTAGTCAACTTTGACACCGTGTGTTTCAAACATACTTAAAGCTGCGATCCTTCTCTAAGATTTCTTCATACATCATTTTGTTATTGTATAGTAAGTTTCATAGATTCATACTTACTGCCCATTTTTCCCCAATTGGAAACACTGTGCACCAATTAATAAATATTTGAATAAGCTTTTGTCATACCTTTAGGACTTTCCTCAAAGCGAATCATGAAAAAATATTGTTTGAAATTATGTCAAACAATTTAGTTGAGTTAAAACCATAAACTAAAACATATGATTAAATTGCAGTATTTACAACGTGAAATAAATTTATTAAAATAAAAATCTTAAGCAAAATTGTTTAATAATTTTCAGCACTCCCCTCAAAAATTAACTTAGTTTAACATTTTTGCTATTCTGCCAGTTTGAGCAACATGTCTAATTACAAATTCACCACAACTTTTAGTCATATTTGCATATACAACAGACACATCAGCAATTTCCACACCTTTAGCAAACCCAACTAACTCCACAACTAAATGGCCAGCAGCAAAAACTATTTAAATAACAAGTTAAGATTTTCATAAACAAACACATAAGGACATGTTGTATATATACACACACACAAACTCACTCACATATTTATATATTTACTTTTGCAGGTAAAGGACTGGATATCCCAGAAAAAGAAATATGTAGAGACCAACATCATCTAGCTGTAGCATTTAAATCAACAGTAACAACAATAGCCAACAGCAGCATCAAACAGACTAAAATATAAAAGATGCACAAACAAACAGCAACAAAAAAAAAACTATAACGAAAAATTAAGGAAAAACCTCAGAATTTTTGAAAAGTATCAACAGCAAAAAATATGAGCATGAAAAGATGAATAAAAGTGGAATAATAACACTAGAGATGCAAACAAAGCAGCAAGCAGCACTGTAAATAATAAAAAATAAAGAAAACAAGCTCAGCTTGGCAACATTTTATGCTGATCCCTGTCAGGATACAAAATACACATAATCTTCAAAAATAACAAACAAAATAAATTTCCATCCACATTGTTGTTACACACACACACATACACACACACAAGCAAGAGCAACAACAGCAACATTGCGGTGACTACAACAACTTCAACGTCATTTGCGAAAGCTAAAAAGGACACAGCACAACAAGAACCAAACCCATCATGGCAAAGGTATGCATGGCCACAGTTTAACATCAAGTTTTGCCAACAGACATCAACCAATAATGCAGGCGCGATTATGTCCAAACGGGACAGTAGTTGAACCATTTCTTTCGGCTGCCCTGCCACACACACACACACACACACTACCTTCTCTCGCCTTGCAGGTTTTTGTTATTTAATACAAGTTTGTTGCGGCACTACTAAGCATTTAAAATAAATATTTTTTTTTTCGTTTTAGATACGAAAAAAGTAAAGTTTATATACCAAAATACATAAACGATTTGTTGTTGTTTGTTTTTAAAGGACATTTGCGCAAAAGGATAACACAACATCATACATTAATAACAGAAAAATATTATCACATAAATTTTAAAGTAATCCTAAAAGAAAATTTAGAAAAAATCTTTGAAAATATTTCTTTGTGCAGTAAAGGCTAGTGAAAATATTTTTAAAGCATTTTGTAAGGCGTTCCGGCATTACGGGTTTCAATTTAAAGCTTAACTCATCGCAAGGTAGAATCTTAAAAGCTGCCCATTCATGGTCATTATAAATATCCAGAAAATGCAATATTTTGCTTGATAGTCACCGTCCAGACTTGCAATTTTTGTTAGAGCAATTCCTGAGCTTTTTGGTGAGAGAGATGAGAATATTGGAAGAGCACAATAACTCGTATACTCTGTGCTTTTATTATTCATATAACATGATGTGGCAGCGCAGTTCAACTTTTGCTGAAAAATTAAAACAGTTGGCAGCTCAGTTCAATTTTGTGTGGACAAAATATAAAATTAAACCAATTCAAGTTGTGAGTTCTTCAGGGATGCGAAATCAGATTTAGAAATTGTATTAATTTTCAAGAAAAATTGTACTTTTTTCAGTATGATTGTACTAAATTCTTTAGTTTTAATTTTTTAATACTTCTATTAATTAACTAAAAAGGCACACATAGTATATGTGTAAAAGCTTAACAATTGACAAAAAGGCACTTTGAAGTTCAATGATTATAATATTATTAATTAATACTATTAATTAATATCATTCTTTAATGTCAGAACGTATAAAAAAGACTATTAGTTGCTGAGATCTGAATATAAAAGTAACATTTAGAATATACTTTTCCATCCTTTGGAAATATATTTTTGACATTTGCAGATGAATTTGGAATAGATAACATTCCTCCAACATAATTTTGAAATATCGGAAAACATTGCTTCATTTACCTAATTTTTCATTTCTAATACCTTCGAGCAAAATGTACATACATATCCTGTCGTTTCTTAAGGAATTAATAACTTCTACATCAACCTGCGCTAGAAACTGGTTACTTATATATTCTATATTTTTAATGCTATTTGTATTTATATTACATAATAGAAAAAAAATTCAATAGTGCTAAAATGGTCATTGGGGTGCTACGGTACTTTTGGCATTCAAACAGTGCTAAAAATGGTACAATTGTACCAACTTTTCTATCCCTGGAGTTGTTCGTAAAAAATATTTTCTCTCTCAAGAAGAGAGACGTCAAACTATATATAAAAAATTTTGTCCGGAAACAATGGGTGAATCCAGTTTTATAGTCTATTTTTTGTTATTGTAGTGTATTACTACTTACCAATTAATTATCACAGCTAATAAATAACATTGTAATTTTATTGTACTAGAAAGAAGAATCAAAACAAAGACGCCTTCAAAATTTCAAGGAAAGCGAGACAAATGGAAAAAAAACTTATTTTCCGTATCATGTTACCTCTGTATACTTTGTGATGAAGTCTTTGTACACGAAAATGAAGTTCTACTCGTCTTCATTGACGAGCAGTATTTTACAACTAATCGAAGTCTACCAATCAAGAATCTATTATTCTATTCGGCATCGCACGGTAGTTCAGAATAAATTTTAATTGGCCAAAAATAAATTTTTTCTTGAAATAGATCCTAAAAATGTGTACGTTATCAGAAAGGAAACATATTAAAACTAAGGGTAACCAAAAAATTAGAACAAAATATTCTCAGTAGTGGGCGTGGCATGCTGCTAAGAACAAAGAATTTATGTTAATTAGAAAAAAAATTTCATACTTGATTTGAAATAAATTATGATTCCTCAAAAACTGTTATTGATAATGGGCTGAGGCAGACCCTGTAAGACTTGTAGTTAGGGCGCTATATAATAAACTTGAAGCCCCAATTTTTACGAAAAATTTTAAGTTTAGTAGTGTATAACTTTTGACGATCAAAAAGCATCAAAAAACAAATCCATCCAGAGAAAGACGAAAGTGAGTTCTGTAAGGCTTTTGCACACTTTTGCACTCGCCACGACCCGCCTGTGGAACACTTTTTTTAGTTAAATGAAAATACTCTAAAATAAAATATAAAAAAAGACCATTGCTAGTATTTATTCACTTTTTTAAGTTTGTAGTAGAGATGGGTGCGTGTCCTGTTTTTTCGTAATACGAACACGACTCAACACGAAGTGTTTGTGACAGAAAATCTGATTTCGGGCGTATTCCGTTTGTATCGTGTTGAGCAAATTGACACGATAAAGCACGAAACGATTTTAGGTGAAAAATATGTATGCATGAATTTCCAGTAAAGAAAAAATTGAACATTTTGTTTGACGATACAAAATGTTCAATTCAACAAGCAAATTTGTTGATCGTGCAGGGGTCTCTTAAGCTTAAAGTTCGGAAACTAAAAAACAAATATGTATCTATTTAAATAGAAATTTCGTTTATGTTGGACATCTTGGTATTCGCTTTCGAATCGAGTCGTATTGGCAAAAATTCAACATGCGCCCATCTCTAGTTTGTACACGCATAAAGCTGTCATTTGTATACAGATTTTCAAAAGTATTATTTTTTGCGTGAAACAATTTTAATTTTTTTTTTGTAGTTAAACTGTAGTGTATTTTAATCAGAAATAGTTTCTTAAGTTCTGTAATTTCAATTCTTGTTGAATGAAATATTTTTATTAATTAATATGAGTTTTTAAAGAAAAGTAGAAAAATTAAATTAGACTTTATTAGCTGGGGGAAATACCGATATTTTTCTGTGCAGCCACGCACTTCATCAGCATCCATGTCTATCTACTGGGGTAGAGATTGTAATTAACATTAGTTATTATTTATTATTATTTTTTTTTGTGAGAAAAGTTTTGCCTGCAGTTTCGTTCCATAATTTTTTTTTTATATTAGAAGGGGAAGTTTGCTCCCTATCATGCATAACTCTGTCTTTTATGAATGAATTTTCTAATTTTTAATTTTTTTTAAGGATATTTTCCCCAAAATCGTATGGCAAAGTTCTTTTTTTTTGTTTGAAAGGGGTTTATCCGCAGTTTGGTCCTTTAATTTTTTTTGGAAATTCGGAGGAGAAAATTCGTTATTCGTCAACCGATTTTCAATCTGCTTGTAGTTTAGTTCTACAATTTAATTTTCGAAAATCGATGGAGAAATTATTAACAGCCTATTCCACGATGTCGACAAAAACCGTTCCATCGATTACTTATTAAAAAAAAAATAAAACTTTTCTTATTTAATTGTTGCTTTCAGAATATGTATTCGATAGAACATACTCTGACGACATCGTGAGGCAATCCGTAATTGCCGGAGAGCTGAATTAATGAATTAAATCAAACGGGAAACACAGGACACTGCGACCAAAGTAGAACTATTGTATCCCTTGCCAGGTGCTAGAGCAACTCATCCAGACCTACTCTCCTGATTAATCTCAGGACTGCCAGTGGGTCTAGTGTTGGCAGTTCCCAATCCTCCAATTAGATATATCTTCTGTGGCATAACGCTTCACAGTCCTTCAGAATATGCTCTGGGGTTTCATCGTGTCGTACTCACAGAATCTGCACAGACGGTTACTCTCAATGCCAAGTCTGTTGAGGCGTTTTCTCAGTCTACAATGACCTGTGAGGAAGCCTGTGAGCATTCTTAGATTGTTTTTACTCAGCGACATGAGAACAATTAAACGATTTTGGTTATACATTCCAATCATTAGCTTTGCATGCCTTAGCCCAGGGAGATTGAGCCAGAGGTGTTCCCTTAAGTGTAATAACACTTGATCTCCGTCGATATATCTTCCCGAATGTTGTCCAATCCGAGTCCGCAAAATGGTTCTGGTCCGACTATGAGAGTACTAGCCCCCTTCTGGCCATGCCGGAGAGTAACTTCTTCTAAAAAAATTTAAAATCCGAGTATTCACACACATTATGTGCAAAATAGGTATTTGCTATTTTTTTTTTTAGATTTGTAGCTAATCTCAAAACATTTTCAAATCAGAAATCACAGTGTAAGCCACGGTCCAGATTTAACTTATTTTCTTTTTTTTTCACATTTCTATCTTACTAAAATATTCCATTTTGACATTGTCCTTATTTACTTGTCCGCTGTGTGTGAAGTGTAGCAGCAGCAACTACATAAACCTTCTCATAAATCTGGCGTAAGCTTACTAATACTAAATACAAGTACGAGTATATACGGTTATTATTTATATCCATATAAGAGCGTATCTGGTTGCATGCTAACGTTGTATATGTGTATGTGTAATTGTAGTTTAAGTATTTTTATACATACATATATTATTATCCTTTTTCAAGTAAATATATTTGTACACACATGTAAACCTAGATGGATGTTTCAGCATTTAGATGTGCATGTATGTTTGTATATATATATATATATATATTTTATTTTATTATTTTATTTCAACTTTACGATCATAAATGTCCAAAAAGGGTTTGATTTATTAAACAAACTTTTGTACTTTATTGCCGAGCATGATGGTAAAAATGTGGTTGCATGTTACGTTTTACGTATATTCTGCCAGTATCTGCTCGGATTTTTTCTTTTTTTGTTTATTTTATTCTTGTTCATACGCTCATAAGTCGTAAGTAATACAAAAGCAGATTTTTCGACAGTAGACATAGACAAAGATTTAAGATGACACAAGGACACCACTGTCGAGGATAAATGGGAGTTTTCGGTTTTCGTTTGCAGCTACAAACTATGCTTTCTTTATGTTTTTCTTAGGTCTTCTATTTTTTGTTGGACATTATTGTCGTATTTTAGTTATAGTCGTACGCACATACATACATACATACATTCATATTTATTTAGCTGCGAGCATAAACCTTTCATAAGCTCTAATAGTTAGAGGCAGTAGCTGTAGTTGCCAGTAGCCAGTAGCTTTTGCAGCATTAAATAGAGAAAATGATGTCGTGCTTTACGTTTGAGTGTTTCCCAGGTCTTTGTTCTTAAAACAAGAACTAAAAAAGTTTGTGTAGATTCGCGTATATACAATAGTTTAAGGTGATTTACTTTGCTTTTCTTTTAATGTTTTTTTTCAATGATAATTAAAAGATTTTTTTAGCAAATTGTTTTAGCATGTCATCATAGTGCGTTAATAAGTTATTAAATAAAATAGATTGGACAATGGCTGTCTGCTAAGTTGTACATTCATCAACAGTATTTTCCTCTTAGTTATTCTTTTTTTTTTTTGCTTTCAAAAATTTAAGATTTTTAAGGCATTTATGCGTTACCGCCTTAACTGATTTACAAATGCAATTACATACTTTGTAGATCAATAAACCAGAGATCAGTTAAATGGAAACTACTGTAGCGCATCAAATGAATGACTTGCTTTTACTAAAATTCGTGGAAGTTTTCAATCATCTCAAGATATCCACATGATTTTAAAAATTCTCTGAAATTTATAATTTCTCTACTTTTCTACTTAATAAGTCTGATGAAAATCTAGATATACGCTATCAAACCTTCTGTTGATTTCATTTAATTGAATTTTTAATATTATATACCAATTAAATTTAAGCAAATATTCTTGACAACTGAAGATTTCTTAAGAAACTCTTTTTTACACAACAACCACGCGAGATTAATACAGATCCTTTAAGCAAAAACGAACACTATCAATTACAAATATTTACACTTACATATATTTCGTGGCGGTAATGTACAATAGCAGGGCGTTGCATGCAGCAGTTACTAATTACTGATAATTTCAACATTTTGTTGACACAAGACATACAGTAAAAGACACCTGCCGCCCAAGTAAATTTAATTTTACTAGTGTTTTTTTTTTGTTGTTTGCTTGTTTCTTTCATCTTTTTTCTTTTTTTTGTTAAATTCGTAACTTTATAAATCCATTTGCATGCTTGTGTGTCTGTTTTATTTGTCTGTCTTTACGAATGTTTTTTGTTTTTTTTCAATATTTCTGTTTGTTTGCTGTAGCTGTTGCTTTTTAATGTGGGGGCGCAAGATGCTGCTACAATTAACCAACACCTGAATTGAAATTGTACATGAACAGCAAGAACACTATAAACGCGTTACGAAAAGAACCAACCACACACAACAAGAACATACAAAAAAAAAAGATCCGCTAAAAAATTAAAAAAAAATCAAAGCGCAGAAATGCATTTCATGTTAAAGCCCTGCAGTAACCCAGTAAACACATAATTTATGTATGCACTCTATCGTCTATACTTGTGTTTAGTTTTGTTGAGCTATGTTCAATGAATCACGAGCTGTAGCATAATTTATAAACAATTAACAAAGCTTTTAGTAAACTTTTAATAAATAAATGATTTTTGAAACTTTTCTTTGACTTTTTATTGTTATATAATAATGATTTTATTTGAAAACAAAGAGCTCTAGCTTAATAAAAAATAACAGTTATTTAAATGAGACAATTTTTAAATTTTTAAGTTGAACTATAGTGAATTTTAATCAGAAATAATTTCTTGGTCAGGCTTAAGTTCAGTAATTTCAATTATTGTTGAATGAAATATTTTTATTAATTCATGTTTTGAGTTTCTAAAGGAGAGAAGAAAAATTAAATTAGACTTTATTAGCTGGGGAAATACCGATATTTTTCTGTGCAGCCACGCACTTCATCAGCACCCAAGTGTATCTACTGGGATAGAGATTGTTCTTAACATCAGCTATTTAACGCAAATTTTCAATGAAATGGAATATGAGAAATATTATTATTGATTTACCTTTGGTAAACACATTTGTAAGTATCACTATTCATTTTCTGTTTACCTGTTTTTTTCATTTTCTATTCAGGTTTGCACGAAGTATGTTACTCTACCTAAGTATGTTTAACTATTCTTGCTTATCTTTTACTATCATCACATTATTATATATATATTCCATTTCATTGAAAATTTGCTTTAAATAGCTGATGTTAAGAACAATCTTTACTCCAGTAGAAAGACTTGGGTGCTGATAAAGTGCGTGGCTGCACAGAAAAATATCGGTATTTCCCCCAGCTAATAAAGTCTAATTTAATTTTCCTTCTCTTCTTTAGAAACTCACATTAATTAATAAAAATATTTCATTCAACAAGAATTGAAATTAATGAACTTAAGCCTGACCAAGAAATTATTTCTGATTAAAACAGTTATTTTATAAAAATATATGTAAATTAAAGTTTTCCAAACCCTTTCTTTTATCATACAGTAAAAAAAATTATTTCTCGTATTCTTTTTCATTAAAAGTTCACGTTTATTAGCTGACATTCATAGCTTATCCACACCCAAGTAGACTGGCAAGGGTACTGATTAAATGCGTGGCTAAAGAAATACTGAACCTAAGAATAAGTAAAAATTTTGCTTAAGTACTTCAAGCTCGAATAAAAATAATATTAACTTTTCTCTACTTTAGACCTCAATTGTTAATTAAAAATTATGAAAAAATTTCTTTTACACTTTGTTTCAAAAGCATTTAATATCTGTTCTAAGGCCAACGTTGATATTAAAGATAAATTTTAATTAAAATTAACCTGTGTTTGGTTCGCTGGGTATAATGAACGTATCTTCTCTCATGTATGTAAATAAATTGGTATGTAAGCACACACTGTGTTATCTTACGTTGACAAACGCTGTCAACATCAAACACTGGCGTTCCGTATAAGGTGGCAACATCAAATATGTTGCATTTCACAAAACATACATATTTATTTTTATTCTTTTTCTGTAGAACAGATCTTACGGCCTGCTCTACACTTTTATACGGTGTGATGTCTTTTGAAGACAATTTCCTTCTTTGCAAAGCATAAATGTGTGTTAAAAAAAAATTTTATACAATACTGGTAGGCAATGGATTGTTACTTGTACAGTGAAAGAAATTATGCACTTTGATATTTGATGATTAAAACGATGGCTGCAAGAAAAAATTTATAGAAAATTTAGATGGCAGGACTGGGGTGTTAATTCACAGAAATAAATGTTTATCCAATCAACAATTTTTAAACACAAGCTGAAAACATTCAATTAAATTTTTATTTTAACATTTAATCAATTTGTTTTCCGAACAAACGTTTTAAATTTACTATAGTTCAACTAAAAATTTAAAAAATTTTCTCACAAAAGTTGATTTGACTGAATAAAATTTTAATTAAAAGTCTTATGTAATCAATTATAATAATTCAATCGATTCTAACAATCAATTTGCTTTTTATGTTTATGTGTGCATCTCAATACTTTTTACTAAGTTTTTGTAGCTATGCTATTTATTGCGCGATTCAGGAGTTAGAACGTGATTTTCGTAACAAAACTAATCGACACTATTACAGTTATAAATTTATTTTTGTTTTGATTTCTTTGTACTTAAAACCATAGCACAAAAACGAACGAAACAAATTGTTTGATTTTGCTTTGATTCGTTCTTTGAAGTGAGTGAAACAAAAACAATGAGAAGTATTGCTCAATTTGTTTCTGTATTGTTTATGCACATGAGCACAAGCCAGAAAACACAGCCGAGGCAAACAGCAGCCGCCGGCCACAAACAATACATTAATTTAATCGTACGCCGCTAGAAAAGAATTTATGGGAAATAAATGAAAACGCTTTGAAATATTTGCGGAGAATTTGACATAATCATATAATATAATTTTATTGCATTGTTATTTAACACATTAAGTTTGTTTTATATAAGTAAGCAGCATAGCTACAACCGGGTGTCTTAAGACACCTCTCTTCTTTTTTTATATATCATATTATGCTGCTTTTTAATGGGCGTGCTAATGCCCACTTTAAAAAAGTATCCAAGTAAATGTGTATGAAATGTTATAACAAATTTTGAAGAGCATTGCTCCGCCCACTTTTGTAAATACAATATAGTGTCATTGTAAGAAACACAAGTATGAGCAAAGTTGTTGAATATTACTTCAAATATTAAGGCCGTGTTCTTGCCCACTTTAAGAGATTAAGTGTGTGTTTAAATTTTGGTAAGAACTGGTTGGATAGAGTAACATTCCTCTTATCGTGGTTGGCATATAACGACTGTCACTGAGATGTTTTTGTAATATATGAAAGAATCTGAGATCAAAATGTCGTAGTTAAGTTCACCCGAAAATGTCCAGTATTTTAAATTTGGTTGTGACAGCGCCCAACTTTTTTAAACACAAAATTTTGTCACGACAGTAGCCCAAACAAATTGAAAAGTTTCCTGGAATCGTTTAAGCAGCAGTACATAAAATAAAATGAAATATTTTTAATGGGCGTAACCCTGCCTACTTGGAAAAAATTCAAGTTTGTGTCATTCTAAAAACGCAAGGTGTTAGAAAAGTTTTAAAAAAGATCGGTTGAGCAAAACTGCGCTAAAAATTAATCCAAAAATTTCAAAGGCGTCGCCGCGTCCACTTAAAAAAAAATTTCCCACTATATCTTTAGAAGACATGAACTAAGTTTCGTAAAAATCGGTTGGGAAGAAGCACGTGATACAAGAAGTTAACACGTTAGGGGAGTGGCCACTTCTCTTTTTCAAAACATACAACTTCGGAGACTTTTAGTAGAATCGCTTAAGCTGCAAATTCTTAAAACTAATTTTAATTATAAGCTTTAAGGGGCTTTGGGCACTCCCATATGGTTAAAAGCTTCTGAATTGTAAAATTTTTCTGCTTGTTTACTTATTTTAATTTACAAGGATGTATACCAAATTTCAGCTCTCTGGCTCTGGAGGAAGTGTCCCTTAATGTTGATGAGAGTCAGTGAGTTAATGTGTTTTAAAATATTTAAATTCTCCTCAAAAAGCTTTCATTGTTAAGCTTTTAAATACATTTACAATTTACATATGATGTAAGTGGTAGCAATGCTAGAGTCTCAGTTCAGATGTCGTGGGTTCGATCCTCCCCATAGACCCTGGATGTTCTACGCAGACAAGCTAATCGCTTCGCAGGTTGTTTGTATACAAAAAAATAATTAAAGGGGAATAAAATTGTGACGAATGTTTTCGTTCGTTCACAGATCAGAATTTGGACTGACTTGTAAATGTTTAGCAAATTTTCTTCAACTTTCTTAAAGTGCATTTGCAACATTGTTCCATTTTTGTGCCTGCATTCTAGGAGCTTAATTTTACAAATATTTCCTTGTGGCTCGTACACACAGGTATGCATATTACAAAATCCCAGCGCATCAAATATAACAGCTGAAATACTGTATGCATTCGGTACATTCATGCTCGCATGAATGTGTGTATTCCTTCATGTACTCGTACATGCATACTTACTTCTCCATCAACTCCATTCGACATGTCTTCTACACTTAATATGGAAATGTTGAATGTGATGGTTGCAGATGGTTGCATTCCTGTTTCTTTCTTGTTGCCATTTTTTTGGTTTAACATAAAATTGCGCAAAGTTAATTAATTGAGATTCAAATGCAAATATTTGGTTTATTAAAAAGAGTTGCCAATTTAGTTAGCAATTGTAAAAATGCTGACTTCTAGAACGTATATCCCCAAAATGCCCCAAGCTATTGCACAGGGTGTTTTTTTTAGAGGTATAGAACTTCGAATTGAAATAAAACACAAGAAAATCGTTTTAATGTCCATCAATTTGGCTTTATTGGAAGGATAATTTTATGCCATTAACGTTTAAATATGATTTCGGGCATGTGGCCGCCGCGGCTGGCTCGAATAAAGCCAATTCTACAGGTCCAATTTTCAACCACTTTTTCGAGCATATGGGGCCGTATGTTGGCAATAACGCCACGAATGTTGGCTTCCAAGTCCCCTAACGTTTCTGGTTTGTTGGCGTAGACGAGCGACTTCACATATCCCCAAAGAAAATAATCCAATGGTGTCAAATCACACGATCTTGGTGGCCAATTGACAGGTCCATTCCGCGAAATTATGCGCTCATCGAATGTTTCCTTCAATAAATCGATTGTGACGTGCGCTGTGTGGCATGTAGCGCCGTCTTGTTGGAACCACAACTCATCCACATTCATGCCATCCAATTCGGGAACAAAATAGTCGGTTATCATGGCTCTATACCGGTCTCCGTTAACGGTAACTGACTCTCCAGCATTATTTCGGAAGAAGTATGGCCCAATGACTCCACCAGCCCATAGAGCACACCAAATAGTCAGTTTTTGTGGATATAATGGCGTCTCAAGGGTCTCATGTGGATTCTCTTCACTCCAAATGCGGCAATTTTGCTTGTTGACATAGCCATTCAACCAAAAATGAGCCTCATCACTGAACAAAATTTTGCGATGAAAATCAGCATCGAGATCAATCTCATTTTCGGCCCATACACCAAAATCACGACGCATTGCATGGTCTCGCGGCTTTAATTCTTGCACAAGCTGGATCTTGTAAGGTCGCAAGCCAAGATCTTTGCGCAAAATCTTCCATAAAGTTGATGGACAAAGCTCCAATTGCTGTGCACGGTGGCGAATCGATTCATTCGGGTCCTCTTCAACACTTTGCTCTACAGCGGCAATTGTTTCTTCGGTGCGCACTGTTCGACGTCTCTGCGGATGCGTATTACCACATAGAGTAAACGTAGTACGAAAACGATCCATGGTTAACCGAATTAATTGCTCTGATGGACGATTATGTCGACCATAAAATGGACGGAGCTTGCGGTAAACTTCGCGAACTGAACCATTATTTTCGAAATAAATTTGCACGATTTGCAAGGAGTTGTTCTTTTGTCAACCTGTTCATGATGAAATGGCAAACCAAACTAAATATTAATCACTTGACAGCTGACAAAATGGCCACCAGTTAAAAAGTGATGCCAACTTAAAGTTCTATACCTCAATAAAAAACACCCAATACTTCATTCAACTCATAGTTAAGAATTGTTATTGAAACCAATGTTTGAATAAGGTGTATTGATGAAGATGTTGGATGTTGACGAATTATACCGAGGATCGAGCACATATACGAAGGCGAATCAATAAGTGCGTGACCTTTTGAATGAAAGTTTAAAGTTTTAAGTTTCTTTTGCAAAATAAAAATTTATTTTTCAACATAACGTGTCTCCAGTTTTTGTATCCCTTCCAAAAAATAGGATTTTTCGAGGTCCTTAAAATAGGCATTTGTTTCAATAATTTCATCGTTGGAGCTAAATCTCTTTCCATGGAGCCATTTCTTTAGGTTTTGAAGTAGGATGTAGTCACTAGAGGTTAAATTCGTAGAATATGTCGGATGAGGTACCAATTCGTAGCCCAGTTCATAGAGTTTTGCTATTGAGAACTTTTTTTTGGTCATATGGCGTCAGTTTCTTTTTAAATCCTCATTAAATCGGTCTAATAAGTTGGCATAATATTCGCCGTTTATTGTTTTTCCCTTTTCAAAGTAATCGATGTAATCGATGTGGATTATCCCGCGTGCATCCCAAAAAACTGTTGCCATCATCTTATTGGCCAACAAACTTACCTTGGCCTTCTTCGGAGCAGGTTCACCCGGAGAAACTCATTGTTTAGACTGCTGCTTGGTCTCCGGAGTACAGTAATGGAGCCTGATCACTTAAAATCGAAACCACACTGCCATATGAAATGCCTATGGCATCAAAAATCTCACGCACTCTTACTCTTCGATCGGCCAACACCATATCGTGGATTTTTTCGAAATTTTCGGGTGTACTGACCTCAATTGGCCGTCCAGAACGTTCAGCGTCATTTATAATTGTGCCACCACAACGAAAGTCAGTAAACCACTTTTTTACCATTTAAATCGATGGTGCAGAGTCCCCATAGTATTTATCGAGCTTTTTCTGGGTTTGATTGATGGATTTTTTTCGCAAAAAAATAATGTTTAATAAGCACTCGAAATTCACGTTTTTCCATTTTTAGAAAAATACACGAGGTTGTATGTTTTGAACAGCTGTTAAACGCAAAGTAAATGACGACACTTGCTCAAAATTTGACAGTACTTTATTAACAGCTGGTACTTAATGGGAACATTATTGCATTTCATATAAATATTGATATTACATGATTTCGCATTCTGCACAATGGCCGACAATGTAATTTTGAAGAAAAAGAGTCCCAAACACCCCAAATTAATGGTAGTAAGGGCAAAGTTTACTGAATCTGTATTATTAATTGACTTCATTTTCGTTATATCGAAATGCTTAGGTTAGGTTGAAAAAAGGGGCAGCTACGTTGACCCAAACCCATATGGGATTGCACCCATGCCCAATCCGGCATATTGTGCGGTCTAACCAAAGATGCATGGTTTAAAAAAGATTATTCCTTTCGAGAGTTTCAATTATTTTTTTTTTTGTATATGGCAATCGCTAACAGCCTTATTGCATTTTCCGTTCGTTGCAAAATTTCAAACATGTTTGTTCAGTAGTTTAGTGTGTGAATATGTTAAAAATTTACAGTGCGTTCGTTGTTTGTTAAAGTCTATTTATGTTGTGCCTTCTTCATGGCTTGTTAATATTGGGTGGTGCGGTATTTGTTGCAAGTATTTGCTGCGTACTCTCATGCTGCTTTTGTTGAAAAATTTTCAAACGAAAAGAATAAGTAGAAAAATATACCGCACTACTGTCACTGATGTTGCTCCATTTTTGGTGTGCAAACAATTCTGTTCATTTGTTAATTATTTGTTTAAAAAAAAATATATTTTTGTTTTTCTTACATGCGTTTACTTTTTTAATCTTCCTTATTACAAAACCTGTTGATTTTGTCGGCACACAACAATATGAGTCTCACGTTTGATTAAGTTTACCGTGTTATTTTCTTAAGAACAAGCAGCCAATTTGATTTTGTGGGAGGGGTGATGTTTGTTTGATTTAATTTCATACGACCACAAGTCTACCTTATCATGTTTGCAGAAGAGTCGGTAACATTAATAGGATAGGAGCAGTAAAGCGTTGTTGACTTATCATTTCGAATAAGATGCTTTCTTTTGAAACACACCCGCTTGTCAAAGGTTTAATTTGTTTTTCATTTAATTTAATTAAAAACTATTATATGACTATTATCATTATTATTATTTTATATGATTATTAAAACTAATTTAAAAAAAATTATTTTGTGTTATTTGAGTGCTTAGATGTGTAAAGATGCCCTATTTGCTTTAAAAATTAATTATATGAAACGTCGCTTTTAGTTTTAGCCGCCAAAAAGCATGATAAAGTCATCATTATAGAATAAAAACTTTATAAAAATGGGAAAAAATTTATGATTTGTAATTGATCTATTAATACATCAGTGATGCTAAATGTGGCACAATCGGACCATTTGCAGCACTTTTCAGTGTTTGATGGCCCTGTGGTACTCTTTAGGCTATTTTGGCTTTTTCAGCTCAAAATTCAACTAATTCCTTCAAACCTTTGAGTACACATTTAAATGGAGTTTTCTCCATTTGAAAAACTACTTTTTTTGGAGATTTTTATTTCAACTAATTTCCGAAATCTGCGCCAGATTATGTTTTAAGTGGGGAAGCCAATAGTATTGGACCACTTGCTATTAAACTTTTTTCAAAGTTTGAGTGTGTTAGTAAAAAAAGTATGAGTGCATTGCAAATTGAATGGAATGGAAAGGCAAATATTGAACGTGTGGCCCTAAAGTTAATAAACAAATTAAAATTTAAACAGCTGTTTATGGTTATGGCAGCACTAATAATTGCTTCACTTATATATGGTTATGGATATGGTATTCTTAATAAACCTTAAGAAATTTCAAAGTCGACTTGGATATTTTCAAAAAGATTAATAAATATTTACCGAGAATTTATTTTAATATTTAATTTTTATCTAAAATAATACGTATTTGAAAAATGTATTCGTTGTTGGTTAAGCACATCTAGATGCATTTCGTTGCTGTTCAAGCAAACTCATCAGTAGATTTCAACCACAATTCAAAAAAGTTAATAAACCCTGAATGCGTTTAGACAATATCTGAACAAGTGATTGAGAATTACAAAACTAGAATCACAGTAGGCCGTTATTATTCAGCATGTGGTGCTTATTTAGCTTTTCTACTAAGTCCCGGTTCACACTCTTCAACTTTTGTTGACCAACTCATAATTCAGCTGCAAAAAAAACGGAGAAGGAAATACAAATATCTCTTTAATTCTTACAGCTAAATAACGAGTTGATCAACAAAAGTTGAAGTGTGGGAACCGGGACTAAGTTTTTACATCCAGGCAACCTTTGGTTGTCATTGAATGTACTTAAAAGTAAAAAATTAAAAACAAAATTTATAATATATTTACTTTAATATTCTTATTTAATTTAATTTATTTTGACATATAAATACAAATTTAATAGCAAAAGTTTCTTGGGCTACTGTGATGGTAGTTTAGCAATTCCCAATGTTTTATTAAAAGCTTGTCTATAAGCTTAAAGGTCTTGTAAATTTTTTTTTTTTTTTGAATTGTGGTTGGAATCTGCTGATAATTCGCTTGAGAAGCAACGAAATGCAGATAAATACGGTTAAGCAACAAATGAATTAAAAAACACAAGCAACAATTTCAAATAAAATAAAGACTTGGGAGCATATTCATAATCACAACAAATTATACTTTAAAAATTTAAAACCAGTATTACCATACAAAATACTGGTTTTAAACTCTTAAATTATACTTTGTTTTGACTATGAATACTCACCTTAATGACAAATAAATATACTCCGTTATTTCTTAATATAATAATAAAATATTAATTTTATGCTCTTAAAAGTTTGTCGGAAACGTAAACCTGATTTGTTGAAATATTTTTTAGGAAACTAATTTTACCTGAAACTACTACAAAATGACAACGATAACGATCTGCAATCTATTAAAAATTCTTTATATTTATAGAAAAAAAATTTTAATTTATTTTCCTTATCCCACCACTAGATGCATTTTCTTTTATTACAGTCATTTAAATTTTGCATCGAAATGCATTTTGTTAGTTCTGCAAATTTTGGAGCTTTTCTGATGTCCCCTAACTTAAAACCTCACTCACACTTTATATTAAAAAAAAAGTAAGAAGAAAATCCAATAAAAGTAAATTGCAATTGGTAACATAAAACACAGACATGGTCAGGGAAAATGAAAAACAAAACTACACCCAACTAAGCCAAACGAATTGAAAAATAGAGAATTGACAAGAAAACTCAAAATCAACTCATCTAAAATTAAATTTTTTTTATATTGAAAATTGAAGAAAAGAAAAACTATTGTTTTTTGCAAACAAAAAAAGAACAATTTTATAAAAGCAACAAATTGCAAAATGAGGAAAGAAAATATTTAGACAAAATCTGGCAATAAGATAAAATACACTCATGGCAAAAGATTTCACTTCATACGGGTTTTAAACTGAAAATAAATGAAAAATAGAAAATTTTGCAGTAGACCATCAACTGCACACATGCAGACTATTGGCTGATAAGAATTTGTATATACGAGGGTTGTTTAAATTTCAATGGTAATTTAGAATTAAAATAAGTTTTCAATGTCTTGCAAAAAAAAGTTTATATGCTGTTTTCACGCTTTGTACATACATGTCAGCTATTTTAAATATTTGCATACATTTTTCTCCTACCCTCCTATATTCAATGATGAGCACCATACTTTTCCTATCATATTTACAACATCAGTTGGACACACACATTACTATCATTTTATGGACCAAGAATATATAAGTTGATTTTTTGTTGCACTTGTACTTTTTACAGTTCCACTTGCTGTTGTATTTCCACAACAACTCTGCGATTACTTCTAACAAGACAAGTCATACAAAGTCCTCAAATTTTCAGTTTTCTCATTCGTTCATTTAATGTGGAGAGTGGGGCAAGTGTTGGCAATTTTTTCAGCAAAAGTAAACTCTCTACTGCTGCTGTGTATATATACTCGTATAACACCAATACAGTGTAACAAACTACTGCTGCAATACAAGTGCCTTGTAGTATGTGCAACTTCAACATTTATATCAGAATCTGTTGTTGATGCGCATCATGAAAATGCTTGACATCTACAATTCTGACGAATATATATATTTTTTTTACACAGACTCTTACACACAGTCTGGCATATAATACACTGTTGAAAATTCTATTGAAAATTCTGTTCGAAAGGGTTTGCTTGCCAGCAGCTCTGGTTGACCATTGGAAGAAATAATATACAACAACTTTGGTAGCTGTACAACAACAAGTAAAGCAAGACAGAAAAACTCGTATAAACACTGATATAAAATATTAAGGAACATCACAACGCATCAGCTTAATGTATATTGCATTTTCGTTGGTTGTTCATACTTTCTTTTTGCTGCCATTTGTCTTATTTTAAAAGAATGTTTCTTTGTTGGAATTTTCTTTTATACATATATCACGTTCATAGAAAAAGAAGCTAAAGGTTTCAGATTAAGAAATAACTGAGTATTATATTTCATAAATCTTAGAAATACAAAGAAATTTAGTTTTAATCGCGATAAAGAAAAATTATTTTATTTGTAGGAATGAAAGATAAGATGAACAAGAAAATTTTCAATCAGTAGTCATATAGATTTCTAAATCGAAAGGCCATGTCATATTTTGTTATTAGAAGCAAACATCGCCAAATCTATCTTGATATCATATTATAACAGCCTCCGTTTTAGAAATCTACGATCTAGTAGATCAACGCATTAATCAGGAAATTTATTTAAGCAGAAGGTATTTTTGTTAAACCCAATAGAATTTACGAAAGAATTAACTGCAAAATTTAATACGGCTCATTGACACCAGAGGCGCTGCAACACTGCATTACTAAAAGAAAACGTTTAAAAAGCAGAGTTGTTAAGAAATGAAGATTTCCTCTATTTCTTCCCTCATCGTGTCTTCTCTATCACTATCTTTTCCCTATCACCCTCTCTAACTAGCACCTTCTCTTCAACTCACAGGTAGCACAAGAGGATCATCATATTGGAGCCAAGTGGGTTGGACTCTAAATTTTACCCTTTCTTACCAGCAGCCTGCCAACCTTACCTAACCTAACCTAACTGTCAAACAAGCTGTCATACTGCACTCACTATTTTTTTTTTTAAAGAGAAGGAATACTTAGGCAATGAATGCCTACTATTAATACTAGGTGTAACCTTTTTTAGAAAAGTGGTAGTGATAGAGAAAATAGGAGGTGAAGGAAGAGATAGAGGAATGCTTCATTCACTTACAACTCTGCTTTTGGAACGTTTTTTAGTAATGCAGTGTTGCAGCGCCTCTGGTGTCACTAAGGCGTATTAAATTTTTCGAAACTGTGTTTAGTAGCCATTATATTGGTTGTTTCACTGCGCCGATGATTCTGCTACACGATGTTGTTATTTCATGATTGTCGGAGACCGGGCTCGAACCCAGGACCTTCGGTTTTGTAGTCAACGTGCTAACTACTGACAAATCGTGGAGGCCGCTCTAAGGAAGACCTACTTGCCCTCCTCTCAGAAAAATGGTGTAATTCAATCCACCACTTTGGAGAAAGTAAGGTGGTGGCTCTAGATATCTCCAAGGCGTTTGATAGAGTGTGGCATGGTGCACTTTTGTCAAAATGTATTGCCCTTGGTGTCGGTGATAACTTCTCTCGATTTTTATTGAGTTTCCTCAGGGATCGCACTATAAGATTGTTATAGATGGGATATCATCAAGTGAGTTCAAATTGAATTCAGGGGTACCGCAAGGATCCGTTCTTTCACTAACTCTATTCCTTGTTTTTACAAAAGACTTTCTATGTAAAACTTTCAACCCTATCTATTCTTTCGCAGACGACAGCAGCATTTGCCATTCTTTCTCATTCAGCAATAGACCTAGCCTGCCGCAGGCTGAGGCAATGAATGAGACTTTAAACTATGACTTAGCAAACATTTCTGAAGGGGCTCATGCGAATTTGGTCAACTTTAACGTCCGTGAGAACCAATGTTTACTCATAGACGAATGACCGAAAATGCTGCTGCCTCTGTAACTATCGGGGGTATAAGTATTAAGGAATAGGATGCTCTTGATCTTCTTGGCATGAAAATACAGTGTGATGTTCGATTGACTGAACAAATTTTTCAAGTTGCAAAAGAAGCATTCAAGTGCCTCGGGTTTTTGAAACGGTGCAAACGATATTTTACCCCATCTAATATTCTTACTATTTATACCACTTATATCGGACCGAAAATGGAATATAAAGAAAAAAGTTTAATCAGGGATGATTTCTTAATCGGGCTTAAGTTTAGTTTTTTTCAAAAAAGTTTAAACTATCCATCTCTGCTGTTTTTATTTTCTTACAATTTTACTTACATTTGGGAGGCATTAAAATAGTTGATTTGTTGTTTGAAACCTAGAGAGCAACTAATATTAACCGCTGATAATATGGATTTACAATACGATATATGATTTTTTAATTGTTTTAGTTGTGTACTCCGCTTGAAATTTTACTTATTTAACTGTCCTTAGTAAACAACAATAAAAATAATACATTTAGTTTCATTAAGTAAAATAAAAATCTCAAAACTCTATAAATCTCATTAATTGATCAAATAATACAAAATAATAAAAGAGAAAACTTAATCTAAAAATTTATAGTTGTTTGCAAAAACAAACAAACATACAAAACATTCACAACTGTAACAAATCACTATTAAAATGAAAATGTTAATAAAAATGTTTATGTGCTGTTGTCTTGTTCGTTTTTATTTTTTCTGTCTTAAGTCCCAATCAAAATAGTTTTGAGTTTGCTTTTTTGTTGTTGTTTCTAAATGTAAGAAAAAAAATTTAAAACTAAAACAAAAAGCTCCTACATACAGAGAGGTTTGTTTATCAGGCAGAGAAACGGTCGGCATTTTTGCAACAAAAAAAAATTATAAATTAAACTAACAAAGCAACAGAAAAAAGCTAACAGCAAGAAAAACTTTGTATGTAAAATAGCTTAACAGCGAGGACTGGAATAACGGTGTTACAGTGAATTTAAGTTGATGTTAAAGAGAAATCGGATTAAGGGCTGGAAATGCAGCATACTTCTAGGCTGAATTTTTTAATTTGCATACCTCTTTTAATTTGTAAACGAATACAGAGCGAACGATAGATTCGATCGAAATTTCAAAACTGAAATTTGTTTTTGTTTCCAATATAAATATTTGATCGAAGCTTTTGTTTGCAGGCTAACATTTTTTTAATTTTTCTATTAACCAGGCTTTGGTGTGGCCAAAAGCATACCAAACACATATTTAACCATTAGATATTTGCACATACATGTAACATACGTAAATATGTGCTCGTATGTTGGTTCATTACGTTGCAGCAATGTATGAGGATGTGTGCTGTTAGGTTATGTTCTGTGGCAGCCAAAACAGTAGCAGATGTAACAAAACTCCATGGCACAAATGAACATAATTCGTATTAGCAAATCTACATAAAATTTACTGCGTCTCTGCTCCCTCAAATGGTTAAAACACCAGCTTGTAATGCACATTTACGTAACACCACTTACATTATACATATGTATGTATGTGTATGTGTGTCTGTATACACGTTGATGTGTATGTAAGTAGGAGGGTAGGAATTATGCTAGGCAAGCATTCAAATGCGTGCTTGTTTGTGGCTATAAACTCCATATGTATACGCTTGTTTGTATCATTTATTTAAAAATAGTTTGAGTTTGTATTTGGTTGTAGATTTTTATAAACTGATGAGCAGATAAATTTATTAAGCAAAAACCATATAATTGTTCCTATAGGAGGGACAAACGGACGGATGGTCAGAATCTATTTGGAGAATATATATAACTGAAAATACCAACAATATCTGCTCATAATTTTAATGTATGAAGAATATATATTTCATGGAGGGAAAATTATTTAATGATGTTACAGCAATTAAATTAACTTAATGTTAAAAGAATATGTTTTAGTTGATCTTAAGATGCTATGATATTGATTCAGATTGAAGGGTATGAGTTTTAGCAAAAACTGTTCTAAATCAATCTCCAGGATTTACTGGATGCTTAAGTGTACATACAACACGCATAGAAAATTGTGATCAACGCTTTTAAACAATTACTCCTCAAAAATAATCAAGGTTAGAGGTCCTACTCTGTAGATCGAAACGAAAAAAATGCTTTCGGATTTGTATGTTAGTATCAAACATATAAATTCTAAACAATTTTGTCTCATTTCGAATTACAGAGTAGACCCCACATCTTAACTTTCGAGTCATGTATGGAATCCATCCAACCATTTTCCGCTAAAAACAGTAGAATATATTTTTATAGCATCTCCTATAAAAAAATTTAAAATAAACTGACAATTATTACACACCCAAAAAATTAATAAAACATCTTAACAATTTCTAGCATAAAAATTCCATCAAATAGCGAAATTTATTCAACCCACCAATCTCCAATATTTTAAGAAGTTTCTCTCCAAAAGTTTGTTAAAGATTTTTTGGTTAATTTATAAAAGGAGTTTTTTTATAGAGGTATACAGCTTTAATTTGGCAATACTTTTTGAATTGGCGGTCATTTTGTCAGCTGTCAAGTGATTTATGTTTAGTTTAATTTAGCATTTCAACATGAATAGACTGACGCCTAAACAACGCTTCCAAATTATACAAATTTATTTTGAAAATCATGGTTCTGTTCGAAATACGTAGCGCGCACTACGTCCATTTTACGGTCAATAAAATCGTCCATCAGAGCAATTAATTCGATTACCTATGGAATGTTTTCGATACACGTTTACTCTGAATGATAAATGATAATACGCATCTACAGAGACGTTGTAAAGTGCTTACAGAAGAAGTCATTGCTGCTGTAGAGCGCAGCGTAGAGGAAGACCCGAATCAGTCTATGCGCCATATTACAGACTTTTTCGTTCATCAATTGAACAATCATGATGTGTAGCAGCTGTGGTTTCAACCAGCAGGCGTCACATGTCACACTGCTCGTGTCATAATTTATTTATTGAAGGAATCGTTTGGTAATCACATAGTTTCACGTTTCGGGACCTGTGAATGGACCACCAAAATCGTGCGATTTGACACCGCCAGATTATTTTCTGTGGGGATATTTTAAGTCGCTAGTCTACGCCAATAAGCCTAAAACGATTGACCACTTGGAAGAACATTCACAGCGCTATTGCCAATATACTACAACAAATGCTGGAAAAAATCACCGAAAATTCGACTTCCAGATTAGACTACGTCCGAGCCAGCTATAGCGTTCATATGCCCGATGTTATATTTAAATTATAATGCCAAAAGATTATCTTTCGAATTAAGCAAATTTCATAACATTGAAAAAATGCATCTTTGTGTTATTCTATTTTATTGAAAGTTTTATACCTCTGTAAAAAACACTCTCTATTAAAAAAAATATATATATAATTATACACAGAAAAATGTAATACTATTTAAAAAAAAACAATTATTACACACAGAAACTTGTCACATAAAAAAATTTAATTTTAAACTTGTCGCTAGAGATTTTACTTTACATGTGTTTCATGTTAATTCAACATGATCTACAGTAACTATCAAAGAAAATTTTTCCTTTTGAAATAACTTAATTTCATGTTAATTTAATACTACACTAATATTAAATTCAAATGAAGAGCCATGTCGAATCAAAGTTATTACAAGTTGAAACAACATGAATTTAGTTTAAGGTAGTCATTCTATTAATTATTTAATTATTTGTTCAGATCAAATCACACAAATAATAATAAATACTAGCTACACAGCTCGTGTGTAGTAAAAGTTGGAAACATGCCAATAGAAAACGCAAACTCCATTCGCTACTTGGGCACATTCATGATGATAAGGTGGAAGCACATCTCGAGAAGCACGAAATTAAAGATATTCTACTCCAGCCTGAAGTATGTCATTGTGTACGAGTATGGTTACGAAACCTGCTGCTTAGAGAAAATACAATGTATATTCTCGCCAAATACAATCTCCAAAACCATTTCACTTAAAACCAATCCACTTAAAAATAAATGGAAGTTTACGATGTAAACCTTGAGAAGCCTTCAAGATCAACCGATGCCCAAATTGGTTCTGTGGTTTTATTTTGAAATTAATAAAACATCTGAAAGCTTAATTGTATTAAGCAATTACAAGCATTTTTTTAATTCGTAGTAAAAATCACAGACACATGTTGCTCCACACTACAAATAACAAAAAAGAACAAAAAAATATATATATTAATACACTATTTACTTTTGTATATGAAAGATATAAACAACCTTTAGATATTTATAGGCATGCTTTCAAGGCAGTTGTCTTTGACTATTTAGCAGTTGTTGTCCTTACTTGACTATATAAAATAAGTACTCGGCATGAAATTTTATACAGCCTCCTACACACGACATACAAAACAATATGTACATACGTAGCTAGATATGGAGACTGCCGGCTTAGAAGAGCAGCCACTAAATACAAATTAAACAAATCCATAAATAATATTTAATAATATTAACAACGATATTAGCACAGACAGACAGACAGACAGACAGACAGACATACAGACACAAAACAACAACAGTTACAGCTATTCGTGTTATTAAATTTGCCGCAGTTACTGTGAGTGCGTGGCAATACTACTGCATTCACATATCCATATGTATGTGTGTGTGTGAGTACATGTGAGTAAGAGAGTATAAGCAAACTCACATTAGTGCAGATTTCATACGCATTTTCATATCTTATTGGCCATGTTTCCGCACAAGGTTGTAAATATGGTAATTTAGTAAATGTGCTTTATAGTAACTACATACTCAAGACGTTTGGATGTGTGTATGTATGTATGTCTGTATTTATGTACTATCTTCTAAATAGTATTTGTTGTATTTTATGTTTACAGTTAAACTAAGTACGACACTTCTTACAAGGTGTTTACACTTTTTGGTATTTAAATAAATTTTACTTTTATTTAATATTAGTCAGCTTAGATTGAAATTTGTAATGATAGACTAAATGCAAGTTGATATATCGGTCAGAAATGCTTATGAACTGAAAAATAAAAATATATATATAGTAGCTTTTACCAGCGGCTCCGCTCGCGTTAATCTGATATTTTAGAAACTATACTTAAAATTTATGAATGTTTTGTTATGTATTACTTACTGATAATGTTAAAAAAAATGAAAAGAAAACCGACAAAAAGGCGATAAAAAAATAATTTAAAAATATTTCAATACAGTTTATATGGAAATTCTTTTAAATTACGAGTCGTATCCAATGCCGTCATTTGCCCTCATAATAAAACCCGGTTTTTAAACTGGTCAAAAAATCAAACCCGAAACAAAAAATTAGCCTAACTAGCCCAAAAATGTGGTTTTCAGAAAAAAATCTGTTGCAAATATAAAAAAACCGGTTCTGAACAGGATAAAAAATATCCTATATTTGATGCTGGTAAAGGCCGTGATACACTGTTCTACATAATCCTGCGATTTACTAAAAATGCAACCCTGGTGTGATGAAGTCTATGAAAATTTTCAAAAGACAATAATAATTCATCAGATCAGTACCTGGATTCAGTAACTTTTATTACAGTAATCGTATGGCTATAATAAATATAACGAAAATTAATCGATTTTGCTATTCAGTAACATATTTTAGCGATTTTCGCTGTCGATAAATATTACAATTTTCGGTTCGAAAAAAGTTACAGAGTCCAGGTACAGTGTTGTATTTATTAGTAAATCGTGCGATTGTGTAGCATAGTGTAAAAGAATTTTCAAATCGATTTAGCGGTTTGAAAATCCGTAGCAAATATAAAAAAACCGGTTCCGAACCGGATAAAAAGTATCCCATTTTTACGCTGGTAATATAGATTTTAATTGGCGAAAGAGTTTTCAAAATCGATGTAGCGGTTAAGGCATGAAATCGTAGCAAACAAACTCATCTTCACATTTATAATAAACACATTCAATTCGGCAGACTGAAAGGGAGGCGTTGGCTGAAGTAGTTAGCACGTTGACTACAAAACCGAAGGTCCTGGGTTCGAGCCCGGTATCCAACGCATTTTTCTGATGTTCATTGGTGTCGCTTTGTATCAGCTGTCGTAGGAAAGTTTAAGTAATGAAGGCATAATTACTGGTTACTGATTTAAATCGATTTCAGCAGATTCTTATCCTAATGTAACATCAGAACGCCCTCCTTCGTCGGTATTGTGTTGGCAAAATCATCGCAAAAGTAAAATAATCAACAAAATGACTACTAAGCATGGGTTCAAAAATGTAATACGCCTCATTGACACCAGAGGCGCTGAAACACTGCCTTATTAAAATATGCATAAGAGCAGAGTTGTAAAAGAATGAAGCTTTCCTCGCTATTTATACCTTCACTGTTTTCTATATCACTATCTCTTTCCTAAAGAAGGTAACACAATACAGAACAGATCAGTACTGGGTATTCATTGCTTGAGTGTTACTTCTTTAAAAAAAAAAAGCATTGCAGGCCATCGATACACGAAAAAGTGCAAATCCGAAGTGGCATAAATGCAAAAATTAAGCCAATAAGCAAATTTACAGAAATTCCAAACAAAACAAAAAATAAATAAAAAATTCCTTACGCCAGAAAAAAAATTCTTGACTCAATTCATTTCTGTTTTATTAAGAAACTACATGAGTCCGGCAAACGCTGTCTCACAATTAGATTATTTATTTTTAACTAAAAATTACTCCACACAGTAGTCACTTATCGGGTAAAAAAAACAAAAACCTACCGGATATTGACCCCAACCTGTGTCGAAAATTTCAGCTCCAGAGATTATGAGTTACGAACAACCACACAATGCGAGTTTTTATAATTAGATAGATAAAATAATTTAAAAAAAATTAATATATTCTCACAAAAATTATGAAGTTGTTTTATATTAAAATAAATAATTTACCAAATGTACAATTTTTCATTGGATGTTATTATTTTAATTATTTTATTTTGGTGATCTTGGTTTAAGCCTTATTTTATACAGCCGAGATCGCATACTAAGAATCAGGCCATTATATTTTCGTTTATATAAATAAGGCCATCCAAAATTCTGCCAAAGTTTCTTTCATATAAACAAAATTTTATAAATAATTTCGCATGTTCTACTTATTATTTTATTTAAATTATTTCACTTAATAAGGCTTCACTAAAGCAAAAAATAAAAAATAAAAAAAAACTCAAAAAATAAAAACGCTACGAACATGCAAGTGCACATGCACTTCACCCATAATTTAGAAGGCAACATTAAATTTCACAAGCAAATGATCACTGATAAATATCTCAATAAATAAAGCTTCTGATTTATGAACTCAACAATGATGATAACAAACAAAACGAACAGAATGAGATTTACAAATAAATCGAATAAAATAAAAACCCTAAAATGTTTGCTCGCCATTATGGAAGGTACACACAGTTTGCGTTTAAGAATATAAAGTAAATGCAACCCAAGAAGAAAAGAGTTCAAGCCTCATGAACAAGAGCAACAAAAGAATACAAAATTATTGTGATTTTACGATATAAAACATTGATAAATGCCCCAGATCCCTTTAAAAAATAAAAAAGAAAACAAACAAAAAATGAAGACACAAATGAAAAGCTGGAAGAGCAAAAAAAGAAACGTAACGAATGAAATCCCAAGAAAAATGAAACTTTAAATGAACCAACAACCAGTGAAGATGTGATGATGCAGCAGCTAAAACACAATGTCAACCGTCTGCCAAGGCTTTAAGCTTAAGGAATGGCATGTACTCGTATGTATCCCTTCAAGTGCAAGAACAACAAAAAAAATTACATTTCTTAAACGTCTACGCAACATTTAAGTTTCGCGCGCACATGAACCACACAAAACAAGTGTCGATGCAACAATTAATTGCGTCAAATGTTCACAATACATTCGTTGCGTTGTTGGTTGGTTCGTACTCAGAATAATAAATGTCTTCTTTGACTGCGTATTTTGTTTTTTCCAGCAAACTTTAGAAGGAGTAAGAGACTGTTGCTGCATAGCAGGATACTCGTATATATTTACTTATTGTATTCTCTAGTCTTTTAAATTTCTTTAAGTCTGTATGAGCGATAGCAATCATTTAATTAAATTGATTTTTACGCAAAATTTCTCAGACAAAGTTTAAAATTGTGTTGGTATTAAATTAAGCAGAGCTCATTGATTTTCGATTTCGTAGGAAAGTTGATCCCCAAATAAATATAATTGCTAAAGGAATTCACTGCCAGCGATTGCCATTTAGAAAATTAAGTAACAATACATTACAGTGGCCAAATTTTGGATGAGGTTGCATCTGACTATGTCAGTTAAAAATTTTAGAGAAACTCTTGTCTCGATTAATTTCTTAAAAAAAATACTTTACTCCTTTTCTATTATATTTTTCTGACAGATTGTCCTGGTTGATCCTTTAACCTATTCAAATGTTTTGTTTACTTCGTGTATTTTTTTCTTTTTTTTTTTGTAAAATCCCAGAAAAAAATTTGATGGCAAAGTAATGAGTGAAATTGCTAACAAGCATATGAGTAAAATACTTTACACAACTTCTACACTGGCATCACTGTTTTATCTGAGCACCCAATTAACAGCTGATAGTGGCCTTTTGTTTAGTTTGCTTTTGAAATTTCATTATGATTAAAAATTTCAACAATTTATACGCGTTGCTCTGGTGTAAGTCGATTCATAATGAAATTTCAAAGTAAACTAAACAAAAAGCCACTATCAGCTGTTAAATGGGTTTTTAAATAAAGCAGTGATGACAACTCATAGTTGTGACACTCTAAAAAAAACACGCTTTACTCGTACATATATCTGTTATATTTTCCATGTTAAAGATTTTTCTTCTGTGTTTGACTGAATGCTGGATAAGGGCTCAAGTAGTCTAGCCGTGTTTCATAATCTTCTTGTTATCTACAATACCCATGCAAGGAAGTTGATATCCAGCTGTTATTTTTGCCAATTTATTTAATCTCACAATTTATTTTGTGTTTTTTTCTTAAATGGGTTTCTCCAGATAATTTCGGTAACTCTTATAAAAGTAAAGATCTATCAATCTCTAATGCTCTAAAGCCCATTATTTTAGTTTGTTTTAGCCGCTGGGCATTTGAATATTCCACTTGTCAGTACATTTTTTACATCCCAAATGTGCATTTTTCAAAGCGAATAGAGGTGAGTTTACCTTATGGTAGGAACACAACTGAAACGAACGAAGAATTTCACCCAATACGACGAATTCGCCGCTAAGACTCCGTTGTGTTAATTCGTCGTACAACAACCACAAAAGATTAACAGCTGTTATAATTATTAATAATGTTGTTTAATGTTTGTGCAAAGAAAGAAAAAATTTATTTTTTTGTTGTTCTCCGCCATAAAGGTGTCTTTACATGGTGATATAAAGTATTACGATTTTGTAGATTCAAAATGTTATGCAATTCTTTCAGTGTTAAAAAAAAGGAAACAAAAGTCTGTTGTAAGTACTTTTCATGTTTGCACTGATACTATAAGTAAAATGCAAGAAAAGATATTAAATTGCTTGTCAAATTTTTTATCCGTATTCTCTCCTACTCGATACATTTTGCATATTCTAACATGTCGTAATACATTGTATTAGCATGTTAAGACACCTTAAGATATATAAGAGTTCGCGACTTATGGCAAATTTCAATCAACGTCATAATTGTGTATATTTGCATATACAAAAATAAGTTTTATTTTTGGCGACGAACATTCGCGGTCAAAAATTCCTCGTTCGTTTCAGTTGTGTTCCTAGCATTATATGAATATGACTTAAAATCTACCCTTAAAAACGTGTAGTTTTTTACATTATTGTAGATTTTGAGAACTTCTGCCACCTGTAAAATAAATTCGCTTTGTCTTATATTTTTCTGGACAAATTTTTAAGAAAATTAATTTTGCCACAAAGCTGAGAATATGGGTGCTGATCTAGTATTTTATCATTTAAATGCTTGCGCTTGTAATTGTATTTTAATCGCGAGATTGCATTTATTTCAAATGTTACCAAGTTGTTACTAGAGGAGGTAATCTTTTCTGTAGATAAAAATGATTTATAAAAAAGAACAACAACAAAGAGCAACAACTACAGATTTAACAAAAATTTTGTGCACTAGCAATGTATGCATTTAAATTGTTAAATAAACAAACCAAAAAAAAATAAAAAATTCAAAGATTTAAAGAAACAACTTAAAATTAAAACACCATTTGATTTCTTAGTTCACGCTTAATGATTATCGATGGCAATAAATCTCATGCAGCAGCATGTTTATTCAACAAGCCAAAAATAAAAACTAAAGAACAAACAAGTAACAAAATTTACAACAAAACCAAATCGGAAAATACAACAAATAACTTTAAAAAATGAAGTATATATAGGGTGTTTTTTTAGAACTTCGAATTGAAATAAAACACAAGAAAATCGTTTTAATGTACATCAATTTGGCTTTATTGGAAGGATAATTTTATGCCATTAACGTTTAAATATGATTTCGGGCATGTGGCCGCCGCGGCTGGCTCGAATAAAGCCAATTCTACAGGTCCAATTTTCAACCACTTTTTCGAGCATATGGGGCGAAATTATGCGCTCATCGAATGTTTCCTTCAATAAATCGATTGTGACGTGCGCTGTGTGGCATGTAGCGCCGTCTTGTTGGAACCACAACTCATCCACATTCATGCCATCCAATTCGGGAACAAAATAGTCGGTTATCATGGCTCTATACCGGTCTCCATTAACGGTAACCAACGGTCGACCATAAAATGGACGGAGCTTGCGGTAAACTTCGCGAACTGAACCATTATTTTCGAAATAAATTTGCACGATTTGCAAGCGTTGTTCTTTTGTCAACCTGTTCATGATGAAATGGCAAACCAAACTAAATATTAATCACTTGACAGCTGACAAAATGGCCGCCAGTTCAAAAAGTGATGCCAACTTAAAGTTCTATACCTCAATAAAAAAAAACCCTATACATGTAGTTGCAAAAACAAAATGTTTAAACAAGATGACAAAAATGTTAACGACCGATTGTCCAAAAAAAAAATATCAAAAAAGTCGTTGACAGTACAAAAATGTAAACACGCCCCAAAAATGACACAACTAAAGGGTGAGTGCGAAAGAAAAATTTTAAAACAATATTGGAAGAAAATTTTATTGAAAGAACGTTTTTTTTTAAATTTTTGCTTTAAAGGAAAAGGAATTTTTTTTAAAAACACAACATGCGAAGCGATTAGCTTGTCTGCGGAAAATAGCCAAAGTCTATGGCGGGAATCGAACTCACGATCTCTGGACTGACAGGCTAGCACTGCTACCACTCAGCCGCAGGGGCACCAGTAATTAAAGAAACTTAACACCAAATTAATAATGTTGATTACGGTGATAGCAACAGTTTTCCGGAAGCAGGTATAAGTTCAAGGATATAGTACCATTTTAAAAGCTTTTGTCAAATTCATTTAAGAGGGAAGCGTTGGCTGAAGTAGTTAGCACGTTGACTTAAAAAAACGAAGATCCTGGGTTCAGTGAATTATACCGACTTCAGCAGATACTAATCCCAATGTAACATCAGAGCGCCCTAATTCGCCTCATTTAACACCAGAGGCGCTGCAACACTGCATTATTAAAAAAACGTGCAAAAAAACAGAGTTATAAAAAGAATGAAGCTTTCCTCTATCTCTTCATTCATCATCTGTCTTCCCTATCACTATTCCTTTCCTAAAGAAGGTAACACCCAGTAATAGTAGTAGGCATTCATTGCCTGAGTGTTACTTCCCTTTAAAGAAACAAAAAGATATTCAATGCTTTTTATATATTTAAAATGTGTATCAGATGCTATAAATTTGACTAGAATCTTAGGCTTTGGGGGATTTATCAGAGATATCCTGCAAAGTCAACCGTATGTCATATTTTTTTAATTTAATTCGGCTTTATTAAAATAAAATTAATTATTTAAATAAAAAATATAGATTTTTTGTCTTAGCACTATTTTTTTAGCAGTTCTTTAGCATTTTTAGCATTGTTTTTAGCATTATTTCAAAGCCACTTTAGCAAGATATTATTAGTCAAAATTCTGCTGTGCATGTCCTTTTAAATATTGACTAGTCACTGTACGAAAAAATAGTGGCATTAACGAAATACGCGTAATCTTATAAATTTTATTTTAACAAAATATCTAGATTTGTCGTTTTTTTTCAACGTTCTGTAATTCGTATTCTTCTAAAGACTGGAAGCAAACATCCAAAAAAAAAAAAGAAGACAGGAACAGAAAACGAAATTGAAATTTTACTTCATCTACTACTTGCCATTGCCTACTGCATGCAACGTCTTGTTGCAACAAAAACATAGATCTAGTATATTCTAGTCGTACAACTTGATGTCAGTATAACCATATACACACATACATATGCACATATACGAGTATACTAAATCCTTAATGATGATCGTGCACAACAAATAACATTTAATTTGTGTATCACCAACAAAATATCTCTTCGCTTATTTTATTTTTTTGCTGAAAAAATAAAACTGGCGAAAAGAAAATGACAATTTAGAAAATGGCAAGCAGAAATTTCCAATGATCTCATCTTATGATTTCGTAAGTCAACATGGTTTGTGGCAGGCTAAACGACAAAAAAATGTTTTGTTAAAAAAAATTTTTGTTTATCCAAAAGCACATAAGTATACATTTTTTTACTTTTCTGCTATAATTGTTTTATTTTCATTTAAGTTCCTTTTTGTTTTAGTACTTTTCTGTTTGGCGACTTTTATAAGGGTCAAGTTTTCTATGATCAGTTTCCATCTAACTTGCTGGACTGTAATTTCATTTTTATTTTTTATTTTTTTCTCTAGCTAGAATTGTTAATACGAGTACATACGAGTACGCTGCCTTAAACAACAGCCAGCAATTGTGAATAACTAAAACATGCTTCTTTCTCTACTGTGATGACCTGTAATCTGTGATGGGTTGCCAACGTGCAGTAGCTCACGCAGTAATTTGTAACCAGGATACGATCTGTAGAATTTAAGCATAAGAAAAGCATTAAAAACGTGAATTTAGCTTTGTCAGAATAAAATGTTTAATTAATACTTGTTAACAAGCACATGATACCCGTATTTGTGCTTACCTTCACCTAGCTGAGAAAATTTCTACGAAATATTATACTACAAGTAGTTCTCAACAATTAAATTAATTCAAATTAAAAATATTGAAATATTTTATTGTTTAGTTGAAAAATTTATCGGATTAACGTTCATCTATACACTGGGAGAAAACTAGCATAATGCTACAGCAAACTACGCCACTCTATATTGAGCGAAATTTTAAAATATTTTCATGAATACTATATGCAAATAATGTAACATTTCGACGAATGTCGCATGAAGTAATTTGTTCTCCGATGCAATTTGACAACACAAAAATGAACAAAACTCATAAACTTTATGGCGAAATATCATCAATGCAGCAATTGATTCTTGCACTGAGATAATCACCCGTATTACGTGTGTCGGTTCGAATATTCGTCTACGAGAGTCTTGTGATAGATTAAGGAAAACTTATACACATTTCCTTTAATCTGTTACAAAATGTTCATACACACAAAAAAGTAATATGAATGAGTTTGTAATATTAATTAAAATATTTGTAATATTAATTAAAAAGTTAATTAAATTTTCACCTATAAACAATTTGATAATATCAATACAGTTTTTCCACTCAAATTAATTAATACAATTAAAAATTTAATTGAATCAATTAAATTATTAATTGAAAACATTAATTGGTGAATACTTTTTTCTGTGTAGTCGAATATTCGACTTAACATTCGCAATACGGGTGAATAACTTTTTATGAATATAATAAATATTTTAAATAAGTTTGATGAGAGATTTCTGTTCATAACAACAACAATAGTTGCTAGTTACACTGAAAAAAAAGACGTTGCAAAATCAGCAACTCCTGTGGTCAATATATATCACCCTACGTTGTCAATTATTTTTTATCAAAGCTAGTTGTCAACTTGTACACGGGCGTGTAAGAACTTTTCATTGTTGACTACACTAGTTGACAATTTGTATACCGACGCTTATGAACGCACAACGGTACGTTGTCATTTTTTGATTATTTAGAAAGATGGTTGCCAGTTTGTACACATTCGTTATTCATTTTCAAGAATTATTTTGTTACTCGTATCACAATTTTCCATTGGAAAAACTCGGAAGACCTTCTTACTTTATGCGTTATTATTCGGTGCGAAGGGAGAAGGAGGGAGTTACAATTTTTGTTTTGTATTTTTTCCTAAAAAATTAAAAGCCATGAATTACAAGGTATTTCAGAATCTATGGTGAAAGAAGCAAAAGCAGAACGCTTAACCCGCAATGACGACGTGTGTAAAAAAAATATGAGTATGGAATGGAGCGAGCCGGTCTTGAAAGTCCAACAGAATGAGTATAGGAGCCTTGTAAAACGCATCTAAAACGCATCACTTTATGGCAGATCCTTACAGGATTGTTGGGAGACCTGCTCAGGTGCGAGATTCGAGAGAAAACATATATCGGAAGTGATATACATTGATGCAGTATACACAGAGAAAACAGTGGCTAATAAATACCTCATAAAATAGAACAAAATTCATAACATATCTCTATGGTTTTTATTTTCAATAAGGAAATCTTTTTAATTTAATAAGGAAAACCTTTTTAAAAAAATCAGGAAGAAATCTTGTAGTTTTTATAGGATTATCTTATTGATTTTTTCAAGAACGTTTTCTTCTTGTTTTTATTAGATGACCTAATAAAAAATAATAAAAAAAATGTATGTCTTTATTTTTTGTACTTAAGTATTTTCATTTAAATTCTATATCCAATATGTATGTATGTAGTATATGTAGATGTTATTTATTCATACATACATACATATTATATTATATTCTTAATTAACTCACCATACATACATATTATTACTTGAGAGGAGACAAGTATTGAACCAGCAACCTTCTGACTGATAGACAAGCACTCTTACCAATATGCTAACAGGCAGCCTGAATTCGCATTGAAATCATTATACGAACATACTTATACAAAAATGATAAAGACCATGAAAAGAAACCTAATAAAATTAAGAAGATTTCCTTATTAGAAAAAAATTAATAAGATGCAATAAGAAATACCCTTTTTGAAAAAATCAATAAGGCAACCTAATGGAATCAATAAGAAATCCCTATAGTTTACAATTTATAAGAAAACCTAATAGAATCAAGAAGTTTTTCTCTATGGATTGTTTTTTTTTTTTGGGTGCCAAAAATCACGGGAATTGAGTAAAAAAATTGTGAGTAACAAGATTTCTTCTTGATTTTATGTGGTTTTCTCCTTGATAAAATTAATAAGATTTACCGCATAAAAATAATAAGGAATCTCTATGAAAAAATCTTCCCTTCTTTCTGCTGGGATACCCCTTAGCCTAAAAACGTTTCATAGAGAAAATCTTCTTGATTCTATTAGGCAGTTTTTTCTCTGTGTAGAGGGCGGATCAATAAGTCCGTGACTTATTTGAGTCTAGACGTTGCTTAAGCAAAAAAAAAGAAGCAAAAATTCAAAATTTAATATTTGTATTAAACTGGAAGTTGCAATTCTTTCATAAATTGTTTTTCTACTACTAATATACAAACAAACTAACTGATTAATTAAAATTAACTTTGAAAAATTAATACTTGAGATGTCAAAAAAAAAAGTACTGAAAAATGTGAGTTATCTGAGGGATATTGTAATACAAAGTCTCCTGAGCAGTTGAGACCATCTGATATGAATTCGCCTTGGGCGACACTTAACATGTGACAAAATTGTTTGATGACTTTAATCTTCAGATTAATGCCAGTTTTAATATTATTGCTTACATTTTATCAAATTCTTTTATCTAATTTTTCGTCCTTTTTCAATATATTCAATTAAAATAAGTTTTTGAGCTTTAGGTCAATGTTTATTATTATTTTATTACTTCGATATTTCGTTAAACTTTGGTCAATTTCTTCAGGATATTTTTTTTATTTGAAATTAAATTTTTCTTTTTTTTTCTCCTTTCAATTACAAAAATTTGTTTTTTTTTTGTTATAGGACACTGACAATCTTTAGATGCATTTTTTAACAGTGTAGGAGACAAGAGCACAATCGTTGCGGGATTGAGACAAGAAAGTTGCTGATCGCAAGTTTTATTAATGGTCTTGGTTGACTTGCTTCGATGAAACTGGTGGTCATAGATTTCTAAATCGCTGAGATTGACTTGATGATGAGGCTAAGATGTGCGTTGAAACGGCTGCTGATTGGGAGGAACTGATATTCGTGCACACTTTAAATTTACAAACGATTGCAAAGTTTGCTAGGCTGGGATACTCGCGATCGTGAACGCTACGGAATTTATGGAAGATAATGAAGGCAAAGAGGTTACTCTCTATGTCGGCAGTCAGGCTGCGCGAAATATTTTGAAAGAGGACACGAACATGTCAAAACTAGGTAATGTTTATAAGAGGGCAGTCAATTGTTTTACTAGCGGTCTCCACTAGCCATGAACTTGGTATGGGCATCATGTCGGACATCGCAAATGGCTAATTGAGACCGCTCATGTCCATGTTTCGTCCATGCTCTGAAATGGATGCCCGAACATATGTCTGAGCAACGATGTTCGCCATGAGATTCGTCGCCCGCAACCATTTGCCATAGAAAGAAAAGAGACAGAACAAAATTGGTATATATTCCATCTTTATTGCACTAACGCAAAATACTTTGATATGCCTGAACATGGACATCGCACGTATTCACCACAACAAAGTAATTGATGAATTTTTCACAGTTGCTCTGCCGGCGTCATGTTCATGGCATGTCCAAGTCGATGGCTACTGGAGACGTAGGGTTATTGGAAAGGAATAGCATAAAGGCTAAATTTTGTAAATATAAATTATTTTTCGCTTTGAAATGTGTATGTAAAAATATTTTTTAAAACGTATTTACATTATTTTTCATAAAAACAAAAAAAATTTTTTTTTGCCTAAAAGTTTATGCAGGATTACAGGTTATTACAATCAAACAATTATTACAATCCAGGATAGATGACAGTAGTTTGGATTAATAACTGCTCGGTTAGAACAAGGATGAGAAGAAGGAAAGCTGACACACCGAAAGTTTGCAGTCTGTCTGGGGATGAAGGTGTGCTAGAAATACTAGAACATATTACGTGTCATTGCCCGAGGTTAAAACTACACAGACTTAAAAGGCTGAGTAGCGTTTTTTACAAGGAAGTAAAATATATCTCGGTGTGTAAACTTGGCGATATTAGCAGATTCATTATGGAGAATAGATGGTTTAATGACAAGTATATATATCTTGATTCTCGTCTTGTTTAAAAAAAGGACAATATTTATTGTCAAAAGAGGCTTCAACCTTTAGTTATACTGACTAAAGCTTGGAGGTTTTCCTTCCAAACCTTACATATATAATCAACGATCGTTGTTAGATTTGTATCAGTTTGTCAGAGCACTATGCATAAAGTTGAAGCTAATTATTTATTGTTTAGGGCGACAACTGAGAGCTAACTTAGCCAAGAATTGAAGGAGAAGCGGGGAAATAATGGCCTGCTATATAAACTTCTTTCCCTCACAAATGTTCTTAAGTAAAAAAAGCTCAATTTGAACATGAATCGTAGTTCCCTTATCGAATGCCAAACTAAATCTTCTTTCTCATCTTTGCATAGAATACATAAATTAAAACTTTCAAGTTATTTACTTCACTACAAAAAAAAAATGCATATAATTTTAATTTATTGTTTGACAAGATCAAAAACCTCCTTCAATTTTCTGCAAAAAAAAAGAAAGAAAAAAAATCATATAAAATAAGACGACTTCAAAGATGAAGATTCAATAAATTTGAAAAGTTGCGATACTTGTTTTTTTTTCTTAAATCTCATCTTTTCTTGCGCATCTTAAAAAAAAAAAGTAAAAGAAACTTAAAATAATCAAACAAAAAAGAACTTTAAATTCCATTAAGACAAACTTGGCCAAACGAATGGTGTGTGTGTGCGTTAAGGACAGACAAAATATAAGAAAAAGCAGACAGTCCATATGTCAAAATGCCTCAATGACATGCACAGATTCCATGTATTTTTGAGCCTCATCTGTTACCATCATTGGTGGAAGATTTTCTTTTATGGCCAACACGAGTACAGGCCAGCACATTGGGATTGGCTGCCATAAATCGTTGTTGAAATATCATCTTGAATGAAATCGATTTCGATCAATATGCTGTTGCTTTCGTCTTCTACGTTTATAACTTCTTATTCGTTTCCTTTTTTTTTTTTGTTAATTTTTTTTTTCTGCATTTATTGTTTATTGTTGTAGTATTTATTTGCTTGTACGCTTAATACCAAATATTTGTATCTACTGACGACTGTATGTAATTATAAATGTTTCTTTGCTATCTTGTTTTTTTTTTCTTTCTTTAGATTTTTGTTGTACTCGCTGCGGTCTGTCTGTGTGTCGTTGATGTGTCGGTGGTCATTGTGGCACACAAATCAATTTTCGTTTCGCCCGTTTCTTCGGCAAAAAATGAACAGGAAAAACAAAAAGATTTCGCTTAAAGGAATAGCAACAAATGGTATGAAATATTTTAAATATTATTTCATGCTTGTCTAACATATAAAAATGTATGAAAAAATTCACTCCACCAACAACAAGAACAACAACAACAAATACAACATCAATAAAAATAACAATTTATGTTAATCTATCTTTGAGATTGAGTGTGAGAAAGATTGTTTAGAGATTTTTTGTAAGAATCTTTGCGGATAATTTATGATATTGATTCACATAATTTAAATTGATTTTTCTGTTTGGAATCTACATATTAAATGATATTGTGTGATTTTTTTAGAAATTGAGTGTATCGATGCAATTTAAGGAAAACTTTTATTTATTAAAAGAACATGATTTTATATGCAAACTTGAATTTATTGCGATTAATAGATGGCTGAAAAATATTAAATCTATGTATTTCTTCAGCTGCCATTGCTACAGAAGTTAGATGTATAATTGAATTCTTCCTTTAGTTTCTTTGTTATCAAATGTTGGCACAAATAAAATAATAATTTAATTTAATATCTGAGGACTAGGTTGGATTAGGTTAGTAGATTGTAAAACAGTAAAGGGAGAAACACACAAGCCCGCTTGGATCCAAGAGTATGTTTCCTTTGTGATACCCGTGGAAAGAGAAAGAAGGAGGAATGGAAGAGAAAAGAGTGCACTTAAGTAGCAGATTCAAACAGAGTACAGTAGCAAAGAGAGCACTTCTTTTGTATCATAGCTGTAATTAAAAGATCTGAACAGAGTTGTAATTTTTTTCTGAACTCTTTCGCTCATTCACTAATCTTTTTTAACTATAATCGCATCGTTAAAATAATTGCAATAAAAATTTATCGAATTTGCTATTCAGTAACATTTTTAACGATATTCGCTGTAGGTTAATGTCAGCTGTGTCGTTATTTAACGATAAAAATCAACAGAAAATATCAGCTGCGTTCTATCGTTAAAAAGAAGTTACAGAATAACACAATCGTTATTGCAAGCGAAAAAATGTATAGACAAAAATTACTATTGTTGTATCGTTATAAATTACTGAATCGCACAACTGATCCAAAATAGCGCCAAAAGTCGATAAATCAATTTTATGTAATTTTTTTAATACATATTGGATAATAAATTTGCTTTTATATAATACTCTTTTTAATAAAAGTTTTTATAAAATAATAATAGAAAAATTTAGCAGAAAATAGCCAAAAATACAAATTAAATCGCCAGCAATGTTTTTTTTTAATTTTTCTCATCCAAATTCAAACTTAAAAAAGCAAGAGTTTTTGCTTCTTCGACTGTGACTGTTTGCAGCTTTCAAAAGCATATAAACTGCTTTTACTTGCAATACTAACCAAAAGCAAATCAAATTCAAACCATTTGAGATTTTGCTTTGACTGAAACTGTTGTATTTTTCAAAAGCGAAAACAGCAGCAAAATCAAATGAAATGAAAATTATTAAATTTTTTTAAGCACTAGGGGCAAATTACGTCACTCGTTATCGAATGAAATTACGAAATATTTCAATAGATTTTATATGGAAATATTCTTAAATTTCGAATCGTGTCGAATGCCGTAATTTGCCTCCTGAATATAACACCAGTCAACACAGTGCTTAGATTAATAAAAATATTTCTGCATGTAAAAGTTTTTCATTAGTAGTGGTTACGCTTTTTAGGCAAATGTTTGCCAAGTGTGAACTTACCTCTAGTTATTTAGAATAATAAAAATTTTATTTATTGAATGTGCTATTTTTCAAAAATATAATACAGAAACATGCCTACAAAAGAGAAGAAGAAAAAAACATCTGTTTCTGTTGAAACCAAAAAAAAAACAAGAAAAGGAAATTGTAACACAAGCCACAATCATCCCTACTTGCACCCCAACACAAGGAAACAAATTGACAAAATAATTTGTTATATTGACAACACATTTTCTTGGTCATTAATCTTTAATTGGCAAACAATAGATGTGCAAAACTGCTTAAATCAACATATGACAAAATCATCAAACGCTAAGCAACATAACGATGAAATGTCACATTTAATGGGAAAAATAGAAGTAGAAAAGAAGAGTGGTAGTGGTGCTCCGTGAATTTGTCACCGCAAGGAATTTGATTAATAATTGCCATTAAGGAAAAACAAACTGCATTGATCTCGTGTTGTCCGTAAAATGAATGACAGCCATCAATTTTAACAACCAAAAAAGAAAAAAAGAACAATAACTTTAATATTGGCAAAATTGAATAAAAGTGTTTAAGTGAAACCAAGTCATATCGATATAAAGATAAGCCAAAAGCATTTTTAAGGCTCTATGTTGAGCCTTAACCATATAAAAAAATTATGTGGAAAAAATTGTTCTTTTTTTGTGCAATTCCAAATTCATCTGCATAAAGGCTTAAATTTCAATAAATAATCACTAGCTTGACATGATGACAAAGCCTATCGGAAAGTGCATACTATGTTACACCCGCTTTTTGGCCACCTTTTTTTGTTTTTTTTTTTTGTTTTCATGTTTATGGCCGCTGCATACACATGCATGAACTCGTAGTAGGAATCAGGGGCAAAAAATAAATGAAACAAAATATGAAGTGAAATTTATGACAGCCAGCAAAACCAAAAAAAAACGTTGCTTAACATTAAATGCAACTCTGTAAATAGCAGCAGTGGCTTTGCTGGCAGCATAGACGGACGGAAAAACATTGCAAATCTATTTGCATGCACTCACAGGACAAAGCACTCTCGCTATGCATACACAAACAAACCCTTGCCGCATTAAGTATCAAAATTAAAAAAAAAATACATAAAGAAGTGTTACAACAATACAAACAAGTACATGCGTCAGCATGTAAAGGATACTGCCAATACCTTTTATCATCAACGACAAACAAAAAAAAAACTTGCAAATAGTGAAAAAAGTTTAAAAAAAAATACGTAATGCAAAATAAAAAACGAACGATTATAAACATTGACAATTCTTTGAGGAAGTGCAAGAGAATGCATGATACTCTACTTACAGTGCAGAATTTAAGAGGCAGGAGAACGTATCAACGGGCTTTTGTTAAACAAAAACAAACAAAAAAAACTAGCGGAGAGATAGATGAAGCTCTAGTTAAGCCAGCGTGTGCTGTTGCATATTTATGGTTGTAAAACTTAAATACTGCTACGCTGTATATGTATTTTTTTTTAGGAGTTTTATGCCACAAAAATGCCATTTTTGACAATGGACTTGGCTGTGGTGGGAGAGTGTGCAAGTTATGACTAGTGACAAAGGGTGGCCATAGCGAACTTATTAAATCGTCCTTTATGAAGCAAAGAGATCTACTTAAAACTTAAATTTGCTGATTAAGTCTTTGAAGTTCTAGTTATTCCAAACTATAATAATCTCTAATATTTTTTAGTTTTTATAACTTTTACTTCCATATTTCGGTATTCGTTTGTATTAGAGTTTGCTAAAAAAAAAACTATAAAATGACAAAACCGCGATTTCGATTTAAAATATACTTAAACCGACTGGTTTTGGTTTCGGTTTTTTTTTATCCCGGGTTTATTGTGTAATTCGATTCGAAAGCAAAGCTGTTTCAATTTGTGCGCTTCTAACATAGAAATTCGAAAGCTTTTTCTTTGGCTTATGAATACTATTTCCATAAACCACATCCATCACTTCAAGATTGATTTTGTAAGCCAAACACAACTATAGTTTTGGAACTCAATTAATTTGTGCTGTACAAGGTGTTGAGTTTTTTTTTGTTTGGAATAACATGTTCTAAAAATTCCAAACTCTAAGATTTGCCATTTACCCCTGTTTTCGATTTCGGTTAGAACCGAACAGCAAACCCTAGCTTGTATGGCTTTTTCAGGTATGTAAATATTTTTATTTTTCATTAAAAAAAATAATACAATTCTTATGATTATAATTTTTTTATAAATATTCCATAGAAAATTTGTTTCACAAAACATAAATATTTTTTATGATTTCTTTTGTGATTTTCAAAAATATTTTTATTTGTGAATTCTCGAATAGGGTTTGAAAGTCTGTGCATAAGATAAAAGGTTGGTGACTGTTCAAACTATATGAAAGTCTGTGCATAAGATAAAAAGTTGGTGACTGTTCAAAATATGTGGTTGAAGTCTACTGACGTTTTGGCTAAGCACCAATGAAATATATAGACAATGCTTAACCACCAGCAACAAAAAAAATCAATTAAAATACTAGAGATTATTATAACTTAAAAAAATAACTAAAAAGAATTATTAATTACAAAATTTTTATAGTAGTCGAAGTTTTGCATTAAAGAGTTTCTAAAATACACGGTAAAAGGATCTAATATAAATATTTATCCTTAAGACATTTGCCAACAACAAGAATAATCCAGATATTATTAGCTAAAGAACAGCACACAAACGTACAAAATGATGTGGAAGTAAACATTGAAAGCATAACAACAACTTTTATGTTATACCTTGTGCTATTTAAGAAATATACAGCCACACAAACGCAAAAGCCAATGCAGATGTCAGACACATATCCTTGCTGTGAGTGTAAGGAAATTTGTCACAAAACTTATTTCTTAAATATTACACGTATTAAAATGTTTCCTTTGCTTTCAGATTATAAATGAAGATAAATTGTTTTATTTAATATAAAGCTCTGGGTTGAAGAACAGCTCTTGCGTCATCGTAATTATTTCTTAAGTGCGGTCAGGCTTTTGTGTGTTGTTTGGCCTTCGAGAGTTTTTCGTCTAGTCTTGTCTGATCTTGCATGGATAACCGTATATTCTTGCGGTTCTATAGTGGAATTTCTTTAACAACCACGTTGCTACTTCCTATGTGAAGGCATAGGTCGTGTACAGTCAGTCACAAAAGCTTTTTAAAATACTGTTAAAAATATCTTGGGCATATGGTCTAGTTACTCCGCCCATATTTGTGCAACCATATTATGCAAATTTACTTTGTATAATATGTATAAATAAATAAATAAATAAAGGATGTATGGGAGGTAGGAAGGTCCTTCCACTTATGGCCAAGAGATTTTTTCAAGAGCTCAATTGCATGGTTTTGCCAATAGTTAAAAATTTCCGCTGCATTATGTTTTTAGTTATGGATTATATATATGAAATTTTAAATATTGAGGACATAAGGGAGATTAGGCTGAATTCGCTTAAATAAAATATTTTAGAAACAGTTGCAAGTTTGGTTTACAATAGGTCAATCAGTCAACTTAATGGAGGTCGTGTTAAAGGTAATAGTATATGTGAAAGTATACTTGACTTAAATTAAACTGAAAGTACTTCAATAAAATAGTCTTATCTATTAGATGTCCTTGGTCCTGGTCTAGAGTTTAATTTTTACTGAAGCAACTTTTTATTTTTTTAGTGAAAAAGAGCGGAAAAGCAATGAGGAATATGTACACATACTTTCATTTAAACACTCCCCCACTTATTCAAGAATTGCTGCAACAAAAATTGCAAGTCTGGACCGGGAAGGAAATTGGAGTTTTTAGTTATTTCTTTAGCTGGCAACCTCATTCACAGAATGTATTTTTTTTTATCTTTTATTATGTAATGCGTTGAAAAATTATGATGCATTTTTATGGATTTTCAATGTTTTTACAGCATTTACTTGAGAGTTATAGTCAATTTTTTGTTTTGCCTTTATATTGAGGGTTTTGTTTTTCTTTTTTTTTTTTGACACAAGTGCATGATGACAAAGAGAAAGCATTTTTCTTGCATTTGTTTGGTTTTTGGTGGTACACACATATTTTGTCAACATAGATGTTGAACATTTGTGTTTTATTTTCCATTTTCTTTGGTGGTGGTGGATCAATAGTCATTTGCAACTGTAACAGAAGATGGCCAATACACCTACCTATTCGTTGCATGTGTGCACAAAAGTAATATGCTGTTGTTTTTATTAACAAACAAACAAACAAAAAAGAATATGGGCATCCGGTTGTATTTATATTTAGTGCAGCTTTTTTTACACAAACAACTATACAACTTCTGAATTTTAGCTGATTTATGAGCATGATGGACTCAGGCTTTAGCTGGCATGAATGCAATAAAAAATAATAATAAAAAAATGCATAAGGTGATTACAGCAAATAAAAAAATAATAAAAATTTAAATTTACATTTGTATTGCAACTATTACAAGCGAAGGCAGAGAAGTTATGCAATTTTGATGATACTGAATGTTGCAGCCTGGAGAAAAAGATGCTGCGTAGGAATTATTTTTACTATTTATGCATGGTTTATGCATTGATATGTAAAGTACTGAAAAAAAATATGAAGAAAGCAAAAAAAACACAATATTACAAACGACAACCAATCGACCTCATGCAATACTCGTTAACATCCGTTTCCGTTGCAGTAAACAAGCACAGTGAATGATGATGATATTTGTAAATGGGTGTGCGTCTATATATGTGTGTGTGTGTGTGCGTACATGCAGATTACCTTATATCAACAACAACTATAACAACAGTGTCATGTTTGCTGTATGAAATTGCATGTTATGCACTTTTTTATATTGTAGCTTTCTTTCTCTCCCCATGTCTCTGTCTATCCCTCCCTCTCTCTCTCTCTCTCTCTTTCACTCTTAAAATAATTTACAATATGAGACAGATCGATTTATTGCTTGACAATTGTTCACTATTCTCATGCCACCTGCACAAACATATTCATTTAACAGCAACAATATCAATAATAAAAGTTTCTTTTTTTTTAAATAAATTTCGGCCCTTCCTTTCTCAAAAAAAGATTTATTATTTTTATTTGTATATTTTTTTTAATATCAAAATGACGCCTAGAATTCCATCATGATGTTTGTGGCGTTCGTTGGTTAAAGTTTGCCTGGGAGTCTTGCAATATTTACATGCAATTTTTTGCATTCATAGATGGAAAAAATTATTTTTTGGTGTCGTCAGCAGTGCGCCATAAAACGCATCGACATTTGCCTGTCTGTCCAATTTGGTCTGTGCGTTAGTTACTCGTACATGCATATATTGTTGTCACAGAGTGAGTGTAGCTTTTTTTTATATTGTTGCTGTTGCTGTTGCATCGTGTGAAAAATAATGTTTTAAATATTGACAACATGAAATATGTGAAAACAATAATCATAAATTTTTATTAACACTGCACGTACATATAAATAAATACATACAAACCTACAAAAAAAAATTATTCACTTACAAACATAAATTCATTCACACAAGCAAGAGCACATAAAAAAACTAAACACTGCAATGGTTTTCAATAAGGACAAATATTAGTTTTTCTTTTTTAATTTTTAACATTTTTCACCATATAGGGCCTGTTCTTAAATGCATCACTGCACTGGAAACAGAAATTTAAATGTCCTAAGGTGATGCGCTCAGATATATAACACATAAACAAATGCCAAATATAATGCATGAACAGGGTAACTGTCTTGAAATTTAATATAAAGTTTGCTCGCATGATGCAGAGCAGTGATGCATTTCCGAACAGGAGCATATATGTTTACTAAACGCTACCGTTTTAAATTAGTAATTTAATTATAATTTTATTAATATCCCCGTTATAATCCGTTATTATTTCTTAAGGAAACTATATAGAAACTACGAGGGTGAGTCGATAAGTCCGTGACTTTTTGAATGAAACACAGTTTTTTATTTTTCAACGTAGACTCCCTTGAGTCCAATGTCTCTCTTATTTTTTTTTTTTATTTATTCCAAACAATAAGATTTATGGCGGTCGTCAAAATAGGTTCGAGTCAAATCTCTTACCGCCGAGCCATTTCTTCAGGTTTAAGAACTACTAATAGTCACTCAGGGCGAAGTTCAGAGAATTGGAATACATGGATTTTTGCCATGGAAACTACAAATGCTTGCATCCTGGCATTGTTTTGCTGCAAAAGAGCTTTTTTTCTTGGCCATAAACAGTTGTTTTTTTTTATATCCTCATAATGGCATAATGCTCACAATTGATTGTTTTACTCTTTTGAAGGTAGTCAATTTTTATTTTACTGCGTGGAAACAGAAAAAAAGGTCGCCATAATTTTATTGCTGACAATCCCAGCTTGGCCGTGATCCACATTTGATCCACGGTTACGGAAGGGCTCAAAAACTCGTCCAGACATCAGTGAAACAATGTCAAACACAACTGGGAAATGAAATGCCATACCTTTTTAGCTGTTGAAATCAAAAAAAGTAAATGGAGATGGTTCAGCCATACATTGTGTAGACCACAAGATTAAGTAACCAGAAATACCATCGATTTGAATCCTTAAGTCAGCAGAAGAAGAAGACGACCAAGCCACACTTAGCATCATCAACTTGACACCGCAGATTCCGCAATGAACAAGTCGTGGAATGAACTAAAGGCCCTAGCCATGGGAAATAATTTATTGAGGCCTTATGTTCCTTGTATATATACACACATTTGCAAAGTTTTCACACGATTGCGTTTGCGGTCGATTGTGAACAAACGTGGCATCCATCTTGCGGAAAGCTTTTTCATACCCAACTGGTCATTCAAAATTTAAAATACTATGGCTTCCACAAATTCTCTTATGTTTAATCTCAGATCAGTCCATGACAAAATTGCATTTTTTCAATTCTTTTGAGTGTCGAGACCTAAACTAAACGTCTCGAACTGTCGTTATTTTCCATGATGGTACCATAAAATGACAAAAGTATCGTTTACAAATAAAATTTATGAGCTACAATCATATGTATGAGTACAAAAATACTCTGACTATTAATCGGCTAAACTTGAGTATATACAGGGCTATTTTATTTACACACACACACGCATGTTTTTTAACAGCCAAAACATATTTTTCAATCTATTTTATTTACACACGGTGGGCAAATGATGAATTAATATCCCGAGAGTCATGCTTCTGAGTATAAGCATACTACGACTATAAATATGACAGAGACTCAATGTGATTGATACACATAAATGATGTATAGATACTGTTGTATTTTGGAATCGGTTATAGTCATAGTTTCTTGAGAAGAAGTATGTGAGCGTACGAATGTTTGCACTACAATTATGATTCTATGCAGTTAGTAAATTTAAAAATATTTATTTATGTATATATTTTTTTTTTTTAGTACTCACTGTCATTCTCTAGCTTGTAAGGCTCCGATTTCGATTTTCTCCATACAGTAAATATTTCGTTTTATAGGGCATTTACATTGTCTGAAAATCTAGTACTTAGGAGACTTTAAGCTAAATCTTGATGCTTTTTACTGATTTCCCATACAAAACGAAATCTATTTTGTCAATAGATTTGTAGGAAATCTAATCAAAATCTAATATTTTTATTTATTTTTTACTACCCTGCACAACATATTTATAAAAAAGATGAGTCAATTAGCTACGGTTTGCTTAGAAAGCTCTGTGAATTGGCTACATTGCAGTTGTTTGGTTGTAGTTTAGGAAATTTTTCAGTTAATGGATTTTGTTTTGGATAAAAAATCTTGATAAATGTCAAAAAATAGTTGGTGTAAACGGTATAGATTTTTATAAAGATTTAAATTAAAAACTGCTAGATTTTGTGCATTTTGTGGTGTAAATGGCCTATTAGTAAACTACGAAAATATGTTTTTTTTTTAATTGCAAATATTTGCAGCAGAAATTTTTCGAGTTCGAAAGATTATCGATTGTCCTACAGAACTATCATTTACTATAATTTTTTTAAGTCCAAATAAAAAAAAAATACTTTATAGTTCTATTAGTTTACATAAATTCAACAAAATTTTGTTATACACAAAATAACTATCCACTTTGGAGTTTTGAGTTTATAAACTCTTACTTCTGAAATAACCGTCTGAAATTTGCACACTGCATACAGTCTAAACTTGTGAACTTATTTTGAAACTGCTTGGAAAATACATTATAACTAGGGATGCAACCGATACCGATACCGATACCGATATATCGGCGATACTGCTGGTTTTCCGATATATCGATATCGGCGATATTTTACTGTCGATACGCCGATACTTCTTATATTTTTCTTTAGAGTTTTTTTAAGTCTTATTAATATCAATTTTAAATCTTGAGCCAATCTGAACTGAATGCCATCGTTTATTTTGTAAAATCATAAATATTGCAGACGTTTTGCAGTTTGAATCTTAGAAACTGAAATGTATTGAAAATTTTTATGATTTGAATGGCTCATTAATAAACACTTATTTTGTATAATAGAAGAATTACTCTACTTGAGTTTTGTTAATTTTTTACTTGAGCTCAATTTCAATATGCGTATCGGAATCGGAATCGGAATCGGCGATATTTATTTTTGAATATCGGTATCGGTATCGGATCGGCGAAATGGCGTATCGTTACATCCCTAATTATAACGTAAGTGGTAAGGCAACGTGGCGGAAAATGTAAAGATAGATGTTTTAGTAGTTATATTTTAGATATATCAGAGCAAAAATAATTGTGAATATTCACTTTTATTTTTTAATGATGATTCAAAAATAATATTTGTAATTTTATTCAAATAGCTTTAGCTATAAAACTGACAAATAATAACCAAACTGTAGAAAAAAAATATTATGCATCACATTGTAAAAATTGGCAACATGTCCAAAAAAGAGAGTGTTTTATAAAATTATGCCCATTTTTTTTTTTGGTAAATGTAAAAGCTCATATGTAAAATTATAGTGCCTTTTTTTCAGTTGCATACATACAAACATATAAAATACACTTTTTGTTCTTTTTTTGCCCTCATACATTTCAGTAATTGATTGAAACTACGAAAAATGTTTTGTAAGTAATCCGAGGTTATAAATTTACTTAAGTAATACTCGTACTAAGGTATTAGTATAAAAATTGGTTATTTTTTGTACCTGTACTGTCATAAATAGATGAATAATGAATATTGTTCATATTTTTATTTATTTTTTAATACATATCTTTTTTTGAGGATATAAAAGATTTACATGTATTCTTGTTACATGTTTTAAGGAAATAAAGTAAGAGTAGAAAGAAGTAATAGTTAGAGAGAGATAAATTATTGCAAAACAATAATTCAAAGCAATCTTAGTTTTACAACATAAGAAGCTGTTATAAAAAATTATTTTACTAAAATTTGTTTCAAAAAGGAATCATCTAGATTCTACTTGAACGCCTAGGTGAAGAAGGCAGCCACGTAAACCATTAAATACAAGCAACACCTCAAGTACAATTCAAAAAAAACACCCCAATGCTTATATAGGGTGTTTTTTTAGAGGTATAGAACTTCGAATTGAAATAAAACACAAGAAAATCGTTTTAATGTCCATCAATTTGGCTTTATTGGAAGGATAATTTTATGCCATTAACGTTTAAATATGATTTCGGGCATGTGGCCGCCGCGGCTGGCTCGAATAAAGCCAATTCTAGACGAGCGACTTCACATATCCCCAAAGAAAATAATCCAATGGTGTCAAATCACACGATCTTGGTAGCCAATTGACCGGTTAACCGAATTAATTGCTCTGATGGACGATTATGTCGACCATAAAATGGACGGAGCTTGCGGTAAACTTCGCGAACTGAACCATTATTTTCGAAATAAATTTGCACGATTTGCAAGCGTTGTTCTTTTGTCAACCTGTTCATGATGAAATGGCAAACCAAACTAAATATTAATCACTTGACAGCTGACAAAATGGCCGCTAGTTAAAAAAGTGATGCCAACTTAAAGTTCTATACCTCAATAAAAAGCACCCTATAGAAAAACTCTCAATAGATTATTGAGAATTACAAAACTAATCTATTGAGAGTTTGTCTATAAGCATTAAGGTTTTGTAACCTTTTTCAAATTGTGCTTGAAGGAACCGTCAGTCCGTCTGTCTGTCTGTCACAGACTGATTTTCCGAGAACTGTAAGAGCTACGGAACTGCATAAAACCTGGGGCACAACAACAAAAATTTTATAACATTAAAACTTAAAGGGTGTTCTAAAACGAAAAACGAAAAATTTTCAAATCCTTATGTAATATAGAGACAATTATTTATATATGAAATTTTCAACATTAATGAATTTTTATGCAGCCTACACCAATAACACTGATATTTAACAAAACAAAATTAAAGGGTATTCTATAGGATAATGTAATTTTGACTAAGTAATTTTATATAATATCTTGAAAACCATAAAAAGCAAACTCTTAAAACTTTCAAAAACGCTATAGCCAAAGAATTCCAAGGTTAAAAATCGCCAAACCGAAAAAAACGCAGAAAACTTAAAAAAATCGCCAAAACGAAAAAAATGTTTAAAAGGCAAAAGTTAAAAGATGGAAAAAAAAGTCGCCAAAAACCAAAAAAAATCACCCAAACAAAAAACGCGCCAAAACGAAAAAAAATGCTAAAATTAAAGGAAAACGCCAAAAACCATAAAAAAATCGCTGGAACGAAAAAAGCGTTTAAATGAAAAATATCTCGAAAAATAAAAAAATGGCTAAAATGCCAAAAAAATCAGCAAAAGTACAGATCGACAAAAAACAAAAAAAGTCGCCAAAATACCGAAAAAAATCGCCAAAACAAAAAAACACACCAAAACGAAAAAGAACTGCTAAAATTAAAAAACAACGCCAAAAACTGTTAAAAATAGCTAAAACGAAAAATATCTTCAAGAAGATAATATATATATCGCCAAACTGCAAAAAAAAAAATCAGCAAAGGTAAAAATATCGACAAAAAACTCAAATAAGGTCGCCAAAAACCGAAAAAAATCGCTAAAACGAAAAATGCACCAAAACGAAAAAGAACTGCTAAAATTAAAAAAATATCAAAAACTGTTAAAAATAGTTAAAACGAAAAAAGCGCTTAAATGAAAAATAGATCCAAAAACAAAATAGATCGCTTAAATCCAAAAAACCGGCAAAAGTACAAAGGTCAACAAAAAACTAAAATAAGGTCGCCAAAAACCGAAAAAACGCCAAAGCGAAAAAAGCGTCAAATTTAAAGAAATCGCTTAAACTAAATAAGAACACAAAAAAATCGCCAAAACTGAAAAAAGCGCCATAACAAAAAATAAAAAATCCTAAATTTATAAAACGTTAATAACAAAAAAATCCTAAAATTAAAAAAAGCCTAAAACCGAAAAAATCGCCAAAACGTAAAAAGTGCTTCGATTAAGAATATCTCCAAAAATAAAATAAATCGCTAAGATGCAAAAAAAAGCAAAATCAAGAACAAGTAAAAAAAACCAAAATAAAGTCGCCAAAAAACGAAAAAAATCACTAAAACGACAGAAAGAGCCGAAACTAAAAAAAGCTAAAACTAAATAAGAACATAAAAAGATGGCCAATGACCAAAAAAAATCACCAAAAAGAAAAAAAAGAAAAGCGCCAAAAAAAAAAAAAATAAAATAAAAAAATGCCAAAAACCGGAAAAATAGCTTAAACAAAAGAAGTGGCACAAAAAAAATTCTAATATTAAAAAACGCCTAAAACCGAAAAAATCGCCAAAACGAAAAAAAAGCCCCAAAACAAAAAAATTGCTTAAATTAAAAAAACGCCAAAAACCGAAAAAAACCAGAAAAAAAATTAAGTCCCCAAAAATTTAAAAAAAATCGCCAAAAGAGAAAAAAGCGCCAAAACTAAAAAGTCGCTAAAACTAAATAAGAACACAAAAAAGATCGCCAAAAATCGAAAAAAATCACCAAAAACACACTTTAATTACAAAAAAAAATTTAAAACCCAAAAGTTGCAAAAAAAAAAAGAAAATAATAAAACGGAAAAAGGGCAAAACGAAAAAAAGCTACATTTAAAAAAAGCACCAAAACGTAAAAAATTTTTGAAAATGTCTACATCAGGTAATATATTCGTTTATATAAGGTCGCAGTTTACTAAATTTTAGGAATTGTCATTGAAGCCTAGTGGTATGTTGCTTGCGCAGTAACGATATGCATCTAGACGTGCTTTACAAACAACAAATACATTTTTTGATTTTGTATTCATTGTGATTTACGTTCAGTAAAAATTATATAGAAAAATTTTATTAAAGGAGGATAAGGGCACTCTTTTTCTTTCTATTCCTAGGACTTTTACGGAAGTATCAACGACATGCACTTCTCTCAACACATCCTAAATTACCATGTTTCTTTCCTAGAAAACTTGAAATGTATTTTTTTAAAGACATTTCGCTTTATGATAGTTACTCAAACTAAAATTTCTTTTACAAATGTAATGAAAAACAATTGTGATTTCTAAATTACTGTCAGACAAAAAGCAAGGATGCTTATAATGTGTTAATATTTCTTTAATGTACATATAGAAAACTTTCTTAATTCGATTTATAAGAAATCTTGCTAAATATAGTATTATAATTAAAACACAATAAACATTATTTATACATACATACATATATAAGTTTTTGTATATCAAAATCACATATTGCCTAAATGGGTTCATGCTTATTAGAATGACAACGAAAACACATGAAATTCTATTAATATATGAAAATGAATACGTGTGTGTGTGTGCAAGTATTAACATTTAACACACTCACTCCGAGAGTAGCAATTTATTAAAATAATGGCTTAACAAAAAATCCAACAGATTTTTCTAATGTCTCCATTGAAATTTTGTCTCTGGATTACAATCACATGTAAAATAGTAAAATGAACGCATAAAATAACACAATTAAAGACAAAAAAGACACATTAAAATATGAAGATAATAACGCTTAGACGTTGCGTTGGCAAGTAATATCTTTTGTAACATTGGGAAAACATTTGCAGGCTTTATGAAATTATGACAAGCAAAAAAATAAAAATAATAATTAAAATAACAATTAAATGTGGGTAACAATATTTATTGCAAAGGATAAGTAAAGGATATACATATGTATGGCTCAAATGCAAGTGCGTTAAATTTGCTTAAGAATGACTTGTTCGTAACATATGAAAGATGCCATAAATTGGTTTACAAAGGAAACGTACATGCACATAAATTATAATAATTTCTCAGGAGAAAGGGAACGAATGCTTAAGGATACTTAAGAGTTGGAGGGTGTGCCAATGGCTTTTGAGAGGGGTGAATATTTTACTGTTGATATCGTTTAAAATAAATAAAACTCTTATTAGCCATACACGGAATAATTTCATATTTAAATCTACGAAAACAGGGTTAATTTAACATTTTTTTTGTAATGATTGAATAAGAAACACATATGAGAAAAAATATGTGTTTATTGTTCATTAAACATGATTTACAGTAACTTTAAATTAAAATTTCACAAAATTGAGCTTTCATTGCAGAAAAGCTTTCAGCAAAGTGTAATACGATGAATCAGAAAAATTCACACATTCCATTTGCACTAAAAAAATAGCGGCCTGGCTCAAGAAATTTCTTATTTTGTTTTTGTTTTCACTATAAATAAGCGAAAGAAAATTTCTTGTCGACATCGTGAGAAAATTTGTTTTTGTTTTCAATATAAATAAGCGAAAGAAAATTTCTTGTCGATATCGTGAGCCAGACAGCAGGTGTATAAAGCTGAAATTTTTGTCAACTGACACCATTCACAGTGGACTAAATGCCAAAACGCTAATGATGAAAATGTGGCGGCCTTCGAAAACACCATGTTGTTCCGTTCTGCTAGTGTTTTTCTGAAAATTTATAATTAATGTTGGTGTTATTTGTTCTTTAAAAACTATCACATGTAATTTGGCTAGCAGAGCTTTATTTCATTTTTATTTAATATTCTAGTACTGTAAAGAATCAAAATGAGGAATCTTGTTGAATCACAGTTATTTCAGTTTCCAGTTGTAACAACATGCATTTAATTTAATGTAGTAATTTTATTTTATTAATTCTTTAACTTACGTATTGCCATAAGGCATCAGGATTATATGTGTGTGCTACGTTGGGCTTCCCCGATCAATATCAGGGTTGCCATATGTGGCAATTTCTTGCCAGACTTGGCGATTTTAAAACTGTTTTGGCGTCCAAATTTAAGATTTGACTTTATAGGTGAAAATTTAATGAATTTTTTAATTGATATTACAATATTATTCAATTAACTTTTTTGTGTGCACAAATAAGAAATTAATACGGAAGTTTTGTGAGTTTTATGAAAAGCTTTGCTAAACAGACCGAAATACCCAGCAACGAAATTCACACCGTTTGCTGTCAAAAGTGAGCCAAGCCTATTTGTTTTCAATGTGACAACTTAGAACTTACAGCAACAATTCTTGCTTGCCTTTCTTCATTTTTTGTTTGGCAACGAGACGTTATTATATTAAGAACTCTTGTCTACCGTATCGAGAAAGTCTGGGAGGTTTTATCGTTACGTTCTCTAGTTTACAATGTTTCGTTTTTATTTGAGATCGTTTTGTTCTAGATGTGAGAACGATGGTTGCCGAAAAATTCAGAACTGTTGGTTGTTAATTCTTATACATACATATGTATAAGCCATTGAAAATATCTTTTTCTTCCCATTTGCTCCAAGATTTTGAATTTAAGTTCCTTTTGCTAGAGCTATCCGTAGCTCTAAAATCTAGGGCACGAACAATGATAAATGTTTTTGAATGATTTTTTTCAAATTAATGTTTCTAAAAATTTTGCCTTAAGCCTTTCTGTATGACCTTAATTAAAAAGCATAGGAAACGGAAATCATTATGAATTTGCAGCACATTTTGCATAAAAACACTTACTAGCACACACATACACACTCAAGCACTCACACACTGATTTCATGTGGCATTAACATTAAAAAAAAACACTTTTGAACATAAATAAGCACAACTGCACACGTGCTTAATAAAACAAATGATGCAACATTTAAAACGCAATACAAACACACAAACTAATAATTTTTACTTATTCCTCAAGCTTTATTTTTTACATTTCTACTCAGTGTTACTTTTTAATGGACCATAAATTACTTAAATAACAATGAGATAGATCGTCGGGCAAAAAGCAAATACAATAAACAAAAAACGGAATGATAGATAAACCTTCGTGTTGCACACAAATACATGTTCTCTTCAAATTAAACTTTAAGTACCTTTTTTTTTTGCAATGAAAAGTACTTTTCCCTCAAGAATAAAGCTGGTCTAGGCCGCAGATTGTAAAAATTTTGGTACCATATTTTATAAAAATTTTCAAGTTTTCCGTCTAATACAAACAATAAATTTAAAATAGTGTTACTGTAATTAGAAATATTGCATGTGGCATGAGTTATTGAAGAAGTAGAAGAAGAGTAATTCCTTTCAATACAATTTGATTTGAAGAGAAGAGAAAATAACAGAACAATAGGGTTGATTTGTTGCCAACCGACAGCCAGATAAAATGTCATTGAAATGCCACATAATTTTGATTTATTGCAAATTAAAAGTAATAAAAATCCACACAGCTATTAAAAATTATAGCTGCACGTTGCTATTTCATTTATTTAAGTTTTTCTAAAACATTTCACTACACATGCAAGAGATAAGAAAATAATTACATTAATGTTTGAGACTGCTGAAGGTTGGGTGGGTTTCTGTAGAATTTCTGTTTTTTTTTTTTTTTTTTTTAATTGAAAATAAATCTTTTTTATTTGAATGAGATGTGAGTGAAGAGTGTTTGAAGGGTTCTGTCTGATGGGTAGTATTTCGCTTTCAGAAAGTTCAATTGTACGTTTATGTGTCACTTTTGTTCTGTGAAATACCAAATTGTTCTTTATTGCAAAACGTCTATTGTATTATGGTTCGTATTTTATTCTTTAATACTAAATGACTTCCTGTGGTTTGTTATTTAGGTTATACATTATACAATTTTTTTTAGCTTTTTATTTAATTTAAAAAAGGGCTGCTTTGAAGTAAAAGCTGATTTTCTGTACACTGGGAAAGAATTTGCATAATTTTGAAATACATCAGCTCAGTTATTTATTCAATAACTTACAACACAAAATATTTATGAAAAATCAAAATTAATTGTAATAAATTTCATCACAAAGCCAGATACGTGGGCGGGCAATAAGTCAATGACTATTGGAATTACCAGCCTCTTAACAGAGAGGACAACACTGCTTCTGTCAACAAGCAGTTGTCAGTTGACTCCAGCCAAAGTTTTAAAAACTTGCATCATTAAGCTTGCATGTGACAGAAATTCACAAAATATGGATAAGTCCTAGTTTACACTATGCAAGTCTTATTGCTAAGCTGATTAGTTTGTTAGGAAAGAGAGACGAGGGGAAAAGAATCGTTACTGTTCCCCTCGTCTCTCTCTCTCCATCAAACTAATCAGCTTAGCAATAAGACTTGCATAGTGTAAATATGGACTAAAAGTGCGCTTATTACGCATTAATTTTTTTGCGAAAAAACCTCCACTCATAATATTTATCGAGGAATCTTCACCATCAATTTCAATAGTAAAAATTGGTATACTGAATTTCGTCGTGAATCTACACCAATCTAGCACTTCAGCGTTGACGTGACGGGTGTGACTTCATATTTTCTATAACTAATTACTCGAATATTGAAATGATTAATAGATGTGGCCGGCTGATAGAGGCACGAACAATTGAGGCTCAGCTGCATATTAACTGCATATATATATCTACATACTTAGATAAGAATTAAGCTTGAAATAAGTCTTATTTCTCCAAGTGCACACCATTTTATTTTCAAGTAGCCAAGAAAGGTGTTTCCTTCCTTCTTTTTTTATATAAATATTTCGCTTGATCATTTATTTTGTTGTTTATTTGTCTGTTCATTTGGTCAAATAACTTTTTTTTTCTTTTGACATCTTCTACTATCCTTTTGCATACAATCTTCCTTTCTTTTCAACATAAATATTTTTAATAATCCTTTAGCACAAAAAAAAAGGAAACAAAAATATATATAAAATGTAGACTAACGCGTTTATATCCGTTAATATTTTTCATTGTAGCACATTAAGTACCTCTTGGTAGGTTTTTTTTCTTTTTAATTCTTTTATTTGGCAAATTCGCATTTTGTTGTATTGTTAGCGAAAAAAAATAGAAGAAAATATAATAAAATAAATAAACATTAAAATATTTCTTTATGCAGCAGCTATTGTAGAGAAGTAAAAATATTGTTATATTTATTACAAAATAAAAAACATAATAAAATAAAATAAACAAATTTAAAAAAGGCAAACGGACAATTGTTGTTTGGGCACTTTGTTCAACACGAAACAAACAAGAACCTGCACTTTTTTTTTATTTTATTAACATAAAATACAAATGCACAAAAGTAGAAACACACACACACTCAAATACACGCACACACACACACACACACTGTGTAACAAACAAACATGATGTTGCCCAACTGACTTCCGCCAAAACAATAAACGAACTCAAACAACAACAAAAGCAACAAAATTATGAGTATACTCGTAAAGTAAGAATATGTGAAAAAAAATCTTTTTCCTATTTATTGTGATCCTTTTTTGATGTTTGCCGGTAGATTTTTATTGTGTGCGTATTCATGGGTAAAAGTGCGTGGGTGTGTGCGTGTGTATTATTTATTTATTTAAATTTATTTATTTTTTTAATTTCTGGCTTCTTCATCTAAATTATTGTTATAAGTTTCTTTATGTTCCTTTTTTTGTTTATTAAAAAGTATGTTTGACCATAAATTCAATTAAGTTGGTGATTTTCGTATGTGCTGTAGCTGTTAGGAATATTTTTTCACAAAATTTGGGGCTAACACAGTGCGATGATGTTCCTAAATAAAGAAGAGGATGAAGTATTCATTTATGAACTTTTTTTTTTTTTGCTTTTTAGTTATATTTATTGGCATTTTTTTTTTTTTTTTTTGCAAACTTAAGATAATCAACCGTATTTTGCTTGTCAACAGCGCACCAAAACCATATTGTTTTGCTTTACTTACTTGAATCTGTTATTGGAGTTATACAAGGTGGGCCAAAAGAAGTCTTCCGATGTTGTTTGGCTCTCATTTTTTTTTTCTTCGATTCTGTTTTTCGATTATGTTGATTTGAATCTTTAGAATTTTATTGGTCAAGTCTAGAAGATGATATCGGCCAAATGGCCGCCGTTACAATAGATTGGTCTTTTTATGGCATTTTTCATCACTTCGGCGAGAACTTCGGGCGACAGATTCTCGCACTCGTGTCGAATGATGTCTTTGAGTGCTTGTTCACGTAAACACGGGAAAAAAATCCCACCAAAAAAGTCTGTAACAGTTAAATCGGGCGATCTTGCGGGCCAGTGTAAATCGCCAAAACGAGAGATGAGGCGACCCGAGAACGCCACGACACGATTATTCCGCGTTCTTGGGGAGTGTATCGCTCCGTGGCTTGTTTAGTTGTATTCTACATCTGTTTAGTTCACAAATGTCAAAACAGATTTGAGATTGGCCGCCATTTGCAAAAATAAGAGCAGCTTCCAATAGGGTTATTTCTTTTGGCCCAACTTATATTTGTCGAAGATAAACAAGGACTGTCAACATATGATTTGCATTATACCAGAAAATGTTACTCATGTTGCTATGATTTGACTCAGATAATGACAATGAGTACTCAAAAAATATACTTGAGTAAATAGTTTAAATTTTAGTAATAATAATTGTAGCGCAAACAATTCGTATGTTCATATATTTTATCTCAAGCAACTATAACTACAGCCGATTTCAGCATACAAGAGCATCTCCACTTCTCTTATGGGAAATGGCACACGCGTATCAAGCAAGCACATTGTTTCTCAGTCATACTTATATTAGGAGTATCCTTGCACTCAGAGTATGGATATTTAATCGCACCAAAACAAAATACGCATAATACTCTGGATATTTATTCGTCATTCGCCATCGTAAATATAAATTAGTGCATCTTTAATGAAATACAAAATGTGTTTGACTGTTTAAAACATGCTTTATGTGTATTTGTAAACAAAATAGCCCTGCATATATGCACGTGTAGATGATGAATACTCAGAGTATTTTTTTTTCTTTTGCCAATGAGTGGAGCTCATACAATATCTTTATTTTAGTTGTAGTCATTTGAGCTGCATAATTTAAGAAATGTGTATGAATCAAGTTGTTGGTTGTTTATAGTTATACGCGTTCGGTTTAAAATTAACGCGTCTGTTTGCATATGAGCATTATATTAACTGTAAGCTGTACGCATTCGTAGTTGTTTTACAATGCTCAAAAAATATTTAAAACGATACTTTTGTCATTTTCTTATTTGTATTTTAAGTGCTTGTGTATTTATATTATTTACCTAATAATGTCTGGATTATTATTCTTGTACAAAAAAAGCTTTTATTGAAAACAGTTGTATTAGGTTTGTTCATATATATTTTTGCAACAAGATGATTTGGCGCAATATTTATTACTTTAAATTTTCAGAATTTTTTATCCATATAAATAAAAATCAATCGTGGTTCGTTAAAAACTATATCACTTAAGAATGCCAGCACTGATTTCACTATTTTTATTTTTTTAATATTTGTTATAACCCAACTTAGGTTTTTACGGAATGAAAAATTGACCACATCCACCATTACGCCCATTTATTTAATTTGCTTAATATCGGAGCACGGATAAACCAATTGGTCTAATTTTTGTTTAAGTATTCGTTATATTTTAAAGAAATAGGAGTGGAAAAGTGGGCGTGCTCCCTTCCATTGATGGGAAATATTTATTTTGAAATATCTTGGAAAATAATACGGTAAAACAGCTGAGATTTTGTACGAGTTACTCCAGTGACCTTATAAATTCGTAAAAAAAATTTAAGGTCAAAATACAATAAGTGGGCGTGGCACCTTCCATACACAATATTTTTTATTTTTTTTATTTTGCCCTTGCATGTAATGCAGCAGGAAACGTGAAATTTGGTGCAAGCAACGATTTTTATAATGTGCGTTGTCTTACAAAAAGGATTGCATTGGACATGTGGGTGTGGCTCTTTCCATAAAGAGAAAATATTTGCTTTACGATATCTGGAAAACGTTTAAAATTTGTGGGGATATTTTGGCTGATATTGTGCATTGTCTTTGAAAACAATTTTCGAATTGAACAAGCAGGTGTGGTGTCTCCCATATACGGCAGTTTGTTTGTCTTCAAAAATAGTACCAGCGTAACGATCATGTTGATTTACTAACAGCGTATCACTAATGGTCTAGGCTATTACTCTTTAAAAGTTGACATTATAGAAGCCACAGTTCTTTCAAAATATCAGTAAAAAAATATAAAATTTTTTCGCAAGCACTAACGCCTACAAAAAGAATAAAGGATTTCAAAAAGAGGTCAGTATTGGAGCGAAAAGTGTGTACCACCTCCCAAGTAAAATAAATATTTGTTTTTAAATATCTTGATATGTGTTACAAAGATAAGCTTAAAATTCTCCGGATTTTGTTGACGATAGAAAATAATCGAGATTTGACAAGTGAGGAAGAGAAAATGTTTACTTAAAAAATAAATTGAAAACTCTTCTTGACTATTTATGTCATTAATGAGAATTATATTCTAAAAAATAGTGAAGATTGGCCCACAAGTGTGGCACTTCTTATATGATTTTTTTTTCTTTTAATCACAAAACGTTTAGATAGTGTAGCGAAGCACACAGTGTGAAATATAGAATTTGGAAAAATAAACTTTATTCAAATTACAGATGAGATGAATTGAAAAGTGATTTTTTTTTGTAGCTATGCTATTTATGGGGCGATACATGAGCTAAGACGTGGTTTTCGACACTATACAAGTTATAAATTTATTTTTGTTTTGATTTCTTTGTACTTAAGAGAAAAGTACGAAAATAAACGAAACAAATTGTTTGATTTGGTTTTGTTTAGTTCTTTGAAGTGAGAGAAGCAAAAGCAATGAGAACGCTTGCTCAATTTATTTTTTTGTTTTTACACTTGAGCACAAACCAGAGAAGCAAACAGCCTCCGGCGGCCACAAACAATACTTTAATTTAATCGTACGCCGCTAGAAAACAAAATAATGTGAAATAAATGGAAACGTTTTGAAATATTTGCAGAGAATTTGACATCATCATATAATATAATTTTATTGCATTGTTATTTAACACAATAAGTTTGTTTTATATAGACAAGCAGCATAGCTACAACCGGGTGTCCTAAGACACCTCTGTTCCTTTTTTTGTGTTAAACAAATTTTAAACTCTGTCGTTTCTATAAACGAACACAAAAAAAATCTCTTCTTTCTTCTAGTGGATCTTCGGAGGCATTTAATCCAGCGCATCTGTAAAAACAAAAAGAATTTTTAGAATTTTTACTTCTCGCAAAAATACAATTTTTCGCTGGCTGGTAAACCGCTTTATATTAAAAAAATGCTGGCTACCGGGAGAAATGTATGCGCATATGTATATTAATTTGTGTAAAAAGCTGATTGATGTTTGGCACTTTAGTACTACTTTGGCCAGCTACGGCTTAACCCTACACTCTCTTCTACGTACTACTTCTTATGAGACGTTTATAATATATTGTCATGCTATAATACTTTTTCAATCAAAACTCATAATTAATAGCACATAAATTTAGAACAAAATGACACCAAACTGTGTGTAATGATAATAAAGCAGGACGTGCATACAACCTTACATCAAATGCCTCTAGATATCAGTTTAAACATTTTTCTATGACTTGAAAAAATCATGTCATCACTAGATTCGTTTATCGTTCCTTTTTCCTTGAATACTTCTTGTTTGCTAATTTGAAAACCAAAAAATAACGCTAATGTTTAACCACTTATTTTTTTGGAATAACCGCGCGATATGAAAGCATGCGAGTGAAAGTAGTGCCAAACCCAAACCAGGAAAATATTATAAATCTAATATTTGACATAAAGACATGTGAGTGAGTGTGTGTGTGTGTGTGCTTGCGTTACCGCACAAAACACATGAATTTATAGACGGTGAGGAAGACATCGTTTCTATTTATTTATGTGGTAAAATATGGAGCGTGCTTATGTGTGTGTGAGTAAGTCTGCATGTAATTGCAATTGTATATATTTTTGCGATAAAGCAAACTCTATATATTTCTAAAGTTTTCATTAAGATTCAGATGTATAAATGAAGTGTTTCCTTTAAGCGAACAAAATCGAAATAATAAAAGTATTGGACGAAAAAAGATTTCTAATCAAAACTCTTAATGTCACATATTAAAAAAATTTATTTCTAATTATACTGTGTATTGCTGTCGATATTTATGCACTTTTGTATGATGAGTTTGCTCTTAAAATTCCCTGGAATCATTTTCAACATTTTTGGAGGCCCATAATAAAAATTGGCCACCAAATTCGCCAAAATAAACGTAGTTTTTTACTACCCTTTGGTAGTAGAATCGAAATTATACTGTCAAGACCGTGTTTATTAATTAATTAATTGTAATTATTAAGATAAAATTACTACATTAAGTTAAATTAAATTCACGTTGTTTCAATATGACATAACTTTGATTAAACATGGTTTTTCATGATATTTCAGTATCAAAATTCATGTTGTTTCAACTTAAAATAACTTAGATTCAACATGATTATTCATTTTGATTTATCAGCACTGTAATGTTAAATCAGCATGAAACAAAATTAATTCAGAAGAAAAATTGTTAATTGAAGATTACTGTAAATCATGTTGAATTAACATGAAACGCACATGAATCATAATAATTGCCGACAACTGTTGAATTAACCTTATTTTCGTAAATTTTACTATAAAATTTTTCTGTGTGGGAAATTATCAATTCTTATGAAAGTTGCGTTTCAATATTATAAATACATACGATCAGATATCATTACATTCTTTTATGCATCTGCATCTATGCAAGTACTTGTATATTTTTCGAAGGTAAAGACGAAGACCAGTTGCCAATCATGCCATAAAAGCAAACCAATAAATAGTGGTCAAAGATGTTCAAAAACAAATAACAAAAACAACAATTCTAAACTAAAAAGCAAAACACATAAAAATTATATAAAAGTAATGCGCATTTAAACAACGGAACACGCTTGTTGGCCATAAATATTTTTGCTACATTTTTCGCTTGGACGTCTGCAATTGCTGCTGCTGCAGCACACAACTGCTTTTTCCATTTAAGCTCTTCTACCCCATAGTGCACATCACATATTCATTTCAAAACTATATAGAAAATAATCGCCGTTTCACATGAAATCATTTTTATATTCGTAATTCAAAGTTTTTCTTCTCTTCCTATTTTCTTTGCTGCCCTTTTCATTAAGTTGTGTGTACATGTAGTTAATGCAATAATTTCGTCTTCTTGTGGCAGTTTCTATACTTAAGCACGTGAATGATGACCAGTGTATAAAAGTTTGAGTGTATGTATTTAGAAATTGCTTAAAATACCCACAAGAAAAAGGAAATGCTTGTAACTCATGTTTACAATGTTATAAATTTAACATTTTATTTTATAACTAAAAATTTCATTTTAAGTCTTCAACAAGGACACACAAATCAAAAAGAACAACATTATTTTCTTAACTGCGTTACAAACATATACAAAACATACCTATATTTGAAGTTAATTTTTAGTTTAACCTCTCTGGCACTTAAAACAGAGCATAAGACAAAAATTAGTGCTTTTTATGTGTCTTTAATGATTAAAACAATTTTTTATTTTTGATTTTATTCTTCTCATTATTAAGTTTTATTAGTTTTTTTTATTATTACTTAACAAAGTGCGAGTGTTTTTATATCGATATATAGAGTAATTAATCTAGAGTCCTTATGTTTATGATCGCGCAACACGAGGGAGAGAAAGTCTCAGGGGTGTGTTCACCCTTGACACTTTTATAATACTAAAAATACTTCATATGTATTTTTGAAAAAGTTTGATTGCGTTCAAGCGGAAAAATTAGTCTTTAAAACAACATACATATGCACATTACAGTGACTCAAGTTGTATGGAAGCGAAATTCGTGCAAGGTGTACACCCCTCAAAATAAAGATTGGTATTTTTTATGATGACATCTAAAATATTTCGGCTCTAGCTTTGACCTCTCGTGAGCTGGACTATTTTGAAAAAGGGTCTATTTTTGCATGTTTTGGCAATTTGAGAATCTGATTCCTTAACAACATATACAATGATACCCATCATAAGAAAGGCTTTTTTAAGGTGCGTCCAACTGTATATACAATTTGTCCAAGGACGATCATCCATTTCCTTTTTTAAGGATATTCTGTAAAAAATAACGGTTTTTGAATTTTTTGTTCGGGGTTGTTTTTAATAAAAATGCCAAATTAACATATTTTAATCTTTAGTCGATTTAATTAAATACGGGTCTTAGCTTTTTTTGAAATTTGTGCTAGTTCGCGTTTTGACTAAAATGCAATGGGGTGGTAACCCTTCGTTTTAAATAGGGCAATATGGGTATAAATTTTTTTCTTTTGCCCAGTAAATCATCTTTATATGTACTTGGCTTTTGGATAACTTTGTACAAGTTCGGACTGTTTTGTTATGCATCTGGAACAGATCTTATGTTTGCCTTGCAACGAAATAAGAACATATTTAAGAGATTTCAAAGCTGTTTACCTGAAAGGCAAATGTCAGAGTATGTGTGTTTGGAGGTGGCTGGTTTAGATGGAAATATACTTTTGATTCGTAACTGGACACAGTCCGTCATACTGTTTAATAACTAAATTAACCTAAATGCATTATAAACAATAATATAAAATTAATAATATTTTGAAAAAATGGCATTTTCTGCCATCGCAGCGGCAGCAAACTGTCTTAAGTTATCTGCATATAAATCAATATATATTAAAGACTGCCACAATACAGAAACCAAAGTTCAGTAAATCAAAAGTAAAACACTAAAATTTAGATCCTCTTGTCAAATTAGTAAGTACGTCAACTTGAACTTAAAAGTGCTGCAAAGCTAAACTTTGATTAACAAGCTGGTAGTTGTTTTAAGGGTTGCCTTGAGTGTTCTTAGCAGAATGGTATTTTATGACTTACATCATATTCAGAGTGTCTGGTGGCAAGTTTATATTTTTAAATAAGATTATTTCAAGAAGCAATAAAAGGTGCCGTTGGAATTATAGATTGTGCGGATTTGTTAGTCACGATGTCGCAGTGGTCGAGTAAGCATCGCTCACGTAATTGCTCGTCGACAATTTTGTTCACCGAGCCGACCGAGTGTAAATTTAATTCGTTCGTGGGTGCAGAGATTGTGCGCAACTGCTTCGGCTATGAATGTGCCACGGCCAAGGCCCAGTTGATCTTCAAGAACTCCCGAAAACATTGAACTTGTTGAAAGCAGTTTACGTGCAAATCCACGACTTTTAATACGAAAAAGAGCAAGAGCGTTTGTTCATGAAATTTTTAAAAATAATTTGAAGTTCCATCCTTTTAAAATTCAAATCGTTCAAGAACTGAAAGAAAGTGACTTTGATTTACGCAAACATTTCTGTGAAACGATGTTGTAGCGTTTTCGCACTGCAAATCCTATTTTTTGAGGCGACGAGGTTCATTTTCACTTAAACATCCTCTTTAACAAGAAAACTGCCGTTACTGGTCTCCAAGAAAAAAAAACCATTGGATTGCCCCAGGGTAACTGTTTTCTGTGCCTTATCCACGCATAATATAATTGGATTTTTTTTTTCAAAAATTCTCGAGGCCAGGTGAAAATTATTATTATGATTACGGAATTCTTTTTGCCAAACGTGCGAGCTCATCCATCGTACTATTCACACACACGTGGTTTCAACAGGATGGTGCGATGAATTTGCTTCGGGAAATTTCCCCCTCAAAAACTGATCAGTCGCTTTGGAGACATTCCATGGCCACCGAGGTCGCCCGATCTAACTCCCATGGATTTTTTTTATGGGGCTACCTTAAAGAGAGGGTTTATAATAACAATCCCCAATCTCTTGTGGCTTTACAGCAAAATATTCGTCGAGAAATCAGCTCAATTGAACCAAGTTTACTGCAGCGTGTGACGCAGAACTCAAGGCTCTTTGAAAAATAAAATCCACATTTTCAATAATCTTAATAAAACTTTGTGTCAATTATTGCGTTTTTACTTAAGTTTGAAAATATAAATCTGCTACCACACACCCTGTATCTATGTATTTATTTTAATTTATTGTATATTAGTGTAATTAATTATAATCAAATCCATTTACATATCCAAACGCTATTTAGGACCCTTTTTTTCATTTATAAATAAATATAAAACAATTTACCAATAATTTTAACATGAAATTGATTTATGGTGGGACTAATACACACACACACATACCAGCAAAACTGCACAGCAAACACATTGAGGTGATCTTCAAATGAGAGTGTTGAAGCATCGAAATCTATATAAAATGTTATTACAAAAAAACCAGGTAATCTTCAATATAAAATAAATGCTAATCGCAGATGGAATAATGTCTGAATTCTCAAATTATTCCCAAATATTTTTGCAATGTATTTGCAAATAGAAATGGAAACAGTGAAAGAGAAATTTTATGGTTTCCATATTTGTTTGCAAATAATACTGGATTTATATTTGGGAATAAGTTCAGAATTCACATATTTTTCAATCAGCGATAAACGCTTATTTTATAATTCTTTATATTCTTTTACTCACTTTAAGCAATGTAGAACTCTCAACGAACAGCAAACCTTTTCCACCGATTTGAAAAATATCTTACTTGACTTGTTATCGCTTTTAAGCACAAATCTATGTGCTGCAGTCAGACGTTTATTACCGAATTATTATAAATTTTTACTCAAATTTAATTTTAAAATTTTGAAAAGAGTTTGATACCGCATCAACCATTTGACCTTGTGTTTGTTGGTTTCATTGAAACTCTATTGCACACATACATATATACATACATACATACATATATTTGTGAGTATATATCTCTCTTTCAAAAATAAATGTGTGCTTAGTGCAATTTTTATATGCTACAAACGATGACATTTTTGCATTTATTTGAAAAGCCATAACTCATCGTTTCAATATTTGTTATTGTCGCCAAAAATATATATCAAATCGAAAAAAATTTATATGCTCAAAGTTACACATTGGAACAGCTACACACAACTACTTATGCACACGCACACACACACACACACAAACAAACAAACGTATGTAATGCTGCTACAACATGCAACTGCATTGTAACGTCATTGAAATTTATACGTGTGTGGGGCAACGTGTTTTCCCTTTAACAATTTTACTCATGTGTATGTATGCATTTTCTGTTCTTTGAAATAAATGCATTAATCTCTTTTACGTTTATAGTTTCGTGTCGTTTCATCTGTGGGTATCCTGTCATTGCCCAAACAAGAAGAAAAAAAAGAAAAAGAAAAAATTGCATTTGACAATAAATCAAAATATCACACGTGCCTCAACTCACATGCCAAATGAATGCCAACGAACCAAACGCATCGACCGACCGACAGACGGTTCGAGCCAAACCATACAAACTCAAAATGTTCAGCCAACAACCACAGCTATTCATTGTCAGTTTTTGTATTGAATATTTGTGCTAGTTGATGTCCTTTTATTGCACACACACGATATGCATGTGTAAGTGTGTAAGTGATTGCATGTTTGTTTTACAGCTGATATTATGTTGCTGAGCCTTTTCAAATTTGTCAATGACATAAAAATTGAAAAAATATATTTTGGCGTACAAGTACATCTGTATACATTTGTATATTTATTCTTTTATTTTCACGGTGTTATTTTTTCTTTTTTTTTTTTGGAATAGTTGAATGTAAAGGAAAATGCACTTTGGTAAATGAAAAATGGTTTTCTTTTTGTAAAACAATAAAAATGCAGATTAGAAACTTAATAGCAAATTATTAATATCAACGAAAGCGTTTATAATTGAATCTTGAAATTGAGAGGGTTCAGGGCGAAGAGTTCGTTCAAAGTGTTGTTGAACGAAATCAGTCTTGTGTGAGCTTAGCTATTCTAGTAAGGTGTAACTATGTTTTCCATAAGATGACCAGACTGCTGGTTTCGTGCTTTCTAAATGTGCTTCCAGTGCTGCGTAAATTTATATTTCTCAAGCATAAGAATAATGTTATAAGTTTACGTCAATTAATCCATTTTCTTAGCACTTTTCAAAGAATATAACCGTCACGAAGTGGCAGCCATCACTGAGCCTACTTGGCGAGCTGTCATAAAAAAATTTTCTGCTCGATCAAATGAAGGGGTTAACTTATTTGAGGAAAGGGATAGAGGATGAAGGAAGAGATATAGGAAAGCTTCATTATTTTTACAACTCCGCGTTTTGCAAGTTTTTTTTTTATTAATGCAGAGTTGCAGCGCCTCTGGTGTCAATGAGGCATATTAAAGTTTTCGAAGCTGTGTTTAGTAGCCATTTTATGGGTTATTTTACTTCGCCAATGATTCTGCTACACAGTACCTACAAGGAGGGCGCTCTGATGTTACATTAGTATTAGTATCCGCTGAAGCCGGTGCATTTCAGTGACCAGTGACTATGCCTGTATCACTTAAACTTTCCTACAACAACTGATACAAAGAGACACTAATACACATCAGAAAATTGCGTGGTGTTACTATTTAATTACTGCCGAATACCGGCCTCAATTCCGGGACCTTCGGTTTTGTATTCAACGTGCTAACTACTTCAGCCGACGCCATCCTCAAACATGAAGTCATATACAACTATGAGGCACGATAAATAACAGAAATACAATTTTTAAAATTCAATATGAATTTAAAAGGAGATTGAAAATCATTATATTTAAAATGATTTTTGTTAGAACAGTTTGTATAAGTGTAACAAAGATTTTAATAAACTGAAAAAAGTACTACAATATCCGCCGCAATGAATGGATGAATGTTTACGAAATCAACTCAAATATCAATCAGTACAAATATGAACAGTTTCCATTTTATTCGTAATTTTAGCTTAAAATTACTTAAGTTTGCTTCATAAACTTATTAATTATCTTGCATTAAATTACAATTCTATTCACAGGCGCATAAACAAATAGGGCCAATATCACCATGTGCGACAAAGTTCGACTTGTCACACACTTACATTTGAAACAACAACAAAATATGAAAATTTGTTTTTGTTTTGATTGTAAGTGTGCGAGAAGATGAACGTTATCGACATCGTGATATTGACTCATAGTTACTTTTCTAATGATAAACCATACGACCGAGTTTTTAAATTGAACAATTTTTTCATTGGGCTGAAGTACTTTTTAATCGATTCACTACTAATATAAAACTTTCTTTCTAAACACCATGTAAAAGCTAAAGCGATTTCCCAAAAAGGCCCTCTAAAAGTGGAAGTGGTTCAAATGAAATGTTAATTTCCCTTGTAGCCCTTTTCAAGGTTGGCCGATTTTTAAGGAAACTTTGTTAAGTTTTCTAAACTTTTTAGAAGTATAGGTGCAGATACTGCTTTAGTACACAGTATACACAAAAAAAAAAAATATTCCTGCAATAAACAATTTTAATTGAAAATAAAACCAAAAATCAATTAAAAATGTATTTAAGCCAATTAAATTTGTGTTTAAAAATTTAACTAATTATAAAGTTTATTTAACTCAATTACATTTGTAATTGTTTTTTTTAGTTTTATTTTCAATTAAAGTTGTTTAATGCAGGAATATTTTGTTCTGTGTATCAGGTTATACATTTCAAATTTGTGTGAGTGAAATTTTTTTTAGACAGCTCTAACTTTAAAATAATTATCCGTTTTTGTAAAAATATTCTTAGACCACCAAAAATTCTATACTCTTTGAAAAACGAATTTATTTCGAGCTTCATTATTTTTAAGATTTGCTTAAGCAGATGTGATTTAAATCATTTACTCATTCTATCTGGCACTTACATCTAATGGCTCCAAGCACGTACATATAAATTAAGTAGAGCAGCAGCAACAACTAGACAAACGTATAACAGAAAAAAATCTGCAACTCATTAGAGTCCAAATAAAATGCAGAAAAGCACACATGAATGAAAATGTATGATAGTCCAGCACTAACGTATTATAAGTACTCGTCGTAACACCAATGACAAGAACTAAAATATATGGAAAAGAAAAAAATAAATAATAGCAACAACTAGAAATAGAATAAACCGACCAGGAATAACAAACACTGGACAACGGATACAAATAGTTAAAGGAGCAACAAACGAACGACAAACACTGATTGGATGAAGTACATGTTACAAGTATTTACACATATTTTCAAGCACATCTATCTGCTACGTCAGTATTTATAGGGGTCTCCTGGCCAAAATAAAAAAGGATATGTGTTTTGACTTTAGTGTGTGTATGTGTGTATGTACGTGCTTGCATACTTATGTTAGATAGCAATGTCAGCATCATTTCTTCCTGATGCTAAATGCCAGCTTGGAGCAATCACTAGGAAACAACTGGCAACTATTAGGGGAATGGGCGCATTCGTGTTTGAATTAAAGAAACAAAGCATAAAAAGAATAAACAAGATATAAATAAGGACAACATTTACCTATAGTTTGGCTTAAACACATATTAACGACAAACACTAAAATCTAACAACTACCTGAATAGACGGCCATACGCTCATTCCACTCTACACTACACTACAAACTTATGCACACATTATTAAATGAATGACCGACTGAATGTATCACTAGAGCGCCACATTAGTGTAGAAATATTATGCGAAGCGTTTTTTTTATTTTTTTTTTATTACTATGTGCTCTTTGTTATATTTGTTGCAATGCTGTTGTTGTTGTTGTTGTTGTTGTTGCTCTCAGTGAGAAAAATGGCAATTTAACTGAGCACATACACACCTGTTTTGGGGCAATTTATCTCGAAGAATTATGATTTCAAACGATTTTCGGACGCCACTATTTACGGGGCGCAGTAAAACGTCAGGGTTAATGTAATGTCGAGTACTACGAAAAAAAATCAAAATAAAAAAAAACTAAATGAGAAAACAAGGCTAAAATGTAAAATGTTCTCAATGCAGGCTGCCCGCACAAACATTTTTACACTAATACCGGTGCAATACCTGCTGCAAAGTATTTAGCATCTATATGCTAATATTGGTTAGGGGAAAAAGTTATAAAATTAAGCGAATTTTTTTTTTTTTTGTTGATATACTTTTAAAAACTTGTTGAAACCTCATTCAAAACGAGCAGTAGACGACGTAGTGGCATGGAAAAATGCAACATGGACAATAAATACTTTTGAATCGCATAAATCACCGAGCCCAGATGGTATTTTTCCGGCCATGTTGCAGAATGTCCCAGAGCGCGTACTACTGCCTCTGGTTAATATTGTTAAGTTTAAGATTTTTAAGCTTGTGCGTTCTTTTGATTGCTCAAAAACTAAAATAAATAACACATAAATAAATAAATAATATTTCTTTTGTTTAAGTACTTCCGTTTATACTTGACTAAACACAATTACAAACTGACTTTTCTTAATTATTTCTTAACGTTATTTAATTATCGCACGATGTATTTACTTTCAACAATGTTGACTCTACTATTTTCTGATTTACTCTGACTCACTGTCACACAGTGTGCCTCCTTTTATACAAAGTGGGCCAAAAGAAGTCATCTGATGTTGTTTGGCTCTCAAGTCGAGAAGTAGATATCGGCCAAATGGGCGCCGCCACAATTGATTGCTATACAGGCTCGCTTTATGGCATTTTTCGTCACTTCGGCGAGAACTTCGGGAGACAGATTCTATTATGTTGTCCTTGAGGGCTTCCAAGATCTACGGCTTATTCACGTAAACACTGGACTTCAAAAAACTTCACAAAAAAGTCTGGAACGGCTAAATTGGACGATCGCCAAAACGAGAGATGGGGCGAACCGGGAACGCCGCCTTCAGAATATCGGTTGTGGCTCGCGCAGTGTGTGCCGTTGCTCCGTCCTGTTGGAACCACATGCCCTCCAGTCCTAATTCGTTGAATTTCGGCAGAAAAAGTCGGTTAACGTGGCCCTATAGCGCGTGAAGAGCGCACCATGCACCACTTTGAGCGAGTGGATTTTCGGTGCCCCATAAGCGATAGTTTTGCTTGATCACGTACCCGCTGAGGTGGAAATGAGCATCATCGCTTATTATGATTTTGGTCGAAAACTCATTCACTTCGTCCTCAAGATTAAGGATGGCTTGAACGTAGGTTACACGCGTTTGGCGATCGACAGGCAGCAGCTGATGTACGGACTGGACTTTGTACGAGAACACGCGAAAGTCTTTGACCAAAATTCGCCTTAGGGACGACCGGCTGATGGCTAATTGCAAGGCACGACGTCTGGTCGATGTTTCTGGTGATAGCTCGACATCCTCGGCAACAGCGGCGATATTCTCGGCAGAACGAGCGCTCCAGGGCCGACCACTCGAGGCAGCGTCTCGTGTGGTCCCATACTCTTCAAGGTTGGAGGCCAAACGGCGCAGTGTTTACGCAGTCGGTGCCGAACGACCGGGGAATCGGCGACGGAATTCGCGCTGCGCCAACACCACAGACGAATTGTTTCGCAACAAAATAGACACGATTATTCCGCGTTCTTTATGAGTGTATCGCTCCATGGATTGTTCACTTTTATTTTGCATCTGCTTAGTTCACAAATGTCAAAACAGATTTGACATTGGCCGCCATTTGCAAAAATAAGAGCATCTTCCAATAGGGTGATTTCTTTTGGACCACCTTGTACTACCAGAAGCGGTTCTAGAATGTTCGCCATTTACTTATGATATGTGTGCACTTAGTAAAGCCAAATGGAAGAAGCTCTATTACTGCATAAAGATGTTGCTGCTATACACAAGTTACCATCTGTGCTGTCGTTTACTATTGGTAGCCAAGTGATCAAACAGTCTTCTAACACAATCTGGAAAATTCATGTTGCTGTTTCTAGGCGTTTGTAGATAATTCGATTGGTCGTTATTTTGAATTTCCAAGTTAGGGGCCATCCATATATTACGTAACGCCCTTGGGGGGGGGGGGGGTTCGAGTTTTGTTATGATTTGTTACGCGGGGTAGGGGGGGGGGGGGTCTGTAAAATTGTTACGTAACATAAATTTTACTAATTTCGTACAAAAACACTTAGATTTTTCATTTATTTATGTACTTAATTTATCAAAGAAATACATAATAATTCAAGAATCATGAGTGTTAAATAGATATAAATATATGCATATACATATGTATGTACATAAATACATAATTGTTATTATTTATATTTTGCAAGCTTATTTGATTTTTGTCTACGCACTGTGTTAGTCTAACAGAAAATAAAAATAAAGGAACAAAAGTATTCGAATTCCCGAATATTCGTCCATTCTCAATTACTTGCATTTTCCCATAAATAAAATAAATAAATGCATAAATCCTAAACGAAACTTAAGAAAATGTCATAAAAATATTTGTATATTAGTTTGTAACAACTAAATAAAGACATTTACTTCAATTCAAACAACAAGTTATTTAAAAATACATACATATGTATGTGTATGAATTGAATTTAATTTTTTTTTAATAAAAACTTAAAACAATTTAAATTTTTTTAAAGTTCTTGTTACGTTATTGTAAGGGGGGGGGGTCAAAGAATTGTTACGGTCTGTTACTGGTGGGGAGGGGGGGGGGTCAAAAATCTGAGAAAATGGCGTTACGTAATATGTGGATGGCCCCTTAGTGTGTAACGACTTTTTATGTTGGTAATACCGTGTACTGCTGGTAGTACAGAGTTGTTACCATGTATTTGCACTTTAAAGTGTGTACGTTAGTTTTCTAGATAGTTATTTTTATTTATAAAAACATTTACATTAGCTCTGTTCAAGTATTTTTACGTAACGATATCTTTAAGATATGCTTGCTTAGGAGGTTTATATCGAAAGCCTGGAGAGAGGTTACACACAGAAAAAAATACCATTGCAAAATCACCATGCAAAAATTTTGATTAAAATTTACAAAAACTAATATGTTGTTTAAGTGTGTTGGTGTTTATTTGCTTTATTCATAGATGCAGTACACTTTCGTGCTTAGTTGTGTGAGTTGTTTTTGTATTGTTGTTGTTTTTGTTATGTTAGCAAACAGCTGACAAACTGCTGGCTGGTAGGCATTGTACTAGTCTTGTAGTCTCAGCCTTTAGCAACATTAGTATAGAGGCCTATTAGGGAGTCGCTGGAAATACTCAGGGTTTCAACTTTCTAGTAGAGTGTATAGTTGAGAAGCTGGCAAACAACACTAGACTAATCCCGTTAACTTTTTTTTTACAGGAAAAGCAAATAACTGGATGAAAATAGTTCGTGACTTCATAGATGTGTACTTGGAGAGCCCGAAAAAAGTTTTAAAAAATCTTTTACTGAGGACATGTCTAGTTTTGTTCTCCAGCTCTGCTTAGCAGCAGAATCATCAACTCGAGTATGGGAAGGGGGAAACTGAGGAGATCAGTGGCTAGAAGTACACCACAGGGAGGAGAACTATCATCTCTATTGTGGTTGTTGACAATGAACGCAATTTTTAGGCGTTTTGACAGGAGCAGACTTAAAATAGTTGATGGATGATATGGTTTTATTGGTAACGGGAAAGTTTCTTCCCACTATCAGTGAAATCATGCAGTTGACGTTGGAAGAGCTATTATCCTGGCAGCATGGGAGGGATATAGCTCGAACTAGTTGAGGGAGCTTAAGGTCTTAACCCAAAAATCTTTACTTGGATATATACTGCAATAGTACGCCCTATTCTCATGTATGAGATTATCATGTAATGGCCGTCCCGTCTACATATATTGCACAACGTTCAAAGACTTGCATCCTTGTACTCTTTGCACTGCCCCTAGGAATGCATTGAGAATGCCCCCGCACCTATTACCATTGAACCTAGTAGATAAGGAGATGGCAATAACATCTCTCTTGTACCTCTCTTTGCAAAGGAAACGGTACCAGCCACTGTAGACTACTCGACGATGAAGCTTGAGGATGGAAAATTTACCAAAAAAACCAGGATACCATCCACAGAATTGTGGAGGAATGGTACTATAGGTGGAATAAAAAGTGTTTATTTTTATACGGACGGCTCCAAATACAAGAAGGTGTGGGTTATAGAGTCTTTTTTGCGACTTTAGGTCTTCGTATTGCAAAGCAACTTCCGGATCACCGCAGTGTTTAAAAGGCAAAGATCATTGCTATAAGAGAAATTGCGGATTGGTTGAAAGTGAATGTCACTTTAATGGTTTAATTAACATATACGCCGATAGTCGAGCAGCTAAAGATTAAGGCCCTTGAATCCCCGCTTCTAAAAACAAAAATAGCCCTCGACTGCCGATTATCTCCCAACGAGATGACAGAGCAGTTTAATAGTAGGAGTATCTGCATCCCGGGGCATAGGGGCTTTCAGCAAAATTCCTGGCCTGATGAGTTTGCTAGAACTGCGACAACCTTAGAGATTCCACTGGAATTAAAATGTGTTAGTTTACCCCTACTCTTTTCCAAACTCAGACTTAGGCGCAAGACTGAAGAAGAAACAAATAGAAGGTGGGTCACAATAAATGATTGCATGATCACCAGGCAGTTATAGACTTATCAAAATAAAAAATATACACAGCTTCTTTGATTTTAAGATTCGAATCAGGTATCCGTGCTAACCGAATACTATCTGCACAAAGTTTAAAGGTAGAACACAATGATTTTTGCCGCATCTGCCAAGATATCGATGTAGAAGAAAATGTAGAAAATTGTATGTGTCACTGTCCTGAACTTGCAAGAAAGATAATGACCATGGTCATAATGGGCGCTCTAAAGTTCCGATAATTTTCTGACGTCGCCAGTGTTGAACAGCAACGTATTAGTATTTTTATATTGAACTCTGGCTACTTCGACAGTGAGGAGTCTGCATAAGTAGAGTTTCAATGGTATCACAATGGACCAAAACGGTCTAAATGAGTTCAGGATTCCGACTGCCATCCTTACCTTACCTCAACTAACTAATACAGGGTGACACAACAGAAATTATAAATTTAGTAGAGTGATTAGAGAATGTATGTAAAAACCCTGTATCGAAACAATGGAGGTATTCGATGTTTGATGCAAATTTTCGTGCGTTAGTGCAAATGCAAAATATCGTAGCTTTTGTAAAAAGAACTTAGTGATGCAACTATGAATTTTTTTTTCAAATTTGTGCTAAAAAGTCAGCCTGTGTACTAAAAAAAGGTGTGAGAATTGGCTGAATTGCAGTTGTTTGGTTGTAGTTTTGGAAATTTTTCAGTTAAAGGGTTTTGTTTTGGATGAAAATCTAGACAAATGACAAAAAAAACTTGTAGAGATTGTCATAAAGATTTTAATTGAAATCTGCATAGATTGTGTTCAGGTATAAATGCCCTATTAAAAAATATTTAAATTTCAAACAGGAAAAAGACACTCTCCCTACTCGAATATTTGTATGTATTTTTGAAAATAAATAAGTGTTCGTATAGGTGTTGGGATATATTTTAGTGGCAAAGCAACGTGGTGGAGGTATAATAGAAAATAAAAGGATTTCAAAAATGGTCATTTGATATGAATTATGCGCGCATTTTTGTGCAATTACATGATGCTACTCCTAACTGCTGTAATGAATGGATGCGAAAATATATATAAAAAAAGGGAGTTGCATGTTGCCAATTGAAATTTTCTTTAACAAAGAATGAAATCTGTTTAATAAAATGATTGACTAAATTAAAAAAAAAAGAATTTTCTTTATAATGCATAAAAATCATGGTTATAATTTTATGTCCAAAAATAAATTTTATTTTATAGGGCATTTACATCTGGACAAAATCTAGCAGATTTAAATTCAAATCTTTATGAAAATCTATGCCGTTTACAAAAAAAATTAATAGCGCATTTACATTGTTTCAAAATCTAGTACTTACGAGATTCCGAGCTAATCCAATTTCTTTTCAGTAGATTCCCCATACAAAACAAAATCTAATTTTTCAATAAATTTGTAGGAAATCTACTAAAAATCTAATATTTTTATTTATCTCTTACTACCCTGTACATCATAATATATATAGAAGGTGAGTGAATTAGCTACGCTCTACACAATTTTCTATTAAAGGTGTGTGAATGAGCTCATTCTGCATTTTTTTTTTCGTTAAAAATTAAGACTACATTTTAGACAAAGGATTTTGTCTCGGATACAAAATCTAGGAAAATTTCAAAAAAGCTAGTGTAAACGATATAGATTTCGTCAAAGATTTCTAATCAAATATGCTAGATTCCGAGACATTGTAAATGCAGTATAAGTGAAAAATTTCCAAACTTCAACAAAACAACTGCAATTTAGCCAATTCACACACCTTTTTAAGCAGACCGTGGCTAATTCACTTACCTTTTTTGTAAATATGTTGTACAGGGTCGTAAAAAATTAATAAAAATATAAACTAGATTTTGAAACGATTTCCTACAAATCTACTGACAAAATAGATTTTGGCTTGTATAGGAAATCTACTAAAAAGTAGCATGATTTAGTTCAAAATCTTAAGTACTAGAAGTACTAGATTTCAAGAAAATGTTAATGCACTATTAAGCAGAAGTAAATACACCTTAAATTCATCTTACTTGAGGCAAAGTGTAACTTAATGGCAACACTTATGAGTCTTCAATTGCGTTTTTTTTTTAATGTTTCCATTCTCAGTCTGCATACAGTGCACATTAAATGATGGAGCTATGTTGGCCTCACATCCAACATTGAAATACATTAAACATTGGCTCGTTTTTGCTGCATACCACACTGCCATCTGCCAGGGATAAATATGTTTTGTTTATGACTATTTATACTACAACTCATTCATTCATATTTTACATTTGCCATAATGTATGTGTGCGTTTTGAAAAAAAAATGAAAGGAAACTTTTTGTTGCTTTCTATAAATTTTATGTGCACGAGTGTGTGTGTGTGTGTGTGCAACACCAGCAGCTTTCGCATGACCATTTATATGCATGCAGTATATCTTCGGCCAGGATATTTAGTTGCTGCTAAGCAACAAATAAACAACAACAAGAACAACATCAACAACTACTACATATTGTGCATAGAGATATTCTAGCATGCCCATTTCTATGTTAAATAATTAAATCAGTTGCGAGACTAATATATTTAACTTAATTGCAAAAAAAAAATATATGTATGTATACACAACAAATATAATAGCAGAACCATCGAGCATCATATTCATTCATAATCATTGTAGCGTTAGTTAGTGCTCACGTACCCCTTCTTGTTCTTGTTTAAAAATACACATTCACACCAACATGTGCTCACTCTCATTCACGACACAAATCTACATTAGCAGGACATGAAAAATTATTACTCAACAATGCGCATTAATGCAGAAAATGTTTCATATTGCAGTTTTGAAAATTAATTTTAAAAATTCATTTTGACGCATAATTTTCTAAAAATGGTGTAGAATCAGTATTTATATTGTTGTTTATATTTATGGAATTAATAAGAAATAAATAATGGCAAACTACTGCTGCTGCTGCTGCTCGCGTATTTATAGACTTTGTTTTTAAGTTTTGCAAATAGTAGAGGCTAAAAAATAAATTAAATCCCATAATAAATTGCTAAGGGTTTCTAGTTGTTCTCTGAATACTCGTATATACAAACCAAAATAAATAAAAAATATGTATACTAACTCATAACAAAAAGTCACTATTATGATCAAACGAACCTTCTTTGTCTTTTAAATTGAAACCCCCTGGCCATAGTGATCAGTGTTACCAGTTAGATCTCATAATTTTTCTCCTCAATCCTTGGAAACTTTATGTTTCCTTTAAGACAACCTGAAAAGAAAATGAAAAATGTGAAAATTGTTTGTCTCTGTTTGTTAATTTTCACTTAAAGTTACACCTCACCTACCCCTAGACCCTATGGTTGCAATATTATTGTGCAATAGTTGATATTGCACAATAAAATTCCACAATATATTGTTTAAAAGTAAAAGACTTTTGATTTATATTGCACAACAAGTGGTATTTTGTAATGTGTTGACAATATAGTGCAATAATTTAATTTACATTACTAAACATTATTTTTCTATTTTCTTAATTTCTTAATAGTAAGTTCTCATATATGAGTAAAATCTAGAGCTGACGAGATTTCTGGAAAAACCTAGCAGATTTCCTATACCAAACAAAAGTAGAATTTTTTAAATTCGTATTAATTTTGACTCGCGTTAAATAAAAATAAAATATTAAAATACGAATCAATTTATTTCTTTATATGAGATTTTGAAATGTTTTTTCTATTCAATAAAATCCACGATGGGATAGTTCATTCATTTTAGGGCAAAGACCATGAAGTGTAGTCCTAGATCTTTGAAAGATGTTAACTCACCTTTATTCCAGTTGTTAATCTCGACGTTATGTCAATACAATACCAAAAATATGTGGCTTGTTTACTTGCTCTCGAGAACAATTTTGTGCTACTGACAATCTATTTTTGTTCCCTAATGTCTAGAAAATAGCAAAAGTCTGGCAGCAGGAGACATTTGTTTTCGACAACGCCTATACAAGCCCCCATTAATTTAGAATTGTATTAAAGTGACGTCAATGTCGACATCTGGAATTAGGGCGATTGCCAAGAGATACATATAATTTAACACTTACCTTTCAGGGGCGTAGTTCCCACCCGATTTTTTTAAGCACAAGATGAAGTATTTTTCAAAAATCAAGGTGTATGCCTGGTTTCGTAAAAATCGATAACGTAGAAGCACGTGAAATATAATATTAAATTTTAGAGGGCGTAGCTCCGCCTACTTTTTTGAATGCAAGATTGTGGCTTTTTAAGAGCTCAACCTGTGAGCCAAATTTCGTAAAAATTGGTTCAGTACAAGTACGTAAAATATTATATTAAAACTTACTAGGCGCGGCTCCGCCCACTTTTTTGAATGCCACATCATGTCGGTGCCCCTATGACTGAGTGGTAGTGGAGGTCGTGGGTTCGATTCCCGCCATAGAGCCTGGGTGGTTTATGCAGACAAGCTAATCGCTTCGCGGGTTGTGTTTGTTTTCACAAAAGTAAAAAATTAAAGCATGTGAAATACAATATTAAGCTTTATTAGGCGTAGCTTCGTTCCATTTTACAAATTCAAGATTGTGTCGTTAAGTGAGCTCAATGTATTGATACGTTTCGTAGCAATCGAATAATTAAAATATTATTAAATCAAATTAAATAAATAAGTGGGTGTGTCTTCGCCCATTTTTTTTGCAATGGAACCAAATGGAAGCTATACCTTACTTCCAAAATGTTCCTAGTTATGAAGTAGAGATGGAGGCGTGTCGAATTTTCCAACACGACACGACACGAACACAAATACCAAGACGCTTATCACGTACGAAACACGCACGCGAAAAATTTTGATACACGATACGAAATATTATTGGTATAGTATTGAAGATAAGAAAGTTTAATTTTTTTTTTTAAGGGTCGCTTTTCAAAATATGGCACCGAGTTGGCACTGCTAGCTGATACACTCTGCCACCACAGCTGATACTATCTGTTTATGTGCAGAACTTTAAGCTTCAGAGGCCCATACAATATCACCCATACAATATCAACAAATATGCTGGTGTTGTGTGTTTGACGATACAAAATATTAAATTTTTTCTCTATTGGAAATTCATTCATACATATTTTAAATCTTAAATCGTTTCGTGTTTTCCGTGTCAATTTTGCTCAACACAAAACTACTCGAACACGCAAGAAATCATATTTTTTTCTTACGAACACTTCGTGTTGAGTAGTGCGTGTTCGTGTAACGAAAAAAACACGACACGCGCCCATCTCTATGCCCAAGTGAAATCTTAATAAAATTTTCATCAATATTATAATTTTAATGTAAAAAATACATATTTATATTTATTTTAAGTTCCCTAACTTATTAAGAAAAAAAATATTTTATTTCATAAATGGTTTATAAAACAAATTTTGCATGAGAAACTGTTTTATAAACCTCTTATAAATCAAAAATATTTTTTATGAATAAAGCCTTAAATCTTTAATGTACTAGAAATTTTCGCTTGATGCGTCGGTTAAGCACCATTTTATTTCAAAAAATTTGGGTTGAAGTCTACTGATGAGTTCCTTGAGCAGGAACGAAATCCATAAAGACGGTGCTCAAGCAACAAAATAAACAACAATTCCAAATATAAAAAAAAAATTATAAAATATTTTCATATCGGTTTTTTTCTGTGTTGTTAAGGCGTAGTTCTGCTGTTAAATGTGTAAATTTTTGTTTTTTAGTGTTTATATAAAATAAAGCAAAATGTACTCCCCTTTAACCCACAGCATTTTATCTCTTCATACATCTTCTTATTCAGCCATAATCTGGCATATCAAGGACTTAATGAATATGAATAAGATGTCATTCGTTATTCATTTGCTCTACAAAAGATTTAACACTGTTTAACTCTTTAGTGCTTCCGTGATAAATGTGCACGCATTATACGCTTCATTAACACCTACATATCCTGCGATTTATAACACTAAAATATCAACATAAGGAGCAACTACATATAATAGCAATCAAATGCCAACAAAAACCAAAAACTATTTCCGTAAATTGTTGCTGGTAACAAGGATAACAACAAGATTAATGGGTGGCAAAATCCGGTAACAACAATAGAAGCAGCAACAATAACAATAAACAGCTGAACAACAAAATTCACAAGAAAACCACAATGAATATTAATGAGATGTCATCACTCTTTCGTCAAATTAAAGCATTTCACGACACATTTACCACAAGTAACGCCAGCAATGCAAACAAACACGCCGGCACACACACACAAACACGTGCATACACACAAACACATGCAAGCTCAATAACGAAAATAGAAACACAACAACTAAGCAGGATATTTTAGACGTGTGAATTCTAACACCAACACTGCTTTTATACACACACACACACAAGAAATCACACACATTGTCTTTATTTTCTAGTCGATGTAGCGAGTTTGCGTGTGCGTGTACGTGTATTTGTGTATGTACGTGTGTTCATATGCGAGTAATTGTATTACATTGTATCTGTGTAAATGTCAGTTTACATTGTGTATTTAACTTTTCTAATTGCTGACAAGCCGACAACACAAATAAATCAACCCTTTTTCAAAAATTTGTGCTTTTCAGTTGTTGTTTCTTTCCCCCATACTCTTTCTTTTTTAACAGAAAATTTAACATGCCCTTGGAATGAATCTTTTTGCTATTTTGGTGTTTCATTAAGTGGAAGATATAATTTGACTGTATAGTTGAGTGAGTGAAGCATGCAAATGATGATGGATTAAGTCAGCAATTTCCCACTCTCATTCACTCTCTAAACACGCTGTCATTTTCATTTTTATATGGCTTCATCTGAAGATGTTTTATTTTTTATTTTGAATATTTTTACAAGCAACAGTAAGTAGTTCATTGTTTGTGTTGTGCATAAGGATAGGATTTTTAAACCAATTTGTCAACTTGACTTTGAATATTTATGAATCAACAAGGACGACAACAAGCAAAGTAACAGCCATGTGATGTATGTGTGTATCTTTGAATTAGATTTTTTTGTTTTGCTTCTCACCACAATTCAGTTCTTTGGAGAAATTTTGGTTTCTATGGTGGCATAAAATTAACATAATTATAATTTATCCATGTTGCACTTTGAACTTAAGACGTTGAAGCATATTTGACTCTGGAATATTTATTTATTATTTGATTTTAATTTTTCATGTCATGATGATGAAGAACAGATTTAAACTAAACATAAATACATGAAATTTTAAAATTTGATATAATTTTTATAAAATGGAAATGAACTCATGAAATGAATACTTTTTAAAACAAAGCAAAATATTAATATACATAGTGCAGGTTGAGTTCAATTAATAGGTTATATAGGTTAGCAAATTTCACTACTGCATGCCGATTGACAATAGTGTGAAATGAAATGAACTATTGCTTATAGTGTGACAAATAACGCAGATACTTTGAGCTCATTAGTTTGCATGTATGCGAACAGAGTAAGATAAGCAAAAAAAAACTAAAGAATAAAAACAAACGTAAGAAAAAAGAAGAACAACTGAAATAATTCACATTCCCCCTTATTCTATTTGGCATCGACAACATCGACATCAATTTTTCTTACAGAATACCAAACATAATATTGACAGTCATCGATAAATGGCAATACTTTCTACGGGAATACCGATTCGCCAAACAAGATTAAAAACGACGTCGTGTTATGCTGCCGACGCCAAATAGAATAAGGGTGATTGTTCATTTAAGACAATAGTTCCATTGCTCTAGTTAGTTCATTAACAGCACAGCTCTAGTGCAAAGATTTCAAAACACCCATATGCTTATGTAATAGCAAAACTAATCTCCAATCCAGATTTTATCAGTGTATGATAATAGTCTACACGTTTCGAAGAATGGTATGGGAATATTTGGGTTGGATTAGGTTTACATTAAGGCCAGTCAGACCGTCTCACCAAATACCGACTTACTTTAGTACTACTCGTATATATGCCATTCGATATACGATTAAGCGAAGCTGAAATTAAATCTTTGAAAATTTTATACAAAAAGTGTTCAAAAATGCTGAGTGTCTATGGAGATAACGATATATTCGTCAGGGTTCCTGCATATGGCCACATTGCTGGCAATAACAGGCTGGATATCTTTCCCAAAGCCACTAATATTCAGGAAACAAATGAGACAATTTGAGATATTGGAATGCCTGTAATAAGATCTCTAGAAGGCAGTTTTCAACAAGCCACGCTAGATTGCAACTGCGAAACCTTATAGCGGTATGGCTTAGGCTTCCTCATAGCTTTTTTTGCGGAAGCTATCAAGACGAAGTGAAACTACTGAACATTTCCTCTGCTACTGTCCCTGATGGATGGCCTTAAGACGTAAAATGTTTGATCAATGAACGCTCGCAGACAAAGTTTATCTAAGTCATAATAGCGGAAATAATTTTTCGTTGAATATCTGCAACTTTATGATATATGCAACAACTACTTTCTGTTGCAAAGCGTCAGTAAAAACTCGCGTTTAACTAAGATATTTAAACAGATGCTTACGGCCTAATCTCAGTGTTGTCTAAGCACTGGGTGAAGTTGAGCATCCAACCATTGCCCCCATGCGCTTTTAGAAAGCCTTATGCAACTTGCAAAGAACACATAGGTTGCAATCTACCAAAATAGTTATTTCTGACTTTGAACATGTACCTTGTGAGGTACTTGAGTTACCTAAGCTCTTACTTCTAGAATGCAGTGTGAACAGTTTCTGTTGTATGGCAACAGCTTCTAGAAAATTGCCTGCTTGACGGCGTTTCATAAATCATTGATTTAACATTCGGCAACAAAGCATACTTACAGGATATAAAGAGTTAAAAAGTTACCTGGCTCGCATGGGTGTTGTTGATGATACAACTTGTAGAGCTTATCACAAGGACGATGAAACTCTCGAATATTATAATGGTTATTATTATAATTACATGATTAAATTTGATAGGTTCTTATTCGGTATCTGCTCAATATACACATATATTAGCAAGAGTGCACAACATGCTATAAAACATAGATGAGCAAGCATCTCTTTCCCTATAACGCGTTATAGGAAAGCAAGAAAAAAAAACAAATTCTGCTTACCCAGCAAACAAATACGTACACCAAAAAAATGTTATTACTCTCGCTCTCTTTAGGTTTTGGCTTCTCTTTCACATAGAGCAGGGATGGATAACAAGTATTTTTCAATTTTATCTATATTTTGAGTTGAAGGGCTTCTTTTGTATTTATAATTTTATTTATTGTATATAACGCAATAAATTTATTTATTAGCATCGGACTGAGACATGGCTTTAAATGATGAAAATTTTATTTATTTTCTAAACTCGTTTATAATAAATGTTTATTTAAAATAAATATTTATTAGCTCATTCAGATCTATATGGACTCGGTACTCCTTTATTGTACGTGTCTATCGGGTAATCGATTGCGTACTTTACTTAGAATTATTTTCATGGTAGAAATGATAATGATAAACTTCAAAAAGAAACTTGCTTGAAGTTCATACATTTTTAATGTACGATCCCTCCCTTTAAAATTTTTGTATTCCCCATGACATGTGAGGTAATGTCTTTTTATAAAAAAAAATGGCTTAGTAAATGTAAAACACAATAACATATAACGCATTGTGCATTACCATCAACATTTCTACAAAGAAGAATTCGCTTTCATAATTTTCTTTAAACACTTTGCGCGCGTGGTGTTGTCTCAACAAGTGATAAACAGAAAGTGATTCAAAAACATTTCCACCTCTGTTAAAAGTAAGCAGAGGTTTTCCTCTGCTCCACACACAAGCGCAAGTGTGTTTATCTGTTAGTGCGCATCCCTGCTATAAAAGCATAAGTATAATCCGAAACGGATTAGGTCAATATTAATTGACTCTCTTTTTAACCTAAGCTACCCCGTAGTTAAACGAAATCCACCGTTTGCTTTAGCTAATGGATTATGTGGACACATTATCACTCATAAAACCCCATGGTAGATCCATTGTAGCGCCACCGGTACCCGTAATACCAATTAAGCCACTGTATGTAGGTATGTATAATCCATGAACTAATTGCACTGTTAGTAAATAAGCATTGAAAATGCTCATGAAATTGTCTAGACGTTGCTGCCACATTCACGAGGGCTTGTGCAAAGTATAAAAGTTGCGAAGCATCTGCTGGCAGTTCAGTTGAAAGTTGAGTCTATATTTCGCATTACGTCAGTTCACAGTCTGTAGTTCAGTTGATAATTGAAAACTCTATAGTGATAGTTTATACTGAGTCATAACGCAGTTATGATCTATCCTTGAGTTTATTGTGAAGTCTATCGTGTCGTCTGGAGTGAAGAGTAAAGTGAAAAGTGAACAACTCTGCTGACAGACGTGTGTAAGTGTGTCAAAGTAAAGCCAGCGAGTCATTATTGTTGTATCAACGCTGAGTGTCGGCAGAGTGAGTCTTGTGTAAGACGAGCAGAACATAGAGGGATATTAGGTCAATACTAGCGCAGCAAGTTGTATGAGACGTGCCTCAGCTAGCACTTTTTATCATAACCGACTCGAGCTCATTTTTCGATCATAAATGATACTCCCGTTGTAAGAAAATGGTACCCTACAGATAAATCATCCCAGAGAATCATTTACGATACGATTTGCTGATTTATTTTTGAACAGTTTTCTGGTAGTATTCAAATCATTGGATTTCTTTTTGTAGTTTCTTTGCATTTTGTTTCTCTATGTTCAAGAAACTATTATTTGATCATATAAATGAATGATAAGTGAATCCTTTTTCAACCACTCAAGTGATAAATCAGTTTTTAATCATCAAAAGTCATCTGAGGAGAATCATATGAGATTTAAAAAAATAAAAATATCACCCAAATACTAGCTGGGCCGTATACAACAGCGGAGTGGACGTAGTGGTAACCACTTGTGTGTATTTCAGTCAGAGCCAGTGTTGCCGTTTTGGTCGGAAAAAATTAAAAAATTTTAATTTGGTCGGATGGTCGGACCAATTCAATTTTGGTCGGTTTTTGTCTCTAATCACAAACTATTTTTTTCTTTGCATAATTTATTTAAAATCTCATATATTTTATCTTAAAAATATTTTTACTCACTGTTTACCATTTACCAATAAATTATGCACTTCGATGCCGGGTAAGTAGTTATTAACGAGGTTTATATTAGATCAGTGACAGTGAACTGATATACTGAAAACGATAGTATAAAACTTTTAAATATGATAACTCCTGATAAGGTACTTTCAAACGACGACTTACCAATTCTGGATCTTGTTTTAAAATTCCCTAAGTTAGTTGATTGTGATCCCGATTTAATAGTTACTGAGTGGAATTTGCCACGGCTCAGCTGCATAAAAACTTTGGCCAATTTAAACATTAATGCTTTTTTGCAAAAAATATCTTCTATAAAAAACGGATTAAACGAGAAAAGTTTCTCAAATATTTCTTAATTTATTTTTAATTTGTTATCTCTGCCACATAGTTTCGCCGCCGCTGAACGCAAATTTTCCACACTAGCGCTAATAAAAACTAAACTAAGCAATAAAGTAGAAGTAAATGCTGTCAACGGTATTATGTCGTGTAAAGAAATTATCAAAATGAATAATACGCACTATGTTTGGTCAGCCAAAAGGGACCTACATAACCAAATGTAAAATCAAGAACTTTAACTTTTTATTTTTAATGTGATGTATTTAATAATGCCGGAATTATAGCATAAGTAAATGAAAACAACATATGTTAAAAAGACTGAATAAAAATTTTTTCTTATAATGTACAATTTCAATGTATTTAATTATTAATTACATCACGTAAATATTAATTTACATGCGTAAATTCTTTAATGCAAATATGTTATATCTGACATTTTTATTTTACTTAAATATTAAATAAAATGTACATCAAAAAACACAAATATTAATTGAATTTTCAAATTTAGTCGGAAGCAGGCGATTTTGGTCGGATTTTGGGAAAATTTTGGTCGGAAAAAAAATGTCAAACGGCAACACTGGTCAGAGCTGGCCACCGAGAGAAACACAAGAGAAATATATTCGCGTATGAGTATTCATAATAAGAAGTAGCACTCTGGTGCTACTTTAAGCAGCTCAGATTTAAGTAATTTAAGTTGTATGTGTGTATTTAAGCTCTTGATTAGTATAAGAGTATTTATTACCTTCGAGTCCACGGAAAATCGTTTTTAAAGGATAAAAACGTAACAATATGTACATTTAATACTGTGTTAGTTTTTCGATTGAATAGTAACATATAAGTTGTATGGGAAAACAGATAAAAGGTATGCCTAAGCAAAATGTAATTTTAGCTCAAGTAGAGTACGCGAGATTAGTACACCCATAATATACAAGCACATGCCCCTTCAGGTAATTTATTTTATTAGTTGACTTTTGAAATATTAAGTACACAGTAAATAAATAAATCCGATTTAAGCTTAACCTCAGGCAATATTTGAACATCCACGTCGCCGTTAAAATGTCTACATGAAAATTTATTTAAATTGATACAATTTCAGTTTAAATTTGAACCTTTTATAAATTTAAGCAATTCTTACTCTCCTTTCTCAGATGTACATACATAATCTTTTAAGGGATTAATAATTTTATTTAACAAATTGGCGGGTTGGAGGATATAGACAGCCCAGATATTTATAATAAATTGTTAATTTTACTATTTGGTAGCATAACGGAACATACTAATGGACCCAACTGAGCTGCGCTTAGAGCGTGTGCCAATTCAACGCAGTCTAACCTCATCTATCACCCAATTTCTTGCCACGGCACTTGAATCTTGTATTTCATGTGAAATAAATTCTTTCATTAAAATAAACATACCAGGACCATAAGTGACATAAAAATTCACATATATAAATGTATACTTTGGATTATGTTTATCAAGCGAAATTTTTAAATTATGACTGACACCATTTAATGCTAACGCATGGAATCTATTTTACGTCAACCTAACTGTTGACCTTTTTTCTACCTCTGAAAACATATGTAGACTTTAACTATTGAAACGATAAGTTTTAATGTTGTATCCTTATAAAATTTACATACGAACATGCGAGCTTGAATTATAGAGGCGGAAGGGAATTATTTTCATTTGCTGGCGTATGAACATAAAGACATTTCAAATGTTTGACAAAAAAAAAAACAAAAAAAAGATCTTAGAGGTTACAGCGAAGCAATAATGCACACGTTTGTTAATTTTGTTGAATTTTTTTATTTTTTTTTGGTAGTTTTGTTACCGTTATTGTGGCAAAACAAACAATGATGGTCTATCTATGTTGCAAAGTGCTGGTTTCGTTATCTGACTGAAAGAAGCCATTAAAAGAAATTATGTTTTTCAAAGTGTAAGAAAAACTAAAATTGGAAAGCAGCTCATGCACACACACACACACACACATATCCTTAAACCATTTGCAAAAGAGATTATAATGCAGACAGTTGTGGAAAGTGGCATTTAAAATGTGGCATTTGTAATGGGTTTTTGACGCTTGATGTCGTTTGCTACGTAACGACAAACTTTCTTTGAAATGAGCAACGATTATGTCGTTTTGGGTAGCGTTAAAACTAAAATAAAGCAACAAAATGTATTTTACTTTTTTTTCTCTTCTTGTTTATTTCGTTTTGTATTTGTAACTTAAAGTTATTTGTTTAGTATTTACAAGTCTTTTGGGATAATGGCGCTGTTTATGGTTTGAGAGCAGGAGCAGCAAAAAAATAGCGAACCTTGCATTATAAAAAGTCTTCTTCAAGGCGTCATATTTTTTATTTTAGGTGAAACTGTATTTTCTACCAGGTACCTGGTTTTTGCTCTGCCATTTCATTATGGAATGTTTATTTTCCGCATTGCTGTTATTTGCGTAAATTTTAAATAATTTCTCTGACTTTTTTTCAATGTTTCAGTTTGGTGTCTTTATCTTGAAGGTATGCCTGGGTGTTTATTTGTATGTGTGTGTCTGCATGTTTTTGGCTTTTTTTTATTATAATTTGTTGTTATTGTTATTTATTTATCTCGTTATCCTTTGGGGGTAAATTGAGGTGAGTTTGAGTTTATTTCTGTAGTTGTGGATGAGTTGACGTTTATTTGTTAGCTAGAAGAATGTTGTTGTATAGCGCTTTTTCTATATTAGTTAAAATTTAACGACATTTTAAATGGACGAAATTAGGAAATTTTAGTTTTCAAGGTAAGCCGATTGAATCCAATTTTACCGATTATGAAGAGAAATTTTATTTTAAGTCATCAAATAAATCATGTTGAATTAAGGTTTAGTCCATGATGTTATCTTAAAAATATTTAAGTTTAAGCGACTTAACTAACACGCAATTAGTTCGGGTTCAAATATTTCCCGGCACTTCCACACATACATTTTCTTGATGCCTTCACAAATACACACAATTACGTAAGTTAAATAATTAATAAAATAAAATTACTGCGTTAGATTAAATTCATGTTATTTCAACTGCAAATAAATTTGATTCACATAATTCTTTGTGTTATTTCAATATCAAATTCGCGTTGTTTCAACTTGAAATAACTTTGATTCAACATGATTCTTCATTTTGATTTAACAATACTGGAATATGAAATCAACATGAAGTAAAATTATATTAAAAGGAAAAGTCATTAAGGGTTATTGCAAATCATGTTGGATTAACATGAAACACATGTTAAAAAAATCATTGCTGAACATTTTTAAATGGAGCTTGTGTTCGTAGATTTAAATATGAAATATATTTATATATATATATATATATATATATATATATATATATATATATATATATATATATATATATATATATATATATATATATATATATATATATGTATATATGAAACAATCAACGGCGGTAATTAAAAAAAAACTGATGCCAATTTTTCCGGTTCATTTTTTTGCTTTACGTTCAGTATGTGTTTCAATGTGCCATAATTGCTATATATTAATATTTATATATTGCAATTCTATTATCATTATAAAACAAAACTATTTGAATAGATTCTATGATATTTTTTGCACTATTATTATAAAAACTCGACAATCTAATAAAATTTGGTCTCCAATTGTGAAACAATCATAAAATTTGATCAAAATGTGATTTTAAATAAAATTTACGATTAACCAAAGGCACACATACCCACACACACATGTTCACATTCATACACACACTTGCACACCCCCACATATTCGCAAATAAAATAGACGATTTGAATACGATTTGTGTAACAATGAATGTTTATGTTTCAATATACAATTTCGCATTTTGATTGCCCGGCGAATATTGTGTTGCGTTGTACGATGCAGCAGCGGTAACGTGAGGAAGGGGCGAAGGCGGGGGGAAAATGGTTGAGGTTGATATGGCTTGAGTGAATTGTATTTTACGGTGTTTTGTTGGACTCTGTGGCTTTGATTATATTGTGCCAAAAGCGCTTGTTGTTGCAGTTGTTGTTTACTCTATTGGGGGTTACCAATACAGCGACAGACATATAACAACACAATTGATAAAAACAGAAAAATCAAATCCAAAATAGGCAAATGCACACACAACCACACATGCATACATACATATATATGAATGTATTGATGTGCAAAAAGAAAAATAAACAAACCAATATGCAAACATCAATTGTGTACAAAACTGTGTGAGTGTTGTTGCTTGGGTTGTGAGTGGGAGAGTGTGAATGTGTGTAGGCAGAATTATTGTTTCTGCATGTATTGTTGTTGTTTTTGTGCAACTACAATTCAACACAAAATGAAATTATTGGAATTTTCAAATTGATATACAGGCTTGTTATTGTTCGTGTGCACTATTTTTATTTTTTTTTAGTCCATAAACCAGTGTTAGTATGAAAGCGTGTGTGTATGTGTGTGCGTGTGGGTATTTGTGCAACTACAAAGAGAGATCATCATTAATAACAACACACTTTGCAAACAGATTAAAAGCGATAACAGATGTGCAATAATTTTAACCAGGTTTTATATGTAAATTAGTTTATGGTCTAATCAAAATAGGATTTTAGCCACTCTGTTCGTTAAAAATTTGCTATTTTTATTGTTCTGTATAGAGTTTTTGTTTCTTTTTGCTCTCCAGTCATTAGTTTGGTAAATTGTTTATATTTGAAAAATATTATTTTTATTATTGGTATTATTTGATAAATATTGAAGCTTATATTGTTAGTTATTTTATGTTTGTTTTAGAATTAAATTTTAAATTAAATTGGCAATATTGTTCAGCGGCGATGAATATGTGAAAAGTGGTTTAAAAACGTTTGTCATTTCCAATGTTTTTTGATCTGTAGTTATGATTTCCATATGAAAAAACATAGTGGGAACGCGACGCCGAAACATTTTGAAAATGACACTACAAGAAATGACAGATGTGTGAATATAATTAAAATGTAATTTGTAAATTTTTTTTCAGTGTCGTTTCTTAAAAAAAATTTATTGAATCTGTCGAATTTTATGTCTTCTGAGGTATCTGCAGATATGCAATTATTTTCTTGAAAGCTATAATATTCGTGCTATTAATATTTAAGGTTTTACAGAATAAATAATAATTCCCAAATTTTTGCAATTGGAAAAAATAATAATTTATATAAACTTTGAATAGATATGTATGTAAGGTCAGGCTTTATTTCAATTCGCTTATATACTTTCCTCAACTTCTTTGAACGGCATTCTATTGGCTGCACCAAATGCCTTCGCAATTACCCATCCTCATCGTCGTCTTAGCAACTTGCAGCTAATAGTCTTCCATCATTTCCATTATGACTGATTGTTCGTGTCATGAACATAAATTTAGACGCATGAGCAATAATAATATTTGATACTTCTCTTCACATAAGAAGTTTTTTTGTATTTGGAATAAAAGTGATAAGTTCCATTTACATTTACTTCTACATGCAGACAAATTTAATAATAAAATCTATGAAAGTAAGATTAATTTAAAATTTTTTAGCAATGATTTTACTTGATATGGGTTCCAAGTTGATTCAATATGACTTACAGTAACATTCAAAGAAAAATTTTTTTTTTTGAAATAACTTCATTTCATGTTCATTTAATATTCTATTAAATCCGAGTGAATAATCATGCTGAATCAAAGTTATTTCAAGTTGAATCATGTTGAATCAAAGCCTTTTCACATGAATTTACTGCTAAATGTAGTCAAAGATACTACTCCAAAACAGTAACAAGTTACGCAACTGAGAAAAACAGTGCATTGTAGATAAGAACAAAGCAAATAAACACCAAATCACCAATATGAATTTCAATCAAAATTGTTGCATGGTGATCTTACATTGGTATTTTTTTCAGTGTATATACGCTCACAATTGGGTTAGGGGCTGTTCACATATTACGTAACGTTCCAGAGTTGTGGAACGTACAACAGTCTTGCCATTGTCGTTTGTTCTTTGCTAATTATGCACATGCTAGTTAATTTGCTTATTTTTGTTCTACTTAATACAAATTTTTTGGTTTGATAGTATAAGTATATTTTAATTTAGTTTTTTGCCAAAGGCCCTTGGCTATTAATTAGTAAAGAACAAACGACAATGGCAAGACTGTTGTAAAGTAAGAAATGGTAAAAATGAGCTTTCATTACAAAAAAGTTTTCAGCAAATTGTAATACGATGAATCAAAACAATTCACATATTCCATTTGCAATAAAAGTTGCGTTTATAAAGCAGAAATCTACATCAACACCACATAAAGTGGACCAAAACACAAGGAACGCTGATGATGAAGGTGTAGTGGCCTTCGAAAACAGCCGGTTATTCCGTTCTACTACGCGTTTGTCAGAATATTTACAACTAACTTTGGTGTTATTTGTTCATTAATAACTATCAGATGTAATTTGGCTTGCAAAGCAATACAAACTTTAGCCAATCATAAATATAAATTCATTTTAGTTTTAATGAGTTAATTGCCGAAAAAATCGTTCAACGCAAGCGTTGCTCGTTGATACATGAAGTACAATTAACACTAATACTCTACCGGCCGCTGTATCACCAGCATCTTAATATTAATAACTTAGTTGGCTGAAGTAGTTAGCACGTTGACTTCCAAACCGAGAGTCTTTTGATCGAGCCCGGGCTCCGATATTCATTACAATAACAACATCACGCATTTTTCTGTTATGCATTAGTGTCCCTTTGTATCAGTTGCTGTAGGAAAGTTCAAGTCAGGAAGGCATAGTCACTGGTCACTGAAATGCACCGGCTTCAGTGGATACTAATCCTAATGCAACATCAGAGCGCCTTCCTTCGTCGGTACTGTGTAGCAGAATCATCGGCAAAGTAAAACAACCCATAACATGGCTACTAAACACAGCTTCGAAAACTTTAATACGCCTCATTAACACCAGAGCCGCTGCAACACTGCATTATTAAAAACGTGCAAAAACGCAGAGTTGTAAAATAATTAAGCTTTGCTTTATATCTTCCTTCACCACTCGTCTTTTCTATCACTATCCCTTTGCTAAAGAATGTAACACCCAGTAATAGTAATAGGCATTCATTGCCTGAGTTTTACTTCTCTTTTACAAAAATAAACTTCTGCCCAAAACATATTTAAGTTGTTTGTTATTTGTATACAAAATTGTAAGCATCAAGCATGGTAAAGAACTAATTGGTAAATAACACTGTGGAACATTTTTGATTTTTTATGAATTTAAAAAAAAAATATTTAAATTTTTAGGCAAAAAATATTTTTTTGCCTCCACAAATTTATTTTTAACTTTGAAAGTGTTGCACATATAGGCAAACGGTATAGAAACAGATTAGAGAAATTGTAATTCTTAATTTTTCTAAATTTGTTTCATCAAAATCGGACAAGTGAAAAAGAAAAAATTTAAAAGGTCATAAAAAAACTGACACATACGAACGCCAAACCCTTTGAGGGTTTTACTATACTGACCTAGTACCATCACCCTGACTTGGAATTTCTCACCCCCCCAGATTGGCTGTTGTACTGTGTAATTTGTAATTTATATAGACGTGTAAACAAACAAAAATCAGCTGATGAGTAATCTTGCCAACTTGTTTGATATGTCTTGTAATAAACCATGTTTAATTTTTGCCAACCACAAATGTTAATTGTTACCAGAAGCAATTTATATTTTAAGCGTTTTTGTTAATATTACGCACAAAAAAAAGACTAAATGAAATATGTATTCAAATAAAAATAATCTAAGAAATAAATATCAAAATATTAAGTAAGATATAATCAAAAAATCTTATAATCTCCAAAACATGAAATTATCGCTAATGAGTTCCTTAATCCCCAAACCAAAATTGTTATCCCCATTTGCAGAAAAAACATACGATTTGGAAATAAATCCCCTAACCAGACAACACTGCTGGTAATTTACCATCAGTAGATGCTGTCAGTTCATACATTTGTATACATTTTTTTAGAAAATCTTAAAATTTATTGTCTGACATAAATTTTCAATTAAAAATCGTCTGTGCTTGAGTTAAATGCAAAAAAATTAATTATTATGGTCCATAAACAAGCAATTGCAATGATGAAAGAAGACGGTCGCACTGCAACTGTCGCTGACTGGTTTAAGTTAGTAATATAAGAATATTAGAGGACAATTTTCTTTAAAAAGATGGGGCAAGTTTACTTATAGCCAGGCTACATTGTGTTCTACTATCCAAAATTAAGTTGGGGTATCTCGGAGTTTTTCTGTGTCATTTTGACATACTTACAGTGTAATTGAGAGAGATTCCTACACGGAAAAAAATAAGTTTAATTTTTGATAACAAAAATCCCGGTATTCTGTAATTTTTATTTTCGAATTCCCTGTGATAAATAAATCAGCTATATTGATGATAAAAATTGTAAAAGAATAATATATATTTTTTTTCTATTAAATAATAAAAATATTTGAATGAATAAAATAGCTCATCAATAATTTATTATTTTTTCAATGAACTTTATTTCCAATTTAAGAAATTTTTTTTATTAAAATTTAAGGAAATTTCTATATAAAATTTATTTCATTCAATAAAAAATGTCGTTGAAATTCTGGTAATTCTTAGCTAAATTTTATTTAAATCAATAAAAAATACTATTGGATATAAGAAAATTTTCAACAATTGCATTATTTAGTTTGATGAAATTTGTATTGAAATAAAAAAAATAAAAAAATAATTATTATTATATGAAATACCGAAGTATATTTATTTGACACAATGTCTTTATTTAATTTGCAAATTTGTTTTTGGTCAATGTCTATATGCATTAACCCAAAAGATTTCAAAATTAACTGCAAAACTTCGTATGTTTATGGTAATTTTCTTAATACATCATTAAGAATCACAATATACAAATATAATAAATTTAAAATCATCAAACAAAAATCTTTACAAACAAACATCTTTATGCTAGGAACACAACTGCGACGAACGACGAACTTTTGGTCGCGAATATTCGTCGTCAAAAATAAAACACATTGATGTATATGAAAATGCACACAATCATGGCGTAGGGCGAAATTCGTCATACGCGGCGAAAGTAGCAATAGATTTATTTCTATTTCTTACGCCGGCGAACGACGAAAAAACAATTTTTTCTCTCTCTCTCTCTCTGTCTTTGCACACACAATAACCAACTTTATCAAATATCAGAGAGGAATTCGCTGAGTAAATTCGTCGTTGTTGTGCTTCACACGACGAATTTACGCAGCGAATTCATATCGACGAATTCGTCGATATGGACGAAATTCGTCGTTCGTCCCAGTTGTATTCCTAGAATTATTTAATTGGCTAATGTACATACATACATGTATAAATTTACATATATGTATGTACACATACATACATAGTATGTATGACAACAAAAGACGACGTTTGTTATCTTCTTGTCGTCATTTACTCGTATATAACACGATCATTTAAAATAAACAACAACAATAGCAGAACGGTGTGTTGGGTCAATCAACAAGCAACACTTAAATAACAAATTCTCTCACCCGAACTCTGTTAAAATTAAATTAAATGATATTTTAAAATGCGCGGTATTGATAAATATTGGATAAGTTAATCACAAATATTATTCAAATTAAAATTCTTTTTAATAAAATGGTTTTATTTAACATAATTCTTGTCTATTATTTTCAGTGTACATCAACTTTACATCAACTTTGTCATGAGCAACTTTTTTTGTAAGATGCCACACATGCGTCTCCCAGCTATTTGTTATCCTAAAGTCACACAGCTAAAAGTTGTTAGGTACTAAAAGAAGCCTTTATACAAGCACTTTAAGTCGATTATATCGATTTTCCCAAACTATATTTTGGTAAAAGGAAAAATTCATATAACCTTAATATTTGAAATGATTTAAATATAAGTGCTTTCGCTTTCAAACAAAAACATTTAAACATTATGAATATATAATCTTTATGTGACTACCTTTTGAAGGTTCTATTATCTTAGATGACATTTGAAGGTATAAAAATTAATATTTGCTTAACAATTTATATATAAATAAAATATATGTAAGACTTTTTTTTTAATACGAGTATCATAAGTTTTTATAGAAAATCAGCCCCTAAGAACAAATTCGATTAATGTTTAAATTGTTAATAAAATTATGCCGAAAAGTGATAAAATAAACTAACTTATAACGTTTTTCAAATGAATGATAAATAACTATTTAACGTGTATTGACTTCATTCTACATTGAATTCATATGACAAATATTAAGCATCATTTTAGATAAATCACAAATTACAGAGTGGAAATATATATTATGACACATTAAAACTTGCTTTTTGATTCCCTCTTTCCAATAAAAAAATCTCATAATAATATGATAAGGCAAAAAAGCAGCTTGAGTCTTCATAAGTAGCAAATCATGCCAAAAATATTGTGATTTTAATAAATGGCATATAGAGTATTAAATCTAAAATTTATAGAATATAGAGACTCTCTTGGCATCTCTGAAGTTTCTATTTCGTAAGTAGTTCACACACAAAGCCATCACCAGATAAATGTAATCAACTCACGTCTGCAATTTGTTTATTCGTGGATTATATTTAAATCGACATATCAACTTGTGTGTAAATACATAAGCAAGCTTGAATATCCCTCATTTAATCAAAGAACGTCATAACTCAAAAAATTAAATTTTTGAGTTAATGATGCAGAAATAATGCTTCATATTTCTTCTTCATATTTTCATACAAATATCTTGCTTAGTCCATATTTACACTATGCAAGTCTTATTGCTAAGCTGATTAGTTTGACGGAGAGAGAGACGAGGGGAACAGTAACGTTTCTTTTCCCCTCTTTCCTAACAAGCTAATCAGCTTAGCAATAAGACTTGCATAGTGTAAACTAGGACTTACTCAACTCTTGAAAGCAAAATAAAATTTTCCGTTTTCCATTAAGTTGAGTGTAAATTGAAAACTTCAAACTCGTTTTCTGGTAAACTGGTCTTTTTTTTAGTTATTGCATTCTTGGAGTAAATGAGCGATATATCGTTACCGTAATATAGAAAGGCACTAACGCATTTTTTTTTTGAAATAGAACACCTTATGTATCGAAAAATGCAAATATCTCGATTTCAGAAGACTAATAAAATAGGGCCTTTGTATATTAAGGTAATGATTTATAACATTCTAACGAAAAATCTGTATGCTCATATATTAGAAAATTTTTAAATTTGTATGTAATTTCTCGACTTTAATTTGCAGGAAAATGTGTAACTATGTGAATGCGTATGGCTGGCTTCCAAAACGTCAATTGCTTTGTATTCCAACAAAGTGTAGTGTTTCATAACATCGCACAGTGGGGCCAAAACCTTTTTTTGTAGATTAATTTATACCTCCACAACTATAAAAGTGAGGATCACTTAATTTGATGTGAATAGCTTCGGGAACAAAGCAAATGTTTTGAAAACATTTACTGGTAAAAGAGGGTGGGGGGAAAGAGTACCCCAATGTAAAGTAATTACTGTTTTTCCTTTATCTGCCGAAAAACAAGAGTAAGACGCACTAAATTTGATGTGGATAACTCTTGTTACAAACTACATGTTCCAACAAGATATTGCTGGTATATGATGGGGGAGTCGGGTACCCCCTCTACAAAGTTTTATTAATTAAATATTGTTGATGATTGTTTTTTATATAAGAAATACCAAAGCAGCAACGAAACGCATATTAATGGTGATTTACCAACAAAACAAGCGAAAATTCATGAGTTTTTTACTCACGCAAGCTTTTAATGAATTGCCTGCCATTGACTGCCTTCGAATACGAATTATACAAAAATAAATTATTTAACCTAAGAAAGCCTTAGAAAATTAGCTAATATCAAAAATTTTATTTGTTAAAGAGTGACTCAAGCACGACTCATGCGTGACTCATACTTAACTCACGCGTGATTCACAAACCATGGCAAACCATGATCTCTCTAATAAAACTACATAAAACAATGACAACAACAATAAAAGTGCTGGCAGAAGTCGCTGAGAGCTTATTGTTGTTAAACTCAATGCGTGAGGCTATTAAAATCTTTAAAACAAAGTTAAAATCTCTTCCTAAGTGAGCCGAATTTATAACTTTATGTCCACCTAACCTGAGAAAATCTATTTATTTATTGAACTTCCAATAGAAACATTGAAAACAAAAGCACTTTCACAAAGAATTAATGTTACAAAATTTCATCAAAACATTTGACAAACAAATACCTGAACTTGATGGTTGCATGAGCTATTTATTATTTTTTTTTGATTACTGGAATTAAATAAGATTTACGGCTGTCCCACGATGTCACCAGAAATTGTTCGATCGAAAACTTGTATTGCAAACAACAATAATATTAGAAAATTTGTTGTTGTTTTCAATATAAGTATTCGATCGAACGATTTCTGGTGTCATCGTGGGACAGGCCGTTAATTACGCAATGTTTTTAGCTTTTTATTTTGCTTCTTTTACTAGTTTTCTCTCAGAATTTTAAACTTTAAAGCGTCACTACAAAAGCATCGTTACCTATATGACATTTATGTTTTGCATAGTGATGTAGAATTTTGTGCACTTTAACCGAGTTTTTCCAGTTTTCACGGTATTTGAAATTTTTTTTTATTAAATCCGCGAAATCACCGCCTTTGGCCCCCTATGTTCTTTCAAAACGTCATCAACAAGTATGTATTAAGAAAGTCTTAAGAAGAGCGCTCAAACAAGCAATCAGCGCATGGGTTTCAAAGTTGATGCTCGTGGTTACAATATTTTGCAACTTTGTATCCATACACGATATAAATAAAAGTATAAAAATTTTGTATTGATACGTTTTGGAACATGAACATGCTCATCATTTATTAAAATTCAGCCTATAACAATCATTGTCGCATTTAAATTTTTATTTGATTTTTATTTGATTTTTTTTTCTATTAAATTTGTTAATTTAAGAAGAATTTTTTTCTTTATATGACACGTAAGTGAAATAAAAATATGATACACAGCACAAGAGGGCTAATACTAGAAATGCAATAAATTTTGCAAATTGTCAAAGCGGTTTGTTTGTTCACTTTAATGCTCGTGTCTACTCCTTAGTGTTGCACTCTGTTTTCAGTGCTGCTCACTTCTCGTGAGCGTTCTTCCCAGAGAGTATGAAAGGCTACAGGAAAAAAATTTAATTGGTCTCTTATTCAATTATTTAACAAACTATACTGCAATTAACGAAACCTAATCAAAACCATTTTATTTCAAAATGCAAATTATAGAGAACAGACGACAGCAATAAGGGAATAAACCATGTCTGCTAATTGTCAGCCTTACCAAATTTTCCACATGCAGGGCTCCGCACATGAGTTTCTCTCGGCTTTTTTTGTTTTTGTTCTTTCAGAGAAAAAGCAATTGACTACCAAAATTGCAATTGAAATAACTAAAATTTAAGATCTAATCACTTCTATGGCAGGCATATATAATCACTTCTATTGCGGCCAGTATACAGCACATATTTTGAAATGTGATATTCGAAATGGACAACAGCAAACACCCAACACATGCGAGCATACAGCCTCCAAAGCAACAACATATGTACATACATTCATGTATATGTATGTATGTATGTATCGCCATCTAACTACAAAAGCTCAACTTAAATTAGTGTGCATGTGTGTAAATCCATCCTGATGATATAAAACAGTGGCATTGGCATTTTGAAATGAAAATCCAAATCACAGAACAATCATAAAATGTAGAATTGATATCGTCGTGTATATTTTCCTTTTTAATTGCCTAAAAATCGTACAATCGTATAATATAACACAATCTCTGCATGCACAAAAATATTTATTCATTTAGTAGTTGTACAACTACATCAATATCTTTTTCATCTGTATCTAATTCCTGGCTGTTTATAAGTTTTATGCAATACATTCAGTCGTAAGCCCAATACATCCTTTTCCTATGGTGAATTCTAAGCTAAACAAACTGTATGATGAAACATATAACTCTATCCATACACACACCTCCTGGCAGTCACAAGTTGTCAACACATTTTGGTTTTTTTAAGTGTTTGTGTGTCAGTGTGTGAGTGTGTGCGTGTTTATTTGTCTAGTGGATTTCATTTTTAAAGAATCTATATATGTACATTGAAAGTTAATTTCACACGTTTAGAAATGGAATAGACATTTATTTTATTTTTTTAAATTATTTGGCGTTTGGAAAGTCCCAACATATGAAGGTTTTGTAGGTCAGGAACCGATAGCCATTTTTGATTAAAGTTACAATGAAGAAATAGTTGGTATGTTTAAAAAAAACTGCTCCAGTTCATTGCGTCAATTCATATAAAAACAAGGTTAATTTAATACTACTCGGCAACGATTTTGCTTTATATGTGTTTCATGTTAATTCAACATGATTTACAATAACCGTCAAAAAAATTTTCTATTCAAATAACTTCATTTCATGTTGATTTAATATTCCAATACTGTTCAATAAAACGAGAATTGGATAATGAAATAGTATGAGGAATCATATTGAATCAAAGTTATTTCCAGTTGATACAACATGAATTTATTTTATTAATTATCACGTACGTGGTATATATGGGCAAAGGCATCAGGAAAATGTGAGTTGAAGTTGGCTCGAACACAAGTGTCACTTATCAAGAAAAATTCTGAAAACGGAATGCGTTGCAAGTAGAGAAGAGCGCGTATCGTGTTTTTTCGTGACACTAACACGCGCGACTCAACACAAAATGTTCGTGACAAAAAAATCGTTTGTGCTCAAGCCTTGATATTATTCCAAAGCACATTTGTGTATAATAAAATCATTCTTTTTATATCAAATTAGTTAATCATTATTACAATTTTTCTAACAGTGTAGAAGGATATCAAATTACACACATGTTGGGGCATTTCGACCGAAAGTTCCAGTTACGCCAAAAAATTAAAAGTTCTTGAAAACACTTTGTTTTATCATATTTTTATAGAGAAATAAGCAATTTTAATTAATATAAATTTTACATTTATGTATGTCCTATTTCGAGATATTCGAATGCAAACTCTCAAAAAAAGCAACTTTTTTTATTTGGACATTTCTTTTGATACACCTACTACACAGAGTCAAAAAATAATGCATTAGAAACAATGTATCGCGTATTTCGATGTCACGTGCGACATTGAAAACTATATTTGTTATCAGGCCTCTGAAAGTATCTGCAGAAAGTTCATCAAATATTCCCTACAAACAGAGACCTTGCTGAAAAATATAAATAGTTGTGATCGTGGTACCTATATAAAATTGGTCACGTACGACATGGTAAGTGTAAAGTAAAAATGTATAAAAAAAATTTTTCGCAATCGTTTAAATTATTTAAATTTAGATGAGCCAGAAAAGTGCGAAAAAAAAAGACAATTGTGGTGGGGAAAAAATTTAAAGAAGATAAAGTATTATTAGAAAACCATTAATTAAAAATCATGAAAAAGTGGAAGGCCTTGGCTGAAGGAAATAAATAAAACTGAAATAATTTAAAATATATATTGGGGGTGTCATAATGTGATGATGCTTCAAATTATTTTAATATATGTAATTGTTTTTGCTTTGGTTTTTTCGTTCAAACCAAAAACTTTAAAACATTAAGACACTATGACAATTAAGACCGTTCGAATAGCACAAGCAAGTATTTGACTTATTTTAAAGTTGATGGTATATAAGTGTAAGCAGATAAATTGTCTATTCTGAAAAAAAAATTCTGTCTGGCATTCATTCTGGATACTATTTTCTTACTCATTCATTCATTTATATTAAATGAATATTTTTTCAAAGTTTGTTTATTTATAATTTCGTAAAAAAAGCAACAGAAACAATACAAATATCGTGATGGAAAGAATGTCACGTGCGACTGTTAAATATAATAGAAATCATTTACGGATAAAATCCAAACCATTTTAATGAGACATGAGTACACAACATATTAAAATTATAAACATTAAATTATTGCTTCAGGTTTCTTTGAAATCAGCGTTTTAATTTTTTCTGTCACATTCGAATGCCTCTTGGCTTTTATCTTGAAAATGAAAAATTACTGAAAATCAAACTTAGCAGCAATTAAAAGTCTAATTTAGAACTAGAAATTACTCTTATTGTCAAAATACAAGTTCATTTTTTATATTTATGGTTTGATTAAGCTAAAGTCCGGATCGCTCTGTAAACCAATCAAACCTAATCAAATCATAAATATAGAAACATTTAAAGTTCAAATAATAATAATTTAACTTACTAAAAATCAGTTTAATTTATATTATTTTATTTTGTTTTATTATATTTTACTTTAAATTTATACGAAGGTCACGTTCGACATCATAGAAATGCCCATATTCTCGCATGTTAAACAAATTTTTTCCGAATAAAAAAAATTTTACAAAATTTCATGTTTCATATACATAAATAAAACTGAGAATGAAAGATCAAAGCAAAATTAGCGTAATCTATCGGCGTAGAAATCGATAATAGTTTTCATCATAATAACTAAGTCAAGATCTCTGTAGCTAAGCCCTCCTCATGCAAAAGCACTTTTTGTTTTTAGTAAATAAAACACGGCAAATCAATTGATAAATATATTTGAATAAAAAAATTCTCAGTGTAACATTGCTACCAAAACTCGCATACTCAAACCCATTGCGCCTTCCTACTCCAGCTGCACTTGTTTGCTATTGATATGAAGTGATTTTCAAAAATTCATATGAAAGCAACACTCATCTCCCCAGCCACCAAATATGAATATATATCGATCTAAAACCATTTAGAAGTTTTAGTTGTTTGAATCAGTTGCTGTTTTTTTTGCTGTTTTGTTGGTCACTCGTCACCCATTTTATTGTTGACGCCAAATACTTGTTTTAATCCAATCAAAATCCAAATTGTGGTTGTTATGGCATTTTGTGCAGTTGTTTGTGGGGTTTTAGTTAATGGTTTGATATGGTTTTGTTATTTTTCATTTTCAAAACTTTGCTTGTTGTTTTTTCAAAATTCATTTAGCATTCTGTAGCTTTATTTAGCAGGCCTATAATATAGTCGCATTCATTTGTCGTGCAACAGAAAGACCGTATTTAACTTTAGTTTTTAGTAAAGAGACTGCTTTATATTGTTGTGAGGCAATATTGTTCAGGTCGCTGTAACTTTTTCAACACTGCTTTAGACGACCATATCATAAAGATGTTTTAACATATATGAAATGTATACTAGACAGGGCTAATATTACCTCTCTCTTTTCGGACTTTAGGTACTCTGGAACTATATCATACCTGTACAATTTTAAAACCAAAGCCAATACACTCAGATATAAAACACAAGCATACCAATATCTTGTCCATCTACATAAGTCCTTGTAAGATTACGCTTATACTTTTATACTTAAAGTAAAGTAATTTTATATATCCAAAAATCCTAGTAGAAGTTAATGTCCTTTTAAGCATCTCAACCCCTTCTGTGGCAGCAATTTTGTATGAACAACCAACATTAAATCCACCCTGTAATTTAAATTTTGCACGTTTAGTTTTTTATGACTCATCACAATGTAATTCCTTTAACAAAAACTCATAAATTTTCTATTAGAAAATGAACCAAATAAAGGTTTTTATCACCTCAACTAAATTTATCACTATAACTTGTGGTGTCATTCATGCCAATGCAGAGTAACAGAGTCAGCAAAATTAAAATCCATGGAATGACCACATTTATTGCATACATACCTAAAAAAAAATACATTTCAAATGTAATGAAATGCCAACAATATTTATTAAACATTAACTATAAGGATTTCTAGATGATGTCCTTTTCTTACTTTGAATGCGTAAAGGTTACACAAAAGTAAATGTGGTCAAACATGTGACATGAGAAAAGTTGCTTTATCACAAGTAATGGGCATCAAACGTTATAAGAGCACAAATGAAGTAACAGTTGATATGGAGGAAAACTTTTTTATTTTTTTATTTTTTTTTTTATATTCTGTAATCGTTAAGGACGGAATTTCTATTTGTTCGTTATCAAAAGCCAGAGCAGCAAATACGTTAAGCTGAAAAAAGAATAATAATATACATAAGCACGCATAACAAACATATTATTTTGATTTTTATGGCCGTAGTTGTTAAGAAAGACACATGTCGTCCCACCTGGATCAATGGCTATTGAGATGGTCATAATAAGAAACTCAATACGCTAAACAAGCAACATACACACATATGCACTCGTTAAATAGATGATGGTCAAAGAAAAGGAACCAACAAACACAACACAACACAACACAAGTCAGGACAAGGCAAGACAGAAAAATAAATATTACCAAATAAGTAAATGCCTATTTACGAGTTACAAAGTTGTAAGATAAAACGAAGATGAACTCATGGACACACATATACGCATACACACATACACGTATGCATTCAAGCACATTCATTTGTTGTATATTCCTTGCGAGCAATGTTGGACATAAAATGAACGACACATGGTAATCATATATTTTGGTCATATCTGTTGGTCATAAAACCAGTGTGCTTATGTGCCTGTCAATGAGTTCTTTCATGACATTTATTTTATTTCATCTTGCTACTGATACCACTTCAATTACAACAATAATAACACAACAATTCGATTTTGTATTACATTTTGTTGCTTTTTCATTAAGAGTTATTTTATATACTATCGGTCATTATACATACATACACACATACATACATATTTATGTACACATGAACATATTTTTCTAGGTTTTTTTTTACATTTTCTCGACCATCGATGTAACAAATATGGAAGGATGTATAATTTTACGATTATTTTCTTTGTAGGGAATGCATTGAAAGCAACGTTCAGAAAGAGTCATCGCCAGCACAAGATGATGCGTATTTTAATGTGCAAATTCGACTGTAATCCGGCCGTTAACTACAGTGAAGGGCAGTTTCAGAGCACAATTGATATTTTATATAATTTTATAGACATGAATTTCATCAAAAGTACTTTTCACTACAGGTTTTTAGTAAAACTGATTTTACAAAAGGAAATTTATATAAAAGATAATTTTTAATAAAGGGATTTTTTTTAAATAGGAATTTTTATAATAATTACCTTTCTAAGTGGTACTTAATAAAAAGTAAGTATGTATTTAATAAAAAGTACTTTTTAAAAAAGCGACTTTTTATAAAAGGTACTTTTTACAAAAGGTACTTTTTATAAAAGCGACTTTTTATAGAAGGTACTTTTTATAAAAGATACTTTTTATAAAAGGTACTTTTTATAAAAGGTACTTTTTTTAAAAGGTACTTTTTATAAAAGGTACTTTTTTTAAAAGGTACTTTTTATAAAAGGTACTTTTTATAAAAGGTACTTTTTATAAAAGCGACTTTTTATAGAAGGTACTTTTTTAAAAGGTACTTTTTATAAATGGTACTTTTTATATAAGGTACTTTTTGTAATAGGTACTTTTTATAAAAGGTACTGAAGCTACTTTTAACAAAAGGCACTTTTAACAAAAGCTGCTTTTAACAGAGGGTACTTTTAACAAAAGGTACTTTTACACAAAAGTTACGTAAGATACTTTTCAAAAGGTAATTTTTAAAAAACTTTATTTAAAAAAGGAAATTCTCGCAACCGGTACAAATTACAAAAGTTACTTTGAAGCAGCGTTTGAAAAACTGCCAGCAAAACACCACTAACTAAAAAATCTGCTTTTCCTGTGCTCCGAAAAGTTCATTAATTTCTTTAAACTTTTGATACTGTGCTTTGCTGCGCATATGTCTGCAGTTAAGTCACAGCGCAGCGCAGCATTGCGCGTTGCTGGTGACTGTTTTGTTGCTTTAACTGCGAAATTTCAAACAGCACTTCCAAAAATCATCGTTTGTTTGTTGTTGTTGTTGTTGCATTTAATTGTTTAAGAAGTTTAGCCTAGCTTAAACAAAGCGACAGCAAAACCAACAGTCGAATTTTGTATGCTGTTGCTGTTGCTTTGGCTTTAGCTGCAAAGATCTTCACAGCACAGCAACAGTTAAATAAATCTTTTTTTTTTTTCTTTTAACAGCACAGTCGACAGTCGTTCGTCCTTTTTTTTGCTGTCTGTTTTGAAACTTTTGGCAGTCACAGCACAGTCAAAGCAAATTAAATAAAAAACTAGAAGCACTTTCAAACGCTGCTTTGAACATAAGACAACAAGGCACTTTCTACAAAATGTAAATTTTAGAAAAGTACTTTTTAAAATAAGCATGTTTTTAGAAATGTAATTTTTACAGATTGTACTCGTACTTTTCAAAAGGTACTCATGTTAAAAGCTTCTTTTTCACAAAGAGAAATTTTAAAAAAGGTACTTTTTATACGTCTGGTTTAGTAAAAGGCATTTTTGACAAAGATTAGCATTATTTAGAGATAAATTTTACAATAGTTATATTTTATTATTATTTTTTTTTTGTATTAAACAGATGAGCACCCTGCAGTTTTTAGGTGAAATTAATTTGAAAGATAAAAAGTTTGGGGAATTACGCTTAAACGGATGCTCTTTGTAAATATTGAAAACAATAGAAGTCGTAGTAGTTTCCTTAAAAATTCTATCATAATTAATAATAGTCGCATACACACACATGCCAACTATTTGTTTGAAACTTTGGGAGCAAAATAGTTAAAATATTTCCTTCCCCTTCATAACAAAGTTTGAAAAAACAAAATTTAAATCGAATAATTCGTTATACATTTTTCCGCAATCTAAATAGTAATAATAGCGCATTTATATTCGAGCAATATCTATTGCTAACGAGATTTTGATTAAAATCTACTTGGTTTTGACTAGATTTCCTCTATACGCAAAGCAAAATCTGCTCCTGCATAACAGATTTTGCCCACAGCTGTTGGAAAGCAGAAACAACTAGATAATTGTTGGCTTAAAGTTGCATGTGTAGGAAAAATATATATTTCTGTGCCCATTTAAGAAATAAAATGTTCAATCTAAGATGAACACATAAGTTTTGATCGAACTTAATATTAACTAGGACTACATAAAAATGTATGCTTTCTTTTTGAAGAGGGTCAATTACAATAAAAATATTTAAGCACACACTTACGTAAAAGTATTTGTGAATAGACTCACACATATGTGAACAAACTCACACATACGAGCATTTGTTGTACTTATGTATTTATGTGTAGATGTAAGTTAAACTATCATAAATATGGGATGGTAAGGAACATTTTTATTTCATTAACTTTTGGCTTGTTTATGATTTCCTTTCCTCTTTCTTGATGTCTCCCTCTAACACACACTCTCTTTTCTATTTATATTTTGAGGCTTGTTTTTCAGTTTCCTTTTGCGCAAAGGGTTGCGTGATTAGAAACTTTCAATCTCTCTTGAGGTTATTATACGGTAATTTTCTTTATTTCGATTACGATTTGATATGCTGTGAGTGATAAGAAGTTATTTGCCACCTTGTAATATTTTGTTTGCCAAACACCAACTGACATATGTTTGGATGAGCCTTTATAGTGCTGGGTTACATTAAGGGATTTTTGTTATAAATTATCAATGGACAGAATGAAAAATTTAACAGGAAATTAAAACTAATAGAAGATTTTATTTTATTATTGTGGATATAAAGAATAATTTTTTGCTAGCATTAAGATTATTATTTATTGAAATGAAAATGCGATATAAGTTAAAGTTAATTCTTACAAAATAATTTTTTCAAAGACCTGCATGTGAAAAAAACTTTTAACTTTGACGGTGAGATAACAAGAAAAAAAACTGAGTTCATTAAAAAAATGGAACGATATACTCTTTGACAACGCTGTAACGTGGTTTATTTTACTACCTGACTCAGTCTATCCAGGTCCGAACTCAAATTTCCAATTTCTTTGAAATAAAAGATTCACTTTCACTTTAAGCGAAACTGCAATTGTTGAGGGCGAACGTGTCGGTTTTTCTACGGTAGATGGTGTATGTACGTCTCAGCCGTCGACAGTCAAGAAGTATTCGATGGGTTTTGAGATCGTATAACAAACGCGGAAGTAAGAATTTTGGCGGCTCTTGAAATAAGCAGGCTCTAGTTATATTTGGTAGGTCCCAAACTCAAGGGTGGACCTAAAATGATCCGGTGGAATTAAACGGAGCAAAGATTCAAAATAATTTGATAGATCTTGATGTAAAAGAGGAACAGATTCAAAACGAATTCAGTAGGTCTTGAATAATTTCAAGATGAATGTGGTGGCGTTGGCTGAAGTAGTTAGCACGTTGACTACGAAAACAAAGGTCCCGCGTTCGAGCCCGGTATCAGACATTCATTAAAGAACAACACCACGCAATTTTCTGATGTACATTAGTGTCCCTTTGTATCAGTTGCTGTAGGAAAGTTCATGTGATGAAGGCATAGTTACTGGTCACTGAATTATACGGACTTCAGCAGATACTAATCTTAATGTAACATCAGAGCACCCTCCTTCATTTCGTAGCAGAATCATCGGCGAAGTAAAATAACTAATAAAATGGCTACTAATCACAGCTTCAAAAATTTAATACGCCTCATTTAACACCAGAGGCGCTGCAACACTGCATTGTTAACAAAAAAAACGTGCAAAAAACAGAGTTATAAAAAGAATGAAGTTTTCCTCTATCTGTTTCTTCACCACCTGTCTTCTCTATCACTATCCCTTTCCTAAGGAAGGTAACACCTAGTAATAGTAGTAGGCATTCATTGCCTGAGTGTTACTTTTCCTTATTTGAAAATTAAAAAATAAAAAAAAATTTAATGTGGCAGATACTAGTCTAGCTGGGTTCACGATGAACGCAAAAGAAGAACAAGTCTTACAATGATCACCGTATCCCCTTGAAATATTACATATCTGTAGATTTCAAAGGGATACGGTGGTCACCAGCATCATATTGTAATCACAATGCCAACTGGTTTAGAATTATTTTTCCATTTGGTTTATCATTTGTGTTTGCTTCCTGTATTGAAATGTGTGTGGCTGTTGTTGTTATTTCTGATGGTATTTTTTTAACTAGATTATGTTATTACTATTTACTATATTTTTTTCTTAATAAAGCATAATCAATGTAAAGATCAAAAACGATATAGGAAATTTTACCAAGTTTGTGGCCAAACACCATACAGTGACACATTAAATTTGCATTCACAATCGTGACACCGGGCTGGATATTTAAAAAATTTGGCGTTTGATTTCAATAAAAAATTTTCCATAGTATTCCAGTATAATTCTTTGGCCATTATTAAAACTTAAAAATAAAGTTCCTGACAGCTAAACTTTAAGCAAAGTAAGGAATAAGCAGACCTTGCAATTTTTTCTATTAAAACAAGTGGTCAATAAAATAAATTTAATTATTGTCACAGTACGGCAGCACTGCTGTGAATAGCGATTACTTTTGGTTTTAAAAACTCGTGGTTGCATTCAATTAAAAACCAGGGACCGTAAAACACTCACAATTTGTTGTTTTTTTTTCAATATAAATAGACAGACGAGAATTTTTGCATGGCTTCTATAACCTTGCAGTTCTTGATTTTTGATTTATTTTTTTCAAGTAGAAATAAAAATTAATTTTTGATTTCTACTTTTCGAGCAGAAATAATTATTATTTTCTGATTTTACATTTTCGAGCAGAAATAAAAATCAATTTCTGTTAAAAAAAACAGACATAAAAACAATAACAACAATAATGGTATTGCTTTTGCTTGTTAAGAAGACACATATACAAACACACATACATGGAAGTGCACACAAAAATAAAAATAAAGTACACAACCACAAACATACAGCATTAATACATGAATTAATGACGCAATCGAAAGCAAGCATTGGAGATGCTGCTGCAATTGTCTAAACGTTGCTGTCACATTCTGGAAGCCTTGTGTGAAGTATAAAAAAAATAAAAATAAAAATAAAAACAATAACAACAATAATGGTATTGCTTTTGCTTGTTAAGAAGACACATATACAAACACACATACATGGAAGTGCACACAAAAATAAAAATAAAGTACACAACCACAAACATACAGCATTAATACATGAATTAATGACGCAATCGAAAGCAAGCATTGGAGATGCTGCTGCAATTGTCTAAACGTTGCTGTCACATTCTGGAAGCCTTGTGTGAAGTATAAAAAGGGCGACACATTTGCTGGCAGTTCACTCTATTAAATAAAACGTTCGCATAAAGTTCAGTTGTCTAGATAGTAGTGCATAAGTGTGTTAAAGTAAAGGCAGTGAGTCATTATAGTTGTATTAAAGGTGAGCGTCAGCAGAGTGAGTCTTGTGTGTAAAGAACATTAACGCAGGGGTATTGCTTCAATATCAGCGTAGTCAGTTTTAAGAGACGAGTGTATATAACAGCGGGGTGGACGAAGTGGTAACCAGTTCTGAATAATTTAAGTAATCTATGTGTGTGTATTTAAATTCTTGATTGTATTAGTATAAGTTATTAGTAAATAAAGTGTCATTATTAACCCTAATTAGTACACTGGGCTCTTTTATTATTTTCCATAATGTAACTTTGATTTTTATTTCTGACTAAAAATAAAAATAAAGAACTTTAAAATCACTCGAGCTGAGAAAAATTTAGTTCAGAACAATTAAAATCGACGATTGGCTATGTTTTTTTTTTCATTCAAGAATAAATATTATTTTCGGCCGCTGTTGGAAACATAATGACATCTTTTTTATTTTTATTTTATGTTGTGGTTTGTTTAGAGATTCAAGTAATTTAAACTTACATAAATCTGACATAAAGCTGTATTTGAAGCTGCAGTACTTCCAGCAGCAAATATAGCATCTTCAAGTGACTAAAGTTTTCTTTAAAATTCACCCGCAGGACAAATCTAGCTTTTGGCTTATTAGTGAGCCTTGGGCTTAAGTTAACTTGTAATAATATTCACTCAATAAAGTTATACTTTTCACTATTTGAGAAGGTATGTATGTACATGGGCTGTTATATTACCCTGAAATCTCTCCCTCTCTTCTTGTTAAAATACAAATACTGAACTTCAAGCAGCCTCTACTTCCACCACTACGTATTATACTATCTTTCTGGGCAAAAATTATAAAACTCTTTCAATAACTTACTGTGACTACCCCTTAAGCATTTAACAATAAAGAAAACTTAACTGCCAAATTAACTCCTATTTATTGTTAATAAGAAAATTTACCACACACACTCAAACACACACCCAAACACAAACACTGAGACTTAAGCTGCCAAAGCTGTAAAGGATTCTTTAATACTCGCTCGTATTTTCACGCTGTGGCTATCGCTAGAAAATCTTCAAATGATATACATTTATCGAATATTTTTGAAACATAAATTAACAAACGAAATACAAGAATATAATATCTATGTATGAGCGGGTTGCGGAGCCAGATACCAAGAGCAATGATAAAACAAACACAAAATTTAATCTTACACACTACAAAAACAAACAAACAAACACCGGTAAAAAGTGCACAGAAAGGACATTCATAAAAAAAAGGTTAATATCGTTGGATGTGCAATTTTGATAGTATTTTATTTGAAGGTAATAAAAAGCTAGTAAAATGTATATAACAAAGGGTTATGCAAAGGGTGGGTGGGTGGCAAACTTAGTTAGAACTGTGAGTGGTGGAGAATGTTTAAGGTAAACACAAACATCGAAAGTTTTATGGAACGCATTTAAGCTGCAAACATTCTGTAAGATGTTCTTTTCTTCTTTTTTTTACAAGTTTTATGATCTTTTTGTAAATTGTAGTTGAAATAGAAAAACAATCTCTATTTGTTTTATTTCAAATACGACTGAGTGTATTTTATTTTTTTTTTAAGTTTCTTGTGCGCTTTGAGGGCTTTTTAGTGTTTATTACCATAGATTAGATTGTTTATTGTAATCCTTTGATATAAATTAAAAGTAAATGAAAAATATTGTCTATAATTTGCAGAAAATTAAAGACGTTCTTTTGTAAGGCAAACGGGTTGATATCGCACATAAAAGCTGGTTGTTATTGAAAATGATTATTAAAAGTGGAGGTTAGTGATACTTTCCTCTTTGCGAACATCCTTATATGTACTCGTATATACGATATAAGGTCTGAAAAAGGCCATTAATATGCTGTGATCTTCTGTAGGAAAGTAACAGACATTTTGAACGACAGGTACAAGTCAATAGAAGCTCGTGAAAGATATATTGCTGACAGCTCGAATAAATCGATGACGAAGTTTTCGAACAAATGGGAATGTGAGCAAGAGCACACAAGCGACAAAAGCGTATCGTCGACGAGTTTACAAACGATAGTTTCCTCTATCATGACGTCATAAGACAATATCTTGAACTTTGTCGTTGGCGACCACATAAGCGACATAAAACGCGTCTGATCGTTGAATATTGTTCTGGCTATAGGTTAGGTTATATTAGCAGGGTCTAGCTCACTTGGTTCCATTACAATGATCCCTCTCTGCTACCTGTAGTTTGGACAGTATATAGAAGTAGAGAAAGGGAGAATGATAAGATGAAAGGGATATATATAGATGAATAGTTACTAGAGCAGAGAAGAGAGTGTGTAGTGAGCAAAAGGGTCGTAAGTGTACACCTGAACACACTAGCCGCCGCTCCTAAAATAAAGACGCAGTTTTTGAGTCCTATTTCCGATAACCTGGATAGGCTACTAAAGGATGTTCTAACAAGGAACCGTAGACGAAGATGCTCCACAGCAGGACAGAAGCAAAGAAGATGCAAGATGCCTTTCTTCTCTTCTCTTCTTCATCATTATAAGTAGAGCCATAATCATTGTGTGGGAGACCCATACATTTAGCATGGGTTCTGAAAGTGCAGTGGCCGGTCAGTGTGGCCAAGAGATTCTTCAAGTGATTCCTAGTGAAATTCATGAGGTTTTTAGTTCTATGGGGGCTTAGTTAGACGAGGCAAAAAGGCTCTTGCTATCACGCAAGTTACTACTTTCATAACTTTCCAGGGACTAAGGCAAATCGATTGGCGTAAGAATTATCCAAATTGGGACATGCGTTCGGTTTATACATATAGCGCCGCAAAGAACCCACATAAAGTCGGGTAAAAACAAACTTCAAAAAACAAAATTTGTTTTCTTATTTCTTAGAAATTTTTTAATAAAAAATTTAGGCTGCTTTTATTAGTGTGTTTTCTAATAAAGTAAAAGTTAAATGTTTCTAACGAACCGCTTAAAATCAAATACTTTCCATATGTCACCTGTAGCCAAACACACCCATCGTCCATAAAATACTCTGATATTAAATATAAAAAGAAATTTACCTGACATTCGGTTGTTTGATTTTATTTTTTAATAAAAAGAGATTTTGAAATGTGTTTCACTTTGAGCAGCCACCACAGTATTTGATGTTTCAAAGCCAAAATCAATATAAATTGGAAAATTATGTTTAGTTTTGTCTTAGTTTTATTTCGATACACTTTTTATCTAATGAAATAAATGTATGTGCTGCAGGCTATTTTTTTGAGTAAAGGACTTTACAAAAAAAAATGTAAATATAATATTGTTTATCGTCATATAAAATCAAAAAAGGCGTAGCTTAAATTTAAAATAATATACAGGTAAAGCAAAAAATATAAACACCCGGATCCCTAAACAATTGTTATTGAAAAATATATTCCAGCAATAAACAACTTTAATTAAAAATAAAATTAAAAATTAATTAAAAATGTATTTAAGTTAATTAAACTTTTGTTTCAAAATTTAATTACTTACAAAGTTTAATGTAGTTGACTCAACTACATTTTTAATTGGTTTTGGCTTTACTTTCAATTAAAGTTGTTTATTACTGGAATATATTTTTCTGTGTAATATTAGTTTAACATACGAGCTTTGTATGAGAAGTTCTCCTTAGCTTAAGCTTTAACAATCGTTCATAAATACCGGAAGCATAAGTTTAAGTGTATTTAGTTCTCCTTACCCTTTGACTTTCGTTAATAAATTCAATACTTTTTTATTATGTATGCGCAAAAAAATTTTGTGAATAGCTTAGATTTTCTTTAATTACATCATAATCAATTAAAAATACTTGCTTGAATTTTTTTTATAAAATACACCTTTTTCATTTCATATGGCGATACTAATTCTTTTCAGGTAAATGTTGAAACCCATGTTTTTTTATTAGAACCATGTTTTTTTCTAGTATCGATATTAAAATATGCGACATATATTTGCAAAGCAGCATCAGTTGGATATGGATTCTATTAAGAGTAAATTGCTAAAACTTTACTGCAATACATATGCAAATTGCTCAAGTTTAGTAAAAGCTTTTTCTCTCTCTGAAGTAGTGAAAACGTTTAATACATACATACATACCTACGTCAATATATGCTTATCACATGGCAAAAATTTTCCTCTGTCTTACTAAGATTTCTTTTTCAAATCTGTTCAAATGAATTAATAAAAAACAATATACCAAAAACTTGGCAGTATTTTAAGAAAGACAATATTTGTTTTCAATAAACTTAAAACTTCAAAACGGTTCCATGAAAAATCGCCCTAAAATAAAAATGAAAAATAGCCCAACATATTTCCATACAAATTTTGTTTGATTTTTCATATCAAAAATCGCACAAAATGTTGGGCAATTTTTCATTGTTTCCATGAAAAATCGCTCAACAACCAAATCGCCCAAAAAATTTTTTCATATGGAAAACCTCCCAAAATTGTTTAACGTTTAAAAATTAAAAGGGAATAAATGCACCAAGAACGTCTTACAATCATCAAAATCGAATGTAGAATTTAAAATATACGAGGTGTGTTCAAAAAGTATCGCGAATTTTGAATTTTCCCGGGTTACGTATATTCGAATTTTGATTTCTTTTTTTGTGGCGTTATTTTTGTACTCATGTCTCTCACTTATGCCGACAATTTCGGCATTCATTTTGAAAGTTCAGTTAATTGTTGACAGCTGCTTTTTTTCTCGTCTTCGATTTTTACCTACTAAAAAAAATGGAACCAAAAGAACCTGTATCAAATTTTGTGTGAAAAACGAAATTAAGTGAGCGTATGCATTCCGAATGTGGACTGTGGCATACGGAGAAGCCACCTTGGACCGAAGCAACGTTTATCGGTGGTACAAAATGTTCTCAGAAGGCCGAGAAGATGTGAACGATGAAGAGCGTGCCGGGCGCCCGAGCACTTCAACAACAGACGAAAAAATTGATGAAGTGAAGAAAATGGTATTGGCCAATCGTCGAATCATCATTTAAGAAGTTGCTGAGGACCTAGACAATTCGTTTGGCTCGTGCCATTCGATTTTTATCAATGATTTGGTCATGGGACGGGTCGCCGCGGAATTCGTACCAAAATTGCTCAATTTCGACCAAAAAGCATCGCATGAGCATTGCTAATGAGCTGTTGGACTCTGTCCACCACGACCCAAATTTGATCCAGAGGGTCATAACTGGTGACGAATCGTGTGTTTATTTTTATGACGTGGAAATGAAAGCTCAATAGACCGAAAAAAGCGCGCCAAGTTTGGTTGAATGTGAAAGTTTTGCTTACAGTTTTCTTCGATTGCAGGGGCGTGGTGCATTATGAGTTCTTGCCACAGGGTAGAACGGCCAATTAAGAATATTACCTGCAAGTTATGTGCAATTTGCGCTAAGCAAATCGCCAGAAACGCGCGGATTTGTGGAAGAACAAAAATTGGCTTTTGCACCACGATACGCCGCACACATCGTTGCTTGTAGGCGAGGTTTTGGCCAAAAACAACACACTAATGATGCTGCAGCCACCGTTTTCCCCAGGTCTGGGCCTTTCTTATTTTTATTTTATTAAAAGTTTTCATGAGAACTCTTAATTTTGCCATTTGAGCAATTGGGCAAACTTGCGAGACTTGTTTCATGAAGCCCTTTTTGAACTTTTGCGCAAACAGTTTATGTAAATTTCAAACAAACGTCAAAAAACTAATTTAATAAAAATAAAATAAGACAATTTCAAGCAATTTTTAATTTAATAACATATTTATATATTTCTATAAAAATAAAAAAGTGTGTTTGTGTGCTTAAATAAAGTCAAAAAAAAACCAAGAAGTTGTTGTTTACAAACTGCACAAGTGTACAGCTTAAGTTTACGAGCCTAAATTACTTGGGCAAACTGAACAGGTTTGTGTAAATAAATTTATATAAAATTTTTTACGAGAGTGTAAAAATGCACAATTGCACAGTTTGCGAGACTTTTGAGCATTCTCATTGAAACCCTTATTATTATTTATTTTTGTAAATATTTTTATATAATGGGCTGATATAATGACTTTATTTTCACATTTTATTAAAAATATCTCATAAGGAAAACCCTTGCTAAGCAATATTTGCTATTTTAACTCGGACATTCGCTTCAAAATCACGTTCTTAATATTGAACTTTTAAACATAAATAACTCGAAGCACCAAACGTTCATTTAGAGGCAACACGAATTTAATAGAATAAAAAATGTTGCCATTATCACTAACCGACTTTGCCACAATTTGAAATACACAAATTGGCCAAAGAACAACAGGCGAAGAAAAACCAATCCCACACATCTGTTGGTTCCTATAAAATTCTAATTGCAACCTCAATAAAACAACTAAAGGGCAAGGATAATAAGACAAGAAATAAGACATATAAATATTAACAAGTGTTTGTGTATGTTGAAGCAACAATATGAAAAGTTTAATATAATGAAGAGAAAATTTAAAAAAAAATTTTATGGGATTAAACAAAAATGCGAAAACTGTACCTGAACTGAAACTTTATATATAAAGAAAATTTATCAACTTTGCTATTCAGAAATATATTTTAACGACATTCGTTGAAGCAAAAAAAGTATAACAAGTACAAAGTCATTTGCATTTTCTTTAATTTTTCTTTGAGCTTTTAGCTTATTTTGATAATTTGTGTGCAGGGATGCCACATGCTTGATATGCAATTAAACGTCGAGTAAACCACAGGTGTACATCATCATAAAAAACAAATTACAGAATCGCATTATCATTACCGTAAACGAATAAATATACCGATTAATATAACGACTATCTATTCGCAAATAGTTACCAAAATAAAAAAACCGCCAAGACGACAACATCGCCAAAAACCGAAAAAAAAATCGCCAAAACGAAAAAACGCCAGAACTAAAATAAAATGCTAAAACTAAACTAAATCGCCAATGAATGAAGAAATTGCCAAAAAAAAACCGCCAAAACTAAAAAATAAACGCCATTAAGCGAAAATATCAAAATTATTATCGAAATTGAAAAAAGAGCGCCAAAACGAAAATAAATCACTAAAAACCGAAAAAAACGCCAAAACAAAAAAAAAGCCAGAAGTAAAAACAAGCTAAAACTGAAATAACTCACCAAGAACCTAAAAAATCGACATAAACAAAAATACGTCAAATTAATTTTTTTTAAATAAACGCCAAAAACCGAAAAACCCAAACAACAGCCGAAAATAAAGAAGAACCCCAAAACTAAAAAATTGCCAAAAACCGAAAATATTTCCAAAACGAAAAAAAAACGCTTGAGTTAAAAAAATCGCTAAAACTTAACTATACCGCCAAAACAAACGAAAAAATTGCCAAAAACAAAAAAAAACGCCAAAACTAAAAAATAAACGGCAAAAACAGAAAACATCTAATACACGAAAAAACCGTCTACACTAAAAAAAAGAGCGCCAAAAAACTACAGAGCTTAAAAATTCTAGAGCTAAGCCAAATCGGCAAGAACCGAAAAAAATCGCCATAATAAACGCCAAAACTAAAAAATAGACGTAAAAAAACGGAAAACAAAAAAATTAAAATATAAACGCCCAAATCGAAAAAATCGCCAAAATTAAAAAAATTAGATGCCAAAAACCGACAGAAATCCAAAAAAAAAACTAAAAAAATTTCAAAAGTAAAAAAGCGCCAAAACTAAACTGAACCGCCAAAAACCAAAAAAATCGCCAGAAATTAAAAAAACCAAAAAACTCCCACAAGCAGAAACAATTTTATAGACTAAAAAAACACCAAAACTAAGAAAAGTGCCAGAACTAAAAAAATCGCCAAAAACCGAAAAAAATTGACTTAAAGGTTTTTTTAATTTCTACATCAGGTAAGATATTCAATTATATATATGTAGTGTCCGTACGGAACCTTTCGTATGCGAATCAAAGGCGAACTTCACTGAATTTATTTGAATTTAGTTATACAATACAAAATAAATTTTTTGCTGTGCATAAAATCTCCTTATTTATTACAAAGCATTTTTAAATAAAGGCCATGATTCACTTACATAACAGTGATGAATGATGCATTTTAATATCAATATATAAATTGTTTTTACTATAAAATTTTACAATATAAAGTTATTCCTTCATATATTTGTGGAATATGGCATACTTCTATATATAATAATACATTCAAATGCAGCAGCTGTTCAAACATATTCATTGGCGCATCATAATGTTATCTAATGCAATAAAATAATTAATTTATGTTGTATATCAGCTCAATAATTGTAGTATTAAATGGGGAGAAAATACACGCAGATAAACAAACAAATGAAATCAAGCCACCAACCGCACACCACTAAAACAAAAACATACAAATAAATGCAAGCAAGCAAATACGAGTGTGCACACGCACACACACACACACTGTAAATCGCCTAAAAGTAGTCACTTCCATATATTTTTATATCCACAAGCTCGAGTGTAGGTGGTTGGTTTGTTTGTTTGGTTATTTGAATATTTGGTCAATTGTTTGTTTATTTGTTTGTCTTGTTTGTTGCACTTCTCCTAAGTGAAGGATATGATGCGACATTTTGCTGCCAGAGCAACCAATCAATATGAAGTATGCACACAATAAGTGCCACAAAAGTTTTCGTAATTCATTTATTCATACTTTGTATACCCTCCGACATACAGGCACATGTTTGCTTAAGTGTGTGTTACAGTTTATTTTAAATTGATACATCCGGTTATTTACTGGTGCCAGATGTTGCCATATAATTTTGTTTTATACTCTTGCATGGGCTACTCTCGTCTATGAACAATTTATATTACAGTGTACATGGCTAATAAACGTCATTCTTGCATTATACCTACTTTAAGTTTTAAGCTCTTCATACCTACACTCTTTCATTTATATGTCTGCTGCAAAAGGCTAATTTTATCATATTGGGAAAATAAACTTTTCATTTGCCGTGTAAGCTACTGGGTGGATCAAAAATGTTTTTCTATTATATTTAAGATTCTTATTGAATCTATTAGGCTGACATTGAAGAAAATAATTCACAGAACAAGGACACTAGCTATTGAAGTATTGTTATTGCAAATATTGTACAGTGCAATACGAAAAAAAAATTGCAAGGTTCTCAGAATGTATCATGGTAGAGAAGACTACAAAAATATACGAGTTCGGCGTTTTAAAATATCACTTTTGAATTTTATTTTATTGGGGTTTAAGATTTTGCCCTATGGCCTGATTAAGCAGCATATCGGTATATGAAACTATACATTCCTTACATTTAGTGTGTAGGGTATGTTCATCAATTTTGTGAAAAATATTCAGGTAAATATGGAAGATATTAACACTATAGCTCCTTCAAATAACGGCAGTTTTTGACTCCAATTCAACAAATCGTAAAAAACACCCCTAACCCTTTATCACTCTATGTTACAGATATGTTACAAACCATTAAATCTCTATTAAAACTATTAATTCATATGAATTATTAATTTTTTTTCTACTCAATAGCTTTGGTAAAATATCTTCTTTCAAGCTGTAAAGTTCATTCTTAATAAAATACTTTATCTGCTATGGCAGATAAATTATTAAATCAGTGTTGCCGTTGGGCAGTTTTTAAAGAAGTTATGTTTTCGGCGTTTTACTTCATTAAATTTTTTTAATGGCCAAGTCAATTATTGTTTTCATTTCTAAAATATTGTGTGTGAAATTATTTTTAATTTGAAGCTCTTGTCGCCAACATATTTGAAGTTCTTTATATTTCCATCAAAAATTAAATTTAAACAAAATTCTAGAAGAAATGTTTTTACTTATGCTACGAGGTCACAAAATCTTTTGAATAGAGTTTCACTATGTTGAGTTATAAAGGGTTTGAAACTTGCTACAAAAATACTGGCCAAAAATTTTGCTATATATGTATGTCAGAACACACTAAGGCCTGAAACTTAATACCAACACAAAAAAAAACCAGAAAAACTCAAAATTGCCCATTAAGCATAGTACTCTGTTGAAATTTGTGAAAAATGTTGAGCAACATTGATATGACCTTGTAAATAATATTAACTAGGCCTGAAACTATGCTACGATTTCTTATGTTTTTAAAAACGCCCCATGTGTTTGTTGTAAATTCCACACAAACTAAGTGCTACCTATCTTTTTTTGCATGAAAACTTAAAATGTTGAAGATACATTTCATACGTTTTTCCCAAGATAAACAGAGTACTATTTCTGCAACATTTTTCCATGAACAATTCGTGCCAATTTTTTTTATATGTAGTTTGACAGCATTTCACGTGAAATGTTGAACAGAGTATCATGCTTTAGCTGGTTGAAAAATGAATTACGAGAGACTAGCAATAATATTATGCGTATGAGCAATATTTAATGCAAATAAACAAATTTAAAAAACGTAGCATACTTTTTGGCTGGCTCTTGGAAATTCAGTCACTATGCAACATTTTTCGGCATCGGACCTCATAATATGCGTGCGTGCAAGAGTTTTACAAAAATAAAAATATTAGAGGCTTGCAACACTTAAACGATGCACCTGCCAGTCGAAAGTGAATCACGCAATTTGGGGGACCCGGCAAAAGATTGTAAGCCCCAAAATAAGAGCAAGCACAATCATCGAGAACCATAGAAAAAAAGTTAAGTAGGCTGTTTTTGGTGCTTCCAGCCTTTCAATTGGCAGGCGCGCAAGTGCTTTAAATTTTCATAGATCTTAATTACACTGCATTATACGCAAAGACCTAAACATCCATATTTAGAAAAATCAATTGATGTAAGAATTACATTGCATAGTCCTGGATGCCAATCAGAGGCTTGCTCTCTTTAAAAAATCGATAATCTTATTTCTAATTTAATCCTTACGGAGTTTTAACTGTGAGGTTATGTCAAATCTAAAATTTGGCGCTTTTAATAGAACATGTCCGTCCGTCGCAGAATGGCAGCCATTTGGGAGCCTGCTCGATTGAATGAGTGATAAAAAGGAGAAGGTTTGCATTTGGGCTTCCAAATTGTGATTTGAAATAAGTTAAAAACTTTTTTTCAATTCACAACCTATTGCAGGAGTCGTAGGTCGCACACACAGAAAAAATATCAATGTGAAATTATCATTTTGATTGGAAGTCATATTCAATTTATTAGAAAGAATATTTTATTTCTCGTATCAGTATCACGTTGTTTCAACTTAAAATAGTTTTTATTCAACACGATTCTTCATTTTGATTTAACAGTACTGGAATATAAAATCAACATGAAGTAAGGTTGTTTTAAAAGTAACAAATTTTCTTTGAAGCTTAATGTAAATCATGTTGAATTAACATGAAACACATATGAAGCAAAATTATTGCTAAAAACATTTTAAATTAACATTGTTTTCCGGTATTTTAATATGAAGAAGTTGTTTGTGTGTGCAAACATTGTTGGTATTTTATATTGAAATTACAAAAATTTGGAATTTGGCCTTTGTTTTTATACATGGCTTATTTATTCTTTAATAGATCCACTAAATATATACCACTTTTTTTCAGAAACTTTCTTTAATACAAAAATCTATTATATTTTATAATTATATAAATTTGTATATTAAAAAGTTATAAATTTTTTAATTGAATATACAACATAGAAAGCTTTTAGCTAATCATTAGTATTGCAATAGACAATTTCATTTCTTACGCCTTGAAAACTACTTGTTTTCCTAGCCAATACAATTTATTTTTTTCAAAGTCATAAAAATGCAGCATCGTTTACATAATTTGGCAAGGCTTAAATACAAAAGAGAAAACAATACACTACAACTTCAAACGCCTTATACAATCACTGACTTTTCCCTTTGGTATGTGATACACAAAGACTACTTAGCTTTATAGCTTGAATGCAACAATTGTTTATTCTTAATAATTTACTTCAGACTTTCATTTACTTCATTTAAAGTCCTTGCAACAATTTAATTTATATGCCAGCCAGCAAGAGCATGCTTTATACTTTAGTCTTTGTTAAAGGATTTTGTGTAAATGGACAAGGGATTCTTTTTCGCCCCCAATATTTATCTTCTTTTGGTAGTGCTTTGTTTTGATTTAATATTCCTTTTTTATCAAAGCCAATTATTTATTTACTGGCACTCAGTTTGCTGTTGCAACTGCAACATCAAAATTGTTTATAATCCCTTTTTGCTGCAGGTCATAATAAAGTATTTAATTGCAAGTCAATAAATATTTGAAATTTATTAGAAAATAGTTTCAAAACATACAAATCTATTGTTATATTATGCAAATTTAAGCATATGCTAAATATTAATTGGCTTCAGAAGAAGTGGGTTGGGATTATTGTTTAGTCAAGACAATGTTTCTTCATGAGTTTTACTGAAGTTTTATAAACTAGACTAAAAAATGTTATGACATATTGAGCTGTGTTGTTTTTTTTTTAAGACTGATCGCACTTCAAAAAGGATGAAATAACAAGTGAACATTAATACCTGCACTAACTTTTTGACATATATGATCAGTATTTTCGAACAAATTATCATAAATGGGATGGCACTTGAGTAACGCCACCAACTCACCAAAAACAAAAAATAAAACATTAATTTTTTTATTATCTTGAAAAATCATTTTTAAATAACTATTTTATCGGTTTCAGTAAATATTTTTTATTTATAAGCAAATTTTGTAAAAAAAACAAAAAATCATTTCTAAATGTTTCAAATTTGAATGAAAAATTAGAAAAATTTGTCTCAAAAATATTTTTTTCCATGCAAAAATCAAAAATAAAAAAACTACCCTTTAATTTAAAGTTTTCTTGCATTATCGCTACAACAACAAATTCTCAAAAAAAAAATTTTTTTTTATTTAAACTGAATTAACAAATTATATTATTGGTCCCCTACTCATTATAAAGCAGCTTAATATTTTCTCTGCAGCTCCTCTATTTCTGCACATTTATTCACAAAAACATGAACTCACTTCCACTTAAATCCAACGCCACCACATGTGTCTTGGGTCATTAAAAAGGAAACACCGCTCGTATGGGAAACGGTAACGGATGCGGACATGCTTTCAACGCAAGTGTCGCCGCTTATAACATACGAGCTTTGCAACCAAATTAGAACATGAAAAGGAAAATAATAACACCTGCATAAATAAAACAAGAATTTATTTATAGTTTCCATTATGAAATTTTATTCCGTTCACCATTTTCTAACACTAAACTCATGGTCTTGTTAACTCTACCTATTATTTTAGTGGAGAGAAGAAAAAAAATCTAAAAGCATAAAAAAGCATTTTTCTCTTTATGCGATAAGTTGCACAGGAAAGAAAGCACTATAGTATGAGTGAAATAAGCATCATTGGTCAAAAGGTTCCCAATACGGCACCACTTAAGCGCAAAATGTAAGAGGTCAAGTGCAAAAATTATGTGGGTTTCGTCGCAACTCATTATTAAAGTTGTAGGCACTTTTATAAGCAAAAATTGTTCGATTGTGTATTTGGTTAACAGTGTGCAAATAATTATGGGCAAGAGCACAGTGAAGTTTAAAATCAAAAGAAGAAAAAAAAAATAAACTAAATAAAATAAGAATTTTTATAAATTAAAGAAAATAAAATTATCTAAATTTTTTCTGGAAAGAGATTCTTTAAATTTTTACGCTATCAGCAAGGAAACATATCCGAGCTAAGCTGGTCAAAACATTAGTTCAAAATATTCGCAGTAGTAGGCGTGGCATGCAAAAAAAAAAATTTCATATTTGATCTGCAATAAACTTTGATTAATAGGTTTCGAATTTTTTTTTATATTAGGTAAAGTGTTGTTTTTAATAAATGATATATGAAGACATTGTACAATTTGTAGTTAGGGTGCTATGTAATACATTTTAAACCCACATATTATTTTCGTAAGATTTTAAGTTTAGTAGTTTGTAAGTTTTAAAGATTAAATTGCAGCAAAAAAACAAAACCATCCAAAAAAAACTAAAAGTATTTTCATTAAGCTTGTATAAACTTTTGCATCCGCCACGAACCGCCTGTAGAACTGTTTTTTTTTTACTTCAATGTAAATATTCAAAAAATTATTACAAAAAAAATTTAACCCAATTGCTAGTACATAATCCCTGTTCGGAAATGCATCACTGATCTGCATTCATATGAGCAGACTTTGATTGAAAATTAAATACAAATTTGTTGTCAATCTTTTTTTAGTGGTAGCCATGTTTGTACGCCATATTTGATATTTATTTTTGTGTTATCTACTTCAGCGAAGCACCTTGGGACATTTCAATTTCAATTTGCAGTGCACTCACTGATGCATTTCCGAACAGGCCCGTTGCTAGTAATTTTTTTAACTTTTTTATGTTTGTACACGCATAACTTTGTCATTTGTAAACACCGATTTTCAAAACTATTTCTTGTCTTAAAGTGTGCGCCTCCAGTTTCATTTCATATTTTTTTTTCTTAATCGTAGGGGGAAGTTTGCTCCCCCACATGCATAACTCAGTCATTTGTAAACCGATTTAAAAAAAAAATTCGAAAGGGGTTGACTGTAGTTTGGTCCCACAAATTTTTTTTTCTGAAATTTGATGGGGAAGTTTTCTACCCTCCACTTCCTCCCTAATTTTTTTTTTCCAAAATCGGTTCGGAAATTGGCTACACTCGCCCCCTTTTCCTATTCAAAAGCATAACTCTTTCAAAAAAATTTTTTTTATTTTTGGTCCCATGAATTTTTTTTTTTCCAAAATCTGTGTCATCTTGTAAAATGTTCTGTAAGATTTTTGCATTGAAGTTGGTTTTTCTTTTTGGCAGAATTATTTTAATTCAGTATCTTGCAGATATTTATTCAATAGAAATAGTTGAGTTACTTATATCTGGGTGTGTCTAACACACTTATGTATATGTATTCAAAACAGTCTAGAATATTTTTAAGGATGCAAAAACTATGCTTTTGTATAAAATTTTCCAAAATCTACTGGTGCTTCTTTATAAAAAACATTTAATTTTCATTATTAACAAAAAACAACAAAAAATAAGAGAGGTGTCTTAGGACACCCGGTTATAGCTATGCTATAAAACAAACTTAAATAACAATCCAATAAAATTATATGAAATGATGATGTCAAATTCACAGCAAATATTTCAAAACATTTCCATTTATCTCCCATTATTTTCTTTTTTAACGGCGTACGATTAAATTAATGTATTGTTTGTGGCCGGCGGCGGCTGTTTGCCGGGTTACAGCAGATCGGTTGTATTCTCTCAAAAACAAATTGAGCAATCAATCTCATTGTTTTTGGTTTTGTTTTTTTTCACTCACTTCAAAAAACGAAAGAAAACAAAATCAAACAATTTTTTTTGTTTATTTTCGTACTCTGCTTTTAATTACAAAGAAATCAAAACAAAAATAAATTTATAACTGCAATAGTGTCTATTATTTTTGTTACAAAAATCACGTGCTAGCTCCTGTGTCGTGACATAAATAGCATAGCTATAAAATCGCGTATTTCTATAGAAAAATTAAAAAAACCACTCAACAACCATTCTACTGATTCTATTGAAACTAAATTTGAATGAAAGCTTAAAATGTTATCTATCTAGTAAAAAAAAAATCAAAAAATACTTCATTATTTCAAAAGTTACAGAGCTTTGGCCATTTAAGAATGATTCTGAACCACTATGCGGCGCTGACTGTTTCCTCACGTCATATATTTTTGAAGAAATTTTTTTCATAATAAAACCAGCTGTTGTCGGAAGTTTTTTTTTCAGAAGAAAATAGAGCATGATCTAGTTGAAATTTTGTCAGATGAATTTGCGTCTATCTGTGCACGTATTTCGCAGAGGAAAATTTTACATTTCAGATGTAAAATGGATGTCGTTTATGGCAGGCTTAATTAAATTTGAAGAAGATATTGATACGCTTCAGAACTTTTTGGGGTGTGTTCACATGAAATTATTGTTGTATACTTAAAAATTTTGCTTGTTTTTATGGTTAAGCAAAATTTTCAATTAAAATAAAGACTTTATGTCAAATAAATATACTTCGGTATTTCATGTATGTTGTTGTATACTTTAATATTTCTTGCTATTGCTTGTTGCAGCATTATTTAGGATTTGCTGCATAACAACAAGATTTTACACATATCGAGCCTTGAGTCATAAAAAATTTTTTTTTTTAGAAAACCAGCATGAAGTTTAAAATTTACTTACAGCTTAAGGGAAATATAAAATTTAATTCTTCTCTCAAGATAAACAATATATTTGTATGACAATTTTAAGCAATTTGAAGAACGATATGACGATTAATGCTGCATTATTAACTTAAAAATCACATTTCTTGAGATATGACTTTATTGCAGCAAAAGACTCGATCTTGGCCGAGGAAGCCAAAATTAACACACACATTTTCCTGATGCCTGTGCCAATCGCATCAATCACGCAAGTTTAATAAATAATAAAATAAAATGCATGTTGATTCAACTGTAAATAACTTTGATTCAACATGGTTCTTAATGTTATTGCAGTATAAAATTCACTTTGCTGCAACTTGAAATAACTTTAGATTCAACATGACATCTGTCAGCAAATTTTTATTCACCCTTATTCCAGTTATCTGTAACGACGTCACATCAATACAATACCAAAGCACTAGGACTTGTCTACCCATGGTTGGATGAGAATTTCATGTCATTTTTTGAACCTTAGGAATCAGAAATAGGCATTCAAAAACACAAAACTGTTTAAGAGAGCGGGTAGAGGGTCCCAGAGATAACTGGAATAAGGGTTATTATTTTAGAGGCATATTTCGAAGTCTATAGCGCATACTATTTGATACTAACTGTCTCACATCTAAAAAAATTTCGTCCTGTTTTAAACAATAATAAAAAAACAACATTAATTCCTGTATGACTTAGTGTATTAGTGTTTAGATGCAACGCTAAATATTTTTATATATCTTCCACTAATACTAACACATATATTATGATCTTAATATTCACACACACACTCTTACAGCTGTAAATTTATAGAAAGAAAAGTATCGTATAGTAGAACAATACCAAAGAATTTCTATAAAAGTTTTATATATTTTATGCATAAAAAAAGAAATATTTTTTAGCTGCGTTTGTTTATAAGAGTCCTAGAATAGTTACAACACAACTTGCATTCTTCTTTTTTGATTTTGACTTGTTGGCCACATTTTTTTTTTTTTTGTAACTTGTGCTGATGCTGGCGAAACATTGGGTCATTTTTGTTTGGCCCATGGCCACCTTTAGAGTTGGTTTTTCACTCGGAGTTTGTTTATTTTTTTAACTACTACATAAGTATAATTTAGTGGAAAATATTTATGCATGTGCAAGTGTGTGTGTGTGTGTGTGTGAAAAGCTTTTGTGTCCAATTTTATTTCCTTTACGTAGAAGTCCTTTATATCCTTAAATGTATGTGTAGGTATTTTCCCATATTTATGAATATATTTTTTATTGTTTACTTTTATTCTTCTTTATTTTATTTTATTATTACTTTTTTTTGTAGTTTTAATAGTTAAAGGATTCACTTTTTGTGTGTGTGTATTACTTTTCTTCGTTGTTGTATGCATAATAACATTTTTGCGTAAAACATTTTGCTTAGTTTTGTGTACATGGTGACAGGTAATAAATACAATTTTTAATGGTTTATACTGCATTTTTGAGAGCTAAACAAAAAGTAATGGCTCTCTCGTTATAATAAATTAAGAATGGCATCAGCGATAGCAGCAAGCAGTTGTGTTCAAGTGTGAAGCTTTTAATGAACTAGATGGCACAATATTTATTATATCAAAATAGAAATTATTAGTCTGAGTCATTTCTTTTTTTTTATAAATCTGCTTTATGCTTTATGTATTTTTATCTTCAATGGCCGACAGTGCTGCTTAAGCAAAACTAAACGAAATAAATATGTAATAACGATCCGATCTGAAATACTGCTTCGCTTAGAAAAAATTCAAACTAAATTCTAAGACTTTGCAAGCGACTTTTTATTTGGTGCTCCAAACCAGGGCTGTCAGATATGGCGATTTCTCGCCAAACGTGGCAATTTTTCAACTTGTTTGACTCTTAATTTTTGGTTTGGCGACATGGCGATTTTTCTAGCGATAAATAAATTTGTTGGCGATTCTTGTGCTGTTTTGTTAAACAAATTTTTGTAATTCAGCAAAATAAGTTCATTGAAGTAGCTTAAAAATATATATCCAGCCAAAACTCATCTGCAAGAAATTAGTACAACTTGATTTTGATAATTTTTCTTATATTAATTATATAAATTAAATCATTTTGAATTTGGATGAGAAAAATTAAAAAAAAAGTAATTTTAGGCGACTTTATTTCTTTTTCGCGATTTTTTGCTAAATTTCTATACGATTATTTTATAGAAAATTATATTAAAAAAGTGTTATATAAAATCCAAAAAAAAATTACATAAAATTGATTTTGACGATTTTTGGCGATTTTTAAAATCCATTTGGTGAAATAGATCAGAAAAAATCTAACAACCCTGATTCAAACGGACTTTCAATGCCCTTCTTTTAATCCAGAAATCAATGTAAAAAGTCCAAAAAAATTACTGACTTTGACGCCTACAGTCTACAGTGAGAAATGAAAAATGACTTGCAGCTATTGTTTACTTCGCATTACCAGCGCAAACTTTTTTCCGCTGACTAGTAGGTAGAGTAACAGTCTTGTGGGTGGAGAGTCACAGGCTCGAATCCTGCAGGCAACCAAAGTAGTTTCGCTGTTTGTATTTTTGTTAACTACAATTTTCATTTCAAATAAATTTAATGTTAAGTGATCATATTAATTTAAAATGTTATTCATGATGAATATTTAAGGTGATTGTGGTTACAGCGGTAAGCGCGTCGACTACTTCATTCACGTGGATGATTTCTGAGCTAACAGAAAAAAAATCTTGGCCGGAAAAACAAACACACAAATATTTTCCTGGTGCCTGTAACAATACACTCAATCACGTGTCATGTTGTTTCAACTTGATACAACTTTGATTCCACAACGTTCTTCATAATACTTCAGTATCGAACTTACGTTGTTTCAACTTGAAACAACTTTGGTTCAACATGATTTTTCATTTTGATTTATTAGTATAAGAATGTTAAATCAACATGAAATAAACTTATTTCAAAAGAAAAAATTTATGTGAATATTACTGTAAAGCATGTTGATTTAACATGAAACACTTTCGGCGAGGTGAATAGAACCAAAAAAAAAATATTTTCTAGTCTCAAAACTTTATAAAAATACCACAGAAAATTTCTCAGAATACTTGCAATTTGTTTTAAAATGCTTAAAATTTTTACTGATTTCATTATCAAATTTAAACAACCCCGCACCACGAAATAATTTATTCTTCTGCAAAGTATTTATCGTTCATAAATTTTAGAAGGAAATGATTTTGCCACGACTGCCAAAATGCAAATTTGTATTCTCATGAAATGATCATCGTAAACAATCAAAAATCCATTTAAAATTCTACTTTATTCCATGGCAATTTGCATATACGCCTATAAAATACTTAAATGCTTGCGCAGGCAACAACAACAACAACAGCAAGGATATGCTAGAATCTGTACAAACACAACTAAACACAATTGTAATAAGACTTGCACAAATGAGCAGAAAAGTTTTCAAACTGTTACTTACATATGTACTCGTATACATTGCAAAGTTTATGTTTGTTGTATACTATAGATATTTATGTGGCAAAAAATATTAAACGCCTCATCAACTTAAATTCAGTCACTCCTGCTGCATCAAACTCATCATCAGCCGGCAGTAGGAGACAAACGCAATGACAGCAGCTGCTGCTAAAAATGTTTAACTATGTCAGTCATTTTGTGCTGTACTATTGATATACTCAACGTATCCAGCAAGGACTTTGTATCCTTAATAATAAGAATTTAATGTTTGAAAGTGTCAAAGCATTTAACATGTCTGTGCTTGATATGATAATTGGAAATGGAGGCTAATAATCCTGCATATTTGTATTTACATTAATTTGCTCTCCTGTGCATGAGTTACACTTGATGACAAAAATTAACATACACTACATACATGCATACATGCATATGTATGTAAGCAAAGAGTCCGTGTATGGCTTGTATTTTGCATGCGGACTGTTGTGAAATGTTGTGGAGAGAGTATGAGATGAATGAACCAATTGCTTAACAGTTTACAGTCAATCTGGTTATAAACAATAATTTCATGAATTTTAACCCTGTTTTTTATTTCAGCGTATTATATCACAATACAACCAACGGTCACACCAACGTACTCGTATTATACTCCTACGTGGCTAGATTTGTAAGTTTTTAAAGATTTACTACCTTTGCAAATTGACTTGTGAATTATTTTACCGCAAAAATTCAAAAATTATTTTTAACAGTACCATGCTTGAAATAAATAAAATAAAAAATAAAAAAAAATTAAAAAAAATATAAAGGGTGTTCTATATAGTTTATGATTTTATTAGGCTAAAGCTCGTATTGCTTTGTAAGTCAAATTACATGTGATAATTATTAATGAGCAACTAACACCAAAGTTAATTTTAAATATTCTGACAAACACGAGTAGAACGGAACAACCAGCTGTTTTCGAACGAACACACTACACCTCAGCGTTCTTTTGTGTCTGGTCCACTGTATGTGGTGTCAGTATATGTAGACTGCTGCTTTGTATCTTCTTCTACATTTTTGTTTACAACGCCGATATTCTATATGAGTGATATTCCTTCGAAGCCTTGATATTATTGCATCATTTAAAGAGTATATGATGTGAAATCTATTCATGATTAGATGGAGGGGTTGCTCAGTAGCAAGATTATGTGCGCTATAAAAATCATGATTTTTAAAGTAAATCTAAATATTTTGACAGCGTTAATCTATTCTTGAACATTTGCCAGACTATACTGATCATAGATGTCAAAAAGTGAGCGCAGTATGACATTTCGTTTGACAGTTCTATCGGACTTGACAAGGAGTTAACTGTTGTCTGCAACAGAGTAATGGCAATTGAGTTTGTAAATTAAAAAAGAAACGCTGATAGAAAATTTAATTCTGAGAAAAAAAGACAAAAGTAACGCATAATTTGAGAGTTACAGAAACACAAAGCTTTACAGATATTTATGGAATTTTTTTTGGTAAATTTATAATTCATGCAACAATATGGGTATCATATAATCAATAAGTCAGTGACTTTTTGAATGAAACACTGTTTTTTTTTGCAAAACGAAAATTTATTTTTCAACATAATCTCCTTTTAACTCAACACACTTAGTTGAACGTTTCTCCAGTTTTTGTATCCCTTCCAAAAATTAGGATTTTTTAAGGTCTTTAAAATAGGCATTTGTTTGGTCAATAATTTCATTGTTGGAGCTAAATCTCTTTCCACCGAGCCATTTCTTTAGTTGTGGAAACAGGAAGTAGTCGCTAGGGGCCAAATCCGGAGAATATGGCAGATGAGGTACCAATTCGTAGCCCAATTCATAGAGTTTTTCCATTGAGACTGCACACGTGTGCACCCGTGCATTATCTTGATGAAAAAGAACTTTTTTCTTGGCCATATGGGGTCGTTTTCTTTTTAAATCCTCATTAAATCGGTCTAATAAGTTGGCACAATATTCGCCGTTTATTGTTTTTTCCTTTTGAAGGTAATCGATGTGGATTATCCCGCGTGCACCCCCAAAAAACTGTTGCCATCACCTTATTGGCCGACACACTTACCATGGCCTTCTTCGGAGCAGGTTCACCCGGAGAAACCCATTGTTTAGACTGATGCTTGGTCTCCGGGGTACAGTAATGCATCCATGTTTCATCCATAATTACAAAACGCCGCAAAACAAATTCTGATTGCGTTATATGGTCAATTGAGAGCAAACACGGCTCCCATCTTGCATACAACTTTCTTAAACCCAGCTTAAACTCAGCTGATACAAACCACACTGCCATATGAATTGCCTGTGGCATCAACAATCTCACGCATTTTTACTCTTCGATCGGCCAACACCATATCGTCGATTTTTTCGACATTTTCGGGTGTACTGACTTCAATTGGCCGTCCAGAACGTTCAGCGTTATTTGTACTTGTACGGCCACAACGAAAGTCAGTAAACCACTTTTTTACCATTGAAATCGATGGTGCAGAGTCCCCATAGTATTTATTGAGCTTTTCCTTTATTTGATTGCCGGTTTTTTTTCGCAAAAAATAATGTTTAATGAGCACTCGAAATTACCTTTTTCCATTTTTATAAAAATACACGAGATTGTATGTTTTGAACAGCTGTTAAACGCAAAGTAAATGACGGCTCTTGCTCAAAATTTGACAGTTGTCTATTAACAGGTGGTTTTTGATGGGAACAGTGTTGGATTTCATATAACTACGAGGGAAGTTCGAAAAGTCATGAACTTATTGATACGCCCTCGTATTTATAGTGCACAATATTATCATTTCTCATACTCCATTTCATTAAACATTTATGTTAAATAGCTGATATAAACAACCAATCTGTGCCCAAGTAGATAGACATAAGTGCGAATGAAGTGCGTGACTGCATAGAAAAATGTCGGCATTTCTCCCCAGCTCAAAGTCTAGTTTAATTTTTCTCTTCTTCTTTAGAAAATCACATTAATTAATAACAATATTTCAATATTTTCTGTACAAATTGAAAATACTAAACTTGATCGCGATTAAAAATGTATTTCTGATTAATTAAGAATACCCTTTAATATTTAACTTTCATATACATATTTGTTGTTGTAGCGGCCAAAGTTTTACATATCTTGTGAAAATTTCAAGGCCGTAACTCTTCAGACAGACTTGCGGACAAACGGATATCGTAGCAAAAACAATAGAGTTCCGCTTCACCTGTGGTGTACAGAACCCTAAAAATCATCATCCGACGAAAAATTACTTGAAACAGCATACAATGAACAAAAAATTAAAATAGTGGTCGATGAGTTTTTTAACGTGTGAAAAAAAGCATCAATTAAACGACACTATGGGCCAAACGCACGATGTCGAAAACGTTCGACTTGCCGCACACTTACATACAAAACAAAAACAAATTTGAATATTTTGTTGTTGTTTCAAATGTAAATATGCGATAAGTCGAACGTTGTCGATATCGTAGATCAGGCCCTATTACACATTCACTGATTGACGGATTTTCTTTGATCGTCTCCGTAGTCCATAAAGCCAAACATGGTCACATGGTACTGATTTGTTCTTCGTTCGCTAGCGTAAGAAATAGAAATAAATCTTATTTTGGCCGCATTTTCATGTAGACAAATTTATACGATTGTTTTTTATTTGGCGACAAATATTCACGGTGTTGCCAACACAACATAAAACTGCATTTACCGATAACAAAAATTTTCAATTGACCCTCGCGTAAATTGCGCAAGATGGAGAACTATTTTAAACGTTCAGTTGTTATTAAATAACAATAAAATATACAATTACAATTCACATTAAAATGGACATACAATCAAGAAATTTCATTTCGTATCTGCTCATGGTCTCGCAGACAACCAAATCGTTGCTTGTAATTGTTGTATATGCATATTGTTGCTTTAATGTCTGCAATAGTACAGCCTTTTTGATAATTGGCCTCGATTTAATAAAACTTTATGATCAATTTTCAATATTACAAAAAAAAACAGAATAAAGCCTTAATTAACGTAAATGCTTAAAATACTTCTGCATATTATAAGTAATGTGCAGGAAAGATTAGCTTGAAAGCTATTCAATGATATTAAATAAAATAACAATCAAAAAGCATCAGATAAAAACACATGATTTTGATATATTCTTATATGCAATTGTCTGAAGTGTATCTCTATATTTGTTACTAAAAACCACAAAATAATTTTTGATTTAAAAACCTTTTTGATATATATCATTTGCTTTAAATATAGATTTAAATACTCATAGTTCGACTTGAAAATAAATATTATTATTTAACTATATTCCATGTGTCCATGTGAGACTATGTGCATGCATACTTATGTGAGCAATTTTGGTATATTATAGTTGTTTAAAGCAATTGCAACACATTAGTTTATTTGTTGCTAATTCGAGATAATGCTCTTGCATTTTCTACAAACTCACACGCACCACTACAGGCAGCCAGGCACTCAGTTACGGGGTAAAAGCATTTGCTGCATAAACAGGCGTTCAACCAGGCGACAAATTCTTATACTTATTTAGGGGAAAAAGTACAGCACATAGTTGCAACCAAAAAGGGGGTAAAGTTAGAAAATTATTTGCTTTTTTTATAAAAAGAAATTTAAGGTGGTAAGATAAAAAAAATGTAAGGGATGATGCGAAGGAAGGTTTGATAGTTAAAATGCCAAAAATAAATAATGTGACCTTATAAAAGAACTGGAGAGGCATAACCTTACTAAGCATGGTAAACAAGGTAATGGCAAACGTTTTCAATAAGAGATATTCAGACACCTTATGAGCGCAGGTACGTGATGAACAGGGCGGTTTTTATCCCAATAAGTCCTGCATTGATCATACCCTCAATACCCTCAGGATAATAACAGAGCAATCGATAGAATAGCACTCACCATTCACCACTTTCTCTTGAGTTTCTTGATTTTCGGAAAGCATTCGACAGTCTTCACCACTCGTTAATGTGGAATGTACTACGAAGAGAGAATGTAGCTGAAATGCTTACATTCTTCGCCAAGGACCTCTGTGACAGTTCTTAGTTACTGTTAGCTGTCCAATAAGTATAAACGCAGATCTTCGTCAGGATTTCTCATTATCCCACATGCTATTCAACGTGGTTTTCATATTAAAATCTACGATAATAAAGTTAATTTAAAATTTTTTTAATAATTTTGCTTCACATGTGCTTCTTGTTAATTTAACACGTTTTATAGTAAAATTTTGGCATTCGAAATAACTTTATTTCATGTTGATTTAAAAGTTCAGTGCTATTAAAACTAAATGAAGAAACATATTGAATCAGAGTTATTTCAAGTTAAAATAACATGAATTTGATACTGAAATAACACGAAAAAACATGTTGAATCCAAGCTTTTCCACGTTGAAACAACATGGATTTAATGTAATATGTAGTCAAGCAAACAATAACAAGTCGCACAATTGAGCACAACAGTGCCTCGTAGCTATGAAAGCAAAAAATTAAGCAAAAAAAGTTGTTATGCTAAAAGCAACTTCCGAAATCGTGGCGCATGCTAAAGATAACAATTTAAAGTTTTGTTTGTTTCAAAAATGATCTTCTATATAGGAAGACCTATTTTGCTATTTAATCGTAAGCGACATATAGTAAAAAATAAATAACTTTTTGTTGAAATTAAAATTATCAAAATGCCAAAACTGTTGATAATTTTTAACTGTACAATTTTATCGTAAGTGACAATTTACGTATGTAAAACATATTTAAATATTATAAAAAAAACCTTCTCCTTAAAACTTTAATTTTTGTCACTTGCTATTAAATCGAAAATAGGGCTCAATATATAGGGCAATGCATTTAAAATAAAACAAATGATTATTTGGTTTTTATTTCAAAAAATCAAATTATATGAATATTTTATTCAAATACGAGTATTTATGTTCAAATTACCGAGAGATACCAAATTACATGGATTTTTTTTTCAATTTATTGAATGTTTTTTAAGTTCAAGTTTCAAATTATAAAGGCTCGACTGTATTATTTTTTAATATGGTCACACTAAGAGTTCTTGAATATTTTTCAAGTTCAAATTTCAAATTATCTAGGGACGACTGTATTAACTTCAAACTATCAAGGGTCGACTGTATTATTTTTTTAATATGGTCACACTATTAGTTTTTTAATATTGTTCAAGCTCAAGTTTCAAATTATCAAGGGTCGACTGTATTAGTTTCAAACTATCAAGGGTGGACTGTGTTATTTTTTTTTTTTTAATATGGTCACACTATGAGTTCTTACTGGTCATACCCACCTCGTCTTTCGCAAACGTTTGCGTAAAAGCATGAAAAAAACATAAACATGATATTAATTATTTTAATTAACTCTTATTAACAAACTTTTAAATTTAAATACTTAAATATTTTTTTCTTCCCTTGCACAAAAAGTAAACAACTTTATCAATTACAACAGCTGTTATTTTTTCGCAGTTATTGTGTTTCATAAGACGAATTTACACAGCGAATTTTCAGCGACAAGTTCGCCGTGTGGTGCGCAATTCCTCGTACGCCCCATTATTCTTTGTAGGAATTGAGTCGCCTCTTCGCTTGCATTCGCTTAACCAAAACTACTCATCTGATCAATTGACAAAATTCATATTTTCACATAGTCTATACTAAAGCACACATATTATTATATGTATACATTTATTTTACACACACATACACATCCATATGATGCGCATATACTTAAAATGTAAATGTGCGTATAGTTTTGTGTCTCTGGCATATTAAATTAATTACTCGTGTTATTATTTGGGTTGAAATTAAGTACGCAACAATTTATAATTTTCCAAACATGATTAGAATAACACATGTACATACTTATGCCACACACACAAATGCGCACAAAACGCATGGACACCAACAACAAATAGTTTTACTCATGTTTTTCTACATTGGAATCATTTTGTGTCCATATTCACGAGTACACTTTACAATTGCCTAAAATTGCTCCATATTGGCGTATTTAATGGTTCGTACTTCAACAAACTCTCTGTATATATAAATTCGTGTTAAGGGATATTGATGCTTTTAATGTGGTTGAGGTTGGTCTTTGAAGGTATTTCAGAATATTTTTTGTAATAGAAAAAACAAAGATTTTAAGGTTAACTTATTAGTTTTGGCCTCATATCTAAATTTTATAGTTATTTTTGTATTTTCTGGGGAATTTCTTCTAACAGGCAGGCTTTAAAATTTTTAAATATTGCTTGACCTGTCGTTTTTGTAAAGATATACATTAGACTGGCTCAATGCCAATTAATACAAAAAAATTAAACAAGTCATCCCTAAAGTAAAATATATTTCAATGACAATTTTTAAACTGAAATTTTTTTGCCACACCTCAAAGTTCTGCCAGCTCATTTGGTTTGTTGTACATTTCCTTGTCATTTAAGGCCGGATATGAAAGCTTCATGTGCCACTTTTAATATTTTTGATACTTTTATTCTGAATGTGTTTTTAATCGGACATAAAATTCTAAAAACGTCTTCTAATATCTAGCATTCCCACAAATTGCCAACTCTTCCATTTAAAAGTCATGTATATTTTTGCACTTCTTCCTACTTAAAACTTTATAGTTCCTGAGTTTCAAATATTGTTACGTTTTTAACCTTTAAAACCTCTTTTCCACTCAAATATTAGCAAATGTATAAAAGACCCCAGTGCACTAATAAGAGTTAAGAAATGCACTTTATTTACCACACAACTTAAATTACTTAAATGATTCACAACTGGTTTCCATGACGTCTTCTCCGATGTTGTATATACACGTCTCCTAAAACTAGATGCACTGCTCTTGAGACAATACCCCCTCTCTGCTGTTCCTCATACAAGACTCATTCTGCCGACACTTACTCTTTCTTCACAATAATGAGCTGAACTCTTAGTAAACAATCCTTTACAATAAGCAACTGAATTTCAGACTGACTTTATTTATGATAGACCGAATTGCTGATAGAAAATCCGTCGCTCTTTTTGTACTTTACGCAAGGATTCCAGAATGTGACAGCAACGTCTAGACAATCCTAGCAGCGTTTTCAATGCTTGTTTTCAATCACGCAATTAGTTCATGTATTTACTCTGTATGTTTTTAGGTATATACATCATTCAAGAAGTAATTTATGTTGGTTTACTTTATTTTTCTTTTGTATGTGTGTGTGTTTGTAAAAAGAATAAGCTATACAATTATTGTTGTTGCTATAGTGTTTATTTAGTTTAGTTTAGCTAAATAATTTTGGATAATTATTTGCTTACCAACTATTTTTTTTTAATAAAAACATTTACGTTACGCGTCAATCTTCGCAACAATATTAATATTTCTGAGGCAAATATTTAAAAAACTAATATTTTTTTAACACAATTTTTTTAAAAACTTCTCATCCCAACCTCTTCGAATATATTGGTCACTTTTGTAATGTGTACTTTTAAATATTTCGATAATGATATTGGTGGTTAAAAAGTATTTGTATTTTGTAGCTATTTAGTAATTTTAGTCAAAAATGCACTAATGTTGTTGTGTCTTGTTTTGTGTTCGTTTGTTTTTTTTTCTAGTCAACGTGAAAGCAGTTTCGTTCATTTTCAGCTTTTTTCCTCTGTATTATTTAAATATTTTACAAAAACCAAGTGGTTTTGCTGCATTTAATGGCAATTTATTGCCATTTAGTTTGTAAACCATAAATTCACAAAAATTATATTTTCGTTTCTTTTTTTTTTTTTTGCATGTATGTGTTTCAAAAACATAAAGAGATATTTTAAATAAAACAAGCAAAAATGATTTGCGTTTTTCAAAAAATATTTTGGTAAATAAATTTAAAGGTATTTTTTCATTACAAAAATGGTCTTTGATATGTTTTTATAGGGTAAAAAATAGCTCAAAAATATTTAAAAACTCACTCTTGGGAAAAAAGGTCCAAAATAGAGTTTAAGTTAAATATTTATTTTCTTTGGCTAATTAGACCTAATGTGTGTTTTTTTTTTACAATAAAAAGAAGATTTATTTCATATTTCCCGACGTCTCGTGAATGTTTTGTTCACTTTTTCCAGGGATATATGTATCTAAATATCTACTTCATTAATTAAAATATCAAAAATTTAACAAGTTATAAAAATCAAATATAATAATAATGTATAATTTGGGCATTCAAACGGTAGTCTTAAGTGTCACAATGACATAATGTTTTTAAGTATTTTAATATATGTATGTCATTGTTTTTTATATTTTCTTTCAAACAAACATTTCAAAATATTATTACACTATGACTTTTAACACTACTGTTTGAATCCCCCAAATTCTTATATACAAATACAATTATTATTTTAAATTGATAAGACATGTTATAAATTTGAAATTTTTTTTAAATTTTTAAGTAAAAAAATTTTTTAATTTTATTATTTTCTTAATTAAAAATAACTAAACAGCAGTACTTATACACACTATACTTAACAAAAATTGTATGGCTTTCAAAAACTTTAAAAATCTCACACCGAGTTCCCCATAAAATTTTCTACTTATAATTATTAATTTAAGAAAAATATACAAATCCTAGATTAAGAGAATAGTTGGTCCATACTGTAAAAATGTATGCCCATAAAGTGATATCAATGAGAACAAGCTTTACGACGTTTTCTGTTAACACAGCTGATATTCCAGTTGTTATTGTTATGTTATATTTGTTAACGCCGTGCTAACATCCTTTTTTAACTTGTCTTAACTGTGCCCATATTTATAATTTTGGCATCCCCTTTTTGGTATTTTGCTATGAAAATAGCTGACTGCAGTTGAAAGGCTCTTGCTATTTTCTGGACCTTAGGGAACAGAAATAGACTGTCAATATTATAAAATTTTTCTAAATAGCGGGTAGACAAGCCCCAATTTTTTGTTATTGTATTGTTAGGACGCCGATGTTGACAACTAGAATGAGGTGATGGTTATTACCAGAATGGGAATAATATTTGTGAAGAGCTTAATTGAGAAAGTGATTTGGATATTTCAGATGCTTATACGAGGTTTGCGAATTTTGAATTTTCGCGGGTTACGTATATTGGAATTTTGATTTTTTTTGTGGCATTATGTTGGTACTCATGTCTCTCACTTATGCCGACAATTTCGGCCGTTTTGAATGTTCAGTTAATTGCGTTGACAGTTGCTTTGCTTGCACGTGTTTTGGCTCGTCTTCGATTTTTATCTAATCCCAAAAAAATAAATGGAACAAAGAACCTGTATCAAAATGTGTGTGAAAAACGAAATTAAGTACGCGGATGCATTCCGAATGTTGACTGTGGCATAAGGAGAGGGCACCTTGGAACGTTTATCGGTACAAAATGTTCCCAGAAGGCCGAGAAGATGTGAACGATGAAGAGCGTGCCGGACGCATGAGCACTTCAATAACAGACGAAAAAATTGATGAAGTGAAGAAAATGGTATTGGCCAATCGTCGAATCACCATTAGAGAAGTTGCTGAGGACCTAGACATATCGTTTGGCTCGTGCCATTCGATTTTTATCAATGATTTGGGCATGAGACGGGTCGCCCCGAAATTCATACCAAAATTGCTCAATTTCGACCAAAAAGCATCGCATAAACATTGCTAATGAGCTGTTGGACTCTGTCCACGACAACCTCAATTTGCTCCAGAGGGTCATAACTGGTGACGAATCGTGGGTTTATGGTTATGACGTGGAAACCAAAGCTCAATCATCTCAATGGAAGCTGCCTTACATACCAAGGTAAAAATCGAAGACGAGCCAAAACACGTGCAAGCAAAGCAGCTGTCAACGCAATTAACTGAACATTCAAAATGGCCGAAATGGTCGGCATAAGTGGAAGACATGAGTACCAACATAACGCCACAAAAAAATCTAAATCCTACCAATCGATTTTGATGAAATTTAAAAAAATACAGATATGCTTATAAGAAGGTACAAAGGCTATAAATTTTCTTAAAACTAGCAGCGTAAGGATGATATAGGACTGTCACTCCGCAACTATCCCATAGATTTTGATTAAACTGAAAACATTGTAAAGGTGCACTTTCGCTTTATATATAAAGATCATATAGGATTAAGAGGATTTACGATTACTGCAATTTGACAGTTTTTGCTATAAATTATGATTATTATTAAGTACTAAAGCGTCTTTGAAGCGATTTTGAAGAACTATTGAACTTTGAAAAACTGTACAGTGGTACGGAACCCAATGTGTGCGAATACTACTCGTAGGTTGACAAATTTATTAAACACACACACACGCACATATATACTTTATTCTCTTGTTCATTTTTTTCCTTTTTAAATACTAAACTACAATGAGTTATCATCACTTGTTGTGAACTATAGCATATTTTGTAATAAATTTTATAAATCAATGTTTTAGATATTTTATATTTATATAAAACCTTCAACTTTGTGAATATTTAGTAAACAAAAAGACTAAAACTCTCCAAAACAATACACTCAAGCAAAAGTCGTAAGAGCAAAAATTGTCTCTTGGTAATTTTCGTATAAATTTTCTACTCAAGTCGACTATGGTGTTGGTTTTATTCAATTATTTTCCATTGAGTTTTTAAAAATGAGACTAGGGGAAAACTTGTTAAAGTAACATTTATTATAAACCTCATGTCAAATACAGTTATGTTGTAAAATTAATATCTTTCAAGTTACAATACAGATTTTGAGAGAAGTTTTGGTTTTCTCCCAATTTCAGTGGGCTTGAGGCACGTCTTAATCCTCACCAATTGCCTTGAAATTTTGCAAAGCATATTTTTTTTTACCAATTGTCACCAATTTGTGGAGTGAGTGAGACCGGATAAAATTCAAAAATGTTTACTAAGCTGCATCCTATTTAGTGTCCGTAGGGAATTTATACTTAACATAAAGCTGCCAGCGCACTTAACAGCCTCTGAATATTGTCTTTAGATCAGAGATCTTCGAAATGCCGCACATGTGCGAATACTCTTACAATAATGTAGAGAGCATTAGAATATAACTTGTATTTTTATTTAATAAAAACATTTAGACTTGTTTGATAATTGATATGAGCAAACTGTGTAGTCAACAACACTGGATTATTTTAAAAATTAGTTTAGTTTCAGGGTTTTATATTTTTAGAGCTTAAAGTATCATATCTGAAATTAATTTATTATATGAGATTTAAGATACATTAATGATGCCATTATTAAAGTTTTCAACACGAAAAAATTATTTTACTATAAATCAAATATCGCTCATTTACTTAACTCGAAAAAAAAACTAGTTTTCCAGAAAACGAGTTTAAACTTTAAAGTTTTCAATTTATGCACAACTTAGTGAAAAAAGAAAACTTTATTTGTCTCTCAAGATATTTGTGTGAAATTTTTACACAATATGAACAACAATGTGAGGATTAATTTAGCATCATTATCCCAAAAACCCCAGTTTTAGAGTTATGACGTTATTTTAGTAAATGGCCCAAATGTAAGTCTTAGATTACGAAATGGGTACGTATGTTGACAATATAGCATCATTTTAGAAGTATTATAGTTGTTGTTGTTGTTTTTGTTGTTGCTGTTGTTGTTTATGTCTTTCGTCTGCATTGGTTTATCTGTTTGTGTGGTTGTACATTTCTTAATAAGCTAAAGGTATAACATAATAACTAATGTTATGCTTTTAGTGTTTACTTCTGCATCGTTTTGTATGTTTGTGTGCATCTGTGTTATGTTTTCCTAGCTAATAATATCTGCATCATTGTTAAAACAAAGTCACATAGGAACCGTTGCCGTTTTTTTAACTGACATTAACGTAATAATGAAAGAGGCTGACACAAGCAGCACTTTGTTGACAAAAACACTTGAACTGCTTCAAGAAGTTTGATCTCGGTTTTAATTATTAAACTCAAAGTACCCAGATATTTGCAATATTATTAAGCAATATTTGCACAAGAAGAGCACATGAGTCAATTCTACTTTCTTTTTTTTTTTTTTTTGTTAGACTTTCTTTTAGGCAGTCATTTAAAGTCGAAGTTCTATAACTACAAGCCTACATCCCCAAACTTATAGTTTTTAAGCCTTGAGTAAGGAAAACCAACTTCATTCAATCCAACTTGGTGGTGAAAAATTTCAACAGAAGCGAGTAAAAAATACACTTTTTGTTTTTTTTAAGTTTTGGACAGGACAAAGCAGGAACTACACTTTTTTTGTCTTGCTTCCGCAGATTTCATATCATTTCTTAAAAAAATCATTTATCAAATCCTTGAAATAGCCTAAAGCTCCATCAGTTTTAGCACAGACCACTAAGCAAGCCAGTTTTCATATTGTGCCCCTAAAAGCATGCCGCAATTTTAAATTTTCTTGTTGTTAAAAGTAACGGTCTGTCCCATGATGTCACTCGAAATCGTGCGATCGACAACTTGTATTGCAAACAACAACAACAATAGAAAATTTGTTGTTGTTTTCAATAAAAGTATTCGATCGAACGATTTCTAGTGACATCGTGGGACAGGCCGTAAATTACGCGGAAAAATAATATAAAAAATTTTTTTTTTTTTTCAGACAAGAAGCAAACCCCAAGCTAATAACTAAGATTTAACTTTGGGTGCAAGTACATATGTATGTACATATGTACTCGTATGTACTGACAAAATGTACATAAATAAGTTTAACATTTCCTTTTTTTACATTGACAATAGTAAATAAGTAACTACTGCATTATTGGTTATAGCCTATAAAATCGTAAATTTTAAACAACTCTTACATACATATCGTTAGTTAAAATGCAAAAAGGCGTAACTAACAAAAATATAATTTTACAGGAGAAGCAAAAAACTAAACAAACTAAATAAACAAACAAAAATAAAGTTAAGTCCCCTTATTTTTTGTCAATAAAAACATCATTTTTGACCACAGAAGTGTAAAATGTTGTCAAGTTTAATGAGATTCATAATAATCAATTAAAAACTTGATTTTTAATTTTTTGTCAGTTACGCCTTTTTGCATTTTAGCTAAAGATAGGTACATGCATACGTATGTATGTGCATCTTGCATCAGTATTATTTATGCTGTTGCTGTTGCTGTTGGTTTTGTTTGTCTGTTTTTTCGTAAATGGGAAATGTGTATTCGTATGTGTGCGTATGCGACTGGCATAATAAACCAAGTATTTTACTCTTCTATTGCCATTCATTATTGTATTAATTAACAGAAAACACAGGATCACCAATCAGATGCTTGATTAATGATGTCACAACGAGTCGTAAATCTTGATTTGTACAATAAACAATACAATGCTACAACTATGTATAATAACAGCAACAGCATAAGATGGCTATAACGAATTCAAATAGCTATTTATGGTATTCAATGAATATGATAAAATCAATTAGTAATTGCTTAAGCTGCTCAACAATATAAAGGGTTATTGTGTAAAAGATATTATTACAAGACCAAAATTATATTGAAATAAAGCAGGGTCAAATTTGAGGTTAGGAAGTGTAAATTGGCTGTGCAATGATTAAATGTAGAGAATTTAGCTGTCATTCTTTGACATTTATTTAGCAAAAAGTTGGAGAATTTTAACCATGGAACGCTACACTCTTGAAGAAAGATTTTTAATTGTGAAATTTATGAATTTTAATTTGAAAGACCGGGTTCGCGTGAACAAACCAGAAATAACTGAAGCTCTGAAAGATGAAATTCGATGCTGCATTGACGAGATAATTGAAGCTTTGTTGCAAAATGTGGTTAAAAATTTTGTAAAAAAAGAGCGTACGGACGTCTGCCAACGTGCTAGAGGTGGAATTTGTCCGACATTATATTCCATTATTAATTCCCATACATAATTTCTATTTGAGATTGTCAAAAAACAAGTGTGTTTTTAAGCCAATTTACTTCCTAACCTTACATTCGTCCATCCTTTATTTAATATTCATATTCAAATAGTTTGCTACTGCAATAGAAGCATAAGAAAAGTCTCTATCACTTTGTCGCTCAATGGATATAAAATCAGAGGTTTTTAGTTCAATTCCTTATGGCAATATACCTGAAATTTTTTGAAATCTTTTAGTGATTAAGCCAAACTGATTTTATTAAAATAAGTGTATATAAAAATAACACCAACCTGCTCATAAAAACATCTTATTGTTCATTTAAAAAATAAAAAGATATTTGTATAAAAATAATTGTGTTCGTATTTAAATAAATTACTTACTGCACTAATATATTTATTTACGCACCATAAAATATCATGGAAATTCATTTAAAAGGACAATTCATTTGTTTTCATTTACACATGCGAGACATCACATTTACACATACAACAAAATTAAATTGTTTGTATTTAGGCAGACAGGAGTCAAACTAACCAACTCACACACACACACACACACACATATAAAAAGAGACTTGTGCAATCGTTTATAAAAATGGGAACTTGCATACCAAACAAATTTCAAATAAAATAAATTTATTTATGTGGTTGTTAATCGTTTAGAATGTTTGCGTATTTTATATGCATTAAGTTTTACAAAACAAATTCAAACGATTTATCTATTTGAAGCTACAATTATTCAATTTAGTATGACTCCTGCGAAAGCAGAAGGGTATGAGAAGGGCTTTAGTTTATACATTTATATAAAAAAAAATTCATTAATATCTAAGGTTTTCTTGTATAAAAATACGAAGCATATGTACATTAGGGGTATAACTTTTTAAAAAAAATTTAAAATATCAAAATTGGCATAGCACAGTCCGATAGAGCATAAAAAAACTATAAGGGATTATGATTTTCGTGGTTACTAGGATATGGTTGACCTCATGGTAGTATGCCCCTAATATACATATGTATTTATCTGTTTCTACAAAGTTACTTAAAGAAAGAAAAAAAAAGAAAGCGCTGTGTCATCAGACACCGGCTAGGAACGTTGTTCCTTACGTTTTAGTTACCTTAGAAATTGCCTCGTACCCCATAGTGGGCTTATTTTTGATAAAAATATGTAGTGTTTGTGTCATTACAGACTCATATCTATCCATGTTTTTAATTTCATCGTATAAATAGTTTCAAATATGAAGAAATTTCTCTCTACCTCACTTCGTAGTTCCAGTCTTGAAGGAATGTATAGCATATCGCTCATTTATCCAAAGAACGTCATAACTCAAAAAATGATTTCTTCGTATTGATGATGCAGAATTAATTATAATATCGTTATTCATATTGTGTGAAAATTTCATACAAATATCTTGTTTACTCAGGTCTTGAGAGCAAAATAAAATTTTTTTTTTTCATTAAGTTGTGCATAAATTGAAAACTTTAAACTCGTTTTCTGGTGAACAATTTTTTTTTGAGTTATGACGTTGTTTGAGTATATGAGCGATATGTGCTTTCCTAGACTCATGTCTATCTATGATTTAAATTTTATCAAAATCGATTTAAGTGGTTTAGCCGTTAAAGCGCAACAAACAAACAATACAATTACTTTCACATTTATAATATTAGCAGAGACAAGTTCAGCTTTCAGTGACACGAACCACTTATGCACGTCACGATTCTGTTCCCTGAAAACCGGTCTGAAAATCCCCAAAATCCCAGGAGTTCCCCGATACTTCCCCGGAAATGGGGGAAATGGGATTTAAAGTGAATATATTCGTACTTAACAAATAGATCACAGACAGTTCGTTTCAGAAATAGATTTTTTTAAAGCATAGCCATACCTTCAGGTGTACCCCAGGGAAGCCATTTTGAGCCGCTTCTAGTTTTATTATTTATTAATGACTTGCCTACAGAAATAAAATTTTTATCTGTCCTGATATATTTCTATGACGTAAAAATATTTTTCAGTTATAATAAAATCTTGGATCATAAACTTTTTCAAATGGACCTGGACTCACTTTATGAGTGGTGCAACGTAAACTTAATGGATGTAAATTAATGAGATTTGTAAGATCTAATCAATTTTCTTGCTGATTTGGCCAACACTTATCTAGACTTAGTTATTTTACTAGATCCTAAGCTGAATTTCATCTCTCATATAACATTTGCAATAAACAAGGCTACAGGTACACTTGGATATATTAAAAGCTGGGCAAAAGAGTTTAACGATCCGCACATTGGGAAAGCATTGTACATGTCACTGGTACGTCCGATTCTGGAATATTGATCAATAATATGGGATCCTATTAACCAAATTCACACTGATGCTATTGAATCGGTGCAAAAGCAATTCCTTTTATTTTGTTTTCGAGGAAACTGTCCTTCTTACTCGTCTCGACTTGCCCTTATTACGCTGCCTACTCTAAAAAGCCGTAGAACCATGCTGAACGTATCATTTGCCTTCAATATTATTAAAGGTGATTGATATCTGTTCTGGATTTTTGATCAACGAAATTTCGTTTAATGCTCCTCAACGTACGTCCCGTAATTTGATTCCTCTATCGGTAAAAGTTTATAAAGCCAATTATGCTGATGCCAATTCTCTTAGAAAAATGAGTTACGAATTTAATTTAATTTAATTTAATTTAATTTAATTTAATTTAATTTAATTTAATTTAATTTAATTTAATTTAATTTAATTTAATTTAATTTAATTTAATTTAATTTAATTTAATTTAATTTAATGTAAATTTTCTAACTCATAAGAAATTGTTTTTGTGTTTTTATATATTTCTTGTAATTTATTTAATGTTGCAAATGTTAATTTAATATCAGTTAATAATATAATTAATTGTCTGTAAGGAATTCAATTCTGTAGACAAATTGTCGGTTGGTTATTGGTTTGCTGCAGACATAATGTATTTTGAACCAATAACCAACCGACGAATTAAAAAATAAATAAAATAAAATAAAATTACGGCAACACTGAAAATCTAAAACATCCGCAGTGGCAGCACCACAATGTTGTTGCTATGTAGTTATTACCAGTATTTATAACCAGTATTCGAAATTATTTTTTTAATTTAACAAAAAAAAAATTGTTTTACATGCAGGGCGCGCCATAAGGAACTTACGTTCCAATTACGTTCCAAAAATATCTACTTCAGCTTGCAAAATATTTCAATGCTATATTTTCCGTTTATTTTAAATATTTTATTATATTAATCTGCTTTAGAGAGAAAAAAAATAGTATAGTTTAGTGTTTGAAGCCGAAAAAAAAATAAATTGCCAACTCATCTAATTAGTCCCTGATACTAAAAGTTAATATTTACATTTTTGTGATTGAGCAAATATTTTACTCTGACTAATGAACATTTATGAGTTTTTATCCACCTTCAGGCTCTTGCATACCCACCTCAATACAATAACTACAATTCACCTGTCATGGTAAGTAGAATCTTAAATATGAAACAAACTACAACATGCATATACATACATACATTCACATATTTTTCCCTTGTTCAAATATACGAGTACATATGTTTTAGTGTAAGTGTATTTAGTTCTATTTAGGACAGTAGGAAAGAAATACCTTTGTCAATATTCATTATGATTTTTTGGGCTTAAGCAACATTACCATAAATGATGGCCAAGAAAAGAAAAAACCTTAAATTAAAAACGAAGCAAAATATTTATATACATAATAAAAATTGAGCAAAACAGCAACGTACCGACCGACGTACCCTACTCATATACAATTTGAAACGAGTTAGAAAGTAAAAATTAAGGGTTGTTGCTTGCTTGGTTGGCTAATACAAGTTAATTCCATGGAGTCAAAATATATATTTGCTTAACACTTGAAGGAAAGAATCCTCCTACTACCCAAATAGTCTGCGTCATTTATCGTTTCAGCTTGCTCAAGTTGTTGGTTCATTAGTTGTTGGGCACACAGGTGGGGTATAGAGCACATAAACTTGTGCAAATGTCTCATAAAACGTGATGATAATCGTAATTAATGTGATACTCAAGTGTCATTCTTATAATCAATGTTGATGACTATAACTGAGCAATTTTTATTAGAAAAAAAGGAAACTTGCTGCTTTATTAAAGTACAATTTTAGTAAAGGGATATGTTAAAAGTTGAAAGCCACTAACTGTTATTAAAGTAGAATTAAGTTAAATTAATTAAAAATTTATTTAAAGGCACTTGAATTAGTTTTAATTAAAAAACCTCACTTGAGTTGGGTACATTATTTAATTTTTGATATCACATTTCATTTCCGTTATTTTTTCTTGTCTGGCATTGCGTTGCCAACAAAAAAACATAATGTGAATGGCATTGTACATATTTTGAAAATGACAACAAAATAAATAACACATGTGTACTCTGTATTAGATATAATCGATTCATAGGCTGATATCTCATTAACGACACAAAGTGACAATTTTCGCAGGACCACTGCAAGTGATAGCTATAGGTAATACAGGTAATTAGGTAATTACTTCCCAATTAATTCCGGAATGAGTGCACATATGTATCTTTATTACCAATGCCTTGTAGTGTAATCATGTTCTTTTATTTCACTTAGTTGAGAAATAATAAATTATACTGCTGGTAGCGTATGCAAATATATCTAAAGTGCCCAGAAGACGACCAAACAAAACCATCAAGCACATACTCGTGTAAGTGCAGTCGTGTTTTTTTCGGGTGCATGTAGCGTTATCGTCAGTGATTAACGAGCGTAGCGACTTATTTCTCTGGGTTATACTAAGCCTTTAAAATGCCAGGTCGCCACAAGAATAAAAATTTTAATTTTTGATTTAATAATCAATAATCAATTTGATTTAATAATCAATAAATAATATTGTCCTTAAGTTACTAGACCCATCTTTTCTTTCCTCTGCCTCTATTCTGCTCTATACTCCTTGTTGCTAGTATCGCATAATACTCTGATGAATGTAATATTCCTGGTTGGAACTATTCCACTCACGTCGGCTTCGTGACTCGGAAATTCAATTTAATTATCTTGATTACTTCTGTCCCTTTTCGTGACTAGGAAATCACTCACTTGGATACAAGAGATACGTGGTTAGGATATAAAAAACTATTTATGTCCGCCTTAGTGACTAGAAAATCACTCACGTGGACACACCTGGCTTGGAATATAATTAACTACTTATGCTCCTCTTCGTGACTAGGAAATCACTCACGTAGGCACACGGGGTTAGGATATAAATAACTAATTATGTTCGCTGTCGTGATTGGGAAATCACTCACGTGAGCACACATGTTTAGGATGTAAATAACTACTTATGTTCGCCGTCGTGGCTAGGAATTCACTCACGTGGACACACGGGCTTTAGAATATAAATAACTACTTATTTTCGCCATCGTGACTAGGAAATCCCTCACGAGGACTCACGGCCCTTAGAATATGAATATTTATTTATGTTCGCCTTCGTGACTAGGGAATCACTCACGTGGACAGCCGAGGTTAGGCTATAAATAACTACTTATGTCCGCCTTCGTGACGAATATTATAAATAAAGAAGAAGAAGCAAACAAAAAAATATTAGCTTGATTTATAAAAAAATCAATTTAGGCAACAAAAAAAATTTATTCGTGGATCTTGAGTCATATGCTCCAAATTGTAAAACATTTTGATCGCTCGTGTTGTGGAAACAGAGGGCACACATTATAAAGACATTTGGGTATATTTCCAAAATCCTTATTAATAATTTTATGTTATTTTAAGTTCTATTGGTTAATTTTTAGCTTGAATTTCTACTTACTCACGCAAATCGCTTTTACTTGAATATTTTATATTCAATATCGTTAAAGCTTAATTGCCTTAAATATATTTAGTATCTAAAAGCATAGAATTAGATGAAAAAAGAACGATAAACTTAACTGAATATATATTCATAACTTTTAGTCATGCTGTAGCAACAGCCGGTCGGTCGGGCCGATACGACCAACTTGTTGTGAACAACATGCAAAGTAATACAAATAAATTTGTGTTAATAACTGTTTAAGTTGGTAGTTTATAACTAAAGATTACATTCTGTTGCCTGAGAGAATGAAATAGATTAAAAATAACACTGAAGAAATATTATTATAAACCTCCAAAAGCAGAGACTCAACCAACCAGCTTCTGTGGGGTCGCCGTCATACCCATTGCACTCACTTCAGCCAACACATTTGTATTGCAAATTTAAGATATGAGATGTTGATGGCTTATGGAATAAGTTGCAGCTCTTACTTGCAATAAATATGTGCGTATGTTTTTAGTTTGTTTTGCAAGGTTTCCGTTTCCGTTGAAGAAATATGTTAAATATAAGAAAAAAACTTAGTTGCAAAATGCAAAAGCAAACTTAACTTAACACCAATGAAAGATCAGCTATCAGCACCCATCGTAACCTCAGCCGTTGTCTTGTTGTACGTAAGAAGTTAGTTTTTTCTTTTTACAATTTTTCTCAACTTTTAGATTGAATGAATAGATGTGCATGAGTATTAAACGCAAATCATTTGCTGCTGCCCTTAGCAACAGTTACTGTTACTAAGAAGCAGGCAAAGTTGATGATGCCAAATCTTGGTGATGTTGCTACCACCGCAAATGTTGATACGAGTAATACACAGATATTGCTGCCAACAACGAAACAACAACAACAACAACTATATTAAATAAAAACAAGAAATGGAAATTATTAACCTTGCCCCTGATAACTTTTGGACTTTTAGAGGCAAGAAAAAAAATTAAAACAAATGAAAATTATGGGCTCGCAAAAGGAGTCGTGTTACGTAACAATTTACTTTAAGATGGCAGAAGGCAGTAGATTTTGCAGCGGTAGCTGTGGCTAAAAATAGCAATAATATTTTTTTTATGTACAAGAGAGTTCGGCTATAATTAACTCTGCAGGCCGTGGAGAAACATATTTAGTGCATAAACTAGAAGTAAAATCTATTAGTAAATAGTTACAAAAAGAAATTTACTGATAGGTTTCTTAAGCAGCAATTTATCCGAAAACAAGCAAAAATTGTCATATTAATATATACAATAATTATTTATTATTCTGCCCTTTATATGTTCTTATTGTTGGCAAATGTGGCAACTAATTGTAGGAAGGTTGCGAAATTGGAAAAACGGATTCAGAATCGAATAAAGATTTTTGTTTTTGAAATGTTTTGTTTGAAACTTTTTAACTTATTGTGTTTGTCTACGTAATTCTCAATCACATTCTGAGATTTTTTCTATAAACATACAGAGTTATTTTTAACTTTTTTTAAAATTTTTTGGTTGAAGTCCACTGATCAGTTTCTTAAGCGGAAACGAAATGCATATTGACGTTGCTTTACCCATGACAAACAAAAATTATTTTCATAAAGCAATTTAACATTCACAAGGAATTCAGTTATGTAAAAGAAAATATAAATTGTTGCACGAGATATTATATTTGTAAAAAAAGAAAGTAACCAAGGCCACCATGAATAAAATTCCGCGAGGAATGTCTCCCTTTCCAATCAAATTTTTTTTTGTTTTCCCTATTACTTGCTGTTGTTTGGAATTGTTCCCCGGGAAAAATTTATCTCGGAATATTATTCATAATTGTTCTCACTAATATCGTACATATATAAGCCCTTACGTTAGTGGCCTTTATTTAATCGAGTTGTAAAATTCCTTTCGGCAGAGCTTCATTGTGGCTGGCTGTTATTTTGTGACCGATATATTTTTTTAGAAGCGCCAAGGAAGTCAGTTTATTAGAGTTAACTTTAGATTGGAAGATAGCGGCCCAAAAAGAAGTCCATAAGATTTAAAACAGAACAGTGCGCAATGGTATGGTAAAACTTAAAAGAAGTGGTCCTAGTTCATTGAAAGTTGGCGCCGATCATTATATTGTTGACTTTAATTTAATATTTTATTTTAAGTGGTTCTACTTTATTTTTTACAAAACTTAACACACACCCTGAGCTCTGAAAACTACACAATCTTTCTTTTTTGAATAGGCGGAGGCACGCCCATTAAAATTTAACTAAATTTTTCACATAATTCTTCTCACGCAACAGATTTTCAAAAACTTTTTTTAGTTTAAATTTTTTTCCAAAACGTTCTATCAGATCTTTGAATTATTTTTAGAAAATACCTATAATTGTGTTTATGTTTTTTTTACTTTGTTTTAATTGTAGAATATACCCATACCGATCATAAGAAAATTGGTCTGTAAAGAATGAAAACATCAGGTCCCTCGAAATTCATTATAATCAAACTTCACTGTTGAAAAAATTTTAATGAGAAATAATTTCTTAATCGGGCGTGAGTTCAGCATTTTTAAATATTTATAATAATGTAAGTTTCTAAAGAAGAGAAGAAAAATTAAACTAGACTTTTATTAGCGGAGGGAAATACCGATATTTTTCTGTGCAGCCACGCACTTCGTCAGCACCCATGTCCATCAATAAGAATTGAAAATACTGAATACTATAGTTCAAATAAAATTTAATATGTATCAAAAAAAAATCTATTGCGAAAAGTTGAAATTATTTAAAAAATCTCTATTTTTATCAATTTGTAAACGCTTTGAAATGAACATTCATTTCTTTTATTCACTTTTTCATCTCTAATAAAAACTGTTATCTCTACTTGCTTTTGTTTGAAATTACGACTTTGTATGTTTTATAATGAGAGTTTTGTGCCTTAATGCAAATATTTATATTTTCGGTCACACCCGGCACAGTAAAAATTTAAAAAGTTTTATGAAGTTATTAGTTAGTTTCCATAATAAATACGTGATACCATCCAAAAGTAAGCGCAATTAATAATATAATAAAATTGCGCGAATCAACATTTTTATATTCGTATACATAGCAAACAGTTGGTCACACCCGTCACACCAAAATGTCAAAAATAGAAAACGTTAACAAAGCAAAAAAAAAAAACTTAAAATAAATAAATGAAAATATGAACGGCATTTATCTTCATTCATCCATTAAAACATGCAGCCGCTGAAGTGAAACGTAACCTTCTTCGTACTTCATCAAAACAAATCTTTTTTGTTAACAAGCAACTCTTAAAAGAGGAAGTTCCTTCAGAAGGAAGTTTCTTCAGAATAATCAAAATTCCGGCTAGTGACATGGAAAAAATTTTTGTTTTTTTTTTATGAGGGATGATATTAGCCGACAATCATTTGGAATGAAAAACTTAAAGCTTGTAAAAAATCCATCAACCCAATCATGATAGTTGGTGAGTGCTACAGTTTATTCATTGAATCACATTTCAAGTATTAAAATTGCAAAGTCCGTGTTTTATAATTCTGTTGCAAAAAGGAAAAAGTATTTAAGCAGTGATAAGCTAATTTTGAGTTAATGTTATCCTTTTAATCTTCATATTCAAAAGTACCCTTGGAAAAAATCTTAATTATATTGCGAAATTTTTCAAGGAGTTATCAAGCAATAACTTGGTGCTTATCGCTTTTATTTCTCTTATGTATTAATAGCTTAATTTATCTTATATTTCAAATTGTATGCACGAACGATATTTTCCGAAAAACTATAAAAGTGAACAACGAATTTCCCAATTCAATTGTTTAATAAATAAATTTGTGAATATCGACTGGAAAGTTTAAAATTGCTCTCCCGCAAAACAGTAAAATATGACTTAACCAATTTTTCCTTATTGCCACAGAGTTATCGACCATGAAATCTATGCTGGTGATGGGAATTCCTCTCATTTTTTTAAATTTTTCATAACAGGTCACACCCATCACATTTGCGAAAAATTTTTTTTTAAGATAAATTAGCTTTTTTATGCAGTAAGTATTTTAATACGATCAAAAAGACTCTTAATAATTTAGTAGAAATAGTATGAAATAGTGAAATTTGTAAGGTCATACCCGTCACAGCTTTCTGATATCCATTTTGAGCAAAAATCATGTTATTTCAATGTCTAACTATTATGAAACTTTTTTAAGATTAACATTCTTGGGAGTCGTGCCCTTTATTTTAAATACAAGTTTTATATTTTTGAGTTAGAATCATGGTCACACCCGTCACGAGGAAATTACGCAGTTTTCATTCACAGCTTAATTTTTTTAATTTCAAATTATATTTTTTTTTTAATTAGAATCATGGTCACACCCGCCACAAGGGAATTACGCAGTTTTTATTGCTGCTTAACTTTTTGTTAACTTTTCAATACAAAAAAGATTTAAAGGATTAAGATGTATTAGAAAAACTTCCTTCGAGGGATTCTATATAAAATATAGAGATGTGTAAATGTCACGATTATAGCATATTAAGTAAGTAAACCTTCGTGTGTGATTCATGCGTGAGTACATTAAAAAAAATGGCTTAATTCTCACGCCCTCACGCTCTCTCTCTCTCACTTTTCTTTCATTTTAGCAGCCTAACAGCCAACACTTTGTTATTTGTTTATAAAAAGTGGTACGTTCACTGTCTTCAATCATTTCGATCATTTTTAGTCGGTTTTTAATTATATTTTACTTGGATTTTTTTCCATATTTATTATTATTTATTATTTATTATGGAAAAATCTCTCAGGAAATTTTGACATTTTTTCTAGTTGGGAAACGGTCATAATTAACAACAAATTAATTGTAATACTACTACAATCACTTAAAACTTCCTAAAATATACACATATAAACACACATCCAAAGACTAAAGTACTGCTTCACTGGCTACTCAATATCCAGTCTTAAAATTCTCTATCTTTCAGGCAAAACCACACTTCTCAGGAAACGTTTTAATTAAACTTTATAGATTTCCTTTAAGATGTTTTCTTAGTTTCCGCGAAAATTTATTCTTATTAAACTTTATGAAGAACACAACAATTATGCATATTTTGCTAAATAAAATTGTTGAAGGCAATTTGCTTTTCGTTTACTCTGGCTTATTATATTTTTTTAATAAAATCTAATTCGCAACATACTTAATTGCTTTCATTTGTTAGAGACCAAAAACAAAAAAATTAGTTTCTTTTTTCGGTAATTTTCAAAAATTTTATTCTCTTCTCCAATTCGTTGGCTTTAATTTTATTTTTTTTTTAGCTTCATTCAAACTATTTGTTGGTCACACATTTAGTCACTGCTATCATGCAACTTAATTTCAATTACAATTTGCACTTAAATACAGCTGCGAGTTTTTACCATTTGAATGTGAATTAGAGATTCAATATAGAAAAACGTTAAGCATGACACAAATTACAAACGAACATACACACACACGCATACATTTACAGCCACAGAACCAGCAAACTAATCTAATAATGCAACATCAAAAATTAGCCAAAGAAATAAAATAAATGAAGAAATTTAATTTTGATTTTCTTCATTTTAGTTGCAATCTAAGATTTTGGTTGGCAAGGACGAATGAAAAAAGCTCTTAAAGGTATATTTGAGGACTTTACATTTTTTTTGTTCTTTTTTTTTTGAAAAGTTGCTCTGCAAAAAACTTAAAATTATTTTAAACTTAAAATTATTTAAGTATAAATTATAAAATATTCTATTAAATTTGGATGGGCATGGCTTTGCTCATTTTTTTAACAATAAAGTATGTGAAGAATTTCTTAAGACTAAGTTTCATAGAGTAATGTGAATTATTCACCCTTATCAGGAATAAAATTTCACGTGAAATGTGTTTCCTTTCCCTAAAATTGTGATCGCCAATTTTTGCGTTGTTGTTATGTCATTATACTATTTTCTAATTTTCTTTATCATCGAAAAGAGTGATTATGCGAAGTATTAGAGGGTATTAGCCCGCACACTCTATATACTGCCAGTCATAAAGCTTTATCTAGAGTTTCTCAAAAATATATATCTTCTCTTTTGTTAGAGCTCAATACTTTTACTATTAAAAGTTATATTTACATTTTATGAAACTGAATCAAGCCACTCAACAGATTCTTGGTTTCTCTAATTCAATGCCTTTGAAGTGGCTGCATATTATTATGCAATATTTCGCATTTGTCTGTCCGTGATATTAGAGATGAAATTCAAATAATTTTAATTATTACATACAAATATTGTAAAATTTCTAAATTTATTTAATATTCTACCAAAAGCCCAAAAAAGTATGCTGTCATTTTTTTGCCTACAAGTGCGATATGCAATCACGTATGTACAATAATAATAAACATGCATTAATCGTTCGCGCTAAGTTACGATATTAATACGATACAAACCATAAAAGTAGGCAATGTTTATATTAAAATCAATGCGTATGAGTGATATTTAATACTCATTAATTCAATAGTGTTCATACGTTGCACATGAGGTAATGGGAATATATTAAAATTTTTCAAATTTTTTTTTTTTTTTATAATGATGAAATATTGAACCAAGCTCTGCCAAAAAAGGTTATATTATTTTTCACTTTTATTATGAGTTGCATTCGATTTTTTTTATCTTCGTTGGCTATCGAAAAACGAAGACAAACAAATTCTAATTGTGAGCATCAAAAATTTCCTTCAGTAGCGAATTTTATATCGAACTGAATTTTGCTATCTATGCAGAATTTCAATATTAAAAATTATTAAAAATCTAAGTGTTAAATGAATCTATTTTATTTTTAAGTCTACCAAACACAAATTTTAAGCTATTTTTATCGCTTCTATGTAGATTTAAGGTCGTAAGAAATGTGCGTCATAATACCAAAAGACAATTTGTTCGTTCAGTACATTCAACTGCAGTCGAAGATCGAAAGTTGCTCGTAATAAGGGCATAAGATTAAGCTAATTTCCTTAACGCTAGGAATGTGCAGTAATTGTAATGGTTAACAAGCCAAATAAGCCAGAAAATAATGTTACATCTTAAAGACATATAAAACTACTGGTTTTGCTCTCCAAATTATTTGAAAGATTACTTTTGAAAATGCTAATTCAAATTCTATATAAATTAAACATCATTCCTTAATTCCGGTTTGCTTTTCGAAGCAAGCATGGAAAGCTGAAGTAATGCCATCGTATCCTTGCTTTCATGAAATCCAAAAGATATTCTTCAGGAGCTTTTCTCGGTGTGCAAAAAGCGTTTGAAAATTATAACGGGTGTTTTTTTTAGAGGTATAGAACTTTGAATTGAAATAAAACACAAGAAAATCGTTTTAATGTCCATCAATTTGGCTTTATTGGAAGGATAATTTTATGCCATTAACGTTTAAATATGATTTTGGGCATGTGGCCGCGGCTGGCTCGAATAAAGCCAATTCTACAGGTCCAATTTTCAACCACTTTTTCGAGCATATAGGGCCGTATGTTGGCAATAACGCCACGAATGTTGGCTTCCAAGTCCCCTAACGTTTCTGGTTTGTTGGCGTAGACGAGCGACTTCACATATCCCCAAAGAAAATAATCCAATGGTGTCAAATCACACGATCTTGGTGGCCAATTGACAGGTTAACCGAATTAATTGCTCTGATGGACGATTATGTCGACCATAAAATGGACGGAGCTTGCGGTAAACTTCGCGAACTGAACCATTATTTTCGAAATAAATTTGCACGATTTGCAAGCGTTGTTCTTTTGTCAACCTGTTCATGATGAAATGGCAAACCAAACTAAATATTAATCACTTGACAGCTGACAAAATGGCCGCCAGTTAAAAAAGTGATGCCAACTTAAAGTTCTATACCTCAATAAAAAACACCCTATAGCAATATGTGACTGTCCTTATTTAACAGATAGAAGTTACTACGTCAAAGTTAACTCAGAAACTTTTCAAATATGCAAAGCAGGAAAAATAATATAAAAAGCAGGAAAACCACTGAATAGTATAATTGGATCAAGTTTTTATACAATATTTACTTCAGACATGGCAATCAATGATACAGCTTTTAGAGAGATTCGAGTATCAGACAGAAAGAATTTAATGTCATTCAGTTATGGCTAAGCAATTGGAAAATCAAAGTCAACACTGAAATATCGTCTCATGTCATCTTTACTTAACGTCTAGGTAATTGCAGTGCAGTGCGCTGCACAGCTTATATTGAAAACAATAATAAAATTAGAAAAATATGTTTTTGTGTTTAATATATGTAAGCAATCGATCGAACCTTTTCTGTCAACATTGTGGGACAGGTCATAAGCCTAGAAAGATGGAATTAGATTTAGTGAAACCCATTTAGAAAAATTAAATCAACACATCAACCTGTTAGCTTTTGCACTCCTCAATCATACCGAAGAAATTAAAAGATTAAAAACAGCACCATGTTTTGGACCTGACGCTCAACAATTAGAGTATTATATTCTTCTCATTAATATTTTTATATCTAAATATTTTTTAGTGGAGTTTAACATATTAGTTCAATGTTGTTTAATCTAATTAACTTATTATGCTTTAGTGGACAGATTGTAAATAAAGAATGATATAAAAGCTTAAAAATATTTCTTCATATATTATAAAATTTTTTTATTTAATTTTTGTTTTAAAGATACTAAATTAACCTTCAAATGTTAATTAACCTGCAAAGTTGTAAGACAAGGACCGTATCAAGATATTCCCTTAAGATTTTCATAATTTTATCAAATACATAAAATCAAATTCTACTAATTCTTATGGCAAATTTAAGTAATCATATGGAACCATCTTTCTGACTTGGCACTTTTATTAAAATTCATATGATTCAATTCAACACATCAAATTATTTATAAGTTATTTTTGTAGCGTACTCTTTTATATAAAAACCGCAAAAATCATTTGTAGTAAAAACAATTTTCATTTGTAAATTGTTTTCTTCATTAGTTTTTTTTAATCTTTTCTTTTTTCATTTTTAATATTAACAAAGAACCCAACTGCTAGAAGAGCAAAAAAAAAACTATAAAAAACGTAATCATATACATGACACATCTTGTCTCTGTGTAAACCGTGTTCTTTTGATAGTTTTTCTTATTTTATTTTGGATAATTGTTGTGTCTTTCGTTTAAAATTGTTTGCATGTTGCAAGGAAAATGCAGTTTTAAAAAACTAAAGCTATTAGTCGTGTATATGCAAATATTTTTAATTTGTATTATTAGTAAGCCATTTCACTATTTTAATTTCACACAAAACATTTACAATTTGTTTAGAAAAAAAAATAGAGAAGATAGTAAAAAAAAAGTTAATTTCTAATGTGCTTTTAAGTAAAGTGCTCCGTTGCCAAGTACTTGTATGGTTTAGAGTGCATAAAAACGCATTTTTAAAATCCTTAATTGTTGCAATAAATGATCGAGTTTATAGCGTTTAATAGATATTTCGCGTGAAAGAAAGATTATAAAATAAAAGGAATTTTTTTTTTGTTTTAATTAGAAATGTAATTATAAAAATGTATAGAGTAATTGGGCAAATTATTCAGCAATGTGTGTAAATATTTAAGTCTTATTATTACGGTTTCTCTAAGGACTTGCAGGATATCAAATGATCTCTTCTGAGCTTTTAGTCGAAGAGGTATTAACTAGTCTTTGAAAGCAGTTTTAGAAGAGCTTTGCAGAGTTATTGCATGTTCGTAACTTAGACAGAGTAGACTCAAGGCTTTTTAAGCAACCACTAAAAAAGATTTATGAAAAACCAAAAAGGAGACCAGAAACTTGGTGTGGCTTAACTCCAATCAATACTCCAAGCAAAGTTGTATCAGAAATTATTAATAAAAGCTTAACAAAGGCATTGTACCCGAAACACCTGCTTTTCTATCACGTAAATCCTGCATTGATCACATGAACACCCATCAAATTATAATCAAACAGTCGGTTGAATGGAGATCTCCTCTATATTGGGTCTTCATAGACTTCGAGAAAGCATTTTATATCGTATCTCATGTAGCCATTCGGAATGCACTAGCCCGTAAAGGAACCCCCACAAAAATTATAGAGATTATAAAGGGCTTCAATGAAAGGACAAAATGTCGCGAGGCTACAATAGTGATCCAATAACAATAAAAGCAGTTGTGAGACAAGGCAGTACAATCCTTCATAACGTCATCAAAAGGTATTCACAATGGACTTCTACAGTAGACTGGAAGGCCTTTATTATGCCGAAGGCATTTGTCTCTTATTTATATCACAATCATATCGAGAGGCAAGTTAAGATTCATGCAGTGCATATCGAAGGCCAAAAAGGAAGAAAAAGGCGATAAGAATAAATTCCACAAGCAATATAGCATTCACGACAAATGAGCAGAAGCTTGAAAACGTTTGCTACTTCTCTACATAGACAGTTTTCTGAGTACAACTGGCAAATCCAGCGGCGATATGAAAAATCGCCCTTAGACCAGTATGACGGTAGAATGTTGAGCATATTTAATTCATGTATTAAATCAACAATTAGAGGACTTGAAAGGACATCAACTTACTCCAGCTGCTTATAAATCAATGCTGGCCACCGAGAGAATACCCATAGAAATGTATTTCCGTATGTGTATTCATTTCTATAAGAAGTCAATTGATGTTCGGCACTCTGGTGCCAGTTTGGACAGCCGTGTTATAAATCGATGTGTTCGCAGACTACCACACACAGAACAAATACCAATGTTAAATCACCATGCAAAAATTTTCTTTGGAAATCATATTCAGTCTACACGAAATAACAAACTTCGAATCGGAGAGTCACAGGTACGAATCCTTTAAAAGAGCTACGCAGTTTATTTTTTATAGCTATGCTATTTATTGCACGACACAGGAGCTAAAACGTGAATTTCGTAATAAAAATAATCGACATTATTACAGTTATAAATTTATTTTTGTTTTGATTTCTTTGTTTTTAAAGCCAGAGCACGAAAATAAACGAAACAAATTGTTTGATTTTGTCTTGTTTCGTCTATTTTGATGCTCTGGTTTTAAGACCAAAGAAATCAAAACAAAAATAAATTTAAATTTAAGTGAGTGAAACAAAAACAATGAGAAGGATTGCGCAATTTGTTTTTGTATTGTTCTTGCACATGAACACAGACCAGAGAACACAGCCGATCGGCTGTAAGCCGGCAAACAGCCGCCGCCAACCACAAAAAATACATTAATTTAATCGCACGCCGCTAGAAAAGAAAATAATGGGAAATAAATAGAAACGTTTTGAAATATTTGCGGCGAATTTGACATCATCATTTAATATAATTTTATTGCATTGTTATTTAGCACATTAAGTTTGTTTTAAATAGCTAAGCAGCATAGCTATAACCGGGTGTCCTAAGACACCTCTCTTCTTTTTTGTTATAGTGCATCCTCTTTCGCTTACCTGGATACAAATTTATATGCCCATGAGATTTTTACTTCGTGATTTGATTTGTTATTTTTTTATTTATTTTTTTTTTGTACAGTGTGTTCTCAATTTTTAACGCATTAAGTATTAATATAGAGTGCAGATTTAAATTAAGCATACCAGATACACATTTTTATAATCCAAGATTTTTCTTACTTGTAAACTGTACATTTAATCCATCTATACTTTCCATCTTTACTTTCATCATAGCAAATGAATAGAAGCTGTTTATTTCAGAAACACATAATCTCAATCATTTCATGCCACCGTGACTCACATGATACATTTTCTTGCTCTTGGAAATTTCACAGATATCCTGTTTAAGGATATGTTTCCTTTGGCTGCTTTTTATATATTATTTTATTATTATATTTCTGTATTCAGTATTAATTTTGTATGTTTATACATTAGAGCTGTTTTACAGTGAGTACGTGCTGCTGTGTGCTGATTTCTTCACATATATTCACGTATGTATACACTTACATGCATATGTACTTATAACTAGTCGTACTACGAGTACTAACGAGTTATAGAAAATGTTGTCATAAATTAAAACTTAAACTTTTGGAAATGTCAAGCATAAAACGGTAAATCTCTGCTCAAACGTACAACCCACCTACAATTTTATTTGTTTCTTCTCTTTTTCTACTTTTTTTTCAACCACATTTATATTTACGAGTACGACTACAGACTTCTACACATACAAACACAAATAAATTTTTTGAGCCATTTCGTGCATGTGCATGTGAACATACATACATGAATTTTGTTTAAACTTTTCTTCTTCTGCATCTTCGTTTGTTAATGTTTTAAACTCAATCTCTCAATCCTGCCAAAGTTTTGCCATCTTTAGTGGATGCTTTCAGGTTCCATGTTACATATTTATGTGCTCATTTAACTCTTTCCTTGGCCAAAAATTAAAATCAAATGAATTGTTGCACCCACAAAAGTTGTGTACGTTAAAAAAAAACTTGTTTTATCTTTACATGAGTAAATGGGAATATAGATTTTTTTTACTTTCGCATGTGCTCAGTTTGTAGTCTTTTCTATACATTTTGTTTTGAGTAGGGTGTGTTCTATTTACGAAGATATTAACTGAAAGATAACATTTGTTGAATGACTAGTATTCACGATTTGGAAGTTAAAGCAGTTCCACATATTTACTATCGGGTTTCTAATGTTTTAAACCAAAAAGATCTATAACCAAATTAATAACGATTTAAGACTAATCGATTACAATGGATTCAACTGGGTTGCCGAGTGGTGGTGTATTGCAACACTACCTTTCCTAACCTAAGACTACTCGTATAAAATATTTAAACAAGGTTTCTCTGGTCCTCGTTTAACAAGTTATAAGAGAACAGAGACTATTCTTAGCGATCGGAGCGTATAATCTGAAACTCAAATCATTCCTTCAGTATCTTGTAAAGTTTTTCTTTTTTTTTAATCCGAAAAGGCAACCTAAGCTTTTCGGATTCAAAGTCTTGCTCACAACTATTTTTCCAACAAAAAAATGTGACAACTAACCAAAATATGAAACGAGCAACAAAAATAATAACAATTGCATTATTACTCCACCCAAAGTTACTTTTAAAATTTACTACCTGCATGTTTTATGAATTTTATTTTTCATCATAAATTTTATGTTTTGCAAAACTTACAGATTATCCATATTTAGTTGTAAAGGTTATTTCTTTCTTTCATTACTTCCACTTGCAAACCACTCGCCCATACGTTCGTACGATTGTGCATCATTTCATTCATGTAGCAAAAGTAGTTTAGATTCCATTTGGTTTTTGTTGTTGCACCGATTTTTTTATTGTTTAAATAATAAAATAATTTATGTTTTGTTCCTTAAATCGTTTGATTTGTGGATGGAATTTGTTGTAAAACAAAATTAAACAGTATTAAAAGTACAACAAAGTATTAAAAAAATAAAATATAAAATTACACAGAAAAAAATTTATAGTTAAATATAACGAAACTCATAATATAAAATTAAAAGTTTTAGCTTTCAGCGAAGTTGGTTCAAATAATCAATAAGATGCAGCTAAGAAATGTTAAGCCATTTTTGGCTATTAAATGATGAAAATTGATACCTCAGCGAAATTGATTAAATTAACTAATGTGAAGCAGTTAAAAAATTTGAAACCAAAAATTTTTTATAATTCAATTTCTGACATTAAATGAAGAAAATTTTACTCTTCAGCGAAACTGTCTAAATTAACCAATGTGAAGCAGTTAAGAAGTTTTAAGGCAAGAAATTTTCTAAAATATAATTTCGGACATCACACCAAAATTGGTTACATTAACCAATGCAAAACAGTTAAGAACCTTAAAGCCAAGAAATTGTTTATAATACAATTTCTGCCATTAAATGATGAAAATTATCCATTGAGTGAAATTGGCTAAATTAACCAATGTAAAGCTGTTAAGACGTTTTAAGGCAAAAGAAATTTTCTAAAATATAATTTCGGACATCAAACCAAAATTGGTTACATTAACCAATGCAAAACAGTTAAGAACCTTAAGCCCAGAAAATGTTTATAATACAATTTCTGCCATTAAATTATGAAAATAAACTAGTCAGCGAAATTGGTTAAATTAACCAATATGAAGCAGTTAAGAAATTTTAAATTAATAATTTTTCATAATAAAATATCTGCCATTAAATGATGAAAATCTTGCCACTCAGCAGAACCAACGTGAAAATATTAAGAAATTTCAAGCAAAGAATTTTTTATAATAAAATTTTTGCCATTAAATAGAGGAAAATTAACCATTCAGTAAAATTGGTTAAATTAACCAATATGAAGCAGTTAAAAAATTTTAAGCCAAGAATTTTTTTGTGATTAAATTTTTGCCATTAAATAATGACAACTGACTCGTGAACGAAATTGGTTATTTTAACCAATATGAAGCAGTTATGAAATTGTAAGAGAGGAAAATTTTAATAATACAATATCTGCCAGTTTATTATGAAAATTAACTCTTCAGCGAAATTGATTAAATTAACCAATGTGAAATAGTTAAGCAATTTTGAGCTTAAAATCTTTTATAATACAATTTCTGTCATTAAATAATGAAAATTTTACCCCTTAGCAAAATTAGTTAAATTAACCAATGTGAAGCAGTTAAGAAGTTTTAGTCGAAGAATTGTTTATAATAAAATGTCTGCCAATTAATTAAATTTAATTTTTTTAAGCAAGGAAGCTTTTAGTTATTTCTTTATATTCCCAATTATGAGTGTTTAAAAAGTTTAAGAAGGCCAACACTTTGAAATTTGATTGGCATAATAAAAAGATATACAGACATGAAAAGTGACCTGGCTCGCATGGGTGCTGTTGACGATACGCCATGTAGGGAGGAGGATGTTGCCTAATTAAAAGTTATCACAAACACTTTTTCCCTGAGTAAAAATTGTATCCCAAAAAACACTTCAAATACTTCAAGGTAAATTAACAAAATTCATAAAATATTTTCTTTTATATATTTCATTTAAAATTATAAAAGTTTTCAGTTTTCATTAACAATAAATATCAATATTTTACTCTTATTTTTCAATCACCATAAACATTCATAATTATCAACATAATTTCCATGAAAATGGGCAGAAGAGAACAAGATATTCTTTCTAGATAAACTTGTGTAAATGGTTTGTTAAGGAAGTAAATGAAAACAAACAAAGGAAAAAAACTAAAAATAAAAAAATAAACTCCATAACTTAAAAAAATTACCAAATCAGTGTTAAGTCAAATTTATGAATATTAAAAATGAACACCGGCACTCGACGAACCAACACATAATGAAGAACAAAATATTATTTTGAGCGCCCATTTTTATTTAATTGCTTTTAGAAAATACTTAACAATAATCAAAGCAAATTTGTTAAGTGTTTAAAAGGGAACAAAAGATCAACATAACCCAGCAATTTAAGCAAATTCTAAACTTAAATTAAAAATTTTTCAAGTCCTGGAAGTGTTAGTGAATAAATGCTTTGTACTTAAGTGCTTAAGAATTAAATATGCTGAACATTTTAAAGCACTTTCTTTTACTTCCTGGTTAAAGGTGCATTCAACTCTCTAGCAAAACTTTTCGCTGGGTTATGTACTTACTTTTACTAATAAAAGAAATTGAGCTGTTTTTTTTTAAATTTTGAAAAGTTTCTATACAAAAAGAAAGAATATGATACAAAGATATACGAGGGGAATGCCTATGGAAAAATTACATTGATAATATTGTTGATGACAACAGCAACAACAACAACAACAACATTATGCCCGACCACTTGCACACTTACACGCACCACCCCCACAAGTCATTTATAAGCTTCGAAAAAAAAAACCAAAAAACTAATCAAATTTTGTTCAAAATCTGTTTCGCTAAATAAAAATATAATGCCGGAAAATAATTTACAATTATTTTTAAGGTGTCCGAGCATGAAGAAAGTTTTGCGCTGGTAATTGTAACATTAAATTACTGACATAATTTTTTATTAATTTGACTAGATACTATATATTTTTTTTTCTGAAAAATATTACTGCTGCAGGATATGAAACAAGTGGCGGCAGTTATCTTGTTTGTATTAAGAGAGGAAAAGTTCTTTTTTTTTCATTTTTTTTTTTCATTAGAGTCTTTATGACTTTTTACAAATTGTATAAATAAAGTTATTAGAAAACATAATAATAAGGGCAAAATATCAACATTCTTCATATATTGTTGCTGTTAAATTAGTTTTGTTGCTACACTCAAAATATTTCATGCTGAAAAACACAGTGCAATACGAAAAAATATAACCATATACGGACACCAAAAAAAAAAAAAACAATGTCTTCCAGTTTTGCGCCAAGTCATGCACTTTTTTATGGGCTCCCAAAGATTTGGGGCCTCGGTGTCATTTTTGCATCTACTCAGGCTCATATTCTTGCAAACTGTTCGTAATTTTGATTTACTTAAATTAAAGTTGTAGCTCTTGTCATAAAGAACAAAAAAAAAAAAAATTCTTCAAGATCAAAACGGCAAAGAAAAATTAAAAATCGAATTTTTTTACCTTTACCCCTGTTCAGGTCCATAGGTAGCAAACCGTTCAAAATTATACACTACAAAAAAGTACCTAGGATCTCAATTAACAACTTTTTAGAACATATGAACTTCCGAGGAATGATTCTTAAAAAACTTCCTAGGAATGATTCTTAAAAGTGAAAAATTTTCAAACAAATGAAATTAAAAAATTTTCGGGAAATTTTTCACTTTTGCGGCTACCTAAGCGCTACCTAAACGGTGTTAAGAATCATTTCTAGGAATGATTCAAAGTAATCCACCAAAGTAATCCATCAGATATATTGTACTTATGCCAACGTTTTTTCCAATCTTCGAAGCACTTCAAAAAATCATTTTTTTTTCATCTTGCTCAGCTCCTCCTTCGATGCCGTCTTTATCTTGTCAATCGTAGCGTAGCGTCGTCCCTTCATGGGCCTTTTCAGTTTCGGGAACTAGAAAAAGTCACAGGGGGCCAGATTTCATAACAATAAACCCACGATTCGTTACCAGTTATGACCCTCTGGAGCAAATTTGGGTCGTCGCGGACAGAGTCCAACAGCTCATTAGCAATGTTCATGTGATGCTGATTTTGGTCGAAATTAAGCAATTTTGGTACGAATTTTGCGGCGACCCGTCTCAGCCAATCGATATGTCTAGGTCCTCAGCAACTTTTCTAATGGTGATTCGACGAATGGCCAATACCATTTTCTTCACTTCATCAATTTTTTCGTCTGTTGTTGAAGTGGTCGGGCGTCCGACAGGCTCTTCGTCGTTCACATCTTCTCAACCTTCTGAGAACATTTTGTCTCCGTATGCCACAGTCAACATTCGGAATGCATCCGCGCACTTAATTTCGTTTTTCACACAAAATTTGATACAGATTTTTTGTTCCATTTCTTTTAATAGGTAAAAATCGAAGGCGAGTCAAAACACGTGCAAGCAAAGCAGCTGTCAACGCAATTAACTGAACATTCAAAATGGCCGGATTTGTCGGCATAAGTGAGAGACATGACACCACAAAAAAAATCAAAATTCGAATATACGTAACCCGCGAAAATTCAAAATTCGCGATACTTTTTGAACACTTCTCGTATGTATATAAAATTCACGAGTCACCATGATTTGTAATTGAACTTCTCCGAAACGGCAGGGCCGATTTTTATGAAATTTTTTATGTGTATTTGATGGGTCTGAAAATGCGTCGTAGTCAATTTTTAGTAGCCCTAAGTGGGCTGTACCACGCCCTTACGAACGAAATATCTTATATCTTGGAAGCTATAGAAGTCGGAGTACTTAAATTTGGTATGGACTCTTTTGAGAGACAGGTGAGAAGTAATTCATTTGAAAAAGGAATTGTTGGGCTTAAGCGGAATATTAAATTAATTGTAATTTCTTATTATGAAAAAAAAATTACTCACTATTTTTTACATGCATATTTAAAAATCTTTTAGTACTAATACAACATATTTAACAAGAATGTGTGGGAAAAATCTTGGAAACACTTACTTTATCATTTCTATTTTGTGGCGAATTAGATTATGATGAATTTTGACACTTCAGATGACTACACATTAAGTCACTTTTGGATTTCAAAAAAAAAAAAAAAAAAAACTTCCAAAGGATTAAAACTGTTTGAGTTTGTTAACCAAAAAAACTACATACGAGTATACCATGCTCTTGCTTTTAATCACAATACATACATATATGCTGCTTATAACTTGTTGGCCTAAACTTTGAGTTAAAACAGACCAACAATGTCTTAACTGTCTAATGGAAAGTTTCAAGAAACTCGTTTAACATGTTTGTCTGACTTAAAGCAAGTGTGTGTAAGTATTCAGTCGCATACGAGTATGTGACTGTAGACGTGTGCGTTGTCCACATATTTATACATGTGCAAATAACCATTTAAATATTTAATACAAACACCTTTTTGTAAATAAAAGTTTATTTCGAGCACATACACACACATACACTCCCAGCTATACTTCCTTATACTAAATCCTATACACACTTTCTTTTACGGTGGTGAGAGTGTGAAAATTTTGGACGTAGACATGGGAAATTTGGTTTTTAACTATTTACGAGGGTAAGGGCTAAAGTTTGATAAATTTAAATGGAAAAAAAATTAAGAAATACATTAAATGGAACTAAGGAAAATAAAAAATAAAAAATCCCTAATGCGACCAATTTTAAGCCTTTGAAAATCCTAAATGGTCATTCGAAATGAAAAATTATAAGAGATTTTCATATACCTGTCAAATGATACACATTTTGATATAGTTCGCTTATTTTTTTATTTTTTTTCGTAAGCACAAAATGGCTTACAGTCGACTACTGTCATATCCTTAGTGACACTCCCGGGATTAAGACAAATCGATTGACGTAAGAGTAATCAAAATCAGCCCACGCGTTCGGTTCACATAGTGCCACAAAGGAACACACATACATGGACACATACATACATACATACATACATATCTAGCCTGATAAACACAATACGCTTCTTTCCGTCACGCAGTCGGATAAAACCTGGGACATGAATTAAAAAATTTAATTTTTTTATATGCACACTAATAATAAAGTGTAGTGCGCCGGAGGGTAATATTTTCCGAAAAATATATATTATTAGAAACCCAACTTCCTGCCAACTCTCGTGTGTTTGCGTACTGAATGGGTTAAAAACATTTTATATTTTGTATAGTTGAGAAAATCACTTTAATCATTGAAGTAAATCCCCCCAAAAAGAAACAAAAGTGTAAAGTTTTTTCCAAGATGTGTTTTTAGTGAAGTGTTTAAATACGAGTAAATCTTGAAGGAGCAACTTTATTTTTTAATGATCATTTATTTTGGCAAGTTAAGGAGCGTGTATATATTTATGTATGTGTGTATATGAATGTGTGTGATTGAAATACAAACGTAGTCATACATTTGAGGAAGTCCATTAATATCAAGCGATAACAACACAACTTTGGAGACATTCTAATTTCAATTTAAGATAAATCGAACGAAACATTATGATGTTTTTTTTTTGTTTTGAAATGAGTTGAAAATATAGTTGACTAAAAAATTTATAAAAATACATAACGTTCTTTTAAACAAAACAAAAAGAGTTTTACAGTGTGTTCAAAGGATTTTCGTTAAGTTTGAGATGAATTAAAAAATGTCCAAGGAGATCTGGAGCCTTCTCTTCCCTCTGGGTATCCTTAATCTTAAAAATAAAGTAATAGTTACAATTACAATCACGATGTAGCAAAAGTTTGCAGTAAAATATGCAAGATTTTAATTCAACTTATTTTTCATCTGTGCAAGGACATGACCAGCTCCCATATTTTCTCAATTTGACATGATTATCTCCCATATATCCTTAATTTAAAAAAAAAAATATTTTACTACCAATTATGATTGGAATGTTACGAGTAGAGACCCATGATTCTGGAATTTAGTGCTTATTGCATCTGATAAGTCTGAAAAAGGACACTCGTAACTCTCACATATCCTGAATATTAAAAATTTAACTAAAAAATAAAATTTTAGTAAAAATTTAGGAAAAATTTAGGAAAAAGAAACCTTACGCTACTGGTATAAATATGTACATATGTACGTGACAACACTTGGCAAAAAGTTTTCTTCGATTCAATGCAAGAATATATTTACGCTTCATATATCCTTTATTTTATAATAAAATAAAATTAAATTTTTCGATATATTTCTGGAATCTCTTGATTAAGCGCTCCAATAAAATTCTTTATGGTCAGTGAAAGGACATGCCAAGCTTCCATATATCCTTTATTTCAAAAGTTAGCTTATAAGTAAAATTATCCTCAGAAAATAGAGGATATTATATAGTTAAGCTCTCTACTCAATTTTATTAAAGTCTGTTCAAGGACATGCTCAGCACTCACATATCCTTAATTTTGAGACTCTGTTGTTTTGGAAAAACTATTATCTAAATGCAGTAGAAATTGCAAGATTAGCCGTTCTACTAAAATTTATAATAAACTGGGCAAGGACATGCCTACTGGCCTTATAGTCTTAATATTAAAATTAATATTTTTTTTTACACTTATGATCGCAATGCATCAAAAGTACGCATTTAAGTTTTGTGGCAAATTTTATTATAATCAGCTTAAGGACACTGCTCTCTCCCACATGTCCTTTATTTATAAAACTAAATAACAGCGGAAGTTTTTATCAGAATGCCTCGAAAATTTATATATAGTTGTAGGATCACACATTTGTTCCCTGTGCCAAATTTTATTTCAATCCGTAGAAGGGTATGCTTGGCTCCCAAATGTCCTTTATTTGAAAAATTTTATTTCTTCTACAATTTAAGACATTATGTAGAAAAAAAACTTTTAAATTCTTGAGGAATTGTAGAGCAAAGCTTTGTACAATATTTCACAACAAGCGCTGACAGGATATGTCTACATTTCATATATCCTTAATTTTAAAAGGACACTAGGTACTGTAAAGTTTTTCCTTTTTTTAATCGACGGGCCGTACATGAGTATCTCCTATACATACATATATCCTTAATATTATTTTATTACAATTAACGGAAGGACAAGCCTAAGCCTCACATATACTTAATTTTAAAAACTATATTTTAGCTAAAAATTAAGATCAGAATGCCTCAGGGATGAATGATGTTCTTAAATGAAGCATTTTTTATTCTAGCAAATTTCAATGCAATCGGTGAAGAGACACTCCTGTCCACCATTTATATAATCCAAAGGTAGAAAAAACTTGTAACTATGAGTGGAATTGTACTGCAAAGCTTTATTGCAAACCTTATGACAGGACACGCGATATCTGCCATATGTCCTTGATTTTAAAATTAAAATTTTAGTGATGGTTATGATCAGGATGCCACGAAAATTATTAATTGAGTCTAAAATTTTACAGTTAAGCTCTTTGGTATATGTAATTTCCATTACAGGGAGAAAGAACTATGTTGAATCTAACTCTTAGAAAAAATCAAGAAAAAATTTTATAAAAACTTATAGTAAAGGACTTTCTTTAACATCAAGACTTCGCTCAATATTTATTAGTTTGATTTTCTATAAGAAAAAATAATTTTAATATATTTATCGAAACCTCTTTTCTCTTCCTATTTCAAAAAGAAAAATAAATTCATTTTCACCTTACTTTTTTCATATTTGATTTCACTTGAAGCGTGTGTGCATGTGTTTTACTCTTTTTACAACTCACTTAACTTTTTGTAACAAAATAAAGATGAATCTTCTTTCTACAATAAAGGAAATTATTTTACATGTAATAAACTTTTATGCCAGAAAAATACAAATAAATGTGTTTGCCTGTTTGCCTGTTTGCAGTATGATTTTAGTAACCAGAAAAAAGGATAAAAAAAATATCGAATAAGAATAAATGAAATATATTTTGTAAAAATAAAAATTTTTAAATGAAAACTTATTTCGTTTTTGATTTTTTTTTCTTTCGTTATATCTTGCCTTATAAAAATATTTGTACAGACATACACTCACACACACTCATACCCATAAATATTTATTTGTTTGCAACAATTGTTACTTATTCATGCTGGTATGAGTATCTGAATGAGGCTCTGTATGAGTTGGTTCTGCATGAAACTTCTTATAATCGTATGTGGCGTATGGATGAGCGTAAAAGTATGCAGATATGTATGCATGTATGCACACATGTGTGAGTTTAACTATGTGTGTGTGTGTGTGTGTAAATGTGCAACCTCTTGAAGATAATAATAATTTAGTGTTGTTGAAATGACTTTTGACCATCATCTACAATTGATATTATTAGCCTGAATATAATCATACTTATAGTTATACTCGCACAACACACACACACACACAAACGCACAAATGTAAATACAAAGAAAACTAACTAGCACGTATAACCATGCACAATATCCAATACATGCATGCAACTTTCTGGTACAACTCAAGCACAGTGGGAAGAATAAATAATTTTTTTTTTATAGAATTTATATTTCAGTCATTTTCGATCAAGTTTTATTTAAAAGCACTTTACAGGCACAACGTTTAATATATAAAGGAAATTGATCCAAAAAAGTTTAAAAAAATAAATAAATAAATTGCTCTGCATGGAAAAACTTTTCTGAAAATACCGACAATTATGTAAATTATTGTTCTGAAATTATTTTTTCCATTGCCCTAAAAAATTTTAAAACACTGCCAAAAGCTTTCGCTTGTTTTTCGTAATAAAAAAATGTTGGTTATTTTATTTATTGAGAACCGTTTTGGAAGCTGGCAAAAATTAAAATTAAGTCATGTTCAATATATTCAGTAGATATTTAATTTATTTATAATTATACTTTCGTAATAAAAAAGAAAATATACTTCAAAATTCATTTGACAGTTCAGCGAATTTAAGGTGCTTACATACAAATTTTCGAAAATTATAATGTCGGTATAGTTTGAATTTGTAAGCCTAATTGTTGAAATCTATGCAAATTACATACACCTTACTTTTAAATTTGGTAATGCTCGAAAATTCGAACATCAGTTCGAAAATATCAAAACTAATTTTTACAGCAGGAAAATATTAATGAATAACTACAAAATGCCTTTATTTTAAGCACGTTTCATGTATAAACATACATACGTGCACATACATATGTACATATGTGCATATATGTACGTATGTACATACATACATACGTATACATAAGTATACAAAATTTCGAAAATTATAAAATCGGAATAATGTGAATTTTTTGGTCTAATTGATGAAAAATATGCAAATAAGCAAAATTTTTAAAATATCGTAATGTTCGAAAATTCGAACATACGTAGGTTCAAAAATAGCAAAACTAATTTGTATGACATAATAATAAAAATATTAATGAAGCATTGCAAAATTAATATATTTCAAGCACATTTGATGTACATATATATATACATATATACTAGTATATGTATACGAAATTCTGAAATCTAATATCGGAAAAATATGAATTTTAATATTTAATTGACGAAATTCTAAGCTAATTACACCCAAATCTTAAATTTCGTAATGTTCGAAAATTCGAACATAAGTTCGAAAGTTCGAACATAAGTTCAAAAATAGCATAATTAATTTTGTACACATAATTTTAATGACGAATTAAAAAACTACTATATTTTAAGGACCTTTGATATACTATGTACTACATATACGAAATTCCGAAAACTATAATATAGGAACAATGTGAGTTTTTATTTCTAATTAATGAAAAATATGCAAATAAACTATTAAATTTTAAATTTCTTAGTGTTCGAAAATTCGAACCTAAATTCGAAAATAGCAAAACTAATTTTTAAGACCTCTCAACATAAGCATTAGTGGAGAATTACAAAATCACTATATTTTAAGCACGTTCGATATACATACATATGAAATTTCGAAAGTTTCAATTAGAAATATAAACTTTTTTCGAAAATAATGATTAAAGTAGAACTATTAAAATAGTGCAACAAGATTTCATGGCATAAAATTTAAAAATCTTCAAGCTATTAGCCTCTTCGAAAATTTTAATGCTAGTCATAGTCTATTTTTACTAGCGAAAATTGCTCAAAAATATTAATTGTAATTCTTGTAAGTATGCGACAAAAGTTCACAATTTTTAATTAAGAAAGCTCTGAGTTTTAGTATGTTCGAAAAGTTGCATAACAACGGAAATATGTACATATATTATAATAGGGATTTGACTTATGAAAGGCCTAGGTATATTTTTTATTCAAGTAGAGCTAATGCAATGCTTGCAGTTATGCGACAGGATTACATCGTTGATCATATATATAGTTTTTAAAAATGAATGAAATGTTTTAATTATATCTATTGCAATTCATTGCGTTATAAGACTGGTTTTAATTGTTTGTAGTTTCAAAATCATAAAGTTTTCAATGTGTTCGAAAATTCGAACAATGAGAAATATATTTATTTCGCAAGCATAAATACCTCAAACAGAGCTATTTGCTGCTTTAAAATGCAAGTTCGAAAATTCGAACAATAGCAATAAACTATTTTTTCATTAGCAAAAATTCCTGGTGTAAGGCCTTTGTAGTGCCTCACAGTTGTATGATTAAATACCATTGTACGCGTATATATCTATGTAATTTCGAATATTATATTCGTTTGAACATATTATTTAAATATTATTTTACTTTTAAAATTGATATCGTCTCTAGACATATTTTTGAAAAATATTTTTTGTTCAGAGGCTTTATAGTAAAGCAAAAAATAGCAACAAAAATTTAATCACTTATTGCTTCAATAGCCCCACTGTGTCTTGTTGCTTATAAGCCCACATACTTTTGTAAATACCTTCTACTTTATGAGCTTAAATAATTTTTTTATTTGCTTTTCCAAATCTACGTTAAATAAAGAGTTTTATTATTTTCTATATTTTTTTTCATATTATTTCATTATTTTATTTGATATAATTGTTTGAGAATTGTTTATTTAGCAAAGTAAAGAGAAAAATGCAGCAGTTCATAGACTCGAAAATTTTTAACGAAAACAAAAACAATCCATAAATTTAAATTTAATAGGAACCTGCTTTTGTAATAATAACACACACACAATAATTAAAAACAAAATGGTAATAAATATATAAAATAATTAAACACTGCAAAAAAAATATTAATCTACCTCAAATCTGGTTGAAAGGCATGTAGTCCTACTTAAAGGTTTTAGTGTCAAAAAATTATATATTATAAATTTGTATTTGGATCTGATTGAGCACAATAGGGGCCTTATCTTCGCTGTCATATAGAGAATAAGTTTTATTGAAGTATCTACCATTAGGCAGATAAAATTTTTTTTGTGAAGGAAGAGATGGCGGAAAGCTTCATTCTTTTGCAACTCTGCTTTTTTCATGTCTTTCGAATTATGCAGTCTTTCAGCGCCTCTGGTGTCCATGAGGTGTATTAAATTTTTTGAAACTGTGTTTTGTAGCCATTCTATTATTTATTTTACTTCGCCGATGATTCAAAATATAAAATAAAAATCGCTACAAGGATATGCCTTCCCTATATATAATTTAAGTCTGTTTCTATATCCTATTGTGATAAGCAAAAATTTGGAAATATTTATAAAACTATGCACTTAAAAACCCTAGCTAATTCCAGTCTAATGAAAGCATGGCCATGCTTGCTTCTCACTTTTTTTTAATATTAAGTTGCAGCTAAATATGCAATCAGTATGTTTCAAAAACTTGTAAATATTTCTCATACTATGATCTGAGTGTAACGAGAACTTGTTACTATTTTCAGAACTGATTAGTCATCTCTTCGGTTTAATTACAGTTAATTCGGAAGTCAGACATGTCTACCTTGCATATATCCTTAATTTAAAAAATTTAATTTCAGCTACAATAATGATGGGAATGCAAGAAAAACTTCTAACTATTTCTGAGATTGTACAGATAAGATTCCTGGCCAGTTGTAGTTCAATCGGAAAAAGGATATACTTACCTCCCATATATCCTTTATTTTTTCATATATTAATATAAACACAATTAGAATCAGAATGCAACGATTGTGGTTATTTCTTTAATGATAATTACTCTTATATAAGCTTTTTTTATAATTTGCATCATGGTCGCTGCAAGTATATGCCTAACTCTGAAGTATCCTTAATTTGAAAAACGAACGAGCTGCCCCATAATGTTGACAGAAAACATTTGATCGATAACTTATATTGAAGACAACAACAAATTTTCTTATTTTCTTATTGTTTGCAATACAAGTTGACGATCGAAAATTTTCTGTCAACACCGTGGGATCTGCCTTGAATTTTTCAGCTTAAATTTCAATCAGAAAAGGACAAAAATTTTCAATTTATCATTAAATTATTTTGTTAACCTCTTGGATTAGTTTAATTTTTATCATCTCAGGAACATGTCGGCCAACATTTCATATATCCTTTAGCTTAAAAGTTTACTTAAAGCTAAAACTTTGAGCTGAACTCATTGAAAACTGGTAACTATTTCCCAAACTGTATGTTTAATATTTCTGCAAAATTTTGCTTCAATCGAATGAAGGACTTGCTTGCCCCTCATATATCCTTTATTTTTAAAATATGGTTTTAGCTAGAATTATCATCAGATGTTAGTCAAAATCTATTATTATTTTTAGAATTAAGCTTTTTCGTGAGTTTTAAATCAATCGGGTAAAGTATTTGTTTACCTCAATATATCCTTAAATTTAGAAATTTAATTGCAGCTACAATTATGGCCAAAATGTAGCAAAAATGCGTAACTACTTATGATATTATATGGCGCGACATACTGCCGAGTTTCAGTTAAATCAAAGCAAAAACATGCCTACCTACCACATGTCCTTTATTTTTATAAACATGTTTAACTCCCATATATCCTGAATTTTCAAAATCTCAAGCAGCTACAATAATAAAAAGACACGGTAATTAATTTTAAGCTGTTACAGTGCAATTTCGTGAAAATTTTCTTAACAATCGGAAGAGGGATATATATTTTTTATTTTACTCTTACCAGGAAGTTTGCAAATTTTAGGCCATTAATATTAATTGAAATCATTTGAATTTAAAATTAATGAAAATTCAGAAAATTTATCCATCCATGCAATTGAATTTTATTAAGTTACGGATTAGAGTTCTATTTTAACACTACATAACATACGAGTAGTTTCTAGTACAATAAAAAAATATATTCTACAGCGCTCTGCGACCCATTGCTTCAGTGCGGTCCATAGCAACTGTCAGCTCTAAACAAGAACACAACTATAAAGCCTCCAACACCCATTACTCTCATATCTCTTCAGTCTATTCCCAGAAAACTCTTAGTTAATTGAGGAAATAAAATGTCTTAAATAAATTTAGTTTTGTTTTTTTCATATTTACGGTCTTACGGACTTCCGTCTTAAAAAAAACATCACTTTCCTGAGACTAACTATTCCTATTTATTTATTTTATATTTAAAAAAATTGCTTTAGCCTTGGTGCTAAATCATTTGACTAATCTTCTACTCTTAAAGAAAATTTTCCTATTCATTTCTATGTGCAGCCGTCTTATCATTCCAGCTTTAGGGAAACACACAAAAGAACTGAAATGTATTTTTCCAAGTTATCAAATTTAATGCTTAAGATGGTAGAACTGGTGCAAAGTACTCGTGCATATTTATGTATTTATCGCTCTATTACTTTTTTATTTTAAAAATGAATATTCAAACTGATAGAATAATTAAAAACATTTAAAAGATTGTTACGAGGGTCATCCGTAAATTATTAAGTCTAGCCCAAGAATAGTGGATTTTAATATCATTATGATAATATAACACGAGCAGTTTCTCATTAAGATTGATTTAATAGTTTTATATTTTAAACCGAAAATTCTTTTTGAGTTCAAGTTTCAAATTATGTTGGAATGTTTTTTTTATTACAAGAATTACATATATTAAAAAATTTCTAATTGCAACATAAATGTGAAAAAATAATCAATAAAACGTTTTAAAAGGACAATGCTTTATGTCGTTTTATCCTTAGCCTACCCTCGCAATTTAGCACAACAGTATATATCTGCATCTGTATGCGTAAGTATATTTCCACTATTTTTGCGCATAAAGTATGCGAGTTTAAAACAAGAAGTATTTATTACATTAATAGTTCGACGATAATCCTTTTTGCTTGCGATAAAACTGTAAAAAGCGTACAACAATTGCAAACAAACAGATAAAGCTACTGGCATTTGAAGGCGACAATTAAGCACATTTTGCTGGCTGGAAAGCTTGTCTGCCTAATCTGTCTTTTATAGAATATTCATATAAGAAAACACTTAGAGCAGGAGTATAATTATGGTGGGTGCATCTCTAGTATAAGATGGCTGTGAGTAGAAAAACTTAAAATACTTTAATTGTTTTCTAGAAAAAAAAAAAGAATTTGTATTTATTGCATGCAATTAGTAGCTAACAAAGATAAAGGCAAACGATATTTGAATATGTATGTTTTTTCTTATTGGTCTTCCCAAAAACAAAAACAGATGCATTTAGCTGCCACTAAATTTATAGTAGTGCAACCAAATGATAAGATTATCAAAAAAAATTATTACCTTAATTATTACGTTAAAGTGGAAAAATAAAAAAAAATCGCTTACTGCGTTCAGTTAGAAAGTAATAAATGGTGGTCATTATTAAAGGCAATATAATACAAGTTATTGTATAGAAAAACATCATCGTATCATTGCTGCACTTTTTTAAAAGTACTCATACTTGTATAATAGTGTGAAACAGCCTCTATGTTTTAAAAGAATAACAGCAATTAGCCGGTTTAAAAATATAGATTAATTAGAAGAAAAAAAAATACGAAATTAATAGTCAAAGTCGTCAACCTAATGCTTTTATCTCAAGATGAGTGTCAAAATTGCTCAAACTTTCTTTTTATTCCAACACTCCTTTCTAAAATTAGTAAAAATTGTGATCGCTTGTTCAATTGCTTTATACATCGTCAGCAGATTGAAAATTAATTTTAATTTATTAGATTAGATTATGCTAAAGTTCGTATCGCTCTGTAAATACTGGTACCATGGTAAAATTGTACAAGGCACTTGCACGACTACAACAAAATTACAACACCAAAGAACACATGAATTTTTTTTGATATAAAAAACAAATATATGTCAGAAACAGATGTCTTTTGTTTTTAAAAATAACAATCACAGGGTACCTAAAGTACAATTGCAGACGCGGCATTCATGCATGATTATAGTAATTCAGTGTTGCCAATATGTGTGTAATACACAATGTGTAATTTCAACTCTCATGTGTAGGCCATGTAATGAGATTCATGTATAATCTGTGTGTAATTCTAGTTTGAGTTCTATTTTTATTTATTTTTGTTTTAACTTTAACCTACACAAAGGATGCGTAGTGTAATTTTCTTCAATGTGTAATTGGCAACACTGTAATCATTTTATTCACACACATACACTAACACTTTTGCAGCTTGTAAACAAAGTTTGACAATTTTCTGCATGGTATACATTAACAGGCTGAGCTTGTGCATGTACCTTGTATAATTTTACCATGCCTGATACTCTGTTCGAAGTTGTGAAAAACTTTCAGCAGCATTGATTATTTCGCGTGAAAAATTTGTCATGTACTAATTGTAGCCCAAGTCGTGGTTTTTGTAAAAGTTTTATCCCGATATTTCTACTAAAATTATTTTTGGCCGCTCTCTCCATATAAATGCAACCACTGTGCTACGGTGCAAAAATTATTTCTGAGATTATGGTACAATATTTTTCTACATTGTCATAAAATTTTTTGTATAGGAAGAACAATTTTGCCGTAATCTTTAATGCAAGCCATAAAATTTCCGAAGTGCGAAAAAAAATCCTTTGTATGTATATTCTCCAATCCTCTTAGAAAATGTTACTCCCAATTTAAAAAAAAAATCCATTTGGACAAGCCCCTACTTCGTGGAAACTGACATTATGTGAGGAATTAATAGCATGCAATACCGTCCATTGAAATAATGTCCATGAATATCAAACATCAAAAATGAAATAATGTTCATGGACATTATTGTCGTTTTAAAAATTTCCTAAATTAATTTTGTGCTCGGACGGTATCCGGAAGGAGTGAAGCACTTCCTCCCCTAACATATGTTCAATAATGGCTTCACTGAATAAGAATTTTCTCTCTAGATTACGCTTAGCTCTTAATGAGAATAATCCTTATGCCAGTATTGTAAAAAAGAGGAGAAAAGCTTTATGTCCGGCCAAAATAAAAAAAATACTCATATAAGCCACTGTGTGATATACTCATAAAATATTTTTTTTTAAACAAAACATAATAATGTCCAACGGAAACAAAGTAACGTCCAGGACTATTATAACCTTTTTTTTAAACAAAGTAAATTCCATGGAAACTATTTCCATTTACTTGCCACCGAGGAAGGAATTCTTGCAAACAAATTTCTTGCGCCATCTGACAACTCTGAATCCTATTAATACATATTGGTTCATGAATTTAATAAATTTAAAGGTTCTAGCATTGACTAATTCTACCTAAACAAATCAAGCCTTTGCCGCAAGAGTCATAACGCAAATAAAATTGTTCTACAAAAAACGAACTTAAAATTTGAATTTACTTCATTTTATGGTAAAATAAAATGTATTTTTCCTCTGCAGAGGTGAGTATACAAAATATATTGAGGGAATTTTTTACTCAATAGGATAAAAAACTATCTAATTATTTAATTCTAGGAGCAAATTGCGGCATTCCATATCGAAAATTTTTTCTGTTCACACAATTTTAATTATGTTTGTAGGGAATACCGTAATTAGCCTCCTGTATTATTAAAAAACATATTTGGGTTATTTCGGAAATTAGTAGACAGACAGACGTTTGTCGCTGAGGGAATGAACTTGCAAAGTATGTAAGACATGACTGTCTGAAGGAACATTTATCAAGTGATAGCATATCAGTTGACTAAGTATAAAGTTATCAGTACCCTGATGGCGATGACCTGACAAATGCGTCTTGAGACAGTCATGTATTACACACTTTACATGTCCGATATGATATTTACATGAAAATTAGGCTTGATTCGATTGGCTGTAGTGGTTGCCACGATAACAAATTCTTAGTAATAAGTTTACTTTTGTAACATGACAATATTTGATGGTTTCCTTCAGAAAAATAGCCTTGTTAATTGATAAATAAGAATAAATTCAACCTACCTTTTTCTTCAAATAGCATCGAGTGAATGTAAGTATGTAAGATTTGTTTTTGCCGTCACCAAAAAATTTATTAATTTCTGTGCCACTAATTTTAAGGAACAATTGTGGTACATGCCATCATATTTAGTTTAGGATGTAGGTGCATATATACGTATGTATGGATGTATGTATATACATATGTGTTAAATTTATGTTTCACTTTTTATGCACTAAATTACATGTAATCAATTATTTTTAGTATATGTATGTATTACAAAGTTTGTTATATTGTCCCCATTAGAATTATAAATGGCAAAGGCAAGCGAGGCAAAACTCTGGAGGGCCGAACAATACGCGCAATCCCGATCGCACTTAAGAAAAAAATCACAATACGAGAGAGCCCTAGGCCACCTTACAATTTTTCACAAAATTTAATTGTCACTTAATACACATGGAAGCGTTCAATCATTTTCATAGATATGTTAAAAACTTACATACAATTTGATTCTTTTCCATATGTTTTATACTTTGTTCGCTCATTTTCATTATAAAACATAGTTTTTGTTTGGAATTAATAAACTTTTTTATCAAACCACGGCACATAAAATACGAACTAATAAACACTGTATAAATTTAACACTATAACATCTCTGTTTTATATTCCGATTAGACAAACCATATCAGCAGTCAGTGCTGCCACATGTGCTGATATAACTGTGCATTGCACTTAAAAGTAGTAACGGGTTTTTGTTAAGTTCTTATTATTCTTTATTCTATATAATTGTATATTTACTGCCTTATTCATAAAAAATATTTCAGGTTTATTAAGCGCTTATTTGACATATTTCCATGGGAAATTTGTCAAATAAACCTGTAATAAACCTAAAATATTTTTTATGAATTAGACCGTTATTATATAGAATTAAGAAAAATAATTTAAAGGTCGATTTATAAATAAAATTGTACAAAAATAATAGTTTTTTGTTAATTATCAGTTTTCATTTTTTTTTGCATTTGCCTCTTTTTACATTTCAATAAATTTGTGAATTCCAATACATATTCCAAAGCATCAGTAATTGATTTTTTCGCTCACACACGTTAATATGTATAAGTGACAAGCTTACACACACGATCATTTATTTCTTAATCGCCTAAAAGATCTCAACAAAGTGCTAACTATTTGTATGGAAAATAAGACAACAGTCAAATAAATTAAAAATTTGTTTATGTTTTTAATACAAGTTTCAAAAATGTCTAAGGGCAAGGCAACGAATGAATTTCTTTCCGGTTTTTGGTCAAGGGATTTTTATGAAATTGATTCGTTGTACATACGCCGATTTATTTCTTAAGCTTTCATTACACATAATCATAATAACAACATGCTGAGGTATATTTAAATTAAAAACTTATTTGCATTAAAGGGCATGATTTATTATCCTATACAATCGCGCTATCTACCAAATATGACATCTGTGCAAAAAAAGTATGGTAGTGTGGACTAAAAATATAACTGTGTGACAAGTTTTTTGGTCAAGTCTTGAGATTTTGGAAAAAAATAATGAAAATTATCAGAAAATGACAGTTTCTATACGACCAGAGTAGTATTTATTGTTAAGCAGATGAGAATATTGTTGGCGGTTAAGGAAGATGATAATACTTTAACTTTTTACTTATTCGTCAACATTTGAAATGCACTTCTATTTTTTAACAATAAAAGCTAATATGTACATTTATTATAATAAATAAACAGATATCTCTGTATCACTTTTGTAGTGATAGTATGGGACCTCAAACACCAGTTTAAAGCGATTTTTTAAGGTCAGTCAGACTTCTGGAATATTTTCCTGTGAATGAGTCGTGCGATTATGTAGGATACTGAATCAGAGCCTTAAATTACATTAAAATCAAGAAGATTTGACTTAAAATTTTACCCAAAATTTTAATTTGCTTGCACTGGGTTTTTTACATTAGCAAGATTTTATTTTCAAAAGAAACAAGAACAAGTGTAACAAATAAAGAACATACTCGTATATACAATTGGCATGTAAAATATTGCATTACATTTTATTTATAATTTAAACTTTTTTTATTAAATTAAGTTGTTACATTTCATCAATACTTTCTTGAAACTTTAATACTTTTTTTTAATCACGCGTTTTTTTTGTTATGAATTTCAAACAAAAATTTTTTATTTCTTCGTATGCAGTGCAATATATTTTGAACAAATTTTTACAAAGCCAAAGTTGCATCACTATGCATTAGCAGATTTTACTAAAATCGAGTTTCAAAGTAGATTTCATTTTGTATGGGAAAATTAGTAAAACTTAAAAGATTTTAATGTAATTTTAAATATTACATATGTGTGAAGAAAATAATATGATACGTATTGCAGACATCCCATTCTTAAATAAAATTCGAATACGTAAACCAACATGAAACGATGTTATTTTGAATCATATATGTATGTATATAATACCGTTAAAAATTATTTGGCAGTATTTTCTTCGATATGGGCATTTGCATTCTCAAAACTGTATGGCAGCACTGGTAACACCATCGTACCAGTGATGCCAGTACGGAGTTTTCGCTTTTTATAAGGAATTTTCTCCAAAATTTTATACATAGGGAATATAGGACATATTTTTTAGGATTCACATATTACGGGCCCAACTCACGATATCGTGATAATATTTTTTATTTTGTATATTAATATTTTGTGTTTGTTTCAAATGTAAGTGTATGACAAGTCGAACGTTGTCGATAGCGTGGGTCAGGCCCGACGTAAAGCTATTTGCAGCGTCTATCTGCAGCATTTCGTAATATGTTAAAAGCCCTTACCTTAAGGAGAATGTAATGAACTTTCTAATATATCACCGCTTCTCCGAATTATTGTATAAAAATCCAAATATATTTCGACTCTTTTTATTTGAAAGTTGAATATTTTCATATAGAAATTTATGATAAGAAACTTTATCAGGCATGTCTGAAAGTCACATTTTTCAAATCACATGTATTTTTAAAAGTAAAAATAGTCCATAAGACGTTTTTAAAATCATACAAGATGAATTTCTTTCAGAACTGATATTTGATGCTCTATGCTATAGAAATATTAAAAAAAATAGTGAATACACATCTGCACGACCAATATAACTTTTAAAATTACATTTTATTGGAAGAATGTGATTTTCAGAACATGTTTGTTTATTTTTAATCCTACGGTAAATTTTACCCGAAACTTTATAATCCTTATATTATATACTTTATAAGATATACATAATATAGTCTTTGATTAAGCCAAGCACTATAAATTTTACCATAAAAAGGAGATTTATACAAGATAGCAAAATGCATTTCAATTGATTAGTTTTGCTAATAAAAAAAATTTTCAATTTTTTTGCAGTGAAAAATGCATGGAAAACATTTTTTGTTTGACGGAAAAAGGGATTTGTTTACTGTGTAGGGAATCTTAGAAAATTTTCATTGGCATCACTGCATCGGACTTCGACCAGCTGTTCAGTGAAGGGCTGTGTTTTGTTTCTTTTTTTCCGCCAAAGCACAAAGTTAACTCTGTTTATCCTAATCAAAGTTAGTGAAAAGTGCGCAAATAGTCGGGATAATACAAGGAAAGCAGTGATAAATCTTTGTCAATTAAATTTAATATGCCCAATTAATATTCGTGTTGCAAAAAAAAACTTTGAAATACAAACGAAATGCAGTTTGATGATATAATTTACGTCGCTTGCCTGCTGACTTGCATTGGTGCTGGAAATTATTTCAAGAAAATACCAGATGAAGGACAAAGAAAATTTTTGGGTACTGCCTTTGGGCTGCTAATGGTCTTTTTGGTGTCCGGATGGCATACTTTGCACTGCTTGATATCGGCTGCTATTGGTGGAGCGGCCGTTTTATATGTGCACCCCAGGTGATTGAGGCTTGTTTTAGAAACTAATTTTTTATGGTATACTAAGGTTTCTTTGTACATAATTCCTTTAGTAAATGTCATTTGGCTGCTTTTGCAGTTATGTTTGGTTATTTGATGTTCTTCCGTTTGGTGGGCATATTTGGCTTTTCAGAGCCTCCAGGCCATACAAATATGATACAAATGATTTTGACCCTGAAGGTTTGTTTATAAAATATTGCGTGTATGATTTGTTTTGCCTTGCAATGTTATTTTTAAGTTATACTAAAAAAATATGTATTATATAGGTTGCTGGTGTGGGTTTTGAAAAAACTGCCGCTTGGAAGAAACTTCAGCAGCGTGAAAAAGAGCAAAATGATAAGAAACCTACAGGAGAAGAAACTCAATTGGTGGAAATTACCGATTATGATGTAGAAATTCAATCAATTAGTATGGTAGAGATCTTCCACTATTCCTTTAATTATATTGGCATACTCACGGGTAAGTGGAAATGCTTTCAAATTATAAAAGAAATATCTATCCGTTTGAAATGGCGCAACACTAGGATTCTTTTAAATCAATTAAAGCAATCATTTATTCAAGTACTTTCACAAATACAAATACATACTTTAAATACACATATCGCACTTGTTATTTAAAGGAAATCAATTCAAAATTTACAATTTCTTAGTACAGGCAAACAACTTTTTCGTTTTTAATATATTTAATTCACAAAGAGGTACAAATAGTTGTATCTTTTTTGGCTAAAGAGTAGACAAAGTGATGTAAGATTATACAGTGGGTAGATTAGCTATACATTTGAATAAAAGTTACTTTAAAACACAGCCATCCAGAGGTCATATACAATTTATTATTGCAACCACGTACATATTAAGTTTTAAATTTCCCGATCTAGTGCAAAACAAGCTTATCTATATCTTGCATGAACATACGTACATACATACATACTTATTAAAAGATTTGTACACATATTTTAATCATTTTTAAATTTGTGTTATATCAGTTATATACATATGTACATACATACATACATACTTATGTTATAAAGCAATCATCTTGGTATACAACTGAACACGTTTGTAGAGAATTATGACTAAATACATTAAGTATTGAGTTTTATACAATTTACAGTGATAAAAGGGATTTGGTTACTCCTATTTACAGAAACCATATCTATTTATGTATGTAATATTAAATATATATTAGCTTATCACTATACGAAGTTTATTTATAGTTTTCTGTTATAAAAGCATACATTAAATGCCAACCGTGGGTTAAGCCATAGTACAAAGGTTGAAAGTAAAATGAAGTTGTAGTTTATAAGTTGTTGTTGTGCTGCTGTTAAAGTTTTATTAATGATTTGTGTTTAATGAAAATTCTGATAGTCTTTGACCTTTAAAAAAATATACTTCACAGTCAAGAATAATTAGCCAGGGAAACCCAAAACAAGTAAGAACCTTTTTTTACTGAAACAAAAAATTCCCTAAATTCGGAACGGATTCAGCAATGTAAGCAATTTAAAAAATTATTTCAAAATTCTTAGATAAGTCAACAGATGGAAGCAAAACAGCTGACTTCGAAAGTTCGAAATTCTATGAATCTCTATTAAGATTTTATTCTTAATTCCCCTGAAATTATTTCCCAAGAACGCACTAAAATCTCAAAAGCAGACTATCTTAAAAATTATGATTCAGAAATTAAATGAAATTTTAATGTTTCGTAATATTTAGAAATTACTGAAAAATTAAAACACATTTTCTCAAAACCTCTGGATGCGACCAATATTCCAGGGGATCCGCAAAAAGTAATATTAGTTATTGTTTGTTCTTTTCTTGAATACTATTTTAAAGAAAATTATGTACATTTATTATTTTAATAAGGGGTTGTCCTACTGGCTGTTATTGGACAACAATTTAAAAAATCTCCAATCTATATTTTTATTTGTATATAAATTAATTCCCTTTTCTTTGGTATCACGCTTGAATAGCTGGACCGATTCCTCCCATTTAAAAAAATTAAGAAATTAAATTAAACTAAAATGGAAAAAATTTGTGCTGTCGCTATTTTTTCTGTTTTTGATGACATTGGTACAAATATAGTTTAAAGTCTGCTTAGTTTATTTCTGCTTTAATTTTTATTTTGTTTTACCCAAAGTTTCGTTTGTTTATTGCAAACTTCTTCATTGGTATTTTATAGCACAAAATATAATGTACTGTTATGTAAAGATCATAATATATTATCACAGATTTCAAGCTCACGATTTATAGCATTGTCGATTACTTTTTTTAAATTAAACGTTGGATAAAACTAAATAGAAATTATATAACTTTTATTTTTCTTTATACGTATTTGGAGACAACTTGTTGACCACTTAGCTCGCAGTAAAACCCGTTATTAAAATAAGAAGTAATTAAAAGAAAAGAAAATCATGTCCTAACTCTTGTATCGCGCCATAAATAGCGTAGCTACAAAAATCAGAAATGGTCGAAATCTTTTAAAATTTTTTTAAATAAAAACGGTGAAAATGGCAAAAATAATAAAAAAAATGTCTTCAAAATCGAAATGGTCGAATTGGGATAAAATAATAAAACCTAAAAAATTATTTAAATTGAATTCATCGATATTGCGTGAAAACTGCTACAAATAACATGAATTATATTAAACTCCACAAAACGCTGCATGAAACAGTTAGAAAAAAATTGTAACTTTAAAAGCTTAAATAAAATAATTTACTGCCAGTTTATAGAAGACAACTAAAAATGCTCGTCTGCTTATTTATATTGAAAACAAAAACAAATTTGGGTGCTTTTACTTGTCTTCTATAGATATAAACTGGCAGATGACTTTTATTTTCTGAGGAATAAATAAAACTCAGAAATAACTTCTACTTTCTAAGGGAAAAATAAAACTCAAGAAATCGAGCCTTTTTTTCGATCTTATCGTAAGCGACATTTTATCGTAAATATACTTTTTTATTGAAATTAAAATTTTTTGCACCTATACATAGCTTAGAACTATCAAAATGCCAATATTGTTGATAGAAAGTTTTGAGATACTGGCTGTAACATTTTATGGCACAAAAACATATTTGAATATTTTAAAAAAACCTGAAAAATTTAATTTTTATCGCTTACGATTAAATCGAAAATAAGGCTCGAAATAATGATTAAAAAGTAATTTTTAAAATAAAACTTATAATCGAAAAAAAAACTACTGAGTTTGAAAAGTGGGAAAATTTGGAAAATTGATTAAATCAGTAATTTACAATACGCTTAAAATAAAAAAACTATTAACAGTGAATTCTAAAGAATTCGATGAAAGTGCAAATGAAAGCCTCAAAAAATCAAAAACTGCTCATGATCCTCAAACCAACCAACAAATATCCAATCATCTATTTTACCGAAATTAAATAAAAGAAGCCAAGGCGATTTCATGCCAGGCATCTTTGTTCGTGAAAAATTTTCCGCTGTCAGAAAATTTTCGAATGTTTTGCTTGATTTGACACAAGAGAAATTAACAATTGATCATCATTTCATGAAACAAGATCACCTGGTGTGCAAAATTTTGTAATGGAAATTCAGTCTTTTTCGAAATGTTTATGTGACAGTTTCTCGGTTTGGTTAATTTATTATTTTTCTTGCTTTCTATTAGCCGCCTAAGCAAATTAATCTAATTACCTTTTCCGCGCCTACTAACCGCTAATGGAAACATGTACGGGTTGAGTTCGGCATTTTCTTGTTGCATTTTATTTTATTTCATTTTGTTTCATTTTGTTTTATTTTACATTGTTATTTTATTTTTTTATATTATTTTTTTTATTATTTATTTTATTTTATTTTATGTTATTTTTATTTCATTTTATTATATTTTATTATATTTTATTTTATTTTATTTCATTTTATTTTATTTGATTTTCTTTTATTTTGTTTTATTTGATTTTATTTTATTTTCTTTTATTTTGTTTTATTTTATTTTATTTAATTTTATTTTATTTTATTTTAATTATTTATGTTTTTAACTTTTTTTATTTTATTCATATCAACACAAAGAAAGGCTCTCTGTTAATTATTTTAATTTTATTTAATATCATTCATATAAAAACGTGCGGTTACCGGTTCGATACGCGACAAAGTTCGATTAGTTAATTTTATTGTGACATATTAAAATAATAAATAAATAATAATAAATAAATAAATAAATAAAAAATAAATAAATAAAAAATAAATAAATAAGAAATAAATAAATAAAAAATAATAAATAATAAATAAATAAATAAAAAATACATAAATAAAAAATAAATAAATAAATAATAAATAAATAAATAATTAATAAATAAATAAAAGTTATTACAAGAGTTTTGAGTTGATTCTTTTTTAAGCTCAGTTCTTTAAAAAAAGGTGCAATAATCGAAAACATCCCTAAAAAAAAAAACGCGCTTAAATAAACAAAAAATTGTGCACAAGGGGATGAATAAAGAATACAAACAAACTTTATTATTTCATAAAAATTATTTAATTTCGGACAAAGAAAAACAAAAATCACTAATAACGGAAAAAGCGAATTGAGGAAAAACAGAAAAAAATTAATAATTCTGAAAAGTTTTCGTGAAATTGAAAAATCCGTGTAATACTAGCTCGAAATGAAAATTCTAAAAGAAACGAGAAATTGCTAAATTCATAAATAACTTCTTCTAAATTACTTACAGACAATAAAAGGATACAAAATATATAAAAAAAATCGCCTGAAATGGAGAACATCGTTATACCCAAATAAAGGTAAAAACCTTACAAATTTGTTCAGAATGTGGAATGAAAAAGAATCGAAAATTAAATAACACATAAAAATGATTTTTTATTTCAACTTAAGATGTTGAAATTAACAAAAAGAAAACAAAATTAAAAATCGCAAAAAAATAATTATTTTAATATTCAAAATAGACCTCGAAAATATTACAAAAAAAAATGCGAAAAAATGAAAAAAAAAATATTCAAGTTGGAAAATCGTTAAAACTGCAGAAACGTTAAAAACTCAAAAAAAAAACAAACAAAAATTATACAAATAGGGCCAAAAGTGATACAAAATGAACAATTGGATTGAGAAATATTAAAACCGCAAAATGTCCTTAAAAAGCTAAAACAGCTGTAAAAAAAAATAAATAATTTGATCAAGGTATGTTGTTAAAACTACAAAAAACCGCAAACAGAATCCAGAATATGAAAACTAAAATCCCAAAAAAAATTTCAAAAGTTACTATAAAACTAATCAAATAGAAAAAATAAGCCAAAATCGGAATAAATTGCAGAAAAGGAATAAAACTTAGAAATCGCTTTCAATTTAAACAATTTTCCAAAGTTTGATAATAGGTAACTATCGCATAAAAACGGCTAAACTTAGGAAAAAATATCGTATAGTTAAACAAGCACATTTGCATTCATTCATAATAGTCTTCCCCTTCCTTTTGCAACTAATTTTATAATTTCTTATTAAAACATATTTGAAGGTCCTTACTATCGCTATCGCACTTATCGTGACTACTTCGATACACCCTTTAAAGATTATGCTCCCAATATTCCAGCCACTGTGGAAAAGCTAAAAAGTGCTGGAATTTATTGCGCTCTGTACCTTATAGTCAACTATTTATATCCTTTAAGTGTAAGTATGTGTAGATACTCGTATATTATTTTTGAAAGCTTGAGCTTAACTTTACTTCAAAATCCACCCTGCAGTACGCTCTTAGCGATGAGTTCTATAATCAACGCTCCTTTTTCTACCGTCTCATGTATGTGTGGCCCACATTTCTTATATTCCGCATGCGCATGTACACCGGTCTGACTTTGAGCGAATGTGTTTGCACTATGGCGGGCTTTGGCGCCTATCCCGATGACTCGGATGCGGCTAACGGCGAAGGTCCCAAAAAACAATATCAACATTTGAAACGCGATGCTGACAAGCGATCGTATAATTTTACTACAATTGTAAATACACGCGTCATGGGTGTGGAAAAATGCTGGACCTTCCGTGAGACCTTAAAGCATTGGAATATATGTATACAATATTGGTTGGCCGTGAATGTGTACAAGCTCTTTCCCAGTAAAAAATACAGGTGAGCAAAGTATTTAAATAATTTATTTTTCTTATTTTAATCTATCCCGTAGAACTGGTGTCACTTTCATTGTCTCCGCTTACTGGCATGGCTTTCGCCCTGGTCACTATTTCTGCATAATGGGCGCTCCCTTGTATGTGCCCCTAGAAGATATGTGGAATAAACTAATACGCAAAGATGCCACCGGCTTGAAACGCCAGATAATCGATGTCATCTTTTGGATTTCGAAATTCTTTGCTTTCAGCTATTTAGGCACAGCTTTCCTTCTGGTTTCCTTTGGCAATATTTGGAAATTCTATAGTTCAGTTTATCATATTGGCTATATAGGCTGGGCTGTTATGATGGGTTTGGGCATTTATTTAACCAAACAGAAGAAGGCCTCGGAGAGCGGACTAAATAGAGTCGCAGAGAGGGAGTCTGGTGGCGGTTCCGTTAACGAGGTCAAACCAAAACAACAATGAGTCCTTGAAGACGTTGTAAAGGAAATAAATGTCTTCTAAGCGGTCTTCTTTGTCATTAGAATAAAAAAAATATACATATATTTTCCTTTAATTTAATACATATTTATAATTAATCACCCTTATCGGGAATAAGAGGCGAACATTTTGTTCACGTGAAATATTTCCCCTGACCCACAAATGATTAACAAAATTAGAAAGTAATACAGTCACGACAACAACGCAAAAATAAAAAAATCGCCAATTTTTAGCAAAGGGAGCACATTTTACATTTTACTTTTATTGCCGATGAGGTGAATAATTTTTTCTTTATAAAAAAATAAATTATCTTAGTATAATTATCCCTTTTTTAATTTTTTTTTATGTACGTTATTATTTGTTTTATAATTAATAATTTTTTATTAATTTAATATAAATTATCGTAGTATTAATTATTTTTTGATAAATAACACGCATACATTCAAACAAATCTGTTCTGTTTCTCTTAGAACTGGGCTCAGAAACAAGACAAACATTATTTTATTTTGATAAATAATATTTATTATTATTATTATTATAGTTTAATAAAAATAGTCTTCAGATACTTTACTTCAATACTTTTTAATATTTTCGATGTGAATAAGAAGTTTGAAAAGATAAACGGAAATAATAATCAGTCTTATTCTGAAAAAGTAAGTTCTTTGTTTAATTAGAAAAGTAATAAAGTAATCAATCGAAATTGCTTGAAAAAGCAGACTCCATATAGAACGAAATTTCAAAATATTTCAATAGAGTTTATATGGAAATGTTTTACAATTTCTATAGAATTTCGTTCGATTTGATACCAGGGGGCCTACTCTCTAATTCGAAACGAAAGAAAATGCTTGCGAATTTGCTACATGCATGCATACAAATTCGGAAAGTATTTTCTTTCTTTTCGCATGAAAGTATTTTCTTTCGTTTCGAACTAAAAAATAGCCCTCTGTTTTTGTTGTTGTTTAGTTTTCATTGTGTTTTTATATTAATTTTATTGTATTTTTTAGTTAGAGCCTTTCTCCTATGTTATATACAATTATATTTTTAATTTCTTAAACAAGTTCGTTGCAACAAACAAACATTTTTAAATTATATTTTTAATATAATATATGTATATAAAATATATTTCTTTATTTTAAGCATATAGTACGAATACAACTTATTAAAAAAGTTTTATAAAATTATAATTTTTAGCAGTTACAATTTCTTGACACAAACCTAAAAAAGTTTTCTCTAACAAAAAAAAATTAATAAAATTATTTCTAACACATTTTCGAGCTTGCAAACTTAACTTCGAATTTTCGAACTCAATTTGGAATTTTCGAACTCAATTTCGAATTTTCGAAATCAATTTCAAATTTTCGAACTTAATTTGGAATTTTCGAACTCAATTTGGAATTTTCGAACTCAATTTCGAATTTTCCAACTCAATTTCAAATTTTCGAACTCAATTTCGAATTTTCGAACTCAATTTCGAATTTTCGAACTTGAACAAAATGTTAATTTTAAGTACTCTAATCAATAATAATTTCGATATCGAAGAAATTTCAAAATATATCAATACATATATGGAAATATTTTAAAATTTCGATCGAATTTTGTTCGGTTTGAACCCTGGGGTTAAGAAAATATTTGCGAATTTTTATGTTAGTTACATTTTCTTTCCTTGCGAATTGCGGAATAGATCCTCTGCCTATATTTGTTTACTTTTGATTGTGTGTTTATATATTTTTGGTTGTATTTCTGAGTTAGAGCTTTTCTAGATTGGTTATATTACTTATTTATTTAAGAAATACTTTACAAAGTAAATTTGCAAAGTATTGTTGCACAAATATGGGCGGGGTAGCTAGACCATATGCCCAAGATGTTATTTTATTAATATCTTATTTTTATTTAACCAGTGTCAAAATGAATACGAATTCAAAAATTGTTTTTGCTGATTAAGCACTTCTAGATGCATTTCGTGCTTAAACAACAACAAACAAAATATACATACCCAGCAAAATAAAACATGACAAAAATGTGGTTGAATCCTGGGTTCAACTCATGACGAACTGGTTCAATTTAGGGGAAACATGCATGATATTTACATTAGCAAGTCATTGGGGATCATGTGTTTGTGCGGGAATTTAAATACGTGAACGTTCTGAAATCGCATTTAGCTTATACGATTGACGTGTCACTTAATTTGTTTTCGTACGATTGTCCATACGATCACGTATGTGACGATTTGAGCCCTGATCACCTTTCCGAAACGGTTGTTTTGAAATTGTTTAAAAACGTTTGCTTTCCATCATTTTATATTTAAATCAGACACTAATTCTTGAGAGAAATTCACAATAGAGGCATTCGTCGGCGAGCGCGCATCGTCATAATACCAAATAAAAATATTCGAATATCGTAAGCAGCTCCATATAAGGCCTACTAAATTTTTATTTTTAAATTTTATGATTTCGAGAGTCAATAAAACGAATTGCATTAAAATTTTTGATTCATGCAAGTGTTGCATATGCATACATCTTTTATTTATTTAATTATTTATAATGGCAAATTTAAGGAAATGTAGACAATATGATGAATAAATATAATTTGAAAAAAAAAACAATAATTTTGAGAATCTATTCGAGAAAAGAAATGATAAAATCTTTTAAACATATTTTTTTTATATGGAAATGATGATATTTATTTATGTGAGCATATAAATACTTATTACATACATAAATTTTTATATCGTTACCTCGAACGCAAAACACCATGTTTAACAAAAAATTTTAAATTGCCTTTTTTTATAAATTCCTTGGTATTTCATTAATATGTATAATTGTTATAAAAATATCAAATCTGCAAAAATTCGCATTAAACACACACATCAGTATTTCTCCTTTTTAACATGTTTTCCTTCCTTCTGTAAAATTATGAAAATGTTAGTTAGGTCATTATGCGTTTGAGGTATCGATATATTTTTTTTTTCGGAATAAAGCTGATTAATTTGAAATAATTGTAAATAATAATAAAAAAAAATATGTTGGAATCAAGATATGTACATATTTTATATATAAAAAAAAACAATAAAAAGTTTAATGAAAATGCACATTTTTTGTGATGCAAAACGAGTGATTTTAAATCGCTTGGAATGGACTCACTTACGGTAATTTAAGTTACTTAAAACTTTTTAGTTCATGGGTGAGAGAGAGAAATATGAGGGCTCCCTTCTTCATTGTCGTCTACTCTCTATATCTCTCTCCCTTATAAACTCTAAAGTTGTTCAACTAAAATTGCCGTGTGTAAACCCAGTCTTGGTTTCTCCAACATTTTAGCTTAAATTGGATTAAAGCTTTGCAGCAATATTAGCAGCTTATTAGCAGAACTTGCGATTTAAAATCATTATTATAGAATTACATACTTGATAATTAGGTGGGCGAATTACGGCATTAGATATCGAAGGAAGTGGAGAACAAATTCGACATTTCGTTCGTTATCGTATGCCGTAATTTGCCTTCTGCAAAAAATAAACATTTACCCCTTGATTATGCAAGCCAAGCGGTATGTCCGCTTGTCCGCTTGAGTAGAGAATTTATAAGAAAAGCTTAAATGTTTAGCTTTAAAAATTTAAATGCTTTTGCATAAATTTCTTATGCATTTCTAAAATGTGGCAAGTCCTTTTTAAAACTTTTAATAAAGTGTTTTTGAATCAAGTTAATATTAATTAATTATTATTAAAATAATGCTCTGTAGACGTAGACGTCCTTCGTGCAAAAGCTTGGGAAAATGAAATATTTCAAGCGGACATGGAATCATCTGAAAATAAGAGAAAATATAATATAATTTTTACAATTATGTACAAAATAATAGACATGCGGATGTTTAGTAAGGAACAATTAAAACCACCGCAAGACTGATATAAATTAGTGATATTAAATTTGAGCTTTAATTACATAAAGCTTTCAACAAATTGTAGTATGATGAATCAAAACAATTCACATATTCCATTTGCACTGAAAAATATGTAAAGGGTGTTTTCTTTCATAGACGTATCGAACTTTGAAATGGAATCAAACAAATATAGATTTTTTAAATTGACTTGAAATTTACTTTATTCGAAAGATAATCTTCTGGTATTATAATTTAAATGTGACTTCTGGCATATGACCGCCTCGGCTGGCTCGGACGAAGCCTAATCTGCGGGTCGAATTTTCGATGACTATTTGCAACATTTGTGGCCATATATTGAAAATAACGCGGCGAATGTTGTCCTTCAAGTGGTCAATCGTTTCGGGCTTATTGCCGTAGACTAGAGACTTCACATGTCCTCACAGCATATAGTCTAGCGGCGTTAAATCGCACGACCTTGGACGCCAATTCTCGGGTCCGAAAAGTGAAACTATGCGGTTACCAAATGTTTCCTTCAATAAATCAATTGTGGCACGAGCTGTGTGACAAGTAGCCGTCTTGTTAAAACCGCAGCTCCTGCACATCATGGTTGTTCAATTGATAAACGAAGAAGTCAGTAATCATGGCTCTATAGCGGCGGATAGACTGATTCGTGCCTTCCTCTACAATACGCTGTACAGCAGCAATGACTTCTTCTGTACGCACTGTATCACGTCCCTGTGGATGCTTATTATCATTTAGAAAACTTTCCAAAGTCAATAAAATTAATTGCTCTGATGGACGATTATGTTGAGCGTAAAATGAACATAGTGCGCGCGATACGTCTTTCGAACCGAACCATGATTAAATTTTCAAAATAATTTCAAAATAAATTTGAACAATGTGGAAGCGTTGTTCAGCTTTGTTGTCAGTCTATTCATGTTAAAATGCCAAACCAAACTAAACATAAATCACAAAATGGCCGCCAGTTAAAAAAGAGTTAACAACTTAAAATTTTATACTTCTGCAAAAAAACACCCTTTATATGTAGCTGCAGCTTATATCAATCAACACCACTCACAGTGGATCAAAGCGATGTGAACTTTAGTTTAATAAAATCACAAAAGTAAAATTGCATTTATCAGCAGGTATACGAGTATGAGGGAAATCGATTTTAAAAACGAATCGTTTCAAAATACAAAACAAAAATTATGAATTTATATTCAAATCTTTAATTATTTGATGATAATTTAAACTTCTCGTTTTCTTTTTTAGAAAAGTTAATTCCTGAAGCCGGATTCCGCAACAATGAATTTTGAAGTGTTTACCAAATTTCAGTGTTCACTTATTGATTTGTGCAAACGCAACGGTGATGCTGGGAACACAATTGGGACGAACGAAGAATTTTTCGGTGCGAACTTTCTTTCATAAAAAATAAAACACATTTCTGTATATGAAAATGAACACAACACCGCCGTCGAACGAAATTCGTCGTGCGTGACGAACTCTGAGATAGATTTCATTCTAATTTGTACGACGACAAACGACGAAAAACAATTTTCTCTCTCTCTCTCTCTCTCTTTGCACACACAATAACCAACTTTATCAATTATAAGAGCTGAATTCGCTGAGTAAATCCGTCGTTGTTTTGCTTTACACGACGAATTTACCTTGCAAATTCTTATCGACGAATTCGTCGTTCGTCCCAGTTGTGTTCCTAGCATGAGAATGAATTATTTTGATAGTTAAAGTGAACACTAGTATCAAAATTGTTCACTGGAAAAAGTGCAGTGAATTGTGAACACTGAAATTTATGAACACTTGAAAACTCTTCGTTGCGCAATCCGGCCACAGAAATGGTATGAAATTTATCATCACTCCTTTGCAAAACAAATGCTTTTAAAATCGTTCCATTTCAATTGCACCTGTAGTATATTAACTTACCTGTTACCACAGACATGCGCCTCTTTACTTCCTGTGTGGTATTGTAGGCGCCACAGTTTAAACATTTTAGGCCAATAAAATGAAAATTTGTCTTTGAAGTCTAATAAAGATATATAAGCAATTAAATTTTTAACATAATTAATACTTTTTTCTCAGTGTAGTTATTCAGTCTACTGTCCGTCTTCTTACCTTATGACAATCATTGCAAAATATATGAATTTTTTGATTTTCATATTTCTTAGGCAGCGGCATTAATTTAGCCTGTGCATCCAAATACTCCCACAGTGCTGACATGTCTATAATGGATGTCTGACATGTGGGACAGGTGTAATGGCCTGAGTTTAAAAGCTGGTCGAAGCACATCTTGTGCAGCAAATGACCGCAGTCGGGAATTTGACATGGAATGCGTGAGGTGTGTATGTCACCCAGACAGACGGGACAGTGGGAACGTGATATATTTTCAACGCACTGTAAAGAAATCAAATCTTGTACGATAAGTTGAAAATTTTAATTGGGGTAAGTGAAATAAATTTTTTTGTAATCATTCAAATAATAAAATAAGTAGAGAAATTGAGTGTAAAGCGATATAAATGAAGAACAAATATTAGGAAATAAATCTACAGTTTCTAAACGGGTTTTTCGTTTTTGATGAAATTAAAGGCTCCAATTACACTGTAAAACACAAAAAAAAATTAACAAAGTTCTGTCAACTGATTCTTCTAGAGGGTACTAAAAAAAGTTATAAATAAGTGTATCGGCGTTTTTTACATCTGAAACTGATTTGGTATTCAATTAAAATTTTCTACTTAAGTGTGTTCTGTTACCTATAGTAGAATTTTACGTTAAATATTTTCACAGAATATTTCAACTACATTAATCTCTATTTTAAAGGCGATTTTTGGTTTTTTTTTAAATTGCAAAAAGACCCATTTCCAGAAGGGTTAATAAAAAGGGTGTGCGAATTTGAGGTTTTGAAATAAATTGGCTGTCAAATGATGAAATATCAAGAATTGAGCTTTCATCCTTTGACATTTAGTTAGTAAAAAGTTGGAAAATTTTAATGATGGAACGCTACACTCTTGAACAAAGAATTTTAATAATGAAAATTTACTATAAAAAACTGAATGAAAACAACGCATTTTTCAACAAATTCATCTGTAGTGATGAGCCCCGTTTTCAATTAGGCGGTTATGTAAAAAAACAAAATTGTAGCAAATGGGGCTCACATAATCCACATCCAAAGAAATTGACCGTATGGTGCGGTCAGGTGTTATTATCAGCCCGTATTTTTTTCGAAAATGAGCAAGCAAACGCCTTTACCGTGAGTTCTCTGCGCTACCAAACCATGATAACTAATTTTTTAGGGCCAAAATTACTTCAGTGACCTTTGGTTTCAGCAAGACGGCGCCACAAGTTACACAGCCGGTCAAAAAATTCAGTTATTGCATGAGAAATTTCCCGCTTGTGTGATTTCTGGATTTGGCAATGTCAATTGGCCGCCTCGTGCTTGTGATTTAACGCCGCCGGATTATTTTCTCTGGGGGCAAATTGAAAGACCGGGTTTACGTGAACAAACCAGCAACAACTGAACGCTCTGAAAGATGAAATTAGGCCCTGCATTGACGTGATAAGTTAAGCTTTGTTGCAAACTGTGGTTCAAAATTTTGTGAAAAGAGCAAATGTCTGCCGACGTGCTATAGGTGGACATTTGTCCGACATCATGTGCCTTATCGTGGTTGGCGTTTTTCGACTTCAAATTCGACTATTTGTAGTTGATTAAAGAAAACTAGTTTTATTTTTCTTTAATCTAGTACAATACGCCTGACTTTCGCCGCAAAATCGCCAATTACAATAAGGGGCCATATTCCATTATTAATTCCCATATTTCTACTTTACACTGGTATCAATAAAACTTTAGTTTGTCAAAAAACTGTGCTTTTAAGCCCGTTTACTTCCTAATCTTACATTTGCCCACCCTTTACGTGTATTGGCATTTTAAAAGTTTACATCTGAAACTCATTTTACGGCTTGGTTACAGTTGCCTGGCTTTTGTACCAAAACAATTTAGAAACTTATGTGATACTTAGGTTTTCGCTATATAGTGTCTTTAAGACATTATTTAAGAACATTACAAGCAACATTTTATTCGTATACATTAACCCTCTAACTATTCTGGAAATGGGTCTTTTTTACGATTAAAAAAAAAGCAAAAATCGAAAAGTTCTTATTTCTGGTATTAAAGTTTAATTTTCGACTTGAGAGTGTAGTAGTACAGCATATATATATAGTAGAATTTTATGACAAATATTTTCGTATAATATTTCAATTACATACATCCCTATTTTAAAGGCGATTTTTGCATATATTTTTTTAATTGCAAAAAGACCCATTTCCAGTAGAGTTAGAGGGTTAATGTATACCAACGAAATGTTGCTTGTAATGTTCTGAATAAATGTTCTGAAGAAGTTTTATATCAAAAACCTAAGTATCAGAAGATTTTTTTTTAATTTTTTACTACACAAGGGTGCTGTTTTTAAATAGGCCGTAAAATGAGTTTCAGATGTAAAATTTTAAAACGCCGATACACGTACATACATCTTTTTTTAGTCCCTTCTATAAGAATCAGTTGGCAGAACATTGTTATTTTTTGTGTGTTGGACAGTGTAATTGTATCCAACAACTTTATCAAAATCGAAAGACCCGTTTAAAAATGTTCTAAAGACACTTTATACCAAAAAAAAACTAAGTATCACACGATTTTCTAAAATTTTTACTGCACAAGGGACGTAAAATGAGTCTCAGATGTACACATTTAAAAATATAAGAAATATAAGAGCAAAAAAGAAAATTCTTAATTAAAAAGTGTTTAAAAAGTTATTTATCATAAAAATAATTAGTTCAGTGGAATTATTTGCATTATTAATATTTTAATATATCAATTACCGGCCTAACAACAACTAATTGCTGAACTCAACTTTTTCATTTATGCCTTCAAATGATCAAAGGACAAACAAATAGCTCTCAAATAATTTTTGGAATATAATGTCATCAATCATAATTAATAAGTACTCGTATTATTTTATGAAAAACAATTAAAACAGCATCATCTTAAATTTCAATTAATTGAAATATAAATGTATGTATGTAAGTGCGGAACCCAAAAACAAATCATATGTATCTGTCTGAATCATTCAAAATTTTGAATCGTATTAAATATTAAATTGTTGAAAATATTTTCAAACTTTGAACATTTAACATGCGATTTTTGTCTCATAAATTTAATTCTCAACTACTTGGAAGTTTGAGTGTGTGTGCGATTTTTGTTTATGGTTTTTAATTAATTTTTCAATAAAAAAATATTTCTTTTCATTGCCCGCAAACAAATATATTAAAATATATATGTATCTATATATCGTGCCATAACCGCCAAAAAAGCTTAAGCGACATAATTTTCAAACGTAATTTTTTTTACCAAAATTCATCATTTGCGATCGTAAATAATCGTTTTTGGTCAAACGGACGAGGTCCAAAAAATATGTCGCTTAAGCTTTTTTGGCGGTTATGGCTCGATATGTATGAATCTCTTTAACCAATAAAATGAAAAAAGGAAAAACAACAAAACACCCAACCATCTTAATGCTTGTCTTAAGCAATTAAAATATGCATGTGTGCACTTACCCTATGACCGTCAATTTTCAATTGTAGGGGTAAACACATGTTGCAGACTTTACAGTGAAAGAAATTCTCTCTGCCACCAATGCGACAAATGCCACATTGATCGCAATGATACTGACGTTTATCGGAATCATCGAAGAGATTGCAAATAAGACACGTGTACTGTAAAACAAAAAAATTAACAAATTAATTTACTAAAATTATAAATATTAGGGGAAATTTATGTACCTTGCCAAAACGTATGCCACAATTTTCACAGCTCTCTTGTACCTTTTGGCGTGTATTACATTCAGAGCAAATCAGTTCTGTTAGTGTTTTACGATCAAAATGATGCGTTTCGTTTTCGTCATGACAAAATCGGCATTTGTAGAATTTGTTGCAACACGGTGTCTGTAAGAAGAAAATAATTAAAGGCGTGTTATTTAACTAATTTTTTCATAAAGGGTGTTTTTTTATGGATGTATAAAACTTTAGGTTGGCAACACTTTTTTAACTGACGGCTATTTTGTCAGCTGTCAAGTGATTTATGTTTAGTTTGGTTTGGCATATCAACATGAATAGCGTGCAAATTTATTTTGAAAATCAAGGTTCTGCTCGAAATACGTATCGCGCACTACGTCTATATCACGGTCAACATAGTTGTCCATCAGAACAAATAATTCGATTAACTGTGTAACGTTTTCGCACAACGTTTACTCTAAATGATAATAAGCATACGTAGGGACGTGGTACAGTGCGTACAGAAGAAGTCATTGCTGCTGTAGAGTGTAGTGTAGAGGAAGACCCGTATAATTCCATCCACCATGATTACCGACTTATTCATTCATCAATTGAACAAACATGATATGCAGGAGCTGTGATTTCAGTCAGACGGCGCAACATGTCACACAGCTCGTGCCTCAATTTGATTTATTGAATTAAACGTTTAGGACCCGTAAATTGGCCTCCAAGATGGTGCGATTTAACGCTGCTAGACTATTTTCTGTGGGGATATGTGAAGTCTCTAGTTTACGCCAATAAGCTTGCCCGAAACGATTGACCACTTGAAGGACAACATTCGCCACGTTATTGTCCATATACGAGTACGTCCGCAAATGTTGGAAGTCTTTGAAAATTCGACCTCCAAATTAGACTACGTCCTGACCAGCCGTGGCTGTCTTATGCCAGAAGTAATATTTAAATTAGAATGCCAGAAGATTATCTTTCGAATAAAGTAAATTTGATGTCAATTAAAAAAATTCAGCTTTGTTTCATTCCATTTCAAAGTTCTATAACTCTATACAAACCACCCTTTAGTATCGACGCACTAATAACAAAATTTCTTTCTCATGTCGCACGTGACATCGTAGTATACGATTTTGGAAAGAATAATTCTACAGTTATTTGTAATTGCATAGTTGCTTGTGCAGTCTACAAATGTGCATCAAAATTTTGGAAACAATATGAAAATGGAAAAGCTGGAATCGTTGAAAATTTTGCTCTATCAGAAAGTTTTTACATAAAAAACTTTCTTTTGTTGTGTGGAATAGTAATTTTTTTTTAAACAAGTAAAATATTAAATTTTGTTTGCCAACAGACACGATATTATTTTCAATAATAAGACATTAAATGTTATGGAAAAGGTAGTCAATTAATAAATAATATACTGCTCATATTTATTGGCAGTTTCTTTTCATTCACAGAAACGCAAAAGTAACAACTTTTGCGTTTCTTTTTATTACAATTTATATTGCAATAATCGATCAAAGCGGTAAGTGATTGCTCTGCAGTTTAAATCAATATTTAAACTTGAGTAATAAGAATTAAAAAACGAGCCAATTAATTTACATTAATATATTGGTTTAATAAAATATTCCATACACAAACAATTGATTATTAAAAACTTCAAAAATATTTACTCCCACACAGCTGCTGGCGTTTGAAAATTAGAATATGTACACGTCATTGTGTTTAATAAAACAAAAATTGGACTCTTATAATCTACTGAAAATTGGGCGAAAAGTGCGCAGATTGAAAATATTGAAAGAAGCTTAGGATCAAACCAGTGGAAGTGCTCCCTCACTACGACGAAAGTTTACTTAGCGAAAACTGCGTTCGTAAGAAGTTTTTACTCAAGAATCTGCAATAAAAATATTAACATCAACTGATCTGGATTTTGTTGTCATGCATTTTAAAACGCTCTTGACAGAAGAGCACCTTACAGTAGGCTAAAGCTTTCGAACAAACTAAAGATTATTTGCGAATAAAGACAATAATTTGTTCCTACTCTATTCATGTAATTTTTGCAGAAGATACGAGTAGCAACATTTATTAGGCAACTTCTTTAAAATAGTAATAAACTAATGTTTGCATGTGGTCCTGCAAGCTGGCTGTTACTCGTAGGACAACATGCTTCCGTTATCGAAATCTGATGCATGGGCCATCTATCGGTTTAAATTTGAACCACCGGTTATTTCGAATCTGGCAATACTTATGTCATTCTATTCTAACACAAAATTCAGTATATTATCTCCACTGAACGAAATAAACCGATTTACACCTGGCCAACGTTGGGATTTATTTGAAATTTATTTCTAAAACAAAAACAATTGGTCGGAAATGGCACCAAAATGATTTTGCCAAAAAAGTCATCTTTTCGGATGAAGCTCGTTTTCATCTTGGTGGGTACGTTAATAAGCAAAATTGCCGTATTTGGGACTCAGACCCACACGTGGTCTTAAAGAAGCTAATGCACCCATTACGAGTGACTGTTTGGTGCGGCCCATATTTCTTTGAAAATTAGGACGGCACTACCATTACGATCAACGGAGATACCTATCGCACCATTATAACCGATTTTTTGTGCCCGCTCTTCATGGTGTTGATGTAAACGATGTTTGGTTTCAACAGGATGGTGCAACTTGCCACACATCTTATGCCACAAACGATTTATTGCTTCAAACGTTTAATGGCTATTGGCCGCCAAGAAGCTGCGATTTGACAATGGTTATGCCGACAAACCAGAGACAGTTGAGTATTTGAAGGCCAACACTCGAGAAAGTGCTCGAAAATTGCTCCGATCGAATAGGCTAATGTAGGGCCAGCCACGGCAGCCATATGAATGCAATAATATTCCATCTCTAACCGGAACAATTGTACTTTACAACAAAAAAATAAACTGGGCAAAATTTCAAACCGTTTTTGTTTTATTGCAATTTTAAAATTTAAACTTTTAAATGGCGCGCGCACACCCGATGTACACATACTCGTATTTAAATTATCTCTGCAAAAGGAATCCTTATAAAATAAATTGACTCATTGAAACTTTACAGCAAATAAAGACAACGAATTTTATGCATACTTACTTCGCCAGACACATGTAAATTAAATGTATAAATTTAAAAAATTAATATCTCCATTATTCGCAAAAATGTGTTAATAGTGGTTAAATTGAGTTTATTGATTTTTTTCGTCTGCATTTTTATTAATACGCGTATGTGAGCTTTAGTTTAGTCTATAAACATTTTAGCATTTAAAGACGTGCACGTTTATTTGTAGAGAACTAAACATATTTTATCTATTTTTAGCCTCTATTCGAATTCATTGTTCAAGATTGCAAAAAAAAAAAAAAATATTGAGGCCGCTGGAGTGTTTATGCAAAGTGATCTGAATGAGTTTTATGTCAATATGTGAATATTTTTTGATATAATAAACTTCTTTTGAATGATACAGTAAATAAATGGCCTCTTCTATGACAAAATTTGCCTTTTTCTGCCAATCTAGCTAATGTTGCCTTTTTTGACATCGCACGCCAAGAGAATTTTTATTCCAGTAACTGCATTTATTTTTGGAGTGGGCCATGGTGCATTACGAGGGCTACTATTTATATATCAAACATTTTCAAATGAAAATGGCTTTATTGTTTTTCGAATTATTCCTCTTGATGATCAATACACTTTTGCATTCGTTCAAACCACTTGTCATAGCAGTTTTTCCATTCCTCTTGAGACACATCCAAAACATGCTTTTTGAACGCTTCAACTGCTTCTTCGTCGCTCGTAAATCGTTGACCACGTAGTTTAGCTTTGATATTCGGGAACAAGAAGAAGTCATTGGGGGCCAAGTCAAGACTGTACGGAGGATGAGTCATCAATTCGATGTTTTGACTGCTCAAAAATTCACTTGTTTGACGAGATACGTGAGAGCTGGCATTGTCATCATGTGGTAATGATTCGTCTCCGGAGGTTAATTTTATGAATTTCTCCGAAGACTTCTGGCAACCAAATGGTTGTGTACCACTCAGAATTGACAGTTCTACGTTGCTCAAGCGGCACAGTGGCCACATGACCTATTCGGAAATAGGTGACCATTTGCTTCGCTATGCTTGTACCACGAACAACTTTGGTTGGATTTAGCTCGTCTTGGAATACCCACACGGTCGATTGCTGTTTTGTTTGCGGCACATAAGCATATATTCATGATTCGTTACCTGTCACGAATACACGTATTTTGAAGCACCAAGATGGAAATATTTTTCAGCGATTGATAAATTTTTGGGGTGTCCAACGAGAAATTTTTTTTTACAACTAAGTCTTTATGCAAAATCGAATGTATTCAAGTAGATTTAATGGGGAAGGATGCCTCCATCTCACAATATGTCAGATGACGATCTTGCATTATCAGTTCACGCACCGCATCGATGTTTTGTGGCACAATTGATTTTAAACGACCTTCACGGAATCCTTCGGTGACGGAACTACGACCACGATTGAATTCACTATACCAGCGATATACTGTGGTTTTTGATGGTACTTTACAAAGAACTGAGTTCATCGACACATTCTTGTTGAAATAATTCTCGTAGAAAGTTTTAAAAAATAATCCAACGAAAAATTTCTCTTGAAATTTCCATTTTTTTTTGTCAAATTGATGTTCTGAATTAAATGTAAACAAAACAAATAGCACTTGTACATCAAAATGTTGTGAGTTGCCCAATCTTAGCTATTGACATTAGTGTTGCCTGTTTCCGAAATATAAATAGTAACCCTCGTATCTGGTTAACAACAAACCTTTAGACCTTTTTTGCCCATTTCCAGAAATAAATAATGAAATAATATCCAAGGATCTCGTTTTTCAATTACAGTTTCGCTTTCTCGGAAGAAAATTACCCAAAGACAACGGCCCAAACAGTTACTTTTTGATCATGTAATGATATTTAAGTGAAAATAAAATTACCAGCTCCTCTACTACGATAATATTGTTGTCAGATGATTTCAATTAGAGCGCGTTCCATTGTGATCTGGCATCAGCTGTTTTGGTGTAAAAACAGTGTGCGTGGTGAAAAAATATAGAGGAAGATGGTTGTGTCAGATGTGTAGCTGAAAAGTCAGACGTAAAATAACGATGCCACAAGTATCCACTCAGGTTCAGTGTCAACCATTCCAGCCGTTTCATTTTACCTGAAGTATTGTAAATGATTTTTTTAAATGGGGGAATAGGCAAAAAAAAAACTCCCGGGGGTTTATTATTTAGAATAGAGCTGATAAAGGCATTCGTTACTGATGAAAATTGAGTGTCATATCAATGGACGCTCAATAACCAGCGCTTTGCTCATGTGAGTTTGCCTAGAACTCTAAAAGCTCGCAAATGATTGTTGCGCGCAGATGAAAGCTTGATGAAGTCATGGAAGACTTGGGCTGCTCTTCTGTAAATTCTGATTGCAGCACCAGACAGAAGAATTTGGAAATTTCACATCGTGGATTCGTCTGAACACACGAGTTAGCAACCCTGCACTTTCGATAAGCAAAAGCCAAATGTTGCCTGTAAGAAGTATTACGATGTAATTCTAACGGGCGGACGAGCTGGCTCCGCTATGAATGTTTCCAATGCCGAATCGGTAGCCATGCCGTTTGGTGCTATTAAAATCTATATTTTCAAGCACTATCTCTATAAGGCTGAAAGTAGATGGCGTAATATAGTCACGTGCAAGGTTGCTAAGAAAATGTGGCCTTGCTACAATGATAGGCGCTCAATACAATTAACAAACAGAAACCGTAGGAACATCTCGAGACTCGTTGCAGTCATGACGGGGCACTGGACGGTCGGCAGACATGCTAGTAGGATAGGTCTATCCTACAATGAGTTCTGCCGAAGTTGTCAAGAAGTAAGCAAAGAAAAAACAATCTTTCACTTTCTTTGCAAATGCCCAGTTTTGCATCTTTCGAGACACAAATTTTTAGGCAGTCATGCACTGAGATGATCTATCAGATCTATCTGAGATTGGGTTGAATGATTTTATCAGATATCTCAGCGCGACGGGTTGGATCTAGTAACGATCACCGTATCAGAATACTCAGGTACGGTTCTACATAGGTTGACACCGATGAGTGTAGTGGTCCTTTCAAAAAGGAATCTTCTAGATTCTACTTGAATGCCTGCGTGTAGTGGGCAGCCACGTAAACCAACCAGTCAACCAACAGGCATCATTTGAATGAATTTATCTAAACTGTCTATTTTCTAGAGTAACAGGTAAATTGTGTTTGTAGGAAAGGTCTAATCATATAGACATATCAAAAATCTAATGACCGAGAACAAAATACCTCACAGGGTATTTGATAGTCTGCCAGTTAAAGTCTTTAGTAAATAATTGCAGTTAGTTGCCTTGAATTCCTCGATGGTTTAGGTATACTGTATAAAGAGTGTGGGAAAATTTAAAGTTAGGAAGTAAATTGGCTTAAAAACACACTTTTTATAACAAATTCAAATTTATTGATACCAATGTAAAGTAAAAACATGTGAATTAATAATGGAATATGATGTCGGGCAAATGTCCACCTCTAGCACGTAGGCAGACGTGCACTCTTTTCATAAAATTTTGAAACACATTTGCAACTTATCTCGTCAATGCAGCGCCGAATTTCATCTTTCAGAGTGTCAGTTGTTTCTGGTTTGTTCACATAAACACGGTCTTTCAAATTGAAATTCATAAATTTCACAATTAAAATTCTTTGTTCAAGAGTTTAGCGTTCCATGGTTAAAATTTCCCAACTTTTTACTAAATAAATGTCAAGGGATGACAGCTCAGTTCTTGACATTTCATCATTTGACAGCCAATTTGCTTCCTAACCTCAAATTCGTTCACCCTTTTTACATGAGTAGTATGCCAAAGAAATACTTTGTTATTATGCTGCTTTATACCTCTATTCCCGGATGTAGTGACTTGCTACAAAAGCCTTGAATATTATTGAAATAATTCCAATTCAAATTGGAATATCTACACTAATTAGTTTTCCTCGCATTTATTAAGCATTATAAACATTTCTACCAAAAGAAACATAAAATTAAAAAAAATTATATAAAGTGTTAAGTGATTTTATAATCCAGAATCTAAAGAAAAAGCTTACAATCTAGAAAAATTATGAATGTTTGCTTCAAACAAACCAGAAATATCTGTAATATGATCAAATTGTTCATGTGTTGCAGAAGAATTTGAAGAAATTTACGCAGGAAAATTATTTTATTTCCTAATTTTGAAGCAAACAAAACACATAATTTTATTAGCACGATGTAGTAGTAACCAGTTTTTGGTAATCGTGATTTTCAATCAACAAATAAATAACGAGAACGTGTTAATATTCATTTAAAGTTTGGTAAAATGTTTGTGCTGTAAAATACTATTGAGTTCAATGTAATTTCATATAGATTAAAGATGTTACTGCTACTATGATGACTGCTACTATTTACCATAAAGACCAAATACACAACCTTAGACTTCCTCGGTTGGAAAATTACGAACTGTCCCTATCGGACAACGTAAAATATCTAGGAGTTATACTGGAGCAAAAACTTTCTTGGCAACTAAATATTTAACATAAGTTTAGAAAGGCAACGGCTACCTACTACTCCAGGATGTTTGAATCTCAATGGGACCCAAAACCCCAAAATGCTTCAATTGATCTATATAGCCATTGTGTGTCCATCACTGACTTCCGGCTCGGTAGTATGATGGCCTGCCGCAAGTAAGAACTACGTGGTAGATCAACTTTATAGAATACAGAGATCCGCTTGCGTAGGAATAACAAGATTTTTACGCACTAGTCCTTCATTCAGAGGGGCTGTGAATGCTATACTAAACCTTATTCCGATCGACCTTCATGTATTGGCAATATTTCCAAGTAGTGTGGCAAGATTAGCGGCATCGCATCTGGGTGGTGGATATCTTAGATTGGGTTGAGTTACTTTATCAGATATCTCAACGCGACGGGTTGGATCTAGTACCAATCATGGTATACAAATACTTAGATACCGTTCTATATAGGTGGTATTTTAAAAATGGAATCATCTAGATTCTACTTGCATGCCTGCGTAAACCAACTAACCAACCAAGAAAAAAATATATAATCGGTTATACAACTACGCTTCCTAAGTTTTTCTATTCAACCAGGTCCGCATCGTCACGTCCCTGAACGTACAACTCGTCACGTAAAAAAGTGAGTGTACTGAAATCCCATGCAGCTTATACGAATTTGTTTTCGTACGATTGTTGATACTATCACTGATATGGCGATTTGAGCCCAGAGTTTGTCGTGGAATAAAAAGATTGGAGCTTGGAGATATAAATATAATTGCAATTTTATTCAATATTCCCGTACACTTTAATACTTAAATAAGTATGTATGTAATTGAAGTCGATTTCATAAGATAAGGTTTTTTGAATTATGGTTGACATCGCCTCACGAGTTGCTTGAGTAAGCAACGAAATGCATCGAAATGTGACTAACCAACCACAAATGAATATTTCATAATCGTATTCATTTTGACACGCTAAAATTTTAAAATTATAGAACAAACTTTTTACAAGAATTCCAAGAAAGATTCCATTATTAACAAAAAAAAAACATGCAGCTGCGCGTTTAAAGTTCGCCAAAGATCACGTCAATCGATCAAAAGTAAAATGGATAAATTTACTATGGAAAATCCTTTTATTCTGGTAGAACTGGCTTCAGACAGCATGTTCGACATCAATTAAGTACAGAGTATAAAGCTTAGTATAGGAAAAACCAGTGAAACATGATGGTGCAAAATTTGTAAGATGGGCATGATTATCATTTGGTTGGTCCAATACATCCTATTAAAGGAAAAGTGACGCTGCCATATCAAGAGTGGCATATGCCAAAAAAAATGGCTGTTATAACAAAATAGCAAACCGATACACATCACTTAATTGGCAAAGAGGCACAATAGAACTATGTCTTGGCGTGCGTTATATCCTGATCTCAATCCTATTGAAGATTTATACGGAGAAATTAGAAAATATGTGGCACAAAAGATGCCATAAATGTAGACGGTTTATGAAGCTCGATTCAAGATGGCTGGCAAAAAATTCCATCAAAACGATGTCAAGATCTCATTGACTCAATATGCATTGCAGATGTTCGACAGTCATTAAAATATAATAGCTTTAATAGCTCGAAACAGAGGTGCTAGAGCACCTCATCCAGACCTACTCTCCTGATGAATCTCATCGAGGTATTGAATGGAAAGCCACAAAAGTGCAACTTTTTTCATTTGGTACATGGTACATTCTTTTGTGGCGTTATGTGACATTTGTACCAACAAAATGACTACGCGCGTTTTTATTTTCGATTTAAAACATATTTTTTGTGTTTCGTTTTGTTACTCGAAACTAATGTTGCTTTTTTAGTTTGATAAATTTATTATAAGAAACTACAAGACTTAATGGAAAAAAATGTGTAATATTTCATACAATTGAAAAAATGCCAATTGAAAGAAGGCTGTGCAATGTTAATTTTACTTTAAACAATTAACAAAATATATGAATTTTGTTATATAATAATTAGAAACTAACTAAATATCATTAATAAATCTATTTTGGTACTTATTTTTGCTCACGACGTTTTTATTGCCTCTTGAAATAGGTCATAGTCAAAATGACGAAGGATGACGTTAGTGTACAAAAAATAAGGATGACCTTCTAGGGTTAAAGAGAAGCATTATCCATTGACTTTTGCTCTCTAAAATTTTTCTGAGCAAAAAAATGAACAAGAAACTAAGCGATTGTAAATAACTGTAAATTCCTGCTTTGCTAAATCTCATATTTCGATGTCACGTGCGACATTGAAAAACAACATGAAGTAAACTCATCAAATATATAGTACAAAAAGAGATATTTAATACAATTAAAATATAAAAAAAGCTTGCTAAAAATATAAAGATTTGTGATCTTGGTACCTATGTGTAGAAAGTTGGTCACGTGCGATATCATAAGTGTAAAATTAAAAAAATAGCATACTTCTAAATTGCTTAAATTTAGATGAGCAATAGCGGCGATAAAATAAAGACAGTTGCAAACGTTGAAGACAAAAATTTAAAGATGGTGAATTATTATTATAAAAGCATAAATTAAAAAAAAAAACTAGATAAAAATATGGAATGCTAAGAAAAAGTGGGCTGAAGAAAAAATTTAATGATTGAAGTTAAAAGGCGGAATGTCCGCATACGTGAAAGACGAAGACGGTAGAAACTCGCAGAAATGCGAAATGATGAACAAGAACAAAACGAGCCTTACAAAAATGTAAGGAAACGAGAACGAGAACATCAAAAAATCAATTTGCATATATTTAAAGACTTTGGCGCTAGATAATCGCTTAAGAAAACTAAAACGGTAGTAGGGTGCCGCGGTAATCTTGTGTACTCCATAGTGGCTTCCACTCCCACCAAAAACTCTGCTCTAATTCACTACAATGGCTGAAGGTATTTGTTACTATGCTCGTCAAGATAAGTTACTCTGTACATTTTAATTGTATTTGTAATATTTAATAAATAAATAAAATAAATAAATAAAAACTTGTACTATCCCAGTTCACAAATTGTTACTCGTTTTTCTACTCTTCTATTTAACGTGGTTACAAACAAACTCAACTACACTTTTTTATTAAAAAATTTTTTATTTATTGTTTAAGTAAAATACATGCTAAGAAGATAAGTAATTAAATTATGCACAAACATTTTTATCTATAATTTTCTTCATAAAATTAAATTCTTATAACTCGTTTAATATGTAACTATACTTCGCGTCTTATCACATTCACTGTGCATACTATTTACATAACTTCCAGCCAAACCCATGTCTCTCTTTTGAAATTTCTATTAATTGTTGAAGTAATAATTTACAAATGATGGAAATAAACTCTAATGTTGGTTTTGATTGTTTCTTATTAAAAATAAATGAAGGAGGTTTTTCCTTCAATTCATACAAATCTATTTGTGTTTTATCATTCCAATAAATAGAAATGTATTTAATTTAATTTTATTGCTTTTTCTTAACATATTTAATATTATATTTACTTTGTGTATTAATTGTTTTATCTTTAAATAAATATGAAACCGGTTGCATGTTATACCCATCTTTACACTGCTACCGCGTTATGCGGGTCTGAGCAATAAGATAACATGTCATTCTTAATCAAGATGTTAACCGTGACGAGGGTTGTTTGCCTTATTTGTTTGTTGGTTTGTTTGTTTATTCACTCTGTTTTTAATTTACAAAATTAACAGATAATCTATGTTTTCTTTATTATTTGGGTTATTAAAACGACATGAATGAAGTGCTTTGGAAAATAAACTCTTTAAGATCTTTTATTTACGTAATGTCGTCTTTTATTCCTCGTTATTTTGATTGTGTAAACAGTTAAATAAATACTTTTACAGTAAACTAAAAGCGATTCTGTTTACTAGACAGCAATAAGAATTTCGAATGATTTTTCGTCATCAAACATCAAATTAGACAAACTGGTTACGGTTATATGTATATGTGCTTCTGTGATACCTACAATCAAGTTTTGATGGAAACAAAAACGACTGGTTTTAAATTGGATCATAAAAAGTATTTTAAATAAAATTTATATATGTCTAGGCGAATGCATTGAATCTGAATAAGGGGCGGGGCATGGCATATACATAAATCTAAAATCCTAATTAACTGTAGCGCCATTTAAACGATGCACTCTACAATTACACTTTTTATTCGAATATAATTATATATATATATATATATATTTATATATATATTTATATATATATTTATATATATATTTATATATATTTACATATATAAAATCGCAGTGTTTGTTTGTTACTAACGCATGATTTCTGGAATAAGACCTATAAGACCTGTGGAGCTGTAAATTTCAACACAGGTTCAGGTCACTACCGGGTAGGTTTTTGTTTTGTTTTTGACAAATAATTGAGGGTAAGACAACGTTTGCCGGGCTCATTTAGTATATATATATATATGTATATATATATAAATTTTTCGGTTTCTGACGATTTTTGTTTGTTTTTTTACACTAAATCCTTTGATTTCTATAAATTTTTTTAGTTTTGGTGCTTTATTTTGTTTTAGAGATTTTTTTGGTTTTTGCCGTTTGTTTTATTATCGACGCTTTTTATTTATAGCGTTTTTTTTGCGATTTTTTTTTGTTTTTGTATCGACGCTTTTTATATATAGCGTTTTTTTGCGATTTTTTTTTTGTTTTAGTATCGACGCTTTTTATTTATAGCGTTGTTTTGCGATTTATTTTTGTTTTTTTACAATAATTTTTTTTTAGTTTTGCGATGTTCTTATTTTTGGTGCTTTTTACACTTTGGCGATTTTTTCGGTTTTTGGCAATTTGTTTTAAGTTTTTTGAAGCGATTTTTTGCATTTTAGTTTTTTTTGGCGATTTTTGGCGTTATTTTCTTTTTGGCGATTTTTCGGCGTTTTGCGATTTTAGGTGCATTTTTCCGCTTTGGCGATTTGTTTCGCATTTGGGCAATTTTGTTTTTAGTTAGTTTAGGCGATTTTTTTGCATTTTAGGTTTTTTTTGCGATTTTTGGGAATCGATGCTTATTTAAGTTTAGGCGTTTTTTTTGGCTATTTTTTCGGTGTTTTGGCATTGTTTTTTGTTTTTTTTTTGCAATTCATTTTTTTATTTTTGGGGTTTTTTTATGCTGGTGCTTTTTTTTTTGTTTAAAAGATTTTTTTTCGGTTTTAGCGTTTTTTTGTTTTGACGCTTTTTTAACTATTTCGTTTTTTTTCGCTTTGTTGGTTTTTTCGGTTTCGGTGTTTTTTTTTTGGTTTTTACAATAAAATTTTTTAAGTTTTAACGATTTCCTTAGTTTTGGCGCTTTTTCCGCTTTGGTGATTTTTTTCGGTTTTTGAAAATTTTTTTTTAGTTTTTTGAGGACCTTTTCACTTTTGAGGATTTTTTTGTTGATATTTTTCATTTAAGTGCTGTTTTATTTTGGCGATTTTTTGTTTCGCCATTTTTTAATCTTGAGAAGTTGTCAAAATAACATAGTCAAAATTGCATTAACTGACAGAAGACCCTTTAATTTTGATTTTGTAAATTTCAGTATTAATTGGTACAGTCTGCATAAAAATACACTAACTTTGGAAATTTCAAGTATCTACGAGTATAGAGAATTGCCTGTATATTAAATTAACATTTCAATATGTTGCGTTGCTAGCTTTAGAAGATCCTATATTTGTTGTTGTAGCTGCCAAGGTTTTACATATGTATGCTGTGAAAATTTGAGGTTGGTAGCTCTCACTGGCTGCTGCAGGACAGACGGACAGATAGAACAATAGTGTTACTAAATAAAAAAGTTTAAGGTGACCGGCTGAACTTTGGAAAGACCAAAATCGGCTTGACCGACATCATCAAGAATGATTGGTAATTAGGAAAGTGTTAATAGGTGTGTTCGTGACAATTATCAACTTTCACTTACACAGTACAACAAAAAAAATCTACGGTGTTTTGACAAAGGATTCTGCTAGAGGTGAAAAAAAATTTACGTCTCGGTGTTTTGAAAGACCACATTGAGACTTAATTTTATCGGGTATTAAAGTTTCCCTCATTTTTTCCCCTTCGTGCAGCATATCAGTATATGAAACTATACGTTCTTAAGGTGTAGAGTATGTGAAGCAACTTTGTAGAAAATATTAAAATAAAAATTTCTGTAGAACATATTAACCCTCTAAGTCCTCCACATAACGGTAATTTGTTACTCTATTTTAAGAAATTGTAAAAATTTCCCTTAAAATGAAGGTATGAAATATATTTTATTTCAGTATAAGGTTTAGAATAATTACCACGCCAATGTTGTTCAGATGGAACATTTTTGAAATCTCTAAGAAGAAATTGAATAAAATTATTTCAGAGAATACTTACTAACGAGGCCCTACTTTAAATCAAAGTTGAATTATCATCGCTGTGCAAACACGAACGTGTTTTAAGAATATAAAAACAGATTTAATAAAAACAGTAATAATTGTTTAAACAACAACTTCTGTTTGACAATTTTGTAATATTTCGATAGCGTCTGTCGATCAAGATAATTTTAAAGTTTTTTTTTGCATTTCGTCTTCAATTAAAATTACTCAATTATTTGCTTTAGTATTAAAGATTTCTGAGACCGAAGAGATTGAAAGTTTCACCACTTGTATAAATTTAAATTTAAAATAAATTTTTTTTATTCATATGTCAATAAATAAATGTAGGCCATGTGTCCTGGAAATATCTTTTAGACCCGATGGCACTGAACCTAATGATAAAGATATTTAATTAAATCCAGCCGGGCTTGCTTTTTTGTAAAATTTTATAAAACTGATATATTACACCTCATGAATATTAAATTGCGATTATTATTAATGGTGGCGCTAGCAAATTAGTTAGTTCATTGTATACAGGGCTTGGAATTATTATTTGGTAGATATACATACATAAAATAATAATTTTTTTTAACGAAATCTGATTAATATTCGTTTCTTATTGGACATTTCATTTGTTTTTCAAATAAAGTTTTTGACTAAATTTTTGTCCCAGTAACCGACTACAACGTTTCAAACACCGGAATAAAATTATTCGTATAAAATTATTCGCACAATGGAATAAAGTTGTTCGAATATTCAAACAAAAAAATATCGATTAATTAACAATCGACTAAAAATATTTGAATGATTGAAAAAATAATACGAATAATAAAGCAAAATTATTTGAACACTGAAACTGTATTATTATAGTAAAAGAATAATCGAATAAATAATAATTTTCAAATTATTCGAATATTTGAATAAAATTATTTGATTATTATAATTGAATACAATTATTTGAATAATTAAATTATTCGAATAATTATACACAAATTATTCGAATAATTGTATTATCTGAGGAACAAAATAACGATTGAAATCAAATAACATAATTCAAATATTTTATTAAAGTTATTCGAACATTCACAAAATTATTGGAATAATCGAGTAATATTATACAAATAACAGAATAAAATTATCCTTCAAATAATCGACAAAATTACTCAAGTTTTTGCATAAAATTATAAGAGCAATCGTATAAGGTTGCCTAAATGCTAGAGTTAAATATTTCGATTAATCGAATAAAATTTTCAAGTACGCGAATAAAATTATACGAATAATAGAATAAAATTTTTCAAAATTTGTGCGAATAATCGAAAAAGATTATTTGAATAATATTACAAAATATTCGAATAATTTAATAAAGTAATATGAAAAATTTGTTTGAGTAATCCAATTAAATTATTCGAATAATAGAACAAAATAATTCGAATAATCGAATATAATCGCTCAAACTATTGAATAAATTTCTTCTAATAATTGAATAAATTTATAAAATAAAATTAAATTTTACGAATAATGGATTGATAATCGAATAATTAAATTAAAGTTTTCGAAATTAATGCGAATAATAGCACAAAGTTATTAGAATAATACAACAAAACTATTCGAATAGTTAAATAAAGTAATATGAGAAATTTATTTGAACACTGGAATGCAATTATTCGAATAATAAAACAAAACTTATCGAATAATCGAATTTATTCGCTACAATTATTAAATAAATTTTTTATAATAATTGAATCTAGTTATGAATATGATCGAATAGAATTATTCGAATAATTGTATTAAATTATGCGAATAAGCAAGTAAAGTTATTCGTATATTGATATGCAAATAATGAAATAAAATTATTCTTCGAATAATCGAAAACAGTTCTATAACTTGTAGAAAAATCGAATAAAATTGCTCAAAATACTAGCGTTAAAATTTTCGATTGAACGAATACAATTTTCAAATAAGCGTATATAAAACTATACGAACAATTGAATGGCAATCAAATAATTAATTTAAATTTGTCGAAATTTATACGAATAATTAAACATAATTATTTGAATAATACAACTAAATAATTCGAATAATTTTATAAAAAATATGAAAAATTTATTTAAATAATCGAATAAAATTATTTGAATAATAAATCAAAGCTATCCGAATAATCGAATTTAATCGCTCAAATTATTGAATAAATTTTTTTAAATAATTGTATAAATTTATGAAAATGATCGAATAGAATTATTCGAATAATCATATTAAATTATTTTGGTAATGCTTTATACTTATTCGAATAATTGAGTAAGTTATTTGAAAAATAAACAAAGTTATTTGTATATGAATAAAATTCTTCGAAAAATCTAATAAATTTATTGAACTATTCGAATAAATTTATGGGAATAACCGCATAATAAAACCCAAACAAGGGAGAAAAAGTATTCACATAAGCATGGAATTATTCGAAGAATTGAATAAAATTATTCTTACAATTCAATCAGAACTTAAAAACGACAAAAAATTTATTTAAAATTTCAAAAAACAAAACACTTTCAGTCTTTCTCTCTCAATCTCTTCCTCTCCCTCTGTTTTTCTTCTCGCGAGCACAGTGGTTTATTTTAATTGTTTGTTTAATATAGAAATATAAAAATGTCTCTTTTTTTCTACATTCGGTAGTTCGCGTTAAAATATTGATATCAAATCTTAATACAAATTAACACAACACGACTCTCAGCCACACTTCTTAAGATTTTAATTTTAACTTTAACACCTTTTTATTTTTTCTTGTTTAAACAATGCTGTATTTTCTTCGCAGTTGCAAAGAATGGGAAAATGTACACAAATTCGAAATAGTTTGTATGTATGTATATGGTTAAACAAATAAATGAATAAACAAACAACGGATTGTAGAGCTTAAAAATCTTAAAAATAAAACTAAAACTAAAATTGAGGTAGTTTAAAGCATTTAGAAAAACATTTAGTTAACAGCAAATATAAATAATCATTTGCGTATAACATGTAGTTGTGAAAAATTTTTCAGTTTTTTTAATAAATTGTAGATACACTATATCAATAATCAAAATTAATTAACAACATTGATATCTGCTTATGGAGTGTACAACAAGAGATTTCTATTTTGCAAAGGAAAGTGAAAATTGTTTAAAATAAAAAAAAATTAATGAGCTTATTAGGGAACATTGTGTAAGACATACAATTGCCTAATAGATAAGAAATAAAACTAAATAAATAAATCAAAAAGCAATTGAGAAATTAATTACAATTAAATTGATTAACTGCACAGCTGCAATTACAATTGAAGCTATAGGCGACAAACGTATGAGATTTTTCCAAAACGTTGACTAGACTGTGTCTCCATTGTCACATTATATTTTCTAGTCCGTTTATTTCTCTACTACTTCTTTAAGAAAGTTTCATTCCAAAAATTTCACGATTAATATTTTAGAGGAAAGGAAACGTTTATAATCAAGCACGTGTCATTTTGATAAATATCGTTCCGAAAAGCAACCAGTTTTATTCTATCAATCGAACTAAGTATCTTTTTTCGTATTTATCTTAATATGAACCAAACAAGAACTCTGTCAACGACAACGTCAAAGAACTTGCTTGATCCTCCCTATTTTTCTTGTAGAACAAAAATGGCGAGATCAAAACGAAACAACTGCGATTATGTTTCTTATTTAAACGATTTCAGGTTGCTGATATGATTTCTTAAGAAGTTAAAAATAAATACTTAATGATATTTAGGAAGCAATGAAATGTGCTTCCTTAAAAACGACTTAACTTGTTTTGCTGCAAAGAAAATATCTTAATAAAATATAAATCTGTTAACATACGGGCACGCGCTCCCTGAGTTTTTCTAACTCATATCCCTGGCATTGGCTGAAGTAGATATCACGTTGACTACCAAACCGAGGGTCCTGGGTTCGAGCCCGGATCGTTACAGTCATTAGATAACAACACTATGCATTTTTCTGTGTGCATTAGTGTTCGTTTGTATCAGTTGTTGTAGGAAAAGTTTTAGTGGTGAAGACATAGACACTGGTCACTGAACTATACCGGCTTCAGCGGATACTAATCCTTCATCGGCAGTATCATCGGCGAAGTGAAATAACCAATAAAATGGCTACTTAACACAGCTGCAAAAATTTAACACGTAATTGACACCAGAGGCGCTCCACCAACGCATTATTAACGAAAACGTGCAAAAGAAGCAGAGTTATAAAAGAATGAAGGTTTCCTCTATCTCTTCCTGCACCAACTGTCTTCTTCCTTAATATCCGCTTCCTAAAGAAGGTATTACCTAGTAAAATTCTCATCTCCAAAAATCCATTAAAAAATAATAATGTAATATAAGAAATTTCTAAAACTTGTATTCCAAATTTTCTCTCTTTTTATAATTCATAATAATAATTTCAAACTCAAATTCTTAAATTGAATGGGGAATAAAAATCTTCAAAGTATGAAACAAACACGAGAAATAGACTGGCTAGTTTTTGACTTGCAAATGCCGCATAAAACTTAATCACTTAAGCCGCATAAATAAGGTCATGCTCTGCTGAGTTTACTGGATACGCTTGGGTTGCTATGAAGCAAAAATACAGACAAACTGGCTAAAAGGGGCGGTACTATACCCATGGTCGGAGCAGAACCGTTTATATTAATAATCCCGGACTTTATATAATCCAAGTCGACAAGACTTGGATTATATAAAGTCCGGGAAGATATATCAATGGAGATCAATAGTACCAAGGATCACCTCCGGTTTAATGTAAAGCTAATGATTGGAGGTAATACCTAAACCTTTTCATGGCTCTTATGTCCCTCAGTAAAAACACTCTAAGCAAGCTCACAGGTTTCCTCACACACCATTGCAGACTGAAAAAACATCTTGGAAGAATTGGGCACTGCCAACAATAGAACCACTGGCAATCTTAATATTCCTCAGGAGAGCAAGTATAAATGAAGTACTCTAGCACTTGCCAAGGAATACAATAGATCTTCTTCGGTCTCAGTATCCTGTTTCCCTTATACATAAACTTAAAATTCATTCATTCATTCATGAAAAATCCCTCAAAAAATTTTCCCATCCTTAAACCAATTTATTCACCACAATTTTTTTTGGGAAAATAATCCCGATTATGGAATAAATTTGTTAATCGGACAACAGTGGTTTGAACAAGAAGGACGTATTCTGACATCTATAGAACCTTTGGTTGTATAGCAAGACTCCGATTGCAAAACCCCGGAAAAATTTTCCCATTGACCGAGATCCTAAATAAACCATTCTAACAAAATCACTTTTCACTATTCTAATTTATGTTCCGGTGAAACTTGTAGTCCGTAACTGACTCTTAACTCTGCGATTAGATTAAACTGTAGCAGCTCATGGCGAAAACATGAGTGTGACCACACCGGTATCATAAACTGTAACTTCATGAACAATTTTCATTACTTACTCCCTACACAAAATGTATGTGAACAGACTATATACCAAAAAATTCAGCCAGAATGTTCGATAACTTTGACAAAAAGATCGATAGGGGCTACCAAAGCTCTGAAGATTTCTGAGGGGTGTTGCAAGTGAAAATATATGCTTATTGCAAGGATGGAAAATGGTATTTAGATATGGAGACATTCATTGGTGCAGCACCAATCTGGGTTCCAAAGCACACGAACAACCTTGTGGATGGCATTACCAAAGACGTATTATGCTGCCCTCCCACTAAGATGCCAGCCCTCTAGAACGCTGCAAGCTATTAATTGAACACAAATTATATAAACTTGCTCAACTGTATGATTACTCGTGTTCAGCAAATTCCAAAAATTCAAACCAGTTTATTAGTAGCTTAGATGTTGTAGTATAAAGTACGATTAAATGAGGCTAATGTAGAAGATATAACGATCAACATTAAACTAAACTCCACACCTACTTCCTTCGCCTCTGCTTTTATTTTGCACGTTTTTAATAATGCAGTATTGCAGCGCCTCTGGTGTGAATGAGGCGTATTAAATTTTTGAAGTTGTGCTTAACGATTGTATTGGTTATTTTACTTCGCCGATGATTCTGCTACACAATACCGACGTAGGAGGGCGCTCTGATGTTACGTTAGGATTAGCATCCGCTGAAGCCGGTATAGTTTAGTGAGCAGTGTCTATGTCTTCATCACTAGAACTTTCCTATAACAACTAATACAAAGGAACACTAAGACACATCAGAAAAATGCGTGGTGTTGTTATTTAATGACTGTCGGAGACCGGGCTCGAACCCAGAATCTTCGGTTTTGTAGTCAACGTGCTAACTACTTCAGCCAACGCCACCTTACCTAAAAAATAATAATTTTGGCTCTTGCGAAGCTTCGTAACAAGAAGATAAGAGAATAATTGGCTAAAGAGCAGAGTGTTTTGCAATTTATATGCTCTTTTTTATTGCACAAATATTCAGAATTATTAAGAACTTTCAAGCCACTGTGCTTTTATTAATAGGTTGTCGCTGGTAGTAGACAATGTAACTCAACTTCATATAAGTACGCATCCAAGCATTGTATGTGTGTGTATTGAAAATGAAAAGAAAAAACAAAAGAAAACCAAACTTACCACAAACATTGCTTTGCGTTTATAATGAGCACAACGAAAGCGTTGACTTGAAGTTGTTGTATCCAGTGGTGATGAGGAATTAGATGTCGTTGCAGCTGTTGTGGAATTCGTTGTTAATGTATTGCAATTATTATGCGAAATAGTTGATTGTTTAATGCACAAATTATTTAAATTATTTCTATGTTCTTGACAATGAGGATTACGATGCTGCTGCTGTTGTTGTTGTTGTTGCTGCTGCTGCTGCTGATTGTGATGTTGCTGTTCTCGCTGCTGATTGTGATTGGAGATTATTGTAACTTCTGTTTTCTGGGGATATTGGGGTTCTAGTGCATTAAAAGTGGGCGTTGATAATGATTTTCGTAAAATTGGCTTATCGTCTAACACTTGAAAATCGATCAGTTCATCCATGGTGTGTGTTTGAGACTTTTGTTGCTGTTGATGATGTATTTTTTGCGGCTGTAGTAATTGCTGCTTTTGTTTTTGATGCTGATGATGATGATTTGGTTGTGCGTGCATTATATGCTGGGGATTCGTAATCAAAGTATTTACTAAGGCAGCGTGACGCCTTTTACTGAGAGGTGATTGAGCCACGGACTTTGTTTGCTTGCTGTTGTTTTGTATGTGTTGTACAATTGTGGTTGTTGTTGTAGTTTCTGCTGCCGAGTCTAGTTTTGTCTCAGTATTTGTATTAGTGGCTGCTGCTGCTGTTGTTGTTGTTGTTGTTGTAATATTTAAATTTATGTTATTTAAATTGATTTGATTGAAATCATCTGCCAGTGTCGCATGCCTGCTCTTCTTGTCCACAATCATTATTTGTATTGCTAGTTGTACAATTGATACTAAAATTTATAAAACAATAGACTCTGCTTGCTGCCTGTCGATGGCTGTTATGATGACGAAGTTGATTGTGGTGAGTTGCTTTTTTTGTTTTTGAAGGGAGGGCACCACACCACAGCCACAAATAGCTGAACTTCTACAATTGTATTTTATTTATTTTTTTCTTAGTTATTGTTGCCAATTGCTTTTGGAATTTTATTAAATTAATTTTCTTGTGTAAGAAATTTATAGTTTATTTAACTTTAAGGAATATTCTCGTTAGTTTATTTTCATTTCTAATGACAACTTTTATCACTTCATCTAAATTTTCAGGTGCGGAAAAGAAATACAATTAAAATTTCTCTAATCATTGAATTAATTGTTAATTTGTCTTCGTTTTAAGCGTTACCTAAAAAAAATAACTTATTAAGGTGCATGTCAAAAGTCTAAGGTAACTTTTGTCTGTGTTTAGGACATATTATAAACAGTAAAGCCTTATTACTTACTAACATTTGGTTCATTAATAAATCCTCTCTAATGAGAGAAATAATAAGCACACTTTGTTCTTAGAAGGGAATTTTTCCTAATATAGTATTAACTTCTTATGAAAATGATACGAGAAAAAGAGTGAACAGTTCCTAAAGATATTTGATTGACGAAATATTTGACTAGCAATTGAAAATTGCAGGAAAAATGGTCCAGTTCCATGACAAATATCCATAAATTCAAGCCTATTCTTATTTATGTTAAGAGAGCTTGAAGCACCACTTCCAGATGTATCTTTTATATATATTTACGCTGCTTGACGAGAGATAACAAATATATTTTCCAAGTAGTCAATAAAACTGCAAGAAGCTTGAATCTTTGATATTTTAGGCACACGCTGGACATTTGAAAAACAAAATTTCTAGCTTTTAATCATATAATTCACAGCATCTTATTTTTAATGACATCTAAGACCATAATGTTTACAAAACCAACAATAGGACTTGAAAAAGGACCTATTGTGCGCTGGATGATTAGGTATAATCCAAGCTCGGTATGACACTTGTAATAAAGGCCGGTATAAATCATAGAGAAGCCCTTATAATCTCAAATGAAATCAAAAGCTGATAATGATAGACCTGCCTTCTCTTATTTGTCAAAACAATACCTCCATGTTCCGTTATTTCATTTACATCTAAGCACATACGATACGAAGAGGCAAAATCCATCCATAAGGATCCATCAACACATATAGACTTCGTTCTTCACGTTCAATATACCATTTTCCATTATTTATTCACGATTGTTAACCCATTGACCTCATTAAAAGTTCTAACCCAATAAGAGGAGTTGCAGAAGCCCTTCTTGCCGTTTAATCCGCATCCTTCTTACGCCGATGTCCACTACGGCCAGGGAAAGCTATCAATAGGTAACAAGGTTTCCTTTTGTAGTGAGTCAAAGCAGTTCGAAACAAGATTAAATTTAAAATTTCGAAACTTAAGAGCCAACTTAGATATCGGCAAAGATGAGCCATCTAAGACTCTTAATTAAATATATGAGGACGCACATAGTTAATACCTGAATATTTGCCCAAAATACCGTTGGGCACTGCCCCAGGATAGATATCTTCACGTTAGGTTGAAGGATACTAAAACCAACCCCATTCACTGTCTTCATATAGTTCTAAAACGAAGTGAGGACTGTAACCTCTCCATATATATTTCCAAGTTGAAAGACCACAGCTTATGCTGTCAGTCGGCATTTCCAGTAATTCTCTATAAAATAGCTTAATAATCTTTTTCACCACAATGCACACGGTGTCTAAGACCCATCTTGCAAGAAATAATTGCTAGAGAGGATCAGTAGGAGTTAAGCCAAAATAATATCAATTAAGTTAAGATTGTTTTTACCAAGAGGTCTTTCCGGGTTTCTGAGACTGAAAGTAGCTAATTTCAAACCAGGAACCTCTCTCTTTGCCAAAGAAACCTCTCAGTCCTACAAAAACCCGACGATTTGCTGGGTCATCTAAATATTCACCACGCTCGTTCCTCTTGTTGTCAGGCAACCACAATAGCTGCTTGATTATCTTAAATTATCTTTTGCCACAATAATTTCCTAACACAGCTGCTTAACCACGGGAGTAGTCCCTCCAAAGTTAGAACCATAAGCTCCTAACCTTCCGTTGTCCTTTTCGTTTTTCTAGTCATCAGTGAACCAAGCATTTCTCAGCGGTTATGTACTGCGAGATCTAATTCGATTGGTCTTTGAAAGGAATTTTAACATTGAAGTATCCCTTTAGAACTTTAATCATATATTCACTCTTATTACAGTTGTCAACATCGACGTCACATCAATGCAATATAAAACAATTGGGGCCTGTCTACTCGCTCCTTAGAATAATTTTGTGCTACGGACAGCCCATTTATGTTCACGAAGGTATTAAAATAGCGTTACCCTGCCAATAGCAGGCAGTTGTTGCCAACAACGCATGTACAACCTTCCGATTTTTTCGTATTGTATTGACGTAACGCCGATGTTGACACCTGGAATAAGGGTGATTTTCAAATTATTCTAGGATCATGATCATATAAGAGATCTAATGGTGGATAAACTTGGGATTCGGAAAGCATTTGCTCTTTCCCCCTGTCCCGGACAGCAAAAAAAAATTCGAAAACGAAGAACTGCAAGATTTAAGATTGTAGTCTAAAGCAAAAGAAGCTTGCAGAATCATAAAGAGTGGAAGGAACACCAAGCAGCTTTAGTATGATATAAATCTTTGGGAATAGCTCACAAGCAAACCAGTTGAATACCTTATGAATTCCTTCGAAAACGAGCAGCTGCTTTAAATGCAAAAAATTAAAAAGGACTACAACGCCGAATAGTGAGGCTTCGGAGACCATGTTGGACCAAAGATCTGTGGTATACTATCATACGCTGCCTACAATACATACAAATAATACAAACTGCCATCGCTAGAAGCTCCTTCTCTGGAGTAGTATTTTTTCTTATCTAACTAAATAAAAAAAAAATACCGACTGCAAATGATTATTTCGAAAAGAGTATTAAGGGAATAGGAAAAAAGAAAGACCTTGCTTACGAGTATTTTGGCTAATAGTTGTTCCGACGAATTACAGATCATTTGAAAAATGATCTGATCACTTCTTCACTTCACGAGTTGAAAGGCACAACTTAAGAAAGTTCATGAAATTTTGTTTGTTTGTTTTTGAGTACAATAAACAATTTAATTAATTAATTTAACTGTATCACTTTGAGGCGCAAATAACTAGTTTGATTCTCTTGAACCTTGCTAAACACGGATATTTATTAAAGTTTTTTTTTATTACATACATATTTGTTTCTTTTTACGTGCAATTTTTCCAAGTGCAATATGCATATTTGCCTTAAAAATGGTCTATAAATAAATTGCTTAAGGAGAACTTTTTAATTTAATTTATTTGTTGCAATTGTTTTATCTTAAACATCTGTATTTTTTTTTTCATTAAAATGATTAAATTATTCTCAATATTTACTATTTATTTTGTCTTTATTTAAATGCCGGCTTTAATTATTTAAAATAATTACAAAATGTGTATTTAGCACAGCAGCCAGATGAATTAATAATATAAAGATAAAAAAAATAATAAAACAAAAAAAGTTAATAAATAAAATTAAAACTTAATGAAGCTTTTGTTTAAACACTTGAAGATTTTTACAATGAGAACAATGACAAATAAATTGCAAAAATAAAACAAGATTTTTGGGTTAAAAAATTATCAGGCAGCTTTAAGAAAGGTATATGTACATATGTACCTACATATATCTTATTTGCTTTCCATAACTAAGAGTTACCTACACTTTTAAATTGTTGCACTGAAAAGGGTTGCATTTATTCTTTAATTGTATCGTTTCAGTGTTTCATGTTGCAGATTTTGGGTAATTAGGTTAAGCTTAAGTTAAAAAATACTTGTTTTCTTGAGATCTTAAAATACCTGAGGAAAGTTCCAATAACGAATCGTTTAAATAATTAATGTTGAAGCAGAGCGCACAAGAGTTCGTGATAGATTGAATATAGCAAAACTACTGGGAATCGAAAAATATATCTCAGATTATCGTGCCATGACAGCATCATCTAATAGTGCTTTTAACACCGACTACACTTAGGCGTGCACGCTCGCCTTCATGCGACTTTTGAGAGACACATAGTTGACAATTATTTCTTTCTCAAGGGCTGAGCCGAAGTAAAACTCTTCCCGAAAAGAGGGAACATACTGTGTAACTCTTAAGTTTACTGCAGCCATTGCTTTCTCTCTCGCACAAGATCTCATTAGTAACCGCTGGCATAAAGGATAACTCTTCCATGTAGGAACTAACCACGTTCCCAAGTAGTTAACATCAAAGGCATATCCGTGGTGCTATCAGTTTTCGTGAATGGTCACCGAATTGTCAGCACAAAGAATTAATCTTCTGCCAATTTAGAGTCCAAACCAATGCCCTTGGTGCATTAAGTTAGGTTGAAAATAGGGGCAACTACGTTGTCCCAATCCCTTACGGTATTAGACTTGTGCCCTATCCGGCATCTTGTGCGTTCTACTCTATGGTGCGGGGAACCCACACCATCTTAGTTCTCTCCAACCGTAGTCCCTAAGACATTCCAGTTTCGGTACGTTCTACCTATGAAAAATTTGTCTTCTAATATTACTAAATGACACAGGTACTGTACGAATGTTTCGTCCTGCTCAAAAATTGATGAAGAGGTCGGAGCTGCCGTTTACCGTCCGGAGCTCGGTATAGAGGAATCTTATAAACTTCCTGATTACTTCAGCATCTTCCAGGCGGATATCTGCCAATCAAGAATTAGTTTTCAAAATAATTGTTCTATTCGCCAAACTAATCGTGCACTTCTTCCATTTTATGGAATTGTCGCATTTGGAGTAAGGAGAATCCACAAGCGAAAGCAAGTCGAAACACCATTACATCCATATAAAATTAATATTTAGTGCGCTTTATGGGCTGGCGGAGTCATTGGCCCACATGTCTTCAAAAACGATGATTGTCAGAATGTTACTGTCAATGATGAACGGTACAGGAACACGATTCGAAATTTTTTCGTACCTCAATTACGTGGCTTTAATCTTGCTGACAGGATGGAGCCACATGCCACACAGCGGGTGCTTCAATTGATTTACTCAAAAAAACCTTTGATGAAAAAATAATTTTACGTAATGGCCCAATTAATTGGCCAACAAGATCGTGTGATTCAACCCCATTGGATTATTTTCTTTGGGGTTATGTTAAGTCACTTGTCTACGTCGATAAACCACAAGCAATTGAACACCTGGAAATCAACATTCGAAGAAAAGTTGTTGAAAATTGGTGTTCCAGATTGCGTCTTCTACGCTCCAGCCGTGGCGGCCACATGGCAGAAATCATATTTCATAAAATTTTCTTTCCAATAAAGAACAGGAAGAAAACAACCTTTATTATGTGCTGGTATACAAATAAATATATTTTGGATCCGTGGCCATATGGGAATTGAGGGAAACTGAATGGCCGATTCACCGGCCAAACAGGGAATTAACTTACCGGTGGAGGAAACGCTATGTGTAAGGAAACCAATTCAACACCTAAAAGGTATCATAAACTCTAAGATTAAGGAAGAAGTGGAGAGAGGTTGGCGTGCGACGAAAACTTGCAAAACTTCTAAAATCGTGCAGAGAAAAATCCCGGTCTATGCTAGGTCCAAGATACAGCAAGTTGTCAAAACTACAAAGTCAAAATTACATTAACTGATAGAATACCCTTTAATTATGATTTTTTTTTTAAATTTTAGTTTCAATTCTTGTAGTCTGTATAAAAATACAAGTGACTATATATAATACGAGTATGTATGTATATTACATGGAATATTAAAATTTTTCGTTGCTCGTTTTGGAACACCCTTTAATTTTTAATTGTCATATATATTCTACATATTCTGTCAAAATTGCAGGTCCGTAGCTCTTACGGTTCTCGAAGAAACAGCCCATGATGGATATCGTAGCGATAACAAAAGGGTTCCTCTTCACCTTTGCTGTACGGAATCCTAAAATGGGAAAACATTTCTGGGGAAAAATTATTCACGATTGCAATTTGGCGAAAAAAGTGAACATAAAAAACTACATTTTCGGCTTCAGTTCCAAGACTCGAAAAAAATTTAATTTTTGAAAAGTGACCAAATGCCAAGAAAACGCAATAGCGAACGTTACACAATCAGGGCAATCATCAATAAAATTCCGCGTGAAATTTCTCCCTTTTCCAATTAGAATTTTTTGTTTTCCCTATTACTTGCTATTAGTTGGATTTTGTTCACAGGTAAAAGTTTCACGCGGATTTTTTTTCATGATAGCCCTGAATACTTTAATTATTGCATGAATCTTTATTACGCATCATCTAATATTTGTTCACAATATTGAATTTATTGGTTGCCATTCACTCTCTTATGAAATGAGCTGAAACCAGTATTTTGGACTACACTGTATATTCTAAGAAAATAAAATATATTACAAGACCAGTCGTAAAGCAACTCTGGGCGAGTCAACATCAAGCGTCGTTGGCAATTATCTCTTAAGTGCAACCAGGACCCTGTTGTTTATTGGCCTTCGAGAGTTTTTCGTCTCACTCGCACTGATGGACTGATCTGCCACGGATAACCGTATATTCTTGCGGTTCTTTTGTGGAATTTCTTTAACAACCAGGTTGCTACTTCCTATGTAAAGGCATAGGTCGTGTACAGTCAGTCACAAAGCCTTTTTAAAAAACTGTTAATAACATCTTGGGCATATGGTCTAGCTACCCCGCCCATATTTGTGCAACAATACTTTGCAAATTTACTTCCTAAAGTATTTCTTAAATAAATAAATAAATATTACAAGACCAATAACCTTCATTCTCGTATTATATTAAAATGTAAATTAGTTGCTAATTTTATTTCTGCTATAGCTATGCTTCAGTTAAAGAATGAACAAAACTATGGCAACCCTAAATGTTTTTAAGACAAGTTTGCCAAAAAAAATTAATGAAAAATGAATTGGAAACGGGTATTGGTAATTTTTTTTGCATGGCATTAAAAACGTGTCTCACATACATATCTAAAAACCACAAATACCCGAAGACCAAGAAAAAAGTACAAATAATCAAATTATTCAATAACAAAAACAATTAAGACATATTTTGGTGCTTGTTTTATAGGTTTTCCATTGCCAGTACGTACATACAGTATGTCAAGAATGAATTTGCACGTTGAAAATATATAAACATTTCGTAATTTATTAATAAAAAAAATCAATTGGTGCTTTTGGGGAATTGTTACAATTAATTAAATTATTATACCAATAATTTTACTTATTCAGTAAAATATTGTTTCTTAAAAATACATTGAAATTGATTGAGCATTTCACTGTTGCTTATTCATATTAGACTTGTATCGAACTCATTCTGTAGCTCGTTTTTGTCACAAACCAATAATCAAACCCATGTAATTTAAATGGGTTTGATCACAGGTTTACGTCAAAAACGACTCACGCGTGACACGATAAAATCACGACATTTGCACATCTCTAGTATTTATTATAAGAAAATTAAAAATTTTTAATACAGTTATATACCCACGCAGGAGTGTTATCTCGTGAGAGCGTGAGAATGAGTTCTTTTTAAGAATCACGCACGAGTAATTTTTTTTAAGTCACGGTCACGTACTCACGCGTGCTTAGTTTTAAATTTGATCACGATCACGCGTGACTCACGCGTGACACGATAAAATCACGACATTTGCACATCTCTACTTAAAACTCAAATTCGCACCTTCACAACTCTAACCCATTATTTTATGTAACCCTTCAACTGGCGCAGTCATTATGAATAGAAATAAAACAGAGTAGAAGTTTTAAGTTTAAAAAGTTTTATTAAAGAAAACTTTTCAGAAAGTTGTTAGATCCTCACAAAAACATGTATGTGAAAAAAGGCCAAGTTCCTTTCCAAAATTTCGGCCATCAACAGTATAGGGATAGAAATGTTGACCAAGTTGCTGTTTGGCACAACACCTATCACTGCAATATGCTATGCATTATATTAATTTGTAATCGTCAGGATGTCATATCTAGGCAACCTTTCTAAAAAGGGTTATATGTTCATATATTTGACAAAATGTTGTCAAGTAAGCAGATTGCCTAGAAATGATGCGACACCGTGACGATCACTAATTTATATAATAAAGATCGTATATAGCTTTTGCTTTAGAGAATTACAGAATAAGGGGGCAGATCTTAAAATTTGTGAAAAGAGTCTGTTGACAACAAAAAAATTAAATAGTAATTGTTTTGTTAAAATTTTGCTGCTCTTCCGTATACCAAAAGTGAAAAAGAAACCCTATTTTTCGCTACGATGTCCTCAGTCGAGAACGATAAAAGCTACGGACATGAAATTTTCATAGAATATGTAAAACTTTGGCCGCTACAACAACAAATATACGACAGTTAAAAATTAAAGGGTGTTCTAAAGCCAGCAACGAAATATGTTGAAATAGTAATGTTATATGGAGACAATTATATGTACAACATAATATGTATAACATAAAAGAGATTAAAATACATTCTTGTACGAATGTACGTGTAAAAAAGAGCATAACCCACGGGCGGCCTTTTGCTTATCTCTGACGTAGACAGACTACACAAATTTTAATCCAAATTAAAGAGTATTGTATGAGTTAATGTACTCGTAGCTTTAACTATTTAATTTGGAAACCGTAAGGGGCAAACTCTTAAAATTTTCAAAAACGCTAAAACTAAAATATACCAAAATTAAAAAAAATGCCGAAACGAAAAATCGCTAAATTAAAAAAAAAAACTCTTAAATTATAAATATCACCAGAAACAAAATAAATCGCTAAAATATAAAAAAATTACCAAAAGTGAAAATGTTGCCAAAAATCGCTAAAAATAAGAATTATGTAGCGTAAAAAACAAACAAAAAATTGCCAAAACCAAAAACGCCAAAACTAAAAATACAAAAAAAAAAAAAATTCAAAAACCGAAAAAAGTGGCAAAACCAAAAAATCGCCAAAACAAAAAAGAAACACCTAAACTAAAAAAGCTTCAATATGTACTAAAAAATTTTTAAAACCCGAAAAAATGGTCAAGAACCAAAAAAAATCAAAAAAAGCAAGCTTTAAGACAAATAATTAATCGCTGTAACAGAAAAAACTTTAAAAATCAAAAAAAAAAACAAAAAATCGCTCAAGACCAAAAAAAATTCGCTAAAACTGAAATCAATCGCCAAAAATGGTAAAAATCACCAAAACGAAATAAACGCCAAAACTAAATAAATGCTGAAAATCGAAAAAAAACTTTACCGGTTCCTTAAATTGTTTTAAAAAGCTTCTAAATGAAGTAAGATTTCTGATTATATGAATATGTATATATACATACAGGCTAAACTTCGTATAGTGTTACATATGTACATTAGGGGTATAACCAATTTTTTGGCATAGTACCATGAGGTCAACCATGTCCTAGTAACCACGAAAATCATAATCTTTTGAAATTTTTCTCAAAAAAGTTCACGAACTTATTGGTTTTTTAGATTACTCAAAGTTACATATACATATATGAATAACAAAAACAAGAAAAATTACGAGTTAGTTGTTGAAAGATAAAAATTTATGATTTAAAGTTTTTTATTTATTTTTTGTTTTAAATAAACATATTATTAATTTTTCTTAACGAAAAAGAAAATTAACAATTTTCAAAACTCCATCACGGTTGGTGTGTGAACTTTCTTGACCTAAGCGAAAAAATAAATATACGTTCCCTTATAGTTTTTTATGCTCTATCGGACTGTGCTTTGCCAATTTTGATATTTTAAATTATTTAAAAAAAATTATATCCCTAATGTACGAGTACTTATGTCGTCTCCGTACGGAACCCTTGCTGTGAATTTATAAATAATAAGAATGAAATAAAAAAAATTGTGTTTTAAAATAAATTTATATATGTATAAAATAAGATAACGTTAATTTTTTTAAATGTGAAAACTTATTCCTGACATACTGTATTTACCTTCATACTATACAGAATATGTACAGACATATACATTTATTATTGAACCAAATATAAATGAATAAATTGTTGATTGATACAAAAAATCCCCTTTTAATAATTTAAAAAGGATAAAATTAAAAGAGAAAGAAACAATTTTAATGTATGGCTATTTTTCTTTTGTATTTAAATATAACTTTATCAATTTTAAATTAACATGCATAAACGCGATTTGAACATCTTCAAAGAAGAAGCACAAGAAGAAAGACAGAAGACGAAAAAGGAATATATAAGGCTTAATTTCTGTCACTTAAAATTAACATACACTCACACTAATAATTCGTATCTATTAAGAAATTTTTTAACTCATGCATTTTCCTGCGTCTCGTTTTTATTGCAAAAAAAAAAGATACACTTGTAATTTTTCTTTTCTTTTATCGCTGCTTCTGCATTCACAATTTGCAAGTTATTGTTGTTATTGTGTTTCTTAAGCTCTTTGATTATTAATAAAAATTTTATTTTTGCTAAGTTTTGCAATGCAGGTTTGAATTTTTATATCAAAACACAATAAAATAAAGGAAAGACAGCCGATAACAGCGAATTTTTATGACTTTGTCGTCACTTGTAAAGCTCGTAATGAACTTTAAATTGAAATCAAACCGACTAGTTTAACGACTCAACGTCTACTAAAATTTCAATGCTCGCTTAAAGTTTTGGTAGGAATCTTTTAAATAAAAATGTATCTTTTTAGTCGCATGAACGTGGCGTTGAACGCTCATGTACTCTCTTGCATACCTAATCTCTTTTATTATTGCTTTTGTTTTTGTCTTTTTTTTTTAAGCAAACTGGCAAAGATCAGACAAATACAAAAGCTACATTCATTTTGCTTTCTCTCTTATCAATTTAATTTACTTAGTTGTATTTTTTTGTTTTGTTATTGTTGATGAGTTTTTTCTAACTTTTTGTTTACGCTTCTGAGACAGTGGGGCCAGCAGTGGAAAATAATAGCAAAGCATTAGAAGCGTTAACAATAATGAACTCGTGCACGTATAATGTTTTTTTTTTCAGGTATATTTTTTTTAATATAACCAGCTCCCTGGGGATGTTTCCTACCCATTCAATGCATTGTAGGTTATGGGGAGCATGATAGAGGGAGCAGCGACTCATTGGTTAATCGTCTACAAATGGCTGTGCTCGTTAATGTTCTACGTAAAAATTTGGGAGTTTTCAGAAGAAGTTACCTAATTTCATTAGAACACATTCCATTGTAGTAGCGATAGAATGAGCAAATGCACCTACATTGCGATGATGCATCAATGAATCAATGGAGTTGGATGCCCTACAGTCAGCGGTGAGTTTCTTTGCGCTCTCCTATACGCGGTCGAGCAGCACCAAAACATACTTTGAACAGCCAACCTGTAAATGATAATAACATTCCATTTTCGGACGGATATAAGGGTATAAATAGTAAGAAGATTAAATGGAGTATAATATCTCTTACATCGTTTCAAAAAACCTGGGTACTTGAAAGCTTCTTTTGAGACTTAAAAAAATTTTTCAATTCCACCGAACAAGACACTGAATTGTCATGCCAATAATATCAAGAGCTCCCAATTTCTTAATACTTCTAATACCCATAGTTAAGCAGCATTTATGATAAGATTACAACACTGGGTCTTAAAAATTTTAAACTCAACCCTATTCGCTTGAGCCCATTCGGAGAGTGTTATTCATACTTTGCTGCGAAGCCTCAACCTCCGGTAGGTTTGGTCTATAGGTGAATGAGAATGAATGTTTAATACTTGGAATTGGAAGTTTGACATAGGTCATAGGTCAGAGTAGGAGAAAGAAGGGACTCTTTGTGGTACCTTGGACTTTACTTTGAACTGGTTTGATGATGTTCCATCTGTAACAACTCTTACAGTGCGATACCTGAGGAAGCTCGACAAGAAACGAGAAAAGTTATCTCCGACCCCAAAAGCAATACATATATTTTGACAAAACACCATTATGTCACACTCTTTCAAACGCCTTGGAGATATCTAGAACCACCACTTTACTTTCACCAAAATGATGAGTTAAATTACACCATGCCACCGAGGGAAAGGCACCCATAGAGCGGCCTCTACGAAAGCCATACTCATGGTCGTTAAATAAGCTTTTAGACCTTAGATACCTTAAAAGATGGAAGTTTAAAATACTTTCCATCACTTTGGAAAGTTCAGAACATAGATATATAGATTCATGGTTATTAGCCTCTCCTCTCCTCTCTTTTTATGGTCAAACCTTCCAGCATATTTAAAATTCACCAGCATGTTACAACGTGCTAAAGAGATTAGCTAATGCTTGCTGGCTTCGAGGAGCACTGCTTCAAGTTCAGTGCTGGCATGCCATCCGACCAGGCAGATTTGTTTGTATTGAGTTCCAACAAAACCCTTATTATTGCAATACTATTTTTTGATATACACGTTATTTGTATAAATTTTATTTGTTTTATGTTTCGCATGGTTTGACATTTCGACAACCGCGCATGATGTAAATTTGCTGAACGCGATCAAAGTAAATTTCTAAGGATTCAGCAATAAAGCTGAGTACACTAAAAAGCAAAACTGTCGGATTTGGAAACATCATTGTATACTATAAACTGTTTCTCGAAACTACCAACGATTGGTGGCTATCTATGCTTGAGATAGGCACATCCTTTTGTGATTTGTATTTTTTTAAAGAGAAATAAAACTCAGGTATTGAATGCCTACTACAATTAATAGGTTTTCCTTTCTTTAGGAAAGGGATATTGGTAGAGAAGACAAGTGGTGAAGGAAGCGATAGAGGAATGCTTCATTCTTTTACAAGTCTGATTTTTGCTCGTTTTTTTATTAATGCAGTGTTGCAGCGCCTCTGGTGTTAATGGGGAGTATCAAGCTTTCAAAGATGTGTTAAATAGCTATTTTATTGGTTATTTCACTTCATCTATGATTCTGCTACACAATACCGACAAAAGATGGCGCTCTGATGTTATATTAGGATTATAGTATCCGCTGAAGCCGGTATAGTTCTTCAGTGACCAATGCCTTTGCCTTCATCACTTGAGTTTTCCTACCATAACTGATAAAAAGGGACAATAATGCCCATCAGAAACATGCGTGATGTTGTTATTTAATGACTGGCAGAAACGGGCTTGAACACAAGACCTTCGGTTTTTTAGTCAACGTGCTAACTACTTCAGCCAACGAAACTTTTGTTTTCACTCTCCCTTATCTACTACTTATTTCTCTCTTTTATGTATACAATCTTCTGCGTTTGTTTCACCTTCGTTAAATTTTTGTTTGGCATCCTGTTATAATACCTTCTTTCTACGTTTCTATATTCAGATAAGATCAAATAAGTATTTGTGAGCTAAACACTAAGGTTAGGTTTAGTTAGGGGCAACTAATTGTGAACAAATTCCCTTACGGGAGTATAGAATGTTTTGCGCTCCACCTGTCTTAAAGACCATCTAGTAATTAAGCTAGTGTAAGAACTTGATTTACTTTATGTACCTTAAGTTATTCCAATTTGGATGCCAAAGTAATCTTTGTCTGGTATTCCTTAAGAAAGATTGTCTATCTAACTTGACCGAAGGCTGGACAGTGGAACCAGTAATATTCCAATATTTCGTTTTCTTTCTCGAGCACTCTGCATGTTTTACCGGTTTTTCGTCCCTTAGAAGCTAACTAAGTCTTGAACTTTGTGTGAATGGTTATTCTCTTGCCGAGTCTGCTAAATTTCGATTACTCTTCCAATCTCTTACATTCTACTTTACTGCCCATTATTTGTATGTCGTCGATTCTTGGATTATATCCTACTTTATTTATTTCTTCTTGTTACTATGTAAATTGATCCCAGCCTTAAAGGTTTTATTTACTCTTTTCCAATTCTGAAGCAGTTTTGATCATTTAATGTCTAATTGTTATTGTATTTCTTCTTGTTCATATGTGACAGGGAAAGTTAAAAGGGACTTATGGGACGAAAAAATAGATTTTAACTTTTTTTTTTGTGTTTCTTATTGTAGACAACACGCACTTTTTAATGCAACAAACCGCAGCTTTTTAACTGCATTTTGTCATAAATTAGCTTCAAAACACACTTTTGATAGAAAAAAAAGTAAAATAAAAAAATTCCTTTTTTAATTTTTTTTTATTTTCTTTTTTTTTACTTTTATAACACTTCGAAATTCCAATAGAACTGATAAATAAAAGTAAAAACTGCTAATCAGTAACCTAGAAACACCAGAGTAATTATCTTCAAGCAAATCCGCTAATTTCTTAATAAAAATTCCGACATTTTGAAATTTGAAAACTTGACTTTAGATTCATAATCAGTGAGTGATGAGTTTCAAGCAAATCTAATTATATTGCAAAAAAGAATCCACCATATTGGATCCTCTATTTTGAGTTTTCAAACTCTAACACCAGATTCGTAATCAGCGATCCCGATAACCCCCGAATAACGAGTTTCAAGCCATAAAAGCGTTCAAGAGCATCAACCTCCACTTGTTAATTTCAAAGTAGTTTTTCTCCAAAACTTATTTTCTGAGCATAGATCCCTTTTAACTTTCAGTGTCACATATAGAACTTTCAAAAATCATCGTATATTTAGACGATGAATAAAATTCATTAAGAAAATTCTTGATGTTTTTTTTTTTTTTGGAAAACTGGTTGGAATAAACGACACGATTTTTGTTTTCAGTGATTTATTTTTATTTCCGTTTGCATTAATTTTCTTTCTTGTTGTTATACTTTTGGCAAAAAAAAATTAATGAAAACTTTCCGTTACAATTACAAAATTTTGTAATCTACGAGTAGTCAATTACGAAATGTAATTATTACTGCCCAAGTCTGGTATGTACGTATGCACTATATACTAAAATGCTTAAAAATTCTTGAATCCTATAAATTAAATCTCCTTACTTTCATAAGTCACACAAACCATACCATACAAATGCACTTGGTTAATAACCCCTGGTATTTGTTTTTAAATGTCTGTTGTTAATTAAAATTATTTTATTTAAATAAAAAACAGAAATTTTATTAGAAGTGGAATGCAAATGACATCTGGTTTTATTAATTCTTTTCAAATTAAATAAATATATTTGTCAATACAATACAAAAAAAAACATGTCACAGAGATCAATTAATGCTAGACAAGGTCAAGGATTTCTCTTGCACTGTCATACTTTTCACCCACTGTACACGAATGGAAGTGTACGTAGGTATGTGTGTATGTGCGAGTCCAGTATGGAGTACGAGAATGTTTACTCAAAGTATGTGCATATTTGTGCAGTGATGCCAATATTATTTAAGTAAGCAAATGAAAAGCGCTGAATTTTAATGAAACTAAATGTTATGTTTTTTTTATATGGTTTAATTTATTTGAGGTCATTAATTTTTTGATAATACACTGCTGACTTTTAAATAAAATCTGTTTATCCTCTAACCCATCTTCAAGCTAGACCATACATGGTACGCTATTTTTGTAGAAAACTTTTATTTTTTTAAGCATGTAATAATATAATATAAAAAATAGCAAAGGGTTTGGAGGAAGCGAATTGGAGAATTTGAGATAAAAATGTTCTTTCGGCTCCCAGGTGATTGTAGCATACTTCAAGCAGAAATATTTGCAATAAAAAAACATAGCAAAATAACTATGGTCGCATCGACTACCGGGTAGAGATATTCGATTTGTGGGTGATGGCAAAGCGGCCAATAAAAACCTATACTACATCGAACATCATGCGGAAATCCTTCAAAAGAATGGCGTATCATTCCAATATGACCCTACATTAGGTCTACATTAGGTGCAAGGACATGGAGTATTAAAGGAATTTAAACAGCAGACAGGATGGAGGCATTGAAAATTAAAAAAAGGTGGTGTTGGATGAATTAGTTAGCACGATGACTACAAAACCGAAGATCCTGGGTTCGAGCCCGGTCAGCGAAAAAATCATTAACTAGCAACACCACGCATTTTTCTGATGTGCATTAGCGTGCCTTTGTGTCACTTGTTGTGGGAAAGCTAAATGATGAATGCATAGTCACTGGTCATTACGGGTATTAGTCCTAATGTAATATCACATCGCCATAATTCGTTGGTATTGTGTAGCAAAATTATCGGCGAAGTAAAATAAGCAATAAAATGGCTACTAAAAAGGCTTCGAAAATTTAATACGCCTCATTGACAACAGAGCCGCTGCAACACTGCATTATTTAAAAAAAGTCCAAAAAGCAGAGTTGTAAAAGAATAAAGCTTTCCTTTATATCGTCCTTCACCAACTGTCATCTCTATCACAATCCCTTTCCGAAAAAAGATAACACGTAGTAGTAGTAGTAAACCTTCATTGCCTAAGTGTTACTTTTCTTAAAAAAAATGTCTGCGAAATCCGTCTAAATATCTGGTGGAAGCGCCTAAATGATTTGTTTTCTGCTACGGACCGAAACAGCTGGTAAAATGACCCCACGTGTTCTACAGCAAAAATACTATGGCAGCAAAAAAATTACCTTAAGTTATGTTAGGTGAGCCATTACGCTGATGTCAACAGCAAGCACATGATCTAGTATATGCCTGTTGCGCACTCTCAAGTGAATTAAATGAACACCCACCTTCATGGGAACTCAGTATCATTAAGGAAGTCCTTCAATATTTTCCACTACATACCTCTAAGGTGGGTAATATCTGGTAAGGTATCATCCTTAAGAAAGCGGTATCTCGGCTGCGTGAAAGCTCGGTAATGAAAAAGAAAGTGCTTTATTGTTTCAATGTCCTGCACTCATTGACGTCTGTGGCTTCAATCTGGTGCAAGTTGGCTCGTAAGTTAGAGTATCGGATCAAGATGTCGATCAACTTTCCTATATCGTGCTTATTTTGTTTCAGCACCCGCATGTTTTATCTTCTTCCGGTTTGCCTAAAAAAAACTAGGTTATCTAACCCACAGCATCAATTCTCCATCGTGTCCTGTGGGTCATCTTCACCCAATTTAATGACTCTATCCTTACTGCCTTGAATGGCTTACCGTTAATGTCATACTCTTACAATCTCAAACGATTCTAGAGGTTACTGTCTCCTTGAAAATTGCCCTACTTGCCGATTAGTGGTCCATAAAGATACTGTCATCTGTAATAATATGTAATATTCACACTGGCCTATTTCAAGCCCTCCGTGATTGCACGAATTTTTACTTGGAAGACTATATTATGTTCTTCTTTAAACATATAGTCCCGTTGTTTTCCCCTAACTTTCAAGGGTGTTTGTTTTAGGGTTCGAGGCATCACACAGTGATGCCTAACATTCAGATATAACTCTAGTCTCACGTAACCGTTCGGATATGTCCAATGTCTGGTCGCAACCGTCCAGTGACGTCCATTACGTCTTATGGTTTGGTATTTTGTCTTGTACGATCCATTCTCTCATCACTTGTAGATGCTTTGTAGCAAGAGATGCTTGGTATATAATACGAATGTCTATAGGCTGGACATAGAGGATAGTCTTCAATGACCTGATGGATGTAGTTCGCATAGCGTCACTTACACCAGGGCAACATTTTCGTTGAATTCCATTGGCCTCAAACATACTATAAATGCGCATGTTGAATTAGGAAGGGTGGTGTTGCAACACTCCTCCACTCGGAGACCCTGTTGGGTCCATTATGATTCCCTTAATAATGCGTATGTTCAAATTGGTCTAATCACACTCCTATAGAGCTAGTGAGGCTGAGTCCTTATCTGGAAACAATGGCTCTTCTGCAGAGGAACCAGCATGCCTTAGCCTTTTTGACTCTTTCCTCATATGGTGTCTCTATAACAGTTTCCGATCCTTACTGCTAATTAATTTGCCGCGAACACAGATACCAGACATAGTGACAGTAATCACTGGACTCCCATATAATTACTACTCTTCAGGTTGTCTAAATTTTGTCTCAATAATATCTGCTCTGCAGTTGAAAACAACCACCTTCGCGCTTTAGGAATAGAAGTTATCAGTGGCCTTTCGGAACTATTAGCGATTGATCTTACAGACCAGCTACATGAATTTTTTAGCACTCGGATCATATAGATTTCTCTCTTAATCCCAATTCCTCTCTTCTTCTCTTACTTTTTTCATCTTAACATTAACCTCAGTCCCAAATAAATGAAATTGGTGGTGTTTGTTTTTTCCTTTGCGAGGCTTTTCATCCATACAAAGTTAGTGAAGGCGTGTACTCACTATCCTACATAGGCAAATGAGATTTGAGAAAATGCAACCTTGATCTAATGCAGCTTATGTTAATTTCCAAAAGACAATAATCATCATTAGTTCAAGGTTGCATTTTCTCAAAAGTGGAACGATTACGTAGGATAGTGAGTACCAATTTCAAACGCACACTTTGTTAATCAAAAGGCTCTACAAACTAAAAACAAAAAATTTGCTATTCAACACCTTTTTTTTTTAATAGACCCTAAGTTTGGGTTTACATACGGCAATTTTAGTGCAGAAACTTTTTAGTTCATGGGCGAGCCAGGCAAATATGATGGCTCTCCTCTTCATTATCCTCTCCTGTCTCTTCCATAAACTGAAAACTTGTCGTGTGTGAATCACCCGTGGCGAATCACAGAGTGCCGAACTTCAATCGGCTTTTTCTACAAATGAATACAAATACACGAATACATTTTTCTCGCTGGCCAAAACTGGTGTGAACCCATTATGAATGTAATATTTAAATGTGTTTTTTAACTCTTCAAAAAGAGTGAAAACTAATGCGAAAAACGCTGAGTTGGCAACGCTCTACTTATAGGCTTTTACGCTCATTGAATTCATGAATTTATTTGTTTTTATGTTTGGACACATGTTGTTGTAGTTGTTGTTATTCTTATATCTTTATTAAACAAAATTGTACTCCGGCTGTTTGTGCGCTGACGTACAGTATGTGCGCTGGGTAATTTTTTGATTTTTCATTGATTTCTCATATAAAAAAAAAAACATTAATAATGATTTTATGACTGCTGCTGGCGGTGGTCTATTGACAGCAGCAGTAAAAATATAAAAAAAAAGTATTAGATACTCACTTACAGACAGATCCACGAATGCACACAACGCATAAATGTTAGATTGATGGCTAACGATACATTTTTCATTTGCTTATAATTGTTTGTTTCAATTCAAAAAATGAAATAAATTTGAAATGAATGTTTTTTTTTTGTATTTCAGGGTTTTAATGCGTTCATTTGCAGTTTTTTTTTGTGTCTAAGTTGAACTTGTAATTGTTGTTTTATTAGTTAAAAAATGTTCTAACAAATATATACAGGCTGGCTTTGCTGTTGGTTTTCAAATCTATTTGCCAAAATAGCAAAAGTTGTTCTAGTTTTAATTTGTAACCACATTTATTTATCTGTAAGTCCGTGTTGTTTTATATGTAACTCTGCTGCTGCTGCTGCTGCTGGTTAAATAGCTAAATATCTAATCAAGTGCGCATAAACGATAGTAAATTATAGTACAATATTTCATAAGCAAACGTAACCTTACCGCGGTAGTCGGTCTGTGTTTGAGTGTGTAAATGAAAAATGTTTGCAATGCGTTTTATGCGATTGTTATTATTTCACTTGTGTGCGCTCAATCATTCATCAGTCTGTTTAAGCGGTCAGTGTCAGCGTCACAGTGTTTTGAACTGGAAAATGAGCATGAAATCAATGGGAGATCAATTGCGGGTTTTGACAGCTAATAATTAGTTTTCTTTATATATATTTTTTCATTTGACAGTAACCTTTATTTTAACAATGTAATCAGACATTGTATATTTTCGAAAGCGGAAGTTCATGATCGAACCTCTCAATGGATGACTTAACGGTTTGCCAACAAGAGAAACAAATTAAGGGTATACGAGTATACCTAAATATCGTGAAAAATTAAATGTTAATGAAAAGGAAAAATTTTATGATTTTGATAAATAACCGCTTAAGTAAGTTATTGTCGCCTTTGGGTGATTAGAGCTAAATCACAATAGTTTCATGCTATTTATCTAAGTCTAATTTTTGTTTGGAATAATATGAGCAAATTTATAGCTAGAAGTATATTATCAATAGCAATTGAATTTTAGTTTTGTTGCCAGTTGGCAAAAAGTTAATAAGTGTGGCAACTGTCAAGTTCAGTTCTTTAATATTGTTTTTTGTTGGGGGGCACAGTTAATCCTCAAGGTATTTTATTTGACACAAAAGTAAAAGAAATTAACCTGAATGATGTGAAAGAAACGTTTACCGATCTCATTTTTTCAAATAAAACAATTTTCCTTAATTGTTCGTTAAAATTTTCATTGAAACTTGTTTGTTGCAATTATAACTTGTTTATAATTTTTTAGAGTTGCTCATCCATTAAAATAGAATTTCTAATAACTTTTTGGCAACATAATCAAAATAAATAATTCAGTAAAGTGCGACTTCGAATCGAATATCTAACCTCATGTAGAAATTTTGTTTAAATTTTAAGTACCCGGAAAAATTTTATTTCAGTTTTTGGAAATTTTTTTTCCTTTTTGGCGATTTTTTGTTAATACGATTTTTTCGGTGTCTGGCATTTTATTTTAGTTTAGCGATTTTTTTCGTTTTCGTGATTTTTTCGGTTTTTTGTTTTTTTTTTTATTTTGGTTTTCGGCGATTTTTGTTTGTTTTGGCGATTTTTTTTATTTTGGGTTTTTTTTTAATTTTTGACAATTTCAAGCGTTTGCCACTCGCGCTTTCCAAGATGCAGCAAGTTGTCAAAATTACATTAATTGATTGAACTCCCTTTAATTTCGATTTTTCAAATTTCACTGTTATTTGTTGTAATCTGACAGACAGACAGACACACGGACAGCGTAGCGTAAACAATAGGGTTCCTTTTCTCCTTTGGTGTACGGACCCCTAATTATACACTTTTAGTTGCGATGCCAGTTTGCAAGGAAATCGAGGTTCGACCTATTAGGTAAGTTCGGGGTCACAAGTCACAGAGAAAGAAGTGTTCAACTCACTTGGCTGTCAAACATTCACTCTTATCGTAGTAGGCGTATTTTGACTTTGACTACGACGATTTTGTAATAGATTAAAGATATTTTTTTTTTGTTTAATCTATCAAACACCATAAGAACCTTTATGTTCTCTTCACGTTTAAATGAAACAGAAAATAAATGAATTAGCGTTGAAAAGAGAGAAAATATTGTGAAAAAGAAGAGAAAGTAAAAAGGAGTTGATGCCAGCGAGGATGCCTCTAAATCGCTAAAGAGCGATAGAGTGTAGCAGAACAATCCGCAGCTCTTGGTAAAGGATTTTAGTTCTTCTTTCGATAGTTCGTAAAGGCATCTAAAATACTTCCTTTCTAAAGAGCGAAGCTGTCGATTTTCCAAAGCAAGACAGAAGTAGAGAATATGTGTTTTAGTCTCATACACAACTGGAAAAATAGTTGCTATATGGAAATCCCAGTTTTTTTCATGTAATCTCAAAGCACAGTAACACGTGATTATAGACACGATATCTCTTATTTATTAAGGTAATAACCCTAAGAGCTGCAGTCTTTCTCTTATGTTTGCTCTAAATTTTAAAGTACATCACCAATATGTCTCCAGCAGGATGGGAGCAGAATGACGCAAAGAGTGTAAATGTACACATTTTGGAGCGCAGTTTCCTCTCTTGAGTTCTAGCAGTGAACTCATGTCCTCACATCTATTTTAGCGTGATGTTGGAATAATCCGCCATCTTATCGAAAAAGGTGCGTTGTCTTCAGATGAGGCTCGGTGTGGTACATGTACGTCTAAGTAACCTCATGGCAGTCTGGCTTCCGGCTATTATACAGCTTTTCCTGTTGGTGGCGTTGGCTGAAGTAGTTGGAACGTTGGCTACAAAACTGAATGTCTTGGGTTCGAGCCCCGTTCTGAGAGTCATTAAATAACAGCAACCATGCATTTTTCTGATGTGCATTAAAGTACCTTTGTATCAGTTATTGTAGGAAAGTTCAAGTGATGAAGGCCTACACACTGGTCACTAAACTACTCCTGCTTCAGCGGATAACATCAGAGCGCCCTCCTTCGTCGGTATTGCGTAGCAGAATCATCGGCGAAGCAAGATAACCAATAAAATGGCAACTAAACACAGCTTTGGAAATTTAATACACCTTATTGACACCAGAGGCGCTGCAACACTGTATTATTTAAAAAGAGGTGCATATAGCAGAGTTGTAAGAAAATGAAGCTTTACTCTATCTCATCCTTTACCACCTATCTTCTCTATAACTATCCCTTTCCTAATAAGCTTATACCTATTAGTAGTAGTAGGCATTCATTGCCTGAGTGTTACTTCTCTTACATAAAAGAAAATTGATAGAACCTTGGCCGTTTTTATAAACTTTTGGATTGCAAATATTTCTTTCTGGTGAGTGCTACTGTCATTCGAAAGATGAAAGAACAGTTTGATCCCGAACTCCACTGATCTGTTCCAGTCCCTCGTCGCAATCCGTGTATATATGCAAAATCTCAGAGGACGTAGGAAGATTAGGAGAATCAGTTGTAGCGAAATTTCCTAGAGTCTTTGTTCCAGTACAACTCTTTATCGAGGATTAAAATAACAAATACATATGACTTAAAAATGAAAACTATTTCAGTTTTTACACGCCTTCTAATGAAATTACTGTGCAGCATGTTTTACTTCGCACTTTATTAATAATGAAGTTAATCATAGAAGTTTAATCATAGGATTTGTTGCGTTAAATCTTGATTTTGGATATATACGCCCCAACGGATGTCGCTTATTAAGATTAATAATTTTAATGTTAATTTTTTTTTTTGTAAAAACCTTGTTAGAGTTATTAACATTGTTTTCAAAGATCTTATGCAAATATTTTGTGTTAATTTTAAGAAAAAGAAGTTTAATGGCAAAAAAAATTATAGCAACCATTTAAAGAAAAGAGTGTAACGGTTTAACAGTTGAAAATAATATTGAACAATATGAAAAAAAACTACAGCTTTCTATGATTAATCCTGGCAGAGGGGGCCAAGGAATAAATATGCGTGTTTTTGCTTACGTTTGGGTCTTATTTCAAAGTGAGTTAAAGTTGCAATCGTTTTGCAAATTTTATCAATAAAGTCGAAAAATTTTTTTTTTTGTAAAGAGAAGTAACACTCTGGCAATGAATACCTACCGCTATTACTTCGTCAGGAAAGAGATAGTGAATGAGAAAACAGGTGGTGAAAGAAGAGATAGAGGAAAGCTTCATTCTTTTACAACTCTGCTCTTTGCACGTTTTTAATAATGCAGTGTTGCAGCGTCCCTGGTGTCAATGAGGCGTATCAAATTTTCAAAGATGTGTTAAATAGCCATTTTATCGGTTATTTTACTTCGCCGATGAGTCTGCTTGATAACGAAGGAGGGCGCTTTGATGTTACATTAAAATTAGTATCTGCTGAAGTCGATATAGTTCAGTGACCAGTGACTATGCCTTCATCACATAAACTTTCCTACAACAACTGATACAAAGGGACACTAATGCACAACAGAAAAATGCGTGGTGTGGTTATTTAACGACCGGGCTCGAACCCAAGACCTTCGGTTTTGTAGTCAACGTGCTAACTACTTCAGCACACACCACCCTCGCAGGAATGTCAATTTTTTGTAGCGTGCGACACCAAACAAACATGTTTGTTTCTTTCAAAGGAAACGAAACTTATTTTTTAGTTCTCTATATATTTGCGCAGGCCGTCAGCAGCTCTACATTAGGTAAAATTTTAAGAAAAATCGAGTCAGTTTGTTCTGAAATACAAGCTTAATTGCTTGCTGTCGCACGCGACAAATAAGTGATTTTTCTCGTGAAAATGCCCATTTGTATTTATATCAAAAGGTCTAGTGGCAATGAGTTGGGGTGGAAATATTATAAGTATGTAATATGAAATGTAATGCTAAAATTTAATGAGATCGTTGGAAAGGCAGTGTAAAATAAAAAAAAAATCGTGCTAAAATACACCAACATTTTGTGGAATTGGTTTCCAAAATTAGTATTGGACGAAATTTGACGGGCTTATTATGGATTCCAACCAAACTTCAATACGATTGTACTAGCATGCTCAGTTCAATATGTAAAAATTTCCCACAGGGCCATTATTTCAAACACTTTTTAAATAACCAGCTAATATATATTTTGTTTTATTTTGTTACATTATCTAATTTAAAACAGTAGTAACTTAAATAGCAGCATCTAAGTTCAAAGTTAATTTATTAATACGCTGCTCATAAAATCTCCCGCTTTATTACAAATCTACTCCCACTAAATAATTCAATTTCAAAAAATAGAAATGAAATGGAATTAAAAAATATTGTGATGACGTGTTTTTCAACAAGAATATTACTTAACTAAAGCAACGAAATGTTAAAAAAGGGCTAAAACAATTAAATTTATTTTTGTAAAATAAAATTACAAAATATTGAACTTAAAACCACAAAACTTCTTTTTTTTCAAGCAATTCCGCCTATTTTTATTGAAAAGTAATCCATCATTTATTTATTAAATCATCACATTAAATTTTAAATCAAGTTAAAGATTATTTATTATCTTTTAATTAAGTGTATTATATTTGTTAAATGAAAGAAGGCCAGTCAATAATTCCAGACATATACAAATCCATTTTGTCGACATCAATCCTTCAATCATGTTCCGTCATAGCAAAATTAAGCCCTTAAAGTTTTAACTCTTTTACACGTTTTCATGGCGGATTAATGTTTTTGAAGTCTTATCACTCGACTAAAAAGAAACAAGATTGATTAATTAAAAATACTTTGTTTAACATATCGTGCCATAACCGCCAAAAAAGCTTAACCAAGATATTTTTTATAGTTATGATAGAAAAAGATCGATTTTGGTTAAAAAAAAAATTACGTTCGAAAACTGTGACGCTTAAGCTTTTTTGGCGGTTATGGCACGATATCTCAAATACAAGGGTGATCCTAAAAAGTTTTGATTTAAAATACATATGGAATATTTTAAAACTGTACAACTTAAAGAAAGAGAATTGAATGTCCTTACGCTAAATGAAGTTAGAATTGGTAAGCTAGTGGCCAAGCACTTTCAGCGAAAATCCTTAGCGTCGACTGTGAACCTCTTCTATATCTACAATACCCTCTCCCTTCACTAAGAAACCAGTCTAGGCATATATTTCTTGTGATTATGAAAACTGATTCCCATGAAGAAACTCTTGATATCCTTGCAGTGCTCCGACCGAAGTCTAAGCACTGCTTCAAAAAGTTCCACATATCATAAAAGCCACATATCTTATTCTGTCATGGAATCTTCTACTCATCTATCTTGGTCCTGTGCTGCCCCATCTATCTTGGTCCTGTGCATGCGTCTTTCCCTCGTCCTCACAAAAGTTTGCAAAAATCGCCTTGCCAGCATCTCCTTAGCTGGTTTTTACTCTGATCGAGCAGTCGTGCGGCAGTGCCCCTTTGAATCCTCACGTTCATCGCCAATACTCTAAGATACAGCATACACCTCATTGTTCTATAATAACCTTTGTGTTATGCTCTCTGAGCAAAGAGTTTTCAGCGATTTTCAGACCTTGTCCTTTGGCTCAATAGTCATAAAAACTTGTAATGTTAGGAAGGCTGGCCTGCTCATCTAAAACCTCCGCTTGAAGAGGGTTTGTGAGGTAATTGATGAGATCTTCTTCGGCAGCTATGAGCAATCATGGTCGGTGGCGCATTATCCCTGATCTTTGAATGATTGTTTAGTTGGACGGATGTGATTAATCGGTCGTCTTTATAGATGCTGTTTCAAGATTAAATAGTTTAAAGCAAAGACTCCCATCACCTTCTGCTTCATATCCAGGAGCAGTTTGGCAAAGTGACTCTCGAGACTCTGCAATCTCATTACTTCCTCATGAACGGTTACTGTGTTCCCTGTAGAAATGAACCATTGGTAATTGAATCGATCTGCCACAAATTCCCTAATCTAACGCCGACCCTATTCTAGCCAGCTCATCGCCAATTTCATTTCCCTCAACATTGCAATGGCCAGTAACCCAACATGGTTTCACACTCTATATGTTCTATATGTCCATACACAAATTGAGGGCTCTCTTGCAATCACTAATTAGTTTCGATTTGACATTGTGTCACCTCAAATCTTTTAAAGCCTTTGAATGTAAATGTAATTGAGTTGGTAACGTATTGTAAAACCTCAGGAAGAACTAGCACAACCTGCACTTGATTGGAACCCGCAAGGAAGCCACAGAACAGGAAGACAAGCGAATACCTGCAGGCGACGACTTGCAATCGAAGGAAAAGGATAAAGAATTGCAACGAAATAAAGTTACTAGCTCTTAACAAAAGTGAAAATAAGTTATTGGTTATGGCTTTAGGAAAGTAACTATATATTTATACAGGGTGGGCCAAAAGTTACCATGGGGTTTAAAAGTTTAATAACTTTTTCGTTTATTAATTTTTTAAATTTTTTTTCTCAGATTATATAATATACAAAATGGAAAATTTTTTTACACTAAGTATGAAAAATAATGTCTCTTAAATGACCACCGTTTTCAGCTTCGCACTGATGGGCGATTATGATTATGAGTGATGAAGCTCATTTTCATTTGATTGGCTTTGTTAATAAGCAGAACTGTAGGTTCTGGGGTTCTGAAAATCCAAGAGCCATTCATAAACGCCAATTGCACCCCATTAGGTGTACAATATGGTGTGGGATCACATATGAAAATATCATTGGGCCTTACTTCTTCGAGAATAAAGATGGAAGTGCTGTAACCGTAAATGGAGAGCGGTATCGGTTTATGATAGAAAATTTTTTACGTCTTGCTCTTGAAAACATACCTGGTATGTGGTTTCAGCAGGACGGAGCCACTGCCCGCACTGCCCGAGACACAATGGCACTTTTAAGTCAAATTTTTGGAGAGCGAATAATTTCCAGAAATTCGGAAATAATTTGGCCCAGCGCGATCGCCAGTTTTGACAGCACCCGACTATTTTCTTTGGGGTTATTTGAAGTAGCGAGTGTATGTGAACAAGCCAGAGACAATCCTTGAACTCAAGGCAAACATTGTTGCAGAAATTTTGGAAGATATTATGGAAAATGCTCTAAAACGAGCCCATCAGTGCGAAGCTGAAAGCAGTGGTAATTTAAGAGACATTATTTTTCATACTTAGTGTAAAAAATTTTCCATTTTATATATTATATAATCTGAGAAAAAAATAAAAAAAAATTAATAAACGAAAAAGTTATTAAACTTTTAAACCCCAAGGTAACTTTTGGCCCACCCTGTATATATGATGTATATGGGCATTTCCACCGAAAGGTCCACCGACACCAAAAAATTAAAAGTTCTTGAAACACTTCGTTTATCATAGTTTCATAAAATGATGTTACAACATTTGTTAGCAGGGCGTCGGAAGTCATCAAAGATCCAGTACAAACGGAGATATTTAATACAATTAAAATAAAAAATCTGGCTGGAAAATAGAAAGATTTGTGATTGTGGTACCTATACAAAGTTGGTCACGTGCGACATCGTAAGTGTAAAATTAAAAAAAAAAGTTTTATATAAAAACAAATTTACATACTTTCAAATACTTTAAATTTAAAAAAAATGAAAAACGGAGAAAAAAATATTAAGGGAGTTGTAAACGTTGGAGAGAAAAATTTGAAGGAACATGAAATATTATTACAAAACCTTAAATTACAAAACCAGGAAAGATTAAGAAATGCTAGGAAAAAGTGGACAGCGTTAGCTGAAGGAAACAATGAAATGACTGAAAAAGGGAAAAGGTGGAATTACCGCACACGTAAGAGACAAAGCGAAATGCCCCGGAGAAGCACAAAACGAGCAAAAGACGAATGCAAGCAATCAAACGTTTGCAAGACCTTTTATTTTTATTTTTTTTAATTGGGACGAAAAATTAAAAAACCCTGATTGTCTAAGGCATGGGCGTTTACACCGAAGTTAATTTTTTGTAGTAGATTAAAAAGAATACAGGGTACGTGTTACTTCAACCTAGCACAAAAGACGATGTAGGCGCTTGCAACAACGCTTTACAAAATCAGGTCCCAGAAGTAAGAAGTATTCGAGGTTTAGCGTAGTTGCACTTCTTTTGCTGCAAATGGTTAACAAGCAGCTAAAACGATTTATTCTAAAAAAAACCTTGTTTGGTATTACTGATACTATATTCATTTGTTTTAGTTTATTACTTACTTTTTGTTAAGTGTCTTCAAATAAATACGTTGAATACTTCTGTTGATTGGAAAACATTTTTACTAAGCTTATTTATTAAGAGTTCATAAAAAGAGTAACAGAAACAATGTAAATATCATTATGCAAAAAAATGTCACGTTGGCCTGTCACGTGCGACTGTGATCAAAATTGAAAAAATCTAAACCATTTTAAAGAGACATTAGTGCAGAACATTTTAAAACTAATCACATATAAATATTGCTTCAGGTTTTTTGGAAATCAAGGGTTTAATCATCGTTGGCCGCAAAAGTAACTTTTATTTTTGTCACATGCGAATGTTTTGGTTTCTTGCAATTATTGAAAACGAAAAATTGTTTAAAATTAAACTTATCGCTTAGTTATGCTTGTTGTCAAAATAAAAATCTGTTTTGTTTTGTTTTTTTTTCACTTTAAATGTGTACGACGGTCACGTTCGACATTATGGAAATGGCCATATGTATATAAATATATATTCCTGATGCACCTTGTATGCACTGATTGGCAAGATTAAATCTACTTTAGCCGAAATATAATGATATTAAAACTCATCTGATCATCTGCTGCTCTGGTGGAATAATGATTTAAGGGATTAAATTTTTTATTTAGCCAAAAAAAAGATTATTTCTTTAAAAAATTACTCCATAATTTCTTAGGCCTAACAGCGATGAAGAAAGAATACTAATTAATTAAAAATTATAGAAATTTTCAATAAAAAATAATACAGCTGTAATTGGCCATGATTAAAAATAAATGGAGAGAAAAAAAAAACACAAGCTTGAGCATAAACTCAACATGCGATTTCATTTGTCTGATCAATGTCAGCGCACTGCACTAAAAATGAACAGATTGGAATTGAAAAACGGCAGCAATATAAAATCAATTATGCACGCGATTAACTTTAAAAGATACAAACAATTAAATTAATGCAAATACAACTGAACAGTTACCATAATTTTTTCGTGTTTCAATCAATACTAATTTACAATATTGTTTTTTTTTTTGTAAATTAAAATAAGTTTTTTTTTTCTTGTATTGTTTGCAATTCATTTATTATTTGTGCATTATAATGTCTGAAGATTTCGTAATAATTGCAAGTTTATAAAATATTCCACGTGCGCACGAAATCATGGCCCATAAACAATAAAGCGACCTATTTGACGTGAAATGAAATAAAAGTAAAACTGAGTATGTGCGTTTTTTGTGTTAACAGTTGTTTAATTAAATAATCTTTAAATTGCACGATTTGGATGCTCTATCAGCTTTTGAGAATCTAACTAATTGAATCATTTAGATTTGAAGCAGCTTGAAGGCGATAAAATGCTTTTAATAAAAAAGATATTACGTGAAATTGTGTGTAATACAATTATCAAGGGAACATGAATAATGTGCGTTGTGTTTGGATTTGGGGAAGCACCTGTTCAAAGTTACAGTACCTGGGGCAGTACCTGTCTCAGGGTTAAAAAGCAGAAAAATGAAGTTTATGTTTTATATTGGCAACAAAACTTAAAGCCAGTATTACCATACAAAATACTGGTTTTAAAATTTTATATTATACTTTTTTTTACTATGAATATGCGTTATTCATATTTGAATATCTAATTTTTTATTTAACGAGAGTCAAAATGAATTGGAATTTAAAAAGTTGATTTGTTGTTGGTTAAGCACGTCTAGATGCGCCTTCTTGACTGTGGCTTGAAGTCTTTTGATATGTTGTTTAAGCACCAACGAAATGCATCTAGACGTGCTGGACCAACAATAAATATATTTTTTTTAAACATTCATGATATTCAATTGTTCTGAGAATGAAAAGGATAAGGATGATGTAATTTTTATCTTCCCCTCTTTCCATCTCTGCTTAAGCTTCAACGAATAGAAACTCCATAAAAAAAGTTGAATACTGGAATTTTTTTAATATGTCTTTTTTCACACAGTTTCGTGTTTTTCATATACGACTATTTACATATTTATTTAGAAACCTTTCACATTGTAGAGTTCAATGTTTCGATGTTTTATTAAATAAGCTGAAATTTATTAAATGTTATTTATCAACCTTGGGGAGTTTTCTTGCTATTTATTCCCCTATTTCTAAAAATCATTTTCAAACCTTCAGGTGAAATAAAAAAACTGGCATGCAAATAGCATAGAAAATTCGAAATTCTCAAAATTTTTAGGATTTAGGTGAAAAAACACCTATTGTTTTCGCTACGATATCTGTCTGTCCGTCTGTCTGTCTGTCACAGAATGTTTTCTCGAGAACCGGAAGAGCTATGAACCTGACATTTTCACAGAATATGTAAAACTTTGGCCGCTACAACCACAAGTATATGACAGTTAAAAATTAAAGGGTGTTCTTAAGCGAGCAACGAAACATGTTGAACATCTCTATGGGTCTCAATTAAAACGGCTTAATGAGTGGGTTTAGGGATTTGGCAAGAAAAGTTTTCACAATAGGACAATAGCGTACACATCTTAGAATCGAACTCTATCAATACAGAATTTCATTCAAAAGAAAAACAGCCATCAGTATTGGACTCAAATAAAAGGACTTGACGACTATATTTAAGGATTTAGCATGAAAAATATCCCAGTACATATTAAAATGGCGGATAGCGTGAAAATTTTACATATTTATTTTATATTTATGGATCTTAACTACAAGTTTTAAACATCAGCTACCAGTCACTTTATAAAACTAAAACTTGGCTTGAAATTGCAAAACGGTGACAATAATGATTTTTTGTATTTGAGCAAAATATATTTCCCATAAATAATAAATAAATAATACTGCATTTACATTGTCTAGAAATCTAGTATATTTGATTAGAAATCTTTAACGAAATCTATATCGTTTAAACTAAGCTTTTTTGACATTTTCCATGATTTTGTATGCGAGACAAAATCCTTTGTCTGAAATTTGCCGAAATGCCGACTTAGCTCATTCACACTTCATTGTGTAGAGCATAGCTAATTCACTCACCTTCTATAAAAATTATATTGTACAGGGTAGTAAAAGAGAAATAAAAATATTAGATTTTTAGTAGATTTCCTACAAATCTATAGAAAAATTAGATTTTGTTTTGTATGAAGAATCTAGTAAAAAGCAAGTAGATCTAGCTTGGAATCTCGTATGTTCTTGATTTTCAGACAATGTAAATGTCCTATAAATAAAATCTTGCAACTATGGTTTGTGAATTAGCTACATTGCAGTTGTTTGGTTGTTGCTTAGGAAAGAGTTCGGTAAAGGGGGTTTTTTTTGGATACGAAATCTTGGTAAAAATAAAAAACTTTATGTATACTGTTTAGATTTTGATAAAGATTTAAATTGAAATCTACCAGATTTCATGCAGCTGTAAATGAATGTTCTATAAAAACCAATTAAAAGTTGTTAAAAATATCAAAAAAAAAAAAAATTATAAGAAAGGATGAATCAAATAATTCACGTATTCTATTTCAACTAAAAACATTTATATAAAGCTAATACATATAAACATTGAATTTCAAAACACACAATGCACCAAACTTCGAAAATAGATTAATTAAAATTGTTCTTAATGTCAAATTTTAATTATAATAAACAATAGCTGTTTTCTGAAGAAGCTAGACAAAGGTGTGGCGAAATATTGTATAAAAAATTATTGTTAATGGTTTTTATATAAAAAAAAAGTGCACCTTAAGATTATTTAATAAGGTGCAAATAATAAATAATATAAAAAAAGTCCGAAAAATTAGACCATTAAATTATAAATTATACAAAGAAAACTAAGCAGAAAAGTTAGTTTTCCTTATTTATAAAAATTGTCAAGACTTTATACATCGTTTTTAAAACAAATTTCCATACAAAATTGTTCTTATTAAGCCTTCATAAAGCGTTCACTATTTTTAGTATTTTTGTATGAGTTTCTAAGCCTACTACGCTTATTTTGCTTTTGTGATTTTCAAAAATATTATTATTTGAGAATTCCCAAATAGTTTTTGGAAGTTTGTGCATAAGATAAGAGGTTTGTGACTGTTCAAAATGTGTGGTTGAAGTCTACTGACGATTTGTTAAAGCAACAATGAAATGCATATAGACATCGCTTAACCACCAGCAAATAAATTTCACTTTTTGTAAATAAGACTGTAAGTAAATTTTCCGTGTATGTTTCACGCTCCAAAAATTAAATTATGTATGTCACCCAACGACCTTGTACTAAAAACAACATAAATTACAAATAAAATTTGGCAGCTAATAAATATGCGAAAGGCAACTAAATTGGCTTAAAAAAAAGTTTTTATTTCTGTAATTAAATTTTTTTTGTCGAAAATTTTGACGTTTATCTACTACATATTTGCAGTTGAAATCATTTCAAATTATGTAACACATATGAAACTTTTTTGTTTCAATTGACTTAAAAACATTCGTACACGCCTCACTCACTGCAATAATAGCCAATTGCTTGCTGTCAGTATGACAGTAATCATTAAATATGTACATTGAATTTAAAATAAAAAATATAGTAATAATAATTTTTTTTGACAACTTTCACCTCACGATTAAGAGCTAATGAAATAATTTATAATTACAAATGTTTGGATTGGAATACAAATTACGCGAGTTTCCGATCATGTAGATTTTTAATCAAATATTTATAAAAATGATATGCATCAAATGCGAACATAATTATTTCAAATATTTGTAATGACAGAGAATGTGTGAATGAAATTGTGTATGAATGTGCACGCGTGTGTGTTGTACGCAAACAACAAAGTTATGCAAATAATGTTTAAATGTTTTATTAAAAAAATATAAGGCTATCAATTTATTTCATAAATGCCAAACCAGAACGTTAATTAATGATAAATATTTGCTATTAGTTTTTGTTTTATAACATAATAATGCAACCAACCCTTGAATTTTTGTATAATCAATGAAAACAAACTTAAATACTTTATTTCTGTTTTAAATGGAAGCTGTTAATTTAAAAACGTTTTTGTTATAAAAAAAACAAGAATTAATTGTATTAATTGATATTATTTTGTCACTGGTTTTCTTTTTATAAAAATATGAAAAGTTTAAAAAGGTTTTGCTTTACAAAAGAAAAAGTTTTAAATGTATGACAGTATTAATCATTCAAATGTTAAACATTTTATCAACGATTATCCCTACGAAATGAGGCGAATTCGCAAACTTTCAATTTTGTGATTGAAAAAAAAGCCTCGAAAAGTTTCACTTTACAATGAGGGCAATTATGAATCAAATTCCGCGAAAAAATTTTCCCGGGCAACAATTCCAACTAATGGCAAGTAATATGGAAAACCAAAAAAAAATCTAGTTAATTTTAATTATTTTTTTCGAACTTCATTTGTTTCTATATTTATGATTTGATCGCTTTACTTTAGCCTGATCAAATCATAAATATAAAAAAAATCTAATTAGAAAAGAGAGAAATTTCTGGCATAATTTTACTCACAATTGCCCTGAATATGAAACGTTTATAAGTAAATGAGAATATCGATTTTTTATAGAAACAAAACCTTAATAAAATATAATCCCCAGTAAATGATTCCCGAAAATTTAATCCTAAAATTCTAAACAGATAATGAGAGAAACAATAAATTCAATAAAAAATCAACTAGTTTTGGTCCTTTTTTTAGTTTTGGTGATTATTTCCGTTTTTGGCGATTTTACAGCTCTTTTTTAATTTTGGTGCTTTCTTCGTTTTGACGTTTTTTTCGTTTGGCGATTTTTTTATAGTTTTTTGGCGATATTTTTTCTTTTAGTATTTTTTTTTTGCATTTAAGCGATTTATTTTATTTTTGGTGATAGTTTTTCATTTAATCGCTTTTTTATTTTGGCGAATTTTCGTTTTGGAATATTTCTTAATTTTGGATTTTTTTAGTTTTAGCGTTTTTGAAAATTTCAAGAGTTTGCCTCTTACCGCGGTTTCCAAAATACAGCAAGTTATCGAGCCTTATTTTCGATTTAATCTTAAGCGACATTAGAGGGTGGCGTTGGCTGAAGTAGTTAGCACGTTGACTACAAAACCAAAGGTCCTGGGTTCGAGCCCGGTCTCTGACAGTCATTAAAAATAACAACAACACGCATTTTTCTGATGTGCATTAGTGTCCTTTGTATGAGTTGTTGTAGGAAAAGTTCTACTGATGCAGGCATAAGGCACTGGTCACTAAAAACTACACCGACTTCATCAGATACTAATCCTAATGTAACATCAGAGCGCCCTCCTTCGTTGTGTAGCAGAATCATTGACGAAGTAAAATAACCAAAAAAATAAAATTGGCTACTAAACACAGCTTCAAAATTTAATACGCTTCATTTAAAACCAAAAGGCGTTGCAGCGCCTATTGCATTATCAAAAAAGCGTTAAAAAAAAGGACAGTTGTAAAAGAATGAAGCTTTCCTCCTCCTCCATCTCTTCCTTCATCATCTGTCTACTCTATCACTATTCTTCCCTATCACTCTCTCTGACTATCTTCTCTTCAACTAATAGGCAGCACAAAGGGATCATTGTATTGTAACCAAGTGAGCTGGACTCTAAATTTCACCCTTCCTTACCAGCAGCCTGCTAACCTAACCTAACCTAAGCGACCTAACCTAAGCGAAAATAAGGCTCGATATTATGTTACTGATCTTACTCCTTTTGCGCTCATCTCTTGGCATTAAATTTTTTCAAAAACAATCCCTTCTTAGTAAATCTAAACATCGGAAGAAGAAGCTAATAAGAAATTCATTTAGTAATTTAATTTAATGAAATGCCTACGAAAAGTTCCAAAAAGGCGTTCGTATCATTTTATGCCTTATGTGTTTAAATTTCAAAGAAGTGCCACAACTTATTTGAGATATTTCTTTTTCAAGGAGAGTAGCACAAATGTTATATTTAATTTCTATTTTAAATTTTTTTTTAAGATAAGTAAATAAAAAGAAAGTACTTAAATTCAGTTTTTACCTCCTAAAGATAAAAATATTGAAAAAGTACCCAGCATCTGTTCGTTCATTTCTTAATTCAATTATGATCTACTTTCTATATTCTTTCTAACGTAATTAGTTCTGGGAATATAAATTTACTGATGTTAACCGGTTTCGTTCTTTTTCGGACCCTTAATGTTTGAACTTATGAGTGAGTGAGTCAGGACATATACGAGTGCGGATCACTAAATCCGTGACTTTGCAAACTTCCCTCGTAGTTATATGAAATGCAACACTGTTCCCATCCAGTATCACCTGTTAATAGACTACTGTCAAGTTTTGAGCAAGTGTCGTAAAAAAGTGGTTTACTGACTTTCGTTGTTGTCGCACAAGTTCAAATGACGCTGAAGGTTCTGGACGGCCAATTGAGGTCAGGGGTCTAATCATCGCTTTCGATAACGAGCTGATTAGATAACGTTTTTTTGGTTTGAGATTATGGCGTTCGATATCGTACAATACTATTACATTGTTCGATAGCGAATGTCATAATCCCAAACTGAGAAAACGTTATCGAATTAGCTCGTAATCGAAAGCGACGATTAGAGCCCAGTACACCCGAAAATGTCGAAAAATCCACGATATGGTGTTGGCCGATCGAAGAGTAAAAGTGCGTGAGATTGTTGATGCCACAGGCATTTCATATGACAGTGTGGTTTCGATTTTAAGTGATCAGGGTTTAAGAAAGTTGTCTGCAAGATGGGTGTTATTGTTTGGAGTTATTTAACCGCAATCCGAATGAGTTTTTGTACCGTTTTGTAACTGTGGATGGAACATGGATCCATTATTGTATTCCGGAGACCTAGCAGCAGTCTAAACAATGGGTTTCTGCGGGTGAACCTGCTCCGAAGAAGACCAAGGTTAGTTTTTCGGCCAATAAGGTGATGCCAACAGTTTTTTGGGATGCACGCGGGATAATCCACATCGATTGCCTTCAAAAGGAAAAAACAATAAACGGCGAATGTTATGCCAACTTATTAGACCGATTTAACGAGGATTTAAAAAGAAAACTACCCCATATGGCCAAGAAAAAATTATTTTTCATCAAGATAATGCACGGGTGCACACGTGTGCAGTCTCAATGGAAAAACTCTACGAATTGAGCTACGAATTGGTACCTCATCCGCCATATTCTCCGGATTTGGCCACTAGTGACTACTTCCTATTTCCAAACCTTAAGAAATGGCTCGGCTCGGTGGAAAGAGATTTAGCTCCAAACATGAAATTATTGACCAAACAAATGCCTATTTTAGGGACCTCGAAAAATCCTATTTTTTGGAAGGTATACTAAAACTGGAAAAACTTTGGACTAAGTGTATTGAGTTAAAAGGAGTTTATGTTGAAAAATAAATTTTTATTTTGCAAAAAAAAAACTGTGTTTCATTCAAAAAGTCACAGACTTATTGATCCGCCCTCGTAGATAACAATCTAAAATGACGTCTGCTCTGTAATTCAAAACGAAAGAAAATACATACTTTCAAATTTGTATATTTTAATGAGAAATAATTTGTTAGTCGGGCTTAAGTTCAGTAATTTCAATTCTTATTGAATGAAATATTTTTTATTAATTAATGTGAGTTTCTAAAGAAAAGAAGAAAAATTAAATTAGACTATAAGCTGGTGGAAATACCGATATTTTTCTGTGCAGCAACGCATTTTATCAGCCACCCAAGTCTATCTACTGGGGTAGAGATTGTTATTAACATCAGCTATTTAACGCAAATTTTTAATGAAATGGAATATGAGAAATATTGTGTATACAATTATTGATTTACCTTTGGTAAACATATTTGTAAGTATCACTATTTATTTTCTGTTTATCCGTTATTTTTTCATTTTTATATTCAGGTTAGCACGAAGTTATGTTACTCTACCTAAGTATGTTTAACTATTCTTGCTTATCTTTTACGATCATCACATTATATTAATTACATGTAAATTCGAAAGTATTTCTATCGTTTCGAATTACAGTGTGATCTACACTGTTTGAATCAGCAATCCTTTCAGCTATAGGTTGTCAGTACCTCTATGAAAGATTAACAAATAATATTTATTAAAACGGTCAAAATTGTTTTTTAGTTAAAAAAAAAGTATCCACATCTTTTTCGATCATACTTTTTTCGAACGTTTGAACGGTTTCAAATTATTAAAATGTTCTTAGCAGGGAAATCTTTAAACTTTATTAAAAAATCAAAATTATTTTTTTGTTTTCAATATTTAAAATTCTTTCTTTCTTTTTTTTGATAATTTTTCTCAAAAGGCTGCTCGATTTAAAATAACTAAATAAAAAACATAAAACAGCTTTTAGCTGGGATAGTTAATTTTATTTAAAAATAAAGACCTCAAGCTTAATTAAATAATTTTTATATAATAATATAAAAGGTCAAATAAAAGTTTCAAAGATCACAGAAAGTAAAAAATATGTACCAATCTTTTTATATTCTCAAATTTTGTTTTCCATTTAAATTATTTTCCATACGATTAGGACCCACAAAAAAATTTGTATTCACTCACAGGGCGCGTTCAATAAAAATAAATTGTCTACATCTCGGTTGCTGTCCTTACTTAGACAAATTCCAAAGTGGCACCTAGATGTCACAATTAAATAAAAAAAATACTTATATTGTCATCGATAACTTTCTACAACCTGTGTGGGGTTTGTGCATTTGCTGTTTGTTTTTGTCAAAGGGTAGTGTCTTTGGTTTGGTGTTGCGCCTTTTATAAAAACAGGGTGTCTTTCGAAATGTGGCTTAATGTTTATATGAAGAAAAATAAAATCGTAATATTTTTGGTCAATTAATAATTATAATTATTAATTAATTAATTTTAATTTCTTTAATAATTTTTGCCAATTAAGATGAAAATGGTGAAAAATGTGACAAAAAACGTCAAATTGATGTAAAACTTTGATTATACTAAAACGACGGGTGTACGAAATATCGCCCAAGTGCAAATTGCCCGAAACAGCTAAAAATTATTAAAGTAGAAATGCCTGTGATGTGTTACTTTTATCTCTCTTAGGTATTGTGGAGTACAACAACAATTTGTTTTAGATTTTTTCCAAATACCTCCAAAATCTGGAGTTACGAGTAAAAAACTGTTTTTTTTTTTAACTTGTATGTACTTTTTTTTTTAGCTGTAGGGTAGTTAAATATCAATCGATTTAAAATTTATAAACGAATTTGGAAAGATGAGACTTAAACCTTTCGAACGATATATTTTTTATTTAAGTACATTTCAGATATATGGATGTGTTTTTCGCTAATTTTATTTTTATTTTTTTTTTAATTTTAACTTTTGGGACGTTCTAACACGTTGTTTTTGTATAGGAAAATTACTATTTATGATTTTATTTATAAAGTTTAATTGATTACGAGTAAAACCCTGGCTTGTGCTACAAAATTTGTTTTAAGTTTGTTGACTTATTAAATATTTTATTAGAAGACTTTTATGTTAAAAATTGCCTGCATAATATTTTTCGTGTTCTTTTCATTCGCTTTCTGTGTAGTGAAGCTTCCAATTTAATACGCATAAGAGCGACATAATTTTCGAGGTCTTATTTACGATCGTAGACGATACACTCAGGGAAAAGCTGCAACTGAAAAATAAAAACACATCACATTAATTCAATAATTTTCATTATAATAGAATCTGTATATTAAAATATTTAAAAATAAATAAAATTAATAAATAAATACTGTAAATTGATATTTTTCCATATTGAAATAAGAAATTTCAACATGACTAGACTTTCGTTAATGTTTCTTATTAATTCGATATGGTTTTTATTGATTTTAAATTGTTTTATCTCTGGGTGTAGATGTTCGTCAAAAAACGAAATCAAAAAAATATGTCGCTTAAGTTTTTTTTTGGCGGTTAATGCTCGATATTATCACAAAATTATAGTCTGGTCTAAACATTTTTCAAATACATCAACTTTACAATCCACTAAATTATAATTCGTTTTTTTTACAACTCTGCTATTTTGTAGAGGTGTTAACTCGTGTTGCTTGCAACGTTTTGTTTTCCTTTCGCTTAAGATTTTGGTTTCATCTTGCAGAAAATATTCCATTTTCCAAACTTATTACTTTTTTTAACACGAAGTCCCATAAAATAGTATTCCGCAACAAATGCAAAAAAAAAACAGCTCCTCAAATCTTAAATGAGATCTGCACAATATATTTTCAACCTTCAGTCCAAGTTGAAATTTTCAAAACCTATTTTGCCCGTTATGATAATAAATTTAAAAAAAAAAAATCAAACAATGTCTCATCACTAAAATAGACTGAAAGTTTAATGTTAAAGATTTGTAAACAGTCTTGCTGCATAACAAGCAGCATTTTACCTTATTCGCCTGCTTTTGTATGCAGCAAACAAAAACAATTAGAATTTTAATACATGAATCATAACCGTAGTCATAATACATTAAAATAAACATTAATATAAATTGCAATTATAATTTAAATATTACAAAATGAAATGTAAAATAATAATAAACAATGAAAAAGTGAAAATGTAAATTTTTCAAACTCAGTGGAAATAATATTAAATAAAAAAAAAACCAGTACAACCCCGCATACCTTCATAGACAATTTGTACCCTCACACGGAAGGCCAAACTAAGCATCGAAATGATAAGGTTACTTATATCCTTTTTGCTTTGATTATTTCGATTAATAGTTGCACAATGACTGCAAATTTTTTTCTAATGTATTTTAATAAAAGCCTGCATTTATTAAGTTCCTTTAATAAAAATTTTGAAAAAACTCTTTAAACAAAATTTATAAAAATGTTTATGTAGAGAACTTCATAAATTTGCATAAATATAAAAATTATCTAAAATTTACAAAAAAAAAAAAAAACATTTAAAAAAATATGTATTTCAGTAAAATTTTTAATAAAACCTTTTTTTAAAAATCTGCAATATTTATTTTGAGATTAAAGTTTTCAAACATTTTTGAAAACTTTTTGTTTAATTTCTTGATAAATAAGAACAAAAAATATTTTCACTGAATTCGCATGAAATTGTAAAAAAAAAGTCACAATAAAATTTTTCAACAAATATGCCTTGTAACATACATTTAGATGAGATCTTTTCAATAAAAATTTTTAAAAAAATTTTAAACAAAATATTTTTGTGTTATTAAAATCTAAAACAAAAATTTGGGACCACCCCCCCCCCCCCTCCCACAACAATTCTTTAAATATGTTTAGATTTTCAATTAAAAATTTTAATATAAATTTTTTCAACCAAATTTTTTGATTCAAAATAAAAATTTTAATAAATACTTTGTTAAAACTTTTAATGCAATTTTTTAATAAGATTCTTTAATAAAATTTTTAAAAAATATTTCAAACTAAAAATTTTAGATGGCGTTTTCAATAAATTTAAAAAGTTTTTTTTTTAAATTTCTTTCTTTCTTAAATAAAAGGCCGTTAACTGAATTTTATGAAATATCGAAAACTACGTGGCAATAAAATTTTTCAATAAACTTATTATGTAGCAAAGATTTCTATGAGATCTTATTAAAAGTTTAAATAATTTTTTTTTTGTTAAAAATTTACGAAAAAAAAAATTTAATGAAAAATTTTCCAGTAAACTTTTTTAAACAAATATTTAATACAAAATAAAAATAAAATAAAAACTTTGTATGTGAATTTTTATTTATTTATTTTATTTTGTTTAAAAAAATTTTATAGAAAAATTTTAATTTTTAATTTTTTTTTAATTTTTTTTTTTTTTTTTCAAAATTAAAATTGCCTATTCAAAATGTAAATAATGATCAGTTTTGTCGGATTGAATTGGAAGACATTCATAAAAATTCGCAGCGCATTTTTGTCATGGCTCGCTTATATAATATGAAAGGCATACGCACACCAACAGTATCGGTAAATGATTCAATTTTGGAATCCTTTCAAGGTCTTCAACTTGCTGACCCAAATTTTAATCATTCGAGCAATGTCTGTTTGGTGTTAGGTCCTGAAGTAATGCCATTGATTATGAAAAGCCGAATACAAACAAGTCCGGGTCTTCCACTTGCACAATACACAATGTTTGGTTGGGTTATTTCGGGTTTGTCGCCATTTTAATTTTCCATTCTACAAACGGTTTACAACCGCAACAGGAGTCCCTCATGACTCACCTCGTAAATTTTTTCATCAGGAGTCCCTCATGACTCATATAAAAATATATTAATTGAATCATCAGGGGTCCTTAATGACCTGTTTATTATGAATTAATTATAAATCTATTTATTTAGAATACAGTCCACAGGAGTCCTTAATGACTCATTTCGTCAGACATTAATATGTATTTGCGTTGCAACGTCCTCTATTGTTGCAAGGTGGCCGGCAATGTTTAATTACCAAGTAAATTGGTTAACTGGGTTATTTATTAACTTTATTTGATTTACATATAAACAGCTAATAATATTTATTATTAATATGTATATATATGTATACGTATATACATATATGTATGTCTTTGTATATATATACATTTATCGAATATATCTGTCTTTATCGCATAAACCGATAGCGGTTTTTAAATATTGCTGGCCAGTTACATTTACATTATATTTTATGTTACAAATTACTGCATCTTTGGAAGCATTCCTATACACTACGTGTGCACTCTCTATTGCAAAATAAATACAAGAGATATAGTTCTATATTTAAAAATATATCACCAAATTTGAAGAATAAAACTATTGTGTTTTATTTAACCATCGAGTGTGTTTTATTTAACCAGTTAATCGGATATACGCCGAAACATAGAAAAATTTTTTTATAGAAAATTTTTTTTTTTAAATTTTACAGAAAATTTTTATTAAAAAAATTTTACAGAAAACTTTTATTAAAAAATTTTTAATAAAATTTGTATAGAAAATTTTATTAGAAATTTTTATAGAAAATTTTATAGAACATTTGTAATAAAGATTTTTATTAAAATGATGTCAAAAAAAATTTTAACAAAAATTTTCTATAGAATTATTTTAATAAAAAACGTTTAACTTAAAAAAAAATTAATAATTTTATTTTTAAAGCAAAAATAGTTAGTCTTGTTTTAGACTCGGCAGTTTTTCTTGAAGCAGTTCTCTTCAATTCTCTTTTAAAATTGCTCGTTTGTTTACACACAGACGGTTTCTTGTTAAATTTTGCTGTTGTTTTAATACAGCGAATGAAATAACAATAGAGAATTGAAGTAACTTTTCTGTACAAGCAAGTCAGTACCCCTCTTCTTTCTTTTTTCCCCTCTCTCCCATAAACTCAGACTAGCTTCAAGAAAAACTGCCAAGTCTAAAACATGACTTACAGAAAATAAAATAATAAAATATTGAAATTAAAAATAAAAAAAAACTAACTTTTAATAAAACTTTTCAATAAAAGTAAATTTTTTTTTAAATTTTTCTTGACATCATTTTCATAAAAATCTTTATCAAAAATTTTCGATAAAATTTTCTATTAAAATTTTTAATAAAAATTTTCTGTAAATTTTTTTAACTTTAAAAAAAATTAATAAAGCTAAACCCCTCAATAATCAATTTCAATGTATTTGTAATAAAAAAATATTTTACTTAATAAGTAAAATAATAATTTGGGATTACTAGTGCGTTAACAAATTTTAAACTTAATAGTTTTATTTTTACCAAAAATAAAATATTAAAATATTAATCTTTTCATACATTTATTTTTGTCAAATAAAAATATTCCTAAAAGTTGCTAATAAAACATTTTTGATATCTTAATAAAATTTCTTGGTAAAATTTTTAAATCAAAATTTGCGACAAATATTTTATTGAAAAGTTTCATTCATATCATTAAGATTTTCGATATTATTTGTATGTCATTTACTTGAGCTATGTAGACGTATGTTTATAAAATTTTTTGTTATAAGTAGCTTTATCACTTTGACGCTCAGCATATTTCCATGCTCATGCAGACTTATACATTATGAATTTCATTTCGGCACATACTCACACTAATACTTCTGTAGTTTACAGTACAACAACGAATAACAATCAAAAATTATGTGTACATTTTAATTTGTCTAATGTCTCAATTTGAATAAATACCAACAATCGTTAGAATACTTAAAAGTAATAGAAAAAGAACGGACTAAATAAAATAGAAGCGATGAACAAAAAAAATAAATAAAATAACACGTAACACGGTACAAATTGTTAAAATATGCCATGGAGAGGGTGGAAGGAGGGCAAATGGCAGAAAGGACACGCATACATAAACGTAAACAAACGCACTTAAACATACATATATATTTACATGTGTGTATGAATGTGTGTACGTAAGTATACACACATGTGCATTTCATGCTTAAGAGTGTAAAAATGTGTTTAGGTGTGAAAAAATTTAATCATATTGGTAGTGAAATTTTGTGGCTTTAAAAACAAATTTTTTTTTAAATAAATGTAAGCAAATCAAAAAAAACAGAATATCTTTAGAAATAAAGAAAGCGAAAAATTTGACACACCACCCACCCACCCTTACGTTTGTTGGTCTTGCCTGCCTTTTATTATTGCCTTCGACAGTTCACACAATATTAAGGAAGATTTTAAAATTCCAAACACTACAAGTGTCATTTTCAATACTAATCTTATTTAAAAGTGAGAACTAGAAAAAAAATTAATGATGCGTTTTGTTCATGCTAGAATTTTTGTCATTTGTACAAGTTTTTGTTATTGTTTTTTGTTGGATTGTTTAACAATAATTTGAAGTTGTATAAAAACTTCAGGTCTGGGTATAATATACACCGGTTCCATAAGTAAAAAAATTAAAATTTCATTAAAGTGAGTTGAAGTGTTTTGCATTTGTATTGATTTAGAATTATTTTTGATAGATAACTGCAGCTTTTAAAAACGCACTTACGAGTATTTCAATAAAAACTTTAAATTCACGAGATTTTAAGGGACTACTCGTATGAAAAAATATAAAAAAATTTATTTTTTATTTCTGTTTTTAAAACAAGTTCCATACATATGTTTTCAAAAGTACATATTTTTTCAAAGCATAAGATAGGATAGGAAGGGTGCTCCTGTGGCTGAGTGGCAGCAATGCTAACCTGTCAGTGCAGAGGTTGTGGGTTCGATTCTCGCCATAGGCCCTGGGTTTTTTTTTTGCTGACAACCCTATCGCTCACAACAACAACAACAAAATCATATTCGACAGAACCAAAAGTCCTTTTCACATAACAAATGCAAAATTTTTACTTATTGGAATATGGTCGGTAGGAGGTGGAGGGTTAAAAAATAACCCTTCCTACTGTAAAAAATTCTTAATACTTCATGGAAACCGTGTGTTCGCGCCTTTAGTCACTCCAAAATACAAGTTCAATACATATTTTTTCCTTATCGTTTAGTATCCATCACTTCTGTTTTGTAAACCTTAGCATTCTTAACTTTATCCTTATGATATTTATATGCAATAAATTTTTAATGTTTCCTTCAAACACTCCACCCATTTAACCTCTCCCCGCCCCTCCTTCCATTGTATAAATTGACAATCGTAGCAAACGTGTATCTTAAGTGTCATTATTTTAAATACTTCCGTTACACAAAATTATATTTATTTTTTTTAAACGTTACCGCACATAATCCTGCCGACGTTTCTCTCTTTTTCTTTTTTTATATATAAAAAAACGCCACAGAACTTGAACTTTCCTCGTTGAGTCTATTCAAAGCACGTTTCCCTTGACTTCTTGTTAATAAATTCAATATTGAAAAGAAATAATAGAATTTTCACGTGTTAAGTTCTGTTCTTTTTTTTTGCAATTGTTTTTTTTTTTTTTTTTTGTAGAAACACTTTTGCTGAGAAAATGTAAAATTTCCTTTTAAAATTCAGTGCCTGAAAAAAAGAGAGTGTGAGTTTAACCTTTGGATATTGGTTTCTTAAGTTTGTAGACAAATTGATTGGTTGACACTGTAGTATGTTGCTTCGAAAGGCGTTGCTGGCTGCTCTGTGTTGTCTGATTTAATAACTTAATTTATTTTGGCAGTTGTCTTATTTATTTATTTTACTCATGCTAAATGATTGTAATAAGTATGAGCTTGTCTGACGAAATCAAGTCAAGGTTGGGAGGAGAAACATTTAAACTAATTTCAAATATCTCAAAGCGTGCTTATGAAATTGATAATGATTTATTTAAAAATGTTTTTAAAGAAGTCAAGCTTTGCTATATCAAAAATTCAGTTAAATAAAAAAAAAAAATAAAAAATTCCTCATAGGAAGTGAAAATTGGTATGAAAATCACTTGAAAAATTACTGCTTTTCATATAAGTTTTGTACTCAACTCGACCGTCCGACTAGTTGCTTCTAATCCGTTATATTTGCATCATACGTTTTTGTAAAACTAACTGCCGCAATTAATGAAAAGGAGCTGTGGTTTCAACCAGACAGTGCTTCATGCCACGCAGCACATCCAGCAATTAAACTATTGATAGAAATGATCTGTGAACGACCTGGACTTGATTACCAAGATCATGCGACTTAAGACCGCTATAGTCTTTTTTGTAAGCCTATATGAACACAGCGATAAGCCATGGAGAATTGACGATTTAAAAGACAAATTCTACACATTATTACATAGGAACTCTTCGCTAGAAAAAGTGATCGATAATTACGGCCGGTCAATAACTCACAGACTTTTTGGGCAACACGTCTCCCGTCAACAGCAATTGCCTGTACATAGAAAGAAAGAAATGTAGTAAAAGAGAGAGATGTAGAAAAAGAGAAAGATATATATAGAAAGAGAGCTATAAAGAACGATAGATATATGTATTGAGATAGAAAAGGAGTGACGAAAAGGGAGAAAAGGACAGAAAGAGGGAGAGGTAGAAAGTAACAGCAATAGAGAGAGAGAGAGAGGGAGAGAGTGGAAAGAGAGAGAAAGGCTGAAAGAAAAAGACAGATAGAAAGAGAAAGAAGGGATGAAAGAGAGAGACGGAAAAATAGGTAGGTAAAAAGAGAGGTTGGCAGAAAGATACAGAAAGAGACAGTCAAAAAAGAAAAATTGAAAGAGAGCTATAGAAAAGTAAAGATTGAAGGTGAGAGAATAAGAAAAAGAAGGATTGAAAGAGACAGAAAAAGAAGTTTTGAAAGAAAGAGGTAGAAGTGGAAAAAACCGGAGAGTGACAGAAATAGAGAGAGAGAGAGACTGGAAAGAGAGAAAAAGGCTGAAAGAAAGAGACAGATGGAAAGAGAAAAAAGGTATGAAAGAAAGAGACGGAAAGAGAGGTAGGTAGAAAGAGAGGTTGGCAGAAAGAGAAAGAGACAAAAAGAGAGAGATAAAAAAGAAAAATTGGAAGAGAGCTATAGAAAATGGAGACTGAAGGCGAGAGAGAATGAAAAAAAGGATTGAAAGAGAGAGAAAAAGAAAAAGAAGGTTTGAAAGAAAGGTAGAAATGGAGAGAAATGAAGAGAGAGCAGAGTATAGAAAGAGAGAGAGAGCTGAGTAGAAAGAAAATAAAAATAAATTCTCTTTTAAAACTGCTCGTTTGTTTACACACAGACGTTTTCCCTATTCAATGAATGAAATAACAAAAGAGAATTGAAGTAACTTTTCGGTAGAAGCAAGTCAGTACCCCTCTTCTTTCTTCTCTCCTCACTCTCCCATAAACTAAGACTTGCTTCAAGAAAAACTGCCGAGTCTAAAGCATGACTAACAAGTTCTTCTTAAAAACATAGAAGCGAGAGAAAGAGAGAGAGATTGAAACAAATATTGAAGAAGAGAGTACTTCTTTTGAAGATCATGAATTTTTGCAATTACTTTTAGTTTTGGCTGATTTCTGTAGCTGTTTTTAAAAAAGTTTCTTCCATTAATGGCTTATACTTCCTGCGTTTGTCCTTGGCGCTGTTTTAAATGAAGGCTTTCTAACTAGGAAATTATATCCTTGAAAAAAAAAAACTTAAAGCATTTCATTTCCACAGAACCTAAACCAAAGTATTTTATGTATAACACTTTGTCATTAGTTTTAAACTCATTTTGCGATTCTAAAGCTAAAGTTATTAAACAAACACCTTATTTAAAAAATACAAACACTAGTTAAATTTAATTATAATACTGGGAGTGGCTTCTAGTACTCTGACTAACTCAAGTATAAAAAAATAAAATAGAATCCCCCTTTAAAAGCAGGTAATTATGACGGCAAAGTAAAACACAACTATTTGTTTACAAAATAAACACTAAAACCCTCATCCGCAACTAAAAGAGTTACTCTCCCAATTGGGAAAACAGCTTTAACTTAAATATTTGCTTAACATTTAAATACGCCAAGGTTTCAAAGTGCATGCAAGGCATTACGACAAGGAACTGATATTTGCTCCTCTCTATTTTATTTCCTCATTTAAGGCAGTCAACCTTTTAGCAACCAAACAGGATTCGTGCTTTTCTTGCGAACGCATGTCTGGGAATAAGTTTTAGACTCTGGGCAGAACATTATTTAATTATAAAAAGCTAGAAGACTGCAATAACTAACGTTTCAGTCAAATAAGCCTTTTTTAGTTATTATTATTATTATTATTATTTGTTGGTATATTTTTAAGGTAATACAAAAAGGGTTAAGTACGAGTATGAGTGAGTGTGAGTAGCATTTGTGTGAGGTATAAGCCGGGGCGGGCTACTACTGGTAGGTGTGTACTGTAACCACTAACAGCGATTGCACGTTTATGTAATAAAGAAGGGAAAAAAAGCATAAATAGCTAATTCTAGTTTATGTCATTTATACAGTTGGTGACAGAAGTTAAACTACGAATAACTATTTTGGTTTTTTTTTTAATTTTACTTCTCTGAGCTGATTTCAGCCAATTGTTTGGAAATAGAATTTTGATGTGGGCAGAACTTTTTTATGTGAGTTTTGAAGTCTTGCTTGGGTAGGTAGAGGTATGATAGAGAAAAATATGTGAAATCAGCTTTACTCTAGAATATTTATTTGTATTTCTGTGCTCCTAAATGACTTTCAGGCGACGAAGTTATGCAACGGTTTTTTGCCAAACGAGCGCCTTGCCATTCATCTCAGTTGAGTTCATACCAATCAACAACAGTTACATCTTGTTGTTACGCACTGTAAAAGTATAATATTTAAAAAGAAAAATATATTTAAATGATACATGGTTTTTAGGTAATTTCAATACAATATTGTCAAAATGTCCTGTCATATACACACATGTACAACCCCTCACACAAATTATATACATACATTCATATATAATGATGTGCGTGCATTTTTGTTTAACTGAGCGAGCAACAAATACATTTTTATTTAACAAACAAGACATAAAAACACTCTTGGCATTCGCCACTTAAATGTATTTTGAATTGTGTAGCAACTTCAAACTCATAAATATTATAGTTACATTTCAATCATACTTTCAAATTTTATGCTTGAATTGTTTGTACATACACACATACATACGAGTACGTCCCGAAAACACACATGCACACATGGGAGTATCGCATAAAATAGAATCCAATTGAATTGAAATTTAAAAATATCATTTTTGTGTAGATAAAACGTATGAGTAACATGAAAAGAGTTATGTATTGCAAACATACGATAGAAAATAACAAGAAGTCAATGTCATGTCACATACACGAAATGAACTGAATTGAAAATATATATAATCAATACAGAAATATTAATCAGCGAACAATTTCAACGTTGTGATTAAATATTGTATGTATAGACTTTGTTCCAAAAATTCGAACTCTATATCGAATATTAAGTAAAAAATAAAAAACGCAAACAATTAAGATAAAACTCATATTTTTATTTTCAAATGTTGTAGTAACGATTTTTCCACAATGTTCGAAATTTCGAACTTAACTTCGAATTTTCGAAAATAGGGCACATTTAAATTTGGAGACCTTAATTTCATAATCTAAATTATTTTTTAAGCTTGAGGTCTTTTTTTTGTACAAAAATATTATTTTTATCACAATATGTATTAAGTAAAAAAAATTAAAAAAAAAACGCAAACAATTAAGATAAAACTCTTATTTTATTAGCAAATGCTGCAGTACCGATTTTTCTACAATGTTCGAAATTTCGAACTTAACATCGAATTTTCGAAAATAAGTGAATTTTAAATTTGATGACCTTTATTTAATTAACTATTAAATTTTTTAAGCCTGAGGTCTCTTTTATTTAAAACCACTATTTTTATTTCTATATTTGGCCACCACTCCTTTGTGTGGCTTCTTCATAATTTTTAAAAGAACTAAAAATAATTCTGGCAAAAAAAGCCGACTTCAATGCAAAGATCTGATAGAATATGTTCGAAAAAATTTATGGGACCAAAGTAAATTCTTTTAATTTTTTTTTTAATTCTGTTTGTTAGGAAGAAGTACATTGTGAAATATAAAATAAAATTTTAATGGGCGTGGCACCGGCCCGGTGTATATTTTAGAGCTTAAGATGTGTGGTAAGTTTCATAAAAATCGGTTAAGTCGAACCATGTGAAATATAATAATAAATTTTAAAAGGCGTAGCCCCTCGAAATTTCAAAAAAAAGTTTATTTTGTATTAAGGCTTTTACTTAATTATTATAATTATTTCTAAAATAACTTGCAAAATTATTTAAAAAAATTTTAAACTTAGTAAAAAGCAATAAATTTGCAAAAAAAAAATTTGTTAAGTGAAAATCCTTTAATAGCAAGCTCTTAAACAATGTTCGAAATTTCGAAGTTGATTTCGAATTTTCGAAATGAAGTGCATTTTGTATTCGAAACCCTTAATTTCGTGAAAAAAAATTAAATTCAAGTAAATAATCCAAAAGTTCTCTGTTGTCCGCAAAGTTTTATATATAGGAGTATATTAAAAAGCAAAAGGTGACAATTTTCTTTATAAAACTAATTTATTCATGTGAAAATCCTTTAATAGCTATTTTTATGCCATCTTCGAAATTTCGAAGTTAATTTCGAATTTTTGTATTTTAAAGACTTAATTTCGTAAAAAACTTAAATTCAAGCAAATAATCCAAATTTTTTCGCTTGTCTGCAGAGTTTTATATCACCCGAAAGCAAGAGATAACAATTTTCTTTAATATGTTTGCTGGACTTTGCTTGATTTTTTTTCAACTTTCCTTTATAAAAATATTTATGCTCTACCCCTTTTTATCTTTTTATGATTATGACATTATTTCAATATTGCAATATATGTATATTGGCTTGTGTTTTATCTTTTTTTCCACATCCCTTGATTCTGCCATTTGTAAACGTTATTGAAATTATCCGTCTTTAGATAACAAAAAAAAAAGAAAAATAAGCTGTCTGTTATTTTACCTGTTTTTTTTGCGATGCTATTCTCATGTTTCTTCATTTCAATATTGCAAATATTTTATTTATTTTTTTGTCAAAAATATTATTGACCTCAAGCACGTTTATCACAAATTGCTGTGTTTTTCTCTTTGCAATAAAATAAATTTGTCGAAAATTGTATCCTTATTTTTGTTTATCAAATTTTATTTTAATAAATTCAGACATGTCAATTGTATGATGATAATATATATACATACTTATGTCTGGGAGTGTGCAGGCTTATGTTATTTTAAAATGTATGTACTAGTTTTTAGGTAAAATTATTTTAGTTTAGAAAGAAATTTTGTTGCCATTCCGAGTTCGCCATTATATTAGATTAAGACAAGGTGTTTTGATGTAAAGTAGGCTCGCCTCAATTCGCTTAGAAAAATTTATAGTTGGGATTTCTAAAAAAAATGCACTGCATGGATTCGCCTTCAATTAAGGCGATGAACACATTTCGCTTCAGTTGATTTGCTTTTTACGATACTGTTCAACTCTGCAAAAAGCAAATAATACCAAGGCACTTTGATATAAGGTAAACTCACCTCAATTCGCTTTGCAACATTCCTACTTGGGATGTCAGAAAAGTTTACTGACAAATGTGTGACATCTGAGGCAAGGTAATTTCATATCAGGTATACCCAGCTAAATTCGCTTTGAGAAATTTATACTTTAAATATCAAAAATAATTACTGACATCCAACGTATATATGTATATTCAAATTACAAGAGGCGAAGATAGTCATCTGATCCCTTGCGACCACCTAGTATGAATTCGCCTTGATCTGAGGCGTATTCAGATTAAAGCGGCGAAAACAGTCACGTAGGATGTTGGGACAGAGCACCTGGTATGTATTCGCCTGGAATATTATTACTATTGTTTTTTATGAAGCGAAATTAAGTATTTCAATTAAATACACCCAAGGCAAATTCATGTAAGGTATAGTCAGCTCAATTCGATTTGAGAAATTTATACTTTAATTGTCAAAAAAATGTACTGGAAAATGTGTGTTGACATCTAACGTATATTCAAATTACAAGCGGCGAAAATAGTCACCTGCTTCTTTGCGACCACCTAGTGTGTGGATCCGCCTTGATTTTTCATACAAATCCGTCAAAATTCACAAAATAATTGACGAAACTTCAAAAACCGTCGAGGCGTGTGTTATCTTTATTATTATTTTTTTATTAGTAGCTTTTTATTAACGAACTCGTACCTTTAATTAAAAGCAATTATTGAGTAAAAATATTAAACACAGCTAAAGATAATTGAAAAAAAATGCAATTTGAAATTTTAATTAGTGACTGCCTTCTATTGTTAACTTTTTTTTTGTACTTCTTAGCACTTCGAACAAACTGTTTAGCAGACATTTCTCGTCAGTTTATTTAAAAAGAAACAAACAAACAGTTTTCATTGTTGTAGTTTAAAGAACGTTAAAATTTTGTGAATAAATTTACATTACACTTCAGATGCGAATTAATAATAGAAAAGTTTTCGTTTAATAAATAGAGTTAAAAAAACAGAAGAGCAGGGCAAGGATATCATAAGGTAGTGGACGAATTGAAAGTTCAGTAAATGTAGTCTTAAAACAAAATTTAGTAAATACGAATTTTGTTTCAATGCGTTCCGCTAAATATTTGAAGGATATTTAGAAAACAGCCTTTGCAACGTATATGGCCGCTTATTCAGTTGTAGGGTACAAAACTTTTACAAACTTCAAAAAGAAAAGAAAATCTAGCCTCCCCCACCCCTTTTTGCTTAAAAAAGAGTTTATATTTTTTTATTATTTCATTTTAAGTAGATATTTATTTAACTGTTTTAAGTGAAACATAAGAAATATAACTAACTAAAAGTTCAAAAGATAAAGACAATAAAGAAACAGAATTAAAAAAAAAACTTTAACCCAAAAGGCTTTGCAGAAAGATGTTCATTTGGCTGCCTTACAAAAACAAAAAACAACAACATATTGGAGGCGGGTTTTGAAATGTAGAAAAATAAAATACCTCGTCATGGTAAGGCAAAGTTAAGCAAACGGTTGGGTATATAAAACCACCATGTGATGTGCCTGCCACAGCATAGTAAGACATCATACTGTTTTGCTTTATCACGAAGCACAAAATGTCTTTACAACTGTTACGACTTTTGTTTTGGCCTCATGCTGACTGAGTGGTAAAATGGTTGTCAAAAGAGGCGAGGGAGGTAGATAGATAAATCCCCTGGATGCCATGATTAAGTCATAATAACGGTGAATGTGTTCGCACTTGTCTTAAATTGAAGTTTAATTTGTTTTTACAAGCTCAATTATGGCATTTAAATGGAAATTATTGTTATAATATTTTTTGGTAGTTGAACGAGAATTAAACCAAGTGCAATGAAATTGTGTATACATATTTCTTTCAAATCCTTTGTTACGTTTGAGGGAAGTGTGAATATTATTTAAGGCACATGATTTAAAGTTTTATATAAGAAATTGAATTCTTCACTTGATTAGAAAAAAAATTAAAGGCATGCTAATAGACAGCGGAAAAGTACTTTTGAAAAAATCTCTCCTAGATTGTGGGTGGGCCTTCTTGAGTAGCGAAAATTTATATTTTTAGAAATTCGATTATGCAATTTAAATTCGGCAGGCTTTGTTGTTTTTCTGAACAAAAACATTTACAACTGAGGAATTTTTCCTCAATAGAATACAAAAAAAGTAATATACAAATTTCGTAATACTAATTAATAAATGAAATAAAATTTCACCACTAAACAATTAATAATATCATTTAATTGTTTCTACTCAAATTAATTGATTCAATTAAAACTTTAATTAAAACAATTAAATGTTTAATTGATTCAATTAATTGCTTAATTGATTCAATTAAATTGCTTAATTGATTCAATTAAATTTTTAATTGTTTTAATTAAATTTTTAATTGAATCAATTAAATTCTTAATTTAATGTATTAATTAATGAATTTTTTTTGTTTTAAGTGCATTGAAAAGAAGAAGATACAACAGGGGATGTTGAAACTCAGCAAGACCAAACTAGAAAAGTTGATTTGCTTCTTAATGACAAACTCTAACTTAAGACGGCATTTGCAACGGATTAAAGCCACAGATGGAAATGAATGCAGGACATGCAGGAAGAATATTGAGATAATGTAGCACTTTCTTTGTCATTGTCCAGATTTCACCCATCAGAGATCCTGATTGCTTGAGGATGAAATTTTATCGGTCATTACCCACCTTAAAGGTTTTCAGTGGTGTTCTGTAAATCGCGCGTTTTGAAATCGTCTAATTTCCAGAAAAGTGCTCAATTTAAAGGTGACCTACTGCAGCTTTTTAATTGGTTTAAGATGTTTAAGATAATTTATACGAACTTAACTTCGAATGCATTAAGTCGTCCGATCAGAAGAACACTGTTTTTCGTTTTTGGAAATCGCACGATTTCAAAACGCGGGGTTTACAGAACACCTGTGATTGACTGGAAAAGGTTGAGTTCCTATAAAGGTGGGAATTTACTTGGAAGAGTGCAAAGGGGCTTTACTGGCTCTCGTCAACCAACCACCCAACCATTTCTTTGGTAATTTATTACAAATAAAATAACATTTTAATCATACAAATCGATCGAAAATTGGGAAAGTGAATTTTTTTATTTTCAAGGAATTTTCCTTGTAAAATAGTACCTTCCCTCTCTAATTATAAATAAATAACTTCCCAATAACTGAACATGTTTCAATATGTGAGCAGTAATATTTTCACATTATAGTATGCACTGAATAGATGGAAAATAATTTTATGAAATGAACATTTGTAAGTTGGTAACACTGCTTTATTTGACAACTAATTTAACAGCTGATTTTTGTTTTTTGATTAGTTTGTTTCATCATTTCATAATGCATAGACTAACACAAAAGTTAATCTCTTGCAACTTGTTATAACATTCTATAAAAATAATGGTTCTGTTCGTTGATGTTGATTTGGATTTTCCATATGAAATTTTGTTTGTTATTTTGTTCTGGTGGAATTGATTCATAAATAAGCAAAATTTGTCGCATTTAAAGTGAATATAATTCACAAACTTTCATATAAAACCAACGCTTCCAATCTCTTCAAATTTCTTTGTAGTCTTGCCCATTACTTACACAATAAAACGATTTCGTTGACCATAATCACCCCGTTATGCTTGAAAAATGGCCACCAGTCTTGAATCACCACTTTTGTACTAAGTTTTAACTATTTTTACGCAGTCTTCGGTGGTTAAACGATTCATAATCGTAAATGGTAAATCTTTCACTAAATAAATGAGACTTCAGATGAGTGATATTTATTTAACAGCTGACCGCTGGACGAAATAACGCAAGAGTTAAAAAAATGGGAAGCAATTTTGTTTAAACATATTTTCGATAGTTTATTTTTTTATAAAAAATTTGTGTGTTTTTAAAATATTTCAAAAGTACATTACAGAGTTTTCTGGTACTAAACAAAAGCTTCCAAGAAAAAAAAACATTCCAAGAAAGTCAATAAGATCTCAAACTTGTGATACAGAAGTGGAGCAAATTAATTATCTGGATATTGTTAATAATCACTTCCTGAGCTTTCAGAGCTGGTTAGTCGCAGAGAAAAATTTCTTTTTAGTATTGCTCCAAAATTTCTTAGTGGGAATGCCTGCAAGTTAAAACTCTTTGCTTATTTATCTTAAACTATATACTAAATTTGCATTTAAATCATAAAACACAATTTTAAAAATTTGTGCAAACAACCTCCCAGTGCAGTATTTAAACCCGCACGGAACAAAAAGTGCTGCTCTGTCTGCTTATTTGTTGCACTGTATTTTTTTCCATGTTTACACTTTTTATTTTCTCTCTATCATTGAAATGTTATTTTAGCTTGCGGCAAATCAAGTGTCATCCTCGCCCACACCAACGACATACAAAGAAAAAAAAAAAAAAAACATTTGCCATGGAAGTTCACAAATAAAAAGAGTTACAAATTTTAGCCATTCAATTTTTGTTTATTATATTTTGCATTTGTATCTACATACATATACATACATACGAGTATATACATTTCGCTTAAGTTTGCCTTGTTTATTTCCACTTGTTTTAAGTTGCATACACTCACTCTCTGAAGTACAACACATAAACACACGCACACACACACACACACCCACACACACATAAATGCATAAGAGAAGTATTAATGACAATCGAATTTTATTTGTTTTTATATCATCTCTTTTAACAATTGCATGCATATACTTGTTTTGAGATACAAACAATTGTTGTTGTAATGGTAAATGAATGTCGTTTTAAAGAGGATACAGCGCTGTTGTTGTTACTCTTCCGCTTTGTTTTGTTTTGTTTTTATTTTTGTTGTTTGTTTATGCGTTTTTCCGCCTTGACGATTTTACATAAAACCGTTTAAAATATCGTCACCGCAACAACAACAGCAAAGAAAAAAAGAGATATCCTTTATACGTTGTATCAAACCACTCAGACAAATGTTTCTATAAACGCAAATACTTGTACAACATACGGAAAGAGGGTGTTTCTTTTATAGAGTGACACAAGTTTAAAACATAATAAAAAAAGGAAGTGTATTTTTAATATCAATGAAACGAGCTTTATTGGAGAGTAATTTTTATGAAATGAATGTTTAAGGGCCAGTCCCACGATGTCACCAACGTTCGACTCGTCGCACACTTACATTGAAAACAAAAACAAATTTTTAAATTTTGTTGATGTTTGCAATGTAACTGTGCGACGAGTCGAACGTTGGTGACATCGTGGGACAGGTCCTAAATATGATTTCTGCCATGTGGCCGCCATGGCTGGCGCAATCTGGAACACCAATTTTCAACAACTTTTCGCAGCATTTCTGAACGTATTTCGCCGATAACTCTTCGAATGTTGATTTCCCACTGTTCCCACGTAGACAAGTGACTTAACATAACCCCAAAGAAAATAATCCAATCAGATTAAATCACAAGATCTTGATGGCCAATTAGTTGGGCCATTACGTGAAATAATTTTTTCATCAAAAGTATTCTTTGAGCAAATCAATTGTAGCGTCCGCTGTGTGGCATGTGGCTCCGTCCTGTTAGCAAAATTATTGCCACGTAATTGAGGTACGAAAAAATTCGAATCATGTTCCTATACCGTTCACCATTGACAGTAAAATTCTTACCATCATCGTTGTTGAAGACATATGGGCCAATGACTCCGCCAGCCCTTAAAGCGCAGCAAACAGTAATTTTCTGCCGATGTAATGGTGTTTCGACAAAAGCTTGTATATTCTCCTCACTCTAAATAAGACAATTCTGCCTATTTACATACCCATTCAACCAGAAATGAAGCCCATCAGAAGTGCACGATGAGTTTGACGAATAGAACAATTATTTTGATTAAAAATTTCATTAATTTGCACGCGTTTCTCTGGTGTAAGTCGATTCAAAAGCAACTATCAGCTGTTAAATAGGTGCTTAAATAAACCAGTGATGCCAACTAAAAGTTATGACACTCTAAAAAAATATCCTTTATGCGTACATACTTTCATTAAACGTGAAGTGTGTGAGCTTTAGTTAGTATACAAATATTTTAACAAGGTTTCAATTGCTCTTATTCATTCACTCCCACCACTCGCCCTCTGTGATGTGAGATGATCGCTTTTTTGAAAGTAAAGGAGCGGTATTAATCCTTTTTGAATTGTAGCTTGAATTTCAATCAGAGCAGAGAATGTCACCGTGAATTTTTTGCGTTGCCAAATTATCATAAATGATATTTTATGGTCCCAACAGAGAAACAAGCCGATCGGCTCACAGCCGGCTCAAAAGCCGCCGCCAACTTTCAATGTAACTTCAAGCCGCAGCCGATGCATGCAGCTAGCCCCGGTCCAAATTGCAGCCGGCTAATTGTTTTTTGTAGTTGCAAATTTTACTACATCCTACAAATTGTATGGAAATCATCAGGTGATTGAAATTTTTTTTATAGAAATGTGTTTAAAAAACTTATAAAAAGCCGGCTTATGAACCGTCGCAGACTATTTTTCCCTAAGCCGCCGCCGACTTTTTAAAACTGCTTGTTTCTCTGGGCCCCAACTGGTCAACTTTGACATCAGTGATCCTTGATTTTAACAAAATGGTGCATCAATCAACTGAGCCGATGAAACAAGGTTTGCCTGCAAACAATTTAAGATTATAATTATACTTGCTTTAATTGATTAAATGATCAGAGTTGACTGATATTAAAAAGTAAAATAAATTTGTTAATTTTGAGAATTTTTTTCTTTGATTATTTGATTATATAATGTGTATTTAACATAACTGCTCTACCCTCCCATCTCTCTATTTATAAACAATATGTAGAATAAGTAATAATAAAGTCATACCGACCCCATAATCCCTTGCCCATCTTAAACTTTTGTCGCAAAGCAGTATTTTTTGTCAAATGCTACAGCACACATAGAGCGTGTCCTTTTATGGAAAAGATGCCATATCCTGGGTTTTCTTAGGTTGCATCAACAGCCCTTACGCACGCTCATGAGGTATTTCTTACCCATAAGCAGATACGCAAGTCAACTTTTCAAGGTAAATTCTAAAAAGTAATCTTTAGTCATTGAGCCCATACTAAACCCCTGTTTCCACAACCCAAACGGCCGACTTGAGTAAACCATTTACCTGAAAAACACCAAATTTTTTGAGTAATTTCCAGCTTGACTAGCTGACTGCCTGGCTTATGGAAACAGAGTGTAAGTTGGGACAACAGTTCTCGTCGCACTAGTGTGATAGTTCACTGGTTGAACCTCAAAGAGTTGGCCTCTACCATACCTAAAAAGCTCTAGCAAAGTTCTGGTGTTGCTGCACCAGGCAAATAGAGGAGCACATTAGCTATTCTGTTAATCCAGCTAAAGGTTGTGCTGGATCACCCTGCTAGATCCGCGGGATTGTTACACTCAATATCTCTTAAGAGGACCACTACAATCTAAGTCAGATTCTACAGCTCGGAGCCACGGCGATGACGGTTTTATACTACGGTGATATCAACACCACATGAACTTGAGCGTTTGAAAGCCCTATGTAGCCCTATGTGACTTGCAAGATTCACTTAGGCTGCAATCATTGAACATAGTTATCCTTATTGGGGTGCTGTGAGCGATCTGTCTAAGGGCCTTATTGGAGATGGTCTCGTGCGCTGTACTAACCAGCCAAGAGGACTTCTACTATAAGACAGAGACCTCTAAGAGGCAACCTCCAATGGCAGCGCCATTCGCCACTATCAGAATGCATTTGCTGAAAAGGTGTGGGACAATAGCCATCCAAGACAGTTCTTTTAGCGATGTTGGTAACAAAAACCGATGAGATTACAAGTAACGACTGTGGTTGCTCACAACCGTTATGCCAACTTACAGTCACGTGCATCATCATGCACTGAAACCCTCCAAATAAACCATTAAGAATCCATTGGTTAGATGCCTAAGTTCTTCCTCGAAAGGCTTCCCTTCTATCATTTTTTTGAACTTAGGGTACTTCTTCCTAACAAACAGACAAGACTACTTTTTCCTTTACAGTACTTGCAGGTACATTCTTTTTCCTGGAGAAAAAGTTTTTATAAAAGGTCCGTCAAATGACAAGGTCACCAATAGAAGACTTATGAACGTTTAACAGCAATGTGCTTTATTAAATTAAAATTTCGTCGCGCCGTGGATGTAGTAGCAAATAGTGTGTGTAGTAGCTGAGTAGTCGGAGGGTCGCTGGTTCGATTCCTGCTGAAGATTTTAAGTGCGTCTGCAGGCAAGCCAAAATAGCTTCGCCTCGTATGAGTTCCTCCATACCAAAAGTACTTCATTACTTTTTATAAAACCCTCAATTTCCCAACAATTTTCACTACATATGTACACATCCCCTGATTATTTGTCAATAGTCATTGTTAACAATTGTGCTTTCATTCGCACAGTATTATTGTTTGTAGTTGTTTTTTTGTTTGTTTTTTTTATTTATTTCGGGGTTACGTAATGAATTTCGCGAGTAGTTATTTGTTGTTGCTGTTATTGTTGCTTACGTTGTTTGCTTTGTTTGCATTGTGCTTTCTATAAAGAATTTTACATATTTGTTTTTTGTTTTTTGAGGAATTAAAAACAAAGTGAGAAAATTTACATGCTTATCATAAATGAGAACTTATACAAATAAAGATATGTGGTGGCATCATGAATATGATGTCTTAAAGTATCTTGCAAGGATGACAAATTAAATCTGGGAAATTGTCTTCAGCTGGCCTAGAAATTGTTTATACCAGGGAGTAGGTGTTTGTAGATGAAAAAAAATTTCACTGTAAAAACTATCAGTCTAATTTATATTTTTTGTAATATATGCAGTCATATAAATATAATTAATAGTGCGTTTACATTTGAGAAAAAACTAGTACTTACGAGATTTCGGGCCAAATCTAGTAGATATTCCATACAAAACAAAATCTGCCTTGTCACTAGAATTTGGCGAAATCTACTTGAAATCTAGCAGAACTAAGTGATGCAACTATTTTTTTTTTTTTTTTTGCAAAATTGTCCTAAAAAGTAAGCCTCTACTTTTAAACAGGTTTGTGAATTAGGTACATTGCAGTTGTTTGGTTGCAGTTTAGGAAAATGCTCAGTTAATGGTTTTTGTTTTGGGTACGAAATCTTGGTAAATGTAAAAAAACTTGGTATAAACAGTATAGATTTTTTAATTAAAAGTCTCGCTTCGTGTTTTTGGATAAAATCAGTCAGAGATGTTTTTAAAGTAGTTAAAGATAAAAATTGCTTTGTAAGCGCATAATTTTTTAAATGAAAATAAAAAAATTGCAAAGTCTCACTCTTGTTCATCTATTATTTTATTATCATTTCTTTTCCGAAAGATCTTTATTCTAAATAGAAGGGTATACTGATGCTTAAATTTATGAATTTGTGTATATACTCATTGGAGCTATCAGTTGGAGCTAAAAGTTTTCATTTGAAAGCGGAAAACAGTCGATTAAAATACTATTTCTATTAGAATATTTCACAATTGTATTCTTTTTTTTTTGAATAGATATATGCAATTCAATTATTCGAACGCAATTTTTAATTCGTTGTTAATTCGAAAAAATTAATAAAAAGTTCTAATGAAAGCTTATACGTTTACTGGAATAAAACAGTATCCATAAGTTTAATAATTGGTGTAAAATTGATTCGATTATAAAAAATTATTCGGTTTTATTGATTCGAATAAAAATTTTTCGGTTTTATTTATTCGAATATAAAATGATTTATTGCTTGCGTAAAAGCCGATTACTCGAATAAAGACTATTCTAGACTAAAAAAACATATCGATTACTCATAAAAAAAGTTGGGTTATTTGCATAGAAACTTATTCGATTATTCGAAAAAAAAATTATTTGAATGATTGCTTAATAGCCGATTACTCGAACAAAAATAAGTTGAATTGCTAATTAAACTATTCCAACAAAATTTTATTCAAGTAATCCAAAAAAAAGTATCGATAAGTTTGATTATTAAAAAAGCTAGATCGCTTAATCGATTATTAAATCATTTGATTACTCATAAACATTGTATTGGATTATTTGCAAAAAAAAACTTATTCGATTGTTCGAATAAAAGATTACTTTTGAATAGTTGCATGAAAGTCGATTACCTGAATAAAAACTAATTAAATTGCTGCAATAACATTTTATACGTTTACTCGTTTAAAAACTCATCGATACGTTTGATTATTTGAATAAAACTTATACGTCTATAAAAATCGATTATTGGATTATTTGCTTAAAAATTTAGTATATTACTTGAATGGAAACTAATTCGATTACTCGAATAAAAACTTGTTCGATTACTCGAATGAAATCTTGTTCGATTACTCGAATAAAAACTTATTCGTTTACTCGAATAAAAACTTGTATTTAACTTTGATTATTTAAAAAATATATTCTCTTGTTAAAAGAAAAACTAAACCGATTACGCCGAGTAAAAACTTATTCGATTACTTAAAGAAAGATTTGATTCCATACATGAATAATTAAAAAAATTATTCGATTATTGGAATATAAATTTATTTGTTTACTACACTGAAAAAATATTCGATTATTCCAATAAAAGCTCATCGATAAGAGTGATTATTGGAACAAACACAAATATTCTATTGCTCTCAAAATAACTTAATCGATTGTGCAAATAAATAATTTATTCGATTGCTTGTAAAAAAATTTATTACATTTTGAAAAAAGTTTCTTTGATTATTCGAATAAAAGTTTATTCATTTATCTACTTGAAATTTTATTCGATTACTCGAATAAAATTTAGTTCGTTTAATCGATATTCGATAAAAAAATTTTTATTGTTTGGATAAAAACGTATTCTATTACTGAAATAACAACTGATTAAATTGCTTTGGAAAATATGTATCCCATTAATTCAATAAAAACTTATTTAATCATTCGAATAAAAACTTATTCATATGCTCAAATGAAAAATCATTCAGTTGTTTGAATAGAAATTTATTTGAATACTGAAATAAAATTGGTTACAATTAACAATTTTTGTTATTTCTTTGGTTGAAGTCTGCCGATGAGTTTCCTAAGCAGAAACGAAGTGCATATAAACATTGCTTAAGCAACAAATTATTCGTATATTTTAAGATTTCGTTTTAAATATAAATTTCTTTTAAAAATAATAAATTGCAGTATCTTCTAAGTATATGCGGTTAAAAATACAGCTTTCAGGCGATGGAATTAAAAAATTCTTATAAGTCATTGCCATGTCCAAAATATACTGCTTTCGGATGATTCTGGCCGAGGAGGGCAAAAAGGGGCCTTGAAGTTCCCCCTTTTAAGCACTGTTAGGATAAATCGAATCAGAAGCAGTGAAAATTTCGCACTTGGGACATAGAATATGTCTGACAGTTTTATGCAAAATTTGTTCGAGAATTATATTCTCCGTATTGATATTTTTTCCCTTTTGTAAAAAGAGGTCAAAGAAATATCTTCAGCGGTGGTAAAACGGATTAAAATGTTCCACAAAAATATTTAGTTATTGTATAAATTCAAATGTATTTTTCAATTATTGAAAGTTATAATCAAACAACTAATCTGCTTTACTAAAAAAAAATTTAATAAGAATTATGTAATTGATATCAGCATATACGAGTAATTATGCTGTCACTCGTATTTTCCTGCTAATACTAATAACTAAATTCAATTGTAATCTAAAATAATGCTTTATTAATTAAATTTATTTATTACCAAAAACAAAAAGAAAAATTAAATAAATAAACATGCTCGCTACACAATTTGTCTCATATATCACTCACTTAACCAAACATTAATTAGATAATAATCATTCGTTGGCAATTACACTCAATCAATTGACAGTGTCAATAAATTAATCGTTCAGAACTTTCTTCGAGGCAGCCAACGCTCAAGTTTCTTGTTTGCGTGCACAAAAAGAAGTAGAAAATAAAAACATTAACAGCCAAACAGACATCCATCACATGCAGCATGATATCATAGATAATAAGCCAAAGCAAAAAAAAAAAAAAAAAAAGTCCTTTAGTCAATATCCTTAGAAGAAAATTTATGTACATATTTTGTATCCATATAATAAATATCGCCAAATATCTCTTGTTTTTATAGCCTCACACAAACACTCACATGCCACAAGTTAAATAAAAATACATAATTTATTACATATATTGTATATTTTTTTTTATAGATTTCAATGACAATAAATTGTTGTGGTGCACCAAACCAAACACGAAACAAACAACAACGTACCTTTTTAATGGCGGGTATCAATTTTCACCGATAATGAACAACAACAACAATAATAAAAAAATACTTTGGAATATAGCTGGGGGAGCAATTCACACGATTGCCATGCAATCTAAAACGTATCATCATCCCAGTGATAATGATGCGGACATTAAAAGGTAAGAAAAGGTGTTATAAAATTTTTGTTACAGATACACTTGAAAAAAAAAACTTAATATTGATTTAAAGATGACGGGGAATTTTTTTTTTAAAGAATTTAACGCTAAATAATAAATCTGCTAAAAACACCTCGTAGAATGAAAAAATCTTGCCATAGCACTATATGTTTAACAATTAAAAATAACATACACACTATCAATTCGCATTTCAAATACTGAACTTATCAATCAAATGTTTCGACATGCCTACAAGTTGTAAAGCAAGACAAAAAAAGTATAAAATCGAACGGCAAGTAAAACAAAAACTAAATACATTCAAATTAATGTAGAATAAAACTCAAATAGTTCTACTGTATGGAGATCAATTCTAAAAAATATCAGTAATTGGCTCTAGAGACGATCAAATAAAAGCGTCCATCCGCGAATGTGTGTGTATTAGAGTTCGTTTAATTAATTGTGCGGTTGCAAGTATGTCTTCGTCGGATGATGATTACTTTTTGTTATTAGCTGCAAGTACAACAACAACAACAACAACAACAACAAAAACTATATAAAATCTTGGTATGAAAAGAGGAACATAAAAAAATATTAACAGAGTTAAATGATAATTTTTCTATTTTCGACTCTAATGCTATATTTCCACTACAAGTTGAATCACATGCTTCACTTCTTCAATCATGTTTATGAATCATACTCTTTACACGGCGCATTCGTGCTTCGTTTGGCATTTTTTATGTATATTCACACATACATACGCATCATACGCACATGCGTTTGGTTTGTTTTCATTTGTTCATATACACACATACACATATACCTATTTTGATTTGAAAGCTAGTTTGGATAAACTGCGATAAAAGTTAGAGAAGATACCAATTTTACAATACTCGCAAGTAGATTCATTTTGAATGTACTTGACTCGCTCTCATAATTTTGTATGGCGAAGCAAGTTGAGTCGCTCATGATTGGGATGTGAAGCATGAATACGAATAGAGAGCGAAGCACGTATCGTGGAAACATACCATAAGTGCTCTTCTACTCTTCGATATTGATAATAAATACTAATAAAACTACCTGTAGACTTTTCATTCTTTAGTTCTTTACAAAGAGTAATGTAAATTTATATAAAATGCAAAATAATTTTTTTTCCATCCGCGCACTTTAACATAACGTCACAAAGCAAATGAAATTTTTTCGACAATCAGAGTTGGAGACCATCAAATAAGCAAGCAGCCTTCAAATAAATATCCCAATATTTTTTTATTCTCATCAATCACTGACGACAAACGGGTACGTGTAGCCAAAAAAAACACGACTGTAAACATACAACTGTGTGATTGATGGTTTTATTTGATCGTCTCCTGTGCCCTTAAGACTGCGCAACAAAAGAGACCAAAAATCATGTCGAATAAAAAAATTGTCTTGCAGAAAACGAGTTTGAAGTTTTGAATTTCCGTGCAAGTTAATGGAAAAAGAAAATTTTATTCTTCTCAAAAGAGTTGGGTATACAAAATATTTGTATGAAATTTTTAAATAATATGAACAACGATTGCATTTTGACTAAAAAAAACACGTTTTTTGAGTTGACTCTATTCTATAGCAAAAGCTCTATATATGTATGCATGTGTGTCAAGATAGATTTTTACTTTAAGTAGCAAAGACAAAAACCAAACCAAACCAAAAATCATTTTGCACAATGGAACCCGGTGTCCTAAACCTACTTCGAATATGCCGAACTGGTTAACCGTTAACCGTTTTTAGAATTCCGCATACTAAAAGTGGAATTTGTACCATTACTTTCGCTACGCTGTCCGTCTGTCCGTTACAGGCTGTTTTCTCGAGAACAGTAAGAGCTACGAACCTGCAATTTTCACAGAATATGTATTATATTGGCCTCTACAACAAATATATTTGTTAAAATTTAAAGGGTGTTCTAAGGCAAGCAACGGAAAATTTTTAATGTAATATACAGACAATTCCATATAGACACTTGAAATGTTCAAAGTTGCTGTATTTTTATGCAGACTACACAATGAACACTGAAATTTAAAAAATCTAAATTAAAGGGTTTTCTATCAGTTAATGTAATTTTGTCGATACTTGCGGTATCTTGAAAACTGTAGGCGGTCAACTATTTAAATTTTCAAAAACGCCGGAACTAACAAATCCCAAAACTAAAAAATCGCCAAAACGAAAAAAATCGCTAAAAACCAAAAAAAAAAAATCGGTAAATACAAAAAAAATCGCCAAAATGAAAAAAGCAGCAAACTAAAAAACATATCTAAAACTAAAATAAATCGCCAAAACCGAAAAAATCGTCAAATTTGATTTTCATATGTGACCTGCTTCACGAAAAGGGACCTCTGCGCCGAAAAATTTTTTTTTTTAATTTTTGAGTGATTCTTATAGGAAAAAAACGCTTTTTCAAATGCCGCGTTTTTCTCAATAACTTCTTTTCGGCGCAGAGGTCCCTTTTCGTGGAGCAGGTCACATATATAGAAACTTAGTAAAGGTTTTCTAATATATAAAATTTGTGTAATTAAAAAGAGAAAAAAAATTGTTTTATTTGGTTTTTCATATACCCAAAAAAAAAAATTTATATCAACCTGGAACTCTATGGTTTTTTTGAATTTTTCTGATTTTAAATACTATTTATTATCTTTCATTCCTTAAAATAGAAAATATGTATTTAATTAACAAAGAAAAACATTTGTTTTATCAGTTACTCGTATGTTCCAAAAAAAGTTAAAGTTATACAGCTTTTTATTTTTCTAAATTTGTATATCGAACTTTTCTTTCAAAAACATCAATTATTTTAATTTCTAAAGATAAAGAAAAAATTAAATTGATCTGGTTACTTTTATATAAAAAAAATTAAATTTTCCAATTCTGGAATCATCAGACCGTTAAATTAAGAAATTTTCAAACTGGCAACACTAATTGTTCTAAGTGCCTGAAAGTATACTTAAGTAGTTAAATGAAAATCTGCTATCATCGCCTGAATATACTGACAAAAATAGTTAAAAAAATATATAGTATGATGAAAAATTTATAGATGCTGCGACAACAGAAGATTTTAGTAGACAAACCAGTTATCAAACCCATGTAATTTAAATGAGTTTGAGACAAAGCTTTGATCAAACACATTTAAATTGCATGAGTTTGACTATTGGTTTGTGCCAAAGACGAGCTATTGCATGAGTTAGATCCAAGTGTAAAAGATTTATGTACACTGAAAACTTAAGTCAATAAGTTTAAATCATAACATATCAAATTAAAAATTAATTTGAGAAATTTACTCATAGTAGATCACATCCGTCTAATAGCTGAGTTAATTAACCTTCTCTCTAATATGCTAAGGGCAAAGGTGCACATTATGAAGTCGGCTTCGAGTGTAAACCTGCTAATTTCACTTTTTATAACATACGACATTTTAATGCCGTTCGAAAAGGAACGAGACTTCCCTTCGACTGGCTAAAATATTTATTTCAATACAGGGTGTTTTTTTAGAGGTATAGAACTTCGAATTGAAATAAAACACAAGAAAATCGTTTTAATGTCCATCAATTTGGCTTTATTGGAAGGATAATTTTATGCCATTAACGTTTAAATATGATTTCGGGCATGTGGCCGCCGCGGCTGGCTCGAATAAAGCCAATTCTACAGGTCCAATTTTCAACCACTTTTTCGAGCATATGGGGCCGTATGTTGGCAATAACGCCACGAATGTTGGCTTCCAAGTCCCCTAACGTTTCTTGTTTGTTGGCGTAGACGAGCGACTTCACATATCCCCAAAGAAAATAATCCAATGGTGTCAAATCACACGATCTTGGTGGGCAATTGACAGGTCCATTCCGCGAAATTATGCGCTCATCGAATGTTTCCTTCAATAAATCGATTGTGACGTGCGCTGTGTGGCATGTAGCGCCGTCTTGTTGGAACCACAACTCATCCACATTCATGCCATCCAATTCGGGAACAAAATAGTCGGTTATCATGGCTCTATACCGGTCTCCATTAACGGTAATTATTTCGGAAGAAGTATGGCCCAATGACTCCACCAGCCCATAGAGCACACCAAACAGTCAGTTTTTGTGGATGTAATGGCGTCTCAAGGGTCTCATGTGGATTCTCTTCACTCCAAATGCGGCAATTTTGCTTGTTGACGTAGCCATTCAACCAAAAATGAGCCTCATCACTGAACAAAATTTTGCGATGAAACTTCGCGAACTGAACCATTATTTTCGAAATAAATTTGCACGATTTGCAAGCGTTGTTCTTTTGTCAACCTGTTCATGATGAAATGGCAAACCAAACTAAATATTAATCACTTGACAGCTGACAAAATGGCCGCCAGTTAAAAAAGTGATGCCAACTTAAAGTTCTATACCTCAATAAAAAACACCCAATATATGAAATACCGAAGTATATTTATTTGACATAAAGTCTTTATTTATTTAATTTGAAAATTGGGCTTGTTTTTATGGTTAAGCAATTGTCTATATGCATTTCGTTAGCTAAATTGAAAAATTTTTTTGGGTTGAAGTCTACTGATGAGTTCCAAAAGCGGGAACAAAATGCATATAGACAATTGCTTAACCATAAAAACAAGCCAAATTTGCATATTTATTTTAATTTAAAACTCAATCTGTCGAAGAAAGTAATGCTGATTTGCATTTGCTATTTCTTTTCTTGTTATTTTGGTGTCATTTTCAAAATTTTTTTTTGTATTATTAACTCCAGAAATGCATTTTTGAAGACACATACTCTATGTTGCAATTTAGGAGCGGTATGTATGTATTACTAACAAAACAATTATGAAAGTCGATGGGCAAATGTTGATTTTATTAGCAGCTAAATACGAACAAAATCTGAGTATTTAGTTCTCAAAATTTTATTGCAAATTTATTTTAATTGTCCTAATTGCCTTTAAACTATAATTAATATAATTTATTAACTTGTTATCCTCTCGCCTGTTCGACGTTATTGTTGAAGTCTACTGATGAGTTGCTTAAGCAGCATCGACACGCATCTAGACGTGCCTAAATGAATTTTGAGACTCATTCTGTAAAACACATCGCTAACAATTTTGGCAAAATTTTTATGTGCACTGAAAAAATATTTCACTCACTAATATTTTCAATTAGGATTTTGATTGATTCCATTATATTTTTAGTTGCCTTAATTCATTCGAATGAAAAAACTTAATTGACATCAAATTGCTTACAAGTGAAAATTCAATTAATTTTTTTGATTTTAATTGATATTACAAAATTTTTCATATTAGTTATTTTTTTTTGTGTGTTTTATTTTTATAATTGGCATTTTTTCAATAAACAAAAAAAAAATAAAAATTTTTTTATTTTAGAATTTCTCGTAAATTGCTGGTCGACTCCGCTTAATGGAAATAACCAAAACCCATTATTTTTTTTTTAATTATCCGATTTTTTCTCTAAAACGTAGTTCGGATTACTGAAATTTGTTACAGTTAAGCGTACTCCTCGAAAATGTCTAGCCACTTGCATTGAGAATATGTATAATAGAAAAATACCATAAAGTAAGTAAGAGCGAAAAGGACAAATACATTTTGCCATTTAATTTTTTAACGGACAAAACATACGCAATTTTTCAGCATTAAGTTATGCAATCGATTTCTAATAAATAAATAATGTCATGGTTTATTTTTTCACTAAAGCGAAGTAAGTTTCATACAAAACGTAGTTGTGGGCTTGCTTTTGGTTTTCAGTAATACGATATTTTCAGTAAAGCGATGTTTCGCTAAAGCGAAGTGAATAAGACTAGCTGCTCTTCAAATCAGTGCGGAGATTTGTATCGCTTTCAGTAATCCGATTTTTTTCAATAAAGCGTGTTGCGCTAAAGCGGATTATACCAGAATTTTCTCCGACATTAATATGCCAACTCGTGGAGAGTTTCAGAAAAGCCAAAAAGCTTTTCGAATATTTTGTCGAATATTTTGTGATGACCTTGTTAAGGCATGTTGAAAATTCATTTAGAATATCCCAGGAAACTCGTTTGCAGCTCTGGTATTCTTATTCTCTTGGGCACCTCGTATGTTTTTTTTTTGTTGTTGGAAAATTATTTTTTTCTACTTTTGTAACAGACTTTTTTTAAATATTTTTTTAAATAGATGATTCTGAAGAGTAATTAAGTTTTTAATATACATATTTTTCTCTAAAGAATTTGTCTTTAAAAAAATTTTATTATTGAAAGATAATAGTGTTCGTTGGCAAAAATTTGTCGCTCGCGGCCTACGTGTTAGTTTATAATATCTTTTTAGACAAAATATGTGCAAATACATAATTATATATACATGCACCTCAGTGCATATAAAGACACAATGGCCCGGTTGAAAACAATAAAATATTAGTTGCTTTAAAAGAAATTTATTTTTAGAGACTCTCAATGTTCAAATGTATGGGAGCTAGATAAAAAAAATCATACATGCAAAGCTTCTTTTGAAGTCGGCTTGTAGCAGTTTGTTTTCATATATTAGAATAAATTTAATAGTGTTAGTGGCCGTGTGAAAATATTAGGAATTTCTTTTTTGGTTAAGCAACGTCTTCGTTTCTGCTTATCGAACTAATCGGTAAACTTCAACCCAAGAGATTTTTGTGATAAGCTGGTTGGGAGTTCTCGCAACTTTTGAATTATTTATATAGTGTGTATGTATGTACATATGTATGTATCTATGTATGGATGTATGTATGTAAGTATATAGAGAAACATGTTTTGATGAAATACTAAAAATATTTATTTTAACGAAAATACAAACTTCCGATTTCTTTCTGAAAAATTGTAGTAAGAAGGATCTCCACAAGAGAGAGAGAGAGAGAAGTATTAAAAGAACTGTCCGAAAGAACTAGATAAACTTTTTCATTCTGTGTGCTAGTATTGTGAAAATGGTATAAAAAGCCCACACAAGGCTACTAAATTATTCAGTTCAAGCATAACTTTTGACAAAGTCAGTTCATATTTCAATAATATTAGAAGAGATGAAATTTGTTTACGGGCTCTTGCTTTTAACCATACTTGCAGCGACAGCAAGTCAAGGTATGATTTATTTTTTACATCAGACATCATTAAAAAAAATAATTTTTTTTTTTTGTAATTTATTAAAGTACTGGCAGGCTACCTGCTACCTCCTGCAGGAGGAACTCGTTCTACTACTACTACACCACGTCCTACTACTACACGTGGTCCATTTGCACGTATGAGCGATATAATGGCACAACGAGATAGGTATATTAACTAGCATTCCTAAATTTGCAGTGGGTATTCACTAGGAACTGTACGGAGGAGCTTGTAAAATTACGCAAATTACGTAGTTTAGCAACTCAGCCATCTTCAACGCTCAATGATTTATATTTCTCATCGAACTTATGTAAAATAAATAATTTTAACAATAATAAAAGCTTTATAAAAAAAAATTATAAAACAAATCGAGTACATAATCTTTTACAGTCACTGATCCTTTTTAAATATACGAGTAGTGGGCCAAATGAAATTAACAACACAAAATATCTTTAGAAATCATATGAGCTATTTTTTTAATCTCCTATAATTCATCGGGCTCTGTATTTATATATCGCTCAGTTACTTCAACAAATAAAAAAAAATAGTTTTACAGAAAATGAGTCTCAAGTTTTCAGTTAACACTAGAGTTTTTCTTTTCCCGGACTTTTTCATTTCCGTGGAAAGTGGAAATTATTTTTCAATTTCGGGAATTTCTGGGAAATAGAATTCTCGCCCAGTACATAAGGACACAAAATATTATTTAGTTTAATTTATTTAAAAAAAAAAAACAAATATAAAATCCTGAGATCTATTAAATAATAACGTTTTATAAACACTAGAACGGTCCTTGCTATAATTTTTTTCGAATTTGTATCATGGCAGTTACTAAAACTGGATTCACCCATTGTTTCCGAACAAAATTTTTGTTCTCAGAGTTTTCCGCAGCACGATTTATCCATTTCGAACATTTTGTCTGGAAAATCAAACCTACCGTATGAATTACTTGTGTGTAAACGATGCGTATTAACTTTACAAGTGGCAGCACAGCGGCAAATTATTCCTTAACGGCAGATTTATCACAATACGTGTATTTCCCGAAATCCTCGAATTTATAAACTTGCACCAAAAATACAAATAGTATTAAAAAACTGAAGAGGAAGATTCCGCTATTAAATCTTTTATAACAATTTTTTTTTAATTTTCTAAATTACAAAGAAGTTTTGTGAACGAACAATGAACAAATCTGAAAAGTCCGCGAGTTATGATTTTATTTTTTAATTTTGGTAACTTATGATGTTATTGCGCCAAAAACAAAATTCTAGTAATTTGATTCATATAGCTTATGATGTTTTTTCTGTAAACAATGTTTTAAAATTTAAGTTTAAAATTTGTTAACGCACTAGTAATCCCAAATTATTATTTTACTTATTAGGTAAAATATTTTTGTAATAAAAATGCATTGAAATTGATTATTGAGAGGTTTAGCTGGATCCTATGCACATTTCACTGTTGCTAATGCAGATCATCAGGGAACCTTTACCCAAAAACTTCTTAGAACAACTAGAGTTAATATGTTAAACTTTCATTTAAGCAAATGAGAAGCTCAACAAATAACAAAGTTGAAACAAGAACTCAATAATCAACATGTTTTTATTTTCTTACTTTATCATTACTACATTGGCTGACTTTTTTTCAGCTTCAAATTGTAGTTGTAAGAGTACTCGTATGTAAAGAAAATAAATGTAAAAAGCAACAACAGCTATTCAAGAATAGAGTGTTGCCACACAATTATTTTTTTTTTGACCGGGTGCTGTCAATTTAATAATTAGTGTTTTTTGTGGGAATTGTTACAATTTAAGCTTCTCATTTGCTTAAATGAAAGTTTAACATATTAACTCTAGTTGTTCTAAGAAATTTTTGGGTAAAGGTTCCCTGATGATCTGCATTAGCAACAGTGAAATGTGCATAGGATCCAGCTAAACGACGAGTTCTGAAGTTAGAATATCTTCTTTACAAGAAATTGTGCTGTTTTTTTTGTGTATTTACAATACATTATTACTAATTTGAACATTATTATATGTATTCATGGGAAAATAGAAAGTAATATGAGATATATTTATGTATATTCAAGGTTAAATAACAAATTACTTTCCCATAAAGAAAAGTGAAGTGCACCACACACACACCCACTACACTATAATGGGTATTTTCAAACACAATCAGGCCCTTACACATTCACTTCATCGTGGTGGTATGTCGGTTTGTAAAAGAGTTAAATCGTGGCGCACTACACAGCTATTTCCACTTACATATGTACATTAGCGTAGCTGTTATTTTTATTTTTTTTTGTTTCTTATATTCTCTCACTCCAAATCGGTTCAGTTTTATGTAAAAACATATACCAAAAAAGTTTCATAGCGATAAGTTGTGTTTTAGGTGGTGCATTCGCCCCTCAAATTTGACCTTCAAGCCCATTTATTCAACGTAATTTTTTTTGCATATGATTATCTTTTTAAAAAAAACATTTCACAAGAATATGATATGTGAGAATATTTTAGATCTTCTAGTCAACAACATTAGCCTGCAAGAAAGTTTTTTGTTAAAATTAATATCTTGGAAAACAGTGAAGAAAATAACCAACAAAATACCAACAATTTTAAACACCAAAATATTTATACTAAGCATGTACAATAAAAGCTTATATCGATTAAATTATTTCAAACATATATTACGTATAGTCAAACGAAAACTAAAGAAAAACAAGACAAGGAAAATTACATTGAACAAATTGGCTTGAAGGCTAACTTTGAGGGGCGGACACACCCCCTAAAACACAACTTATCGCTATGATTTTTTTTTATTTTTTTACATAAAACTGAACCGATTTGGGGGTATAGAATTTAAGAAATAAAAAAAATTCTTTATACAACTCCCGGCCACTCTAATGTGGGAATAGATAAGGGTCTTATTTCTTAACGCATTTCTCTTTTTACATTTATGAATTGAGTTGTAACTAAATTTTGCCTCCAAGCAGCTATTTACATATTACGAAGCGCTTTTAAAAAAAATTTCAGTAACAACTTTCAAACCCGTAACAAATCCTTAAATATAAATGAGTGTCAATATATTAACAATAGGCGTTTTTATTCGTGTCCCTTATAAGGGACTCTATGCCTTATGGGTTGTTTTCATCGCTATTATTATATACTCGTAGACTTACAGTTGCTAAAATGTTGGAAGAATTGAACGAATTTGAAGATAGTTTGCAAAATATCGATATATTTGCAATTCCTCCTTTGGATGGCAAAGTTCATGATTCGGATGCAAGTGATGCTCAACATGAAGGAAATCTAAATCATAAGGCTGCAAATTTGTTAAATGTTGAGTGCGAAGTGCAACGCGTTGATAGTGCGGATGCTTGGAGTGAAAGTGATGACAGCAAAAAAAAAACTCCAATTCACTTTTTATAGAGAATCATTTAACATCGTGAAGCTCTACGCACTACCATTTCTCTGATAATGGAAATATAATGGTTGTACTATGGAAAGATAACAACGGGTGACTAAGTTGTTATCTTTCCTAACTAATTTTGATAACAACGAAATTGGGAGATGTAAAGGTTAGTAAAAGGTGAACCAAAACTATTCAAGCGTTACATCAAGACATAGGCGGTGTTGACAAAATGAATCACTTAATTAGGCAACAGAAGTGGTGGTGGCCAATTTTCGCTAATCTATTGGATGCTTCGGTTGTAAATGGGTTCTCTTCTTATGAGAAAACTGCACCCAAATGATATAGATTGCTCTAAATTGTTACAGTTCCGGCAATATATAGCTACATTTTACTTAGGAATGTACGCTGTGCCCTCTGCAAGACGTTCCTAAGCAGCAGATACTTATTCTGATATATGGTACGACGGCATAAATCATATAGTAGAGATGTGCACACTGCGGAAAGAAGTATCATCTTTTGTGCATCAAATACAATAAAGGTCTGCACTCAAGAGGTTGTTTTAAAAATTTTCATTCTGCAAGTGTCTATACTGCATAACGTCCCCTATAGGGGACTCCTTTCAAAATCTACTTTATACTTTTTATTTTATTAATCTCCTGAAAAATATTTTTATAGTAATTTTTAATGATATATTTACAAATAAAAATGTTTTACAGTTCCTGGGGAGCCTCTTGCAGTAATGGGTTAAGGGAAAAGCAAATTTTATAATTCCTTTCAAGGTTTGAGTAAAAACGATATTAGTGTGAATATTTTACAGAATACAATTAACGATATAATAATTAAGACTTATGACGTTAAGCAATGAAGCGATTTGTTCCCGCCTGTTTGTTGGTGTTGTTGAAGTCTACTGATGAGTTGCCTAAGCAGCATCGAAATGCATCTAGATTCCAGATGTGCTTAATGGCCTTTTGGGCCTCATTTTGTATTTATTTTAATTTTGTTTTTCAATAGGTGATTCTGATGAGTAATTTAAGTATAAAAACATGTTTTCCTTTAAAGAATATCTCTTTAAAAAATTTTATTAGAATAGAAAGTTAATTCTGTTCGTTGGCAAAAAATTTTTCGCTCACCAAGTATCGGCGGCCTATTTGATAGTTTATAATTTTTTTCTAAACAAAATATGTGGAAATACATAATTATACTCATACATAGATACACATCAACGTGGCTGTATTAAATTATTAGATTTTTTTTGGTTAAGCAACGTCTATATTCATTTCGTTCCTGCTTATGGAACTCATCGCTAGACTTAAATACAAAAGAGTTTTGAAATAAGCTAGCTGGGAGTTCTCACAACTTTTGAATTATTTCTATAGTCTATAGCATGAATATACGAGTATGTGTGTATATATTAAGACACATGTTTTGATGAAATACTGAAACTATTTATTTTAACGAAAATACAAACTACCGATTTCAACAATTTTTTTCTGAGAAACATTAGTAAGAAGCATCTCTCTCTCTATTTCTTACCACAAGAAAGAGAGAGATATATTAAAAAAACTGTCCGAAAGAACTAGTTAAAATTTTTCATTTTGTGTGCTAGTATAGTGAAAATGGTATAAAAAGCCCACACAAGGCTACTAAATTATTCAGTTCAAGCATAACTTTTGAAAAACTCAGTTCATATTTCAATAATATTAGAAGAGATGAAATTTGTTTACGGCCTCTTGCTTTTAACCATATTTGCAGCGACAGCAAATCAAGGTATGATTTATTTTTTACATCAGAAATCATTAAAAAAAATTAAATTTTTTTTTGTAATTTATTAAAGTACTGGCAGGCTATCTGGCACCTCCTGCAGGAAGAACTCGTTCTACTACTACTACACCTAGTCCTACTACTACACGTGGTCCATTTGCACGCCTGAGCGCTAAAATGCCACAACGAAATAGGTATATGAACTAGCATTCCTAAATTTGAAGTATGTATTCACCATGAACTATACGGAGGAGCTTGTCAAATTAAATAGTTTAGCAACTTAGCCATCTTTAAACTTCCATGATTTATGTAAAAAAAATTATATTAATAATAAAAGTTTTTATAATAAATAATTTATAAAAAAACAAGTGAATAATCTTTCACAGTGACTGAACATATTCTTGATCGTTTTCAGATAGAGTAGGCCAAATGAAAATAACATCATAATATTTCTTTAGGAATCTTATGATCGATTTTTTTTTTTGATCTCATACAACTCATCCGGCTCATTTACTTGATGAAAGTCACAAAATTAAAAAAAAACTAGTTTAAAAATATTGTGTCTGAACTTTTCACTTTACATACAAATTATGGAAAAAGGTAAAACGTAACAAAGTTAAAGACGCCATAGCTGAATTTTTTATCTTCATTGTAATATGTTAAGCGTAAAATTGAACATTATAGAGTCGGTTTAAAGTGTAATTTTGCTAAATTCACTTTTTATAACATGCGAAATGTTAATACACCGTTCGAAAGAGAAAGAAACCGACCCCCATCGCCGGGCTAAAATATTTATTTTAATTTGAAATTCTATTTGTAGAAGAAAGTAATGCTGATTTGCATTTGGCATTTCTTTTGTTGCTAAAATGTGTATAATGCGATGATTTTTTCTGTATTATTAACTCCGAACATGCATTTTTGAAGGTTCATATCTATGTCTATGTTGTAATATAGCAGCGATATGTATGTATGTGCATATGTATTGCGAACAAAATAATTATGAAAATCGATGGACAAATGTTGATTTTATTGGCAGTTAAATACGAAAAAAATCTGAGTATTCAGTTCTTAAAATGTTATTGCAATTTTTTTAAGTTGTCTTTATTGCCGTTTAATTATAATTCGTTAACTTGATGTTCGGAGAAAAAGTGACTTATGTCATTTGCGAAATAATCGGCCCATATACATATGTATGTATATGTATGTACAAAATATATCTTTGTGATAAATGAGCACCACATTTTTTTTTTAATTTAAGATAATATGGTTATGAATTAGACTTGTTATGTTTTTTTTTTATTAGCAAGCAATTTGAAAAATTTACTGAACGACAGATTTATCAGAATATTTCCCGAAATTCTCGAAATTTATACATTTTTATACGAACATAAATTATAAAATTAATCTTAAAATCAAAAATACAAATTATATTAACAAACTGAAATCGAAGTTTCCACTATTAAATCTTGAAAAATTCACTTAAAAATATCTCTCAAAATTAACTCGAAAGTCAAACCTTAGACCTGTATGAATAGTTTTACAAGCAAAGTTGTAGCAAGCAAAATTTTTAAGTTAGCGTTGTGTTCTTTTACCCAAAACATAAATTTATGCAATTGGCAATCCCCATTTTCTAATTCAGGCCCTTATTATGAGTTGCATTCGATTTTCGATCTTCGGTGGCTATCGAACATCGAAAATCTAATGTTCAATTTATATTATGAGCATCGAAAATTTCGTTGAGCAACGCATTTTCTCTCGAACAAAATGTAACTTTCGATGAAGTAGTTTAATAGGAAAACTTATTAAAAACGTTAAAGTTGTTGCAAATTTTAAAAATCACTTTGAGTAATATTCACAGTAAGGAAATTCTTTGTCGAATGCTCGTCATAATACCAAATGGAAATTCGTTCGATCGAGGCCTCATTTTAATCTTCGATACGGAGTACCTCAATAGGAGTTCTCGCAACTTTTGAAGTCTACTTATGAGTTGCAGCGATATATTCTCTCCTGTTTGTCGTTATTGTTGAAGTCTACTGATGAGTTGCTTAAGCAGCATCGAAAGGCATCTAGACGTGCCTAAAAGCAATTTGGGACTCATTCTGTAAAACGCATCGCTAACAACTTTGGCAAATTTTTTATGTACACTGAAAAAATATTTCACTGACCAATATTTTCAATTATGAATTTGATTGATTTCATTATACTCGTATTTTTAATGGCCTTAATTCGTTCGAATGGAATAACTTAATTGACATTATCACATTGCTTAGTTCCCGTCCATACAGTGAAACATTTGCTGCGAAACATTTTTGATTTCTCTTTTGAAACTGCATTCGTTTCCACACTGTGAAGTTTTTGTTTTGCAACTTAATACATTTTCTCATATATTTCTCATGAGAATGATTTACTCAACAAGAACTGCATGTACATGAAACAAAGTACCCTTTTCCCTTTCCCTTTTCCCCTTCATGAGCAAACTCAAAAGTTTTGCAGCAAATGTTTCACTGTATGAACGAGTACTTACAGATGAAAATTCAATTAATTTTTTAATTGATATTACAAAATTGTTCATATTAGTTTTTTTTTTGTGTGTTTTATTTTTGTAATTGACATTTTTTAATAAACAAAATAAGACACATAATAAAAATTTTTTTGTTGTAGAATTTTTCGAAAATTGCTGATATTATGCCAGACTTTTCTCCGACATTAATTTGACAACTCGTGGAGAGTTTCAGAAAAGCCAAAAAGCTTTTCGAATGTTTTGTCGAATATTTTGTGCCGACATTGTTAAGGCGTGCCGAAAATTCATTTAGAATTTCCTAGGAAACTTGTTTGTAGTTCGGAAATTTTTATTCTCTTGGAGACGTCGTATATTTTTTTTGGAAAAAAAAGGAACAGGTTATATGTTCGTTATTTTTTTTTACAATCATCGATTTCTCCGCCATTTGTTAAACGATTTTAAAAATTATTTTTTAATATGCAACGGTATACTCCACAGGTCCCATTTTCAGAAATACGCGAAAGGAGCAGGGGAATGGAAAAAGAGGTGGTGTAAGACTAGGGGAAGTATTCCCTCCTATACAAAGTAATCACTAATTAATAGATTTCTCCGTCATTTGTAAAGCGATTTTAAAAATTCTTTTTCTATATGAAATGGCATATATTGTAAGAGTAGGAGAATGGTTCCCTCCCATACAGAGTAATCAATAATTATTACATATTAATAATATTTTATCAATGAGCGTCTACAAACTGGGTGTGAATTACTTTATAGTTAATATGCGAAATCCAGCAGAAAAATGGTGGTTCAAGAGCACGGGAAGGCTCCCTACCATACAAAGTAATTATTAATTATCGCTTATCTCGAATACTATATTAGTGACAGTCTTCAAACTTGGTGAGAATTCCTTTATAATCCATGCCCGCAATCCAGCAGAAAAGTGGTGCTGTGGCAGCGTGAGGATGTATACCTCCAGCACAAAGTAATTAATAATTATCGCATATCTAGTATGCTTTATCAATGATGGTCTTCCAACTTGTTCTGAATTCCTTTATAAACAATTCACATAACCCAGTAGAAAATTAGCGCTGTAGGAGCAGGGGAAATGGTGTCTGTACTAAAAGTTATCATTAATTATCTCATATTTGGGATACTACATCAGTGAGAGTCTTCAAACTTGGTGATAATTCTTTTATAGTCAAAACTCGTAATGTAAAGTAAAAGTGGCGGTGCAGGTGCAAGGGAAGAGCTACCTAGCATACACAGTAATTAAATTCAGTGTCCAAAATCAATAAAACACCAAAAAAAATTTAATGTTTATGACTTATTTATATTAATATTCAAATAGAATTTAATTTACAGTGCTGCAATGGGATGAGGAATTGCATCAGAAACCACTCTTTTTAATAACATTTAATTGGTAGAAGGTATAAGTGCTTATGTTCGAAAAATATGCACCAAAAAGTAAAAAATAAAAACTTAAAAAAAATTAAACCAACTTTATGCACTAAAAAGTTAAAAATAACAAAAATGGGTGGGACATTTTAAATTTAATTGAACTAAAATGATTTTTAATCAGGAATAATTTCTTAGTCGAGCCAAGGTGCAGTTATTTCAATTCTTGTTGAATTAAAAATATTTTTAATAATTTATGTGAGTTGCTAAAGAAAAGAAGAAAAAATAAATTAGACTTTTTTATTCGCTGGGGGAAATACCGATTTTTTTCCGTGCAGCCACGCACTTCATCAGCCTGTTATTAACATCAGCTATTTAACGCAAATTTTCAATGAAATGGAATATGAGAAATGATTATATTGTGTATACAATTATTGAGTTACCGACTGAAAATAGTTAAATAGTTAACGCATGTAATACTTTTGTTATTTTTAACTTTTTAGTGCATAAAGTCGGTTTACATTTTTTTTTTTAATTTAACACACATTTTTCAATATTTCTTTTTTAAATAGGTGATTCTGATGAGTAATTTAACTTAAAATATGTTTTTCTTCAAAGAATATCTCTTTAAAAAAATTTCTATTATAGAAAGATTATTTTGTTCTTTGGCAAACATTTTTCGCTCACCAAGTATCGGTGGCCTACTTGTTAGTTTATAATATTTTTTTTAGACAAAATATGTGCAAATACATAATTATACAAACACATCAACGTGTATAAAGAAATAAAAGCCCGGCTTGAAACAATACAAATTTTAGTTGCTTTCAAAAATTTTTGTTTGTACATACTTGAATTTGTGTTGTTCAAAAAGCAAACAAAATTCTATCTGTGTCACTCGACACTATTTTAACAAAAATATTTGTTGTAGGAGTAAGCTGCGGGTTGCTTTTGGAAACCTAGATAAAGGGTGTTTTTTTATAGAGTGACACAAGTTTAAACCATAATAAAAAAAAATTATTTGGCCACCAAGATCGTGTGATTTAACCCCATTGGATTATTTTCGTTGGGGTTATGTTAAGTCACTGGTCTACTTCGATAAACCACAAACAATTGAACACTTGGAAATCAACATTCGAAGAGTTATCGGTGAAATACGGCCACAAATGCTGCGAAAAGTCGGGCGTGGCGGCCACATGCCAGAAATCATATTTAAACATTAATTTTATAAAATTTTCTTTCCAATAAAGCCAGTTTCATTGACATTAAAAATATACATTGCCTTGTTTTATTACGATTTAAACTTGTGTCACTCTACAAAAACCACCCTTTGAATAAAATATTTTATCTCAAGCAAACAAGCGAATTCAGCGTTTTGTACAATAGTATGATGCCTTGTCGGAAAATCACTAGTATTCGACTACAAAAATATTTAACTTTTCTTAGACTAACTACAAAGCTAACTACAGTATAAATCAGAACTTACCCAAAATCAGTTCTTAGTTGAGTACGTAATCGGATTAGGTGAGAGCCAACAAATTTACTCTCAGCTACTTTGAAACTCACTTCAATTTTATATTAACATTTTGCTGTTATTATTTTAGATGGTACCTTAGGTGCGTGGTAGCGCGTATGACTGACTATACAACTTGTGATACATAGTTCGAAGCCCAGTAAGAACATATTTTGGCAAAATTTACTAACTACCAGGTGACTTAAATAAAATTAACTTAAAGTTAGTTGAAAAGTAGTGCAGAGTGGGGCAATTGACTATCGCCTAGGCCATCACAATGTTAAAACAGTTAGTTGCTTCCGTTCGTAAGTAATTCAATTATCAGTCGTCATTACTTGCAAAATAGTTAGCTTAAAGTTAGTTTAAAGTTAACTGAGTTTCCCGCAGGGTGTATATATATTCGCTAAAATAATGTCGAATGACCTAAAAAAACCAAACAAAAATTAGAAAAAACTAATTAACATTTTATTGTTTTAAATCCGACTAATGCATAATATTATTTTATATGTACATAGAAAAAATATTCCGGCAATAAAAAGATTTAATTGAAAATTAAACCAAAAATCAATGAGAAAAAATGCCATAAAACGAGCAATCAATTGTGACGGCGCCCATTTGGCCGATATCATCTACTCGACTTGACCAATAAAATTCTAAAGGTTCAAATAAACATAATCAAAAAACAGAATCGAAGTTTTTCATTTACATAGAAAAAAACTAAGAGCCAAACAACATGGGATGACTTCTTTTGGCCCACCTTGTATATAAAATGCTTCTGAAAACTTGACTATAGTTGAAAAATCTGCTCTCCTGTCTACATTTTTAAGCGGGCGGGTAACAATTAAAAGCCAGATTAATTGCAGTAAATGTGCTTAAAATAATTTGTAAAGAAATTTGAAAAACTCGATATGCAATTTTTTTCTTAAGCGATTAATTTAAAATTTCGTATAAAAATTTACTATATTCGTCCAATGCTGGATGTAGCGTGCATGCCTTAATCAATTTAAAATTTCAACTGCAGTCGTTTTTGAAGTCTTTTCCTTTGGAATATTGAAAGAGAAAATTTTTAGTTGAACAATTTTTTTTTGACTAAAACGTTCAACAATATCAAAACTATATTTTTGCCAAAAATTTAGCCATTTTTCACTCTCATTTCAAAGTATTGACTTTGATTTTTTTTAACGGCTATACGAATAGAGGTAACTTAAAACTTTCTTGCACATATTATCAAGGATCTTATTAAAAATTATAAAATATATTTTTGAAAATTTTGACTACGCCACTGCCGAAGTTATTTACGAAATGAGAAACCAAGTTTAGGCGAAAAACTAAAATTTGAAAATTCAAAGCCAAATATTTTTGAAAATATTAAAGATATCTCTATTTGCATTTTCTTTGCCTATTTTGCTTATAGCTTTTCAACAAACTCTAACCCCTCACACAAAAAAGTAATATGAATGAGTTTGTAATATTAATTAAAATATTTGTAATATTAATTAAAAAATTAATTAAATTTTCACCTATAAACATTTGATAATATCAATTAAGTTATTCCACTCAAATTAATTAATACAATTAAAAATTTAATTGAATCAATTAAATTATTAATTGAAAACATTAATTGCTGAATACTTTTTTCTGTGCTTGACATCAGGTGATATTTAAAAAAGTTATACGGCCAATAAGGTTTTTCATGCCTGAGGTAATCAACTTTGACACCCCGTCGTAAATCGCCGTGTGTTTCAACCGGGTAGTTCAGAATTCATTATTCTTAAAGCTTAGGTCTTCTTCTATAATTTCTATATACAAAATTTTGTTGTCGAATCGCAAATTTTATAAATATAGATTTATTATCTTTTTTTCTATTTGCAATCACTGTGTGACGTTCTGGCAAGTCACCTGTAATCAAAATCTTTGTCCACAGCCAGGCAGCACTACAATCCCTAAGATCACATATCACCTCGTCTAATCTAGTCGGGCAATGCAAGAGTTTGCTATCTAGACTGGGTGGTCAGACTGACCTCACCCTCATCTGGATTCCAGCACATAGCAATTTTTTAGGTAACGAACGGGCGGACAAGTTGGCTCTGCTATGAATGTTTCCAATGCCAAATCGGTAGCCATGCCGTTTGGTGCTATTAAAAGATATATTTTCAAGCACTATCTCTATAAGGCTGAAAGTAAATGGCGCAATATAGTCACGTGCAAGGTTGCTAAGAAAATGTGGCCTTGCTACAATGATAGGCGCTCAATACAATTAACAAATAGAAACCATAGGGACATCTCGAGACTCGTTGCAGTCATGACGGGGCACTGGACGGACGGTCGGCAGACATGCTAGTAGGATATGTCTATCCTATAATGAGTTCTGCCGAAGTTGTCAAGAAGTAAGCAAAGAAGAAACAATCTTTCGCTTTCTTTGCGAATGCCCAGCTTTGCATCTCTCGAGAGACAAATTTTTAGGCAGTCATGCACTAGATGATCTATCAGATCTATCTGAGATTGGGTTGAATGACTTTATCAGATATCTCAACGCGACGGGTTGGATCTAGTAACGATCACCGTATCAGAATACTCAGGTACGGTTCTAGATAGGTTGACACCAATAAGTGTAGTGGTCCTTTCAAAAAGGAATCTTCTAGATTCTACTTGAATGCCTGCGTGTAGTGGGCAGTCACGTAAACCAACCAACCAACCACCTATAATCAAATACAATGCTGCCCATAAGTTTGATTCAAACAGCTGTTTTGTATGGTTGTGATTATAAAACGTTTGTTTGAACCAGCAAGCCAAAAAATTTAATATCACCACTACAAACTACAGTCTGTAATACAATTTAAACTCTTGCAAAGATTTCTTACGACAGGCAAAACACTAAATAGAAAATTTAATTTTATAGCAACAAGCAGGCTAGCACATACGTGCCTTTAATTATGAAAGTGGTCTAAGTCATTTGAAATATTAAATCAATCTTAAAAACACTTCAATAAATAAATCCTTACTAATAAAGGCTGATTTTTTAGCAAGTTTCTTTTTGGCAACACTTTGTTTGGCAACTCAGCTGTTTTCCTGTATCATGTTACTGTTAAACATTCAGTTCAGTTAACCATGAATCGACTTACAAATAAGCAACGCTTGCAGATCATAAAATTTCATTATCGAAATTCATGCTCGGTTAAGAAAGTGCATCCGTGCACTTCTTCTATTTTATGGTCAGTTTGGGCGACCTTCTGAGGCCGTCATTCGGAATCTTGTGATTAAATTTCGCACCAAAATTACATTATTGAACATTAAACCACCAACACCCGCATACGTCGAGTGCGGACAGAGGAAAATATCGCAGCTGTAACCGCTAGTGTTGTTGATGACCGTGAATTATCGATTCCATGATGCCATTCGCAGCAGTGATGCCAGCGGAAATTTTTAAAAATCTCTACATGTCTAAGAAAAAATCCCTTTTTTCCCTACAACCAAAAAAATTTTCCCTACATTTTTCCCTACGCTAAAAATTTATTATTTTTGGCAACAGACAAACAAATAAATATGTTAAGGCTCATGTCTATAGGGATAAGCCCGCAACGATTGACGCACTGGAAGACAATATTGAAGAATTTATTCGTGAGATACCGCCGATATTTTGGAGAAGTTATGCCAAAATTGGACTCAGCGTATGAACCATTTCAGACATATTCGCGGTCAAAATATACATTAAATCATGTTTAAATTTAAACATTGAATTATATAGATTGTTCTACCGTCTCAAATTAAGATTTCATACATATCTCTAAATTTTATGTGTTTTTTTATAAATCACATCCGCAAGCTCTTAAAAAATCACCCAATATTATAAATGTTAAAGTGAGTTTGTTTGTTGATTTGCTACGCTTTCACGCCCACACCACTGAACCGATTTTTAAATTTTTTCACTTATAGAAAGGTACATTACAATCGTCCAAAAAAATCTATTTTTTATTCGGTTCAGAACCGGTTTTTTATATTCGGCACGGATTTTCAAACCGCTAAGCCGATTTCGAAAATTATTTTACCAATAGAAAGCTACACTATTTTTATCCGGTTCGAAACCGGTTTTTTATATTAAGTTCAAATTTTTTCCGAAAAATATATTTTTGGGCTGGTTAGGGCAGTTTTGTTTCGGGTTTTATTCGGTTTTTAAATTTTTTACCGCTTTTTTTGTCGGTTTTTAACGTTTTTGTAACATTATCAGTGAGTAATAAATAACAAACTATTATTACATTACATTAAGTATAGTTTCCAAAATACCAGATCAACGCGAGCGAAGCTGCGGGTAGTATTAAATAAATTTATATTAATCGCAATCAGTACATTTCTAAATTAAAATATTGCATAATGTAAACATATTTTTTGATTTGTTCACACGTAATCTATTACATATCTCGACCCCATATCTTGTAGCACATTTCATTCGGCTCTGTATTGACATATCGATGGTCACAAGTAGAAAAGCCCTAACTCGTATTCTGACAAAATTAAGTTTTTTTTAAGTGATGCCAATACATTTCACACAAATAAATCAAAAAACAAAGCAGTTGAACTGTTTTTTTTTTTATTATGTTTTTACCTTCTCCTGTAAAGTTACAATTGTTTGAGTTAGGGCCTTGCCACTTGTGGCCAACGATATGTCAATACAGAGCCGAATGAAATGTGCTACAATCAAAGTTCAGTTTATAAGATTTCTAAATGAATTTACAAAATCTTTTGATATTATTTTCGTGTTCCGAGTATTTCTGAAAATAAGCAAGAATTTGTTCATTTACTATGTTTGAAGGAATAATGCACTAGTTTTTTTTTATAAATTATTTATTATAAATACATTTATTATTATTTTTTACATAAATATGTAAGCTGGAAGTAGAGGATAAATCCTCTGGAAGTTTATACTGTAGATGTAACAAAATAAAAGTATTTGTATTCATTCACTTCGTGAGGCCAGGTTTGCGTCTACGGCTGCTGCATAATTCTGGCTATTTTTCTATTGATATATATATTAAATGGATTTTTGGTGGTAGTAGGGGTTGCAGTAGTTGTTTCATGAGTTTTACCTTTCGAGAAAACCAAATAACATTTATTATAAATCAAAAAAATATAATTTATTTACAATTTCATTTAATTGCACATTTCGGAAATGAATAGACAGGCATGCAAAGTTTGCTGGTGAGGGGACGAATAGTTTTGATTTATCGTTTCTACTTTTTACTCATTTTTCATTTGGTTGCTTCATATTACAATCATGTATGTTCTGGCTTCCGAGTCGGTTTCACATGTTTGCTGGAACTCATACTAATTATTTTTGTTTAACATCCGAACTACTAAGAAAACATGTGAAAACGACTCGGAAGCCACTACTACTACGCAGCTTTCGTTGGTGTCAAAGACTTCTAATATTAACTTTGTTTATTTTACTTATTTTGCCATATTTTTACTGAAATTCGTTTATACTAATTGAATTATTTTTTTTAACAGCTGTTTTTATTAATTAAAGTTTGTCTACCTTTCTAGTAAACAAACTCTAAAGAGAATTCCCAAAATTTGTCGCTTTATGAATTTCTCAAATGTAGATAGATGGTCCAAAACTGTAATTTCAAATATGTCATCTGCCTTTCAATTTCCGAAATGTAATAAACTCGTTTAGTATACAATACATATATAATAATCAATTATCATACCTTCACTTAATGTTACCGCAAGTATGGCTAAGATCAAGAACCCAAATGTAAATTTCATGGCTACTTATATTATTACAAATATAAACTTGGTTTGTTAAAAGCTATTCTAGAACTGAATAACGAAACTACACTTTTTTGTGTGGTTTTTATACAATTTTCATTATACACTTGTTTATCTGTAAGCACAGAAAAAAAGAGCTCTCAAGATTTCTGTCATCCATTTCTTTTGGATTCTTCTCATTTTAATATTAGTTTCTTTCTTCCTCTCTCTCACTAAAAAACGTCAAACTACTACACATACATATTTAATTTTCTTTAACATATTTTTTGCATGAAATGAATAGTTAGTTGCATTCAGAGTTGGGCAAAATACATGGTTTGCGGTATTTAAAATACAAAATACAAAATACAAAATACTTCCACGTCATGTATGTATTTAAAATACAAAATACAAAATACTTAAATTGTTTGTACGTATTTAAAATAATACTTCCACATCATGTATATATGTATTTAATAGGGTATTAAATTAATCTGGTTTTTGTTTTAATCGGTTATTCACTCGATTAATTAATCGAGGTTTTATTAATTATTAATTTATTAATTCCAATCAATAAAAATACATAAATTATTCATTATTTTGAGATTTTATTAATGAAAAAAGTATAACATAACAAAAATAACAATTTTTGAGCTAAATCAGACGAGGAAAAATTTATATCTAATATATAAAAATTAGTCGGGTTTTCCTTCCTGACGCTATAACTCCATAACGCATGAACCGATTTCCACGACTTTGTATTCGTTGGAAAGGTATCGGGCTCCGTGAGGTTTATAGCAAAGAAAATTCAGAGAAAATTTCAAGAGAAAAGCAGGAAAACAGGGAAAAATCATTTTTCACATACAACGCCATCTCTGATACATAGCATGTACTACAACGGCGCAAGTACGTGGTGTGTGAGTATACTTCACGAAAATAAGTACGTTTCATTTTGTTTCATATTAAGTAGATGGCGCCGGTGCGTGATACATTGTTTGACAGTTTTTAATACAAAAATTCAAATATGTTACATTTTTTAAGGCGCTAGATTATATATCTTCTATATATATAAAATCGCAGTGTGTGTTTGTTATTAACGCATGATTTGTGGAACTATAAGACCTGTGAAGCTGAAATTTTCAACACAGATTCGGGTCAATACCGGGTAGGTTTTCGTTTTGTTTTTTAACCAACAAATGACTACTGTATTGGAGTAATTTGTAGTTAAAAAAAATTTATTGAGGGTAAGACAACGTTTGCCGGGCTCATCTAGTACATACATACATGTATTAACAAAAAAACAAGTATATAAGTGAGTTTTTTAAATTGTTTAATAGATTAAAGAGACCTTCTAAAATAATCGTTTAGAAATAGTATTTAGTTCAAATGTTTCGATTTTAAAAGATTTTTTCTTTAGTTTTAATAAAACTTGACTTAGAAAAAATCCTTTCACTAATCGTTATCGTATAAAACAAAATATTTTTCGGTTATTTTTTAACTTTATTATAAAATTAAATGGAAGATTAAAACTGTTGACTTGTTAAATAAAATGAAGCTCACTGGAAATACTTCTTTGTTTGCATGAACATCAATTTCACAACATATGCCTTTTGTTTATGAGCAGAACAAATTATTTGCTTCATAAAAATATATCGCTGGTTTAGTTTGCTTATGTTGACACAATCTCCCAAAGCAAAAGCAAGCATGTTGTTTTTGTATTGTTATAATTGTTGTGTCGTAATAGTACCACCTGCAAATAAAACGCCTTGTGACAAGATGCTTCAGAATTGACAACTGAATTGTGGTGATGCCAACTCTAAGAGCTGGTATAGTTATGTTTTTATCGATTAAATTTTTTTGTTAATGGTTTGACGAATGATACATTATAAATTCATCAAAATGCAAAACACCAAAAATGTAATGTATTTTGTAAATGTATTTTGTAAATTATGTATTTAAAATACAAAATACAAAATACTTGCATGTCATGTATTTAAAATACAAAATACTTCTACGTCATGTATTTAAAATACAAATACGTATTTCAAATACATGTATTTTAAATACTGCATTGCATTGCATTGTTCAACAGTTAAGGGCCAATTTTTGGATTCGAAATTAAACTTAGTTTCTTTCTCTAATTAGCTAATCCGAATATTAACTTAATCTCACATTAATTGAGTTTGATGGTATTGAGTGCTAGTTTAATCTTCTTTTTGCCTGTTGTATTACCATACTGAGGAACAAAAAATAGTGGCAACATTTTCTGTGCAAATGTTATTAAAACATTTTGATTTATTTGTGGGAAGAAGCATAAACTGCATAATTTTATCATTTACAATCAGCTACTTAACTATTTTGGAGACGGCAGCAGCACCACCTGCACCTCATATTTAAGTATAAATGCATAGCTCAGTATTGCCAACTTCAAATATTTCGCATTTATAAAAATTAAATTACGCCTTCAAAATGTACTTTTATGACGTAAAAGTATAAAAATGAATCAATTTATGCTTTACATAAATTTTTGGATATTGTTTCTGTTAAATAATTTGAAATAATTGTACGATATCATTCATTCAACAGTTTGTAATATGCTGGCAACACTGAATTTTCTCATTGTAGCCAAAGAAATAGAAATTAGTTTAATTGGACTACAACGACAAAATCAGCATAGACAACAGCCTGCCGCCATGTCGACTTGCAGTCTTCAAAAGAATCACTTTCATATAAAAATGTGTATTCTATGCTTGACATTTTGTAGTCGGTAGCCTGCTGTGGTGAATGTGTTTAATGCATTATGGTAAAATTTTTGGTTTTTCGTACGTCCGTACGTCAGTGTTGTCAGATATATCGATATCTCGCCAAACGAGGCGACTAAAATTTATTTTTGGCCATGAAAACGTTCAAATGGCGATTGGCGATTTACTTGGCGATATTTGAACTCCTTGGCGATATTTTTACGATTTCCATAAAATAGAATAATGTTAAAAACATGAAATTTTTTTTGTACAGAATTTTTTCTACAACATAAAATATTTCGTGCATGAAATTCTAAATGTTGTGACTCTTTATCTCAAACAAAATTTTCTGAAATTCAAGAAGTTTAAAAAATATGGCCTACAAAATCTCATTTGGTGTTTATAAAACACAGTGGGGAAAACTTTCTTTTATTAATTAGAACCCACATTTTGATAATGAAGCACCAAAAAGCCTGCACGAGTTCTCGCCTATGCCCGCTATGTGTAGTGTACACAAGTTCAGTGCTTAAGTCTGGCACTGAGTAAAATAAGCTTGTGACACACACTATACAAGTAAACTGTGCAGTTTTTATTTTAATGCTCCATAATGCAGGCGATTCTTTGTATAATTCTAGGACGTCTGTCCATAATATTTTTTCGGCGCTCATTTCTAGTTTTGAACTCTTAAAAAATCACGACACAACTGAGGGCTTGCAACATATACTACACAAGTTCACTGTACAGTTTTGCAAACTTGAGGAAATATCAAAATCGTTTTGATATTTAGTCAGGTCACTACGTAAATAGCACAACCAGCCCCATACACTACACAGACGCACTGTGCAGTGAACTTGTTTAGTGTATGAATACAACGATTCTAATGGTACTTACCACTTCAAGGACATGATATGTGTACTTAAATACACATTTAAGTAAATGTTACTTCAGTTTTATCACAAGATTTATATGTATAATAATTTTTATCTTGGTGTTCAAGTTCAATTTATCCTATTCGGATTGATCTTTTGGAATAAGTTATTTTTAATTACTTTTTGTACTCCAGTTTTTATATGTTAATGTAAACACTTTTCTTAATTTTTCTTATATAGTATAATTTTTATGTTTTACGATAGACGTTACCTGCCGAATTTAAAATTTAACAATATTTGTAATATAATTACAAAATGAATAAATACTTTTGTAGCTATAATTTAATGTTTTATTATATTGGCGATATTTGGCGATATTCGACAAGGCATTTGGCGACAAGGCTTAAAATAAATCTGACAACACTGCCGTACGTTTGTACATTTTTTGTGTTATTGAGAGAAATTATAGCTTGTTCTCATTTTAAAGAACTTTGCCCAAAACGTACGGGATCAAACCCACAGAGGAGACCAGAGGTGTCACGAGCACAAAGTAAGACGGAAGATAATTGTGATTTTGTGGTGTTTTTAGAGGTCTCGCTCACACAGTCATCAAATCCTCTTTACTTTTTCTTTCGCGTGGTATTATTTTAAAGTAATTACGTTTTATTCCTTGTGGTCTCATTCGCAGCCAAGTTTTTGTAAATAAATGGTAAAAATTAATATTTGCGAACGAAAATACTTAAAACAAAGTCTCTAATCATTTGAAAACAAATTTTAGTCACTTTATTAATACTAATAATCCTTTTCGCATTGTGTTTTTTAATTCAATACCACAAATTCCTCCATTTAATTTTGTACAAATGTTCATGTGCTCAAGTGAATTTTCGTTTTATGCTTTGTGGTCTCATTCGTTGTTTGCTTTTTGCAAGTTCAAGTTAAAAATTAATATTTTTGAAGGAAAATGTTTAAAATTGAGTTTGTAAGCATTTGGAAACTAATTTTAATCACTTTTATATTACTAATAATGTTTTACACATTGTTTTATTTAGTTCAACACTGCAAAATCTTTCATTTAATTTTTTAAAAATTTTCAATTGTTCAATTCACTAAATATACATTTCTGCTGTTTGTTTTGATTATTGTACTAACAATATTCAATAACAAACACACTATATTTGTCCCTTTTTAACAGTGATCAAATCAGATGATTTGAGCTTTTTTCTTAAGTCACTTTCTTCAACTCTGGTATCCTCTGTGTCAAACCTATTATTAAACTGATGTTTGCTTTTATCCATGAATTTTTTTAATTTGATTATATCTGCTTCAAATCTTTCAGTGTATTATAAGTCTTCTGTTTTCGCAACATCTTCAAATTATATTAAAAAATATGATCATACATATGTATATATTTTTTAACTATTTTTGTCAGTGTATTCAGGCGATGAAAGCAAACTATCATTATTAATTTAACTTTTTCCTCATACTTTCAGGCATAAAGAATAATTAGTGTTGCCATATTTTCAAAAATATGTTGTTATTAAACCTTTTTGTCTATTAAAAATAATTTTTTTAATTAGTGTTTTTTGTGGGAATTGTTACAATTTAAGTTTAAAATTTTTTAAAGCACTAGTAATCCCAAATTATTATTTTACTTATTAAGTAAAATATTTAAAAAAAACTTAAGCCCGACTAAGAAATTATTTCTGATTAAAATTCACTACATAGTTCAACTAAAAATTTAAAATTGTCTCACAAAAATCGTTCGTGATCGCACAAACCTCCGCCTACAAAACTGTATTATGATGATGTTCTGATGGTGTTCTATGTTGTCTTGCCCGAGCCATTCCCCCATAACTTGTATTCTTCAAATTGGCAGCATTAATTGTTTTATATGCCTGAAAGTATACTTAAAAATTTAAATGAATAATTAAAACCTGCCGTCATCGCTTGAATACACTGACAAAAATAGTTAAAAATATATCGCTCATTTACTTCAATAGTGTAATAACTCAAAAAACGCATTTTTTTGAGTTAATAATGCAGAATAATACGGCATTTTGTATTTTATCTTGTGTAAAATTTTCATATAAATAGCTTTTACTACCACCTCGTGAGAGAATAATGTTTTTTTCATGTCTTCATTGAGTTGTGTGTAAATTGAAAACTTTATTCGCGTTTTCTGTAAAACTATTTTTTTTTTAGTTGTGACACTATTGAAGTACATGAGCGATATGATGATACATATATGCAAGTGATGTATAATTTGAAGATATTGTGAGAAGAGGAGATTTATGTACACTGAAGGATGAAGTGAATGAGTTTATAGCATAAAATACAAATTAAAAATTTATTTAAAAACGTCATGGATAGAAGAATACCACAGTCTAATATTGTAGTCAAGGATTAAAACTTTACAATGTTAAAGACGTTACAGCTGAATGTGTTATATCTTTTCCCTCTAATATGCTAAGTGCAAAAGTGAACATTATGAAGTCGGCTTAGAGTGTTAACCTGCTAAATTTACTTTTTATAACATACGACGAAAGAGAACGAGACTTCTTTATTCTTCTTTATTTTAAAACTCTATCTGTCGAAGAAAGTCATGCTGATTTGCATTTGGCATTTCTTTTGTTGTTATTTTAGTGTCATTTTTTCAAAATGTGTAGACTTGTATGGAACTCTTTCAGGAGCTCGTTTTTGACACAAACCAATGAAACAACCCATATAATTTAAATGGGTTTGATCATAGATTTGTTTCCAAAATGAGCTACTGAAAGAGTTCGATACAAGTCTAGTATAATGCAATTTTTTTCTGTATTATTAACTCCGAAAATACTTTTTTGAAGGTTTATATTTATGTATGTCTATGTTGCAATATAGGAGCGATTTGTATGTATGTATGTATTACGAACAAAAAGATTACGAAAGCCGATGTTGATTTTATTAGCAGTTAAGTACGAAAAAAATTTGTGTATTAAGTTCTCAAAATTTTATAATATTTTTTTTTTAATTTTCTTCATTGCCGGTAAATTACAAAGAAGTTTTGTGAACGAACAATGAATAAATCTGAAAAATCCGCGAGTTATGGACTTACTTTTTTTAATTTTGGTGGCTTATGATGTTATTGCGCCAAAAACAAAATTCTAGTAATTTAATTCATATGGCTTATGATGTTTTTGCTGTAAACAATGTTTTAAAATTATTTGAACAGTAATTATGATGAAGAAATTGCAGAAATTATAATTTCTGAATATATTCAATAAGTTAGTTTATTATACCGATTTGAATTGTTGCCATTTTACTAGAGAAACAACTGGTGTAATTAATAATCTACGATATTTGAAAGATAATAAAATAAAACTTTTTGCAATGTCTTCTTGAGCCACATTAATTTTTGAAAACAGCTGTAATAATAAGTATTTACCTTGTTTTCTATTTCTTTGGGTCACCAAGCAACTCTAGTTTGCTCAAGTTGACGACTTCTGAAGTTAAAATATCTTCTTTACCAGAAATTGTGTCGTTTTTTTTGTGTATTTAAAATACATAATTACTAATTTGAACATTATTATATGTATTAATGGTAAAATAGAAAGTCAAGGTTAAATAACAAATTACTTTCCCATAAAGCAAAGTGAAGTGCACCACACACACACCCACTACACTATAATGGGTATTTTCAAACACAATCAGGCCTTTAAACATTCACTTCATCGTGGTGTGGTATGTCGGTTTGTAAAAGAGTTAAATCGTGGCGCACTACACAGCTATTTCCACTTACATATGTACATTAGCGTACCGTTATTTTTATGTCTTTTTTTATTTCTTATATTCTCTCACTCCAAATCGGTTCAGTTTTATGTAAAAACATATACAAAAAAGTTTCATAGCGATAAGTTGTGTTTTAGGTGGTGCGTTCAACCCGTTGTTTGCATATGATTATCTTTTTAAAAAAACATTTTACAAGAATATGATATGTGATAATATTTTAGCTCTTCTAGTCAACAACATTAGCCTGCAAGAATGATTTTTGTTAAAATTAATATCTTGGAAAACAGTGAAGAAAATAACCAACAAAATACCAACAATTTTAAACACCAAAATATTTATACTAAGCATGTACAATAAAAGCTTATATCGATTAAATTATTTCAAACATATATTACGTATAGTCAAACGAAAACTAAAGAAAAACAAGAAAAGAAAAATTACATTGAACAAATTGGCTTGAAGGCTAACTTTGAGGGGCGGACACACCCCCTACAACACAACTTATCGCTATGAATTTTTTTTGTATTTTTTTACATAAAACTGAACCGATTTGGGGGGATAGAATATAAGAAATAAAAAAATTCTCCATACAACTCGCGGCCACTCTAATGTACATATCGTCGGGTGGTTACTGGCTTGCCGCATCAATAATGTGTTCTTAATATCTGTGCGGCAAACCAGTAACCACCCAACCATATGTTGCTGTTGTCCAAGGATGGGTATGTGATATTGGTCGTCTTAAAGATGCTCTTAAAAGGTAAAAAGCTTTGAAAGCTCTTACAATTTGTTCTTGTTTCTTTGCAACGTAAGCAGCGAACATTATTGCCGCCGATACTCTGATCAGCTGTTGTGCTTTCGTCGTTGTGAAAGCACAAAGCTTTTACTTTAAAGTCGATTATCTCAAAAATACTTCAGTTATGTAAAGGCCTCAAGTATTATGCAGTATAATACTATGATAATAAGTTTTAACTGAACTTTTTCTTCAATCAACAGTTTTTGTTTAAGGGAGTGGGAATAAGTAAGGGTTTTATTTCTTAACGCATTTTTCTTTTTACATTTATGAATTGAGTTGTAACTAAATTTTGCCTCCAAGCAGCTATTCACATATTACAAAGCGCTTTTAAAACAAATTTTAGTAACAACTTTCAAACCCGTAACAAATCCTTAAACCAGTCACATTATTTCTCAGATTGCAAGAAAATTTTGCCAAATACATTTCATTTTCATGAATAGTTTATGTGAATTTTTTTTTGTATGGATTGTGTCAACATTTCGCTGGAAATTTAGAACAGAGTACCAGTCTTAAGATACTTAAGTCTTCTTTCTTGTCATGTTTCCAATGTTGTCTGTTTTCTTTTTTTTTTATTATTCTATGGCTTCCATATCAATTTTATGAATTTTTTAAAAGTGGCGATTAAGGCCACTAGAACATTTATCTTTACCACAAAATAATTTTTGCATATAAATTGCATTTTCATTTCGAAAATTATTTCAAAGTAAAAAATCTAATACCGCTGTCATCATTTTATTGTTGCACCATCGATCGCATTCATAAAATGATAGAATATAAAAAAATATAAGAATGCCAAAAAATCCCGGGAATTTTTTCACGAGAAATGCCTTATGAAAAACAGTAATTTACAAACAACTTAAGGGAAAAGCAAATTTTATAATTCCTCTCAAGGTTTGAGTACAAACGATATTAGTGTGAATATTTTACAGAATACAATTAACGATATAATAATTAAGACTTATGACGTTAAGTAATGAAGCGATTTCTTCCCGCCTGTTTGTTGTTGTTGTTGAAGTCTACTGATGAGTTGCCTAAGCAGCATCGAAATGCATCTAGATTCCAGATGTGCTTAATGGCCTTTTGGGCCTCACTTTGTATTTATTTATTTTTTTTCAATAGGTGATTCTGATGAGTAATTTAACTATAAAAACATGTTTTCCTTTAAAGAATATCTCTTTAAAAATTTTTATTAGAATAGAAAGTTAATTCTGTTCGTTGGCAAAAATTTTTTCGCTCACAAAGTATGGGCGGCCTATTTGATGGTTTATAATTTTTTTCTAGACAAAATATGTGGAAATACATAATTATACTCATACATAGATACACATCAACGTGGCTGTATTAAATTATTAGATTTTTTTTGGTTAAGCAACGTCTATATTCATTTCGTTCCTGCTTATGGAACTCATCGCTAGACTTAAATACAAAAGAGTTTTGAAATAAGCTAGCTGGGAGTTCTCACAACTTTTGAATTATTTCTATAGTCTATAGCATGAATATACGAGTATGTGTGTATATATTAAGACACATGTTTTGATGAAATACTGAAACTATTTATTTTAACGAAAATACAAACTACCGATTTCAACCATTTTTTTCTGAGAAACAGTAGTAAGAAGCATCTCTCTCTCTATTTCTCACCACAAGAAAGAGAGAGCTATATTAAAAGAACTGTCCGAAATAACTAGATAAACTTTTTTATTTTGTGTGCTAGTATAGCGAAAATGGTATAAAAAGCCCACACAAATTGTTCAGTTCAAGCATAACTTTTGACAAAGTCAGTTCATATTTCAATAATATTAGAAGAGATGAAATTTGTTTACGGGCTCTTGTTTTTAACCATACTTGCAGCGACAGCAAGTCAAGGTATGATTTATTTTTTACATCAGCAATCATTAAAAAAAATTAAAATCTTTTTTTTTGTAATTTATTAAAGTACTGGCAGGCTATCGGGTACCTCCCCCTGGAGCAAGTCGTCAAACTACAGCTCGTCCTGCTGCAGGTCCTCCTACTAGACGTGGTCCATTTGCATATATGAGCGCAAAGTTTGACCAACCATCTAAGTATATAAACTAACTATCTTAAATTTGAAGTAGGTATTCACTAGGAACTGTACGGAGGAGCTTGTAAAATTACGCAAATTACGTAGTTTAGCAACTTAGCCATCTTTAAACTTCCATGATTTATGTAAAAAAAATTATATTAATAATAAAAGTTTTTATACTAATAAATAATTTATAAAAAAAAACAAGTGCATAATCTTTCACAGTGACTGATCGTTTTCAGATATAGTGGGCCAAATGAAAATAATATCATAATATTTTTTAGGAATATTATGTGTTATTTTTTTAATCTCATACTTGATCAAAGTCACAAAATTAAAAAAAAAACTAGTTTAAAAATATTGTGTCTGAACTTTCAGCCATAGCTGAATTTTTTATCTTCATTGTAATATGTTAAGCGTAAAATTTAATGTTATAAAGTCGGTTTAAAGTGTAATTTTGCTAAATTCACTTTTTATAACATGCGAAATTTTAATACCGTTCGAAAGAGAAAGAAACAGATCCCCATCGCCGGGCTAAAATATTTATTTTAATTTGAAATTCTATTTGTAGAAGAAAGTAATGCTGATTTGCATTTGGCATTTCTTTTTAATGAATTTTTGCATCGACTTGTTAGAGCATATTTTTGCATATTCTCCCCTTCAAAACATGTTTTTGCATATTTCAGTCTTACACTCATATTTTTAGAATTTTTTTTTTTTCAAATTTTTAAAGCATATTTAAAGCATATTTGAGGCTTTTAGTGCATATTTTGATACTTTTTGAATTTCTTGTATTTTAATATGTCAATATTGTTATTTTTATTTTTCTCTGTCTACATCTCATTTTCAATGTTCACTGCATGTAGTGTATAATAGTCTAAGCTTTTGGCTTATTTATTATGTGCCAACAGTTTTTAGCTGCCGACATTCCTCTATTCCAAATGCGAAATAAATACTCGTATATTGAATAAAAACTTTTTCGAAGAATATACAAACTACAAAGTTTACGAAAAATTTTTAAATAACATCGCAAATGCATAAAAAAAATCAATATTTATAGATTTAAATAGATGAAACCACCGATAGATGCCACGTGTTCTACATTCTGGCAAAAACACTAACCAGTGAAAAACATTTCAAAAACACAGTTGCTTTGAATACGAATAATTTCTTTATCGGTGTTAAGTTCAGTATTTTAAATTCTTATTGAATGAAATATTTTTATTAATTAATGTGAGTTTCTAAAGAAGAGAAGAAAAATTTAATTAGACTTTTATTAGCTGGGGGAAATACCGATATTTTTCTGTGCAGCCACGCACTTCGTCAGCACCCATGTCTATCTACTGGGGTAGAAATTTTTATTAACATCAGCTATTCAATGAAATCGATTATGAGAAATGATTATATTGTGTATACAATTATTGATTTACCAACTGAAAATAGTTAAATAGTTAACGCATATAATACTTGTTGCTAATAATTGTAGTTCAAGAATTCGTTAAATTTCTTTTCCACTAGTTTAGGCTTCATATTTCTACACACAAATTCGGAAATTTGTACACATTTTTGGTAAGAATTTGGTCGTTCTCGCATCGTTTTAAAATGCGAGTCGTTTTGACAGTTTTTGTGATAAACTTTTCCCAAAGTATTGTTACAGAAACACTTTTTCTCACATTCTTCTAAGGTACCATGAAATAGATCCCAAATGAAATAACTCCCAACCACAATGAAATTAGTCCCAATCAGAAAAAATTAAATAACTTCCAATTGTTGAAATGTAATAACTCCCAATAATTGGGACTTATTTCATTAAAAACGAAATAACTCCCAAACAAAATTAAATATTTCTCAAAAAATTACATAAGTCCCAATTAAATTAGTCGCAATGAAATAAGTGCTAAGAAAATGAAATAACTTGCAAGACAAAGAAATACGAACTAAAAGAAAACAACACGTTATTATCGGAATAACTGGCCATTGCCTTTTAATTTTCTACATAACCTGAATATCTATTTAAGGTTCTTTTGCATCAGCAGCACATACAAAATTTGTCAACGTTGTTAGTGTTGCGTTTTACAAAATGAGGCCCAAAATGCTACTAATCACGCCTAGATGCATTTCGATGTTGCTTAAGCAACTCATCTGTAGACTTCAACAATAACGAAAAACAGGCGAGAACATATCGCTGCAACGCTTAAGTAGACTTCAAAAGTTGCGAGAATTTCCAGTGAGTTATTCCGCATCGAAGATGGGAATGAGTTAGAAATGAAATTTACTAATTTAATAAATTTTTGCATTGGGTAGAAGAATACACTGTCAACTTAAAAACTTTGCTGTCTACAACCTCCCTTGTAAAACTATTCACACATATCTGAAGTTTGACGTTAAAGTTAATTTTGAGAGATATTTTTAAGTGAATTTTTCAAGATTTAATAGCGGAATCTTCCTCTTCAGTTTGTTAATACCATTTTGTATTTTTGGTGCAAGTCTATAAATTCGAGGATTTCGGGAAATACTCGTATTGTGATAAATCTGCCGTTAAGGAATAATTTGCCGCTGTGCTGCCACTTGTAAAGTTAATACGCATCGTTTACACACAAGTAATTCATACGGTAGGTTCGATTTTCCAGACAAACTGTTCGAAATGGATGAATCGTGCTGCGGAAAACTCTGACTAAAATAAATTTTTGTCTGGACAACAAAAATTTTGTTCGGAAACAATGGGTGAATCCAGCTTTAGTAACTGCCGTGATAAAAATTCGAAAAAATTAAAACAAGGATCGGTCTAGTGTGTATAAAACGTTATTATTTAATAGGTTATTAATAATTAATAGATATTAAATAGAATTTATATTTGCTTTTTTAATAAATTAAAGTAAATAATAATTTGTGTCCTTATGTACTGGGCGAAATTCTCGAAATTGAAAAATCATTCCCACTTTCCCGGGAAATGAAAAAGTCAGGGAAAAGAAAAACACATTTTCTGTAAAACTATTTTTTTTCTATTGTAAAAGTTTGGAGTTGCACGTTTGCAGGATTTTTTAACAGAACCAGATCTTAAGCCATGTCTCCTAAGCAATCTCATTTACCCCCTGGGACTAGGAGGTGTTGTAGTACGACGTATCGTAGGTTTTAGAGTGGGACGACGCTGTGAAGGAATTCCTGGTGGATTCATAGCGAGCACTATTATAAATTAAAATTAAAGAAAAAATTTCGGCAGCTGAATATATAAAACAAATCATACCTTGACTTGCTGTCGCTGCAAGTATGGTTAAAAACAAGAGCCCGTAAACAAATTTCATCTCTTCTAATATTATTGAAATATGAACTGAATTTGTCAAAAGTTATGCTTGAACTGGACAATTTGTGTGGGCTTTTTATACCATTTTCACTATACTAGCACACAAAATGAAAAAGTTTATCTAGTTCTTTCGGCCAGTTCTTTTAATATATCTCTATCTTTATTGTAGTGAGAAAGAGAGAGAGAGAGATTCTTGTTACTACTGTTTGTCAGAAAAAAATGTTTGAAATCCGTAGTTTGTATTTTCCTTAAAATAAATAGTTTTAGTATTTCAGCAAAACATGTGTCTTTATATATACACACATACTCGTATATTCATACTATAGACTATAGAAATAATTCAAAAGTTGTGAGAACTCCCAGCTAGCTTATTTCAAAACTCTTTTGTATTTAAGTCTAGCGATGAGTTCCATAAGCAGGAACGAAATGAATATAGACGTTGCTTAACCAAAAAAAAAATCTAATAATTTAATACAGCCACGTTTATGTGTATGTATGTATGAGTATAATTATGTATTTCCACATATTTTGTCTGGAAAAAAATTATAAACTATCAAATAGGCCGCCCATGATACAATTATACAAGGTACTTGCACAAGCCCAGCCTGTTAATGTATACAATGCAGAAACTTGTCAAACTTTGTTTACAAGCCGCAAAAATGTTAGTGTATGTGTGTGAATAAAATGATTACAGTGTTGCTACACATCCTTTGTGTAGGTTAAAATTAAAACAAAATTAAACAAAAATAGAAGTCAAAGTAGAATTACACACAGATTATAAATACATGAATCTAATTATAGGCCTACACATGTGAGTAGAAATTACACACTCTGTATATTACACACATATTGGCAACACTGAATGACTATAATCATTCATGAATGCCGCGTCTGCAATTGTACTTTAGTTACCCTGTAATTGTTATTTTTAACAACAAAAGACATCTGTTTTTGACTAAATTCTGTTTGTTTCTACCAACAAAATGCGTGTGTTTCTTGGTGTTGCAATTTTGTTGTAGTCGTGCAAGTACCTTGTATAATTGTATCATGAGGCCGCCGATACTTGGTGAGCGAAAAAATTTTTGCCAACGATCAGAATTAACTTTATATTCTAATGAAATTTTTTAAAGAGATATTCTTTAAAGGAAAACATATTTTAATAGTTAAATTACTCATCAGAATCACCTATTGAAAAAAATAAAAAATAAATACAAAATAAGGCCCAAAAGGCCATTAAGCACATCTGGAATCTAGATGCATTTCGATGCTGCTTAGGCAACTCATCAGTAGACTTCAACAACAACAACAAACAGGCGGGAACAAATCGCTTCATTACTTAACGTCATAAGTCTTAATTATTATATCGTTAATTGTATTCTGTAAAATATTCTCACTAATATCGTTTGTACTCAAACCTTGAGAGGAATTATAAAATTTGCTTTCCCCTTAAGTTGTTTGTAAATTACTGTTTTTCATACAGCATTTCTCGTGAAAAAATTCCCGGGATTTTTTGGCATTCTTATAATTTTTTATATTTTATCATTTTATGAATGCGATCGATGGTGCAACAATAAAATGATGACAGCAGTATTAGATTTTTTACTTTGAAATAATTTTCGAAATGAAAATGCAATTTATATGCACCAACTATTTTGTGGTAAAGATAAATGTTCTAGTGGCCTTAATCGCCACTTTTAAAAAATTCATAAAATTGATATGGAAGCCATAGAATAATAAAAAAAAAAAGAAAACAGACAACATTGGAAACATGACAAGAAAGAAGACTTTTTAAGTATCTTAAGACTGGTACTCTGTTCTAAATTTCCAGCGAAATGTTGACACAATCCATACAAAAACTTTCATATGAAATATTCATGAAAATGAAATGTATTTGGCAAAACTTTCTTGCAATCTGCGAAATAATGTGACTGGTTTAAGGATTTGTTACGGGTTTGAAAGTTGTTACTGAAATTTTTTTAAAAGCGCTTCCTAATATGTGAATAGCTGCTTGGAGGCAAAATTTAGTTACAACTCAATTCATAAATGTAAAAAGAGAAATGCGTTAAGAAATAAAACCCTTACCTATTCCCACTACCTTAAACAAAAACTGATGATTGAAGAAAAAGTTCAGTTAAAACTTATTATCATAGTATTATACTGCATAATACTTGAGGCCTTTACATAACTGAAGTATTTTTGAGATAATCGACTTTAAAGTAAAAGCTTTGTGCTTTCACAACGACGAAAGCACAACAGCTGATCAGAGTATCGGCGGCAATTATGTACGCTGCTTACGTTGCAAAGAAACAAGAACAAATTGTAAGAGCTTTCAAAGCTTTTTACCTTTTAAGAGCATCTTTAAGACGACCAATATCACATACCCATCCTTGGACAACAGCAACATATCGTTGGGTGGTTACTGGTTTGCCGCACAGATATTAAGAACACATTATTGATGCGGCAAACCAGTTACCACCCGACGATATGTACATTAGAGTGGCCACGAGTTGTATGGAGAATTTTTTTTATTTCTTATATTCTATCCCCCCAAATCGGTTCAGTTTTATGTAAAAAAATACAAAAAAAAATTCATAGCGATAAGTTGTGTTTTAGGGGGTGTGTCCGCCCCTCAAAGTTAGCCTTCAAGCCAATTTGTTCAATGTAATTTTTCTTTTCTTGTTTTTCTTTAGTTCTCGTTTGACTATACGTAATATATGTTTGAAATAATTTAATAGATATAAGATTTTATTGTACATGCTTACTATAAATAATTTCCATATATATATAATTTTGGTGTTTAAAATTTTTGGTATTTTGTTGGTTATTTTCTTCATTATTTTCCAAGATATTAATTTTAACAAAAAACTTTCTAGAAGAGCTAAAATATTATCACATATCATATTCTTGTAAAATGTTTTTTGAATAAATGGGCTTAAAGGGGCGAACGCACCACCTAAAACACAACTTATCGCTATGAAACTTTTTTGTATATGTTTGTACATAAAACTGATCCGATTTGGAGTGAGAGAATATAAGAAATAAAAAAAAATAAAAAAAAATAACGGTACGCTAATGTACATATGTAAGTGGAAATAGCTGTGTAGTGCGCCACGATTTAACTCTTTTACAAACCGACATACCACACCACGATGAAGTGAATGTTTAAAGGCCTGATTGTGTTTGAAAATACCCATTATATTGTAGTGGGTGTGTGTGTGGTGCACTTCACTTTGCTTTATGGGAAAGTAATTTGTTATTTAACCTTGACTTTCTATTTTATTAGTAATTATGTATTGTAAATACACAAAAAAAAAAACGACACAATTTCTGGTAAAGAAGATATTCTAACTTCAGAAGTCGTCACCTTGAGCAAACTAGAGTTGCTTGGTGACCCAAAGAAATATAAAAAAAGGTAAATACTTATTATTACATCTGTTTTTAAAAATTAATGTGGCTCAAGAAGACGTTGCAAAAAGTTTTATTTTATTATCTTTCAAATATCGTAGATTATTAATTACACCAGTTGTTTCTCTAGCAAAATGGCAACAATTCAAATCGGTATAATAAACTAACTTATTGAATATATTCAGAAATTATAATTTCTGCAATTTCTTCATCATAATTACTGTTCAAATAATTTTAAAACATTGTTTACAGCAAAAACATCATAAGCCATATGAATTAAATTACTAGAATTTTGTTTTTGGCGCAATAACATCATAAGCCACCAAAATTAAAAAAAAAAATCATAACTCGCGGACTTTTCAGATTTATTCATTGTTCGTTCACAAAAAAAAAATTGTTATAAAAACTTAATACCCAAATTTTTTTCATACTTAACTGCTAATAAAATCAACATCGGCTTTCATAATTATTTTGTTCGTAATACATACATACATTCATACATATCGCTCCTATATTACAACATAGACATAAATATAAACCTTCAAAAATGCATTTTCGGAGTTAATAATACAGAAAATATCATTGCATTGTACTAGACTTCTATCGAGCTCTTTCAGTAGCTCATTTTGGAAACAAACCTATGATCAAACCCATTTAAATTACATGGGTTGGTTCATTGGTTTAAGTCAAAAACGAGCTACTGAAAGAGTTCGATACAAGTCTACACAGTTTGAAAAAATGACACCAAAATAACAACAAAAGAAATGCCAAATGCAAATCAGCATGACTTTCTTCGACAGATAGAGTTTTAAAATAAAGAAGAATATTTTAGCCAGTAGATGGGGTCTCCACCTGGATAACTATCTTGTCGTGATGTGGTGGCTTAAGTGCAAGCTGTGCTTAATATTCTTGCTTCAGGGGGCACTGTGGTGTTCTGAATTAAGGGCAGTGACTATAAAGGTATGCATACTAAATGTTATCCAGTTACAACAAGTGTCTGGTACATAGTTATGCTTAATGTCGTATTGTGCTAGAACACAGAAACACTTTTTAAGGTCAAGGTAGTAGAGGGCTGTGCCGATGATCGGAATGGCTAATTTAGTGGATAAATAAAATTAGTCGCTAGCAGTAATCCTCCTCCAACGCCTATGGCACGGGTTGGTTGCACGTTGTCACTACGCGGATGGTCCTCTCATTTACTGGCATACTCGTGCGAAGAAAATTGACAATTCAAAAATAAATTCAAAAACGGACGACGACGTTGACTCCACGGACGATACGTTGGGGAGAGACGAGTTGCTGACTCTAGTCAGTGAGAATCTGGGAGATCTGTCACTGGTGTCGGACGACGAGAGGGAAATCACACTGATTTCAACTAGCCGTCGGATTTCAGAGGCGGTCTCTTAGACTCTGGATCTAAGCAGATAAGTGACTCAGTGGGTAAGGTAGGACATTCATCTTCCTCAAATAAAATTGTCCGACAGGACGCCTTGTCAGGAAATATGGGCAAGGAAGATCGGACAAAATTGGATAAAGCAAAGAGCTGTACTAAGACATCTCTGGACTTTCTGGAAAAGATTGCCAAGAGAGATCCGAAGCTGTATACGGCAAATTAGAGACATCTGGTCAGAAAGCACAGGCACGACGTTAAGAAGTTCGAAAGAATTTACGGCACTGTTAGTGTTCTGCTGGGTAAATCATCTCCTTTGGAGAAGTATGTGAGTGTCGACGGAGTCCAGGCTATACCTCGCAAGAGTGAAGGGGCTGTATCGACGGTCACATCCAGCTTCCAAAATAAGATGGCAAAGGAGTCTGGTAGTGCCTTGTTCGCCAAGGCGATCATGTCCTCTATTTTTGAGGCTGACAAGGCACAGTCAGGTAGTAAGGAGAAGACTGTCAAACCTGCTGGCTCTCTTAGGGACCCTCGAAAGTAGTCATCGAAGAGAGCGAGATCTGGCGATGACATGCCCTATACGTCAAAGAAGGTGAAGAAGTCGACGAGCCAGGAAGGTGACCTTCAGGCGGCTGTCATAGATAGGAATGATCCAGATGGGAGGATCAATCCTGAACTGTGGCAGTTGGTTGAAGGTAGGCTCATCGCTAAAATCGGCCTAGCGCGGGTAGGCCGAACTTGTCAACTGCGGTAATAAGAAATCATTTGATTTCCTCAAAACCGTAGTTGACAGGTGTGGCAACCTTCGCGCGGAGGCGAAACTGGAGGTAATTTCAGCCTCAGATCTGCCTCTCCGGGCAATGGTGACAGCGTGGTTTCCACCACCTGTCAGATCGATGGAAACCATACTGTCGGTACTGGCAGCGCAGAATTCGCTTCTCAGGACAAACCAATGGAAGCCCTTGGCCTCAATGGATTGTAAAGAGAACGCGGGTAAAGATATTCGGTTAGCCGTAGATCAGGAGTCTCTAAAGAGGCTGCAGTTTTGGGGGGTATTGTGAAGTTCGGATTGGGGACTGTCAGATTTAGATTTACTAAGTCGGATGATCCCAAGGTAAGCAGGAAATTGTGCTTGCATCTGTTTATTTGCCCTATGATGCTGTTGATCCACCGGGGTATTATTATTATTATTATTACTTCTAGCAATATGTTTATTTGTAACAAGGGTAATTTACCCACGTTCAGGAATAGGGATAGGGCAGAGGTTATGGACATAACACTAGCTCACAGAGATAGGAACCTGGTAGAGAACTGGATGATAGATAAAGACTGTACGTTTTCAGACCACAGTAGGATACCATTCAGTCTTAATTTTGCAGGGGAAAGGCGTGACCGATATAGGAATCCAAGAAAGACTAACTGGGATACCTATAGGGCCACTGTTGATAAACAGGCTATGAATTGTTTTGATTTTTGAATTGAATAAAATTATATTCACTCTTTGTAAAACTTTCAAACAATAAATATCTTTTCAATATATAATTCTACATATATGTTCCAAAATTTCACATCTGCAGTTAAATGTTACAAAAGGTGCTGTTTCAAAGAGTAATTTCTATAAAGATAGCTCTTTAAAAATTTCGAAATTGTTAATTTTTAAAAAGGAAAACACCTTTAAAAAATATCTTTATACAATTTCTTATTACGCAAAAGTTTGTTCAATAGTTAAAATTTTTTAGCTAACCAAGTAGCGGCCGGCGGCCTACATGCTAGTTTATAATATTTTTCTAGATAAAAATAAGTACAAACACATACATACGTTCAAATAAACGTACACGTGCAATGAAATTTGTCGGTTTTAAAACAATAAAATGTTATTTTTCGCTAGAAATTTTTATTTGCACAGAAATACACATGTTCTGATGTTGAATAACAAAATTATTTATAATATTCGACACTACTCGTATTTTAACGAAAATGTATATTTTTCAAAACGCTGAATTTGCTCGTTGGTATGGAATAAAGTTTTTTTTTATGTATATGCAGAAGTGTTGATAATTCGGCTGGTTTTTCGCTGGTTCTGTTAGTTAAAAATTTAGTGCTTTCCGCATATATATGTACATAATTACCAGGGAAACCCCAAATATGCAATTAATAAGATAAGATGTCGAGCCTTATTTTCGATTTTATCACATGTTTTATTGACATTAAAATTTTATGGGCCTTCCCATAGTTTAGAATTATCAAAATGCCAAAATTGTTTATAACTTTTAAGATACGGTCGGCATAATGTTATCGCAAGCGACAATTTAAGTATGAAAAATAAATAAACGATAAATGATATATAATCGTTTCAAAATTTTTAATTAATTTTTGCATCGATTTGTTGGAGCATATTTTTGCATATTTTCCCCTTCCAAACATGTTTTTGCATATTTCAGTCTTACACTCATATTTTTAGCTTTTTTTAAATTTTTAGAGCATATTTGAGGCTTTTAGTGCATATTTTGATACTTTTTGAATTTCTTGTATTTTAATATGTCAATATTGTTATTTTTATTTTTCTCTGTCTACATCTCAGTTCCAATAATGTTATCGTAAGCGACAATTTAAGTATGAAAAATAAATTTGTATATTATAAAAAAAAACCTTCTTTTACGATTAAATCGAAAATAAGGCTCGATATATATTCGTTTAAAAATTTTTAATTAAATTTTGCATCGATTTGTTGGAGCATATTTTTGCATATTTTCCCTTTCAAAACATGTTTTTGCACATTTCAGTCTTACACTCATATTTTTAGCTTTTTTTTTGAATTTTTGGAGCATATTTGAAGCTTTTAGTGCATATTTTAATACTTTTTGAATTTATTTTATTTTAATATGTCAATATTGTTATTTTTATTTTTCTCTGTCTACATCTCATTTTCAATGTTCACTGCATGTAGTGTATAATAGTCTAAACTTTTGGCTTATTTATTATGTACCAACAGTTTTTAGCTGCCGACATTCCTCTATTCCAAATGCGAAATAAATACTCGCATATTGAATCAAAACTTTTTCGAAGAATATACAAACTGCAAAGTGCACTCAGAGATGTATTTACGAAAAATGCTTAAATAACATCGCATAACTCATTCAATAGCTCGTCTCTCACACAAACCAATGATCAAACCCATGCAATTTAAATGGGTTTGATCAAAGCTTTGTCTCAAACTCATATAAATTACATGGTTTTGAAAAATGGTTTTTGTCAAAAACGAGCAACTGAATGAGTTCGATTCAAGTCTAAAATCTTCTGTTGCGGCAGCATCTTTAAATTTTTCATCATATATTTTTAACAATTTTTGTCAGTGTATTCAGGCGATGATAGCAATCTTTTTTTATTCATTTAAATTTTCAATTATACTTTCAGGCACGTATAACAATTAGTGCTGCCATATTTTCGAAAATCTTGTTTTTCTTTTTCTTGCCTATTGTTATGGCCCATTGTTTTTGTTTAAGCTTTCAAGCGCTTTTATTGTTACCCAATCAATGGTAATCAATTGTAAAAAGGGAATAGAAAATGAAAATTAAAGCGGAATCGAATAAAGTTATTATTTGGTGGATTATAAAGAAGAGACTAATTATTTAGACATTGAAGAAATTTAAGCTAGTTTTAATTAATTTCTTAGCCATTTGGTTTTTTGTCTCAATTTAGTTATCATTGGATCTAAGCATCATTAGTGATATGTTAGGAGAAGATACTGCTAATAGTTTATAATACAGTAGTTTTCTGATGTAACGATCCTAATTGTTTTCAGGCATGTTCGTTAAAGTGAATTGTTCATTATATACTTAATTAAAAAAAAAGTCTAGAAGTAGTAGTCTAGAAAAAGTAGTCTATTTTATTAAAAACTCAAAATATGTGCATATAGTATTTTTTTTAAATTTTTTTATTAATATTATAAAAATTTATAGCACACGTTTCATTAAAAATATAACGATAAAAATACTGTAATGCAAAAATATTTTATTTAAAAAACTAGTTACGCACAGTCTGTTTTTAAATTGATATCTTTTTTTTAATGGCATCTTTTTCTTATGGCAGCCCATATATTTTTACTCATATCTGTCACTCCCACCATTTCGGTGATTGTTGATAATTTTAACTTTCGATCTTGTACTACAAAATACTTCACACAAGTTGCTCTCAAATAACATCAAAACAAGAAAACTAACGGTATATTTTTATTGACATTCCTTTTTTTTAGTAATTTTTTGTTTAAAATTATGTTTTTTTATTTCAACTTTTTATTAAATAATTGTTCGTTAAACTACAAAACAAAATGAATTTTTTTTCGTTATATAAAGTACTCAGTAGAAAACAAATTTGGGTGTTCGTTAACTGCGATGTTCATTAAAGCGAATGTGCGTTAAATCGAAAAACTACTGTAATAAGAAAAAAAACTAAAAAAAATCATTAAAAAAATTTTTTTGTTTTAAAATTATGCAAAACCAATTTTCGTATTTGTTTGTGTGCCCATTTTTTTTTGACCGTCAGTCAATTAAAAAAATAAATCTTATTCAAAACTGATGAATTTTCACTGTCACTCAACTTCGTTGGAAACCTGACAACCTGAAAACAAAAGCATTGTTAATGTGAGGGGAGAGCCAAAGTCAATCCACTCATGCAGTTCTCTGATCGTTATTATACTTAATAACCTAGAATACAACCTTACTGGTTTGTGTATCTACTAATGTTATTTTTTGAATTGCGCCATCTATTTGTGAACTTGAGAATTGGTACTAATAATAGAAAAAATAGTAATTTAATTCACTTGTTAGTTTTTAGAACTTTGCTATTGAGCATTTGAATAATTTGTATAGCATCGTTAAAGCGCCCGCCTCTGGTGTTAAATAGGCGCACTTTTTTCATTTATATAGCCATTTTATTTGTTAGTTTAGTACGCCGACGATTTGCTACAAATATCGACGTAGGAGTGTTGATATCAGAGAAATCTATGATGTTGGCATGACTGGGTATAGCCAGGAATTGAACTCGGGCTCTCAAAGATGGTTAATTTTTTTTTTGCCTACGCACTCACTACTTCAGCGTGCAACACCTCATAGAACTAAAACTTTTCTCAAAAATATTAGCGATTTCTATAATATGTTTAAATATGTAATGGTCATTGTTTTATTTCGGGTGTACACTTCCTAATTTCAAAGCTACTGATGGGCATATTAATGACAATAAACGACAACACCTATAAACGTTAACTTGTCAATATGTATTATTCATTATGTCTGCTGCTGTTTCACTAACTTTATCCCCACCATTAAAACATAAAGTGCCCGCAGGACAGCCAACCATGTATGCGCCCTTAACAGCAAGTATTTTTGCCTGTCCTCCTACCCCAAATTGTGGAAGTGTCATTTTGTTTGCCTGAATCGTATACTTGATACTTGTTGTTGTACGTCGCGCATGTATCGTAGTAAAAACACTGTCAGACAGTCATACGAAGAAAAAAGTCAAACATTAAAACCACAAATACATACGAGTATCTATTGGCAAAACATGCAAACAACAAATTCTATTTGTTATAGATTCTATTGGTAATGTCACAGAATGTGTGGTTTTTCAATAAACAATAAAATGTATGGTCCTTGTCAAAATAAAATTATATTTATTATGTATAACATGAATGTAAAATATGTTTGTATAATAAAAAAAAAATTTATGTAGACGGCTATTATGTGCCAATTGTTTCAGCATGTAAATAAATAATTTGTTAGGAATGTGGGAGAAGTTAAACGTAAACTTTTTGTATTATAAAATTGGGAATTAAAGTATTGAATCACTTAGTAAGCAAGTGATTCTTCTTTAGCATGTATTAAGCTGTAGGAGCTAATACATTTTACTACAAGTCCAAGATTGCTAGCACGATTGTTGATTTTATCGCGCATCGTTTCTTAATTTAATTCCATATTTAAGTGCATTGCGGAAAGTTAGTTTACATATGTATTTCTTCGCGATTTATGGAATCCAATCATTAAATCAATCAATCATTAACTGCCATATTTCATAAACTGTTGAGCTCAGCTTCCTTTTTTATTCTTTTGAGTTGAGGAACATACTCGTATCCTAAGGCCAACATGAAATACACTTTCCCAGTTATACCCAATTTTTTGCACCGCATTTATTGATATCCCTCTTACAAATTTTAACATCAATTGCTATTGAAACCAAATTTCAGCTGAGAATTTGCTTATGGTTCTCTGGGAGGACTGTAGTCGCTTCCAGTTCTATCCAGTGTATATAATAACGAAAGACTCCCCAGCATCGCACAGTGGTATTTTAATGTAAGAAACCAAATTATCCGATCGCTCAATTTCAAACATCTAATGAGAAATATCTAAATATGAAATGTGCATTTATGGCTCTTCTTAGAAAAATTGTATTTTAGTTTTGAAAAATTAAAGTACGATATGTATTATATGTTTTGATCAGGCTAAAGTTCGTATTGCTTTGTAAGCCAAGTTACATGTGATAATTATTAATGAATAAATAACACCAAAGTTAGTTGTAAATATTCTGACAAACACGTAGTAGAACGGAACAACCGGCTGTTTTCGAAGGCCACTACACCTTCATCATCAGCGTTATATGTGGACCAACCACTGTGTGTGGTGTCAGTTGATGTACATAGATTTCTGCTTTATATACGCAACTTTTATTGCAAATTGAATAAGTGAATTGAATTGTTTTGATTTATCGTATTACAATTTGCTGAAAGCTTTTTTTGTAATGAAAGCTCATTTTTACCATCTCTAAATTTACAACAGTCTTGCCATTGTCGTTTGTTCTTTACTTTGGTGTTATTTGTTCATTAATAATTATCACATGTAATTTGGCTTACATAGCAATACGCACTTAAGCCTGATCAAATCATAAAATATAGAAACAAATGAAGTGCGAACAGTAATAATAAAAATTAACTAAGGTATATGTAGTTCATGCAATGTCATAGGTATATTTTAATACAACTCAATGGCCTATATATCGATGGTCACAAGTAGAAAGGCCCTAAATCGTATTTTCACGAAATTTAGAGATTTTCAGTGATTCCAATACATTTCACTCAAAAACACATCGTCACAAACATTTATTGCAATAGTGTAAAAAATAACGATTTTACAAGCAGTTTTACAAAGCAGTTGTACAAGCACTTGCACTGTACTCTTATATTATTATGTTTTTTCCTTCTTCTGTAAAGTTACAGTTTTGTGAGTTAGGGCCTTCCTACTTGTGACCAATGACATGTATAATTTTCGTGATACATTTTTTCCACATAAAATCTCTCAAAGCTTAGCGTTGCGCTTTACACAGTAATGCTAAAATATATAATTGAAAGAAAATTAAAAAATAATTTTGTTGTTGTTGGTTTAGCACTTTAGATGCATTTCAGTAGATTTAAACCACAAAGTTTACAAAACCCCAATGTTTATAGACAAACTTTCAATAAATGATTAAGAATTACAAAACTGCAATCACATTAGACTTAGAAATTTTTTCAAAAACAACACATAAATTTTTTTAAATTGTATTGATTTACACACTCGTTAAATAAAAATAAAATATTAAAATAATTATAATATAATAAGCTTAATGTATTCTATTAAATGCAAAGAAACAATAAATGGAGAACAAAATATAAAAAAGCAGCTCTGGGTTGAGTATAACAGAAATAATTTTATCTAATTTTTATATTAAATACACTTCAATTACTTGTTTTTCTTGAGTAAGTTTGTAAGAGGAACGATAGTTAAAAATATTACGGCGGCAGCTTCTTCGTCAGCGTTAAACGATCGACTTATTTCTCTAGACAGCAAGAAAAATAAATAAAACAACAAAATTCTCAATTCTCAGAAGTAAAGTATACGTATGGAGCACAAAAAGCTACTTTTTGAAAATAAATTAAGAAAAGTGGTGTATGCGGCACAAAACTTATTTTTAATTTTACAATAAAGTAATATTAACTTATGAATGAAGTCATCAAAGTTCACTAAAATTGATACAAACATGTGTCGGCGAAAATACAAAGAAATTCTATTGGGTATACTTTGAGAAAACTTCTCAAATAGTTTTTGGAAGTTTGTGCATAAGATAAGAGATTTGTGACTGTTCAAAATGTGTGGTTGAAGTCTACAGACGATTTGGCATATGCTCCAAACCAATAATGGGCTTCACTAAATATTGTAAACTTTCTCTTGGCACACCCTGTATGGAGAAATTTAAAGAAAGTGAAGAAACCGTCATTGAAGAAACTCTAAAAAAAACTCAAATATTTATAGACTTACAAACTTCAATCAATTCGAAAATAAAAACCTGGGGAAAAATTATGGCACTCGATATCGAATGAAATTTAAAAATATTTCAATGGAGTTTGTATGAAAATATTGAAAAAATTTCGATCCATATCGAATGCTGTAATCTGCCTCCCTGTACAATTTAGCTCCTAATAAGTTTTTTTTTGCACCTAATTTCAATAGAATATCTTACAAACAAATTTGTGTGTTTGTTAAAAAAAATGTGGCATATTTCGTTTTTCTTTTCTTTCATCATTTTAATTAAGGCGTTTCTATTTGTATTTCATATCACATCGCTGAATCACTTTAATAATTTAGATCTTATTTGTTAGCATTTTCCCACAACTGTCAGCGAGAACTACTAAATCCATTAAATAAAATTTAATTCCACAATATTTATTTTGTTTGTTATTAAGAGAATAATTCTGAAAGTTTACAATATATCAAAAAAAAAATTAAAATTATATTTAATCATTTTAAAAATTTTAATAGTTCTGTTTGTAGTTGTTATTTGGTTTTTCTTTTTTTTTAACGACAGCATTTCTCAGCGTTTTGTAATTAAGCAGCAGCGCCCAGTTTTATTTTTCATATATAATTTTTATTCGTTGTAACAGTTTTGAATGTACAAATTGTTCCTAAATATGTTTTATTGGCTGTGGCGTTGGCACATACAAGTACAGACATATGACAACAAACTCAGCAATTAGACACTTGCAACAAAAAGTGAGGAAGCAAAAATTGCAGTATATGTATGTATGTATGTATTTGTTGCATGTATCTCAGTAGTTTTATAATTAATGGAACATTCTAGTTGATTGTTTTTGTTGTTATTAAAGTGTTTTTTTTTCTTCTCCTTTTTTTATTTTAAATCATGCAAAAGTTCGAAAATGTCAAACTGACCATATTGTTGCATGGAGCGTGAGAAAATTTTGTTCATTAAATTGAAACAAATCTAAGAAGCGTGAAGTTTAAAAAAGCGCAATTACACAAACAAAAAAATGCCAATAAAGATGCATTAAGGAGATAAAATTGTTAAATGATTTTTATGGTTTTTAAGTTAAGTCATAATGTGGCCGGGAATACACGGAGCATATTATAAAAAGATTCTCTTTCTATAGCGTATTTTTCAAGTCTCAAAATAATCTTTTAAGTGCTTCATTCAGCTTTCTGCCTGCACCATATTTGACGTCTGTATGGCAACATATCGCATTTGTACTTCTAAAGAGAGTCAACTTGAAATTTCGAAGTGGCCATGTCTACCCTCTGTAAAAACCCAATATTGTTTTCTCTGCTCTTTCTGCAAAAAAAAAGAGTTGTATCCTTCTCTTAAAAAATTCACACTTTATATGTATACGAAGTTTAGTCTGTATAACAGAATATCGTACCTGTACCTCGATTTAGTAACTTTTATTACGATTGTTGTATCGTTATAACCGATATAAAGAAAATTTATCGACTTTGCTATTTTTTTTTTTAATACATCTTTGTGCTTTTCGTTTATCTTGAAATTTTTTATGCAGAGATGCCACATGATTTAAAATTAAAGGGTGAGGAGAGCATACCTGCAGACTATCGAAAAAAATAAATTACAGAATGACATCATCGTTATTGCAAACGAATAAATATATCGATATATATATGTATTACGACTTTCGGTTGGCAAAAAGTTATTATTATTAGTTTATTCGTTTACTGTAACGATAATGTGATTCTGTAATTTCTTGTTTACGATAGTGTACATTTTTGTTTTACCACATTTCATTGTATTCCTGCTTACAAAATGACAAAATAATCGTAAAGCACAAAGAAAAATTAGAGAAAAACTAAATGAATTTGAGCTTGTTATTTTACTTTTTTTCACTTCTACCGGCAGCCAATATCGTTAAAATATGTTACTGAATAGTAAAGTCGATAATTTTTCTTTAGAATTATTATAGCGATATGATTATCGTTTATTGCAGTTACTGAAGCTATTTTGGCCATTTTTTTGGAGTTTTTGGCGCTTTTTCTTAGTTTCGTTTTGTCGTTTTTTTTAAGGTTTTTGGCGATTTTTTTTAGTGTTTTGGCGACCTTTATATTTTTGATAATTTTTTTTTCATTTGAGCGATTAATTTTATTTTTGATAATATTTTTCATTGAAGCGCTCCTTTTTTTCATTTCAGCATGTTTTTAATTTTGGGATTTTTTAGTTACAGCATTTTTGAAAATATCGTTCTGTTTCCAAGACCAACCAACTGCGTTGTCAAAATTACATTAACTGATAGATTACGCTTTAATTTTGATTTTAAATTTTAGTGTTAATTATTGTAGCCTGAAAATTTAAAGTTTTTATATATAATTGTCTGTTTATTAAATTAGGATTTCAACATTTTTCGCTGTTCGCTTTAGAACATCCTTTAATTTGTTGTAGCAGCCAAAGTTTTACATATTCTGTGAAAATTTCAGGTTCGTAGCTTTTACGGTTCTCGAGAAGACAGCCGGTGAAAGACAGACGGACGCACAGATAGGCAGACGAATTTCGTAGCGAAAACAATAAAAATCCTTTTTACTTTAGGGGAAATGCAACCCTGATCGAATGAGTTGCTCTTTTCTCTTGAAAAATTTAATAAACTCCATTAGATCAGGGTTGCATTTTCTCAAAAGTCGAACGATTATGTAGGATAGTGAATACCGGATGTTTATTAAGGGTTGGATAGTAAAGAAGTTCTCGATTTCAATACGCTGCGCATTAATTCGAAACTAAAATGCGTGATCTAAAAAACGAGTTCCCTTCTCAAGGGGTGAAATTTAAGAGCTTTCCCAGTTAATTTTTTTTTTTGTTCAAAATTTTCCCAGAACCTACAGCAATAAAATAAGAAAATTTGCTTTTGTTTTCACTGTATGTAAGTAATCGATCGAACGTTTTCAGTCGACATTGTGGGACAGGCCATAAAAATTTTAAAACGATCTCGTCATTTTATTTGGCTTACCTAATTAAAAGCAAACTCCGTGATGACGATAAGGCATTTCTTGAAATAGTTTTATTATTCTTTTGCATGAAAGTATTTCAAATTGCCATAAATATTTTTGTTCCACAATTAACAAAAAACAATTGAATGAATGGACTTTGCTACGTTACTTTTATTGAAAACCTTTGCGTGAAATCCTGGTATATCAACAGAATAGTATGTGGATGATGCTGAAATAAAAGAAAAAATGATTTGGAAGATGGTGGTGACTTCGAAGATAGAAACATCAAAATGACTGGAGTGCTCACAAAGAAACTTTAGAGCCATTATGTAAAACAAGACACTACATTAATTTTGATAGGCCTGAGCTTGTCAACTGATTTTAATACTTGCCATCCAAAAAGCTGAATAAAGCGCAATATTATTTTAATTTATTTTTATTTGGGTATCATTACTTTATTGTTTTAATCCATAACCATCAACGTTTTTTTTCAGTATATTTAATTTTTTACTTTACACAGAAATCGTATCAATTCCACTGATGTTTACGTACTCATTTCCAACAACCAATCATCATTTTGCCATCATCATAGCCGAAACCCTTCCTATTTATAATCCGGAACGAACAAATCATTTACAGAGCAACTAATTTACAAAGACAAAAATAATACATTCCCACACAAGCCACAAAATGCAAAATAAAAAACACGTTTCTTACTACTTGAGAGTAAAATTATTTGTAATCGTACTATTCGCATCATACGATTGTGCTCTGTCACCCACCCATTCCATTATCATTCATTAACTGAATGACTCGTAAGGAACGCACTAAGAAAGTGAGTGTGGTGGCGTTGTTATTGAGACAGCGACTCCCGAACAGTGTGAATGTAAATATGTGAGTATACGAGTATACTGTGGCATGGTGTTGTATTGTGTAAAGATTAATTGAATTTAATTGATTTGCCAAACCAGACTAAATTGGCCAGTAGTGACTATAGTGTCTACAGATGCGGAACATCATCAACAGTGTAGAATATAATGGGTATGAGTGTGTGAGTGGGTATTCTTAACCGCTGTTATCTTTTCTACATTCAGAGAAAAATGTTAGAAATTAAGAAATTATTAAATACGCAGTAATTTTATTCTGTGATTTTATTCCTTATCGTAAAAATTTAGTTTTCTGAACCCCTTGAAGTTTTTCTATCTCGGGGAAACCATAAAACTTTTGGGAAATATATAAAGTGTCTTCCAATAGGGTCTTCCGGACTTGGCGGATAGTTGATAACAGTCATATTATTACAGCTTTATCTAGCGAATTAGCTGCCATTTATTGAGTATATTCTGTCAAATCACTTTGGTCGGCTGTAGAGCGTTCAACAACACGTTCAAATTATAAAATTGTTTTACCAAAATGGTTGTTCTATTCATTCAATGTTGCGCGCGTTTCACTTATTTTATAGTCACGTGCGCTATAGTTGGATGATTAGTAACTTTATTTTAGACAGAACTGGATGATATGGACACCAGATCAGCGCTAATTCCCACAAAGCTCATGGCATATTGAACATACTGCACGAGTGATTTGAGGGCTGATGATGTCACGAGCAGGTGATGTGAACTAGACAGTTTGGATGAGCGTCACCCAGCAAAGCTATTCCATACATATATGACATTGATAGGCATTTAAAATTAATAAAAGGGAGGGCAACTACAATGATCTAATCCCATACAGGTATGTTTTGCGCTCTATCCGAAGATAAGGGCTAACCACCCCCTTCCCCCGGGATAACTGATCATGACAAGAAATGAGTTTGTTCTATGCATTCTCTTAGATCTTTTCACTCGAAATCCCTACCCACAGAAAAATTGTATATTCAAATTATCGAAAACAAGCTTAATTTAAAATTTTTCTGCAATGATTTGGCTTCATATGTGTTTCATGTTAATTCAATATGATTTACCATAACCTTAAAAAAAATTATTCCTTCTGAAATAACTTTATTTCATGTTGATTGAATATCCCAGTACTGTTAAATTAAAGTGAAAATCATGTCGAATTAAAGTTATTTCAAGTTAAATCAATGTAAATTTGATACTGAAATAGCGCGAAGCATCATGTTGAATCAAATTTATTTCAACTTGAGACAACACTGATTTTATTTAATTTAATGTGGTCATTTCATTTTATTAATTACTTGACTTGTGTGATGTGTATTGCCACAGGCATCAAGAAAATTTATGTTTTATTTGGCTCAAAAATCATTGGGCTTACCGCTGCAACCACAACCTTAAATATTCTTTAGATACACACTAATTTAATGCCATCATGACTCCTTATAGGATCGAAGGGAACATATATATATATGACTCAATTGATTTAACATACAATTTATTTAAAATTAAAGTTATAGTTAGTTTTTTTTTTAACAAACTCTCAGAGTCTCCGGCAGGCGACCCTCCAACTACTAGACTAGTACACTACCTACTAGCAGCCAGCAGCAGGAAGTTTTCGCTGGTAATGCGAAGTTTTTCGTCCATTTATATAACACGAACATCAAAACAAACAAGAGCAAGTTAGACAACTGAGCGCAACAGTGAATTGTAGCTATGGAGAAAGCAAATAAACATCTATTAGCTTAAACAACATATTATTTATAATAAATTTAATGTGATTGCAGATCAACATTTTTGCATATTGATTTTACATTGGTATTTTTTTCTGTATGTAACACATTCCAAGTGCGTTACGTTGTCCCTATGCTGGAAAATGACACGACGCTGCTAATTCTTATGCTAACCAGTCACCTGAATGTTAGCCTATTCAATCTAAGGATCTCTTTTGACTTCTTTTGATGCACTTACACACTTTGCTTTATTTACATTTCAAGAGAGTAAGTACTCAATAAAAGAACCTATATGACGGTGCTTATTTCAAAGAAACAATAAAGGCTAGCAATATTTCTTGGAACTGTGAACTCGTATACACCCCCTTTAAGACTAAAAATCATTATCACAAATATTTTGCAGATCTTTGCTGATAGTGCATTGCGGGTTCATAGCACGAGTACTTTGTTTTTAAACTAAAATTTTTAAAGAACAAATTATTAATATTTGGTTTTTTCCGAGTGTGTTGGCCGCTTCGTTTTTAGGCAGTTAGTTCGTTCGTATGTCTATCGAATGGTTTGAAAACTTAGACAAAAATTACAAGCATAAGTGAAACTAAGTGTTTGTTAATAGAACACGAAATTGTTATAAATTAAATGAATCATGGGGAAGCTCTTTTCTTTGGTCTTCATATTCCAAATGTTTGTATTGAGAAGCAGAAATTAATAGGAATGAATTCTTTATTAAAAAAAAAGAAGCACGAATGAATCGGTGTTTAAAATTTCATAATTATTGAAGGAATTTATTATTCGACATATTGTGAAATTTACCAACAGCAAAGTTAAGCGATGACTATTTCATTTCATAATTATTTATTTCGTAAGTCAAAATGAATACGAATTTAAAAAAGTTTGTTTGTTGTTGGTTAAGCATGGATTCTGTAACATTTTGCGAACCGAAAATCGTAATATTTATAGTTTGCGGTAACGATAATATGATTCCGTAATTTCTTTTTTACGATAGTCTCCAGCTTTATCTAACTCACCATGTAATTCAATATTATGTGGTATCTCTGTATAGAAACTGTGAAAATAAGCGAAAAGCGAAAAATAATAAAGAAAAACTCAATGAATTTGAGCTTGTGATTTTATTTTATTTTTCCTCCAACCGACAGCGAATATCGTTAAAATATTTTACTGAATAGCAAAGTCGATAAATTTTCGTTATATTTTTTATAGCGATACAATTATCGCAATAAAAGTTACTGAATCCAGGTACAGGGCTGGCCACCGAGAGAAATGTACTCGTGCGTGTGTATTCATTTTTAGTAAAAAAAACCGATTGAAGTTCGGCACTGTGGTGCCACTCCAGTGCTCAAACCGAAGTCTAAGCACTGCTCCAAAAAATTCCGACGATGTTTCCTTGCGGCTACATCAGTCGGGAGCAAATTTCCGACTATGGCCTAAATGCATTTCGTTGCTGCTTAGGCAACTCATCTGTAGACTTCATCCACAGTACAAAATAACTTACAAACACCCAATTATAGAAAAACTTGCAATAAGTTATTGAGAATTACAAAACTAAAGAAACAGTCAGCCAACAAAAAAATAAAAAAAGCAAATCACATTTTACGAATTTCCTAATTATTAACTGAAAGAGCAACACTGCTCCTGTCAACAAGCAACTGCCAGTTGACTCCTGTCAAAGTTTGAGCAAGCTGCGTCTTTCAAGGCCGAGGCACATAGCATCCGTCATACGACAACTAAGTTGAAATACAGGTTTTCTGATGAGCTTTGTCACATTCCGCTCGTCTACGTTAACGGGAAGTACTCAAATTAGGCAACTTTTAACGTACTTTGAGTAGTTTGACAGCTGTTATTTGATTTTTTGATGCGCGCAGTTCGGCCATTTTAATAAAGAGGCGTGAAATTTCAAAAGTCACTGACTTATCGACTTCTATAGTGCCACAAATAAAAATAATAAAACCCAAGGTTTTTTAACGAATTCACTGCCTTAAAGCTCATTGTTATTGCTGCTTTTCTATGACATCATCTTATATTTCAAAAAAAAAAAACTCAATCCAATAGGGAAGTTTTAATTGAGGAAAATTTGTTGTTTGTTGTAGCAAAGAAAAACATGATGAAGACAATTAAAGGGTGCTTAGAAGTGTATCATTTTGTGACCATGTGCAGTCCTGTGCTGTAGTGTGGGTGCATGCACATGCACACACTCGCTCGCATTTGAATTGTTTGTATAGTTAGTTTTTCATATACTAAGTCGGCGCGTTGGACCGACTGCTCATGACTGTGGTAAATGTCATTTGCGATAATTTACGAGTAACACTTACTAATTTTAAAAAATTTTCATGCTAAAAATAGACTTTAAATAGTATTTGTGTGAATTCCATTTGGTTAGTTTTTATGGATAATATTTTATAATTGAAAATGTGAACTTTGAAGACATTCATTATTCATAATTGCTGTTTTCCAGTTAAAGAAGCCTTATGAAGAAGAGAGATTTTTATCTTAAGGAAATTGTTAACGGATTTTTTGTAGGTCAATTATTGTTGAGTTTTTGTTTTCGAGTTTAAATTTATTGCAAAAAATATAGTGAGTGAGTGAGTGAGCAGCTTAATTAAAGGATGTCTCATCAAATGGCAAGTTTAGACATTACAGTAAAGATTTTGGGATTTATTTATAAAGGAAGATGTTATTTTGACTTGTTTCATTTATTTAGGTTCCACTTTATTGGGAGTCATTTCATTGTCAAATTTTCCAAAATAAGTTCACAGTGCAAATCAAAATGTTCAAAAACCAGTCAACTTCAACTTAAAAAGGGCGGCCAAAATATAAAAATATTTTTTTTATTTGTTCAACTGTGATCTACTAAATACCTCGACTAAAGAAATATATGACTCAGACCACTTTCATAATTAAGGGCACATATGCAACACCAAAAAATATTGTAGACTGAGATTTGCAAGTATTTGCCTAAAAGAGGCGTCTTTTTAGGGTTCCGTACACCAAAAGATGTTCGTCCGTCTGTCCATCTGTCTTTCGCAGGCTGTTTTCTCTCATCCAAATAAAAAAGCGCTTAAATGAAAACTATCACCAATAATAAAATAATTCGCTCAAAAGCAAAAAAAAAAAATCATCAAAAGTAAAAAGGTCGCAAAAAAAAACAAAAATTACCAAAAACCGAAAAAAATAACAAAAATATAAAAAAATCGCCAAAACGAGAAAAAGTGCCAAAACTAAAAAAAAAATAATAAAACTAAAATAAATCGCCGAAAACCGAAAAAATTGCCAAAAGGAAAAAAGTGCCAAAACTAAAGAAGACATAGAAAACCGAAAAAAGTTTTACCGGGAACTTTAAAATTTTTAAACACGCCTTAACTAAAAAACATCGTCAAAATAAAAAAGCGCTTAAATGAAAACTATCACCAAAAATAAAATAATTCGCTCAAAAGCAAAAAAAAAAAAAATAATCAAAAGTAAAAAGATCGCAAAAGAACAAAAAATCATTAAAAATCGAAAAAAATCGCAAAAACGAAAAAAAAATGCCAGAACTAAAAAAAATTGCTAAAACTAAAAAAATATATAAAACTAAAATAAATCGCCAAAAAGGAAAAAATCGCCAAAAAGAAAAAAACGCCAAAACTAAAAAAGACATAGAAAAGAAAAAAAAAATTCCGGAGACTTAAAATTTTTAAACACGCTTTAACTAAAAAAATCGTCAAAATAAAAAACCGCCAAAAACCGAAAAAATTACCAAAAATCTAAAAAAAAATCGTCAAAACGAGTAAAAGTGCCAAAACTAAAAAGAATTGCTAAAATTAAAAAATCTAAAACTAAAATAAATCGCCGAAAACTTTAAAAATTGCCAAAAACTAAAATAATCACCAAAACCGAAAAAATTGCCGAAACGAAAAAAATCCCCAAAAGAAAAAACTGCCAACAAAATCGCTAAAATTAAAAACAATCGAAAAAAAACGCAAAAGCTGAAAAAAACGCCAAACCGGAAAAAAGCTTCAATACAATGCAAAAAACCAAAAAAAACGGCAAAACTAAAAAAGCGATAAAACTAAAAAAAGGGCAAAACAGAAATCTTTAAAGAAAAAATTTCTACATCAGTTAAGGTATTCGATTCCAAGGCCGGAATCCTTCGTGTGTGAGGCAAAGCCTTATTAAATAAAAACAACTAAACTCCTGCGCTGGAAAAGTTTCAAGGCGGAGGCGGCGCCAGGAAACATAAATATAAATTATGTATATTTGAGAATGTTCAATGAAAACTGCTTTAAATTTATTTGTAATTTAACTAAATTGAAATAAATAATGAATAAGAAGTTGAATGCTGTTATCACGTAGATATTTTAGCGGCGGCGTTGACGTTCAAATATAGGCTGCGGACTAGCTTATGTGGGCTTTATTTATTTATTGTCTACTTTAATATTTCAAAAGTCAACTGTTACGATAAGTTTGTTAAATGTTTAAAAACATCATTCATGCTTTGTAGCAGAAAGTTATTGCATACATAGAAATACATATCTTTAAGTTGCAGATATGCAATGAGGAGTAATTTCCGCTAATAACAATTTAAAATTTTTGCTTAGTACAATGCAGAGCATTACATCCTTCAGATTATATATTTCTGAGTGTTAAATTTTTAAATTCATATTTTTCTCAGAAATATTAATGAATTTCTTGAAGAAACATCTTAATGCAACACCATAAAACAATTAACCTCTTTTATTTATACAAAGGATAATAAAATAATCGTTTTCTTTCTTATGAAATGATTCACCACCCATTACAGACTATAATTCAATTTTAATGCCGTAAATTATCAACCAGTTGGTTATTATTGTTTTGAAAATATTTTTTTATAGTTTTTATTTTTATTAATCAACAGCCCGCATTGAGGCAAAGTTTTGAAAACAAACATTTCGATTCCTTTTTAAATATAAATATAATTGTGTGAGTGTGAAATACAACAATTTAATATGAAAAAAGTGAAGCGTACAGTTTAAAATGAAAATAACATTGAATAAACATTAAATTAATTAATGCTTTGCGTGTTGAATTGTAACGCTTCTATGACTCCATTGCTTAAAAGGATTTAAAATTTAAATGAATGAAGATGGCCACAAAGACAGAGGGGTGGGGAGGGGAGAGCACTGAAAATTTTATAAAGCCTGATAAATACATTTTGTTTTCAGGGAAATACATTTTTACAAAAAAGCCAAACGCAAATGACATTAATTGCTTTCTGGCCTGTGAGAAATCTTGAAAATTTCACTAAACTTCTTTATATCACGAAGGCGGATCAATAAGTCCGTGGACTTTTTGAATGAAACACAGTTTTTTTGCTGAACAAAAATTTATTTTTCATATTTTTTTTTTTTTTGCATATATCCCGAAAGGCCCAGCAAGAGATTTTTATAAAGCTCAAAACAAAGATAAACCTGTATATAAAAGTCACATAGCCTTGTTATTTTCCTAAAACTAGGCGCAGAGACATTTATTCCTCTCTCAAAGTATTCAAATGAAAACAAACTTTAAATATTTTCGTAATTAGGACCAAGATTAGCTATGGGGCAATTTCTGTTGCTCCGAAACTGTCTAACCGATTTTTATTACACTCATAACATAGAGGGATCACCTTTTTAAAACTAGGATCCTGGAGGGGCAGGGGGCAATATATTCCTCTCCTAAACTATCTAACCAAATTTTATGAAACACAAAAGATAGATACAGCAGCGTCTAAAAATATACACACACAAAAAAATTATGAATGCATTTTTTTTAAACGAGTTTTTGATATTGATTTTAAATTTTATTATTGTCTGTATTTTAATTTGAAATTTATTTGCTGGAGGTCAAGCATTGTCTATATATTTCATTGGTGCTTAGCCAAATCATCAGTAGACTTTAACCACATTTTGAACAGTCACAAACCTCTTATCTTATGCACAGACTTTCAAAAACTATTTGAGAATTCACAAATAATAATCACAAATAATAATATTTCTGAAAATCACAAGCGAAACACAAGCAATAGGCATAGAAACTATAACAAAATCCCAGCAAATAATTTATATTCGATATGAATCTATTTTATTTTTCTACACCTTTATACAATTAGAAATCCATTGGATAACAATAAAAGTATTTATAAGGCAAAATGAAAAATAAAATCTAAATTTAACATTTAAGAAATTTATTATTCGACATATTGTCATAAGTTTATTTTAATTTGAAATTTATTTGCTGGAGTTAAAATTTTAAAACCGCTGACTATACATAATAAAAATTAAAACACACATTTTTACTGTGTAGTACATTATTTTAATGGAGAAAAAAAATTCGTTTTTCATTCTATTAAATTTTTTCGAATTTAGGCATATATTTAGTTTTACGAATTCTGTGATATTATTTGATTTTATAGATTTAGTAATTGAACACAAATAAAATATTTTCTGTGTACGCTTTATATATTTTTAAAACTATGACCAAAAATAGGGCAGTGGGGCGATTTCTAACTCTCTGAAACTATCCAGCGGATTTGGGTTAAATTAAAAAATAGATAGATAAGCGTCTAAAAGGATACAAGAGCTATACAATTTTTCAAAATTAGGATCTAGAGGATGTTGGAGGGCACTTTCTGCCCCTCCAAAAGTATCCAACAGATGTTAATGAAACTTAAAAAAATTGGTTGGTTGTGCGTCTAAAAGAACGCTCGTGGGCTTTATCTGTTAATCCCTTATATTTTAATTCCAGTTTTCAAAATTTTTTGGCCATTTTGAGGATTTTTTACATTTGGCGGCTCTTGCCATAAATGATGATTTTTATGTATTAGAGCGTTTTTGAAGCGATTTAGAAGAACAATTGAAGTTTGAGAAATGGCACACTGCTACGGAACGGTATGTGCGCAAATACCACTTACACGTTAATGCATTTATTTATTTATTTATTTATTTACACAGTAAATCTTATTTTTCATTTTTACTTTGACTCTTTTACGTAGTTAGTCAAAAATCAATTCCGAGCGTATTATATAAAATAAAGAACCAAAACAAATTTTTATCATTAAAATATAAAAAATATTTAAAATTTATTATAATTACTACACACAAAAAAGTAATATGAATGAGTTTGTAATATTAATTAAAATATTTGTAATATTAATTAAAAAATTAATTAAATTTTCACCTATAAACAATTTGATAATATCAATTAAGTTTTTCCACTCAAATTAATTAATACAATTAAACATTTAATTGAATCAATTAAATTATTAATTGAAAAAATTAATTGGTGAATACTTTTTTCTGTGTACAACTGTAGATGGTCAGTGTAATTTTTCTGTGAAAAAAAATGCAAATTTTGAGTTATAAAGAGACTCGCGCCTTGCCCGCTTGTAGCACCATGTGTGTCTGTGCGTGTTTGTGCAATTCAACTTTCTATTGATATGTAATAAATTGTATTCACATGGCAATTAAAGTTCTGTTAACATAAGGAAAAATGTTAAACATTTAATCCTTTCACTAGCTTCAACAGCAAGCACACTCCCTTTCCGTGATAATTAAACAAAAACAAAAATGCAAAAATTTCCTAAAGGAGCGGCCCAAGTTTTAATAAACATGTTGTTACTCTCACTACACACACCATAACTAAACACAATGGATTCCATGCAGAAGAAATAAATAGTGTTTTTTTTTTTGGTCACTAAATGAATGAAAATAAAACTGGTATAGTTTATGATCGCATGCCAAGATCTGATGATAATAAAAAAGCGTAAAATCACGTTTAACTTTTTAACGAAAACAAAAAAAAAAACACAAAAAGAAAAATTGAAAAATTTTGCTTTGTTAATTTTAATGTTTTGTCATTCGTTCGTTCAAACATTTAATTTCCATTAAACTGTATCATTCATATATTTTTCTAACAGTTTTATTGGTTCTATTTGTATTTGTACTTAAATTAGCATGTTTAATCATAATTATTGTTACTTAAGCAAGATGTCCTGTGGCCTTTAAATATTAATGTTTCCATAACAGATTTCTTCCGTTTTGGTTTTACATTAAAAATTTGATTTCTGTACGCTTTTGTAAATTATTTTTATAGAAAAATTGCGTGTAGAGATATACATATATTTCTAGGAATATTCACAAGTGAATAACTTAAATTGCTTAAATAAAAAAGCATACATATCAGAAGTTCCTAAACATTTCGAAGTATGTACTTTAATTAAATACTTGGGTAACACAGGTCAACAAAATGAAATTTATTTTATAGGGTCAAAGGTTTCGTAGTCAATTTGTATATACTTGGTACTGAGTATCAATGCCTATAAATCAGTTTTTTTGAATTAACACTGTGTCTCGAGATTTTCCGTTATAAAGAAGAAAAAAAAAGGATCATCACATAATTTGCATTTACTCGAGAACCAGTTCTTGGATTGAATACACAAAAGGATGGCAACAAATTGACCTTTAAATTACGTCCTCATTAAATTTTTAACAGTCTTATAGTTTCGGAGATAGTCAGAAAGTTTTATAAAAAAAATAACGGCCTGGCCCACGATGTCGACAAGAAAGTTTCTTTCGCTTACTTACATTGAAAACAATAACAAATTCTCTTGGTTTGGTTTTGTTTTCAATATAAGTAAGCGAAAGAAACTTTCTTGTCGACATCGTGGGAAAGCCGTAAATTTTTTTCCAAAAAATTTAAAAAATTTAAGCTCAGTATCATATGTACGCAAATTGACTCTCAAAGCACGGGCCTTAGAAATCGTGTTGACCTGTGTAATTTATCGTCTGCAAATTCCGATGTATTCTAACGTAACTAGTTTACGTTAGAATACATTACATTATTAAGGTTTTTTTTCTTCTTTGATGAAATTGCAAATTTTTCTATTTACAATAGACTTTATATGCAGGAAGCAAAATAAAATCTTTTCTAAAGTTGAAAGTTTTATAGCAGCAATTTTTTAGTTTTATTCTTAAAAATTGCATTTGCTTTGACATGAAGAAATTTTCTTGCAAAAAATTTTTTTATGCGTGAGCAAGTGGAAACTTGAGGGCGGAACTAATTTCATTCCACGTCAAATTTAGTTCATAAAAAACCAATGTGGCCATATTTTTTTAATCTTCAATATAAAGGCAAATAACAGAGAAAAACAAAACAATTTGCGTCCCTTGCCACAATTTATGATTAACTGCGATTTTTTCATACAAAACTTTACGTTAAATTTTCTGCTAGCTTTTAACTATTGTGTTTTTTAATTATATTGTGAAAAGGGCCGTTACAGTAATATAAATTTTATTCTTTTCTTCCTGTTAGTTAAGGAAAATATCGTTTAAATTTAATGGAAGAAAACAAATAGTGTTGCAGTATGTTACTTCTTTTCATGATTTGTATGAAGCGAAGAAGATATTTAAGTAGTTTAGTCTATAGGAAACTCAGCTTAACTTAACTCCTACAAGGAGCATAAAGCCGTTCTTGAAACGGTTTCACTAATACACTCAAAAAAGTTTTACATTAACTGAATGTAGGTTATTTCAGAAGTTTTCCGTGCTGTTTAAATTTAAGGAAAATTTAGACTTTTTACCAAGCCATGTCTATTTTAACTTTTTGTGTATGTTGTTTAATAAACAAACCACAATATTATAATGATTTTCTGTGCAGTCAATATAATCAGTTATTTAGAAATGTGTATGTATGTATATGCATATTTAGTAAAACTTAAAAAATGTGCTTGTCCTGAAAGTTTTTTTTTATTATTTAAATGTTACTTAGGTTATTTTCTTTCAAAACTAACTTCAAAAATATTTCAAAAATAAATAAATAAAAAATTCTGGAATAATTAAAAAAATTAATCTATTTTTGCGAATACACAAAACATTAATATTAAAGGTTAATTGACTTCTGCGAAATATAAAAGAAAATTTGAATTGGTAAGTTAAGTGAAATCAATTGATATGTATCCTTGCGTTACATAGTAGGTACGTATGTCTATATGTATATATGTGCATATACATATAGATATCGCACACTAAATCATAAACAGTCACAACTCAAAATGCTCAAAGTGGTTTTGTTTTTTATCAACCAGTTAATTGAACAAATCTCTAAAGACGGCAACAATTTCTTTCGCAATACAGTCTTCTTGAAGGATATAAAATACCGTTATGTTTTTTTTTTATGTTACGTACTTGCGTCATTTGTACAGTATCAACAGTTGTTTGCCATTACTCAGTATCTAACATTTTTTAAGTTGTGACTGTTTATGATTTAGTGTGCGATATGAACATAGTATGTAAATACATATGTGTATGTGTGTCATGATGTTTCCAGGTGAAATTGTTTAATTACTGAGGGACTGGTCCAATTCATACTTTGCATATTCAGACATATACAACATATAAGTGAGTATATTTTTGAATAACAAAATTGCATATATTTGAACTAAATTTCATTCAGGTCTATTGCATATTTTTCTACCCGCTGTACTTTTTTCTTCGTTTTGCATTCACCAAACACAAAAAAAATTAAGGAGATATTATATTTTACATAATATTAAGATATACACTCTCTTAAATAACTATAGCACTTTTTGCTTATACTACACCTCCATATTGTTGCATTATTTCTTTTTTCAATTTGGTATAATAATTTTTAAAAATTTAAAGAAATAAGGCAACACTATACAACAATCAACACTTAATACTAATATCTATCACTCTGAACTCTATTGGCTGCAAGTTTTACTACTAGCAACAACTTACCAGAAAAAAAAGATACTTTGAAGCTTAATTACTCAGAATTTTCTTTTCTATACTTGTAACCCGTTGCTTTTAAGCCCTTCATATAAAAATTGTAAAATTAGTTCAAACGTTTATCGTACTTCAAATAATGAAGAAGTTATGGACTTACTTGCGGATTTGCTGTGAAACAGGGAATTCTTAATAAAACTTAGTGCTCATAATTTCAACAAATTGGTCCCTCTCAAGCCATTTCGGTCATTGTCTGATACAAGTATTTTTATTGCAATGTTTTGGCCTTTTTACAGCTCTGCCGACTTTTAATTAATATTACACTTTGTTATCTCTTTAAAGTTTAAGTCATTTTCACAAATTTTTCCAAGTTTTTGGCATTCCTTACAATTTTAGCGTTTTTTTTAATAACTTTTAAGGTTTTTTTCAATTACAAAATTATTCGCGAGTTTTCGCATTTCTTTGCACATGAGATTGTTTTTGATTTTTAAAATCTACTGGATTTTTTTAAAGATATTCGAATTTTTGCAAGTTTTCACGATATCTATGCTGTAAGTTAATTTTTGAGTTATTGCTCTTTTTTGCGGTCTTAATAATCAGCTTTACGTTCTTTTTGAGCAGTTGTATCATTTTTGCAATATATAACGTTTTTAGTAGAAATTTGCTTAGAAAACCTAACCGAAAAATATAGTTTAAAATTTTAGTATACTATGACTTTATGACACTTACCCACCGTTTAAATACCCCAAATGTTTGCCACCTTCCAATATTAATATCAACTTGTGAAATCATATGTAGTATAATCTTTTAATATTTCAACCCATTTATCTTCTTATAGAAAAAAATATTTCCATCAGTAAGCATATACGAGACCTTGGAAAAGAAATTCAATTCATTTAGAAGCCTGTTATGTGACGGAGTTTGAGCAATAATTTCAGGTTTCATTGTAAAATTAAAAATTTGCACATATAATTATGAATATAAGCAATAAAAATGATTTATAAAAGACCTACATATGTATATTAAAAATCTCTGATTTTTTGGGGGTTAAATATATTGCAGTAAAAATAAATGAAGAAAACAGTAGTTTCAATTGATTCGGTAGGTTATTTTTTGTCAGTCAAAATAAGTGAAAAGGCAGTTGTTTTTACAGTTTTGGGTAGTAAATTTGTGTAAGCTAAAACAATTGAAAAAACAGTCGTTTTTACTGTTTTTGTGAGTTGTTTCAAGTTGTTAAAAAAAATTAAAAAACAGTAGTTTTAAATGATATGTATGTTATTTTTTTGTAATTTAAAATAAAAGAAAAAGACATTCGTTTTTACTTAAGTTGTATGTTAAAAAATTAACATTCAAAAATAACTGAAAAAATTATCTGATTCAAATGAAATGTTAGTAATCCGGTTTTTAACTGACAATACTATTGTTTTAAATGATTTTTCATTTGAATTTAGCTACATAATATTTTGAGTGTAAGTTTGTTTTAAGACGAATGACTGATTAGGCCATAGCTTCCGATTCTGGTGTTGGGGCTGCCAACTGTGCACCCAGGCGTGCTGAGTTGCTGCAGGTATTTACTCCGTGCTGCGTCTGTGAAAATTAAAATTTATAAAAGTGTTAAAGAAGATAAGTAAAATAGAGCACAAAAGAAATTTACAAATTTTAATTTAATACATATATTTCTGTTCAAAATTTTAGACACTTGTAAAAAGCAAGTTGCGTTGAAGGTGAAAAGGTGTGCAGAGGGCTAGATACCGCTTAAGTTATTATTTGTTTTTGCTTGTTTATATTTTTCGCTTTAAGTTACTTTTTATAATAATAATAATAAAAAACAATTAAAATAATAAAAAAGTATATTTATTGTCAGTATATCAATCATGTAGGAGTGCTCAATTGTGGCGGATTTATTAGTCAATTATGATCAGTCAAACTTGACTAATATTTATGCTATCATTGGTTAGTCAAAAACAGAAGAGTGAGTGGTTCTAAAATAATTTAGAACTTCCAATATATGTCATATAGTCGACGAAATGCCATAGTTAAAGAGAGATGCAATATTTTTCATTTTTCTCTTATTAATTGTGCAAGAAACTTTGTTGTACGCAATGACTAATATATCCTGCATGACTACCGATAAAATAACCGGTCAATTAACTGATACTATTCTTGCAGGGCAGTCAATATAATAGCACCATAAAGAAATTTTTAATAAATCCACTTACACACATCTCTTAAATTGCTGATGCTATTTTACTCAAAAGACAATAAAAATTTGTGTTACTATTTGTATATAAGAATTTGCTTAAAAAAATTTAAAAGATAATTCAAGTCAAAAAATTACCACTTAAGTTAATTTTCGTACAAATATATATAAAAGTGCTAATGTTTTTTAATTATTCTTAATTAAGTTATTAAAAATTAGTGCAATTATATATGTTTATAAAAAAAAACACCAAATTACGGAAATTTGCAAAAAGCTACCAATAGCAGTTTTAAAATCTTCAAAACTGTTAGTGTACTAAAAAAAAACACGCAAGAAGACGCTTTTATTGCGAATTTAGCAAAAAATCGCGAAAATTTGTAAAATTTTAAACAACCTACAATATGGATTAAAAATCGCTAGAACTGTAAGGAATGCAAAAATTCGGCAAAAATCCAGAAAATTACACAAATTTGCAAAAACTTATTGACAGCGGGATGATAACAAAGTCTAATGTTTTTTAAGAAATGGCAAAACTCTTAGGTAGCTAAAAACTTGGATAAAGTCGCTTTTATCGCCTAGTTTGCAAAAATCGCGAAAAGTTGCAAAATATTAAACAAGCCATAATATTGATTAAAAATCGCCAAAACTGTAAGGAATGCGAAAAATTCAATAAAAATCGCCAAAATTACGAAAATTCGCTAAAACTTAGATACTAACAGCGGGATGATAACAAAGTCTAATATTTTTTTAAAAATCGTCCAAACTGTTAGGACGTGAAGAGTGAAAAATTTTCTGAAAATTTTTTAATTTCATGTTTGAAAATTTTTCACATTTTCGGCTACCTAGGCGCTGCGTAAACGGTTTGAAGAATTATTCCTAGGAAGTTCATATGTTCTAAATAGTTGTTTATTAAGATCTTAGGTACATTTTTGTAGTTGATTGTTTCCTTGAATTTTGAACGGTTTGCTAGCTATGGATCTGTACAGGGGAAAAAATGTAAAAAAAAAACTAATTTTTTTAAGTTTTTTGCGATTTTGATCTTGAAGATGAATTTTTTTTGATTTTATATGCTTACAAATTTTGTTCTTTATGACAAGAGCTACAACTTTGCCTCAGATAGTAAATCAAAATTCCGACCGGTTTGCATGATACGAGCCTGAGAAAATGCAAAAATTACACCAAGGCCCCAAATCTTTGGGGCTCATAAAAAAGTGCATGACTTGGCGCAAAACTGGAAGACACGGGTCTTTTTTTTTTTGTCTTTTATCACGTAGTGGTGCCCGTATATGGATATATCTTTTCGTGTTGTAGGCTTAGATACTTTAACAAAACCCAGCAAATAATTTATATTCGATATGAATCTATTTTATTTTTCTACACCTTTATACAACTGTAGTATATACGAGGTGTGTTTAAAAAGAATCGCGAATTTTAAATTTTCGCGGGTTACGTATATTCGAATTTTGATTTTTTTTGTGGCGTTCTGTTGGTACTCATGTCTCTCACTTATGCCGAGAATTTCGACCATTTTGAATGTTCAGTTAATTGTTGACAGCTGCTTTGCTTGCACGTGTTTTGGCAAATAAATTTCAATTAAAATAAACTTGTGACATATGTCGAATTATAAATATCTTAAATATTTATTTTTATCAAAAAAATTATACATTGAGATAGAAGAATAAATAAAAATTGATACAAAACGAGAAAAAATTATTTTTTTGATTTGAAATTTATATTACAGCTGAATATTGTGCATAGGGGACTTATTTGACTTATTTTCAATACAGGCTCTCGGTATTCACTATGTTACATTATTTACAATTTTCTTAATAATTTATATGTAAATAATAATATTAAGCTTCCTTTCCTATTGAATCGACTAAACCTTGGCATCTTTCTGCACCAATAGAACTTCGCACTTCTTTTGCAGCTTTCCGAAGACCTTCACTACTCCTTGGTTTTAGTGCAGACACTTCCTTTTTGAGTGCGACCAAAGATTTTTCATGGTACTCATACCATGATATGAAAATCACTCTTTCATCATAATATTAAGACCGCAATACTTGCTCGGTTTTGTTGTGAACTGTGGCTTTTCTGCGCTATTGATTGGTCGTCTAACAAAAGACCTCGAACCTTTTGGACTCAAAAGAAGGATTTTGATTTAAAAAAAAACCTTTTGGAAGAGTTTTCTTAATAATTTTGCTGTCATTTGTTTAACACTTAATTCAATTTGGTTACAAATTCTTATTCCTTTTTGTCTAATTTTGCAAAGGCCAATTATATTTGTTTCTACAATATAATAATATCATAATTTACTAATATGTATAAAAGTTGCTTAACTAAAAGCGTCAGCTGTGACCCGTATTATTAGTTGATTGTATCTTAATAATTGAATTCAAAACGCATTGCAACAGAACAAGGAATTTCTAATAACTCTTTCATGACCAGAAAAACAGCTTGATGTTCTTGTTTTTCATTTTCATTGTTATCATTATTATGTTGTCACATGTGAATTGAGGCATAATTAAAGTATTTAGTAGCAGTCGTTGTAATAGCACACTCTGTTCATGGGAAGGGGTTGAAATGTTTGCTTGGCTTGTAAAAAGCCTTAGAGCTCCTGTTGATTAGTGTTGTTCTTGTTGTTTTGTATACTTATTCTGTACCTTTTTTTCACTAAAGGCAAATAATATAAAAAAAGACGCGCAATGTTTACATTTCAATTTTAATGTCGTACAATGAAATGGAAACGTTTTTTCTCTTTTGCTTCATACCTTCAAAAGCAACTCGCTCGCAACGCTGATCAAACATTATCCCACAATTAAAGGCTTTTAAAACTGTGTGGCATACACCCCTTTAAGTCTTCAAGTTGCACTCTAACATGAGTCCTTGTGTGTCTTGTTGTTGTCTGTGGGCACGTGTGCTAAAATGTTGGAATTTAGGTCTGGGTATTGCGTTCATAGAATGAGTGTGCATGTGTGTTTGTGTAACAATTTAACCGCAAAATTTATTCATGATTTTGATAATGTATTTTTTCTTTGATCCTTGATTTTTCCCCATTTAGCTTCTGTTTACTTTAATTTTTTCTTGCAAAAGTTGAAGGCGTTTCCTTAAACATGTTCACCCCTTTTCATGCTTGCAACAATGTCTAAGGTTGCGCGATTTTCGAGAGCAAATTACAATCCTTACATATGTTGGCAAACAATTTTCGGATTATCAGATTTAAAATCATTTAAAAATGAATTGCGGCTTTTGATGGATTTTTATTGCCAGCAAACAGATGGAGTGATTCTCAGTGCTTTAAAGGATGAATTAAAAGTGTTGCTGAACGTAATATGCCCCGAGTGCGCTTTTCTTATGTAATATTAAAATATAAAAGAAATTACTTTCCTAGAAATAAGGCAGTGCTTTTTTATATTCTCCTAACATTTTAAGTCTCATTGATAATGAATTTTTCCAGATAACCCAGTAGTTAAACTTTTGGCTTAATAATGTGTTCTTAGTGGCCAATATTTTGTACCAAATTTTTCCTGGAATAATGTGAAGACAAACCCAGTCCCAGATGACCTTAAAATACAACAACTTTTCGCTTATAAGGACATCATAAATTTTATAAATACAAACTACACATATTATGAAAAATACACATTGAGTGGGTCGGCTAATAAGTCTAAGAGCTTTACTTGTGGGTAATTTATGTTAATGTTTTATTAAACTGAAACTAATGGGCATCCTTTTTTGACTTTTCATGTTTATTTTGATAAAAAAAAAATAGTATCCTTCCTTCTAAACATTTAAGACCATATAATTTCTTAAATATGAATGCTTATCAGGTTTTATAACCTGAGAAAGAAAAAAAATTTTGGACTTTTTTCAGAAGAGTATACAACAGCACACTTTGAACAATATTGAGATTTAAAAAAAATTCCGTAGCTTATATTTTTATAAGTCTCAATTACATACTGTGAGTTTTTCTATTTGTAATTATTGTAATTTTTAAATTTTTTTTAAAGCCTATTAAATAACGAAATACACGTGGACTTCATGAAGACCTTAAATTAAATTTTTTGCGAGTAATTTCAATACAAGATTAAATTTTGAGGGACGTGGACATCCCTTTTTCCTATACAAAATTTTTTTATAAGCATGCAAGCTAAGCACCTTGCAAGTTTTATAAGAATCGATTAAGTGGAAATACGTGAATTATGAAATTAATTTTTAAGGGATGCACACCGCCCATTTCTTAGATTTTCAGTTGGCACCAAAACAAATGCCCAATTTCTCTCAGAAGTCTAGTAAGGATCGATTGAGTGGCAGTACAATAATAATTCCATTTAGTTTTTAAATTTTAAGGGGCACAGCCACGCCTATTTTTTTCACTATCAGTGCTAACGATATGTCCTAATTTTGTAATAATCTGTTAAGGGCGAGTACGTGAGATGTTATAATATATATTCAAGGGCATGGCCCCCGCCCACTTATTTACACTTTATATTGTATATGATGGAGTAGAAAAAAAGTAGAAGAAGACAACTGCCCCTCCCACTTTTTCACACGCATTATTGGCTCATAACAAACACCCGAGATTTTTGTTAAGTTTAATGAAAAATCGTTCTATAGAATTACTTGAAATATAAAAAGTGAAATTTATTTGCTGGTGGTTAAGCGATGTCTATATGCATTTCATTGTTGCTTTAGCAAATCGTCAGTTGACTTCAACCACACATTTTGAACAGTCACAAACCTCTTATCTTACGCACAAACTTTCAAAAACTATTTGAGAATTCACAATTAATAAGATAAGAGGTTTGTGACTATTCAAAATGTGTGGTTGAAGTCTACTGACGATTTGTTAAAGCAACAATGATTGAAATTTATTTGCTGGTGGTTAAGCGATGTGTATATGCATTTCATTGTTGCTTTAACAAATCGTCAGTAGACGTCAACCAGACATTTTTAACAGTCACAAAATGTGTGGTTGAAGTCTACTGACGATTTGTTAAAGCAACAATGAAATGCGTATAGACATCTCTTAGCCACCAGCAAATAAATTTCTCTTATAATATAATTATGGCAACGTGTCGAATAATAAATTTCTTTAGTCTTGAAATATAATATTGAATTTTAATTCGTATTCCCCTCCCTCCACACCTTGTCCATTTTTTGATGATTGAACCCAACTGCTCAGACAAAAAGATTGAAATCAAGAAGTGTAGTAGGTACGAGATTTTAACATTGTAAAGGAATGGAAAATTTGAGGTTAGAAACTAAATTTGTTGGCAAATGATGAATTGTCAATAATTGAGCTGTCATCCTTTGACATTTATTTAGTAAAAAGTTGGGAAATTTTAACCATGTAACACCACACTCTTGAACAAAGAATTTAAATGGTGAAAATCTACTATCAAAATGGTGAACGAAAACAACGCATTTTTCAACAAAATCATCTTTAGTGATGATGTAAGCAAACAAAATTGTTGCATATGGGGCTTACAAAATCCAGAATCAGTCCTCGAAAAACCATTACATCCAAAGAAAGTGACCGTATGGTGCGTTTTGTGGTGAGGCGGCATTATCGACCTGTACTTTTTCGAAAATGAGCAAGGTAATGCCGTCCGTTCACTGCTCTTCCAAACCAAGATAACCGATTTTTTGTGGCCACAATTGGCTAATGTTGACATCAGTGACCTTTGATTTCAGCACGATGACGTTACGAGCCAAACAATTCAGTTATTGCATAAGAAATTTCCCGGTCGCGTTACTTCTCAATTTGGCAATGCCAATTGGCAGCCTCGTTCTTGTATAGGGTGTTTTTTATTGAGGTATAGAACTTTAAGTTGGCATCACTTTTTTAACTGGCGGCCATTTTGTCAGCTGTCAACTGATTAATATTTAGTTTGGTTTGCCATTTCATCATGAACAGGTTGACAAAAGAACAACGCTTGCAAATCGTGCAAATTTATTTCGAAAATAATGGTTCAGTTCGCGAAGTTTACCGCAAGCTCCGTCCATTTTATGGTCGACATAATCGTCCATCAGAGCAATTAATTCGGTTAACCGGTCAATTGGCCACCAAGATCGTGTGATTTGACACCATTGGATTATTTTCTTTGGGGATATGTGAAGTCGCTCGTCTACGCCAACAAACCAGAAACGTTAGGGGACTTGGAAGCCAACATTCATGGCGTTATTGCCAACATACGGCCCCATATGCTCGAAAAAGTGTTTGAAAATTGGACCTGTAGAATTGGCTTTATTCGAGCCAGCCGCGGCGGCCACATGCCCGAAATCATATTTAAACGTTAATGGCATAAAATTATCCTTCCAATAAAGCCAAATTGATGGACATTAAAACGATTTTCTTGTGTTTTATTTCAATTCGAAGTTCTATACCTCTAAAAAAAACACGACGCTGGGCTATTTCCTCTGAGGCCACTTGAAGAACCGGGCTTACGTAAACAAACCAGAAATAACTGGCGCTCTGGAAAATGGAATACGGCGCTGCATTGGTGACATAAGCGAAGCTTTTTTGCAAAATGTGGTTCAAAATCTTGTGGAAAGAGCGGACGTCCGACATCTATTACATTATTAATTGCCATATTTCTGTTTTACATTAGTATCAATAAAATTGAGTTTGTCAAAAAAAGGGGTTTTAAGCCAATTTACTTCCTAAGCTTAGATTTCACTTTGTCTTATCATACTGTGGCAAAAATAGCTTTAGTCGACTTAAGCAATAAAGTTAAGAGATTAAAGGCTCTAACTCATGATTCTACTTTCGTGGAATACTTTCTTTCCAACTGGAACATAATACAGCATTATAAAAATAAGTTTCCTTAAGTCTACTTAAACTACTATTCATGAAAGTAAGAGAATTTCTTTGGCGATGACTGTTAAAGGAATAATTTTGTTATCACACCACAAAACAAAATACAAATATACTAATGATTTCATTTGCTTTTCAGATTCTTCTCAGCAAGCAAAACTAAACAAAATTATCCTAAAAAACCGGACAACACATTAACAAATGAAAACCTTGATATTCCTTCATAATTCTTTGCTTGGCAAACAACCTGCGTAAATTACAAAACACCATCTGACGTAATATGCAAATATTACAGTAATACAACAAACAATGTATTTTATTTAACCAATACATTAACCACAACACAACTACATATGCAAACACAGACACCCACACACACACACACACCGTGATAATTTATTACAAACATTTTAGATCACCTCTTTCTTGAGGTAAATGCATGACAAAAATAACAACTGAAAAAAATGTTATCAACACTAAAGCTAAATACTTTTTAGCTTGATTTCTTCAGGGAATAAAAAAGTTAAAGGGGACGGAACACTGTATCCATGTACTGCTAATGCAAAAATCAAACTGACACAACATATGACACCGGTCTGAAAACGGTTTCTAATGTAGAAAGATAGAGGACTTCAGTGAGGAGAAATTGATGTTAGTGATGTACGTTGATGTGGGTTTTTTTCTACCGAAATGTTACACCTAAATAATGTGTAGATTGCACAGCACATTGGGGCGTTAGGAACACTGTGGTAATGATACGGTTTTTGGTCTTAATGATCATATCGTTCTAAAACTATCATACGCTCAAGTGAAATTTTAAGTGACTTTACTACACTCTAGGAAGCGCAGTGTATATGATTTTATTTTGCACATTATATGGATTCTGTCCCATTGTGCATCATTTTTTTATATACTCGTAAATAACACACATTTATAATTTGTTTAATTACTTAAATATCCAAACAAAATGATACAGTTTTTTTTTAACCAACAAATTAGTGTTGGCAGTATTGTCTAGAGTCCTGAAGCAAAAGTGGGTGAAGAATATCCATCATACAGAAAGGTAAATGTCATCATGTTGATTTAAACAAGACAAACCTTTTCAAAATAAAAATGATGCCAACAGAAAGGTATTAATTAAAATAATTACTCCTTTTGTATGTATTTTTTTCGTCTTCTTCTTCTTGTTCAACTTAATGGCGTAAACATAAGGGAGTAATTAGCCCATATTTCATTTTTTTTTTAACTTTACGTAACTTGAACTATTATTATTTCGTTTTTTATAACAAAAACAACATTTTGAATAATTTTTTAATTAAAGGTTAAACGTTTAAGCCAAATTGCTTAATTTAACCACTAACGAAGATCTTTAATACACGTAAATTAAAAATTGTCCATATAAATCTAAAAAAAATAAATGTATTCCAGCAATCGAATAAATTTTAAGTTTTATTCTGTTATTGCAATTAATAATGGAAAATACTTTTAATCCAATAGAATATAAGAAAAAAAATGGGATTTGCTGTTTTCAAGCTCAAAGCGCTGGACATAAAAATACATATATAAAAATTTCTACAACGATATCTCTCTAACCATTTTATCTATTTAGATCAAATTTGCGTTATTCGATCGACGTAGTTTTTCTAATCAAAATAAATAAAATCAGTAAAGTGCGACTTTTAGTTGCACAGGAAGGGTTCCGTACGGACACTACACATGTAATACTATGCGAACTTTAGCCTATAAAATATCTGTGGAAAAAGGAAAAAGTGCTTAAGTCGAGATAAGCTGATTTTAAGTTAATACTACCTCCATAATCTGCATATTTGAGAGTACCCCTGAGCGAAATCTCAATTAAGTAGTGCGGTTTTTTTCAGAAAATTATAGCACTATGACTTGCGGCTTATCTTTTTTAGACTTCTAATATCACTTGGAATAATAGCCTAATTTAGGTTATACTTTGGTAAATTTAAACTTCAATGTATTACTTACAGTGAAAAGAAGAAAATTTACCAATTTAACTGAAAAAGAAATAAATTTTTGAAAATCGGCTTGAACGCTTAAAAGTGCTGTCCTGCAAAACAGTCAAATATGAGTTAAGCATTTTTTCCCTATTGCCACAGATATATAGTACATAGATTTAGCGTTTTTTTCGTTTTCGGGATTTTTTCGGTTTTTGGCGTTTTTTTAGTTTTATTTTTTTTTTTTTGGTTTTGGCGTCATGCGTTTTTGGCTTTTTTCGGTTTTGGGGATTTATTTTAGTCTTAGCGATTTTTACTTCCGGCACTTTTTTGTTTTGGCGATTTTTTTTTAATTTTTGGGTTTTTTAGCTTGAGCTTTTTTTAATTTTGGAGATTTTTTCAGTTTTTGGCGATTTATTTTAGTTTTAGATATTCTTCTTTAATTCGACGAGTTTTTCGATTTTTAGCGATTTTTTTAGGTTTGGCGATTTTTTAATTTTGCAACTTTTTAGTTTTAGCCTTTTTTGAAAATTTCAAGAGTTTGCCTCTTACGGTTTCCAACGTACAGCAAGTTACCAAAATTACATAATTAAAGTTACATTAATTGATAGAATACCCTTTGATTTTGATTTAAATTTCAGTCTAAATTGGTGTAGTCTACATACAATTTCAAGTGTCTATATATAAGTGTCTGCATATTAAATTAGGATTTCAACATTTTTCGTTGATCGCTGTAGAAAGCTCTTTAATTTTTAACTATCATATATTTGTTGTAGTATCATTTTTTTACATATTCTGTAAAAATTGCAGGTGCAAGTTCTTACGGTTCCAGAAAAAACAGCCTGTGACAGACAGACGGACATCTTAAGGAAAACAATAGAGTTCCTAGGTTTCACTCGTGGTGTACGGAACTCTAAAAAAGAGCGTTAATTTTTTTTTGCCATTTTGTACAAAAAAAAACATATTCGTTCAATGCTGGAAGTAGAGTGCCCTTGAAATATTCATAAAATGTATTTCCAGACACAACGCCCCCAAGCTCAACTCAAACACCGGTTACAAAACAAAGATTAAAATTCGTACTAATGTTAATTTACTATTTTTATTTTTAATTTTTAAATAATTTGTATTTTTAAGCTGCTTTGAATTTTCAAGGACTTGAAACAAGTTTCATTTAATATTTTCAGAGTTTAACAATTATTTCACATCCCATAAATTTGCATTCTACCGATTTAAAGTCAAAGTTCAAGAACCATGGCTGCTCGATGGCACGGTTTGCGTACTAAGCCAAATAGAAAGGTACAAGTTTCTTCATGTGTCCGGTTCAGGTAAAATCCGATCGTGTATAGCAGCGAAAAGCAAATTAAATATGTCTTTCCTTTTTAATTAGGGTGATATAAACACTGCTGTGGTAGTTTGGAAGACTTTATGGAGTGCATGAAAATAACTCAACTCCAAAAAATAATTCACAAAATGTGCAATCATGGCGGGAGAAAAAACCCTGGTACTTATTATTGAACGTCCACGATATGATCTGCAGCAGCTGGAACACAAACACAAGTAGGGTGAGTTTTTACTTGATTTAACTCTTTGCAGCAATCAAAACGTAGTTATCGCGGTGTTAGAAACCACTTTATTCAAAATAAATATAAAGGAAATTCTTGTCATTAGTTACCAGAACTAGTTACCGGAACTAGTTACCAGAACTAGTTACCGGAACTAGTTATTGGAACTAGTTCCCAGTACTAGTTACCAGAACTAGTTATTGGAACTAGTTACCAGAACTAGTTTCCGGAACTAGTTACCAGAACTAGTTACTATTTCTGTTATGGGAAACAAAATTTGCTGTGATTAATTTTCAAGTTTTTCGAAATTATTTATTATTAAATTTGTAAAAGTTTACTTTGATCTATTTTGAAAATGCAAGTTGTTCAATCGCCACCGCCTTACACATTTAATTATTGTGAATTCTTTGATGGAAATTGAACGCACATATTTTTCAGCATTATTGCATGTACAGATCAACTTTTGTGCAACTTACTACAGGATTATAGTCTACATAGTATAGCACAATAATCTGATTGCCTACAACTACATACATGCATACATACATATATATTTATTTATGTCTGTATGGTGCTTATAGTCGTATAAATTTTTTATCATTAAACTAATTACTCGTAAAATTTAATATCATCTGACTGCTTAATAAATAAAATTCATAGAAGCTTTTAAAATCAAATTATAACATTTAAAAAAATATAATAACAATTTTTGGCTACAATAAAATGAGAAAGCATTTTTTGAACAGGATGTAAACATTATAAACTGTGTTTTTTTATAACCACTTCTTTATGCCACCACTATTGGCAAATTTGATAGTTTGTGATAAAACTATTTCAAGTAATTGATACGACGAACACGTTTGTCACAAAAAAATATTTTTGTTTTATCAATAACACCAAACGGGGATTTTTGGTGTTTTTCTGGTTTTTCCACTGAATCATACAAAACATAAATGCGAGGGTGGTTAAATATATATTTTTTGATTCCAACTGCTTAGTGTTGTTAAATGCATAATGAGGAATCTTCATTAAAAATAACAGGAAAAAATTATTTTTAGTCATGGATGTTTTACTGAAAAAAAGTTTTATGTAAATCTCGCCAAGTTTGAAGATGTTAACAGAATGTATTTGTATAATCAAATAAATGCAAAAACAAATACGTATTATTGTCGTAACAAATCATAACAAATCTCGAACCACGTCCGCACTCCTTGAACGTTTGTAAGAGTTTGTATATTTTTTGTACGCTTTCTCTTGGAGTTGCATTTTCTGTTTTAAATAAATTATAAAGGTCGTTGTGTACTAAAAACCAATATCTGTTTAAAAAGTCAGACTTCTATTTTTTTGTGTAAGACTTCGTCCTAGAAAAAACATTTCTCAAAACCAACATATTTAATTGAAAACTGCAATGATAAAATAAATTTACAATTTGATTGTGTCTATCAAAATTTTATATTAGTTGAATTTTTCAAAAAAGTTTTAACTGACTTACTTGAATTTTTATTTTTAATTAAACTTGTAATCAACTAATAAAATTTTTAAATCAAATTTTAGTTGACGCTATTAAATTTTTAATGGCTGATTTGCATTTCTTTTTATAGCTATGCTATTTATGTTACGACACAGGAGCTAGGACATGATTTTTGTCACAGAAATAATCGACACTATTACAGTTATACATTTATTTTTGTTTTTATTTCTTTCTACTTAAAACCAGAGTACGAAAATAAACGAAAGAAATTGTTTGATTTTGTTTTGTTTCGTTTTTTCAAGTCAGTGAAACAAAAACAAAACAAAAACAATTAGAAAGATTGCTTAATTTGTTTTTGTATTGTTTTTGCACATGAGCACAAACCAGAGAACACAGCCAATCGGCTGTAAGCCGGCAAACAGCCGCCGCCAGCCACAAACAATACATTAATTTAATTGTACGCCGCTAGAAAAGAAAATAATGGGAAATAAATGGAAACGTTTTGAAATATTTACGGCGAATTTGACATCATCATTTAATATAATTTTATGGCATTGTTATTTAATACATTAAGTTTATTTTATATAGCTAAGTAGCATAGCTATAACCGTGTTTCCCAGGACACCTATCTTCTTTTTATTTTCCAATCAATTGAAGAAAATTTTTTATGTGTTTAAACGCAGCATTTACTACTCAAATGCAATGTATCACTACAAAGCAAAATGTGATTATAAAGTCAGCTGTTTACTTATATGCAATGTATTGCAACATTTATACAATTTGAATTTGGGTTGATATTTCTCATAACTCAATTTTTCCATAAAGTCTTAAAGCTACTCGTATGATATTACTAAGACTTCTTGAGTGCCCCTCGTATAATCGTAAGCTGTCATAATGACACAGCGCATATTTTTTTTGTCAAACTTTCGTTTTAATAGCTTTTGGATTATCTGGTTATTTAAGGGAAAAAGTATTTAACCGGGGAAATACTTTTTTGTGTAACATCGCAAGATTGGTTTTATTGGTCGTAAATACAATAAAACTTTTATGTTCCACAAGTTTCTTGGCCCTTAATTATCAGTTCAATTGGCTCTTATTAGGTGCCATTAAAATAAAAAGTTTAGCTAAATTTAATTTTGGAAAACTTTGTTCCCCAAACAAATTATGGAAGCGGAAACTATTTAATATACAGTCATAGCTCAGTAAAACGAATGATATAATGTTGGACCTATTCGTTATATAGCGAAGTTTTTTTTATGCATAATTTATTTAATTTTGGTTGATTTTTAATAGAAGTAATTTATTTAAAATACAGATACCTTATAAAAAAATAATTTTTTTTTTGAAGTAACCCAAGTTTTTTTGTCTTTCCAATTAGAAGAGGGGTAACCTTCTTCTTACCTGGTGCTTTTTGGGTCGCAAACAGCAGTTATTCTCTTGTTTGATAATGTAATCCATCTGGCAGTTACTACTCCAGCATGAACAAATGCTTTGTCTGGAAGCATCTTTCAACGCAAACCCATTTCATCTGCATTAAGAATTGAGTCATGTGTTAAGCTCTTTTTTAGTATAATTTTCCGCAGCTTTCTTTTAAAGGGCTCCACTTGTTCTTCTCTTGATATCAGTTTTTCACCAGACTTTTTTAACAATTCGTATTCGAAGCCATTTCTTAAATCTGCCCCTAACCATGTGCATCAGTTCCATTGAATCAGTCATATAGTTCTAGAAAGTTTTAATTATATTCCATTTAAGGGACCATTCTTATAGCTTTTCTTCCATATCGGGATACTTCCCTTTTTTAAGAGTGTCAGTTTTCCGAACCGTTTGAAAAAATTTTGGAATATGAAATAATAAGAAAAAAAATTCGATATTCCATATTTATTAGCAACTTTTATTGGTTCAATTAAATTTTTAATTAAATTCTTAATAAATTAAATTTTGCAACATCTTCGATTTCATTAAATTTTTAATTGGTTATTTTTTTTAATTAAACGTGTTAATTCTTTGTATGTTTTAGACGTAAAAAATTTCTTTTTATGTTCAACCATTCGTTTTATCGAGCCCAATAATTTAAAATATTCGTTATATAAAAAATTACACATTAATTATATCGCCAATTCGTTAAAGTGAGTATTTGTTAAAACGAGCTTTGACTGTATTAAAAAAAAACAACTTGAAATAATCGTTACAAACAAATATTTAATCTACCGTGGCCAAGTCCAAATTAAATAATTAATTAAAAACTACATAAATTAATTGAGGCCTCGTAACATGTTTGATTTCTTACGTATCACTTTCTATACATCATATCTGTCTAATATTAATAAAATTATTTATCTTGCACATAAATTGGGCATAGAAATAAAGTTCAATCTTATAGAACTTAGAATTACATTTTGCTTTAAGTTTTAAATAACACCAGTAGAACCATCCCTTCAGTTTAATTAATGCTTTTGGGTACAAAAAAAAACTGCAGTTAAAAAATTTAATTTTTAAATTGGTGGCGATTTCATAAAAAAAAAATCAGAAATGAAAAGAACCGCCTTTAATGTCAAAACTTTGGAAGTTCTTAATGTTTAAAGAATGAGTTGAGTAAAAAGTCTTAATAAAAATTTTCTATAATTATTTTTTTAAATTTTATAATTAAGCAACCAACCCCATTTTAGGGCCTTGAATTCGGATGGAAAACAGACAACGTAGAGAAAAAATTTATTCAAGTAATTACGCCCAGTAGTAATTTTAAATGTTGTGTTTTTTTTTTGTTACAATTAAAAGCAAAATTTAAATCATTTTATTACGGCGGCATAAAGTCTTTGAAAGTTTAATAATACCCATTGGCGCAGCTAAAACAAATTTTGTTTGGGTTGGTGGGGGGACATTTTGATTGTTGATTTTCATGACAAATATTAAAATGGACTGGCAATTTTTCATTAATAAGTTTTTCGAAAACAATTCTGAAGTGTGGAGTGGGCGGGGGGAGTGGTTGGGGTCCAAAGAATGAACTTTCTACGCCTATGAATCATACATAAAAGAGTAGCCAGATTTTTATTTTTTGATTGTTGATTTGTAATTTACACTAGAGACGGGTGGGTAACTTTTCACTGGAGACAAAATAGTTTTACTAATACATTTTAAAAAAGTCGATTTTTTAACTTTAAATTGTACAAAATACAAATCTTTAGACGATTTTTAACAAAAATTCTTTAATTTCACTGTGCAACACAAAATCAAAGCGAAGTTTTAATTATGAATTCTCTTAAAAGATTTCAAAGGAGATGAATGTATATTGGCGTTTTAAATGTTTACTATAGAATCGAAAATAAAAGGGGTCTAAAACCAGGACCTTTTAACATCTCGTTGTTGATTTATTTTTTGAAGTTTTTCTTTCTAACTTCGCACACAGTAACAGTCATACATCTGCTCGTAAATAATGTTATTAGAAATAAAATTAATTTTGTTTTAAATCAAGAAAATATCCCATGCAATATATCACTTAAAACTAATTTATCCAAAAACAAAAAAAAAAAGCATGATATCGTAAAAGTAGACAATAACAGTTGGCATTATGTGGGTGGGAGGGTCGCTGTGTCGCTGTTCAATAAAAACAAGAGTTTGATTTGTATTAATTAAAACGGAAACAAAAGTGATGGACAAGACAATACGAGCCGAGTATATATAGTACTTGGCAAATCTGACAACAATTTTCAAAGGGCGATTTCAAACGAAAATAAAAATTTAAATTGAAACCAAGTCTTTTCTCAAAAACAATTTTGCCGCCAAACGAAATAGCACGAATATAAAAAATATATAAAAATGATTGCGTGACTTGAGGTCATACAAAAAAATTTTGTAACTGTTAATGAATTTTTTTTTAAATTCCCTGCCACTTATTTTTTAAGTTTAAAAAGTAGAGAAAAAAATTAATTAAGTTTTTCATTGAAAATTTTAGGCGAAACAACCAGTTGAATGTACTTGAATGAGAGAGATTCCCTTTTTTTATTATTGAATTTTATTGAATGAAATATTTTTATATTTTTGTTTTTCTCAAACGGCAATTAAATAATTGCGGCATATTATTTTTGTAGTTTTTGTTAATTTTTAAACCAATTTGAAATTTAACATCATCAAAAGGATGACGATCGAAGCAGTCAATTTGTATCGTTTATACATAAACGTTTTACTTCTCAGTATAGTCTGCTCATTTATGGCACTGCTGTTGTTTAGAGTAATTTTTTGGTTGAATGTGTGGGCAATTTAATTGCTATTGAAGATTTTCAATTAAAATGAAATCTTTAATTAAATTCTAGTTGATCGTGTAAACTTTATTTTAAATAAATAAGATTTGTATATTGGAGAGGTAAGGAGAGAAAGAAAAAAATTATAATGGGGACACAAAATTTAAGGGAGCTGTTGGCTGAAGTAGTTTGGGCGTTGACTGCAAAGCATATGACGGTCTTCGGGAGCCCGGATCCACACTCAGTCATATCAGCATCATTTATTTTTCTGATATGCATTAGGGTGTGCCCTGCTTCGACGATATTTGTCAAGTAATATAACTAATAAATTGACTTTATACAAGTAATGCAACTACTTAACACTAGAGGCGCTGCAACGATGCTATAAGAATTAACAAAACGCACCATAGCGGAATTGTAAAACTATCTCTCCTCTTCACTGTATAACTAATAAACATACATACATATCGAGCGTCATATCTTTAAACTAAAAAGGGGAGTAACTTACAATGTTTGTTTGTTTTTTGTTCTTATAAAGAGTAGCCCAGCCGCTTCGTCGTTCTTTTCAATTTTTTATTTGTATTATAATTTAAGAAAAATTTGTCACTTTTATTATCAAGATTTTCTAAAACAAAATGAGTTGTAACCTCAAAAATTGGTTGCCGTTCGTTCAAAACTATCAACTGTGCACAGATGTTGAGCAGTGGCAAAGCATGTACAATTGCTGCATAGATGCACAAATGTGCTGAACATGATTGCATACACCGATTCACTATAATAATATATGTATATGCGATTCGATAACAAAACGATGTCTCTAGAACAATGCTGTCCACCGAGAGAAACACTAGAGAAATGTATTGATGTTCGGCATTCTGGATCTACTTTGGGTAGCTATGATCTCGAACTTGCAGTTTTTTTAAAATTTTTTTGAAAAATTCACTACATTCGACCAATGCTGGATGAGCGTTTATGCCCTAATCAATTTCAAATTTCAACTGTATTGATTTTTGCAGTCTTTTCTTTTGAAATATTGAGAAAGAAAATGTTTAGTGCTGAAATATTTTTTAGAAAACGTCCAACAATTAAGCCCTATTTTTGTGCAAATTTTCATTTTCCTTTCAAAGTCATGATTTAAATTTTTTCACTGCTACACGAATTGAGATAACTCAAAATTTATTTCTTCATATTATCAAAGATTTTATTAAAAATAATAAAATATCTTTTTGGAACATTTTGGCCAGAGATATTTACGAAATTGGGAACAAAATCAACGGCAAAAACTAAAATTTTAAAATTAAAAGCTAAATATCTTTGAAAATATTTAAAAAACTTTATAACAAGCTTAAATTTAATAAAAATCGGTTAAAATTTTTAAAAGTTATGACGCCAACAAGGTACGTAACTTTGACACCCTTTAGCTCATCCTGTGTTTAAACAGAGCAGTCCATTTCTCAGGGTAATATAATTTTAAATACATTGTTTTGTTATCAGATCGCTTGGCAGTTTGAAAGATTCACATTTATTAATTTTTTTTTAATACGAGCCACTGTGCGCTCATGTACGTAAATATGTATATCTATTTTGGTCCATGCCTATTAAAATCAGTCTTTAGAATCATATTATTTTCGAAAAAGTGTTATCAGACTTAAATCAATAAAGTAACATGTAAATCAAGTTACATGGATAATATTTAAATAAATCATTTGCTTTTAAATAGGCGATATTTTTCAATAAAAATCAATTGTTCCAATAAAAACAAAAGCATCATGAACGAATGCAAACATTTAATAAAAATAGTAAAAGGATTTAAATAAACAATAAATAAATTGGACAAAATTAAAGTGTAAATAAAAATCCATGGACACACACACAAACGTGCTAGTTACGAGTATTTATAAATTTTTAAAGTAAAACTACAGATAAATAAATAAATACAAATGCAATTTTATTTTTTATTATTGCTGCTGGTATTTGTGCATTGATTTAAACAATTTGCACAGCCAAAATAAATAAAAAGAACGAAAAAAAAATATAGATAAACTCCGCCCTTTTTTAAATATTATTATTAATAATATGCATTGAAGCTCTGCAATATATTGGACTACTTCTAACTAATAGAAATTTTGCAGCTGATGAGGCATTTGAAAAAAAACTCAAACACTTGCAAAGCCTTCTCCCCCACCACCGACCAAAAAAATCCTCCCACTCCCAAAAACTATTCAAATAAAACTAAATCAAAGATAACAACAACAAGTTATGGATAGAAGTGTATGCTTGTGTATTTATTTGAAAGTGTGAGTGCATACCCACATTCCTATAAGGCAAACAACACAGCGTTGCCAGAACGATAATTTTTTTTACAGCTTTGTTGAATGCGATTTGTATTTGGCTTTCAATAAGGAAATATCAGAAGTTATAGCCGATTAGAAAATTGTGAATTTAGCAAAAACCGTGAAACATTTCGTCACATCCTGATATGAAAATAAGTGTACATTAAATCAAAAATTTTCAATGCGTTAGAAAATTTAAGATTTTGACTAGTTTCCAATAATGCAGTGAAGATCTGTCAACGTGTAGGAAATTTAAATAAAAAAAAACAATATATTAAATAAAAAAAATTATCAGAACGCATTTTAACCGACTTCAAAAAAGCAGGGGGTTATCAATTCGTCTGTAATTTTTTATGTTTGTTACTTTTCCGTAACTTTTGCACCGATAAAATTTTTTTTGTTTGTCTGCAAGGGTAAAGCTTCTGTTTGGTCCCATTGTCAAAAAGCAGGCAAGCCCCACCAAATTTTTTCTTTAATTTTATGATCTCTTATTTATCTATCACATACTTTGGGCTCTCGTAATGGCACAATATCATATTTGGAAAAATGGGCAGAGCCACGCCTCATGTGTTTTTACAAAACCAATTTTTACGAAACTTGTTGCAATGCACCCTAAGCTGTAAAAAATACTCAATATTGCCTTTAAAAAGCCGGAGGGGTTACGCCCATGAAAAATAATTATTAAAATACTTACTATTTTTCCTTACTATATTTTCTGCGCGTTTATCGTAAAAGCATGGAAACATATGTATTCCGACCTAACATTCTTACTCAGCCTATTGCATGCGTGCTGATGAATTGCGTGGTGCCACAAAAAAAATATAACATTTCCCAACCAAAAACCTAATTTAACTCTTCACAAAATAAAAATAATATGAAAAATTTAGTAACATCAATTAAAATTTTGTATTATAAAAATTAAAAAACTACTTAAATGTTCTCCAATAATATTTCATTATTTAATAAGAATTGAAACAAAGATTTTTTATACAGTTTCAGTGTATTTTGATCTCCTTATAATGAATTTCTATATAGTGAAGCTTTCTTTACAATTAATAATTTTTTTAATGAAATTATTTGCCAAAAAATGCAAATCAGAATAAAAAAAAGGAGAAATAAGAATTTCTTCATCAATTAACGTACTTCGAAACTTTGTGGAGATGAAAAGTAACGTGTCGATTTCCTAAGTGTATGAGAATATTTTTTTTGGAAGAAAAATTTAGCTTAAGTGTAACTTAAGCTAAACTACTCGATTACAGTAAGGCCTCGATTGACCGGCAGCGTGGATTATTCGAGAAAGAAATGTTGTAATTTTTGTCCATCAATTTATTTTTTTTTGTGGTTAATTTTATTTATTATTGTTCGAACTTCATTTGTTTCTATATTTATGATTTGATCAGGCTAAAGCTCGTATCGCTTTGTAAACCAAATTACATGTGATAATTACTAACAACCAAATAACACCAAAGTTAGTTGTAAATATTCTGACAAACACGTAGTAGAACGGAACAACCGGCTGTTTTCGAAGGCCACTACACCTTCCTCATCAGCGTTCTTTGTGTTTCGTCCACTGTGTGTGCTGTCAGTTGATGTAGATTTCTGCTTTATATACGCAACTTTTATTGCAAATGGAATATGTGAATTGTTTTGATTCATCGTATTACAATTTGCTGAAAGCTTTTTTGTAATAAAAGCTCAATTTTACCATTTCTAAACTTACAACAGTTTTGCCATTGTCTCTTTTACTTTACTAATTATGCACATGTTAGTCAATTTGCTTATTTTGGTTCTACTTAAGACAAACTTTTTTGGTTTGTTACTATTAAGTATATTTATTTAATTTTTTCCACAGTCCCATGGCAATTAATTTTAGTTACTTTTGTTTATTATTGTTCGAACTTCATTTTTGTTGCTTCGATCAACCGGGATTGCAACCATATTTATTTTTGATTGTGTTTACACAATCACAGTCTATATCCTTATAGTAAATACAGTATATATTGAATAAATATGTACAAGCATACAATCGATGGATTTTGCTTTTATTATATGTAGTATATAAAAAGAGTGTAAGTAAATACAAAAATATGAAGAAAAAAATATAAAAACAACCACTTAAAGCTGTTAATCCATTAACCGGGAAAATCTATTATCCAGTATGCTCTTGGTTCTGATCATTACAGATAATCGAGCCACAACTGTATTTTATTTAAAACTGAAAAAAAATATGCCTTATTTTGTTTAAAGTGCAAACCAAAATACTTGCATTTTATAATAATCATGTTTATTGTAAATAAAGTGGAAAGAGATAATTTCTGTATACTGAAGTTTAAATATAATGTAATGATTTTCAGGTCGCATGCACATTCACAGTCCGCTATTCTCTTTTCCTTTCTCTTCTACAAACTCAAGACTTTTCGAAGTAAAATTTCTGAGTTTTATTCACAAAAATTTTTTATAAGTACACCAATTCTTAAATTTTGCTAAAAAAAATTGCTATATGGCAACATCGGATAAATCTCAAATACTGATATAAATGTGTGCTTGTTTACTCTTTTAATACTCGTCGATGGAGCTGGGGGTACTCAGAGAACTCCACCCTCTTGCCTAATGTTTAGTTTATTACACACACCGTTATATTTTGATTTTGTATTTGTTTTTGTTTTCTCTGTGTGTGTCCATTCGCCAATCGCAGCTGTTTGGCTTTGTGCGCATGGTATGGATCAATTGATTTTGTTATTATTGCTGTTGTTGTTGTTGTTGCTACTATTATTGTTAGAATTCGTTTTGTGTTTTGATTGATAACAAATCTTTAACGTTTTAACTTGTTGGCCTTATCTATAGCACTACCATTTCCATGAAGCTCTTGACTTCTTCTAATGGGGGACTTTTTATTTGTTTTGTTGTATTTAATGTACCTACGAGTGCCAAAGTAAATAAAACAAATAAAGCAATACAAAATATTAAAATGGTAAAAATCTAAATTGATTTTGTTGGTAATTAAAAAGAAAACAGGCATTTGTGGGTAGTATACTATAGTAGCCAAAGATAGCTAAATGACACAGATTTGATAAATAACTATTGAAACTGAAATAAAAATCATTGTAAGTTAATGACAATTGTTTAAATTGTTAAAATAATAATGGTAAAATACCTGCAATAAACTATTAAATTTACTCCTTATCTAGCAAGCACATAAAATATACCAACGGAATATTAAAAACTTACAGCAGAAATTTAAAGAAATTTAACAATCAAGGCAATCATGAAAAAAATTCCGCGTGAAATTTGTCCCGGGGAACAAATCCAACTAATAGCAATTAATAGCGAAAACAAAAAATTCTAATTAGAAAAGGCAGAAATTTCACGCGGAATCTTATTCATCATTGCCCTGAATAGTTTTGAATACATACATCCGCGTACTTCGATGTGCTTATTTTTTTAAATAGGCAAAATCGAATAGAACTTAAATATAATAAAATTGTCTCTTAATGCGAAAGTATTCCAAAAAGCAAATATTTAATAGAAAAACTTCAGCTAAAAGGAAAACGTTTCAAATCTTTGTGTGAACCGTTTTCAAAACGGGTTTTCTCACACAATTTTTTTAGAAAACAACCTTTTTTACATTAAAAATGGCGCATTTTTCCTGCACTCTTAGCGATTTTTTGATATTGGCGATTTGTTGTTGCTATATTCCGTGTTGGTAAGTTTTGCCATGGGAGCATTTTTTCTATTTTGGGGTTTTCTTTGTGTCTTCAATATTTCCGTATTTTTTTTGTACCGCCATTTTTTCCGGTTTGGTGAATTTTTTTGCTTTAGAGACTTTTTCAGGCTGGATTTTTTTGTTGGGAATTCTTACGGTGTTGGGGCGGTATCTATTTTTCTATTTATGGCAATTTTTTTGTTTTCTGAGCACGAAGAAAAGAATCTCTTAATCAAACCTTTTTTAAACTGTTTGCACATAACCAAAACATAGCCCAGGAAGTAGTTTACATCATTGTTGGAGCACTTGAGGATACTCGTACCAAAAATACAGATAAAAGTGTAGTGAAAGAAACTACAATCAATGATGGGATTGTACTTAGCCTGACAATCACATCAGCCCGATTGCTTGCCTACGAACCACAAATACTCATAAATAAGTTAAACTGAAGATTGTAGATTGATGGTAAGAATTAATTGACGTTTATGGCATCATAAACATCGATTATTGTTAAAAATATACGTGTATTATAAAATCAAATGAGCACTACATATACGAGTATGTACACTTATTTCTTAATTTTGTATATGCTTATTAAAATTTGAATTTACAACAAGTAACCCAACAACATTTTGAAGATGCATGAATGTACATACATACATTTCAAGAAACTAAAAAAATATACAGCAAATATTCTGAAAGAATATAGAATATAGTATATAAGAAGTAAAGAAGTGGTTTTAATCTTTCATACTACGATTGAATTATATGGTTGTAGTCAAATAATAATATATTTATTAATAAGTTAACAATTATATCATCTACAAAAACAAATTATTTTGTTATACCTAATTTTAGTATTGGCTTTTTTCCGCAAAAGATAATGGCGCATAACCATAGTCAAAACAAAGTATACTTGAAGAATTTAAAACCAGTATTTTGTATGGTAACATGCACTGCTTTTCATGCGCCATTTTATTTTTGTTTTGATCAGCTGTATGCGTTTGTTTATAAATACTTATAAAGAAAAAATGGAGAGTGAAATCGAGTTTTTAAAAGAATTTGTGGAGTTAGTCGAGTTTGTATATTTAATTTTATGTGCAAAAAATGACTATGAAAAATTTCAAAAAAAGAAAAGGTTTTGGGTACGGCCGTTGTATTTAGAACGGAATTTAAGTGGGTTTTTTGAAACCACATTTAAAAAAATTAAAACTTCTGACGCTGAGCAATTTCGAACCGCGACAAGAATGTCTGCAGATGTTGCTCTGCTCTCTTTATTTTATTTCTATATAGCAGAAAGCTTTTGTTATATAAAAGCTCGTGCTTTTTTACAACATTAATTAAATTTTCTTCCATTTTATTGTTTAAAAATATGTAATGAACACAAAGTAAATAATACAGATTTAGCGGAGATGACAATCAGTACGTAAAAGTAATCGATAACTAATATGCAAAATTTGTTACTGAGAAAAGTGTGGTGAAAAGTTAATTAAAATACATCGCATTAATGAAAATATTCACATATTTTATTAAACAAGTTTTTTTTTACTAAGAAATTTTTTTTATTGAAAAAAAAGAAAAAAATTATCCACGGCAAAATAATATTTATCGATAACGTAAGAAATAAAGTATTATTTAACATCTTTAGCATTCAAGAACAGCTGACTTTCTTTCATGGTGCTTGTAACGCGTACAAAAGTAGAAAGTAGACCTACTTTGTGCTTTGAACGCGCCTACGCGTTCTGCGCTTTTTGCAATGTAACTTATCACATACTATTACATTGATTCTACTTTTTTGACAGATGCATAGAAAGCGTAACGCGCAAAAAGCGAGCTATGGACCTCTACCTTAACAATGTTGTAAAAGCGAGAAATTTATTTTAAAAAAACCGCGAGTTGGGCTACATTTAGTACATGTCAAATTTTTCACGCGAAATAATCAATGTTGCTGAAATTTTTTCGCAGCTTCGAACAGAGTACTATGCTTAAGAGGTGGTAAATAGAAAAATCAGGGAATAATTGACATACCCTCTACTAAGAAGTTTAAACTATCACTTAAGGACATCAAAGTGATTTAATGTCAGATTTAACTAATTTTCGTGTAAGCTAATTAAATTAAAAAAATAATAAGTTCAATAAATTGCGACTTTGAGTCGCACACGAAGGGTTCCCCACGGATATTACATATATAATACTATACGAATATATAATCGAATATCTTACCTGATGTAGACATTTAAAAAAATATTGTTTAGGCGTTTCTTGGAATGTAAGTTCCTTATGGCGCGCCATGCCTGTAAAACAAAAACTTTTTGAAAATGCCGGGGAACTCCTGGAATTTTGGGAATTGTTAGCAGTGATAGCTGCAGGTGTCTCTGCTAACTAATATTATAAATGCGTAAGTAAATTTATTGTTTGCTTGTTGCTATTTAACGGCTAAATTTTTGCCATTTTTTTGTTTTGTAGCTTTTTTTAGTATTGACGATTTTTTACTTTTTTTATTTTGGCGCTTTTTTCGTTTCGGAAATTTTTATTCGTTTTGACGATTTTTTTCAGTTCTTGAAATTTTTTTTTGGCGAATTTTATACTTTTCGTGACTGTTTTGCGTTTGAGCGATTTATTTTAAGCGCTTTTTTATTTTGGTGATTTTTCGTTTCGGCATTTTTTTTTATTTTGGGATTTTTAAGTTTTAGCGTTTTTGAGTTTGCCTTATACGGTTTCCAAGATGCAGCAAAGTGTCAAAATTACTTTAACTGATACAGTACCCTTTAATTTTTACCCGACTGCGCGACGCAAAGAAGGGTGTTGTGTTTATCAGCCTATTTATGTATGTCAAGACTGTTCAAACTGGCACAAGAGTGCCGCACAACAATTGGCTTCTTATGCAAATGAATACACATACGCGAATACATTTCCCTCGGTGTTCTCTCAGTGGCCAGTCTTGATGTATGTATGCATATGTGTTCCTTTGTTGCCTTATATAAACCAAAAGCGTGGACTGATTTTAATGATTCTTATGTCAATAGATTTGTCTTAATCCCGGGAGTGTCACTAAAGATATGTCAGAAGTAAAAATTCCATATGGCGGCCAACAGACGCAATTTTGTAAATACAAAAAACTAAAAAGTCGGCGAACTATATCAGAATCACTCGACAGGTATTTTAAAATCTTTAGGTTTCTGTTATGATTTTTCATTTCGAATCACCGGTTAGGATATTGATCGGTTCAAAGTTGGTTGCAGTCGTGTTTTTCACAGCATACGGAACCCTAAAATAAGTTTATGCCCCTATCACGGCTTTCAACTTTTAAAACAGTTTGGTTGGGATTGATAAATTTGCATTGCCATTCTCTACTAAATTGTCAGTTGACTTTTCAGTTGTGTTTTGGCACTGTCATTTACATTTCTGCGTAAGTTTGGTTGAGAAAAACGTTGAGTATACATAACTGCGTTTTAGTAGTTGGGTCTGTGGTTGGGTTTTTCTAGTTACAGATTGGTGCGATATAAAAAGCAGTTAACAGTTCTTAACACTTTCAGTATCGGCGCATACAAAGATTTCTTTAAATATAGTTTTAGGTGATCCAACAAATAACAAAACATTTCTCTGATCTGCCGAAAAAAACTTAAAAACTTTCCAAAATTATTTTTTAAAGACTTCGTTCCCTATTTTGGTTATTTCTTAATTTGCATTGGGCAGTTCAAGAGAGTGGGAATCATGACGAATTTTTCTTTTGATACGTAGCACATCTACATTTGCGACTTGGTTTTCGTCATCATAAAATTAATTTACGCATATATATTTCTTTGAACTAAATCACTCAAAACAATATTTTTTCTAAAAATTTGTGTTTTTAATTTTCTCACAAATTAATTGCTTTCTGTCAAACTTGATATTTTAAGTTGGCAACGCGATATCAATTTCAACTAAAAAACAGTTGTGTTTCATAATACTAAAACACAGTTTGGTCATGTGTAAGTTTGGTCTACTCTTAGACAACCAAACTGAATTTAGTTGAAAACCGTGATAGGGGCATTAATCTCGAACTCAAAAATTGGCGCTTAATTACTAGTTCTACCTGGAAAACGCCATATTAGGGGGTCATTTGATAATATAAATAAATATTAATAAATCTTTTGACATGGGCATTTCTACGAGAAAGTTCACTTTTTTGTCACGTGCGACAGCAAGCAATCAAGCTTATATTTCAGAACAATGTGACTCGATTTTTCTTAAAAATGTGACCTAATGTACAGCTGCGAGCGGCCTAATCAAATATATAAAGAAGTAAAAAAAAAGTTTCGTTTTCTTTGAAAAAAAAACAAATATATTTGTTTGGTGTAGCATGCTACAAAGAGTGGAAATTCCTGTGGAAACGCTAGTAGTATTTTTTTAGTATTTTCTACCGAACCTCGAAATATTTTGCTGGTTAGCAAAACATTTAAAAAATATTAATGTTAAACATAAATTTACTTGTAATATTTGCTTTTATACTTCTTCTACGGCTAGTAAACCACACCGTAATTGATCTTACAGCTAAAAATTGTATGTGAACACAACACATTTATTTTCCTTTAGAAAGTTATAATTGAAGTTATACAACGGGTATCATAAAATACAATTTTTGACACGAATTTTCAATCACAATTTTAATAGTCGTCAATAAAACATGACTATCGGTAAACAATCATGCCTTATCGAAACCAAAAATATTATGTACAAATTCATCTAAGGTTTTGGTTTGTTTAGCATTTTTGAGCTATAAAACTACGAAAAAGTTCTGCTGACATTTATTTACAAACATACACTCATATGTATGCATGTACACATGTATATGTGCAACAGGAGCGTGGAAGGTTTTTGTTAAAGTGTTCTCTTCAACAAATTTACCTAATTTTTAGTAACAAGCGTGGTCTCTGTTTTTTCAGTGCAATAACTTCCTATAGGCAGTGAAATCATTACTGTCTATCAAATAAATTGTACATATTGATATTCATTTATAGGCACCAATTGTTTGCGATAGCAAGCACCACCATATAATAAGCCATACTTTCACAAAGTTCGCCGCCGCCTGTTAAGAAGTACTCGGGCAACAACAAAAATCATACTATATTATTTACTAAATAGTAAAAGTTATAAATGATTTATTACAACCTCTACGTTATTGATTGAGAGACATTTTATTGCTCTTCTGCAGCAGAACAGAATGTCTGCCAACGATAACTTTAATTGCAGACCATGCCATGGAGTTCATAACTTCTCTATTTGTTTTTCCCCTATTTAATAGTTTATCTTATCGTCTTAAATAAGGAATGTAGAAATGCAAAAAAAAAACATTTTTTAGTTTTAAACAAGTATAGGGTATGTACAAGAGCATGCCATAACTTTCACGTGAACCCCCTTCGGACTCCTCGATCCATAGTTATTCCTTGCACAGTAAACAATTATATCGATCTTTTAAAACCACCGGCTTCTTAGCTAAAAGTCGTTGGGAATCATTCTTATTACAAATTTTGTAGTAGTCATGTGTTTTCCAGCTAGGGCTGGATATTCTCTCAAAAGCTTGCTTCACTCACATTCTGCAAATAACATAACACAAAGCTTAGAAACCATAGAAATCAGCTGTTCGAACCAAACTAATGGGCAACACTGTATTTGATTATAGTTGATTCGCCGTAACGTCATAGCCACAACCATAACCAAAGAAACAAATTCAATTTAGGTTTTGGTTATGGCTACGGCCTTATGGTATGGCACGTGTGATTGAACCTTAACGGAAAAGCAATTTTCCGCTTCTTAACTGAAAAGGCAACACTGCTCCTTTCCAATAACTCTTGTCAAAATTTAAGCGAAAGTTAAAGTTTGACAGCCCCTGATACCGTGATTTCAAAAGAGAATACAAAAAAGTTAATTTCGTGTGCTCATTAGCCATTATTTTTCCGGTAAAAAGCCAGCACCCAAACCAAGGTTAAGCTTGATAAATACCACGAGGACTCCGCACCATAAATTTCAGTGGTAAAAAATTGGTTTACGGAATTCTGTTATGGCCGTACAAGCCCGGAAGCTGCCGAACATTCTGGACGCCCAGTTGAGGTGTCTACACCCGAAGCAAGTGCAAACTATCATGATATGTCGGCCGTTCCAAAACTGAAAGTGAGAAAGATTGTGGATGCCATAGGCATCTCACATGGCTCAATGGTTTTCAATTTCGAAAGATCACTTGGGCATGAGAAAGCTTTCTGCAAGATGGGTGCCGCGTTTGCTTACAATCGACCACAAACGCAATCGTGTGAGAAATTTGCATGAGTGTTTGGCGTTGTTCAACCGCAGTGAGGACCAGTTCTTGTGTCATTTACGAAAATTTTATCTACCACAACACACCGTAGAATATTATGACAACTTATTGAATCGATTTAATAAGGCTTTGGCATGTGGCCTAGAAAAAAGGTTTTTTTTTTACCAGGACAGTATAAGGGTGCATATATTTATTCGATTGAAAAAAAAATTCATGAATGAGTCTACTAATGGCTGCCTCATTCGCCTTTTTCTACGGACTTAGGCCCATGAGACTATTTATGGTTCCCAAACCTGAAGAAATGTCATGATATTTGACAATAACGATTAAATCATATCACAAAAAAAAAATTTATTCTAATGATTTTTACAAATCTTATCTTTAGGAAGGAATAAAAAAAATTGGAGAAACTTTGAAGAAAGTGTATCGAAAGCAAAGGAGAAAAATAAAATGCATTTCATTCAAAAAGTCACGGACTTATTTAAGCTCCTTTAGCCTAACATATGCCTAGTCTTAGATGATATCCTTCGCAATTATTTGTTTCAGTGTATTTCAAGTCTATATAAATTTTGCGTCTGCAGTTCTACTCTGAATGAGTAATTTAGATCTGCTTATAAAAATAATCAATAAAAAATCACATTTTCAGCTCGATTTGAACTTCCGTTGCACTAAAAGTTTTTAATGACCTTCCAGGTCGGTTTCATAGCAGCCTCCAAATCGTTAAATCAAGTATCTTCTCCTCTCGTAACTCAACTTGTCCATAACTTCTTTGTCACCCTCTCTATATAAGTTTATTTCATAAATAACTAATTTAATAATACTCTCTTTAAAAACTAGTTACCTTCTCTTTTCCTAAGCAATAGAAAAGTAAATATGTATCACTAACGGTCATTTCTCATTTATTACCAGATATCATGAAGAAATAATGCATTATTTTTGCGTACTGCGATTGTTTCCTTGTTTTCTTAGTTTTTGCATGAATAGTTCTCGTATTCTATTTCAATTTAAAAAGTTGTATGTAAGGCGAACATTTACATTAACTTACACTGTAATCAGGAATCAGTTACGTGAACGCTGTTGATGAAGTTGTAGTTGCATATAAAGCAGAGACAAGTAAAAGGCCGCCCGTGGGCTCTTCGTTATGCTCTAATTTTCACGTACATTCGTACATTTTACTCTCTTTCGTATTATATATATATATATATATATATATATATATATATATATATATATATATATATATCTATATATATATATATATATATGTGTGTGTGTGTGTGTGTGTGTGTTTGCCTGACTTTGATATAAAGTGAAGTTGAATAAAATATGCTTAAATCTATGATTTTCATAAAACTTTTATTTGATTATAATGCTGGAATCTTATCATTACGTGCGAAATACAGTCGATCTTTTTAAGGTAGCTTTCGAATACTGTTTCTCACATTTCGGGCGGACCATAATCATACCCGAAAAGTGGCCACGTTAGAACCACCAATTTTTGTAGTAAGTTTTAACTATTTTTACGGCTTTATTCGATTCTTAAACGATTCATGTTCGTAAATGGCAAACCTTTTACTAAATAAATGACAGTTCAAATGACAAATATTTAACAGCTGACAGCCTTGCCAGACCACGATATGAATAACCTTGTATTTATTATTAACACAGCAATAATAAAATTAATGCAGTGTTTTTATTGACTGCATTTACTTTAAAGTACTTTCAAAGATTGTGGCGGCAAAACATTGATTGTCTTGAAAAGAAACAACAAGTCTTACTATCCGGCAGTATAATGTTGTTTGTTTAAAGTTTTATACAATATAGAAAATACATTCATCCATATGAAAAAAAACTACTTTGTGGATTTACGCATACAAATACTTAGTAGGCACAAGAAACTCTTGCCCTCCTCTGTAGGATGCGGTCGACTGATACCTTAGAAATTATATAGCTTTGCTTGGCTTAGCTTTGTTAAGTATTTACAAGCAATCGATGATAATCAATTACTGGTAATCATTATCTAAAGCAATAATTTTTATAATTTGTTTGTGCCTCGATTTACACCCTGCAATAAAAATAATAATAATGCTGCGTGGATATACATATCGCTCCTATATTGCAACTTAGTAATATCTCAAAAGAAAGCATTTTTAGCGTTAATAGTGCAGAAAATTTCGTTATATCATATTGTGAAAAAAAATTTCATATATTTATTGATTTGAACACTTTAAACTTTCAATGTTTCACAAAAAGGAGCGATATGTATGCATTTTAATTCAAACGGAAACAAACGAATATAATATGAAGACAACGGCTGTTAATCGAGGTATATATGTATTTGGTCTTATTTACTCGTACATATAAATTGAAAAATAATATTATACAAATCGATGATAAGTTAGCCAAATAGAGACAGACTATTATAGATATTGCATTCACAACTTTCACTTCTCCAGTTGCAATTGTTGTACAACAACGTTTGTATATCTACTCGTACATATTAAGTTATAAATTAAATTTCCTTTCTATTGATTTTAGAGAGTTTATTTTCACTTTATATTGCCCTATGTACATTTAGAAGTATGCAGCCATACATGTATGTATGCATATAGTATGTGGGTCCTTATTTTTCATTTGTAGTTGCGCTGCCATCATAATAACAACCTCTTCAAAATGTGGAAAAACAATGTTTTATTTGTAATATCGACAATAATTTCCTTATAATTTATGTCTTCTTTATATTTATAGTATGTGTACATTTCATATTTATTACATTTAAGATCAAGCGTAGCAAAAATTAAGTCTATGCGTTAATGTAATAATAACAAATTTAATTTATTTGTTAATACGCCACGTAATTATGTACATCTACGCATGTGCTTTGATAAGAAGCCGTTGCGTGAGCTTTATCTTTCTTTAAGTGCCTTGTCATCTCATATATAGAGAGAATTTTTATTATGTGAAATGAATGTGGACATCTCTGCTATGGCTTATTTTTTTCGTTAAAGTGATTTTTTTAGTTTTGGCGTTTGTTTCTTCGTTAAGGCGATTTTTTCGGTGATTTTTTTAGCTCTAGAGATTTTTTAGTTTGGCGCATTTTTCGCTTTGATGATTCGTTTTGGCGATTTTTTTCGTTTTGGCGATTTTTTGAACTTTTTGGCGGTTATTTTACTTCCGGTGATTTTTCTTAACATTTTAGCGACTTATTTTATTTATATTGATATATTTCATTTAAGAGCATTTTTATTTTGGCGATTTTTCGTTTCGACATATTTTGCGTTTTTTTAGTTCTGGCGTATTTTTTCGTTTTTGGCGATTTCTTAAATTTTTGGCAATTTATTTTAATTTTAGCGATTTTTTAGTTTTGGTTTTGTCGTTTTGGCGATTGTTTTGGTTTTTTGTCTATTTTTCGATTTGGCGATTTTATTATTTTGCGATTTTTCAGTTGAAGCGTTTTGGAAAAGTTCACGAGTTTGTCCTCTTAGGTTTTCCAGATACATCAAGCTGTCAAAGTTACTAATTTAAAGGTTTTGAGAGCCATAGGCATCTGACATGGCTCAATGGTTTACATTTTGAGCAATCACTTCGGCATTAGAAAGTTATCTGCTAGATGGGTGCCGTGTGACAATTTCGCGGGAGTGTTTAGCATTATTTAGTCGCACCACAACACACCAGAGACACCCAAAAGCATTCAAAACAGAGGGTATCTCGGTGTGAATTGGCGTCAAAGCAGGCCGACCTAAGTGTGTTTCACAGCTAATAAAGTCATGGCAAACATTTTTGTTTTGAGATGCTCGTGGTATAATTCTCATTGACCACCTTTAAAAGAGTAACACAATCAATCAAATGGGAATTCGGCAAAAAAAAAGATGACCGCATTTGACCTAGAAAAAAGTAATTTTCAACCAGGACAACGTAAGGATGCAGCTTCCAGTTGGAGTTGCTTCAGCTGGCGCACTAGTTGTTTATTTTTTAGACGCAGTTGGAGCACACCCTATTTGATTTGAGATGATTGCTCAGCTCTTGATTTTACCGCCGCAAATGTACTTGGACTTACGTCCAAGGACATGCTGCGTTGTAACATTGCCCTTCCCATTGGAAGCCTGATTGTTCCGATTGTTTTTGTTCTATTAATTTGTTTTATATTTTTTATTGACTTTTCCATTTTTCCCCGCAAGTGGGCACTTACGGGCTTGGACCACCCATGCAGTGACGGCGTACATGGGCTAGGTAATCTGCTTTACAATCTACCCGTGCCCTGTCATCAGAGTGGAGCTGTTAGCGACTAGTTTTATTTAACCACTAACTAGCCACTTAGATTCTCTGCACTGCTAGCAACCACCTTAACCTTACAAGTGAAAAAGCAACACCATAAAGAGGAACCACAACATGAATTCTAAGCCGGACTCATGACCGCATATATGGTAATCATATGACCCTCTTAGATTCATTAGGAGTAGCTTTCCAACACGATCCATTTCAAAGCTGGAAAGTCGATCGTGTTAGATGGTATCTCCCCATTAGGATCACTTACATAGGTGGAATGTTTATCATGATCGGTACTCCCAACCCTCGAGCCTCTCCTCTTCTCAGAGTACGCTATTGTCGGTGAGATACCAGCAGTGCATTTGCACCACCACGCAGCCTGATCATGACAATGATCCTGCGAGTTCTAAATTAAAAGCTTGCTAGTTCGTTCTAGACCCGAGACATGACAGCGATACTGGTGATGTCTCCGCTACTACTAAAAAAACGTAAGTTTAATTAATGAAATGGAGAAAAATCTTATTGAAGCTGCTGAAATATTTCCGTCATCAAAGTATTCATTGCGTCAGCTTCCTCCTTCATCGCTTTAATGTCAGTTGAAAAAGGAGTCGTATAACTTTTGAAGGATTCTATGTGACTCGGCTTTTAGTCTTGGTATAAAATTGGGTTCAGAAACAGCAATTTTCGATGGGCAACTTTTAACTTTATGGCCAGAGATAGAGAAAGAGAGGAATATATTATGGTTTCTCTCTTCCTTAACTTCTCTTCTCTGTCCCACAAACTAGAAAAAGTCTCATAAAAATTGCACTGCGTGAATTTAGTCAATCATGCGGTAATGTTAGAACAAAGTCACTGCGCAACAGAACATATTTGCTTTGGCATTTTATAATTTGACAACATATCTAAATTAAGCCGGCTTAATAAAAATAAATTGTTCTTAATAAATTACTCACATCATTGAAAACACATTTCATTAGTACAACCACACTCGTACTCTGGTTAATCGCCAAAAGATCAAGTAGTAACCCAAATAAAATAATTTAAAATGAGAATGCGCATCTTCACAAAAAGAAAAAATTAACAATTATAATTGAAAAAACTATGAAATGATCATTTTAAGCCATTGTTGAGTCATCATCACCAACCAACCATTCATTCATTCATAAAATTACTTCGCATAGACAAAAACGCACAAATATGATAAAAATTTGGATAATTATAAAGCAAACATTAAATAAATTTCTAAATGAATACTACAATAAAATGACCTTCCAAGTCAACTATATTGGATACAACATAATAATATTTAACCATAAAATCACAAAATGTTTCGTTATGGAACCGCCTGGCAGTCTCTGTTTTGGGTCCATCAAAATTATGATGTGTAAGCACCAAAAAAATAAAACACAAAACATCATTATGACACATATGTTTGGTTTGTTGGCAGTTTCATTTGTTTAAAGTTATTAAAAATTAAATGGAAATTTTTTTAAATTATTTTTTTTTTCTCAGTTCATTCATATTCATCCAGCAAAACATTGTCATTGTACATTTTTGTTTAAATTTTCTTATTATTCATGGCATGTCAGGAAAGCTGACTGGTAATAAGAACATGTTTACATTTCAACATGATCATAAATCCTCAAAATATTTTAAACCGCAAGAGCAAACGTTTTTCTCAAATATGCTGCTTTTATTTTGGAAACTTAATCACAGCTTTCAAAACTGCCACAACCACAATTTCTCGCATCAGTCTCGGGCTGCACTTGTTTAAAATATAAATTTCTTTGACATTTTTTCCCTTTACATATGTACATACATACATATGTACTCGTATTACAGGGGAATCAGATAATTAAAAGAGTGAACTCATTTCTGTGCACTAGTGCAGGAAATTTATGTTTCTAAATCTTCCGAATTTATGAAGACGTAAAGAACTAGTAAAGCAGATTAGATGAAAAACAGAAAAGTTTTTTTACAGGCCAAATGTTGCAACGAATTTGTACAGCAAATCAAATGAATTAGCGAAAATTTCAAATTTGTTTCATTTAAATGAAGTTCGTAAATTTAAGTCTTACTTCGATTTTTACCAAACCCGGTTTTCGTTTTTTTTATATGTATATTCGAATTCATGTATTCATATGTTAAGCGAAAATAGTAATATTATAAAAATTTCAGATGTTAAAAAATTTTAATCTAATATTCGATTTTGACTCATAACACTATTTTTACTTGGTAATATATTCGAATTCGTGTAGCAAATCAAATAATAAAAGCAAAATTCGCAGAATCTTAAAGTTTAAATAAGTTCGAAAATTCGAAGTTGTATTCGAACTTCGACAAAAGTAATAAAATTGCACTATTTCTTACTTATGAAAGATCTCTAGCTCGAAAAATGTTTAATGGGCACAAAAATTCATATCTATGCAATTTCGAACACATCTCCGGATTTCATGAATATTACAAAATAATTACAATATTATTTTATTTTTATTATATGTGCATATATCTTGAACAATTACAAAATCTTATGTTTTTAGTTAAAACTAAGCAAAATTACATAGAAACAGTAAAACTGACTAATTTCGAAAATTCGAATATGATTTCGAAAATCAGAAAACAAATTAATTTTATTGCAAAAATGTTATGACATAAAGTAAAATCTGCAAAAACGCAAGTTTTCACTAGTATCGAAAATTCGAATTTAGATTCGAAGATTGAAGAAAATAGTTTTACAGCAAAATCATAATTAAATCATTAGCATTTATGTATATTAAAAAAATTGATTGAAAATAGTTTAATTTTATTGAAGTTTTTCGAAATGTAGAATTTGGAGCTCATAGCTTGAATGAAAAATATCAAAATATTAAGGATGGGACTAGATTTGAACATCGAAAACTAATTTCGAAATAACAAATCAAAATTTTGAGTCATATGGATATTTTCGAAAATTCGAACAGAAGCAAAAATTCGAAAATAAATAGTCATATTATAAATAAATAGTGTAGCCAAAATATAAAACAAGGTTATTTCAGCATTTGTAAATTTATTTATACGAGTATATTTATTTTAATTAAAATTTTATCAAGAAGTAAAAAATTTAACTCAAAATTTGGAGAAATAAATTTTGCTCATCAAAATGTATCATACACAACCACTCAATTGATGGCCCAGCACACCATCTACTCATACTTCTACTGAAATCAATTTCGAACTTAATTATGAACAGGAAGCATTCGATCTTGATTGAAATTTCAGTACATTTTGATTGAAAAAAATTTTGGAGTATCAGTTAAAAATTTAATATAAATGTACACCCGTATAAGCTTTTGCCTTTGAATTAATTAAAACAGTTAAAAATTCATTAGATTCAATGAATAAAATTCCTAATTGAAAATGGTATATATATAATAAATATTTTTCATTTTGTAGTAGACAATTTTGTATCGACATTGCCAGAACTTGCCCTCTGATTTTAGAAACATAGAAAAAAAATTCCTGCGATAAATAGGTTTAATTGAAAAAAAACTAAAATCAATTAAAAATGTTATTAAGTCAATTAAACTTGTAATTAAATTAAATTTTTAAACAAAAGTTTAATGGAATCAATTACATTTTTAACCGATTTTTGGTTATTTTTTCAACTAAAGGTGTTTATCGCAGGAAATTTTTTTCTGTGAAGCTTTTCCTTGACTCAGAGAAAAACCAATTATTTAAATACTCTGCATGTTTCACACCACACATGACAACGATTTAAATAATTACGCGCTAGATTTAATGCTCGACGACTCATTTTATTATATTTAGTATTCGAAAACATAAAATATTGAACAAATATAAAAAAGGGATATTTTTTGTAGCCCCTACTCTTTATTAAGATTAGGGTGACTTGAATGCCTTGCAACTAAGCACTGATGTGTATGTGTGCGTGTGCGTGTTTATGTGTGGGAGAGTTGTGTCGCCACTACCAGAATGGCTAGTGAGCTAGTGACTGACTATATTAAATCTGTGAGACATATTTACATCAATTGCTAAGACATATTCAAAATATTAGATGATGGTTTTAAACTATTAAGTTGTCAAAATCATAACAGAAAATACAAATTTTCGAATATAAATGGTGGGGTTTTTTTCTTTCTTTCTGTAAAACAAGTGCAACAGTATTTCTGTTTTTCAGCCCTTTATTTAATATTTACATTATTTCCAAATAGTTTGTTTTTAATTATTGAAGTCATTTAGTTGCAAATCTATTTTAGTGGGTCAAAGAGTATCAGCGTTAGATTGAATTGGGGTCTCTCCCCGATTTCGTTGTCATAGCTTTGTAAAAACGGAATCTTGTGTTGTCAGTTTGTTAAAACAAATGTAGATTTTCGTGTTGAAATCAATGTGATTTATAGAAAGAACTAAAAATATCAGTACATTTATTTTAAATTCAAGACTTAAAGTTAAATTAAAGATTTTAAGCCCTTTTTACAGACATAAATCTTACTTAAACAAAATCTTTTACATTTTCTTTTAAACTTTCTTTCACTTCTGCACACGCAATGATTACTTTGTCGCAAGACGGCTTTTACACACACAAGGTTTACTTTACAAAGTCTTGAATTTGTTGGAGCGAAGGGAGAAGAGAATGGCAGCTCTTTTCCCTTCTCTCAAACAAACTGAAGACCTTGCAAAGTAAACTTTGCGTGTGTAAAGGCTCAGTTAGCCGACTGTAGCGCAATGTAACTGTAATGTAGGAAACAGCTGATCGATATTTTTATATGAAAAGTAGCTTACGTTACATTACATCTCTATAACCATTTTCATTACTTTTCAGATAACAAAATCGATCAGCTGTTTCCTACCGTTGCAGTTACATTACATTACAGTCGGCTAACTAGCCTTAAAAGTCGTGTAGCTTTACAAACGGTGAAAACAAGAAGCAAAAGAAATGATCGAAGAAAAGTAGAAGCAAAGTCTGTACTAACCCCTACTTTTATTTCTTTTCTCTCCTAAAAACTTAAAGACTTTGCAAAGTAAACTTTGCTTGTACAAAACGATTGTAAACGATTAGCAAAAGTAGTGGCTATTAAATATTTTTGCTGGATTAAATATAAAAAGTTATTAAAATATTTTACTTATGCACTTCTTTCAAAGTTTCTTGGCCTCTGTAAAAAGTTCAATGTTTTATTTTTCAATAAAGACAGATGAAAGCGAAAGGAAGTCTTTCTTTCATAAATTGTTAAATGTGGTGACACATATTTTTTTCTTTTCAATTTACCTATACATGTAATGGAAATAATATCCAATATATTGAGTTCGCTGCTACACCTTCATCAACTTTATATCAACAGACACCACACACGCTGTGGACCAAACACAAGAACCTGAATTAGAATTATTGAGCGATATAATTAAATATTTAGTGCCCACGGTTTGCCAGTTAAAATCCAAATGTTGGCAGATATGTCTGAAGTTTGTTTATTTATTATTATTTTACGTGATTTGTTATTCGAATTTCATATTGAATTTATGCTCGTACATTACAAGGTGGGCGCAACCAGCTGTATTGTGAATTTTATTCACTTGTAGTTGACATTTAAAATTGATTAAATATTCCTTAATGTCATTTTTTGGAAATTGTCAAACATTATTGATGGATGACCCAGGAATGGAGCTTGAATTTTTACATCCAGTTCGAAGATATATTTCCAAAATATACAAACGACAATGACAAGACTGTTGTAAATTTAGAGATGGTAAAAATGAGCTTTCATTACAAAAAAGCTTCCAGCAAATTGTAATACGATGTATCACAACAATTCACATAATCCATTTGCAATAAAAGTTGCGTACCTATATAAAGGAGAAATCTACATCAACTGACACCACACACAGTGGACCAAACACAAAGAACACTGATGATGAAGGTGTAGTGATCTTCGAAAGCAGCCGGTTGTTCCGTTTTACTCATGTTTGTCAGAATATTTACAACTAGCTTTGGTGTTATTTGTTCATTAATAATTATCACATGTAATTTGATCAATCGGATCAATTTTTGAGCACTTTTTAGAGTTTATGGGGTCGTATCTCGTTAATGGCATCACGAATGTTGTCCTTCAAATGCTCTATTGTTTCTGGTTTTTTGGCACAACACTTCTCATTAACGGCGCTACACATAAAATAGTCTAACGGTGTCAAATCTCAGCTCCTTCGATTGTGGCACGATATGTGTGGCAAGTTGTACCATCCTGTTTAAACCGTTTGGTTTCATCGTGCAAATCAATACCATGAATAGCAGGCACAAAAAAATCGGTTCTCATGGTGCGATAGGTATCTCCATTGACCGTAATGGTTGCGCCATCCTCATTTCCACAGAAATATGGGTCAATGATGCATTCGCTCCACAAGCCGCACCAAACAGTCACTCGTAATGGGTGCATGGTCTTGGCACATCAACAATGAAACCAGTTTCACGAGCTTTAGCAATAAACTTTCGTACCTATACCGGGCACTGTTGGTTTTTCTCTGCGACCAAATTTTTTACGACATTTTCGTACAATTTCCAACCAATTGTATTTGTTTTGGAAATAAATTTCCAATAAATCCCAACGTTGCTCAAGCGTAAAACGATTCATTTCGTTCAGTAGGAATAGTATACTTAATTTTAAGTTAGAATAGAATGGCATAAGTTCTGCCAGACTCGAAATAAAGGGTGCTTCCAGTACCAAACGGCAGTTATACCCTTTCAGACAAATAAAGTATATCTGAGATTAGTTAACACACAAAATACGTAAACGCAACCGAATTTTGAACTCATACTTTTTTGTTTGTTTTTGTATTTGATTAAAAATACAACGGAATTCGGAGCTAACTTCATTGTTGGAGTCGTTAAAAAATTAGTTTTCTTTTGCAAATAACGTCTCGGCATTAAGGTAATGCGTAGATTAATTTTAAAGAATGCGCATTTACATACATATGTATTTAAACGAACAATATCTTCAGTTTTGCCTTATCATGAAAATAGCGATCATAAATTTCCTTAAATCATTTTTTATAAATTAAATTCGTAAAAATCACAAAGCATGCCGCTATTTTTATCATATTGCGAAAAATAATCACCTAAAATTTTTGCTAAAATACCCTAAATAAATTAATCTTATCAAAATGGCCATAAATAGCAATGAAGTCAATCAAAATGCAAAATAAAGGATTGAAGAAAAAGTCGTAATGATTTTAAGAAAAGCAGTTAAAACAATAACAAGATAGGTATTGGATTATGGTTTTGGTAGTTAGAACAGAGAAAATTATATAAAACCTAGAATTTTTCAATCGAAATTACATATCGCACTTGATCAACAAGAGGGTATTAACTCAAAATTTTTGAATTTTCAGTAGAGTCAAAAAACTGTTTGTGGGCACATTTTAACATAATTTAAAAATTCAAATATACCATAGGAAGCAAATTCCATTTGAAAATATATATATATGTACATTGTTTTTGTTTTAAATTTTACCAATCATTGCGAAAAAATCTATTTTTTGAGTTAACACAATTTTTTTGAAATTTATCGATTTTTTTGGTATTATTTCGAATTAAAATTATAGAATAAAACAAATTTTATCAAAAAAAATAGTATCAACTCAAAATACAACCAAATATAAATAAAACAGTTTGATTATTTTTAACATAAATAAAGGCTCAAATCAAAATAATACCTTTTTTATGAAAATATACGATTCATACCTATTTCAACTTTTGTATTAACTCGAAATAATACCTTTTTGTTGAAATAAAGGTAATCACTACATTATCATGAATATGGTCTCAAAAGTGGTTTTCGAGATGAAAGAGTAAACGGAATACGTGGAAATTTTTACAGTAGATAGATATTGATGTTGTTAGCTGATTTCTTGAAAAGAGTGATATTTTAAAAATTTTGAGTTATACCCTCTTGTTGATCAAGTGCGATATGTATGTATTTGTTTCTTAATATGTAAATGCGCAATTTTGTTAAATTGTTAAAAGCATTTTTTTTATAGAAATCTCTACAGAAAATTTTAAAGCGAATATGACTATTTTTACATACCAACTGACGAATTGTTACACATGTTTAGTATTTAAATTTTATACCTATAAAGGAATGTTAGATAATGTTGTATTTATTAAAAAAAAAGGCATTGGGGAGGAGTTGTAAAAGCAACAGGCATTTGTTAAAACAAAATGACCGGGGGTTGTGCTCTTTCAAGTCAGAAAGAGATGAATATAATGCTGGTGACTAACGGGCTTATGTTTCATTGCCATGTTGTTCCTAACTATTCCAATTGGAAGTAAATCATGGAATCATGCAATCTCAGTTTATAGTCTCAGTAAACCACTCCAATGAAGAGCAGAGAGTACCTAAAGGCCAAAGGTGGTGGTGGTTTCGAGAAGTTGCCGCACAAAAAACTGATTCAAATTCGAAAACCACCATATTGACTATTCCAATTGTTGTATGAGCACTACTTGTTGTTGCTGTATTTTATTCATATAAGAGTAACGGTATCACAGTTAGCCATGCTCTTTGATTTTTATATACATACAACAACAAAAACAACAAGAAAACCAACAACCTATACCTTCTCTTTTACTCCTAGTGGAGAATAAAACCCGTATTGTGGGTGCTATAAAAGAATGAGTTGTTATTGTAATTTTTTGTTTTTAGTTTTGCTTGCTTGTATGAATGTGTTTGTGTATAAATCCGGTTTTTGGTGGTTGTTATGGCACCACAATTATCTGCGATTTGAAATGAATTCTACTTGGAATGAAACAGTTACACTGAAGTGAGTGTGTGGAGCAGGCATGATGTACACAACACACTCACACACACTATGTGCTTTCAAGTGTGAAACTAACAAGTACTTTCACAGTCTAATTTAAGACGTGAACGGTTAAACTTAAGAACCGTTGTACGGCGTTGTTAAAAAATAAAAAAAAAATTAAGTAAAAAACTCAGATAAAATAAGGCTTGAATACAAAAAAAAAATAATCGATAACTATGTGTGTGTATAAATCCGTTACTCGTGCGCTTTGTTTAAATTACTTCAACTCACACTTAAACGCTCTCTCGCTTTACAGCACAAAGAAAAGAATCATTTTAAACTTTTGTTCCATATTAAAGACACAAATTAACTTGATTTTTCCCCCAATCTCTATCTAAATGAGAAATCGCAACAATTGGAATTTACGGATTTGCATTGGATGGGTTCTCAGTAAAAAACACACACGCACAAATTTGTTTTTGAAAAAAAAACACCACCCTCCCTCAAATCTCGTAAAAGCCAGTATGTACTTGAAATATAAAAACACTCTCACCATCCTAGTCATCATCGTGTAGTGGGGTATCACTGCTGCTGCTGTTGCTGCTACTCAATAATAAAGATTGTGACCGTTAGCACAATCTGGAAAACAAAAACGCAAATCGAGTCTGATAGTCAAGTGTTTCAGTCTCAGTTAAAAATCAGATTCATTTTGTTTGTGGCAGTGTTGCAGATGGTGGCCACTACAGCCGTGATTAATTTTACAGTTAGTCCGCAACAAGATGCCAAACCAACAATAAGCAAAAAGCTCTCAAAAATAAAAAGATTTTTCTTAATATTAAAAGAATAAATCTGTAAAAAGAGAAACAAGATTAACATCTTCAAAATACCGACGCGTGTGTGTTAATAAAGCAAAATAACTCCTACATAACTTCTAAGTAATAAAAAAAAAAAATTTAAGAAACTTGCAGCTAACAACCAGTGATGTTTTTAAATTAATAATAAAATTCATATAAATAAATAGTTAAATTTAATTTGTGATAAAATTTGAGTTGGAGCAAAAAAATTCTAGTCTCTCTCAAAAGAATTTGAAATTACAATGGATATTAAATCTTCCCTGAGCAGCACAGCTTCTACTAACTTCTCACAGACTCGCATTAATAGTTCCACACCACCGACAACAACAACCAATACTATCACTTGCAATACAACGGCTACAACTCATTTACCTTTAGACTATAGTTTGGGTAATTTTAAGCCCGCGATTGCTTCTGAATTTCCGGGTCCCTATGCCAGTTCCGCACAACCTGCCATACAATTACGCGATATAAGTGCTTTGACCACAATGGCCGCTACCATACCCTCGCCTACACAAGTGTTGCAACAACATCGGGTGCAACAACAAGCACAAACAAACGCCTGTGATACTCATCATCAGCAGCAACAACAGCAGCAGCAGCAGGATTACCAACCTGTATCGGCATTTAAGGCGGTATTGCCAAAAAAGAAAACTACCGACGGTGAGTAAGAACTGATATTTTCTTATTGGAATTTTGAAAAAGAAGGAATGCTTTCAAGATTTAATTCAATTGATGTGGAAATTATTTAATTTAGCTTTTTTTATTCTCAAGTTTTGTTAATTGATTTATTTTTTTTTTCATAAATAAGAAGTTTTAATAAAATAATGCAATCCGTCGGTACTTCGAAAAGTGATTTTAAATTTGTGACACTATATTTTTTTTTGTGTTTCAAAACTGATTCCAATATCGAACCTTTGCTGCAATAGAGTCATAACTCAAAAAAAGAAACATGTTTTGCAGAAAACGGTTTTGAAGTTTTACATTTACTAACAACTTAAGGGAAAAAGAAAATTTTATTCGTCTCAATATTTTTTTAATGAAATTTTTAAACAATATGATAATTAATTCAGCATAAAATTTTTTTGAGTCGTGACTATTGCAGGCGCGATGCCAGCCCTTCATTTTCAAAATGGGGCAAGTCAATCCTCACTAATATTATAAATGTGAAAGTGAGTTTTAAGTTTGTTTGCCACGCTTTCACGCCTAAACCGCTAAAAAAAGCGGAGAAGTCACTTTATAAAATAAAATTTAGATAAAACAGTTTTTATAGATTAAACTTGTTCAAAAATTCTCTGTGCAAAACTATTTTTAAAAACTCTGTGGCAGGCAGTTAAAAATTAAAGGCTCATATCGTCGGCTTAGAGCGTAAACCTGCTAAATCCACTTTTTATTAAATATGATATTTTAATGTTGTTTGAAAGAGAAAGAGACGCTGCATCGACTGGCTAAAATATTTGTTTTAATTTTAAACTCTACATATCGAAAAATACTTAATGAATTAGACTAATTTCTTAAGCTATGTATGGAAAATGTTAACAGTATAAAAAATTGGGCTGAAGTGATTTAGCATGTTTACACTCTAAGCCAACGATATGCTATTTAAGGCTTATATGGAACTATTCTTAGAACCTCAGTTTCAGTTCTGGTACAAGTGATGTATAGTAATACCTAATAGGTTGCTAATTTTCAAAATTAAAGTTTAAAATGCAAAAAAACGTAAGTTGCTTTGCAAAAAAATATATTTTTTTTATGGAAGAGGAGATCTTTAACTAACTGCTAAGCCTTCGTCGATCCCAGTAACTGTTATTTAATTCAAGTTAATTTTAAATTTGAAGTGATTTTACTTCATTATTGGGCTTGAAAGATTATTTACGAGCTTTGAACATTTAAAATTTATGAAATTTTTCTTAAATTTTGCATTTTTTTTTTTTGATTTTTACAACATTCAGCATTAAAATTTTTCTGCTAGGACAATAATTGAATTGAATAATTTTTCCACGTTAAGAAAATTGGAATAAAAATTTTGACCAAAGCAAATAATACAAATTAAAATTTTTTTGCATACGGCCGTAAAAATTTTACTTCAACTTCAACTTGCAACTGTATTTTTGATAAATAAGACAGCCTTTTTGTTATTTGCAATAAACAACAAAATATTTATCTAGATTTTCAAATAAAAATCGTTGTCTGTCACATCTAAATAAGATTTATATACATTGACAATGCTCCTTCAACGTCTACGGATGTAATCGCGACAGGGTCCGTCACAAATGGCAAAACCAAATTTTTATTTAAACTAACGTCCGTAATAACTGTCTAATAAATAAGAAAAAATGTATACACTACATGGATAGAACTTTAGAAATGAGACTTAAGATGGCGAAAAATAAAAATTAAAATTTTTACCAACCGATAAGATGACTTGTAAGGATATTAAAATAAACAAAAATTCTATAAAGCATCAAAATATGCCCTAAAAGCGTCAAATATGCTCTCAAAATTCCAGAAAAAAAACTCTAAAAGTATGCGTGTAAGACTAACATATGCAAAAACATGCTCTAAAAGGTAAAATAAGCAAAAATATGCACTAACAAATTGATGCCAAAATTCATAAAAAGTTCTGAAACGGATACATATCTTATCTCCTCATTAATACGTCACACAAGAAAAAAGATGCTATTGCATATTGGCGGTTTCCCTGGTAATGAGTAATATTTATTTATCTAGTTGTTTTATATGCATAATAGTGACTTCTATTTATTTTAGTACTAATTAAGAAAAAAAAACCAAAAATCAATTAAAAATGTAATTGAGTCAATTCAACTTTTTTTAAAAAATTTAATTTAATTAAACGTTTAATTGACTCAATAAAATTGTATAATTGATTTTTGCTTTTTTTTAATTTCTTTTCGGTGTAGACAAAAATTCATAGATAGATAACTAAAGCTTTGAAAACAAAGATTATTCGTACCTTAATCTTCAATACATTAAATTAGATTTTACGCTCAACTCTTAATAATTTTTGTTAAAAAGTTCCCAGTTTTTGAAAGACCTCCTTAATTATCTTTACTTCACGTCAAAATGATATTAATTTGTTCATTCTGATATTTTCGAAAAGAAAACGTTCATAGATTAAAAATGGTTTTTCGACTTACGCTAATATCGTTTGTGACCACTAAATTTTTAATGAAATTGATGATTCTTATACATAAATATACATACGAGTACATACTAGTATTGTCATTCGAACAATAATTATTCGAATACTCAAAAAAAAATTGTTTGTTAGAATGAAAAACAAAATTAAAATTTTGAATAAAAAATTATTCGAATAATATTTGTCGAATATTCGAACAATTTTCTACTTAGATTAGATAAAACTACTTTACTTGAACAAATATAAAACACGAATAATTGGCAACACTAGATTTACAGAAAACATTTGTACTCCAGTTGACACCTTAAATTGAAAGAAAATACAAATAATCAATTAAAAATTTTATTGAGTTTATTAAACTTTTGTTTAATAATTTAATTTATTACAACTTAACTTTTATTAAAAATCAAGGCAATTCATTAATTAAAACTATATTTTCAATTGACTTTTGTTTTATTTTTCAATTAAGGGCCAGTCCCACGATGTCACCAACGTTCGACTCACCGCACAGTTACATTGTAAATAAAAACAAAATTTTAACATTTGTTTTTGTTTTGAATGTAAGTGTGCGACGAGTCGAACGTTGGTGACATCGTGGGAAAGTCCCTAAATGTCGAGCCATAACCACCAAAAAATCTTTAACCAAAACTTATATTGGACCTCATTATTTTTTTACGAAAATTTATTATTTATGATCGAAAATAGGGGATTTTGGTAAAAAATTTAACTTCGATAATTATGTCGCTTAAGCTTTTTTTGGCGGTTATGGCACGATGTGTTGATTGGAGAAATTTTATTTCTGTGTACATTTATTAAATTTAAAAAAGATTTATAAGAATGAAAATTTAATTTATATTTTTATCTATTTACAATTGCAACATGTAATCACATTTTTTCAATATTCTCTACTTTCACAAGAGTAATAAACGCATATATGTATGTATACATATGTACACTTGTCACTTCAAATCAAATTTTTTTACATATATACATACATATGTACATACATAAATAGATACACATGTGTGTTTCTATGCTCAACTTTCATTAATCGTCAACATTCTACCAACGAACCACCTTTATTCCCATCAACACAAAAATGAAAAAAATAACAGCGAACTAAAAATTATTGCAAAAGTAATCACATTTTCAGTTTAAGCCAAAAACGCCAAAGAGAACAACGAAAAAGTGATTTTTTTCTTTTTTCTTTGCTTGCCCAAACATCACTCAACATTTATTTATGTATTCGTATTTCAGTATCAGATATCAAAATATAAAACTTTTGCTGGATTTCAATTGTAAATGAAAAACAGAATGAAAAATAAAGCAAAAAAATAAAAAGAAACAAAGTGTCGGAAAATAAATCCATGTTAACATTTTAGTGAAAAGCTTTATGAACGAAAAAAAAAGAAATACTCAACGTAGTTATGGATCAGAGTAAATGAAATACAAAGCAAAAATATATTGTATACTTATGTTTTTATGCTTGTATACAAAACGTAATTCGAGGGGCGTTCAAAAAGTATACAATATATGTTATTTTAAGTTTCGATTCGATTTGGGGCATAAACTTTTTATTATTACGTGATTATCATATTTAATTAAGGGATCCGACTGCCTGAAATCTATATACGGTTCAAAGGACCATGAAAATGCAAAGGCTAACTATAATTTTTCCATTCGTTTGGGTCAAAACGAAGAAAATTTTGTTGTTCTTAAACAAATTTTCCGTAAAAGAAGAAACAACGAAAATGTTAAATAATGTGATAGAAAATAATAATATTTTTGGTCTGATTGAAAGTGTGGATTTCAAAGTTATTAGAAATTGAGTTATGCATATTTCTTCGGACAGAGTTTGCTTTAATTTGGAATGATTTTCCATCATCGGCTATGCGCCATTGTCAGTCTTGTCTTGTTTTATTAACCAAATTTGAAATTTGGTTTCAAGATATTAGAAATCTTAAAAATTGTATATCATGCCATCAATCATCTCGCTTAAGAAAATTCGGTATGTATGTTGCGGATCGTCTAATAGGAAATTCTGAAATTTGACTAGTCATATTGTTGAAGCAATATCTCCCGATTTTGCTGGCATTTATCAGTCTGTATCGCCAAATCACCATGAACGGATATAGCGTTTAATAACATGAACAAATTATGAAATTCTTCTGTTAGAGCAAAGAAGGGGCTATTCGCAGTGTGGTGAGTAAATTTGAGTCTACTAGGTCAGTAAATAATCAACCATCACCCGTGCATCGACGAAATGCAAGAACTGATGAAAATATCGCCGCTGTCCGTGAGATTGTGGAGGAACACACGCGGCAGTCGATTTCGCTTCACTCACATTAACTCTGCTTTTTGCAGACTACGACCTGGCGAATTTTTGTGTCATAATGTGGGTCTGTAGCCGTAAAAAATTCAATTCACCCAGTAGCTGAATGTGAACGATCATAGACAATGTCTTGTGTTTGCTAAATACACCCTGGTGTAGTTGCAAAACTGAACCTTATTTTCATCGCAAACTTATCTTCAACGATGAATGATGATCCATTGAAGTCGCCTCCCACATTTGCACAATGTTATAATCCATATATAATGGCACCGATAGGCTTTTCAAAGAAACAAAAAGTTTCTATTATGTATCGCATACACTTTGTTTTTTTTTCAAAATTAAAAATAACAAGCGCATAATGAAATATTCTATTGGACCTAAAATAAAGTGAAATACAACTGATGGGGAAACTTAAACTTAGAACTTAAGGCCTGTACCACGATGTCGATAACCTTCGGCTTGCCGCACACTTACACTTGAAACAAAAACAAAACTCTCAAATTTGTTTTTGTGTTGAATGTAAGTAAGTATGCGATCGAACGTTGTCGATATCGTGGGAAAGGTCCTTAGTATTGAATTTTGTCGGCTTACATTCTACTAACATTTAAGTGAAGAGTGTATCTCAATAACTTTTGGGCATAAAGCAACAGTAAAGGTTTAGTTGGGCGCGGGAAGTTTAACTTTAGTGTGTAAATAGAAAAAAACGACTGCACGCACGACTAGTGATTCAAAGAAAATCGCCCAAAATTTTTAGGTTTTTATTCGTATTGAACAAATACCCGAAATAAAACACCAAATCGCTCAAAATTATGTGAACAATCACCCAAATTTAAAAATTAATGATGGCCCATCTGTTATGAAAACGGCGCTGCTTACTAAAGACTTTCCGCGTAGACGGCCTTAAGCGATTCTTCACAATTTTTTGGGTGATTTTTCACACACCAAAAAATAGTTTTGCATAAAACGAGTTTGAAGTTTTGAAAATTAAAGTATACATACATACATTTGATTGAAATTTCCAAGCAATATGAACAACGATGTGACGACTTATTCTGGATTATTAATTCTAAAACCACGTGTTTTTTAAGTTAAGACTCTATTGTAGGTAGTAAAGGCTCGAAGTTCAAAAATTACGCTATATGTTTTTTATATTACTGCTGCAATGAACCTTATAACTAGAAACAATCATGGGTATCAGCGATTGAATAACTGCACTGCACTTCGAATCGAGATAATTTTAAAAATATTTTTTATGCAATTTACTTGAAAATAGTAAAGCTACTTTAATTCTGTTTCAATTTATTACAATCTTAATTCAAGTATTTTTCATTAAAAACGAAAACTTATATGTATGCATGTTATATCACAAGAATGCCAAAATCACTATGACGCTGAGTTTGCCATCCCTGACGAACATGACAAATGTTAGCAAAAGTAAACGTCACAAATATTTCAACACCATTTATTTTACATGCTTGTATAAGAGATACCAACAACAAAATCATTTTTACTATTTACAAATCCTTACAACAACAACAACAACAATAACAACAACAAAAATAAAAACATGAAATTGCTACCAAAAACATATGAAATGGGATATTGTGCGATTTTTTTTATATAACAGTGATATATTTACATTTTCATGTCCTTTAAATATGATTGTCTGGCCATTTGCTGGTATAAAAATCTATACTCAAAGACATTTAAATAGGGAAAGACATGACTCAAGGTTTGAAGTTTAATATTTTTATTAAACTTTTTTCGTATTGGATATTGAAGCTACTTTGGAATTATTTTAAAATACAAATCGCTCAGTTACTTGAACAGCGTCATAACTCAAAAAAAAAAATGTAATTTTTGAGTAAATTAATAAAATTAATAAAATTCCATAGAATCATAATGGCTACTCAACTTTTGAGAGAAAAATATACAGGGCAATCATGAATAAAATTCCGCTGGAGATTTCACCCTTTTCCAACTATATTTTTTGGGTTTCCCTATTATTTGTTATTAGCTGGAATTGTTCTCCGGGAAAAATTTCTCGCGGAATTTTATGCATAATTGCCTTCATAATTTTTTTCAAATTATGTTGATCTTCATTATTTTATAACTATTTTATATCCCATTCAAGCTGACGCCATATTAAGTAATTTCATAATTTCAGTCGAAATTAAGTTTAACGTTTTCCAAAAATACTCTTATTTACTTGATTTGGTGAAATCGACAAGAATTTATACTAGACAACGCTGTTTTTTATAGGGTTTTTTTTAGTAGGGGTATAGAATTTTCAAACGAAATATACTTTATTCGAAAGATAATCTTCTGGTGAATAATTTAAATTTGACTTCTGGCATATGACCTTCACGGCTGGCTCGAATCTTGAGGTCCAATCTTCGATGAATTTTTCCACCATTTGTGGCCGGCAATAACGCGGCGAAAGTTGTCCTCCAAATGGTAAATTTTTTCGACCTTATGGGCGCAGACTAGCAACTTCATATATCCCCACAATAAATAGTCTAGCGGCGTTAAATCTCACGATCTTGGAGGCCAATTTACGGGCGCGAAACGTGAAACTATGCGGTTACCAAACGCTGCCTTCAATAAATGAATTGTGGCCGTGTGATATGTTGCGCCGTCTTGTTGAAACCACAGCTCCTGCACATGATGGTTGTTCAATTGATGAACGAAGAAGTCAGTAATCATGGTTCTATGGTGGCGGATATCCAATCAGTCTATCCGCCACCATAGAACCATGATTACTCCTTACCTCTACGCTACGCTCTACAGCAGCAAAGACTTCTTCTGTACGCACTCTACGACGTCTCTGTGAATACGTATTATCATTTACAGTAAACTTGCAAAAACGTTCTTAATCGAATTAATTGCTCTGATGGACAATTATGCACGGTACGTATTTCGAACAGAACCATGATTTTCTAAATAAATCTGCAGAATTTGGAAGCGTTGTTCAAGCGTCAGTATATTCATATTGAAATGCACAACCAAACCAAACATGAATCACTTAACAGCTAACAAAATGGCCGCCATTGGAAAAAGTGTTGCCAACTTAAAGTTTTATACCTCTTTAGAAGACACCCTTTACTAAGACTACTTTTTTTCAATTAAAAATTAAATTCAATTAAACTTCTGGATTAATTAAATTTTTAAACAAAAGTTTAATTGACTTAAATACATTTTTAATGGATTTTTGCTTCAATTTTCAATTTTCAATTAAAGTTGTTTATTACAGTAATATTTTCTTCTGTGTGTACAAGTAATTGAGCGATATGTATGTGGGTATTTGCTTTTGTTGCTACCATATTCTTTTCAATGAGAGTGTAGTTTAAACCTACACATACCATTACCGATATGTGGACTTTTAATATCACATGTACTTATACTCCATATACCGTGCATTTATTTGCTTTAAGCTTTTTTTTAACACTTTTTCTTATTTTGCATTGGCATATGAAAATGTGTTTTTTTTTTCATTTTACCAAGTTTGTTGTGTGTTTCAGTGTGTATGTTTGTATGTATATCTAGTTATATGGAAATATTTTTCATATAAACCATGGATTTTTCCAATCCCGACAAAATCCTTTCGTATGTCCTTTTTTGTGCACATGGGAGATTTGTGTTCATTTTACACAAACGGAATAATGAATAAAAATTTTGTTATTGGAAGAATTTTTTTTTTATTTGAGTTAAAATTATTTATACACAAATACATATGTATGAATGTATGTATATATATCAGCATGCACCACTGCAGTTGTACACTGAGGTCAAGAAAAATGCAGTCAAAGTTTTTGTAAAAATTTAAAAATACGTAGAACATGTAATTTTATTACTTTTTCACAAACTCTATAACTGTAAAAGTGCTGGGAGTGTTTTTTTTCAAACTGGCAAAAGAAACTTTATTTTATTGGGACATGAGAGGGAAAGCATATTCTTTTAAGGTAGACTCGCTTTGATAAATTCGCACTTTGAATGTCCAAAAAACGTGTTGAAAAATGTGCGTTGAAATCTGAGAGGTATTCAAATTACAATTGACGAAAATAGTCATGTGCGCAGTTGAGGCCACCTGATACTAATTCGCTTTGAAGAGAGGATACATTTAAAAATTATATTATGTAGACTCAGCATAAATACTTTTAAACTTAAAGAAACACTTCCAAACCCAAGTGTTATATACATATTTTGCTTATGAGTTTTTAACGCTAAAAAGTCATACCTATTTTTATGGCGTGAAGATCATATTTTGTCGATTTGACGGCGGTGTTATTTAAGAGTGGCAGTGAAAACGATCAGTTTTATTTATCGTAAGACTAATTAATAAGGTGCATGCAGCGGCGAATGTAAGTAAATTAGCCTTGTCTCATAAAATAGATATGACTACCACGAAATTATATACTTGCAACTGAATTTGCAAACGTCTCAGCTGAATCCAATAAAAAAAGAAAGTTCAAGTTCCCTCTCTTTTACACATTGATATGATGAAGTGGAATAGGGAACCTCGAAAGCCTTGTGTTTAAGGTATAAGATGCGCTTAATACTTTTATGCAAAATCTTCAGAGAACCATTTTTGTGGAACCCTAAAATGTAATTTATTTTTGGTTACATATTTCATTCAATACAATTGGCAGTGTTACTTAAATATCCCAAAAATATTTACTTTTGTCACGCTCTGTACATAATTATTTAAGATATTTGAAAATCAAAGGCAATACTTGGCTTACTTTTTTCGTTTGATTTTTAATTTTTCTCCTGTTGCATAACTTTTGACTGTCACTGTATTAAAACTCTTTGAAATAAGGCATTATTATAACTAGTTTTTCAGAATTATTTTCACTTTTGCACTTGATGCAAAAATTTGTATGGCAGTGTATTAACAGTAACAGAGCTGGGAGCTGTGTAGCCTATAATAACTCGAAAATTTTTTTTATAATTTAAAATACCATTGTCGCGCAATATAGACAATTTCATTATTTAAGAGATGAAAAATCATAAGCATTACTGTGAATAATTTTGGCAGAGTTGTTTGCGCTTGATTTTCAATTTTTCACCTGCTGCACAACTTTTGCCGGCCACTGTATTAAATCTCTTGGCTAGAAAAAAAATCAAAGGCATTATTTTAATTAGTTTTTCAGAATTTTTTGTCCACTTTTTTCACCAAAATTTATATGACAGTGCTTTAACAAAATCAGAGCTGGGAGCTGTGTATCATATATTATTTTTTCAATTAACACACTTTGAGTTTTCTTACTAAATGCTTACTTTAGAAAATATATGTATAAGAGTTCAGCAAATCAAACGAATCTACACCGAGCTAAGCCGTCCTCATGTAGTTTGTATTAATATTTCAAAAATAAAATATTTAAAAAAAATTATTTATTAATTTCGACACACGTTTAAAAAAGTAAACTAAAGTACACTTTGTCCTTCGGGTAATTCTAATATTCGAGAAGTTCTAATTTCCAAAGATTTCTTTTTAATAAAAACCAACATAAAAAAGTACATCTTCGTTTATGAAAATACACAAAAACACTTCTACATAGACTTCTTAATTTCATTTCAATTCATTAAATTTCAACACATTTTAAAGAAAGTGAAAGCCAAATAAAAGCTAAAAAGACAATTTGTCAGTGTTAAAAACAAACAAAAAATAAAACCGCTCTGAAATTAGAACTGACGGTTCTAATTTTAGAGCATACAATGCATTAAAAACGTTGGTTCTAATATCCGAAGTATTCGAATTCAGTCGAGTTATAGTTTACGAGCGTCTACTGTATTGAAATAAAAAATTTTTGGTAGAATTTTTTTATTTCCAAAAATGTGTCATCAGGTGTCTTTCGTTTTAGTTACAATCCATCGAAACCTTTTAATTCTTAAATAAATTATTAAGTGATCAATTGTCATAAACCTTTTAGTTTTTTCTGTGTGTTTTTAACTTTGATTACAGAAAAGAGTTAAATTTTTTTTCTTTATAACAAAATCATAAATCAATCATTTAGAAACAGAAAAAACTCATGTATGTACGTATGTATGTGCGTTTTTAAAAATTTCCAACAACTAACACAAGACCTTTTCCCACCTTAAACTAATAGAAATTTGGTGGTTTATGTTTTTTTTTATATTTCAAATGATAAGAAAAAAGTGTGAATTATGTAAAATTTTGGGGAAAATATATGTTGACACAACTGTTACATTTTTCTTAGGGAACCCCGATATATAATAAAAAAATTTGTTTTGATTTGATTTATAGAAGTCATAATACATTTTTTAAACACAAACAGCCATTCAATATTTTAGTGTTAACAAAGTCTGGAACAATACAGAAATTTATGAATTATAAATGCTATAGTACTATATTCTATTAATACACAACAAGTAATTATACGCAACAAACTTAGTTTTGCCTTTTTTAAACAAAAACATTAATCCCAATTACCTTTTGCGATTTCATGGTCCTTCGAGCCTTATCGTGGAGACAGCAAACCACTTCTGGTACTCGGTCACTTCTAGCTGCAGATCTATATCATAATTTTGTTTGCATGGAGTTATTTAAAAAGAAGAATAAGTTATGTATAAATTTATTTTACTTCATACTGTTGTTTGATCGGCTTCTCATGGGTCGAGTTTAATAATATTCTGTCATATTCTCAGTTGAATATCATTTTAAAACGACACATAACAACGATAATTTTTATATTGAGATTGTAATACGGTAAATGGGTAAAACAGTAGATTTTCGAAGTAAAATTGTCGTTCTTATCTGCCGTTTTAAAACGATACTTGAACGAGTATGGGCCCCATTATATTTTGGTTTATCTGCTTCAAAATTAAGGAAACTTCCTTTGACACATTTTTCTCCTTCTTTTAGAAAGTTCTAATAAATAATAAAGCACATCTACCTCGATTAAAGATTTATTTCATCATAATAATTTTATTAGCTTTGACGTGATTGAAGAATAAAAAGAACTCCAAGTTTTTTTATACGAAAATTTTATAATAAACCGAATATCACGCGGGATGACAGAAAATAATTAAAAATTTTCCAATACATTTTCTTAACTTTTTAATAATAATATAAATTAATAATAGAAATTAATAAAATCTGTCAAAGGTAAATTATATTTATATGGATCAGGAGACGAATCCCAAAGCAGTAATCCCATATATAGTGACATCAAAATAATGGCCATATCATGGGCGGTTATGTCATTGAAAGTCTACAAATATGTTGGATAACTGGCCAAAAGGGACATGATAAAAACAAAAAAGTTTAGCTAATTATCAGCATAAATAATGAGTGATTATATAATCGCTTGGGCTTTCAAAATTAAAAAAAAAACAGACAATTTGCAGAGTGAATGAAATATTAATTTTGTAGCGATAAATGAATGTCTGTCATTTACTTTTTAAAGATTATATCATGTTGCTACGCCGTGGGTAGTCCATTCATCAACTCCAGTGTTGACATACGTTTTCCAAACTTTCGGCCTGTATCGCACCGATGGCAGCTGCAATGTTGTCGACCAGGGCTGGAATTGTGGCTGACTTGACCTTGTACACGTATCCCCACCAAAAATAGTCCAATGGACTACTGCAACACGTAAGACTAATTGTTCACCAAACTCGCCTCGCGTGCCGTGTGGCATGTGGCACCATATTGTTGCAACCACATGTCGATAAAGCCCAATTCTTGCATTTCGGGCCGAGGTAGAGACGTACAATTTTCCAAGTGGGCGAATAACACAAAAACAATTGTTGACAACGGCGACGAATTGACATATCGCGATATTCATTGACACTGGTCGCTACAGCAGCAATATTCTCCTCGACACTCGTTATTCCCATACGAGTTGGTGTATTAATTTCCAAAGAACTTAAACTGGTGCGAAACTTGGTTACAACAGGTTGAATAGCCTGTTGTAACCAAGTACATATGTACGAGTAATTTACGAAACACATTTCTCACATAGCACGAATTCTGATAATAAAATTCAATGATTTGCAAGCGTACTTCATTTGTTAGGCTATTCATAGTGAAATGGCAAGCATTATCCATGAACCACATTCACCACAGCCGGCTACACGAACACATAACTTCAAATACCGCTAGCTGCATTTGTCGCCTTTAAGCCAGCTAGTGAATTATTTTGGAGAAGGCATCATCATCACGAGCACCTGATACTTCAATATGAGCACCTGATATTTCAACTGTTTCACATCTATAAAAATTACTCTCTTAAAATGTACTTATATCACGTGAAAGTAATAAAATTTATTTATTTACATTCTTTCTGCTAAATAATATGAAATAATTATGAGCTCTCATTTTTTTCACATTTTGTATTATATTGACAACACTTTATTTGCTCATTGTAGCCAACAAAAATATAAATTTTTTTTAATTGAACTGCAACGACAAAATGACCATGGACAACAACCTGCCGCCGTGTTGCCTTTCTGTGGTTAAAATTATCATTCTCATACAAACATGTGTATAATATTTCTTTCTGTGGTTAAAATTATCATTCTCATACAAACATGTGTATAATATTTTTGACATTTTTGTTGTGATGGATGTGTTTTTGGCATTGAAACACGTCGCCAATGTTGTTTTTGTACTAAAAAAACAAATAGCAAAATAATTATTGTTTCTCTTCAAGAAATTTCAAATAAAATGTTTACAACAGCAAAAAAAATTTGTAAATCCTTCATGCACTCTCAATTTCTCTTCATCGATAAAGAGCTTATGAACTACAAATGGCTACAGTACAACCTATTTATTTACCTCCAGGCTCAATTACGCTTCACGTTTAATTACCTCGTTGTTGTTTCTCTTTAATTAAATCTTTTTTTGCCATATATTTTTTTTACAAATATTGTATATTTGGAAAAGTCAATTAACAGGAGTTTACTGTATACACCAGCAAAATAAATTGTGTACATGCTGCATTGCTACATAATGCCTAAGCAATCGTAAAAACTTAAATAATATCTAGCTATCAAAATGAAAAAAATTATTTGATATATTTGTAATATCCATAAATAAATTTATTGTTGTGTTCAGTGACAGTTTACCTTCTGTCTAATGGTGTCATAAAATCAAAAACGTAAACAAAAGTGATTAGAGAAAAATATTTGATTTCTGATTATCTGAACTGGCACTTCTATGTTTCTTTTTTTTTTGTTTTGGTGTGTTATAAATATAAAAATTAATTTTTTTGCTTTGAAAAGTTTAATATTTTTACTTTGACAACACTTTGCTTTTATATGTAATAAAGATACATATCGTCACCTTAAATCTAAAAGGCCGTAACTGACAAAAAATTCAAAAGTTGCTCCTTGATTACTGAAGCCTAGATACCACTATCGGCAAGATGCACCGATATCGTCGGCTCACTGCAATAAAGTCATAAGTAATAAGCTAAATTGGCATTATTTCTCATTTAATTGAAATATAAGGATATACATAACTGCACCATATAGACTTTTTCCGGAACTAATTGAGAAACAAAGCTATTTTGGTTTATTACTTACGACTTAATTGCAGTGAGCCGATTTTGCTAGGACTTTTGAAAAAATACAACCCTGATATAATGAATTCTTGTTGTCCTTTGAAAATTTCTATAAACTCCATTATACCAGGGTTTGTTTTTCTGGAAAGTCGTACGATTGTGAAGGACTGTGCATCTTAGCAATAATAATCTAAATAACAAAAATACATCGTTCCTTAAAATTTTACAGGGATAAGTTAAAACTAACGATTTTATTAATGGAATCCAAAGGTCCGTTGAAAACAAATGCACAAGCCAAAATCCAGTAACTACACTTTTTTCAATAAATAAATAAAATAAATTCCTCTTTTATATATTTTTAAAATAATTGTAATGAATTTTTACCCGACTGCGCAACGCAAAAAAGGGTACTGTGCTTATCAGCGTATGTATGTATGTGTGTGTGTGCGCGTGGTCCGGTTTTAATGATTCTTACATCAATCGGTTTGTTTTAATTCCGGGAGTGCCACTAAAGATATAACAGCAGTGAAAATTTAATATGACTGCCAACACACGCCATTTTGTGTATAGGAAAAAAATAAAAATTCGGCGAACTATATCCAAATGGTTATGATTATACAGGTATTATGATTATGATTTTTCATTTCGAATGGCCGTTTAGGATTTTTAACCGTTTAAAGTTGATTGCAGTGGGGTTTTTGATTTTTAACCAACTTCAAAAAGAAAAAAAAGGAGGTTATCAAGTCGTCTGTTTTTTGACATTGTTACTTTATAACTCTGTACATTTTAGACCATTTGTAAAAATATTTTTTGTCTGAGAGGGTATAGTTTCCAATTGATTCCATTGCAAAAAGAACTGGGCGGGACATGCTTACAAAATTTTATATTTGATTTTATGATGTTCTACTTATTTGATTGCTGCGAAAGCTAGCAAAAATCTTTGGTTCTTGTAATTGCACAATTTTAAAGTTGAAAAAATGGGCGGGTCTACGCCCATTAAAATTTATTATTATATTTTACGTGGTTCCACTTAAACGATATTTACGAAGCTTACCAGACATCATGAGCTCTAAAATAGACATAATCTTCCATTTAAAAAAATGGGCGGAGTTACGCCCATTAAAATTGAATTTTGTATTTCACGTACATACTTCTTAACTAACAGATTTTCAAAAATCTGGTTTTGTTTAAAGAGTTTGGTCCCATACATTTTTTGTTTGTTTTTAAGATGTTCTACACAGAAAAAAATAAACAAGAATTATGTTCAACAAAACCATGTTATTGAAAAAAAATTTTAATTTCAACAATATTTGTCATTAATTTAATACAATATTTAACAATAACGCGCATTTTAAAATATCATTTAATTTAATTTCTTTGTGTTGGTGTTTATATTGCTTGTTGATTGACCCAACGCGGTCATGTGCTATTGTTGTTGTATTTTTTGATTGCTCGTGTTGTATACGTGTGAATTCCGACAAGAAGCCGGATAACGTCCTGGATTGTTTTTTTTTCACTCAACAAAGTTATTTTTAAATTATATCAACGTAAAGCGCACATGTAGAAGAAACATAGAAATCATGTTTGCGTATATTGAATATACTATATTCATTATTTGCATGACCAAAACTATTTGCTCTTCAGCTGAGTGGTAAGCACGTTAGTCTATTAGTATTTAAATTTAACAAGAAACCAAATTCTAAATAAAAATTAAAAAAAAACTAACAAAAAAAACACACACATTAGAATTTGGAAAACAAATTCATTTTGATTGGAAATAATTGAGTTGATTTTGTTTTCTGATGTTACAAATGTGTGTTTGTATTTACAAAAATCGTTGTAGGTGCCTTTTTAAATAATATTTTAATTGTATTCACAAATAAATTAATTGTATTTACAAATCTTTTTTTTCTGTGTAGCAGAAGTCGGTTTTTTGGCAGAATAATTTAAAAATAATTAATATAATAATAATATTAAAACAAAAGGAATACCATTAAAAAACTAGTTTGACGAAATATTAGTATTATTAGCCCTTAGTATCGTTAGGAAAAAATTACTGCGGTTTCTTGTTTCCGTATTGGCTACTAAATTTGCATAAAGTTTTTGCTGCTCCTATAAAAAAAACATTAAAAAAGTGCAGTTACGGCCTTTTGTATTTTAGGTGACGATATAAGTATGTATGTATATGTGTATGTGCATGTATAGTAGTACAATCAGCATAATCGTTAAACCAACTAAAGGGTCTACATATTTTAAAAATTTACTGCCTTATTAATAAAAAAAAATAGTCTTGGTTTATAAAAATTATATAAGACAAATTTCCATATAAATTTTGTTTTATACTTTTCTTTATTTTAGTTGGCATAACAAAGAACTAATTTTATCACTGTAAACTTAAATCACTTTATTATTTACTGTACTTATTGTACATCTCCCTAAGATATCTTTTATTATCAATTAGTTTATTTGACTTCTATTGTCTATAGAAACGCACTGAAAAGAATATGGTTAATGTGGCTATAACTTAAGAGCGACATATAAATCTTTGGCTGAGTTGTAGGGTTTGAACCACAATCTAGAGCTGATTAGTAATTTCATCATATTGTGATCGATATACATAAATAACCGTTCGTTTTATAATCTACATGTTTTTATAGGGTGTTTTTTTTTAGCTGTATGAGATTTTAAAATGATATAAAACAAGACAGAAATATTGTTGGAATGAAATTTTTTTTATTATAATCTGTTAGATAATTGCATGGTATTTATTTTTAAATATAATTTTCGGCATATGTCTATATGTTTTGTTAAGAGTTTTAAAAAGTGCTGAAGTAATTTTGCTGCAATCATAAATTATTCCATTAAACATATTACAGCATATGCAGTTCTCTAAATTGTGCCCCTAAAATGATAAAACTTGTTCGTTTTTATATCAAGTTGTAACTAAAATTTAATGATGATCTTCAAATTCTTCAAATGTGTCATTTGTCAATATGTTCGAACTAATAAAAACTTTTAATAACCCAAAGAAGACCCTAAACCTAAAAATCAATTGAATTGTTGATCATAAAACTATAATGATAATTTTTTTAAACTATTTATGAATAGCGTTTATATTATTAAAAAAAAATAAATAAAAAACCTAAAGAAAATATGTTGGTATATGACTGTTAAGCATAACATTGATTTAATTTACAGCCAAACGTAAAGCGATAAGCAAGTTTATTGTACCAGAAGACTAGTAAAAAAATTAAAAATTTATTAAACAACCAGATTGTAGTTAAGAAGTTATGAGACAAGTAAGTTAATGAGCAAAAAGTAAGTTAGTTTCAGTCGTACAAAGTGTAAGAGATTGTAAAGCATATAATGGTCTTGCGAGCCAGTGTCAACGACGTGCCCGGCCAGTGTTACCAAATCGGTGTTTCCAAGTTCAACTAAAATAAAATTCTGTAAAGTGCGACTCTGACTAGCACACGAAGGATTACGTACGGACACTACATATGTAATACTACTACGAACTTTAGCCTATATAATGGAATGTCTTTAACATCAGGTTAAAGTTTTTCGGTTTTTTATTTATTTATTTATTTATTGGCTTATTTTCTGCACATCAAGAGTTAATCTTATATTTGTAGTACAGAAACGGATTTCGTAAAAAAAAATAAAAACTAAAAAATTATTTACAATTATTATATTCGAATTAGAAGTTAATTAAAAAAAGTATATAAAAATATAATTAAAAAAGAAATATACTCGTATATATGTATATTAGAACATTGCTCATAATATAATATAAAAGAATTACCTACACATTTTTATTTAAAAGAGTTAACTACTACTTAACTGGAGAGTAGACTTTCAGGTCTAGACGAGTTGCTCTAGCACCTGGCAAGAGATTCAATAGATATTTTGCGGTCGTAGTGTTATGTGCTTCCTTAATAATTTATTAATGTTAATAGTTCATTTATTAAAAACCACAATATTGTGGTGCTTGAGGTAATTTCTAGGTGTGCTCATGAATCAAGGAAACAACATTCCGTTATTTTATTTTCTGCTTGTGACCAGTGTTGCCGTTTGAAATTTTTTTTTTTCGACCAAAATTTTCTCAAAATCCGACCAAAATCCCTTGCTTCCGACCAAATTTGAAAATTTAATTAATATTTGTGTTTTTGATGAACATTTTATTTAATATTTAAGTAAAATAAAAATGTCAGATATAACATATTTGCATTAAAGAATTCAGGCATGTAAATTAATATTTATGTAATGTAATTAATAATTAAGTACATTAAAATTGTAAATTAAAAATTTTTATTCGGTCTTTTTAACATATGTTGTTTTCATTTACTTATGTTATAATTCAGGCATGTATTAAATACATCACATTAAAAATAAAAACTTAAAGTTCTTGATTTTACATTTGGTTATGTAGGTCCCTTTTGGCTGACCAAACATAGTGCAGTCTATTCATTTTGATAATTTCTTTACACGTCATAATACCGTTGACAGTATTTACTTCTAGTTTATTCCTTAGTTTAGTTTTTATTAGCGCTAGTGTGGAAAATTTGCTTTCAGCAGCGGCGTGGCAGAGATAACAAATTAAAAATAAAATAAGAAATATTTGAGAAACTTTTCTCGTTTAATCCGTTTTTTATAGAAGCTATTTTTTGCCAAAAAGCATTAATGTTTAAATTGGCCAAAGTTTTTATAACGCTGAGCCGTAGCAAATTCCATTCAGTAGCTATTAAATCGGGATCACAGTCAACTAACTTAGGCAATTTTAAAACAAGATCCAGAATTGGTAAGTCGTCGTTTGAAAGTACCTTATCAGGAGTTATCATATTTAAAAGTTGTGTACTATCGTTTTCAGTATATCAGTTCACTGTCACTGATCTAATATAAACGTCGTTAATAACTACTTACCCGGCCATAATTTATTGGTAAATTGTAAACAGTGTGAAAAAAATATTTTTAAGATAAAATATATGAGATTTTAAATAAATTATGCAAAGAAAAAAACAGTTTGTGATTAGAGACAAAAACCGACCAAAATTGAATTGGTCCGACCATCCGACCAAATTAAAAATTTTAAATTTTTTCCGACCAAATTTGGTCGGATCCGACCAAAACGGCAACACTGCTTGTGACGTAGACACAGAATTTTTGTTGTAAACAAAGTACATATATTTGTGTGTGGAATGTGCTCTCTCTCTCTCTCTCTCTCTCTCTCACACACACACACTTTTTACAACAAACACACGTGTGTATTCTATGATGACGTAGATGCGCAGTAGAAAATGTTTTTGTACGTCTGAGTGCTCAATCTTCTTTCATGGGGTTTGTTGGTATTTTCCTGTTTGAGAGTATTTATTTTATCGCTGTTTTTGAAAAAGGTCAAAAATACTCATAAGGAAAAGAGTTAAAGTATTAAAATGTTTTACAAAAATATTCCTCGTAAGATTTCACATAAAACTGCTGAATACATCTCATACCTTAAATGCAAGTTTGAATAAGTACAAAATTAATTATTAAAAGCATTTAAAATTTTGATTACTTCATAGTGTGTATCGTATGTCAAATTTAGACCTTTGCTGTATTCCAAGGATTATAGAACCGTTTTATGGTGAATATTATTTTGGAATATCTTTTAGTTTCCTTTTCCGAAAGAGGGAGAGAAAGACACGCGGACACAAGTTAGAGGCTTTAAATTTTCACACAAAAAAGTAATATGAATGAGTTTGTAATATTAATTAAAATATTTGTAATATTAATTAAAAACTTAATTAAATTTTCACCAGTAAAGAATTTGATAATATCAATTAAGTTTTTCCACTCAAATTAATTAATACAATTAAAATTTAATTGAATCAATTAAATTATTAATTGAAAACATTAATTGGTGAATAATTTTTTCTGTGTTGACAAAAGATTTTACATAAAACAAATCCTATACCTAGAACTCAAAGGGTTTCAAGGTTTTTTATGCCGATTCATCATAACAATGTGAAAAAAGTGGAGGATCTTCAAACACAGACCTAAATGTTCAAAATGCTCTTTTCGAACTTTGTTTTTTATCTTTGCCTATATACACTGTGTGTAATAAATGTATGTTATAATTCCCATTTGTTTAATATTGAAATTAATACAAACAAATATTTAAAATTTATATTGGCGCTTACTAGAATACTGAATCGATGAATGGAGTTACATTTTGAAATAATATTCCGACTTTGGCGAAATTAGTTTACTTAGCACTATCAAAATCTAATTTCTACAGCTTTGGATTCAATCATCCGCACTTAGAACAAAATTAAACTATTTGCTAGTGTCTTATATTAAATGTCCTCAGCTATTCCTCCCCCAAAATTATCTAATGACTATGGCCAGCTATAATTTTCAATTATTAACCTTTAAACATATGCAACAAAATCGTATTTCCAATTTTAAGCGTAGCAACAAAACTGCCAAATAATAATTATGCGTTTCAAGTTCTAGTTCAAAATCTAATGATTTATTTTGTGTAAATTATCGCCCAAATTACAAGAAACATTGCCAGGGGAGGAAACAAAGTTTATGAAATGAGACAGATTATAAATACACCCCAAGAGACAAGAAAAAGATGTGCTTGCTCTATAACATTTTCACAACTCAATTATTCATTCAATGTTGTGCCAAAATATAAACCGCCCTCATAATTATACGCTTCAAACGGAATTGAGAATTGATAAAAATTATAGGCAAGAGGAGAAAAAAAGTAAAGGAGAATTTTTTTTATTATAATTTAGCGTAACTATACGCATAATTTGATGACAATCTGTTCGATTTTATTTGCAATAGATATAATTGAAGAAAGAAAGCAAAAAGACACGAGAACTGGAGAAGAGGGTTTATCTTTGGCACAAATGTGATTTGAATAGTAGTTTTATGCATAATAATTTAATTTGAGTCAAGAGGGCCAAATAAAGAGATTAGTGTTGGTTGGCATAAATTAACGATAATTTTTTTTTCTTTCATTGTAAGAAAATCAATACTTTGTGTGGTTTGATTTGTGCAAACTGAGGCCAGACACAACAGTTTAATCAAACCACTAAGAACCTTAACAAATAAATAAACAAATTGGTTTTTTTTTAACTCAGAAAACTTGCACCACAAAAATTAAAAAAAAAATTATAATAAAATTTTGCCCCCAAAAAATAAAATGCCATTTGCAAAAGCAAACCATAAATCTGGCATTTTAATGACTCTCTGTTCATTTATCTAAGAGTTTTATTAGATCCCAGACGCCAGTTGTCTATCTTCAAATCAAAATAAATTAGTTAAAATTGTTGCAGTGAATACAAATTAATTAAAACTAAAATAATAGATAAAAAGAAAGCGTAGAGAATGATTAGAAATTGCTACCACTCACTGACTGACTGACTGACTGGAGTGTAATAATTATGGAAGAAACAGACTGATGAAATCTTATACTACTTAATGAATAAAAAGCAGAATACTACTACTACGCGTATACAAAAGTACATAAATGACAAATCACGCTGTTAATTATTTGTCGTCATCCATCATAAAAAAAAATCTAAAAAGTATGTGTATGCATGTGCACAAAAAAAAAATTATAACGCAATAATGACAAAAAAAAATCGTTAAACTTATCATGGAAAGTGTCATAAATATTGCAGTAATAAATAACCCAGCAAACAAAATTATTTACACTGGTTGTTGCTTCAACTATTTTTCAATTTTGTTGTTCTTTTTTTGTGGTATTACAACTAAAGTCTTTTTAAAATTAAAATTCTAAAGTGACCAGGAGACGATCAAATAAGACCAAGAATCACATTCTTGGATGTCGTCATGCACAGAAGAAAAAAAATTAGAGGGGAATGCAGAAAAATTATCATTTAACTCTGTATTATTATTTTTTTTAAGTATACTTATTAAACTCATCCTTTTTGATACCAAGATTTCAAAAAGAGTTTTTGTTGTGAACAAAATTCCACAAAACCATCAACGGACGAAAACATACTTCCCACCGCACACAACGAACACAAAATTAAAATGCTGACGATTTTATTTGAAAGTGTCCGAGAAATCGTCAATTAAACGACACTAATACACATTCACTGATTGATGCCTTTAGTTGATCATTTGTAGGGCCCAGAAGGGCAATGAAAAAAATTCAAAATTTTATGAAAACTATTTTGCGTTAAATTAAAAAATTATATAGGGTGTCTGGTAGCAGATTTATATTTTCAAACTTAAATAAAAAACGTAATAATTGACATAAAGTTTTATTAAGAGAACGGAAATGCGGATTTTATTATTTAAAGAGTATGTCATCTAGATGTCTTCCCTCGCTGCAGTAAAACTTGCTTAATTGAGCTGATTTCCCGACGAAAGAGATTTTTGATTGTCATTATAAACCCTCTCTTTGCGGTAGCGCCATAAAAAAATCCATGGGAGTTAGATCGGGCGACCTCGGTGGCCATGGGATGTCCCCAAAGCGACTGATCAGTTTTTGGGGGAAATTTGCTCGAAGCAAATTCATCGAAGCTCTGGCTGTGTGTGCAGTTGCCCCATCCTGTTGAAACCACGTATGTGAAGAGTACGATGGATGAGGTCGCAGTTTTGGCAAAAAGAATTCCGCTATCATGTGTCGATAATTTTCACCATTGTCATTCGTCGCCTGGCCTCGAGAATTTTCGAAAAAAATGGTGCAATTATCTCATGCGTGGGTAAGGCACATCAAACAGTTGCCCTGCGGCAATGCAATGGTTTTTGATGTTTCAATCGAGGGTTGCGGGTTGTTGGAGACCAGTAATGGCAGTTTTGCTTGTTGATTTGACCGTTTAGTGAAAATGAACTTCGTCGCTCCAAAAAATTTGATTTATAGTGCGAAAACGCTCCAACATCGTTTCACATAAATTTTTGCGTAATTCAAAGTCACTTTCTTTCAGTTCTTGAACGATTTTAAAAGGATGGAACTTCAGATCCTTTTTTAAAATTTTATGAATAACTGCTCTTGAAAGTCCCAGTGAGACTGCTCTTTTCCGTATTGAAAGTCGCGGATTTTCACGTAAACTGCTTTCAACCAGTTTAATGTTTTTGGGAGTCCTTGAAGATCGACTGGGCCTTGGCCGTGGAACATTCATAGCCGAAGCAGATGCGCGGAATCTCTGCACCTACGAACGAATTAAATTTACACTCGGTCCATCACGTATTCGTCGAATACCGAACTTTGAACAAAATTGTCGACGAGCAATTACGTAAGAGTCATTAATCCTAAAAAATGTCTCCACAGCGAACGCGCGATGCTCACTCGACCACTGCGACATCGTGACACACAAATCCGCACAATTGATAATTCCCTCCGCACCGTTTATTGCTTTTTGAAATTATCGTATTTAAAAATATAAATTTGCCACCAGACACCCTGTACATTAAAAAAGGGTATTTTCCTCAGGTTTGGAGTTCGGCAGGTCGTTAGGAAGAAAAAGTAAGTTTTCAGCTCATTTGGTGCCAAAAAGCAGGTCCTATTGCAAAGAAATGATAGTGCAGTCAGATAGATGGTGAATTGACAGATAGATAGAGAAAACTGAATTAATAATTTTAATTTTTTCGTTTTTACAAAGCAAAGTTTGCTTTTGTGTATTTTGTTAATTTTTATAGCATCGTTGCAACGCCTCTGGTGTCAAATAACCGCGTTATTTTAAATTATATATAGCCTTTTTATTAGTTAGTTTACTGCGCCGACGACTCATTGCTGCAATTATCGCTGCGACAGGCATTACTGTCTTTTTAATGCATATCACATGATTTTAATATGACTAGGTCTGGCCTAAGATTGAACTCGGGCTATAGAACCAGATTAAAAAAAAAAAAATTTAAGCTAAACTGGCTTTGAATTAAGGCTAAAAGAATTTGCTAAAACAATAGAAAAAATTTATCAAAAATAACCCTTAAATTTGAAACACAGGTTTAAGTCCGATTAATAATTTATTTTACTTGAATACAGCAAAAAGCAATAAGAAAAATATTGGCTTCGGTTGGCCTCGCAGGCCATCTCTGGAACTTTCCGTTCACTTCCAGTAATTAAAAAAAAAATATTTAAAAATTTTTGACAACGATAGTTCTAATGGTTAAATGGTTCAACCAACTTGTGTAAAACTTACGGCATTCGATATAATTTTAAGAAAAAAGTAAATGAGTCCTCAAAAATCGATTTAACAAGAACTTTTGGAGTTACATATTAAAATAAAGCCCTTTTTTAAATTTTTCCTCAACGATATCTCTCTAACGAATAAGTTAATCGATTCTAATAAAATTTTTATCAAATCAAAAATTGTTGAAGCTTGATTGTTCGGTTCGCACGGGACCGGTCCTAGCACGGATAATCGAAAAACACAGTTAATAGAGGTTAAAGTATAAAACAACAATAATAATTTTCCCAAAGAAATTACCATTAACTTGTAACAAAAGAAAATAAACTTAATAATTTCAATCTTTACTTCCTCATAATCCTGCTAAATGTTTTGCCAACATTACGGGAATCGTTGTAAGGATTACAATTATTAAATACTTCCGTTAGTGAGACTAAACAAGAGATTAATATGAGAGAAAGAGAGTATGAAAACATACAAAACATACATACTTACATACATATTCCTGCAATTATTTTACATTTTAAATGCGGCATTTACATACAGGGTGTTTGGTGGCAAATTTATGTTTCTAAATACGATTATTTCAAAAAGCAACAAACGGTGCGGATGGAGGGTGGCGCCATTGGAATTATCGATTGTGCGTATTTGTTAGTCACGATGTCGCAGTGGTCGAGTGAGCATCGCGCGTTCGCTGTGGATAAATTTTTTAAGAGTAATAATTCTTACGTAATTGCTCGTCGGCAATTTGGTTGAAAAGTTCGGTATTCGGCGAATACTTGATGGACCGAGGGTAAATTTAATTCGTTCATGGGTGCAGAGATTCGGCGCAACTACTTCGACTATGAATGTCTCACGGCCAAGGCCCAGTCTATATTCCAGGACTCCCGAAAACATTGAACTGGTTGAAAGCAGTTTACATGAAAATCCACGACTTTCAATACGGAAAAGAGCATCCTCGCTGGGTCTTCCAAGAGCGATTATTCATGAAACTTTAAAAAAAGCATCTGAAGTTCCATCCTTTTAAAATTCAAATCGTTCAAGAACTGAAAGAAAGTGACTTTGATTTGCGCAAAAATTTTTGTGAAACGATGTTGGAGCGTTTTCGCACTGTAAATTCCATTTTTGGAGCGACGAGGCTCATTTTCACTTAAACGGCCACGTCAACAAGCAAAACTGCTGTTACTGGTCTCCAAGAACCCGCCACCCTTGATTGAAACATCAAAAACCATTGCATTGCCGCAGGGGTACCTGTTTGGTGTGCCTTATCCACGCATGAGATAATTGGACAATTTTTTTTTTTCGAAAATTCTGGAGGCCAGGCGACGAATGTCAACGGTGAAAATTATCGACGCATGATTGCGGAATTCTTTTTGCCATACCTGTTAGCTCATCCATCGTACTCGTGTTTTCAACAGGATGGTGCGGCTGCACACACAGCCAGAGCTTTGATGAATTTGCTTTGGGAAAATTTCCTCCAAAAACTGATCAGTCGCTTTGGGGACATCCCATAGCCACCAAGGTCGCCCGATCTAACTCCCATGGATTTTTTTATGGGGCTACCGCAAAGAGAGGGCTTATAATGACAATCCCCGATCTCTTGTGGTTTTAAAGGAAAATATTCGTCGTGAAATTAGCTCAATTGAACCAAGTATATTACAGCGTGTGGCCCAGAACAAAAGGCTCCGTTTTGAACAGTGTGTTCAAATCGACGGAAAACATCGGGATGACATACTCTTTAAAATTTCTAACGTTCAATGCTCTTAATAAAACTTTGCGTCAATTATTACGTTTTTTATTTAAGTTTGAAAACACAAATCTGCTACTAGACACCCTGTACAATTTATTTTTATTTTCTAAATTGAAATTTAGCCGTATTTAGAGGGTGGTAAAAACACTGCACTTTTTGCTCGTTTTCAATAAAGAACAAGTGGCAAGTTAAATGTTGGACCAAAAAATAAATAAATATTGCTCCCGGGCGAATTTAAGCAGATGATTGTTGTCGCTTACAAAAGTATGTACAAGGCAGGCTCTTGAAAATAAAATAATAATAAACATCACAGGAGTCCAAGGATACTTCCATACGTCCCCTTGTTTACTACAATGAGAAAGTAAATTTATGACGCTCTCTCTTCGTTGTGTGTTTAATTTTGCCAGCATACACAGGGATGTGCTACTTACTACCTTTGCTTAGGCAAGCAGGCATTCAGGCATTCAGGCATTCAGGCAGCCTTGTATGCGTTATCAAGGGCGTTTTGTTGTTATGATTATTATTTCTTTGTTTTGCAGATGTGTGTTGCGTGTGTTTTGTTTATTTTAACAGCTCAGTCTTTTGTAAATTTCTAAAGGGCATTTTCCACAATTTTGTCTAGCCGTGTGTTTTTCACTTTCTCTCCCCCTTTTCTTTTTTTTGTGGCAATTTTTATTAGTTTTGAATTCATGACAAATCCTTTGGTTCATTATTATCATTATCATCAGTTAAATTAAGGCGTATGAAAATTAAAACAACTGCCTTTTTCTCCCGTTTCGCTCTTGGCTGCTGCGTTAACAGTAGCATACGTTTAGTTTATACATTATACAAGCAAGCATTCGATACAAGTGCACTTTTACACTTGCTTTGGGTTTGAGTGTCCTTTTTTTTTGAGTTCAACCGGTTGCTATTTGTTTTGCGTTTAGCTCAGAATGTTGTTGTGTTTGTCATTTGCTTGGCTTGGCTGGGCAAGAGGGTGTTATTCAGTATATAATTTCAAAGATTATCTAAATCTTGTTGATTTTGCAACAAACCAAATGTAATGATGTTGACAATGGTGGTGGTTTACAATTGATTTCACTTATTTTATTTGATTTTCGAATAAAATAACAAAAAAAAAATAGAAGGGTTAAGTAACAGTCATTGTATTGCATTTAAAAAAATATATATACTTTTGAGGAGGAGGAATTCGCTGGAGTTCGAATTTGGATTTAAAATGGAAGAGTAATTTAAGATTTTAGTTTATCTTATCTTGCAGTCTATATAAGGTTAGGTTAACGAGAGGAGCCATTACGCTTATGTCAAAGGACATGAACCCCCACCTTCATAACTCATTATCATTGATGTGTTGCTAATGTCCTTTAAGGTATCATCCCAAAAAAACGGGATGCCGGCTCGGTGAAAGCTAACAAAGAAAATGCTCCATTATCTCAATGTCCTCCATGCATGTCCTGCATTCATTGTTATCCCTAGCCCCGTTCAAGTGCCCTATTGAGTTTGAGTGCCCCATCTCTCTTAAGTTTCCTTAAACTATTGAAGGTTTCCTGGCACTATTTTGAGTCAGATTTGTTATCGACATTTAGAAAAAATATATAAAATGAAAAATTATGAATTAGGAAGAATCTTTGTTTGTTATAGGTTAAGCAACGACTATATCGTTACCTTAATATAGGAAGGCCCTAACTCATTATTTTTTTTTTTTTTTGAAATCGAGTTTTTCATTGTATAAATCAAAAGTCTCAATTTCAAAAAAAATTTTAATTAGGGCCTTTCGATATTAAGATGTAAAATCCATATACTCCAAAAGGTTGTGAAAATTAAGAACGGTTTGTTTTTTGTTTTTAAAATGATTTGTTTGACGCTCTTTAACTTAATGTATTTGTGTGGGTAATTCTGATTAACATTTTAAAAATTTTCCAATAAACATACCGAGTTTTTTTCAGGTTTTCTCTATAATTTTTTGGTTGCAGTCTACTGGCGAATTTCTTAAACAGAAACGAAATGCATATAGAGTGTTGTTTAACCGATAACAAAAATTCTTCATACTAATACCACTGCAGAAAATTTGGTGACAATTGCTCCAAACGTACCCGTTCTATGACTTGAGAAAATGAGGGTGTTACCAAAAGTAGGGAATAGTGTATGGTGAAAAAAGGACATACGAGTACCCTGTAAGTGGTTACATATTCATCATTGTCGTGATGTGTATCGTCTTGATATTTTATGAGTTTAATTGGCACTTGGTCTAATGTTGTAGTAACCGGCATTGAACAAGTTGGATGTGGTTGGATCCAGGACCTATCAAATAGTACTCGTGTAAATATAATGTTGATTATTCCCCCCAATGAAATGGCCAAGTCACTGTGAACCAGTCCCGTAATTATACGACTACATATATATTAAACTAAGCTTAGCTAGTATTTATACTTTCGAAATATGAGTCCTCCTATCAGTACAAACAAGCCTGTCATGCCGGAGGTTGTCAGTTCGAATCTGGAAAAAATATCTGCTTAAAAATAAATTATAGTTGCATTTGTAACAATAAAAAAAAAATTAAAAGTTTTCATTGTTACAGTTAAGTGTCGAATTGATATTTTTAAATAATTTATATTATCCCCATGTAAAAGTGACTGGTGCGCTTCGTGGGAAGTGTTAGAATTCGGACTGGTCCCTATCACCTGGGGACCGATCACGTGACTAGTCTTTTGACAGTTCCATTTCCTTCAGGGGCCCATAAATATACTTCGGTATTTGTTTTTTTAAATTTTATGTAATTTGTATAAAAAGTATTCATTAAATTTACGCTGATAAAAAAAATAATGATATAAAATAAGTTTTTACATTTGAATTAATGAAATCAATTGAGCATATAATTAATTCAATTAAAGTTTTAATTGCATCCACTAAATGTTTTATTGTGTCAATTGAATGTTTAATTGAATCCATTAAATGTTTAATTAGATCAATTAAAGTTTTAATTGAATGAATTATACTTTTAATTGAATCAATAAAACTTTTAATTGAATCAATGCAAGTTTCGATTGAATAAATTTAAGTTTTAATTGGATCAATTTAGTCTTAAGTTGAATTAACTAAATTGATAATAATAAATTGTTAAATGAATTACTAATTACATTTTTTATTGAATCAATTAAATTTTTAATTGTATGAAAAAAATTTCAATTGAATTATTTAAAGTGTAATGAAATCATTTAATATTTTTAAACAAATATGTGGTATAATTAAAGGCCTGTTCCATGATGTTGACATCGTTCGACTTGTCGCACACTTTCATTTGAAACAACAACAAAATCTTAAAGCAAATAATAAATAAATTTATTTATTGAGTCCAGGTTAGGTTAGCGGGTTGCTGGTGAAAGATAAAAGTCAAGGGTCCAACCTACTTGGGTCCAATACAATGATTCCTTTGTTGAGTCTATTTATATTGTAAAACTATCGAAAGTATTAATTAGCTAATATTGTATGTCTGTTTTAGTATTTTCAATTAAATATCTAATTGATTCAAATGAATTTTTAATTGCTCTAATTAATTAAATTCTAAAAATTTAATTGAAATTATTAATTTTTTTTCACTGTATCGCAGTAATAGCATATAGGTACGTCTGTTACCGTAATATACAACAACACAAAGAACGAATAACTAATTCTTTTTGAAGTTTAAAGTTTAAACTTAAAAGGCACTACCCAATTCTCCCGAATAATTTATTTTTACTCTCCTAGTTTCACATTCCATTTATATTAAATATTAAGGCTTCACTACCAGTTTTTTCTAGTTTAATTCTATTCCGTTCGGTTCAAAATTCAAATATTTTGTTTTATTGCTTGTTAAATAGCGATAATTTCATATTTTGTAGAGATTTGAAATAGATTAACACTACGATTTACGTTATATTTGGCATATATATTATATTTATTATTTTAAGTGCTGAGATTAGTGGAAAAATAAAATTTTTATTATAATTTAATGTTAAAGATTAAGATTTAATAAATATCAAAAACAGATTTTATAAGATTAAAAGCATTTTGAATAATAAAATAAGTACAAAATAAAATAATTAACACTGATATGTGTAACCCAGTCAGCAGCAAATGCAAAATAAAAGCAACGTCTGTAATATCTTTGAGCTGTATATGTTACTTAAATAATGCTTTTAATTCTTATAAAAAATTTTATGTACTTAACTTTATGTCTTGGTAAATATTTATTCTTGCTATGCAGCAAGACTTTCTTGTTAGAGAAAGCGGCTCTGCTCTTTGTAATTGTTGCAATCAGTCAAAATATTTGTTGAAAGTCTTATTACAACGAAAATGTTGCACTCAAGAGCTGAAAACGTGACGGCAACAGAAATCAATAAATTAAGTTTAATATAAACAGATATGGCAAGAATATATTTATTTTATTTATTAATTTTTCATTGCTGTGCCATACAACTCAATCGTTTTCAATTCCATTGAATAGAAGCAATACACAACAAAATCTTATCGCTAAATCATAAATCATAAGGCTATCGAAACGTTTGACTGAGTTATACTGCTCTTTCGATAAGTAACATCTAATTGTAGAATATAATTATTAGAATTGCACGAGTTGCTTAGTTTTCTTTATTTCCATTTAAAGCCACAAATCAGTCGCACGTTTTTTTTAATTTTTTTGCTGTGTGTAAAAAAGTGCAGAATAAAAATACAATACGAAACAAAACCACTAAATAATTGTAATATTTTAATAACTTCTTAAAGAAGATAGAAAAATTAAAATGTGTGAATCCTATATGTTTGGTCGGAAAGATGTCCGTAATCCCACGAACCTTTTAAATTTAGAATCTATCGGGAGCAGCTCTAAGCAATTTATGATTTTCCATTTAATAATAAGAATTTTCTAATAAAATTTTTAATTGAATGATTGTGTATTTTTGCAGTTAAAAGTGTTAATTAAAGATATTTTTTTTTTACAAAAGCTTGTAAGTCTCTTTATCCGTAACAGTATAAGGGTGGTCGTAGTGGACATTAGGAAAGCAAAGAAGAAAAGCCAAAAAAAAAATTACTGCTCGTGCCCTTATGAGTCCGCAATCTCTTCGTACAGTCCGCTGAGCAACGGTCATTTTGGTAGGTTAGGTTAGGTTAGGAAGAGTGGTGCTATACTGCACCTCCACTCGGAGACCCAATTGGGTCCATTGTGATGCCCTTCTGTTGCCCCAAAAAAGTAATATTTACACCCATTTGTAGCTAGAAGTGACCCTATTATCCGTCCTTGAGCCACCGAATTCCTATGATGAAGCCCCTGATGACCTCTAGTTTACACTTCCCGATATCAGTAATGCTTTCATGGAAACGTCTGCTCCTCAGCCATCTAAGCCTATGACGTTGCAGCTTGGGGCAGTTTTCTGGTTCTTCTTCATCCCCGCACATCCTACAAAAATCTGGAGTGCCAGTTTCCCAAATGCTGGCTGGTACTTGCTCAGACCGAGCAGTCATCTGTCAACGCGCCTATCACAATTCCATTGCCTTCCTATTCATGTCCAATAGCAGTTTGGATCTTCCTGAGTCAAGTTTTGGCCTCAAAACCCTCGAGAGCTCAGCAACGGTAATTTCAGTAAGATGTGGCTTGCTTCCCTGGTATTAGACGGCCTGTTGATGGAGCCATTTTCGTTCAATAGTATTCTGATAACTGGCTTTAATTACAGCCAGTCAAAACTGTCATGTGAACGCAACTAATCTGAGCGGCTTATGTGTCTTAGTATGCGTCTTAGTATGTCTATTGCTAAAGTGTCTCTTCGATTAATTGAATTTAAACTTTTTTCTCTAAAAATAAAACTGCAATTATTTGTTTAAATATACTCGTACTACCTTTATTGATTTCTATATTTGTACTTTTAAATTTCTTTCAAAGGTAAACATATTTTTATCTCAAAGTTATAAATACCGCCTGCTTGCAGTATATTTTTATGATCTCTTGTGAACTGCAATTATGTTCAATACTTTTATCGCATGTTTGACTTTGAAAGCAATTTTTACCTTTATTGAATTATGTAAGGGCAGTTTATTGCTTCAAATGAACTGATTTTTGTTTAAATTGACAAATAAAGTATAGAAATAAATTCATTAAAAAACTAACTCAGTAAAGTTCGACTTTTACTCGCTCATGAAGGGTTCCGTACGAACACTACATATTTAATGCTATACAAACGTTAGCCTATACAATTTAATATCTTACCGGATGCAGACATTTAGGAAAAAGATTTTTTGCCGTTGTTTTTAGCCTTAGCGCTTTTTTTCATATCGCCAATTTTTTAGGATTTTGGCGATTTTTTAACTTTAGCAATTTTTGCAGAATTTTCTGGTTTTGATAATTTTTTTCGTTGTTTTTTAGTTTTAGCGAATTTTTACTTTTTGGCGATTTTTTCGCTTTGGCGATTTTTTTTCGTTTTTTGAGGATTTTTCTTTAGAGTTTTGCCGAATCTTTTCCTTTAGCGATTTATTTTATTTCAGGTGATATTTTTCATTTAAGCGTTTATATCATTTTGGCGATTTTTAGTTTCGTTTTTTTTTAATTTTGAAATTTTTTAGTTTCACCCTTTTTGAAAATTTCAAGAGTTTTCCTCTTACGATTGCCAAGATATAGCAAGTTGCCAAAATTGCATAGTCCAAATTGAATTACCTGACAAAATATCCTTTAATTTAGATTTTTCAAATTTCAGTGTTAATTGGCGAAGTCTGCATAAAAATACACTAAAACTATGTACAGACGATTGTAAGATCTTACAATATAGTCAGATCTGGCAATGTGCTGACAATGTACTGGCAATCAAAAATTGCCAGCAAAAGGTAGATTGTCAGTTCACACGGTTGTATCAAATTTGTCAGAAAATCTTACAATTTCTTGCCTGACGGTTGTATGACAATAAATTCATCTGACAAAATCGTCAGTCGAAAAATTGTCAGTTCACACGGTTGTCATATACAAAAATTTTCAGATCTGTTGTTTTGCGTTGCCAGACTGAAAGAATTTATTAGAAATTGTTAAATATCAATCACTTTTGGTTGTGTTAAATGTAAAAAGTGAAAATATAAATTATTATGAACCATAAAGAAGAAATTGCAATGATTTTGTCGGCATATATTTTCTTATTTATATTTTCTTTAAAATAAAGCGTATGCAGTGTTGCCCATAGAAAGAATTCTCTTACAATGACGCCATTGTCAGTTGCATAAAGTTCACTCATCTGACAATATTAAAATGTCTGACAAATATCTGGCAATAATTTTACAATGTGTTCACACGATTGTAAGATATCTGACAATTTTTTGTCAGCTGTTAGTCTTACAATGAACTGACAATGCTTTTTCTGGCAACGATGTCAAACAAAAATTGCTAGTTCAGACGGTTGTAAGAAATTTTTAGCACATTTTACTAACAATATTGTAAGATCTGACAACCGTGTGTACATAGCTCTCTACTTTTTAACTGTCACATATTTGTTGTTGTAGTGACCAAAGTTGTACATAATGTTTGAAAATTTCAGGTCCGTAGCTCTTACGGTTCTCGAGAACAAGCTGTGATAGACAGACGGATATCTTAGCGAAAACAATGAGATTCCGGAAGGCTAAAACTGTTTTACCTACTAAGATAAATTGATAAATTTTGTAAGTGTCAAAACTTCGTAGACATAAAATTTCATTAGGAACATAAATAATAATAATAATAATAAATCACATTAAAATGATACAACTTCGTTTTAATAATTTTTAAACTTTATGATATAAAACTTAAAGCAGTTGGATAAAACGCAATATGCTTTAAAGTTACTGCTTTCATTATCCCCGTTAAACTCCATAACAAATTAAAATTTTGTCAAATTATTTCACACAACATTGACAAACTCGAAACATGCCACACAGCAACAACATCAACAGCAACAATATACACAACTGATGTACCTTGTCTA